>OU862896.1:7379664-12379664 GCA_917880725.1 Selenia dentaria | reverse complement strand
AATATCTATAAACAAGCAATCGTTGTATATATGCATATAATATAATAAGAATCTGAAATGGCTCCAACGATTTTCATAAAATTTAGTTTGCACGAGGTTTCGGGGCGGTAAATCGATCTAGCTAGGTTTCATTTTTAGACAACGTCGTTTTATTCGTGTTTTCAGGTAATAAAACACTGCCACAATATTATTTTGGCAACTAGGGCCATCACCTTAAGCAACAACTAAACTGTTTTACCGACACAGCAACACTAAAGCTACTTGACAATATATGGCGTTGTTAAGCAACACTAAGCCAATGAGTGTTTGGTTTGATGTAAAACCAAGGAATACAATTGTTTAGTTACGAGCAAACCTCGGTCATCCAGGTACTTATATTTAAAAGTACTATTTTATTGTTGCACCGTGGTACTAAAATATTGAGTTGTTGATTGTTTTAGTAACAACCCTGCTTCTATCCCCTATCGCAGCAAGAAATAAACCTTACAAGACATCCAACGCTGCCTCTATTAGAATTTCCCATACGTCCTTGCTATACCAGGGTCTAGAGGTTTCCATGAATAATTTACTTTCGTTTTTTCGGAACGACATCTTGAATATTTAGATTTATGTGGGGAAAAGTATTGGATTTTCGTGTTAGAAGTAATATTATTTTTTGATTCGAAAGCCATTCTTCCTTTTGAAGTGGTTTTTGGGTTTATACGTGTAGCATTGTTTTTTTTAGATTTTTGTGTTTATTTACTTAAATATATATTTTAACCTCCGACGGTGGCATGTCGCAATGTAATAGGCTAATATTTTTTTTATACATGCTTACTGAGTCAGCCCGAAATCAATTGAATTTAATACCTAGTAATTATGTATGTTAATGAAGTTATTAAGGATAAAAATGAAAAAATTGCATCAATGCGACAACGAACTAGGGGGTGCGAGGAGTCCTTGACACTGCGTCGAATTTTTTGTGTAGATATGTATTAAATTATAACTGCGTACTTGCGGACTATTCAAGATTATAAACGCTTTTTTAACAAATTGCCGGCATCAAAATATAAAAATTCGACATACACTCTCCTTTGAAATTAAAAATTTCAACGTAATTTTTAATTTTAATTACTGCCAACATATGGCGCTAAGTGTTTCATAATTACATATCTAGTGTATTTTATAAATCTATCTACACAAGGAATTTGCTAATAAACATGTTGAAAATACTTTTGATACTACGCAATTGTTATATGCGTCGCCTACAGAAGTTAAGTATTTACACCTAAGCTTATGTTCAGCAGTGCAATTACTGCAAAAATTATTTGATTAAGTTAATATAACTTTTTTTAAAGATATTAATAATGCAAACGTAGGTTGTTCCTAACTACGAGCTAAAGTACAAAAAACAATAATTACAGTGCAAGCCTGATCAGGAGATTCTGTTGCCTGAATTTTACTTTGAATACTAACAACGAGTACTCTCGACGAGGATTGGCGTTAGGCATACATAGAATTGGTATTTAGTATCTTGTCAACCTCATCCAGCCTCTCCATATTGCAGCTGTCATTAATACATAATAAATAAAGCTTAGACGAAAACGATGTACCGCGCCGTATTTTAAGTGTGGCAGGCGTGTTGCGGAGATGAAAACTGCATCTTGTGTAATGTTTGAAGCCGATAGTTGAAACCGGATAGAGCGCGGTATAGCGGTTTCAGATGGACTATATTACCTACCTTATCCTACTTCTGTGGTGCAATTAAATATAAAGTGCCTGATACTTTTTTTTAATGTGCCGATTTTGTTGAAATAAAGATAATAAACTTGCTCAGGACTCCAAAGAAATACTCCAGCTGTAATAGACCCGCACGTGCTAAGTGACCTATTTCTTATATAGTACTAATACTTCCCTTATACTTATCACAGCTGCAAAATTCTTGAAATCTCAGCTATCAAGGACTCGTCCACGGAAGTAATCGTGTCTTATCTTTGTTCACCATTTACCAAAGATACCCTGCGTATTGTCGTTCTTAAGAATATCTCTTACTGATTTGGCTGTCAGAATTTTATCAACCAAAGGTTAAAGACAAGAGTTTAACATTAATTTAAATATGGATTTGTAGAGGTCGACCTTTCAGTTAAGTACGATTATCTGATGTCTGCCTGATAAGTCAATCCCGGAAATTGACTAACGGCTGACGCAATCAACTCTGCTTGCGGGTCAAGACCAGACCTGTCAGTCACCTGCAGTGTATGTGTCCTCTCTGAGCCGGAACTGAGTTAGCCAGTCTTTTAGCAAAATGTCAGGACTTCGTTAACTGATCGTTAAAAATTATCATGTGTGTCAGGACTCTTGTCTACTGACTTGATAGTATTAAACCATCAATTCAATTATCATTTGTCAGGAGTACATCGACTGACCTTTCACATTTGTCAGAACATGTTGACTGATCTTTAGTTATAAATATATTGTATGATTACCTACAAAATCAGAGATCGCACCTTCGTCATATAAGACGGCATTCGACTCTTTTGTTACACGAGATAATGACAGGGACAAATCACATAAATTGATAACAGCAAATAGATTTAATCTCAATTAGCTTATTGTCCGTTAGGTATGAAATGTAAGTATGTGACCATAACTTCTCTAACTCAAAGGAAATCAACACCTATTTTATATTTCATAAATATTATTATACCGTGACCTTCTACGAGCACATATCAATAATAGTGAATAGTTATGCCTAAAGACTTCTAAACCTGGTAAATATTATAAAACTGTACTACGTCAATTACAGGATACGTTACTCTGGATCCAAGATATTTCCTAACTGTCTTTGCCTTAATTAAGGGGTTAGGGGGTAGTGATTATTCAAAAACAAGATAAGTTTCAGGAATTTACTTTCAGATTAAAATTTATATTAATTCAAGAGTTTGGTTCTACAGTTACCCACACGTTTCACAAGCAAGTTTGTAGGATACCAAGGAAAAACGTGGAAAAAACCTTGGCCACTCTTTTCATATGATTTCGATATTATAAATATACATAAAATTTAGAACAATAGATCTATATCTAAGAGCTGGAAAGAACACACACACGAATAGTAATATCACGGCGAATTTAGATCGTAATTGTGACTAAACCAAAATATAAAGTAAAAATATAAACCAAAATATAATAAGGTATTATAAAAGTAAAATTCTATTGATGAAATTGGAATTTGGACGATTTAAATTCTCCGTCTAGATTTAAAATTAACTTAACTTATAAAAGGCCCCCCCCTGGACGAAGATTCACGATCCACTACACGTCACTGCACTTTATACTGTAATCACTTTCTTAGTGGAGCCTGGTGTCTCCTCTCGACTCTCGAGTTAGAATGTCGCGGCCTCTCACGCCCCCAGCTCTCACGAACAGCGGCAAGCCATCATAGCCGCGAAAGGCCCTGATTGGTTACACCCAGCCGAAGCAATACTGATCTATGTGATTGGATAATGGATAGCGCGTCGTATCGTCCACTCACGTGGTCAAATAATGGCGGGCTCGATTTTTGGCGCCATTTAGTTCTGTAACACAACATTTACAAGTGTATATAACATGTGTTTGATGATTACATACGCCCTTAGCTTGGCATTTACCATAATCTCAGATCCAGGTATTTAAAGTGGCAATCTTTCCATATATTGCTATTGTGACAAGCCGCATCTCTTCTACATGAGAGCAGTTTATTTATAAGCTAACTCGCAGATAAATCGTTACCTATGTTATAGTTTAACTACGCTATAATTGATCTATGCTCAATAAAGATCATTATCCTTTAACATGCAACAAATGGTGTATTTTTGTAAAGTCACACGGCTTGCGTCATAAACATGTTTCAAATATCGTTCCAAAACGGTCCTCCATTGTTCTATTTCCGAATAGGGTTTCTCTATTGTAGATAATTCTTTTTAGACAGCGTATTGCATTTTATGACTGACCAGATGCTAGTTCTTTTGAAACGCGGGATTTCTTGCTTAAGTTATCTTTCACAAGAATCAAAAAAAACATAATTGCCTTCCACATGTACCACTACACAGCAAATGGCATCAAAATCCATTCCGTAGGTTTTGCGTGATGAAGCCACATAGACAACAATTATAAAAAATATATACTACTTTGTTTCTTTCTGATTCTACTACTTTCATTTACTCATTTAAAATGTATTTATCAAAAATTTTCATCATTACTATTAGTAGTATTATTGTAGCTAACGTGAAATCTACAGTTTTAAATGTATAGAATGACCACGTATATAATTTTACTAGATCATACTTTTTGGATAATTTAATTTTTTTTCATTACGTTTTTTCGAATAGCTAGAATATATAATAATAATACTCGGAGAATTTAATAGATTGAAACTATGACTAGAAAAAAATCTTGCACAAGTCTGTGTCTTGCTCAAGAGCCACTTAATGCTAAACAAACCTGATAGTTAATAAAATATTTAAAATTTAAATTAAATTTTTTTAGTTAATAAAAGCCCAAATTTTAGAATATTATCTATCTTCAATAAAATTTCAGATTGTTTGAAAAAGGAACCAAAATATAACGTTTTCTACAAACAACTTAAACAGTACCTCATTAAAAATGTTATTATTCCATAGATGAGTTTATGACTGACAGGCACTTATAAGCGACATCATTCAATAATTAAACTAACATTTTGATAATTTATAAATAATTAGGATTAATAGGATTATCGACGTTATAAATAAGTGTAATATTGACATATTGACATTGTAATATGACATATTGACATTTAATATTGACATTAGGAATTGAAATAATGTAAGGCTTTATGTTCAATTTAACAATAGTATGTATAAATGTTAATTACCTAGATTATGTTAAGCTGAATTACTCAGACTGTGGACTGTTGCACAGTACCTACCTATATATATAATGCAAACGCCCTTACAGGGTACATGTACTACCTATTACTTTTCCATTTTCCTTCCTATGTGACATAACAATAATATATATGGATATACATGAATGCAAATGTAAATAAATAAAAATAAATAAATAAATATTATAAAACTTAATTAAAACTCTAGTAGTATTGTTTTACATTGATGTAACTGTAGTGCGCAAGTCGAATCGTGCAAAACATTGTAACGAAATAGGAATAACGAGAAAATTTAATTTAATACAACATAAACAATACATGAACATAATTTCCCTCAGATATAAACCAATTTGGTAAGCTCGTCTAAATTTACGGTCTGGAATATTTTCGCGTACAACAAAATATACACTGTCTCAAGCTATAACTTTATTTAAGGTATTATTTGCTTCACTTGAGCTCCCCCAAGCGACAATAACCTTTCTTGCCGTAACGTTAAAGTAAAAAACTGTTTACAAAGATTGGTAACTCTATTTCCTTGGTTATTACTCTTTTTCACTGCGTTCGAGAAAGGATATAGCTTAGAAGAAGTAATACAAAAGGTGCTCGGTGACTGATTGTACATATATATATATATTTTTCTGTAATGTTTTGAGAATTTTAATGTATAGGTAAGTAGTAGTAGATATTTTGGTACCTCTGCAGAGCTAGATATACTACCGCGAAGCAATGTGAAAGATGAAAAGGTGTGGTGTGAACTGTAGGAAGTGAATTCACTGTGCGAAAGAGACTCCATAAGTAATGGCTTGGAGTGAAGAGTAAAGTATAGTGATACGAAAATCAAAAAGTACTACAACTTCAAAAGTCAAAAAGTCTAAAGTCAAAATCATTTATTCAATTTATGCATCAAAGACGCATTTATGAACGTCAAATTTTCATTATAATGTACTTTAACGACTCCACAGCCGCGTTCCAAAATATATAGAACCCACCAAGAAGAAGCGGCAAAAAACTCGGGGCCATTCTTTTTATATGGATGTTTACAATGTTTCTACTTAGGTACTACAAATATTACATTTTATGGGTGGCAGAGAGACAGCTTGCCAGAAGTGGAGTATTCCAAGCATCTTTATCTTCTATATAATGTCGAACTTTATAGTAAGCTTTTTTTATTAACACGTTTTTTACAGTCAACTTGAATTTGCCCTCTGTGAGCTCAGTTATGTGCTTTGGGATTTTATTGTAAAAAAACACAATTTCCTAGGAATGACTTATTAGTCTTCGCAAGTCTAAAACTAGGTACAGCTATCCTATTTGTAACTGTTATAGACAAGCGTAATTACTTACCATCAGGCGCACGACTTGCTTGTCTCGCCACTTAATTACATAATAATATAAGTTTAATTTGAAAAATGTAATACCGACTTCCATTCTATTCAGTTATTTGATTATATCCTAAAAACTACTAAATCCAATTTGATGAAATTTAAATGAGACCACACGGAAAGTACCAGCTTTTATAACAAAATATAATTTTAAGAATCGGTTCACGCACTCAAAAGTTATGAGGTAACAAACATAAAAAAAATACAGTCGAATTGAGTACCTCCTCTTATTTTTGGATGTCGGTAGAAAAACGAGAATCACGCGCAAACATTGGAAAAACTTAATTTTTAAGTGATTGAAACCAAGTACAAAACACAATTTCGTTTCTTTGATTAAGGTACTTCGATTTTTTATTTACTTATTGCTGTCAACCTAGTCTCAACAGAGAGACAAAACTCTGTATTTTTATTTAATCTATTTTATTAAGTATATTTTGTTTGTAGAGGTAAGTTTCATTATTATTATTTATATTATTTAAATGCAGTCCAGTAATTCACATGCATTGTGAGTAGCTTCAAATTATGCTGTTTCTATTCTATATGCCATAGACAGTAAAGTTATTCATCTGACGTTAATCTTGCATGATCTTTCTATTACCAATTGAGTAGCAACCACTTTCATATCGCAGCGTAGCTTGACTTGGCGATCTTAACCGATCAACAAGTTAAGCAACGCTTGCTGCGGTCTGGAGTTGGATAGGTGACCGCTAGGGGCATTATTCAACTGAGCGATTCGGTGCTTCGGAGGGAACGTTAAACCGTCGGTGCCGGTTATTAGTTAAGACAAACCTCCACACCACACACTATCATCAGTCGTTAGGCTATGTTGAAGGCTTGAAAACTTTGACATGGTCAGTTTCACCAAGCTGCACTGGGCCTGCGTGGCGGGTTATGGGCCAATCCTAAGGCCATCCTCTCTCTGAGAGAAAAGCTTGAGTCCCAGCAGTGGGAATATAATGGGCCGATTATGTGTGTTGAAAATTTGCTAGAACTTAGCTATGTAATCTGGCAGCTGTCTAGGAGATCTTTACTTCAGTCTTATTTGAGGTCGATCGTGACCGCATTCGATGACATTATCATTGCAATCATCTAGTGAGATAAGAATGCTAGTATATTAAATATTAAAAATTGGGTTGATGATTGTTGATTGTATTTACATTGATGCTTTTTACTTAGCCTGGTGCTTTTAGCTTAAAAAAAATGCAGCACGATCCTGCAATCGTCATCTACTATCCCACTAGCAAACTATCCGAAACATTGACTAGGATCATAATATTCTGATGGAGGTAATTCATTCATGTGACATTTTTAAATTTTAATATTAATATTTTGTAAAACTTTGCATAGTTTTTCTACATTCCGACAGTTTATACCTTATCGAAATGTCCGTATATATTGTCTTTTATGCTTATTACTAGCGACTGCTTATGACGTCGTTCACGTAGTAGGCTCGGCCTTCGGCGTCGCCATAACCTCCCGTCTTATTAAAGTTGTTCTTTCGTATGAATATTCTGACAATCATAAACAACATAAAAGACTAATTGATTGTTATTTAATTATATTTTTTTATTTAATTGCGAGATTGTTCCATCCGTTCTCAAGTTAAAGCGTGAACAGGAGAAATGAGGGTTCATATATATATATATATATATATACTAGCGACTGCCAGCGACTTCATTCGCGAGAATGAGGAAAGATAGGGGTTCAGTGTTATAATATAGATAGATAATAATATATACTATTATTATAAGAGCTGTTTGTTTTAATTAATACATGTAGCAATAGCATTTAGTATGAGGCTGATAAATGTGTTGGTATGTATCAATTTAAAACATGTTTGTACCCAATAAATACAGACTACAGCTTGTTGCAAACCTAACGCAGGAATGTTTCTGTAATTAAATTTTTCTCAAATAATATTTCAGCCACTTTTATACATTCTGGCTGAAGAAATTGTGCTACATTTAAAGATTAATAAATTTAATATTAAATTCATTATGTTGCATTACTAAACTAGGGACGTCTTATTAACTTACTTATTAACTCGTGGACTATAAATAGTCCTCAGTTTAAACCATGGATTAGACAAATTCTCTTTGTTAAGTTTCCTTAAACCATGGGTTAAAAAAATACGAAAAAATAAGATTGATAAAAGTTCAATCCTTAATAAGGATATTTTAAGTAAACGTTAAGGATTTATGGGATATTTAAAAAATTAATTACAAATGGCCCGTCGAAAAGGGATTAGGCTTTTTCGGAATTACCGTCAACCCTTTTCAGATTTTGAAGAAAATCCTTTGTGGGCATATTTTACATTATCCAGCACCATATTTTACGCAAACAAAATACAATGTCGTGAGCCCATTAACTTAGCTGTTAAACAAAATCCGTAAGGTTATAAAAACATTGCTTATTCATAACCGAAAGAACTTTTTAAGCCATTGTTGCAAAGTATTTGTTTATAAAACATATAAAAATATAAAACGTAATACTTTCGTATTAAGTATATCGAACTTTCATCACCCTAGGCAATTTTAACCATCTGCAGTACAATAAATGGTTTTACTGCCGCTTTGATGTTTCAAACCATGAACATAACGTTTCGAAACCATGAAAACATCCGTCGAAAAAGTCGGAAAAATCAAAGCGAACTTATTGTTATTTCGTGGAGTGTGTCGTAAAATGCTGTGAACATAAACATTATGATTCAAACACACACCATCTTGGAATTCATTCTTCCACAACCTCCGAAACAAAGGTTGAGAATTGATTCCTTCAGTATTCAGATTCATACAAGTACTGCCAAACTCACTTGGACATTGGTCCAGTTTGGCAGATCTTGTCGATTCTTGTCGATTGACGCGATTATTGAATCGCGTCCGAAACAACGTTTCGGGCGTGTAATTTGATCTTGTGCAATCATGTGAATTGACATATTAATAGGCCAAGTACGTATAGAGTTCATTTTGACGTATTTCTTCCCGCAAAGAAAAGCAGAATATAATAATAACTTCGTTTTTTTTATAAAGTGCTATACAAGTAAGTGTAAGTTTCGAAGATAAATAAAAATATCGAAACCACTCTACTTTTTCTCCTCAACTTGTATCAAGAAAAAAAGCTGCTGTCAACAAACTGAAATTCCAAAAAGCAGAGTTTTTCAGATGTAGAGATACGACTTTATCTAGAAACTTGTGACTTTCAGCGAGACACACTGGCCAAAATGATTAACAGCCAATGTTATTACTTCGTGGTAGCTTGTTGGCTGTTAGTCACCCACTAGTACAATAATAATATAATATGGAGCAACATGAACACAAGATCTTCAGGTCCTAAGATAGGCAGAGCCTGTACTATGGAAACTTGAACATATACATCTTTTTGTTCATATACGTATACGCACCCAGACACAGGTCATAATATACTAACGCACTCAAATGTTTGTCCCATCCAGGGCTCGCATCCGGGACGAGTGGCTCAGGGTCACTACCAACGTTTAAAATTCGTTTATTAGACAGCATTTAGGTGACAATGGGTCTACTTAGAGCTGTGCAGGCAAGACTATGTTTAGATTTATTAATTTAATTTTAATTCAAATTACTATAGTCGAGTGCTAAGCGAGGCGTCATCGACGCGGGCGTCCCGAACACTCCTTAAAAAGACCACCGAATGTGGACGAAACTATAGTCGGATCTATCTGATAAGTGGTAGTAGTAGTAGATAGTGAGTAATCCCACATTTCTCAGTAAAAACGAGCTGATATGTTTATGTGCAGTGTTATTATGCATTTCCTAGGCTGATTGTCTGCACCAAATTACATAATCACTGCAGAGCTGACGGTCAAATAAGAGATAAAATTGTTCGGAAACTTATTTTCTCGTATTATTTTTCCCAATGCTATAACAGTGTTTCGTTTCAAAGCAGTATCCTCCAAGTCCTGATTGGCAACTGAGCGGGGAACTTGCTTCTTTCGAGAGCTTTGTTATGTAAGTGCCGCCGCAACACTTTTAGAACTTCCGTCTTTCTGTTCTGTTGTGTAAAATCCAGTTTATATTTATCAAGTTGATTGTTCAATTGCTTTTGTTCTTTATATACATAATATATTATGTTTAATGGCAGTAATAGTTAACTCTTGTTTAGTCAAGTAAGTGACAAGATGGAGGTGGCGTTAACTGATGGTTATTTAAGCATCACGCCTGCTCATGAAACTTGCATCACGACCTCCACTGCTCTGCGTTCGTCACCCGGACATAATTGTTCAATTTTATTCACCCAAACTTCAATTTCACAGTGCTTTTCAACCTGTACACCGTAGTGCTTTAACGTTTCAGCTTAGATGAAGAATATCTGGCATTGTGGTGTACTTACTAAGATTTAGTAGAATTCGTTTCCTAGTAACTACGAGTACTTGATATTTGGATCACGATCATTCCTGTATTTTGTAGAAAACTTCATACTAAGCGAACGACGTCACGGGCAGTCGCTAGTAATAAGTATAATTGACAATATATACATACATTACAATAAGGTATAAACTGTCGGAATGCAGAAAAATTATGCAAAGATGCACAAATAGTATATTATGCAACTAGTGAATAAAGGACGGATTTAATGCGAGGGCCATAGATGAATCATGAGTAAGTGAAGGATTCTAACGACTGAATCACGACCGCAGGGAGTGATTCGTGATGATTGAATCACGAGCGTAGTGAGTTATTCAAGTGTTAGAATCCTAAGCGATGCGAGTGATTCATGGCCCTCGATATAAATCCTTTTTATTCAAGAGTTGCATACTATACCTTGTACCTTGACTACGAGAAAAAGAAATAATTTAAGTGAAAATAGACATTTAATGACGAAAAAAGGAAGGTTAAATTAATTAAAATGCTCACTAAAATTACAACAATTACTAAACATAAGAGTAATTCATTTATTATTATTATATATTCTTTTCTATAATTGCAGCAAAGAGCACAATACAGTTTTTATTCTAATGTTAAACTCTTTGTCTCAAATATCGACCAATCAAATCTCGAGGAGTTACTTGCACAAAGAGTTTGTATGTCGACTATTATTTGCGTAAGGAAGATGTATAAGCACTGAGATGGAGATCGAATATATTGGTGTGTTCTAAATTCAAACACCAAAACAGTGATCAAAAGGCCTTTTTATTCACTGTTATCAGTGAATAAAATAAGCTTTTTAGAGTAGGAATGGTATAAATATTATTATTATTCAAATGTCACATGAATTAATTACCTCCATCAGAATATTATGGTGCTAGTCAATGTTTCGGATAGTTTGCAGGCGGTATAGTAAGTTACGATTGCAGGATCGGGCTGCATTTTTTAAACTAAAATCACATTTAATGAAAAAAGCAAAAGTATTGGTGTTTGCAAATATCGAACAATGTATGTATTTCAGGTGCAAAGTATGGTTCTCAGCAAAGAAACGAAAACCAGCCGATTGACAATCTCGGCTCGTTTCATTAAAGTGAGTTTGGTTTTAGCAAGACATCCCAACAAGCCGTGAGGAAAACAATGTTTGGTTAGTTTTTATAAAACACTTAAACTACATTCCGAATCGGCGTAGTCATTATCTTGAGCTACTTGGTATAAGTGCCAGCGGGCAGGGCACATAGCATGCAGAACTGATGACTGATGGCGCTGGAAGGTTCTGCAGTGGAGACTACGGACCAGTAAGCGCGCAGCTCGACAGACGATCTGATAAAGGTCGCAGGCGGACGCTAAATGCAGGCCACTTTCAACTAGTCCTTTAGGAAATATATGGGGGAGGTATATATTCAGCAGCGGACGTCACATGGTATATATAAATGGTATATTCAAATACAATTTCTTAACAAGTTAAGATCTTTAAATAGCCCGTAAGGAAAAGAGTTTCTTCTTTCACATAACTTACATGTATAGACACCAGCCAAGAACAAGCGGGATTTAGTAATGTTGGTTTTTTTTTGTGGCAGACCACTGTGAGTGCACGTTTTCCGAAGTGTATGAGATATTTTTTTTATTGGACACACACGCCATTATATATAACTTTATCACAAAAGTTCAAAATTGTGAGTTACCTAACTAATCAATGTGTGTGTCACAAAAAAGATTAGTGTAAATAATCTTACCCAAAACGTTCTATGAAGGTCACCAAACCAAGAGCTTTGAGCTCATTGCATAAAAAAGCAGTTAGAGAGTTCAAACTTTGTCATTGCGTCAGCTCATTTGTAAAAGAAATGCCTTACAATGGAACGGTAGCGATGACAAATCGGTTGTTTGCAGGATAGACTGGGAGATAATGAAAGTAAAAGTACGCTCAGTGTTGAAGGCATATATATATCAGCATCAGTATAGCATACAGTCCCACCATCTTATCTGTTCAGGTGACAGCGTCGCTAGTGTAGAATTTTGGTATTGCAACCTAAGAAATTCACCAAGAAAAAAGAGAAACAAAACATAGGGCAGTCTTTCAAGCCACTCATTAATTTGCAAATTCTACAAAGAATCCTACTAATATTATAAACGCCAAAGTTAGTTGGTATGTACACTGTAGTTCCAATTTTGCCCACCTGAACAGATAAGTTGGTGGCACTATACAGATCTGTGTAAATTTTGTATTGGATTTGCTGTCAAATCGTCACTCAAATTGAGATCCCTTCAGCATCTCAGTTTTCCAAACAATTCCTCAACGTCAGGAGCACGGCACGTTCGTCTTGTCGCATAGGTAAACCACTACCTGAATTTTCTCCCTTGTGCTATCATGTGATCTTTCATAGTGACACCTTCCATAGTCTAAAACTCCTTTATGTTTCGTATTAAATTCTGATTATTGTAACACGTAGGTACATTATGAACCTAGAAAACTGTCAGTCTTAATCGTATGTCTTATTTATAAATATAAACATACACCCCTATTTCTCCTGGTCACGCTACAACTTGAAAACGGATCAAACAAAACAATCAACATTTTTGTTGTGTTAATTATTATCAGGAGAAGGTTCTCATAAAAGAAAAGATGGGAGGTTATGGTGAGGCTGAAAGCCGAACCTACTACGCGAACGAAGTCACGGGCAGTCGCTAATTAAAAATAAATAGAAGAGACAATTTTTCAGATATTTGCATTGATTTAAATATTACGAAAATATCCCTTTATCTCCTAATCTAAGACGAAATCGTGGGATATTGCGTTATAGTTGGCAGACGAAATTCCTTTGTACATACACAATAGCAGCTATTGTGTCTCGAGACAGTTACTAATTTCAAATGTTTTGTACATTGTGAACGAAACAAACCTCGACGGAGACAAATATCATGACGAGGCGAGGCGCAACCGCGAGCGTTCAGAGGCCGCAGCACAATCTGTGAAAAAGTATTCGTGTCGTAAGCGTTAACGCGTCACGCTTCGGCGTACAGACTACGAGTTATCTGTGTCACAGTTGATAAATTAGATAATTAATTAGATAAATTACAGCATGTGACTGATTCACGTGAATGACACGTTGCGTTACACTTACGCAATTATTAGTGCTACACCCGAACAACGCAACAAACATAGATCAGCATCTATGTTTGTTGCTTTGTTCGGGCACAAAACATTTTATTAGATTCGACAAAGCCTCCGTACTAGAAAGAGAGAAGTTTTTGTGCCTCTCAAAGTACGTGAGGCCATCGAGATCACCCGTCACCCAAATTTTAACAGAGATCGCGGATGGGCTCTTCGGCCAGCCTGGGCACCTATTCTTAAAGCTACCTCAACTCTCAAAGTGCTAGGGAGTCTAGAATGTGAATCAGTCAGCAGCAATTGTTCCGGCACATTAGGTGAGGATACAGATCACATTGACTGACTGACATGGGCATCAGACATGCCCGAAACCTAAGTCGATAACGTCGGCTAATTACGCAAGTAAAGTCGGTTTTGATAATAAATAAATATGTGTCAAACTAACGAGAATTTTCAAACTAAAAACAACTAACCTTTGCCCTAAGCGGAAGATTGCTCTCATTGCAACTCGTTGAATGGCGATTCGCCATATTTGACCAATAATACAATAGATTTCGCAGAAATCTAGGTACCTACTTTTCCAGGAACGGCAACGTGTGTGGTTAAAATGCTCTGGCTACATCTAAGTACTAACAAGTATCTTCATATAATAAGTATTTACGCTCCTACGTACTTATAGTGATGAAGACAAATTTCAGTTTTTCGAAGATTTGAGAAACGTTTTGAGAGGCATACCTACCAGGGATTAAATTTTTAAATCGGTGATTTTAATGCTCGAGTTGGCTTTGATCACCGCATCTAGAAATATGTCCTTTGACGGCACGGAGTCGGTAAGTGTAACACTAATGGAGAACTGCTTTTATCTTTGTGTGCAGAATTTAACCTATGTGTAACGCCTTCTTTCGTATGGCGGACAAGTATACAGTCCGTTCACAGTTATTTTACCTCTTCTTTTGTATCAGAGTAATATTTATTTGTATAGTAATAAGGGTGCTGTCAAAGGTAATATAACTGTGAACGGACTGTAAGACATCTTGGATGCACCCACGCTCTAAACACTGGAATCTGATAGAATATGTCATTGTGCGCAGGGCTGATTTAAATGACTTTAAATTCCACACGTGCATTACCTGCGCAGGGGGCCTAGCGCACCATTATTTCACGATGTTTCCTGATTTATTAGTTCACACACCGCGGGATATTATATATAGTGCATAAATTTACTTTAAATTTGAATAAAACTTGATTCACCGCTGTCATCATGAACTAAACACCGAGCTGGCTAGTTCAAGACTGCTTTATTAATTTACCATTCCTACCCACATTCCATTATCCCCGACTACCTCCATACATACCATATATGTATATAATATTAACAAATCTAGTACACAAATGCCCTTTCATACTAACTCGGCAATATTCTGCTAAGATGTATTTAAATATATAATATAATAAACAAATGGAATCAACAACAAGGAAACACCAACAGAACATAAAAACAGAATAATTATTGAAAGCACAAAAGGTCAAATGAATATAATTCAATAAAATGTTAAGCAGAAATATGTTGGGACCGAAGCGGGTTTCTCGCGGCCGTGATAATAAAAAATAAAAAAAGGACAAGCGAAAAAACAATTCATTACGGCAGTCATAAACAGTGCAGGGGAAAATTGAAAAAAAAATGTTGGTGTAAAAAATATTTATCTTGGTTGTGACACATTGTGATCGAATTTATTACAGATGGTGTGGAGAGCTCGTAATATAAAATATACTCGTAGTATTTGAAACAAACGGTATAACTGAATATAATAGCTAATGGTAGTGACCCCGCCTATAAAACGAGGGGTCTCGGTTTCGATCTCTGGCGCAGACAGTCAAATATTTGCAAAATATATGTTCTTTAGGCTAATATATGTGTGATGAACAGAATTTGTTGTTATCGGGTCTTGGAAATAAACTTTGGAATAATAGACAAGTGCCAGTTTTAGTCTTAACATAGTATTATTCAGTAAAGCCATTCTAATATTACAAATGCGAAAGTAATTCTTTTGTTTGTTAGATAGCGACGACATTACATTACAACTAAACGACTAAATGAATCGTGATACAATTTAAAAAGGATTTAGCCTATACTGGAGGGGGGGGGGGGAGGAGGATTGTATAACTAAGGATAATTCTCATCATCACAATCATCATCCATTACATTCGACATTTAGATGACTTTAACTGAAATTCGGTACGACTATTATATAACCAGCAGACTTGTGTAAAACGCCCGGTCTTACAAAAGTCTGTTACTTATAATTAAGACGCGGTCCAACCCTAATTTGAAAATAATTTACGATGCTTACGTAAGGTCGAAAATCGCTTGTTAGATTGGACGATGTAATGTGAAAATGCGTTAATTTTGTACGTTTTTTTATATATTTCGATATATAATAACACAATTGAAAAAACTGCTGGTTACTACTTTAGTACTATATGTTGGCTATGTATTACCTAAAAAATAATATAGTGTTATCGCTGAAAATTCTGAGTGTTTGGACGTGAAAGTTTATTTTTATGCACCTATTTAGGATTTTTTTCTGCAGAGAGCGAGTAATATTTATGAATTCTATTCGGTTACTACTCTTTGCTTATTCCTTTTCTAACCTAAGTTTTTTTTTCATAGATTATTATCGAACTGTTTCGTTACACTCGATGTTTAAAGATTCTGCTTTTTACTATTATCAGGATACGACCGCGCCTTAATGTGAATATCTCGCGTCATGTAGTGAGAATTGATTTAAGAAACGTGAGTTTATTCTAAGAACTCGTCAGTCTTAGGACTTTACTAAACTGGAATCCACTTCGTCCGTAGTTAATGAAAACTTGAGTATGTCACATATTTTATAATAATGGAAGCTTTGCGTAGCGGATGAGCCATTTTTCATTTTAAGATGCCATTATCATGTTATAAAGTGTACTAGGATGTGCAGGTATTTGTAGGAGTATTTCTGTAAGTTTTTGGAGTTTTTAGTTCCCACTAGTTCGATTAGTAATCTTTCTTGGCACCTAGTCTCGCCATCGTTCAAAATAGCAACAACAAGCGCAATAAAATTTTTATTTTCATTTATAAGAACTAAATTTAGTTTAAAGTGTTTTATTGTAACAACATTGTCATAAATAAGCACAAAAACAAATAGTGTTAAATCAAATAGTGTCACTCTGATAACTCAACGATAACATAAAAATAATAATCTAAATATGAAATAAATACGCCACTTTTTAAAAAATTATACACACACGTCTTATTTTGTAGGTGGCAAATATATAAATTAGGAGTCATAGTACTATTTTATTATTTGTTACATAATGAATTGCTTATATCTAGAAGAAGCCTCTCTAATCATCATATCACAGGAAAGTTCTATCTTCAAGTTTTTCTATGCTTGTCCCTGCCTAAACATTAAAACTCGTAATTGCAAAAACATGGCCTATATTTTGTCTTGCTCATAGTCTAAGCTCCTATTGATACAGTCACAACCCAATCATCATCTAAAGTCAATCTTTTACATTTAAGCACAGTCTATAGATGGGGCGCTCGATTACAAGTACATACATTTCCCCATTGAACGCTCACATAAACCATAACTTACAAAATATCCACACCTACAATCACCACACACACAAACATTAAATAATATTTCTACATCCATACAAACACATTACCTACTCATCCTCACAAAGTAATCGTTGGCTAGCTCAATGTAAGTTTAATTATGTAAGAACCCTGTTAATATCGGTTATGTTTAGGAAAAGTAAGGAAACACTCAGGATTCATTTCTTAATACTTAGTTAAATACTTTAGCCTTCATTGTAAAATTTTGCGGAGCGGGTCACTTCGAGAACGTATTTCAGGCAACAGTCTCACACAAAACAGGTTTACGCAATACTATCATTAATATTTGTAAGCGTCTAGAAACCTTTTCTGATGAGATAAATAAATACCTATTATTATTAAAAAAAAATACTCGTATTATTATATAATAGGTAATCTTAGGAATTATGTCATTTATTACTGTAAGTCTAATAGGTTTTGAAATTCTGTCGTCAACTTATCTAAAATATTAATTTTCACGTCACCAACAATTAAGAACATTGTAAAAGTAAAGTACTGAGCCATCATGGCGCCTCTCGTTAGTCTGAGAAATAGCTTACGGTTAGGGGTTATGACAGTGGCACAAAACCTACGTGAAACTTTTAAAAACTTATTATATGTTCTATAATTAAAATTTCTTAGTACATAATTTTGCAATTATTCGCCCTATCCTATTATACAACACTCACAAAAACTGGTTTTTCACTCAGCAAAATTTCGCATTTGTGCATAAATGTAGGTATGCTATTATCTTTATATAGGTACTAACATTTTCCTATTATTGAGCACCTTATGAATAATTAATCTACTTGTAAAAATCGACAGGTTTATGTTTGCATTAGTAATCATACCATTGATAATGTTTTTATAGTCAAATTTGTGGACAACGTGCATATTCTTCCTAATCTCATTAGAAACTTCATACAGCTAGTCTTATGTCACAAAGTCATCAATATTGGTCGTTTCAAGTCATTTACCTCCAATGACCAGGCCAAAAAAGGTCAGCCATAAAAAATGTTTTACCGCTCAAACAGTTTATCTACTATAAAACACCCCACGTTATGACAATATAAATTTGTTTCCTTCCCCTGCCCCATATTAACCCATATTCGATGGAAACCAACATTTAACATTACGATGGGGTCAATTCCACTAACAATACTTTGATCCAACTGTAATAGGATCGTAGCTGAATGATGTTTTAATACGTATTATTATTCTGCTATTGAAAAACAGTTTACCTGCATACGTTTCTATTGACGTCAGCGATCGATCAACACTTTATATTCTGCTACCTCGATAGATCATGAACGTCAAGATTACTCGTATTCGTATAAAGTAGCGTTTAATGTATAGTACATCATCATCATCATCATCAGCCTGTAGCAGTCCACTGCTGGACATAGGCCTCTCCAATTGCACGCCACTTAGGTCTATCTTGGGCTTCTCGCATTCAGTTTTTGCCAGCCGTCTTGCGCAGATCGTCACTCCACCGTGCCTCAGGACGTCCTACACTACGTTTGCCGAGACGCGGTCGCCACTCTAGAACTCGTTTACCCCAACGGTTGTCGGTTCTACGGCTAATATGGCCAGCCCACTGCCACTTCAGCTTGCTGATCCGGTGGGCTATGTCGATGACCTTGGTTTCTATGTGATGTATAGTACGTACGCTCCAATTTGTCTACAGAGATAGTAGAATTTGAGTACATATCAAACGACGAACGGAGTCGAACTGCTGTTGCAGCATTGATTGTTGAACGTTGTACAACGTTCAATCTATACTGTAATTTGTTTAAATATAAAGATGTGACTATTTCAATAGTAGAATTGACATTCTGGTCAGCCGCTACCATTAGTACTATATTATGTAGTTATGTAGAAAACATAATTATAAAGTTAGATCTATGTATAACGTACAATTGAATAAATAAAGTCTTTAATTTTATTAAAGTCAAAGTCAAAGTCAAAGTCAAAATCATTTATTCAATTTAGACATCAAAGACGCACTTATTAACGTCAACTTTTCATTATAATGTACTTTAAAGACAACCGCCGCGTTCCAAAATATATAGAACCCACCGAGAAGAAGGGGCAAGAAACTCGGGGCCATTCTTTTTATATGGATGTTTACAATGTTTCCACTTAGGTACTACAAATATTACATTTTATGGGTGGCAGAGAGACAGCTTGCCAGAAGTGGAGTATTCCAAGCATCTTGATCTTCTATATAATGTCGAACTTTATAGTAAGCTTTTTTTATTAAAACGTTTTTTACAGTCAACTTGAATTTGCCCTCTGTGAGCTCAGTTATGTGCTTTGGGATTTTATTGTAAAAACGCACACAATTTCCTAGGAATGACTTATTAGTCTTCGCAAGTCTAAAACTAGGTACAGCTATCCTATTTTTATTTCTGGTATTAAAAGTGTGGTGATCACTATTTAACTTATATTTATGTAAATTTTTACGAACATACATTATATTTTCAAATACATATTACTTTAAACCAGTTTGTATTATCAATTTTCATGAAACGACCTTTTACATATTGTACAGCCAACAGTAATGTGTGACATATTTGCACCTTTATTAATATTAAAGGAATAACCCTTTAATATTTGCACCGACCCGCATAAGAGCGCTGGGTTAGCAATGACATTCGTTTTTGAGTCGAAAAATTATCAAGGGTTTAATTTACTGAAAATACCCGGTTTACAGTGTTTCACGTAAAAAATATTCGTGTGGTATCCACAATATCATTTTGTTTTTTTTTTCTTCCTTGTTTTTTTACAATAATGAAGAGGCATTTAAATGTTCCACGTCCCTACTACCTACGAGATATTTTTGGAAAGCAAATAATATTTAAAGTGTTCGGTTCTGGGTGGCACTGCGACTGAGCGTAGTGCTTACCATCAAGCACACAACATGTCCGTCTTGTCATTTACTAGTATAATAAAAATTGGCATGTTGTGGTCACTGGGGTCGAACCCACATACATTTAAAAATATATATAGTAAGAATTAACGTTAGAAACGGGATATTTACCATGTATTGTATTTATTGTGAACTCTCGATATTTTTTTTAAATATCCCGTTTGTAACGTTAATTCTTGCATTAGTGACCATGTCAGTTTAAAAACGTATATAATTATATTATGTATTTGATCTATGATAAACTCTAAAACAGTTTTATACCATCTGATAAGTACCTTAGTTAGTCTTACATAGGTAAGAACATATTACGAGTAGATCGTTTATAGAATTCTTTTTAAAAAAAATATATAGATTAAGGTGAGGTCTTATCCTCATTTTAAAACAATTTAAGGTGTTTTACATAAGGTTGAGAATTGCTTACCAGAATGGACGATTTAATGCGAAAATTCAATTGAATACGTGCTAAACTTTTTATATTTATTTCGTACAATCAAATGATTAAATTTAATGATAAAGGAGTCCATAGTTCATTAGTAAATTTCATTGGGAATTCGAATATGATACCATTCATTGAAATATATTTGCCCATAATTGAATAAAAATGCTTTTTCCCACGAAGCACGTAAGAAAAATTTGCAAAATTTAGGGAATGATGCCGATTTTTTTCTATCGAGCCAAGTTTGCTCAATTGTGTATTGGCTCCCATACTTCATAAGGACGTATATTCAATTTACACTACGTTTTTTTCGAACTTCGGTTATTAGGTTTAAGCGTCGAAAAACTAAGTTTTCGCGAAGTCTAATCATGAAATGTGGAACTCATTTCGCCTTAAGGTATGATCATGACGATATCAAAGTATACGTAGCTAATTCTACTATTCTAAGACGAACATATAGGCTAGACTAGGGGACCGAAATCAATTAAACAAAATACGAGTTGGGTTTAACATACGAGGCCTCGGATTAACAAAGGAGTAAAATATTAAATAATATGAAGGAGAAACCAGCCGATTAAACATTTAATATTGTAATTTAAGTTAACATGTAAATAATTACATCTTATGTAAATGAGTTTAGCATATAATATGAAATAAGTCTTTAGTTAGTAATGTCGATAACGGAAGTACCTAGTCTTTTTTAACTTGTGTAGATAAAAAGTACGTATACTAAATAATATAAATATGTTATGCTATAATCATACAAACAAGGAAAACAATTCTTTCAGCTATTTCCGCACTGAGTCCTACCAACAACTAAACACTTACATATTCATATAATTATATTTATTTTTGTATTATATTTACATTGTAAGTCATGATAGGGATAGTCCAAGGGTAATGAGGATTCCCGCCTTGCCGTGGCGGGGGGCTCAGTAGCCAAGGCTTGCCTCACCACAGTGAAGCTATAAGGAACCAATGGGCCTGCCAGCGATAGAAGAGAGCTGGCGGGCCCGTGGAGGGACCGCTCCTATGGGCTTTGTAATCCAAGTCCACATGGGAGCGGTCTGGTATGGGTGCCACCGCAACTGAGGCGGGCTGCGTGTCGTATCGGCGGCACCGCCGCTGAGAGTTGTAGGCCGCGGCAGAAGGGCAGTGCCGGTATTACGGTGAACCGCTCTCCCTGCCTTCCGCGGCCTTGACGGGGCCATTCGATGGCGGACGCGGTGGGGCCGCAGGGGAAGAGGAAGAGGTCTGTCTGAATTATTTAGAGGCGCCGATGTCCCTATTCTCTGTGGTGAAGTAGCAGGCGTTTGAGGTCCCTACGATGGGTCAGGTGAGTATCACCTGACCCATCGTAGGGACCTCAAACGCTTAGACTCGGGGGAGTATGGCGTCCATTGGCGGGTTTGATCTAGTCTATCGAGCATTAAAAAACCTTTATCAAGGCACGCAAAGATTTCAATTAAGATTAAATACGACCTCAATATAAAACAATGTTTGTGTGAAAGTTACGCTTTGTGAAGGTGACACGACGAAATAAACGAAACGTTCCTTTCCGTTCTTTTGTTTTAACTCGTGACGATCCCACGTTACTTTTCCATTTCCGTGACATCTTCGCGTTGTAAAGAAATTATATGAGACGGAAATCAGGAATTCGCAAAAAGATTCAGTATTGACCTTGAATTTGCTTGTAAAATGATGCCCTATAGAAACTTATAATATAATAATATAAGCCCTGTAAATCACGCATAGTTTCGTAGCTTGCTGTCAAGAAAATGCCTTAGTTACGTTATATTAGAAAGTTTTTTTGGGTTCCAAAAGGTAAAAACGGGACCCTGTTACGTATTCTTGACCATTCTTTTTGATCCCACTGCATGTGCTCACGGGCGTATCGCAGTCTCGCTACTCGATACTCTTTCTTGAGTTTAAGGCCACTCGCTGGTCTTCGGGTTTTCAGGTTTGCTACGGCAAGTTTTCTTCTCACTGTGCTGTCCACTAATAACGGTACCCTGTTACGTATTCTTGACCATTCTTTTTGATCCCACTGTATGTGCTCACGGGCGTATCGCAGTCTTGCTACTCGATACTTTCTCTCGAGTTTAAGGCCACTCGCTGGTCTTCGGGGTTTCAAGTTTGCTTTAGCCAGTCATTTTCTCACTGTACTGTCCACTAATGTAGTCCTTCGGGTCTGAAGAAGCTGTTGCTGGACTTCAACTGCATTTAGGTGGCGATTTAGTCAAAACAGTGAAAACAATATAATGGTCTTTTCGGGCCTGCCTAAGACTTCGCTTACCGTACCTCTGTCCGTCTGTCACCAGGCTGTACTTCATGAACCGTGATAGTTAGTTAACAAATACTAAAAAACCGGCCATGTTCGAGTGGGACGATAATTATAGAAAATGAAAAATACAGAACCCTTCATGCGCGCGTCCAACTCGCACTTGGCCGGTTTTTTCGTGTTTTTGTTCTATTTGTTCTTATTATAATATAATATATGTATCTAAAAAGATAAGTGTAAATGAGTGTCATACTCGTAATATGCTATATTGACCACAAATGGATTTTATTTTTCTATACCATAGGCGAAAATCACTGACGGCATCATGAAATAAAAAAGGCGAACTATACTAATATGAAAACATATTTAAATAATAATTAGACATCTAGAATCATCAGTATTGATTATAGTGAGTCGTAGCTTTATGCTGACTGATACTAACTATAGCCCTCTGTACATAGCTTGTAAAATCGGCTTGTAAAAATAATATTTAATGTATTAAGGGACACGGCATCTCACAAAACACGTTTAGGCTTTATAAAAACTTCTATTTCTGTATGCTTTTATACTAGATAGACAAAGAGATCTAGAGCCGATCCGTGCGCTGAGCACAAAACCTGGTGTCGTAAGCAACGGGCGTATTCCGCGGTCCAACGTATTCTATTAGATTCAATAAGTTAATTATCCATTGCGGTATTAAAACAACGTTTGAATATTCGTATACGTTTGAGCAAGCATTGTAAACTGTTTACATACAAAATTGCAACCGGCGTTCAGTTACATAATACAAAATATGCGAACCGCCGCGGCATATTGCTGCGACTCCGTCCCCACCCCCTTTTCATATTTCCCTTGTTTCTGTGACCTGTGTACTTAGACTATCTCACTTGATGACAATGCGGTCTATGGTAGTATCATACTAGTATAGAAAGCAAGTAGCTATTCTAGATCCTAGATCTAGAATAGCGACTGGCTTTCAAAAACAGCTGATAGAACACATCGTTCTTTGCTTAGCGAGAGGTTTTCAATTACGAGTGTTTTGTTAGCAGTCGGGAATCAGAACGAGCCATACAAGTATGCTGTGTATTTCATCACGATGTTAATTTTACTAAAAGCTCAAGCCAGATTGAGGAATCGATCCAGCGACTTTGGGATTGGCGGCCAACTCTCATTACTCCTAGGCTTCATTGCTTCGTCTTTTATTTGGAAGCTGATAGAAACAGATTGAATATTAACTATGTTTAACGCTAATGTATTGAGTTTATGTCGTAGAATAGAGCCTAATTATGTATTTTCTTTAATATTATATTCATAAGTTAAGTTTTTGATTAAACTGACTTATGCCAGTATATTCGAATGCTCTGCACCTAAAGTTTTAAGAAATCTCTGCATAATTTGCTGCTATAAACCATTAATGACCATTAAAAAAGGCAAAATATAAACAAAGCTCGTAAACAACTGTTTATAAAAACATCAAGACGTAATCAACTAAAACCTAAACAACCATCAAAATTCCATCCCATTAAACCGCCGGAACAATTCATCCCGCAATACAAAGGCCCAGTTTTGTCTCCTCTTTCTCCAATTTTATCCCCTCCTTCTCTACAGTTGTCCCCTTTTCCATTTGTCGCATAATTTGCTTCAGGAATTCGACCAATTGATGGATTGTTTCCTTCGACTTTGTGCAAATTGTTAATTATGATAATTCACGCCCCCAATTCGGTCTTAAGTTATTCTGTATTGAAGTTGTTGTTTAAAACACAAATTTATTTGCCTTTTTAAAAAGTTGTTAACAGTGTTACTGGCTGGTTTAACAAAAGATTCACAAGACTTGCTTAAAATTTTTGTCTCAAGTTAACGTAGTCTAAAAGCTTTTTAAGTTGATTTTTTGTGTTATCTGGAATAAAAATTGTGTGTGTGTAATTCATGCCTTCTTTTAGGTATGTAAGTAGGTACCAATTCTTTGTATGAAATAAGCACAATTTTTAAACAATTTCATTGTTTTCTTTGTTTCATTGCAATCACTTTTGCTATGTAAATAAATTTCATTCCAACTTTATTCATTAACTTTCTTTTAAATTAAGCAATTGCTTCATTAAGGGTCTGTCTTATATTCCTTTTTGTTCGTTTCATTAATGTCCATTCTAAGGAAAGAAAACACGAAAATTTTACGAAAGTTACAACAATAAGGCACAAAAACATCTGTTATAACTTTTTTAAAGTGCCAAAGAAACATAATTTTCTCGCTGTAACGCATTAACAACAAATAAGCCTATAATAAACGAGCCAACTTTGTCGGAAATAAAAATAATATTACATTTTGAGAGAACTTTATTTTGTTCTGAGGATAAATCGTGCGCGGAACCCGTTCCGTTACAAATTAAAGCGCTGAAAATAATGCTTTATTACCAGATACAAATAATGTCCTCATATATTAACGTGAAATTCATAACTAGAAGTAGCATTAACTTTATTCTGTTAGTAATATGGTTGGTTTTATTATTATCATAAATAATTGAATTACCAACATTACCTGGACGATAAAAGGGGAACCAAACATGTGCAAAAAACAAATAAGAAAAGCCAATAAATACCTAAAAGATTCGGTATTTTACGAAACTCTGGATATTAATTTTACCTCTCATAATATTTATAAATATTTTAGAATTTTTTTTAATTATTTATGCTCAACGCGAACGTAGGAAAATCTTATAAAGCTGATTTTTCTACTAGCTTCTTGCGATAATACCCAGAATAACTAACCAGAGGAGTTCAACAGTTTTGGATGTTTTTAAGCACAAATTATAAAATTACTTTAGAAACTCAGAACCTTGATATTTTAACACACTTGAATCACTCTAATTATTTTGGTATTTCTTAAATAGCTCTATAGATTCAAATTTATGTATATAACATTAAATTATCTCATAATTATGGAAACGAACGTTGTTTGTACACACTGCAACTACGTATACAATGTCATACTCTGCATTATTGGAGACTCTGAAGTCACTCATTACACCCATAACCCTTACAAATGCGTAGAACTATATCTTCTCTTAGCGTTTTGTACCGTTTGTTTCATGGCGAATGTTCTGAAGAGTCTTTAATCTTATTCCTTTCTTACTACCTATCTCTAGTAAAAAAGCATCTCACAGGTTAACATAGGGGTGGCGATTAACGCATCTTACAGCTGCATTAACGGTCATCGCTTCTTAGCTCCATCTCCGCTTTCTATTTTCCATTTTCAGACGAGAGGGAGTCACTTTGATAAACAATTATAAAAAAAAATGTTTAATAACTAGAATTACTCACACGAATAAGTCAGATATTTACAAATATAGTTCCAACGACATCCGGTGGTTTTTTTCAAGGAGAGTGCAGAATGACTTTTGTCTGGCCTCGCATTGTGCGGACCACCGGATGTGGTTGAAACTATAGTTTGAAAGATCATCATCCTCATATTAAAAATTCAATGTTCTTGTCGATTATGAGAACGGATATCTCCTTTATTCCTTAAACGACAGATTATCATAAGATTGAGTTGCAAAGCTTAGCCTGCCGATTAGTCCAGGCAGCAAAGTTTGAGTGATATAGAACGTTACATAATTTAAAATAATCAAGTCCACTAACAAAAAACCCACTTATCTTACTCCATCTAGCGTTTAATCATCTTGGTTTTCGGTAAATAACCAAGCTATACCTTATCCCGGTTGATAAGAACGCTTGGGAGTTCTCTCTCGGATATTAATCATCCCCCGTATTGGATTTATTATTTTTTTCTTACCCTCTTACACGAGTATCATTGAATTTAATCGTGAATGTGGATTTTCTTTTTTTTCCTTTGTGTTTTGGGATTTGTTTTTACGCGTATTTCCTGGGGATTTGTTCAAACTTCAGAGAATGCTAAATGAAATCTATTACTTACTACATTAATGTTTACCTGTCATAAATAATATCTCATCTGCTATTGGCTGGTTAGATGGCGCAGTTGGTAGCACCCTTCCTATTGAGCCGCTGGTCCCTGATTCGATCCTTGGACAGGTCAAACTTCTGTGCATGTAAATAGGTATGTATATTATTCATATGGTACCATTGAATAGACTATGTGTTAAATTGAATTTACGTATCATTATTCTAGTTTTCTGGCCTTTTCAACGCCTGCTTTTAGCTCGTTGACTAGCGATTCGCCATATTTGGCCAATAATACAATAGATTTTGCAGAAATCAAACTACTTTTCCAGGAACTGCAACGTGTATGGTTAAATAAACTTTTATTAATTTAATTTCGTATTCCTAGAACCATTGAATCATTGATCGTAAAGTTGATGCTTACGATAATTTTAATTATGTAATGTTTCACATGAACACACATATGACACTTATGTAATTACTAGCTGACCCACTAGCGGCTTCGCTCGCGTGGCCTCGCGGGGTACGGTTAATTACAGTTTTATCTTCTATTATGTACTATCCCACGGGAACTCTTTAATTTAACGAGATCAAAAGTATCCTTCATGATGGCCAGGGATATAAGCTATCACCATACAACATTTAATTTAAATCGGTCTAGTCGTTTCCGAAAATAGCCCGTACAAACAGACAGAAAAACAGACGAACACAAAAACAAAAATTTGAAATAAATTAAATTAGTTCGATTTCACTCCTTACATCCCCCTGACTCGGTTTTTAGAAAAAAATTTTCATTGTACAGAAATTCAACCTATACAGTTTTATTATAGTGATATGTGAAATTTTGTTCTTTAGAATGTTTCTTACTCAATTATGCAATGCAGTACGTCACTTGGTAGGAAATGCATCTGTTCTAAGCAGAGTACCACGTGACACCAAGTAAGCTCTTGCTTGTACTGTTAAGAGACGTCTGTTGTTGTTAAGAGACGTCTTAATAACATAAAAAACTCTAGTGCGCAAAATACTAATTTGGATCACATTTGGAGTGGAGATGGTTTGTAAAGTAAATATATACAGCACTGGCTGACCTGCCAGCGGCTTCGCTCGCGTGGCCTCGCGGGATACGGTAATTACAGATTTCAATGGGTCAGATTTCAATTAGGTGTCGAATTTCAAAATCCCTTCTTAGTGAGTACATAGGTCCAAAAAAGAACCCCCATGCAAAATTTTAAACTTTTACAACTCGCAGTAACGAAGTTTCATACAAACTATCAACCCCAAAAAAAACCCTTAGGGGTTGAATTTTATAAAATCCCGTCTTAGTGAGCACCTACGTCCTAAAAAGAACCCGCATGCAAAATTTGAAACTCCTAGCACTTGTAGTTTTCGAGATTTCGTGATGAGTGTGTGAGTGACCTTTCGCTTTTATATTTATATAATAATAATACATAGAATAATAATATAATAGATAGAATAGAAAATCAATAGGCTCTGCCTAGTTTGGGACTTGAGGACCTTGTGTGGATGTTGTTCCATAACATTTATTATTATTTTCTACGTTTACACATTCATATTCTAGATGTTTCAATTTACTTATTGAAACCAAGTATGCTGCATGTTTGTTTTTTGGGTGGTAGAATCAAGAACCTGTAAAAATGTTCTTTCTAATCCACATGTATTTTAAAATAACAGTTTGCTTAATGTTTATGTGTTTTCCGATAAATTTATGACATCATTTTTTTTTATATTGTTGTAGTATATTTATAGTATCATTATTTAATAATAAAAATGTAGTTATTAAGTTATTTAAATAAATTATAAAATTCAAAAAAATATGTTATTTACGATCGATAATACCTTTTTGTAATATTATGAAATCACATCATCACACATATCACTCTTAAATTATAGACGCGAAAGTTTGTAAGTGTAACATGTTTGTATGTTTGTTACTTTTTACGCTTATAAGGCTGGACTAATTTGGATAAAACTTGTCAAGTAGGTAGATGAGACGCTGGATTAACACATTGCTATACTTTTCACCATCATCAACATAGTCCATCACACGGGTTTACCACCGGGAGTGGCCAACCATCTATTGTAAATAAAGTCCTTATAATAGTATTAATCTGAAAAAGGGAAGAGTATATTATGTACTATTTTCGATCATAGTATGAAAATGTGGCGTTAAAATGGTTTGCAACGCATTTTCAGTTCAGTTTAAGCTATAAAACTAATATTGGTATATGCAAATTTGTTTATTTATAACCATCTTGTTTAAATTTAGAATGTTTACAAGGAAATCATAATTATATTTAAAGCTTTAATTCAACAAACATCTTCCAACCAAAATTACACTGGAAATATCTGAACGGACCCAAAGCTACGCGCCAATAAATCTTATCAAAATAAGTTATTGCCCTTCATAAATTAAACGGACTCAACACTTCTGAAAACTTTTTCATAAATTGCTACGTGTAAAATAAAATAACTTTTCTTGTTTCTACATAGAGGAGGACAGAATAAAAATTTAGGTCGCTAGGTTCTTTTGCCTAGTATTCTAGAAGCCAGAATAAAATATTTGCTAGCCTTCGCAGAGGTAGACTTCGTAGAATTTATTCATTTAGCAAAAATACTAGTTCTGGTACACATGTTATTGCGTTTCTGGTACATATTTTATTTCAGCATCTTCTGGAATTGTTTTTATGGACTTTTTTTTACAATTGTGCATACACATAGGACTCTCATATATAAAGACTCATATACTCTTATATAAGACTCTCGTAATCATCTCCCTGGACAAGGATGACAGGTCATCCTAGTACCTGCAATACATTGCAGGACCCGTGGGCACAGACGATAAGACTCAAGAACTAAATATATTCTCATCACAAAAAAAATGTCAGGGATTGAACCTGGGATCCTTCGTTTCGAATTCAAGGTCATTGACAAACTAGGCTGACAGGGTCGTCAAATTAAACGATAAAAATTATAAACGTGTTTTTGTTTTTTTTTGTTCTGGAAGATACAGTACGTAGGTTCTCGACCAGATTATATATTTTGTAATTAAAACAAAAATAAACCTTATCAGTAGTGATTGAAATTTAACAAAGAAAAATTTACATCCTCAGACGGGATTCGAACCCGCGTTTTCAGGCTCCATGACCACTAGGCCACCGAGGTTTGCCGACCGAGCATCGAATTTTAACTCTTTATATGATTTAACCCTCTAATCTGGACGGGACTGGGACGTCTGACACGGATTGTGGGAATAAGCGGGTTTGAATCCTGTCCGAGGATATGAATTTTTCTCTGATATTTCAATGTTTGGTATCGCTAAGCAGGCGTTAGTGCTTTAAAACATACTATTATAATAACTTATCGGTGGTATTCAGAAACAAAAGATGTTTGTTGCTGCGTATATCTTGGTTAATACTCGTAATTTACCAGTAAAAACTAAGGTCATCATTGCGATCCAGCAAATGAGTTAAATCTACCTCATACACCCAACATCTATACATCTTAATAAACCCGAAAACTTCGGGTATTCGCAACAGAAGTTACTCGCCAACGATAATTTATAAAGAGAAAGACCTACAAGACAGGGAACGGAAACAGGCAACTGAAACTTATTGGAAAGAGTTCTCTAGTTTCCTCCCTCCGTACCTCTCTACGTAGGAAAAACGCAATTCTCGAGAAAATAAATTATAGGTACTCTCCGATCGCGAGTTATCGCCGAAGCGGATCTTGTAAGTTATTTGATCTATGATAGGTAGGTTCTGTGCCTGATATCGGGAATAGGTTGTTGGTTAAAATGTTACTTTTCAATGTATTTTCCACAGCAAATGTAGGTGTGAAACTGCAACATTAAAAGTCTTTTGTTTTTTTTTACTTGTTAGGTTATAGTGTTTGACCACTATCTGACTTGATGATCAGAGATTATGTGATCGAAAGTAATATCATTATTAGACCTAGAATACTTACACTTAATAACACTTAATGATCTTTATTTGGAACTTAAACAATAGATTAATAATGCCATGAATGCGATGACAACCACGAATGTTTTGAAGAAAAACTGTGTTGCGGACATCAACGTCCTCCTTTTTAGTAACTAGGATACACTTAGTTATATCATCATCATCATCTCAGCCGTAGGACGTCCACTGCTGAACATATGCCTCCCCCATGATTTTCCAAAAGGACCGGTTGGAAGCGGCCTGCATCCAACGTCGTCCTGCGACCTTCATCAGGTCGTCTGTCCACCGTGACGGTGGACGACCTACGCTGCGCTTGCCGGTCCGTGGTCTCCACTCCAGAACCTTTCGGCCCCATCGGCCATCTGTTCTGCGTGCTATGTGCCCTGCCCACTGCCACTTCAACTGGCTAATCTTCTGGGCTTAGTTATATGTTAGATACAGAATAAAAAAAATCAGGTCACAATAACATATTTGAACAATGTAGAAATTTTAGTTATATTATAATGTGCGAAGAAAATATAAGCGATTGTCACTCAAGAACAGTAGACGGAACAAACTGTTAGATGCTTAGCGACAGATTTACAGAATTGAAGGTAGCCAGGCGGACATCATATGTATCACCACTACCATCATGCTGTGGATTTCAACAAGATATTACTTTTACCGAACGCTTAAACCTGAGGTGGGGATTTATCCCGTGGTCGTCTAATCGACAGCTGAACCTACTTCTTCTTCTTGTTCTTCATGGTTGGTTCCTCATGTATGAGGGCCGTGAACACCATGCCTTACCTTGTTATTCTTCTTCAACGGTTCCTAATGACTAATGGTCGTAACCACCAAATATCAGTTTTTGGACTATGTTTCTTCAAGTATTGCGGTATTCGGCTTGTCTCCCTTGTTACCCCTGGTTTATATATTCAAGGTGTGAAACTGTATTTCTAAAACAATAATTATAACCATTGACTATATATGCTGATAGTAAAGTGAGAGTTTAAGACTGAAGTTTTGCGTTGAACTGCACTGTACTCCGGGTTAAAGTTGGTTTTTGAGTATTTTTCGCCTATTTTAAGTCTCAGTCTCAATAATGAATACTTTATGTTATATAGCCAGTTGGTACCTTGGGAATCCAGGTTCAATCCTTGGCTGGGCAATTATTTTTGTGTGTTGTGCAGTTATGTTTGTTCTCTGGTCTCAGATATTGTATTATTGTGTGTTATATGTTATATTTATATGTTATATTTATACTATATATGCCTACCACGACACAGGATTATGAGTTTATTTTTTTTATTTTGCCATTTTGTTTTTAAATCTTCATTCGCTTAATAATCTATGAAAATGTAAACTGAAATATAAAAGAGCTCGTAAACTATCTGTGCAGGCGAATACCTAGTAACCTAATGCTTTCAGCAGTAGAAAGCTACATTATGCCTGAGTAACATACGCTATATCTGATTCATCATTTATTTATTTTATTTGTAACTACATTATAACAAACACCATGAATTCTTATTTTTCTAATTTAACTAAATGTGTTATCTTTTGAAGGAAGCACAGCATGCATAATGTAAACTTTTATATAAATATAAGTTTTCCGTATTACTTACCAAAAATGTATTGAGAAGAGTTAGAGAGTAGGGTTGGCCATCGTGGCCATGATTAAGTTTAAGCTACGTTTGAATTTTATGAGTGTGTCTCCAAAAATATCTAAATCAATACGAGGTTGATATTGATTAAAAAGTCTACTTATTCTCGGGACAGGCGAGTTCGATCCTAACACAGTTCTACGATATATTGGGGCCAATGGAGTACGCGGCTTACGCGGATATCTAAATGGCACTCTAAACTTAAATTTTTCCAAGAGATTTGGTTACAGTTTATTTTGTTATTAAGCAATTTATAAAGTAAAATTAAGTCTAGTTTGATTCGGCGATCTGACAAAGTTTTGATATTAAAAAAGGCTAATCTTTTGTTGTAGGAACTTAGAGTTTTTGCTTTTCTTACAGAATACGCTAAGTGCCGCAAAAATCTTTTTTGTATTCGCTCTAATCTTAAACAATGTACGGCATAATGTGGCCTCCAGACGGGGCTACAGTATTCTAAAACATAAATAAATTTAAAAAATTATAAATTAGGTAAATTGTTGCATTAGTGACAGTTTAAAAACTTAAACATTACAGAGACAATACTAATAATTGGGCGATTGATAATTCAAATAGGTTTTTTATGTGATTAGTATACGGTAGAAGCATGAGATAAGACATATGCATTTCGTCATAAGTGACGAACTGATGTTGAAAATGAAAAAAAAAACCTACATCGTATCATAAACTTGTTTAGGAAAAATCCTCCGTCAAGTTTTAGTTTCTGATACTAATTTATGTATTTGTATCACCTGGCACAATTATCAAAAAAAAGTTAAATTTGTATTAGGCCGTTATGATTTTTGGCGAGCACAGTGATGCGAATAATGTGATTTACAGTAGAAATAGGTGGGCAGTACTTGCCCACATGAACTCGTTCATAAAGAGTTCTACTGTTCTGCTAACGTGTCAGAAGTATTTCATTCGTAACCACTATATTAATTATATCGTTTTATTTTTGGGGTTTATCCGGTACCTAGGTGATTAGAGTAGTAGAGGTATTACTCTTAAACATCTGGGTCGGACTGTAGGTGACTTATTAGTTTGTTTTGACTTGTTTGTCATATAATTAGTCCAATACAGCTCCAGTGCAATCCAGATCATCATGCTACAATAGCACTGTATGTTCATGTATTCGCACAATCCCCATATATCATCATCATCATCATCATCTCAGCCGTAGGACGTCCACTGCTGAACATATGCCTCCCCCATAATTTTCCACAAGAACCGGTTGGAAGTGGCCTGCATCCAACGTCCTCCTGCGACCTTTATCAGGTTGCCTGTCCACCGTGTCGGTGGATTACCTACGCTGCGCTTGCCTGTCCGTGGTCTCCATTCCAGAACCTTTCGGCCCCACCGTCCATCTGTTCTGCGTGGTATGTGCCCTGCCCATACTGCTACTTTAACTGGCTAATCTTCTGGGCTATGTCGGTGACTTTCGTTCTTCTACGGATCTCCTCATTTCTGATTCGATCACGTAGATAAACCCCGAGCATAGCCCTTTTCATAGCTCGTTGTCCCCAAATATAATCAAATTTAATTATTTCGATCACCATAAAGTAGCCAGGTAGCTAAAGCCCTTAATTTCCTTAACTTTTCAATATTCAACATTTCCTTTCATACTTTATCTATACCATTGAGTTATCCCCGGAGAGCTTGTTAGCTACGAATAAACCCCTCTCGAAGCGGGAACTCATACATTGATTTATCGTAAGTGGCCCCTCGGACGCACTTGTAGCGTTGATTGTAGCGAATGAAAAAAATAAAAAATGGTTATAAAAATATTATTATAAAGTTGAGTACCTACGAAATATTTGCAATGTACTATTATTGAACAATCCTTGAATAAGGCATACGTAGTATTCGGGTAACAATAAAGTTCTGATAATAAAACACTTTGTCTTGCCGCAACATCTTATTTAAGAAAAAAAACAATAGTTTAATTAAACTAGAATGCTTAAAGGCAGGTTACCTTTGTGTCGGAGTGTCCAATCAAAATATTATCGTAAGATAATTTAACATTTTATCACTCATTTGTCGATCATAACGATTTTTTTCACTTCAGAATAAAAATTCATTAGAAGTACTATTTTGATAACTAATTTATTTCCCCGTGATTTGAACCGTGATGAACCACAGACGCAATAATGTGCACCACAAAGGTGCGCTACACCTTAACCATTTTCAAGTTGCCAGTTAATTAAAGTTCCCGATCTTTCAGTCATTTAAAGACAAACATATTTGGATTCATTGCTATTTCATACAATTTGTTATATTAGTATTGCCATTTATCAATAGGGTAACCACATACTAATACCGATAATATTTTAACTTACCTACCTATTGAACTATAGTTGTAATGGTATTGACGACTGTTATATGGACGGTTAAAGTATCGCAATACTGTTTATTGGTGTCTAGAATGCAACGGAAATTGGTACCAGCTTATAGCCGGGAGTGCCACTGGGCATGTGTGGATGTATCATAGTAGCAAGCAAAACAATGTTAAAATGGATGTAAGTAGGTATTTAATGCAATAAAGATTTGTACCAGCCACAAACTGTAAGAGCGATGGTATATAATGGCAGCCTGGAAGCGTGATCTCCATGAAACATTCAAAGTATATAAACGCTAATGCAAACACATCTATGCTATTAATTTTACATACATACATATAAAAACGATAGAAAATAGGTTAGTAATCATGATAACAATACCTACTAACTAAAGCTTAGCATTTCAAAGTGCAATACCAATTACTACACTTTTATGTATCGATATCCTTACTGATTTTTGCACGTTAGTAGGATAATTAGCGAATCACCACCTGGCTACCACAGTCAGGTAGAAAGGCTCCTTAGGGACATCTTTTCTGTGTTTATCATCATCGACTACATCATCAATTACCAACAGGTGATGTCGTGGTTAAAGGTCGTCCGAACATTCGCCCCACATCTCCTTCGTATTACTTACAATATCATATAAGTACATAAAAGCACATATTTTTGCAAGCATAACTATTACCATTCATCACTGTTAACTAGAGAAGATCAATATAGTTGGACTCGAAACTGAACTGTATTTCTGATTTACATCTGGCAACCCTAACTTCGCTCTCTCTCTTTCTTTCTGTCAGTTTCAAGAATTTTCTGTGCATATAATATGTCATGTCAAATGTCGTCATATTTTTATAACCGGACTACTACAAATATGTAGACTTATTATTTGAAACATCAACATTAAATTACTCTTAGTACACGGTGAAAATATACTACTGATTCTAAACAAAGACTGCTTTATCAATATATAAAAAAGAAATAATCAAGACATAACATTTTTTCTTAAGGGGACCTAAGTTTCCTAGTAAAATGGGCATTCTCCTTTAGTAAAAGTTTACTTAGTAATATAAAAAAAGGAAACATCGATCGCATCCGGGGTTTGATTCCGTGACTAAATTCCGTGAGTACAAGCTATTTTTTCACAAAATAAATAAATATGTATATAAAAAGGTTCATGACTAGCAGACCCGACAGCGGCTTCGCTCACTTGGTCTTGGTGTAGTGGTGGAAGCGCTGATTTGGAATCTCGGTGATTCGGATCCTCGGGTTGGACAGTTATTGGGACAAAGAAATTCTCAATAGCAGTCCGGAGTCTGGAACAGTGTCCCGCAGATGGCAATAGGCTCGCCCCCCTATTACATGGGAATAAAAATATATCCGGCGAAACGTAGGTGAATATTCATATATATGAGTTGTCTGTGCATCAGTTGCACGAGATAAATGATAGTTCGCTACACTTACGCAAATTTTCGTGCTAGGCCCACTGGAAGGTTTTGCCGCTTTTGCCCACTACACAGGACTTAAGGTAATATTTACATTTTATTAAGAAGCAAGTGCAAATTCAAAGTGTATGTGGTCAGTCACAAACATAGCCCAAGCTGCGACTGTGACAAGGCTATCCGCTATCTGTTCCCAGCGGATACTCAAATATTTTGTACATGTCGCTGTAGAAACTCTGACAGCCTAGAGAAGCTAATAGTAGTTGGCCAGGTCGACGAAAAAGGACCATCTACCCGATGGTCAGACGTAGTAAAGAAGCTTACTGGCCTGCCAATCACGAAAGCTTTTAAGACCGCCGAAGGCAGAACCACGTGGTAGAGCATAGTACATCGAGCGGTCAACCATTCAGACTAGACTCAACCTTCAGCAATGAAGATGCCAACTATGATGATAAAGCTGCGACTGCACGAACAGTTGCACGAAAGGTTGAAATTAAGGTCAAGTCTATACTTATTGAAAAGGTTATGTCAAAGAATTTATGAATTTAACCTGTGCCGGTTGATGGAGGAGGTTGAGCTTTGAGGGATGGATGTCGTCCTTTCCGGGCCGGTAGATATGGTGGTGCCCCAGTATTTTCTCTAATCGCTTGAACTTATCCATTGAATGAAACTAGTTTTATCTATAAGTTTTTCCTTACAACTACAAGTCACTCTCCTATTGTAGTCTCATTATAGTCATAAGTTTCATTTCGTTTTTATTTTACTTTAGAAAAGTGGTGTGTGTATTAATAAAAACTTAACAGAGCAATTGACGCAGAGAAGACGAGAAACAACGATTTTTTATTACGCTTTACTTAACCTTTTGAGTAGGTACCATTGACGTACATTTACGTGCGTTTCATTCATAAATCTTTCGTTTTAAATATCATGGTATATGCAGGGTTAAAGCATGTGCGAAATTGCCAACACGTATTGAAAAATATACACATATATTCACATAATATCTTACAACGTATATTTCACACAGAAATCATAATGACATAATGAAATGTCACATCTAGAAATTCCGGTATGATAAATTTTAAGCACCCGTAAAAAGCGGTACCCAATACCTTTTTATAAAGCGCTATTAAAAGACTCCAGCTATTGAATATTTTTTATGATTGTGCCTTAAACGAAATGGAGTTAAAATGAAATTATTAAGAAAGGGGAACCCGTAATAGCTTTTTACAAAGGTGATAAGATACGGCAGAATCAGTAGAAAAGTCTCTGTTAAATTATATTGGAAGTATTTTGACACTTTATTAAGCTTGTTTTGTGGCACTGTGGCACATTTTTATCATTGACTATATATTTGACCGAGCAATGAGATATTTTTGAGTATACGAAGACAAATTGTCATTTTTTGTTTTTATATATATGTTTGTTCAACGATAACTTGAGAACAAATCATCGGATTTATGTGAAGCTTGACATAAATTCGTACGTATTCATAGATTATTATTGTAGACAGGGTAGTCTCTATTGGATTTGTACGCCCTTTTGGATTAAAATCTTTAATTAGGTCTCGTCTGGTATCAAATGAATGAGTTTTACTATGAAAGGTTCCAATATAAAATAAAACTAAGTACTCGTACCTAACTTCATAAAGATAGAACCTCAGCGAACGTAATCTGGGGAAATTATTTTAATAAGGGATGTAAAGGATAGAATAAGAGCATCTTACTACGAAATGCTTGTATGACGAAGAACACTTACTACATTCACAGAAATACTAAGAAAGGAAAAGCTGTTTGGCAGGTTATACTTAATACTATAGGATATAATAATATATGAATATAATGAAATTACTCATATACATATTAATGATCAGACAGTAAGATATACATAGAATTTGTGATGAATTTAATTATTTTTTTAAATGTCGGAAACGACACTAAGAATGTATCCAATCATTTTCTGATGTTTATCATTCTATCGATAGTACCTAATCAAATACACTATTTTTTTTAAAACCAATAACAAAATGGGAAGTATTAAATATAATAAAATCATTAAGAGTTACAAATTCAGTCGGTTACGATGAAATATACACAAGTATTATCAAGTTTTATGCATTTTACCTGTGTCAACATCTTGCTCATATTATAAACTTATCATTTACAGAAGGGACATTTACTAACAGGCTGAAAATGTCAATACGTAGTAAGGCCGGTATAAAAAGGAAGATATAAGTGATTTGAACAATTACAGACCAAAAACTTCCATACCAGTTCTATCAAAAAAAAAAACTAAAAATCAATGCTTACGAGAATAAATGAATTTATGACAAAACATGCAATATTAAGATCAGAAAAAAATATGTTTTTTTCAAAAATAGTTTAACTACTTTAGGTTGTTTTAACTTAATAAAATCAATAACACAAGTTCTAAGTAACAAACAAAAAGTAGCGGCAATTTTTCTAGAAATGACTAATTTGACTTGATTGATCACAATATAGCCCTAAATAAACTTAATTTGTACGGAATTCGCGGCAATGCGCATAAATGGTTAGAGTTATTTGAAAAATAGAAAAATATGCACAGGAATTTAAAAAAACTATTAAATGACGAAAAATTATTTATAAATCGGATTTCAAAGTAATAAATCAGGGTTTCCCCAAGGAAGTATTTTAGGACCATTTTTTGTATCTTAATTAAATGACATTCCTAAAGTAATAAACCATCTATGTATTTTATATGCAGATGACACTACAATAATAATAAAATCTAAAAGTAACGAACATCTTAATTTTGATATTAAAATACTTTAAATGACAATGACTTGGATAAATAAAAATAAATATAAACAAAACGAACATAATTCAGTTTAAGAGCTATCAATCACAAGACGAGCTGCAAAACATTTATTACCGAAATGCTCGAATAGAACAAGTGGATACATGCAAGAGAATTGACAAGAGTTGCAATTCGAAATGCCACGTAGAGAACGTTTGTAATAGACTTGATCGTTTTGTGTACGCTATCAGGCAATTGCTACTTTCCGTATCGAGGAACTCGGCCCTGTGTGCATATCGTCGCTACGTATCATCAATATTGTCATAAGGACTACTCCTGTGGGGCAACTCTGTAGATGTTGGCAAGGCGTTAGTAGTCAAGAAAAAAATCGTAAGGGCAGTTTGGGGAGTTTGGCCTACCGATATCTGTTAACCAAACCAATTTGTAAAACTCTAAATGTTCTCCCGTTACCTTTCATGTACATTAAAGAAGTTTGCATATTTGCAAGGCGTTAGTTGTCCAGAAAAAAATCGTAAAGGCAGTTTGGGGAGCTTGGCCTACCGATATCTGTTAATCAAACCAATTCTTAAAACTCTAAATGTTCTCCCGTTACCTTGCATGTACATTAAAGAAGTTTGCATATTTGTAAAAGAACACCCCTATTACTTTGACAAGCAATTGGACATTGTAAAACGAACAAATATAAATATAGACAAACTTTATTTGCTATATTTTAATTTAAATATATTAAAAATTGCTTAATAATGGCTATTAAATTTATAGTTAACTAGCGACCCAACCGGGTGCAAAGCTGAAACTAAATAATATACCTACTACTACAGAATGTCCTTGATTGCCATTAGACAATACACACATATTTAGTTACTCTTGAAAGAGCGACATATAATTGACCGTGAGAAAAACACTCAACGCTCAAATCTAACCGCCGCGCCGAACCGCTATGTCCCTGCATTTCAAGTACATGCTGTAAAGAGCCATATAGATCTATATTGAATAGATAATGTATTTAAGGTACTTAATTGGTTAAGGATTAATACTGTTTTGCTTAAAATAACTTCCTAAATAAGCCATTTTTCCCGTGAAATGTAAAGGATAAAAAATGGTTATTGCGGGTTATCCTAAGAGATAGACATATACCATCGCTGACTTTTTTGTTGACCTTTTTAAGGTGTACAATACCGTAGTACATTATTTTGATTAATCTCATGGGGTTCAGTCAGCGTTTGCAATGTACGGGCAAAAAATGTATTTATTTACGACATCACATTAGAAATCTGTAAATTCATCAGTGTTTCTCTACAATATTCCGCATGTTTCATTCATATAAACCTTCCTCTTGAATCACTCTATCTATTAAAAAAAGGACTTCAAAACCCGTTGCGTAGTTTTGAAGATTTAAGCATATATATGGACGGACAGACAGCGACAGGGACTTTGTTTTATACTATGTAGTAATAGTGACTACCCTTAGATATAAAGATATTATATAAAAATAAATTTAAACAAAAGTTAAGCTCTTGGTTACTGGAAAAATGTTTTATGGTATTAATGAATATTTGAAGTGTATGGCTTTTAATTATTATTTTACTTAATATTTTATTTACAATTGACATTTTATTATGTAGTGACTTCAGTAGGGAATATTGTATTATTGTAATGTTGACAACGAAGACGATAGTAATAAAAATATTGCACATTTCTAAAGGGGTAAGTTGTAAGGACCATTTGAATGATTCATAATTGTGATACCTTTACCTACCTACAATTTTCAATAAAGGAATTTGAATTTGAATATTATGAACTTGAATGAAGAAAGAAAACTATGCTAGATTATTGTGTTTAGTACCAAATATTTTAGCCACTAATCATAGCAATAATATGCAATATAGATATTATATATAGATTCGAAGGGCAGAAAAATACTGGCCCAATAAGACTGAAGAGTGATGCCAAGGCAACAAGTGCAAAGAAATACGTGTTTAAACTATGTATAATAAGTAATAAGTTGTTATAAAATATGTTATGTTGTTATAAACACATTTCAGGACTGACCATCGAAATTTGCACCCATTTCAATCTCAATTATTTTGTCATTGAAGTCACCAAACGAGGCATATCATAATATCGAACTTGGCTCTCATTTCACATTAATATTTGCAATAACAAGGTAACTGAGTTTTGATTATTGCATATTGACAAACAACTAGCGCGCTACCTTTTGAAGCAATAGAAAACCACATGAGGTCACCCATCCAAGTCATGACTGCTGCAGCTTATTTATTGATCAGCTAAGAACGGCAAGGCAAGTCCCATAGCCAGCGCAAACAACGTAGTATTATTCAGCAATGTATACTATATTAGTACTTATATATTAATTCCCAAATATTCATCGATATACATTATTGAACTTTTGCTTGTTCTGTAATCATGACAGCGTTCACATTAAGACGTTAATCTGTCCAAATCAGCAAGCCTCATTAGAGGCAAGGTTCATTCATAAATCTATTGTTATTTTTTGTCCTGATGCGGACAGATTAATGCCGCGTTTTGACAATAAGAGTGGACTCTGACGTAGTGTACGCTGATGGCCAGTCGGATATTATGGTACTTGTATCGTGGGAACCGAGTATCCGAGTGCACTCGTACAAAAATTGTTTGCGATAGATATCATATTATCTTATATAACATATTAGGTACACTCTAAAGAGTCAAACTCTTATAGTCAAAGCGCGGCTTAAATAACAATATAAATACTAGAATCTTCTAGGTTAGACTGCACTGAATCAGATTAGAATCCTTACAAATGGCCGATATTAAAATCGCTTAGTCTAATGTTTATAGATAAGCGGTATATCAATGGCTAGGAGATATTATGTGAATGATCCTAGTTATTATTCAGAATTTAATTTTCATCTCCTCATTCTTTTGGTATGAGGACTTTAATATTATTTGATAATATTACTGAAGTCTGTTTTTGCCTTTGGTAGTATTTCCTAAGCGCAAACTTTGATGACCCTAAAATTAGCTATATTTTCTATATATAGAAAAAAGAACCCCTTTTTCTCCTGGTCACACAATAACTTGAGAACAGATGAAACAATCTAGCTAATCCTGTTGGTGGTATTGCCACACTATAAATCTATGTATTACAGCCAAATCGGCCGGCACGCCAGGGAACCAGGGTACCACACTCCCACATAAGTCCGACGTGAGGTAATGTAGCTTGCTATTGCGTTTCGTCGGTAGTGGGAGGTTTCGGAGGCCCAAACTCCTTTCCCCTCTCCCCTCCTATCACTCTTCTATCCTCTCCATCTCCCCTCCCTTTTTCCTCTTTCCTTCCCTTTCCCTCTTCCACCCCTTCTATTTCTTTTAGCAATCGGCAGCGCGTTGGCGACGTCCTTGGTGTTGCAAACGTCTATAGGCGACGGTAGCCTCTTTCCATCAGGTTCCTTTTTTTAGTTGTGTTAATTATGGTCAGGAGAAGGTTCTTATGAAAAAAACCCAAAAAAGATGGGAGGTTATGGCGAGGCTAAATGCCAAGTCTAATACGCGAACGAATTCGCGAGCACTCGCTAATATAATTATATACAAAAATAAACCCCTATTTCTCCTGGTCACGCTATAACTTGAGATTGGATGGAACAATCTCGCTTATTCCTTTTTTGTTGTGTTAATTATTGTCAGGAGAAAGGTCATATAAAAGAAAAACCAAAGAAAATATCGGAGGTTATGGCAAGGCCGAGAGCCAAGCCTATTACGCGAACAAAGTCGCGGGCAGACGCTAGTATATTATAATTAAACATACATTAATTGATCTTCAATTGTTTTTTTTCTGCTGTAGCTGTTGGCAAGGCGTTGGGATTCACAGCTGTAACTTTGTAGATTCACAGCAGCGGTAACTCTCCAGGAATAAATATTACTTTGCTTCACATTTCGCTTTGTTTTCGAAGTCGGACCATCTAGTAAGTAAGAAAACATCTTCTCGAAAAAGATGCTAATATTGAGTGTCTGCTGGAACAAAACCTTTCAGTCGATTTCAGTAGAGATGGAACAAACAACCGTCCTAAAAGTCCAGAAATGTTACTAAGCTAAAATGTTAATATTGTATTGTTATATAAAATGTATTGTGTACTTTGCTACTTGCTTTACTAGTAAATATTTTTAGTTTCAATCGTTTTTATTTACTTGCCTTACCTAAACTATTACTGTACCCCGTAACTAGAGTTACTGCATACGGTAGACCGTTCGTGGGATATCACTATAGACACAAAATAAGCCTACGTGTTTTACAGTTTACTAGTTATGCTAACGTATAGTGTTAGCAGTGATGACTTATAGCACTGAAACGTGGTCTCTTACTATGGGCCTCATAGATAAGCTCAAAGTCGCACAACGAGCTATGGAGACGGCTATGCTTGGGGTTTCTCTACGTGATCGAATCAGAAATGAGGAGATCCGTAGAAGAACGAAAGTCACCGACATAGCCCAGAAGATTAGCCAGTTGAAGTGGCAGTGGGCAGGGCACATAGCACGCAGAACGATACGAACGATGCAGTTACAAAAATTATTGATCCATCCATCCTAATAGACAAAATGACATGCAAAATTAATTAATAATAGCACAGAATAAAATATTACAACGAAAGATTCACTTCTTCAGACTTTGAAGTAAAATAGCGGCCCTAGTGAGAACGCAATAAAGTACAATTAAGCATGCACATCGCTGAAAGCTATATAATATTGAATTTTAAGTCGCCTTTCTTTTTAACGCATAACTCTTCTCAAGCTGTTCAGAGTTAAACTTAGAGGCAACCTGACAAGGGAAGTGATACCAGGGAATAGATACTCCCTGAAGTACTGCAGGGGCAAGAAGTAAGCGCTCTAAGCAACCACTAGGCCTACGTAGCTACCTAATTCACTCTTTTGACACTGCGCTATCACGAAATTATGTTCTACTAAGACGGAGTCGCCGACATATCGTAACCTGTAATCGTACCTAAAGTGCAGGGTGCGCCAGGCCTGATAGTAGTAATATTGATAACCAGCATAATCAGAAACCTTCGCTAAGTACTCTCCGCTATCCGTCCAATCGGCTATAAGTTTTATCTCTAATCGATCTTCTCTTCTCATCTAAGTTCAGTTCTATTGAATGAAAACTTTCCTTTTGTGTTGTTAAGGGTGGTTTAAACACCATTTCTTACTTTTATTACATTAGAAGTTGAAATTTCTTAGCACTTTGTGGCGAATCAACAATTTCAAAATGTTAGGAATATCGTTATAAGTTTGAGCTATTTACTAGAAGACGAAAACTTCACTGGGGAAGCTAATTTTTTGACTTGAAAAAATCGCATGCATTTATTTTTGTTCGTATTTCAAGACAATACAAAAATATGTTTTCTAATTATGAGTTGCAAAACATGTTTTAATAATCGATATATAATATTGGTTATATCGCATAGCCAGGAACATCATGACTTTAATACGCTCAGTAACAAATTAACCTAGTTATTCGGTACTTTTCAAATTCAATTAAACAAATCAAAAAGTGAACGATAGTTGATTAAGGTCTTATATGTTATTATGAGCTATATGTCAAAGGTTATGTCAAAGGGATTCAATCAGACTGAAGATTCTGGGCACTATAAGGCTCGCCCACTAGCCTTTCGTTTGCACTAAGCAAAGAAGGCAAAAGTGGGATAATAAAAAAACTAAGAAATTTTCCATTTACACGAGTATGACTTTCGTAAAAGCAGATATCCTACCCAAAGATGTGAGAACACCAGTATTTTATTTGAACGAAAGTGTAGAAATTGAAATTACTGAGCGAACAAGTCTGAGAACAACGCAAAACTGCGTTGCAGTATTATAAAATACAAGACTTGGGGAGATTATTTTTTTAGCTTCGGTATCCCATTATTGATGAGCATTCGACGGCAAAATCATGCATTGATGTCAGGCCGACGTTATAATTATTAATTGTTACAAAACGTAACATTAGTTATTATTGTATGACTCTCTGCACTTCGCGGTTAATTAAATCGGTGGTACTTATGTAATCTACACAGTCGTAAAATTTATCTTCTAATTTTGTACGGTACTTCCTTATTTTTTCCGTAATAACCTTATAAAAGTCATCATCCATCATCTCAGCTGTAGGACGTCCACTGCTGACCATATGCCTCCCCCATGATTTTCCAAAAGGAACGGTTGGAAGCAGCCTGCATCCAACGTCTTCCTGCGACCTTTATCAGGTCGTCTGTCCACCGTGTCGGTGGACGACCTACGCTGCGCTTGTCGGTCCGCGGTCTCCACTCAAGAACCTTTCGGCCCCATCGGCCATCTGTTCTGCATGCTATGTGCCCTGCCCACTGCCACTTCAACTGGCTAATCTTATGGGATATGTCGGTGACTTTCGTTCTTCTACGGATCTCCTCATTTCTGATTCGATCACGTAGAGAAACCCCGAGCATAGCCGTCTCCATATCTTGTTGTGCGACTTTGAGCTTAGTTATGAGGCCCATAGTAAGATACCATGTTTCAGTGCCATAAGTCATCACTGGTAACACGCATTTGTATATATATTAAAAGTACAAAAAAGATTTTGAATAAGATGGATAAAATCGGTAAATTCTTTCTCAAGTTTCTTCTCTTTACCTAGGTAAACTTAATTAATTTATATATAGAGATTATTTAAAGCACTATCGCCTGCTTAGCAGATAATACGAGTATATGAATCACGAACAGTTGCGACATCAATGCGAGAGGTTAAAAACTATTCTATCTGTTTGATAAAGCTTGTCAAGCTATTAAATAGATGTCGCTCCGTTCCCATATTACGATTAACATTAACAGTTAAATTGATGCTCGGATGCACTATCGGAAGACGCAAGTCTATATCCCGTCCGTTCATATGTAATTCTCTCTTACATTGCAAAGATTAATATAGTTGCTTGGAAGGCACTTAAAAGAAATAACATTAAAACTCCCTATATGACACGAAATAATGACTCTCTGAAAACACAAGCAAAGTTGTGCTACGCGGTAGTCAGTGACAAAGAGAACATTATTACAAAATTTCCAAATAACTTCCAACAGTATAAATATTTCAATTTCCAGAACAACAAGTTTCCCACACACATGTTAAACATCATCGCACGATATCTGTGAAACATTTATCAGACATTACCGCGAACATGTCTGTAATAACATTCGCTAAAGGAAGGAAAACCACAATACTCTACTAACAGTAAGGACACTCTGGTATTGCATGTAATTAATTACTACATTTCTTAAGTCAATTTCAATAAGTTATACCGCAGTATGCAATGTCGTTTATGTGCCGATAATTAATGACACTAAGTACCTACAATATAATGTGTAGGTCAGTAGTTGCAGTGCCACCCAGAGCTACTGTTGTTACACTGCTTACTGTTTTACGGCATATTATCTTACTCAATTTTATTACCTTACTTGTTCATACTGAAAGAAATATCTCTTTTCTACCTCTTAGTAAGGACAAGTACCTACCTGCTATGATCCTCCAAGGCCTGTTTAATGCAAATTACACCATAATAATTGCGTAGCTTAGCATTACATTCCCTACTGTTATCTCATTGTATAAAAGACGAGATTCAATTGTTCTTTGTCGCACACACCTTTTCAAGTTATCCAATTAGGAGTTACTTTGTGTTCGCAAGCAAAGATTTTACTTGTCTTGGGATAATACGAGAACATCTGTGACCCTTAGCCATTGTTAGCTTCGCGTATCAAAAGTTATAAGTGTACAAACTTTGCTGCAGAGAATTTGCTTACAAGGCACTACGTGTATGTTCAACTTTTGTTTCGTGAAAAGTGAGAGTTTTGAGACGTTCGACTGGCAGTTTGAAATTATTTATATGATTGATCAGCTAACGTAAATAGACAAGACAATTAAAGTTAGCAATCTTTTCAGATTTAATTATATGTGAATTACCGCGCAATTCGAATTTCAATTAAATTTTGATCGAAAGACCTGTTATTATAATTTTAAATTCAGTCATCTCTTTTTGGATAGTGTTTTGTTTTTTCGAATCTGTAGTAAATGAAATGGTAGTTTTGCTCTATTGACAAACTAAAACAGTGGCAGATATATTTTGCCAAGAATAGCAAACAATGATGGAGAAGCTCGCAATTTTTTTTTTTTTTTTTTTTTTTTTTTTTAGAACGGACTAATGCTGTTTGCCTCTACCGGCATTTACAGCGTCACCGGACGGTTGGCGAGCGCAGATGGCACTCAGCCAGATGCGGGCGCAGAGGGCGCACCGCCTAAGGCGAGCGTTGAAGACGCTTCGCCGCAAGGAGAGGAGTAGGCGACTTGCTCAAGGGCACCACTAGGGTACGGACCTCGGCTTGGGCCGTCGCCAGGAGAGAGGGGAGTAGGAGAGAATCGCCCCGGTACATAAGTGTACCGTTGAAAGTGGGCCCTATGAATTTTAACTCTACGACTATTTGGAGAGAATCTAACCAAGACATAACTTTTGCCTCGAGCTCGCCGGCGAGCTCGGTGTTTGACTGTGTTTACCACTAAATCATAACCTTGTGTACCTCGCCTCCTCCCATTTCCGCGACATGGGTCCACACCGCGACCAGGATCGTCGCGTTGTGCACTCATGACTGTACTTTGGGTGGGGCTACAATAAGAATGTGTAATACAGCCCTGGTCGGGTCTACAACCATTACCGGGGTTCCCTTGGGACGACGCTAAAGCTGCCGAAGTAACGGCTGCGATGGGGTCGTCCGGGTCACCCAAAATATGCCTTGGACGGCGACGGGGGGGAAGGAAGTGGGGATCGGTTATGTCAGTGGAGTAGTTCGCCGCTTCGACCACGAGGGGATTCGAGTGGTGGGGAGCTTTGTCGAAGTGGCGGCGGGAGCAGTCTTTCATATACTGCGTAATAGAGGGGAGGGTGAAATCGCAGTGCAGTTCGGCGTTCCGCAAGTACCACGGAGCGCCCACTGCCCTGCGCATAAAGCGATTTTGAATCACTTGAAGTTTGTGGAGGTCGTGTTTCTGAGCATGGGCGAACGCTACAGATGCGTAAGTCATGATTGGGCGGATGCAAAGTTTGTAAAGAGTCGTCTTATTTCTAAGAGACATTTTACTGTTTTTGCCTATGAGGGGATTAAGACGACCCATAATGAAGGCCGCCCTATTGCGAACAATCTGAATGTGTTTCGCGAAAGTGAGTTGGCGATCAAGAGTGACGCCCAGGTATTTGGCAGATTTAGCCCATGGGATGGGTTCGCCGAATAGGACTATGGGTGACGGCATGAGATTCCGCCGGGTCTCAGTGAAGTACACTGCTGCACTTTTGCTAGGATTTACTGCAATCCGCCATTTACGAAACCATGCACCGATTACGGTGATGGCTCGTTGGATGGCGCATCTCTGCCTGACCTTGAACCAGCCAGTAGAGTAGATTGCAGTATCATCCGCAAACTGAGCGATCTGAACATTAGGTTCAGATCGTGGGATGTCGCTGGTGTACAGCGAGAAGAGAATGGGTGAGAGTACAGAGCCCTGAGGGACACCTGCGTGAATGGGATGCGGGGAGGAGAGCGTTCCCTCGGTGCGATAGCTAAACGTTCGATCCCTGAGAAAGTCTTGTAAGATGAGTACAAGACGGTCTGGCACACCCAGTTGGTACAGCTTGAATATCAAGCCGTTGTGCCAGACTTTGTCGAACGCTTTCGCTACGTCGAGGAAGACAGCTATGGTCCCTTGGGGCTTTGGTTTCTTATTGAAACCGCCTAGGATGTGCTCCGTTACGCGGTGCACTTGTTGGACGCAGGAGTGTTTGGCTCTAAAACCAAATTGCTCATCGGGAAGGAGGTTATTGGACCTAACGTGGGACCAGAGTCGGTTCACAATGAGCCGCTCGTAAATCTTCCCCAGAGAGCTGAGGAGACTTATGGGACGGTAGCTGGAGGGCTCGGCTGCCGGTTTGCCTGGTTTGTGAATACCAATGACAATGGCATGCTTCCAAGTGTCTGGGAAGGAGCAGTTGCTCATAGCCGCATTGAAGATGCTAACTAAGAGATGGACTAGTGGGACTGAGAAGTGTTTAATCACCTTGTTGCTGATACCATCAGCCCCAGGGGATTTACGGGTCTTGAGGCTCTTGATCAGAGACACAACCTCGGATGATTTTACCGGTGGGAGGAGTGGGAGGTCAGAGATGGACATAGAGCTTTTACGTTCGACTTCAGATTCCACCGAATCGAGGTGTTTCTGGTCGACGTGATCTACATTTAGAGTACACTGAGCCTCAAGGCTATCAGCTAAACACTCGGCTTTGTCTTCGTCAAGGAACGCTATGGAGAGGGGAGGTGGCCTAATGAGTGGAGGCATTGTCTGTTGTCCGTCAGATTTCAGAGTTCGAGCCAACTGCCAGTATGCCTGGTGAGTTGGCTCAATCTCTGACAGTTTGTCGTCCCACCTTTGATCACGCAGCTCACTCATGCGTTTCCTTACAGCACGCTGTAAATAGCGCATGGTGGCTTTGTTCTCTGGGGTTGGCATCGAGTCATACGCCCTAGTGGCGGCGTTCTTAGCTGTCAGTAACCTCCTCGCACCCTCGGGCAGTTCAAAGCGGCGACCATCCGCCACTTGGACCTGCTTTGAGGATTCACCTACTGCGGTGCGGAGGTGGTCACTGAGAGCCTCGATCGCAATTGACACGTCTTCTACTGTCTGTATGTCATCGGGGATTCTATCGAGAGCGGGTGAACTGATAGCTTGGAGGGATTCCCCCAGTTGAAGCTCGCAATTCAACAACCAAGACTGGTCAATCGCTCATCCCTATTGCTTCTTCATTACAATGCGCGAGCTCATACTTCACAACAGACATCTCAAAGCTACAAGAGTTACAGCGGGAAGCTCACCGTCACCGATACCCGTCGTACTCACGGAATCTTGCCCCACAAATTTCTAATTTTATACAAAATTTCGACCATATTCTTAGTGGGAATAAATTCAACACCCGAGAGGCGGTACAAGAGCTTTCGCTTAACTTCATCGCCTCCCATCTGACAGACAGTAAAGAGATAACACACTGCCATCAAAATGGTTAAATTGTGTGATAATATGGGCGCGTATTGTGATTAGCTAAAATAAAAACAAAAACACTATATTTTAATACAAATCTCTTATTTTAATAGTAAAGATCTTAGAAGATAAAAGATTATGCAATATATCAAAGAGGTCCGGTATCAGACTGCATTAGAGAGTGTACATATGGGTATAAACCTTATACGTGTAAACCTATCTGAATTTTTAAGAGTAGTAGAAGTAGAACTCTTCTTGAATGTGTACTTCCGGGGAAGTATACCTATAACTATAACCATACCTTCTTTCACCGTGAAGCAGTAATGTTCACAATACTGTGTTTTGGTTAGAAAGGTGTGCCGGCTAAATAACAGGCAACACAAAATGTCTCAGAGTTACGGGCGCAGTCCATTTCGTCTCTTGATTCGTTACATTTATTTTTAGGCAGAGGTTACCATTTAACACCAGGTGGGCCTTTTACATGATTTTAATCAAATAACATTGAAAAAATGGGTTGAGAATAAAATAAAACTTAGGCGCAATATAGCACTGTTGGTCACACTATAATCACAAATCGTATATATAGTGACAGTTTTCGTATGCTATATCAGTAAAATATAATCTCGCGTTACCAAACGATTCCAAAAATAAAAAATATAACGTGTACCTTATAAATACTTTAAATTATTTAAGTATTTTATTGCATATTCTGCATAATTATTCTTAACTGTATTAATTGTCGAAAAAATATGTAACCTTCATGAGAATTAAAAATATTTCTATTCTATTTTTATACTGCAAAAAAGGGCTATACGAGCGATCTACAGTTTGGCTCCCAGAGTTTCCCTTAGACAGAAATTTAAAGACATAAACATTCTAACTGTTGTCTCTCAGTTTATCTATGAAAATCTAATGTATGTAAAGAAAAACATTAGCAGTTTTGATAAAAGGAGTGATGCTCATTCCATCAACACGCGAAATAAGCACAAGCTATCCGTACATGTAACGCGTCTCCACAGAATAAGTCATTCTTTTATAGGATAATGTATACGATTTTATAATAAAGTTCCCAATGTTATCCGAGATTTGCCTATTAATAAGTTTAAAATTACTATTAAAACTAAACTCTGTCAAAAAGGTTATTACAAAATTTCGGATTACTTGGAGGATAAAACAGCTTGGGACTGATCACTCCAGGATCTATCTACTCGTGTACTAAGATGTCAAAGTGTAGCGTGTCTTGCCCTACTGATACCATTATTATGTTCTCTTTTGTAAGGCAACACACTGGAGCTAATATTTGTAGTACCTAAGTAAAAACATTGTAAAAACATCTATATAAAAAGAATGGCCCCGAGTTTCTTGCCGCTTCTTCTCGGTTGGCTCTATGTATTTTGGAACGCGGCGGTAGGCTTTAAAGTACATTATAATGAAAAATTGACGTTCATAAGTGCGTCTTTGATGCGTAAATTGAATAAATGATTTTGACTTTGACTTTGACTTTGACATTAACAACAATCATAATAACAAATATGTAATGTAAGAGTAAATTAAAGGATTGGTTGTGCTTTCTCTTTTAAAGTTGTCAGGGTGTCAAATAGTTTTTATAATTTTGTATTTTATTTTCCAATAAAGTCACATGATGAGAAAATCGTGCGCGTAAAGGTAAGCTACACTTGCCTATCACAGCTGTAGTGCAGCCCAGGGGGCTGATCCCAATAACTGAATTCCAACCGAACTGTAGCTAAACGGTGACTTTTACACGTTTTCTTATTTTGTTATTGAAAGACAGTCCAGCTGCATTTACGTTTCTGTTGACTTCAGCGATCGATCAATACTTTATAATCTGCTAACTCGATAAATCATGAACTCGACGCTAACTCATATTCGTATATAGAAGCGCTTAATCTTTAAGTAATTGTTAGTAGTGCTTAAGATGACTTAACGTCCCAATTTGTCTACAGAAATAGTTGAATTGCCTTTTCGGTCGAATCGAACGACAACCGGAGTTGACCTGTAGTTGCAGCGGGATAGATTGATGAACGATGTGAAATGGTAGATTTGACCTCCAAGGCTTAGAGCTGTATAGGTAAGGTCGCCTTAGTCGTACCAGTTCAAGGAAAATAGCTATAATTTCTATTGTAATATAAATAAAAGAAAAATCTTTGCATATATAAATTCTTCATTTATTAACGGATCAACAAAGACTAATAAGACATATAAAAATCTTTTAATAAAATGTTTTTTTATAGGTTTTACAAAAACCTTCCTTCGGTACGACTTTGGCAACCGGTTGCCTTAATCGTACCACCCATGGCCTTAGTCGTACTTAGAGTAAACATATATCTTTCCAACTAGAATTCTAAGGACAATTAAAAAACTGCGTAGACTTATATGCTACGAGATCAATTTCAGTCTTACTTATAATAATAATAATAAAAAAACGTTAGTTTCATTTCGTAACAATGAGTGCCTTTAGGAAATAAAACTATCATTTTTTTAAATGCATATATCACAAATGTAATTTTTAGTTTTAATTTCGAGATCTGCACATAAATCATGTACCCATCCTTTGCATTTAATACATTGGGTCATATTTTCTTTGCGATCTTCGTTGCATAGTTTGCACAACCAATTTTTTTTAGCGTCTAGTTTCTTATCTTTGTTAGATTTCCTGTCTATCTTTCTTTTTTTATTAGTGACTTGTGTTCCTTTTTCTTTCTTAATATTTTTCAAATTTAATATAGGTCTCTTCAGTTTCTTTGTCTTTTCTTTGGTTTCAATTTCCGTTTTGTAGGGGGACGAAGTCAATTCCGCGGTCTTATTGGTTCCTTTCCTCATTTTTTGGTCAACTTTAGTTAAGCTCGGTATAGGAGATATTATATTCAAGCAAGCCATTATTTGCTTTTTATTTGTAGGGTCGTCAATCCTTGAAGAACCTGGTTGAGGAGATTCTCTCATGGGTGATTTTGCAGCAGTAGTAGGTGTCCTTGCCACAGGAGGCTTTGTAGTCACAGTTGGAGTACCAGTCCGAGGTGTCATTTCAGACGCAGATGACGTAGGCCTATCCATCGCTGGGGTTATTCCAATCTCAGGTCGCGTATCAGTTGCAAGTGGCGTTGAAATTCCAGACATGGGTGGCGTTGCAGGTGCTTCTCGCGTCGCAGGTGTAGCTATAGATTTTGCTGGAGGCTCGGGATCTATGGCCGCAGTTGGTCCTTTGTCATCGATTTGCACAGAAGATATGAAGTCTTCTTCTGTGAAGATATTTCTGTCACTAGGCCACAAGCCTGTCGCTCTAAACCCATTCTGTACAATGTCCATACGAACTGATCTGGGGTACGCTTTACCCAACAGCTCTGCAACATTTCCCTGTTTTATCACAGCCCCAGGGTTTGAACGCAGCCATGACGAGGCTGCTTGATTGTAGTTGCTTTTCAGGGATTTGAAAAACGATCTGTCCAGTGGCTGCAAACGGTGGGTTGTGTGTGCAGGAAAAGACAGCATGACTATACCATAATCACGGGCTAATTCAATGGCTTCCAGATTTTTCGTGTGCGTGCTGTGACCATCCAGCAGCAGCAGTATTTGTTTTTGGTCGCTCTTTTCCAGTTTAGTGCATTTTATAAAATGCTGCAGCCATTGCACAAACAGTTTGGATTTTATCCATCCATTTTTCGAGCAACCGAACAATGTATTGGGTGGAGAGCCTCTTTTAAGCATTTCGAGCATCCTGACGCGCTTGTAAATCAACATGGGCGGTATGTATTCACCTGCAGCATTCATCGCACATACACATGTAGTGGTCAGACCTTTTTCTCCGGTTGTGATTGCACCAACTTGGTGTTTACCTTTTGAGCAATGATTTTAGAAGGTTTGTGTACAGTGGATAAGGCAGTTTCATCGACGTTATACACTTTATCGGCAGTAAACAGGTGTTTTTCCAATATTCCTTCGTATTTGTCAAATAACTCATTTACACGCTCTTTATTGAACCCCTTACTTCTTGCCATGGATGTCGGCTCTGGCACACGCAGCGATAAGATTGGATGTTCCTTCATGAACCTAGCAAACCATTTCTTGCCGGCAATTTCCTTTTCCTTGTTGAAGCGATGAGGTAATTTATATTTTTCAGCAAATTGGTAAGCAAGTTTCCTGACATTGGTCACAGTTAATCCAAAGAACGCAGACTCCATGTTAAGTATATGCTGCGCTAATTCGTTTTCCATTTCTGTTGTCATATCATTTGGTCTGCCGAATTTACTCGTTTTATTTAAACCCCTTAAATGACGTCGGAAAGTAGGTTTAGGTATAGAATATAGTCTACATGCTTCATTGAATCCCAATTTACCATCACGATGTTGCTGCAGAGCCTCATCCATGTCATCTTGCTTCCAAGAGTTATAAATTTTCTTTGCCACACTGACCACCAACAGAAAAAATTGAAATTAGCAAAAAATATCTCTGTAACACCTAAGTCGTACCGGTACGAATTAGGAAGTTTATGCAGGTACGAGTTAGGCAGCGTGGTGTACAAAGTTAAAAACCAAAATTAATAACATAACCTAGAAACCGTTTACCGTTTAATCTAGCTCATATCAACCAGAAAACACTATAAAAACAGACATGAATCAAAAAAATATTCGTTTCAACACAATCTTATGTGAAATTGCTTATGAATGACGTAAAAATAATAGTGAAAACTGTGGAAAAAACTTACTTTTTCATTATTTTTTGATCGCGAATTCCGGCAAGCCGCCGCGTGTCGCTGTTTACCCGTGGTACTGAGTAGAACCATATTGCACCGCTAGATGTCACCTTTTCATGACGGGTGCGCAAATATCGACGTGGTACGACTTAAGCGCTGGTACAACTAAAGGTACTTTACCTACGAGTAGTTTTAAATGGCACTGTTCTATGCACCCAGTAATATCACTTCCTACTGTGGTTCACACCCTAACACAGTGATGTTTGCGCACTGAGCTGAATTCGAGAATGTTTTTTTATTATGGTTTACGAGTATATGCTTTAATAATCATTTCTTACTCAAATCCAACAAAAGTAAACTTCCGAAATCGAGTCAAAACTTTGAAATTGCATAACTTCATTCAGGAAAGAGTGGTGATCACTATACTTTTATATTATACTTAAATTATTATAATCTACCTACCTTTTTACTAAGTCTCTTTCAACCGACTTCCAAAAACAGGAGGATTTTCTCTAGGCGACGTGTATATTTTTTATGTATAATCACGCAATTTTTTTGCAGTGTTGTCCGATCTTAGTAGAGTATACGTCCAAGGTATACGTCTCATATAAATGTTATCAATGGATTTTATTTCGCCTACTCGATGATATCGTAATCGATATCATCAAGATAATCGAAACACTTTTCAGTTATTGGATTGTAACTTAAAAAAACTAGTATACTCTGCAAAAAAAATTAAATCGGACTAATCTGTAAAAAGTTATATTTTTATACATAAAAAAATATGCATTTCGACTTGAGAAAATCCTCCTTTTTTGGAAGTCGGTAGAAAATATATGACCCGTAGTTTGTACATTGGTGCAATTATAGATACCTAATAGTAAGTTTGCACCGTTATTCAAAATATTCCTAGAGGCGCAAATAAAAAAAAAAACGATAACATATATTCCGTACGCCGCACGACTTTTTTATTGTATAATGGATAATGGAAGCCTTTATTTATGATTATAATAAACTATTTCAACTTCAAGTTCATACCTAACTAGCTGACCCGCCAGCGGTTTAGCTCGCTTGGTCTTGGTGTAGTGGTGGAAATGCCGTTTTGGAACCTCGAGGTCATGGGTTCGATCCCCGGGTTGGACAGTTATTGGGTTTTCTGAGAAAGAAAGATATGCTCAATAACAGTCCGGTGACTGGAACAGTACCCCGTTGATGACAATAGGCTCGCCCCCTATAACATGATAACATGACCAGAAAGAAACAAATACGGTGAAACGTAGGCGATAAAAATACCGCTGCTTAACCCTTAGGTATGAAGATATACCCCATAGGCAATAGTATCGATTCACTCAAGACCGCTAGACTGATGTAACCGCCCCGAGGCTAAACCTCCGTGGTGATGGACGGTGATGATGAGGAAAAGTATCATATTAAAATACCGCTGCTTACTTCGAGGATATATAGGCAAAAATATTTTGTTATGTTGTGATTAAAAATAACATGTAAGTATTGCGGGCGATTTACTCAAGACCGCTAGACTAATGTTTCACCTCCGTGTTGATAGCGGAATCGCTCGACTACAGTCGACTGAACAACAAAGATGGATCACATGCCGACTCTATCGCCGAGCACGTCTAGTGTATCGTGCTGTCAAAATCATTTCGTGCTTTTGACTAAGCTATCAGAAACTGACACATCTTTGACACGATCATTACGTAGGCGGAGAGCTTTGTTTTTTTCTAAGCTGTGCCCAATAATATTAGGTTTTTCACTCGCGTGGTGATAAAGGTGATGGATGATGATGACTATGAAAAGTAGCCTATATACTACTCCAGACTATAATCTATCTTTGTGCCATATTTCAACCAGATCCGTTCGGCCGTTCTGCCATGATTGAGTAACAAACTTCCATGCATCCATCTATCCATCCATCTAAACTTTCACATTTATAATATTATAGTGAGATATAGAACGTGGTTCCGTAGGTGCTAGAAACGATGCAAAACGGGGAGATACTTCTAGCTGTGTTTTCTAACGATTCCAGAAGAATCTACAACTATACGAATTATGTCCATACTTTGGCCTAATTTGAGTGGACTATAGGATATATATAGGAGTACTGAGTATTATCGGGCGTTAGAATGCACCTTAAACCGGTCTTAGGGCAAATGCCTCGGAAAAAAATGAAATGGAAGGCAATTCAGTAAGAACTAAAAACTCCGACAGTATCCTACCCATCAACCCATACTGGAGCAGCGCTGTAAATAATTATGACCCAAACCTGTATATGAGGCATGCCTAGGAATTTTATAGCGCTGATTTTGCAAATAAGATTGAAACAGTTTATATCTAAAATCGTTAACTTCACCGTGACTGCTTTTCGTAAACAGGAAAACAGTAATCTATATACTGGCGAGTCAGCTAGTTCGGTAGTATAATCTTCCCCTTTTACATTTTTCGACTAAAGTTATTCTAAAAGAGACTGTAGGTAAAATATTAAACCTGGTTGACTTTTATCGCAACCGCAAGCTTAAAACTATCTAAAAGAAGTATCCCCTTTGACCGTTCATGGCTTCTGTGTATTGTCAACTGTGGCAACAGTATGAGCACTTGGCAAGCTGCTAGTCTGGTGAATGTTTCCACTAATTTGAGATCTTTACCAAATAGTTAAGACCTTCTAAATTGCAATTTGGAGCGAAAATTGAATCCATAAAATTATACAACATACTGGCTTTAATTCACATCTGTACGTATTTATCTACATTCACACATAACATATTATATATTTATTTACATTCTATTTTTAAACAAATAAATAAATAAAGTAGAATCATCTGTTTGTAATGTCAATAAAAACGGCTTTTAGTCATCGTTTTTTTATGAATGTAACAGTGAAAAGTGTACCTAAAACATCTTTCGGCTAATATAGGAAGAATCTGGACCAATTTGAACGCGAATTTCACTAGCAAATATCTGATATTACTATTGGTTCTGTGAATATATAGTTAGACCTTGCGATCTCTTATTGCCATGCAATAACCAACACTTACCCTTTTCTCCTGGCTTAGCAAAGCCATTTTTAATCGACTTTCAGGTGCATAAATTTTATAGGCTTACTTATGTAAGCTTTTAAGCAAAATAGTGAAATGTGGTTTAGTGATTACTCTCGTTCTCTTGGTCATAGGTTGACTATCTGGTGTCTACAGGTTCGTCTCGTGAAGGCGGAGAGGACTGGATTTAAAGGTATATAAGTTTTCCGAATAAGTTTCAAAAAAACACTGTTTTAAACTATCACGGTTGTTCTCTAAAGTTATATGATTATTAACGGGATATTTACCGTGGTAAGGTTGTGGAATGAGCTCCCGATATTTCGGCGCAGTTACATGCACCATGTTCACGGGAAGACTGAAGAATGCGGGTGGTTGGTCAAAAAGTTTAAAAGTTAGGTGCAGACATAACGATCTACCCTCTTTCTTAGTCTTTTGCTACGGTTATCACTGGAACTCGAACTCGATCCTAAGTCCCGACAAAACACACTCACTGAATCACTGCGTATAGTATTTTGAACACATTTTGAACGCGGACTTTTATTTTTAAAACAACCTAATACTGGATTCCACATTAAAATTCATACCAATCCACACAATATTCAACATTAAATATAAGCACATTAATATATAGGTAATGTAGAAATAAAATAAATTACAATTGTTAGATTTAAGTAATTTTCTATGACAATTAATTAATTTACTGTATGTTCAATTTGATGGACCAACTACACTAATATTTAGGTAAACTTGACATAAAATTAATTACAATTGTTAGATTTAAGTTACTTTCTAAAACTATTAATAAAATTATTGTACTTTCAATTGATGGACCAAGCTGTTGGGACACTAATAATGTATACGATCAATAATGTGACACAGTTTAACAATAAAAATAAATCTGAATCTGAATCTGAATCTGAAAAAAATAAAATTTAAATCGGACTAATCTGTAAAAAGTTATGTGTGATTATACATAAAAAAATTTACAGTTCGACTTGAGAAAATCCTCCTTTTTTGGAAGTCGGTAGAAAAGATATGACCCGTAGTTTGTACATTGGTGCAATTATAGATACCTAATAGTAAGTTTGCACCGTTATTCAAAATATTCCTAGAGGCGCAAATAAAAAAAAAACGATAACATATATTCCGTACGCCGCACGACTTTTTTATTGTATAATGGATAATTAATTATTGTATAAAGCCTTTATTTATGATTATAATGAACTATTTCAACTTCAAGTTCATACCTAACTAGCTGACCCGCCAGCGGCTTAGCTCGCTTGGTCTTGGTGTAGTGGTGGAAATGCCGTTTTGGAACCTCGAGGTCATGGGTTCGATCCCCGGGTTGGACAGTGATTGGGTTTTCTGAGAAAGAAAGATATGCTCAATAACAGTCCGGTGACTGGAACAGTACCCCGTTGATGACAATAGGCTCGCCCCCTATAACATGACCAGAAACAAATACGGTGAAACGTAGGCGATAAAAATACCGCTGCTTAACCCTTAGGTATAAAGATATACCCCATAGGCAATAGTATCGATTCACTCAAGACCGCTAGACTGATGTAACCGCCCCGAGGCTAAACCTCCGTGGCGATGGATGGTGATGATGAGGAAAAGTATCATATTAAAATACCGCTGCTTACCCCTTCGAGGATATATAGGCAAAAATATTTTGTTATGTTGTGATTAAAAATAACATGTAAGTATTGCGGGCGATTTACTCAAGACCGCTAGACTAATGTTTCACCTCCGTGTTGATAGCGGAATCGCTCGACTACAGTCGACTGAACAACAAAGATGGATCACATGCCAACTCTATCGCCGAGTACGTCTAGTGTATCGTGCTGTCAAAATCATTTCGTGCTTTTGACTAAGCTATCAGAAACTGACACATCTTTGACACGATCATTACGTAGGCGGAGAGCTTTGTTTTTTTCTAAGCTGTGCCCAATAATATTAGGTTTTTCACTGCGTGGTGATAAAGATGATGGATGATGATGACTATGAAAAGTAGCCTATATACTACTCCAGACTATAATCTATCTTTGTGCCATATTTCAACCAGATCCGTTCGGCCGTTCTGCCATGATTGAGTAACAAACTTCCATGCATCCATCTATCCATCCATCTAAACTTTCACATTTATAATATTATAGTGAGATATAGAACGTGGTTCCGTAGGTGCTAGAAACGATGCAAAACGGGGAGATACTTCTAGCTGTGTTTTCTAACGATTCCAGAAGAATCTACAACTATACGAATTATGTCCATACTTTGGCCTAATTTGAGTGGACTACTGAGTATTATCGGGCGTTGGAATGCACCTTAAAGCGGTCTTAGAGCAAATGCCTCGGAAAAAAATGAAATGGAAGGCAATTCAGTAAGAACTAAAAACTCCGACAGTATCCTACCCATCAACCCATACTGGAGCAGCGTTGTAAATAATTATGACCTAAACCTGTATATGAGGCATGCCTAGGAATTTTATAGCGCTGATTTTGCAAATAAGCTTGAAACAGTTTATAGCTGAAATCGTTAACTTCACCGTGACTGCTTTTCGTAAACAGGAAAACAGTAAGCTATATACTGGCGAGTCAGCTAGTTCGGTAGTATAATCTTCTCCTTTTACATTTTTCGACTAAAGTTATTCTAAAAGAGACTGTAGGTAAAATATTAAACCTGGTTGACTTTTATCGCAACCACAAGCTTAAAACTATCTAAAAGAAGTATCCCCTTTGACCGTTCATGGCTTCTGTGTATTGTCAACTGTGGCAACAGTATGAGCACTTGGCAAGCTGCTAGTCTGGTGAATGTTTCCACTAATTTGAGATCTTTACCAAATAGTTAAGACCTTCTAAATTGCAATTTGGAGCGAAAATTGAATCCATAAAATTATACAACATACTGGCTTTAATTCACATCTGTACGTATTTATCTACATTCACACATAACATATTATATATTTATTTACATTCTATTTTTAAACAAATAAATAAATAAAGTAGAATCATCTGTTTGTAATGTCAATAAAAACGGCTTTTAGTCATCGTTTTTTTATGAATGTAACAGTGAAAAGTGTACCTAAAACATCTTTCGGCTAATATAGGAAGAATCTGGACCAATTTGAACGCGAATTTCACTAGCAAATATCTGATATTACTATTGTTTCTGTGAATATATAGTTAGACCTTGCGATCTCTTATTGCCATGCAATAACCAACACTTACCCTTTTCTCCTGGCTTAGCAAAGCCATTTTTAATCGACTTTCAGGTGCATAAATTTTATAGGCTTACTTATGTAAGCTTTTAAGCAAAATAGTGAAATGTGGTTTAGTGATTACTCTCGTTCTCTTGGTCATAGGTTGACTATCTGGTGTCTACAGGTTCGTCTCGTGAAGGCGGAGAGGACTGGATTTAAAGGTATATAAGTTTTCCGAATAAGTTTCAAAAATTGAAATCCTTCCATATATTCCTTTCTTCTCTTGAGTAGAATGAAGTTCTTATTGTCTCTCTCAAATTTGATTGAAATCCGTCGATAAATAGCGCTACAGAAAAACTTCCCTCTTTTCCCCCTGTGTTTTTCTAGCATTAAAAAATCGCAATCGACTAAAAATACATTTAATTCTTTTAATCTAAATTTAAAATGTGACTTGTATGCTACAAATCGGGAGAAATGCGACCAGCCGTGCGATTCTGTAATGATTCGTAGACGAGTTTGTGACGTGCGCTACGATGTCAAATACTTCGCCCTTGTACACAAGGTTGCTTTTCCAACGTTTCTTGTTATATCTTCATTTGTTTCACGGATGTTGTCAAAGACGCAACTATGTTTGCTCTTAGAGAATCGCATGGCTGTAGGCGAGAACACGTATACAGACTGAAAGACGGACAAAAGCTTTTTTTTACTATTCTCCAAACTGAGACGCTTCACTCGTTCAGTCAACCTTTATACTTTTATACATTTTACTGATTGAAAAAGTAAGATAACAAGAACATAATGCAAAAACAAACCACTTGACCGCAAGGATAAAATTGTTCTGATAATGAGTTTACTAAAGCATGACATTATATACTAATTTGTGCGGATGGATAGCGGGGCGGTTTGAAATAACTTAGTCTACATTTTACTTTTTGGTCTAGTTTGGGATACACTTAGCGCTGGAATTGATAACAAAAGTACGCAGTCCAAACAATTGTTTTTTTTTTATTATTTATTGCTCTACTATGTCATTATAGAATCAATAACAGCGTTTATCTACTACTACGGTTTGGGTAACTATTCGGCAAAAATCCGGTCGTCATTTGCCACAAGTTAGTACCAGATGTTTTTCAACCTGTGTTTAAGGAGCTTTGCGATCTGTGTTGATATTCATTTCAGGCCAAAAGTATCACCCATACTGTCTATGACTAGGTATAGATTTGGGCAGCAATTTGCGTGCGGCCGCCGGCACCGGGCCTTTTGACAAGTAAATTGCGACTCCCGCCCTGGATTAAACGTGGATTAGATTTGTCTGATGATATATTCCACGTTTGCCGCTTCGAGCGTTGATGTGGGTAGTGAGACTAGTCTGTTAATAGCGTCTATTTAATAGTTTAACGTGCCACCTAGGGTACCGTTTTGCATTTTCAAGTGGGTTTATCTTTGAATTCTTGATTGTGGTACCTGTTTACTTTGATGCAAAAGGTTAGGGTTTTAATTTTTAATCAGTTGACCATACGGGTGTTTAGCTGATTGTGTCTGTAGAAATAGTTAAAGTGATTTGTCGTCTCGTTTTTACCAGTAATAAAATTATGTACAGAAATTTATAAATTCATGTCCTTATATTTAAAATTAATGTCACGTGCTTCATTATAATGTAAATTTTAGCTTCTACGGTACCAGAATTTAGAGTGAAAACTTTTGATTAGGATTGTTGTGGATATAAAGGCATCTGACTGACACTTCATGAAAGGGAAAACAGAGATAGGATAGACAAAGTTGTAATAAAAGTATACTACTACGCTATAAGTGTCTTTTGGTTTGTATATTTTTTCTACCTTTTATCTTTGGGGTGCAACAAAATTGCTGATGTATATCAGCTCTAAATCTATTGTATGCTGTAACCTGATTTCTCCCTAATTCTATGTTTCAAGGAATAATGCAGTTTTTTAAATAAAAGTACGTTTTTCCACTTAACTTCGGAGAGTTTTATTAACTTGAAAAGGAAGCTATACAATTAAAAGCCAGGGGAGTTCCTGGAATCACTAGTAATCATACAGTTACGGGACGGTGGTGTCGTTTGGTCGAGTTCAACGGGTTAGTTAAATTTAATTTTTAAGTTAAAGTGACGAGTAAGTCCAAGACGGTTGCCGTTTCTTGAAGGAATATACAAGTGGGAATCGTACCTGTCCACTCCGCTTACCCTTGGAGTGTAAGAGGGAGTTCTCGGGCAGCCTTGTCTTCGAGACCGGAACGGTGGATACCGGAACAGTAGATACCGGAATATCCGGAACAGTAGTAGGGGAAATGTAGCTTCGACGGTCTCTAGGACAGTAGTAGGGGTAACGTTAGCTTCGGGGTATCCGGAACCGTAGTAAGAGTAATGTTCACAGCGGGGATCTCCGGAACAGTAGTAAAGGTTGGGGTCTCCGGAACGGTAGTAAGTGGCGGGGGTCTCCGGAACAGTAGTAAGTATCGGGGGTCTCCGGAACACCCTGGAATTCATCCATTGCTTCGATATAGTTTAGGTAATTAACATTATTGTAAGGAATTAATGGTGGTATTATGGTAAAACTATTTCTTGAATTTCCTGAGTTTTAGAAAATCAAAATGCTGAAAATGGCATATCCACAGAAGCGGAATCGCCAGGAGAGGCTTTTAGAAGTATTGTATTAGTTCAAAAGTCAATATTAATGGAAATTTATAACAAGTTATGTAAAAATCTATTTCTGGAAATTCTCAAGTTTTAGGAAATCAAAATGCTGAAAATGGCATATCCACAGAAGCGGAATCGCCAGGAGATGCTTTTGGAAGTATTGCATTAGTTTAAAAGTCAATATTAACGGAAATTTATAACAAGTGATGTAAAAATCTATTTCTGGAAATTCTCAAGTTTTAGAAAATCCAAATTCTGAAAATGGCATATCCACAGAAGCGGAATCGCCAGGAGATGCTTTTAGAAGTATTGTATTAGTTCAAAAGTCACTATTAATGGAAATTTATAACAAGTTATGTAAAAATCTATTTCTGGAAATTCTCAAGTTTTAGAAAATCAAAATGCTGAAAATGGCATATCCACAGAAGCGGAATCGCCAGGAGATGCCTTTGGAAGTATTGCATTAGTTTAAAAGTCAATATTAATGAAAATTTTAGTCAAGAGGCATTGGAAATTTCACATGTCCAAAACTCACCGAATTGCATTAATTTCGGGGGATCTTGCAGAATATGGTAAGATCAAGGGGTAATCCACATACTAGAGGTGAAATCTACATTCTATCTTCAAGTTCCAAGGGAAAATAAGGATATGCGTCTTCGACGACATGCCTCCATTCGGGAAACGCACGTACCTTTCGGGTTATTTATCAAGGATAGTGCAGGCGGAACGCCGCAGCTGGGCTTCCTCGGTTGGTCGCGCCGTGGGCAGCGTCAGGAGGCTTCCCTCGTGCTTGGCCCTTCACAATTTCATCACCTTTTCGCCACGAAACCGGAACGCAGAAATCGCCACATCATTTTGGAGCTCGAGTTGAAATGTCATTGTTTTCTACGGAGGAGACGCCTTGGAATCGACTTGTGTCAACGCAGTACTACAATCGATTGTAAATCGATTAAACTGTAATTTTTATAATTTCTGCCTCAAATTCCTTTTGTATTGGATTTCATTTAAGATAACAATCGTGTCCAAGTAATTAGAGTTTATTATTTTTTAACTTTCATTGTGGACATTCGGTACTGTACCCTAAAGAAGAAAAAAAAATATAGTTCCTGTTTTAGTTGATTAGTAATTTAATCGATTTTCGAAGGTAAATCCTTTAGTCACGCCCTATGTCGCGATAAGCCTATAGAAGCCGAGGGCAATGGCCGCTCCTGGACTGCAATCTCAGCGCAGGAGTTTTCAAAAACATCACCGTGTGAGGGGAAGTAAATGAAATTGAAAAATGCGTAGAAAACGATGCTACAATGCATGTATATATATATAAGTAAAGGTACTGACAAGGTAGTTTTGAGCATTTAGTTGTGTAAGATATTTTTATATCAACGAGCTATGGAGAGGTCTATGCTCGGGGTTTCTCTACGTGATCGAATCAGAAATGTGGAGATGCTCGGGGTTTCTCTACGTGATCGAATCAGAAATATGGAGATCCGTAGAAGAACGAAAGTCACCGACATAGCTCAGAAGATTAGCCAGTTGAATTGGCAGTGGGCAGGGCACATAGCACGCAGAACAGATGGCCGATAGGGCCGAAAGGTTCTGGAGTGGAGACCACGGACCTGCAAGCGCAGCGTAGGTCGTCCACTGACACGGTAGACAGACGACCTGATGAAGGTCGCAGGACGAAGTTGGATGCAGGCCGCTTCCAACCGGTCCTTTTGGAAAATCATAGGGGAGGCATATGTTTGTAATCGTATCGAAGTTCTTTATTTGTAATGTACACAAGTGTAATGTGGGTTATAATTAAGAGTTAATCTATCTATCTAATTATAGTATTTGTGTTTGTACTTACTTTTATTATATTTATGTACACTATATAAACATTATTATATGACGGTTATTATGAAGCCATTTGATTTTTTTAGAAACCACATGTTATTATGGCCAGCAAACAATATGTAACAGTACCTCACAAAAAGTAAACAAATAATGGAGCCACCTTATAACAGACGTACGTGTATTTGCACGTTTGGTGTTTCTCTATTGAATTAATAAAATAGAAACTGGCATCAAAATTGGTTTGACCGTACTTATAACTAATTAGTAATGTAATAATATTTATCTCTTTAAAATGGCAGTTTAAAAAAAATTCAGGCGAGCAGGCATTACTGCTTCAAATATAATTTAAACTTAAATAACACATTGTTTCTTACAATTAAATTATGATAAAACACCTATTTATGAACATGTTACGGTAATTATTTACTTACATGCTAAATGGACAACCCCATCAAACATACAAATAATATTACGTTTAAAAACATCAATATATTAACAAAACATATCATTGATAACGGAAAATATGTATGTAGTAACAGTGAATAATTACCTCACAACTAGAGATTAGGAAGTATAATGACAAATCTCAATAGTAATAATAATGTAATGGACTAGTAATAATGTAATGCAATAGTTTAATTAGGAAGTATAATGGACAAATCTCAATAGTAATAATAATGTAATGGATAAATCTCAATAGTAATAAAAATGCCAACCAATAAGTTTTTTAATCATATAGCAAAGGATTGTGATCCAGCGAATAAAGTCGTAAGTTGGGACAAAACAAACCAAGAAATCTTAAAAACTTTTCAAATATTTCAGTACGTCTTCTGTTGTAAAAGCTTTAAAATCTTGCGGACAGTTTGTATGAATTCAATCAATTCAGTCATGTTTTAAGAATTGTATCTATTTACAAACATAGTATTTTCTTCAAGTCATTTTTGTAAACCGTAACATACAATGCAATTTGTCCATTTCAACCAACTTCCAAAAAAAAAGAGGTTCTGAAGTCGACGTGTATATTTTTTTATGTAGAAACACGTGTAACTTTTTACAGAGTAGTCCGATTTTGATATTTTTTTTTGTTTGGTCGGAGATACTTCCGAGGTGGTCCCATTTAATAAAATTGAATCAAATTCTGTCAAGCTGTTTCTGAGTTACAATCCAATAACTGATTAGTATTATGCATATATTAATGATATCGTAATTGAAGGTAAATGACAATCGATCTCGTAAGTAGCAGGGGAAGTAGGGGAAATTAAAAAAGGTGAAAAAATGTTTTATTAAAAAATGGAACCGACTTCAACACTAAAAAGTGTGAAATGACTTGTCGTAGTCAGTATCACGCGCACAATATTGGGATAATAGGTACCTACTTTGAACTATCATGTTATCGACGACGACAATTTATTTCACACCTTTTAGTGTTAAAGTCACAACGAGCTATGGAGAGGGCTATGATCGGGGTTTCCCTACGTGATCGAATCAGAAATGAGGAGATCCGTAGAAGAACGAAAGTCACTGACATAGCCCAGAAGATTAGCCGGTTAAAGTGGCAGTGGGCAGGGCACGTAGCATCCAGACTAGATGGCCGATGGGGCCGGAAGGTTCTAGAATGGAGACCACGGACCGGCAAGCGCAGCGTAGGTCGTCCACCAACACGGTGGACAGACGAACCGATAAAGGTCGCAGGACGACGTTGGATCCAGGCCACTTCCAACCGGTCCTTTTGGAAAATTATGGCGGAGGCATATGTTCAGCAGTGGACGTCCTACGGCTGAGATGATGATGATGATGATGAGTGTTAAAGTTGGTTCCATTTTTGGTTAAAAAAATCATTTCTTTTTTCATACACTCTTACCTTCCCACTAGGATTCCATGTATTGCAGGAGGTATGGACACACAGAATAACACATCACAAACATCCAATACCCGAGAGCGTTTCTGATATACAAATGTTTTCACCGGGCAGGGATGTTGGAACTTGGAACTCCACGCTTCGAAGGCAGGGTCTCTACCAGTTAGGCTAACCGGGACTGCCTTTATAATTCACGTATTCCACTACTTTTGTATTGGTTTTATTATTGACGGAGGACAGACGGATGCAAGCAGCGTCTTAGGAGATATTGGGCTCATTCTTTCTAAAGATTGGTCCTCATCGAGAAAGAAGTTTCGAAAATTTTATTAGGCTCATTGATAGTATAAACTATATATTATATATGTACATATATGAGTGTGTGTGCATGTGTACGCACCACGGTGTATCCGACCAGAGGCCGTAGCACAAACAGTTTGTGAAAAAGTATTCGTATATCGTGATCATCAACGCGTCACGCTTCTGCGTTCATAGTATTGCGTGCGTTCATAGTTGCCCTAGATAAATGACAGTTTTTACTGTTTCACGTGAATGACACGGTATGTTACACTTACGCAGTTATTTGTGCTTCGTTTACAAAAGGCAGATTCCACTAAATAAATTTTGCGGAGCAATCGAATAGTGACTGAGCAATGTTTATACGTTATCTTATTTTGCTATTGCTAAAAACAGTCCATCTGCAGTTACGTCTCTATTGACGTTAGTGATCGATCAAGTTTTATATTCTGTTACTTGATAGAATATCAACGCGATGCTTACTCATAATCGTTTATTATACCTTAAAATGACGGTATGTACCAATTTGTCTATAGAAGTAGTAAGATGGATTTTTAAATAAAAAATGACATGTGGAGACGTACTTCAGTTGCAGCGGAATAGACTGTTGAACGTTGTGAATCAGTAGAATTGGCTTTCAGATGTATATTACTTACTGTTCGGAACTAATGCGGCTGTAAGGGAGGCAGTATAAAAAGTGTGTACCTAGAATCCTGTGGAAATATATAATATTTAATATATAATATAGAAATATATAATATAGAAAATAAATAATTAACTCTGTGGCCCCAGATACTCGAGCAACTTGAAACAGTCAGCATGGATTGCTTCAAGCTGCGCCTGCACAGTAAATTACAGTCTCCTATGTACACACATACACGAAACCGCTCGAGCAGTTGCAACAGCTTTGGGCGGTTGGCAGTCAAGCTGTCGGCTCGCGCAGTTCGCCCGCGCTCTTTACGCGACTGGAAGAGCGGTCCGTTTGAGTTGACTCTGGCTAATTCTTCGAGCAGTCCGTGTATATCGGCTCTGAGCCTTTTTGGTTTAGGATAGTACCTACGTGAAGCCACATGGATCAGTCTTTCATATATCACAAGCACCACGACAACAAAAACTAACTAAATACGAGTACATATTAGATTTGTAAGAAATTTGCTTCACAAGATTTTTACCCTGATTTTCTTTCACTCGTATTTATTACACTAGCAAGGACCCGAAGACGAAGTAGGAAAAGAAAAAAGGTTTTTCTTGTTATTCAAATGAGTGACAAACTCTGGTGAAAGTGAGCACAGTGAGACCCCCGACTTCTGCAGTTGAGATTTTTGAAACTTTTATACGTTATTTCGACTCGTACAAAAATGGAAATTCTCTTTCTTTATTGGATCTGTAGTACATTTTACGCGTTCTGTAAAGTTTTAGTTCATAATTTACCAGATGTTTCGGCATAGTTTTATCTTTTTCGTTATTCTATTTTGCTTTGCTATCAATAATAATAATATTGAAAATAATTTGTTTCTATTGCATTCATAAAAAAATATTTTCGACCACTTATATAGGTATATAGCCTACGCGCTAATTACGTTGATCACAAAACAAGTCTAATTAAGAAACTAGAACCTAATATAAATATGAATGCCTCGTTTATCCAAATCAATATTTTAAGTAATATGTAAGATCTCTTCTTAAAAATAATAAAAAAAATTAAAAAAATAAAAGACATAAAGTCGACATAGTATTTATTCTACAAAACCGCTCTCAAACATCAAACACACCGGGAAACGTTCGCGGACCCCATAATCGCCCTTTGCTCATCAAAGGAAGGAGCAAACACTGGGTAATCCCGAGATCCGGTCACACGGACCCAGACTATGTAAATATTTGCGCTTTCCCTAGGTCCCGAGGAAAATTTGACAGTGACTGAGGTCCACCGATTGTTGAATGAGGGAAATAAATAAAAGCCGCAAAAGTTATTTTGAATGAAAGGATGAATAATGGCTTGATGATACTTCTGAAAGATATAATTAGATCAATGCCAGCGAAGATCAACCTAATTGAACAAAACCATAAAATCAGAACCTAAATAAACAAATGCTTGTAATAAATAGATACGGAAGCGACGCTTGCCTCCTTTTAACAATAAAGACTTGCCTCCTTTTATACCATAGACTTGCCTCCTTTTACATTATGGACTTCTTTCCCCATTATATGAAAGTAAAACTGGTTTTAATAATTACAAAAAATAGAAATCTACTGAAGTATTGTCTTGTTATAATTCGTGCAACATCTAAGACATGTTCATGTGAAAAACTATTTTTTACTTCTTTTACTCAATACTTAGTTTTTTAGAAGTCGCTTAAAAAGTTAGACATTATAAACTTCAATAGACACATCTTCTCAAGTGGGTGAAGGAGGGTAAATAAGCAAACAATGACTATTGTTGATTTTGTTTATTTTCCAAGATTTGTGTTTGTTGGTAAGTTTTCTAGGAGTATAATACGAGTAATTACCGTTAAGTGTTCGCAATAGTGCACGAGTGTAGACACAGTGATATAAATATTAAAACTTCATTTTTGTTTCCTTTGATTAGAAAGTTTTAGTAATTAATGAATCACTTTAGTAAGTTATAGTATACTGCAACTATTGGTTTAGGTAGGCAAGACTTTTGTTTGGTGTACCTACAAAGATGAATAAATATCAGTCGTAGTCCAGAAAGCTATAGTTTTATTACAGGTGACTTAGGAATGACTTTATTAAGTCACAAATGACAACTGTCAATGACAAGACTTATTTATGTGACTATGACTTGACTCTGACTACTTACTTGAATACAAATTTCACGCAATGCAACTATAAATATTTAGCTAAATAAATTGAGGAATTAAAAGACCTTTTACGACTCTGTCGATAATAGTATTGTGTTGTTGGTTTGTTCCCTAGCGCGTCACAGAGCATAAGCATTACTGGCTCTGTTATACAGTAGCTAAAGGAAAAGGACACTGGTAATGATAAAGATGTGGTTCGTCGAGCCGACGAAAGCTCAGGTGTGAAATGTATATAAACATGTAAGTAACATTAATAAAGTAAGATTCCGTCAGAGGTTGATGTGGGTACTTAGAAAAAAGTATTATTGTTTGTCACTGACTGCAAGTCTACTTGTGCTTTACCTTAGTGGATACGGAACAAGCATTCGGTTGATTCGATTACATTTTTATTTGCGTGTTTTTGTGTGGTCTTACTCGATGTAATAATTTGGGTAAAATATGTTCAAAGCGGAGGAAACTCGTGTCAGCAGTCAAGAAGTTTTGGTAAACGTGCCTTGTTGTATTTTTGCAGACTTTGCTTTTAATATAGTAAGTGTCGTCTTTATAAAATGTACTAGCAACTACCCGCGACTTCGTTCGCGTAGTATGCTAAGCCTTCGGCCTCGCCACGACGGCTCGTAGTTTGAGTGGCCTGAATATTTCGACATTATGACTTTCTACCAAACCGCAGTGGGCCTGCGTGGTGGATTACTGCCCATACTCCTCTCTCTGCAAGAAATTCTCGAAAATAGCAGTAGAAATGTAATGAGGTGACACATTATATACTTTAGTATAACCTACATAAAGAAAACAAAAATCTTCCTACAATATTTCTCGAGCTATCGCTTTTTCTTTATTGCGCAACGCTCACTTCATCACAAATCCCAAAGTTAAGCAGAAGTAAACTGCCTGTGTGAGCGAGCATTTATTTTGGTATAATTTAAAAATTCCACACTTGGACTGGGCAGCGTCGACAAACCGTCGTGTCAGCGTTGGATTTCGTGACCCGGAAAAGTTTCAAGGAAGGTCAGAAATAGAAGTGAGGAGCGCTAGCGGGCCATGTTATGCACATTGACGACAATATAATTGATAACACATTGACAAAGTATATACATCATATTGAAACTTACTCACCAAATATTTTTTTTAACATTTTTCACAGTAGGTACATAAAATCTTAAACCTCTTGTTTTACACATAAAATGCATATTAAACATTACAAATCAGGCAGTGAACTACTTGTAGGTAATTATTTTATGTTCGGTGTGTCATCGTTTTCAGAGAATGTTGCACTTACGAATGATGAAGTATATTTTAGGCAGGCATTATCAATCGTAAACAGCCTCATTACCTAATTAACTTCAGGTAAGATAGCGATCAAAGGTCAGCCTATGTAAGAATCCTTTGCTCGTCCATATAACTCTATAGCCAAAACAAGATTTATCGTCCCATTTCTCACTACTTGAGCCTGACGCCATTTGAGCATGATAAAACAAAAAAGTTGTTTCTTTTTATTCAGTCTCGCATACAAATTGCTTTTTCATTTCAGTGGCTTAACGCTTGACCGTTGATTAACTTTCATGATATTTTAACAAGTTATTATTCTTTGTGATATTAAAAGTATGCTTGGGTGTGCAGAAATCCGAAATGTCTTTCACTTGCAAAGTTACAGCACATTAGGACACAATGGCAATTTATTACAATAAATCATTGCGCATGCTTATGACAGTGCTGCCCAGACCTTAGATCTGCAGTTCATTTTTATATCCATGGCTTATTTTAAATTTTTGTATTGTTTCGGAACAATGACAAATATTATAAATTTTCATCCAAATTCGCTTTTTTATCAGGTTATCTCTGTGATTTTTATATGATGGTAAATACCATTATATATAATAATACATGTTATACCTCCTTTATTAAAATAACAATTCAATATTAGTATTATTATATCTATTAATATATCGATAATACGCCTAAATGAGCCTTTTCAGTGCAGTAATCCAACGGGCACTTTGGGATGAACAAAAAAATACGACCAACAAAAAGAAAATTGTCGTGGCAATGCTATTATTTATACTCCAACTTGTTTTGTTATTTTACTTCAGTGCACTTCAAATCTAGACAATAAAAATACTTGTGCATTTTTAAAGGATTGCAGGCGGTTATGTTATTAATAAGGACACTTTGCTGAAAATGTCAACCCGCAGCAACCGCAATTCGGTATGTAAAGTTTTTTTTTGGTCATCATCATCCATCATCATCTCAGCCGTAGGACGTCCACTGCTGAACATAGGCCTCCCCCATGATTTTCCAAAAGGACCGGTTGGAAGCGGCCTGCATCCAACGTCGTCCTGCGACCTTTCTCAGGTCGTCTGTCCACCGTGTCGGTGGACGACCTACGCTGCGCTTGCCGGTACGTGGTCTCCACTCCAGAACCTTTCGGCCCCATCGGCCATCTGTTCTGCGTGCTATGTGCCCTGCCCACTGCCACTTCAACTGGCTAATCTTCTGAGCTATGTCGGTGACTTTCGTTCTTCTACGGATCTCCTCATTTCTGATTCGATCACGTAGAGAAACCCCGAGCATAGCCCTCTCCATAGCTCGTTGTGCGACTTTGAGCTTATCTATGAGGCCCATAGTAAGAGACCACGTTTCAGTGCCATAAGTCATCACTGGTAACACACATTGGTCGAAGACTCTTGTCTTGAGGCACTGAGGTATTTTTGACGAGAAGACTTCGCGAAGTTTCCGGAACGCTGCCCAGCCGAGTTGGATTCGACGATTGACCTCTTTCTCGAAGTTGAACCTGCCTAGTTTGACTGTCTGTCCCAGGTAGATATACTCGTCAACAACTTCGAGAACTGAGTTCCCAACTGATATTGGGGTAGGTACAACATGGGCATTAGACATAATTTTCGTCTTGTCCATGTTCATCTTAAGACCTACCCGTTGGGAAACTCGATGGAGGCCTTCGAGCATTGTACTGAGGTCTTCCATGGATTCTGCCATGACTACAATATCGTCGGCAAATCGAAGGTGAGTGATGTATTCGCCGTTAATATTGATGCCAAGTCCTTGCCATTCCAGAAGCTTGAAGGCGTCTTCCAATGTAGCGGTGAACAGTTTCGGAGATATAACGTCTCCCTGTCTCACGCCTCTTTGCAATGGAATTGCCTTCGAACTCTGCTCCTGTACTCGGACTGACATGTAGGCGTTTTTGTACAAACACTTCAGCACTTCAATATACCGATAGTCAATACGGCACCGCTGGAGAGACTCAAGCACTGCCCACGTCTCGATCGAATCAAAGGCTTTCTCATAGTCCACAAACGCTAGACAAAGAGGCAAGTTATACTCTTCGGTCTTCTGTATAACTTGCCGTAGCGTGTGGATGTGGTCTATGGTACTATAGCCTTTTCGGAAACCGGCTTGTTCCGGAGGCTGGAATTCATCAAACCTGCGACTGAGACGGTTCGTTATGACCTTCGAAAACAGCTTATAAACATGGCTCAAAAGCGAGATGGGTCTGTAATTTTTAAGTAAAGTGTTGTCACCTTTCTTGAAGAACAGCACCACCACGCTTTTGTTCCATGCTTCTGGCGTTGAACCTTCGAGTAAGACGGTATTAAAGAGCTTCTGAAGGACTTTAAGTACCGGTGTTCCACCCGCTTTCAGAAGCTCAGATGTGATACCGTCGTCACCAGGCGCCTTGTTGTTCTTAAGCTGTTTCAAGGCCATTCTAATCTCGTACAGGCTGATGTCCGGGATATCTTCGGTATAATGTCGGGTCAGCTTGGCTCTTGGGTCTTTGGCCGAGCTGCTAACAGGTTTAGCGACCGAGGTGTATAACTGTCCGTAGAAACTCTCGACCTCTCCTAACACTTCCGCTTTGGTCGACGCTACACTGCCGTCTCCTCTCTTCAGCTTCGTCAACTGGCTTTGCCCAATAGACATGTCTCTTGCAAACACTTTGGAGCCTTTTTTCCGCTCTATCGTCTCTTTAATACGGTTTGTATTAAAGATCCGAATATCGTGTCGCAAGGACTTCCATATTCGTCTATTGAGCAGCCTATATGCTTCAGCATCATCCGAAGACTGCAGTTTCAATGAGCGTCGTTCAGCCATGAGGTTGAGGGTATCGTTGGAGAGTTTCTGTGGCCTATCTGTACGGTGGGGTTTAAAGTACTTGGAACCCACTGTATGGACAGTTTCTACTAGCCTGTTATTGATCTCGTCCACTGAAGCGATGTTCTCAAGGCAATCGAAGCGATTGGATAGCTCAAGTTGAAAGCTCTCGGGGTCTTGAATATGGGCACGAGTAGGTCGGAGCGTAGACTTCATCAGACGAGACCTCTCCAGTTTGACATTAATATTCACCGTGCCTCTTACCATTCGGTGATCACTACCGGTTTTAACCCTGTTGATCACGGAGACATCAGTGAATATTTGCCTTTTGGTGGTCATAATGAAGTCAATCTCATTTCTCGTGGAACCATCGGGACTCAGCCAGGTCCATTTCCTGTGAGGTGGCTTCTGAAAGAAAGAGTTCATCATAAAGAGTCCCTCTTTCTCCAGGAAGTCGGCCAACCTCTGTCCCCTACGGTTCCGTTGTCCATAGCCAAATTGCCCCACTTTCGACTCATCCTCGCTTCTCTTACCCAACTTCGCGTTGAAGTCCCCCATAACAACTAGAAAGTGCGTTTCAGAGGTATGTATGGCCCGACTAATGTCCTCATACATATCCTCCACCTCATCATCCGGGTGAGACTTCGTCGGTGCGTATACCTGAATGACCTTCAGCGAATATCGTTTGGATACTCTGAGTATTAGGTATACGACCCTATTGGAAACGCTATCGATCTTAACTATGTTGTTAGTAAGGGACTTGTGGACGAGAAACCCGACACCACCTTGGGACTGTTGGTCGCCCTCCCGGTGGTAGAGTAGGTTACCTGATTTTAGGGTTATCGTGTCCTCACCCGCTCTACGGACTTCAGATAACCCCACAATGTCCCAGCGTAGCTTACTCATTTCTTCTTCCAGCTCATATATCTTCTCGTCTGTCCTCATCGTGCGTATGTTGTGTGTTACCAGGGCCAGTCGTCGTCGTTGGGGGTGGTAGCCGGGCGTCTGCCGGGGATTCTTAGCACCCCCTGCCCCACCGTTACCGTGGCCGCTACCGTAGCCAGGAATAGCGGGGCTGCCGGGGACTGGGGGCCTGGTTCTTTTTGTCCAATCCATTGAGGGGTTTTTGCCAATACTCGCCACGCTTGGCAGGCGGGTTGGCGAGCGCAGTTTGTGTGTGTTTGACTGGGAAGGTGCTGCTGCCCACCTTCTGATTTGTTATCCCTTAGCCGGTTTCTACGGCACCCACGGGTAGAGTTGGGGGGGGTGCTATTTTAAGCCGGCACCGCCACGGCCACGGCCGGTTTTTTTTTGGTATTTTTTTTATATTTTTATTTCGTAGATTAGGTCATTATAAGAAACTAATTTCAATATTTTTGTTTTATATTCAGTAGTTATTTTATAATATTTTTTTGAAAATTTGAATTCTATGACGTCACTTTTTTGCACAAATATGTAGTTGCGTTGAGGAGCCAAGAAAAGCACGCGAGTAAAAAAAAAGAAACTAGAACACTTGACAGTGACACCTACTAATTCGTAAGTCTCTATTCAATCAAAACAAAAGTGCAAAAAAGTGACGTCATTTAGAGGTCAATGAAAGTCGAATTATTTCATCGTTTTTTGTTAAAATAAATGGCATCTTATCGTTTTAAAAGGTCAGAGTAGAAAAATAAGGGTTTGTAACATAAAATCTCGAAATGGTTTCGGAATTGGCATAGGTTATTTTTTTTTAGCATACCGAATTCAACTAATAATGTCATAAGCTGTAATGTTTTTTTCGTGTTGGTGGACTAGTACCTATTATACAATAAAGTCTTAAATCTTTAGAGAATGTCTAAAATTTCTATGAACCGTCAAAACTTGGAGAAAAACAGATCTAAGAAAATGAAACAAAATCAGAGATAACCATTGTTGGGTTATTTTCCCGCCATGATCAAGCTGTAACTTGTTTGTTGGCTGTATTTTTGAATGTGAAAACACAAATATTCGTACACAACAAATTTTAAGAACACTTTATGGCACGTTCCTGAATAACCGTAACCTTATAAATCGAAAGGAAATTGCCTTTTCAGTCATTTCCCCAGAATAATATACGAAGCTCCTGTATCAGTTCATTTTCGTGAAAATGTTATTTTCGGCGTTTTGTCTTCGATATCAAACCGGAAATTGAATTTTTACATGCAGTTCCTTCCTGAGGTTGTATAATTATATGGGTGAAATTTTGGTAAATCAACTTGTTTAACAAAGTATTTTTAGTGTAGTTATAAATGTTGACGAACTTTTTTGTGCCTAACGGAAGCTAAATGAAATGCTTGAAGAAACAATTATGCGGGGTAGTCTTTAGGGACTGCCGATAGAAATTAAAAGTAAAGAAATTGTGAATACATATATACACAGTGTACATATAACTCATGGAAAGCGTGTGTTGACGAAGACGCGAGTTTCATAGTTTTTTTTACCTTAATAGTGTGCTACACGCGTCTAAACAAGTTTTTACTCCGAAATATTGGTTCAGATGATAGTATAATAATGTTACGATAGGCGTTAGTGGTTTAAGAAATGAATTGCTATAAGAATCTTTATATTTTGTGATTATGGTAGCAATTCGCTTGTTTAGAAACCAGACTAAACTAGCGAGCTCAAAGCTAAAATTGTATTATGATATTATGTATACACTCGTACTAATATCCTTATTTGTACAATATTTAGTGCCTCTTGTACCAAATTACAAATGTTAACTATTCTAATCCTCTTGTTTCGAAATCCCGATCAAACTCGGATTACGGACTGTCAAATTTTGTATTGCACCAAATGAAATTTGAATTATTCCTTTGAAATGCCGCCTTTTTAAAAATAATAGAATGAATGATGAATGATCGACAAGGGTTTATTAATGTAGTAATGTAGTGAAGCGGCCAAAAGATTTTGGCCGCTGTCTCTTTTAGACATAAGTAAAAGCATGGGTATGTCTCCTAACTGACTTAGGAGTTCTTGGCATTTTTTATTTCGTTCGTTTCTACTTTTGTCATATATATTTTTAGTTTCTGAAACTTCGGCACTATTGCGCCTCAATTATGGATGAACTGAATAATTGTAGGTACCTATATATATATATATATATACCTGTATATAGCCTACAATTATGTAAACGTCTTGTATGCTTACTAAGCGGATCTAGTGAAATTATGTAATTTTAACATCACATGTATATGTACTACCTAGATCCACAAGGTTTAAATAAAGGTTCCACAAGGTTTATTAATGTAGTAATGTAGTGAAGCGGCCAAAAGATTTTGGCCGCTGTCTCTTTTAGACGTAAGTAAAAGCATGGGTATGTCTCCTAACTGACTTAGGAGTTCTTGGCATTTTTTATTTCGTTCGTTTCTACTTTTGTCATATATATTTTTAGTTTCTGAAACTTCGGCACTATTGCGCCTCAATTATGGATGAACTGAATAATTGTAGTTAATAGTAATATATATATATATATATACCTGTATATAGCCTACAATTATGTAAACGTCTTGTATGCTTACTAAGCGGATCTAGTGAAATTATGTAATTTTAACATCACATGTATATGTACTACCTAGATCCACAAGGTTTAAATAAATGATTGATTGATTGATTGAATTATTAATGAAATGAATGAAATATAGAAGTTGTTCTACTTAAAACATATTAGACTTATGTATTTTTATGAAAGTAATTAAATTCAATAATACTTACATTAAAATGGGAAATGATATCCAGATCTATAATATAATTGTAATTAAACTGGCATTCTGATTTAAAATTGATTTCAAAATAACTCACCAAACCAAACAGCCATCTAGCAAATGGTTGATTAATTAAGTTCTACATATGGCATGAGGTTAACGACATGTCGTCGTATATACGACACATTTTATGAAACATAGTTCTATCAAACAATTAACTGAATACAGCTCTCCCCAGTTCCCTTAGCTAAATAATTTACATTTACCACTAACAATATGAGCATTTACATAATAGCAATAAAGGCTATATCATTTACATTCACTACCATGTTGTAGCGTACCGTACATTTTAAGAGCTTTTTGGGAGTTCATATTATATACGAAAGGTCTTTCGTGCGTGATAGACCGTCACTTTACATGTACATTAGAAAATGAAATATTAGTTATAAAACTTATATGTATTTACTTAATAGACAATATGAATGGTTTAATGGGTTTGAATTTGATTATGACGTTCAGTCTATTTTTATAAATTACTAGCGACTGTCCGAGATTGCGATTGCGTAGTAGGCTTGGCTTTCGATCTCGCCATTATCTCCCAATTTTTCTTGATTTTAATTTTTTAGAACCTTCTCCTAAAATAAAAAAAACACATAATAATAACCAAATTGTTCCATCCGTTTACGCGTGATGCGACGACCAAAGAAAATTCAGATTCATTTTTATATATGACGGAGAAAGCACCTCCGGAGTGTTTTTAAAAAGTGTGACGTCAGCATTGCTGACGTCACAATTGTTGTTGTAATGATGATCACTCATTTTTGGGTCCTCGAAGTAAAACTTCACAAGTACTTTTATAAGCTTCGTATATTCAACGAGCAGCGTAACAACGTCACAAAGAGGTCCGTACTGTACGGCGACTCGAGAGCGACTGAGACGAGCGCCTACAGTGCGGCCGTACTTATAGGACTCGGCGCACGTGCACGAGTTTACAAGTTTGTTGGTAAAGTATTGAAATTACAATCATAACATTGATTTTACATCGTAATCAACTCAAAAATAATCAACTGATGATTTATAAACTATTTTTAGGGCAATCAAATGATTAAACTTAATTATTCTCGACGAACTGTTGTAGTTGCGCCGATACGGCCATACTGACAGGCGGTGCGCGCTCTGCACCAGCCTCGTTGGTTCTCGTAGATTGTTATGGATTCTCGTAGATTATTTGGATTCTCGTAGACCATTTATTCTGATGGGTCATCTTGGTTCGAGTCGTGGTTTGGCTGTACTTGCAGCCCTTCTCGTGAGGTCGACGGAATGGGCTCATTTGATTCTGCAGTAGGATCTCGTTGAATAGGTGATTCGTTTCCCGCCGATACGGTCAACTGATCCCCAGGTTGCGGAGCGCGGCGCAGCTGATCATGGGCAATCTTGCGAGGTCGTCCTCTACCGACAACTTTCTTTACCAGATATCGGTCATTATCCAGTATTCTACAAACTTCATATGGTTCGCTGTATTTAAGGTCAAGCGAGGTTTGGTTTCGAGGATTATTTTTCACCAATATGTAGTCTCCTCTTTGAAAATGATGGATTTTGGCCTTGTGTAGGTTGAAGCGTTGTCTGTCTTGTTCGCTACAACGAATCATTTTCTGTTGCACCTGTTGAGTGAGCGCTTTAATATCAACGGTTTCGTTGTCAATATCCACCAGGTTGAGAAGCTCAGGAGGTACACAGTGCTTTCGTTGTGTAATAAGTGTCAGTGGAGCAACACCGGTGACTCAGTAGGTTGTACAGTTCATTGCCAGCTGAAGTTCCTCGAGTACAGTGTGCCACTGCTCTGCTTCGTAATTTTTTAATCATTACCAAAGCATTTTTGAGGGTTGCAACGACTCTTTCAACTTAGCCATTCGCTCGGCTGACTCCTGGAGCGATAGCATGGATATTTATTCCGATGGCGTCACAGTAGTCCTTGAACTCGCCAAGGAACTCTCTTCCTCCATCCACTATTATTTGAACCGGCGCACCAAATAGATGCACAGTGCGTTCTAGAGCGGCCAATGTGCTGTGTGAAATGAGTTTATAATGCTCCATTGAAATGATTTGGGAACGACGGTACTGAGCTGCTGACCGAAGACAGGATCATTGACGTTCCTTTTTTGAAACGTTGTCCTCTAATACATAGTCTTCCACTGGGTTATTGTCACTGAGACTGTCCATTATCGGACGCAGTTCTTCATCCCGTCGCTGTTCAATTTTGAGCCAGTTCAAGTCTCTTGTCATAACATTGACTGCAAGCTCAACTGGATTGCGACAGCGATGAATCCTTGGCAGAAGGTCCTTTTTGTGTTTTGACGCTTTTAATGCGTTGTAATCCGTTATCACGGTGAATTTTCGCCCATATAGATACTGGCGAAAGTGTTTTATGGCTCGTACCACTGCCAGTGTCTCCAACTCGTAGGAGTGGTACCGACTCTCGGCTTCCGTGGTTCTCATGCTCATAAAGGCAACAGCATGTTGTCGTTTTACACGTTGACTAATTATTGTTGGCTAATTATTGTATCCGCGTCGATACGGCCATACTGACAGGCGGTGCGCGCTCTGCACCAGCCTTGTTGACTCGTTAACTCTCGCAGACTGCTGTTAATTATGGCTGGCCTGCAAAGAATGAGATATTCTCTGAGTAGTGAGTCTGTAAACAACTTACGTTGCTTTATCTTGTTTGTTACATTAACACAACTGTTATGTAACCTTAGGAGTCTTTTGATTAGTAAACAGTACACAAAGACATCATGCACTGCCTTATTGATTTAGAATCTGTGGTGTATACGTGTCTACCCATAGTTCCACAAGGCGTCCCCACGGTATCTCAGGGTTCACTTGTGGATGCATCAAGGATCCGTGGCTAGCTCAAGGGTAACACATGGTTAGCTCAGAGGTATCACTCTCCAGACATTTTTGTAGATTACTACAGTACACTAAGACATCTTAAGTGCACTGCCTTATTAATTTAGAATCTGTGGTGTATACGTGTCTACCCATAGTTCCACAAGGCGTCCCCACGGTATCTCATGGTTCACTGTGGATGCATCAAGGATCCGTGGCTAGCTCAAGGGTAACACATGGTTAGCTCAGAGGTATCACTCTCCAGACATTTTTGTAGATTACAACAGTACACTAAGACATCTTAAGTGCACTGCCTTATTAATTTAGAATCTGTGGTGTATACGTGTCTACCCATAGTTCCACAAGGCGTCCCCACGGTATCTCAGGGTTCACTGTGGATGCATCAAGGATCCGTGGCTAGCTCAAGGGTAACACATGGTTAGCTCAGAGGTATCACTCTCCAGACATTTTTGTAGATTACTACAGTACACTAAGACATCTCAAGTGCACTGCCTTATTAATTTAGAATCTGTGGTGTATACGTGTCTACCCATAGTTCCACAAGGCGTCCCCACGGTATCTCATGGTTCACTGTGGATGCATCAAGGATCCGTGGCTAGCTCAAGGGTAACACATGGTTAGCTCAGAGGTATCACTCTCCAGACATTTTTGTAGATTACTACAGTACACTAAGACATCTCAAGTGCACTGCCTTATTAATTTAGAATCTGTGGTGTATACGTGTCTACCCATAGTTCCACAAGGCGTCCCCACGGTATCTCAGGGTTCACTTGTGGATGCATCAAGGATCCGTGGTTAGCTCAAGGGTAACACATGGTTTAGCTCAGAGGTATCACTCTCCAGACATTTTATTCTTGTAGATTCTAGTTGAAAATATCGTGAAACATAATGAATTTTATACTCGCCGGTTTTAATCCGTTGATGCGTGTTCGTCGTTGTGAGTTATCCGGACTGACTGGCCAGCTTGAGATGTGGATGACACTGAATCAGGGGCGATTGCAGCGTTGTTTTGCAGTGTATCGAGATCATCTCCCGCAGCGATTGGTGTGGACGTCATGTCTGTGGTAATTCCCGTTGTGATGGGCTGCATGGTATTAAAGTTGTTTGCTGGTACTCCTGAAGTGTTCAATGAGGCAGGGCCTATCAGCCTGGTACTGCCCTGCGCTGTTCCAGTCGTGACAGGTTGAACCGAAGTCGATGAGGATGTGGTTGGGACCAGAGCTTGTTCTGATCCCACTTCTGATGACGGAGAAAGCACCTCCGGAGTGTTTTTAAAAAGTGTGACGTCAGCATTGCTGACGTCACAATTGTTGTTGTAATGATGATCACTCATTTTTGGGTCCTCGAAGTAAAACTTCACAAGTACTTTTATAAGCTTCGTATATTCAACGAGCAGCGTAACAACGTCACAAAGAGGTCCGTACTGTACGGCGACTCGAGAGCGACTGAGACGAGCGCCTACAGTGCGGCCGTACTTATAGGACTCGGCGCACGTGCACGAGTTTACAAGTTTGTTGGTAAAGTATTGAAATTACAATCATAACATTGATTTTACATCGTAATCAACTCAAAAATAATCAACTGATGATTTATAAACTATTTTTAGGGCAATCAAATGATTAAACTTAATTATTCTCGACGAACTGTTGTAGTTGCGCCGATATATATAAAGTTTGAAATAAAGAGTTGTACATGTTACTTTCTCGATGGTAAGTGACACGCCTGCCCATGTCTGTTCCAGCGCAACTCACACCTTTTATTAAACTTTAAAGTTCTACGTGACATTTTCCTGCGCCAAATCCTTTTCCTGATTCCTATCTAATAAAACTATGTTTCATTGTCATCCGCTCAAAATACTAAAAAGAAATACTAAGACTCTAATATTGTGTGTGCACACGCAATGTTTCCCAAGCTAGAATCATGCGTCCTTTTATCGCGTATGAAAGACCGCTTGTGTGCACCTCCCCGACCTCTTTATTGTGTCATGATGCATTTTGAGTATGTTTGTGCCGCTTTCATTTCAGGCGTAGGGTTGCTACATAAATTTCGGTAATGAAAATCGTCGTGCCCGTATTGTAGGTTATATTGGACCCTAGTGAAGGTTTATGAACGCGGTTTCGTTATTGTGTTACCTGTTGAGAGTTATTGCAAGTTGAAGGTGCAATTTTGATCGTAGTTGAGAGTTATTTCGGTCTAAGGTTGAGACCACGCGGTCAATAAAAATTTTACTGACGGTGATAGAACAGACAATACGAATTTACTGAATTTCACATTGTATCATTTTACATTGTACCTTTTATAAAAGGTACAATGTAAAATGATTTGATTATCTACTGTAAATGATTATGTGGCAATAACACTTATCTTCGATTCTATAACATTTATATAATAGTGATTTACAGGAACTAAACTCAATCATTATTTAATAAAATGTTCACTACCCGTTACCCGAGAGATATTCAGTAAAGAAATATATGCACGGTTTTCTAAAGACCCACTGAAATAGAGATAACTGAGGAGTAAAAAATATAACATGATTTTTCACAGAATATAAATAAACTAATACTTGCATAATTTAAAGGTAGGGTAATATGTGATTTCAAATCTCTTTAGTTCCCTCTTTTATTTCATAAATTACTTGCTCTCAAATGTAAAATACCCCCAAAAACAGGTATGAAGTGTTTAACTAATTTCGTCTAACTTTCTGTCTTAAATGGCACCGAGTGATCTGTGAGTATTATTTATGGACCAGGCACATCTACAAAGTTAGCATGCAGCATGTAGAAATTATGGGCAACGAAGATTTAGAGACCTAGCTTATGGGCAATTAAGATTTAGAGAGCTAGCTTATGGGCAATTAAGATTTAGAGAGCTAGCCTTTGCTAGTATTGAACCTTTTTAGAGCAATATGCGTAATACACTTATTGCATAAATAGAGTGTCCCGAAATTCAACGAAAACATTGTACCGTGGGAGAGGCCAAGGTATGCCAGGTATGAAAAAAATTAAGAAAAAAGAAACACTTTTTGCCAAAGTGTCAAAGTTAACTACCAATAGTTTTGTAAGCAATAACTCGTCAAAACAACAGTCGAATTGAGTACCTCCTCGTTTTTGGAAGTCGGTAGAAAAACAAGCTGAACTTAACTTTTCTTTTCTTGTTACAGATTCAAAACTTCAAATGATTTGGCTACGAATTTAAAGATAAGGTAATTATGATCCACAATTATTTTATGTACGTTTAAGAGCAGTGCAACTCTTTATGAAACAGCTCGTCTGCGGGAGTACTGCTACCACACTTGATTCTACCCTGAAGTAGTAATGTTCGCAATACTGCGTTTTAATTTGAAGGTATGGTTCCCAGTAAAATTACAGGCACATGAGATTTAACAACTTAACATCTCAGAGTGATGGGCGCAGTGCAGTTCGTTACAACTTGACATCAGGTAGGCCTCGTGCTTGTACCGTTTTCTAATACCATGAAAAAAATTTATAACTTACTTGTTCAACTTCTATCAACCTTATAATTTGACTTTGTTTAAACATTTTTGTTTTTGGTCTATGTCCAGTTCTCTACCTGATGCCAAATCTTTATTAATTAAATAACCTTTATCGATCTAGTCATCGGGCAAGTAAGTATGTAAATCATTAATTATTTCCCCTTTATAGTATACTAGCTGCACTCCTCGGTGTCACCCGTATGGCGATGGATGATGACGATGATGAATAAAATATATTATAAAGGCTAAGTTACTCAGGAATAGTGTAGTATTCATTGCAAAATATTTTAAATCGTTCCACCAGTTTTAAGTTTATCCATTACAAATATACAAATCTTTGCTTTTTATAATACCTATTATTATATATAATTGTCAACTACCTATATATTTGTTAATTAGCGCACAATATTGAACGGGGTGGTTTGGAATAAATAACTAGTCATAAAAGTGAAAGAAAAATAAAATTTAATTAATGATTATTAAGTAATATTCACCGGTCCGCGAAAGAACCATAAGACAACTGAACGCACGTCAGCGCCACTACATCCCAGAATTGATAACAGTAACTTCGCAAGACATACCCACTTGGAATAGGTACAACGACGTAGGAACCAACGTACTCGCGATGTTTACACAGCTGATCTATGCCTAAACCGATGGCAATGGATGGATGATAAATATTTATTAATATGTATTTTTTTCTTTTAAATACATGACCATGAATTGAAGAAAAAGTAATTATTGCATCAGTGAGGTTTTATTCCAGTCACAGGTCACAGAAATAAGGTAAATATGAAAAGGGTGCGGGGCCGGTGTAGCAGCTATATGCCCAAGAACAGAATACATTGCTCGCGGCTTTTCGCCACTTTTGTACGAGTATTTTGTGACTGAACGCCGGTCGCGATTTTGTGTGTTCACAGTTTACAATGCTTGCTCTGTACTTACGAATATTCAAACGTTAAGTTTTAATACCGCAGTGGATAATGAACTTATTGAAGATAACAGAATACGTTTAATCGTGGCATACGGCCGCTGCTTGCGACACCAGGCTTTTTACTAGACGCACGGATCGGCATCTCTCGAGATCTCTAAGAATCAAGTATTAGAGTCAAGCCACAGTTACATTAATAAATCTGTCAGGTAGCGATTCACTTAAGTTATATGATTATTAACGGGATATTTACCGTGGTAAGGTTGTGGAATGAGCTCCCGTTATTTCGGCGCAGTTACATGCACCATGTTCACGGGAAGACTGAAGAGTGCGGGTGGTTGGTCGAAAAGTTAAAAAGTTAGGTGCAGACATAACGATCTACCCTCTTTCTTAGTCTTTTGCTACGGTTATCACTGGAACTCGAACTCGATCCCAAGTCCCGACAAAACACACTCACTGTAATTGTGCCGAAATATCGGGAGCTCATTCCACAACCTCCACGGTAAATATCCCGTTAATAATCATATAACTTTAGTGAACAACCGTGATAGTTTAAAACAGTGATTCACTTGTTCGAAAAACTAAACTAAACTAGCGAACTTAAATTTAATTGTGGTAGTCCTTATTCTGTTAGCATTAAAATCTAATTAATGTAACACTAAAAATGACATTTCTAAAAATAGGATTATTCTATTCAATTTTGGGCATTTTAACGTTAGTTTAGCAAGCACTAAATTACGTGAAGACTATATAAAATATACCGACATTTGAAATGAAATGTCTAATTTTAGGCTGTCATTCGGAAGTAAACGAATTTGGACTTTAGCCTAAACAGAATAAAAACTTCCATAATTTAGAGATTTTTAGTCTAGATAATGCTTACAGAATCGATACCATTGAGTCAATATCATGTCTTAAGTTACATATAGTAATGCGGTGGATGCATTACTATCTAAAGCGATTGACAAATGTAACACACAATTACGTATATTATAGTTACGAATATAAGTTATTTATATACCTACGTAACTATAGTCAAGTCAAGTCAAAATCATTTATTCAATTTAGGCATCAAAGACGCATGTATAAACGTCAAAGTATAAGTTGTATTACAAGTGTAATACAACTTATTTTACTTTGCCTACACTCGTGCATCACTACGTATACTTATGGGTTAATAAATAATCCACTAGTAATGTAGGTCAACACTTAAAAAAACAAATCTCTAGAAAATATATTGTACCTATACAACGATAGCCATTTTTGGGCGTTTTTACCGCCATCCAATCAATTTTTGACATAGTACGTTTAGTTACATTGTCTTTGGTTCGTCTACCTTATACTAAAAGTAACATATTTTTTTATAAATTTGCATACTTTGATAAAAAGTTTGAATTATTTTATATTTTCGTGCAAAATTTAAATAATAAACAGAACAGCCAGTCAGCAGTTAATACAATAAAAGTTTAACCTGGCTTAAAGCGAAAACAGTGTGAGTGTACTGTATTGAATTGCACAGGTGTTAAAGCAGCGAAAAGCTGTTAAAACGGGCGAGAACTGGCGAAAAGTACTATTTGCTAAGTTCGAGCGCACAATGTTGATATAATTTATATACAATAAGACAGTAAACTATGTATATTAGGCTATAATTTATATAATATAGTTTTTAAAGCACTAACGCCTGCTTTGTGAGACCACCCTTTACAAATTTAGAGAGATAAATACACTTGCTCTGACGAGATTTGAACCCGCGTCTTCTGACAATGCGTGTCCGACACCAAGACCGCTAGACCACCAAAGCATTCCGTTCGAATTTTACTAAATACCGTAATTAAACTCTCTATTCGATTTTAGCTCGTTGACTCACGATTCGCCATATTTGGCCAATAACAATATAGATTTCGCAGAAATCAACCTACTTTTCCAGGAACTGCAACGTGTGTGGTTAACCGCTATCTTAAATTCTAGGATAGTATCATCCCATTTGACATTGTACCAGTAAACTCATTAGTGGAATAGATCTATTCCCAAAGTCTTTTGGTTTTTTATTGCATTATATTGTAGTTGTCTCGCTTTTTCCGTCGGTAAAATTTATAGGAGAAAGAAAGCTAAATATTTATGTTCTTGTTTCAAAATCCAAAATCACAACCTTAACCATGAAAAAAAAAATTGAATTTTATGTTCAAAGTTGGTCTCTAGAGTTAGTGTATGTGGAAGTTAACCGTCGTAAACTAAAAATCTCTTAATTATGGCAGTACTTATTTTGTTTAGGCTAAAATCCAAATTAGTATAACACTTTTGAATGACAGCACTAAAATTAGATATTTCTCTTCAATTGTGGGCATATTTTAGACAGTTTAGTCGTCACGTTACTTGGTGCTCGCTAAACTAACCTAAAATAACCCAAAATTGAATAGTATAATCCTATTTTTAGAAGTGTCATTCTAAGTGTAATGATTTTGGATTTTATTGTTAGAATAAATAAGGACTACCATAATACATTTTTAGTTGGGTAGTTTAGTTTCGTTTCTTTGAACAAGTGAATCGCTACCGGTGTCAAGTATGTCTAGTATCAAGTGTCAAGTCCTGCGTCTGTGTTTCAGAAAACTATCATTCTTAGGTACTGAGACCTGCACTATATTGATACTTTAGCCAATACAGATTTTCGAGGCCTATGCACTCGGCTCATTAGCGACCCATCGCATTGTGTGCGATGCCTAACTATGGTGTGAACAGGACTTTAGTTGACGGTCGAACGTGCACAGCCATAAATTCGTATGATTTATGTTCTTGCGGCTTTGGGACCTGCTTAAATTTTGGCAGTAGTGATGGTTCAAAGTTCCAGTATGTTCCGATAACTTTATAAGTTCTGACTTGTATAACCAGCTGTTACTTTTGTTTGGACCCACAATTTAGTTGTTCTTGAAATAACAGTTAAAAGTAAACTCTGTCATCTCGGCTGGGTAAGAAAATCACAACACTTATGCTTTAAATTATGGTTGGTCATCCTGGAATGTGGAATTTACTGCCAGCATTGGAAGATTTTTTTATGTTTTGGCTTGCAATTAGACGGCCAAGTTTTTTATGGTTCCCCTATTCTGGTTACGTTGAGACATTTACAGGTTTTGAGAATTTTCTCTTCTACCGTTCTACTCCACTACTGGAGATTGGCTGTTAGGTACGTCTATTATTATTTTTTGTTATTGCCATCCGATATATTCGTTAGCAATTAGTTTTGATCATGCAGTAATTTTACTTGCAGAAATCTTCATTGCACATTTAGTGTTGCTCGGATTATGGAATATCTGGCATTAGTTCATTTGATTCATCTGGTTTTAAATAACGTGAACTCTTGAGCAAGAGGTCTTGCACTTTGTGAAATGACTGTCCTTGCCTCTAACGGTCGATATCTCAACAGCGGAGCTGTTTTTACAAGAGTCGTGGATACTTATCACTTCGACTACGTGATGAACTAGCTTTCTCTATGGGTGACACAGCAGGCCCCTTTTTTGTTGATGGCGGAATGAAATACACTCATTTCATCGGAGCATTCATAATCACCTTTAACGTAAAACGTTAGGGTCAGCTAAGAAACAAATTCCACTAGATGGCGCTGTTTTCTTGATAATTGCATATTAATTTATTTTAATGAAATATGGGAGGATTAAATAAGAATGCTTGATTTTGCGCCCTTTATCTTTATTTATTAACACACTACAAACATAACTGAAACTATTTATTACTCGGATTTCGAGAAAATGGATAATAATTCTCAACTCTTGTTATACCACAGATTAAGTATTAGTACATAATCCTTAGGGACGCACACATACAAATTAAGAATTTGTAGTAGCTATTTAACAAATTCGTCCGTCTCACAGAGTTCCCATTAGCCTATCCGTAGAAACGTTTTCGCATGGGAACAAAGGTGCATGGTTCGAACCTGGGCTTATCGTGTTATTTTTGGCATTTATGTTTTAGATTTTTGAGAAACCTTTATTCGTCATTTTAGATAACGATATGAATAGATACTAATATTATCAGTGACATTCTAATATACCTAAGCCTCAACCTGAATTAGATACCAATACTTTATTACCCTATGTCTTTTCTGCTGCTGTAACAGAGCGAAGGATCGTCTTGATTTTGAGTAGTATAGGGTTCCGAGGGTGACTAAGGTTACTTTTTATACAGACGTAACACGGGCGAAGCCGCGGGCAGACACTTGTGTAATAAATAAAAGTCTACATCATTTCAATAGTGTATATTCATAGATCTTAGCATTTAGCATTTTTTTTAACCCTTCTTAGAATAATTTCAGGTAAAACACATTTTTTTTAAAATGCTACCAGTTTTGGGAACATTCCAGCAATAAAATCTTCATCTCGTTCTATTTCTATTACTTTTATGGGTTGTTCTGGTGAGATGTAGCACACAAAGTAACATTTTTTCATGTTGGTTACCCGCAGCTGACCTTGCACCTGCAAAAATATATTAGTTTCCAGAATTGCCATAAATACTGTACATACTTTACTTATACAAAGGCTACTATTTATCCTGCAACAACTTGGGCAGCCAGTAGTTTCTAATTTTATATTCATGGTTATATCCAATATCACAATTTGATACTTTATTGAGCAATTACCTGGTAATAATAATTATGATTTTTATTCATTTCCAATTTTCCATCTTTCAATACAAGTGGGAAATATTTTTTTTCCTGTGCAGCTCTTTCAATATTCATATCCAGCCTGGCCAGTGAAGGAAAGCATTTTATTTCAAGAATTGCTTCTTCATTTATCACCACCCCTGAAACAAATTTCACATTACTTATAGCATCAACAAAATTTATTTTATATTATACATCTTGGTTACAAAATTGTTGCATATTTACCGTCTGGACTTGCTCCCAAAAACCCATATTCCTCGTCTATGAATAAGCCAGATGGACGAACTGATTTATTGTAATTTTCATATATGAAATTGAAAACTGTCAAAACGTCCGAACCAGTGTTGCTAGTGGCAGATAGTCAAAAGTAACTCGAGTCATCTAATAAGTACCTATGTCAGGCAAAAAACTCACTATTTTAGCACTCTCTTATTTGGGTTTTTGTGTTTCAAGGTCATTAATTAATGTAAGTAATTTTGGAATAAGCATAACAAGAGTCGATAATGTCGCTGGAAACAAAAAAAATCTAAGCATTAGGTAGCTTCCATTTTTTTACATCAACAGTAAAATAATATACCTGATGAAGGTTATGGTAATTACTAATTTTGTGCAAAAACACTCAACTAATACATTTCGATCGGAAGTAGTGCACAAACGTAAAAAATAACTAAAATAGCTAACAGCTCGAGTCTGGTAACACAAAGACAGCAGAACTGAGTGGAAGAAAATGAATTTATTTTATGTCGCACAGAGTGGCAACGTCGCGTTCAAGCCGTGATATAGCGCGGTCCTACTCTCGCAGAAAATGTTACTCTACTAGCACGCACCATCTGACAACGTAGCTTACTTGCACTGTCAAGATATTATAACGTACAATAATAATGTAGCTATATGTATAAAATTGAACCACACAAACGTAAAATCAGACGATTTGGCGATGGTAAAACAATAAGATAACACGCTGATGTTTAACTATATCATTGATTTGCGCAAATATGAGTACAAATTAGGACAATGTTAACTCACAATAACTTTAAATTCGCTCCAGAGAACTCAAAAATGCGTAGTTTAATTTGTATGGAAAACGTTTAACCTTAATATTCGCATAATTATGATCACAGTATAAGCAACTCCGCGTGGTTACCTACAGTAGATATGCCCGACACGTAGGGACATAGAAAAGGAACGTAAGGCTTTGTCAGTAAGGTGTACCTTACATTCTACTAAACAACAGCCCTGTAGGGCTGTTGTTTAATAGAATAATAGAAAAACTATTAAATTATTTACGAACTGCTTTGAAATTTTAGCCAAGTGAGAGTTGGACTCGCGCACTGAGGGTTACGAACATTAAAAAAACATGTAACATAGGACAATAATAAATAAATTTAAACTACGGACGGATTAGAAAGTAGTCCTTCTTAACTTAACGGGTCCCTTATTCTTTTTGAGGTACGGTACTCTAAAAAGGACTGAATTAACCCATTTGTCTTGCAATCCGAAAGACTTCTAGATGTTTTTTATAGTGTGAAGTCATTAGAATTTGCTCAAAAAAGGGCAAAACATATTTATAATTTCTATGAAAAACTTTTCTTTAAATTGGTAAAAGGGACAGTAGGTAGATAAACTGATCTCTCTTCGGTCGTTCCCTCATGACTGAGGATCGTGATCATCATGGCAGCACTTTGGTTCTGACGAACTGTCTCCATCGGCTCCGGTCTGTGGCAATCTCCACCGCGGTGTAAAAGCGGGACGTTGGTGTTTTTTCAGTTGGTCAGACCACCTGGTCGGAGACCAGCCTCGTGAACGTTTCCCTTCCACGTTTGCCACCACAATGAGCTTTTCCAAGCTGATGTCGCCACGTCTGGCGATGTGGCCAAAATAGCTCATAATACGACGATGACATACGGCAGATAATCGGTCCTTAATTTTTAATTGTGACAGAATTGAGACGTTAGTGCGTTTGGCTGTCCATGGTATTCGCAGCATTCTTCTCCAGCACCACATCTCAAAAGCGTCAATTCTCTGCATTTCTCGAGCTAGAATGGTCCATGTCTCCACTCCGTAAAGGAAAATAGGGAAGACCAACGACCTTACGAGTCGCATCTTGGTGTTGTTTGTGATGCCTCGGTTTCGCCAAATATTTTTGAGACGAGACATTGCGTCTTTGGCTATCGCAATTCTTCTCTTTATCTCCGGCACACAACTTCCGTCATTGCAGACTGTTACAGACAGATAAACTGATAACAGATAAACTGTCTGAATTTGTTCTACGTAAATATATTTTCTACTGTGCTTGCCGAATTCATTCGAATTATATCGAAAGAGGAAAAAAGTATTCTGTATCATAACATGAAAAACTTGCCTTTAATTTGCAAAAAGGGACAGTAGGTAGATAAACAGATACGTGTTGATGTTCCATTTCGGATTATAGCGCCTTCCGCTGTCGATAGCGTGAGTTGGGTTCGCTTATTACCTTACTTACTGAAAAGGGTCCGCCCGTTTACTTAGTACATAACGGTATCAATATTTTGTATTACATGGGATTCTTTTGTTTATAGATAGTTCGAAATTAACATAAATTTGGTTATAGAGCATATTTTCTCTAGGTATAGAGAACCATTATAGAGCAGTTATAGAGCGATAATAGGTTAAAAGGGTCGGCCGCTAGAACGATCTCTACTCTGAGCTTCAGCTTTCGGTAAAGGTCAGCATGGTGGTAAGCCACTTATTGGTATCCTCTTGGCCAGCTACCGTCCTCAAGATTGAACACATATCGTAAAAATATGTCGTAAGAATTTCGGTGTGTACCAGCAGCTGTTCTTACTGGGTTACCTAGAAAACTTAAAGCTGTGTTAGGGTATATAGTTAATAGTCGTAAATATAAAACAACGTATGATCATACAGTAGGAATATGATACCTACAGAGGAAAAGAAATTGGCAATGAACGGCATTGCGATTATTATTGTCCAGATGTAAATTACAATGGTACTTTTAAAAAGTTTCGCTATGCAGGCGTAAGTTCTATAAAAGTCATATTATAGCACAAATTAGGAAGGGACTGATGGCTGAACAGTACAAAACATTAAAAAAAAATTGTAAAAGTTCTTTCAATCGAACACAGCTTCTCAAGCTATTTGGTAAATGGCGTAAAATTCTATTTTCGAACTGGTGTCTCGGTGGCCTAGTGCATGATTACGGCGTCTAACGCGGACGTAACGTATAACGTATGGTCATACAGTAGGTATATGATACAGAGAAAAATAAATTGGCAACGAATGGCATTGCGATTGTTATTGGCTAAATGTTAATTACAATGGTATAGGTATTTTAAAATTTCGTGACGCAGGCGTAAGTACTATAAAAGTCATATTATAGCACAAATTAGGAAGGGACTAATAGCTGAACAGTACCAAAAAATTTTTTTTTGTAAAAGCTCTTTCGATCGAACACAGCTTTTCAAGCTGGTAAATGGCAATAAATTCTACTTTCGAACTGGTGTCTCGGTGGCTTAGTGCATGATTACGGCGTCTGACACGGATATTCTGAAGATTTTGTTATTGTTGTTGTGTTTGATACAATTAAATTGCTTAAGGCAAAGAAATAGAATGCTAAATAATTTAGTGTTTTTAGTATAAGTTAAAACAATACTACAATTATTATTGTATATGCAGGAAGGCATTATTAGAATAGCTTTTTCAATACACCCCCACAGTTTGAGACGATATGAGTGAGCATTTTTAGATGGAAGCCAAAAGGAAATAAAAACATTCTTATACATCTTACATATGGTATTATCTAGTACAATATCATATTGGATTATTAAGTTTAATAGGTACCTATTTAAATATACGTGGAAACCTTATTCTATGGCAGCTTGCGGATTATCATCCTGATTATCATCATCTCAGCCGTAGAACTGCCCACTGCTGAACTGCCCTCCCCCATGCGAATCAAGTGATGCCATAATCATCATTCACTCCTAATACGTAGGTATCGTGTATCTGGGTCTATTGTTGAAATTTTTCTGATACAAATATGAACAATAGACTTTAGAAACACATTTTTGCATAACATATATTTCTTATATTTCATTCTTCTCTTTCTTGTCTCTTCTTACTCAGGAGACAAGAAAAAGAAGAATGAAATATAAGAAATAAATGTAATGTTAAAATATGTTTCTAAATTCTTAATTTTTTTCCTAAATTTCTATTCGAGAAGATCTTACTTACTAGATAGTAGGCCATTGTTTAAGAGGCCGTCTTGGTGGGAGTCCAGGTATTTTGCCACCAATATTGTAGGTGGGTCTAAACAGTAGAGCACCAAGTAAAATTATTGGGCGAAGGAAACCCAATAGGAGACTCAGAAACCAATGTCTCGGGACGACTGGCGCAGTTTAAGTCTGGAACAACTGTTCTAAGCTCTGCTCGGCAATCCAAATGACATAGGCAAGCTTAGAGCTTACCAACAGGTTCACGACTTGCCAGGCTGGTCACAAGATTACATACACCAAGACGAACGACTGATGAATCTAGAGATAAAGAGCCATGAGTGGGCTCAAAGATTACATGACACGAATACTATGCCTGAACTATAATATCCTAGATCACGACCGACTTTCCCATTAGCATAAACTGTTTACAATAATAACTAGCCGCGTGCCGCAATTTCACCCTTGTGGTGATGGATGATGAAAGTTATCCAATGTGCTATTTCAGCGCCTCACTAAGGTGATACATACCAAATTTTATCCAAATCTGTTCAGCCATGGTTAGTAACATACCTCTATACCAACATGTGAACACCAACCGTATACAAACATGTGAGATTAAACGAGTAAGTTTAAAAATGACGCGTCTACAAATTATACCCCATGCTTTTGTTTCACCATAAATTTTATTGTTTCACGATAATATTCCGCTTAGGTACCTTTTTCCAATAGAGATAGGTAACTACATTGCCACTGTCTAAATTCAGGTCTGATATGCTGTTTCGAATTATTCATCACAATAAATAACACACAATTTACATTCCAATCAATACAATCAGTCCATTTTATTCCCACTGTTGGGGCTCGAGCCTTCCTCTCAGAGAGAGGACAGTTGCCCACGCGGGCCAAGTGCGGCTTGATGGATAGGTTAGTGGCCTACCCATGTCGATGTTTTCAGGCTGCACGAAGGCTTTCGACATAGTCTAACGACTGTTGTCCTAAGAGACCGACAACTGGGACCGACGGCTTAACGTGCCCCCCGAAGCACGGAAGCGCTCAGTTGAATAATGCCACTAGCGGTCACCCATCCAAGTCCTGACCTCAGCAATAGTTGCTTTACTTCTCTCTCAGTTAAGTTCTCCACTGGGACTTTACTCCAAACTAATTTATTTGAATAACAGAGTAACAGTATAATCGACAATACAATAATAGTTAATTTTAATATACAAAATTTGAATCTTATATACTAGTAATAATGTAGTCAGCATTAGTCCCCTCCGTATTGCTTGACCTATTTGGTTGTTGCTGATGTGCTGTGTTTCTGTTGACGAAGCATATTTGGGTATATTGGGGTTTAACTAGCGCTTCATTCCGCAGCAAATTACATTTTTGCAGAATAAATAAAGCAATTTTTTGTAACGAAATTATTGTGCATAGAAAAATAAATTTATGACTATACCTACGTCTATTTTGTTGTGTAGAAATTAGACATTTTGACCTAAGTTAGATTATACTGGCTGCTCTGGAACGTACTTTCATAAAATTGTATTTAAAAAGATTGCCCTTTAATTAATATTTTATCCATTTTATGATTTGGATGCGGAACGAAAGATAAGCAAATGATGAAATTTATGTCTCAATATTTATTTTGTAACGCAGAAACTAGAAATAGGACATAACAATCCAAATTTGAACAAATTATATATTCCTATAACCAAAATCTACCCCAAAATTATTGACGTCTACAATATACATTTTTATTCATCACGCGTTACGAGAAATTCACATCTTTGGGAGGAATCAAACCGAGAAAATATAGTACGTGTGCGGAAAACAAAATGATGATAAACAAAAAGTCTTGAATTGATCTTCGATGGATTGAGCTTGAGAGTTGTGTTTTTTACGTAATATTTATCGTATAGGTACAACTATAGTTTCGACCACATTCGGTGGTATTTTTCAAGGAGTTTTCGGGACGCCCTTGTCGATGACATCTCTCATAACACTGAGTAATATAAGAAATTCATTCGCACTTTTTTACAAATCTTGTAAATTAGGTTTGTATTTAGCTTATTCACCAATTAATGTTATGTACACCAGTAATTTTAATGTACCTAGCTGAATCGCCAGCGATTTTGCTCGTATGAGCTATGGAATACAAAACCATATAAATAAATTAAAGTCACCTTAGCGAATACATTTTCAAGAATCCTTCCTTAGTGGATGCTAACGACATAATTTTCCAAAACTTCAAGTTTGTAGCTCCAGCAGTTTAGGCTCTGCGTTGATGAATCTTGAATATGTTTGTTAAGTTGTATGTTAGTCTTCGAGCCTTCGTGTACAGTTCTCGTTTTTCAACTATTCTTCACGAAAACGACGAAACGACGAAACTTGGTATGCATGTTATACTATTCAAAGTTTTTTTCAGTGAACAATACTTTTTCTTAAAAGGGGGGATATTTGCTGCATTTACCGAATAATTTTGATAAAATTTGGTATACAAATTAAAACTTAAGTATTGCCAAAAATTGCCGCTAATAAGACTGCTCGCGAAATCTACTGTTCGCAGAATCTGAACTTATAGTTATATGATATAGGTGAGCAAAAGTGAGCATTTGTGTTATATCAGATATTTTAATAGGAGAAAGGTACTCAAGAACTGAATTTAAGTAAATAATTCCAAAAATCTCCTAGAAGCAGATTTTGGATACGTACCAATGTTTAACCATTACATTTTTAATCCCACTTTTATCGTTTCTAAAACCTCGTCTTTCTCACGATTTTAAGGAGATGCCATTAAGCCTGCCATAACTTAAATTATGTTTCCCAATAATGGTTTTAGATTCATCATTTTTTCCAATAATTTTCTATCATGAATTCGATAGCTGGTACTTGGTAATTTATTATCCAATTTACGTTTTTTATGAAAGCTCTAATCGACTCTTTAATCAATTTAAATTTGAGTAGAACTGAGTTTTAAAGGTTTTTTTTGTTAAGTGGTTAATAACAAATTACGTTTATCAAGCAAAGTTTAACTACGTTAACTATCAGTTGCTGACACATTTTGATTAAAATCTTGTAAAATGGAGGATCTATGTTTGTTTTGACAACTCCATATAAGCATAAATGTTAGTAAGTTTATGATGGTAGCTGACAAAAGTGACATAGAGCCGCCATTTTTTCGATTTCAATCAACATTTGTTAGCAACTGAGATACATAATAGCCATACTGGTAACGTTTAGTGCGGGCACATGGTGTATTTGGTTATTACCAATGAAGTAACATGACTGGTTTTTACTTATGCAGTGATACAAAAATTTTGTAAAAATCTATATGGTACGATGGTTTATCGTACCAGATACATAGATAGGATAATCCATATAAAGAATATAGCCATCACTTGCAGGACTCCTCTTTAAGTGTTCGAATTGGTAAATAACATTCCAATGCCAAATATTTTCAAAAGTTATACGGATTATTCGTAATGGATCCTGTTTTGTTCTGAAATAACTGTTCAACTAGGTATAGCATTGATTTACTTTGATCAGTAAACGTTAGTGGCATTTTTACTAGTATTTGTTGTACATCGAGGACATGTCGAGCTGTAGGTTCCGGTTTTTTTTTTGTTTTGCCTGTGATTTCCTGATCAGAGACCATCTTATGCTGATGTTTATATTGAAATTTTATAGGATCATTATTGTCGGTCCTGGTAGTCACTCAAAGCGTGGCTTCATCACTGGCATCATTCCCCTGTAATGTAATGTTACAAATTCGATAATTCATCAGTGAATGAGGCAAACTTATGATATAATTCGAGTATGACATAAGTGAGGGAGGAGAACCACATTGCAGTCCGTAATATCTGTAATATTGCCATAGAACTCGTTATATTACAAGCGAATGCTCGTAACTCAGGCAGTATTGTAACAATGCTCAAAACCAAATCTGTAACGGTACATTATAGTTGAATGCTTCCGGTGAGGGAGCGCCTGCAGAAGCATAGTCGCTAAGTTGCAAGAAGAATTTAAGTGGTGTAGAAGTCTTCCAATCAGTAATTTTTCACGTTAAATTGCGATGTATAGTAGGTATTTAGAAAACTATGCCACTGATCGCAATTTTTACCGTTTTCCTCAACAACGTTTTACGGATTTTGTGCACTGTGATGTCTAATGACAAATGACAATTTTAAAATAATAAGTACTACAATGGATTAAATCAAAAATCAAAAGCTGCTACAATGGATCATCAAGTTGCTGTAGTGTTGATTAATCAATGGATTCCTGCTTAAATTCCAAACGGCAAAATATGCTTGCGGGCATTTGCACAGATTGCGTTGCAAGTCTATTCATTGTCATCGCAATGTCATCGTTTGTGCCACTCATGTTGATCGCTAATCAAGCACTTCAAGAGCGTCAAGTGTGTCGTTGTTTATCCACAATCATGTCAATAGTTAAGTAGTATGTTATGAACACGTGTCCTTAAACAATCGATAGTCTGAATTTTGTTATGGCTATATCTTTATGTTCTCTATTCGGTTTGGTTGTGTTTGCTTCGAGAATTGATATTATGTGCTATTTAAACGGATTGCATCAAAATTATTTTAACGTAATAATTTTTCTGACTACAAATAATTAGTAGTTCATCGAAAAGTAGACTTCGCGAGCACATAGTCTTATAAGCAACAATTTTTCGCACTACTTTACTACCTCTTGACCATACTCATATTCGAAATACCTCGTTAGAGTCAGGTACCTAATGTGTGTACAAAATTTTATCGAAATCAATCGGTAAATAGCGCTACAGCAAACTTCCCCCTTTTTAAGAAAAGTAACCCCCACTATAAATCACCAACGACAAAAAAATATATTAAATAGTAGAACATGCATACCAAGTTTCGTCAAGATTTGTGGTAAAATGCGACCTGTACAGGAAGATCAACGAATAACCTATCAAACATAGTGCCAGATGAAAGTCAATTTGGCCAGTTAAAGCAGAGACGCTTCGCTCGATTACTACTAGATTGATACGCCCCGTCGCGTAGCTAAGCCCACGAGAACAATTACTATATCAAAAGATCATTATCCGGGATAAAAAGTAGCCTGCTATACCTTTGTGTTAGGTATCTTTCTTCGTTACAAACTTTAGTCAAATCAGTTCAGTTGTTTTGACATTAAAGAGAAAAAATACAATTCATATATCATACATAGATATATTGCATTTAATATAATATTAAATTATTTACATAATAATTGAATTAAAAACCTTTCAAGGAGGCTCTGCAATTTTCTGAATATTAAATGTTTATTAAAACACAAAATATATAGGTACAAATAAATTTATAAAATGAGGTTATAACAATATTAGGAATAACTAATAATATTAGTAGGTAGTGGACTATAAGTGTCAATATATAAATAGTTCACGGGCATAAATACTCGTACAAAATAGGTTTCAACACGTTTAACAAATGACATCGTTCAGTATTAATTTTTTTATAAATATTCCACATCAAATTTATGCGAGAATCGGTTTATATTATAGATTGACTTAATAAATCTTTCATGAATATCTTTATCAATATTCGTCACAAGCTGTTTTTAGTACACTTTATCCATAACACGAATTTCAGAATAATCAATCATTGCCACCGACGTTGGTGCTCCTTCATTTGTCATTTGCTTCCTTCAAATAACACGACTTTGAAGAATTACGACCTCCTTACTATACAGGCGAAATGTACACATTAAGCTGACGTCGATTTTCTTGTTTCAGATAAAACGCGAGGATGACGTCACTGCATAAAAGTAGATAACAACTGCTCACAAAATGGATATAGATCATGTAGTACTGGATAAAGAAGCAATCACCCGATTTGAACAGTATACCTTGGCAAAGCCAACGCTAAACGGAGGTATCCCTTTGGACAGATGCCAAGATGCCGACTCCATGGTATCTAATAGTAGAAAGAGAGCGCAAACAACACGCCAAAAAGTTGTTTGCTGCTTTTGCTTCAAAACTACGAAGTACAGAAGAAAACAATTCTACGTCGGCTCACTTACTAATCTCCTGATATTCACTATACTATTAGCATACACTTTTTTTGGTTCGTTTATTTTCCTTGCTATAGAAGGCGGAGCGGAAGTGCCAGCCAGACCTCGCATTTTACCCGACAGACAAAAATTAGGACAAAGAGAGCAGAACAATACAAATAAAAAAATTGCAGATGACGATTACGAGAACGGCAACTTGAGTTTATCGGCCAACTATTTCTGGGACGCACGGAGTCGGGCTGTTGAAAATATTTGGGAGATAACTGTCTCTCTGAATATATTATACAGAGAGAATTGGACGAGGTTGGCAGCACAGGAGATTCTTAAGTTTCAAAATGAGCTCGTGCACAGGGTGACAACAGAAATGGCGTCACAATATGGCGTCAGTTACCGGGAGATGGCGCTTGGAGAATTTGGAGGAAGCGACTTTAGCAACCATTACGAGGAGCACGAATGGAATTTGGCGCTTGCATTTTTCTACTCGTTGACAGTTCTAACCACAATTGGTAATTTTCTTTATTACATCTGCCTTTTAATTATAAAAGCGCACTGAAAATATTGGTAATTTTTTTATTTTGTATCGTCATTTTACGTCAAGACCGCTTAGCGAGGACATCTATTTTATTACAGAAAGTAGAAATCAACAAAAATTATTAAGGATATACCTTTTTTATGGATTACAAAGGGAACACATAGATACCTTTTTATCTGGACGTACAATATTATACGTACGGATTATTAATGATGTGGAGTTACTTTTTAAATTAGCTTAATGTCTCATTTAGCCTTTATATTTATTAAAAACTCTCATTAGCCTCTAAGGTAACAAGAAACCTAATTACATACCTATGAAATTTGCCCTTGTTGTAATATTAAAAATTTATATATGGCCTAAAGTAAAATGTTCCAAAAACATGTTTTTACTTCCAAAAAAAGGAGGAGGTACTCAATTCCACTGTATTTTTTTTATGTTACCTCATATCTTTCGACTGGGTGTACCGATTCTCAAAATTCTTTTTTTGTTTGAAAGCTTTGGTGCTTCCCGAGTGGTCCCATTTAATTGTTATCAAATTTGGTCAAGTAGTTTTTGAGATATACTCCAATAACTGAATAGAATGGAAGTAAACAAGTAATTTCCTAAAGCTATTAATGTTTATATTTATTATATTTTAAATGTTTAACCTGATATTACTAGTATCATGTTTTTTAAATAACGACACTTTATTTTTACTTTTGAATGTACATAATCTTGAACAGACTCTTTTTTCCCATTTTTTCCGTATGTAACAAAAACGATAATCACCACAAAGCTTTTCATACTGCAGAATGAGTATAATAAACTAACGTTTAGTCCATCTAAGAATTTTATTTTAATTCTAACCTAATCTAACCTATGAATACGAGTATAATTTTCATAGTTACTAGTAGAGACGATAGTGTAATTAAACATATATTTTTTTCAACAGGTTATGGCAACATCGCACCAAGAACATTTCTTGGGAAAGGTGTAACGATGCTTTACGCTCTCTTTGGAATACCGCTTACACTTCTCTATCTCTCAAATGTAGGATCACTGCTCTCAAAAATGGCTCGAAGCGTATTCAGTCGAGCTCTGTGCTGCTGTCTCTGTTCAAACTGCGGTTACTGCTGTTATGATGAAAGAAGAATGGCGGAAAAAGAACGAAGAATGAAACTCAAAAGACAACAGGAAGAAATGCTAAACAGTCAGAACACCAGTAAGACACCAACTGAAGAATGTTATGTTTTGAAACCTGATAGTCAAAAAGATTTATCTATATCAGAGAGACCAACGACAAGCACTGCGAAAGACGATATTATTAGTTGGCCTGACACTGATTCGAAACTATCTATGCACGGCTTGAGCATTCTTGCCCCAGTTTTTCTCTGCCTTGCAGCAATATTTATTTACATTGTCATAGGCGCTTTAGTCCTTTACAAAATAGATAACTTGAGGATCATAGATGGAATTTACTTCTGCTTTATGACGCTTAGCACTATCGGTTTCGGTAACATAGTTCCTGGGATGAACTACACTACAATTCACGGAGTTAGATATTACACCATTAACTCAACTACTTTATGGTTTTGTTCCGTGTACACGTTAACAGGGCTGGCTTTGACAGCAATGTGCTTTGGTGTTATACATGATGAAATAATCTACAGAATAAAACATCAGCAGAAAGAGTGGTCACAGAAAGGTAACACAGTGAACGATGAAGTTAACTTAAACGATCCATTTTACATGAATTCCTGACAAATGTTTAACAAAGGGAAGAGTGAAAACTTGTATAGTATAATGGAGGACAATTCAGTTATAGAACGTAAGGTTGAAAGTGACAATAGGGAAGTACTTTTAAGTGTAGAGGACATAACTGCTATGGACTCAAATGTGGAGTTTCCACCGCCACCTCCAGAAGAGGAAATAATAGCGATTGTAACAAAGAAAGAACCCAAAGGATTCGGAAGTATGGTCGCTTATAACGCGCTGCCTGAAATGTTGGAACATGTAAATACATAACCTCGAAAGACTTGAAATAATATTTGTTCATATTTTATACCCACTTTTGTACATTTTATTTTGTATTATGATGAGTAGTATTTTCCTAAGACAAATTTATTGTATCGCATTTTCATAAACGTAGTTAATTAAGTATTTGGTTTGTTCTTATTTATAAAAAGAGTGTAAATTGTATAAAAATGTAAATATTAGTGATAGACAATGATGTCTAACATCTTTTATCGTAATCTATTTGTCAACTGTTAATATCAAAATTGTAAATGTAAAGATTTTCATGTGAGATAACTAGTTTCTTTGTAAAATATCAGTTTGATATAAAATGATAAAAGCATAACCTGCATTATTATTTGAAATATATATAGAAAAATACTTTAAGCCAATAAAATATATCACCAAGTGGGCGGTAAATACGTAATTTGTGAATATTTTCTAATTGCCAATTCTCTAATAACTTTGCTCGCGTGGGATAATGTAATTGTGATCCATCGGGATCTACCCCTTGTATCGGGATAAATAGTACTCGTATAACTTATGAATTATTTATAGGTGTAAGCTATCTTCATTCTGAATTTCATTGAAATCAGTTCAGGCTTTACAACGTTAAGAGATATTCAACTTCTCATTCAATCACAAAGTTTCGCGTTTATATTAGTGTGACCTATAATTTGGTCACATTATTATTAAAAATGCGAAACTTTGGAACGGGTATGTAATTATTACTGACCCGCTTGTTTGCTAATACTCTAAATATTGGTGAAGTATAGTATTTGAACGAAACATTTGTAATCTGAACGTAATATGTCAATACTTTTCTCCAAACTACCCTCATTTTCCATATATTTCTAACAATATTCTTGACTAACCTGGGGAGCTAGTTGGAAAAGTCGTTGACGTCTGACTGGCACGCAAACGAGTCCAGTAATTATTATTATAATGTAACTAGGCGGCGGTCTTCACGCTTCACACAATCATCCTCGGATAACTCCAGAGAAAATCAACGTCAATGTGGTAAGGGAATAGAAGGATGACGATACGACGTTTCATATAACACCAAGCAGCAGGTCGAGGTGAACCAGGTAGCCTTACAAGTTATTTCCTTTCAGAACCACCGCTGAACATCAGGTAGGGGTAAAGGCCAACCAAAAAAAAAACAAAATGAGGGGCAAGCCTTGAGGGGGCAAAGACTTAAAAACTAAAAGAATTTATCATTATTAACTAAAACGCGTTCAAAACTGTGTATAGAATATGTATTAGAAAGTAAGATATAAAGTAAGACCTAAGTGGCGTGCAATTGGAGAGGCATATGTGCAGCAGTGGACTGCTACAGGCTGATGATGATGATGATAATGATGATGATTGGAAAGTATTTATTATTATGCAGGCGTGAAGTGACGAGCCGACCCTGTTGTGGACCTGTTGGTAAACACTACGCCTACCTATGACTTTTGTGGTGTCATCCAGAGCTTTAGAACTGTAGTGTTGCGTGGCACTGCATTGCGTTCGTCACCCCGACACATTGCAAAGTGTAAATTATTTTTACTTCTTATTAAGTGCAACACTTGGTGGCCTACTACTACCTTTTACGAAACTATCATAAATCAGAAGCGTTTTGTAATAAGCTAAGAATAATCATACTTACTGTCGTACTCCCATCGACACAAAACTGGTTGGTTGAACAATATTATTAATAATAATAAAATCTGTTTATGCCTAAAAAATGACATTACATAAATGCGCTTAAACACATAGTTTTTTTATATAAGTAAGTGATTATTTCATTTTGTTTTTTATATTTAAATTTTATAAAAACAAAATGAAATAATCACTTACTACTACACTAGGTGGACCGACGACCTCATAAAAAGCGCGGGGAATCGCTGGATGCAGGAAGCGAGTAGCCGGTCCAAGTGGCGTTCTATGGGGAGGCATATGTTCAGCAGTGGACGTCTTCCGGCTGATAATGATGATGATGATCATGATTTAAATTTTAGTTCAGGAGGTCTTTACTCTAAGAGATTTTGACTTAGACTGAGATTAAGATTAGATAAGCGACAGATTTGTAAACTTCAGGCGGAATTTAGCCAGGCGGACAGTAGTGGGTCTAGCACGAATAAATGCGTAAGTGTGACGTAACTTATCGTACACCTCAATCAGTACGAATTGCCATTAATCTAGGGCAACTGTGACACACCTTATATGTAGTTTGTACGCTGAAGCGTGACGCGTTGACGATTACGATACGAATGCTTTTTCGCAAATTGTTTGTGCAAATGCCTCAGACCTGGTGGTGGAGTAGAGAGTGAGAATAAAAGGTTTCGATAGCCAAGTGGTCAGCTGTCTAACACTGAGGAAATAACTTTCTTCTCTTTATAGTAAGTTGTTTTGGTTGAATACTGGGTTTTAAAATAAAATACAATAGAATTATAAAGTTTGCGATTAAATTAACTATATATAAGTACATGAAAATTTTGGCGCAATAAAAATATATCTGCTATACCATTATAAAAATAAGCATTGATATTAATTTGTTCTGTAAGTAGCATGGAGATGGTGCCTTAGAGGTCAAGTTCAAGGCATGAGTCTGATGAGATGAGTGTGAGATCTGTGGGTCGAACACGACAATCTATCTGTTTATGTGTAACGTAATCGCATCGTTAACGTATTTAATAAAAACTATGAGTTATCTAGTACAATAGTGGCACAGATAGCTCATAGTTTGTACTGAATACGTAAATGAAACGACAACGTTACACTTAAGCAGATTTTCGTGCTCGGCCCACATATGAGTCTGATAAGTCTACAGAAGCGTGTTTGAGTCTCATCCGAGGATTAATTTTTCTTTTTATGTTTTATACTTCAATGTTATAGTAATATTCAATACTTCCTTCAACTACAATATAACTAAATATATGCAGAGGATCCTTCTGACTGATGAACTAGATAAGATTTAACTAGCAAACTAATATAAGTACATTTTTCGCGAACCCATAAAAATACAACACATACCACGTAATATAAAATATAAAGTAACTTTTCTGGTTCTGTAATCGATTTCCTTTATTCTAACGTTGTTTGTATTCTTCGGGGATTTCACGGGAACAAAAGGGAATTCAAATTCATTTTATATTTGCTAGTCAAGAAGAAGACATCTAAGCAATATACTCTGATGCTGTCTACACAAGAAAAGTAATAAAAATAAACCGAAGTAAAGAAGCTTGGCTGCAATGGGTTGAAACGAGAAACGAGTAAGACAAATAGTGATTTATATTGAAATCGGATTCTTTTTGATCATGTACGCGTTCATTCAGTATATTGCTTTTGAATGATAAGATCTAGATAAAACATAGGTTGTGGGTTTTATTCCTTTTCTGTTTGCGTGACGTAACTTTTGATAGAAAACCTAATTCGTGTAAACAATACGATATATTGAGACAAGCCAGCCGACGCGATGATTACGGTGTGTTGGAATTGGCGCTTTAATGGATATGTATGAACTTAATCGAAACAGGTTGGTATTTGTGATTTATTGCCATAATGTAACTTTATGTCAAATATATTCTATATAATATAGATAATTGTTTTGACATAATTATAGTGAATGAAATTTTCTAAATTTGAAAACACGGATACAACGAAGTTTTGTAAATTTATCGCACACGAAACCTCCAGCATACTAAATTTCATGAATATCGCTAAGGAGCTGTTTCCGATATTCAGATAATATATACATATATATACAAGAATTGCTCTTTTAAAGGTATTAGATAATCTGAAGGTTTCGTGGGCGATAAATGTAGAAAACTTTGATTTATCCGTGTTTTCAGGCAATGAAAAACTGCTACAATATCATATGGCAGCTAGGGCATCTACTACTATTAGGCAGGGCCATCAGCATAAACTCAACTACTAAACTGTTTTACTGGCACAGCAACACTTAAGCTACTTGCCAATAGATGGCGTTGTTAAGCTACACTAAGCCAATGACTGGTTATGATGTTGAATATAAATACGCTTCTTCTTAAAGAAATACAATTAATATTAAAATAAACCTAATTAATATTTCCATATTAGAATAAAAACCATAAAAATAATCGCAAAATCATACACACTACGAGTATATTATAGGTAATTTAACCAGAATTTATATATGTAACTGTCTGCTGGTAGGGCCCAACGTTACCTAGTTGATTACCCAGGCTGGTACATTAAAGTCAACCTGGTCAACGCCTCTACATAACGCCGTGCATCTGGTCCCCAAGAACCCATAGTTTCCCAATTGGAAAAATAATTACATAATAATTATCTCCAAGAAAAGCATATTTAAGCAATATTACATGAGTTCTTTTAGATATATCTCAAATCTACCGTTTCATTTTCGTTCACTACTATCAAACACACTACAAAAGCTATCTAAACAATGAAAGACACGCCCACAAATGTGTCAAAATGGCACGGCAGGTTATTGAGTACCTATGTATTTATAAAATAAAATGGAAAATTGTCTCCGACACGCCGATGGCAGGCGCAAATCGATTCAATCTTTACCCCTCGAGATTGGATCTCTTGATGTAGATACACATGTATTATAAGACAAACGATTCAGTTGTAATAAAATGTACATACATGATAAAGACGGTGAAGATGCACGATGGTGTTGATTGAAAGGATTTTATGAAAATAATTGTTTACCTTTGATGAATTATTGCTTTAGTTATTTACGCCAGTTGCTGAAGAAACATGTAAAGGTGCAAGTTGGTAGCCGGCTACACGTAGCAGCAGCAGGCGACGTGTTGTCGCTTTATGTCGCCACGACACCTTGTCGCTTCATGTCACTGCAGTCATGGTTTCAATAGCAGCTGGCATCAACCATTAGAAAAGCGATACGAAAGGTTTAGTTTAAACGCTTTTCAGTTGTTTTACTACGTACCTAGATTAGTACCCGCGAGCGGCACTACTGATCTGCGGTCAAGCGAGAGTGTCGTCTGCCGCTCGACGACGCGTCGTCACCAGTAGCTTCGTGTCGCTAACTACGAATGGTATTTCGTAGAAATACATAGGAACCAGTAGTGTCGCTGCGACAGTCTTACGCCTGAAGTAACGTCACACTTGCCCATAACAGTTCAGTGCCATTCAGAATTCCAAACTACAGAGTTCAAAACCGTGAATAGAGCGCGCTCGACACTTTGAGATATAAGACTTTAAATCTCTTGCACTGTAGTTTCGTCAAAAATATTGACCTTCAACGAAATACAGTAATGTTTGCACACTACCGCTTCACGCTGGCAAAGTTGGTACTTCCCCAGGCGGACTCTGCAAAAGTCCTACCCCCCTACAATTGTAGCGTTCACATTTCATTCGGTGTGTCACAACACTAGCCCTCTTAGACGGACAAAGCGCATCACTAGCGGAATAAACAACGCGATCACGGCAGCACCCCCGCATGACTGCTCATAGATTAATAAGACTATATACTTTGCTTGAGGGCCGGTGCCTTTCAAAGTGACTTATACATTATTCCGTCACTCTCCCGCTGCGCTAGTGTCGCTTGTCGCGTATTTAATTATTGTAATGAGCTGCCAATGGTGGGTATTTATTATGGAAGCCACGGAATCGAGCACGGTTACTTCTGCCGTGATTGCGTCGATAATTCCGCTATTGATGCGCTGAGACCGACGAAGAGAGGCTAGTGTTGTGACACACTGAATGAAATGCAAACGCTACACAAAGTTGGTTAGGTACTTGAACATAAGTATTGTGTGCCTTTAGTGAATTTCAGGATTTTGTTGCTTGATGTATACTTGTACTTACTATCAAGTGAAATGCTGTACGATGGTTTGCACAAAGCTAGCTCATTACTGTTTAATTTTTAGTTACATTAAAATACATAGTCTACGTATTTATCGTTCTTCAGCTGACCCTCATCTTATCTTATATATATCCTATATCCTATTACAGCTGATACACACGTAGGAAGGTGGTGACACATACTTGTTGGTTTTGTCCTGATTCATTAAAAAGTTTCTAACAGGGCTTCACAAACGTATTCCTTATGAAAATGATTTATTTAGGATAATCATTATTTTACACTATACACTAAATGTGAAAATGTCTGTGCGTGTATTAGTATATTTGTTATCATTTAGCGATGAAACACCTATTTCGACCATGAAGCTGTAACGTTCGTATTGCTGTGATCCGGGTTGAAGGGTTGCTGGTGAGGTCACAGGCACACGAGATTTAACAACATAATATCTCAGGGTGATGGTGTAGTGCAGTTCATCACTTGAAACGAAATGTTACTGATAAAGGCAGAGGTTATCGCATAACAACAGGTAAGCCTCGTGATTGTTCTGTTGTCTAATCATTTACAAATAATATTAAAATAAAAATTTAGCTAATCTCCTAGAAGGTCACAAGCATAACCTTTAGTCATGGAAAAAAAATCTTATAAAACAACTGGGACAGCCGCGCTAATATATTATTATATGAAAACATTAACTCGGGTCTTCGTCTCGTTTAACTCGCGTTGAACGGGGAAAGGGGTCAGGGCTGAGCCCTCTGCCCCTGGCACGTCTCCTTTCATAGCGATGGACGGGTAGTTTGATGTTTTGGCTTCTTGGGTTTCTCCATGGACCGGTGGTCGCTGATGTCAGGGCGAGTCAGACACACCAGGTTAGACCCCTAGTGACCCTAGGGGAAGCCCAGCGAACCGATCGGTGACCGCGATAGCGACCACCGCCGGATCCACCCTTGCTTCTTCATCTTTTTCTTCATCGTCTCTCCGTGTGACGAGCTCTCGTGAGTACGGCTTCATCTTTCTACTTGATGAAAACATTTCTGTAAACACCTATATATATACTTATTTAAACCTTATAATGGCAACACTCAAAAGTTCGGTAATACTTTTAAATACTGCGAAATAACTTCTGAGAGGTTTGTAAAATTTCGGAAAACATCAAAACTCGTCGAAAAGCTTCGAACAAACGTAGAAAATCCTAAAGTATTATTAAAATATATTTGGTTAATAGGTATGAGTATACGTCATCAGTCCAGTCCAAAAATTGAAGTGTTGTTTTTTAAAAATGGCTCATATACTTAACATCTGTTTAATTTTCAAAGAGTTGTGAAATTTGAGACCTCATTAGGAAACTCCGTGAAGGAACTTCATGTCATTAAAACTTCTACTTATTAGAATAGATTAACCTGAACGTTGTTGGCATAACAATCGAATAATTTTTCGGTTTCGTTCAGAAGCTGGATCTCTTAGTTACCTACGTCTAGCCTAGTACCATCACTTCTTGGGCGAATAACCGACGATTGCCGGAAATTACAAAAAATATACTATTAAAATAAAAATAAAAATATTATAGTGTGAAGTACATTCAACTAAGAGATATGAATGGCAAGATGATTGTAAGATAATGACAATAAATCCCTAGATGGTCACTCCGTTTTTTAATTCGTAATTTTCGTTGCTACAGTGCCCGACACGCCCAGCTATGCGATTCTCTAAGAGCAAACATCGTTGTATCTTTGACAACATCCGTGAAACAAATGAGGAGATGACAAGAAACGTTGGACAACCTTATTTACAAGGGTGATATCTCATAAAGTGTTTGACATCGGTGAGCTCGTCGACGAGCGCAACGACGAATTATTAGAGAATCGCACAGCTGTACAGTATTGCTTGCGCTCTCTTTCTTTGCGGCAGAATATCTAGCGCTGCGGTGATACCAACCAAGATGGCCTCTAAAATATCAGAAGGGTAAATACTGACTTATTTGTCTATAATGCGTGGAACCTACAAAAAGAAAGGAATCGTTGTACTCGTACGAGCCGTAGCTTTTTGAGAATCTGTTCTCGTTTTATGCGTGTTTTCAGGCAATTAAAAATTACTATGATATTATTAAGGCAACGAGAGCCATCAGCTTCAACACAACCACTTAACTGTTTTACCAACATACCAACACTAAAGCTACTTGACGTTGTTAATCTGTCCGAATCAGCAAGCCTCATTCGAGGCAAGTTTCATTCATAAATCTATTGTTATTTTTTGTCCTGATGCGGACAGATTAAGCAACTTTAAGCCAATGTGTGTTGAGTTTGAGGTTAGACCAATAAAAACAATTGTTTACTTACTAGCAATGCTTGGTCATCTAGGTAATGAATGCACAGCATGGATAATCAGTTCAGAACTATGTTGTAAGTTCCATACAAATAGCGTCAAGTGTATATTGCTAGTAACATAAACCATAGATAGATAGAACATTTAAAACAGCATTAAAACGAGTTTCGGGAGCTGCTGATGCGGATTCCACCTTACTGTAGCGCTACTGGGAAGTTTGCGGATTCTCGTATACATAAAATTGTTCTTAAACCTAGTAGATACACTGATGCCGCATGCGGAGCAGCTTCAACAACGGACATTCAAGAGGGGCGTGAAAATGCATCTCTCAGGTCATCATAGGGGTGGCGATTAGTACAGCTTACGGCTGTACTAATGGTCATCGCTTCTTGATTCCAGCTTCGCTTTCCATCAGGCGAGAGGGGCTCTTTGAGGAACCATTGGAGAAATGGAGGAAACACTTGGAGGATGCATCGGGGATTTTTAATAATGCAGCACTGGAACAAACATATTGAGCACTTCTGGGCCAAATAATAATAGATGACAAGTGTTTTATCTTTTATTATTTTTTAACCGACTTCAAAAAAGGAGGTGGTTATAGGTACGTGTGTATGTATTTTTTTATGTGTATCTTAATCGATTTCTCCCCCATTTGTGGACCAATTTTAAAATTCTTTTTTTGTTTGGTAGAGTATATACATCCCAGATGGTTCCATTTAAAATTCATCAAATTCGGTCAAGCAGTTTTTGAGTTTTACTCCAAAAACTGAATTTTTTTAAGCCTATCTTGATCATATCATCATTGATGGTGAATGACAATCGATTCTGTAAGTAGTAAGAGTCACTAAAAATGGTGAAAAAAAATCGTCGGTTCCATGTTTTGTAAAAAAAAAGTTAGGAATTTTTTTACTGGGCTAAGCCTAGCATAGTTTTTTAACACTTTCTCAATTGATGGTCAGTAATGATGCAGGCATAAGTGATATCAAACTACACCTATAATAGCGACGGGCTTTCTAGGATAGCTGCCGGGAAACTATAAGGTACTTAGCGATAGATTTTCAATGTTATTGTAATTAAAATCAATGTGGTTTTGACTATACTTCGATTATATTTGTATGATTATAATAAACTGTTTAATTGGCATATTAAGGTAAATTAATCCTTTCTATACCGTGATAATTAAAACAAAAGATTTATGAATGAAACTGACGTATATGTATATGTATGTATATGTATGTTACGTCTCTGAGACGCAAAGGTTTAACTAATAGCTGAAACTCCTTGGTACGCTCAAAAACTGGCTGTAGCAAAACTGTCAGGTCGCATCCTACCATCGATCTATTTAAGTGTAATGTGACATCAACAAACATAACTTTATATGGGATTTCCCAGGATGGTCGTTAATTACAGCGTGTCATACCTAGTAGTAACTAGTACTTTACGTTTAATAACTACCTAAATTTATTATTGAATCACACACTTTCATTTGCCAATAAAACCTTTTTGTATTTTGTATTAAACCTCATATAGCCAGCGGATATATTAAATTTGAAAATTTAAAAAAAATGTAATATATGGACTTGGAAAAGGCAATGAAGAACAATCCCTAAAAAGTCGGATTCCGATTTGAGATCTAGCGGAGTGGATTTAGTAGATAGGATTTAGAGCCAATAAATGGCCCAGCAAACTCATCGTCAGAATTATTGTTAGAAACGGGATATTTACCATGCATTGTATTTAAAGTGAACTCTCAATATTTCGGTACAGTTGCATGCGCCATGTTCACGAGTAAACTGAAGTATCTGCGGGTACGTATTGTTATGAGCAGAGGAAACGGTCTACCCTCTTCCTTTCACGTTTCTTGCGTTCCGGCTTATTACCAATGACACAACAGTCACTTGAAACTCGATCTGGGTCTCGAAACGCATAACTCACGGTACTGCTCGCGAGCTTTTTATGGAGAATACATGGTAAATATCCCGTTTCTAACGTTCATTCTTGCAATAGTGACCATGTCAGCTCTAAATCTAATCGTCAATCACATTCCAGAAGTCGTGACCCAGGATATGATGTTTTTGTTGATTGGTTTGTTGAGGACTCTTGCCCTGACGATGCAATCGAAGTGCAAAAGGCATACAATGGATTCCTAATACAGAACAAGACATTAAAAGTACCCTACGTGATCTTAACCCAGCTGAAGCCTCCCTCGAAGCCAGAAGCTGACTAGAACCTTTACGTGTGTAACCTACTGACCGAACTGACCTTTGAGCACTCCCAGTGAAGTGTGAATTCGCCAGGTCATGTATTTTTGCTTATTATAACTATGTACATTTCTAAAGTTGCTTTTTTAATTTTTTTTAGTTAATGTAGGCACTATTTTGATAGGTTATCAATGCAGTGTATGTCAGAACGGTGTTACACTACAGATTACTAAAAAATAAAATAGAATATGTATTGTGTACTCTATTTTCTTATATACAACAATCTATTATTGCTATCCGTTAGTACAAAAAAAATAACTCAAAATGTCATGACCCGTTACCAAAACCCGTGCCAAAAAGGATCGTTACTTCTTTATATGAACTCACATTAATCTACCTGTCTCCTGTCACCATTAGGTATTCTGAACGAAAACTCTATTGCCTATTTAGTATAAGTCACGTTACTTTTCCCTATATTCCACGCCCTACACTGGATCAACGTGGCTTAAAATACGAAATAAACGGATTTTATTCATAAATTGCCCATTTATATCGTCATAAAAAACCTGGCCATTGTATAAGTGGCGATCAATCTCTTCTAATGTTGTTTTTAATGTAGTAGCTTTGTTTTCGATGGCTCTACGTATATACACTGATAAAATGAAAAGTACTAGTTGTGTATGTTTATATTTGTTTTATATTCATGACCGTGATTTACTCAAAATTAAATGGGGTGGTAGGTGCAGTTGGTAGCACCCCGCCTTCTGAGGCGCTGATCCCGAGTTCGATCTCCGGACAGATCAAACATGTGTGTGCATGTGTGTTTGACCTGTGTATGGGTGTGTATATAAACATGTATAATATTTCAGTTATCTGGTTACCGTCATAGTATAGGCTCAGTTTTGTTTGAGATCTGAAGATGTTTAGTTAGAGATAGTTTAAATTTAGAGTCATGGATTTATTGGGCAAAAATGGGCAAAAAAACATGATTTCGCGATTATCATAACATCGCAGATTTGTCTCCGCGTACGACCCCTAGTGACATCTCTTGACTGCGGGCGTAACTATTTAGCCAGCTCGATACCAAACACCGCGAGCAGTCAGTAGCGCGCCATCTCGGGACAAATGGACATTTCCGGCGAATTCTTACGAAATTTTAAATAGCGCCCGACAATAAGACCGGGTGATCGGTGTAAGTGGTAAGGTAAGTTTACACTAGAACGTCACTACTATATTATATTACTATATTATTTTCTATTGCGCCAACCGGCCAATCAATATAATATCTATGTAATTTGAAAGATAATAATTGATAACTGACACTAGAAAGTGTTCTTTAGAGATGCTGAGTTCCTACGATGCCTCCTTCATTTGCATAGTGCATCTTTTAATAATCATCTAATGTATATGCTTGGCTATAGCGTATTCCTATGAATTTATAGTCATAACAACCACGTTTCAGGGCGTTTCAAGTTTTACACATAAGAGCTTTATTCTATTGGTATTTCGCTCGAAATTGATACGAACCCGCATCAAACTGCAGGCCCTAACGAAAATTATTCGTTAAGTTTCTTCGGCCCTTAGGTGAAGTACCTAAGAATTCCCAATTCGACCTCCAAGAAAGCCAACATCTAAAAACCAATAAATACAGTACTTTATCCGCGTTGTTTTTCGAACTTTCCTCGATAGGTAGTGGCCATTAATATTCCAAGACCACTTTTCCACTTGGATGGTTTTGGGCGATGTTACCCGTACTCATATTTGCCCCTATTTTCCCTGGGGCGATGGCAAATTGGAAAATATATAGTTGAGATGTAGATAACGTTGTTTATCCGGGATGTTCAGTAACGGGTACTGACCACTTTTTATATTCAGCAGGATACTGGATTTGATAGTATTTGTGTCAACTTTTTTATTTATTTCTTTCATATTTGTGTTGTTTATCTTATCTTTAAATTTAAGAGAGAAAACTGACAAGAAAACTGAGAGGACGTGTAGTCCTCGGGTGGCATTCGAACCTGCGTCTTCCGCCAATCTTCTTCAATCGCCACGGCCGCTAGGCCACCGAGGCAATCCGTCCGAGCTTCGAATTTATCTATCTATTTATGGTTGATCAACATATGCCCGATTTCACCAACAATTAGAAATCACTTAAGCAAGTAAGGTTACAATTTTGTACCTTTTATTTTCTTAAACCGTCACCTAACTGGTTTCGGTGTTTCCTTAAATATATGCTTAAATTTTACTAAATTTAGAGATTAACCAAAAATGCTGTTAGTATTTCAAATAACTGTCTTCCTCAGGCGTGATCGGTGGATTTATGTATAGGTTAAATACTTACACAAGTCATCCACTTTATGAGGTTTCGTAGTAGGTACTACAAGATGTGTACGTTTAGTGTGCTTAATAGCATGTTCCATTCATCTGTATTTAGTGAACCTATAAATAACTTCTTCTCTGTTGATGTCAAATAGGAATGTATAAAACTAATTTATGTGCAATTTATATTCTACATAGCAACAATCGTGATAGTTGTAAATTGGGTGAAAAACCAGTGGAGTGGTTGGGTAAATATTTTTTAAATAATAGAATAGTTACGTTCTAGTGTAAACTTACCTTGTCCTACCACTTACACTGATCACCCGGTCTTGTTGTTGGGCGGTATTTAAAATTTTCGTAAGAATTGCGCCCGCCGGTAATGTCCATTTGTGACGAGACGGCGCGCTAATGGCCGCTCGTGCTGTTCGGTATCGAGCTGGCTAAATATTTACACCCGCAATCGAAAGATGTCACTAGGGGCGTCCTCGGAGACAAATCTGCGATGTTATGATAATCGCGAAATCATGTTTTTTGTCCCGTTACACTATTACCAACATTTAATCCATGACTCTAAATTTAAACAATCGCTAACTATAACGAAACAAAAAGAAACTGTATTCATAGATTAAACTACAGCTTATACTGTGCTATTCTAGAGACAATAAGGGTTTACTTCTTGTTTTATAATAATGGACTTTATTTAGCTTTATTAACAGTTTGCCTATATATGGCACTCTTAAAGTCGCTATCAAACCTTTTAGCAGCGGCAGTTTAGTCATTATTGTACCCAACGAATGATTCTTTAGAGAAAATTTATGGTACCTAAGAGTATTGAACAATTTTGATTTGAATTGTTCTGACCTATTTACGTGATATTCCGTAAAATGTCTTAATATTTCAAAGGCGCGCCTGTAGAAGCAGCAAGCATGTATGATTCCTTACCAATGATTAAAATATCAGCTCGAAGCAATAAACTGAGATCCCCCATATCTTTATCATGGTAATACCCATAATTTTCAATCGACACTCTAAATAAGCCATGCCAAAAGAAAACATGCCTTATGGATGGGCCATGAATAAAAATACGCTATTTATACCTCAACGTTTTCAGTTCTGAAAGGTTTTGTTTTATGGTCTTTATATAGAAAATGAGGCCATTTATTTACAACGTAGGTAACATTGTTTTTAAGGAAGACGGGGAATAGACCGTTTCGAGTTTTACGAGCTAAAACGTATTTCAATTTCCTCTTTGTTTCAGGCACCTTTCTCATTGGAATAGTATGAGCGAATAGTAACTCTTTTAGTTAATACACATATTTTTCATGCTACTGCTACAGTGGTAATCTAGAACAAAGAACAACATTTGAATAGCTGGATACGAGCTTGTCATATTATGAGCTACTAATACGTTTTAACTTTGCAATCGAAAGGTTACTTTTAAATTTTATCTTACCTGGTTAAATTCAGAACAGTATAATTAGATTAGACTTATGACTGGCTCTCAAAAACCTGTCGGTAAACCATGGACAGTGTGTTTTTAGAGCTTTAGCCATGGTGTTAAGGGTGATATCTAGAGAAGAACGCGCTAGCTGCCATTCGTGTGTTTTCCTCTCTAAAAGCCCTTTGGCTTTGGGTTAAACGGGGTTAAACGCACCTGGCGGATGATTTGTGAATGTAGAAGATGCGAATAGAGAAATCGTGAGTATCAAATACTCACGATTCTTTTTTATTATTGAAAATGTATTCTCAGTTTTCTAGGAGTTTTTTAATGACGACCAGTCTGAGTACCACTAGTAGGTAAACCTGAGAAGTAATATTAAGTTAGATTTTTTAAATTATGGCAATTGTTTAGAATGTTTATGCCAGCATCATGTCAAAAGAGAAAAATTAATCAAAATCGGAGAAATTTAGAATTTCGTTACTATCTGAAAGAAAGGAAAAATATACATATATGGCTGCACTGTTTACTTTATGGTGCGCGAAAATGCAGACGAAAGAGATAACTAAGGCTGAATCGAATGAGATATAGCCCAGTCGAAATAGATAGAAAAAGGGGCAAACCTGGAAAAAACATATACGTCCGAGTATAGAATTTCACTTTATAGTTGTTTTTGAATAACTTGATCCAACCAAAAGAAGAGTTTTTACATAAAATTAAGTTTCGTATGAATGTTAGAACCCTTTTATGATTTTACTAGCTGACCCACCAGCAGCATTGCTCGCTTTTATCTTGGTGTAATGGGAGCGCCGCTTTGAGATTTTGAGGTCCTGGGTTTAATACCCGGGTCATCCCGTTATTGGGGTTTTCTGACAAATAAATTTTCAATAGCTGTCTGGAGTTTGGAACAGTGCCCCGTAGATGGTAATAGGCTCGCCTCCTATTGTATGAGACCAAAAAAATATTATCCCTCTGGCGAAACGTAGGTGTTTCAAACACCGGTACGTATTCCTTCGAGAATATAGGCGTAATGTTGTATTTGAAAATATGTATTTCATTATGTATGGTATAAACTACTCTATAGCAAAGGGTAGGCGTACCACAGAAGTTCATGCGCACTGACCTGTCAATCGAGACCCCAGTTTTATGAGACCGTGTAGCACAGAGAGATCAAGCTGCCATCTTGGATTTTATTAATGGATCCAAATGAATAGTTAATATTTAGAAGCATTAGACTTTATTCTATCCATATATTTCATTACAAAATTTTATCAGAATCTGTGTTCTTAAGTTATGCGCGAGCATACAGACAGACAGACATTTTTTTCAAAAACGTCACATTCTTGTTCAGTAGATAATTTACGTATCTTATATTTATAAGACGCATATTAATTTGTCTTTTTTAATTTACGTCCAAGTACAGGTTTTTTTTGGCCTCTACTCATTTATTATAAGAAATATAATATACAGATTGAGAACAGAAAATGCAAGTTTAAATGAGGTCCGAGGTTATGTATTTCTTTCTTAAAAATTGTGAAATTCGGTCTCGCTAAGGCAGGTGTGTTTTAAGAATCATACTATAAAATACGAGTATAATTGTATAATTATTATCTTTTGGATTTCACCAGCTTTTCTAAATAGGTATATATTTGCACGATTGTAAAGAAATAAGGAACGGAATCCTCCAAATCCTTTAACAAAATATAATTAAGCTTTCGACACGCCTGAGTACATAAAAAGGGAAGAAGGAGAAAAAGTAAACAAGTTACAGCAAATAACGCTTAAGCGCCTTAAAATGTATACCACGTCCGGAAAATACGTTCTTTTTCATTCACGAATAAATTAAAATCTCAATCCGTTTCGCTTACTTTAACATTCATGAACACGGCAGTAAGCAAGAATTGTTCGGTGTAGCTCGGTTCGATTTTTTCTTACATACCTATTCAAGTTTAAAATGGTTTGCGTAACGTTTCAATATTGTGCAAGTGTATCTTGTACAGTAACTCCATTTCAACTGTTTGACATAATGTTTGTAGCTAGCTACCTTTTTTTCTTACCGTTCTGGGGTCATGTTTCGCCTTACCATTAAATTTTGTACCATCGCATCAATATGGGAAGCGTAAAATAATAATGGATTTCGATAGACGTTTTGATGATATATTATCAAAATAATGCTCTCAATTCGCGTACTTTGGATCCTAGGGAACGCACCATTAGGATCGATTTCAGCTAAAAAATCAACACGCCGTAAATAGTATTGATGTAATATGTTTACCCGTTTTGTGTCGGTGGGAGTACAATAGTAAGTATGATTATTCTAAGCTTATTACAAAACGCTCCTGATTTATGATAGTTTCGCAAAAGGTGGGAGTAGGCCCCCTAGAATGGCCTTGCAACGGAGCTAACTAGTATGGGTACTTATTCTCATTTTCTAAAGATCGGCGCGGTAGGTAATAAAACTAAAAATCTTCTCCGTGGTGTCCAAACTAAGGCAAAAAATATATAAATCACATACAAAACTCACCAGGTTTTATGTACCGTGATACACCTGGAACTCTGAAATAATTTTATTGCATCTATATCGCATTAGGCGCTAACGTCAAAGTACCTTTACGTTATTTCGAACTATTTGCACCCAGTATGTGCATCATGCATCAACATAACAAATTTCGTGAAAATGGTCTAGCTGTTTGAGCGTGAAGAAGTAACAAACACACCCATAAACATTCGTCTTTATACGAGTATTAGTGTGAAGTGTGAAGTGAAGTACTTCACTTTGTAGGTTCGTAGCAGAGACCTACTTTTTCCGTCTACTTTTTGTTTAATGGTAGTATTTACAAATGTGTTGTGTAGTACCAGATAGCTGACCTATCTGGTACTACATGCGGCAAGACTCTTGCCACATCTTATTTCAATGGTGATAGAAACCCTTTCTCGCCTTCTAGGCTTAAGACTGCGCCAGCCCAAAATGTCGAACTCTTTCGATAATCAGGTTACGTGATTAATATCATATACCTTAAAGGATCAGTAAATACGTGCCTATGTTTTACACGGAGGGTGCGAGATTAAATTGGTCTGCAAACTCTCGCAGTGAAAGCATAAGAATAAAATTAGAATCTGCAGACGGCTGACTATCAAGAACTAACCTACATTTTGTCCTCGGTATCAAGGAGCTCCTAACAAACAAGTTATTGCCTCAACCTTCTCCTACAATAGTTTCCTACAATATACAAAAAGTAGGAACAGTTCAACTTACCAATAACTCCCGAATGCGTCGCACGTGGCAGCATGACCTCTGTAAGTCTGTTAGTAGGTAGGGAGAGAAATTATTTGTGCCAATCCGTCTTCCAATTAAGCTATCTCAGTTTTTTAAATCATATATATTTATCCTTCCAAAATAAAACGTGGAAATTCTGACACACTAATACTTGATGGCAGAGTATTAAGCATTGTGCCATAACCAAAGAAATACTCTAGCCATTATCTGAGACATCTCGTCAAAACAAACGTAATTGCACATCTCGGATAGGATTTATTATTATAATTATTATTTATTACTAGCTACTGCCTGTGACTTTGTTCGTGTCGCTCTGCCTTCACTGTCGCTGTGGCTCGCCATAACCTTCTGTTTTTTTTTTAAATTTAAGCCTTTTACGAAGTTTTAGAAAACATTAAAAAAAGAGCCGTTCTCAAGTTAAAGCGTGACTAGCAAAAATAGGTATTAATTTTTATATACATAGAAAGACTAGCGACTGCTCGCGACTTCGTTCGTTTAGTAGGCTCGGCCTTCGGCCTTGCCATAACTTCCCATCATTTCTTGCTTTTACTTTCAAAAACCTTGTCCTGACAACAATTAACACAACAAAAAAATAATTTTGCGGGATTGATCCATCCGTTCTCAAGTTATAGCATGAACAGGAGAAATAGGGGTTTACTTTTATTATTATATAGACTAGCACCTGCCCGCGACTTCTTTCAAATTGTGGGCGCGGCCTTCGGCCTCTCAATAACCTGCCACCTTTTCTTGGCTTTTCTTTTATAAGAACAAATTTCTCCTGACAATTATAGTTAACACAACAAAATAAGAATTAGCGAGATTCTTCTATCCGTTCTCAAGTTATAGCGTAAACATGAGAAATAGGGGTTCATTTTAATAATATAGATGTAATAGATATAGATTACCATTCTTATTTATTTATTTGAACCTGCATTCAACCTGTGGTCAATCGAAAGAGGTTTACCAGAACAAATGATATTTCCAATTAAGCTACCGAGATTCTGTTTTGGATCGCAATTATCTGTCTAAAATTATTTTCCCTTAGCCGCCATACGAGATGATGGCGCTTCATCAATTGACATTCTTATGAACTAACATAGCAATGGTCGCACATCCTTAAAAGTTAATGACAGGACTAAGCACGTCCTTAACTTAATATGTGTAAGTAATGACGTGTTGCATTGCCAACATTTTATCTAGCTAGTTTGCATTTACTCGCAAATTGTCTGCAAAAATATGTCCATCTCTATGCAGGTCTTTTCTCTCTACTTATCTGTAGCATTTATGAAATGCTGCCAACTGTTTACATTATACGAAATTTGGTGATTTCTCTTAATAAATACAAAGCAGTTTAAACCAACCTCTGACTGTTTGTGCACTCAGCATATGAAGGTGCGTCTTTTGTTTGGCTTAGCTAATTATTTTATTTATGTATACGGCATTGATGTTGCCATAGTAATATATAGATATGGGTTTTGACAACAAGCAACTTATTTTGTAGATTTCAATGACAGTTTTTTTTTTATTATAGCTAGCCTCCACTCCTCACTTAATTAGAGGACATAGGATTACTAAACTAACTAAAAAACTTACTAAAGGGCTATATCGTTTCTGAGTTTGCATCAGCATTCAGAGCAGACCTGTTTCCGCAAACAGCACCCGCTCACGAGTTGACGCATGTGGCAGCCATCGCCTTCCTCAGCCATATTTGAGGGAAGATGGTGACCCGCCACACGACGCCACCGCCTGCTGATATCTTTTTCGTGAGCGTCTCTGCTCTGTATGCTCATACTTACTCTTTGTCAGCCTAAATTAAAAATGTACTTATAAAAATTACTTATTAAATTTACATATTCGCTTTTAGGTACCTGTATTGCAGTGAAGCAGAGCCTCAATTACTACTTCGTTTCGATCATCAGGGATCTTCTAAGGGCCATTTTGAGGTTGTATTCAAATATGGTTTTGGTATTTGCAACCATCGCTTTCCTCACGAATCGCCCAATGGCATCATCATCATCATCGGGGTAGTAAGTGAAGCTCCCGGTATTCAGAGAAACTGCAACGACTGCGTGCGGGACTCTTCGTGCAGCTTCAGCTCTTTGTTTTTATGACTAGGACTGACTCGTACGTCAGTCTCTGCGCGTCGTGTATGGTAAATAGTCGTGATCTCTCTCCCTTTCCGTAGCCCTGGCTGGTCAGGGTCTCCTTTTCTTCCTGGGTGTGAACCAGGAACAGGGTGTTTAAAAGGGATTTAAGTATAATTATATATATATATACCTGTGTACCTCTCGAGGTGCAGGGACCTTATACGGGGAACTGAGGAACATATACCGGAGTATATATTTCCCTCAGTATAATGACAATTATTTAAGAGATAATTGGAATATGATTTTTCTACACACGTAAAATCTTGCAAATAACCTAACTATGAATTCTAGTTCGGGTGTCCCGAAACCTAGTACCGGGCGAGAGCTTATTATCTTATTATTTTCGCTTGGATAACTGACATGGGTTATTTATCTTTTTTTTATACCTGGTATACCTTGGGCTCTCGCCATGTACCAGGTTATTTTTTGGTTTCATGATATTTATATTACATGATACCTATCTCGTAAGAGCGATGCATTTTCTTTCTCAGACTCTTTATATAGATCTTTTCTTAGACTAGGTATTGTATTTACAATCTGTCATCATTGGCTCAGCCGTAGTCCACTGCTGAACATAGACTTTCCCCATTGATTTCCAAAAGGACCGGCTTGGAGTGGAACATTATGGTCCCATCGGCCATCTGCTTTGTGTGCTGTGCCATGGCCACTGCCACTTCAACTACTATCTATACACATTTGATTTTAGATTTGGTAACAGATAACTACTTAAAATAGTTATTTCTAATATGATATAAATTTATCTCCATGAGTACAAAGTTACGAATAACTCCTCCGTTGCCCTTTTTTAGAATGAAAATCTTGGGAAGAAGTTACGTACTTTAGTAAGTGGTAGACCTATTTATGCAAGGATCCGGCTTGGTTGGTACCATCGTAGTGCATACTCTGTTTTCAAACACTACAGTGCAAGCTCAAATTGTGTTATAATTTAAAGGGCACTGCAACAAGTCAATTTATGGGGAGAACCAAGTACAGAAACCAATGACTTGGGCAAAATTTTAGCAATTTCCAGGTATTTGAGAAGATGTTAAACTTATCAGTTACGAGACTTGTCCATCTAGTCTAATTAAATATGAAATAAGTAAAATATTTTTTAAGTAAAACGGTTTTGTAAAAAATAAATATAATCATGATGTTGTTAATGTAAACGCTAAAAAAATATGCGGTAGATCCACTACCAGTCATTCTCACTCTCTTCATCAATCTAAGGCATTGAGCAGACGAAAAATAGTCGTAGCACGTAGCATAACCTGAGTATATAAGTAAATAGCAATTATAATATGATCGGTTGACTGATGATGGAATTTACGCGCACCCACGATACATTACATGATTTTAGTATCTACATCATTATTATGTTTATTTTCAATAAAAATGTTTAAAATAATTATCAATAATATTAAAATAATGTTTGTTACATATTTTGATTTATATTTAGTTTTTATTTCGTTCCCTACATAATATTTCTCATAAAGTTGGCATGGTCATACACTACTAGTCAAGGTTTGATATTGAGGGGGTTGTTAAAAATTATGTAATCCGGCATTTTTAGGCGGCCGTCATCTTGGATTTATAATAATATTATTATAAATCCAAGATGACGGCCGATGACGGAACAAAGAAACAAATATTTTATCTTTAGTGTATATACACTAAAGATAAAATATTTGTTTCTTTGTTTGTTTTAATTGAATTGAATAGGCTCCGAAACTACAGATCCGATTTAAAAATTCTTTCACTATTAGATTTCTTCATTATCTGTGATGAACATAGGCTATATAATATTTTCCAAAAAGTTTGGGTTCCGTATGAAAACTTCAATGAGGTAACCCAAGGTGTCAAAAAGGACCTAAAATCGCGTATGCAGCGATAACTATTGACAATAGAGCAAAGTTATGTAGCACAGTTTTATAGTGGATGAACAAGAAAGTTTGAAATATCATATATCTAACAGTTATGTCGCAATAACTACTTTTCCATGTAAATATAACAATAGTAATGCTGGTTAAATCTAGGCTACATTATTTGTACCTTGGTATTTAAGGTGCAAGTTGGTAGCCGGCTACACGTAGCAGCAGCAGACGACGTGTCGTCGTTCCATGTCGCTGCAGTCATGAATGATGCAGTCAACCCGACTGCAGACGGCAACTGCAGATAGCATCAACCATTTGAAAAGCGATACGAAAGGGTTAAGTTTGAAAGCTTTTAAGTTGTTTTCTAGTTAGATTGGTAACCGCGAGCGGCACTACTGCCGTGCGATTCTCTAATGATCCGTCGATGCGCTCGTCGACGAGCTCACCGATGTCAAATACTTTATGAGATATCGCCCTTGTAAACAAGGTTGTTTTTACAACGTTTCTTGTCGTCTCGTCATTTGTTTCACGGATGTTGTCAAAGATGCAATGATGTTTACTTAGAGAACCGCACGACTGATCTGCGGTCGGGCGATAGTGTCGTCTGCGTCGCTAGCTTCATGTCGCTAACTACGAATGGTAATTCATAGAAATACATAGAAACCAGTAGTGTCGTGGCGACACGTTGTTTGCTGCAGCTTCATGTAGCCGGCTACCAACTTGCACCTTTATCCTAATCTATTCTAATAATAAATTGTCAAGATTTGCTTGTTTGTTTGTAATGGATAAACGCAATTACTACTTAACCGATTTAAAAAAATCTATGCCTGAGTAACATACGCTATAATTCGGTTCACCTTTTAATAAAGGTAGTAGATGATAATTCATGCATCACCACGCGGGTAAAGCCGCGGAGCGCACCTAGTACTGAATATATTGAATTCTATTGTCATCAGAACTAAAGGTGTATACTAAATATCATATCAATCTTTCAACAGCAAGGGGCTATAATAATTTCCATAACAAAATTTGAACTTGAAAAATAATCAACAAACATGGTACTAAATAAAACCGTTTAAAAACGTTTTGTTCATCGCGTTTAGTAAAAATGGGTTAATGTGTAAACTTAGACCAGGCGTGCGATTCGATCGTTGCATTTTTGACAAAATCCGTGAAACATATGACGAGATGACAAGAAACGTTAGAAAAACAACCTTATGTACAAGGCGATATCTCATAAAGTATTTCACATCGGTGAGCTCGTCGACGAGCTCGTCGACGAATCATCAAAAAATCGAACTTCAGTGATACTCTTATTGAACAGGCATCATTTTTCAGACAGACGCTCAGTTAAATCTCGGCTTGAGCAAACAATACACAGTAACAGTAAATTTCACTTAGATAAACACTAAAGTCGAGATTCACTACGGAAATCCCTAGAAAACGGGTCTATTTATCATATTTCCTAAAATAAAAGTTTTAAATTTTGCATAATGTTTACTTGACAATATTATCTTGTATATATTTTTATTGCATTACTTTTCTGTACTGTGTTGCAATAAAGAGTTTATCTATCAACCTATCTATCTATTTATATAATATTTATATTGATAGACTGCAACGTCGCGTTGTGTGTATTATTGGAGACACTGAAGTCACTCGACATCTAGAATCCCTACAAATGTGTAGAACTATACCTTCTCTAAGCGTTTTTATCGGTTGTTTCATGGCGAATGTTCTGAATAGCTATTTAATCTTATTCCTTCCTCACAATTCCGATCCCGAACTACTCGTTCCGGCCTAGCATTGCATCCATATACTGTTATAAATTTCTTACCACGAACTAAAAAATTTGGCAGTTCCTACCTCTGTCGTGTAAGTATATTGTGGAATGCTTTGCCGGCGTACGTATTTCCTTGCAGCTATGACCCTGGGTCTTTCAAACGGGGCTCGAAAAAGCATTTGTCAGGTCATCATAGGGGTGGCGATTAGTGTAGCTTACGACTGCACGAATGGTCATTGCTTCTTGATTCCATCTTCGCTTCCCATCAGGCGAGACGGAGCGATGGACCACTATAAAAAATACAGTTGAAAAAATACGAATTTATATATTACTAATACTTACGTATTCAAAGAAAATTGGCTTTTACCAACGCCTCAGTCTGCGCCCAATTGAGCTAGAACTTCTGATAGTTTTATTAAAACCATAGTTTGTTCCAGCATAGCTTCGGCTGTTGTGAGTTAGTAGCGCTTATGAGGGCCTTGTGTAAATGTATTTTTACTTTTAGTTCGATCTTTATATCCTCATACTTCTTCCAAGAATTCTAAGTATTTACTTGCTCCTTACAAATAACAAACCACGTAACAGCAGTTCTGAGACTTCCTTGTAATTTCCCATGAGATGATGATATCAATATAAATAAAGCAACAGTACCTAAATATTCGCTTGAATCCTACAATTTATACTTACAAATTATTAAAATAACATTAACTAAAGGTACCATAATTGTAAGAATTGATCAGCCAACTGACCATATTAGGAAGAATTTGCAACTGATCAACAAGGCTACGAAACCCTTACAGCGGTCATGATTTGACACTCTCTCATCTGAGAGCTTCCATGCTTCAGAGAGCTGATAGACGCTGGTCCTAGTGATTTGCCTTACGACAATAATCGTTTGGTTAAGATGGAGCCCTCGAGCAGATCAAACAGGTATTGGACTCACTCGAGGGTATACATTCTGGTAGATGGCTCCATTACCTCAATTGGTAGTAAATCTGTCTTTCAAGAAGGAGTCCACGTTCGACCCCTGACTGGGGCACATATTTAGGTGATAAACAGATATGTTAATGTTGTGATGTTTTATATGTTTTCCTCCCGTGGAACATGGAATCCTGTTGCTCGCACTAGGGTATGTGTGTGTAAATGTTATAACGTTTCTTCTCATCAAAATAATGTAATTTTAATATAGGTTATGTTTTTCCTGGACTCCAGCGGGTAATCTTAAAAGACGTTAGTCTTCAGATTTAATATTTCCGAACCTCTCAAATACATACCCTAATGACATACCGCAGGGTACTACTAGACTACTAAGTCTAGGTTATAAAATAGTAAATAATAGTTTGTGTTTTGGTTACCGAAGTGTCCTCTGTATTGTAAAGAAGAAAAATTGTTTAATAATATCATTTCATAATATATGTGTTGCATAGTTTATTCTGCAGTGTGCAATAACTCCTCGTCGTTGATAAATAAAACTTTAACTTTTAATTTAATTTGTTCTTTGTTAGCCCAACTGGCAGGTTTAATGCTATATTACTATACTATATATTATATACTATACTATATATTATATACTATACTATATATTATATACTATACTATATATATTATACTAGTGTAGCCACACAGAAAAATACCTTTTTACCAACCAAACGTAGATTCCAATTGCTGATTGATAAATGTGTTGGAATATATCCATTATCTTTGTTACTTTTATGTCGTGTTCATTTCAAACCCGAAATATAGCGTTTACAAGCATTGTATTGTTTTATGAGCAGCATGGCCTGTACAACAAAATGATTTTCTAGAATTGGTAGTCAAATCATTAAGCATTAATCTAATGAGTAGATACTATAATGCATCAAAGGTTGCACGGCCAGATACAATAGAAATTTCATTGTTATAATGACATCGACCCTTGAAGGGATATTAATTTATCTAAATCAATAGTTTTTGTTACCATTGTCTAGAAGTCATGGACATATTTTTACATGACCTACGCTACTGTATCAAAGTATCTAAGTGCTCGTACGGCAAAGTCGAGTGAATCCTCCAAGGTAATTTAATCAGCAGTGCTTATGTTTTGAAGATTAGGGGTCAGCGCACACCGAACTGCAAAATGCTCGCGTATGATCGAGCAATATTTTGACTGCTCGACCATGCAGGCGGCATGCTCGCTCCTCCGTGAGCAAGCTCCGTTGAAAATACTTTGGGTTGCCAGGCGGGCGTGCACGATCAGTTTGATGCCAAAACCCGACGTTGGCAGACGTGTTCAATATGGTCGATTGGGACTTAGTAGTTATCGCCCTTTTGGCAGAGGAAGAGGAACATGAAGAATATGTAAATAAAATAAGACGTCATAAAATGAGAAGAACAGTATGGGTAGAAGAAACGTGGCGGGAAAGATGTACCTTAGGCGAATATTATACATTGTGTAAGAATTTACCATTAAGAGGTGTTCATTTTTATGACTATTATAAGGTAAACTACGAAAAATTTGAAATTTTAGTCAATTTGCTACGCCCGCATATTCAAAAACACAATACGAATTATCGACCTAGCATTTCTGTTGAGGAACGGCTTACCATATGTTTAAGGTGAGTAAAACAAAAACTCTTGATTTGCATAGTTATAATTATTATTTACCAAAAGTTACAGCATTTATGTAATAGTTACAATGTTTTTTATTTAATCAAATATTTTTTTATTATAATTAAGAAAACGCAGAGTGATTTTGAGTTGCAATGTACGGTTTAGTTACTTGTTAAAAATTTGGGGTGTACGGATTAGGAGTGATTGTTGATGGCGTGCATGTTTCAGTTATTTCATTGGAAGTATAAGTTTTTGGTTGATCGCAAATCGTAACAAATTCTACTTGTGGACTAGGCTTAAATTTGAATGTGCTAGGAGTGATTGCTGATGGTATGAATGTTTGAGATGTTTCCTTGAAAGTGTAATTTTTTGTTTGATCGGAAATGGCACAAAACTCTACTTGTGGACTGGGATTAAATTTGGATGTGCTAGGAGTGATTGCTGATGGAGTGTATGTATACTGAGGAACCGATATATTAGAGGTCTGTTTTGATGGTATGTACGGAGAAAAGTTGCTGTCTTCGCTATCGTCTACATCATACGAAGACGTTCGGATTGATTGAATTGAAGCACGTTTAGTAACATGTTCATCGTAATATTCGATTTCAGCATTGTTTATAATTTTGAATACATCCCTTTTTATACGTGCTTGCATCCTCTCAGGAAGATTCTTCACAGTAGCTGCCATTGTTTTAAAAAAACTATCTACAGGATGCTCATGTTCCTTACTCTGAATGTATTTTTCAAGAATATCCGAAGCCCGTCCTAGCTTAGGCTGCGAATAATTGGTCATTTGGGATGATGTCCTAGAAGATTCATTTTGTCGTGTCTCATCAGTGTCTGATGTTAACTGTAAATTTGAAGATTGTGTGTCTTCTGATGATGAGTCTAAATTTGAAGTTTGTTTTCTGTGCTGGAGATGTGGTTTCAAAAACTCCATTAACTGTTCATATTTTATTGGACGACGCCTACCGCCAGCAGAACCGCTTTTGAATTTTCTCGTACTTATAGCCCTTCTGAAATTATCCCGAAGTAACTTCCAGCATCTTTGACAATCTGAAACTAATAAAAAAATTTATGTATATTAAATACTAGCTTCCGCCAGCCTGTATGTTGCCTAGACTTAATAGCTATACAACAAAAAAAGTTTCATTCAAATCCGTCCAGTAGTTCCAGAGATTAGCGCGTACATACAGACAAACAGACATACAGACAAACAGACAATTGTTTTGTTGGCGATTTGTGTTCTATTACTGTTCCTAAACCCCCCTCATTGATTATTTTGTAAATATATTAAATGTACAGACACGCCATTTTTACTGTTTTATTATATGTATAGATATAGATATGAACATTATATTTTAAATATTATGCTTTTTTCTTTCAGATTTTTGACCGTCGGCAGTAGTTTTAAATCACTGGCTTTTAATTTCCGCATGGGTTTCAGTACAATCCGTAAAATAGTTCATGAAACGTGCGCTGTAATTAGGAAAGTATTGCAGCCTTTAGTGATGCCAAAGCCAACTTCGGAAACCTGGTCACAGATCGAAGAAGGTTTCAAAAATATTTGGAACTTCCCTAATTGCATCGGTGCTATTGACGGAAAACATGTAGTTATACGGTCACCACACAATAGCGGAAGCCTATATTTCAATTATAAAAAGACATTTAGTACCGTATTATTGGCAGTTGTAGATGCCAACTGCAAATTCGTTGTGGTTGATGTCGGTGCATACGGACGCAATAGCGATGGCGGTATTTTCTCAAATTCTCGGTTAGGGAACAAATTACATAATGGAACGCTCAATATACCCCAGAACAAGTGTTTACCAGATACAAATCAAGAAATGCCACACGTATTTGTGGCTGATGAAGCATTTCCTTTATGCAAAAATATAATGCGGCCTTATCCTGGAAATGATATTAGAGGCGATCGAGAGAAAAAAATATATAATTATCGACTTAGCAGAGCTCGACAAATAGTAGAATGTGCATTCGGGATAATGGTACAAAAATTTGAAATTTTTCAGAGATTGCAAAAACTGCACCCTCATCACCTTGATATGATAATTTTGGCTTGTACTTGTTTGCATAATTTCCTCATCGATAAAGACCAAATTCCCTCAGCATCACAACAGATACTTTCACACAACACTACCCCGCCGCCACTCCCGCAAGATACTATTTTTGAACAGTTTCAATCGCTGGATGAAAACAACTTATCAAGTATAACTACAAGTATGGGGGTCCGAGATAAATTCAAAGAATATTTTAATTCAGAAGTTGGATCAGTTAACTGGCAAGATAATATAATTAATCGCTGTAATTAAATTTAAACTGACGACGTGATCTCCAACAATTTGATATAACCTACTTAATTAGGTTAGCAAACTGTAAACAAAATGAATAAATATTGTATTGATTAAAAATAATAATTTTCCTAAGTTGCCGTACCTACCTAGTCATTAACCTGTATTTTAATCTGTACTAAAAAGAAAATTTGCACAAATACCTAATCTAAAATGTACAAAAAAATGAAAATCCGTTCAAAATTGACGGAGCTATCGCGTAACATACACTCGAATTGTGAACCTACTCCTTTTTTTAAGTCGGTTGAAAAGCAGCCTTTTGTATTTACTGGTTATGAATTCGCTGTTCCGTAAAATGTTCCTTTATTTTTATGTAGGTATTTGTGCAAAAGGAGATTAAATCCATTTTCAATTACTCATTTAAACTTACCTGGTTTTCCCATTTCTTGAGAGATTCTCTCCCAAGCATTGGCTTTTAACATCCGATCGCTGTATGTTGGACTCGATATATTGTACAAACATTCAAAACGCTGCACCAAGCCGATCAATTTTTCTTCGTCCATAATTTCCAACTGGCGCCAGCCGCGCCGAACATACGTCCAACAGTAAATCTCGCTGTGGCAATACTGAGACCGCGAGCGGCGCGCGGCGGCGCGGCGGCGGGCGGCTCGAGCGCGCTCGCGCTTGCACAACACATACTCGAACACGCATCTTGCAAGCTCGAGCATGGTCGAGCATCAAGTTTGGACGTGTATTTAATTTTGCAATGTATGGAATTGTCATAAGGTTAATTTTTCAATAGTCTCAGAAAATGCTCTGCTCTGCTCTGCTCTTGGTGTGCGCTGAGCCTATGCCAGTGAATTGTATTAAGCGGCGTGACAAAACGGAAACCAATTCATTTACACCTCTGATGGTAAACAGGAAAGCATTTGGCCTAATTATAATAAGGTAAAAAATTCAAAATCTGTTTTGTACATTTTATAACATTAAAGATTAAATAATTTACGTTCTTTTTTCTTTTAATAAGTACATAATAAATGTACAATTAAGTTTATATCTGGTGACAAAAAAAAACAGATAAATAACACAGAAAAATACATACCTGTATGTGTTTTTCTGAATTACCAAACATAATATAATAATACAACTGAAAATTGTGCGTAAATATTTTATTCAATATCAACATAACAGTGGATAAAATAATAACGAAGCCCATTTTTTGAGTGAACAATTTTTAATACAATGCCAGCTTTTATAAAATTCGGATGCCTCGTAAAATGAGAAATACGAAATTAAAGATCCAGTGTCAGTTGCAAATGATACTTTAATGAAAACCATGAAACAGAAATTGAAGAAAATGTAATTGCATTTTAATTTTTGGAGATATAATTTCAACGTAGGAAACCATTAACGTGAAGGGCGTTTCCGGTCCGATACACAAAGGTTTGCGGAAAGATTGTATTACTTTATTTCATATATATATATTATCATTTCTTTTTCTGTTTCTTATCTACACATGTGTGAGGATTTTGTTTTGCAATTGCGTTAGTTCATTTAAACGCTCATTATTCTGGAAACCAGTACTACGTAAGCATGCTTGCATTATAATTTTGATCTTTCAAATGTTATTGTTTGGTCTCGTTATGCAGGTCACTTGAAAATTATTAACCAACTTATTTATTCTTATAATATATTATACATAAAACAAAGTCGTGTTAAATACACTATTTAAAACGGCTGGACCAACTTATAATGATTTTTGTGTTTTCGATTTGTAATATCTCGGGGAAGGACGAAGGATACTTTCCATCATCATCATCATCATCCATCACGACGAGGATAAAACCTCGGGCACCGTTAAACTTTTATGATTTTTATCTTTTTAGATTTGTTATATCGGCTGTTTCAAAACTAGTCAGTGAAATGAAAAATAGATGATTGAAAAAAAATGATTTACAGCTTTTCAAAATATTCCCCTCCAATCTCAAATTTGGCGTGAACGAACTTTCAAAAATGAATGAATGAATGAACCAGCTTTCAAAACAATAAATAAACGTGTCTTGCAGGGGGTCGAAAAATAACCGCCGAAATTCTTCAACGGCCTCGCCTGCAGTGCTAAATTTTCGCCAACGAAGCATTTTTTATACCGTGGGAAATCATGGTGGTAAAACTGGGCTGTACGAATGATGGGGTAACCTTTGTACCCCCGAAGTTGTGAAATAGTCTATGGTTCTAGCACCTGTGTGAGCGGGCGAGTTATCTTGCTGAAAAAGCAAACCACAATCGCCGATCCTTGGGCGGTCGCTGTCTAACTCCCCAAAAGCTTGCGGCAGACAAACTTCACTATACCATTCACTAATTGTTCTACGGTTTTCTAGCGAGATTACTGCTACTGGTCCACTTCGTCGAAAAAAACTACTATCATTTATATATTGATGCTCGAAAACTTTTGTGGGCAAATCGTCCTCATCGGTGAGAGAATATGGTATACATCGCGAAGCAAGCTTCCTAACTTTAAGGTATTCATGCAGAATGGTGAAAACTGACTATGATCCAATGTTTAGTTCGGCCTGTATCTCTCAATGTATAATATGTCTATTCTCTAGCAATAGTTACTCTACCCTGATGACGTTTTGATGAGTTACTGTAATTTGGTTACCGGGCGGGTCTGGGGTCATCGTTTAAGTTCTCTCGACCACGTTTAAATTCCGAATCCAATTAGTAATTATTACTAACGAAGAGACTCTCCAGAAGAAAAAAAATGTTTTAAATTATCTTGAGATTCCTTGAAGGTGAGTTATATCTAGAAGGTTTATAATCATTGAAAATCATAGCACTAAAGGTTTCTCGCGAGACGTACATTGTGACAAATAAAAAACTACACAGTGATTTTCACAAAGGAGGTTTGTGTTGAAATTAGCTGTCAATTCAATATAGTTTCATGAAAGAAGAGGTTGTATTTATTCTGTGGCTATCTATTTTTGGACAACCTAGGTATGTCCGGGAAAGACATTGGATACTTTTCATCATCATCATCAACCATTAGATAAAAAGATAAAAAAAGATAAAAATCATTTATTGGCCATAACATAACATTCGTTACAGGCAGGTCAACTTTTACAATTTGGAATTGATTCTTAACATAAATAGGATCATATCATCATCTACATCACATACATTAAAAACCTTAACTAAATACATTCTTAAATTGATAATTGTGCTGGTTCCTGACACTGGAATGACGTTTCCAAGATGTGCATTGACATGTACTCATTTACACTATAAAATGGATTATGTTGGAAAAAAGTCTTAACCGTTTCCTTGAATTTATTAAAATTTAATTTGATGATACTAATTGGCAACTTATCATACATCAAAAGTTTAAAGCAACGGCCCTGATTTCGGACTTTGGCTAGCCTAGTTTGTGGTATAACTAAATTTTCATTGCGACGTAGATGGTAAGGAATTACATCCTTTTTTCTTACTAATTTTTCCCTATCTGTATGTATTTCTAATAAGCTATTGTAAATGTAAATTGAAATCACAGTCATTATTTTGTTTTGTTTGAAGTATTTTCTTGCAGAGCTTCGTTTTTTTAAACCATTTATTAATCTGATTGCTTTTTTTTGACATTTTAAGACATTTTTAATATTCGACGCATTACCCCAAATAGTAACGGCGTAGCTTATAATAGAATGTATGTAGGCATAATACACAGATATGAGTGTTTTCTTGTTTATTAGTGGCTTAAGTTTGAATAATGCATAATTTGCACTGGACATTTTCTTGCAAATCTTGTCGATGTGTGCAGAGTGACTAACTGTATTGTCTATAGTATAGCCTAAAAATATATTTTCTTTCCTTGTCAAGTTACCGTCAATACCTAGTTTGGATTGATACTGCATGACAATACTTTTATTTGAATTAAGAATAATACCATTTGCATTAAACCAGTCTTCGAGTTTTTCCATAACACTATTTATTTTTATTTCTAATGTTTGCTTACATTTATCCCTTATCCCAACATGGGTGTCATCTGCAAATAAACTTAAATACGCCCAGTCTGGCAGAGAGCTTGCAAGGTCATTGATATAAATTAAGAACAACACTGGTCCCAGGATTGACCCTTGTGGTACTCCTATCGTCACGGTACCAGGAGTAGATATGTGTTCATTGACATAAACTACTTGATTACGCTTTTCTAGGTAAGTTTTCATCATATTTAGCTCCTTTCCTTTAAATCCATAAAATTTCAATTTAAGCAACAGTATTTCATGTCTCAAACAATCAAAAGCCTTAGACAAGTCGCAAAAAATGCTTGCACATTTATGCGAAGTATCTATAGAATCAAGAATAAAATAAATTATTTTCCTCATAGCCATTTCAGTAGATCGGCCTTTCCTGAATCCAAATTGTGCTAAATTAAATAAGTTGTTATTTTCAAAGTACTTAACAATTCTAGATTTAACAGCTGCTTCTAATATTTTGGATAAAGTTGGCAATATACAAACTGGTCTATAATTATTGAGATCTGAGCTATCCCCTTTCTTAAAAAGTGGTATAACTCTACCTGGTTTTAGTACGTCTGGAAATATACCACACTCTAAACAAAAATTCATAATAATTAATATCAATTCAAATAAGTTGTCATTATTGAGAATTATATTTCTTAACGTCCTTGTGCTCATTCCGTAAATGTCAAGTGTAGATTTTTGCTTTAGTTTAGTAATAATCATCCTTAATTCTCTATGGTCTAATTGGTAAAATTCAATACATGTCACGGGTTTATTTACATTATCTAGATATTTCAAACAATTTTCGTCATTATTTTTTAAATTACAAGTCAAATTTTTGGCAATATTGCGAAAGAATTCATTAAACAGCGTTGGAATATTTAGAGGATCTGTAATAATCTCTCCACTGTTATTTTTGACTGATTCTATGCGAGATTTTGTTTCCTGTTTTTTATTCTTTCCAACTTGTTCATTAATGATATTTCATGACTCCCTGATTTTATTTTCAGAATTTTGTATCCGGTATCGGTACTGCAACTTCTTTGCTGTAACCATTGTCTTACGCAATATTTTTTTATACTTTTTTATTTTAATTTTGACTTCTTCGCTGGGGACATAATCTTGTAATATCTCCATTTTAATTAATTTTTTCTTGGAAATTTCTATACCTGGGGTAGTATTATTTTCCTTTTTTGATCGTACTTGTTTAATCCGTTTAGGAAAGGCAATATTATAAAAATGATTCAATGCTTCTTGGAAAATACTCATTCTAGTGTTTACGTCCGCAGTCATTAAAATGTCTGATTTTAATCTAGTATAATTTTTGTCAAATAAGTAATTAAAATAATTGAAATTATTTCTTGAAAAAGATTTGGCTATATATGTTGCCCTTTTGTTATTAGTTCTATGATGAAGTAATTCTAATTTTATAACATTGTGATCTGAAAGCTTATAGGATAAAACGGAGGATTTGTATTCTTTAAAATTAACTATAAAATTGTCAATACAAGTGGAACTAGTTATGTTTTTTATCGTTGTTTGGGTTCTATTAGGCTCATTTAATACCCATTTGCATTTAAAATTTCTAAGTATACCTTCCAGTTTTTTCACATTTTTGTCAACTTTTAATATATTTATATTTAGATCACCTGCAATTACAATATGTTTGTTTTCTATACAAAGTTTTCGTAGGAGATTCCTTAAGATAGTAAAGAATAAATCAATGTCATAATTTGGTCTATATAACACTATAACTACTGTTTTGGACTCTTTCAATTCTATTGCCGCTAATTCACAATTCATTTCAAATGTTAGTTTAATCAAGTCATTTCTTATTTTATAACCTAAATTATTTTTAACATAAATTGCTGTTCCTCCGTGTTCAAACATTACTCTATTAAAATAAGTAGCAAGCGTATAATTTTCGATAGTCATCGCATGTATCAGATGATTTTTACCCCACGTCTCCGTCAGGCACAGCACATCACAGTTTTGTTCATTGGCTAAGTTTTCGATTTCTAAATATTTATTATGCATGCTTCTAACGTTGGCGTGGAGGATTATGGTTCCGGTATCAGCACCTGTGTTTTTTGAAAATTTGTGTCTTTATTCCGTTTGGCAGCAATTAATTCCTGTTGGCATTTGATAAAACGTAGAGAAGATGAACCTTGAAATCTGCGGTTCAAGCAAGCTATTACATTTTCAGTCACGAGGTTTTTGATTGATATGTAGTTATTGTATTTTACATTTTTATCTGTCATATTTGGGTCTAGATATTTGACATGTTCATTCACCTGAGACATATTGGCTATCAAATCATTGGTATGGTAAATATCACGGTCATGCTTACCATTATAACGTAGACCTGTGATTATGACATTAAATTTTCTATCTGGTTTTCTTATAATAGTACTTAATAACTTAACATATTTTTGACTGTCGAAGTACAGAGAATTTTCATATTTTGTAATTAATATTGCCATAGTATCATTTTCTTCTAAGTGTTTAGCTTCATCTTCAAAGTTTTCTAAGATATTTTGAAATCCTGCGTCTGGTTTGCATTTGTTTTGCACTTGGCAATCCGTGTTTTCGATAATCTTTTTCGCTATTCCTTGTCCAATACTATCCGAAAAAATTAATAATTTTCTAGCCTTTGGCTGTGATTCCTCATTCTGAGTTATTTGATTAATATTATTATTCTGAGTTATTTGATGAATATTATTATTTTCTTTTGTAACTTTTTTACAATCCATTGCAATAGTTTTGTCACCTATCGTAGTTTTATTTGATTTTTCATTCAAAAACATTCGTTTCTGTATACTACAGTTAGCTTCATCTAATTCTAATGACCGTCCTTGTTGAAAAGGTTTATTTACTTTTTTTTCGGTGCTGTCTTTCTTAGGAAATGAGATTGAACTTCTCCGTTTAGGCGTACTCATTGCTTCTGTGAATAGCTTCTTCCATTTAGTAGTTAACGTGTCTTTTTCCACAATTTGTTTTTTTAAATCCGTATTTTCCATATTTAAATTTTCTATTTCGTTATGTGCTTTCTCTAATTCTAATTTTAAATGTGTTATTTCTTTTATGTACTCCTCTTTCCCTTCATTTTGTAGTAAAGTCATGTCCGGTAAACTATGTGTATCATCTTCAGAACTGGTGGATTCGCTTTCCTCAGATTTGTGTAGAGGTGTAGTCGGGATTGTTTTGTACATTGCTTTTCGTCTTGTAACGTTAGACGAGGGAGTGAATGTGCTAGTACTTGCGACTGGTAATTTTTCTTTGGAATTATAGCAATTGTAGCATTTCCAGCTGTCTTTTTTAGATTTTTCCATAATGTGAAACCTGGTACTCGACTTGTGCACAATTTGTATCGTATACATTGTTGCAAGTTGAGCAGCAAAGCAATTTCTTATTTTTTACATTTTTTTTCGCATTTATAGCAGATTTTCTTGGAAGTCATTTTATTATCCATTTATTTAAAATTTAATCGGTTATTATGATTAAAACAAAAAAATAATAATTAAAAACTGATGCAAAACAAAACACCAGGTGTGCGGACTTGAACTCGACCCTCTAGATCGCAGAGTGGCCACCGTAATCACTACGCTACAGGAACTTTATTTGAAAGTGCGAAAGTGCTTAACATTAACAACGACAAATACAATTTTATGTCAAGTAAAAGACGTTATGCATGAGTCATGCACTTGGCACTCGACACTGTTTACGTTCACTCACGAGATATTAAATGTGGGTGAATTTGAATTCCATTTATTTAATTTTGCGGATTTTTGCACTGTTTCTTGACTCACACTTGTTTCACTAGCTAAAATAACTGTATGTACCTCTATTAACGTCGTTAATACTGTAACTATATTGTAATATGTAATATTTGATCTTGTTTTGGCTTGTACATATATTAGTACACTAAACAATTGTTTATAGAACTGCTTTTCTTGAGATAACAGTTGCACGGACACTTTGGGACTGTGTTTACACACTTCACGTATTTATTCGTTAAAAAACTGTAGTTTAGTATTTTTAATAATTTTTAAGACAGAGGCGATGTACTCGCGATGACTGCGCCATCTTCACTCCATTATCACGGGGCTGAAACCGCGGGGCCGCAGCTAGTTATTAATATATCTTCCAAAAAGTTGTATGTTCTTACTACAGCAAATGAAGTTATAAGAGCATACAACTTTTCATATTTAAACAATAGCTAGCATTTTAATGACATTTATTTCTTTTATTAATGAAATTTTCTACTTTTAATATTATATTAACCGTTACGCTTGCCCATGAAATTCAGTGCCATTAAAATATTTAACTACATAACTGTGAAACCCGGTATGACATTGCACTGCGGTCATCACCCTGAGATATAAAATGTTAAATCTCCTGCCTTTAATAGTGACCTTCAATGAAACAGAAATGTTTGCACACTTGCTTCACGGTTGAATAACTGACAAAGGTGTAGTACTTCACCAAGTGTCTACTTGGAAAGTCTTACTCCTACAATTTAGGATCCCGCTAGGAGCGCTTAAGCGCTGGAGAGGCTGGGCCTGCGTAAGCGGGCAGCGACGTCGGTGGGGGCTGTGGCTGAATGCGCGAGCGGGCCCGCGCCCCCAGCCACCAGTCGACGACGGAGGAACACCGCAGAGGTATGGTGGGTAGGTCGCCCTTCTTGCGGAGACTCCCACACGTGCACCAGCTCTCCCCAGAGCTGGTGATCAGGGTATAAAATCTTCCTCTGTGTTTAAAAAAAAGAAGTGCTTAAGTGCAGCTACGGGGATAAGAAAAATATGCTATGTTGTAATTTTTAAACTTTTGCGATTTGAATACATATTTATATTATATTAACGGGGCTTAATCGCGTTAGTAATAGTATTTATTTACCTCGACGTTTCGATCAAGTTGCATTGATCGTGGTCACGAGCGGACTGAAGAGGCGGGTGTCACTGTCTTGAAGTATGGAGATACTTTTTAATATACCCCCAGCAGTTGTTATAAAAAGTCATTGTCCCGACACACAACACTAACGATATCGACAGATTTTTCTGAGGATAAATCGCGACGGGAACACTTTTTAGTCACTGGATTCCATGGTGCCGCCAGTTTGAAACTATCCTCCCGGTTGAAGTTACGGTGTTTTTTAATCTCAACCGCTTCACGTACCATTCTCGAGTAATAGTGACGTTCCGTAGAGAGAATTTTGGGGTCGTGAAGTTCAATCCAGTGATTAGGTCCTGACTCGAGCAGATGTTCAGCGATCGCAGATTTATTTATGTGGCGGTTCTTTACAGCTGCAATATGCTCTTTGACTCGTTTAGCAATGGTTCGCTTAGTTTGTCCAATATACGAACTACCGCAGCTGCAATCAATTCTGTACACACCCGGTGTTTGGAATGGTATCTTGTCCTTGGGTGACCTGACACATCCTGCCAACTTATATAAGGGTTTAAAAACAGTCTTTATGGAGAATTGCCGTAGTATTGCTCCAACCTTATCTTTTATCCCTTTCACTTACGGTAAGAATGCCGGCTGTCTCTTGACTTCTACTCTGTTCCTTTTAAATCTGCGAGATGAACGCACTTCTCTACTTACTTTATAGCCGTTTCGTTTTAAAACCTCCTGAACATGCGTTATTTCAGAAGCTAGATGTTCAGGGTCACAGAGATCCTGAGCTCTGTTTAATAGGGACCTGGCTACTGACTGTAAGTGACGAGGGTGGTGATGAAATGTGGCGTTCAACTTGATCGAAACGTCGAGGTAAATAAATACTATTACTAACGCGATTAAGCCCTTTAATATAATATAAATAAATATGCTATGTTGATTTTTCAAGTGCTGAAGCCTAATACTTAGATCCAGTTTTGCAATTTTGCAACTTACATATCCTGGGACGGAATTCAAATCCGCGTCATCTGACTGTCCATGCCAGATGCCATGACCGGCCATCGGATTCGGCCATCGAGGTACCTATCCCATCATTGAATTTATCTCTCTAATTGATGTTAACTGTCTTATGGGGACGGTTAAAATCAACATAATAAAGTGAATTTAATAACCTTTTTTTGTGGATCTAGTCTATATTCATCTGTATTCTCGTCGGTAGATTCCTTCACGCATTAATCAAAGCCAGTTTAATAAAACCAATATATAAGGAAATCTACCGATATTATTTCTTCATTTCGCAGATTCTGCACCAATAGAAATTGTTTTAAGGCAAACAGGTTTACTAACTGAGCAGCGTAAAGGGAACTGATATAAATATCTATCGTTATGTACGTTCACATTCACGTTTTATAAAGTGACCGTTTTGCCCAACATTCAGCTACAAAGGCAAAATCAGGTGCATTATTAATTTATCGAAAGAAAAAAGTGAATCAACGGTATTGATTCGCTTGTACACTAAACTAAAATTCTCTAAACTATGGTAGTTCTAATGTTAATACTAAAATCCAAATTCGCCTAACACTTATTTATTATAATGATTATTCTATTTAAATGTGGGTAGTTTTACATCAGTTAAGACTAGTTTAGAGACAACAAACTTACATGACGATTTAATTTGGACTTTTGCATTAGCAACATACCCATAATAAAAGAGAAAGGGCAAATTTAAGAAATGTCACTTGCAAGCATTATAAGAATTGGGACTTAAGCATGAATAGAGAACTTCCTTAATTCACTACATTAGATTTTACTTCACTAGTGTTGGTGTTCTCAACAGGCGAATTACTACCAATGTTATCCCAAATTACTTTACAATTATATAAAATCTATATTGTTTTGACACTAAAACACTCACTCACTGTAGGCCTCAAAGTAGTGTAGCGAGCTTTGAAGAGGGCTTTGCTCTACATGATTGAATCAAAAATAAAGACATCTTCATTACAACGAAAGTCGCCGACATAGCTTAGAAAATAGGCATCTAGGCAGGACAGGTTGCACGCAAATCAGATGGCTGCAGGTGACGGAATGTTTTGAAGTGGAGACCACGGACCGGCAAGCGCAGTGTAGTTCGTTCACCGACAAAGTGGACAGACGGCCTGATAAAGGACGCACGACGTTTTATCCTAGGTCTTTGGAAATTGTTTAGGGGTATATGTTCAGCCGTGGGGTGGCTGAGATGATAATGATATTGTTTTGATGAATACAGAATAGCTTGGTTAATAGCAGACAAAACTTGAAGGATCTTGTGAAGGTTTAATATAAAATTATATATTTTTCTTAGCATTCTAGAAGGTTACATAAACTTAAATAAATACATATCACTTGTAATAAGCTGTTGGTATACATTTTTTATTATAAAGTGCAAAGAACCAGAAAAGTCGTTACCAACAAATTTTGGATTCCACCTACCGAAGAGCCTTAACAGCCGTATTTGGGATCAGTAGAGCGTGGCCTGGTTTTTGTCAGAGCCCCTTTCATTAGCACCCTTTGGCCTTTTTTCGGGTATTCACAACTTTTGGTGGGAGATGGAGATGACTTGGCTTGGCTTTTAGCTGGCATTGTTTGTTAGTTTTGTTGTGTAGTTCATTGTGGCACATTTAATTTGACAATCTCAAAGCAACGCGCGTCGTTTACTTCACAACCTACTTATTCTATTATTTTTTTTATTATTTTTTCCACAACATTTTTTCAAATAAATTAATAAATAATTAATTTAATTCAGTTTCCAGTACAATTTCACTTTTTCAACAATAAAATAAATATACCTCGGACAAAACATATAGAAACCTTTTCTAATAGCTCATTATCAAGATTTTTCACGGCGCATGTACAAATCAAAGACTGAAATGCATTTACTTTATGGAAGGACGAAGGAAGACTGTCAATGTTGACAGTACAGCTGCTGCTCTATTTACTATGTTTTTTTAGTAAGAAACATATATGCATGCTACAATATCGTCGTCTCCTTATGACGACATTTTCCATACTCCGCAAGAAGACGCCAGGCTTCTGTCGCCTCCGCCACTTCAACAAAAGCGGCGTTGTAGGCGACAGCTGCCCCTACACGGTGATGAAGAAGTGCCGCATATTTTTAAATCACCTTTAGATGTACCTTATAGATCTACAGATTACTCGCTACGGGTTACGGCTACTCAGACAGATACCCAAAATTCAAAAAGTGATGCCAATGTGTCGTCGGAAAACCTATTGAAGTGCGACCAGTGCTCCCAACCACGCTTTTTTAAAGGCAACCGTGGGCTCAAAATTCATATGAGTAAAACACACCGTTCGGCTCCAAATTTAACCAAAGAAGTGCCTATACAAAACAATAACTGCATTAGTTTTTGTGAACATTTAGGTAATTTAAAAACGAATTTGCCAGTTTTAAAAAGAATTCCTCGTGGTGCACGTATTAGCGTCGCTAAATGTCTGATTGATGACATCAGAAATGTTATTTCATGTAACTCTCCTCAGGCCTGGGAGCACTTGTTGACTTTCCCGTATAGATTTCTTCATGTTTCGAAAAACCCATCTGATCAAAATTCTCTTACTAGCAAAATAAAACAAAATTGTAAAGACAACTCAAAGCGCTGTCCTGTTTACTGCTTCACTTCGCCAAATTTAGCTCGACCCGTATATTCTTCTGCGTCCTACCGTCTCGTAGAAGACAAGCTAAGTGAAGGAGACATCAGAGGTTCGGCTAGACTTTTATTTTCCAACGATACATTGGCACAAAACTCTCCGGAAACTTTGTTGGCTTTAATAGAAAAACATCCACCTTCCGCAGCTCAAGCTCTTCCTCTACCTGCTAACGTTACTGGGGAGGATGTTCTTGTCGCCACAGTCGACGACCTAATGTATGCGTTAGCATTCTTCCCAAGTGGTTCAGCGGGGGGCCTCGACTCTTTTACGCCACAACACCTAAAAGACCTGACCAGTGCAAGCTGCGGTGAGATTGGGGACTCTCTGCTTAAAGAGCTCACTTCACTAGTAAATGTGATGTTAACAGGTAAAGTGAATGACGCAATAACACATGTTTTATACGGAGCTAATTTATGCGCTCTTCTTAAAAAAGATCGTAGCATAAGGCCCATAGCTGTTGGAACAGTGTACCGTCGTCTAACTGCTAAAATTTGTGTTAAACACATCAAACAATCTCTCTGCAAGGAATTTCAACCCTTGCAGTTGGGATTTGGTTCACAGGGTGGCTGTGAGGCGGCGGCACATGCCCTAAGAACATTTTTAACAAATGAAGGATGTGAAGTGTTGCTGAAGGTTGATATTAAGAACGCCTTCAATTCTCTTGATAGAAACACTCTTTTGACACAAGTTAAAAATAAAATCCCTTTTATATATAATTTCATTTGGCAATGTTATGGTAAACCTTCAAAATTAATATACAAAAACAATTTGTTATCTTCAGAAGTAGGATGCCAACAAGGTGATCCACTTGGACCAGCTATTTTTAGCCTAGCAATCCACCCTATCATCAAAAAATTAGAATCGAAATTTAATGTCTGGTACCTGGATGATGGGTCCTTAGGAGGAGATGTTGACACTGTTCTTAAAGACCTACAAAATTTAATTTCAGAATTTAGTTCAATAGGTCTTGCTCTCAACTTTTCAAAATGCGAACTTTTCATTCCAAATTCTACAACACTACTAAGAAATAAGATAGTAAACATTTTTGAACCAATTGCTCCCAATATCAAAATATTAGATAATCGATCACTTCGCCTCTTAGGGTCTCCAATCCTAGACGAGTTAATTGAAGATTTTGTTGATGACAAAATTCAAAACTTTAACTCAGTTTCGGACCGCCTACTAAAAATAAATTGTCACATGGCCTATTTTATTATTCGATATTGCCTTTTTGTCCCTAAATTTATGTATTCTCTTAGATGTTGTCAGTTTTGGAATCATCCTTTACTTTTATAAAAACTTGACAACATCCAGAGGGATACGCTCACTACCATACTTAACACACATTTTGACGATCGCACTTGGCGCCAGGCCTCACTACCTGTTAGGTGTGGAGGTCTCGGTATTCGCAAAATTTCTAGTGTAGCATTACCGCATTCCTTTCATCAATTTTCAGTACTCAAAAGTTAGTAAAGGCAATTTTATCGCCTTCTATTCAGATTAGTTATATGACTGAGGCTTTAGGAAACTGGAAAATAGCTTGTCCAAGTCAGTCCCTGCCCAAAGCTCCTGCTTCTCAGAGGCAGTGGGACGGGCCGCTCTGTGAGTTAGAACTTGAAAACCTGATCAATTCAACTAGTTCCTCCGCAGAGCGTGCTCGCCTGTTAGCTGTTACTCGATGGGAGTCGGGGCTTTGGCTACATGCTTTGCCGTCTAAAAATGTTGGAAATCTTTTGGACAACAATACTTTCCGAATAGCCGTATCCCTACGAGTAGGTGCCCCTTGCCAGGTCCCTCACCGTTGTGTCTGCGGTGAAATGGTGGATCGGTTCGGCCACCACGCACTCTCATGCGTAAAGAGCGCGGGGCGCATACCGCGGCACGCCAGCTTGAATGATATCATCCGTCGGGCATTTGTCAGTGCTGGAGTCCCGTCAGTTTTGGAACCGAACGGATTGATGCGGGATGACGGCAAGAGACCAGTTGGGATGACTATCGTCCCGTGGAAGATGGGACAGCCCCTGGTTTGGGATGCTACATGTGTGGACACACTGGCGCCGTCTCATCTCCCTGGGACGATTGATCGGGCTGGCGCTGCCGCGTCTAAAGCGGAAGACCTCAAACGTCATAAATATGTGTATTTAGACAGAATGTACATGTTTATGCCGTTTGGGGTCGAAACTTTAGGCCCATGGGGGCCGTCCGCTCTCAACTTGTTTAGGGATCTGGCGAAACGTTTGTTTGAGGCGTCGGGTGACCGAAATGCTAGCGCCTATTTTGGGCAAAAACTTAGCATTGCCATACAGCGTGGCAATGCTGCCAGCGTTTTGGCCACTTTTCCCCCTACCATGGGGCTTATAGATTAGAATGTTATTATTATTATTATTTTATTTAAATTTTAATTACTAATAAAAAAAAATTTATTTGACAGGTTCATATAATAAACTTATAATTCACGGCTATACTTTATTATTATATGTAACTAGCGACTGCCCACGAAATATGATTGCGAGATTGTGGAAAAATGCGTGCTTATGTGCTGTGTGCGTGTGTGCTGTTTAAAATTAAGTATGGCTCACTATTATTGACTAGGCAACAGGCATTCAACCGAGCACGAACATCTGCTTAAGTGTAACGTAATCGCGTCGTTAAAGTCATTTATCTAGTACAATAGTGGCACAGATAACACATAGTTTATACTGAATACGTAAACGATACGATAACGTTACACCTACGCAGATTTTCGTGCTCGGCCCACTGGTAAGGCGTCCAAAACAGCGCTACCCGTATGAATTTCGTTTGAGTGGCATCTGCCTTGTCAGTAACCTATCCAGGTAGATCAACAACTAGTTGAAGTGAAGTTGAAGCAGAACGACAAATAAACAAAATATAATTATTTATAAATCATCCATTCCATAGTTGGAACGACTGAACTAATTATCTCTAGACATTTATTATCTCGATGAGGTAAGATGTGATAGCTGTCATTCGAATGATGATTCAAATGAAGATCTTAATGAGATCTACCACTTGTGTCAACTTGATACTAAGTCGGTGAAATTACATGATGACTGAAAACATGACTAACGTGAGACTTACGATCTTAATGTGACATGGGTGACGGATGCAAAGCAGTTCGTCACTTGTGACGAAATGCATCGGATATAGATGTTTACTCCCTTTTGAGTGTGTGTTGGTGTGTTGGACCCACCTAGTGTAAAGCAGGTAGGTGGTGTCGAGCTTCTTCTGTAAACTAACCAAATTTACTAAAGAAAGGCACAGAAAGAGTAAGTTTAGTACATTTGACAACGTAAGCTCTTGGTAGCTACCTAGACGGCAGGACCTTGGGGACAGGCCACAATCCGTGTTTATAAAGAAATTTCATAAAAAAATTAATTGCATTACTAAAATTATTGACAATTGAAAATCGTTACTATCAATTTGTTTGACTTACTGTGAAATTCCATGACATTTATTTCTAAGTACATCATATTATTTATAACAACATGACATATTTAAATAATGTAATTATTTTCATCGTTCCGCATACTAATTGACATACAATTATAACTTTATATTAACGAGTATATTTTCATTGTGTAGTAAATGTAAGTGGTGTATAAACCGTTCTTATTACAATAAATAATTTGAATTTGATTTTGAATCTGAATAAATTGCTATACATTAACCAACTACCCGCATAATTTCCCTTTCTTAGTCAAGTTAGTAAATATACTTTGAATTATCATGTTGGCGGTCACCAAATATAAATAACTCGTATTTGTCTTGTCAAAACAGACTAAACGATAACATAAATAAAGCGTTATATCTGTTGCCTAAAGTAATTGAAAGGCCTGGTGGTAAAGTCTCAATATTAAGACGCAATCATCGCGCTTACTTGAGTAGAAACTTACTTTACGCTATCAGTATTATATGAGAGGCTTGTTTCACAAACACTTCGGGTTCCGAGCTCGAGCAGAGATGACTGAGGCAACAGAAAACTTATAAATACTGTATACGCGACTTTATTCAATAATTAACACCACTTAGACTAGTAGTGTTAAAGTATATGGATTTTTATTCGATAATTAACACTATTAAGAATATTCTAGTGTTAATAGCATTACTACAGTGAATAGGTATAATTGGGCGTAGTGTTACACGTTATATGTTTTTATTCATTTTTGGTCGTTAATACTGTTTACATACGAGATATTATACAGTATTACTTATTAGACACTCTTTAGGTATAACGCGCTACTAAATTATTCACAGTAGTCATGAACACGCGCTTCTGACGCAAGTGATGATGGAGCTAGTGGGATTCGGCTTATAATCAGGGGGTTACTGAATTTGAATCTTACGAGTATCTCAGCTTTTGTTGAATGTGATATCGTCCACGTCTAGCTAGGTATGCTATCATACTTGACCGGTAACACATCACAAACGTCTACGAGTGCTCTATGATGAAGTGGTTACGAAACCGAACAAGATTATGAACAGGAGGCCAATTCTGTTATTTCACAACGTTCAGCGATATACCGCTGCGACTGCAGTTCTACTGCGGTTAAGTCCGGTTGTCGTTTGATACTTTGGCAAAAAGCTATTCTACTACTTCTATAGACAAAATTGGATTGTAGCGTCACATAAGCATAACATAAACGCTACTTTTTAATAAATATATAATTGATACTACTTTATACAAATATAAGTTACCAAGGCGTTCATAATCTATCGAGTTAGCAGGACATAAAGCTTAGATCGATCGCTGGAGTCAATAGAAACGTAACTGCAGCTGGACTGTGTTTCAATAGCAGAATTAGAAAACGCATAAAAGTCGCCGCTCAGCTACGGTTTGATTGCAATTTAATTAGTGGAATCAGCACCCTGGACCTAAGTTAAACCGTCAAAATAATAGTAAAATGTCTAAATACGAGTATTTACGAAAGTTTCAATCAAGTTAAAACTTAATAAAATGTAAAAGTTAGCTAAAACATTACCTAACTTGCATAAAAACTGTTTTAACATCGAAACTCAAACTGGGTGAGGTCCAGTATCTCGAGACTCTGAGTGCAATTTTCGAAAGAATATACCAGTTTTAACAAGATAAGAAATCGCATCCTAAATGCAATCAAAACAAGTCTTGGTGAGCAGATCATGTCTGTTGTTGACATTAATTGTCTTTGCGATTAGCTAATGTAGTGACTGACATAGGCAATAGATTCAGATGCTATGTCCGTCCATCTGCATATTATTTTTAGGAGGGTTTTATGAAATAATGTGCAAATGAGCTCTCCTGGGCCCCGTTTCATAAAGCTACAAGTAACAATTGTAATTTCCTATTTACAAGCCAAAAATTCTAACAATTTACAATGACAAGTGTTTCACAGAATTCATGGACACCAAATACACATGTAAATAGATGTAAGTAGATTTAGATTATCGTAGATTCTTAATCTTAGCTTATTAAATATAGTTTTTTTTATGCACCGGTGATATAACAATTTTACAAGTTACTTAGCTCTGAAGCTAGGTAGACTTGTTAAAAATATGACAGTTAAAATATATATTTAGTGACGACATTCTTTATGAAACACTTGTTCGACTCTTGCAATATGTAACAATAAACATAGACAATTTGTCTATATTTGTAACTTTGTAATTGTAGCCAGAAAATCAACAATTGTAGAAAATGTCCTACGTGAAACCAATTTAGGCCAAAGTTGCTATTTTATTTTACAATAATTGTTACTTGTAGCTTTATGAAACGGGGCCCTGGTGGTAAATGATCATCATCGCCCACGAAGATCCGCAAAACCAGGGCTCGAGTATGCGTTGCCAGCTTTTGAGAAGGGAATATGTTCCTATGTTGTATTGGTTCAGCAACTCGTTCCTTAAAGTGCACAGTATGCACCTATGAGAATAATTTCATTCCTGGCAGGTATGAAATTATTCTCTTTTAAATCAATTATTTCCTATCCTGCACATTATTTCATAAAAACCCTCCTAAAAATAATATGCAGATGGGCGGACATAGCATCTGAATCTATTGCCTATGTCAGCCACTACATTATCGAAATGCACTGCAAACAATGTGCTTTTTGCTTTAGAAATTAGAACAACTTGTGACTTACGTCATAATTATTTTTTACTGATTTGTATATTTCATACTTTTTCTAGAATAAAACGGTACATTTTTACTAGATGTTCTTTAGCAATACTCATCAAGCAAAATGGAAATTGTTTTTCTTCGAGAAAACAAAATTGGTTTATTCCCACTGGTGGTCACTAAGTTGATGCTTTTTGTTTTCGGTTTCATACTTTATCTTTGTAATAACATTTATTTCTCTGTTCTCGATCCCTAAAACAGCGTAACTATGAAAGGCAAGTAGTCGAGTTAACAATGTTCTGGTTTAAACCCAATATTTTCACATATTTTACGTCCGTGACATTATACTGATATTATAAACTGACAACTGCATGGGACTTCGTCCGCATGAAATAAGGACTTCGCAAAACCTTCGAGCACAACCCGTTGAGTTAGGACAAAATTAAGCCTATTTCAAATTTATTTAAATTCTATTTAGCTAGGACATGTATGTAGGTACATGTTCTAGACACTTACTTACTCACAAACTCTTGTATAAGAGTTAATAGTGTAAGGTGAAAGTTTGCAAATGAGTATTGACATTTGTTATTTCATTTCAGGCTATTTTAAGCCTGAAGAAAAACGTAGATTGAAGTAAAATTTGAAATTGAGGTCGCTGGATTGATATACGCTGGATTATTCCTTCCTGTACCATGATATTTAAAACAAAAGATTTATGAATGAAATTGACGTATATATACCTCCCTGGGACGCAAAGGGTTAATTCCACAAAGACTACTTTTATTTTAAAAATATAGGTTTATTTTCCACGACGGTTGAGCCGCTGACGCAGGTTAAAGTTAGTAAAGTTAATAATAAAGTTAACCCAACTTTTTGTACCTTAAAACATGTTTTCATACCAAATCTTGGATCATGCATGAGGTGTCCATTATATCCCTTATCCTTGTCAAAAGCTCCGAAAACACGGGTCCTTGTTGTTATCCACTGGATGCCTTTTTAGTCGTTAGGATGTTGATAAGATCGCTCCCAAAGTTTGTCAATTTGAGAGCTAATTTACGAGTTTATTCAGTAACTAGGGCTTGAAATGGGGCAGAGGCTATAGAAAATTATGGCGGTAGGAATAGTGTCTTGTGAAAACTGTTTCATTTTATTCTGCTTGAAATTAGTTATGTTTCATTGTTGCATATTCTTATAGGCTTTGTTGTCTAAAGTGATCGGCGAGGATAGGTAAACCTTTCTGTGATAATTACGAGTAGTTTGATAAGATACCGTTAGTGTTAATTATAACTAAACGTTTACTTGATTATAATGTTAGGATAGATTGGAGATAACTTGAAAGCAATAATATTTTTCAGCAAACTATTAAAAGAACGCTTTTAAAAATGAAGGAAGAAAACCAACAAAAATGTGCAAACCGTTTGTTGGCTTAAAAATAAATCAAGTCCGTCCCCTTTATATATGTTTGATGTTGTTCTGTAACTTTATAATTTCATACAATAAAAAAAAACATAGATCTCGGGGTTTGTAGAACTTGCATCTTGAAATATTTTTTTACAAAATTTACTTTATAAGTGCACATTATGAAGAAATGTTTGAATTAAAATTAACGTGTCAAGCGTTAATTAACGTTCACATGACAAAATACACGTCTTTACATAATCTCGTGCGCTTGCAAAAAGATGCGAGGGAGAAAATCTTTGCTCCATGATAAATAGCACTCCGACGGGTTTTATTAAAACGAGTAGGTAGCAAGGTGACGGGAGCTTCTGTTACTAAAATATTGCAAAATACTTTTGACTTTGACTTTGTAATACACCCGTAAAAATACCAGTAAAAATATAATTTAAGCTCGCACTAAATTTCTGATCTCATATTTTTAATAAGGTTTCTGGTCACTTACTGAGCATAAAATCAAAAAATACTGACAGATCCAGGTAGAGCTTCTAGAAATTATGTACTTAATGGCAAGAGTTATTGGGACCAGTATTGTAGAGAACAAAATTTCGCACTATTAATTTCTTGTTAACTTTTTGTAAAAGTTTACGATAGATTGTTTATAGTAGATTAGTAGCCAAGGGCTGTAAGGCGAGCTAACTACTCTGCTTTACATCTCGATTGTGAGGTAAGTAGAAAAAAACCGGCATTACAAAAATAAAATTGATGACTATTATACTCATACGAAGACAAGGCTGAATAGCGAAGCAACCTCTTTTGTCATTGGGCTGAATGCATGATGTCTATTTCCAGTATGATGGTTAGATGTACGCGAACTTTTTAAAAGAGTGAAATGTTTTTTTAAATTACTTACCGCCCTAGGGCTTTTCTACGTTATTACCCTAGAGCGCTAATTGGTCACTTACAAGCCCCATTTGGGGGTAATAAGGACCTACTTACCGAATATGAGAGATGTAAATCGCCCTAGGGATTTTTCTAGCTATAATATTACCCTAGAGCGCTATTTGGTCACCTACAATGCCCATTTGGGGGTAATAAGGATCTACTTACCGAATATGAGAGATGTACATCGCCCTAGGGATTTTTCTAGCTACATTATTACCCTAGAGCGCTAATTGGACACCTACAAGGCCCATTTGGGGGTAATAAGGACCTAATTACCGAATATGAGAGATGTAAAATTTATTAAATACAAAATGAATATTATATCATAAACTGATATTGTTTGTTTATATTCATTTATTTCGGTATGATACAGGTCGGCAATTTTGTTATTACAATTTTCAAAAACGCGCAAAATATCTAAAAACAAACTTTTTTGTCATAAAATTATAAAATCTATATACATTTTTAATATCATATTTATATAAAACTGCCTAGGCTATATAGGGTGAACCGATTCTCAAAATACTGTTTTGTTTAAAAGCTGGGGCTTCCCGTGTGATCCCATTTAAATTTTATCAAATTCGGTCCAGTAGTTTTTGGTTACACTCCAAAAACTGAATAGAATGGAAGTCGGTAATTTTTTTTAAATTGAACTTGTTATTACACCTATCTTGTTACAAATCAGAAATAGCCTCTCACGCAGTGCTACACTTTTGACCGTTACTACACACCTAGTTGGGTTCAGAATCATATAATTTCACCATTTTATACTGTTGATTGATCGATTTTGTACGCAAATACATGGTTTTTGTCAGAAATATCATACAAGATTAACATAGAACTTTTTAATTACGAATCTACAATTCAATAATTATAACTATTGACCTCACATCGCTGCTTATTATGCTTTTTATACTCATGCAATGCCCACATTATTAGATAAATATTGTGGTACACAGTAACTAAAAAGTGATTTTTCAGTTAGAGACGAATCGTATATGACTGGATGTACCCAGATTATGGCATAGCAATATTATAATTCAACACAATTTTAATGGGTTCAGACAAATATTTCAGGAATGGCTGGAATAAAATATAAAGGAGTGTAATTTATGGAATACGAACAACTGAATGAATATATTTACAATATAATTTTGATTGGATCACAATCCTTTTTATTTTTTGTCCCCGGGGAAATCCTTAACCTACTCAACTTAAGTTCCTAAGTACTTCTAAGTTTCTTGTAAAAGTTCTAGAAATTGTTAAGCATTAAATATGTTAAGACTATTTTTAATTATAATATTTTACACTACTTATAAGAAAATTACATGTATATGACAATTATATTTATCTACAATCCCTCTATTCTACATAAAGCCCCTTAATTTTGATTAGATTTTTCCTATTATGTAACTTAATATGGATATAGCAATAGATTTTGGCATGGATATATCATAAACATTAATAGTAATAATAGGCTAATAATGACTTTCAAACATTATTACCTAGATGGGCTAGCCAATTGCAACTAGTAATTAAATCTTCAACCAACTCCCAGCCTACAAGCTATGAAATTGATGTTGCCATTAATTCTAAGGAAAGATTTATTGTAAGAGACTCTTCGGGTCAATTAGTTCGCAATTCATATAATTACTGTCTATTTTATAACCTGGCGTAAAGACAATGGAAGAAAATTTTATTAAACGTTGCTGTTTTGTAAGATTTTATTTTGTTGTTTCTCAATATTGGACTTGGAAAATACCTTCGTCAAATAGATGGATTATATAATGAGAAGTTTCTTTTTATCTCGCGTACATTAAGGACATATTCTCAACGACATGATCATTCAAAAGCCTTATTTAGATATACCTATATATTGTGACAGGGTAGGCAAATTTCGAGCGGAAATTATTGCTTGTTCTGCCTTGTAATGATTTGGATTAGTCTGTAAGTTACATGTGCTTAGTGAATAAATAAATAAATAAATATTTGCTACTTGGAAAATTTAGCTCATTTACTCTGATTAACACTTTAAGAAGAAAATAGCAGGGACCACAGATAAACATTTACTAGGTTATTTAAACGAATTCTTAATTTAAACAATGTAGGTTCGTACTTATTTGAACTAACTAGTTACATAAAAATAGGCATTTACTCCCTCTCTATCATGTACATCTTCAGATGGAAAGAGCCAAAAAACCTGCACATTAGAAATAGATTCAAGGCAATCAATCATGATTGTTTAAAAAATAATTAAAAGCAAAACTGCTTCGCGCGCGAGCCAAAACATAACCGTCCCCACCTAACGCACAGCGCTCACTGAGGCACCTTTGAGCGCGTCAAGTTTACCGACAACAGATGGCTCGGGGCCGAGCCGTGCTCGGTCGAGCCAACGCGCGCCCGAGGCAGGCCGAGGCACGTCCACACCAGCCGAGGCATTTGGCTCGCGAGGCTGCCGCGCGAGCCTGTGCGCTAGGTGGGTACGCGGCTATTCACACATACAACCTCATGTACACAAAGATCGTGCAGTTTATCTATTATTCGTTTCAATAAATATTAGTTTAAAAATCACGGAAAGCAAAGCCTAACACAGCACTGACAAAAAACAATAAATATGTTTTTGTATATTTTTTTATATATTTTGTTATAAAAATTATTCAAGTAAAAATATCCGAAATCAAAACAATTTGCGACAATTTGCATATTTTGTGATCAAGAGATCACATGGTACTGCCAGTACGAAATCTACCATACCAGTACGAATATATTTATAACTCAAGAAGAGATGGACCAATTTTTATGATTTTTGTATATTTCGATTTGTCATGTGTCTGGAAAGGACATAGAATACTTTTTATCGTTATCATCCATCACCAAGCGGGTGAAACCGCGGAGCACAGCTAAATGTTCAATTTATATGATTTTTGTGTTTTTCTATTTGTCATATCTCGGAGAAGACATCATCATATTTTTCATCATCATTCATCACCACGCGGGTAAAACCGTGGGGCGCAGCTAGCTTACATAACTTTACTTTGCTAAAAACAATCCAAATATAAGAATATCCTTAGACATTTCGACTTCAGCCTTACAAAAGAAAATCTTTACTACACCGTAAACAGAAGCAATACGACAAATTGTCGATACATGTAACATCAGGGGATATCACGATTTTACTACCTCCTATTGTTTCAATAAAATGAATTCAATAAAAAAATTCAATAAGAGAAACAAAGGCAAGCATAAGGCCCCTGTTAGCTTCATCGTCGCGTAAAACTGTTGATAACGCATCTCATGTAATACTGGTAACACGGCCTGGGCTTCTTTTTGGGCCAAGGGTTTCCACTCACTGCATCGGGTACGATTTCAAAACTATTTGGGAGATATATTTAATCGAAACATTTTGTATTCGATAACATGCAGTAAGTAATTACTTATATTTATGTAGCACAGCAGCAGACATAACATTATTTTAAAAAATGACACCTTTACCATCACTGCCTTCCTCTTCAGGTTTCATTTCGTATATTTAAAACACTTATACACAGTTTATTACTTGGATTTAATTGTATAACTGTATAACTATTACCTTATTTTTAAAATTAGGTAACATGCTTATGAAATCCATAGCATGGTAGTAGGGCACTTCTGGTGTTCTACTGGCTAGATACCTTTTTTTTTGCCCGGGACAGTCTTTTATAGATACCACCGCCCCCGGGGGGAGCACGGTGATTATGTGGGAGTCCGTATACCCACCAAAAACCCGGGGTGTTCCTCCAAGCGCCTTTATGTCGAGACTACCGGAACGTTTTGGCAATCGTCTGCGGTCCCGACGACGCTGATCCCCCAGTAGAGGATCCCAACCCGATGGGGTTAGAGTGGACTATGCTCTAGCCCCGTCTTCTTGAGGGGCGCATGGAAACACCGCGCGCGCCGCCTCGGGGACAATGATGTTTGCGATGGACGCCCCTGCGTACGCCGCCCCAGTCTCCAATCATGGAGGTTGGAGAAGGGCGTGAAAGATTAACCTCCGACGCCCTGGTCTCTTTCTGCGGATCGGGAGTTCGGATAGCAATTTCCGCTCCCTTTCCGCAACCTCCTTCTGCCCCATCACCTCCTCGCAGAAGGAGAGTGCCTCCTCCCATGATACTGGCTAGCTACCTCCCTCAAGTTTAATCAACTTAAAGTTATAATAAGTTATATAATAATAATAATAATAATCATATTTATTTTCGTGACCAAAATTCATTCTTATATCATCTTATACAAATATAAATTAAACAACATAAAATAAAAATAACGTAAGATGTACATGCAGCCCTAGCTCTCACAGTAGGATTCCCTGTGTTTGTGAGAGCTAGTTTACTCCCTTAGGTTATCTTAATTAAGAAAATTAATACTTATATTTAAAGAGCAAATGATGTTTTTATTTTAAACGTTTATAGAAATAACCACGAAAAATAATAAAAAATATTAAAGATAATAATAATAATACAAATAAAATTAATTAACATATATTCCTTCTTCTCTTTAATGACTTTAGTGTGTCTATATATTGATTCTAAGTAAATCTTCAGTACCCTTGAAGCCCAATGCTAGTAAGTGGTTTTGGATTTTGATTTTGCAAGTTTGTCTCGTGTCACCTACTATGTCGAGTATTTTGTTTAATTGCTTGTAGATATATGGTCCCAAAAAGTTATAGCATTTTTGTCCTATTCTAGTTTTAGTACTTGGTCCCAACCATGATAGTTTGCGCCTGGATTTTATTTTTGTTTGATCACTGTTCGTAAGAGCTGTTTTATGGAACCTCAGTGCACACGCTAATACAAATATTTGTCTAACTCTTAATTCTTTAGTGTCGCTGTATAAATCGTCTGTTGGATATCTGTAAGGCTTTTTGTGAGCAACTTTCAAAATGACTCGTTGTGCTCTTTCGGCTTTTATCAGATGTGTAATATAGGCTGCGCCCCATGATGTAATGCCGTAGCTGATTACTGATCTGCATAATGCAGTATACACAACATTAATAGTATCTACATCTGCCACTTTTCTCAACCTTTTGAAAATATGTACTAGTTTCCGTAGTCTACAACTCAATGATTTTATTTGTTTGATCCACGATAAGAGCTCATCAATATATATTCATAGATACTTGATGTCACTGACTTGCTCTAGCTTAGGACATGTACATATTTGTTGTATTTTAGCGTCGCATGTGTGAAGATTAATGCATAAGGGATTAGGAGGCGCGGATCGACACGACACTCTAAATGCTATGATTTTCGTCTTCTCCGCATTCAGTGTTAGCAAATTATTTTGCAGCCACTTCACTACTTCACGAAGACCATCATTAGTTACTTTTGATAGTGACTCCCAGTTTCGGTCGTGGAAAATAATAGCGGTGTCATCAGCGAAGGCGAACATCTTGGCTTGACCCACTTTAAGATGGCAAAAGTCATTAAGGTAAGCAAGAAACAGGGACGGTCCGAGTACACTGCCCTGTGGGACTCCAAAGGGGATATCTTGGAACTCACTATAGTAGTCGCCTATCTTTATTCGCTGTCTTCGTCCAGTAAGGTAAGATTGAAACCATTTTAACGCTGTCCCACGTACACCAATGTATTCCAGCTTTTTTAGTAGTATCGGTCGTGACACAGTGTCAAATGCTTTTGCTAGGTCAAGGAAAACGCCAATGCATCTCTGACCTATGTCTAGTTTGCCTGCAACAAAGTCTACCAGTGATGTAACAGCGTCCTCCGTTGATCTTCCTGCGCGGAACCCCCATTGACAAGGAGAAATAATGCGTTCTCTCTCTAAGAATGACATAAGGCTTTTATTAGCAACCTTTTCAAGAATTTTAGCTAAAGAGCTGAGTAGCGATATAGGCCGATAGCTCGAGGCCTGTTCCTGGTCTCCTGTTTTGTAGATAGGACAAACATTTGCATCTTTAAGTGAGTCTGGGAAAATGCCACTTTCGAGACTAAGATTACATATGAATGCAATTGGGTTGGCGAGAACATGCTTAGCAGATTTTAACAATTTATAACTAATATTATCTGCACCTGGAGCAGATGTAGTTTTGAGTGCTGAAATTATTTGTGCAATTTGAACTGAATCAGTAGGACCCAAATATAGGGATTTAGAAGGGGACTTATTTGGCTTTACGGCGGCTACTAGATCGTTTTCGGTAATATTTAGCTTATTTAAAATGTCATTTGCCAGTGTTTGTCCCACGGAGGAAAAGTATTGATTTACATTATTTAGGGCTTGTATTGGAGTAGGTGCTATTTTAATCAGATTTTCGTTTTTTGTGTGCCTTGTGGTAGTATTTATATTGCACATGTCTTTTATTACACTCCATAACTTTTTACTGTTTCCTTTGTTATTAATAATTTGTTTACAGTCATGTTCATTTTTTAAATTCTGCAAAATATTATTGCAAACGTTACGGTATTTCTTATATTTATTACGTAGTTTTACATCATTAGGTCTTTTCTTGCTTTTTTGTTGTAAGAAGTCTCTCTTCTTCATACATTTGATAAGACCAGGGGTGATCCATTCTTTACGAATGTATTTAGAATTTCGAATTAGTTTGACATTAGTATATTCATCAATTGACTGGTTTATGGTTTGCACAAAATAGTTTATTGCCATGCTAGGATCAGTATGACTATATAAACCCGTCCAGTCAACACTTTCAAGGTCTTTGACGATGCTATCATAGTCAGTCTTTTTAACCTGTATATTGTCTTGGCATTCTTTATCACCAACTCCACTGTCAAAACCAATAAGCACTGCATTATGGTCTGTAACATCATTTGAGCAAACTACTACCGTCGATTTTTGCGTGCTCCTAATGAATGCATGGTCAATACAATTATATCCATGAGTTGGTATTTGATGACCATAGATATAACCCTTACATGCTAGTAAATCTAGGTATTCGTCAGCTCGTGGATCTGTGGTCGTCAATTTGATATCTATATTCATATCACCTATTATAACAGCGGTCAAGCCCTTCAGTTCATACAATATCGTTTCCAACGAAGTACGGAAATTATCTATATTATAGACTGAGGGAGACCTATATAATGCTAGGATTGAGTATTTGCTTGAGACATTTACTATGAGGCCAGATGATTCCAATAAAGGTGGTTCCGTTATGCTTATATTCAGACCCGCCCTAGTCATTACAACAACACCGTCGTTTTGATTTAAGTAACGTTTTGTAAATGAACAGCGATAGTTATCCAATGAAATTCCCGTGAACGTATCGTTTAGCCAGCATTCGGTAAAAATGATAACATCTGGTAAGAAATGAATACGTGATAGAAAAACAATGAAAATGTCAAGATTTTTGCGTATACTTCTTATATTTTGACATATTATTGTGAACTTACCTTTACTTTCTTCCAGCTGTAGGTATATTTTGCACATTTCTGGTATAAAAGTATAGTAACTACTTATTATTTCAGTGTTATCGATTTCCTCTGTTAAGTCGTGCCTATCCATAATAAGAAGTTATATGAGATACACGGGTGCGAGAGTTGTGACGGTAAGTGAGGGACAATATTTTTTGTATTTTTATAATTAACTGGTTCGTCGTATTCTGCAAAGAAAAAATCGTACAGTTTGTATATCGTAAGACTTCCGCGGGTGTGAACAGAGCATTATAAGAAAAGAATGTCATACAATACAATGTCAACTGTCGCTAAGCATCTAATAGCCTGTTCCGGAAGCTCGATATTCTAAGTCTAGATTAATACCACCACCGAATCATCTCTGAACACCAAGTGAGATAGTTGACAATGCTTACCAATAGTAAAAAAATATAGTGGGTTCAGAAAACACGCTGTGAGATCAGTTATTACCTTTTTGAAGTCGTTTATCACTCTCGTGTATTTGAACACACCATGCATAAGCCTCTTAAGCGAAAGTTAATGTTCAACCGAGCATCTAGTTTAAGTTTTCGGGACAAACGAAACGAAGTGTAAGTTTCACTCTAGGCGCAGATCAAAGTGAATGTGTAGACCGACGATTGAACCCTCACTGTTTGGAGACACTATTAGGATTTCGTCGTACAAATGATTTCAATAAATGACACTCACTTATCTCTTTTGTCTGTACATGTGCTCACCATTAACTAAACAGTGCAGTCATATAGAAAACGTTCAACTTAAAAGAACACCGCCCGTCTTGATATAACCTCTTTGCATTGACAGACTCAGAAACAGAACTCAATGTTACGAGTATGAAACAATCGTGAATAATTGTCGATACTCACGGTTTCTCCACCCGCAGATTAGGAATTATACGATAGGGTTTTCCAGACACAATACAAAACCCTATTACACGATTTTCGATTAACTCCCGGTGACCAGTGAAACAAACTCAGACTAGGGCTCCTGATAGCTGAAACTAATACACTACATATGAGTGCCTTTGAAAATTGCATAGCAAGCTAGTGATATGGAAAAATAAAAACATTCAGTAGTTCTATTATACGCTTTGTTGACAATCGTTACTCGATACTAGTGCAGAAACATGGTTACATTTTGTATTCTACCAGACACGCTATGAAACAAAGTAAAATAAGGCCAAGTCTATCAAAAACTAACGAAAATAAGTACTAATATCTTAACCCTAGAAAGATAACCATATTCTATCTTACATAAAAGATAACCATGCGTTTCGGAGGCGCCAAGGTATTCAAATGCTTATATTTAAATTATTTAGCAAGATTTGTGTGATTTGATTTTACAATTTAAATGGTATTATAGGTGACACATTTTTATAAACGATAAATATTGTACTTTATATTTGTTTATTATTAATAATTGAAACCAAATGAGTAGACCTCTAAAAAACTAACAAAAATCACGAATATCGCTTAACTATCATAAAATATTGTATTTTACTATTAATATGTATAGTATAAGTCAAATATAAGTATAAAGTCTAGGAAAGCTAATCAGTACCTTAAAATTTTTTTTTAGACAGTCATACATACGTCGATCTTGAAGATAACCATACGCCTCAGGAGCGCATCAACTCGTTCAACTCGTCATAACTCCAAAACAATAATACTTACCGCACAAAAACAGCTGGCCCTCGACGCGGTTGACCGACGACTGAGTTGGCTGAGAAGCACAGATATACACGGGTTTTGTATTAAAAGATATAGTACTATTTAATTCGTGCGGGCGCCTCTGAAGCGTAGGTTATCTTTCTAGGGTTAACTAATAATATCTACCTAAATACCTTTTGCGAGCGAGATGTATGGGTAGTATGTAATGTAAATGAGTAGAATGTGAAGTATGAGTAAAGTAGTATGTAAAGTATGAGTATGAGAAGCAATATTGCGCAACCATTACTAATGTTAGAGTCTGAAGGGTACTTGTAGCAAGTGAAATTACAGGGAAAGAAGTCAAAAGCGTGAGAGACCTTAAAACCAATGCTGGGTGACGAGAGCAGAGCAGGGCCACGCAAAAGTAAAGTTACAAGATCGGGATGGCACTGAAATAAAAGACAAAAAAAAGAAAAAAAAAACCAACATAGCCAAACAGTTGTTCGGAACACTCTCCGTGATAAGATGCAGAGGGATCAACACCTCAATGCAGTGCCAAAGGTCGACTCGGTGTTATTTTCTCTTTACGTCTAAAAGCAGAACCGACATAATAGGTTGAAGACTATATATATTTTTAATCGATTTATCGTTTGTTAAAATTAAAGAAGCTTTAAAGGTTAGTCCATTGACCTCATAAGTAATCTCAAAGTCGCACTACGAGCTATGGAGAGGGCTATGCTCAGGTTTCTCTACGTGATCGAATCAGAAATGAGGAGATCCGTAGAAGAACGAAAGTCACCGACATAGCCCAGAAGATTAGCTGGTTAATGTGGCAGTGGGCACGGCATATACTACGCAGAACAGATGGCCGATGGGGCCGTAAGGTTCTGGAGTGGAGACCACGGACCGGCAAGTGCAGCGTAGGTCGTCCACCGACACGGTGGACAGACGACCTGATAAAGGTTGCAGGACGACGTTTTTGTTGGATGCAGGCGGCTTCCAACTGGTTCTCTTGGAAAGTTATGAGGGCCCTATGTTCAGCAGTAGACTTTCTACGGCTGAGATGATGATGATGAAGAATAGTTAGTCGCTGCATTAGTGTTACAATATTAATCGACTGATAATGGACAGCATTATTCTTGCAATCTAGTGAATCACAGGAAACGTTAAAACAATTATTTCCGTGTCCGTGGAAGCTGAAGCAATAAACATTCCGACTATATAAAAACTTACACAGATCCGACACAGTGGATATTTTTAAAAGACGACAACGAAGGTGTCAGCATAACCCTAGAGTGATGAAAAAAATATACAAAACTGTAAATGGAGTCTTATTCTGAACGAATAAGGATCGCTTTCAAAAAGTGGCCAGATGTAAATGAAGTGACCGTATCAGCTCAGTGACAAAACAGGAATTTCGATCAGGCGTCCGTCAGATTTTCTTTATTAAATTGGGGTGAAAAGGCCAACTTCAAACAGGAACGAGACTAAAATATTAATAAGATGTTTTTGTTGGTTATTGTCGAAATTCCGCTTTGGGTTCTAGCAGTACAAGTTTTTACTGTAATTTATTTCGTGTGAATAAACAGGCCGTGCTTTAAAAATTGGCGTAATTAAAAGATATTTAAATAATTTAATACAATCTAAAATATCTATACAGATAAAGAGTTTTATTGAAGTGTCTCTTTGTAATTGCAAGTGAAAAGTTGTTAAAACTTTTCACTAAACGCATATGAAGATAAATACGGTACATAGAAAAAAAAAAAAAAATTAAATTTGTGTCTGCCTGTCTGTCTGATTGTTCCCGCTAATCTCCCGCTAAGCTCTAAAACGGCTGGACCGATTTTAACGGGACTTTCGCTGGCAAATAGCTGATGTAAGTTATAAGGAGTAATTTAGGCTACTTTTATTTCACCATCATCATCTATCACTACGCGGGTGAATCCGCGGGGAGCAGGTGGTTGTAAATAAAATTAATTATATTATCTTATATGTACACGAATTGTTTGTACATTTTTACATTATAGTTTTTGCATGATACCTACCATATTTTTAGATATGGTCAATCGGGCCACCGTTTGATTATATCAAAATATGAGGTTAAATCTATACTATTATTATAAAGAGGAAAGATTTGTGTGTAAGTATGTTTGTAACGAATTGGCTCAAAAAGTACTGGACCGATTTCAAAAATTCTTTCAACATTAGAATGCTACATTCACCCTGAAGATATGCTTTATAAGATTCATCATCATCATCATCATCCATCACTGCGCGCGTGAAACCGCGGAGAGCAGCTAGTATTTTATAACTCTTGAACTATCGGGTAAGACTTGGTGTTACCAGTTACCAGCATTGTTCGTATTGTATCGTAACATAAAGTTTAAATTCGACAAAGCTGTATGTAGCCTAAGTATCAAGACTTTTTAAATTGTACAACACTATAATAAATCCCAAGTAGGTAATAAGACATTAAAATTACCGACCTTGTTAAAAGATTCAAAATAATATCAAGGTGTTTCTCAAAAGCTTTTTTCGGGTGTTAAGCTAATTGTTCATAATAACAACAACCTTCATTTAACTTTGTTTCAAGTTTGCGATTAGGATCTTTCTATGTTTATTTCAGAGATTTTGGAAGGCATTTTTAAACTTTCTAAATTCCTAAAAATGTAAAACATTTGTAATGAAAATATACAAAGTAATCCACAATAGATTGCTATAGTTTTCTACATCAATGGTTATAGGTGAAGTTATAGGTTGTCTTGGTTATAGTTTAAGAATCTTTTTTAACACGAAGTTTTATACAATAGCTGAAATATTGAAAGCCTTTTAGGGACGTCATCGTGATTTTATTCCACTTACAAAAATGCTCAACTTACCCATAAAACAATAAAATTGTCATCACCATTATCATCAGCCTACACTCGTCCGATCTTGGACATACAAATATTACGTCTTCTTATTTACTTACGTCACAAATTGTTACTTACTCAATGCACCATTCTGTAGATCACCACCAAACATAACTTATATGTAGGTATCATCTTTTAGTTGGTTGTTTGGGAAATGTAAATTACTCATTGCTGTTTCAGCTTGTTTATTATTTGAACTATATTGCCTTTTATTCAAACTTCATTGTGTGATATTAGTGCGTAACTCATTCCATAGCTCGCTAAGTGAGTATAATATTCGTGAACTTCCGTTTGTTATGACCTACTTGGGTAATGGCACTAACGTTTTAAGTCCAGTAATTCAAACGGAAAACATGAATAAATATTAGGCGACACTTTCGCTTAAAAAATGCTTATGGCTGAGTTGCGGTGTGCGGTGTTTATCGTTTTTGGTTATGGATTTTCGCAAAGAAACGAATCAATAAATAATCCAATTTCTTTCCTATTACAAAATTTGCGAACCTGAACATCACCAAGGAGTCATCTTGATGACTCCTTGGTGATGTTCAGGATCAATTGATGCAAACCATTTGCAAACCAAATTTTAAATAACTAACAATTTCAAAAAAGGTGCCACTTTTTTGAAATTGTTAGTTATTTAATATTTTAACAGGTACACTTAATCTTAGCTCAGACCAAATATTTGTGTTGAATTACATATCAATGAGCCTTGAAGCAAGTAAGCTAGCCAGTCAACAGTATTTGCAATTTTCTGCGGAGAATCTGCCATTAGAAGACATCGATCACCTCCATCCTCGACCTGATAGCACGCCGTTCACCAATTTCAATCGACAATGACATTTCAATAATTGAATTACACCAATCACAAGAAAGCTGAAAGTCTTAAGTCAGTAAATATTATTAAGGTTGGGTTTTAATAAAACAAAAACTTTACAAACCTGTAGCCACACTCTGAAAGGCACTTATTTTTCTGATCATCGAACGAAACTCATATTCTTCTAGTTACTTGATAACATAACGAAAAAACAACACCGTTCAGATATTCCTCGTAAACTTTTATCGAGTATTTTCATAAAACGCAAAATGAAACCGCCCCATAAAATTAAGCTAATTTCACACGAAGAGCCGATAATAAGCATAAAATGATCGTCTTATTTAATTATTATTCAAATATTGTAATTAATTGGGTAATAAAGATATGATAACGAAGCCAATTTTTTCGCTAGGTAATAAGATCACTTCAAAAGTGCGAGATAGACTTTTTGTGTCACCACAACGCAAAAGTAGAATTATTTTATTATTTTATCAATAATAATGAATATATATTATGTAAGTACGTGACATTGTGATGTTAAAACATATATCCATCTATGTATCACCACTTATTTCCCTTTTTCTACGTGTGTTATGTGATTTAAACTTTTGCCAAACCAAATATTTAATACTATAATGAACAAACAATAACTAAGGCTACGTAGCCTTAGTTATGGTTTGTTCATTATGTACTTAAAATCCTGTGTGTCATGTTATTTGAATAGGGTAGTTGACACAGTAAAAAATAAATTACAATGTAATGTTAACCTAATAGTAGTTGGAGTAAATAATTCAATGAATAAAAAAATGTATATGCATTGCTTTATTTTGAACAAATAAAATGTGTACAAAAGTTTAATTTCTAAAAACCACGTGACCTCGAACGGAAGTAGCGGTGGAAATGATGTCATAAGGGCAATAACAAAGGTCTGGTGTGATAGTGTCGTGACTCATCAACAGATTGAGAATCAAGCAAGTGAAGAAATCATCTAATATTATTGCTTTAAAACTAAATACATACTAGGTCAAAGGACAAACTGTCGATATAATATAAACACGGTTATAACAGCAACCGCAAATAGTAAGTTTGTTACAAATTTTATATTAATTAAATATCGAAGTTTATAATAGTATTCAATAGTAAATTCGTTTTTCTTGTGAAATGAACTGAAATCTACAAATGTGTAACTGTGGTTACACATTTGTAGATTTCAGTTTTTTTTTATTACGAATGATAAAGTATCTTGACAGAAAGACAGACGAATAGACGGACAACAAAGTGATCCGATAACGGTTGATTTGTCTTTTTGAGGTGGACAATCCTACATACTCGTAAAACAAATTATGCGGCTAAAATGTAGGTTTATTTTTGTAACTGCTTGAGTTATAAACTTTTTTTTAAGAAGATAGTTAGAGTCTGCTCTAAGAAATAAATCAGTTATTTAACCACAGTTTTGTATAAGTCACGTTGATGCATTACTAAAACATGCTAACACGATTGTTGAAAAAAAAAACAACAAAAGTAATTAACTGTTTTATGATTTTATACATTTAACTAACACTCGTGCACCATTGTGAACATCAACATAAACGCCACTATTACCTACACCTCAAAACTTGTGAATAAACACAAAATAAATTTAAAAAAAATGTCATTGGAGTTTTTCCCGCCATCTGCAAGTTCAAGCAGGCAACCTACAAACAAGCAAAACGAATTATAATCACAACACTGTTAGTGTTTGCCTTAGTGACGTCATACGTTATATATGCTGCCATTGAATAATGGTTTTGCGCCAATTTTAAAAGCTGAAATATAAAATATCGTTTATTATAGTTTATAGTTCTATAAAAACATATAAAAAATATGCTGGGTGTGTATTTCAGATCCCTGATTAATTTAACGTACAAAAAAGTCAACAACTCTATTCACGTTCATTATAATGTTGTAACAATAAAACGGGATTAACTTCTACGCGTTGTCGATATCACGATCGTCAATTGAAGCAGACGCAACGACGAGCGCACCGCACTCTAGATCCTGCCGTGCGATTCTCTAATGATTTATCGATGTGCTCGTCGACGAGCTCACCGATGTCAAATACTTTATGAAATATCACCCTTGTAGACAAGGTTGTTTTTCCAATGCTTATTGTCACTCCTCTTTTGTTTCACGGATGTTGTCGATGATGCAACGATGTTTGCTCTTAGAGAATCGCACGGCTGAAGAAGGCTTCCGGACGAAGCCGATACATGCGACGATCTTGATATCGACAACGCGTAAGTCTTAACATTAAGATACAATGACTGTTATGTATGTTTTCAATGTGTTTGTATTATTACATTGGCAACCACAGATATAACAGTTTTTTTTGTTTGACTTAAAGCAATAAGGAAACTTTTATATATTTATATATATACGAGGGCGGGTCAATAAGTCCGTGACTTTTGGAATAAAACACAGATTTTTTGATAAATAAATCATTTTATTTTTCAACGTAGTCTCCCTTGAGCTCTATACACTTTGTCCAACGCTTCTCCAGTTTTTTATCCCTTCCAAAAAATATGATTTGTCAAGGTCCTCAAAATAGGCCTTTGTTTGCGAGATGACTTCATCATTGGAGTCAAATCTTTTTCCACCAAGCCATTTCTTCAGGTTTGGGAACAAGAAGTAGTCACTCGGAGCCAAATCTGGAGAATAGGGCGGATGAGGGAGCAATTCATAGCCCAATTCATGGATTTTTGCTATGGCAACTGCACATGTGTGCACCCTTGCATTGTCTTGGTGGAAAAGAACTTTTTTCTTGGCCAAATGAGGTCGGTTTTTTTTTCAAATCTTCATTGAATCGGTCCAATAAGTTGGCATAATATTTCCCATCGATTGTTCTTCCCTTTTGAAGGTAGTCAATGTGGATTATCCCGCGTGCATCCCAAAAAACAGTCGCCATAACTTTATTGGCTGACAAACCCACCTTGGCCTTCTTTGGCGCCGATTCACCCTTAGAAACCCACTGTTTTGACTGTTGTTTGGTCTCTGGTGTGTTGTGATGGATCCATGTTTCGTCCATGGTTACAAAACGGCGCAAAAACTCCTCCATATTGCGATTAAACAACGCCAAATCTTCCTGTGAAGTTGTTACACGATTGCGGAGTTGGTCGACTGTGAGCAAACGCGGCATCCATCTTGCGGAAAGCTTTCTCATGCCCAAGTGATCATTCAAAATTGAAACCACTGAGCCATGCGAGATCCCTACGGCTTCCACAATCTCTTGCACTTTCAATCTTCGGTCGGCCAACACCATATGTGAATATTTTCGATTGTTTCGGGTGAAGAGACCTCAACTGGGCGTCCAGGACGTTCGGCATCTTCAGTGCTTGTACGGCCACAACGAAATTCAGTAAACTTTTTTACCATTGAAATCGATGGTGCAGAGTCCCCATAGTATTTATCAAGTTTAGCCTTGGTCTCGGTTATGGTTTTTTTTCGCAAAAAATAATGCTTAATAAACACACGAAATTCACTTTTTTCTATTTTTTCCTCAAATTACTGGGTAGTCTGATAAAGATAGCTGTCAAACACAAACTAACTGACGCAGCAAGTTCAAATTTTGACAGGAGTAGTGTTGCTTTTTCAGTAAAGAGGTCAAAAATTCAAAAGTCACGGACTTATTGACCCGCACTCGTATATGTATATATATATATATATATATATATATATATATATATAATTATAACTTTTATATTAAAAAAAAGGAAAATCTCATTAAGACGTACAGGACTGCTTACCCACATCCCATTTCAGCAAGGATTCCATCACCACGCTATTTCTATCTCGGTTGGCTATTATACTTTAAGACCAACTAGATTCGCGTGATACAATATTACTTGGTAAAAATACCCAAATATGAATAGAATAATTCTATTTTTAAAATTAATGCCATTCTAAGGGTTAGAATGGTGTTACATGAATTTGGATTTTAGTATTAACAGAATTAGGACTACCATAATAAAATTTTAGTTTGCTAGTTTAGTTTAGTTTTGACGCGTGTCATAACCGGTCTGAAGTCGGTCATTGGTTAATTATGAATTTGTATTAGCATTAATCAGCATCACTAATATTGTGAGTGGAAAAGTATGCCTGTTTGGATTGATATATGTTACTTTTTCACGTTAAAACTACTGAATTGAGTTTGTTAAACCTTTAAACATAGATACAAAATACTACGGGTATCCCTTGAAGCTCCGTAGTTCACTCTTGAGCTCTCCAGACACTGCTACGCGATAGCTCGTCCTCTTCCAACTGCGCCGTTAGGCAGTTCAATTGAGGCATATTTCCGCGTGTGCGGCAGACTGTAATAATACAGTACTGTAATAATGTTTCCGATTTAAATTATTAGTAAATAATACTGATAGAAATGACATTAAAACTAATGGATAAATTAGCCATTAATTTCATATCAATAACGTTTATAATCGCGCGTGCTACGAAGTTGAGATAAGATAATAGCGTAAGAAAACATATTTCACTTAAACTAAAGTATTTTATTAAAATATTAGCAACTGTCCGCGACCTAGTTTGCGTAGTAAGCTCGGCCTTCGGCCTAAAAAAATTAAAAACGATGGGAGGTTATGGCGAGGCCCAAGGCCGAGCCTACTACGTGAACGAAGTCGCGGGCAGTCACTAGTATTTAATGAAATAGACGAAATGTCGGAGGAAACATCAAAGTCAAAGATTTTATTTGCAAGATGTGGATAATATATTATGTTGTGAGATTTATAATATATTTAAAAGTGCCATATAGGAACATCCTAGCCATAATTAGCATGTAAATGGATATAGGAGACAAAGTGATACATAAAAAAAAATATACAGATCTATGTCATGTCGTGAGAGCTATATTAATTTACATTTAACACCGCAATATAAAATAAAAGAAATGTCATTGAATAAATAAATGTCAACGAAGAATTTCAAAGAGGATGAAGTCACATTTTGAAATTATAATTTATAGATATCATTGTCATTTAAATAGTCAACTATATTTTAATAACATTTCTTCAAAGGTATGTTCTTAACTTTTAATTTAAAGCTACTCGTAGATAAATAAAAATTGTAATGCTTGCTGGTAACTTATTATAAATCCTTGGAGCCATACAATATACACTTTTTTAATATGAAAAACTGGATTTACTCACGTAAAAAAGTCAGATCTTTTCGACTATAGTTTCAACCACATCCGGTGGTCTTTTTCAAGGAAGGATGTGGATGAAACTATAGTCGGAAAGATCTGACTTTTTTAGGTGAGTATATCCCGTTTACCATATTAAAAATGTGTACAAACCGCGTTAGTTTTCATAATAAAATATACACTTTTATTTAGTAAAGCCGTACGAGATGGTAAGTTGCAGGTGAGTTGCACAGTATTGATTTATGCCTAATGTTAAAATTCAGATATTTGTATAGTAACATCAATTGGTTTTGCCAGTTTCCCGAAAAAGTTATAAAAAATTGCAATTTGATACAATATAATACAACTATTTCCTACCTTTGACTTTGCAAACCTACCACCCAAGTAATTATCAAATTTAATTAACGATTCATTATACTTAAACCTAACATGACCAAAATGGAACTGATTATCATCAAAATACATTAATTATAATATACAGACACCAAAAAAGTGTACAGACAATGAGGTTATTATTTTTTACTCAGCTGGGTAATCACGTTGCAGAACACGTGTCGTAATTTGTATATTCGTATCTTCACCGAGTGGAATGGAGCTGTGTAGCTATATCCTATATAAGGCCTTTGATAATTTGTGCACAATATTGAATGGTTTGGAATCGATAACTGGTCATGAAAGGGAATGAAAAATAATACATATAAACCGATATTCACACCTTCACGAAAGAGCCATAGCGCGACTGAACGCACGACGCGACGCACCGCTTCATCAAACAAGTACAATTTGAAAAATTTAATACCGACTTCCATTCTATTCAGTTATTGGAGTGTATCTCAAAACCTACTGGACCGAATTTGATAAACGGGACCACTCGAGAAGCACCAGCTTTCAAACAAAAAAAAGTATTTTGAGAATCGGTTCACCCAGTCGAAAGTTATGAGGTTACAAACATAAAAAAAAAAACATTCAGTTGAATTGAGTTCCTCCTCCTTTTTTGGAAGTCGGTAACTGATGTCTATGCCTATTGGACCCGGGCGGGGCAACGTCCGACTTTGCAATCTATCCAGGTAGTATCTAAGTGAGTAGGTATGTCTCGCGTAGTTACTGATATCAGTTCTGTAACGTAGCGGCGCCGTCTTGCGTGCAATCGCACTATGGTTTTTTCGTGGAGCGATGAACATGGGTTCATAATAATTAAAAAATATGTATTTTTTTCTTTCATATTCATATTCATATTCATATTCATTTATTTATAACTTATTGTTACACGTCCATTAAAATTGTTAGGTACAAACATGATTGTACAAGAAACAATACAATACATCTGTACTTATAAATACAAATACTCATCAAAAAAAAACACAAGAAATTATACCAAAAATGCTTAGTTAGTTAACACACATTAAAATTCTATTTTCATTAATAATAATTATAAAAATTTAAAAATGTCAGATACCATTGTATATTGTATCATAATTAACAATTAAAATAAATTCAATTTATGTCAGATACTATTTTCATATTATTTAAATAATTCGTCAAAACTGTAAAATGTTTGCTCAACAAGCCATTTTTTTATTTGACATTTAAACGAATTAATTGAAGTGGCGTTTACTATGTGTACTGGCAGCCGGTTGTAAACCGACGTTGCCATGACGTGCACCAGCCTTGATGTCTTGACGAGACGGCTTGGAACTGTGCGCAGACGGTGCGCGTGCCGCGTGCCGTATCCGTGCCCGTCAGCGGTCCTAGTGTACTCCTCCAAGTGCTCCCTAGCATAGAGAGCAGCTTGAAGGATCACCAATGATGGGACTGTAAGGATTCGCAAGGATCGGAACAGTGGTTTTACTGGTGTGTCTTGTACCACTCGCACCATGGCTCGTACGGCTCGCTTTTGCATCCTAAAGACGCGTCCCCAGTCAGCTCCACGACCCCAGAGCTCGATGCCATACTGTAGATGCGAGTGCACTGACGCGAAGTAGCAGTTCCGGACCATCTCTGTAGGCAGGATTGCCGACACACGCCAGAGGGCGAAGCAAGCGCGACCGATCTTTTCGCACAGCTTATCAATGTGAGACTCCCAAGTTAGTCCACTATCTAGCTGAAAGCCTAAGAACGCTGTTTGCGTTACCTGTTTTATTAATGCACTTCCAACTGTGACATTAAGCTTTCTATAACTACGGCCGGATAGGTTGAACACTATACATTGTGTCTTATCAATATTCAAGATAAGACCATTGTTTTTAAACCAATAGTTTAGGTCCGACGCCACATCATTAAGCCTCATTTCTAGTTGGTCAAGGGAGGGTGCGGTTACCACTGCTGCTACGTCGTCCGCGTACATGAATACGTGCCCATTTCGCACGTTCTCTGGCAGGTCATTTAGGAGAATGGAAAACATTATGTTCGAGAGTGATGAGCCCTGTGCCACCCCTATGAGAGTCTGCAACGGTTTCGACTTCACTCTACCTCCTTCGCATACCACTACCTGGTGTCGATTTGTCATGAAGTCAGCCAGCAAATAAAGTGCAGATCCGTCGATCCCATAGTGTTTCATCTTGGTGGCAATTACGCCATGGTCTGCAACGTCAAAAGCTTTGGACAAGTCGCAGAAAATCACTGCGACATTCTGCGAACCTTCGCGTGCCTCCAGTATGCGCTTCATCACCTCACGAGCCAGGCACGTAGTGGATCTGCCAGTGCGATAGGCATATTGCCTGTCCGATAATATATTCGACGCTGTCAAGTGTTCAATCAATCTTGCGCTAAGTCCGTATTCAAACACTTTGGCAATCGCTGGGATGATCGATACTGGCCTGTAATTATTTATTTCTTCTTTCTTTCCTTTTCCCTTGTACAATGGCGTTACCTTGATTTGTTTCAATGTGGACGGATATATGCCATTTTTAATGCAACTATTGTACAAACAGGAAAGTGTTTCAGCTAAGGGGGCAGCTATGGATTTGAGGAGTGAGACGGAGATATTGTACACATCTTTCGACTTTTTATTTGCAACTCCAGTCCTCAGCGTGTGAAATATTTCCATTGCTGAAAAGGGTTTTAGTCTAATGGACCGGTCAGAAGCTGGCCGCGCTGCCGCTAGAGCTCTTCTGGCAGCGTCAATGTCGGCAGTGGGCGCGCCGCAAGTAGTGGCTGCACATAAAAAGTGTTCATTCACTGCGTTGATTGCATCCGACCTGCTGGCGAACTTTGATCCGTCGCTTTGAACAAGGAGATCGGTGTACTCGCGGTATTTTTTTGATTTTCCCGTTTCAAAATTAACCACGTCCCACATTGCCTGAACCACGTTTGAAGATTTATTTATGATTTTGCAATAATAATTACTTCTTTTAATTTTTACCATGTCATTGTATTTATTCTGGAAGTCGTCAATTTTTATAGCTAATTCATAATTTAAAGGAAATTTACATTTTAATTTTTTCATGTCACGTATTATATTACTTAAATTAATGATATCCCTAGTAATCCATGAATTTTGTTTTATTGCAACTGGTATTCGTTTTACAGGGAAACAAATGTCGATTTTGCTAACAAGAACATTTATAATTGCTTTAGCGAGGCAGTCTGGTAATCCCGAGTTTTTAGATATTAACCCATTCCAGTCCACACTTTCAATAGCTGTAACAAAATTACACTTGTTTGCCTGGGTGTAGGTCCGGCCGAGCCTAGTGGGCGCGGGAGCAGCTCGTGTCTCGCACGGCACCACCGCACGCACCGCATAGTGATCGCTCAGGTCGGAATCTATGGAAGAAGCGCGAGAGTCCTGCGCGATCTCGCTGCTAACGTACACGTGATCAAGGCAGGTGCTCGTCGAACCCGTCACTCTAGTTGGAAAATCAACAATATTACACAAGTTATTAATCGTTAACAAATCTTTCAATTTTTTTTGGTCGCTACTCAATGAATCTCGGAGGTCTATATTCATGTCCCCAACAATAATGTAGTTTTTTCCTATTTCTAATAGCTTATTGAGCAAACATTCCATAACTAGAAAAAAATCGTTAGGTTTTGTCAAATTCGAGCGGTAGATACACACTAAAATCAGACTAATGTCAATAAGTTCGATGGCGGCTACTTCAAATATTTGCTCCACCGACATATTGGTTAAGCATTCTAAGTTTTTATAAGCCAAAGTTCCCCTAACATATATACTTGAGCCTCCATGAACTATCTTCGGTCTACAATAGTATGAAGCTAGAGTGAAATTATTTATGTTAATACAAGTAATCTCATGTTCCCTTAACCAGTGTTCGGTGATGCAAAGAAGATCGCACTTCATTTGGGAATATAGCTGTACTTCTAATTTATTCGTCTTGTTTTTCAGTGACGCAATGTTTTGTAGGCATATTCGCAGAGAACCGGTTGCTTTATCTTCGTCAGCTGTTTGATTATTGTACTGAGTAGGCAATGACGCATGCAAAGTGCTCGGTCTCATTCTGGCAGGTACGTCGGGCGCGGGTGTGAGCGAAAAAACCACTCAGTAAATCTAATACCTTGCGGCCATGCAGACGGCGTTGTAACTTTTTCATACATAGTATCGGGTATACTGATTATGAAAGATGCATGTGTTTTAGACTTTATATCTCGTTTTATAACTGTATAATCTGCGTTGGCTATTTTGTTTAAAAACATTTTAACTTGTTCTGGTGTGGTATCTATTTTAAACTGCCACGCCTGGATATGTCTCATTCTTTCTGCTGCTTGTAGATCTTCGTTGTTTCCTACGCCAATGACAACAGGTCTTTGTTTTTTATTAGGCCGAGACTGGGGCCTTTTTGTAACGACCTCCCATTGTCCTTTGGTATTGTCAAGTTTTTTATCCTCGACGCCCGCGCATGCAGCTATTGTGGTAATCTGCGGCTTTACTATCGTCTCGTTAGGTGTTAATTTTGCAATAAGTGTATCTGCCACACAAGATAATGGTGGCATAGTCTTGTTTGATGTCACGTATTTCGTGGACGACTGACTTCCAGACGGCTCAGACTGACTACTGACGGGCGCTTGGCTCTTCTCGTTGGATGTTGCCTTGGCGACGGGCTTCTTTGCAGCGGTTGAAAACAATACCGTAGGGACACATGATCCATTACCGGAGTCATAATCAGTGTCTCTAGTAGTACCGTGCAAGCGAGCTCGACGGATTGATCGCCGCGGTGCGGGCGGAGTTGGGGCGCATTCAACCGTTGGTTTCGGCGATACCGGCTTTAATGTACCCCCAACAGCTGATTTTAACTGTGTTATTTCTTGAGTTTGTTCGGAGATAATCACTTTCAATTCACTCACAGTACAGTTCATCGATTGAATTTTAGACATTAGATCAGTTACGGTCTTTGTCAGTTCGCGTACAGAAACTTCAAGTGCTTTTGTAGCCATTCTAGGTTTTCACTAACAAAAAATTACTGGAGCACGTTCCGTCGTGTACGCCGCGATCGAGCGAACTTTTCACTTTCATGACCAGTTGTCGAATCCAAACCAATCCAATTCACTGTTCAATATTGTACACTAATTAACTAAGACCTTATTTATGAAGGTTTCGTATAAGGTGACCCGGGGCTATTGCGACGCTTCTACGATTGATATGGAATTTAGTGAATCTTTAAACTCACATACAAACATGCGTGCACACTATTACACCGAGGCAGAGTATTTGGCATTGCGGTGGTACACACCAAAAGGAGTTACTCATTCTGAAATAATTTGATTTGAGCGTAATCACAATGCGAACCTCGATCTGGGTTTGGATATGTACGTATATGTCAGTCATCAAGTTACCATAGTACAGGCTCTGCCTAGTTTGAGATGTGTGTTTAAAATGTGGATGTTGAAAAAAATCTCGGAACGGTTTCTGATTCTGATTTCCAAAATAATATGCTTGGCGTCGACGAATCATGGGTACATTCGGAAGCATTCGCCAAGTCTCGTCCATTTTCATTATACCGTCTACCCACAAAACTTCCCATCAACTTTTTGCCTTATTATTCAGCAACTGACGAAGTTATCTCGTTAAATGCACCGAGAGTTTGCAAGGACAAGAGCTCAAAGTTTGAAACCCGTTATCCAGCATAAAATGAACCTCAAGAAATAGTCAACCAACGACAACTTTATTGCCAAGATTGAAAGCCGTCGGGTCTAGCTAAGCTGGTTGATTAACTCAATGCAGAATTTAAGGTGCTTCATCATATTTGTCTCTGTTTAAACGGGCCGCGGAAATTGTAATATGACGCTTAATTTAGTTTGAGATTAACAGTTTGCTTACGTTGAGTTATATAAAGTTAAAAAGATGATTAATTTTGCTAGCTTTGGTGGGCAAACATTTTCTAGCTGTTTTCCCTTAGAAATATGCTTAACGATTAATTGGCGAGAAATCGAGTAACCATAAAACAGTGTAAACCAGCTTATGAGCGTGACTTCGTCCGCGTGGAATAAGGTTATGGCAATATATCGGGTATTACAGGTAAAAACCATCACAAATCCTAATTGAGTAAATAGTCGTTCAGTCGTTTTTGCGTGATTAGATTCAGATTCAGATTCAGATTCAGATTCAGATTCAGATTATTTATTTGCCTTATAACAATGAACGTTATATTAGGTATGTCATTTTACAATAGATTCTTATTATTAATAATGTCATTAATTAAATATTATAACAAAAAAGTCATTAATTAATATAGTTACAAAATTTATAGAATAATATAGAATTATACATTGAATTAAAATAAGGAAGTAGGTATATCAGCATAATCATTCTTTAAATAAGTATGTCAAGTAGGTAATTTAAATTGATATAAGAATCAATATGAAATAGAAAATTATTAAATTATACATTAAATTAAGATATGTAAGTACATCAGTATCATCCAATAATCATTTATAAAATATGTCAAGTACTTAGTTAGGCAATTATAATCTATCAGAGTAACATTATTAAAATATTGTACCTATATACATAATTAAAATGTATTTTATTAGTCAATGTTTATAAAAGAGGATTCATTAATTTTCATATCCATAAACTCACTTAAATTGTAAAATGGATTTCTTTGGAAAAATACTTTTAATTTTGTTTTAAAATCTAGCATAGGTAAATCTGATATTGATATAGGCAGTTTATTGTACATTTTTATTTTGTTGCAGGAACCTTGCTTTTTTACTTTTACAAGCTTCACCTTAGGTTCGTGAAGTTTTTCCTTATTTCTTAAGTTATAACTGTGAGTGTCCATTTTCCTAAGATATTTATCTTTTTCAAGGTGTATCTGTAATAAACATTTATATATATAGAGGGATATAACTGTCATGATTTTATTTTGAATAAAGTACTTCTTTGCTGATACCCTCCTTTTCAGTCCATTAATTATTCTGACTGATCTCTTTTGACATCTTAATATTTTACCCACATCAGAACCATTTCCCCATATTGTTATTGCGTAACTTAGCACAGAGTGAACATAGGCATAGTATACAGATATAAGCGTTGTTTTATTAACAAGGGGCTTAAGTTTCAAAAGGGCATAGTTCGCACTTGATAATTTTTGACATACTTTATCAATATGAGGAGCATGACTTAATGTATAGTCAATTGTGTAGCCGAGAAACACATTTTCAGTTGTTGTAGCTTTGTACTGTTTAATTTTTTTAGTATAATATTTCATTATAATACTTTTATCTTTGTTTAAAACTATCCCATTACTTTCAAACCAAGCTTGCAAACTCACCATTGCCTTAATTATCTTTTCATTCAAAATTATTTCATTCCGGTCTTTTATGCCTACGTGGGTATCGTCAGCAAATTGGTTGATAATAGCCCATTCAGGAAGACAGTTTGCGAGGTCGTTGACATATATTAAAAACAAAAGTGGCCCAAGTACTGAGCCCTGGGGGACACCTATATCAACATGACCCACTTCAGATTTGTACTCACTTACACTAACAATCTGTGATCGATCTGACAGATATGAAATCATCATATTTAATTCTACTCCACAAAAACCATAGTGTTTTAATTTAAGGATAAGTATGTCATGTCGCAAACAATCAAATGCTTTTGATAAGTCACAATATATGCTAGCACATTTTTGGGATTCATCAAAACTCTGTAAAATGTAGAGTACTACTTCCCTAATGGCTAGTTCCGTGGATCAATTTTTTCGAAACCCGAATTGGGCTGGTGTAAACAACTCATTTATTTCAAAATAGCTTAGAATTTTCTTCTTTATTACCAACTCTAAGATTTTTGACAAGGTTGGAAGTATACATATAGGTCGATAATTTTTTGGGTCGTCGTGTTCACCCTTTTTATAGAGAGGTATTATTCTTCCAAACTTTAAGGAATCAGGAAAAACGCCTGCTTTTAAGCACGAGTTAATGACCTGACAAAAAAGATCCAGTAGTAAATAATTTCTCAATAGAATTTCCTTTACTGTTTTAGTATGCATATCGTAAACGTCAAATGATTTCTTGCCTTTCATGTTCAGAACTATTTCTCTTAGCTCATCCGTACCTAACATTTCAAATTTTATACATGACATAGGTTTTCTTACCTTATTTAAATAATATAAACATTTATCTATATTTATCCGGATACCTTTCGTAAGGTCACGAGAGATATTTAAAAAGAAATTATTAAACAAATCTGCGATTAATTTACTATCTGCTATCTTTACACTATCATATTTAATACATTTGACGTTGGTTTTGACTCTAATTTTATTCTTAACTTGTTCATTAACTATTTTCCATGTCTCATGAATTTTATTCTTTGCTAATGTAATTCTCTGTGAGTATTGAAATTTTTTAGCTGACTTCAATACTTTTCTTAAAATTTTTTTGTATTTCCGAATTTTAATTTTTCTTTGTTCGGTTGGAATCATATTTTGGATCATTTCAAGTTTCGCAAGATTTTTCTTTGATATATCAATGCCTGTCGTTGTGAGCTTTTGGTTAAATTTTTTACTTCGTAATTTTTTCCTTGGAAACGCGATGTTGTAGCAGTATAATATAGATTCTAAGAAAATATTCGTTTTGGTATTTGCATTTTTTGCATTATAAATTTGGTCATATATTTTTTGATAGTCTATATTAAAGAGGTAATGAAAATAACTGAAATTATTCTTAGAAAATATTCGTGTGTATATTGGAACATTCGCCTGAATTTTCTTTCTATGTTCACTTGGTATTTTAAGCATAATTACATTGTGGTGGAAAGCTTCAGATCCATAACCGTTCCATAAGCAGCTTCAAAATTAACAATAAAATTATCAATACACGATGAACTAGCACCTTGTGTTCTTGTAGGCTTGTCAATAACGCATCTGCAGTCAAAGTTAATAAGAATGTCAAGAATTTTTTTTATATTATTATTATCCGGAGTCAACAAGTTTAAATTAAAATCACCAGCCACTATTATTGGCTTGCCTTCTCTAGTTAGCTTGTGCAAAAGTTTTGTTAGTATGTCAAAGAATAAGAGAAGATCCTGATCTGGTCTATACAAGCAGACAATTACAGTTTTTGAGGCACGCATTTCAATAGCGGCAAGCTCACAATTCATTTCGAAAGATAAGTTATTGAGATCATTCCTTATTTTATAATCAATGCCCTCTTTTACAAATATAGCCGTTCCGCCGTGTTCAAACATTTTTCTGTGAAAATAGGTAGCAAGTTTATAATTGTTGATATTCATACCAATCAAATGATGATCTTTAGCCCATGTTTCAGTTAAGCACAAAACTTCACATTTGTGTGAAGCCACTAAACATTCCAGTTCTAAATATTTATTGTGAATACTTTGCATATTTGAATAAATAATCATGTTTTGTTTACAGTATGCTCGTTCAACTGAAAATTTGTTTCGTAAAGTTGATTATTTAGTTGACTTTGGTACTTAATAAATGTAAGGGAAGAAGTCCCTCTGAAACTTTGTGTATACACTGCCATTATATGCTGAACGATTTGACTTTTTACTATGCCGTATGTTGCACTAAAGTTTATATCTACGAACTTCACATTTTCATTCATGTTTGCTAGAGAAGCTATTTTGTTGTTAAGCATGAAAATTTTGTCTTTATTTCTGAAATCATATCGCATACCGGTTATCATAATATTAAATTCCCTCTGCGGACGTTCTACTATATTTTGCAACTTCTTTATGTACGCGTTATTTACCACATATGTATGCTGATATTGACTTATAAGAATATAAACTGTGTCACCTTTCCCAAAATTTTTGGTCTTTTCATTGAAATTTTCTAAAATGTTTTCCATAGTTGCCCCTGGTTTACATATATTAATCAGGTTTTTAGGTAAATCCATTAGATTTCCTATTTTACTTATTATTCCACGTCCTATTTCATCGGACATGATTATTCCTTTGCATGCTGTCTTCGACCTTGATGTTGTCACTTCGCTCTTGTCTATTAAATTTAAGGGACATTTTTTGGAAATAACATTTTCTATTGTCATACATTGAGTTTCTTCCAGATTAATTTTATCTAATTCTAATCTCTTCTGTTCACATGCATTGTCATAATTTATTTTTAATTCGTCTCTCTTCAAACTTAAACATTTGTTCTGTAAACATTTTGCATGTTTTGTTAGTTTTTTTATTTTTTTACAAAGTGCCTTAAATTTATTTGTTTTCAGTCTATATTTGTTGTTATTTTTTGTTTTCAGCTTATTTCCAATGTTTTTAATCTCGTTTACTAGATTTAAATTCTTTTCTTTTTCTTGTTTCAGCCAAGTAGAAAGCTGCCGTGTTTGCATTTCTAGGTCCAATAAGTTCTGCTGGTAACTGTGGTGTTTTGTCAATGATGTCGGAGAACCCCCTGCTGATGCTGATTGAATATTTTCGTTTTGTAGTACAAATTTGGCTATTTTCCTTTTTCGTCCTGTTATTGGTGAAGAGTATGCATCGTTGTATTCAATTTTCTTGTATAATTCTATAATTTTATTTTTCTTCTCTAATTCTTTCTCTAATTTGCCCTTTTCAACTAGTAAGTTTTCTATTTCATTATTCGCAGATAATAAATTTAATTCCAGTTTAGAAATTTTCTCTTTGTTTGCAGTATGAAAGCTCATATCGAACATGTCAGGGTGTGGTAGACTAATCCTTGTCGACTCAAATATGGAAGAATCTGATAAGCTTCCCAGCGAGGTAGCTCTCTGTAGGCGAGGTACTCTGAAGGTTATGTTATCGCATTCCATGTCAGTCATTTTATTATTTTTTAGTTTTTATGCTCGGTGTTCAATTAAAAGGTAGATCATATGTAACGTATTTTTGCTTTCTACACAAAATCAATCCCCAAAACAACAGAAAAACAAACAAAAAAAATTTCGCTCACTTGGACTCGAGATCAGTGCCTTCGGCATGTGAGTCCATTATTTGAACCACTTGGCTAACGGAACGGATACTGTAGGTGGCGAAAATAATATTCAGTACAACATGCTGTCGATAGTAAAATACGTTGACTTTTAGCTTGGGTCCAAAGGTTATGTTTACTTGTTATGAACGGCAAATGTGTAACCGTCAAGTTTTATAGCAATTAAGGTTGTTTTACTGTAAGATCACAGAAAATTAGCACTGTTTAACCGTAGTATAGTTCACTGGTGTATGTTTTTAACAAATATAGTTACTTTAATTTGGAAACACAGCTCTAAATAATATCACGATTTTAGTCACTCGTTTCGTGTTGTTTTCGACTTTATTTGAGCGGATCACACTTGTACATTTTAAATAGATCCAAGCTTACACTTTTGCACTGATTTTAAATTGTAATTTGAGTAAATTTCATTTTAAAACATTTAAAAATACGGAGACGATGTTACACTTCAGGCGGTGTTGCCACTGTAAGATTGTGTAAGATTAAGTAACAATGATCTAAATATAAACATTTATAATGAGAGATTTTGTGATTGCATGTATCTACCGTTTTATAATCACTTAAAAAGTATTTGTGTGATGTATTGTATGATTCATAGCTAAAATTTGATTATCAGAATTGCCTACAATTAGAAGAGGCACGACACAAAAATAAAATAGAATTGTATTGCCAGAACCATAAAAATATTACAAAAGTTTTAACATTTGTCAAGGTTTAAGATAGAATAATGTATAGAAACTAAATTAAAATTATTAATAATACCTACTCAAAATTTACTTTTAATGATTATGGCAATTGGGGTAGGCTCAGCGTTTTTCTGCGTGAACTAGGTCTACACAGAGATGGTTTTCAACATACCCCATTGCTTGAGCTGAGATGTTTGTCAAGCTTATTAGACATGTAAGCAATAAACCGCGTATAAAGGTTGATCCTAGATTACTTTGTCGGAGTGTGTGTGTGTGTGTGTGAGTGAGGTATTGAGGTCACTTTTGTATTTTAAAAGTTGTTTCAAATGTTTTTTTTAGCACGATCAGAATCATCAGCATACATTTAAATTTTATTTTAAAAAGTTCGAAACTAATCTTTGCCCTCATAGCAGGCGGAAGATTATTCTAAATTTTCGCCGCTCTGTATTTAAAACAACATTTTTTCCAGTGGTCTTATGCTTAAGTATAGACAAAAGAAGCACGGACTTACTGCGCGTATTTACGGTGTGAATATCTCTAAGCCAAGTTAGCTTCTCAAACAGGTATTCAGGCTTCTTGTACCAAATTATTTTTTTAGTGGCACAGGCTAGCTATAAAGCTCTTTTCTGGCCTTCATTGTCATAACGTTGTTCGATGGTTACCTATTATCAGAGAAGCGGAATTTCAGAATAGGCATTCTGAAATTTCGTTCTAAAATTGCCAACAGTGTTGAACAGGAATCCAAAGTTACAGCTACCACACTATTCCGCGTGGAAAACATATTTTGATGTAAATTTAGTTTTTACAGTATTTTTATATATTTAATATGAAGGTATACAAGTACAATTTGAAAAATTTAATACCGACTTCCATTCTATTCAGTTATTGGAGTGTATCTCAAAAACTACTGGAGCGAATTTGATGAAATTTGAATGGGACCACACGGGAAGAATTTTGAGAATCGGTTAACCCAGTCGAAAGTTATGAGGTAACAAACATATAGTACCTCCTCCTTTTTTTGGAAGTCGGTAGCAAAATACTCCTGTAATTACTAGTTTTGAAATTTTTATATTTATTTTACGGGTTATAGACAAATGACCATAACCTCCTGTATTGTCTTGGTTTTTCTTTTATAAGTACCTTTGCTGACAATAATTAATACAACAAAAAATAATTAGAGAAATTGTTCTATCCATTCTCTACTAGTTAAAGCGTGACCAGGAGAAATAGGGGTTAATGTTTAAATAATTTTAAAATAATAATTTTAACATAGATAGATAAGAGACAAGGCACAAAGCTTGTCTATGACAGTTGCAGTGTTATCCAGTAATGGTAGTTTTTCTTGCCACAGCACTGCGCTGATCAATCCGTGACATGATTTGGGACCCAGTAATTTTACTTGCTATAGTGCCCTTCACACCCTAATACAGTAATGCTTGTGCACTGTTGTTTCGAGGTAGAATATCTTGCACTGCGGTGACACTAACTAACAAGGGTTCTTGCACAAGAGCCGTACCACCTAGTAGTTTCTACAGCTGTCAGTCTTTGGTTTCATTGACTTACCTGGTCAAATCAAACGTTTCGGACTTCGGCCTCTAAGCCTTGTGTCCTCTAAAGTTTTATAGATACCTATTACATTGTTTTTGTCGTCTAGCTGCTACCTACATTTTCTGACTTTACAAATACTATTACTTATTCATACGATGAAACAAGTTTTTTAATAATATGAAGCAACGTCTAACATTACAAGGTCTTCATGTCCCAAACTAGGTAGAACCTGTATCATGGTAACTTCATGACTGATAAACACACACACCCAAAGACAGCTCAAACAGATATGTTTGTGAACACAAATGTTTGAACTGTCCGGGTATCGAATCCTGGACCAGCGGCTCAGAAGGCGGGTACTAACTGCGCTAACTGGCCAATCAATCTATCATCTGGTACAATGGAATAAAGGTACTGGATACATAATGGTGAATACTATTAGTAACCTTTACTAATATTAAAGTATATATCTTGCCCCTTTTCTAAGTATTATTACTTTAGTTTAATAATATAATTAAAACGAAACTGTTACTAAAATGTGTTGTTGTAATAATTTGCTAGAACTATAACTCTACAACATACAACGACGTTTGAAAACTATTTTTTATTTTTTATTAGCTAAATGTTAAATTAACTCGCTCGCTACATTTTAACTATGATTTTAAAACATATGATAACATTCAATTTGTCACGGTATTGAAATACTGTTGATAATAATATTATAAAATGACGTCAATACGTCGTCAAACTAAAATAATTTGGTATTTAAAACATGTTAGAATCTGCTTTACATAAGTGATCATTGTTTAGGGGTTTAATTGTTATTTCGGAATATGGTGCAATATATAAATAACTAGCTGACCCGCGGCTTTGCTCGCTTAGTCTTGGTGTAGTGGTGGAAATGCCGTTTTGGAACCTCGAGGTCATGGGTTTGTTCCACAGTTTGGAAAGTCAGACCCAATAGGTAAAACACTGTTTTAAACTATCACGGTTGTTCTCTAAAGTTATATGATTATTAACGGGATATTTACCGTGGTAAGGTTGTGGAATGAGCTCCCGATATTTCGGCGCAGTTACATGCACCCAAATCCCAAACCCAAGACCCAATAGGGTTCAATAACTGTCCAACCCGGGTAAACTTTGTACCGATTAAATTTAAACAGTATTTAAAAGCAGATTATTACGATCCAAACGATGACATTAGAATATGATTTTTGCTACAGAAGATTCATTAAATCTCGTGAATGAAGTAGAAGAGATTTTTAATGATGGTACTTTTAGTTGGTGCCCTTTCCATTTTCTACCTACTTCCAAAAAAAGGAGGAGTTACTCAATTCAACTGTTTTTTTTAATGTTTGTTGCCTCATAACTTTCGATTGGGTAGACCGATTCTCAAAATTCTTTTTTTGTTTGAAAGCTGGTGCTTCTCGTGTTGTCCCATTTATGTTAGTTATGTTATAATTTCATAAAATTCGGTCTAGTAGTTTTTGAGTTATACTCCAATAACAGATTTTTACCAAAGTAATGGAACGGAGGTCGGTATTAAATTTTTCAAATTGCACTTGTATCAGTGTGTAGTCATGCCGAAAATGGAAGTAACTCTGTGTCAACTAAAGTCTATCCTTTATTATATGTGCTATTTCCCAAAAAAAAGAGACGACATAATATCTTAATGTAGTTTAATAACAAAAGTGGTGCCATATTTCATGCCAAAAATAGTTCAATGATATGATTTTTAAGGGCTGGAATTACATTACTAACGATTGTAAAAATATCAATGATAAAAAATATAATTAATAAATTTGTTTCATAATTTGAAATTTTTTTTCTAAAACAAAAGTTCATCAATGAATGGTGCGTGTGTAACAAACGGCACAGAACAAACAATGTTAGAAAAAGCCTGAAATTCTAGGATTAATAAGAAAATTAATAAAAAATATGTGACAGTTGCAAAGTTATTATCTATCCAAAATACTGGCGCCAAATAAGGAACTAACTGATGGACGCGATGCGAATAGGTATATAAATTAAGAGATAATCAGATAACCAATGCACAGATGCAACTAATAGCGAAATAGATAAGCATGGATGAGTTTTTTGACAAATTACGTCAATTATATCTAAAAGTATAAATTTAGTTTTAAAAAACAAGTGACAAATCGTCACGGGGGTTTTGTATTATTTTTCATTTTAACATTATCGACAAAATGAATCGATGTTTTTATAATTAATTTCAATCTTGACGCAGTGGGTACACGGGTAAACAGGAATTACCCCTATACCCACCGGTGGGTGAAACCAGTGGGTACGGGTCGTGAACCTAAATTAGTAGCAATTTTATCCAGCGTTTATATTTACTAGCCTTAAAACAGTAAATTAGCATACGCGCAACTTCAATACTAGGACGCTTCTCTTATTACCTAGATTCTATTACACGTAATAATGGATAATATAATGTACATATATGTGGATAAGACAAACAGTCTCGACAATAGTCGATAGAACTTTAAAACATATCCTACTAGTCCACAGTCAAAGTTCTGAATGATCCTGGAAGACCCATGTATTGCTCGTTGAATTTGTCCGTCTGTCTTAGAGATTCGTCAGTGGTAAAAGACTTCATTTGTGCCAAATAATCCTCGTGTTCAGCAGAGCTTAATATGTCAATCCATGCATCTGTAACAAATTGTACTTTTTGACGGCATCATGGAGGGAGATGTTGATGTAAGGGACGGAGATGTTGATGTTAAAAAAAAGTTCACACAAGTCTGCCTCATCATTAAGTTAAGCATTATATACGCCTATAACATTGCAATTTAAGTGAGAAATTACACATTCGAAACCTTGTGGTCTGACAATCCGTGTCAGATGCCATGACCGCTAGGCTACCAAGGCATACCTGCCTTGGTAGCCTAGCGGTCATGGCAAACTGTTATTGGCAAATAGTGTTAAACTACTATATATAATATTATAGTTATATAATACTACTACTAACTCCATGCTCGAACTACCGTTCGAGCATGGAGTTTAACACTATTTCATTTCAACCGTCGTATAGGGACAGAGCGCCATCTATTACAAACTTGCCAAGTTGGGCTAGTATTATGCAACAGAAAGAAAACTTTTTTAAACATTCGTATTGATGTCGCAACCCTTATAATTTATATTATAATATTTTTGAAGCAGTAACAGCTGCTTATCTAGACCGAATATTTTAGTTTTAGAGAGAAAAATACACATCCTCGTACTCATTTTTCTACCTTAAATTGCAATGTTTTGTCTCGCAGTTGTTAGTGCTTTTAAAATTATATAATAATAAAACGCCTAATATCAGTTGTAGTTTTACCAATACGACAAAAAAATCACAATTCTGCAACACACTCCGATCTGTTCACCGAAGATTCTTAGATAGGCTTGGCGGATATTATTATGATAGTGGTTAAAATTTTTCGGTCCACCCAAATACTTCGAACATGAGCTAACGACAATTTGTACTAGGACGACCGGAACGTGTCTCCCGTTGCGCAGAAATGCAATTCAAAATACCATCCGCTCATACATTTAATTCGCAACCTCAATAATGTTAAATTTAGCTTGTAAGTTAGTTGAGAATATTCCTATGAATAGGATTCTACAGACGTCTAGGATTATGACGGAAAAAAATTGCGTTAACATTTCTGGCTCGATATGATGAATAATTAAATAAGCCAACCATAAAAACACCTATAGAGTTAGTATATGTATTTCTGATATCTACACTAATATTATAAAGAGAAAAAAAATGTATTTTATAGTTTGTGTGTGTGCATGTTTGCAATGAATAAACTCAAAAACTACTGTGCCGATTTAAAAAAATTCTTTCTCCATTCTAAAGCTACATTCACCCTGAGTAATATAGACTATATTTGATTCATCATCATCATCATCCATCACCTCGCGGTTGAAATCGCGAAGCGCAGCTAATTTATAATAATTCAGTAATATAAGTATTAGGTAACTTAAATTGTTTGTTGAAAATAAGGGTCACATATAACATTTACTGGAATACCAGAGCTCTCGAGGATGCATTGCCGACCTTTGAGGAAAGATGATAAGAGGAAGAGATAAAAGTGTAAGGGTGAAGGGGGAGGGGAAAAGGAGAGGGAGAATGGGGAATGGGCGAATCTGACCTCCGGTACCGACGAAACGCAATAGCAAGCAATGTTACTTTACGTCGGTGTTATGTGGGAGTGTGGTACTTCCCCGGTCGTGTCGGCCCATTCGGCTGTGGCTTGGGTTACAGCGTGGCAATACCACCAAAACCTTTACCTTTTTTAAGAAAAAAAATATCATTTCTATTTAACTAAAAGTAAGCTGATATTTGCATTGTATATTTATAAGAAAGTTAGTTCTTTGTAGATTATGGGTTTGAGTTTACCTTGAAGTTCCTTGATTGATCTTTCCTTTCCACCTAACTCTAATGGCAACAAGTTTGTATCAATAACCTGATGTAGGCCTTCTAAGTCTGGATGAACATATAATCTGTTGCCTAGTTTAGGAGGCATTACACTTTTAAGTGTTTTTACCAAAATATCTACTACTTTGGATTGGGTGATTATGTGAATCCCTTTTAATCTTGCTCCAAAACATTCCTGAAAAAATACAAAAGAATTAAAGAGGTCCGATTTGATTATTAGGTATTATAAACAATGTCCAACATAACCATAACATATAGTAACATTTCTATAGTACAAATAATTGATATTTCACTGCGCTACGCAGTTCACTTAAATTAATATTATACAACCAAAATATAAACATTTATAGACATATACAATTAAAGTGTTTTTAAACTAGTTTTGATGTTTTGGAATATTACAATTATTAAATGGGTGTTATTTAAATGGTTAGCATAGTATTAGGTATTTTTGAAAGAAGAAAAATATTATCTGTCAGCAGAAATAGCTAATTGGTCAGCAACTCATGGCCAGCAAACATTTCAACATCAATCAGCAATTTATGTCATTCTGGATGGCTGTAATTATTTTTGTACTGCATATTAATTATATAAGCAGCCATAAGCTGTTCATGTTTTATAATATTTGGGTAAGCACTCAGTCACCGGCCGCTGCCGCTGCACGCTCGCTTCGCTCGCTCGGCTCGCGCGTTGTAGTCACAAGTAACTTAACACTCCTCCTCGCTACGCTCGTCGTCGTACCTATATATGACTTTTCCCTAGACTAGTATAATTACATATGGAACATATAGACATGTTTTCTCTGCTGATCAATCATAAAATCTTGCTGATTAAGTAGTTATTTTGCGGACCGAATGTTTATTATGCGAACACATGGTATTGTTATGCTGCCTGCCTATTAATGATTAAATTTTTGACTATTATCATAATTATCTGCGGAACAAAGATTGCTGCCTGATTTTTATTCTTGCAGACAAAATCTTTGTATGCTGACTAAATCATTTCAATGCTGGTTTGGGTGGGCTCACCAAATTTTATAATTGCGTATCATTTAATTACTTTTCTTATTAAATATTGAAATCATTTTGTATAAGCTTTTACCCTCGTTTTTACTACTATAAACATTTACATATACTCGTATATCTGCCGTTTTTATGTGATATTGTGTATGTAAATTCTTACCAAATTGTTTATAACATTTTTTTTTTACGTTGATGAAATCAAAAAATAATATGCAAGAATACACATCTAACGCCTCCGCACAAGTTGACAAACATCTTTTGATATAACGCTTTTATAAAGGTTATTTAGAATCAAAAGTTACATATTGCACATTATTAACAGAGAAATAACAAGGCCCCTGAATTGTTAGTTACCCGTAACATTTATACTTTCAGAGTGAAACAACTAAAATTATTCCGATTTCCCGTCAGGAAGGTCCAACCTTATGCAATATTATCAAAACAATTACATATTTTCTCAAACATTTTGTAATAGAAATATCCCATACTACTATTATTAGTGTCTATAACTAACTTGTCATTCAATACATAGAAGACTTCTAAAGTTTATGCTCGTAAATGTTTCCAAACTATATTATTTCGCATGCCTTCCGTGCAGGCTTGCACGGAAAGCGTTTTATAGCGTCACGTTCATTTGCGCAAGCATGCGAGATTGCCCCGCAATTTAAATTATACGCTGCAGGACAGCACAATTGACAATAGCGCCATCTGGGGCCTTACTGTGAGCTCTTAAAGCAGGATTTCTTGACAACTGCCCGGTTTATTCGTACCCTGACAACTTTAAAGCAGGTCTGCCCAGGCCTACTATTCAACAACCGCAGAAAAACCGTTCAGCTGTTTTTTTTTTGTATGGACTCTAGTTAACATGTCGCTCTAATCCACTCAGTTTATTAGCTTACAAACGTCTAGGCGTCTGCAATGTTGGTAATAGTAAATTGTTAGAATGCCAGAGACAATATTATCCGTTCACCTTTGAGAAAACAATATTCAAACAGTTCACCTAAATGAGCGTCATGGTATGATTTCATTCAAAACTGTTTATGTCAGGTTTAAGATCTGCACGGAACTTGCATGGATTTTACGAAGCTGATAGTAAGGCCCCAGAAGCGATCTGAACTAGTCTGAACGTACGCATGAGATGTCCCGCGCGCATATATTATGTTCATGTTCGCCGTACTGCGTTTCGCGAGTGTTTTTTGCGTTTATTTCCCGCAATTTTCACAAACACCTATATAGGTGTTTGGTAGAGGGACCGACAAACCAAATGAGCGTGTTCGGGGGACCACTTGGAGAATACAAGTTGGCCAAAAAAAAAACCCCGACCCCCCAATATGTTTAACTTTTTTTTTGTGATTATTCCCTTTTTCTCCGAAATTGTACCTATTTACCACCATTTTCCAAGAGACCAAATTCAACTAAAAACATCCGGTCTAAAACATACTTTACAAATGTTATGGTGGTAAATAGGTACAATATTGGAGAAAACGAGAAAATTCTAAAAAAACATTTAAAAAAAATTGGGTGTCGGGGATTTTTTTTGGCCAACTTGTATTCTCCAAGTGGTCCCCCGAACACGCTCATTTGGTTTGTCGGTCCCTCTACCAAACACCCTGTATAATAAAGGACTTTGCAGGTGCGTTGCTAGTTTACAATTATTTTGGACCAATTTAATATGTTATACGCTAGTCTCTCGCTGACTCTTTAAGCGCTTAAAGCAGTGTAGAAGTATATAATTTATATCCGTGCCGTCATGTGCTGAAATAAAGTAGTATCCAATATTAAAGCCAGTTATTCCTATCTACTCTTAAGCGAAGTTCAAAGTAAAAAAGTGTTGTGGCATCGCATGACTTATGCATTCGACCAGTGTGTAATTTTAGAGATATTTCAAGTTTTTTTACACTGATCTCGCAGACAATCGGCAATACTTAAATGCTCGTCACTGACAGCCCTACACCAATAAAGCCCGTTTTCCACCGCCAAAGAACTAGGAATGCCTAGAGGAGCGGTCTTCGTGTACATAAAATAGGATGGCATTTCCACCGAGAAAGAGTTCGGGAGTGCGCCTTTCCTCCGCCAAAGAACGAGGTAATCTGAAAATGAGAAATTCATTTTGATTTCCACAGCGTGCGAGCTCAGTTGAAGATAACGACTAACTGTAGACGCACGCACGATGGCGCCCGGGTGGTGCGGGCAGAGGTGCGCTACGAAGCGAGTTATTATGAAACTAGTTGGCGAGACTGCGACGCAGCGGACAAATTTTTATTCTCTCGTAATTTTCGCTCACCTCTTTCTCGGTGGAAACACTACTACTTATGTAAAACTCAACTGCGTAGTGAAAGGACTCATTAATGAGTTTGTGGAGGTGGTGATGATGACCGGCACAATGAGAACACGATAATCACTTATAAAACGTTAAACTTTATTAGACAATAATATGCGTCTAGCGCGGGTCTGTGTGGCTGACTCTATGTGTTGCACAAACAACCAAGGGTGGAGTCGAACGTTACCGGGCGGCTGCGACATAGATTAACGGCCAGGTACGAGCCGGCCCGGATCGGACGGCCGGTGCCTGCATATAATATTAAATGGGTTTCATTTTAACTAAGGTAAGGACGCTACACCACTCCCCCCCAGAGACCGTCCTACGACGGGCGATAATATTCAGGTAATCTTACTGTTCTTCCTGATCGAGTTTTCTTTTCTGATCTTTCTTCTTTAACTTTTATATTTACACGCGAAAGCGTATCATCTTCGATTGGAGGTGTGCTGTCGTCGTGAGTGGTAAGTATATAGGCGGGTTTTAGTCTCTCTATAGTTACAGTCACGGGCTTCCCTTTAATCAAAATCTTGAAGACTTTGTCGTTTCTCTCTATTACTTCATGGGGCCCGGTATAAGCTGGTTGGAGGCTTCCTTTCACAGCGTCTTCTCTCAAGTACACATGAGAGGTTGTAGCAAGGTCTTTAAATACAAATACTGCCTTTTTACAGTGTCTTGATGCTGGCTGTCGTTGTATTTCTTTAGCCATCAACCTTATACGTGCCATAAAATCAGTTATGTCAGTTGTTGTATCAGTGGCCGGTTGCAATAGCTCTCCAGGCAGTCTGAGTTGTTCACCATAGACGAGTTCGGCTGAAGTAGTTTGTATATCTCCTTTAAAGGCACTTCGGATTCCGAGTAGGACAAGTGGAAGTGCTTCGGTCCAGTTAGGGTTTCCGTGACAAACAATAGCGGTTTTGAGCTGCCGGTGAAATCTCTCCACCATCCCGTTGCAAGCGGGATGGTAAGCAGTAGTGCGTTTATGCTCACAACCAATCATCTCAGCCAGGTGTTTGAATAAAGTTGATTCAAATTGGCGTCCTCTGTCGGTGATAATAGTTGTGGGGCATCCAAATCGTGCTATCCAGCCAGACAAGAAAGCTTTGGCTACTGTCTCTGCCGTCATATCTTCGATGGGAAAGGCTTCTGGCCATCTCGTGAAACGATCTACTGCCGTCAGGCAGTAACGAAAACCATTCGATATTGGCAAAGGTCCAATCAGGTCAATATGCACTATTGTAAATCTGGCTCGAGGGAGGCTGAATGTTCCAGGTTTTTGCGATACGTGCCGTGTGATCTTGGCTTTCTGACAGGAATGGCAGTTTCTTGCCCATTCACGGCAATCTCTCCTAATGCCAGGCCATACAAAACGCTGGGCTACTAACTTTGCTGTTGCATTAGCTCCGGGGTGACTCAGTGTGTGTAGACTGTCGAATACTTGACGACGTAGCTGAGTCGTAACGAATGGTCGCATAGCTTCATTGCTTATATCACAATATATCTGTGTCTGTGTTCCGGGCATTATCGTCTTGTGTAGATTTAATGACGACCCTTTCTCGAGCAGTTGTTTTAACTCTGGATCGTCATTCTGCGTCCTTGCCAGAGCTTCTAAATCGACAGGTTGGGCAATTTCGCTCACTCTAGAGAGTGTATCTGCGACAATGTTGCTTTTTCCAGATATATGACGCACATCTGTGGTGAATTGTGAAACATAATCCAGATGACGAAACTGTCTTGGCGAACATTTATCCTTAGCCATCGTAAACGCATAGCACAGTGGTTTATGGTCCGTATAAACTGTGAAATGGCGGGCTTCCAGCATATGTCGAAAATGACGGATTCCTTCATATATCGCAAGCAGCTCCCTGTCATATGGAGAGTATTTACTTTGCGATGGGCTGAGTTTCCTTGAAAAAAATGCCAGAGGTTCCCATGTATCGTTTCTATATTGATGAAGCGCAGCTCCTATTGCCGTATCTGAGGCCTCTGATACGAGAGCAAGTTTTGCATTGGAATCTGGGTGTGCTAATAAGGCGGCGCGGCACAGACTGTCTTTGCAGTCTTCAAATGCTCTTAACTTCTCACCTGTGATATTGACTGGGTGTGAGCCTTTAACTTTATCGGTTAGCAATGCATGTAAGGGTGCTTGTATTGTTGCTGCTCCGGGGATAAATTTCCGGTAAAAATTTATCATCCCCAAGAATCTTCTCAACTCTTTCACTGTCTGTGGTACGGGGAATTCTCTTATAGCTTCAACCTTCGAGTCCAGTGGCTTTATTCCGGCGGGTGAGACCTTGTATCCCAAGAAGGTGACTTCATTAGCTCCAAATAAGCACTTAGAAGTGTTTACGACCATACCATATTTTTTCAATTTTTCAAAAATTTGTCGCAAGTGCTCCATACGGGTAGTTATATTTTTTGAAAATATCAAAAAATCGTCAGTATACGCGTACATGAAGTCCATGCCTCTGGTTATCTCATCAACGAAGCGTTGGAAAGTTTGTCCCGCGTTTCTCAATCCAAAAGCCATGTAGGGTAGTTCGAATAATCCGAATGGTGTTGTCAGTGCTGTTTTGGGAATATCCTCGCTGCTCACTGGAATCTGATTGTATGCCTTCACCAGGTCTATTGTAGTGAAGACCTGGCAGCCGGAAATGCTATGAGTGAAGTCCCCAATGTGTCGAATGGGATAGCGATCCGGTATAGTTCTAGAGTTCAGCAAACGGTAGTCGCCGCATGGTCGCCAACCGTTATCCTTTTTAGGTGCCAGGTGTAATGGTGACGACCACGGGCTTTCTGATGGTCTTGCAGTTCCATTCTTGATCATTGCTTCAAACTCTTGTTTTGCAATTTTTAATTTGTCCGGGGCCAGACGACGTGGACGACAACTTACTGGGGGTCCAGGCGTCGTCCTTATATGATGGACGGTATTATGACTAATTATGCGTTGTGTTCCAGCTGGACGTGTTATTTCAGGGTACTGTCGCAGCAGATCATGGTAAATTGAATCGCCGATCATTGTTTTCACAGAAGAAATACTGTTCGACGATGATACTGATGCTGCTGGTGCTGTCAAAGTGGTAGTACTGTCTATCAGTCGCTGATTACGACAGTCGACGATAAGTCCGTAGAAAGATAGTAAATCAACGCCAATTATAGCTTTTGTGACATCTGCCACTATAAATTTCCACCTGTAGTCACGACGTAAGCCAAGGTTTAAATCCAGGTGTACGTAACCATACGTAGCTATCGCAGATCCATTCGCAGCGTACAGTTGGTAGTCGGTTGGAGATCGGCGTTCGTGAAGAGCAGTGCGCGGGAAAACACATAAGTCACTTCCCGTATCCACTAAAAACTGTGTCTTTGTTCTGCGATCTGTCACAAACAGGCGACCAGGTGTACCTTGACAATCAGATGTCGCCATCACTGACTGCCTTACTGGTTTCCCGACTTATTATAGTCGCAGGGTTTCGCGCAATAAGTAGCTTTCGATCCGAACTTATGGTGGTACCAGCAGACAGGAAATTTTCTGTAGTTAGATTGTGACCTTGAAGATTTTCGGTCACGATTGTACGCCCCTCTTGATCTTGATCGTGATTGGCGATCTCGTCGATCTGTAGTGAGAGCTTTTACTTGCTTGGTCAGCTCATCAATTTGTCGTGCCATAGTCTCGAGTGTGTGAGACGAAGTAGCGCTTGACATTGTTGCCACATGTTGGTTCGGTACAATTTCATGAACGCTATCCGCGAGGTCAGCCAGTGCTTGCAGGTCTGCTGTTTTTTGTGATATAATTATGGGTTGTAGTGCGGTGGGCAGGCGGCTTGTCCAAATAGTTTTAATAAATTCGTCTGGAACTGTTGGTCCTGCTAAGCGTTGCAAGTGTCGCATGAACTGTGATGGCCGCCGGTCTCCGAGCTCTTCATGCATCAACAGCTGTTTAACTTCTTTTTCTCGAGATGCCGAAAGACGTTTTATCAATTCACTCTTCAAACGTTCATACTTGCCGGTTTTAGGTGGATTGACAATTATGTCTTTTACTTCTGCAGCGTACCTGTGTTCTAATGTTGACGTCACGTAATAGAATTTTGTATCATCATCTCTGATGCCGGATAATATAAAATTTCCCTCCAGCTGTGAAAACCATACGGCCGGCTCTTCCGCCCAAAACGGTGGTGCTCGGACTCCAACCCGGAAAACATCGGACGTGTCGTGCCGTGTAAAAGTCTTTTCTTCGGGGGCTTTTTCGGCCGGTGTGGCATCACTATCTTTATTCGATCGTTCCATTGTTTCGAATCACACTATTGCAGTAAACTTTTAACTTATTTTTCAGCGGGGTCACCAATGTGGAGGTGGTGATGATGACCGGCACAATGAGAACACGATAATCACTTATAAAAACGTTAAACTTTATTAGACAATTATATGCGTCTAGCGCGGGTCTGTGTGGCTGACTCTATGTGTTGCACAAACAACCAAGGGTGGAGTCGAACGTTACCGGGCGGCTGCGACATAGATTAACGGCCAGGTACGAGCCGGCCCAGATCGGACGGCCGGTGCCTGCATATAATATTAAATGGGTTTCATTTTAACTAAGGTAAGGACGCTACAAGTTCGCTCCGTTCTCTAGGAATGAGCGAGCTAATTTTTACTCGTTTTGCCCTTTTTGTCATTTTCGCTCGACTCTTTGTTGGTGAAAACATATGTATGCATTTTTGTATTGCGAGGTAAACGGAGTCATTAATGGGCTCGCTCCGCTCGCGCCGGAAAACCCCCTTAACGCACCCAAAAAAACGTATGCGGACAGACTGGGGCACACGTATATAAGAAGCAGTTTATGAAATGTGTCCGTTTAAAAATGTCGAGGGTGTACCCTAACATATAGTTACTATCTACTCATCTACGTACAGTAGATCATATTACTTATTTTGATGAACTCACCGTCAATATGGTCACAAACTGTTGAACTTCAATTAAATTCAGCTTCGTTATAAGTCCCATTAAATTCACATCTCTAAAGTCTTCAACGATTACAACTCCATTGAAGTAGTCATGCGCTTTTATGTATTCGGAAATCTGTAATTAATTCAGCTTTTCATAATATTATTTGTCAACGCAAATTGTCATCGAGGTTTTGGGTATGAAGTGGTTATCCTATTTGCTTGTTTCCATCAACCGTCATTATATGGGTTCACTTCTTTTCATCATTATAAAATATTTCCATCAACCGTCATTATACGGGTTCACTTCTTTTCATCATTATAAAATACTAGCAAACCCTGCGAACTCCGTTTCGCCACCAGATGGCTTCGTTTTATGTAACATTTTGTTTGGCGCCATCTACTTAAAATATAGGTTTGTAGTACATGCTATGTATCAGAGATGGCGCTGTATGTGAAAAAAGATTTTCCCGCTTTTCTTTTTAAGTTTTTCTTGAATTTTCTTTACTATAAACCTCATGGAGCCCGAGACCTTTCCAACGAATGCAAAACCGTGGAAATCGGTTCGTGCGTTCTGGAGTTATAGCGTCAGGAAGGAAAACCCGACTTATTTTTATATAGTAGAAGATTTGCCGGCCGGCACTAATAGGACTAAAAATTTGTTACGAGGTAAGCTAACGTGGTAACCAATTAAGACAACGTGGCCGTCGAAATCAAAATACTAAAAAATATATCTTATTCACAAACAAATAGGTATCTTTGTCATAGTCTCACTCACATCACCCTAAGTTAAAACAAAGTTATTTGCTACTCATTTAGTGAAACCAAAGCGATTATTTTGTGAAGCTTTTTTACCAACAATCCAAAAAACCTACGTCAGTAGCAGTCCTTACCTCAGATAGGTATACATCGAAAAATGTGTATGTTGCCGATATATTATTACATTGACGAGCGAAGCGTCTCTGCTTTAACTGGCCAAATTTACCTTAATCTGTCCGTGGTTTAGTTGCATTTTTTGACCAAACACGACAAACCATAGTATTTTTAGATAGAAACTCTCTCTCACTCTCACTCTCTTGCACTCTCAGATCGCAGGTGCCAGACATTATACTCGGTTCGATAAGGGGACTATATTAGCGCGGGAGAAATTCTTCGTCCCGCGTAAAGTACGAGAAGCCATCGAAATAAAACGTCACCCTAATTTCAATCGGGATCGTGGGTGGAATATACCGCCGGCCTAGATACCAGACATTTTTTGTCGTGGGTCATTTTGAGTGGTATTTTACTAAAAAAGGGAAGTTTGACCGACCGATTTTGATAAAATTTGTTACACACATTAGGTACCTGATTTTAAAGAGGAATTTTGAATATGAGCACAATGTGGTTAAGTGGTTGTTAAGTTAAAAAAATGAACGGCAAGAACATTTGGTACAAAAAACAATTTTAACAAAATAATATTGGTCAAGGTATAGTAGAAATAAATATTTGTCAATTTTTTTTAAATTTCGTTGCCCTGCAGATAGCTCAAACTGCGAAAAGTTGTTGTTGATAACACTGTGCCGGTATGGTGTAAGGTCTACTGTTTGCAGAACTCATAGTTCTAAACAAATATTTTATACACGCATAAGATTTGAACAAATTGCCTGGCAGTGACATAATATGCGTCTTGTAAATTATCCTTTTCCATTAAAAAGAACTACATTAAAATTAGTACACTTTTCGAGCTAACACACATGCACACACATACAGACACAGATAGATAGCCAGACACAGACGTCTCATTCATTTTATCTGGAATTTCAATAGATCAATGTTACCTATATAACAATTGAAAGCTACATATAACTAATAATGATTGAGATAATATTATAGTTTGAGGCAATGATATGCCAAGGGTTGATTAGACAGACACATGATCGATTCCCACCTCGGGCTTCAGTGAAGGTAACATCGTGAAGAAAAAGCTCCACAGTATAGTGGTAGAGCTTTTAATGTCTGCCTGGCTACCTAATACCCTGAAGTTTGGAAATCTGTCGCGTAACACCTAACAGTGTGTTCCGGTACCTGTCTCAAAGACCCAGTCACTGATATAGGCCTAGTGTGATACCATCTTCGACCGCACCGTCACCGACCATCAAGTTAGTGGTCAAAGACTAGCTACCAAATGTTAAAAAATCATCCATAACCTTCAACAACATCAATTGTGTACACGACACAATGTTAAATCGCATTTGAAAACTTACCACTATGCTTAGTTTATAATAATCTACAATGTGTTCAGCAGTTACATCCTTGTCATTTAATTTGAGTAAAAATATTCTCTCGTATTCATTTGTCATTTTGGGCAAAGGTAAGACATATCTGTAACAAAAGCAAGTTACCTTTGCAGTTGATGTCTTGTAGCCTTACGACGTACATTTCGTCTTCAATAAGTTAAGTATTATCATGACTTGCACCCATGTTCCCACGTACTATTAATAGTCCAGTCAAATTAGGCGATATTTTGCAAAAGAGAGGAAATAATTCGAGACACTGGGTTTTTGATTTTACGAGTATCATGGTTTAATATGCTTTGCGAATCATGCCTAGCTCAATCTTTACGAAACGAAGAGGGTTAAATCGAGTAAAAACATTGAAATTGCATAACTTCATTCAGCTATATTTTTGAGCATTCGCTATATTTTTTATACTATACTTTAAGTATTATAATCTACTTCCTTACTAAGTAGTTATCAACCAACTTCCAAAAACAGGAAATGTGCTAATTTATCTGAACGTTTATGATTCTTATAAATACCTAATTTTAACTTTGCACCTATGTCGGAATTTTGCTAGAGGCGCAAATAAAAAAAGAACCAATGACAAATATTCTGTATGTCGCACTTTTTTCACTCTAATTCACTATACATAAAGGAAGCATATATTCATAAATACAATACACGACTCCAACTTCTATAAATTCTTCTAATTAACGGCCTGTTAAAGTTTATACCTAATATTTAACACGGTTCCGTAGATGCTAGAAACGGTGCCAACTGGGGACATACTTCTAGATGAGTGTCCTAACGATTCCAGAAGAATTTATTACTGTCAGAACGATTTCAATACTTTATCCAAATTTGACTGGACATTAATAAACGTAAAACTTTTTCATCGACGTAACGATAATTAAATGGAATTATCAAACCGACGCCTTCCCTCTAGGCTCTTCTCAGTAGGTGTATGGGACCATGGTGGTGTGCGAAGAGGTGTTGCAAGCGGTGAATGAAGTAAGCCAGGAAAGTAAGTAGGTACAGTCCAGAAACAGAGGCATATAGTTCACATACACAGTTTATTACACTCACGTCGGGGTCACCAGTTATGGTGGTGTGCGAAGAGGTGTTGCAAGCGGTGAATGAAGTAAGCCAGGAAAGTAAGTAGGTACAGTCCAGAAACAGAGGCATATAGTTCACATACACAGTTTATTACACTGCCACACAATAAATATAGAAGGAGAATGACAAGTAGATAGTTTGGAAATAACAGCAATGCACTAAACAGAAGAATACAGTCATATACAGCAACAGACAAAATGTAAACAAACAAATACTAGATCGCGTAAGCGCAAGACCTTGCGCTTACGCGATTGCGCACGTACCTGTACGTGCGGAAGGCGTCGAGCGATACGGGCCTCACGTCAAGTGCATAGAACAGCCGTGCGATTCTCTAAGAGCAAACATCGTTGCATCTTGACAACATCCGTGAAACAAATGAAGAGATGACAAGAAACGTTGGAAAAGCAACCTTATGTACAAGGGCGAAGTATTTGACATCGGTGAGCTTGTCGACGAACTCTTCGACGAATCATTACAGAATTGCACGGCTGACTGGCGAGCGGCGGCGAGTCGCGAGTCGGCGAGCGTCGCCTGCGCAGGGCGTGGAATGTGGTAGCCCCGCGACCCCGCGCCTGCGGCCGCTCGGCTGTTGTTATTAACGCGAGTTTCCATTGCGCGATCGCAAACACTCCCGGGTTTGCTTGCCGTATTATGTATGTCTAGTATTATATAAAATTATTTGTATTTATATTATATATTTTGTATGGGAGTGAATAATTAATTATTGATAATAATATATTTATGGTAAGTATTTAATGTATATGATATTAATATTAGTGTAAATTATCAGTAAGTATGTATGTGTGTAATGTGCGGTAAATTAACTATATAAAATAAATAAATAATAAGTTAATATTAAGTATTTTATATTATGTTGATTGAAATAGATATAATGTACATTTTATATATTTATAGCAATGAGTGTTATATAAATATTTATGTTTTATGTATTTATGTAATTAATGTAAGTGAGTAGGCCACAGGACTTTGGGCAAAATACAAAATTATTACATATTCAAAATGTTTTCACTTATTTATTTCAGAATTTTTATCGCATTTCCCTACGAAGAAATAATAGATTTATTTTTCATTTCCTTACATTTCATTGTAAATTTTAAGGTTATGAGCTACATCCGTCAGCGGTTTCAATTTGTCTATAGGATATGAAGCCAAAGAAATCATTTGATATCACTATTAAAGCCATCCTTAGTAGATGCTCAGAACATAAAGGTACCAAATGTCAAACTTTCAAATTTGTAGCTCCGGTTAAGGCTTTGCTTACGTCTGTAGAATAAAATATAAATCTGCCTAAATTTTCCAGCTGTAACCATTTCAGTCTATTAACCCTTTGCGTCCCAGAGACGAATTTCAACGTCAGTTACATTCATAAATCTTTTGTTTTAATTATCAAGGTATAGGAAGGATTAATATTTACTATAACTATACAATACCTTCACATTATGCAGACATTAAACACTACATAGTAGTGGAAATGCAAATAACACTCTTTGCACTTGCTTCTTTGTTGTATATTGATGCTTTCTTATAATAGAAATCAAACACGCTTACCGGACGCACTCTTCAAGGTCTCAATTTATAATTTTTCTAATACTCACGCAAAATTTTCTATGTTTGAAAAGGTTTTCTTCACATCGCTACTTAGAAAAAACTTTGGCAACAAAGTTCTTATGGTGCACAGTTTGTCGATCTGTGATTTAGCTTTTTCTACAGATCCCTTGCAAGAAATGATCGTTCTTTCTAAGTAAACACGTGCTGTAAATAAAACAAAACTTGTTACAATTCAGGAAAATAGTATAATGACTACGTCGTAACTCACACTATTAATTTAATGTTTTATGTAAAATGTACAAAGAAAATGTAATTGTGTAGTTCAATTAGTAGCTTACGTTATGGTACTCAAAGAATTGATCTAGGTCAAAATCTACAAGGTGAAACATTTACTTCGACAGTCAATGATTTCTTAGACATGCATAAACTATACTGTACACATAAATGAAATCTGATTTATATGTTTATGACATGGATTTGCAGGCCTAAATACATTAAGTATATAACCTTTGTAAGGCATATTCAAAGCAAGGCAAGACTCTGTGTCACATATTCTCATGTCCTTACAAATACAGGACAAGGGTAGAGAGATAATTATTATTTTTGTTTGAGAATGATGTGAAAAAATTGTTATAATGTGTGATGAATATCACTATAAAGTACAAGAAGTGAGATTAAAGACTTTCGTGCCTTATTAATCATCCATGTACAAACTGTAAGAAACGTATCTACTATAAGACTCAATAAAATAATACATAAATTATAAATAAACATTAACAATAACCCCTAATAATATAAAATTACAGACGCACCAGGTGCTGTTAACCTCATAGTAACTTCCAAAATTAAAGTTAATTAGATAGAACTAAGTAGATAATTGTGGTTTTTGGTTTGTTTGACGTCACTCTCCAAATAGAATTTAACGCTATGCTATTTCTTTTTAAAACCCTTGTTTCAACATAAAAAAAACAATTTCTGCACAGTTACCTCGCACCATCTAACTTACTGAATTTTTTATTTTGAAAATGTTGCTGCTTCTTGACCCATTCTTCCAATATGGCTACTGACTGCGCCATTCTTCCATCATCCAAATTGTACAACTTTCTTATACTCACTAAGGTATCAGGGAGGAATTCCAAAATGGGATCATTGGATATAAACTCCATTTTGAACTTGTCGCTTGAAAGGACTTTAAGTGACTGACTACATTTTTTTATATTCAATTAAAGTCGTTTTCATAAATATGCATCATAAAGCTACTGTCCTTTTCATTAAGCTAAGTATACACACATATTTTTTAATAATGTTATTTATATATAATTATACCTATATAAATTCAGATATAACTTGCTAGTTCTAACGATGTTGTAATTAATATAAAACACAATTCCTTTCCGGTTTCTTATTATGTACACCTAGAACGAATAAACTAAATACGAATTATTAATTATCTATTACATCAGCGACAGAGATACCTAAAAGTTTAGCGAAAACAAGCTATTTTCAGTTGGTTACGAATATAATAGGTGCAATTTAAATAAATTTATTAAATAATTCAATATCCCTTAGGATATCAAATCAGGAAGCAAATACAAATGTAATGAATTTCACAAATGGCAGTGTAGCAAACAAGGTAACGGTGGTGCAGGGGCTGCAAAGGATCCCCGGCAGAAGCCTGGTTACCATCCCCAACGACAACGATTGGTCCAAGTAACACATAATATAAGCGCTATAATGACAGACAGAAGAGGAGTAGAACTCTTTGTGAATAAGTTCATCCGAGGTAGCATTGCCGCCATAACTTAATCTGCCGTGAAGTAGTAATCTTCGCAATTCTGCGTTTTAGTTTTTTGCGAAATTACAAGCACATGAAACTAACAACTCTGTCTCTGTCTCAAATGTGTTTGCGTCTTTGTCACTTGTAAAAAATGCATTGTAGAAAAATGCATTCTATGCAGGTGTAGAGTTTCTGTTCCACTAACATCATTGTTAAAATTGAAAGCGTTTCCAATAGAGTCGTATACCTAATACTCAAAGTATCTGAAAGATAAGCGTTGAAGGTCATTCCGGTATGCACTGACAAAGTCGCACCTGGAGTAGAGTAGTAGAGTCGATAGACAGTATGGAGGTCGAGAGGTTCTTTGTACAGGTATACATCTCGGTCGCTAAACCTGTTGGCATATCGGCCAAAGACCCAAGAGCAAATAAACTGACCCGACATTATACCGAAGATATCCCGGATATAAGATGTATGAGATAAGGATGGCCTTGAAACAGCTTAAGAACAATTCTGTAAGCAGGTAAAACTCCAGCACTAAAAGTCCTTCAGAAGCTCTTTAACACTGATTTACTCGCAGGATCAATGCCAAAACCATGGAACAAAGGTATGGTGGTGTTACTCCTTAGAACACCAAATTCACACGCAACGGCAAGTTAAACAGAAGACTAATATAAAATGCTTCTATATAAAGCGTTTGTAGACTTTGAGATGGCTTTTAATTGGAACGAGACGTGCGCAAAGCCTGTCTATCCAGCGGTGCCGTATTTACAATAGTTATACCGAATTATTAAAATGCTCTGTACAATAACGCCAACATGTCAGTCCAGGAACGGAGTTCAAAGGCAATTCTACTGCAACAAGCGTGTGTCAGAGAAATGTTTTATACCCGAAACTATTCACCGAAGTATTGGAAGTTACCTTCAAGCTCCATGAATAGCAACGATTTGGTATCAATATTAACGAAGAGTATGTACACCACTAACCTTCGTTTCGCCCATGATATGATTGTCATGGCAGAATCAATGGAAGACCTCAGCACGATGCTCGAAGGCTCGAGGCCTCGGTCGATTTTCATAACAGCTAGGCCTTAACATGAACAAAGGCAAGACAAAGATTACGTTTATAAACAAATAAAGGCTTTTAAACGGAACCACTTATGCATCTGTCATTTTAGAAATTTATACTCCTTAAAGTTTGTTATCGTTTTCGAGGCAAGTGGAATTTACTGTGAAATTGTCATTCTTTATACGGTTTATATCACGCTCGGTTTTCACGATATCCATTTGGTGTGTGAGGCTATAAAGAGTCACATTTTACAGTCGTAGTCACTAGCAACTATAAACTAACAGCCATAACGGTCCAAGCAAACTTCTGCCAGCCTTCTCAACCTCCGCTGAGATATCCCGATGGGTTACTAGCTCATCAACCGCAAGAAAAAGCCGACCTGCTCACTCATAATTTTTTGGCAAACTGCGCCGTGAGCTCTTGTTACTCGTTAGGAATGCAAGTGGCCCTGACGGTATTCCAGCGTTAGTTTTGAAAAGATGTGCACTGGAGTTGTCCCCTGTGCTGACCCGACTATACCACCTGTCTTATTTGTCAGGAATTTTGCCGACAACTTGGAGTGAAACGTCCAACCGATCCCCAAGAAAGGGGATGGGTCCGACCCAATTAGCTATCGTTCTATAGCCGTCACCTCAGTATTGTGTAAGGTGTTTGAACGGATCATCAATACCCAGCTTATCTGTTACCTAGAACTCCATCATGAATCATGAACGACCGGCAATTTGGCTTTAGGCCGAAACGGTCCACGGGTGAACTTCTAGCGTAAGTAACACAACTTTGGGGTGAAGCTATAGACAAGCATGGCGAAGCGTTGGCTGTTAGCTTCGTCAACGCCAAGGCTTTCGATCGGGTATGGCATCGTTCTCGTGTTTCCAAGCTACCACCATACGGCCTGACCTCTCGCCTCTGCGGCTGGATTACTGGCTTCCTGCAGGAGCGCACCATTCGCGTCCGTTGTGATGGTCATACGTCGCGCTCATTCCAGGTCAATGCCGGAGTGGCACAGGTGTCCGTCCTATCACCGACACTCTTTCTCCTGCTCATGAAATATAATGTTACCGCCAGGAAAACTTAAGTGTTCTCGGCAAAAACATCTCGATTTCTTCCTCTTCCTTCTCTTCAGAATATCACCTTACCTGTACAGTGTAATCTTGACATCCTTGGCATGGACAACCGTAGGGACATAAACCAGCGTGTGTCGTATTATATTTGCTATGGTTTGAAAGTTTAATATTTTGGGTGGTGCGCGAGCCGCGCCACGTGGTGTTAAACATAAGATTGAGGTTAAATGCGTTGAATAGCGGCCATCTTTGCGTTTGGTTGTATGCTGGTCCCTGCCTTTTGCGGATTAGGGATGAAGTTTGGACAAACGGGAGATGCCTTATTAGCACTACTATTGGCAGCATCGCCGCGTCACGCACCATATTTGCTGGATAGGATTCAAAGAAAACACGTGGACATTGTGACCAGGCCATGTTTGCAGAGAAGATGTACCTATATTGCCACATGCAAGTTCGCCGGGGTGGGTCTCAACCATATATTTAACACCGCGTGGCGCGGCTCGCGCAACTACCAATATATTAAAATTTCAAACCATACCAAATATGATACGACACGTGAGTACATCGAGAGTATTATCAAGTTAGCTTTCCGCAAACACGGAGTCCTGAACAGAGCGAGACGTTTCTTTACTCCTGATCAGCGTTGCCTTCTTTATAAAACTCAGGTGCACCCATCTATTGCATATTGTGGCCACGTCTGTGATGGATCCGCTAAGTACCTTATGGATGCTCTCAACACACTCAAACGCCCGTATTATTGGAGACACTGTAGTCAATCAACACCTAGAAGCCCTACAAATGTGTTGAATCATGGCTTCTCTAAGCGTTTTTAAACGGTTCTTTGGCGCTGGCGAATGTTCTGAAGAGCTTTTTAATCTTATTCCTTTCTTACCATTCTGATCCCAAACTACTCGTTCCGGCCTAGCATTGCATCCATATACTGTTCAAAATTTCTTACCACGAACCAAAAAGTTTGGCAGTCCTACCTCTGTGGTATAAGTAAGTGGATTGCTCTGCCGGTGTACGTATTTCCTTGCATCTCTCAGGTCATCATAGGGGTGGCGATTAGTGGCGGAGTCAATTTGATGAACCCTTAAAAAATGTGTTTTAATGCTTTTGCGATTGTTATATATTGATTTTAAACTATACTTTAAATGTGTTAAGTAGCGTATACCATTTTATCCCGAACTTATGAAACTGTTCAGTAAACATTGTTACGGACAGAATGTTTATTGAAAAGTGTTCGAAACGTATAAAACCTTAAAAATAACACAAAATTATACACAATATAATACGTTGAAAGTTGTTTTATTTCAATAGTCAGAATTATACAATGAAAAACTTAGTTAAGGCTGAATATGTCATATAGTCATATTGAGCCGAAAAAGATATGACAAAATCCTATAATATGTGTCTTGCTTTAAAATTAACATCGTTTACATAAAGTCTCATATCCCGCATCGTCAATGTAAGATATACCTACTTCATGTTCTAATAAAGTCGATAATTAATTGTTTTATCATCCAGCTAATCAAATATTCGAAAGCATCATACTCGTTTAGAAGTATATACTGCGACATAGGTACTCATAATGAATACAAATGTAAAGATATAAGAATAAAATACTCGTTATTATACTGGTTTGAGTACAGAATTCGGTATGTAAAGTTTTTTTTTGGTATTTTTTTTATATTTTTATTTCGTATATTAGGTCATTATAAGAAACTGATTTCAATATTTTTGTTTTATATTCAGTAGTTATTTTATAATATTTTTTTGAAAATTTGAATCCTATGACGTCACTTTTTTGCACAAATATGTAGTTGCGTTGAGGAGCCAAGAAAAGCACGCGAGTAAAAAAAAAGAAACTAGAATTTACTTTGACACTTGACAGTGACACCTACTAATTCGTAAGTCTCTATTCAATCAAAACAAAAGTGCAAAAAAGTGACGTCATTTAGAGGTCAATGAAAGTCGAATTATTTCATCGTTTTTTGTTAAAATAAATGGCATCTTATCGTTTTAAAAGGTCAGAGTAGAAAAATAAGGGTTTGTAACATAAAATCTCGAAATGGTTTCGGAATTGGCATAGGTTAATTTTTTTTAGCATACCGAATTGAATACGATAGGTTCTTATTTCTTAGATAAGTAACTGACACTGTGGGAAAATTTTTGAGCTAGCTTCTAGATTGAAGGTATGTAAGTCACACTTGTCCATGACAGCTGCAGTGTGACAAAAAAAACAAGCTAAGTGCGAATGGGACAGGTTCCGTACAATTATTAATATTAAATATTTCAAACATTACAATTTTAAATATGTATTACATTGAATAACTAAATGTATTTATAAATAAATGTATAACGTAATTGTGAAATCATTCTTTCAATTATAATATTATCGAGCTAACTCTTACTATTTGTGCAAATCTGTTTGTAACTCGATGCTGTTAATGAATGAAAAAACGATATTTGATCAGGCGCTAGTTAACCCTAGTCAATACGACTAGTAGTTAGCCTGTCAAAACTATAAAACCCTTCGCGTGTCGTGTGTACACCACGTGAACGTACTAAAAAGTGCTAAGCCATGTCACGCACAGCCCAACAGTAAGACATATGTATACCTCTTGTTTGTAACTAATTTTATCAGATCCAATGCACTTCACCGGTATAAATTTGCTTTTAGTTGGTCAAACTATTCAAGAGTAATATTTTTTATCTGAACTTTTATGCGTAGTTCGGAAGGACAGCGAAAGAAGTAGACACTGGACGGGTTGGCACCTAACTGATGTACGCCTACTAAACTAACGCCTATCTTTTATACTTACTTTGCACCCTTAATTCCTACTACTCTAACACTCTAATATTCCTACCTGCCTAACTCCCTCATTCTCTAGCCCTAACCATCGGTCAGTATAGATTCATAAATAGATAGCGGAGAATATCTGTTGTCAAGAGACCTCTGTTGGCAACAGACGAAGGTGGGAAGGAATCATGACAAGAACGTCGAGCAATGTCCGTGGTAAGATTTCCCTACTGTCAAACACGCAGGCTCACGTGACCAATCACTGAGAGTGACGGCTACTAGGTGTCTTGGCCACAGTGAGAGAAATGGCAAGTTTTCACCTGTCTAGTGGACAGGTACTGGACAGGGTAGCTGAACCCAATGTATAGGGTCCAAGCAAATAAAGCAACCGGCTCTTGCTTGCGGGTTGGGCCTCAACGCTCTCAACTCAACCAGGCTTCCAGTGTGGCACAGCGTTCCTTGGAGCGGGAGCGCTCGGACCAAGGCTCCTCGGCAGCGGTCTTCTCGGCAGCAGGCTCCTTGAAGAGGCAATGGGTTGGGTACTTTTGCTTCCAGTCCAGGCCAGGGCGTCTTCAACAGCTTCTGCTTGTGGTGCTCTTCCAGTGGTGGCTTCTTCGTGCTTCTTCTTGGTGGTCCCTTGGGTGGTGGTGGTGGAAATAAATCAAACCAGGGAGGGCTCAGTTGAATTATTTTCGAAAAACATTGTCTTAAATTCTAATAGCTCTTGCTAATACTTACTCTAACTTATTATATGTCACCAATTGTCTAATCAGCAAGTGATCATTGCCCCGATGATGATCAACTCTCGCGCGAGCGCGCTAGACAACAAATATTGTTTAAATATGAACATAATTTTGTTCATATTTGAACAATATTAAAAATAAAATTTAGTTACATTTCTGCTGGATAAGATTTCAGATACCGATTACGTATTGCCACTGCTATTCCCGCACGAGTGCGAAAATGAAATTTAGGTTTTTAAAAATGAGCAAAAAGTTCAAACTTTAAAATAAAAAAAATATTGCAAATAATAAAACTGTATTCGTCAAAATACAATACAAAACAATTAAATTTTAGCAATTAAGTCATCTATATGATTTATATGTATGCATCAGATTAAAAAGTTAAAAAATAATACCATTTTAATTGCAAAATTATTATACACAACTTTTATTTTCGGAGGATTAATACGCGCGTCGTCAGAAGTGCGAAGTGTGATAACAGAAAGAGTTTATGTGCGAAACTCAGATGCGAAACCTCTTTGGTCTCATTTTATCTGCGCGCGCATGTTTGCAAACGCGGGAAAATAGAAAATTGCATTTTCTGCTTTTGCTCTTGGATTTAATGCAGAAAGTTAAACTTTAATAGATAATTTTTATTTTGTACATAAATTCTATTTGTGGCTATTTACTCGACAATATGATATTCAAATTGCAAATGTAAGCTTGTTGCCATGTAAATCTAAAGATAAGTAGTATAAAGATTGCCATTGAAAATTTCTAAGTACGGAAAAACAGCAAAAACGCCAATTCGTTCTCAGAAAATGTATTCATAGCTTCTTTTAATGAACTGGCTACTAAGTACAAACCTACGAGTAGTACTTTGTGTATTAAATGTAAAGATAATGTGTAATACAGCCTCCTCTTTCAACGGATGTGCGGCTTAAGGACATGTCCACCTAAATATTAGTATTTACATTAAATAAAATAGTTTCTTTTAAAAGCCATATCTCAGTAAAGCGCAAGCAGCTACAAGCATATACATGAAAATCATGGGTATTTAAGCATAATAACAATTGAATTATAATTAGTACTCACAGGATGTACACCACGATTAGGCAGTTTTGGAGTTCCCGATATTTCGGCGCAGTTACATGCAGCATGTAGAGATAATGAAATGATAAAAGATGAGAAATGTGGAAATATCAATAATTTTACTAGAGAAGCAATTTTGTTTGTATAATTCTAAATAAGCTTGCTTGCCTGTTATTTTTACATGTAGGTAAGTTAAAGCAGTTATTTATGTACATGCAGTCCCGAATCAAATTAAAATTAGTATTAATAAAACTATTATTAACAAAATACATATAAAAGTCTGTCACTATAAAAGCTTAGCTTAGCTTTGCTGTCTTTTATTGAATCTAGATTATTTAAATAACCGTTTTAATGTTTTTTTTGGGGTTTTTTATCTTTAGGAACAATGTCGCTGTCGTATTTTATGCTTCTAATTTGGCACATGTGTTTAAATTTAATACTAAATTAAGCTGTTTTGTTTTGTTTTTATAAGCTTATCTAATATTTTTTTCAATGTTAGCAAATATTAAATAGAAAAATTAATCACTCACAGCCGCGCCGCACAGCACCCTACGTGCGTTTGGTTACGTAGGCCCCTTAAGTACATAGGTATCGACTGTTGTTTGTATTCGCGCTGCGCCGTACCGCATCGTGTTCCGCTAGATCGCTTCAGGAAGACGCCGCGTAAGGGGAATACCTAGGTAAGTCTGTCGACTCTAGGAATCTCACGTGTCAGCGTTCTATATTCTAGAAACTGATACGCTGACTCAACAGACTTGGCTGATAAGCCCATCCGCTCCCACGGTTGTCTGATTTCCAGACTCTAGATTTTATTTAGAATTAAGTTAGTCTTATTAAAGCTTTTATAGACATTAGACGTCTTAAACAAATAAATTGTATTTTTAAAAGCTCCTCCCGCTTGCACCTTTAGTGGCGCAGCCGGTAGGATTTCCGCGGTGCGATTACTTAACTTCAGTACCCTGCGACTTACGTTTTCACGCGTTTTTCGGAAATCTACGAACCAAATGAATAAATCAAGAACATTATAACATTATAATATCGAATGAGTGAGTGCTAAGGCGATCCAGAGGAAGACAGATAAGGCTCAAACAACGAGGGACATGGGCATTCGGTGAGTAGACCTTAATCGCTATTTCCAGTCGTAGTCCAATCCTATTCCATATTTTATTTATAAGTATCTAGATTATCCGAACGCTATTTCCAAAAATTAAAAGGTGTTTTGTGGTTTCTTTTAAATAGATTTAAGTGAATAAATTAAAATCGACTTAAAAATATTAGATAGTATAGTAGTAAAAATAAATACATAGATTTATAAATTCATCGAGTTTGACGGTGACGAAAAATTATTAAGTTTATTCGTAAGAAAATGCGAATACTTAATAAGTTGTTGTAGAATAGAAAATAAGCCACATCAGGACCTGTACATTTTTAACGTCATAACATCACGACGGACAGGTAGAGCAGCCACTCTAGTTAGCGAACGACAAGACTTAGATACCTGGGCAGATTTAAAAGTAGCTTTTGAGCAACATTTTGGTGATCCCCGTTCAGAGGAATGCATAACAATAGAACTAGAAACATTAAAAATAAATAATGGCGAATCTTATCTCGATTTCTTTAACAGGATTCAACTTACATTTGATCAAACTCCTCAACAGTTTGGTAACCGGCCTCAACTGAATCAAGTTCTACAGCAATTCGGTTATAAACCTTCATTCAATCAAACCCAACAACAATTTGGTTATCGTCCTCATTTCAACCAAGGACAGCAACAATTCGGTTACCGTCCCACACAGAGGTTAGCACCTCAGCTATCCACTGACGTAAGCATGCGTACAGCACTTCCAATAAAACCACAAGGATTCAAAATGAACGCATTATATAATCTTAATGAATCTGAAACTGACGACATATATGAAAACCCTGAAAATGAATGTTACTATGAAAATAACGACATTGACTCTGCATATAACGTTGAAACTTATGAGAAAACTGACAACAAGACGATCAAGACCCAACCTTACAATATGATGAAAATTTTCAGATCAATGCCTCCAACCAACCCCCGAAATAATACAACTTAATTGTAATACACTAAACTTGCCGTACATAGTGATACCGGAAATAAATGCTAAGCTAATGATAGATACTGGAAGTTCAAGATCTTTCATTAGTCCCAAAAAGGCAAATGAATTATTTAAAGATTTTAAATACCACGAACCATTCGAAGTTAGAAGCACACATGCTTCAAGCCGACATAATGAAGTAATAGTCATACCCTTATTTCCAACCCTTAATAGTCCTCAAACGCATAAATTCTATATTTTTGATGTAGATAGCTGTTACGACGGACTTATAGGCAGCGACCTTCTGAAACAATTGCAGGCAAAAATCGATATGAAAAATGAAATTCTCTACACCCAAACTACAGCCATACCCATAATATACAACCCCAATAATGTATTCAAACTTGCACCACGTACCGAACAACGAGTTAAGTTACCGATTAATTTAAAAAACGGTGAAGCGATTCTTAACTACAAGTTATTCTGTGATGGCGTCAGAATGCCTACCGCTTTAGTAAAATGTTAAAATGGTTATGCGACAACAATATACAAAGTACTCGTGAGGAAGAAATGACATTAAAAATTGACAGATCATTAACAGTAACAAAATATGATTACAGTGATAATTGTGACTTAAATAAACTTGACGACAGGAATAACTTTGAAATTGACCAAATCTTAACTGAAAATATTAGTAAATTACGCTTAGACTACATGAAACCTGAAGAAAAAGACTCTATCCAAAAACTTTGTCTACAATATAAAGACATTTTCTATACTGAAAAGTTACCGTTGACTTTTACCAACAATGTGAAACACCACATCCGAACACGTAACGAAGACCCGATTTTTGTCCAACCTTATCGACAACCCCAAGTAATTAACGACGAAATGAATGGACAAGTAAATAAAATGATAAAAGATAAAATAGAACAACCATCACACTCTCCCTGGAGTGCACCCGTGCACCTTGTACCTAAGAAGTTAGATGCGACTAATGAAAAGAAATACCGACTTGTAATAGACTACCGAAAACTGAACGAAATTACTATGGACGACAAATACCCACTACCAAACATAACGGAACTATTTGGCACGCAGTACTTACTTTACCAATTCGCTGCCGTGGAAACCACCACAGACGTAAACCAGAACCTCGAAAATGTGACTCGGGTCCTCAGGGAAGAAGGTACGAGATTTTGTTACATGCAGCGTAAGGGCAAGAAGTCCAAGCTTTCAGAAGAGACTTTGGGGCTAATGAAGGAACGACGTGAAAACCCACCCATCACTTCGTCAGAAAAGCGGACTCTAAACCGAGAGATCAACAAGAACGTACGACACGACCTCCGGTGCTTCAATATACTCTTTCGATCGAAAGAGCGATCGAGCAGAATCGAGGGTCAAAGGTGTTCGTACAATCTCTTGGAAGAAGCCACCTGACGAAGTTGACCACAGCTAGTGGAGAAGTCGTTGCTTCGAAGCCGGCAGTCCTTTCGGAAGTGGAGGACTTCTATGGCCGATTATACGCATCGCATGCATCTCGACCTGATCCCGAAAATGATCCTAGAGCCACGTTAACACGCCATTTCACCGAAGACTTGCCAGAAGTCAGTATTGGCGAAATCGAGATCGCTCTTAGACAGCTTAAAAATGGAAAAGCCCCTGGAGAGGATGGCGTTACAACAGAGCTACTAAAAGCAGGAGGTAAACCCGTACTGAGGGAGCTCCAGAAGCTTTTTAACGCTGTCCTGTTCGAAGGGAGAACTCCAGAGGCGTGGAGTAGGAGTGTGGTCGTCCTGTTCTTCAAAAAAGGAGATAAGACCCTGCTGAAGAACTATCGACCCATATCCCTTCTAAGCCACGTCTATAAGCTGTTTTCAAGAGTGATCACGAACCGTCTTGCGCGTAGACTCGACGAATTCCAACCACCGGAACAGGCTGGGTTTCGGAGCGGATACGGCACCATAGACCACATTCACACAGTGCGGCAGATTATACAGAAGACCGAAGAGTATAATCAGCCCCTGTGTCTAGCATTCGTGGACTATGAGAAGGCCTTTGACTCGGTTGAAATCTGGTCTGTTCTGGAGTCCCTGCAGCGTTGCCAGATAGATTGGCGATACATCCAAGTGATGAGATGTCTTTACGAAACCGCCACCATGTCCGTCCAAGTACAGAATCAGCAAACAAGTCCCATACCGTTGCATCAAGGAGTGAGACAAGGGGACGTTATTTCCCCGAAATTGTTTTCAAATGCAATGGAGGATATGTTCAAGACGCTGAACTGGAAAGGACGTGGCATTAATATCAACGGCGAATACATCTCTCACTTGCGATTTGCTGACGATATCGTCATCGTGGCAGAGACGCTGCAGGACCTGCAACAGATGCTGAATGACCTGGCTGACTCTTCTATACGCATCGGCCTACGGATGAACTTGGACAAAACCAAGGTCATGTTCAACGAACATGTTCTACCGGAACCGATTGCGATACACGGCGCCGTTCTCGAAGTTGTTCAAAAATATGTGTACCTCGGGCAGACATTGCAGTTGGGAAAAAACAACTTTGAGAACGAGGTGAATAGAAGAATTCGGCTGGGCTGGGCAGCGTTTGGGAAACTACGTCGAGTCCTTACTTCGCCGATTCCACAGTGCCTGAAGACGAAAGTCTTCAATCAGTGCGTCCTACCCGTCATGACATACGGAGCCGAAACGTGGACACTGACGGCTCGAATGGTCCACAAGCTCAAAGTCGCTCAGCGGGCTATGGAAAGGGCTAAGCTCGGTGTTTCTCTGAGGGATCGCATCAGAAATGAAGTGATCCGTCAGAGAACCAAGGTCATCGACATAGCCCACCGGATCAGCAAGCTGAAGTGGCAGTGGGCTGGCCATATTAGCCGTAGAACCGACAACCGTTGGGGTAAACGAGTTCTAGAGTGGAGACCGCGTCTCGGCAAACGTAGTGTAGGACGTCCTGAGGCACGGTGGAGTGACGATCTGCGCAAGACGGCTGGCAAAAACTGGATGCGAGAAGCCCAAGATAGACCTAAGTGGCGTGCAATTGGAGAGGCCTATGTCCAGCAGTGGACTGCTACAGGCTGATGATGATGATGATGATGACTTACTTTACTAAGCTAGACCTTGCTAGTGGCTACCATCAGATAGAAGTAGCTGAAGAGGATAGACAAAAGACAGCTTTTAGTTCAAATTCAGGACATTACGAATTTTCTCATATGCCTTTTGGTCTGAAAACAGCAACAGCAATATTTCAGAGAACCATTGATAATGTGTTGCGTGGCTTACAAGAGATACACTGATTAGTGTACTAGATTATATATTTATCTATTCATCTAGTCTACAAGAACACATAGCTAAGTTACGTACCGTTTTTGACAAACTAAGAGAAACTAACTTGAAAGTACAGTTAGACAAATCCGAATTTCTCAGAAAAGAGGTTTTATACATTGGACACACTATTACAAGCGATGGTTTGAAACCCAATAACGATAAAATTTAAGCAATCTTAGATTACCCTCTACCCCGAACTACCACAGAGATTAAAAGTTTTTTAGGCTTAATCGGTTATTATCGAAAATTCGTTAAGGACTTTGCAAAAATTACTCAACCAATGACAGCCCGATTGAGACAAAAACGTACAATGCCTTTTGACGACGAAAAGTATATAGCCTTTCAAAAATATAAAGAGATACTTGTAAATGCACGGATATTACAATATCCAGACCCCGAAAAGCCATACAAAAGATGCTTTAGAATTTGCTTTAGGAGCAGTCCTCTCACAAGGTTCAGTTGGCAACGATAAACCCGTCGCCTATGCCAGCAGAACTTTAAACGACGCTGAAACGCGCTACAGTGTCACCGAAAAGGAATTACTTGCCATAGTATGGGCCGTGAAACATTTCCGTCCCTATCTCTACGGTAAGAAATTCACAATAGTAACTGACCATAAACCTTTAGCCTGGCTAAACTCCCTAAAAGAAACAAATAGCAGATTAACCCGATGGAGACTACATTTAGCCGAATATAATTTCGAAATAACCCATAAAAGTGGTAAACTTAACTGCAATGCAGATGCGCTCTCACGTATTCGTATAAATGCTATAGAAAACGAAGATCATATGTCCACACAAGTTAACATCGATAAAGACGAAATTAGAAATAGAGAAATTAGTCAATTAATGAAAGAAATAGAAGAACTAGGTAAAGAACAAAAGAAAACTCTAGGTCAAAAGGATGAAATAAAATGCTTATATTCAGATGACGAAGACACAATAACAATATCAGATTCTGAAAAAACAATAAAATGCCGCTCTCCTTATACAATACCATGATCATCTAGTAGTTCAACTTTGTCAGCTTCTAGAAACTCTTCCAGCACAGAAACTGCTCACTCAGAACAGGAGCCTGAATCAAAAGGTATTCCAATTTTGCAGGAAGCCGTTGACACCAAACCTAATCAAATACTAGTTTACTCCTGGTCGATAGATAAACTATCTGTTAAAAATCTATCTCGACCCAAACAAAGAATCCTAAAAGTACACTTACCTCTGAATAGAACCGATCTTGTGAAACAATTCTTGAAAGAATACATAAAAAACAATACGAAATATTTCATTTACTTTGAAGAAGAAGAACATAGGCGACAATTTGCACAAACAGTTATATACTTGTTTAAAATGGAATCTGTACAATTTTTTGAATGCACCAAAAGAGTAACGATTATTGAAGATGAATCAGAACAAAAGGAAATCGTTAGTAAATATCATACTGGTAAAACATGCCACCGCGGTATTAAAGAAAATCTAACTCACATCAAACGCACTTATTTTTGGCATAACATGGAACTAACTATTTCAAGCTTTATAAATTCATGTGAAACATGCAAACGCATGAAATACGTTAGGAAACCCCTAAAACCTAAACTTCAAATGACACATACTCAATCAAAACCCTTAGATGAAATTTTTACTGACCTATTTTCTATTGAAGGACGCTATTATTTAACAGTAATAGATGCTTTCAGTAAACTAGGTCAAGCCTTTGAAATACCTAACAGATCAACTGAAGTAGTTAGAGCCCTAATCAAATACTTCTCATTTTATGGCGTACCCCTCAAAATTAGTTCGGTCTCAGCTTTTATAGACATTAGACGTCTTAAACAAATAAATTGTATTTTTAAAAGCTCCCGCTCGCACCCGACTTGACTACCTTGTCCCCAAGTTATTTTGAGTTGACCTCTCAACAATATTTGTTGTAAAAATAAATTCCCGAAACACATAATTGAGCTCTTAGAGGGACAATTCAAGTTAAATGTAAAAAAACATTTTAATGAAAAAAACATTATAAAGTCTGATATTATATAGAAGACAAAGATGCTTGGAATACTCCACTTCTGGCAAGTTGTCATCTGCATGTAATAATAAAATGTAATAATAGTAGAGTACCTTAGTAGAATCATTATTATAATCTATATGTGTACTGTGTCTGCAGCAGACAAACCTGTATCTGAATAACTGTTATGCAATGCGTGGGAATTTATATAATTCTCAAAGAGATCAAAGAACTGCCCACCAACAGGTTCTGTAGGAACCTTAAACTTTGGCTGTTGGAAAAGTCATACTATTCGTTGCTGGATCAAAAATTGCAAGTAATAAATATAATTTTTTAATTTAAAATGTTGTAAATATAATAATAGATATTATGTGTTTTGAAATAACACTTTTGACATTAGTGGTAATTTTCATTTTGACATTATTAAGGCCTATTCAGACCTGAGCGTTATTCGATGGGTAAATAGTATGAAGTTCCATAACTGCAGCGAAACTTGTAGCGCCTAGTGAGGCGGTATTTTCTCTTGTTTGGCGAAACCAGTTCCGCCGGGCGACGCGGGAGCAAGTAGCGAGAGCGACATGCTTCCTTTTTTTTCCGTGTGGAATATACTTTTACGCATACGCGCTCGCCGGGGATAGCGAGCGGGTTATGTCGGACTCCTACTACCGACTAAAAACCCCACGATGTCCTTCGGCAACGATTGCAAACAGGGCCACGGGTCCGTTTGCGCATTCTCCGCAGCCCAGTTTTGCCGACGTCCGCCCCTCGCTGTTTCAGGGCAGACCCACCTCGAGGGAGGAACAAATCAACTCCCCCCTACCGCTCCAGTGACGCACTGGGACATACGGTACGTCACCTCCTCAGACGGACCTCATAGATGAGGGGTGCCAGACGTCCCCTCGTCTGACGCCCCAGACCCACCTAGCGGAGACGGAGTGCGAACTCGAATAGCTCGCCTCTGAAGTGGGAGAGAGAGAGGATTAGACTCTCTCTCTCGCTCTTCGGTCTCTCTCTGCGACATCACATCCTCGCAGAAAGAGACCATTGCTTCCCATGACCTCTCGTCATCGACCATCTTGGCTATGATAGTCGTCAAAGAGAGGTCCGCACCCACCACTGCGACAAGGGAATCCCGCAGATCCTCCGCCCCAGGACACACCGTGTGCACACAGTGTTGTCTAGTTACTATCTAGTACAAAATACGACTATACGATACGTTGCTAGAGAAAGAGTTGTATAAGTATATAAGTTGTATATAAGTTGTACATAAGTTGCTAGAGCTACCTACACTTCAAGGCCGACGTACTTTACAGAGATCAAATGTTGTTGTATAAAACCTTGAAAAATGTTATAGACTCTCCATATAAGGTAAGTCAAATTAGTTTTAGATGTCTTTTGGTTTATGTATTTTAAATATAAACGTAGTTTTAAGTATATTGTATACTGTTTGTGCCTTAATAAAGAAAAAATAAAAAAATAATAATAAAAATTATCTATACTTTTTTTCAATAATGTTAGCAACATGATAGAGTCTGTGAAAACAAGAACCATCATGGCCAAAACAATGTTCTTGTTAAACATAACATTAACATTTTACATGACATCCCAAACCATCAAGTCACCGTCAAGTGTTAACTTCGACTCGATAAAAATAAAAATCACTAAATAAGCCGCAGTTTTATTCAGTTTTTTTATTGACTAGCCTAAAAATAGTTAATAAGTACACGCGCGACCTCAATACCTAGGAGGCTTCTCCGTTAAACAAGACTTTATTATGCATTATTGTCAAAACGTTAAAACTTATCCTACTAGTCCACAGTCAATGTTCTGAATGATCCTGGCAGACCCATGTATTGCTCGTTGAATTTTTCTGTCTGTCTGAGAGATTCGTCAGTGGTAAATGACTTCATTGGTGCCAGATAATCCTCATTTTCAGCAGATAACATTAAAATTTTACATGACATCCCAATCCATCAAGTCACCGCCAAGTGTTAACTTCGACTCGATAATAATAAAAATCACTAAATAAGCCGCAGTTTTATTAATTTTTTTTATTGACTAGCCTAAAAATAGTTAATAAGTACACGCGCGACCTCAATACCTAGGACCTTCTCCATTAATCAAGACTTTATTATGCATTATAATCAAAACGTTCAAACTTATCCTACTAGTCCACAGTCAATGTTCTGAATGATCCTGGCAGACCCATGTATTGCTCGTTGAATTTGTCTGTCTGTCTGAGAGATTCGTCAGTGGTAAATGACTTCATTTGTGCCAGATAATCCTCATTTTCTGCAGAGCTTAATATTTCAATCCAGGCATCTGTAACAATTTTACGTTGTGATAGCATCATGTGAGATAAGGGACGGAGAAGTTGTTAAAAAAAAGTTTACACACTCACACTAGGATTCCCTGTGTCACGAGAGGCGTGGATACACACACACACCACAAACACCCGAGAACAAATCTTTGTGCTCAGCATACACATTTGCTTCGGCCAGGGATCGAACCTGGAATCCCTTGCATCAAAGATAGGGTTACTGCCATTTAAACTAGCGGAACCGCCATCGTTAAGCATTATATAAGTACGCCCATAACATTACAAATGTAGAGAGAAAACATTCTTGGACGGGATTCGAACCCGCGTCTTCCGACAATCTGTGTCAGATGCCATAACTACTAATCTACCGAGGCATATCGTCCGAGCATATAACTTTAACTACATTTGATTTTATACCGTCGCATGAGGACGGAGCGACATCTATTGAACAGCTTGGCAAGTAATATCCAACCATAAGAAGACTGTTTCAAACACTTAATTTTTGTATTGTTTTTTTTTCATTTTCCCTCCTTAGAGGGTTATGGTCCCGCACTTCTCGTGCATTTGCCAGTATCAAGTTATTTGTGTTACAAAGTTTTAGTACAATATTCTGGTGATACTCGTATTAGTCGTAGTCAGTCAAAGTCCAAAATGTCAGTCAGTCATGGTTCAGTCAGTCTAAGTCATGCTTTAGTAAAGTGGTGGCAACTTTACCATCAGCTTCTATGGAGTTTTGGAAACAACAAACACGGAAAAACACGTTTCCACATTATATGTTCTTATTCATTATATCACTTGCCTACACTCATGCACGTAAAACAGCACTTAATGATTAAAATCTCTCTTTTGTATTGATGTCGCAACCTTTCAATACATCTACACTTCTACATCAACACTAATATTATAAAGAGGAAAGATTTGTTTGTTTGTTTGTTTTGAATAGGCTCCGAAACTACTGTACCGATTAGAAAAAAATCTTTCACCATTAGAATCCTAAATTTTCCATGAATAACATAGGCCATGTAATATTTTCAAAAAGTGAGGGTTCCGTGTGAAAACTTCGATAATGTAACCCAAGGTGTGGGAAAAATACCAAATCAGTTCTTATATCGCGTACGCTGCGGAAACTATTGACCATATAACATTAGTCTATGCTATTGACAATAAAGCAAAGTGACGTACAGATCGCAGCACGTAAGTTGACCTATGCGCAGAACACATATTCGGGTTCAATCGAAGTGCGGTATGCGGTGCAAGGCGAGGGGCCGTGTGTATAGCAACGGGGCGATGCTTCACTTCTTCGCCATTTAGTATAATATACCTGTTAAATGTGTGATCATCAAATTAAATTTCAAGAAAATTACAAGACTACAACCAATTTTAAGAAGACAGTCAACTGGAATTATTTTTGACGTAGGTATATAATTATTTTATAGGAGAAAACAACATAATGATAATACTTAATATACTATAGCGAAGCTTACGTCATCGGTAATATGACGGAAGAATTTATTACCCAATCGGAGATTCTGATAGCAGTGATTCTGAATTGGATTCTTCAATTAACACATTAGATAAAATCGCAACTCTTTGCCAATGTTCTAGAATATCACTTGTAAATTATGTAGAAGGCTTAGCCCATGAATAGTAGTGATTAAAATAAGTATACCTACCTATAATTGTTATATTCAAAGAAATACAATGATTTGAAAGGAAATCCGAGATTATTTTATATGCTATTTGATGTTTGGTTTAACTTGCGTTTCATTTTTATCGACCGCAGAGTAAGTATTCGTCTATCACATATGTGCTTAACTTTACCTGCGCGGACGAACACCCTTTTTGTTCAACTTACGTGCCTCAAACTGTACTACTGTTTTATATAGAAGACGTCAATATCTACAAAGAAGTCCACATTACCATAATGTCTAACTATTACAGTTATGTCACAATAAATACTTTTTCATTTTGAAATATGCAATAATAACGCCGGAACAGGCCACAAATAATTTGCGAAAATGTATTTGTATCGCAAACGTCAACATGTCACGGTTCGCCGTACTAACTATGAGTTATAAATGACGGTTGTACTGTTTCACGTGAACGACACATAACGTTTCACTTAGACAGTTATTCGTGATAGGCACACAAGGCACATGATTCATTCCTTTGTATTAATCCTTATCTACTCTAATAATAAAGAGGAAAGTTATATGATTGTTTATTTGTTTGTAATGGATACACTTAAAATTACTTAACCGATTCAAACAATACTTTCACAAGTATAAAGCTACATTATCCCCGAGTAACATACGCTATAATTTTATTTATCCTCTTCATCATCCATCACCACGCGGATGAAACCGCGGAGCGCAGCTTTACTAATTTTTAAAGCGCTAATGCCTGCGTTGCACAACATTGCAATTTTTGAATGAAAAATAAATATATTCGTTCTCTTTTTTCTTAACTTGGCGGATAGGGTATTGGTGGAAATTTATCGGACCGCCCCATTGCCTCGAACATGAGCTAACGACTATTTTAACCGACTTCCAAAACAGGAGGAGGTTAGATGTTCATTTGTATGTATTTTTATGTGTATGTTAATCAATATATTCGCCAAGTGTGAACCGACTTAAAAAAAATCTGTTTTAGTTTGAAAGTATACTCCCGAGGTGGTTCCATTATCATCAAATCAGGATCTAATGATAGAATGAGGAGGTGGATAGTGAAACTCTGCAACGGCGAACTGCATAGATACGAAATTGGATAGAAAAGTGGATTAAACTATAGTATAGCCTGTTCTAAACTCCATCATGACATGGCTGCTGCACCCAGGGTTGACTTCCTGCGAGGAAATTCCTCAATGGTCAAATAGTACAGACACATTATAATAGCCTGTTCTATTTTCCATTCCATCATGAGGTCACGGCGCTTGCTCTCCTAAGCTGGGCACTTCTCGAGCATATGCTGCGCCGTATCCTCATCGCAGCTGCAATGATAGCACTCTGGTGTCGGTTCCCTTTCGGCGATGCGACACAGGTACTTCCCAAAGCACCCGTGGCCCGTAAGGACTTGCACCAACCGGAAGGTAAGTGACCCGTGTTCCCTGTCCAACCGATCCTGGAGGACGGGTCGAACAGCCTCAACAGTCCAGTGGCCAGCCTAGATTGAGCCAACCGCTCCCTCCATCTCCCTAAAGGAACTGTCGATTGTGGAATTCAACGCCTGCTGCTCTCTTGGCGGAGGGATCTCCCCTCGAATTCGGTGCTGTGAGCGCCACTTGTACATACACGCGTAGACATCAGCCTCTAAATCCCAAGAGGGAGACCCCGCCAATACACAAGCCACCTCGTAGGAGGTGGTGCGGTACCCACGTATGACCCCGACGGCCACGTATGACCCCGACGGCCACGTATGATCACTCTCTGAGATCTTCTCAGCAGAGCGATGGTTGACTCCGTCAGGGCATCTGCCCAAATGGGGGCCCCGTACAGGGCCATGGATTGCACCTAACCTAACGTCATCTCTCACGGCGCCTGGTATCATGTGCGTGCCTCGTATTTTCTATATTTTAAAAGGCCGCGACGGCGCCACTTCTGCACTCTGTCCACACCCCGTCCTCGTCTTATGTCTATTCTATCTGTTTAGCGCCTTAGAGACACGCACTATAGAATGTATAAAGTATTTATTTTCAGATATGTATCTATCATAAATACTTAAATTACTTGTAAACGGAAACTGCAATTGATTGTAGAAAAAAAGGGTCATAAACATTTAATCCGTATAAATTATGTCATTATTTGTAATAATTATAAAATGTAACTGCGTAATTGGATGTAAGTTATTACTAAGAGACATATATATATGTTATGATATTTTGTAAAGTCTGTTGATTTTGTATTTAAATAAATAATATAATAAAATAAAACTACGAGTGCTCAACAATACAACGATAGTCTCAACATTTAAGTAAGTAAAAAGGAGGGAATGAAACAATGAATATAACGGCTAGCGCTTACATACAACTGTTGCATCGACTAAACTGTTTCGTCGAGTAGTGTACTTTTCGTGATTTCTACTCAACTAAACAGTTTAGTTGATGGAAGTGCGCATACAATCGATTTTATATTTTCTCAAATCGACCAGTTTTTATTCAGCAACGCCCGAGTCAAGGTGTTTACAAACCATGTCAATTAACAACAAAGTTTTAGTTTGTGCTTTGCTTTATAGAAATTTTAAGAGAGATAAAAAAAGAAGATACTGTGTACATCCTGTACTTAGTGATAGATTATCGAGTGGAATATTTCATACGTTACATTCTAAGCTGAAAGAGCACCCAGACAAGTTTTTCAAATATAGAATGAGTGGAGAAACGTTTAATGAAATAATTTCATTCGTGGGTCCTTTTATAAAACGCCAAGATACAAGATGGAGATGCGCCATATCAGTAGAAGAGAGACTTAGTGTTACTTTAAGGTAAGTAAAACACATTTATAAAATAGTAATCAACGTTTTATTTTAATAATAATTACAGCCAGTAATTGAGTTTGTGAAGCTTAAATAAAATTTTAGATCAAGTCGAGTAGAGGACTGTGCGGAGAAGGTGTGAAATTCGATAGGTAGCTCTGCAAACTATCCGCAGAGTTTTGGGAGCTAGTAGATGGGCATTGTCGGATATATTCCGGTCTAGAAGCGTCAATATGAGGTGTGGTAGATCCAGTGTAATATTCAGGTTGTTGGGAGCTAGTAGATGGGCATTGTCGGATATATTCCGGTCAAGAAGCGTCAATATGAGGTGTGGTAGATCCAGTGTAATATTCAGGTTGTTGGGAGCTAGTAGATGAGCATTGTCGGATATATTCCGGTCTAGAAGCGTCAATATGAGGTGTGGTAGATCTAGTGTAATATTCAGGTTGTTGGGAGCTAGTAGATTGGCATTGTCGGATATATTCTGGTCTAGAAGCGTCAATATGAGGTGTGGTAGATCCAGTGTAATAATATCCAGGTTGTAAGAAAGTGTTTGTGGAAGGCTGTAATAAAATGTTACGTGAAGGAAGTGTTACGGAAGATTGAGTATGTTGTCTATTGGCTTTTATCCTTCGACATACTTGCAGTATTTCAATTTTGGCTTGAAATTTTTCGTCGTCTGTCATAGACTGTAACGTAGGAACTAAAGAGAGAGCAAAATGTTTGTCTTCGTCTAAATCATCTTTTAGTATGTTCAACAAAGTTTCTTCGAACTTCGGACCAGAGTTATTTTTTTTCCTTGTATTTTGTGTTATAGGTACATTTGAGCCCATAGTGTCAGAGGTTTCAGTCTCATCTTTGGCTTCAGCTGCAGTGGAATCTAGATTACCATCAGTTTTCAAAATATCGATATGCCGCTTGTCCGGATGTTGTTTTTTGAGCCTTCAATTCTCTTGAAAAGCAGGTTCTCAAGTTAAGCCATTTCTGCTGGACCTCTGCACCTATAAATGTATACAATAAAATATATATTTATTTATCTATTTAACAGATAATAATTACAAAAGTTGAAGCTTATTTCTATAATAAAGGGTGTATCGGAAAGGGGGTGTACATGTACCCGAAGGGAGATCAAGAATCTACTCATGAAATTAAGCAACTCTCCCAAAGAAACCCATATAGAATAAAAAAAAAAATCTTCGATCTCCCATGTACTAATTAAATAGGTATATATAACACGTCGATTTGTATGGGAGATCGAAAACAAAAATTGGATTTCTTTGGAAAAGTTGCTTAATTTCAGGAGTAGATTAAAACTTCCTTGGTGTGTATACCCCCTTTCCGTTACACCCTGTATATTTTTTATGTAATACGTATATTTTTTACAGATATCTGGCAACTGGCAACAGCTTCAATACCCTCTCATTTACATATCGAATAGGAGCAACAACTGTAAGAAACATCGTAAGAGATACGTGTGATCAAATTTGGGCAACAATGCAACCAGTTTACATGCCTCAAAGGACAGAAGAAGATTGGGTTCAAATTGCAGATCAATTTTATGCTCGAACTAATTTCCCTAATGTCATTGGTGCCCTCGATGGCAAACATATTCGGTTAATTCAACCAGATAACTCTGGATCTTCATTTTTTAATTATAAAAAATACCATTCTATGGTGTTAATGGCTTGGACTGATGCCGATTACAAATTTATTTATATTGATGTTGGTGCATATGGAGGTTCTTGCGATTCAAGTGTTTTCAAAAACTCAAATATGGGAAAAAGATTAGAGGAAAATAGTTTGAATATTCCAAATGGAAGAATATTGCCCCATGAAGATAATGGGAAAAATATGCCGTTTTATCTTGTGGCCGATGATGCGTTTGGGCTTTCCAATACTATTTTACGTCCTTATGCTAAGAGGGGCTTATCTTATGAAAAAAAAGTCTACAATTATAGACACACAAGAGCTCGCCGGATGGTAGAATGCATTTTTGGTATTTTAGCCAACAAATGGCAAATATTTCATAGAGGGCTCGATGTAAACCTAGATTTCGCAGAATCTATAATAAAAACATGTTGTGTACTACATAACCTCGTACGAATTAAAGATGGAATACAATTCAAAGACACGTTCTATGACGCTCCACTAGAAAATATAATATCTCATGGTGACAACAGAGGCAGAAACCCCACCGGAGGTATAAATGTCCGACAATACTTAACGTCTTATTTTGTTTCTCCTCAAGGCTCTGTACCTTGGCAATACGATATAGTATAAAATATTTTTTTAAATAAATAAATAATACAATGTACGAAACTAACCTCGTTTTCTTTTATTTTCTGGGTATAATTCCAACCATCCAGATACGACTTCCATGCAAACTTCCTCCCATAGCTTTTTCTTCAGATTGATGTCTGAGTACTCTTTTAGACTCTTTAAGTAAAGCGCAGGCCTTTTTTCTACGCTGTTAATGAACTCCTCCGTATCGTCCGTAATAGTTCCCGCCATGGCGACAAGAGACGTGGCGCCGCTTCAAATGCTTATACGAGACTGGCAGTCGCAGTCAGTCGCGGATCGACTGTTTAGTCGATGGTCTGCGCACATCAATACAATGCAATACAAAATGAGCGCTTGATCGATAGTTGTCCAACTTTTAAATCAAAAGCAAATCGATATAGCTTTTTGACTTTTTTGTCGAGCAACTATCGAGTTGACTGTATGTGCGCTTTAATATATTCTTTTAAACATATGATACACAACAAAATAGTTGTTCAACTAAAAGTTGTATGTAAGCGCTAGGCCCTAAAAATCTCGTATTATCTTTGCAAAACTGTATCAGCTATTAGAATATATAAATTTTACAAAATTGATCTGCAATAACAGACAAATGATCTTCTTAAGCAGAAAGTTATTGTCGTTATATTTTATGAACGATGATTTCGCTTTAGGATTAAGAACAACAAAAAATTTAACCGACCTCAACACTGAAAAGTGTGAAATAACTTGTTGAAATCGGTACCATGACAGTTCAAAAGTACTTATTATCACAATATTGTGCGCATGGTACCAATTTCCATAGGCCTCCCCCATAATTTTCCAAAAGAACCGGTTCGAAGCGGCCTGCATCCAACGTCGTCTTGCGACCGTTATCAGGTCGTCTGTCCACCGTGTTGGTGGACAACCTACGCTGCGCTTGCCGGTCCTTGGTCTCCACTCCAGAACCTTCCGGCCCCATCGGCTATCTGTTCCGCGTGCTATGTCCACTGCCATTGGCTAATCTTTTGGGCTATGTAGGTGACTTTCGTTCTTCTACGGATCTCCTCATTTCTGATTCGACCACGTAGAGAAACTCCGAGAATAGCACTCTCCATAGTTCGTTGTGCGACTTTGAGCTTACTTATAAGGCCCATAGTAAGAGACCATGACGTTTCAGTGCCACAAGTAACACATATTGGTCGAAGACACTGAAGTATTTTTGACGAGAAGACTTCGCGAAGTTTCCGGAACGCTACCCAGCCGAGTTGGATTCAACGATTGACCTCTTTCTCGAAGTTGGACCTGCCTAGTTTGACTGTCTGTCCCAGGTAGATGTCTTCGTCAACAACTTCGAGAACTGAGTTCCCAACTCATATTGGGGTAGGCACAACATGGGCATTAGACATTTGCACTTTTTATTGCTGAAGGCAGTTCCTTTTTTTGGTGAAAATTTTTTTCAATCTTTTTGAGTGATCCTTGCTAATTACGAAATCGATTTTAATTTACCTTCACTGATGATATCATCTAACCATCAAAACAAGTGAAATACTTTTCAGTAATTGATGTGTTACTCAAAACTACTGGACCAAATTTGACGAAATGTATAAAGGACTACACGAGGAGCAATCTCTTTCAAATAAAAAAAAAAACATCAAAATATGTTAACCTAAACGAAGCTATGAGCTAAAATCATTATAAAAAACAATCAAAGAACCTCTTCCTTTTGTTGGAAGTCGGTTGAAACGTAGAATATATCTATTTAATTGAATGTAAGCCGATATTGGTTTTAATATTGCCTCAGGGAAAATTGTGTTCTGGAACACAACACGTATATTTGCTTTGTATTTATAAGAAAGGTTATTGGTCGTAGGTTTTGGTTTTACCTTGAAGATCTTTGATTGGTCTTTCCTTTCCTCCTAACTCCAATGGCAACAAGTTTGTATCAATAACCTGATGTAGGCCTTCTAAGTCTTGATGAACATGAATTCTTTCGCCTAGTTTAGCAGACATCAAACTTTTAAGTGTCTTTACCAATAGATCTACTGCTTTGGACTGGCTAATAAGGTGAATCCCTTGTAATCTTGCTCCAAAACCTTCCTGAAAAATTAATAATAAATTAATACAGTTCAAAATTAATTTATGAATTATTAGTAACGCAATATCAAAACATAACCACATTAATCTGTCCGCAACAGGTTTACGCTAAAAGAAAAGAATTATGAATGAAGCGGACGTTTGCTGATTCGGACCGATTAATATACAGTACTATTTCCATAGTAAAAATAATTGATATTTCATACAGCTACACAGTTCACGCATTGACATATTAATACGACAATATAATTATAAACATTTTGTTATTGACGTTCACAATGTTTTTTAAAGTGTGTTGATGTTTTATAATCGATGGTAAACTATTTTGTTTACATTTAATGTATTTTCTCCATGTTTAGTACGTTAACCAGGATGCTAGTTGTATTACCATCAAGAGTATTATATCTTGGGAACTGATTACCGCGTATTTTATCCTGCAGCTTTATTTATTTTGTGTGTGATCCGACTGCAAAGTAATGATCATGCAGCGAAATGAACGTATTGTACTCGTAGCTCTCGAGATTCAAGTAGATGACTTGATCTCGTAAATTCTTATGTTCGCTTATTGAGATCCGAAATGTTTAACGTTGACCAGGATGATAGTTGTATTACCATCAAGAGTATAATATCTTGGGTACTGATTACCGCGTATTTTATCCTGGAGCTTTATTTATATTGTAAAAACTGTGCCACGTGGCTCTACCATACTAAAAATTTATATACCACAGACATAGTTTCAGGTACGAAAAAAACATGAAGTCATTTCCCGGCCCCATAACAGCATCTTTGCAAAAATCACTGCTGCTTGAGAGCTCGAGAGGTGTCCGACTGCAAAGTAATGATCATGCAGCGAAATGAACGTATTGTACCTAGCTCTCGAGAGTCAAGTAGGTGACTTGTTCTCGTAAATTCTTAAGTTCGCATATTAAGATCCGAAATATTCCTAAATTGGAAAAAGAAAGTAAAACTGACCTTTAGCATAATTATATCCGAAACCTATCAAAGTCGCTAGAAATTTAATCATTGGAGGTCCATGATGTTGGTCTTCAAAGACAGCAGATCACCCAGCCATTGTCGTGCAACTTAACTGTAATAAGTCTAAAAATACCGTACTCCGGACTGCAAAAGTACACAACTTAAACAACACAATAATCGTCTATCTGCGACGCGACTCATCTTGGCACCAAAGACTGCACCTTACCGATATTCATAGGAGAACATCTGACGAGTAAAAACTATCGCCTATTTTATCTCGGTAGGCGTATGATTGAATGAATGAAAGTTTTATTTGCTTGAATACAGGTACATTAGGTCTTAGGCTATTATGTCTTGAATCACTGTACTCGACTAATTTGTCGTGCAATTGTTTATTTTGGCTATCTAATTGATTAATTATGTCTTACGTAGTATTATCATGCATTAAAATAAAACGTATAAAATAAAATAAGTCAAATTAACATAAGATTATAGAAATTCAAAAATGACAATTTTAATAAGTACAATACATAATAATTAGCAATTAATTTAACAACATAATTTAAGACTTGAAATTGTATTTAAAGTATTCATCTATAGAATAAAAACATCTGTCGCAGAGCCATGTATATATTTTCTTTTTAAATTCATTCTCCTTTAGCATTCTGAACTCATTGGGTAATTTATTGTAAATCTTTATTGCCATTTTATTACAGTTTTTGTCACCCATTTTTAGTCTATATCTTGGCACTAATAACGGCTTTTGTACAGTTTTTCTTTTAGTTAAGATATTTTCGTCTTCTTGAAACAGCGTTGGATTGTTCCTAACGAACTTAAACATTTCAAATAGATATAGAGAAGGTAGTGTAAGTAGTTTGTGTTTTATAAATAAAGGTCTACATGAATCATTCCATTTTAAGCCAAATATTGAGCGTATACATTTTTTTTGCGCTATGAAAGCTCTTTGAGAGTCTGTAGAGTTTCCCCATATTATAACGCCATACCTTAAAATCGAACACACGTGGCTATGATATACAGTTATTGCGGTCTCTGTGTTTGTAATATTACAAATTTTTCTTAAGGCAAATATGAATTTATTTATTTTTTTACACACGTTATCTATTTGTATTTTCCAATTGCAAAATTGATCTAAAACTATCCCTAAAAAATGTATATTGTCAACAAGTTCGATGTCATTATTATTATAGTGTATGTCAATTTTATCATTGGTGCCTTTATTATTATATGTCATGTATTTCATAAACTTAGTCTTAAGTGGGTTGATTTTTAAATTATTTAATTCTAGCCAATGAATAATGTCGTTTAATGCTTTGTTGGCAACTTGCATTACCCTTTCAGTGGATTTTTCTTTTATTAAAACAGTTGTGTCATCTGCAAACAACACAGTGTACTGGTCTCTCCATCTCGGTAACTCGTTGACGTAGATAATAAATAATATTGGGCCTAGAACACTACCCTGTGGTACGCCGTAATGATTTTCCAAATATGGCGATCTGTGGGTTATTTGAGTTTTGGTTTCATAGCACATTTTTATTATTTCTGTACACTGCTTTCGCCCTCTCACGTAGCTTTCGAACCAACTGTATGCAGGGCCTCTAATGCCACAATGCTCCAATTTGTCTAGTAAACTGTCGTGACACACTGTATCGAAAGCTTTGCTCATGTCTAAAAATAAAGCAATAGGTATTTTTTTCCTATCAATTGCTTCCAAAATTTCTTTAACTAGCTTAAAGCACGCTAGCGTTGTAGATTTTTTTCTGATGAAACCATTTTGTTGTGCACATTTGACATCATTTTTCTCCAAAAACTTAACAACTCTGTGACTCATGGCTCTCTCAAAAATTTTTGAAAGGATAGGTACTAAAGTAACAGGTCTGTAATTTCCCGTATCTGATTTGGCACCCTTTTTGAACAGAGGTTTTACCAGGGAGTATTTTAAGCTTTCGGGAAACACACCATTTTCTAAAGATAAATTTACAATGTGGGTTAGTGGTTCGATGAAGTGACATACATTTTGTTTTATAAATTTAGTATTGATTTCGTCATATCCTGCCGAATTCGTGTTCCGTAAGCTCATTGTAATTTTAAATATTTCAAGGCAATTTACTGGTTCAAGATAAATTGAGTTCGCTAATCTACTAAACTTAGTTTTAGCCTTCGTATTTGTTACGTTTTCACTATTTGCAACATTAATGAAAAAATTGTTAAAACAAGTTGCTATATCATCACCATTTTTTAATAAATTTTCTCCATCCAATATTTCTAATACTTCGTTAAATTTGTCATTATTTTTCAGTGTATCATTTATTATCTTCCAGGTTGCTTTGCATTTGTTTTTAGCCTCATTTATATATTTTTTGTTTTTGTGTTTTTGTATATTGGTAACACATTTCTTCAATATCCTGCTATAATTTTGGTACAGAAGTTTATTTCTGTCTGTTTTGCTTGTATAGTATTTGTATTGTAGGACTCTCTTCTTTGTAAACGATCTTTTAAGACCCTTTGTAACCCATTTTGGGTGTGTGGAATTTTTATTCAATTTAACTTTTATTAATGGAAAACATAACTTAAAAAAAAGGCACAGCGTATCATGAAACAATGTAAATGCTTTATTTGTGTCGGTTTCTTGTAATACTTCAGAAAAGGATAGTTTGCTTAAGTAATATTAAATTTTTCTATATTCTCATCACGGAGATCCCTTTTGTAAGAAAACCAATACTTTAAATTACGATGTGTCTCAGGTTTAGATATTGTCAAAGTTTGCCCGGTATTATGATCAGATAAACCTAACTCGTGCACTTTACCTTTTGCATCTTTAATATTACTTATGATGTTATCTATGCAACTTTTTTGTCGTGTGGGTAAATTTATATGTGTCTTCATATTATAATTATGCAAAATGTTATTTAATTCATCCTTATATTTATTCTTGTTACTCAATATATCAATATTAAAATCTCCACATAACACATTTTTATATTTATCATTACTACATGCTTTGTCTAATAACACATGTAGTTTTCTGAAAAAAATATTTATATCTGAAGTTGGAGTGCGATATATACAAAAGACATTAAGCATTATTTTTTTAAGTTGGATACCGCATACCTCAAAGTGTTTTTCCATTGTTATACTGTCTAACCATTTTATACGGTCGCATTCAATATTAGGTTTCGCCAGTATACATACGCCACCACGTTTCTGGTTTTCCCTTGAGTAGCTACTTACTAATTTAAACGCATTTAACCTCATATTTACTTCATCTCCTTTTTTTATAAATGTTTCACTTAAACATACAATGTCAATTATATAGTTTGTATCTCCCAGTAAATTCATAGCTATTTCAATGTAATCTAATTTGTTTAACGCCCCTGCAATGTTTTGGTGAAATATAACATGTTCAGTTTTATTGATTTTATTCACGAAAAAACGTTTCCTTCTCTATTTCCTGGCTTGCTGTCACGTCTGAAATATTAGGTGTTTTACCATGACCGATAATCCAGCCATCAGTTTGAGTACATTGATTCTTTGTGTTAAGCTGTTTTTTGACTGTTTTAGAAGAACCAATTACTCGTTTGTTCGAAGAAACCCCAAAACAAAGGACCCTTTTGTTATAATCAATCTGATCTAGAAGCGAATTAATTTTACGGCATAAATTGAATCGATCAAAACCAGTTCTAAAAAAATGACAATTTATGTTTTGTCTGCATATGAGATCAATCATTTCATTGAGTTTTGTTTCATTAGAGCAGATGTTTTTATTCACACTTATTACTATCACAGGACACTGTACCGTTTTCAAAAATAAACATAATTCTGTAGTCATCTTTAAAGCATTATAATCATTTTGGCCAATAGAAATTATAAGTTTGTCATCAGAACAAATGTCAAATAATTTTACACTGTTAAGAATTTCCTCAGTAGAAGCGTTTGGTTTTACTATAGAAATAAATTGATAACAGCAGTAGGGATTGTAAAATCTCGATTTTATAAGTTGTGTGGCCAATCCACTACATTGTCTACCTCCTACTATAAATGCTCTATTTTTATAAGTATTATTAGATGTCTTTGTTTCATCTGTGATCATGTTGGTAGCATTCTTGAGTGGTGATCTAGCGTTTGACTGTTCACGTCTTGGTAAAGTTTCGGGTTTAGTTGAAGTCGTTACTTCTGATTCAGTCACTAATTCGTGTTCTGGTTCAACCATTATTTTTTGTTCCACTGTTACTTTTTTTTCTTTCGCTACTTCCGGTTTCAATCCTGGTTTTGGTCCCTCTTGTTTTTGAGCCTTAGTTCCCTGAGACTGAAGAGGCAACGACGGTCGAAAACTGTCCGTGAGTCGACGTCTCACACTTTTTTTTGTACTTGATGACATGGTTTGTCGAAAAGTAGTTAAAGGGCTTCTGCATAGCTGTTTAAGAACTATCAACTCTTGATGCATATTGGCAACTTGTTTCTTGAGATCTATGTTCTCCAAAATTATATTTTCCATCTCATTTTGCGTGCTCTCTACGGTAGTTTTTAATTGTTTAATCTCAGCCTTCATTTCCGCAATGTAAGTTGAGCACATATTCGTCGAGAGATCCAGGCTCTTCCCCAATATTTCTTCATATGACCTGGGGCTACTCGAACTACTTATGTTCAGAGACTCTAAAGATCTTGATTTAGTTATTTGCTGTTTTCTAACTGTGATATTATTTATTTCTTCCATGTTGGTATACACGCCCTCTGTGTTAATTCATTTCCGAGACACCAATCAGCTGTCGAAACGGGCTTAGGTTCGCCTAATCCGATAGATGGCGCTGTTTGTGATTGTTCGGTGAGGTTCGTCTAAGTGTTGATTTTGACTTTCTGCACAAATGTGCGTTTCAACTTTTAGCGTAGAATATTTTATCACGCAAAAAGACAACAATCTTAAGTGAATACGAACCCACGACCTTCGTATCGCCAGTCGGATGTCTGGACCTCTACACCAATCGGTCATGTAACAGTTAGTTTGAAATAAGCCTTCCAATGTTATTAGATGGCTTTAATTAAGTACACTGGTTGGTTACCGGGCCGGGTCCAAAGGGCACTTTTAGCAATGACGAACAATGTTTTGAATCAACGGTTTCATGGTATGCAATATTTAAAAATACAATTACTTGCTGTGATTAATTCCATAGAAATTGATAGTATTTATTCACCATAGGCTGTGCATCAGCTTTTTCGGTAATATTATTGTACAAAACTTCACTGATTTACGAGATTAACTCCACTTTATATTATTGTTATTTTTCACTAGGAATACTGGATCTTATTTATCACAAACATGTTTTGATATAAGTTGCAACACATTGAATACATTTTTGCACTAAAAAACTACAATAATGCCCTTTTACTTATTTTAAATATTTTTGATATGCAGAGCCGATATGTACTATGGCAGCAGCGCCATCTGTTCCTTAGAGTTGTCTCATCTGTTGATTAAAGCTATGGTACCTATAAATTTTGTTAGACCGAGCATGGAAAGGTATACGTTCGCAAAACTGAGAACTCCACGGCACTGAAACTCAAGAATGAAGAACAAATGGATAAACTAAAGCTCAAGGGTTGACTATTTCCTGCTCTTCCATTCAATATATTTTCATACAATATAGCTCACATATTGTGCGATTCATCAATAATGTGGCACTACACGTACTATTTCAAAGTAGACACAAAGACTGATTTATCCTCCAAACATATGACAAAGTTGACAATCCTGACTTTCTCGACATCATGTAATATAACTGTGTACGTACACAGATATATTGTAGCGCACATAAAACATATATTAAGTGTAGGCCACTAATGTACTACATTTGGCATATATCGTTACACATACGCATATTTGCATATACTTTATAATATTTAAATATTAAAAGCAAATCATTTATAATTAATTTCAAGTAATTATTACTTCTTCGGTGCTCGTGCACAAAATGGAAGATGGTAGTGAAAAACCCATAATAATGAGTTCTAGAACAATGCAAACACATGAACGGAGATATTCTCAGTTGGATAAGGAAGCCCTAGTTATAATGTTTGGGTTGAAGAAATTTCGACAATACCTACTGGGCCGGCAGTTTGTTATATTTACAGATCATAAGCCATTACTAGGAATCTTTGGCCGTAGCAAACCTATTCCAGAATTAGTTTCTAACAGAATGTTACGTTGGACACTTATACTAAACACATTTGACTATGAGTTAAGGTATCGACCTGGAAGTCAGATGGAAGATGCTGACAGCTTAAGTAGATGGCCAACACCAAGTAAGGAGGAAGAAAAAGAACAAGAAGATATAATGTTGATAGAACAAATGGATATAAATCTTGTGCCAGAGATCATCGCAAAAGAGACTGAAAAGGATGGCATATTAAAGAAAGTAAAGTTTTTTTGCTTAACCCGTCCGCATCAGCGCAAAAAATAACAATAGATTTATGAATGAAACTTAACTCGAATGAGTCTTGCTGATTCGGACAGATTAATGGATGGCCTGATAAAGTAGACCTACCGGACCTGCTACCCTACTACAGAAGAAGACAATACGCTTCAATAGCTCGATTCTTATTTTAATTTTAATTTAAATGCGGTTATATCTACCTTGAAAATTGCTGTACTTTAAACTTTACTGTTACCTAAGTACTAATACGATATTTGTCATATGAACGTAAACAATGTAAACGCATTATGACTCTGTGTTCGAAAGAAGAATGGCAAACCTCTGTGTGTTTTGGGTACTCTACATAGACGGACCCACGAGAAAGGAAACCATGCAATACCAGTAGTCCTTAGTAAGACTAAGTAAATATAAAATTGTAGCATAATTTATTTAAGTTGGCGTTTAAAAGTTATCAGCTTTGATATTTTTTCTAGGTTAGTAAATTCTACCTATCTAACATAGGCAGAATTTGTTAGCTTAAAATATCTGACTGGGTTTTTCAAAAGAAATCTATCGTTATAGAGGAACGGGGGCTTGGCCTTAGGTATCGTTGTTTTAGATAAAGATGCAACTACCTACTTATATTTTATGTGATAACATGATACAACTAACTTGAAAGAAATGGCAAATGTACAAAACGTCCAAAAACAAAGGAAATAACTATTGGTGTCACTTTGTCATGTCATTTCCACTCTTTTGCCAGAATATACGTAGTATCAAGAAAGTTGTATAGTATCCTATAGTTTATGAATTGAAAAGCGTTTCGTTCTTGCCCACAAGCATCTTCTGCGTATTAATTTTATTGTTTTACATTTAGGTTTCTCCTTTTCCCGACTTGCTAATTATATGAATTATTTGCATCTACTAATAATAAATAAATTTGGCAATTCTCCGTGGATTTTATTCTCAGTTGGTACCCAGATGAACATTCTCCTTTATGAATAGGCTAACTGCCCATCATTACGTACCGTCAAAATTGTTATAACCAATACTCACTTCATAACCAAAGTTTTTATTACTCGCTTACTTATTTCAATCACTCATATATAACTATTTGTATTTTGTAAAGAGCAATACTAGATCTATAGAAAAACTATACTTCCCTGACAACAAATGATTTATGGTATCTTAACGTATTCTTAAGCGTGTTATTGTTGTACCTAGTCATAGCCGTAATAAAGTCCTTACACGCGCTGCTCAGTATAGCTCGACTACATTTAACTAATCGCTCTGGATCCCATTGCTCGTTATGGCTATAGACAATGATATACTATCTTTTTTAATGTTGCAACATGCTTGGCTTGCGTCCCAGAAGAATGCACATATAAGAATATTGGAGATATAAATAAGAGTAATCTTTGGCCGTTTTCACTAACAGCGAGTTAGGCAGTGCCTAATTAGGCAACTCCTAACGTAAGCAAACTCCTAAGCATCATTTTTTGTTTCACCATTCCATCCGTACAAGGAGACTCCTAAATAATGGGTTGCCTAAATTTACGAAACTTATCTATCGTTTTGTTTCTTCAGTTGTCCGCTTGAGAACTGCCTCTTTATAATGTCTTGGCTACACCGAGGTTAACGTCAATGCCCAACATCGGCATCGCCTTAAACAACGCGCTAATTATTCTGATAATTATCGCGTTAAATTGAGTGGCCACACCGGTACCGTGAACGTCAACGCCCATTTCATTGCCGATAAAATTGGCAATAAGTCAAGATGGACGTCGACGCTGCTACACTGTATGTAATGAGTGTCAATTTGTATTATATGAATGTATTGTATCATATATTGAGTATATGTACGTTTTTCCAGGACTTCAAAAATGTATACCATTTATTTAGATGAGCTCTGTAATATAATAACCCATTAGGGATTCAATTTTCTCTTTTAATTCTTCTAAAGTTCACACGTGCGATCCCTTAGCTATCACGGTGCACACTGACAAACGTTGGTATGGCCGCATCCACGCAATAATTCAATCTCTTTCATGTGCCTAAAAATACTGGCAACCGATTTAACGCCCAACAATCGGCAATGTGAATGCTGTTGTCGAATTATCGCAGCTACATCTACGGTTAACGTTCAACAACGCGATAATCAACGGTGTTTCTCCTCGGTGTGGCCAAGACATAAGAGTAAGTACTTGGGTATTTCAATGACGATGGAACTCTGACTGAATAGGTATAGGTATATGATTATCTTAGTGATAGTAGACTACAAGAGAAGGGAATATTTTGTTCAGCGGGCACATATATTAGGTAGTAAAGAAAATTGGACTACCTGTTCCTATCAAACACGAAATATTCATCAATTTCATGTAATATGAACAACACCGTGTGACCGTTGAACATTCTGTATCTTATAAAAAAGTCAAGATCGTCATGATTTTGAAAATTATTTATCCTGGGTCGAATCACTCGTGGTCTAGTATTATATATTGTATTTATCTATGCACCTGAAACCTATTTTAGGGGTTGCTTAAGGTTTACGCACTGCCCAATCGGTGTCGTAACTTTAGGTAACGCCTAACATCGTTAGGCGGCAACTTATGGTTGGTGAAACGATTTTTTGCTCTAGGCAATTCTTAAATATTTAAGCATCGGATTTAGGCAACTCCTAAGGCTAGTGAAAACGGGCACTTGTGTCTTAATATCAGAAGCATATAATAAAAACTTTGTTATTAATAATGGTTCTGATACATAGATTGTCTCAATGCTGATTGCTGACAGCCCTACAACAATGACACAAAAAAGTTTGTGAACAGATAAATTGTGCTTTTTTGTTTGCAGTAACAGGGATGTGCCCTAAGTACATATTTGAGATAGATTATACAATTGCATATTTTAATAAACTCACCGTCAATATGGTTATAAACTGTTGGAGCTCAATGAAATTTAACTTCGTTATAACTGCCATTAAATTCGCATCCCTTAAGTCGTCAACGATTATAAATCCATTGACGTAGTCATGCGCTTTTAGGTACTCGGAGATCTGTAATTAATTAACTTTTTGTAGTCAAGCAGTTTTGAAATAGAGGTTAAGATCTGGTTGTCTGTTCTTCTGTTTCCGCCGACCGTTATTACATGGGTTGATTTGAAGTCTTTCACAATATTAAGTTTACTATATGTGAACCTCCTGTCTGTTCAGCTGTTGTCATAACCTTCAACATAAAGCACAACCTAGCTGCTCTAACAATTTCGATACAAACTATAATAAAGTTGACAATAAAGTTTAACAAAACACACCCATATTACCTAGTGCTATCACTAGGAATCACTCATTGAAATTCATAAACATTCAGAAACCCAGAATAAGTTATTTGCTTCTCTTTTAGTGAGACCGTGGCAATTATTTGTGAAGATTGAGCTAAAATATGGCTCAAGTTTCTACATTGACCAACAATCCAAATTTTATACTTCAGTAGCATTATTTCAGATATTTTTTTTGTGTATGTAACCAAAAATTTCAAAACAGATAAAAATGTATAATATTAAAATAAATTGGCTAAAAGTCACACAAGATTACTCTTGAAAAATAGCCCTTAATACAAACGAAAAATAAAATTATTCAATTAGTCAACTTCTCGAGATCACATACTTGCACATACTGTAATAGTAAACATCTGTGATGGTTAATAAGAACAACTCCATTTTTCTTGTTTTAAGTATTTTAAGAATATTAAGGTTATTCGGCGAAGCAGACAATAAAGCAATCTTTTAAATAGAATGCTTAGCAACATAAAACAAAAGAGTAGACCGCTTTAGGTTTGGGCGGTTGGCGTTGCCCGTGTGCGTTCATACCGTGAGAATTGCAGCTTTAAAGCTTGCATGAATGATTTACACAAATAGGATGCATGGTACCTAATATGTATTAATATGTATATAATACCTAATAGGTATTTTATTGCGTACATAATAAAAATGGGTCTAGCACAGATTGATAACGGAACAATTCCTTCATTTGTAAAGATTACTATATAGCTATAATCAATTTTTATATATTCGTCGGTTTCCCCTATTAGAGATATATATTTGACACTATTTGTATGGACGTTATGTCACATTTATATCCGTAGTAAGGAAAACTATGGATAGATAGAATATTGAAAACGGCCATAAGAGCAAACATTCTTGCATATTTGACAACACCCGTGAAACAAATGACGTGATGACAAGAAGCGTTGGAAAAACAACCTTATCTCATAATATAGTATTTGACATCGGTGAGCTCGTCGACGAATCATTACAGAATCACGCGGTATTGTAATTTTTTTTTTCGAACGGACTAATGCTGTTTGCCTCTACCGGCATTTACAGCGTCACCTGACGAGTGGCGAGTGCAGATGGCACTCAGCCAGATGCGGGCGCAGAGGGCGCACCGTCTAAGGCGAGCGTTGAAAAACTGACGTTATAGCGTTATAAGACATTATAACGTCAAAACTTCCACAACCTTCATCGATATTGGTGTGTACAGAGACAAAAAGTAAAGTAACGTTTGAAAACTTACCAATATAGTTAGTTTATAATAATCGAAAACATGTTCAGTAGTAAATTCATTGTTATAAACTTTAAAATAGAATATCCTTTCGTGATCCGTTGTCATTTTGGGCAAAGGGAAGATATTCCTGTAACATAAAGAGTTACTTTTGCAATTCTCATTTAGTCTTGCATCATTGAAGGGGTATTGGCTAATTGAAGTATAATATGGGTTTCGTGCAAATTCTCAATTTCTCTTATCTTAGTTTTATTATGATTTTACATTCTAAGAAAAAATAAATTTTATCGGTTGTATCAATAAAATCTTTTATTTAACTTGACAAAACTTAACTAAATAATATCTACACTTATTCTATTCATTCGTCAGCGGTTTCGCTCACTTAGTCTGTGGGACACAAAAAATTCAATTTGTTACTGTAAATAAATTGAATTCACCGTCCGTTTATTTTGTAGGCATCCACACTAAATAAAAGACATCAATTGCCAACTTTTCAAGTTCGTAGGCCTAACGGCAATAATTACAAAACTTTAATTACAAAACAGAAACTTTATATAACACCTAAAACAATTTGAAATAATCAGATTTTTAATTTTTCTATTTAGTAGATATTTGTTGCTGTGGTAAATATCAAAAATTTGCATATTCGCCCAGCCGTCTTGCGTAACACATACATTTAGTAGTAGTCCAGTCAAATTCGGATAAACTGTCCAGAACATTATTCTGATAGTATTGTAGTTTCTCCTTGATTCGTTAAAAACACAGCAAGAAGTATCTCCCCGGTTTGCACCGTTTCTAGCACCAACGGAACCATGTTTAATATTAAGTATAAACTTTCACGGTCCGTTTATCAGAATAACTCAAAGGAGTTCGAATAGTTTAATGTATTAATGAGTAAAGGTTTCCTTTATGTATTATATTATAATTACAATAAAACAAAAAAAAAAAACATATACAAGTCGTGCGACGTACGGAATATTTGTTTTTTTTTGCGACTCTAGGGACGACTAGGAAAATTCTGAATAACGATGCAAACTTACTATTAGTTATCTATAAGCATCATAAATGCTCAGTTAAATTTGCACCAATGTGCAAGCTACGGATCATATTTTTTCTACTGACTTCCAAAAAAAGGAGGATTTTCTCAAGTCGACGTGTATTTGTTTTATGTATAATCACGCTAAACTTTTTAAGAAGTAGTTCGATTTTAATATGTATTTCTTTTTTTTGTTTGGTAGAATAGAGGTATGTCTAAGGTAGTCCATCGGTTTTAAGTTATTAGATTGTAACGCAAAAACTGATATATATGGGATTACCTCGGACATATATTTAACAGAAAAGAATTACTATAATCTGACTATTCTGCATAAAGTTTTGCGTGATTATGCATAAAAAAATATACACGTCGACTTAATAAAATCCCAGTTTTCAAAGAATTTCCTTAAAGATATTGTGCTTGAAAACCAGCTTTTCTTGCATCTTAGGACTTGGGACAGTAATCCACAACAGGATATTGACACCCTTGTTTTGAGTATGCAGAACCGCTGCAGATGTGTCAGGAGAGTCTTAGGTGGATCCACGGATTATTAATATTAAGATTTCAACAATTTTTATAAAAAAATAGTTGTTTTGTTTAGGTTTTGATGTTTCAAAAATAAAGTTAAGATTGAAATTTTGTCTAAGTTTTTCCTCTTCTTTTAAGTTTTTTTTAAATTTAACTTTATCTAAAAGTTAATTATCTGATTAGATAGGCTATTAAACAAGGTTTATTTTAATATGTAGGTGTCTTAACAAAAAGTTAATAAATTTTATTAGTCCATGTTGATGTGTGTAGTAATATATGAGTAAATTTAAATACTTAGTGTATCAATCAGTAAACACTAATAGTAATTGACAGGACTTACGTACATACAAATATAGAATTAATCACCATTGAAAAAACTGTCATTACATTACATCACCCTTGACGGTATTTGTGTTACATTTCATCCCCCTTGACCGTCGTCGCCGACCACGTCTAGTGTATCGAGCTGTCAAAATGATAGCGAGCGACAACATTTTTGACAGAATGCCATCATTACGATTTTGACGTAGGCGGAGATCTTATTATTTTGTCTATGCTGTGCTCAAGCATATTACTTTTTTTGTGATTGATAATGATGATGAAAAGTATCCAATGTGTTATAATAATACAGCGCCTCATCTACCTCCATACCAAATTTCATCAAAATTGCCCCCGCCGTTTGAGCATAATAATGATGAGCAAAGTTGCCATCATTATTATGCTAATAATGTTGGAAGAAGGAAATTGTCCTGGCTCCGCAACATCCGACAATGGACCGGGATAAGACGGGCTGAAGATCTGTTCAGGCTTGCCCTGAACAAAGAGGAGTTTAGAAGGATGACGGCCAACCTCCAGTAGTGGAGAGGCACCCAAAGAAGAAGAAGAAGAAGAAGAAGAAGAAGAAGTTTGAGCATGAAAGAGTAACAAAGATCCACACATCCATACATCCACACCTCCACACATCCATACTCACAAACTTTCATGTTTATAATATTAGTAGGAAATAGGATATACACAACCCCACACAAGCCAAATGGAAATGTTTGTATCCGTGGTAATACTTACATAATGTTATTCATGTTGGAAAAGGTTTTCTTTACATTGCTACTTAGAAAATACTTCGGCAGTAAATTTCTTAGCGTACACAGTTTGTCGATCAGTAATTTTGCTTTTTCTACAGATCCCTTACAACAGATGATTGTTCTTTCTAAGTACACACGTCCTGTAAATAAACAAGAATAAAATTGTCGTTGACTCGTCTTTCGACTCGTGGCTGTTTAGTTAGTTGTTAGCCCAATTCAACCAATAACGTCACTCTCTATAAATTCTGTCGTGCGATTCTCTATGAGCAAACATCGTTGCATCTTTGACAACATTCGTGAAACAAATGACGAGATGACAAGAAACGTTGGAAATACAACCTTGTTTACAAGGGCGATATCTCGTAAAGTATTTGATATCGGTGAGCTCGTCGGCGAGCGCAACGACGAATCATTAGAGAATCGCACGTCTGGTTGACCTTTAACAAAGCTATTTATATACAGTTACCTTGTACAGTCTAAACACTTAGTAACCTCTCAGAAATAGCGTTAACTAACTTACTGAACTTTTTATTTCTAAAATGTTGCTGCTTCTTGATCCATTCTTCCAATATGTCTACTGACTGCGCCATTCTTCCATCATCCAAATTGTACAATTTTCTAATACTCACTAAAGTATCAGGGAGAAACTCTAAAATGGGATCATTGGGTATATACTCCATTTTGAACTTGTCGCTTGTAAGGACTATATGCGACTGACTAAATTTGAAGTGTTTTAAAATCGTTATTATGTAAATATATAAAATAAACATATAACTTGATTACTTATACGCCAAAACCACGAACCTTTCTTAAGCTAAGGTTGCACAGATATGTTTTTCAGTAATGGTAGAATAAGTATAATATTCAGATTTAACTTCCTTGTTCTCACGATGTTATGAATTTAAGAAACAATTCATTCTCGTGTCCTCATTATGTAAACTTAGATAGAATCTGCTAAATACGTACCTACCATTAATTATCTAGTACATCCGCGACGGAGATACCTGGTATTATGTAGCAAAGACAAGCCTTTTTCAATGCAATATTTGTAAATCATACGCATAAAGTAATAAGCATTAAATTAAATTATTGAAATTTTGTGAAATATGTTAAACTCCCCAAATACAGCTTTATAGAGTTCCGTACCCAAAGGGTAAAACGGGACCCTATTACTAAGACGCCGCTTTCCGTCCGTGTGACTGTCTGTCTGTTTGTCCGTCTCTCACCAGGCTGTGTCTCATAAATCGCAATAGTTATTATTGAAAAACATTCCAAGTGCGAGTTGGAATCGCGCAATAAGAATTCCTTAACATTATCTATAAAAACGGCAAAAAAAACGTGTCTGTGGTATGGGAGTTTTATAGATAATGGTCCGAAACCATTCGTGTGCGAGTTCAACTCGCACTTGGCCGTAGCTAGTTAACCTAACTAACGTAACTAGTTCACCTACTTGTAACAATACAATGACTTTTTGTTAGCACAAATAAAGAATTACATTACAATTCTATATTATATATAAGGAGGCACTATGTGTGGTCTTATCGTTAATAGTGATATCTTTCAGGCAACCTTTACGGATGAAATGCAATTGTAAGATTTAGTTATAGGCCATTTCAGTAAAATGTATACTGGCGGGTAACAGCGTCAGATATTTTTGATGTAAGTATAGAATAATAAATAATAAATCAATGTTATAATATTTAGGGCTGTAGAGTAAAACTTGTAACTTTGCCGAGTTGTATCGATTACTTTGCCCGCGCCACAAAACTGCAAGGATTTTTGAGGTCCAAATTTTTGACATCACCATGTCTATGTCTAGAAAATGGGCATGGGAAAAGTTGAAAAAAAAAAACATTATTGGCCTAAATTTCAAAGTAGCTCTTATTTTTTATGTAATTATTAATAACCTAAGCATATGTTACGAGGAAAAAATTATATTTCTGTTCTAGACATTGAAAATATTTATAAATATCAAATCCTGTCTTTGTAAGCATTATTTATTGATAAAACTTAATTTTTATGGTCAGATTGCAAGTTTTTTTATGATAATATTGCTTCTACAAATTTAAATATTTGAATGTTATTAGTTAGATATGTGTTTGACTATATAATTACAGTAAAAAACCTATAGGTAATAATGTAAAATTTTTAAATTACATTTTTTATCACATCAACTCAGATTTTTTCGGCTACGCCAAGTTTGTCCTCGTGTAACATAACATTTTACTAATACATTTGACATGAATGTTTATGTATCAGATTTCTTGGTTATTCAAATATCTCAGACTAAAAATTTCGTCTCTTAACTCGCCATAGGTATGGCACAATATGGCAATATTTATTCCCAACTCGGCGCAAACTTTTGACGCGGGTGCAGGTCGTAACACTCGGGATCAAGGTAAACATTTAGAATCGTGGCGCCTGAATTCGGGGGGCAGGGGGGAAGGGGGAGGGGGGTTCGGGTAGTGCCCCCCGCAAACCCCACCCGCCGGAGACCATTAGTTTTCGAGTTATGTTTGTTTAAGTATTTTGAGGTTAAGTACTGCATTTCGATCTACTACCACCCCCGCGTCGGCTCTGCAATCCGACAAGACTGCTTGAAATCGGGGTGGTATGAGTCGGTTCTGTCACTGACTTCGACCTATTCTAACTAACTATAACTAACCTATAGGTATGTCACAGACAAGTGACTTTGCCAATTCATTAGATAGCTACTGATATACTATTGTGCACAAATTTGGAACAAAAGTAGTTTGATGAAGCGCTCGCCGGCCGCTGCCGCGGCACGCTCGCTACGCTCGCTCGGCTCGCGCCTGGTGGGTCACAGTTCAAACCTAACCTAACCTATAGGTTTGTCACAGACAAGTGACATTGCCAATTCATTAGGTACAAATATACTGTTGTGCACACATTCCTACTAGTAAGATAAAATACATGTCTTATGTCGATCTTGCCATTTTCAAAAAATGTCCCAGTGTTTCGGCATATTTTCCCTTTTTGTTTGCACTGGCCTTTGGTGCACACCCAAGCCCCAAACGATTTGTTTGTTTTCGATAAACGCATAGGGGTGCGATGCGTGCGGCACATTTTTTGGCGTTGCACCATGTTGTTTTCTTCAGCAAATTTTAGACACTGGTCAATGGTTCCCAATTCGCGCACAACTTTGGGTAGGCTCCACATTTGTACAACTTCCTCCGTGTACAAATGCCGGTCCGAAACGGGTCCGTCATCTACAAAGTCCGCCTTTGATGAAGGTCCAGGCACAGGAGACGCCATCGCGATGACTAATGAGCACGTCGAGCTGGTACCAGTTATCAAATCTTCCAAAGGCAATCGCAGTGTCCAGTGAGCAAGCAGGTGTCGTACAGTAAAGCAGCAAAATCGGAGTCCAAAATCGAAGCAAAGTCGTTGAGATATCAAAAGAAAGCGCAGAAAAACAGGAGAAAATATTCACGTACACTCGGAAGTAACGGAATGACGCGAGTATTCCGACAGTGACATTACGCTATTTTCGATGTTTGCGTTCCGTTTCAAGAACTTACATACAACGTACATGTCAAATAAGGCTAAAAGTTACCTAGAAACGTTTCGTTTTACGCATTAATGTCATTTATGTCACCTGTCACTATCAAAATTACGGTGTTTTATTGAAACTTTAAAAAACTATTTAGACTATTTTGGCGTGTCTCCGGCAGCTAAAATGTTGTAAATACGCTTTATACAAACTCCTTCAACCCACCCACAGTTTTTGTTTCACCAAATTCAGGGGTCACGATTCTAAAGCCAACCCCACAATTCTACTGTATGTACTCGTATTCTCATAACTTTCGACTGGGTGAACCGATTCACAAAATTCTTATTTTGTTTGAAAGGTGGTGCTTCCCGTGGTGGTTATTGGAGTGTATCTCTAAACTACTTGACCGAATTTGATGAAATTTAAATGGGACTACACGGGAAGCACCAGCTTTCAAACAAAAAAAAGAACTTTGAATCGGTTCATCGAATGTTATGAGGTAACAAACATTTAAAAAAAACAGTCGAATTGAGTACCTCCTCCTTTTTTTGGAAGTCGGTAGAGAATCAATTTCTGGTTTTTACCAAACATAAACAAATTATGTCACAAGCCCTGCATTTGACTGTACTTCTCATATTACAACCTTATTTTCTGCAGCGTATTTGAACATTCATGTACAAATGTCTGTCAAATGTAAGGCTTTTTGGTTCTGTATTGGGAGGTATGGGTTTAATTTCCACTCTTCTTCTTTTTTGTGATGTTCATAATTCTCCTCCAGAGAAATGCTGGTCGGATTCTTCTAAATATTGTAATACTGAAACAAAAAATGTATATCCCAACTTATATAAATATAAACATGTCACACTGGATGTACTGCGTCTAGTACATCAAATTACATAGAAAATCTTAATACACACCTGGTGTACTATGTGTAGTACGTCAAAGTGTTTGACTTTCTCGCAAAAAACGTACTGACGACGACCTAAAAATACATCGCAAGTCATATCATTTGCCTTCAAGTACAAGTGAAAAAATACGCAAAAATCCTAGTCTTCGTCAAAAGTGTGTATTTTGATAACTTACTTTGTTCCGAATGGAGATGCGTGCGTCCGTGCTGAGAGTCCATCTTGAAAAAGAACTATTTGTCTAAGTCACAGATTACTTTTATTCTAAATGTTGTGTTCATAAATCACGCATTGCGGCATTCTACTTAAAGGTGTGGTCCAACCCCAATTTTAAAATAATTTATGATGCTCTACGTAAGGTTGAAAATCGCTCGTTATATAAGACGTAGTGATGCGAAAATGCATTAATTTTGTAGGTTTTCTTAATATATTTCGATATATACTAAAACAATGGAAAAAACTGCTGGTTACTACTTTAGTACTATATGTTGGCTATGTATTACCTAAAAAAATTCAGAGAGTTTGGACGTGAAAGTTTATTTTTATGGACTTATTCAGGATTTTTTTCTGCAGAGTGCGAGTAATATTTAGGAATTTTGTTCGGTTATTACTCTTTGCCTATTCCTTGTCTAACCTGAGTATTTTTATTCATACAGTATTATCGATCTGTTTCGTTACACTAGATGTTTAAATATTCTGCTTTTTACTATTATCAGTACACGAGCGCGTCTTAAATAACAATAATTAATTTGAGCGTAGGGATTTCATAATTTCGATGTACTATGTATGGTACGTCAGGGGTTAGAAGGCTAAAGTTAAAAAACTGTAACTGGCCAGGCGAGCGAAACCGCTGGCGGGTCAACTAGTTATATAATAACGTTTTTGTTTAGGCTGTATGTAGCATAAAGTAACGTTCAGCTGCCGTGCTATTCTCTAAAGTGGGTGATAGACGTACAAATTTAAAGTACGCGGTTTTAAAGATCGTGAACTTATTCGGCTCGATGTCTGTGACACACGTGAAGCTTACTCACTCTGTATTGTGATGCCGTCGATAGAAGAAGTTTTGTGTTATTTAGGAATTATATTGTGTTACTTTTTAAAACCTTAATACATGATTTTTCTTGACGTTATCAATTGTAGCATCTCTGTCCACCTAAATTTCTAGTAAATTAATATATTGAAATTTATAAAGAGAAAAAATCACATCCTCGGACGGGATTCGAACCCAAGATTCTGGTCCGAGCATTGAATTTTAACTCTCTATCTGACTAAAATTCGGACCAGAACCTCGGTGGCCTAGTTGGGCAATAGCGTCTGGCACGGAGAGTCAGAAGACGCGGGTTCGAATCCCGTCCGAGGATGTGAATTTTTCTCTCTGTAAATTTCAATGTTTGAGATCGCTAAAGCAGGCGTTAGTGCGTTGAAAAGTAATACTATAAAAAAATTGTATGCTTGAAACTTTTCTTATTTCGAAAAATTTCCATAAATTCGGTTAAAAGTTCATGCGAATAAGTTTGGAAATTGCCAATTTTGCGAAATTTTGGAATCTAAATTAATAAAAATTACATAAACCTCAAATACTCGGCTAATAATGGCGGCTCGCGGCTCGCAGTGCTGCCACACGTACGAGCGGAGGCGGGTTACGAGTAAAATTTCAAACTTGTCGGATCGCCAACGTACTTACTCGGCGGTTTTAAAGTACGCGTACTTAGGGTGACACACCAGCGAAAAAGGTTGTCGAGCCACAAGTTCGCGAACATACTCGCACGTCTATCATCCCTATAAGAGCAAACATCGTTGCATCTTTGACAACATCCGAGAAACAAATAAACAGATGGTAAGAAACGTTGGAAAAACAACCTTATGTACAAGGGCTGATCTCTTAAAGTATTTGACATCGGTGAACTTGTCGACGAGCGCAACGTCGATTCATTAGAGAATTCCACGGCAGGTACCGTACCGACACGGTAAAAGTCTTAATGTACCTAGCCTTAAAATATACATCGTACATATTATATATCGACAAAGTCTCATATACAGCATTACGTCAAACTAAAATATATTGTATGTTCCACTAAATGCGATAGTTTATTGTTTTTCATGCAGCTGATTAAATATTGGAAAACATCGAATTCACATTAATTAGATACATTACACTGCGCAATTTTTTACATACAGAGCTAAAGACAGATACACGATTATAATAATAATACTAGTTTGACTTCAAAATTGATACATTTTTATTTTTCACTGACAGGTGCCCGCGACTAGGTCTGCGCAGGATTGGTACTTCGAGCAGCTTATTATCTTCTTCAAGGGCATATCTATATTTATACCGAAATGTCCTATAATATATGCATGGTCAAATGCAATTGCTATAATAGTATTATATGAGTAAATTTAAATACTTAGTAAATCAATCAGTAAACATTAATAATAAAAAAAGACGTGTGGCACTCGGAGACTGCCGCGGTAAAGCTATTGCATAGCTGTTTTTATCAACTTATGAATTATAATTGTTTAACCAATGCCATCTAAAGGCGAGTTGCTGAACTAAAGAGACGAGCGTGATATTTCAAAAAGTCATTAGAAGTTCTGCTATTCATCGATAGATGCCGAATCAACTTATGCAATTATAATTATTTAACCAATGCCATCTAGAGGCGAGTTGCTGAACTAAAGAGACAAGCGTGACATTTCTAAAAGTCATTAAAAGTTCTGCTATTCATCGATAGATGGAGTCGGAGTGGGGGGTGTTAGAAGGCGCGATAGAAGCTGTGCAATAGCTTAAAAACAGGACTTACGGACATACAAATATAAAATTAATAACCATGGTAAAAACTGTCATTATATTTCATCACTCTTGACGGTATTTGCGTTACATTTTATCACCCTTGACGGTCGCCGAGCACGTCTATTGTATCGAGCTGTCAAATTGACTTGGCTTTTGACTAAGCTATCAGAAACTGACACAAAATTTGACAGAACTGTCATCATTACGATCTTGAGGTAGGCGGAGATCTTATTACGAGTATTTTGTCTATGCTGTGCCCAAATATATTAGGCTTTTTCACCCGCGTGGTGATGAATGATGATGATGTTGAAAAGTATCCTTGTACCTTATCTACCTTCATACCAAATTTCATCAAATTGCCCCCGCGATTTATACATCCATATATCCATACTCACGAACTTTATAATAATATAAAAGGCTTCAACTACGAAAATGTGATGTTTTTAGCCACAGACAAGTAATTATTTTAATCGTATCTCAAAAGTCACCGTCGAACAAAGTCAAATTCAAAATCAAAATCATTTTTTTTATCAATTTAGGCATCTAAGACGCACTTATGAACGTCAATTTTTTTATTATAATATACTTTAAAGAGTTTACCGCCGCGTTCCAAAATATATAGAGCCTACTGAGAAGAAGTTCTTTTTATAAGATTTTTATAATGGTTCTATTTAGGTACCACTTATATTACATTTTATGGGTGGCAGAATGACAGCTTGCCAGAAGTGGAGTATTCCAAGCTCGGGGCTCAATGGGCGTTACCACCATTTTAGCAAAACTTTTTAATGCAGCCCTACTCAGTTGTTTCTCCTCTACCGATGGGTGTATTCAAAGTCTTCTATTCATATTCCAAAATATGGCGTTTACGAGCTCATTTTTTGTTGAAAATAATACAGATATTTGTAGTAATTGTGTCGTAAATGACTACTGTTTAATGATCAAAAACACAAGGGTCGTAAACGACACCGTTGATGATACAAACGATGTTACGCCTGACATGTTACATATAAAGATTTTAAGTTTGGGGTCGTAAGTGCAATTACTCATATTGATCAATAAATGTGAGGGTATTTTTTTTTATGGCCATAAGTAGGAAGACAGGCAGGCGGCCTACCTTATGTAAAGTGGTTACCGTTGCCTATAGACGTTTGTAACACCAAGGGCGTTGCCAACGCGCTGCCGACTTCTTAAAATAATAGAAGGGGTGGGAGGAGAGGGAGAGGAGGGGAGAGAGAAGGAAAGGGGGTTTGGGTCTACAGAACCTCCCACAGACCGACGAAACGCAATAGCAAGCTATATTACTTCACGACGGGATTTTGTGTGAGTGAGGTACTTCTGTGGTCGTGCCGGCCCATGTGGCTGTAAACCATAGGGTTACAGCGTGGCACTACCACCAAAAAGGTAAAGGTAGTAAACGACATACTGGTGCTAGTAACATAATGGTGCTTACGCCCGAAAACATTTATGTATAAAGAATAAATTTGCCCGATAAGTCATTAACATATATGTATTTTTAAATAAAATTATGTTATACGGGGAGAGTATGTTTCTTTTTTATATGTTCATTTTACGAAAGCACTACTCAAGATGTATTTTCTTACACCTGCGAGAGTGATGGCAAACGCGGCAGCATCGAAATTTCTACTTGCTTGTTAAAATACTTTGAGCTGGTTGATGGAAGAGAAATAAAAATATTTTTTTTGTACTGCGATGCATGCAGCGGACAAAATAAAAATAATACTGTGCTGGCTATGATTAACAATTTTTGGAAAAAGTCTGCTTATTTATTATTAACGACAAGAACCACACACATTACAACTTGAGATAAGAAGTGCTTTTGATTTCATAAATAATTATACTCGTATTAACCATGTCGTCTGCATAGCTGATGTTGTATGAACAACATCAGCTATGCAGACGACATGGTGCTGCTGGCGCCAACAGCGGGTGCAATCGGCAAGATGTTGAGGGTGTGTGAAGCTTATGCTGCTACTCATGGACTGTTGTATAATGTAACTAAAAGTGAGTACATGGTCTTTAAGGCGGCTGAACCTGTAGAAACACCGGCAATTACGCTTAACGGCGTAAACATGCACAGAGTTGCAAAATTTAAATATCTAGGGCATTATATAACAGACGACCTTAAAGATAATGTCGACATTGAGAGAGAGCGTAGAGCATTGGCGGTTAGGGGGAATATGTTGGCCCGTAGATTTTTCAGATGTACAGACCAAGTCAAAGTTACATTATTTAAGGCTTATTGTCAGGGTATGTACACGGGTAGTCTATGGTACAACTACACTACGACAACGCTGGACAGCTTACGTGTCCAATACAATAACATTTTTAGGATGCTGCTGGGGCTTCCCCGTTTCTGCAGCGCGTCGGAGATGTTTGCCGAATACCAAACTGATGGCTTTCACGCTATCATGCGTAAGAAGGCTGCATCATTGAGAAGCAGAGTGAGGGACAGCCACAACAGTATCCTAAGAATAGTTGCAGAGGCGTTGGATTCATAGATGTTGAACAACTTTTTGCGTCTGATGCTCAGACAATGATTTTGAGCTTCAGTCTATGTAATTATATCTGAAAGGTAGCTATAATTATTATTGTTATTATTATGTCATTCCATTTATTTTATTATTTTAAATTGAATTGTATATACTCGTATTATAGTTAGTTAAGTACTACAGTATTAAGTGTAACTTGGATCTTTGTTATCTGATGAATAAATAAATTAATTGTTATTAATATAATGTAATATAATATAATATAATATAATATAATATAATATAATATAATATAATATAATATAATATAATATAATATAATATAATATAATATAATATAATATAATATAATATAATATAATATAATATAATATAATATAATATAATATAATATAATATAATATAATATAATATAATATAATATAATATAATATAATATAATATAATATAATATAATATAATATAATATAATATAATATAATATAATATAATATAATATAATATAATATAATATAATATAATATAATATAATATAATATAATATAATATAATATAATATAATATAATATAATATCAACATCATCATCATCTCAGCCGTAGGACGTCCACTGCTGAACATAGGCCTCCCCCATGATTTTCCAAAAGGACCGGTTGGAAGCGGCCTGCATCCAACGTCGTCCTGCGACCTTCATCAGGTCGTCTGTCCACCGTGTCGGTGGACGACCTACGCTGCGCTTGCCGGTCCGTGGTCTCCACTCCATAACCATTCGGCCCCATCGGCCATCTGTTCTGCGTGCTATGTGCCCTGCCCGCTGCCACTTCAACTGGCTAATCTTCTGGGCTATGTCGGTGACTTTCGTTCTTCTACAGATCTCCTCATTTCTGATTCGATCACGTAGAGAAACCCCGAGCATAGCCCTCTCCATAGCTCGTTGTGCGACTTTGAGCTTTTCTATGAGGCCCATAGTAAGAGACCACGTTTCAGTGCCATAAGTCATCACTGGTAACACACATTGGTCGAAGACTCTTGTCTTGAGGCACTGAGGTATTTTTGACGAGAAGACTTCGCGAAGTTTCCGGAACGCTGCCCAGCCGAGTTGAATTCGACGATTGACCTCTTTCTCGACGTTGGACCGGCCTAGTTTGACTGTCTGTCCCAGGTTGATGTACTCGTCAACAACTTCGAGAACTGAGTTCCCAACTGATATTGGGGTAGGTACAACATGGGCATTAGACATAATTTTCGTCTTATCCATGTTCATCTTAAGACCTACCCGTTGGGAAACTCGATGGAGGCCTTCGAGCATTGTACTGAGGTCTTCCATGGACTCTGCCATGACTACAATATCGTCGGCAAATCGAAGGTGAGTGATGTATTCGCCGTTAATATTAATGCAAAGTCATTGCCATTCCAGAAGTTTGAAGGCGTCTTCCAATGTAGCGGTGAACAGTTTCGGAGATATAACGTCTCCCTGTCTCACGCCTCTTTGCAATGGAATTGCCTTCGAACTCTGCTCCTGTACTCGGACTGACATGTAGGCGTTTTTGTACAAACACTTCAGCACTTTAATATACCGATAGTCAATACGGCACCGCTGGAGAGACTCGAGCACTGCCCACGTCTCGATCGAATCAAAGGCTTTCTCATAGTCCACAAACGCTAAACAAAGAGGCAAGTTATACTCTTCGGTCTTCTGTATAACTTGCCGTAGCGTGTGGATGTTGTCTATGGTACTATAGCCTTTTCGGAAACCGGCTTGTTCCGGAGGCTGGGATTCATCAAACCTGCGACTGAGACGGTTCGTTATGACCTTCGAAAACAGCTTATAAACATGGCTCAAAAGCGAAATGGGTCTGTAATTTTTAAGTAAAGTGTTGTCACCTTTCTTGAAGAACAGCACCACCACGCTTTTGTTCCATGCTTCTGGCGTTGAACCTTCGAGTAAGACGGTATTAAAGAGCTTCTGAAGGACTTTAAGTACCGGTGTTCCACCCGCTTTCAGAAGCTCAGATGTGATACCGTCGTCACCAGGAGCCTTGTTGTTCTTAAGCTGTTTCAAGGCCATTCTAATCTCGTACAGGCTGATGTCCGGGATATCTTCGGTATAATGTCGGGTCAGCTTGGCTCTTGGGTCTTTGGCCGAGCTGCTAACAGGTTTAGCGACCGAGGTGTATAGCTGTCCGTAGAAACTCTCTACCTCTCCTAATACTTCTGCTTTGGTCGACGTTATACTGCCGTCTTCCATATAATAGAATATAATATAATATAATATAATATAATATAATAGTCTAGCTTTTCATAATCTAATATTTATAATATTATGATTCTAGGAAGGAAGAAGGAATTTTTTAAAAGGATCGTTTAATCGGTTAGGAAAACTTCACTACATACATGGTAAATTTATGGAAATATTATACAAATACATTTTGATGGCTGTTTCTCGAGTATTGAAAGTCAAATTTCTTAATGTATTTTCGGGGTCAGGCTTCAGACGAAACCTGGATCCTGCATAAATAAAAATAATTTTAAAATGTATTCAAAAACTCAATGCATATATTATAAATTGTGTCCTTGGCCTACCATGAACACAGCTGAAACTTGGTAATTAGCGTTTAATTCAAATAATTTATTATTAAATATTCTAGCAGATTTTTTTTGTGTAAATAGTTATTAACTTGGATTATTTAAGACTAGCTGCGCTCCGCGATTTCACCTACGTGGTGATGGATTATGATGATGAATAATCAATATAGCGTAGGTACGTTACTCAGGCATAATGTAGCTTTCTACTGCTAAAATATTTTTAATCGGTTAAATAGTTTTTGCCTTTCCATAACTAATAAACAAACAATGAAATTAATCATACTTCTTTATTATTAGGATTAAATACCAAGAAACTAATAATGTGGCTTAGTTTGTAACGGCTTCACCATTGCATATTTCAACGTGAAAGGTACCTAGTTATTGTGACATAACTGTAATAGTTAGACATATGGCACCGTAGAATTTTTGTACATATTAATGTCTTCTGTAAAACTGTAGTACATCACTAGGATTTTTCGCCGATACAATTGCAAATTTTGACTTGAATAAGTATTTAGATATGGCCTATATAAAATATATTTGTGTATGGCCTCTGCGACTTGACTTGAGTCTCGCAAGTTTCCCAGTATCTGTTACATTATTGAAAAAGTATTTATATTGACATAACTTTAAAAGTCAGACATATGATTGATATTGCATATATTTTTGTAGATATTGACGTCTTCTATAAAAAAGAATTACATTATTTTGCTCTATCGTCTAGTTCCAATATAAATATAATCACACCTTGGGTTACATTATCGAAGTTATAATAAGGAAACCAAATTTTTTGAAAATATCTTATAGTATGTGTTCATCAGGCATCATTTAGAATCTAATGGAGAAATATTTTATCAAATCGGTCCCGTAGTTACGGAGTCTATTCAATTGAAACAAACAAACAAAGTTTTCTTCCTTATAATATAGGGTGTTTTTTTTACGAGTATACAACTATAAGTTGGCAACACTTTTTTGAGTAGCGGCCATTTTGTCAGCTGTCAAGTGATTTACGTTTAGTTTGGTTCGGGATTTCAACATGAATAAACTGACGCCTGAACAACGCTTCCAAATTGTACAAATTAATATTGAATATCATGGTTCCTGATTTCCCTTCATCCCGATTTTCATAAGCGAATTTTGTTTAGCGATGAAGCTCACTTTTGGTTACATGGATACGTCAAAAAAAACTGCCGTATTTGGAGTGAAGATAATCCTCAAGTGTATATTAAGACGTCGTTACATCCAGAAAAACTGACTGTTTGGCGTGTTTTATGGGCTGGTGGAATAATTGGTCCGTTCTTCTTTAAAAACTATGCTGGCGATAGCGTTACAGTCTTTGGTGATCGGTATAGAGCCATGATTACTCACTTTTTCGTTCATCAATTGAACAACCATGATGTGCAGGAGCTGTGGTTTCAACAAGATGGCGCAACATGTTACACAGCTTGTGTCACAATTAACTTCTTGAAGGAAACGTTTGGTAACCGCATAGTTTCACGTGTCGGACCCGTGAATTAGCCTCCAAGATCGTGCTATTTAACGCCACTTGACTATTTTTTGTGGGAATATGTGAAGTCGCTAGTCTATGCCGACAAACCCTAAACGATTGACCACTTGAAGGACAACATTCGCCGCGTTATTGCCGCTATACGGTCACAAATGTTTGAAAAACACTTCGAAAATTGGACCTCCAGATTAGACTACGTCCGAGCCAACTGTGACGGTCATATGCCAGAAGTTATATTAAAATTATAATGCCAGAAGATTATCTTTCAAATAAAGTAAATTTCATATCAATTTTAAAAGCACATAGTTGTTTTATTCAATTTCAAAGTTCTATACCTCTAAAAAATTACCCACTATTATAGTGTAGAAGTGTAGATAAGTATCGAATTAAAACAGCAAAATAAAAACAGTGTTGTAATTATTCAGCTGTTTTAATATTTTTTTATGTTCGTTTCTCGTTTTTTTTAATGTCTAAATTTAATATACCTCGACGTAGATCATAGTCCGAGTTTCGCTTACATTTCCATGTAAACGCAACAAGCTACAAGCTGAGTATACCCCTATTGCCCTAAACATTGTACAATTACCATGGGCATGTTGTGTAATGAGAGATCCATATTCTGTTTATTGTTAATTGGTTTATTGTATATTTTGTACCTAACCGTGTTATTTTCGTGGCAATAAATTAATATATTATTATTTACATTATTTATTTCATTATCTCAAAATAGTTATTTTCTACAATATTTCTATATAAATTAAAATCATTATTAAAACCTGATCCAAGATTGCTATCGGCAGTGGGGCATGACCCAAACTACCGGTGGTTAGTTCTACAGACTGAGGAACTTCCTGACAATACGTGCGTTGTCAAGGAGTAGGTACTGCCTTTTGTATCTGTCCCTTGATTCATTCGTCTAGCGAGAGCTGTTGGTCGAACCTTTTTGCGATAGGAACATTTGTTGAAACCACTATCGGGACAATTATTGTTGAATCAACTTCCCAGATGGCGGTCACATCATGAGCCAAGTCAAGGTACTTGCTAAGACTGTCCTTCTCGGCCTTCGCGAGGTTCTCATCATGAGGAACGCTGACTTCAACAAATATCACCCAGCGCTGAGATTGATCAATCACCATGATGTTAGGCTTATTGGCAACAATAGTTTTGTCCGTGATTATAGATCGATCCAAATAGAGCGTAGCGCGACCGTTTTCCCGAACATTACTGGTTACTATGTAGGGACTTATACTACGGCACCTCAGACTCAATAAGGCCGTATTGAAGAATTATTGGTAAATAATTCTGGCTACTAGGTTATATCTGTGCAAGTACTCTCCATTACCATCATGAGAACAACTTGAAATAATAATCTGAGTGGCTCTCCGAGATGGCGGCATGCTTGACAAAAAATGTCAATCGTACCGTCTTTCAGAATATATTTGCGGTAGTTAATAATCTTGATAACTTTATTAGCAATATCACAAACACAACCCTCGGTTTCACCAATGAGATTGCCAAAATGCAGCCAGTTAACAGACGCGAGCGGGTCTACGTCAGGCCTTGTTAGGGCCTAGTAAAATCGTCTGTTTAGCTCTTTGCCCTTCCGTACGTCTCTACGATCTTAGATGCTTAGCACCACTGGTTTACGCCAGTTCTCGTTTACAAGGACAGAGGTGTGAGGCCCCTTTTATTTATTAACTGCTATGACATTGCGATGTATCCCACACTCGGTGTTACGAAAATACTCTCTGAGACTGGACACCTTACAGTTGTGGAGGTTCTTAGCATTTAGGAATCCATGACCCCCCATATTTCCGTGGAATTTATAGCCTCATAACAGACGAACGTGGATGTAGCATGTGATTTGTTGTAACCAAATGACGGACCCTCCTATCCAGGGCGTCACGTTCAGTCCGAGTCCATCTTAGTATGCTAATGGAGTAAATGAATAGGGGTATCACCCAACTATTGAAGGTGCGAGTCTTGTTGTCGCCCGATAAAATACTGTTTAGAACTTTCTACAAGAAGTAAAGCGTTACTTCTTGTAATCATCTCTGGAAAATATGTAGCGTGTTTGAGGTATTATTGACATTGACATTTTATTTATGAAAATTGATTGTGTTGTTGATGGATTTTTCTGTTTATTTCGGATCAAATTCTTATTGTTATTGTAAAGGAGGCAATCTTTTTGTAAAATGCAGTCGCTAAAAGTGTAGGTATATATGTTAATTGAGTTAATTTCTGGTGAATCTATAAAGTTTGGTCTAGTAAAACAGGTGTTAAAATCTAACTTTTAAAATCGTATATGTTTAATTCATTTAAACAATATAATACATATAGTATTTACTTTCTAAAAACTACAGACTTAGCTTACTGTACAGACATCGTGAATCATCGCGTAGATACAATAATAAGGAGCGGTCTTAAAATGTTTCTTTCATTCAAACCTTATTTAATCAATTTCTTACGTTTACGAGTATGTAACAATATTTAAATGGCGTTAGCTGTTCTCAAGTTATTCGAATACCAAAGAAAACCATTCAATTTACGATATTTATTATCTGACCACAAACTCATTTAATTTAAAAAATAAATTAAAACTATAAATCTTAACTATTAACTAATATCTCATCTAACGTAACTAAAGTTACTCCACACATAACCAGTAACAAGTTAGTACCGCAAACACTTTCGCTACAGGAGTAGCATATAAGGGTTTGGCCATTCTGTGCGTATATATATAATAACAATGTAACACTTTAGCTGTGATTGAGAATTACTTTGCACGGCTTTTAAAATTTTGAATATATCTTTGATATAAGTTTCGATATCTTCTTTCAAAATCAGAGTCTTAAAACGTTCCCACAGCCACGGCTCCATTAGATTGTTATCTTTTTAGGAATACTCTGCCGTTTCATACAGACTTTTATCATGTTCAACTAGCTGACTCCCCAGTGGCTTCCCTCGCTGTGGAATGGAAAATTTGAGGCCTGAACTGTCAAAATTTTAAATTATTAGATAAAGTGAAAAGCCTATAATTATAAAAGCAATTTCTATATTTTGGTTCTATGGTCTATTATATACTATTTCGCGTACAATACAGTTATCGTGCTCCCATTTCATTCCCAAGTATATCAAGCTATAATAATCAATCAAGATAATAAGTAGCACATAATTACTCGTAGGTTAATCTTGGGAATAACCTATCTCTACGAATAATTTCATCAAAATATAAAATACGGTCTCGTCCACATCCTCATAGAGTTACAAGTTCATTTTTGCCATTTTTGCGATTGGTGATAGCAAATATCATATTTTTAGGTGTTGATAGACTAGTTTAGTCACTATATTTCATGAACACACGTAGTGCTTACTACTAGGGTTGTTCATGTCGCCACTTAATTGCATACAATAAAAATATTACGTAATGGTCAGTGATGGACCGTAAACCACCACGCTGTGGAATTTATCAAGATTCTTCACCCTATCTTAGTATTGATCTCTGTTTTCGATTTTATGAATTCAGGTACTAAAAATGTTCTAGTCCACAGTCAACGTTCTGAAAGTTCCTGGCAGACCCATGTATTGTTCGTTGAATTTGTCTGTCTGTCTGAGGGATTCATCGATGGTAGATGCTTTCATTTGAGCCAAATACTGTTCATGTTCAGCGCTGCTTAGTATTTCTATCCATGACTCTGAAACAATTGCATTTTTATGATAGGTACCTAATACAGTTATTATTTCGTCTATTGGAATAAAAGGTTTAAATTTCAATGTAGCATCTTCATACGCTCTACGTCATTGCGTTCGCTTAGTAATTGACTTGCTACACTGTCCTTTATACCTAAATATAATAATAATTCATATATCTGTGGAATTGTACTACACAACTGTTAGAGGGTACATTATCTGACATTATATTGGCATGATCACGATCTCTTGCGGAAACTGTCGAACGACTTATGGCCGGTTTATGTAACCTTTCTATCGTTGGTCTACCATATTTATCAATTTTATATCACTAGTAAAATAGTGAAATAATGCATATAGAAATAAATATCTAGGCAGCACTTGATAAGTATCTATACTGCAGTGCCCAAAGGAAAGTTTTTAGTGCGTCGTATATGTCAACGAACATACTATACGAACAACTGGTAGACTCATGGATAGAACTTTCTCGGGTTCATAATTCATAATTCATAATAATTGTTTATTTCTTAAGAAAAAACACTGACAAAATACAATTTAATAAATTATGTTTCTTAACTAAGTAAGTCTATAAATATAATTTAACATAAAATAATTATTTACTAAATTAGTGACTTGCAAAGCCCACACTAAGAAAAATATCTTGTGTCGTGGGCGTCTGCTTCCTTCGAGGTCTCAGTATTAATTACAATGGAGTACAGTGCAATGAAAAATTAAGTTTTTTATTCCTTCAAAAATAATACAATATAAAAATTTAGAAATTTTATCTATTACTAAAGAAAAAAAGAAAATTGAAATTGAAGGTGATTAGTACTGTGTTAATAAGGGTGTGGATATACCTTATTAAAATAAATTAAGCGTCTAAATGTAGTAAACTGATATAAACCAAAACAAATCGAGATTACACTTTAAAAATCCAAATTAAAGTGGCAACCTGCTAGTCATATTTATCGCTATTCCATTCATTTATTCCTGTTGAAGGAGACTGTGGTAATAATGCCGCAGAAAATGACGATTTTCTGACAGACAATAGATGTGTGCACATATTTTAAGAAGATGGTTTGTTATGTGTTATACTTATCACTGTTCACTAGTACTCTACTCAAACACTTCATTAGTAGATAGGCCTTACCTTGAAGTTCCTTGATCGACCTTTCTTGTCCTCCCAGTTCTAGTGGCAATAAATCTTTATTTAAAACCCGATGTAGATCTTCTAAGTCAGAATGGACATGGATCCTTTTACCTAATTTTTCGGAAACCACGCTTTTAAACGTTTTTACAAATATATCCACTACCTTGGACTGGGTAATTATATGAATCCCTTTCATTCTTGCTCCAAACCCTTCCTGAAAATGATAAATGTTGTTCTTTTTATTTAAAAGTTATAAACATAGCAAAAGTAACCATGTATGACGATACAGATTGCTGTTCACTTATAAGTCTAAAACGATTTTAACCAGATAGAATGCCGTCGTGACGGTTTTATTATTAACCTGAACACAATTTTGCACAATAATTAAAAATATACCAAGAAATTTATTTCTAATATACCATCTCTGGGCTCTGATTATTTGACTTAATTGAGCAGAAAGTTAATAGCGTATCTTACGGATTCAATACCAAAGCAATTTGGCCCAATTTATATTATTCAGTACTTAAACTCGATGAGATTTTTCTAATATTTTTTTCTAATATTTTTTTCTGATCTTATGAAGAAAAAACAGTTTTTTACCATCGGGTGTATAAATTTTGTACTAAAGCACTCGTATTTTATTGCAGGGCCGTCGAGTACCACCGGAGGCGCAACTAACGACGTCTCAATTGTGAAGCTGAGGGCAGAACTCAGAAAGTTACAAGTTAATTTGTTCACGGCTAATGAAGATTTTTGTATAGAATTATTTTTGAATATTAAATTTTTAACGCTTTCTCGGCGCTTTCGCGACAGCGGTCGATAGTAATACCGGCGGCCGTGACGAAGCGAGTAAAGAGAGATCTAAGCCTTTTAGTTGTTTAGGCTTAATAAGTTGCACAATCCGATAAACAAAGTCTATTGGGTGTACAGTAAACTCCAAAAGTCCATAGACAGACTCAAAAAGAAATAGATTGACGTTTAGTTCGACTTTTCGCGGGCTTGTTTTTTTAATTTTTTTTGTATCAACAATTTCTTAATGTACCTATATAACAAATATTCGTTTATTTTTAGCTTCAGTGTAATAACATCGTCAACAAGTGATAGGTCAATCTGTGGATAGATCATAAAAATTTTAATACAGAATAGGTGTGTAATATTTAATAATTTTTGTGAGGTAGTCATTACTTTACATAATATTTAACGGGTGGTTTAATAGATAGCGGTTATTATCAACTGCAGGTAAATACTGAGGCGAGGGTGAATATTATTGCGGTGCATTAAATTGATCTAGAAAAAAATATTAGAATAAAATGGACTGAATGTGAGAATCATATTTATGAATTGTAACCTCAACTTTTACTTGAAATTCATACCTCAGATTATTTGATGACATATGGATTAATTTCTTCTATTGTTTTTTGCAGTGCTGTGCGTGAGTGGTTTCACAAATTCACAATACGCAAACGTCTACTTGACTGCATTAAAAATAATGGGGGCTATATAAAATATTAATTCTACATGTTTTGGTTCATTTATTTAGTCGGTGTAACTGTAACTAAATATTTAGTAATATTAACATAATATTAATATTTAATGATATAAAACTGAGGTTTAGTTTCAATCTTATTTTCGTCAAATAAATGAACACTTAAGCTATTATCTCAATATTACATTCATGGCAGTAATATGACGTCACAATTCAAATAAAAGCTTGTTAATTTTATAAATAAATAAAATGAATAAACATTTTCGTAATCATTCAGCTTGACTTTCTAATTTCCACCTTATAACATCGAAAAGATAAATGAAGTAAATATTTAAATAATAATAAAAGTACTAATTTTTTACTTAACATAAAAAAAATTATATGAATGAATTATAAAAAAACTTAAATACCTTACATATTTTTGCTTTTGATTATTCTGATTATTCTTAATATACAACTAATAATAAATGGTTTCAAAGAAACAACAATTAGCCATATAATGTAAAAAAGATATTATAATTAACCTCTTTGATCGTGGATTCATTGCTAAGCCGAAACAGAAACAGCTGACAGACATTACGTGAATTTCAGCAATGCAATGGTAAGAACAGGTCGCCACTATGACGAATATTCTAAATGCAACAGAAATATATTGTTACTTCGCGTAATGCGACGACGACAATTCATCAGTGTGTGTTATCTGCTGAAGACAATGTAATACACGCAGACGCATTTGCACTGGCTGTATCAGGCGTGTATTCATAGCAATGAAATCCTTAGCATGCCTATGGAGTTTTTTTTTTGGCCGCTTACTGTACATACAGTATTTTAAAGCAATACAACTCAATTTCTCTTTTTGTCATTTGTCTTTTTTTCCCCGGGGAAAGCCTTTATGAGACCCACCACCCACCATGGGGAGAAAGGGTTATGTAGGGGTTTATCCACCAAAACCCCGGAGTGTTCTATCACTGCCGCTTCTGGCGGAGACACGGGACCGCTTTTGCACACCATCGTGAATCCACCGCGGCTATCCATTGCAGCCCCTCTTCTCTTCGCGGCACGCCAGAACACATAGCGCGTCGCAACTGCCTTGGAGACCAAAACCACCAATGGGCACCAGACTTCCCCGCGTCTAAACGCTCATGGTCCCCATGCGGTGGGCTGGATACGTAGCCCCACCGCCTGCTACGTCAGCCACTGAGGATAGAGACAGCAGCGTGTCGCTATACTCTCTCTCGCCCACGCGACCCTACATCCTCGAGGATGCCAAAGGGCCAAAGGGACCGGGCCCCCCTAGGGTCTGCGCCAAAATGCCCAGATCCCGCCACTCTTATATAGACTTGGCGGCCAAAGCCCATAAAAGCGGCCCCTCCTGAGCTCCCCCGCCACATTAATGTGGGAACCCTTTGTAGCATGGCTGTCCTGCCCAAAATTTCTACCTGGTCTTAGTGTACTTGCACTATTTCTAACTTAAGTTAAAATAAAAATTGTGGAACTTACCGTTACAATAGTGACAAACTGTTGAAACTCTATCAAATTCATTGACGTCAATATTCCAGTTAGGTTCGCATCTCTTTTGTCTAGAATAGCGATAACTCCATTGATGTAATCATGCGCTTTTAAATACTCAGCAGCCTAGAATTTAAGGCATTTGTTATTTAATACTTCAAGGACATCATATTATATATGTATATGTGTATTTAGACAGAATTTATATAGGCATCTGTCCCAACGTTTGGTTAAGGAGGTGGGTGACTGGAGTGCTAGCGCCTTCTTTTGAGCAAATTAGCACTGACATCTATGCAACGTGGTAGAACCGGCAGCATTTGGGCACACAATTGGGATCATGGACTAGTTTTTTTTAACATTTTTCCTTAAGTTTATATAACAAAATTGTATTTAGTAATATGAAAAACGGGATTCACTCACGTAAATAATAAAATCTTTCCAACTATAGTTTCAACTACATCCGGTAGTTTTTTTAAGGAGAGTGCAGAACACTCGCGGTTGCGTCTCGCCTCGCATTGCGGGCGATCGTTCTGAAACTATAGGTAGTTGGAAAGATCAGACTTATTTACGTGAGTGAATCTCGTTTTTCATATAAAAAATGTTTACAAACTATGTTAATTTTCATAATAAGATTGTATTTAGTCCTTGTATATATGTAAATAAATTGTTCCCAGTTGTTTGACGTGGAATTTTTTAATATTTTATTAAATTTTCGATTACTTTCAGTGTATATTTTGGCAAAATATAGTATTACGTGAAGTTATATGATGATGATAAGTATGAAACGATGCTTCATACCTGCGTGTCTATTTCACTCTTTTTTTATCAATCAACGAAATGAGTAGTGTGATTATAATACAGTTTTTTAAACATGTACTAAATAGTATTTTTTGTCAAAGCTTAAACGTTTTAATTATCTAAGCAAAAAAAATCTTAACTGCTTAATCCTTTGAGTACCAATGACGTACATTTACGTTTGTTTCATTCATAAACCTTTTGTTTTAATTATCACGGTATATGAAGGGTTAAACCAAGATAGTAATCATATCTACTCTACAAACAACATTTAAAACTCAACCGAAAACAATTTGTCATTCTGCTATCAAGTCTGGATATCGGAGGAATAGTCTTTCTAGTCAATAAGTGCTTTTTTTTTCAACTCTTTTCAGCAGCTTCCGAATATATGAAATCAGTCATTTGATTCGGAATGTAGATAACTAAAATCCAAACAAAGTATTCTACGAAAAAATTCAGAGTAGCAAACAATTTACTGAAAAAATTAAAAGGCGTTCGGGGGTTATAAACAAAGTATTGAACAGAAAAAAGGGAAATTTAGGTTTAAGAACTTACCACCAAATTCATTTTAAAGTAATCCAAAATGTGTGAAGAAGTTATTGGATTGCCATTAATTTTGACAACGTATATTCTTTCATGTTCATGTGTAGTTTTGGGCAACGCGACGAGAGTGCTGTAACAAAAACAACAAATTTTTACCCACCCTCAAAAACAAAGGAGGAGGTCCTCAATTCGGCGGGTATTTTTTCTTGTATGTTTGTGACGCATTTACTCCGCCAATTATATAAAATTTATTTTGCCAATTTTTTTTGGGGTGTCATACTGCGGTAGTAAAATTTATATGGTGTCACCCATATAAGTTTTTTCGAATTTGATCTAACGATTTTGACCAAATAATAACAATACATACAGATCATAGATATTCTAAATATCTATAAATAAGGCAAATTTTCAGACATGTCATGTTAGATTGAGACTGAAGTGGGGTCTTCAGCAAAAGTTCAAATGGGTACCAAAGAGACTAGAATACGTAAGAAGAGTGTTTTCCACGTTTTAATTTCAGTGTGTACACGTTTATAGGTGTGTGTAGTCGGAATTTGTATTTTTTTCTAAAACCAATCTTTATTATTTGGATGTGTGCTTTCTTTACTTAAAGTTCGCTTTAGTGGGTCACAATATTATTACTATTCCCTTTTTTATCTGCAAAGTTAGCATTATTGATAGGTTCTGACATATTAAGAAATAAACTTAGCTTGGAGTCAGATAATCGTACACTGCAGTGATGAGACTGACATCTTCTAGTGTAATAGGACAAATTAGAGTTTGTATGTTTGTAATAAGATAACTTGAGGGTTGATCGGATTTGAACCTTGTCAGAAGGATACTTAGTTCGAATTTCTGAGTTGTTGTTTAGAAGGCACCTCTTTTGGATCTCTAATCGTAGAAATAATAAATGCTATTAGATATAGGGCAATAACAACGGTAGGTACGCAAACATCATACATTGCCAATAATACTAAGACATGGCAGAATATCCACAATGTTCGCAGTAATGAGAAGATAAGACATAGATATAATTTAACATTAAAGCGATTATAGCCCAAAGATAAGAGTCGGCCGTCAATGAGAAGGGCACGGCATCGATCCCTAGGCTTGAACTTCCGGAGAAGGTAACGTCGTGATGAAATTCATCACCGCATGGTGGTAGGACATTTCTTGCCTCCGCCTGGCTAGCTAACACCCTCAAGTATGAAATTTTGAATCTGTCGCTAAGTTCCTAACATTGTGTTCCGGCAGCAGTCCAAGCCAATCGCTGTTCCAGTTTTAGCGTGATACCACCTTTGAACGCATTATCACTGACCTCCAAGTGAGATAAAGGACAAACACTAGCCTTAGAAGTGAGTAAAATATTAGGACATAGAAATTAATAAGAATATATCCGCGTACAATCCTTTTATTGTGATACTAAACATCATGAAATCGATCCCCGTAAGGTTAAATCAGATAGAGAGTTAAAATTCGATGCTCGGACCTTGAGCCTCGGTGGCCTAGCTGGTCATGGCGTCTGGCACTCATACTCAGAAGATGCGGGTTCGAATCCCGTCTGAAGGTGTGAATTTTCCTCTCTATAAATTTCAACATCATGCAAATATAGCACAAATAGTATAATCACTAACAAATATTTATCCTGAACAAAGCGGCTCTTGTAGAAAACTCTTGTACTGACTTCTGGAAAGCAGTCCAGAACAGTCTGCGTATAGGCCACAAAATAATTTACCGAAATTTGTTAATTTTGGTTTTATTGCAGTGTCTACATTTAGAATTTAGCGTCCGATTACAATGTGGATATATCACAGAAGTAATTTAGGTTCCTACCGTTAGTCTGTGTTTCCTACCTATTACAGCAAGCGACCACAACGCGCGAGGGACGCTTTGGTTGACGGTTGGTATAATTTTGTTGAGTATATACCTCTCTAAAAGACATAAAACCAAATATGCGACACAAAATGGACGAACATAATAACAACATTTTTCTAAATCATATTACCAACTAGCTGGTGCCCGCGACGTCGTCTGCGCAAGATTAGTACTTCGTGCTGCTTATTATCTTCTCCAAAGTCATATCTATCTTTATACCCAAATCTCATAAAATATTTACATGATTATATAAGTAAAGTGAAGTGCTTAGTAAATCAATCAATAAAGACTAATAATAAAATACAGTACCTACGTACATACTTAACATTAATCACCATAGAAAAAACTGTCATTACATTTCATCACCCTTGACGGTCAGCACGTCTAGTGTATCGAGCTGTCAAAATGGTAGCGCACTTTTGACTAAGCTATCAGAAACTGACACAAACTTTGACAGAACCGTCATCATTACGATCTTAACGTAGGCCGAGATCTTGTTATTTTCTCTATGCTGTGCCCACGAATATTATGCTTTTTCACCCGCGTGGTGATAGATGATGATGATGAAAAGTATCCTATGTGTTAATCCAGCGCCTTTTCTACTTCAATACCAAATTTTATCAAAATTGGCCCTGCCGTTTGAGCGTGAAAGAGTAACAAACATCCACACATCCATACTCACAAACTTTCTCGTTTATTAGTAGGATACTTACGCAATATCACTTATGCGGGAAAAGCATTCCTTCACGTTGCTATATATAAAAAAATGCGGCAGTAAAGTTCTTAGCGTACACACTTTATCGATCTGTGATTTGGCTTTTTCTACGGATCCCTTGCAAACAATGATCGTTCTTTCTAAGTATCCACGACCTGCAAATTAAAAAAACATTAAACACAATCCAATAAATCCATAAAGGTTAAATAATTTGATATTTAATTTATATAATATTATTTTAAAAAAGCTTAAAATATGCATATAAAATAATAAATCCTAGAAGGACTAATTTTTCATTACAACTTATAATTAAAATTAAAATTGTTTTGTTCCTCACACCGAAGCCTGCTGCTAACTCTGACGTGATTTGAGATGGATCTGCTTCCACCGTCATCTTTAATTGTTCGCGGTCATCTACGAGGTTTGTGTCGGTTAAAGTTTTCAGAACGAAGACGTTGAGACTACAAAAAATCCCGTACGTATAAAAACGTCCCGTGTTTTTTTATATACGATACAACTTCTAAAGCATTGCGGATTACATGGAGGTGCATAGTTGCTGTTTTTTAGTCTACAAGTGTTATATCCATTTTTAACAATCAAACAATAAAAATGTCATAATTTTATTGATGCTGCCTATATTATGCCATTCATCCAGTATTTTCACTTGCCGTAATTCCGTGGTATCATACCTTCACACAGTAGCTTACAGAATATCTGGTGGTGTGGCAGTACCCACAAAAAATACTCTTGAAGAAAAATTTTACCACCAAATAGCCTCTCGGAAGACAAAAAAACTGTGAACTTACTAAAATTTTTATTTTGAAAATGTTGCTGCTTCTTGACCCATTGTTCCAAAATGTCTACTGACTGCGCCATCCTTCCATCTTCTAAATTGTACAACTTTCTAATACTCACTAAAGTATCAGGGAGAAACTCTAAAATAGGATTCTCGGGTATAAAATCCATTTAACTGACCGTTATGAAGCACTTTGAAGAACTGACGACAATTCAAGTTTTAAGATTTGATTATATTTTTGGCATAACAAACGTAATAGAAACATGTAGATAATAATATTTTACATTTTCAAGCAGTTACACAAGGGTATCAACGTAATTATTTCTTTAATTTGTTATTTCCAGGTTCTCACGGTATGTTTTTGAAATAAAATATACCTTTTGTGCTCAGTATCTAAGTAGTTTCAGCAATAGTTCTTTGTTGTAAAATTATATTATTTGTTTTCTTATTTTGACCAAGCTCGCTACATTTGTTCCTTTTTTCGCATCCGTCGATGACAGGTTCATTGATAAATCTTTTATTCTAAGCAGAGGATGCCAAGTCTTTACACAGTATTTTAGTTTCTTCAGAACTTTGGCCAACATAGTAAGGATAAGACCAGCGTGAACAGTCTTAATATGACCAAAACGCAACATTCTAAATACATCGTTACGAACGCACGGCTCTCTGCTTGTCACCACGAGGTATTAGTATTTGGGTCTTTTTCGTCCACGTACTATAAGTACATGTTGACCATCTTCAAATCCAACACAGTCACACTATTCTGCGACGCAATTTATCAGTTTATTTCCGTTACAATAAAAATTATAATCGTGCGATTATTTAATTGATATATTAGTTATATCAGTTCCCTCGTCTTCTTTTCAGCGGCGTTTAGCACCTATAGTACCTATATTGAGGAATGTCGAAGGATCTTGATGAGTCCTCTAATTGATCCTTCTGTACAACAGGAATCTGTATTGAAATTTTCGTAAGTAATACATTTTAATGTTATTTTGACGGTTTAACTTACGCGGTAGGTATAGTCGAATATCTCGATACTACTAGCGCGAACGCAGCCGGGTGCGCAAGTATTCCATGAAGAAGTGACCCGGACGGTCACACAACCGGTCGAGATATTCGACTATACCTACCGTGTAAGTTAAACCGTCAAAATAACATTAGAAATCTGTATGTATGTATCTGCCTTAACCCGTGAGAAGGCGCGCTATGAGCTATTTGCTCACACAAAAATGGATTGAGAAAGTTTTTGGAGTTCCTGACCACATATCGTCCCGAGCTCCTAGGTACCTTCCCAACTTTTCAACCCCTTTCTTCTCGCGCAACTCACGCATCGCTCAGTCCCGCTGCAACTGCGCAGTGAAGCACTTGTGGAAGCCCCGCACTGTCGCGCGGCAATTTGCTCATCGCGCGCCCATCCGCGTAATTATTTATTTTTCATTTAAAAATAAAGTTATTGTGTTTTTCTTGTGAATTATTATGTTAATTTGTATTAAATTGTTTTTTTTATCAGATAAGTACTCTAAAGTCATATTTTAATACTCATGTTGTATGTTTTCAGCTGTAGCCTATACGATCTGTATAATGCACAAAATATTCGAATTTATTCGTGGTTGGAAGAGGATTCTAAATGAGAAGAGAGGAATCTTGTATATTACTTATATAAAATATTTATAAATCTTTATATAGGTTTATGGTATGTGTTTGGAAATAAATTATTATTTTTATTATTATTTCATTATTTTCTCGGATTTTATCCGGTCCTTTACAAATAGCATGCACTTCGTGCAAGCAATTACTCTGCACCGATCACATAACGTATATGTGTTCAATGTGTTTTGAGAGGCACTCTTGTCCAGATCTTCATGGAAGAGTGAAGTTGGTAAATTTTATTTTAGTTTTTTTTTCGTAATTTTTTTTTGAAGACTGCTAAAGATTGTAGGTCCAAAATTAGTTAATTTGGTATTGCGGTAGAAGTTGCTGTTATGTTTCATAGTTTAAATTAAAACTCTTGTTATTATATTCAATAAACGTTGTTTTATTTATTATGGACCTATTTACAGCCAAAAATACTAATATTGCAGAAATATAAGCATTTAAAGTATTGTGAGCCATTTGCTCGCGCGCGCCTATCCGTGTAATAACATAAGGCGCGCCTTCTCAGGGGTTAAAAATGTACATTATACACATTGTGATAAAGTCTTAAATCACATACCTTATATAAAAACTTAAAATAAGTTTTATAATCTAGCAGATTCGAGCGTTATTGGTATGTTAATTCAACTGATTAAATATTCCAAAGCGTTAATTAGCTATTTATACCACGACAAAAATAATGTTACGTAATATGTAAATTTTTAATAAATAGACTGTTCGCACGTATAAAACAATAGTATATTTCATTACAAGTGGGGAAAGGCTGTCATTGCAAAGAGTTCCGACAAATGTAACTGCTATGGTGGAAGTGGAGAGAGCGCAGAGAGCGGTCCTAAAAGTTATGTATAAGAGACCGTACCTATAGGTATCCTACGGATAAAATATACTCTGAGGCGGAAGTCTTAAGTGTTCGTCAATTATACATTCAAAAGATAACGCTCGCTGTACATAGGCATACTATTTCACAGACTCCGACTGGGCCACCCAGAAGAAGACTACCTCGTGCCATTGAACCGCTTTTGCACAACGTCTTCCAGACTTTAGATTTGCATATAGTTACAATAAAATGAAAACACGATGTATCATTCGTGATAATACCACTAAACAGGCTAAAATAATACTAAAACAGTATTTACTTTCACTCACTTAATCTGAAACTGAAAACCTATACTCAAAATATTAAAATAAATTGCTAGTCACTCTCTCCCTCACACACTTATAAAGAAACACACACACATACATTCTTTATACTCGTACCCTTTTCTCATAATTCCAGACTAAGTATATTTTTAGCTACTTAGGTATATACATATACATATATATTATAATATTCACATTAATTAAAACAACCGAAAACCTTTCGCCTACACAAATGTTGTAATTATGTCACCGCACCACCCCTTGTCATAACTATCGGTAAAGCGAAACACGCGGGTGCCTGCGATACAAGTTTCCATACTTAGTGCAGGGCTCGCAAGTGCAGGTCTCGCAAGTTCACTATTCAACCTAACTAGTTTTGTACTCGTAAAATATCTCATAGATTGTATATTAGTTTTAAGGTTCAATGTAATCTTTTAGTAAATAAACCATTATTATTATTTATTATTATTACTATTTTTTGATTATTTTATTGACATTCGGAACAAGTTGCAATGACGGTTCCGCACGTGTACTGAACGACTATTTTTAATACAGTTGCGAAAAAATGAAGCAATTTAATAAAATAAACTCGCAAAGAAAATTTCTGGAAAATGGCGCCAACCGTAGAATATAAGCAGAGATTTTTTTTCTTCACCCATTCTGGTAGGCAAAGGGAACTATGCCCATACAGCCAAGTCTTTTATTGATATGAAATGAAAATGAAATTTAATGAGATGAAATGAAATAAAACCTAACCTAACTCATTCAATCAAATCATTAAATCTGATATTGAAACAAATTAGTAGCTTCTTTTTAGAAATATACGTATTTGCATGAATCATAAAAACTTATATGTTTATTTTTAAATAAAATCTTCATGGTTGGTTTTTCTTTTTAATAGACATTATTTTGACAGTTGGGAAAGAGAACGCATGAGTTCGGGAAAGGTAAAAAAAAGCACGAGTATGTAATAGCCCACATCCCGAACGCTATACGTCCCTGCAATGCGCCACTTTTTGAGTAACTGTATTAAAAAGTATTTTGTCTGCTGTATTTGTTTACGGAACTGAATTGTACATATTTTCTTTTACGATGCAAATAATGCTTATATTAAAATGCATGCAATATTGGACCTTACTTATTTTAGATTTTAGTTAATGTAATAGAATAATAGCGATATAATTATAATACCATTTAAGCTTAAACTATTTATTTCTTTATTATGAGTAAAATCCAGGCAACCAAAACGTTTATATATTCTTATATCCTGTTTTCTACTGACTTCCAAAAAAGGAGGAGGTACTCAATTCGACTGTATGTAATTTTTTTTTATATTTGTTTCCTCGTAACTTTCGACTGGGTAAACCGATTCTCAAAATTCTTCTTTTGTTTGAAAGCTGGTGCTTGTAGTCCGTACCCGTGTAGTCCCATTTAAATTTCATCAAATTCGGTCCAGTAGTTTTTGAGATATATTCCAATAATTGAATAGAACGGAAGTCGGTATTTAATTTTTCAAATTGAACTTGTTCATTCAATGGTATGATTTTAAAAAAAAATACACGTAATGCATCATGACAGTCCAACATGTGCTCTGATTGGCCAATATTTGCAGTAGCGTAGTGTTTCAACACCGTGTTTGACACATTCTACAAGGACACAGTGGTTTGTTTTACAAAGGTGTAATAGCATGGCAATACTACGAGTAATTAAATTGATCGTAGCGGTAAGGAGATCCAGCGGAATACCCGCAGAGCGCGATGCATGCAGCAGCAGCCGCGGGGCACATCGGGGCAGATCTAACTTCATCAGTCCCTGGCAGTGGATGGCATCTGCTTGGTCCTCTGGTGTTGAGTAAGTAAAGGCAGCCTTTCGAACCGCTGACAACTTGTTAGCGCAGGTCTTATCCTAACATGGATGTTTTAGAAGTTTTTTTAGTTTTGAAGTACCTGCACTAAATCGCATTGCGGGAAGTGACTTCAGTCGGCCACAAATTTGGGGCGCTGATCAATACGGCGTTCCATACTCTGGAAGAGTGTGCCGCATAGGGCCCACAACGCGACATGCTTTAAGCAGAAACAGGCGGACTCATCTCATTCATCTCTTTCTAACTACCTTTTGTGATTTTGAGCCCCACATACCCGTCTCCCCGAAAACGAAGTGCGACAGCATTTTCCCTCTCAAAAAACGCTGCTGTGCTATTTTGTGTTTGTTTTATTTGTATGATACCTATTCTTTAGACGGATATTCGTCTAGCATCTCAACTTTGGACTGCATACGGAATACTGAATGTATTTTTTTTTCATTAGCGCATTGTATGCTAATTAAGTCGAGCGAGTTCAGAAAATATAAAACAATATTTAATGTTTCCCAGAAGTTTACTATATAATTACATACATATTATAATTACTACAAGTAACGAGACGGTGTCAAATTGTCCAAGTTAGACGAAGTAGCGGCGGGTGCATATGTGAAGCCCTAGTCCTTAAATCTTACTACTCGTAATATTATAAAAGCGAAAGTTGTATGTATGGATGTTTGTCACTCTTTCACGCTCAAACGGCTGGACCAATTTTGATGAAATTGAGTTTGGAAGTAGATGCGGCGCTGGATTAACACATAGGATACTTTCATCATCATCATGATCATCATCTATCACCACGCGTGTGAAACCGTGGGACGCAACTAGTATAATATTTTATATACGGCCCTAGTCCAGCCCTCCGTCAAGTTAATAGTTCTATTCCACTATTCCACCCATTACCCTAAATGGCATGAACATTAATCAGGTTTTCCAACTCAAATATCTTGGACATTATCTTACCGACGGCCTTAAAGACGATGTGGATATAGAACGTGAGCGTAGGGCACTGGCGGTTCGCGGTAACATGCTGGCCCGTAGGTTCGCCCGCTGTACGGACCCGGTCAAAGTCACGCTCTTCAAGGCGTACGTACTGTCAGGGAATGTACACGGGAGGTCTGTCTGTGGGCCAGTTACACCAAAAATCGCTGAATACCCTACGTGTGCAGTATAATAACATCTTCAGGATAATGTTGGGACTCCCTCGCTGGTGCAGTGACTCTGGAATGTTTGCGCAGACACATACTGACGGGTTCCATGCCGTCATTCGCAAGAAACTCGCGTCATTAGTGAGGAGGGTGCGAGGAAGTCACAACAGCATCCTGAAAATCGTTGCTGAAGACTTACGGGGGGCACCTGTGTGGAGGCATTTCGTCACAGTGATGATCGAGTGAGATTGTGGCTCGTTCTATCCTTGGCCGGGCGGACACCTTTATTTTAATTTAATAAAATTGTATAATTTTAAGTTTAATTTCATTTACACTAACCTAATATGGATCTAAATTGTTGTCAAAATAAATAAATTTTGAATTTGAAATAGCGCCATAATGGAAAAAGTCTTCTTCTTCTTCTTGTTTGTATGGCTTGTGCGGCGTAACCACAATTTTGCCAATATCAGTGGAAAAAGTCTGTTATTGGTCTATTGGCTCGGAACCAGCGCGTTGCGCGCGCAGCGCGCTCTCCACAGATAATGTGTACTTAAATTGAATTGAAACGTAATATGTGTAATAATTAAAAAAATGTTTTAAAGCATTGTTTTGTTAGGAGAATAATGCTTTAATTTAATTTTCTAATTTTCTTATATATATATATATATATATTTATATATATATTTATATATATATATAGGTATAATTAGAATATTACCGAATGAGATTATAAAAAATACTTTTAGAAACAAGCGCTATCTCAGAATTTTGTCCGATAGGACTCGCTCTCAATTTTGAACTTTTTATTCCAAATTCTACTACACTACTAAAGATTAAGATTAGATGAAGATTAAGAACAGTTTCGAACAATTCGTTCCAAATAACAAAATATGGAGATAATCGATCATATCTCCTCTTAAGGTTTCCGACCCTATAAATAAGTCATTTGAAGATTGTGTTGATGAAAAAATGCAAAACTTTCACTCAGTTTCAGACTGCCTACAAAATATAAACGGTTAAGTACATTGTCTATTTTATTATTCTTTATTACTGTTTCGTCGCTAAATTTATGTATTTTCTTAGATGTTGTCAGCTTTGGAGGCATCCTTTACTTTTATAAAACTTGACAACATTTAGAAGGATACACTCACTATCATACTTTTATCTTACTAACATTTAGAAGGATACATACGTTGTGACGATCGCACTTAGCGCCAGGCCTCACTACCTTAGGTTTGGAGGACTTAGTATACGAAAAATTTTTAGTGCAGTAATGCCAGCTTTCTTTTTAACATTTTAACAAATTTTCAGTGCTCAAAAGTTGCTAACCGCAGTTTTATCGCCTTCTATTCAAAATGTTCAAACTATTTACTTGACTGAGGATTTATACAACTGAAAAAATTGCTTGTCCAAAGCTCCTGCTTCTCAGAGGCACAGGCGGAACAGGACGGGCCGCTATGTGAGTTAAAACTTCAATACCTGATCAGTCCCGTGAGTTTTAGAACCAAACGGATTTATATGGGACGATGGCAAGAAACCAGATAGAATGACTATCGTCTCGTGGAAGATCGTACAGCCACTGGTTCGGAATGGTTCATTTGTGGACACAGTGGTGCAGTCTCCTCTTCCTGGAACGATTGATCGGACTGGCTCTGCCGCCACTAAAGCGGAAAACCTCAAACGTCATAAATATGTGTGTTTAGACAGAATATACATGTTTGTGCCGTTTGGGATCGAAACTTTAGGCTCATGGGACCCATGACCATAATGCTGACTCTTACTTTGGACAAAAAGTTAGCATTGCCATCCAGCATGGCCATGCTTGCCAGCGTTTTGGCCCTTTTTCCCTCCACCATGGGGCTTAGAGATTAGTTTTTATTTTACTTTAATAATTCTGTAATTATTTCAAATTTCACATATTATGGTGCCACTTCTCATATGATATTTTGTGCTAACAATTAGAAAAATCTGCATTACCCAGCGTTAACAATAAATAATATACCAATCCACCGTTCTAATCAAGAAAAATATCTCGGCTTTCAACTGGACGACAAGCTAAATTGGCAGACTCATATAGAATAAACAAGATGTAAAGTTGCTTCGGTGACAGGAGCATTACGCAGAGTAGTCGGATGCATACTTCGCAAAACCTGAATGATTATACGAGTAATATAACTCTTTAGTAAAGTCACACCTAGAATATCTTGTCGAAATATGGGGCTGTGCAGCACATACTCATATAAAGCGTCTTCAAAATATCACAAAACAAAAGAATGAAAACTCTTTTAAATTATGAACGCCTAACCACATCTAGTTCTTCGTTGTATAAGGAAACTAAAATATTTAATTTAAAACAACTATGTACATCTACACTACATGAATTTATTAAAAAAAGTACTAATGCAAATAATACATACACATATTAAATTTACCAACAGAACATTTCATTAAAATCTAAGAAATGTGAACAAATTAAAATTACAAGCGAACAGAACCATGTATGGTAAACATAATATTATGTATGAGGGTGCAACATTTTATAATAAGTTACCTAACGATATTAAAGATTGACAAATTTCTGTTTTTAAAAGTAAACTTCAAAATACATTTATAAGAAAATGACCTAAGATTGCTAAACAAATATGTTATTCTTGACTTATATAATATGTTATACTTGATCACTCTAGTTAATTATAGTTAAATTTTCTTTAGTGTTAAATCTTCTTGTTTTTTTATGCAAATATCGCGAAAGCCTAAGAAATCATTATTATTATTTATTATGTGATTTTTTTTAACATCATAAATCGTGTTGGAATGAGTTCCTACTTTGGAAAAGTTTTCACAGTGTACTGTACACGTTAGAAGCAAAATAGTCGAGGTTAGTCTACGCTTAAACTTCTGAAAGATCCAGGCATTCCAATATAGTTCTCATTAAAATGGTCTTCTTGTCTGCAAGCTTCGTCAGTCTTGGCTTGATTCATCTCTTTAAGGTATTCAAGGTGATGCTTCGAGCCAATGACTTTGTTCAAGTTTTCTGAAGAAAAAAAAAACAAGATTAGGAAAAAAAGAAATTAGCTGACTTCCAAGAGCTTCTTAAGTAGACTATAATATAGATATATATATATATATATATATAGATAGACTTATCATATAGACTAATATAGATTGTTTGGCGTGCGTCTGGTGTGTATATGTTATAAGTCATTAGGTTACCATAGTACAGGCTCTGCCTAGTTTGGGACCTGCAGACCTTGAGAGGATATTTTTCCATATTGTTAAATGTTATTAATTAAACGCGGTACTGGTTTTTAATAGCAAATGTTCCTTCAAAGTAGGGCCTGGTCTTATTTTCATACTTTGTTTCAAGCGGGAGTTTATTATGACAGCAAGATAAGTAAAGGCGATTCGGTGTTGGGTTGTTTTAAAATACCACAAAAACAACTTACCATTTAATGTTTTCAATGGTTTTTCCTTCCCTCCATATTCTACGGGTAAAATATCCCTCGGCACGTGGTCATACAAAGTTTCAACAGACTTGTGTATGTATATTCGCTTGCTCAATTTTTCGCTAAGCACTGTTTTGAAGATTGATACCAGTGCGTCGACCATTTTAGAAGATGTCAAGAAGTGTATCCCTTTTAATCTCATCCCGTATCCTTCCTGAAAATGTAATATCATTATGAAAACAGTCTTCGCCACGCTTGGGTGATGTCTCAGAATGTATAATGTATAACGCTAAACAAAATTTAATGTATTCTCATAAAATCATTCATAAAACCTTATAAATAAGAAAATATTTTTTTTTAAATGTGGACTAAATAAGTCATAAAGTATCTATCTAAAACACTCAATAAATGTAAAGTTCAGATGTATGGATGTTTGTTACTCGTTCACTTCAAACCTGCTCAACAATAATTTATTGATTCAGGCATTACTTTGCGGAAATCCATTATCAAAAACGATATTAGAAGAAATATTTAGTGATGCTTCCGCTGAAAACAATCGTTAAAGCCGAGTTGCGGTGTGCACCACCCTCCCTTCTGCATAAACTGCATATAGGAAGTATACAGAATAAACAATACACAAAACAACCCAATAAACAAAAAACAATTCGACACGTGTTTCGCCTCTACACGAGGCATCCTCAGGAGATGAGAAAAACTCCGACAAAAGACCGATAGTGACTGTCGGTCTAGCACTCGACGAGTTTTTTATTTTAGAGGAAGCGTCACTAAATATTTCTTCTAATATCGTTTTTCCTGCTCAACACATTTGGATGAAATTTGGAGAAGAGATGATTTGTAACCGTGATCGAAACATTGCCTATGTTTCGATCCCGGTTACAAATCATCTCTTCTTATATCCAATTGAATTAGATAGCCCTCGAGTGATCGAATTAACATTATTCTACAGGAACAAAATTGCGAGTCTTATTTTGCGCAGTTGCAAATTAAAAAAAAACGGTTTGCGAATAATAAAATTTAACTAAACTAAATATTTTTTTACTTTAAAAGTCTGCTGCTTAAGTACATTTGCCATTCCTCAAGTTATTGTTAATATTTGTATTTGCATCAAATATTATTATTATTATAATTATTATATAGTCAGAGTCAGTGATGTTGAACTTGACTCTTACTAGTCACGTTCACGTTAGAGTAAAGCTGTGGATGCATTACTAAAACTTTTTATGGCGACGCCTTCAGCTGTGTCAGAAACCAGACACAATAGAAAATCTATTGTTATCCCGGTTAACGACAGCTGAGGGAAGCAAACACAAACACGTTTCATCCTGCCTTCTATAAAATTGTGACTAGATACGTGATCATAATATGTAAATCGAATTTTTTTTGGTGATAGTGCACGCTGTAACCCCACGGCCGAATGGGTGTCAGCACGACCAGGGAAGTACCACTCTGCCACATAACACTGACGTGAAGTATTCAGTCGGTCTGTGGGAGTGTCAGGTGACTTATATATCCTTATATATGTACTTACTATATAGAACTTACAATAATTTTACTGTCGGGAGAAGGTTCTTATGAAAGAAAAACAAGAAAAGATGGGAGGTTATGGCTAGTCCGAAAGCCGAGCCTACTACGCGGACAAATTCGCGGGCAGTCTCTAGTATACAATAAAATATATAAAAGATTCAAAACATATCAAAGAATTCAAACAAAAATAGTTCCTTTACTTGATCGACTATAAATTTAATTTTTTGAAAAATTATCATCAATTACAATGACTAATTTATTTATTTTGGCCGTCAATGTCAAGTTGAATGCAATATATCTACGAGTAATAATATATCTATCACCTACTCTGCCATTGAAAAAAGAATGAGAACATCAAGATTTTTTAACTGTGATATAATTATTGGCAAACTTATTAACATTAGTTAATTTAATGACAAATTACCAACATTGGTATTCTGAACAAATTCTGCAATGTTCAAAATTTACTAATGCATAGAATCATTTACTCCTGGGCTAGAATACTTTACATTTGTATGCTTAAAGCTGATCAAATTATGTACAATAATGCATTTCAGGATCGCATGTTTTACCAGTGATTCACTTATCAATATTTGAATTTGAATTCATGACTGCATATAATTATATACATGATTATATTATATTATATATATGATTAATAATTATATAAAATAATAATAATAATATATGTCATTTCGGGGAAGGAACAGGATACTTTTCATCATCATCATTCATCACCATGCAGGCGGAACCGCGGAGCGCAGCTAGTAGCTAATGTGATATTGTACAACTCAGCCTCCAATAAATACAAGTAACTATTTCAGAATGCGTTAAAGTTAAAAAAATATAATAAGCACATCAATAGCAGGTCAATCTACATTCCAAATTTCACTAATTATCGTTGAGTTATTTTTATGAGACAAGTTACTAATATATACAGTGAATACACTCACTCACTCATACGCTTTAGAATCTGAATAATTAGGGAATAACGTGATTAAAACTACAACTTACCATTAATATTGTGATGGCTTGGCGAAATTCAACTAAGTTCACCTTAGTTACGAAACCCATAATATTTGTATCCGTGTAATCCAAAACCAGAACATATCCATTATTATAGTCATTTAATTTTACATATTCGCTGACCTGAAAAAAGGTCCACTTGGATTACACACAGTATAAAATAAGAATTGAAACGCTCGAAGCGTAGCTTGACTTGGCGATTTTATCCGATCAGAAAGTTAAGCAGTAGTCAAGACTTGGATGAGGTGCCACTAGTGGCATTATTCAACTAAGCGCTTCCGTGTTTTGGAAGGCACGTTAAGCCGTCAGTCCCGATTGTTTGCAGAACAATCGGGATCGTTAGGCAATGTCGAAGGCCTTCGGGCGGCCTGAAAACTTCAACATGGGTTGATCACTAGCCTATCCACTAAGCTGCACTGGGTCCGCGTGGGTGATTATGGCCCAACTCCTCTCTCTGAAAGGAAGGCTCGAGTCTCAGCAGTGGGAATATAATAGGCTGATTATAATAGTATAAAATAAAGTCACTTTCCTAGTTTGTCTGTCTGTATATCCGCTTACTCCTCCTTAACCACGCAACCGATTTAACCGCGTTATCATCATCAGTTAGGTATTTTTTCAAGGATGGTTTATATGTCAAACCTAAGTTAAGTTTTATTTAAGTGGTAAAAAAAACAAAGTACGAAATTTTCACTTCACTCTTTAATGACTTCAATTAAATAGGTACTTAGGTTAGTAATTAAAAATTAAATAAAAAAAAATAATAACTATCTAATCTATAAGCCCCATGGTGGGGGGAAAACTAGCCAAAACGCTGGCGGCATTGCCACGCTGGATGGCAATGCTAAGTTTATGCCCAAAATAGGCGCCAGCATTTCGGTCACCCGACGCCTCAAACAAACGTTTCGCCAGATCCCTAAACAAGTTGAGAGCGGACGGCCCTCATGGGCCTAAATAAAATAATACCTTCACTCTTTTAAATTACACCTTTACGAATCCGGGGCGGATCACTAGTTTTAAAAACGTTATTCAGTAAATAATAATAATAAGGACCCCGATTCTCCATACGGCTAAATGAGATCCCTGACTCCTGGTTTGCCTTAATTGGCCGTCTGAGGGTGGAGACGCAAGAGCAAGTAACAAAAAGCTCCAAGGGTAGAAGTGTTAAGGGGCATAACTAGTAGTCTCGACATCCTTTCCATCCACACCAACGTTGCCCCTTTTGTCAATATTGATGGTGGCCCTAACGAGCGGCCAGTTCAGTAGGTGGCCAGTTCAGTAGGTAGGCCAAATAATTGAAGATAAGACTGATATTGGCAGGTGCCGTAGTCTCGTCCATATAGTACACTATCTGAAATCTAATCAAGGAAATACTAGGCATTTTTCATACAGGTCATCTTGACCCAATCTGATTATCAATGTAACAATTTCCCAGCATACTGACGCCGGGTTAATGATATTTTTATAAACTAATATTTAAAATATATATACTACCGGCAAGATTATTTTTTTTTGGAAACTTCTAAATGTTGTTTGGCTCTACCGGCATTTACGGCGTCACCGAATTGTTGGTCACTTGATTTTATATTTTCGGGTGGTCACTTGATCTATATTCGGTTTAAGTCCGACGACGTCGAGTGCACGACGTGATGTCTAAGCGTAAATATTTTCTGAAAAACAACTTATTTGATGTTCGAAACGTTGTCGAACTTACACTAACAAAATATTAAGTGACCGCCCGTGACATATTATAAAATTAAGTGACCGCGCAACCGGTAACGCAAAACCAAAAACAGATAAGGTTATGCTGCCGACATGTTTATATTCTTATAATGTGTGATGCTCACGATTATTAACAAACTCTGTAACTATAATGTAATCAAAGATATATTTTATTACTTACCATAAAAATAAACTTGTAGTAGCTGAATAAATTTGAAGAATCCCCGTCATCGCCAAGAAGTTTTAAAAGGTACACTCTGTGATTGTTTTCAGTCATTTTAGGCATGTGAGCATGAGCACTGGAACAAAAAAACAAATATTTTTTACTATACACATGTTTAGAGTTTTGGCACCCTCAAAAATATTTTTATATAGGCTATATTAGGAGACCAATGGATTTGAAAAAGTACATGAAAATCCTTTGAGTATTTATTTTGTAGGAGGAGGTTTGTAGAAACCTCTGTCTAAAACAGGCACATTTTATCACAAGTGAAGAACTGTACTGCGCCTGTAATCCTGAGATATTTAGCTGTTAATTCTCATGTGTCTGTAATTTCGCCGGCACCCATACCCTTCAAACGTGAAAGCAGTATTGCGAACAATAACACAGTTTCGCGATAGAAAAAGGTATGGTGGCAGCACTTCAGCAGCAGTTTTTTGTTAGTTTAATAATTATAATACTAATTTACGGATGAATTTATTGTTTTCACTATGTGTAATGTATAAGTATCACATGTATAAATAATAGACTCAGAATTATTGTGAACGATTTAGTCTTATTCATGCAAATAAATAAAATATTATTTACAAATTGTCAAATTTCAAACAATCAATACATCCAATTTCAAGGTATGTGTATTAATAATGTAACTTCTATCTATAATAACTTTTATAGGTACTTATTGTAAATCCTGGTATTAATATGAACGCGAAAGATGATGACGCTAGAAAAAGATGGATTTTTCTACTCTCTCACGCTCAATTTTGATGAAAATTGGTATGGAGATAGATGAGCAGGATTAACACATAGGTACTTCTTATCATCCTCATCATCCGTCACCATGCGAGTGTAACCGCGGGGCCACTACCACTAGTATGTCATAAATTTGTCAGGAACTTAAAAAATATGTTATGATTTTCACATATAGAAATAAACATAGGTTTGCGATATTGGAATATTGTTAATAATTACTCCTGATTAAATGAATAATTGCATTATTTAAAAATAATGCATTGTTATGCATGATTGGATTTGATTTGAAAGGCAAAGGTTATACATGACGTTATTAGACTGTAACATGTTTTATTTATTTGATATGATTTCCTTATACTAATTGAAGATTTTAATAGCAGCAATTTGGTTAAAAGATTTGTTTTTTTCATTGATTAGTTGTTTCTTTTTATATATTTTAATTCACTTGAGATGCTAGTGTTGTCCTTGCATGTTTTCCTTAATAAAATATTTTTCGTTGATACTTTAGCTCTTATCACCTTATCGTAATAAAATATTGCAATATTAGAGATATAAATTATACGATCTTCAGAACTAATTCAATTTCGAGTGTTCTGACGATCAATAATTTCAGAAGCCATGACTGCTAGACCGCCAAGGCCAAGATCCAAACATTTCAATTATCTCTCTAGCGCTGTCAATCGAAATTGAAAAATAATGCTATTGTAAACAGTGCAATGTTTGATGGCGCAGAACAATAGAAGTTACAGTGGTATTAGTAGTTCTTGCAGCAGTAGAACTTTTTGAGGAAATACAACTTAGTATTATATTTGCATATTTTTGGAATTTATAGGAAGACCCTCGCCTGCTTTTTCTTTACAGAAGTAACAGATCTCATCGAGAATTCCATTTTGCTAGTTTAGGCCGGTATTCTAGAAAGAATACCGGAGTTGTGGTTGTGCACCTCGATTTGATTGGAGATTTGACAGTAAAAACCTGTTTACTCAGTAGGTCTACCATGAGTTTACAACATTGATATAAATCGATGCTCGGTATCGACTGTCGCAAAAAATTATATGAACAAATGTACAGTGCCACCTTGCGGTCGATTGTAGAACTAATATTGACAGCGAGTACGCCAATCACAAGCGAGAGGCGAGATCGAGTATCGACTATAGATGACATTTATGTTGCCAACTCATGGTAGAGGTACAGATCTGCCGTGCGATTCTCTAATGATTCGTCGTTGCGATCGTCGACGAGCTCACCGATGTTAAATACTTTATGAGATATCGCTCTCGTACACAATGTTGTTTGTCCAACGTTTCTTGTCATCTCGTCATTTGTTTCACGGATGTTGTCAAATATGCAACGATGTTTGCTCTTGGAGAATCGTACAGCTGTACGAGCCTAGATTAACAACTGTCCGTATTTCTAGAATACAGCTGTAAGGCCATTTTACGAGATAAAGCTCTTGTAAAACTGACAGCTGTCATACAAAATGAATTATCAATGAGATATTATGTTATTTCTGTAAAGAAAGGTCAGGTGCGCCGGCGTCAGGCGAGCGACTTGCTATATAAACTAAAAAAATTATAGTTTTTATTTCTTCTAAAAAAAAGCATGCTCGAAAGTTTTACAACTATTCCTTAGTAGCTCAAATAATAAAAAATAAACTGATAACTCAGAATTTCGAGATACTGATACTAGTGATGGCATGTTTTACAAATGCAGTGATTAGCGGTTACTAACGTGGTATAGGGGCAGATGTATTAGATAAATCGTTCTTAATAGTTATAGGGATAACGTAAATCGAGATTTTGTGTTTCGACCATAAATATCGCAGTTACTACGAACATATTAAATTGTTTAAATTAATTTTGTTACCTCGTAAGTGACAATTTGTCTTAAATGGTAATAAAGATTTTCAATCATTAATCTCTATATAAATAAAATACCACAACGAATAATTGATAATTGAAATGCTAAGTATGTGCATTCCAAGTTGGTTTTCTACCGGCTTCCAAATAGTAGGAGGTACTCAATTCGATTGTATTTTTTTTATATGTTTGTTACCTCAACTTTCAACGGAGCTTGACTTGGCGATCTTAACCGATCAACAAGTTAAGCAACACTTGCTGCGGCCAGGAATTGGATGGGTAACCTTTAGTGGCATTGTTAAACTGAGCGCTTCCGTGCTTTGGAGCGCACGTTAAACCGTCGGTCAGGTTGTTGGTCTAAGGACAACAGTCGTTAGGCTATGTCTGAAAACTTTGACATGGGTAGGCCACTAGCCTATCCACCAAGTCGGACTGAGCTCGCGTGGTGGATTATGGCCCACCTTCTCTCTCTGAGAGGAAGGCTTAAGTCCCAGAAGTGGGAACATAATGGCCTGATTATGAAGATATGATTTTTTGTTTTACGATATTTAAAACCATTTAGAAAATCTGCTGCTAACTCTGTGTTCATTCCGCGTGCCCGCACGGTCAGATATCTATAAACAATATAGATACCGACAATGTTGGTCATACATACTGCGGGCTGCGTTCAATTTGACCTGACTGCAGACCGCAGACCGCAGACCGTATCCAGTGTGGGCGATTCCTTTATTGGCAAACAATATTACAGAGTAAATTACTATCAAACTGAATAACATCTTGTAACTTTATTTTATGACATTACAACTACATCTTTTTTTTATTAAATAATAGGTTGTTATGTAAATTTTTAACTTCATAATGAATTGCATACCTCTTTGGTTAAATATAGTTTTGTACACTCATTAGTTTTCCATCTGTATATTTTCTTGTACCCATACGAGCAAATAATACAATAATTTGAATTCATTTATATCACCTTATGTATAGTAAAATCACATATTATTTTGTACTTAATTATAATATATAGAGAAAAATTGCTTAATATATGTGCATAATAAATTTAGCGTACGATTTTTTACGGTGTACTCACGTGATGATTGTCGGAAGAAAATACGGCATTATTCAAGTGATAATTGCCTATATACTATAGTTTTTAAGCGAGCTTTCTCTATTATTATTTTCCGAAGGAGTTAATTTAACATACTTGTAATTATTATCAATATTTGAACTTACATAATTAGTTGAAGATCAGCAATTATCTTTTCAACGTCTGCGTTCTCCGTGTTGTTGAAAAAGTTTGGCATCAATGTTTTGAAAGTGCATAACTTATCAATTCTAACTTTTGCGCGCTCTATTAACCCTTTGGTTGAAATCAATGTTATTTCAAGATAATCCCGTGCTGAAAAATTTTGTAAATTAGTCAAAGTGTTGAGGAGTTATTTTTTACCAGAGCGTTGACACATAAGTATTATTCGTTAATTGTAGTTATTTAGATAATAATAAGAAACCCATTTGATACGCTTATTAGTTTATCTGTGTGAGAAATAAATCTATTCTTATATAAATTCAAGGGGAATTTAACAAATAACTAATTGTAAAACTATACAATGTAAAAAAATACAAATAATATGATTATTAACGGGATATTTACCGTGGTAAAGTTGTGAAATGAGCTCCCGATATTTCGGCGCAGTTACATGCACCATGTTCACGGGAAGACTGAAGAATGTGGGTGGTTGGTCGAAAAGTTAAAAAGTTAGGTGCAGACATAACGATCTACCCTCTTTCTTAGTCTTTTGCTACGGTTATCACTGGAACTCGAACTTGATCCTAAGTCCCGACAAAACACACTCACTGTATCACTGCTTATAGTATTTTGAACGCATTTTGAACGCGGACTTTTATTTTTTTAAATAACCTAATACTGGATTCCACGCACTGGCGAGTTGAAAACCATCACCTCGATTGAAATTCTGGCATTTCGAGATCTCAATAGTTTCCTTTACTAGCCTTGGTATGTAATGGCGTTCGGTGGACAAGATTTTAGGGTTATGGAATTCTATCCAGTGGTTAGGACCCGCGTCCAGCAGATGCTCAGCTATGGCAGATTTGTGTCTTTCATTGTTTTTTACTGCCTTTATGTGTTCCTTGATGCGGCATGAAACAGTTCGCTTCGTCTGTCCTATGTACGAACTTCCGCAGCTGCAGTTAATTTTAATCTTAAAAATATCCCGTTAATAATCATATAACTTTAGTGAACAACCGTGATAGTTTAAAACAGTGTTCTATATAATATACTTTTATAACATAAATCTTGTTGACGTACGTATCATAAAGTTGTGTTACTTATACTATCTCTTGTTAGGAGTAAGTATCCTACGCCTGCGTTTTTGAAAAGTGCGTTAGAGAATATCAAATATTTGTTTTTATGGGTTCACGCCCGGAAGATGCTCGGAGACGGTATACTCGTAGGTGACTTAAATTATGATAAATGCCTTATGATTGATTTCTTAGCCCCCCTTAATAAATATCTCCGCATAAGTTAATATCAACTACCATATCTACACAGGCGTTCCCCTCAGAAAGCTGGAGCCATAATCCAACACGCGGGGCCCACTTTGCCTTGACCGAATGTCTCTGATATAGACGATTTTCCTTATGCCCTGTTTCTATTACCTATCTATCAACGGTTTACCCTAACGGCCGGTCCCAATAATTTACCTATCGCCGGTTTACCTTACTAGAGATAGATATTTGACACTGTTTGTATGGACGTTATGTCAAATTTCTATCGGTAGTAAGGAAAACCGTGGATAGATAGATTATTGGGATCCTCCAAGTAATAAGTAATAAGTAGTAAGTCCTCGTTAAGTAATATGATCATCATTGTTAAAATTTGATTTAATTTCACGGGTCGTGGTTTGTATCATCGCAGCGAAATAGTTGCCTAGATTGTTTCGAAAATGAAAATTTTATTACCTATTTCAAAAACTGATCAAACCAACTGATTACATAAATAAGAACTAGAAAATGCATTTGACTTTTAATTTTAATTTTCTTAAATTTATAATTCAAATAATTTTCCTAGACAATGTGTCAGTGATTGAAATAATTGTAAACAATTCCTACTAATTCTCCAACACAGAAAAACGACCCAAAGAGAACGTAATGGGACCAATCAAACGGTTGCATAGCAACTAGTTCTTCCGCCCAATTGGCTATAAATGCCGGAGTCCCCCAAGGATCAGTACTCTCCGCAACACTTTTTCTGCTGCATATTAATGACCTGCTGAAACCCGGTATTTTTGGTTACGCAGATGACAGCACCGTTGTGGAGAGTTACACATCTAACGCACGAACCAGTGCATTACAAATCCAGTCTCATAGGGAAGCGATGGTTCAGCGCTTGAACTTTTCTTTGCAGGCAGTCTCCGATTGGGGCGATCCCAATCTAGTTAAGTTCAATGCTGCTAAAACCCAGGCGTGTCTTTTCTCCGCCAAACGGAGCCCTTTCCAGCTGGCTCCTACTTTCAGGGATGGGTCCGTGCCGATAAGTAACCATTTCGAGCTTCTTGGCATCTCATTAACACCAACTCTCAATTTCGGCTCCTATATTGAGTCCAAAGCCCAGCTTGCCTCAAAAAAGCTTGGTGTTTTGGCTAAGGTGAGACAATACTTCACACCGGGACAGTTGCTTAATCTTTATCAAGCCCAAGTCCGGTCGTGTACGGAGTACTGTTCTCACCTTTGGGATGGTTCTGCCAAATACCAGCTGGAGACACTGGAAGCTATTGAGAGGAGAGCCAAGAGACTCATTAACGATGACCACCTAGTACGCAAGAGACTCCAGAGTCTCGAGCATCGCCGCAAAGTCGCTTGTTTATCGGTTTTTTATCGGATACATTTCGGTGAGTGTGCAATGGAACTTCACAATTTGATTCCGCCATCCCCATTCTATAATCGGACATCCAGAGATACTCAGAAGCGCCACCGCTTTATGGTGGATATTTCATTTACCCGGACGAAGCGATTTACTTCTTCGTTTATCATACGAACCGCTAGGGAATGGAACACCCACCCTGAGTCGGTGATTCCGGTTAAGTACGATATGGGGGTCTTCAAAACACGAGTGCATAGGTATCTTCTGGGTAAGCGCGCTCCATCATCGATCGCATCATCACTTAGCATCAGGTGAGATAGTGGTCAAGTGCTACCCAGTTCGGTATAAAAAATAAAAAAATCTTGCTGGCACGGAGTTTTAGTGATATAAGTGTTATAATCTAGGCTACGGCTGAAATATATACGTTTATAAGATTAATAACATAATATTGTTTGTATGTAATTAAATATTGTGTTTCTATTATTGCATTTTTGACCAAGGTGCTGGGTGTAACGTAAGAGCCACGTTCTAGCACGCCTAATTATCAACGTTGTTCTAATTACATTAAAAGTTCACGAATCTTGCTTTTACGCCGTTGCTATATTGTTATATATATAAATATTGTTAGAAATATTTTGTAACAATATTTATTGACTGACCGACGGGTGCAGTTGGCAACCTTGGCCTTCTGAACCACTACCGATATCATGTTCAATCCCCTTTAAAAGGTCAACTATTTGTGTGCATGAACATGTCTGTTGACCTATATCTTTGGTTGAGTATACGTAAATACGTAGGTATGTATATCAGTCATCAGGGTATGATACCTGCAGACCTGATGTGGATGTTAAAAAAACGGTTCACGGTTGGTATACAAATCGTAAGTGGCAACGAAAAGTGATTAATTATGCATGTTGTTCAAATGTCTGTTTACTTATAGTTACTTAATAATGTACCACAAAAAGTTACATCATTCAATATTTCTCAAAAAAATATTGGCTGTTTTCATAAAACGATAAATTGAACTGAATAAAACTAACTCTCCATAACCACCAGTTTTCTTGGTTTTTCGTTCATAAAAACATTCTGACAATAATTTAAAACAATAAAAAAAATTGCGTACTTGTTCATTGCGTTATTTAGATATACTATACAGATCCTTTATATCTAAAAGTAACATACATGCAAACCGTCTGCTAAGTGAATAAAACTATCACGAAGTAAAGATGGTTTAGGTTATAATTTTAAATAATCAAAAATGTATAACACTGATACCCCTATCTTCTATTTATGAATTCTTCATTATTTATTGCTAAACGTTTTATTCTTGTGGCTTTTGTAATGTTTTTTTATTAGTCCCAAGTATAATATATAAGAAGATATAAGAGGACCAATATAAGAAAAAAACTTACTAAAATCTTTCTTTAAAAAATGACTCTGCTTTTTCACCCAATCGTCCAGTATGTCAATCGCTTCATGAATTCTTCCTGGTGTATCCAAATTTAAATCTTTTCTTACTTCCTCCAGGGTATCTGGATTGAACTTGAACAATATTCCACTTTGAAGAGACTCCATAATGAAAACTTAGAAAATAATAGCGCAAAATCGCAAACTCAACTAATGCTTAAATATATTAAAATCTCGGAAACTGAACATAACTTTATTCATTGGAAGTCATGCAAAGACTAAACCCGATATTAAGTGGCTAAAACTTATATCATAACTTTATTTACGTCATTCTCAATTTACACAGCACTCGAATTTTTAACGTCACTAAATATTATATTTGGATACCTATTTACGTATTTTGGAGTCGAGCATGCACTTAAGTTGTTTGGTCATGTTGGGTCTTATTAAATTTTACTTTGTTCTGCTCCTTGAACATGTCATTGATCATACGGATACGATATTTGAGTAATTGTACAAGAAATAAGGTTAGGTATATATATATATATATATAGGTAATATTTTTTCTTTGGTACATTATGTATACCATGCGCTATGGTATACACTGGTTTTATCCTTGATGTGAATAACAATTGTTATATATTTATCAACAAATGACTATATATTATACTAGCTGACCCGCCAGCGGCTACGCTCGCGTGGCCTCGCGGGATACGGTAATTTCAGATTTTTAATTATCCCACGGGCACCCTTTAATTTACCAGGATCAAAAATATCCTAAATGTTGATTAGGGATATAAGCTACCACCATACGAAATTTCATTTAAATCGGTTCAGTCGTTTCAGAGATTAGCCCATACAACAACCCGTATAACAATTTGAACTTATTTTTCACTCCCTAAATCCCCTGAATCGGTTTTTAGCATAGTTTTAATTGTACAGAAATTTGACCTCTACAGTTTATATTATGTAGTAGTTTTACATCCCTCGTTTTTTTTAAATTTTTTTTACATCCCCCTTAAGGTATGCTTGACAAAAATATTGAAACATCACTATTTATTTAAAATTACATATCAAGTTATCAATTTTCATCACTGTAGCTCCAAAATAAAGAACTTTTGAAAAAAAATATCTCCCGTCTTACTCCCCTAAGTCATCCCTGTCAATAAATTTTGAAATCATCATTTTAAACTGTCCAATTGCTAATGACTGTGTGTTCACTGTATGCTCTAACTATATGTTTAAAAAAACAAAACTTTCCATACAAACTTTCACCGTCTAAAACCACCACTATCAAAAAAATAATTAGACCAACATATTTTATTTTGAATGACCTTATATTTTCACAACTATAAGTGCAAAAACAAAGGAGTTTTATACAAATGTTTTCACCCCTTTTGACCCCCTTAGGGGTTGAATATCATAAAATCCCGTCTTATTGAGCACCTACGTCCTTAAAAAACCCGCATGCAAAATTTGAAACTCCTAGCACTTGTAGTTTCTGAGATTTCGTGATGAGTGAGTGAGTGAGTGACCTTTCGATTTTATATATATAGATTACTTAGACTGAAACTTATAATATGTTTATCAACCAGAAGCGGGTAAAGAAAAACATATAATAGTCTTCAATAGTCGTTAATAGGAAGTATGTCGACTCCGAACGCCGATGGCTCAGTGACGAGATCTGCCGCTCTTACCTCTGAATTCCACTCATCCCCTTTGACTTCGTTGATGTGGCGTGAATTGGCGTGGTTGCCTGGCTCCTCCTCTTGCTGCCGAACAGTATTCTAACAATATATTTAAGACAAGTTTATTTTTTTAGATGTGACACTGTCATTATAATTATTTATACATGAGTCAATCCTTTGCATCAATATGGATTTGACACCTAAACTAACAATTTAAGAATAAATGAACATGAGTAATAATTTATGCGTGTATCTTTATACATACAATACAAAATGTAACCTCTTGGCACGTACACGATTTGAAAGAAATAAATAAATAATTTAATTTCTACGAAATGAGGAGTCATTGAATTCTAAACTAGAGGTGAGGATAGTTTTGAATTAAAATGTCTAAGCTATTTTAAAATGAGTCAATTTTACCTGACTCTCGCTTTCCGAGATGTGTCCATCCCTGACCAACTCGAGCTTCTGGGTATCACATTAACTTCATGTCTTAATAATTTTTAAACTTTCGCGATTTGCACACATGTTTTAAATGTTTATCGGGACTTATCACGTATTATTTAATATAGGTAAATATATGTAGTGTTGTAGTTTCAGTCAGCTTGTGACCACGGCCATTGTAACATGGTCGAAACGTCGAGCGAAAGGTACATATTCATGTCTTAACTTTAGATCTCATATCGAGTCTAAAACAAAGCTAGCCGCAAAAGCAGGGTATCCTCGTAAAGCTGGGGCAGTATTTTATTACTATTTTTCGTGGCTTGAGGGCCCAGATTATCTTTGTAAGGTCGCAAGTCGAGTCAGTTCATACCCGTGCGCGGCTGAGCCAGAAATTAGGGTTTTGTGTTTTGCCTGGATAAATGTATGTCCGTTCCCATGTCCGCTTGTAACTACTCAACGCTTCTACTGGTTTTGATAAATGGCACGACATTAGATTGGTCTTGATGGTTCAAGTGCCCGGGGTGTGAAAAATGGTGGACTTTTAAGTCCGTAGTCGGGCTATTCAATTTTACTTTGTTTTCTTGCAATCGAATTCATTTTGATGATTTTCCGCCATCCACAGTTTACCATTGAATATCAATCTTGTACTCTAGGAAGCATTTTGATTGTATTTCATTATGAGTACCGCCAAAGTACGAGACTCCAAGTCTGCGTTTTCCGAGAGTTGCAACTTGGGAGTCTTCAACTCAAGGGTGAATAGGTATTTTCTAAGTGAGTGTGCGAAATCATCGATCGCATCGTCACTTAACATCAAGTGAGATTGTGGTCAAACGAAAGCTTATAAACTGTTATTTTGTTGATAAAATTTAAGTTGAACCCACAATGTTTACGCACGAATGTACACGAACTCGTATTATTAACATGTTTTTAACACAAACAATTTTCGACGTGGCTCCCCTTTGAATATATCATGGAAGGGTGGGCAAAAGACATGCAAATATTTTATTTACAAGCCAGGCTGTTCCGTTTGTGTAGCCCGAGTCTTAAACTGTCCCAAAAATATAGGCACACATATTTTTTTGCTGAACACAACGAAGTTTTGGATGACGAATTCGTTTGCATTGTTGATGGCGAATTTTCTTTATACTACATTTCTGTGAGGAATCAGGAAGTATAATACTCAGAAAGTTTTCTTGTGTTGCTGGGAAACTATGTTATATTACATGTGCTATCTGACAATAAATATGAATTTAGATATTGTTTGATTTAGTTATAAATGTGTGCTGCATGTCTTGACCTACTTCTGTAATATTATGTATAAAATTTTGTTGATAAATACCCAAAATAAACATTGACATGGTGTATTAATGTTTTTATTGTGATGTTTATTTAATAAAAATGAGTGGTCTGTGACAATTAGGTATTACAAAAAGTGAAAAAGGTGGATAGACAACTTGATAAACGTGATAGAACAACGTGCATGCAGGGCGCTTCAAATTGTCGCAAATTTATGGGGAATACCACAATATTCAGCGGCGGACATCCTACGGTAGTGATGATGATGATGATGGTTAGTAACTCTGGGCCCATTACTGTAATAAGTTTTAGAAATCATTGCTCTAGTCGTAAGCGCATACTTTGAATTCAGCAAAATTTGCATTGACGCGGAGGTCGATCTAAGTTGAATCGTGGATTAGGTCATGGAAGTCGATACCGTTGGGGTTGAGACATCAGCATTTGTAGGCGTGTATGTACAGACAGCCATTTTTTTTTATCAGCAGCAATTAATTAAGAAGCTGATATCAGTAATGACATGACTACAAGTTCTAAAGAGGATGGACTCCAAACAAAAATTCAAAGAAATATCACGAATGATGTTTGAGTAGTCAGTTTCCAATGTCTTTAATAATACGAGCAATATGATGTACCCATGTGATGTATGTTTATCCTCTCGACTTACTCTTGACACTTCTTGCATTTGATTTTATTTCTTCACTACAATCATGCTGTTCACGCCTACAAGTTTTCAATAGCAAGACTTACAGACTCTTCCAAGCAGATTATCGTGTCTACATTAACCGAATAAGGCATCGCGCGGTTAGATTTTGTACGTCAATCTGTTTTACATTGCACTTACCTCTATCTTATCAATGTAAATATACAGCTCTAAAATGAAATATTTTAGGTTAAACTCAGTATGCTTCAAGTTTTGGTTTATTTATTGAAATAAGTTTAGATATTTACATAACAAATGATGTTGATAATTACTTATACCCTTTGCATTTACGTTAAACCAAAAACAAAGAGGTTTGCCGTTTTCAACCTACAGTTTCAACCCACGAGTATTTAATTCCGTTTTCAACCTAACATGAATGCCGTTTTCATCCCATTGAAAAATAAATAAATTAATATTCCGTTTTCAACCCACGAAAGCTTCCGTTTTCAACCCACAACTTTTTACAAGCTATAACTATTATGTGATCTGTGGTATTGCAATAACATTGAATTCCGTTTTCATACCATCGAAAAATAATAAAATGAATGTTCCGTTTTCAACCTACGGAAGATTGCGTTTTCTACCCACAACTTATTACAAGTACAGTTTACGAGTTACAAGTTTTAAGAGTTACAAAACGCTCGTTTTTCTGAAACGGTGTGGGCCTCAACATCTAGACCTCGTAAATCTGATCAGCTGGAGAATGAAAAAAGAATCGAATCGGCACTCGAAGATCTAGCTTGGGCAAAAGTCTCTCTCGGACATTGCCTTGAAAAATTAGCTAAATTTTATTAAAAATTAGCTTATATCATTTTTTGGTAACTTGGTCGGTAATTAATGTAAATAATTCCTGATTATCTGTGATGTAGTTTAAGGCATTTAGTTTTACTTTATTTTTTTTTAAATTTAGCTTGGGGAAAAATCTCTCTCGTCTTGAAAAATAAGCTTTATGTCATTAGCAATTCAATAAATGAACCTAAATTACCTGTTATTTTAATTGACAGTCAACTAAGTTTTTTTAATAGAAGTTTGTTTATTTTTATTTATTTTTAGTATATATATATACTAGAACTAGGATTATGAACGGGATATTTATCCCGTTTCTAAACCAAGTTCTTTCTAGACACCATGAAAATTTAAAAATTTAATTATATTGTTTATTTTTGTTTTAATAATTGTATACGTTATATCGTGTGTGCTACTTTGCATGTTTATATTATTTTGTTTGCGATTGTATAGTATGTTAAAAGATGGTACCTATATTTTTATATAATATGTATGAAAATTTATAGTGTTGATGAATAAAACGTTTAATTACAAAATATTTACTTTTTTACTGTCGGTACATAATTTCACTTAACTCCGATAAAATAATAGTAACAGTACAGTTACATAGATATATTCTTATATAGGTAACTAGATATAATCTTGTGGGTTGATAACGGAATCCAAAAAGTACGTGCGGAAAAATTGTTATTACATTTTGCTCGTGGGATGAAACTGTGGGATGAAAACGGCAAACCCCAAAACAAAAAACGTTTATTAAATACTAGCTGCGCCCCGCGGTTTCACCCGCGTGGTGATGGATGATGATGATGATGATGATGAAAAGTATCCTATGTGTTAATCCAGCGCCTCATCTACCCCCATACCAAATTTCATCAACATTAGCCCCCCCGTTTGTGCGTGAAAGAGTAACAAACATCCATACATCCATACATACAAACTTTCACGTTTATAATATTAATAGGATAATTTTGTATGTAGAAACCTTCCCTTATTTTACTTAGTGATTAAATCAAAACTTAACTTACTTATTTTACTTATTGTTTTTTTTTACATTTTGTTGCAATATCCATTATAAACACATGTCATGTTCTGTGAAGATTCTGAAGAATTTTAGTTTGTAGGTTTATGACGTTTCAAAATAAACTTTTTAAAGGTCTGACAGAAAGGCAGACAGAAGCGAAAGCTTAGTAATAGGGTTTCGTATTTACATACAGAACTCTTTAAACAGTCACGGATATCATTTTCTTCTGTTATAGCTTCAACATTAATATATTTTCTTCGTTTTATAAATTCGGAGCTACCAAAGTTGATTGTTTTTGTCATTAAAAATCATCACCTCGTTTAACAAAACTCATCTAAATATTTTCCTTCACACATGTGTTATATAGGTATACATAATATACATACACATACTCTTCTTAAACACCACCTTCCTTCTGAGCAGGTTATTAATATACATTCATATTTCTCATATTAGCTTTTAATCCTGTTACTTTCTCAATAACCTACTTGAATACTTGTTTTTTTTTCTGAAGTGAATTTTACTTTGTGATGGTAACGTAAAATTGTGAGAAAGGCGGCACCCTTGAATGAAATTGGATGGCAAATAGAATTTTGCCGTTAAGCGCGTCGACTGCCTCTTCTGTATACCATAATAATAATACTAAATTGTATAGGTTGCAAGTCTGTAAAAAAATATATTGTTTTATACTAGCAAAGCAGATGACGAGCAGTCATGTCGTGTGACTGAATCAGTCAGGCATAGTGCTTATCACCAGATGATAAGCACTCTGCCTTCATATGACAGTTGCACTGCTGCCTAAAGCCTCAGCCTTAAATAATCCACACATGATAAACATTTAAGGCTGAGTGATAAATTCAGTGCTTAAATAATAAATGTACCGTCTTGAAGCAGAATACCAGGACGTACAGTTCTATAAATTCTATAAATCCAGCTGAAATAGTCGCGTCATGCAAATGAGGCCTAGGTTTTTTCAGGCAGTTATCACACTGCCGACGATGATCGAGTAGCGAATAGAGCTAGGAAGTAGAAACGGGTTGGCGAGCAGCAGGAAGCGAGTCCGTAGTTCCGATAGTTTTGTCGCTGGGCTATTCGAGTGTGCGAGAGCAACAGGCGATTACTCGCGCTAATCGCTCGTGCGGGTATGTATCCCTGTATTAGGAAAAAGTGCGAGTATCAGTCCCAGTATTTCTATCAATAGAAACTAACATTAACAAACTTACTACTCTAACACTCTTCTTCTGGCGCATGTTGCGGCGCGCTCGCTTTGCTCGCTCGGCTCGCGCGTTTTGATCAAAAGAAACCTAACACTCCTCCTCGCTTCGCTGGTCGTCGTACCTATATACGACTTTGCCTTAGCCTAGTCATGAAACTGAATACCATTAAACATACAACATTTGTTAACGGAATTATAGCAATAGTTATACTCGTACCAATACTAATTATACTAACTATTTCGTTTGTTGTTGAAATGATGGGATATAATTTGGAAAAAACGCTATTCACTTTTTCTGTTTTGTATTTCTATGGAAATGGTACGCCAGCCAAGCGTACAGTCCTGCTGCAGAAACCTGTACTGTAATACAGGTGTTCCCATAACAAATAAAAATACGTGTACCTTCAGATCCGCACTGTAGAGGGATGACCGCTGGTTGGTCTCTCGGCGTGAGTTCTGACTGCCAACCATCGTTGAGCGAGTATTATCTTGGATAAATGTAGTGGCTCAGCGTCAAACTAGTGGAGTTAACTAGCGCTGTATTCCACAAGTACGCCCAGCAGTAAACTTTCAAAACGAGGAGGTTTTTAAAACGACGCGTATATTTTTTTGTGTATGAACTCTGTAAAAAGGTCGCATAACTTTTTACAGAGAAGTCCGATTTTAATAATAAGATGAGCCCATTTAACCTATTTAGATCAGCAAGCCTTGATCGAGACAAAACGCGCGGCTCCGTCATGATCAGCGCGCCTCGATCATTGGTTTCATAAAATTCGGTCAATTGGTGGTTGAGTTACAATCCGATAATTGAAAAGTGTTACGCCTATCTTGATGATATCGTAATTGACGATGAAGGATAATCGATCCCGTAAATAGCAAGCGGGTCACATAAAAGGGTGATTTTTTTTAGCAAATACTAGCACCGACTTCAACACTAAAGGGTGAAATATCTTGTCGAAGTCGTTACCATGCGCATAATATTGTGATAATAGATAGGTACTTTTGAGATATCAAGGTACTGATTTTAGCAAGTTATTTCACACTTTTATCTGTTGAAGTCAGTTCTAGTGTATTTAATCCCTAATTGTGATAACTATGATGAAATTGAACAATGGCTTGCTATGTCCAATTACCTGCCACTGCTCGTCACAGGAGCTTGAACTCTTGATAGAAAGTGAAGTATTTGTTTTGCTTTAGAACGATGCGTCTTAGACTCGCATGAGTAGATTACTTACGTATGTCTAGACATATGAACATACATAATGCGTATGTATAGAAAACTATACATATATATATATACTATAAATTATTGTTATAAATTGACTGAACTCAATCAATACCTACAATCATGAACTCAAATATAATCAGGCACCATAAATAGTTAATTTACTAATAAGCGTAACTTTAAAACGAATTGTTAGATAGGTAATTATTTTCATGGAGCTATTGGTCAATACACAAAAACTAGTTAAACGATTCTAGTTAAAAAGCACACGATTCGCTTTTCATACACAGCACTTTTATATACACAGCACCGCCTGCGGGTAACAAAAAACAAACATAAAAACTTTTCCGCTTTATTATATTGTTTAATAATATATGATTTATTATACATTAGGCGGTTAGACAAACACTCAATGAAGATAGCTAAATAAAAATAAAGTTGCAAAACAACGAGTTCAGATAGTAACATTTTTATTTTATACCTACCTTTATATCAAATTAATTTGTATTTATGATACCTATGTATCATGGATGCAATCATATTAACTTACTCCTCTTCCTGATAGAAAGAACCGTATCCTACCGAAAGGATCATAATAAGATCTAATATACTACAAATTAATTAATTTGAATAGTCTCTTTTTAACATCAAGTTAATAATAAAATTGTTAACTGATTAAATGCACATTGAAAGCATACACGGTACGTATAACATAAAAACAATTTTATCATCAAAATGTTTGTCTATATGTGTATATCTACGCACAAGTTAGTAAAGCCAAAAGCATTCGGTAAGCATTCAGCGTGTCTTTGAAACTTCCAAAGTTAACAAAATTTTCATTTGATTCTTCGTCTACGAGTATAGTGTTCAAAATTGACTTATAACTTAATATATTAATACTTGAAATATATATAGTCATAACCACAAAACTTTGTATAAATTCAGGTATTCCTTAACCACATAATATTATAAAATGGGTAGGTAACATACACAAATAGACAAATATACTTATTTACCTATCTATTACTACCTACTTTTTGTTAATATGAGAAAATAAACTTTATTCAAGCGATGCTAAAATTGTGTGTACACACTACTTTTTTGCCTATTAAACCAAAAAAATATGTAAAACTAGATTACATGTGTGTTTTGCTACAATGCTGGTAGTTAAAAGTAAAAAGTAAACCTCATTAAAAGTATGGTTTTTCATTTTTAATCCACCCTGTTTAATTTAATCCACGCTCAAAGACCGGAAAGTCCCAGTTAACCCTAAAAATTGTTCATGATACTTTGATGTAGTTCTCATAGATTCATTAGTTCGAGCCTTATTCATCTCTTTCAAGTAGTTAATATTTTCTTCTGAACTTATCGCTTCGAGTAGTTGATCTGAAAATAATATGCTATATTTTATCAATCTTTTAATTGCACTGTCGGTCTAGCGCTCGACGAGTCAACATCTCTTGAGAATGTCTCGTGTAGAGGCGAAACACGTGTCGAATCGTTTTTGGTTGATTGGATTGTTTTGTTTGTTGTTTATTCTGTATACTTCCTATTTGCAATTTATGCGGGAGGGAGGGTGGTGCACACCGCAACTCGGCCATAAGCATTGTTTTCAGCGGAAGCGTCAATAAATATTTCTTCTAATATCGTTATAGATAATGGATTTCCGCAAATTAACGCCTGAATCAATAAATTATCTAATAATAGTATAAATGTGACAAGGACCACAAACAAACTGTAATTTGGTGAAGACTAGAATTTAACAGATCAAGTTAATCGCCATTAAAGAATACTTTCTGTGTAGACTAATTTTTAAAATCTCTCCACCATCGAGATTTGAATCATAAAAGGTAAGAGTACCTACAACCATTTTACTAATTGGTAGATGCAAAAAACCGTCTTAGTTCATAGAACCGCAGTATCAGAAATGTAAAGGCAGATGTATACACAGATAAATATACCTATTTATAAATAGATGACACAAGTATCATGATTTGTATTGAAACCGTGCCGACTTTTTAATGAATTGGAATTATAATATAATTTATCGTCCGGTTGCAATAACAGACGCGTGTAGACTATAAGAGCCGATATAGACGGACCACTCTTGCAGTCATAGTCTACAGCTTGAAACTGCCATTTATAACTGCTCGAGCAGTTGGTATTAACGCTCATCAAGTCACAATTTGAATTCAGGGGCGGGAAGCGCGCGCGACGTGAAATAAAGAGCGCGGGCGGAGGTAACTGCGCGAGAGCAGTCGACAGCTCGAGCAGTCACTGTATGCCCGAAGCATTTGCAACTGCGTGAGCGGTTTCGTATATATATGTGAACGTAGAAGACTGTAGTTCATGTGCTGTCGCAGCTTGCAGCAGTCCATGCTTACTGCTTCAAGCTGCTCGTGTATCTGGGGCCTAAGTAGCAGCGGCTAACCTTGATGCTTGGTCGGGGTTCGACAAGGGAAACACGCATTTGCATTATCTATTATACATTTATATCTATCGATGTATATATGCAAAAAGCACTGCAGCAAATAAAATTTTACAGCAAAAGGGACCCAACTAATGTTTTGGGTTGACGATCGCAGTGCAGCGCCGAGGCAAACAGTTTTTGGTCTACTTGTTTTAAGTCAAATGCTATCACTGGCATCTTCCTTTTCTTTTTAAGTCAATCATAAAGGCCCTAAACTACGGCTCTCTGACATAGTGGGACAAAAAATGCCGGCTGATGAAGAAATAGAGAAGGAATTTTGAATTAACAACTACTTTATGTTTGTTTTACTTGTGAATAAGATTATGACAAAAGAACATGATAACGGGTAGCAATACCATAAAGGCTCTCAAAGTTAGCTGCTGGAACACATCGTTAGGTGTTTAGCAACCTTATAGTCCTCCACCGCAATGCCTTGGATTTCATCATGATGTCACATCACAAAAAATTCAAGTACGATGTGGAAATATATATTGCGATTATTGAGAAATATTGAGAGGCCATCTTGATTAGTAGGAGCGAGTGAGGCAGCCTTGCTACTGCAGTGTCCTTTACGCGAACACAGAAATATTCCACTGCAGTGCCAGATATTCTACCGTGACAGTGTGCAAGCAATTCTGGGTTAGGCCGTGAAGGGCACTGGAGCAAGTGAAATTACTGGGTGAAATAGAATCAATAATCATTAAAATACGACGGTTAAAATCGAATAGATAGTTTCAACTATCTATTACGAGTATATTTGATGCTAGGACGGTGTGCCTTGGTGGTCTAGTGGTCATGGCGTCTGCAGGGATTGTTGGATGACGCAAGTTCGAATTCCGTTTGAGGATGTGTATGTTTCTCTCTAAAAAGACGAAATTAGTTTAGGCTCTGGGTGCGACTGCAACTGTCATAGGCAAGCGTATATCTCACTATCAGGTACACGACTTGCCTCTTTTGTCCCGTAATTGCATTAAAAAAGCAGGAGCCATGAAATTGGGATTGACTCCTAGTACCCCTAGACTATAAACCTTTTAAAAATCAGCATAAACCTAAATCACTAACAATATATTATGTATTTAAGCGCTCGCAGAAGACAAAGCACTAGCAGAGGATGAAGCGTTCTCAGTGGAACTTGACTTGGAGGTCTTAACCGGTCAACAAGTTAGGCAACGCTTGCTGCGGTCAGGTGTTAGATGGGTAACCGCTAGTGACAATATTCAACTGAGCGCTTCCGTGCTTCGGAAAGCATCGGTCCCGGTTGTTTGACTCAGGACAACTGTCGTTAGGCTATGTTGAAATCCTTCGGGCGGCCTGAAAACTTCGACATGGGTTGGCCACTAACCTATCTACCAAGCCGCACTGGGCGCGCGTGGTGGATTATGGCCCAACTCCTCTCTCTGAGAGAAAGGCTCGAGTCGCAGCAGTGAGAGCATAATGGGCTGATTATATTTATGTTTACTTACTATGTAAACTTTCCAAACTCTTCTCTTCCCCACCATAATCTGAAGGCAGCAGTGTTTTATCCAAGTGCTCATGTAATTCTGCAACATCCTTAAAAACATGAACTCGCTTCCCAAGCTTTTCGCTTACCATTTGCTTGAATAGTTTTGTAATAACATCTATGGTTTTAGATGTGGACAAGTAATAAAAGTTTTTGACTCTACAACCGTAGCCTTCCTGAAACATAAAGTATTTACTTAAGTTCACACAGACATCTCAACCGTAGTACGTCCACTGTTGAACATTGGTTTCTCCCATATTTTTCCAAAAGTACCGGTTGGAAGCGGCTTGCATCCAACGTCGTGCTGCGACTTTTAACAGGTCGGTGGACAACCTACGCTGCGCTTGACGGTATCTCCAGAACCTTCCGGGCCCAGATCACACAGTACCAGCTCAATGGAAGTGGTAAACTTCTTAAACAAGAGTGGATCTTGTCAAAATTATGCACTAGAATAGAATCTAGTGCATATCTATCTATAAATATTTAGACTTCCTGTATCCAGAAGTCCTGTATTTGATTATTCATGTTTATTGATTGATATACTAGGGCTACGTTCCGGAGAGCGCCGAAATCACTCGCGGCTTTCGCACACCTGTTCCCTTTCAAGCCTTCGATCATCGTGAGCAACTGAGCGAACTCGATTCGTCATCAATGACATCACCGAAAACGCTCACAATGCTCGCGGATTGAAGGTGGGTTTACGCGGTCTTTCGCGGTGCTAGCTGTTACTGTCAACCAAAGGGAACATCAAACCGGGGCGCAACAGTTGTGAGCGTTGACGGCGCTTTCCAGAACGTAGCTGTATTTAAATTTACTCATATAATATTATTATAGCAATTGCGTTTGATCATGTACATATTTTATGACATTTTGGTATGAAGATAGATATGCCCTTGGAGAAGATAATAGGCTACTCGAAGTACTAATCCTGCGCAGACGTAGCCGCGGGCACCAACCAGCTAGAATAAATATAAAATTAATCCCATGGAAAAAAACTGTTAATACATTTCATCACCCTTGACGGTCGCCGAGCACTACTAGTGTATCGAGCTGTCAAATTAACTTGGCTTTTGACTAAGCTATCAGAAAATTTGACAGATCGATCTTGACATAGGCGGAGATCTTATTATTTTGTCTATGCTGTGCCCAAGCATATTTCGCTTTTTCACCCGCGTGATGATGGATGATGATGATGATTGACTATAGATTCAAAAATATGTATCTCAATTTTAAATCATTATGTAAATCCAATTTAAAAACATTATTTTGAATAATCTTATAGGTTAAGTAAAATTCCCGGAGTTCACAATTTAGATAAGTGCTACTACTGAAGTTTCAAGTCAATTCAGCCCCATCATGATTCAAAGGGCACGTTATGCAGTTGGTTCTGGTTGAATTTATTAGGAAACAGACACATATCGTATGCATTTTTGATATTACAACTTCGACACTTATGCTAGCATCTATCCTGGGCCAAAGTGCTGGATTAAATTATAGCATATATAAATCTCGGGTTAAAAGACCCGCACCCAAACGCAACGACGTTATTATTTTATAGTTTTGATAACACTGAAACTGTACAGTGCATGTGAGAATCTGCCTTACCGTCACTTCACATTCATCTAATAATAGAAAACTAAGAGGCTAATCCCCGTTTTCACCGACATTTTACGTAACACATAAGCCAAGTTAGGCGACCACTTTGTACTACAAAGTGTTACCTAGCTAGCCTAGGTGTTACCTAAAATGTTGGTGAAATTGGGCATAAGAAGCGAAGAAAAAACCAGCTCTCCAAGAGAACAGCAGTGGCTCGAGCACGAACATTTGCTAACGTGTAAGCTTATCGTATCGTTGACGTATTCAGTACAATTTATCATGTATCTAGTACAACTGGGACACAGATAACTCTTAGTTTGTACTGTATACGTCAACGGTACGATAACATTACTCATTAGCAAATGTTCGTGCTCGAGCCACTGCTCTCTTGGAGAACACGTTTTTACTTCGCTTCTTATGCCCAATTTAACCAACATTTTAGGTAACACCTAGGCTAGCTAGGTAATTGGCTCTGATTCTTTCTTCTTTCCCTATTAGTTTATCAAAGCCAATATAACCTAATCGCTTGTTGAAGTCAGCGAAAGTCTTATAAACATTGATATTGTTATATTGATGCGTAAATAAAATAAAAATATACTCCGTAAACACTCTTAATGCTCCAAAAGTGATTGTATTATAAAGTTATACCTACCAAAGCTATGGATAGAGTTTGTCTCAGCTCTATGATATTAATTTGTTGCATCAATTCCATTATGTTAACGTCTCGTAAATCAATTACAGAAACAAGCCCATTGCTGTAATCATGCGCTTTCAGGTACTCGTAAATCTGGAAATAAAATAGTAATTTTTAATTAGGGATATTGAGAGGGTTTGGCCACTTTGATAATATTATTATGGGTTTGAGAAGGTTTACGAAAAAAGAATTCAAGACTACAATATACATAATAGATACAGTAGAATAATTAATGTTACTTTTTCTGCATTGAAATTCTCGTGAGTTTGATACATATTAAAACTATTAACCGGCAAAACACTCACGTTAGGGATTGAATACGTCAACCCAGGTTTCAAGCATGTCAAATGCTCATCTTTAGTACGAGTGCGTAGCAGCGTCTGTGAGCTCAAAACTGGGGTCGTGTTCGATCCCTAACGTGAGTGTTTTGTGTGTTAATAGTAATAGTTTAATAAATATAACTTACTGAAACGTTAGCCATGTACACATAGTGCAAAAGGTTCGATTTGAAAGGCTTGTTGGGTTCAAGCCTTATCATATATATTCTGTAGTGGTCTGCAGTGAGCCTCGGCAAAAGTGTTATATTCCTGAAATAATAAAATATAATGATATTTAATCTATACTTCTATACTAATATTTATAAAGAGAAAAGATTTGTATGTATGTTTGTAACGAATTGGCTCAAAAAGTACTCGACCGATTTCAAAAATTCTTTCACCGTTGAAAAGCTACATTCACCCTGAGTAACATAGGTTACCTTTATAAGATTCATCATCATCATCATCCATCACCACGCGGGTGAAACCGCGCAGAGCGGCTAGTTTTAAAATAAATACACATTTTAAGTCTTATGTAAAAATATATATTATTACATATACTTCTAACATGGCTTAATTACTAAAGGCTTATGTACTGATCATGCCCTTGAAAATATATAAACGATTTATTATTATTACTAATAATAATTTTATTATTATTAAAACTCGATCAGTAGTGCTATTATGTATCTCAGTTGCTAACAAAGTTAATTGAAAAAAGGTGGCTCTATGTCAGTTTTGACAACTCCGGTAAGCAAAACTTATTCAGTAATCTGTGCTATTAGTAAGTTGATGACTAGAGCTGACAAAAGTGAGACTGACCGCCAACTGAGATACATAACAGCCCTACTGGTACATACTGTGCACAAATTTCCATACCACATATAATGAGATTTTATTAGTTAATAACTCACATACACGGCAACCCATGACTCACGACTACTCGTTGAATAACTGTGATAACCAAATGGATAGACTATAGGCATCGTGAATAGCTCGATCGTGAATGCATTATCGCAGAAATATTCCAGCAAAAATTTGCGTGAGTGTAACAAAATCGCACAAATTATCATTCATGTAATACTTCTGTCGCATAGACAACTCTAAGTTTGTGCTGTAGAGGTTAACGATACATTTACATATACAGTAACATACTAAACATTTATCTAATAAGACAACTGACGCAAACGTTTTGTGCCAGGCCCAAATAATCAAAGGTAACCTAGGGCATAGTATAAAAGATGCAATAGTAACTAAGCCTAGTTAAGCCGAAATAAACTTATACATGACCACTCGTCTTAACGCGGCCTCATCACTGACAGCACCGTGACAACCGCTTAGGGCTCTCGTCGATGCGCATGTTTGTGTGAGTGAGCCGTTTCGAACGTTTGTAGGTAGTTTCCGTACACTGTTTCTCCATATCTATGCTGTGCCTAGGTATTAGCTAGGGAGCTGGCGACCACCTGGCGGAAAGGAGGAGAAGGAACATAGGACTAGCTCATTCGATAGACATTAAAGTCCACATCAATATCAATTTGATTTTGTCAAGGTACGACGTGGCTGTGTATTTGTATGTAGTCCAGTAATTACGTCGAAATAAACGAATTACAAATGAATGTGAACCGGGAAGCTGAATTGTGGATATTACGTGGCCTAGAAAAGCTTAACTAGAAAATCTCGATTGCATTATTTGTAACCTGACCATACTTCCCGCTTTGGACGTGATTGTCCCGCTTTCAGCCTGTCCGTTCCGCTGTCCCCAATGAGAACAAAAATGTCCCGCTCTTACGAGTAAACCTTTATACCTACTTTATTACTTGCCTACATTAATATATCGCGAAAGACGGTAGCGCACCGTAGACACGGGTTGACAGTCAAGCGCGAGCGAACGACTGACATGCAAGAACGGGATAGACGATAAATGAAGCTGTATTGTATTATAAAATACATACCTACATATAATAGCAATACTAAATAATGGCTGTTATGTTTCATGCCTAAACCGTTGAACCGATTTTGCTGTAGCAAAGTAGTTTTTTGCTGCGAAATTAGTTATAAATATTATTTTTAGGGTAAGTTGATGTAAGAATTAACATGCCAGTGAGGGTAAGATACCACAATATATTATTCTAAGTAACTTTTTAAACCATAACTTTTATTATGCACTTAAATATGACATCTTACACGGACGTACCCAATATATGTATTTGTTTATATACAAAATTCTGTGAGCGCCCCACTTTGACACGAAAAAAAATGGTCACGTAGTTATTCGCCATCTTGAGAAATCCGTTTAATTCAGTTTTTTTACAATAACCCGGCTCTCTCATAACAGATTACGAAGTAAGGAAAAGTATTGGTTTACATCAAGTTTGATGGCCTTGAAATTAAATGAAACACTGCAGTGCGTTTGTTACGCTGCTACAGTATTTCCGTCTTTCATTTGCTGAGATTTAATTTTTGGTTAATTGCACTTCAAAGCCAACAGTATACTTAAAACCACTTCAGCTGCTATTTTTAAATAATAACAGGCCATTTTTGACTCCGCGATGTGGTATAGGCACCATCTAGTGTGCTATCTAGTGTCGCAGTTAAAGAATATTCCGTCAGAATTCGAATCGTAAGAGACGAGGAAACCCGACTTACTAGATGATAGGTTTCTTGAACAAGCCGTCTTGGTTGGTACCACCGCAGTGCCGAATTTGCCACTGCGAAGCAGTAGTGCAATTATTGGGCAGAAGAGATTAACACTAGTATGTATAAACAAGCAATTACTTGTTGCTAAATAATTTCTAAATGAAATAATTACTTTACGATAGAGTACTTCAACATAAAATCTTATTTTATAGTCGAGCAATGAACGTTATTTACTAAAGTAAATGCATGACATAACGCTATCAAAATTCAATGTATCTTTTTACACTTGTATTAGGTTGCTGTCATGGGATTTTAATTTTGATAGCATAATAAATCCTTCACAGCTCAGACTTGTGTGCGAATGTCATTTAAAATGGAGTCATTTGAATAGGTAACATTTGACGTCTGTCAGTTTTATCTTCATAGTGAGGTGACCTGCTTAAAAAATCGATTAAAGTGAATGAATAGATACGGGCTTGAAACATAATTATGTGAAATCATCAGGCGATTCCATGTCCAATTATAATTTTTTCTATCGTAAATTTAAGGAGCAAAATAAGACAAGTACATAATTTAACAAAAACATAGCATTTATTCAGTTGAAATATCAGAACTGTTATTAGTATTGTCATCTTCATCACTGCTATCAGCACTCGGAGATATTATTAATTCATTTTCAATAATATTTTTTAGTTTATTATTCTTTTATTTTAATCAATTAGATTTTTCGATTTAGTTATTTTTTGTATTTTAAAATTAGTTAAAATAATTATAAACATAATTATGTTTTATAATAATCACAACGTGGTTCTAATTTATGGTGATAATTCTTCACAAGTAATCATTGCATTCGATTCTATTTATCAGCTTTCGATTTTTAGAGTAACATCCCTAGTGTTAACTGACGCAACATTGTAACGACGTTCAGTTTTTTAGATCAGAAATTGTTTATTATGTTTAGAATGGTTTATTAGTGAAAGCAAATCGTAAAATTACTCGTATCGGTCAGTATTACAATAAATATGTAATCGTAATTGTAAAAAAATAAGCAATTATGCAGTTCTAACAAAACGAGGAAATATATTTATTTTATGCCCGCCGTTACAAGGTTACGTTGTTGAATTTTGATGAATTGTCAAATGTTACCTATTAAAATGACTCCACTTTGACAACTTAACTTTTGCAATAAGAACGAAAAATTTACGTGTACTCATTGCTTGAGCAATGTAAATGGTGACTACTCGTATTACTGGGCTAAGAATTCTAGCTTTGCTAGTTCTAACTTTATTCAAATTCTAGTCTATAGAATTAAAATTGTTGCTTAAGTAATTACTTTTACTTGTTTATAAATACGGCAGTTAAAACTCGGTGTCTCGGGATGTCGAGACAGCGCAATGCAGTGCGCAAAAGTCACTTGGTTACATTAAACAATGTCTCACATGTATGCTATATTCTGACGTTATGTTTAAATAGGTGTGACATTATATACCTTTGACGTCAGTAATTATATTAGTCATGCATTTATCCGAGTCCGTGCTCTAGATGTACTTTTATAGTAGACCTATAGAATACATTTTACGACGATGTTACACCCGCATGGTGATGGATATATAATCTATAACCTTGCCAAACTTAACACAATCCGTTCAGGCGTGATAAGGTAACTAACAGACAGAGAGACATAGTATTTTTCGAATATATATGTATCCTAAGTTACTCCTTATAAATTCAGCTATCTGCTAGTGAAAGTCCCGTTAAAATTGATCCAGGCGTTATAGAGAATAGCCGGAAGAAACGGACAGACAGAAGGACAGACAGACAGAAGAAAAACTTTTATGTAATTATCGCATAATATACTTTCATATGCATAATATTGATTGAAAAGCTGTTGATTGGAAATTACTAAATTACACTTTAATCAGACCGGTATGTCGGTCATTAAGGAAGGTCAATAAAGTCGGATTGTAATACCTCTTAAAAATAAACCTTCACAAGGTTTATTGAGCTTACCTTGTTTTACCTTATAAAGATCGCTTAAAACTGCAACGAATATAATAAATACATATTATTTCAATTTGTTGAAACTAATCTGTATATATCGCTGGTCCCGGGTTCGATCCCCGGACAGCTCAAACATTTGTGTGCATGAACATGTCTGTTTGATCTGTGTCTGGGTGTTTATATGTATATAAGTATCTAATATCATATATATGTATGTATATCAGTCATCAGATCACCATAGTACACGCTCTGCCTAATTTGGGACCTGAAGACCTTTGTGTGGATGTTGTCCTATATTATTATTATTATTATTATAATCATGTACTACTAGCTTGTGCACGCGACTACGTCTGCGCAAGATTAGTACTTCGAGTAGCTTATTATTTCTCCAAGGGCATATCTATCTTTTAACCAAAATGTCATAAATATATATACATGGTCAAACGCAATTGCTATAATAGTATTATTTAAGTACATTTAAGGTTTTACTATATCAATCAGTAAACAATAATTATAAAATAAAATTAATCACCATGGAAAAAACTGTCATTACATTTCATCCCCCTTGGCGGTATTTCTGTTACATTTCATCACCCGAGGGTCTCCGAACACGTCTAGTGTATCGAGCTGTCAAGTTGACTTGGCTTTTGACTAAGCTATCAGAAACTAACACAAACTTTGACAGAATTGTCATCATTACGATCTTGACGTAGGCGGAGATCTTATTATTTTGTCTATTCTGTGCCCAAACATATTATGCTTTTTCACCCACTTGATGATGGATGATGATGATGATGATGATGATGAAAAGTATCCTATATGTTAAACCAGTGCCTCACCTACTTCCATACCAAATTTCATCAAAATTGCCCCAGCCGTTTGTGCGTTAATAAGTAATAATGATCCACACATCCATACATCCATACTCACAAACTACGTCAACCAGTGTGAAGGTATCGAAATCTACAGAAGTTATATGTGATGGTGATGTGGTGATATGTGTCCTGCTCTATACAACTTTAACTGGTTATACCTCTGGGCTATCTGGGCGTCGGCAACTTTTGTTCGTCTACGAACTTCCCCATATAATCAGTAAACTTAGTAACACCTATTGGTAGTTTTCTTAGTGGAATTAATCAAGGATACACTTTACTTACATTACATTTTAATCAATATTACCTATATGGTAGTTATTACAATAATATATTTTATTGTTTTAAACTATCACGGTTGTTCTCTAAAGTTATATGATTATTAACGGGATATTTACCGTGGTAATGTCTTCCCGTGAACATGATGCATGTAACTGCGCCGAAATATCGGGAGCTCATTCCACAACCTTACCACGGTAAATATCCCGTTAATAATCATATAACTTTAATATATTTTATATATTTTTTTATAGAATTGTCTTACCAAGGGTCCCGAGAACGAAGCTGTATCTAAATAACTGCAATGTGTGGGCATTCATATAATTCTATTCCCAAAGAGATCAAAGAACTGCCAACAAATAGATTCTGTAGGAAACTTTGGCTCATAGAAAAGTCATACTAATCGTTGCTGGATCTCAAAAATTGCTAGTAATAAAGATTGACCTTCATAAGTGCGTCTTTGATGCCTTAATTGAATAAATGATTTTGACTTTGACTTTGATTAATTTTATTAAAATTTTGTAATTATATTTATAATAATAAAATGTATTTTGAAATGACACTTATGACATTAGTGGTAATTTTCATTTTGACATCAACAATTTTATACCCACCTAACAAAATATGTTAAATTGTATTATTTGCACGTCGCTATGCGACATAATGTATATGGTACGGTACTGTTTATTTTTATATTCCAACTATATTGTAACCTACATTTTAAGCCAATAAATATTCCTATTCCTATTCTTTAATAACAGCATAACCCTGCTCAGCTCCGTTATAAAAACTTGGTTGATTACATGGACTTAGAAGATTCATTATCTTTTTAAAAGGATTAATGTTATATCTCAAAAAAAATTTTTTTTTGTCCAAAAACAAAATTGAGTATTACATTGTACTTACACGTAGCCTTGTAGATATTGCATATCATTTTTAGGATCAATTTTATCAAAGAAGTCAGGAAGCAACGTTCGTAGTGTACAAATTTTATCGAGTTGTCCTTTAGCTCGTTCCACTGAACCTTTTAACAGAATTATTATCCTCTCCAAATACTCCCTTGCTGTAAAACAATACGTTATAAATTATATTAATCAACGATGATTTTAAAATGAACCCCATGTACCTATCAGCACTGCAGCTAGTGCAACATATAAAATATAGTATATTGGTAATCACGTGTTCCTAAATAACGTATAGTCTTTCTAAGTTAAATTATAAATTCGCTAAAATAATCATTCATGCATTCGCGTGGCCTATACCTTCATGCTCATTGTAAGTATATCACTATGCAAAAATTTGAAACATTAAAAAAATAAATAATAATAAAGGTTACATATGTAGTAAAGTAGATTTACTTGATAATTTATTTCTTTTGCGGCTTTGTAAAGGTCGTCAATATTACTTTTATATTACTATATTATGACTTTATTATTTAGCATACTTTGAGTAGGTAACTACATAGTTGGTTTGTATTTGCCATCTGCTTCATTCGAACATGTTTTCCAGAAATCCTCTCTCATCATGCTATTATTGGTATTCTAATAATTAATAAGTTATTTTGGGAGGTATCAGGTAGAAACAAGGCAGTCTTACGAATTTTCTTTTCCATTTCGGCAGATTTAACCTCATATTCGACTAATTAAACAAGTAAATTTGAAAAGTTTTATACCGACTTCCATTCTATTCAGTTATTGGAGTGTATCTCAAAAAGTACTAAACCGAATTTGATGAAATTTAAATGGGACTACAAGGGAAGCTTACAAACAAAAAATGAATTTAGAGTATCGGTTTATCCAGTCCAAAGTTATGAGGTAACAAACATACAGCCCAATTAAGTACCTCCTCCTTTTTTGGAAGTCGGTAGAAAAATAAAACATGGGACCTGCTAATAATCAATATCTATACCACATAAAATATTATCACCATGTGTCAAGATCCAGAGAAGAAATTGGGGGACTTACGTTAGGAAGGAAGGAAATACGTTTGTTTGTGGAAAATATCAAAGTACCAAACTATTTTAATTGCCAACAGAAATAACAATATATTTTTTTAAATAATAGGTATTTCTTGACATTAGGGCTACAGGAATAGAGAACATAGAAATAATATAATATAATATATAATAAACATAATAGAGAACACGAACGAAACAAAAATCGTGGCAAAAGACACCAGCATATTAAAAGAAGGCACCACTTGGGTAGTAGCAGATAAATATAAACTCACTACCTGACAATTGTTACCACCAACACCAAAGTTGCAACAAATTACGTCAACACAATACTATTACAAATAAAAGTATACTCACTAAACTCTTTTCTTACAAAATGAGCCTGTTTTTTCACCCAATCATCTAGAAGATCGATCGCTTGATCCATCTGGCCAGGTTTCTCCAAGTTATACAATGTCCTTATAGCAACCAGTGTATCTGGATTGTACTTTAGCATCTTATCTTCAGGGATGCGCTCCATTTCATTTAATTCTCTTACAAAAGTTTCGACTAGCTACAAATAGAATTATGACAGATTTTTAACATACATTTATATAAAGCTGTCTCAATCGACATACACGTGTTTGACGTTCAGATATATTTGAAAGTAGAAGATTTACATACAAAGTACACAATTTATTAATTAATTTTAAGCCGGTTATTTTTTAAACTCTGAATTTGAAGACACACACGATAATTATTAAATTAATGATTTTAATGATAATTTGAAAACTTTAATAAAAAATTAATTACTTGTGAGTACCAACACAACCAATTGTTTACGGTGACACGGGTGGTGCGCGTGTTTAAAAAACCAAGAGTGTTGATATACTTCTACCAGACCACTTTGCTTGTACGAAGCCTGTCGGTTGACAAGTGCGTAGCTATAGGTACCTATACTACCTATATATAATGTAGTTCGTTAAACGTGCCAGTGATCCGCACCGTAAAGAACCAGTTTCGAACCAAACATACACATTACGTAGTTTTTTATGATGCTGATGAATATATTATTATTGTAAAATTAATTATGCGGTTGTATTCAAAGCAAGACTTTTATTCTTTAAATAAATTGATACCAACTTCATACTTGATAGTGTGACTGTTATCTGACTTGATGTGGTTTTTTTATCTTGAGGGTAGTAATTACCTAGTAACGAACACCGAAAAACAGCTGCCTAAAAACCATGCTGTGGATTTCATCACAATGTTACATTCACCGAAATCTCTAACCCGAGGTAGGGATCGATCCTGCGCCCATCAGATTTGGAGCTGACCCTCTTTGCCCTTGGGATATCATCATTTCAAAATATACAGTACATTATATTGATATCTAATGTACCTAGTTTTAGACTTGCGAAGACTGATAAGTCATTCCTAGCGACTAACTTGCCTAAGGAGCCCTGTGGCGCCCTCGTGATTGCTCCCGAGTGTTACGACCTGCGCCCGCGTCAAAAGTTTGCGCCGAGTTGAGAATAAATGGCTCTGTGCCATACCTATAGCGAGTTAAGAGACGAAATTTTTGTCAGAGATAGTTGAATAACCAAGGAATCTGATACATAAAGATTCATGTCAAATGTATTAGTAAAATGTTATGTTACACGAGGACAAACTTGGCGTAGCCGAAAAAATCTGAGTTGATGTGGAAAAAATTGTAATTTAAAAATTTTACATTAAACCTATAAGTTTTTTTGCGGTAATTAAATAGTAAAAACACATATCTAACTAATTACATTCAAATATTTGAATTCGTAGAAGAAATATTATCATAAAAAAAACTTGCAATCTGACCACAAAAATTAAGTTTTATCAATAAATAATGGATTTTGGATTTTGATTTAATATTTATAAATATTTTGAATGTCTAGAACATAATATTATTTTTACCTAGTAACATATGCTTAGGTTATTAATAATTACATAAAAAATAAGAGCTACTTTGAAATTTCGGCCCATTATGTTTTTTTTCCAATTTGGGGGCTCATTTTCTAGACTTAACATGGTGATTTCTATTTTTTTTTTTTAAATATAATTTTTTTTTATTGTTTTTTTTTTATTGGAATTCTTATTAGAAATTCTGCAAACCAAACTAGGTTTCAAAGAATAATTATAAATAAGAAATATTAAAAAAAATACAAGTTTTGAATTTTTAGTACTAGCGAATTTAACTGTCACGTGACTACGATTTTTTATCGATCCTGACATGATATGGCGTATTTATCATATTCTGAGTGGGTGTAATTACTTGAAGAACTTATTTCTGTGATATTTTACACTGAAAAGTATAATCTATTCAAAGTAAAGCAAATTATAACTAATCATAACAATGAGAATAAGCTTACCGAGAGTTGTCCATTCGTGACATTTTTTTTTGTGTAAATATTGAAGTCAGAACTTAAATCACATATTTACAGTATTTCTTACACATTCAAGATCATATTCATGTATAATTTGTATCAAAATCAAGAGTTTAACCCTATTAATTCACTAAAAATTATAGCACAAAACACCTTCACCGCCAAACGCAGATGAAAATATAAACATTGATTATATATTTTTTTAAAGTTCACAGATAGAACATGTCCGTGTGTAGTGTTGCCATAGAAAGAAAATATATAAACTCTATGGTTAAACATTGGGATGACTTTAAAAAATAAACAAAAGAAAAACGCGCGTGACACTTACTTGCAACAATTGTTGCGGCGACAATTTGGACCTCAAAAATTCTTGCAGTTTTGTGGCGCGGGCAAATTGTTAAATTATGTATGCGGTTGTATTCAAGGCAAGACTTTTATTCAGTAAATAAATTGATACCAACTTTTCATACTTGATAATGTGACTGTTATCTTACTTGATGTGTTTTTTTTTATCTTGAGGGTTTTATGTTGGTAATTACCCAGGCCAACACCGAAAAACAGCTGCCTAAACACCATGCTGAGAATTTCATCACAATGTTACTTTCACAGAAATCTCTAACCCGAGGTAGAGATCGATCCTGCGCCCATCAGATTTGGAGCTGACCCTCTTTGCCCTTGGGATATCATCATTTCAAAATATGTATACAGTACATTATATTGATATCTAATGTACCTAGTTTTAGACTTGCGAAGACTAATAAGTCATTCCTAAGAAATTGTGTGCGTTTTTACAATAAAATCCCAAAACACTGAGCTCACAGAGGGCAAATTCAAGTTGACTGTAAAAAAACGTTTTAATAAAAAAAAGCTTATTATAAAGTTCGACATTATATAGAAGATAAAGATGCTTGGAATACTCCACTTCTGGCAAGCTGTCACTCTGCCACCCATAAAATGTAATATTTGTAGTACCTAAGTAGAAACATTGTAAACATCTATTTAAAAAGAATAAAAGAATGGCCACGAGTTTCTTGCCGCTTCTTCTCGGTAGGCTCTATATATTTTGGAACGTGGCGGTAAAGTCTTTAAAGTACATTATAATGAAAAATTAACGTTCATAAGTGCGCCTTTGATGCCTAAATTGAATAAATGATTTTGACTTTGACTTTGACTTAATACCTTTAAATGCGCAATTCCTGTACTTAAGATAATAACACAAAGATAAATAAAAAAATCCCAAAAAATAAGTACTAGGTATATCAATCGCGTGTCAGCACGACGTGATTGAATTAAACTATGTAAATATTGTGCAGCATGGGATGCACTCGGTCTAATTCTCACGTGTGTAGTGATTCAAATGATGTTGGCACAAGAACATTTACCAGCAATATACGCATATACGGATGATAATTAATGACAATATATGCTACCTATTGTTTTAAACGTCCATCTGTTTCAATAATTTCTTACAAATACACCACGCTACATACGCTAATAATAAGTTTAAATTTACATATTTTATTAACAAGTGACTTATCGCTGGATATACCTAAATATTCATTAAATGTACCAATATATCAAACTAGTAGTTTTGCGAACAGTAGACATCGCGAGCACAATCTTATCAGCGGCAATCTTGACCAATGTTACTAAAATTTTCTTTCAAAAATTCTTGCCGAGTATTATGAAAATCGTCCGACTTATAAACTTTACATCAGCAACTGTGAGAAAGGGAGACGTTGTATTACCCAAACTGTTCACCCGTGCATTGGAAGACGCCATCATCAATGCCATTTGTTTCCTGCTTATCAGAAATTTCATTGAAACCGACGACCCGACCGAGAACTTTCTTTCGGCCTTTGACGGATAACACTCAGTGTTGCCGCACTTGAAAACCCCGGCTTGTGGTTGCGCCGAGGTGTAGTAGTCATAAGTCTTTTTTGGCGTCCGGAATTTATGCTCTTTGCTCGGGGAATAAATTCTTGTCCTGATTTGCAGGCTTTTTCCACTGTGATTTTCCTCCTACGTCCCGTACAAAACGATTTTCCGAGCGCCGTGTATGGCAACTGGCTGCACGTGCGCCACCGTGTCGAGGGGCGGAACTATCCCGACGTCGACCATATCACCTGTCAGCGATTGCGCTCTTCCAGCGGCTGAAAGCGGTATGGATACGTTCCAAAACGCGCTTTTTGCCTCGTTACAAGTATATTAAACAAACATAATTTGTAAACGGAAACCAAAATGTATACTATGTCAAATAATCATTACATCGAAAAACATTTTAAAACTTGAACAGTATGTAATGTTATATAGTCGTATAAAAAATGCAAAGTTCTAAATTATATAATAACTATAACGTATATAAAATAAAATTATATAAATTGTTATGGCAAATGTAATTTATATTCAGTGAACGCTATTATAATAATAATCTTTTGTATTTGAAGTTTGTAATACTGTGAGCAACGTTAAGATTGTAATAGTCATTACAATTTTATATCTTCACCACGTTCCTAAGGCTAAAGGTTAATTTTTTTAACACATAAATCAAAGTTAATCGTACTATTAAGGACCATTCTCATTTATTCTTATGACTATTCTAAATTAAACCGTATTTGGTCTATAATTTTATACAATTTAAAAAAATTGATTCTCTATTCGTCAGTATGTTTGCCAGGATATCCGCCATAACAACACAAAATTCTAAGCAAATTTCATATATTAGATATTTTTGAATAGCTCAAATGATCCGGCATTTTAAAGATAGGACAGACAGGCAAACGGATAGCCTGTATCGGCTTAGTTGGTCAAGCTAGTGCAAAGTACGAGCGAAATGTCACTGCAACAGCATAGGCAAAAATTCTTTCGTATGTACTGATATCCGGAAGTGTAGCTGTCTTCTACAGCCGTGCTATTTTATAAGAGCAAACATCGTTGCATTTTTGACAACATCCGTGAAACAAAGGACGAGATGATATGAAACGTTGGATAAACAACCTTATTAATAAGGGCGATATCTCATTAAGTATTTGACATCGGTGAGCTCGTCGACGAGGGTAACGACGAACCATTAGAGAATCACACGGCGTCGCATTTCTAAACCGAGTCTTGTCAAATTTTGTAAGCAGGTTTAATAATTTATCAATGAATGAATATATATATATATATATATATAAGAATCTGAGTCCTGATTGACTGACCGACTGACAGACAACCCACGGCCTAGACCGCTGGTCCTTGAGACTTGAAACTTTGGGGGTGTTTTTGTCTTGGTGGGTAGATGTGTACTAAGAAAGGGTTTTTTTTAATTCAATACCTAAGGGGGTAAATTGGGTGAAAAGGAGGATTATACCTTAAATGAATTTTTTGTGTTTTTGAACTTACAGGTGTGAGAATTTGTATTTATAGCTTAATATATATAGTTCGTTTAAAATAAAAAATGGTGTGCCATAATATTTTTTGATAGGGATGACTTAGAGAGGTAAACTTTTTTCAAATGATACACATAGTGGCGGGCAATAGCCATGAACGTAGTTATTGTTATAATTCCTATCCAGAAAAAAGTCTCTACGCAGACAAAGTCGTGGGCTAGTTATAATATATAAAACTTTGTTGATTTAGTGTTTGTTGTGTTTTGTTTTAGGGCGCGCTGCGAATATTCAGATTAATATATGCAAAAACATACTCGCGAGCATTGCATAGGAACATAAAGATGTTATAGGGTGAATTCTCTGCTCTTTCTCTGTTCTGCTTCTCTGCTCACAGAGACAATACATGTATTTGTATAGGTCTCGTTGTCTCCACAACCAATAAAGTGTGGTGTTCTTGTGTTAAATTAAACATATTCATGGTTTTTCGAAAATACCCCTGCTGATCATGTTATCCAAGTTTCATGTGCAAATCTTACAATAGTACCAATTGGCCTGTTCAGAATACCAAACTAAACTAGCGAACTAAAATCTCTTTTTCGTAAATCATAGTTCTTATTCTGTTCACACTTAAGTCTCAATTTGTACAGCACTTGCATAATATGACATTTCTTAAATTTAACCTTTCTGTTCAATTGTGGTAATGTTTAGTGAACATTCAATAAAATGTAATTTCGTGATTTCTAATCTAGTCTAAATTGATGTAAGACTACCCATAATTGAATAGAATCAGATTAATATCTGCCATAGAATAGAGAACTTTAGTGTACACACAAGAAAATCACGAAGTGGCCAGCACGTTTTCTCCTATAGGAGACAAAGTGGAATTTTTCCCTCTGTCTTCAGGATTCGAATCGTAACAGGCGATGATACCCAAGCCACTAGATAGTAGGTGGTGCAAGTGGCCGTCTTGTTTGCTACCACCGCGGTTACAGATTATCTACGAATATATACTGCGCAAACATTACCGTGTTAGGGTATGAAGGGCCCTCTTGCAATTGAAATAACTGGGCGAAAGAGATTCAAAAACCAGTGTTGAAATGCCACGCAAAACTACAGCTGTATGACACTGCAACTGCAACCCGCATGTTTAGTGCCCGTGTTGTCACTCAGTTGAATAAAAATCCTTCTTATTTGACCAAATAGTGCAAAGTTCAGCAACGTAAATGCAAAATATGCAAGTACGTCTTGAAGGTTTACTTTGATGTTTAAGTCATCCACTGTGTGTAAAGGCTAAACTTGGTGTATATCGTCATTATAACAATAGTTGCAATAAATTTTAATGAGCACGATAATGTTAGCTTGGTATTTAAAATTGTACAAAATCCCGCATCAGTATACGGCCTAATTGGAACACTCCTCAACGATGCTTTAGTTTCAATTTAGATACCAATAAACTTACAATGGGTAAAATAAATAAATAAATAAATAAAATAAAATAGCCATTTATTCCCTTTTTACATAATAAATACATGTTTTTAGGTCTAAGTTTAACTTAATATTATATACTTAAAATATTTACAATATTTTCACAAATTGCTTTGTGCGGGCACCCAAGTGTGGGTGTAGGCCTCCTCCGCAGCAGCCCACGTGTGTCGGTCTCGTGCTAGCCGGGGCCAGGCGATGCCTGCCACCTCGACTATATCGTCGCGCCACCTCTTCCTCTGCCGCCCTCTCGTCCTCGTGCTGTCTCGCGGGTACCAGTGGATGATCCTCTCGCTCCACCTGCCGTCCGTGGTTCGTGCGAGATGTCCTGCCCATTTCCATTTTTGGCGACATAGCATTTTTACAGCATCGATTACTTTTGTTTTACGTCGGATATCTACATTCCTTATTTTGTCCATTAGTCTGATTCCTAGCATTGATCTTTCCATCGCCCTCTGACACTTGGCTATCTTATCGATTATGTCTCTACCAAGTGCCCAAGTTTGACAGCCGTACAAAAGAGACGGGAGTATAGTGCTGTCCATAAGGCGTTTTTTCAGATGTGTTGGAATGCGGCTTTTAAATACGTCTTTATTAGCCCAGTATTTTTTCCAAGACATCGCTATCCTCCGGTCTACCTCTTTAGCGGTTGCTTCTTTAAACGATATGACTTGCCCAAGATAAATGTATTCATTTACATACTCTACGCAAGTATTGTTTACCTTCACAGGTTTATGCTCTCCATTTGTCAAGACTTTTGTTTTGCTCAAGTTTATGTGCAGGCCAATTTTCTTGCTCTCCTGGTCCAGTGTCTGCATCATGCTTTCTAGAGACTCGTGCTCCTCTGCTAGAATCACGATGTCATCTGCGAATCGGAGGTGTGTGAGACGTTCGCCGTTAATGTTGAGCCCGTATGCAGACCAGTCGAGTTTTCTGAACATCGTCTCTAGAATGGCCGTGAACATTTTGGGAGAGACAGGATCACCTTGCTTTACGCCTCTTTTTATTTCAAACGGATGCCCAATTTTCTCGGTTTTAATTTTTGCATGACACTTCTCATATATGACTCTTAGTATTGATATATATTTTCCGTGTATTCCTTGTTCCGTCAGGCTATTCCAGAGATGTATATGCGAGATAGAGTCGAACGCTTTTGTATAATCGACAAATCCTAAATATAGAGTCTTGTTGTATTCGCTGTATCGCTCTATACATTGGTTGAGAGTAAACATGTGGTCAACCGTTGAAAAACCTCTTCGAAAGCCGGCTTGTTCCCGAGGCTGTTGTTCATCTAAGGCTTTTGTGATTCGGAACAATAACACAGAGGAGAATAACTTATACACTGTTGGTAACAAGCTTATGGGTCTGTAGTTGTCTATTTTATTCGGATCGCCTTTTTTATACAGTAAGGTTATAATGGAGTGATGCCAGTCTTCAGGAATCTCTTCTTTCTCTATAATTTCGTTGAAAAGCTTAGTCAATATTGGCGCCAGCGGCTCTAGCATTGCTATAACTGTATCTGTAGTGACACCATCCTCGCCTGGTGATTTGTTACGCTTTAGCTTGCTTATCGCACGTTCTACCTCGTGAGTAAGTAGAGCAGGTTCTGATTCAGAGATTTCTTTGCAGTAATACGAACTGGTGTCGTTTCTTGAGTATAGAGACGAGTAAAATTTAGTAGCGACTTGTAAGATTTCTTTTCTGTTTGTTATTCTTACTTCAGAACTGCTTGAGTCAAGTGCTTGAATCCATTCTTTTTTCAGATCAAACATTTTCCTTGTGTTCTTTATTGAGCTTCGGGTTTCTAATTCTTTCTCTATATTTTGTATTTTTAATCTCTTCCTGTTTTCTCTAATTCCTTTACTAATTTTCCTGTGTAGATATTTAAGTCGATTTCGTTGCGTTTTTGATCGTGGAGATATCTTTTTTAAACTCTCTCTCTCTCTTTTATTAATATTTCCATTTCCGGAGATATATGCTGGAGATTTTTGTCTCTTATTTTTTTAGGTAGCTTAGCAATGCAAGATTTTATGGCAGTAATTGTAGATTGGTAAGATTTATTGATACTTTCATTTTCAATGCATGGTAATTGTAGAGTCATTATATTCTTTAGAGATTCCTGCTCTATTGGAGTATAGTCCTTGTTGCTTTGGCCATATCCTTTGCGGGTTTTTTTATTAAAGGTTATGTTGTAGGACATTCTTAGCATTCTATGATCAGTAGAAAATTCCGTTGAAAGTACTTCTAGGTTCGATACTTTATGCCTTTGTCTCACAAGTATGAAATCTACTTCATTGAGTGTCTGGCCGTCTGGGGATTTCCAGGTCCATTTTCGTTTCAGTTTCTTTTTGAAGAGAGTGTTTGTTATAGTGAATCTGTACTCTTGGCAGAAACTCAGTAGAGTTTCACCTCTTTTATTTCTTTCTCCATATCCGTATGGACCGCAGACATCATTCTCTTCTTTGAGTGGTATTCCTATTTTTGAGTTAAAATCTCCCATTATAATTGTGTGTTTGCTTGTGTTTTCAAGGGCTTTGAGTACGTCTTTATAAAATTCTTTCAATTTATTTTCTGTCGACTTTTCTGTGGGTGCATATACTTGTATAATATGTATAGTACTATTGTAAATTTGTAGATCAAGACGAACAACTCTATCGGAATATGTTTTAAAGTCTACAATATAATTTTTTAGGTATGATGCTATTATAAATCCGACTCCATTTGTTGCTTTTTTGTCTCCCCGGTACATTAGTATATACTTTTCTTTCTCAACTATACATTGACCACATATTTTGACTTCTGATATTCCTATCACATCGTATCTTATGTTTACTAGAGCGTGTTCTAACTCAATAATTCTATTACTAGCTTTCAGGGAGCGTATGTTATATGTACATAGCTTTAAGTATGGTTCTCGGACAGAATGTTTATTTTCAATTTGTTTAGACTGTTCAATGTATCTTACAGTATGTGAATTGCTGCACGGAGGGTTTTGGTCTGAGACTCCCGCGGCGACCACCCGTATTGGGAGCTTTTTGTTATGAATTTTTATAATATTTGGATTCTTATTACCATTTTGCGAGGTGACTTGTTTGTGCTTGGGTGCCAGGATTCGTTGCTATTGTTTACTATGGGTGGGTGGGGTTGCGTTTTGCCGCTCGTTTTGCGGAGTCTTTGTTAGAAAAGACGCAATACTTGATCCTTGAGTTGGTTTATCAATCTTGGCATTTTTGTTTGTCCTTGGGAAATTTGTTGTATTGTTTGTTTTTAATATTTTGTTGAATTGCACTGATTTCCCTGAAAGCTTTTGGGTGCTGCTCGTATTTTTTTCTGGCGGACTTTCTGGAAGTGACCGTTTTTTATTAGTGTTTTGAGTGACGGCTTTCTCTTTAACTATCAAGCGATCATACTTTAAAATCGCTGGGATTCCCTTCTCTCTATATTCTTGTAACTGTGATATTAATACTTTCCTTTTTTCTAAAATATTAGGAGGGAAATCTTCCTTAATGTAGGTGCCTGTGCCATCTAGAGAAGATTTTCTCTGAAATATCGCAAGTTTCTTCCCGAAGGTAGTCAAAGTAAGCCTTACAGGTCTCGGTTTTGTTCCTTTCTTTCCCATTCGTCCCACAAACTCCAAATCTCTTCGATCTATTTCAACTTCCATATTTAAATTAATTATTTGTATCATGATCTCTTCCAGTTCTGAGTAGCTTTTCTCTTCCTCAGATATTCCAAAGAAGATTAGATTTTTTTGGCGTAATTTTCTTTCAATATTATCAAGTTTCTTTTCATGTTCTTCCTGTTTATTTTGTATTTGCTGTATGTTGGATTCAAATTTACTAAATTTATCTTCTATTTTATCTGTGATAGTTTTTGTTATATTCTCTTCCATCTGTTTTAGACTACTTACACTGTCTTCTTTTATCTGCATTCGCAATGAATTAAACATTTCTACAAGCGACATTGGTTCTGACATTTTTAGACTAGTAGCGACCTCTCTCTATTTGTGTGGAACTACAAGTTATTCGATTTACTGTGCTGTTACGTATGTCCTTTGTGATTACTGTTTATGAAATGATGTTATTCGGTTACATAACAGTACGACCGTTTTTCAACAGATGTCGACACTTTCTTCTCGGATTTTAGTTAGTGAATATTCACATTTGGTAGAGGTACCACTACTCACCGATAGATGGCACTACTATCTTTGTGTCTTGTAGTAAATATTTATAATAGTTTTGGTATATACTATTGGTATTGGCGCGCTGTCTTCGAATTACACCGTCGGTAAAGCAGTTATGAGCAATGACAATACATCTTAATGGTTTAAAATTTGAAATATTAACAGTTATTTAGATGTATTTTCTGTAGAAGATATGTTTATAAAGCAGTTCAAGGTTTTAATTTGTGAATTTTATATTCGTGTCTTGTTAGTATGCATGTGTCACTCACTTGTGATAGGATTAATGTTTCTTATCGGCCAAAACAATGATTTGTATTCTTATCAAGTCCCATATATTTTTGTGAGTTATATCTTCTTCCTTAGTGTTATTATCACAATTCCTTTACATTTTCCTAAAATGGTGTAACTCTGAAAAACTGTTATGCACTATTTTACTGAGAAATAACGTTTCTGACTATTTATTTACAATTTCAAATACGGGAGCACTTTCAAAGCAAACTAGTGCGGACGGCGCCACCTAGCGGACTTTTTTACAATGGGTAAAAGGAAGAAAATAATCCAAAAAACATAATTTGACTTTTTGTTTTTTAATTTTTACTTTAGCTTGAATTAAGGTTAACAGCTATTAGTTTAAGCTATCTCAATAATAGCTTACAGATACATACGCAAACATTTGATTGAACGAAGAAAAACAAAGAAATGGAGTTTTGTGTTATGGCATTGGCAGTGACTGTCGCAGCCATAAATTTTAGGCTAAGCGGGACGCGGGACCCGCGCGCGGATGATACCCACTTGGCTTATTTAACAATTCCACGGTGGAACTACTGATATTTTTTTAAATCACCTATCTATCTAAATCAATACTTCTATTGATTTTTTAGTAGTTAGTTCCACAATAGTGAAATTTGATATCGTCTGCCTAACTGCGACGGACCAAATCGTACAGTATTAGCTGCGCTATTCGATGCCTATATATCTATACAACCTGCCAGTTTACACTGAGCACGCCACCTTGCGGATCGCGTTGACGAGCTTAGTGTTCGCTGGTAGTTCTAAAAACAAAGCTTACGCCCAGCTAGACACATCATTCGCCTAACTGCGTCGGACAGCAGTTTATAATTTAGCTTCGCTGGTCGGTGCCTGAGCTTATAAAATTTGCCAGTTGCCTGTGCCAGTTCACACTGAGTAGTGAGAGTTCACACCCGCACGTAGGTCGCGCCGGTCTCGCGTCACATTTTAAGCGGCCATACAGACTCCAATTCATATTTAACAAGACTTCTATCGGAAGGTCTGCCCGTGCGGATTGTCACTTTCCGACATACATTATTACGGGTAAAAAAAACTATTTTTGAAAAAAGTTTTTTCAACAAATGTTTAAAAAAAAGGTTTTATTATCCTCATCACTCACCATGATTGTCGCCCACAGAAATCTGCTACAAATGAGGTCTCGAGGATGCGTTGCCGGCCATTAAAGGAGGGAATATGTACTTTTGTTGAAAGTCCTTAAGTCATATCAATTCGGTGTCAATAGTCTAACTTTAAGTCAAATAAATTGCAATAGTCTTATTTTAATATTTATTGAATGCGAAGTCTAATGTTATTTCTCTATTCAGAAGTTGCAACCGAATGTGCATTATTAAATCGTCATTATTGATATCTGCATGTTTTCGTTTGTTCCTTTTCCTCAGTCGTCCCCTCAGTGTTAAGGATCGTGACTCCTCTGAAGTCTTCTAACTATTTGCCTCCACCTTTTTCGGTCTGTGAATTCATGGAGAGCTCGTTTTGTTTCGTTTCGTTTATAAGGCACTGCATTTAATTTGACAATATTCTGCCATGCGTTTAGTAACCGCATCACGGAAACCGTATTTTTATTGAGCAATAAATTTAATTTGGAGTGGTAATCTTCTAAAATGTTGTTCGTCACATGACGCTCTCCAAAGACGCTAAAAACTCAGTTAAATACGCTGAGCCCAAATTTTTCTATGATGATGATAATTATATGATGAATTTTTCCACAGATAGTAAATCCGTATTTAATGTCATTCCAAGGCCACTCGAATGGTATCAGATTGCAGAAGTGGTAAAACTGCTGTAAGGCACACAATTTTTCTTCTTTCTTTTTAGTGTTCCTCAGAGACTACCTAGCTTTTCGCCATATATTTCGCGTCTAATGATACTAGCATTTTTTACGGGGATAAAAGTCAAAAATTTATAAAATTATGTAGAATAAATCACTCAACCTTATGTCTGAACGAAGCTCCCTAAAACTGCAGTCTTTGGATGATGCTGAAGCATATAGGCACTCAATGAACGAATATGGAAGTCCTTGCGACACGACATTCTGATCTTTCATACTAATCGTATTAAAGAGACGATAGAGCGAAACAAGGGCTCCAAAGTATTTGCAAGAGACAAGTCTATTGGGGAGAGCTGACGAAGCTGAAGAGAGAAGACGGCAGTGTAGCGTCGACGAAAGCAGAAGTGTTAAGAGAGGTAGAGAGTTTCTACGGATAGTTATACTCTTCGGTCGCTAAACCTGTTAGCAGCTCGGCCAAAGACCCAAGATTATACGAAATTATATATAATATATAAAACCGACCTGACCCGACATTATACCGAAGATATCCCGGACATCAGCCTGTACGAGATTAGAATGGCCTTGAAACAGCTTAAGAACAACAAGGCGCCGGGTGACGACGGTGTCACATCGGAGTGGTGAAAGCGGGTGGAACACCGGTACTTAAAGTCCTTCAGAAGCTCTTTAATACCGTCTTACTCGAAGGTTCAACGCCAGAAGCATAGAACAAAAGCGTGGTGGTGCTGTACTTCAAGAAAGGTGACAACACTTTACTTAAAAATTACAGACCCATCTCGCTTTTGAGCCATGTTTAAAAGCTGTTGCGAAGGTCATAACGAACCGTCTCAGTCGCAGGTTTAATGAATTGCAGCCTCCGGAACAAGCCGGTTTCCGAAAAGGCTATCGTACCATAGACCACATCCACACGCTACGGCAAGTTATACAGAAGACCGAAGAGTATATCTTGCCTCCTTGTTTAGTGTTTGTGGACTATGAGAAGGCCTTTGATTCGATCGAGACGTGGGCAGTGCTTGAGTCTCTCCAGCGGTGCCGTATTGACTATCGGTATATTGAAGTGCTGAAGTGTTTGTACAAAATGCTTGATGTTGCAATTTCAACGTATGTAGTAGTGTACTGTGTTTGTTAATTAACTTTCCGGTAATAAACAATTTATTATTATTATTAAAAACGCTAACAAGTCAGCCCGAGTACAGGTGCAGAGATTGAAGGCAATTCCATTACAAAGAGGCGTGAGGCAGGGAGACGTTATATCTCCGAAACTGTTCAACGCGGCATTGAAAGACACCTTCAAGCCCTTGGAATGGCAAGCTCTTGGCATCAATATCAACGGCGAGTACATCACTCACCTTCGATTAGCCGACGAGATTGTAGTCATTGCAGAATCCATGGAAGACCTCAGTACAATGCTCGAAGGCCTCCATCGAGACTCCTAACGGGTAGGCCTTAAGATGAACATGGACAAGACGAAAATTATCTCTAATGCCCAAGTTGTGCCTACCCCTATATCAGTTGGGAACTCAGTTCTCGAAGTTGTTGGCGAATACATTTACCTGGGACAGACAATCAAGCTAGATAGATCCAAATTCGAGAAAGAGGTCAATCGTCGAATCCAACTCGGCTGGGCAGCGTTCCGGAAATTTTGCGAAGTCTTCTCTTCTTTAATACAGTGCCTCAAGACAAGAGTCTTTGACCAATGTGTGTTACCAGTGATGACTTATGGCACTGAAAGGTGGTCTCTTACTATGGGCCTCATAGATAAGCTCAAAGTCGTACAACGAGCTATGGAGAGGGCTATGCTCGTGGTTTCTCTACATAATCGGATCAGAAATGAAGAGACCCGTAGAAGAACGAAAGTCACCGACATAGCCCAGAAGATTAGCCAGTTATAATGGCAGTGGGCAGGGCACATAGCATGTAGAACAGATGGCCGATGGGGCCGGAAGGTTCTGGAATGGAGACCACGGACCATCAAGCGCAGCGTAGGTCGTCCACCGACATGGTGGACGGACGACCTGATAAATGTCGCAGGACGACGTTGGATGCGGCCGGTTCCAACCGGTCCTTTTGGAAAATTATGCGGGAGGCATATGCTCAGCAGTGTACGTCCTACGGCTGAGATGATGATGATGATGTTAAATAAAACACATATTTTAGCATTCTAGACCCAAGGCATCCCGAGAGGACACCCCTTGGGGAGCCATCTAAAATTGAATTTGGACCCATGGCTTCCCTAGGTCCTCAAATACCATTCCGTTCTCATGAACACACTAGTCAAATAATGATGGGAAAGATGGACAACACTGACAACATATATTTTATTATTTGAAAAGGAAGTCAAACAATCAGGTGGCTCACGTGGTAGTAAGTGATCATCGTCGTCCACGGACATCTGCAACACCTGAAGTCTCGAAGATGCGGTGCCGGCCTTTAGGAAGGAATATGTTCTTTTCGTGAAAGTCCAAGTCGTATCGGTTTAGTGTGAACAATGTAATTTAAATTTCATTAAAATTCAATAGTTGACTTATATTTATTGAATGTGAGGTCTAATCTATTTAACTTTTAAAATGAATGACCCTCTCCAAAGACACTAAAATCTCAGTTGAATACGCTGAGCCCAAATCTTTTTATGTATGCGATGTGTTTCCTACAGTCAGTAAATTCGGAGTTAATAAATTCAAAGGCCTCTTGAATAGTGTCAGATGGAAGAAGCAATAAAACTGCTGTTAGATCCACAATTCTTCTTTCAGCCTTTGTTTAATATACCCCAAAGACGCTTATCGTCATATATTTCTCGTCTAACAATAATAGCATGCTGTTACAGTAATTTTAGGAAAGAAAAGAAAATATTTTCTACTATTTCACATTAGACTAAAATAAAATCATATATTAGTAGGTAGGCTGGTATATATTGGTAGGTAGGTAGTATAGTTTTGAATCTTGTTTTACGTTAAGATGAAAAGATTTATGTAATGGAAATAAATAGCTGCTTTATTTTGTAATAATAATTCAATATTATATTGAAATCAAACCTGTTAAAAATCAGATAACTAAACTAGCCTAGCTCATCCTATAATGAAATGTTATTAGTAATTGTTTAACAACACGATAAATCATTACATAGCAAGTACCTACATTACAATTCTACTGCAGAGATAATATTCTTTGTACACTTGACAGGCTAGCTAGACAGACCAGCCGTGCGATTCTCTAGCAAACATCGTTGCATCTTTGACAACATCAGTGAAACAAATGACGAAATGACAAGAAACGTTGGAAAACATCCTAATGTACAAGGGCGATATCTTATAAATTATTTGACCTCGGTGAGCTCGTCTACGAACTCGTCGACGAATAAACATTAGAGAATCGCACGGCTGTTATAGCGGCTGGCTTTCAAAGACAGATGGCAGAACACACTGATAGGTGCCTAGCGATAAAATGTAGCATATTTTCGGAAGTTCCTGGTTAAAGCTCATTATCAATAGCAATGTTGACAAAAGAAGGCAATGTAGAGCTTAAAATGTAAGTATGGTAACCAGTACATCTATTATATTAATATTTTTTTATAAGAAAGCTGAGTTCATTGTTTCCTTAATAATATTAAAATAAGACTTTTATGTTAATTGTTTTAAGGTTAAATATATCGGGGGATGTAACTACCAAACTTGATGAAACCACACGTCCGTGAAATATTAAATAAATTGTGATAAATAATAAAATTGCTTAAAACTGAACTATTTAGTAGTTATTTTATAATATTAACTAGTTATTTACATATTACGAACGAATTTAACTTCTAATATTAAATTAAACAAGTACAATTTGAAAAATTTCATACTGACTTCCGTTCTATTCAGTTATTGTAGTGTAACTCAAAAACTACTGGACCGAATTTGAAGAAATTTAAATGGAACCACACAGGAAGCACCAGCTTTCAAAAAAAGTAGAAAGTTATGAGGAAACAAACATAAAAAAATAAAAAAATACAGTCAAATTGAGTACCTCCTCCTATTTGGAAGTCGGTAGAAAATTAAGACACAACCATGTTTTACTAATTTACTAACGTTAAATAAACTAAACGTATTGATTTAAGAAAAATAAAGGTATGTAGGTCTATATTAAATATGTTTTCGCCAAAACAGTAGTTACAGCCCCTTAAATCTAAAGACAAAAATGTCTTTGTATTATATAAATTAAAATTAAATGTAGCATTATATAATGTTATATATCATAACTATTAGTATTAATCCACGTTCAAGGTCCGGAAAGTCCCTGTTAACCCCAAAAATTGTTCATGAGACTTAGAAGAAGTTCGCAAAGATTCATCAGTTCGGGCCTTGTTCATCTCTTGCATGTAGTTAATGTTTTCTTCAGAGCTCAGCACTTCCCGTAGATGATCTGGGACAAATTGGTTACATGAGTTAATACACTTTTCTTAAGGGATAAAGACTAATTAAATGTAATAAATAAAGTATTATGCAAATTTTACTGACAAGTGAATAAGGGTTAACGCACACCAATGAATTGAAAGCACCGTCGCTACCCGTGCCGTTCAGTATTCTTTGTATGGAACTGCATATTTCAATGTACTAGTGTGCGGTTCGGTCGACTAAGGTCAACTCTAAACTGGAGGCGTCCGTCGCATGGTGGCGCGCACGGTGTTTCCGTGGGCCCCTCAAGAAGACGGGGCTATAGCGTAGTACACACTAACCCCATCGGGTTGGGTTCCTCTTTTAGAGAACCAGCGTCGCCAGGACCGCTGAAGAGTGCAATAGAGTTCGCTATAGAAGTCGCTTGGAGGAACACCTCGGGTTTGTAGTGGGTATAAGTGAGTATAATCACTTACCGTATAAACTTTCCAAAGACTTCTCTTCACCTCCGTAATCCGAGGGCAGCAGGGTCTTGTCCAAATGATCATGAAGCTCTTCAACATCCTTGAAAACATGGATTCTATTGCCAAGCTTTTCGCTTACCATTTGTTTAAATAGTTTTATAAGAACATCTATTGTTTTCGATGTGGACAAAAAGAAAAAACTTTTGGCTCTGCAATCGTAGCCTTCCTGTAAAATAAAACAAACATGTGAGCAAAACTGTATAATTGGTAGCATATGAACTAGTTATATTTGTGAGATTGTAAGACTTCGGTGCATCGAATCATGTTTTTTGAATCCTCATTTAGATGCTATATTCACCTATGGAACGAAACCTGTAGAAATTAGACGTTCGGCTTCCTTGGACACTTTCAAACAACGCATCAAAGCATTTTACCTCTTGCATTAGCTACGTGCGGCAACTGCAACTTGATTTCATTGTTATAAGGATTAAGATGCGTACTAAATGTTATGAACGACCCATCAAGCATCGGCTAACCAGCTCCATCACTATCCGGCTCGCTCATCTTAAAAGTCAACCTGCTTTCGAGTTAAACAGCATCACCTTCTATCTCATTTTAACACTTTTGTTCCTTACACACAATGGAGGTGCTAATCTTTTAATACAAAAGAGTATTACTAGAAGGTATTACTTTTTTTAAATTCACAAAAAAATGAGACAGTAATTTTAATGGCAAGAAAAGTAGCAAGTGTTGTATCATTTAGAAATCTTGACTAAATAGGCATCTTTTGAAATAACCTGCCAAGGGTAGAGTTGTATTTTTTTCCAACATGAAGCGTCAAAGGTAAGTAAAAATATTATTTATATTTTATTAACGGGGCTTAATCAAGTTAAACAATTGTATTTATTTACTTCGACGTTTTGATCAAGTAACATTGATCGTGGTCACGATTATGTATACAGGGTGTTTGGTAGAGGGTGCGACATACCAAATGAGCGTGTTCGAGGAATACAAGTTGGCCAAAAAAAATCCCAGACCCCCCAATTTTTTTAACTTTTTTGTGAATTTTCCCTTTTTCTCCGAACTCGTACCTATTTACCACTATAACATTTGTAAAATCTGTTTTAGACAGGATGTTTTTAGTTGAATTTGGTCTCTATACACCTTCAGGGCCAATCCAATTCAAAATCCATTTATCCAATTTTGCTTTGTATTCTCCAATTGGGCCCCCGAACACACTCATTTGGTATGTCGGTCCCTCTACCAAACACCCTATATAATGGTCATGCAAAATGACTGCCAAATCTAGTAATACTTACCAAAGCTATGGAAACAACTTGTTTCATCTCTGTGAGATTTACTTGCTGCGTCACCAATTCCAATATATTTATGTCTCGCAAATCAGCTATTGAAATCAGCCCATTACTGTAATCATGCGCTTTTAGATACTCGCAAATCTGAAAAAATACATGTTATTTTTTGCAAAGGTATGTTGAGAGGGTCAGTCCTGGATATGAATATATTTACTACATACAGATACTGAATAGAAGTAAATTATATAGGACGAAATGTAAGGGTAGATATTAGATGAATTATTATTTTAGTTATATAATTATTACTTTAGCTATTGCCATTTCATCAATCCCGCGTTAGATATACTTTTTACGTTTCGGCGAATATCTGAAGTTGAAGAAGCGGCAATTGATTCTACATTAACCGAAATATCCCAAATCGAAACACACCAGGAAGCCAGCTCTATAAAAAAAAGATGGAGTACAGTTAGAACCTTGAATCTGTAGAGAATATATTAATTCTAGTATTTCGTATCTTAGAAGATCAGAAATACCAGTTTTCTGCAATTTTCTTACCATTTTCTCAGTTTTATCTGAACCTTACATCTTTCACCTTTACATCAACCTTACCGACAAGTACAATTTCGTTGAAAAATAGCAGGCACAAGAAAGTTGCATCCTGCCGTGTGATTCTGTAATGACGAGCAGATTGACCGATGTCAAATACTTTATGAGATATCGCCCTTCTAAATAAGATTGTTTTTCCAACGTTTCTTGTCATCTCGTCATTTGTTTCACGGATGTTGTCAAAGATGCAACGATGTTTGCTCTTAGAGAATCGCACGCCTGTTTTGCTATTAAAGGAAGTAAGAAAAACAATAATAATGCCACAATCCAGTGGATAAACAACGAACTTATTTAACTTATAATATCAAAAGGAAAAGAAATATGTTTTTTGAATTATCCTTTCTCTTTTTGATAAATGTATTAATTAATTTAATTGTTGCCTATATAATTTGTGTCAAAATGATCTTTCTGAGCGTTGAGACCACCCATTGTGACACTGTTCATTTTAAGCTGATATCTTTGTAAACTAAAAAACTGCTGGGTATATCAAGTAGCTATATACGAGTAGTAAATTAAATATAACTTACCAAAAGATTAGTAATGTATACATAGTGCAAAATGTTCGGTTTGTACTGCTTATTCGGTTCGATTCTTATCATGTATATTCGGTAATGATCTGCGGTGAGCCTGGGCAAGAGGGTTATATTCCTGAAAATATAGAAAGTATATAAAAATGTATAATAAGAATAGCTATGCTCCGCGGTTATACCCGTGGTGATGGATGATGATGAGGATGAATCAAATATAGCGTATGTTACTCAGGCATAATGTAGCTTTATACTCGTGAAAGAATTGTTTGATCGGTTAAGTAGTTTTACGTGTACCCATAAAAAATAAAGAAACAATCATATATCTTTCCGCTTTATTATAAGAGTAGATAAGGGTTAAAACCAAGGTACGAATAATGTGCCCTGGATTGTTACGGCGTTACTATTCCATATTTAAAATGAAAAAGTATCTATTGAGTCATTAACTGTAATAGTTAGACATACGGTAATGTGAACTTCTTTGTTAATATTGTGTTGACGTCTTCTATAAAACTGTGTTACGTCACTTTGTTTTATTGTCATTAGCATAAACTAAATAGTCAATAGTTTTCGCAGCGTACGCGATATAAAGATTTTTTTTGGATTTTTTTCTACCCCTTGGGTTACATTATCAAATTTTCAAACGGATCCCTAATTTTTTTTAAATATATATAGCCTATGTTCATCAGGGAAATGTAGGGTTCTAATGGTAAATGAATTTTTCTAATCGATCCTGTAGTTTTGAAGCCTATTCAATACACACAAACAAACAAATCTTTCCTCTTTATACTAGTATAGTGTAGATGTAGATAGTGTAGAAAACGTAGTAATGATATAATATTTATAAAGAAGAAACCACAAAACTACAATATGTGCAAATTCGACATAAAAATCTGAATACACTCTCAAATTATGATTTATATAGCAACAAATTGTAATTACTATATACCTAGTTATGATTTTTCGTTTAACGACCTTTGTCCATTTAAATTTGAATGGGGCCAATTGAAACCACAAAAACAAATTATACAACTTAATAATAATAATCATACTAAAAAACGCGCCGTCTTAATAGGACTTTTTCTGTTTTAGAAATCAGTTTTAATCAGTCATTCTTAAAAATATATATTATTGTCTACTCACGCATAGCCTTGTAGGTACTGCAAATCATTCTTTGTAACTACTTTTTCAAAAAAGTTAGGAAGCATTGTCCGTAGTGTACAGATTTTGTCGAGTTGTCCTTTAGCTCTTTCCACAGAACCTTTCAAAAGAATTATCAACCTCTCCAAATATTCTCGAGCTGTGAAAAATAATCAATTAGATTGTATCTATTATATCAGGTGTTTCTGGTGAACCGGACGGAATTAAGATCCTGTTGAAATAACTTTGTATCTAGTCTTGACTTTAGTACTTACATACATGTTTAAAATAATAAAATAAGTGCCAGCAATGTATTCTATCAATCAGAGAATTATTATAAATAATTTTCCTTCGATATTCTTACTCGTGGCTACGCGACGGCTCCAAATTTATCTGAGGTAAATCTGCACGACCGCATTTAGATTTTTTTAGATTTTTAGATTCATGAACAGTAATTTTTAATAAAATATAGGTCCTTCATGATAATAATTACCCTAAGATTCCATGTGTCTCTGGAAGAACACATCACAAACAAGATTGGAGCAGAGCCGCAAGTGTTTGTGTTAAGAGCATTTCTGCTCAATTCCAGGGATCGAAACGGGGATCTTGTCGCTTCGAAGGCAGAGTCACTACCAACTAAGTTAACGGGTCGTTATAAACTATAGAAACATGGAATATATGTAGTAAATATTATTAAAATTATTGATAAAATACACATTTCTACAGGTGACAAAAGAGCTGGTGCTTACCTCGACCAACGTATCAGCCTGGCTATTCAACGAAGTAGGTACTTATTACAACCGCAAAACAGGTATTTAAGTTTGAAGGTGTCGGTGAAATTAAAGGCACATGAAACTTACCATTTGAATGGGTCAAGATAATAGATACGGTGTTACCGTTAGAGTTATAGGTAGAGGTTACCCTTAAACACCAGATGAGCCTCATGCCTGTTTCGTAACCTAATGACATAATGAAATATAGCTTATATTGTAGTACGTATAGTTTAATTAGATGCAATAAGTACTGAGTATTTATGATAGGTAGGACTAGGTGATCAGTGACATTGTATATTTCTATTCTCTCTTGGTATAGTGAGACTTCCGATCCAAAAGTAGTGTGTTTGCAAGTCACGAATAATGCAATTCTAAAGCAGTAGTAGAAGCTTTTGACAGTACTTGATGACTTTATGGCTCTAAAATTTGATTGGTCGTACGTGAATCTTCCTACACCTCACTTTAAAGATCTTCTCTAAAACACGACCTTTAATTCGTAGTGTAGGAGTTAAGAGGCATGAACCAAGAATATCCTACCTACAGAGATCTACCGCAATCGTGCTGGTAGTAGCAAATTACTATCAAACTTATAAGTTTGATAGTAATTTGAAGTAATTTGATAGTAAATAAGAATCTAACGAAATGTTGACTATAGTCCACTTTTCGTTAGATGCTTATCAACAGCGCACTTAAACTCACACAAAGAAAATACTACTCACAAAAGTCTTTTCTTATAAAATGTGTCTGTTTCTTCACCCAATCATCTAGAAGATCGATCGCTACGTCCATCTGGCCAGGTTTCTCCAAGTTATACAAAGTCCTTATAGCAACCAGTGTATCTGGATTGTACTTAAGCATTTTATCTTCTGGGATGCGCTCCATGTTAATAAGTTCTGTCAAGATGTGGATAGCGTGGTACAGTTTAAAAAAGGTTAAAAAATAATTCAGATTTAAGATAATATACGTTTAACGTAATCCCATGGACATGGTTTTTCAGTATCACAGACACCAAGATTTTATCGCAATATAGTTTACTGATTATGATATTATCAAATCAGGGGTCATGATGGAAGCATGATAAAAGGAGAAGAATGTGTGTTGAAAAGATGGAAAGAATATTTTGAAAGTTTATTTGAAAGAGAGGGAACACTGGACCAGGTTCCGGAAACCTATATGAATGATGATAAAAATCAAATAGGTATGGATGAAATTTTGAAAACGTTAAAGGGTATGAAATTAGGAAAGGCTGCAGGATATGATAGAGTGTCAGTCGAGATGCTGAGAGCTGGGCGAGGCATAGTAGCTAGTCTGTTGCACCGCCTTTTTAATATGACATGTGTTGGAGGAGCGGCCGTGTACCAGGTGACTGGTGCAAGGCTGTGATTGTGCCGCTTTATAAAGGAAAAGGGTCGCAACAAGACTGCAAGAATTATCGCGGAATCAGCCTCCTCAGCGGTGTCGGTAAACTATATGCGAAAGTATTGATTGAACGAGTGATAAAAGAGACAGATGAGAAAGTGTGGGATGCACAAGCAGGGTTTAGAAAGGGAATGGGATGTACGGATCAGGTCTTTTCTTTACGATGTATAGCCGAAAAATGCTTGGCGAAAAGCCAAAAGGTCTATTGCGCTTTCGTAGATTTAGAAAAGGCTTATGATAGGGTGAGTAGGCATGAACTGTGGTCAGCGTTGTCTATGCATGGGCTGAATAGTAACCTGATCCAAGCGCTGAAATCCCTCTATAAGGATTCCAGTGCTTGCGTTAGGATAAATGGGACATACACTGATTGGTTTAACATCGAAAAAGGTGTTAGACAAGGATGTGTACCGTCACCGTGGCTGTTCAACTTATTCATGGATAATTGTTTGACAAACCTGAAAGACAGTGAATGTGGATTAAGAATGAACGAGTTAATCATCAAATATCTTCTCTACGCTGATGACCAAGTCATACTTGCGTCGTCGGTAAAAGAGTTGCAGGAGATGGTAAATGTTATGCAAGAGGCTTTAGAAAGAAAGGGAATGAAAATAAATGTAAGTAAGACGAAAGTGATGGTGTTTGAACGAGATGATAGAGTGACCGATTGCAATATTGTGATTGGGGGTGAAAAAGTGGAACAAGTGAAAGAGTTTGTATATATTCATGTTTACAAAAGATGGTGAGTGTGAAAGTGACATAGAAAGGAGAGTGAACGCTGGAAACATGGTAAACGGAGCATTGCACGCTTTTATGAACAGTCAGAAGGTGTCTAAAAAGGCTCGTCTGGCTGTTCATGGGGGAGTGTTGGTTCCGACACTGATGTATGATAGTGAAAGTTGGGTGTGGCAGAAAAAGCATGAAAGTAGAATAAATGCTGTGGAGATGAGAGCATTGAGGAGCATAATTGGAGTGAAACGGAGTGACAGGATAAGGAATAGTGTGATAAGGGAACGACGTAGTGTGAATGAGGGTGTAGTGACAAAAATCGAGAAAGGTATGTTAAGATGGTTTGGACATGTGGAGAGAATGAATGAAATGAGAATGACTAAACAGGTATACATGGGACAAGTAAACGGAAGTGTTGGAAGGGGAAGACCTAGGCGAACGTTCCGAAATCAGATTGAAGACGTTCTGAAAAAAGGCCAGGTCAAAAGTACCCTAAACCGACGCTTATGGATTTATGAGTATAGATGAAGCGAAAGAGATATGTCAGGATCGTAGTAAGTGGAAATCCGTGGTCTCTGCCTACCCCTACGGGAAAGAGGCGTGATTTTATGTATGTATGTATGTATAGTTTACTGGCATTTTTTGCTCACTGTATAGAATCAGTACTGAGCAGTATTGTAAGTAAAATGGGTATTCATAACTCATCACACTCTCAAGCTTATCCAATCTACACTTACTGATATCTGACGGTTATGAACATGCTACAACTTATTCCTTCATAGGAATACCTATAAAAATACCTATGTGCTCTAGACTTAAACCCTGAATTGGGTAAACTCAAAACCGACACGGCTTTTTTATGAGGACATATATTTCGAACGTGCTAAATGCTAATCACCTCTACCGGCATTTACAGGGTTTCCGTATGGGTGGCGAGCACAGATGGCACTCAAAGAGAGGAGTAGGCGACTTGAACAAGGGCTAAGGTGCAGAATTCGCCTTAGGCCGTCGCCAGGACAGAGGGGAATCTGAGAGAATCACCTGGTACCTGAGTGTACCGTTTAAAGTGGGCCTTATGAATTTTCATTTTATGACTATTTAAACCTGAACTCATATATAACTAACAATATGTTGTAATTAAACCTTAAACTAGAAAGAAAGAACCAGCTATTGCCCGTGACTTCATCCGTGTGAAGTTAAGTGAAATGGTTATAAAGCCTGTGGGTTATTGCCGTTTTAGCTTGATTCAACACACATTTACATATACATACACATATACATACAGGTAGATATTTCTTACGCATAATATATTACTTACTATCTTTATGTTGCTGATCTCTTTATATAACTAATTCAAGTACATACCTTTTAATTACGAGATATACTTCAATAAATATTCAATTTCTTGTAACGTAATTATAAAACACTTGTCACGACGAACGTCTAGAAAATACTATACAAGCATGACGCGGAGCGTAAAACATTGTAATTCCTTTTCCACCTTATTAAATATTGTAATGTAATTTTTTTAAATGACAAAACTGTGACGAGACTTTGGCTGTATAATAAATGTGGTTAGAAATAAAAAAAATAAGTTTTTCACCTCACAACCTTGGAAGCCTGCAATACATGTTGGCCCAACGCTGCCGAGTGAGAGCCAATACCAACGGGTAGACAGCATGTTTGCCATCTTTGTCATCCCGCCATTATATCCCGCCCGCGGTTGGTGTCGGTCACCGTCGCACGCACGTATTTATTTAGGGTTTATTCCATTGACGGGAAAGTTTTCAAGGGTATTTTAGGAAGAAGTTTGCAACGTTTTTTCTTTACAGTCAAATATATTAAATCGTTTATCGGTATATATATCTGAATAAAGTATTTTCTGAAAATGTATTACATGGAAATAAATAATGTCAATTAATCGTAACCGTCTGCGACTGATGTGGTAGTGTGACAGACACAGCTAAACAAAAACTTTGCGCGCTAACACTATATTTTTATAGTCTTTCTTAGACAACACATCAGTAACATTATTTCAATATATATATATATATGTTAATATACTTACGCAAAAAAAACTATTTTTAAAGTTTTTATTTTGTCTGTATGTTTATCAAGCTAATCTCTGAAGCGGTTGGACTGATTTTAACAGGACTTTTACTAGCAGATAGCTGATGTTAAAAGGAGTAACAAAAATATTATTTCATTATCATCCATCACAACGCGTGTGAAACCGCGAGGCGCAGCTAGTAAGATATAAAAAAACACACCGGAACGAATGTACCTTTTTAATTTTTACAGCTATTTATCACGCCACTGCGAAGCTAAAGATGCTTTGTGTGCACGACTTGTGTTTTCATAATTATAATAAGTAAGAACGTCAACGGTAGATGGTTCAGAAATATTTTTGTAGAGTAAGAAGGTAAGTATTATCTTAGATGTCTATCTCTTTTTTATGCACCTAGGTAGCGAGACATACAAGGCATGCTCTTGCTGGTAGACATTACGCTTGCCCACAATTGTTATAGATCCACCCAGAGCTTCGAAACACCGCAAAGTTACACAAGCTACAATGCCCTTCATATAGAAATGCTTGCGCACTATTGCTTGGAGGCAGAATATCTGGCACTGCGGAGGTACCAGCCAAGGCCTCTTGCACAAGAGAGCTCCAACATAGTAAACCATTCATTCATAAACATCCCCTGTATAATTTCTAAGGCTTTCGCGGTTCATAATCATTGAAATCAAACAACTTTGAACGGATTAAATCGCGTATAATTTTATATTATTATTAGGTCTTTTACCTATAAAATTAAACATTTGTATAATAATCAGCCCATTATGTTCCCTCTGCTGGGACTCGACCATTCCTCTAAGAGAGAGAGGTTGGTCCATAATCCACCACACCTAATATGCCTAGTGCGGATATGAATAGGAATAGGAATATGATAGGCTACTGGCCAACCCATGTCGAAGTTTTCACACGCCCGAAGGCCCTCAACTTAACCTAACGACTATTATCCTAAGATAAACAACCGGGACCGACGGATTAAGCACGGAAGCGTTCAGAAAAATACCACTAGCGGTCACCCATTGAACTCCTGACCGCAGCAAGCGTTACTTAACTTGTTGATCGGTTAAGATCGCCGAGTCAAGATCCATTGCGAGCGCTTCTAAACTTTTTTTATATATAACATTTGTATGAACATTTTTAAATATAAAAATAGTGTTTATTTTTTATTTTAGTTTATCAACTTACTACTGCAATAAAAAAAAATTGCAATTTTGATGGCAGTATATTTATCCCTTTACTGTAGAAGTCTGCCAGAAGACGAACGACCAACGAAAGCGTTTTATACTGCCTCTCGGGTGTTGAACTTTTTCACTTTTTTTTTTGTTGAGGCAAGATCCAGTGAGTGCGGTGGGTGACGGAGAGCTTCCAGCAGTAACTCTTGTAGCTTTGCGATAGTCTGTCGTGCAATGTGAGCTCGCGCGTTGTCGTGGAGAAACAATGGGGAAGAGCGATTAACCAGTCTTGGTTGTTGAATTGCGAGCTTCTTCATCATTGTTTGCAATTCTTGGAAAAAGACACACTGCCGTCACTATTGTGCCATTCGGTAAAATGCTGTGATGTACAAGTCCGTTGCTGGTCCATCACATTTATTTATTTAAGCCAAAACAAATTAAAAAAAATAAAAATATACATACTCGTATCATTTTCAAACCAAACCTGTCCTGGCCCCTTTCGAGTAATATGCTTTCTCCAATTGCTTCCATTATTCTCTGTCGTTTGTTGATTGCATCCTGTTCCTGTATTACTGCTATTTGAATATTGTCATTCCGTCGAGTCTACCCTGTGCTCTTATATTTCCAGGTGTTTTTTGACCGCTGAGCCGAACGCTTACGATTCAAAATTCAAAATTCAAAAATTATTTATTCAGTTTAGGCATCATAGACACTCTTATGAACGTCAAAATTTTTAAATGATTCTACCGCTGTCTTCGGAAAAGAACCACCGCCGAGAAGAAGCAGCAAGAAACTCGTGGGCCATTATTTTTTCAAGTCTTTGTACATTGAGGTTACATATGAGTAGTATTAAAATAACAAATTTATTCAATAGTTGGCTATTAGGCAGAAGTGGAAAGCTTCCAGGCATCTTTGTCTTCTAAGTAGTGACTCAATTTATAATAGGCTTTTTTCATTAGTATATTTTTGACACGTAACTTGAATTTCCCTTCAGTGAGCTCAGTAATGTCTTTCGGGATTTTATTATAGAAACGTACACAATTTCCTAAGAAGGACTTATTTTTAGTTGTCGTGAGTCTAAATTTAGATACAGCTATCCTATCCTTATTTCTAGTATTAATATTATGCATATCACTATTTATTCTAAACTTCTTTATATTTTTACGAACGTACATTATATTTTCTAGGATATACAAAGATGGAAGAGTTAATATATTAATTTCTTTGAACATTTGTCTTAAGGATTCGCGGGGACCCATTTCGTAGATGGCTCGAACTGCCCGCTTTTGCAATATAAAAACTGTCTCTATGTCCGCCGCTGACCCCCACAGCAGGATACCATATGACATTATGCTGTGGAAGTAAGCAAAGTAGACCAGTCGAGCAGTAGCTAAGCAGTAATATCTGTCAATTGCCTAATTTTATGAACCGCATATGCAGCTGAGCTCAGTCTTCCAGATAGTGCATCAACATGAGGACCCCATTGTAATTTAGAGTCTATGCTAATACCTAGAAAGACTATTGCCTTGTCAATTTTCAATTTATTTCCGTCGAGTAATACGTTTGGCTCTATATGTCTTACATTAGGCATGGAAAATTTTAAACATTTCGTTTTCTTTGCGTTGAGAAGCAGGTTGTTTGCGGCGAACCAATTTGAAACAATAGTTAACGCGTTGTTGACTTAAACTAGTTCTCTATCTTTCCTATCTACTTTAAAAATCAGAGAAGTATCATCTGCAAAAAGAACTATGTCAGCAAGGCCCTCAACCATATGTGGTAAGTCATTGATATATGCTAAGAATAAGAACGGACCCTAGATCGACCCCTGTGGAACCCCCATTCCGACCAAAGATCCAGAAGATGTCACGCCATTAATGCCAACTTTTTGCTGCCTATCAGATAAGTATGATTCTACAAGATTCAGAGCAGCTCCACGATTTCCATAGTGGTGTAGCTTATAAATTAGAGTGCGGTGCTCTACACAGTCGAAAGCTTTGGAGAGATCACAAAATACGCCAATGGCATCCTGTGAGCTCTCCCAAGCCTCCAGCACATGCTTGACTAACTGGACTCCTGCATCTGTTGTTGATCTGCTTTTCGTGAAACCGAACTGATTTTCGTGTACAATCCTATGTTCATTAAAATGAGACAAGAGTTGTTGAAGCATTATCTTTTCGAATATTTTGCTCAAAGCCGGAAGCACAGAGACCGGTCTATAATTTGAGGGGTCGGCCTTACTAGGTACCTGATTTAAAAATAGGGGTGATTTTACTCATTTTCATTAGGTCAGGAAAGATACCTCTATCAATACATAAATTAAATATGATCATCAAATGTGGCGCTATAACTTCTATTATTGACTCTAGCATTTTTACGGATAATCCCCATAAATCCTCTGTTGCTTTAACGTTTAAACTTTTAAATGTTTTTATTATTTCAAAAGTAGATATATGTTGGAACCTAAACTCAGGAATTTGGAGCGGGAAGTTGTCTTTCAGAAAGCCCACTGCAACACAAGGGCAAGAATCAAGAGATTTGGTGACTTCTAATGGTATGTTAGAAAAGAAATTTTCAAATGAATTCGCAACATGACTTGGGTCTGAAACTTTTTGGTTATCTATTTCTAGCACATATTCTGAATTAAAAGATTTACTTTTGCCGGTCTCTGTATTAATAGTTTTCCAAACTGTTTGAATTTTTTCATTAGATTTTCGAATTTTATCCCTTATAAACAAAGCTTTTGCGCGTTTTCATACTGACTTAAAAACTTTTGAGTAATTTCTTACATAATCATGAAAATCTTTACTAGAAGTTAAAGATTTTTTGTGATATAACTCAAACATTATGTCTCTACTTTTTCGAATACCTCTAGTTGACCAGTCACCAAATTGTAACCTACCGTTGAGCTGCAGTTTTTTCTTCGGACAGATTTCATTAAATTCTGTACTTACTAATGAAAATAATGTACTATAAATGTCATGTGGATCTTCAGAAGTGAATTCCACCAGACTAAGTTTCAACTCTATATTTTGTTTAAGCTTTTCTAGTTTACCTTTTGTTAGCGGCCTATGTTCGATAACGGTATTTGTCTTAGTTCTCCCGATTTCGAATTTGATAGCGAGGCCATTGTGGTCTGATCTAACTCCCACCATTACTGATTTTTCTGTAGTCTTACAGTTTGAAAAAATATTATCAATGCAGGTGGATGAAGAGTCGGTTACTCTAGTTGACTTTCCAGTTATGCACAAGCAATTTCGCAGACACGTTCAACAGAAAAACCTACTATGTCAGACCGTCCCTTAAATTTTATGTTTCTTTTACAAAAAAAATACACCCTCCCCCTTCAGCAGATATTCTGTTGAACGCACTGGCTACCTCAAAATGTGTAACATTAAATAGCATTTTATCTGGTTTTAGCCACGTTTCTGTAAAGCCTAATACATCAAATCTATGTTTATCTAATAAAAGTTCAATGTTCTCTGTTGTCTTGTTTAAAAGTTTAAACAATTAATAGCTACATTATTACTATTATTAGTACATGTACTAAAAACTACAACATTGTCACTACTCTTTGTTATATTTCCTATAAATGCCTCAATATTGAAAAAAAAATCAAAGTTGAAATCAATGTCAACTTAAAATTACAAATAAACTTATTGCAGTCAAAAAATAAAAGTTTGTCACTATGACGACATGTCAAGTTATACATTAATGTGTTGAGTGAGTGCATGCGCAAGTTCTCTTTTTCAGACAATAAATCTGAATAAGGGAAGGCACATAACATTATTTTACATGCCTTAAGTTCTAACAAAGTGGTTATTCTAGTAATAACCTCTTTTCTATCAATACCTAAACTATGACCTAAGAAGACAACAACTATTGATTTATTATCTATTTTTGAGTTTAATATTGTTTTTTCAATCTGAGCATAGGTTGCTCCCGGCATACAATAGTTCTCCACAGCACACTGCACTGAGTTACTTAATAAGATTGTCGTACAGGATCCATTTTCATCAAGGTAACAATTCAATTTAGAATTCCCTCGTTTCTATGTCGATTCAGTAGTGCTACGCATGCTTCGACACGTAAGTCTCTCTGTTGGTCGCTTAGATCGTGTGGCACCCACTTATCTAGCTTTTTTATCTATTCGATTTGACGCAAACGCTTCAATGTCGTTTTGTCACTAACTCCAGAGCCCGCAGCAAGCTCACCCGTAGTTTGAGTTGGATCTACTTTCTGTCTATCTATATATCCTGGGCTATCGCTTTCAATTCGTCGTTGTTTACAATGGCTACTGGCCGACCGCGAGGCATGCTATTAAACTTAACATTTCCATATTATATGATTTAACCAATAATGGTTAAATCAAATACGGTAATATTAAATATTACCGTGTCATTGGTAAAACACACTGGTCAAAGACTTTTGTCTTGATGCACTGAGGTATGTTGGAAAAGACTTTGTAAAGTTTCCGGATTGCTGCCAAGCCGAGTTGGATTCGAAGATTGATCTATTTTCCAAAATTTATGATTATTAGAAGTAAGTTCCAAATAATAATGTTAACACATTTTTTTATAAAACTATTTTTTAAAACACTAACGCTTGCTTTAGCGATCTCAAATATTGGAGTTTATAGAGAGAAAAATTCACATTCTCGGACAGGATTATTAACACATTATTTAAAATAATAATATATATTCAATTATTACATTTACTATAAAGTGTATAATTTCATGAATAATATTTAATCTACATACTACTAATTATTAACCAGGAAATGTCGACCTGGAGTTTCAAGCATATTGTTCATCTTAAGGCAATAACTAGTATCTATCCCTGATTTCATCAACATGGAATAAAGTTACCGCGATCTCGAGAACTATCGGTCCAATCAGGATAAAAGTGGCCTAAGTATACTAATGCTAAATAGAGCCCATTTCCATTCAAAATAATGTCTTTCTTAATCCGCCGGGCCGTTCCCCTGAGAGGAGAGCAAACATACAAAATCACTCACATTTTTACACACTTACTAACAAACTATCGCGCATATGTAAATATTATATAGACTATGTGCTCGCGAAGTCTAGTGTTCTCAGAATTACTGTTTATATATGTGCGATAGTACATTGCCGAAAAAATTATGGCAAATTTTTTTCCAGCGTTTTTCGCTGTACTTCACAACCTATTATCTCGAAAACCACAAAGCACATGACCAATTATGCTCATTTTCGAAATTCCTCTTTAAATATCGGTCGGTAACTAGCGCCGCAGAAAACTTCCCCCCTTTTCAGGAAAATTATTCTACCCCACTCTAAAATAACAGACAAAAATAAATATATTAAATAGTAGAACATGCATACCAAGTTTCGCCAAGATTGGTTGTAAAATGCAACCTGTACAGCCGTGCGATTCTCTAATGATTCGTCGATGCGCTCGTCGACGAGCTCACCGTTGTCAAATACTTTATTAGATATCGCCCTTGTACATAAGGTTCTTTTTCCAAAGTTTCTTGTCATCTCCTCATTTGTTTCACGGATGTTGTCAAAGATGCAACGATGTTTGCTCTTAGGCTGAGGCCAAACAAGCGTAATTTTGTGAGTCGTGAGTCGCAGAATTTCTGTTGGGATGCCAGACGAGCGCATTTTATTCAGTTACTATCGAACGTTTATAACGGATGTTTGTGTCGTGCAATGGAACCGTTGAAAATTTTGTGTATTTACGAAGCATATTTAGAGGCGAAGAAATAGATAATGCCAGAAAAAGATGCTGGGTAAATCCGCTTAATAGTGAAAGACTGATGCTTGGACAGTTCCACACTTTATATGAACGTTTATGTGCAAATCCAGATTTATTTGAAAAGTATTCATTTGCCATTACATGTTTTTCAAGAATTACTACAACTCTTAAAACCGTTTATTACTAAATCAAACACAAACATGAGACTAGCCATCAGTCCGGAGGAAAGACTAATAATTACACTCAAGTAAGTTTTGAAAGTGTTTAATATTATTTAAAGTTTTACAAACATTGTATTATAAAACATAACTTGATGCTGTTTATTATGTTTCATCAAATGTATTTATAATATTAGATTGAGTAAATTGATTGGTTTCATTATATTCATTTGTGGTGTATCCTCTGTTAATTGGTGACGGGATGTATTGATTGCTATTGTGTGATTCAGAAAAAGGTGATGAAAATCGAGGCCAGTTTGATTGCGTGGGCTGATCTGCAATTTGATACTTCACTTTATTTAAAGCTTTCATCATTTCCATGCGAAATTCGAAATTTTTGTCTCTCTGACATTTTTGACATCTCCGGCAAAAAAGATAATCAATCTTAAACATACGGAGAAGAGATTCTTGAAATGGTATCATTTTTTGGTTTTTATCTTTTGTTCGGGACACCGATGGTTGCGACTCACAAAATTACGCTCGTTTGGCCTCAGCCTTAGAGAATCGCACGGCAGGGAGACCAACGTATAACCTAATAACGGACAGATGACAATTAGGCCAGTCAAAACAGAGACGCTTCACTCGCTTCGCTTGCTCGGTCAATAAATAAACTTTCAGTGTTATTACGACTATTTCGTACTGTGAAATATTTACTTGTATTTTCATGTAAGTTTTTAAGATTGTTATTTTCACAATAAAATTAAGTAGCACACACACAGTACACCTATGATGCCAACTTACCTACAATTATTATGATAATTATTGCACGTGCGTCATTTAACGTGTTTTTTAATAACTTGCTTAGTATCTTAATAACATCCAATTATTATTTTATATTGTTTACTAGCTGACCCGCCCATGGCTTTGCTCTGCAGGCTTGTAAGGTAAAGACATGATAAGGTGCAATATATAAATACGTTATATACCTGAGAAAAAAGTAATATAAATATTATATTGAATAAATATCCAGTCCCTGCAAGACAACTTTTACTCACAGACATTACCTACATTCAGGTCCACGGTTATATAATAAACTGTTGACACGAGTTAACAAATTAAAAACACAGTAACTTCCAAATCAAACGGCAAATAATTAGTTGGCTAGATACTCTAAATTATGGCGATACAGAAACTTATTACTAGTAATAAAATAAAGTAAACTAGTCTTAATATTAAAATACATATAAAACCATTCACACCACACATAATAACATTCAAGCACGTACACACCCATCACATAATATCAGTATGTACTGATTTTATCTATAAACACAACTCGAAACATTAAACTCTCTATTTTCTAACTAACCATATGACCGTGGCTATACATAAATGTAATTTCATCGATAGTTTCTACTATTAGTTTAACTTGCTATGTATAACATTAATTGATTTTCACTTAATCCACCACAGCCAGGATGGACCTGGCTCTTGATATACAAGCCACAAGCCTAGTTTAAGAGTCAGGGACTCATAAAACTGTAACAAGCATTAGTTTTGGAGTAGATAAACATATTTGCATATGTATTTGTATGTGTTTAAAATAAAACAATAAAAATCTAATCTTAATCTAATCATTATATTATATTCAAAACCTCAAACCAGCGTGTGAAAAACACCTAAAAACGTAATGATATTTAAATGTTGACTGTTTTTTTACTGAGGATTAGAAACCTGTAATTAATATTATAAAATACTTGCAATTCCTGTACGCATTCAAAACTACTTCAATATTTTTTTTGACAAACATGTAACTATCTTTGATTACTACGAAAACCTAAAGGTAACTTGATAGGTAAGTGATTCTTTTTTATTTAGCATAATTATACAAATCCTACAAAATTTATTAATAACGGTTATCTAAAGTGTGGCACTTAAGAATATTATATACCAAAATTAACCTTATTAATTTGAATAGTAATTTAGCTATCCTATCTTATTACATTACTTATGTAGGTACATGAATTAACTTACTCACAGACGTATTTAAGGATTTCCATTAAAATTATGACCAAATTAACCTCCATCATTTATAAAAGGTATTTTCTTCGGCAAAGCTGCTTTTCTGTAATAAAAATAAAACGTACCTACGAGTATGTCTATATATATAATCTATAATATATATATAAAAGCCAAAGGTCACTCACTCGTCACGAAATCTCAGAAACTACAAGTGCTAGGAGTTTCAAATTTTGCATGCGGGTTCTTTTTAGGACGTAGGTGCTCACTAAGACGGGATTTTATGAAATTCAACCCCTAAAAGGGTCAACAGGGGTGAAAACATTTGTATGAAACTCCTTTGTTTTTGAACTTATAGTTGTGAAAATTTGTATTTGGATAGGTCAATCAAAATAAAAATGTAGGTCTATTTTGTTTGGATAGTGGTGGTTTAAGAGAGTGAAATGGAGGGGTGAAAGTTTGAATGGAAAGTTTTGTGTTTTCGAACATACAGTGGTGAAAATTAGCATTTGGGCAGTTTAAAACGATGATTCAATATTTATTGACAGGGATGATTTAAGGGGTGAAACGGGGTATAATTTTTATTTCAAGAGTTCTTTGTTTTTGGAGCTACAGTTATGTAAATAGATAACTGAATAGATAATTCAAAATAAATAGTGATGCTTTCAATATTTTTGTCAGGGATGACTTAAGGGGGTAAAACGAGGGATGTAAAAACTACTACATATTATAAACTGTAGAGGTCAAATATCTGTACAATGAAAACTATGCTAAAAACCGAGTCAGGGGATGTAAGGAGTGACAAATAAGTTCAAATTGTTTGTTTCTCTGTATGTGCGTCTGTCTGTTTGTACGGGCTAATCTCCGAAACGACTAGACCGATTTAAATGAACGTATGGTGGTAGCTTATATCCCTGATCAACATATAGGATATTTTTGATCCCGGTAAATTAAAGAGTTCCCGTGGGATAATTAAAAATCTGTAATTACCGTATACGGCGAGGCCACGCGAGCGTAGCCGCTGGCGGGTCAGCTAGTAGTATTATACGTCCAGTTTGGCAGATAGAGCCGAAATGTATAATGATGTACTAAAGAGAAATAAACTAATTTGAATTTGAGTTAGCATAAACATTAATTACATTTATTATATAATTATAATTACCTAGACTGTAGTAAATATACATCAAAACCCTACTTGGTTTAAATATGTACAATGTACTTATGTAATTTAAAATAATTCATAAAGACTTTTAACATTTTGCCAAGAAAACAAATATTGTTAATTAAATAAAATATGGCCTTGTGAATATGCACATTTCAGTTACTTTACTTGTACTGGTCTGGTTACTGATTCTATGAATTATTAATTAAAATGAATACATTATCATATTTCTGTGCTAGTGTGTCTCTGTATCTGAGCCATGTTTATATTCTGTTTTTGAAGGTCATTACGAACCGTCTCAGTCGCAGGTTTGATGAATTCTAGCCTCCGGAACATGCCGGTCCGAAAAGGCTATAGTACCATAGACCACATCTACACGCTACAGCAAGTTATACAGAAGACCGAAGAGTATAACTTGCCTCTATGTTTAGCGTTGAGGACTATGAAATGGCCTTTGATTTGATTGAGACGTGGGCAGTGCTCGAGTCTCAGGAAATTGCCGCTGGAGAGCCAGCAGTTCCATATTGACTATAGGTATATCAAAGTGTTGAAAGGCTTGTACAATAAATAACGCCAACATGTCTGTCCGAGTACAGAGGCAGATTTCGAAGGCAATTCCATTACAAAGAGGCGTGAGACAGGGAGACGTTATATCACCAAAACGTTGACCGATGCATTGAAAGATGCCTTCAAGCTCCTGGAATGGCAAGGACTCGGCATCAATATTAACGGCCTTTGAAGATGAACATGGACAAGACAAAGGTTTTTTTCTGATATGGTGTCTTTTTTGATGTGGAGAAGAAGAAATTTTCAATCAAGTTTCAGACAAAGGTTATGTCAAATGTCCATGTTATTCCTACCCCAGTATCGGTTAGGGATTCAGTTCCTAAATTGTTGACGAATACATCTACCTAGGTCAAATACAGTCCAGCTAGGCAGGTTCAACTTCGAGAAAGAAGTGAATCGTCGAATCCAATTCGGCGGGGCAGCGTTCTGGAAGCTTCGCGAGATCTTCTCGTCCAAAATACCTTAGTGCCTCAAGACAAAAAAATGTCTGAACAGAGTGTGTTACCAGTGATGACTTAAGGCACTGAAACGTGGTCTCTTACTAAGGGCCTCATAAGCAAGTTCAAAGTCGCACAATGAGCTTTAGAGAGCTCGGGGTTTCTCACCGTGATCGGATCAGAAATGAGGAGATCTATAGACCAACTATAGTTACCAACATAGCCCTGAAGATACGCCAGTTGAAGTGGTAACGGGCAGACCACATAGCACGCAGAACACATGGCTGATGAGGTCGGAAGGTTGTTATGTAATAAATTAAACCTACACTTAAAGAAAATAAAATAAACTTTAAAGGTAATGAAAATTTATAATACAATACGTAAGTGATACGTGATTGTAGAAGATTCTAGTGATATTATGACTCGGTGTAAAAGTGGATTTTCTTTATCAATCGGTCGGACTACATCGAGCCAGTCCTTTTCATTTGGGACACCTCCTAGGTCCAATTCAAATATTCTCTCTTTCATCACCTTTCATCATTCGCATCAACAAGAACCTTCTTACATATCCTCGTTCTGCAAGATATCTAGTTGGAATTCTAAGACATATAAGCCCATGTCAAACAGTTTGTATTCTGTGATCTTCAAGATCTTAATTTTCTTATTTTTTATTAATCTTTCGGGTTTTAATCCATCTCAAACCCTAAATTGGTGTTTTATAAATAATATGGTAAATGACATAAAGAAGTCAGAAATAGATATAATAGATATAATAGATAGAATACTGACCAGCGATACAAACAAACAATAACGATTTAAAATGATGTTATGACAAATGTATTACAAGGTTCTGGAGCGGAGACCATGTACCGGCAAGCGCAGCGTAGGCGACCAGATGAAGGTTGCAGGAGGCTGTTTTTTTTTGCTTTTATCGTCTGACATATTTAGTCCTTTTGATCAATATACAGACTGACTGGTTGAACACTTTACATAAACAAGGACATGATAATTCATGGTCACATGAAACGTTTGAAAAAATAAAATTAAAAAAATACCGTTAAACTACAGAGGAAACCTTCATTCTATGAATGTGCTATAACTCGAAAATTATGGACACCGTCCGAACGGGGTTAATGACCCAAAGCGCCGCGCCGCGTTCAAAGGAATCAAGCTGCGTCCGAACGGGGTTAATGACCCAAAGGGCCGCGCCGCCCGTGCCGCCAAAGGATGCCGCGAATGCCGCGATCGTCGGCCGCCCGCCCGGCCGCGCCGCGCTTTTATTACTACACGCGCGCCGCGAGTGACCATGTTTATTGTTTTGAGTAGACAATTAAAGTTAAATTAGGTAAATATTAGGCACCTATTTTTTTTTCTTAATTAGAACGAGAATCGAGTACTGAGCACTATATATCAATATGTAAAGTGTTCAACCAGTCACCCTGTATATTATTTATTACGCTCTTCATTTTTTACAGTTTTTTTGGTAATTAAACGGCTATTCATTATGTACTACTAATTATATTCACTATCACTATCACTATCACTATCACTATCACTATCACTATCACTATCACTATCACTATCACTATCACTATCACTATCACTATCACTATCACTATCACTATCACTATCACTATCACTATCACTATCACTATCACTATCACTATCACTATCACTATCACTATCACTATCACTATCACTATCACTATCACTATCACTATCACTATCACTATCACTATCACTATCACTATCACTATCACTATCACTATCACTATCACTATCACTATCACTATCACTATCACTATCACTATCACTATCACTATCACTATCACTATCACTATCACTATCACTATCACTATCCCTATCACTATCACTATCACTATCGCTATCGCTATCGCTATCGCTATCGCTATCGCTATCACTATCACTATCACTATCACTATCACTATCACTATCACTATCACTATCACTATCACTATCACTATCACTATCACTATCACTATCACTATCACTATCACTATCACTATCACTATCACTATCACTATCACTATCACTATCACTATCACTATCACTATCACTATCACTATCACTATCACTATCACTATCACTATCACTATCACTATCACTATCACTATCACTATCACTATCACTATCACTATCACTATCACTATCACTATCACTATCACTATCACTATCACTATCACTATCACTATCACTATCACTATCACTATCACTATCACTATCACTATCACTATCACTATCACTATCACTATCACTAAATAGTATAAAACAAAGTCGCTGTCGCTGTCTGTCCGTCCCTATGTAAGCTTAAATCTTTAAAACTACGCAACAGATTTTGAAACGCTTTTTTCAGTATAATAATATCTACTGACTGATTCAAGAGGAAGGTCTATATGTATGATACATGCATAATATTATAGAGAGACATTGACGAATTTACAGGTTTCTAATGTGATGTCGAAAATAAACATATTTTTTGCGCTTACTTTGCAAACGCTGACTGAACCCTAGGAGATAAATCAAAATGATGTACTACGGTATTGTACATCTTAAAAAGGTCAACAAAAAAGTCCGCAATGGTATATGTCTATCTATTAAAGATAACCCACAATAACCATTTTTTATCCTTTACAATTTACGTGAAAAAGTGGCTGATTTAGGAAGTTATTTTAAGCAATACAGCATTAATCATTAATCCAATTAAGTTCAATATAGATCAATATGGCCCTTTACAGCATGTACTTGAAAATGAATATTTTTAAAGATACTAAAGATTTAAAATGCAGGGACATAGCGGTGCGGCGCGGCGGTTAGATTTGAGCGTTGAGTGTTTTTCTCATGATCAATTATACTCATATGTCGCTCTTTCAAGAGTAACTTCTAAACAAAATATGTTTGTATTGTGTAATGACAAAAAAGCTGTAAACGTTGTTTATAAGGACATTATTGTAGTAGGTAGGTATACTATTTAGTATCAGCATTGCACCCGTGCGAAGCCGGGGCGGGTCGCTAGTATCCAATAAAATGATCGCTATTTATTTCATTCACTATTAGTTCATTTAATATTTTTTGGTTTTAATTCTAATCCATATTTTTGTTCTATTTCGTATCGTTCTCTACCATAAATGGAACACTACAATAGGAAGTGTTCAGCTGTTTTCATTTTGCCGGGTTCACATAGACAGAATGGGTCATCCTTACACTTAAACCTCTTAAGTTATGCAGAGAACCCACCATGCCTGTGGGCCTCATATTTCTGACAGCTTCATATGCCCTTATTGCATCCGGGAAAACAGTTTGGTAGCCCCGGCTGTTTCACTAGACTTCTCTGATTCCACTTCCGACAAATCCCAACAGATTTGTCGCTTAACAAATAAAATCGGGCACTGGTCATAGTCCGGTTTCTTTATGATCCCAAGGGCTGCTTCCTTGGCCAGTTGATTGGCGCACTCATTTCCTTCGAGTCCCGCGTGCAGGCAACGTTGGGTGCAGGCCGCTTCCAACCGGTCCTTTTGGAAATTAGTAGGGGAGACATATGTTCAGTCTACGGCTGAGATTATGATGATATATCTTTGTAAATTTTTGTTTAGCAAAAACAGACTTGCGTGTTTTTGTGGTGCTTTGAAAAGACTGTAAAATACGACTGTTTCTAATATGTATAACTTATGAGCGCTAATTGTCATTATTCCAAATTCTATTCAAACCCATTCAGCCGTTGCAACGTAAAGAATTAACACGAAATATTCACTCACTAACGTACTGACTTAATAACTTGCATTTATAATATTAGTGAGATATTTCAAGATTATAATATATTATGTAAGTATATTATTATTTTTGTACAAAGTATGATCAGCGGGGTTATGTACGCAAAATCATACAATATTTCGTGTCACCCATCGAACTTGAATGCATCGTTTGAATCATATTATATCGCTTCAATATGCATCGTTTGAATTAAAATAATGCACTGTACGTCCGCAGTACTAATAACAATTTTGTTTTGGATCAGCACGTACCATTCTGCTTAAGCTTGTAGGATTTCATACAGCAAGAGATAAAAGGAACCATTATAGGATAAAGTACTATTAGCTCTCTAAACAGGGATAGACGGACAATAAAAAAATCCTTTAAGGGTAATTTTTTTCCGTTCAGATACAGAGCTAAACTAAGAAAAAAAAAGCAAATGCAAAAAATAAATTTTCAAAAATGCTAAGAAATGCATAATAAGTGTTCATTCATATAAACCATAAGACATTCTACAGTGTTTCATAATTAAATGTCAGATAAAATCAATTATGTTATGGACCTATAACATGAAGCTCTAATTACTTACACAGATGGTCGCAACATGCGCAAATAGAAACTTAACCATTCTGTGGCCCGAGCACGAAACTTTGAGAACGTGTAACGTAATCGTAACGTTCACGTATTCAGTACAAACTATTATTTATCTAGTACAACTGTGACACAGGTAACTCATAGTTTGTTCAGTATACGTCAACGATACGATAACGTTACACTTTAGTAAATGTTCGTGCTCAGGCTACTGTTATAGTATAATTCAAACCGCTCCATCTACTTTAACACATGTATATTTTATGCTATATATCTATAATTATTTAAAGGTCAAATCAGTTCAGGCTTAGACTTTGTTCCTGCTAGACGACTAGTAACTAGAGACTGACAATAGATATCATCCGAAGTTCAGATATATAATTCTATACACAGATCTCAAGATTAATCAAAGTCTAGAAAATTATAAACTGTAGCTTCAATATAAGTACAAAAAACTACGTGTATTTTTTTATAGCACGATCGAACTATTAATTGGTTTTACTTAAGATTTCCTCATAAATCAAACTCCGTGGAAGAAGTTACCTACTTTAGTGTCATATCAAAAGGTTCAAATATATCAACAGACAGGCAATAGTACAGTTAACCTCAATCCACAATGGAGAAGCTACCAGAACATAAGATACTGCAGTTTCACCCTGACACGCTCCAGCGTGTGAGGAGAGACCTTGCTCTAGACAAACCAGGACAAATGGACGCGGCCATTAAATTGTTGGACGATTGGGTCAGGAAACAGTCGCATTTTACAAAAAAGGATTTTTGTGAGTAACTTATGTTTTTGTCAAATAAGGTACTGTTATATTATATTAACGCTAGGTACTTTCTTCATAGTAATACAAAATAATTCAACTGATTGTATTTATTAGTAGTAGTAAAAATAACAATGGCATTCGTGTTCCAGTTGTGAATCGCTTGTAGCAGAGCTTGACTGGTTCTTATCCCTGGCCAGGGTAAATGTTTGTGTTATGATTAGAAATATTTGTCTCGATCTTTGTGCTGTGTGTGTGTGCCCCATGCCTCCTGTGACACAGTGAACTCTAGTGCGGGAGCATGAATATGGAAACTTGTATGGATGGACTTTTTTGTTGTTAATGAAATCGCAGGGTGAAATGGTGAATGTCAGCGTGACATCTCGCCCTATCTTACCCTAAGGCCGCTCATGGATATATCCCCATATACCTCCTTTCGTCACCCCCGTGGCTAAAGGGAAGTACATATCATTTTCAAACCTTAACAAAAGTGATGTCTAGAAGCGCGTTCGAATAGCCCCAAGTTGGCGAAAATAATGCTAAAAACGCTCACAAGGGCGTCATAATTGGAAATCTGTAGGTCAAAATGTTGTTATGGACTCTTTTCGTTCAGCGTTCGCAAACATAATAAATAGTTATATTTAATGCCACCAAAAAGTGCAATTTTTGACCCACGGTTTCCGGTGCATGGTTGTTTGTGATCGTTTTTTTTAAAACTATTTATATATAATAATGTGATTTTAGGTATTATGCTCGGTTAAGCGTTTGAGTAAGGTGAGGGGAAAAGTAGCAAAAGTAGCAAAAATATAGTTTTTGAGCTTTATGAACGCTTTAACAAAAGAGCCAACAATGGTAACGCTACTAATGACCTCATTGCTAATCGAACGCACCTTAGAATGAATATCTATTTAACCCCTCCAGTGTCTAGTTTTTTCAGTTTATTTACGAACTACGCATAGAAGTTCAAACAAAAATACTACCCTTGAATAGTTTGACCAACTAAAAGTAAGTTTATACTGGTGGAGTGTATTGGATCTGATAAAATTTGTTCCAAACTCGAGGTCTAAAAATGAGCATACACTTTATGTACGCGCGACACGCGATGGGTTAAATGTAATTTAAATAATGATCAAAATCTCGCGCACTACAGACGGCTGTTATGCTCACCGTCTCACTAGAATGCATCTTATTATATTGTATGTTTTTATGCAAATCCAAAGATCACTAAGCCTCACTAACTGACAAAGTTCAACAACTATTAGGGAACATCTAGGAGATATGCTATAGTCGTAAATTTTAGTAAGTAATACTCTGGAAATTCGCGTCAGTGTAACATAATCGTATCGTTGACGTATACAGTACAAACTCTGAGTTATCTGCCGTTCGATTCTCTAATGATTCGTCGATGCACTCGTCGACGACCTCACCGATGTCAAATACTTTATGAGATATCGCCCTTGTACCTAAGGTTGTTTTTCCAACGTTTCTTGTCATCTCGTCATTTGTTTCATGGATGTTGTCAAAGATGAAACGATGTTTGCTCTTAGAGAATCGCACGGCTGTGCCAGTTAGCTATTCTAGATAAGTGATAGTGATTACTGTGTACGCCAACGTTACTATTACGTTACAGTTACGCAAATTTTCGTGCCAGGCCCACTGACGAAGCGATGAGGTCGCTCACCAAGAAACCCTTTTACTTCCATTCGTTACCCATGGTACTACCAGTCTTACTACTCGTAGTAAGACGGGTATCTTTTTTTACCCGTGTTACAACTAACTGCTCTAGTAAGGGAACATAAGGGAATTCGCATTACTCATATTACTACTGGCCAATATCTGTTCAATCAATTCTAGTTGAAATTTATTCCTATTTCCAAAACATAAGCGACTAAAATTTACATTCGACTTGAAAATAACACCGATTCAGGCATTAGCTGTGACAACTGTCAAAGTCAAGACAAGATGTCTTATTTTATGATTTTGATTTCGTAGAGTCTAGTCTTTTTGAGTCGAATGTAATTTTGACATTTTAATTACATAGATTTAAAAAAAAAGGATATAGTCATAGGCTGTGCGATTCACACAGCCCAAAGAGAATATAATAGAACACAGCCTATGACCGCACCCAATGGAGACTGATTATACGTGGTCGCGATCCTCAGCAGTGAGGGAACGAGGAGAAGAGAGAGAATATGGGTAAGGAAAATTCCCCTATGTTATTACTAGAGCAGTCAGTAGTAACACGGGTAAAAAAATCCCGTCTTACTACTGGTAGTAAGACTAATAGTAACATGGGTAACGAATCTTTTTTTCAGAGATTAATATACAATTTGAGTTAAATTTTGGTTTGCATCAAAGTATTGGGCTTATTAAACGTAAAAGTTTCGTTTATAGATAAGAAAGTTAGGTACTCACTGGTTATTAGATAGTTATCACCAACATTTAGGAGAACATATTTATCTAATATCAAAACTGGCTTTACTCACGTAATTAGCCGACGTTATCGACCTAGGTTTCGGGCACGATCTTGCAGCGTAAACTCCTTGAGGATCGGCATCGGACATGCCCGAAACCTAGGTCGGTAACGTCGGCTAATTACGTAGGTAAAGTCGGTTTTGATATTAAATTAATATGTATAAATTACTCACGAGAATTTTCAAATCAAAATTTACAAGAACTTTTGTCGCAGGTGACACAATTTATGGTTAGACATATCAGGTACAAATTTACATAAACCATTGACTAATTAGATATTGTGTACCTTGTGTTTACGATACCAGTATCTACCTGCAGGTTTCCTCCAAGTAGGTGTAGATAAATAACACTTGTTCTAGAAATTATGATTAGTACTAAGATTACGTTTGAAACATGTCCTATTGTTGCATTGTATTGTAGTGACAAAAAATAAATAGTTTTAGAATAAGCAGTTGATAACAAGTAAATACTAGAAACCCAAAAAAATGGTAAGTAGGTACTATTTTTTGGGTTTCCAGTTTAGAACTACATTTTTGCAGATAAAGGAATGCATTGTAAAAATATCAGCTATTTAATAACCTTATAAAATAAATCATGTTTTTCAAAGAGTTCTAGGTTAAACCTACTAAGGATTATAATATGTTACAGCTCGAGAATACCTAGAAAGAACAATAATTTTGGACAAGGGCTCAATAGAAAGGGCAAAGTTACAAATGGATAGACTTTTTACGATGAAAAAAACGGTACCCCATTTTTTTGATAAAACGGATGCTAAAAACGATTTTGAAGACATCTACGATTATTTGTGAGTATTATAACGGATCAGAGATTTACTTTAAGTGGTACGTAGGTATTATGAAAATAAAAAGACGTTTTTTAGGTAAGCGTAGTATATGACCACTATGTTACCTATGACTCGATTTCAGTAATGCTGCTGTCGACAAACCCACTATGTAGGGCTTAGCGTAGGAATAGATTACTCTTCTTTCTTACCGGTGGCTTAGCGCTTGTCGAGGGTGACAGCTAACCAGGCAGGCAATAAAAAGTGACTACCACTATGCTGTAGATTTCCTAACTATATTACTTTCTCTGAAAGCCTGACTCGAAGCGACACCTGATAGGATGTTGCCCCCTTACTACTCCAAGAGTTAATTACATTTTAATAACAATTTTATTTACGCCAACGTAGTCTAACCTGGCACCTGTCGTTTCAAACGCAGGGTCACTAGTAGCTAGGCTTATGGGGCCTTCCTGATTCTTAAACAAGTAAATTTATTCGTCAGTCGGGTGCCTCGATAGTCAAATGGTCAGATGTTTGACATCATGACATGGGAATCATTGATCATTACACATTTCGCTTACTACCTGGCACTAGGAAAACTGTTTCTTGTGCATGAGCCCCTTGAGGTAGTTGTCATCGCAGGATCAATACAAAATAGTGAGACAAGTGTAATGCATTGCTATTACAGAACCAGCGTGACCATTTGTTACTTTAAGATCCTAAAGAGGTTGTAAAGGCTTCCGTAAGAAGCCGAAATAATTGTCGATCGTGATGTGCAATAACGCGTAAGTCTCACGTTAATCCCGATCCATTTTTACAAAAATTTGAATCCTAGACTAGATATCGTATTAAATTGATCATCAAATTTTGTACAGACTTCAGAATTTCGTAAAAGGTTATTATATAAAATTATTTTTGACTTCTTTGCAGCGTCGACGGACTGCTGCCTAAAATGACAAAGGAACATTACAGAATAAACGCTGTAAAAATAATTAAAGATGGTTTGACAACAAAGTTGTTAAGACTTATTTATGCGTATAAATTTCTGGTAATTGACAACACATAACAATAAAATTAGTTATGGTATAGTATAGTTCAATCGTTAGATTAATCTGTTCTATTTTATAGGAGTTTTGAGTCAAGTTTGTAGGAGTAACGATGAGAGATTAATAACGCATATTGAATATGAATTACTACCGTTTAAAACATATCTAGCCGCTTAGTTTATGTAGTTGAACTGGCAACTAACAGGATATTTTTGATTTCTCTCAATCTCAAGGAAATTTTTAACAAAATGTAAATAAACCATTAGTGTTGTATTTAGAATAGCACTCATCACGTTTTGTCGTTATATTTATAAATCTTTATGAGATACATCAGGAACCATCTGGCAGGTTTGATGATTTCCAGTTTTCCGAACAAGCCAAACTTCAAAAACTGCTAAGCTATCCAGCATTGCTTACAGTGCCTATTGGTAGAATTACTAACTTTACAAGTTCTGGAAGCCCTCTGCGAGCAAATCCATATATAGGTACTATAAGTGTACCAGCACACACGGTGCTCCGTAGCGTAACAGAAATACATATCCCTCAAGGCATTTTATATAAACAGTATATATTTGATCCCTCCGGATAAATACTTGGTAATCAATAAAAATATATGTCCATGTACTGTTCAATGTTTCATCCATCGACCCTGATATTACTCTAACTACATTTGTATAAATCAATGCCATACCATTAGACTAGCCGGTTGGTGCAGTTAATAGCAACCCTGCCTTTTGAGCCGCTGGTGCCGGGTTCGAACCCCGGACAGGTCACTTGTATGAACATGATTTAACTTAAGAAACGGGATATGAACCATATATTGTGTTTATTTTGAGATCTCGTTGAGTTAGTTTACTCGTGGCGAACTGTGCCGAAATATTGAGAGCTCAAAATAAACACAATACATGGTAAATATACCATTTTTAAAGTTAATTCTTGAATTAGTGACCATGTCAGTTTAAAAACTTGTATTAACATGTCTGTTTGACCAGTATATTCGTATGTTGACCATTACCATGGTTGTCTGGAATAGATCACTCTGAGCGGTAAGACCGATAGTGACATTTAATTTAATGTGTTTCATTGTTGAATAATGTTTTAAGGATAATATAATTATAAGATCCTATTAATTTGTTTGTTATACTTTATAATGTGGTGTTGCGATAGAGTTTATCTATCTCTATATCAGTCAACACTGGTGCTGGTAGTAATGGGGTCTGCCTAGTTTGGGACCACCTTGTGGATGTTATCCTATATTTATAGTATTACTTTTCAAAGCACTAACGCCTGCTTTAGCGATCTCAAATATTGAAATTTATAGAGAGAAAAATATATAGTGACTATAAAAATCACAAGGGTTGCGATGTCAATGCGAAAGTTCAAGTATTTCTAAATAATGCTTCTATCGGTTGGATGGTACTGATAACTGTCCAATAGATGTCGCTCCGTGCCCGCAAGATGGTTAGTCAAATAGAGAGTTTAAATTCGATGCTCGGACCAGATTCTCGGTGGCCTAGTTGGTCAATGGCGTCTGACACGAAGAGTCAGAAGACGCGGGTTCGAATCCCGTCCGAGGATGTGAATTTTTCTCTCTATAAATTTCAATGTTTATCCTATATTATTGTTGTACCTATACCTTTATTATATTTAGAACACAGTCGCTTTTAATAGATTTGATAACAATATCCAATATATAGCATGCATGCCCCTGAGTCGAGCATGACAAAGATATTGGATACCCTACTCTTGGAAATTCAACTCCCGGTCAAAAATATGGTATGGAGAAATAAGTACACATACTATGAAAGACGGGACTGAGTGTTTATTTTAGTTATTTAAATATTATTATTATATTTATTTGTTCTTTCAGCTATACGAACACATTAGAGCAAACGAATACTGTTCCGGATTTGTTGGAGTGTTTGATTTCAGGAACATCGACATCATGGATACGTTTGCACAAATTCATATACAAGAACTAAATCAATTAGTTATATTTGTAACGGTAATATTTCATATTATTTTATATTAATACCATAATAACAGACTGTATAAGGTTAAGAACAGGAAAGGGGGTTACCTCCATGTTAACATATGTAAAATTTACACGCATATTTATTGTGTAATAATGTTAGTTGGCCAGTAACTGCATCTTGCCGTGAGTCCGGCTTAGAATAGTACCCCCCAATTCTTCCCGTAGGTGCCGTAGAAGGCAGCTAAGGGATATCAAACCAGGAGGTGGGCAACAGCACCTTCTGAGCACAACACTGCGCTTGCCAACCCACCTGCTGAGTATTGGCAAAAAATTGAAAGGGACAAATAGAACCAGGCTCCCAGTCCCCCTGGCTTGAGTATAGGCTGGCAGGGGGGAATGCACAAAACTTCCCAAGCAAGACGTCAGTGCAGGCCTCATCGCCCATAAAACGAATAAGAATAAGAGGTTATTGGATATACCATATTAAATTTTACAGAACGTTTGATTTACTTCCAGACATAGAGTAATTTGGCACTGTATATTTGCTGGATGCGTATAGCAATATAATACGCATAGCTCTATCCAACTTGTGAGTATGGAAGTATTGACGCTCAAGGAAGATGAGGCGCTGGATTAACACATTGGATACTTTTTATCATCATCATCATCATCCGTCATTATGCGGGTGAAAAAGCGTATTATTCTTGGGTACAACATAGACAAAATAACAAGACCTCCGCCTACGTCAAGATCGTAATGATGACAGTTCTGTCAAAGTTTGTGTCAGTTTCTGATAGCTTAGAGCACGCTATCATTTTGACAACTCAATACACTGGACTTGCTCGGCCACCGTCAAGGGCGATGAAATTTAATGAAAGTTTTTTTCCATGGTGATTAGTTTTATATGTATGTAGGTATTGTATTTTATTATTAGTGTTTACTGATTGATTTACTAAGTATTTCAATTTACGCATATAATACTATTATAACAATCGCGTTTGACCATGTGAATAATTGATGACTTTTTGGTATGAAGATAGATATGGGCTTGGAGAAGATAAAAAGCTACTCGTAGTACTAATCCTGCGCAGACGAATATGTTTGTAAGGCACTTCCTGGTGCCATTAATACAGGTTGCTCTTATAATTGAGAACCCGTTGAAAATATCACTCACGATCACCCATTAAAGTCATGGCTATATGAAAACCTTGTTGATCTGTTGATTACGGCTAGGTACGTATACTTTGTTGCTAATTATAATGTATGACGAAGGCCGTTGCTTTTAATTGACAGCATTTTATATCACCTTACCAAACAGATAATATGTAAATGCTATTTATCTTATAGTAGCTACTGTACAAGACTTCGTTCGTGTAGTAGGCTCGGCCTTCGGCCTCACCATTACCTCCCAGCTGTTGTTATTTTTTTTATATGTAAGAACCTTCTACGAAGAAATAGAAAGCATTGAAAAAATATAAATGAAATCGGTAAAGTCGTCTCAAGTTATAGCGTGACCAGGAGAAATAGGGTTTTTTTAAATATTATATATAACTAGAGACTGGCCACAACTTCGTTCGCGTAGTAGGCTCGGTCTTCGGCCATGCCATAACCTCCCATCTTTTCTTAGTTTTTCTTTCATAAGAACCTTCTGGCAATAATTAACACAACAAAAAAAAATTACCGAGATTGTTCCATCCGTTGTCAAGTTATAGCGTAACCAGGAGAAATAAGAGTTCATTTTTATATATATATACATAGATATAAATAAGTAAAAGATTATCCAAAGCATAATCCAAAAATTTATAACTTTTTTTATACTTCATAGTTGTTGTGTTTTACGACTATCTCAATTGATGACTAGAGTTACATAAAAAAAAAAAAAAAAAAAAAAAAAGTTGTGATCAAAGATACTAAATATTTAGAAAAAATAATAATTTATTAAATTAAAGAATATAAATATTTTACTATCGTTGAGGCTTTTTATTACTAATATTACCTTCTCCTAGGGCTCAAAAGCCTGAGCTAGAGATCGAATTGAAAAAATGGGCGTAGAATTGGCAGCTGGCCTTTAATATCCCTGGGCTGTCATAGCAAAAACAGCATAGAACAGAAAAATATATTTATTGTCATTAAAATAACATATAAAACATGATAATAATAGTAATAAAATATATAATAAAATATCAATAAAAATTAAATGATATAGTGGTAAGCTCGGTACTGCATACACTCGGTGGTCCACGCAGGGCTGGTTTTCAGAAATAATTATTTTCTATCATCGCTTTAACTATTAGAGAATTTAAAAATAGTTCAGATAAAATATAAATAAAATGTAAACATAAGTACATAATGGATTTGATAATACCAAACTTTACTCTGAGAACGTTATTGAAACCGTGCTATTTTATAAGGGGTTACATTTGCATGATACTGAATCAAATTGTAATGTTTAATATTTAACTATTATATATTTTATAATTTTTCAGGAAGGTTACCAGCTGAGGGTGAAGGCTATGCACATATTAACCTCATCAAAGGTGATTGATATATTTGTGCGCCTCTTGAAGCACCTATTTAGTGAGAAATTAGGAAATAGAATTAGTGTACACATGACTTTAGATTCGTTGCATAACTGTGTACCGAAAGATCTTCTTCCTGAAGAATTTGGTGGTGAACTGAAATCACTGGTCGATTTAAACAGTAAGTATTTTTCTTATCGAGAAAAAAAAGCTTATTTTTAATTTTCGTACATACCTTAATTTATTTTAGGGTATCATTCAATTTATTAATTTTACTAAGAGGGTTCAAACAGGGTGGTACGGTTTTTATGGATTTTCTTTTTCACTCAAAACTTTGTACATAAATTTAAATCACAGCAGAGCTCACGAGTTTCACACGATATTTGCGAGGAAAAAACAAACATATATTTCTTTTATAACGACAAATACGATAACTAACAACAGTATGAAAATTATAAGAAACGGGGCGCAAGTTTTTTTTCCACGCGCCAAAAGCAAGGTGATTAAACATACAGCCTACTTCAAATTATAAATATATAAGATGCAAATATTTCAATATTTTATAACTAGTTATAGTGAAATATCAGTAATTCGATAATAATACATTTTTGTTTGACTTAATTAAGGATGAACACAATTGATATATTCCAAAAAAATACATGGAAGCGACATAAGCCCTTGTTGTTGCTATAAAAATATGTATTATACGGTTAAATTGAGAAAGCTCTGTTTACTCGCCTACAACGTGTAGTAATGTACTAATTTAACTTTGTAGGACTAATATTGTCATGCACTAGGTTATATGTAATTGTACTATTCACGAGTATGTCACTATATAGCTCGGTTAATGGCTCTAAAAGCTTTGTAATAAGGCTCTCTTTACGAGCAATTGTGTTGAATAATAAATATTTAAAAAAAAAAACTTTTAATTTCTTCAAAACTACCCCCATAGCGCTGCGAGGGAGTTCGCGGACGGTACAGCTAGTAATAAATATAATATGGGACAACAAAGTCTTAAAGCTCCAAGCTAGGCAGAGCCTGTTATATGGTTGCCTGATGACTGAGATGCATTCCCAGACACAAGTCAAACAGACATGGTCATGCACACAAATGCTTGACATGTCCGGGGATCAAACCCCGGAGAGGTAAAATAAACTAAACAAAGTAACAGTAAAATATTATGTCTCAATAGTGTAGTATTGTGTAGTGTTGAAGAGCACTACAGGAAGCAAACATATTTAAAGTACTTTAATTTATTACTCTTATTGATAATATTATTAGAGTATTAATTAAATGTACTCAGGTTGGTGTCAGAACTACTACGACTTACTAGTTTAAAAACTTAAATTATGTACTAAAGCTTTCCTTGTTTGCTGGTACGATATTAAATCTTATGTTTCTAACTTTTCAGATGAATGGATCGAAGTCTTTAGTACAAAAGAAAACATCGAATATATGAAGGAGATAAACAAAGCTACAGTCGACGAGAATCTTAGAAGTGATGAAAAAACACGAACGAAGATATTTTGAAGTTATTAGGATCTTTTAAAACTTTTTGCGTAGACTAGAAAAAAGGCAACTACATTGTTACTTAAAATATACTTACATGATAATGATTTTTAGTCATTATATCTATATTTTTTTTCTGTGTATGTCTAATTTCGGGCTCGAGTTAAGTTAGCAAGTAGGTAAATAAATAAACAAGTTAAAACACTTTTTTATTAATTCTCTTAATATCATTGAGTACGTCTAGTCGAATCGAAAAAATCATCGTGTCTTAAAAAAATGTTTTTGAGTACCTGCCTTCTTTAAAAAATGTACATATATTTTATTATATTTACTCATATACTAATATATTACCAACATTTGTTAATTTATTAGATTTATATTTTATTTTCACTCATAACTTATTGTGTACTAAACAAAAATGAGGTATGTATTATACTAATCAAGGAGAACCCTGTGTGAACTCGCGTGCGTTGTAACAAGTAAATTCTTCAATATGTCGCACTAAAACTGCCCGTAATATATCGCATACAAAAAATAATAACTATTTGGTGCCCTTGTACAATTACATTCAAACGATGTATTACTTAGCTTTGGTTAGGCTTATATACATTGAAAAACTTTGCTTGTTACACATGCGGAAAATTTATAGCAACTTGCACAAAGGTGTTAGTTAACTCTTGCTTTTATCTCAGGAACTAATCATTGATTAAAATTGACGCACAAAATCGGAACAAAAATTTCTTATCTATTCTGTCCGCTTATCTGTCGCTATGTGACATCCTCACATCCATTTTATTCAGACATCCGAAATCGTTCCTGTTTTTCCAAGATAATTGATACTTTCGCCAATTCGCTTACAAGTTTTTAAATATTTCTTATTCTTTTTGGATTTCTCTTTTTGCTGATGACAGGTATGACCCAACAGCAAAAAAATAAATCCAACAAGTACAATTTGACAAATTTGATACCGACTGCCATTCTATTCAGTTATTGGAGTGTATCTCAAAAACAACTGAACGGAATTTGATAAAATTGAAATGAGACCACACGGAATGCACCAGCTTTCAAACAAAAAAAAGAATTTTGTGAATCGGTTTATCCAGTCTAAAGTTATGAGGTAACAAAAATAAAAACATACAGTCGAATTGAGTACCTCCTCCTTTTTTATGAAGTCGGCAGAAATGCATTAAGCAAATACATACCTACGATGGAACACGCAAAAAAGATAGATAGATAGATAGATAACACTTTATTGAGACGCCACATTTATGACTTATGTATGACATTTATGACAATAAAATAAAAAAACAATGCCTTAAACTACGTGCAACAATGGGCGGTCTTATCGCTCAGAGCGATCTCTTCCAGACAACCCACTCGCAGAGGAATAGGTATACAATTAAAAATGGACGGTAATAATACAAAAAACAGTAAACACACTATAAATACATAAATGCTATATTAAATAAACTAATAAAAATACATAAACAGCATACTTTTATAATATATACTTAATTATACTAATAAAATTTATATATATATATAAATAGATATAAGATACTTAAGTATCTTTATATTTGCGTAGCACCTAAGCTACTAATACGATTTGATGATGTGTACAAAAAAAAATCTAATGATGATGTGGAAGTGGTAAATTGAAAAACATTTCTAGAATTCGAAATATTGTATGCAGGAAGATTTACTTTGTTAATCTTTTGTAACAAAACTAGAAATGGACTTCCATTCTGTTGTACTCAATGAGGATGTATTATTACGATGTATTATTATTATTACGTATTATACACTTGGTGTTGACGCCTGACAATTTACGAAGAGCTATCCAATGTTGTGAATCTTGACCGCAACATTTTTTGTTCGGAGGGTATCCGAGTGTTTTTTCATCCACCTTCAACTTCTATTTTTAAAACAAACTATGCTCCGCGTTAAATTGTGTAACATATAGTTAAAAACCAATAAATAATACCAAATAAATGTTCGGGAGTTTTCATTGGATACCCTGCGAGATTCAACACTTGGCAATAAATAACATGATAATTAAATCCACAGCATCGAGGGTGGATACTTTCTCGTGCCCGCCTTGCTGTATACCACCTTCAAGATTGTGAAGCTGGCACTAAGCAGTGTTTATGAACTTAACGCAGTAATGAATCAGCCCACACCAGGGGCCTTATTCGGTATATGACCATCCGAACACGTAACACGCTGCGTTACGATATGTTCAAGGAATGATCGTGAAGTCCACACAATTTTACAACCATTCCTTATAGATATCGTAGCTCGCCGCGTTGCGTGCATGAATGGTCATAACGAACCAACGATCGTATATATGATCGTTGTAACGAACGAACTTGTCACTGGCGCCATCTGCTGTGTGATTCTGTAATGATCGTGGTTGCGTTTGTCGACGAGCTCACCAATGTTAAATACTTTATGAGACATCGCCCTTACACAAGGTTGTTTTTCCAACGTTTCTGCCGTGCTATTCTGTAATAATTCGCCGTTGCGCTCGTCGACGAGCTCACCGATGTCAAATACTTTATGAGATATCGCCCTTGTACATAAGTTTGTTTTTCCAATGTTTATTGTAATCTCGTCATTTGTTTCACGGATGTTGTCTAAGATGCAATGATGTTTGCTCTTAGAGAACAGCACGGCTGCGCTCGCCACCCGTCCGGTGACGCTGTAAATACCGGTAGAGGCCAAGGGCATTAATCCGTTCCAAAAAAAAAAGAACGAACTTGTTATTCACCATTCTGGAACAAGTGCGACATCACCTTTGGCCGCATCATTTCTGGTTACAAAATGAGACAGCAGTCAAACTGGTGAAAACCTACTGCCAGAACGATCAAATATGTCACACAAAAACACAAAATAAATAAAATTCCGTAACCCTTGCTTGAAAAAAAGGCGTTTTGTATGCTATTTACATCTTTGATTTAGTAGATGTTATGCTAAGTTGCAAAGAATTAGGTTACTTACTTATGAAATAGTCGATTTTCAATACAGGCATATAATGTTCATACACTAGCCTGTATTGAACATCGATACACATCGATACATCGATATCTTTAATTTTACGAAGAATAATCACAATTAATTTTATCTATTAGGCAAAATGAGCAAAAAAGAATCAATATTCTACTATTTTATTAACTCAAAGTCTAAATTTTTATATGATTTTAAAGCACTAAAGCCAGCTTAGCGATACCAAAAATTGAAATATTAGAGAGAATAAAATCACATCATCGGACAGGATTTGAACCCTCGTCTTCCGACATTTTCTCTCTAATATTTCAATGTCAAAGCCTTAAATAATTTGTTTCCATTTTGTTCCTTACTTAAAACTAGACCAAAATAATTTGTTTCTATTTTCTTCCCTAGTTAAAACGAGGGAACAAAATAAACTACTGACCTACGAATAAATAATAAGTCAGGAAATGTAACTGCCTTAAAAAATTACCCAACAAAAGTGGTGTTCAAGTAGGCGGGGCTTAAAAGTCGTGTTCAGTACGTCATCAGTCGGGCATTTTTCTTGCAAGCGAGCACACCTCAAATCTTTTAGTGGTGCAGGATCCATACAAGATTAAATTGTCCAGGAATCACTGTTATTAGTAAGTAGTAGCAAAATTATAATTATATTCAAAGATATTCAAATACGTAAACAAACCGAGATGGTCAATACTATGCAAAATTAAGTCAGTCTATTTTTGATTTTATGTATTTTTTTCAGAACTGAATATTGACAGCAATGTATTTTGCTTATTTTGTTTTATTTTCATTTCCTTGCCGATCCAATGCAGTAAAATAAATGCCCCTCTGCACTTAAGCTAGAAAGACAAGAGTATGACTAGATGCCTGTGAAAACCGGCATTATATACTTACTCTGACGAAAAAAATAAATTGAAAGAAATTGTATATGTACCATGTTACACAAAACGGCATTACAGGACAGGAAGTACCTACTGTTTTTTTATATTACGTATATCTATTATGTATATCAAATCTTATATTAAGCATTTTTATGCTGATGATTCGTCTCGAAAGAACATCAACATCTCTAAGAAATACTATAGAAAATGAACAAATTACAGTAATAAACGATTACCTACAGTTGCTTTAAAAATAGTTCATTGTTTGGTTGCATAAAAGTACGTTTAATGTTTCAAGGTAATGAAAATTTACCCTCTGATTTTGGTGTGGGTTACTTGAGTTGCTCATAAATATGTCAGTAATATCAACACAATGCTTTTCTAAAATACTTGATAATGAAGGTATTCTGCGACCAGGCAAATAACGAATGTTAAATATAAGCGATTGTTTTTTAATCTCACATCACTACATTGCGAAGAAAGAGTCTCTTTTAATTACTTCTAGATGAAAACTGAATAAATTAATCATATTTATACATAACGACATAAAGTTCATTGAATTTTAAAAAGTAACCGATATAAAAAATCACAAATAAAAAAAATTGTTTATATTATTGACTTGGTCCAATCCACTTGTTGCATTACCAGCAGTCGTCCACGCCGCTATGACTCAGCTGTCATAGTAGACGTTACAGCACGCGCGTGAATCAATCCTTGCTTTTCTTCTGAATTGAAACTAATCACCGGACATGTATTTTTGTAACCTAGGAAGTAATTCGTATTTGAAATCATACGTCGTTTTGGTTTGAAGAGCCACTTTTAGTGTGGAATTTGTTCTGAGTTATGCTTCCTGACTTATTATTTATTCGTAGCTACAGACAACAGCAGCGGAGAATACACGGCCCATTGCACTACAACATTATACGCTTAGTAATGTTGGGAAATTACTGGACGTAGGATATGTTGTAAGCGCCTACTCTACTTTCGAAAACATGGCGAAATTCACGAATTACTGAATGTAAGTGTGACAGAATTGTTCAGGGACACATTTCCTAAGATATTCATCCAGTTTAGGTGTCCCGCATCAAGCCCCATGGCATGCTGCTTAATTTAGACCCTAGTGAACACAACCTACACATTTTGGGAGATACCATGTCATTCTTGGCGTATATTCTAAGCATCTTCATGAGCACATGGAGTTCTAGAATGTTCTCTCGACCATCGATGCTAATTAATCTTTCTAATTCTAAACTTTAAATTAAAGTTGGTAGGTTACTTTTTCTAGATTCCGTCTTGGTTGGTTTGGTACCACCGTAGTACCAGATTATTATACTACCACGATGCAAAAGTAAGCAAGCATTTGTGTTTGGATATATATTGGCTCTTATTTCTTACGCTCACCCGATACCTTTAATAAAGTATTAAAAACGGAGCATACACACATTGACCTGTTCACAAGCAGTCTGACAGCAGTGAATACAGCCCTCGTCATAGCATAGATATCAAGTCATAATATACATTGTGTAAATGTTCTATTCAACCTTGTAGTTACTCCTAGCTTACTTTTTAATGCTGTTTGAGGAGGCTCATACTTGGCTTTTTATGCATATATTATGTTGTAAATTATATTGTAATAGCCTCCTAAACATTATAAATAAAAATAAAATATTTGAGCGTTGACACTTCGATTCCATAGAACAGCTTAATAGTCTGCTAATTTTAGTAATGATTCAAGATCTAGCCACAATCCAACATGGCATACTACAACATTTAAAACTGCTATAGAAAAAGGAGCTTTAGCTTTTCTAGATGTTATTAATAATGAAAAAATCATTAGAAACTCGAAATTGTATGGGACACTAGAAATAACTACAAAAATAAAATAAAATGATTGTCTTACGTATTGGATTATCAAAAAGACACACGAGTTGCTACTCGTAATAAAATAACTATCCATTTCTGGTTCCTAAAAATATGTAGATATAAAATAATGTTAATATAATGATAAAAATAATTCTTTATTGCAGACACAATGTCCAAAGATCCAAATTTCACCGTCAAATTTCATGAACGATTTTTAGTCATTCATTTAAAATTAATCTATTTTTAAGTTTGTTCTGCTGACCGTACTTATATGAGTGAAGTTAGCCGAGAGCCCGTCCTATTCTTATTTTAATCGCATTGTACTTACTTTTACTGCAATTCTCCCATAATCTGCCGTGCGAGTCTCTAAGGCCTCATTTACGGAGACGCGGCGCGTCGCGCGTCGCGATAGGCTGCGCGGTCCGCACTAAATTCAAATGTAGGGCGTTGGATGAGTGCGTTTACGGTGAAGCGATTTTACACGCGTTTGCTTGAAATGGAGCGTGTTTTACGGCCGAGCCCGCGGATGGCATCGTCACGTCTCACGCGGCGTTTATCGCGGCGGCGCACGCTGCGGCGATTCTCGATGAAGCGATGCCTGTGGCGGAACCTTCTGCCAGTCTCATTTGGTAATCGTACAACACAGACGTAGTTACCATCGCAATGGAGTATGATATGATCGATTTTTTTTTAGAAGAAAATTGTATCTTAAAAAGTGAGTTATTTAATATAAGGAGTGGCCCAGTGTTTACAGCAGCGGAACATGAGAAGTTTGGGGAATATGCAACTCTTTATAAGTCAATAAGAGAAAGAGGTTATGATGTATTTCATGGTTATACACGGATGTCTAGTACAACTTTTGATTACATAGTAAACAAAATACAACACCGCATCAGTACTTGTAACAGCAATATATCTGCCGAAGAAAAGTTACTACTGACTTTAAGGTAAGAATAAAAACTTGTGTTTTTTTAGATCTTTTAATCAACATATTCTTATAAAATCAACTATTTTTTAACTAATTAACTAATTTGACACATTGACTTTCAATTAATATGGACAACTTTTTGTATTACCCCTTAAGGTTGAGGCTACATTGAGGCGCGACACGAACTGCGATACATGAGCGATTGAAACAAACAAATGTATCAATGCTCACGTATGTGGCTTCTCTGAATATCAGAACAATCTGTGTAGGCACATACGTCAGCGTTCGTACATTTGTTTCAATCGCTCATGTGTCGCAGTTCTCGTCGCGAATCGCTAAATGATTAAAAAATAACGCGTTAAATGTAGGTAGGTATAATAACATAATTATTATATTTTTGTAGTAAAATAATTAAGTTATAAGTTCACTGTGCAGAACTTTCATTTTCATTTCCATCATCCGCTGCAGGAGCCCTGTGTTCATCTTGAAAATCAATATTAGGTCCTGATATTATATTTTGTGTTGAAGCACAAGGTAACATGCTCGACGAACCACCAGCATTGTGTGAATCCGATGAAAAGTATTGGGGTTGAGATTGAGATACAACATAATCGCCCATAACAGGTGTATTATTCTCAAACATATTAGCGTACTCGTTCTGAGTTGTCATTTCCAGTATCATTTCACTTACTTTGTGACGAAATCGAAGTTTTTGTAGGTTTGTTAACCTTTTAAACGGAGGTAGCATACTCATAAAGAACATGTAATCTTCATCATTTTTCAGTTCTTCTTCTTTCTTATCTTGTATTCGTGCTTTAATTAATTCAAGTTTTTCCTTCTCTAATCTCAACATTTCATTCCTCTGGTCAGAAAGAGAACGTCGAGGTGCACTATCACACGTCGACAGATTCGTATCAATGGATGGACGTGATTCTGTCGTTCTTTCATCATCGTCATTAATAGTAGAGAGTGGTGACATACTATCTTGGGATAAATTAGCTGGATTAGACAAATTACCAGAACTTGGTGCCGGTAAAACTTCGTCTTGAAGAAATCTCATCAAATTATAATATTTCCATTGCGGTATCCACTCGGTATCTTCACTTGCAGCACCCGACCGAGGTGTGGGCTTCTTTTTCAGTTCCTTTCTGTACTGATCGCGGAGGTGCTTCCATTTTTTTTTAACTTCTGTAACTGAAACAATCGACAAGGTAAAAATATTAAATGGAACAATAAATATGGCTGTGTCAAACGATTCAGGCAGTGGTATATATGAGTATCTCTGTCTAATTATTTAGAATGCTCACGAATTAGACAGACATACTCATACATACATACATGAAATGAAAGATACTTGCAGAACTTTTCGGACTTCTACCACTGTCAAAAGCCCGAAGTACGGAAAATCCTAGGATCCAACTCGTGACGGTAAAAGTCCGAAATGTAAGTACGACACTTACATTTCGGACTTTTACCACCATTTAGTTGGTAAATTGATTTACCGTATTTCGGGATTTTACAGTAACATATACACATAATCACTTTTAAATATATTATTATATAATGTATTTTTAGAATTTTCATAACTAGGGTTTTATTACATAAAAACATTAGGTAACCTAAAAAAATAACTTATTTTATTTTGTTTCAGTTTTCTAGCCAGCGGAATACCGTACAGAAGATTAGCTTATCATTACCGCATAGGTACAGCAACAGTATCCAACATAATAGTTAAAACATGTTCAGCAATATGGTCTGAGTTTGTAAATATACATATGCCGAAGCTGTCAGTACAAGATCAAGAAAAGATTGCCAATGACTATTTTGAACTATGGGGATTTCCTAACTGTATTGGATCTATAGATGGGAAGCATTGTAGAATAAAGTGCCCTTCTAACACTGGGTCTAACTTTTACAATTATAAAGGATATTTTTCTGTGGTTTTGCAAGGGATAGCGGATGCACACAAAAGGTTTATAGCAGTGGAAGTAGGTGGGAGAGGTCGTCAAAGTGACGGTGGAACATTTCACTATTCAGTGATAAATAGTCTAATCGAAAGTGACGAATACAATATTCCGCCAGAAAGTCGTGTTCCAGGGTCTTCGTATACTCTACCGTATGTGCTGATAGGAGATGAAGCATATCCTTTAAAAACTCATTTACTTCGACCATTCCCGTCAACAAATTTGACTGTCGAAAAAGAGAATTTTAATAAACGACTCAGTCGTGCAAGGAAATGCATAGAATGTGCTTTCGGAATAATGAATGCAAAATGGCGAATTTTAAATAAACCCTTGGAAACTAAATATCAAAATGCATGTATTATAATTAAAGCCATATGTCTCATTCACAATATTATAATCGACATAGATGGACACACTGACAAGGACTATAATCGCCCAATAGTGATGGAAACTTCTAGAAATCGTCATCTGAGAAACAATTCTTCTACGTCAAATGCAATTAGCACACGTAATATGTTTATGGCTTACTTCACAGAAAATCAACTATAATGTTTTTTTTTGTATATAGAATAGGTATACTATAGACCTAATTCGGTATGTAAAGATTTTTTTTGGTATTTTTTTTATATTTTTATTTCGTAGATTAGGTCATTATAAGAAACTAATTTCAATATTTTTGTTTTATATTCAGTAGTTATTTTATAATATTTTTTTGAAAATTTGAATCCTATGACGTCATTTTTTTGCACAAATATGTAGTTGCGTTGAGGAGCCAAGAAAAGCACGCGAGTAAAAAAAAAGAAACTAGAACACTTGACAGTGACACCTACTAATTCGTAAGTCTCTATTCAATCAAAACAAAAGTGCAAAAAAGTGACGTCATTTAGAGGTCAATGAAAGTCGAATTATTTCATCGTTTTTTGTTAAAATAAATGGCATCTTATCGTTTTAAAAGGTCAGAGTAGAAAAATAAGGGTTTGTAACATAAAATCTCGAAATGGTTTCGGAATTGGCATAGGTTAATTTTTTTTAGCATACCGAATTATCAACATATCTACTTGTTTAATGGGATGCTCCATACCGCAGTTAGTACATACATTTACCTATTATATTACGTTTGTTTAATATATGAATGCTATTTAAAATTGTCTAATGATAACTTATTGCTAAGCGTTCCTGCACATGATGCCGTCACCGTGCCGACGCCGCGCCGACGCCGCACAATTACACTGTAGATACGAGTCGCCACCGCGCCGCCGCCGCGCCGCCACCGCGCGCGTTCCCCTCCCTCCGTCTTCATTCCTTTTCCGACCGCTTACGAAAGTGCACTTTCGTAAGCGGTGGCGCGGTGGCGAGCGCGTTGGCGGCGCGGCGGCGGCGCGGTGGCGAGCTTCGCGCGACTCGTATCTACAGTGTAATTGTGCGGCGTCGGCACGGCGTCGGCACGGTGACGGCATCGTGTGCAGGAACGCTAATGCTAAATAGTAGGTACTTACTGAATAGTGATGGAACTACTCTGTAGCACATGTAAAGGTTGCTCCACAAAAGATAAATGTTGTGTGGAGGCACCATAACAAAGAATAATAATAATATAACTATTTGTATTACTGTTTAACTTGTGAACAAATAAATATTTAGTAAGCATATTAAACAGCTTGTTATTTAAATAGGTACCTACTTACCATCCATATCCACAATTTCTGATACTTCCACCCACTTTCGTTTGGTTATCACTCTATTTTTATGCTGTGAATGACCAGCCATCCACAACTGGGGTCGCTCCTGTATTGCAGAAATAACTAGTTCCAATTTTTCGTCATTCATGCTGTAAGTTGCGACACGTGCGCTCTCATCTCTCGCTAACCTAAAACTAAGTCGGTAAACTGAGAACCCCGCGTGCGCCGCAGCGATGCCCGCCGCGTGCTTCGCTACACGCTTGAGAATACGACGCGGGCGCAGCGGCGGGCCGCGCCACTCTTCCCGCCTCGCGTCTCTATAAACAACATCGTATATTGCTATAAGTTTGTGTTTACGCGTGCGATGATACGTGCCGCTTCACGCGCCGCCGCTACGTAAACAATAAAAACGTCCGACGCGCCGCGAGACGCCACGCCACACGCGACGCGCGACGCCCCGTGTCTCCGTAAATGAGGCCTAATGATTCGTCGTTGCGTTCGTCGACGAGCTCACCAATGTCAAATACTTTGAGATATCTCCCATGTACACAAGGTTGTTTTTCCAACGATTCTTGTCATCTCGTCATTTGTTTTACGGATGTTGTCAAAGATGCAACGATGTTTGCTCTTAAAGAATTGCACAGCTGACTGCAAAATATTATTAAAATTCTTTGTTTTTATGTCTCTCTAATTTTGTAAGGTAGGTATGTATATTGTATGCTTCCTACTCGTATATTAAGTATTATATTGACTTATTACAAGTGACGTCGCGATCAAACATTTATTTCTAATTAGGACATTATTATATATAGTTATATATAATCGCCTCCTAGTTTAATGTCTCTCTAAGTTCGTAAAGTAGTTATAATATAATGTATAATGATTCCTATATTAAGTATCGCACCGATTTATTACAAGTGACGTTGCGATCAACACTTATTTCTAATTAGGACACTATTATCTATATATAATCACCTCCATATTGACTGACAATTCATCCTAGCAGTGTCTAAATCGCTGGGGCTAAATTGGCTGGCGCGCTTTTTTACCAGTTTGACACAAAGTAAATAATAGTAGGTGGTCGATGCCTTTTATGTTGTAAACATCCACTAGGAAAAGATTATAGGCAGTGAAATCAATTTACTTCTGTGTCTTCGTACCTATAGCTCAAGCGAGCGAAGCCGCAGGCGGTTTATCTATAGGTGAATGGTTATATAACATTCTGAAATACGTATTGGCTTATAAATGGATTTTACTTTTATATAGACGTGTTTGAATTAATATCACCAGTTTTCCCTAATACTTCGTCACAAAGCGACGTCTGCGAAAGAGGTTGGCCACTTGAGTACATATTGCGTCCGTAAAAGGGTTAACCTCAAAAAGGACAGATAATATTAAACTTCAGTCAACTTAAGCTCACAATGGAGAATCTACCCGGGCATAAGATGTTACAGTTCCACCCTGATACGCTCCAGTATGTGAGGAGGGACCTTGGTCTGGACAAACCAGGACAGATGGACGCGGCCATTGACTTGTTGGACGATTGGGTCAGGAAACAGGCGCATTTTACCAAAACGGATTTTTGTGAGTAGTCTTGTTATTTGTGTATAAATTCAATTTAATAATGTTTTTTTTTTCTCTTTTGCGATTCTGATATCTTATATTCATGTTTAACCCGTCCGCATCAGCGCAAAAAATAACAATAGATTTATGAATGAAACTTAACTCGAATGAGTCTTGCTGATTCGGACAGATTAATAATTTGAGTATCCAATACAAGAATAATTTGTATCAGCTATCCAGCTACAATCCATACATCTGTCCATCCATCCGGTTTTCTCGGCCTTATAAAGGGTTAAAACACTCTTGCAATAAAATGAAAAACCGGATCAAATTGGTTATTTTTGTATTGGCCACTAATATCAAGACAAATACACAGACAGATATCCAATTACATACATTTTACGAGAACTTTAAAATTATATATACGGAATTCCGTATTTACATACTTACTAGCGCGACTTCGGCCGGGTAACAGTATTTAGAATATGAGTGTAAATACCCTTAGTTTTTAATACTGATGCTGCCGATGGCCAAAAATAATAATTAATTTATATATTTTAAGAAAAAAATCTGTATTAATGAAAACAAAATATATAGAAATAATTATATGCTGATGTTTTTTTTTATATTCACATGGGAAAATTTACTTAATCATCGTGTATAGATTGATAGACAATAATTATTGCACACACTTACTTATGCAAACTTAATGCTAATTCGCATTTTCATCCTGCTTACCTATGTGTAGGTAATAAATGGAAGTGTATTTGGTAGTGCTAAAATTAAAACTTGGAAATTAGATTGAGCGTTTGTCGGACTCGTCGCCAACTACACCCTCAGTGGCAAGCTTCCATGACAACTAAAAAAGACACGGCGCGGCGTTGCTCTGGGTGCCCTGATGTCCGAACCTTACTTTGCTTCTTAAATATTAATAATTGTTAATAATTAATTAAATAATAATTACCATTGTTAATTCGATAATAATTGTAACATCACAGTACACACCAAAACGTTTCAATATTAAGTCATAGCATACATAAAAGTATTTGTTACTAGCTGGTGCCCGCGACTACGTCTGCGCAGGATTAGTAATTTGAGTAGCTTATTATTTCTCCAAGGGCATATCTATCTTTATACCAAAATGTCAAAAAAATATGTTCATGATCACCATTGAAAAAACTGTCATTACCATTAATCACACTTGACGGTATTTGTGTTACATTTCAGCACCCTTGACGGTCGTCGAACACATCAAGTGTATATAGCTGTCAAATTGACTTGGTCCTTGACTAAGCTATCATAAACTGACACAAACTTTGACATAACTGTCATCATTACGATCTTCACGTAGGCGGAGATCCTATTATTTTGTTTGCTGTGCCCACGCATATTACGCTTTTTCGCCTGCTTGGTGATGGATGATGATGATGATGAAAAGTATCCTATGTGTTAAACCAGCGCCTCATCTACCTCCATACCAAATTTCATCAAAATTGCCTTACCCGTTTGTGCGTTACTGAGTAACAAAGATCCACACATCCATACAACCATACTCACAAACTTTCGCGTTTATAAGGGTCGATGTCATTATAACAATGAAATTTCGTTTGTGTATGGCCGTGTGACCTTTGATGCAATATTTTATTTTATTTGGAAAACAAACCTAACCAAATAACAATATATAAGACGAATTACAATTAACATGTTTTCGCATATAGGAATAAGAAAAGTACTTGTTTGTCTAAATAACTTATAAAAGAAGTACCTATATACTATAAGTAGTTATGAAACTTAACAATTATGACAGAAAATAAACAACATATTAAAAGTCTTTATAACGATTAACAGTCAATAACTAGATTCAAACCAGGAGTCAGAAAGAATATATATATATATATGTGTATGTATATATAATAGGATCTTAGCATCTTATAATACGAGTATGATAGAACATTAACACAATATTACACAATTTCTTGTTTCCTTTTACAGCTCGAGATTACCTGGAAAGAACAATAATTTTTGACAAAGGGTCAGTTGAAAGGGCGAAGCAACAAATGGACAAGCTCTTCACTATGAAGCGATCCTTTCCCTCTTTCTTTGATAAAATAGACGCAAAAAACGATTTTGGAGATGTACATGATTACTTGTGAGTATTCTAGGATAATTAGACATAATAATATTGCATTTTTAGTTTCAAAAATACGTATCTTGGGATGAGATTTGAAACCGCGTCCTCCGATAATCCGTGTCAGACACCATGACCCATAGGCCACCGAAACTCCCATCTGAGCATGGAATTTAACTCTCTTGTTTGCTCTTAACTGTCCCCGTTAATATAAGCATACGAATTTTTTATCTCTTAAAATTGCAATTATAGATTTGGATTAGCAGGCGTAAGTACTTTTAAGACGCGCTCGTATCCTGATTATAGTAAAAAGCAGAATTTTTAAACACCTATTGTAACGAAACGGATCGATAATATATTATGAAAAAAATACAAAGGTTAGAAACAGAATAGGAAAAGAGTAATAACCGAATAGAATTCATAAATATAACTCTCTTTCAGCAGAAAAAATCCTGAATAGGTCCACAAAAATAAACTTTCACGTCCAAACTATCAGAATTTTCAGCGATAACACTATTTTTTTTAGGTAATACATAGCCAACGTATAGTACTAAAGTAGTAACTAGAAGTTTTTTCAATTATGTTAGTATATATCGAAAAATATAATGAAAAGGTACAAAATTAACGCATTTTCGCATTACATCGTCCAATCTAACAAGCCATTTTCAACCTTACGTAAAGCATCGTAAATGATTTTAAATTTGGGGTTGGACCACGTCTTAAAAATCATATTATACATAAAAGTAATTAGATATGAATAAAATTAGGATAATTTGACTTAGTTATACGTAAATTTCTAATATTGTTTTAGGTTCCACAACTTACTTTTCCTTATAAAATCAAGTTTTAAGTAGCTTTGTCTCATAATTCACAACGTACTTGTATTTGGACTTGGTACTTGGACTGCTTTCAAATAGTTTATAAAGTCAACCGGCTTCTAAAAAAGAAGAAAGTATTCATATCGTGTGGTTTTTTCAGTGTATTACCATATAACTTTTTACCCAGTGAACTGATTGATTTTGATGATTCATTCATTAGGTATTTTGAAGCTTTCTTATGTATTTCTATTTATTTCATCAAGATCATCTGATCAGATTTTTTTTGAAATAATTTGTCATCAACATCGGATATCGCAGTTTGGAATTAAATAGAATCTCGATAAAAAGTAGCCTATGTGTTGTTTTTTTTTTGTAAAAGATATTTTCATTCCATATTTTATACGAATCCGTTCAGCAGGTAACCTATAAAATATATATAAATCCTAATAAATATATATATGTGGGCAGGGCACATAGCACGCAGAACAGATGGCCGATGGGGCCGAAAGGTTCTGGAGTGGAGACCACGGACCGGCAAGCGCAGCGTAGGTCGTCCACCGACACGGTGGACAGACGACCTGATTAAGGTCGCAGGACGACGTTGGATGCAGGCCGCTTCCAACCGGTCCTTTTGGAAAATCATGGGGGAGGCCTATGTTCAGCAGTGGACGTCCTACGGCTGAGATGATGATGATGATGATGAAATATATATCCAAATGGGCAAGTCCCTTGACTAGCCCGCTTCGTACCGCCTGTGCTCTTAACCCCAAAAGATTACTTTTTGAATCATTTTCATCCAGTTATTTCATATTTCACATAATATAGCGTCTTTCCCACCGCAACAACAATGCTAGCCCACTAATGCTTCTCGATAGAAAATTGGTTTGCTTTGCGGTGATGCTAATGGTTGAAGAATGATTTTTGCACCAGCAACTAGTAAATAAGTTAAACACAAGACATATAACGTGTATAATAAAAGTAAAATATAATCATGAAATATGCGGCTTTGGAGGCACTTTATCATTTCGTGCTCATCGCTGTGTAGACCATATTCTTACAAATATATTGAATGTATACCTATCTATACCCTAGTGCACCTAACCAGTTTTAATACAGGAGCTTGTGATATATAAAACAGGTTCGTAAATAAGTTGATATTTTAGTTTTTTGTTTTTTACTTTTGGTTTGGAAATAATTACAAAAATGTTGGTAAGATATGCAAAGAGAATGATAATTGAGGTACAATTACTAATCTTGATTGTGGTTTATAAAGTCAAGGAAGTTTAGGTTCCGATCCGGTTTAGAAGTGTAACCTAACTGTTAATGAGATCCCACTTACTGTATTTAAGTTTAGACTTCAACAAGTTTTTTCACACTTTTTGGTGTTGAAGTCGGTTCCATTTTTTGGTACAGAAATTTTTAGTGACCTCTACCAAGCCTCTATTTACGGGATCGATGTCAATAATGATATCATCACGATAAATCAACACTTTTTAGTTTTTAGAGTGTAACTCAGAAACGGCTTTACCGAATTTGATGAAATTTAAATAAGGTCACCTCGGAAGTATACTCTACCAAACAAAAAGAGAATCGGTCCACAAATGGGGGAGACATCGGCTAACATACACATAAAAAATACATACAGACGAACATAATAACCTCCTACTTATTTTGAAGTCTCTTAAAAAATTAACTTTATATATTATGGTAACTCCGGGGTTTTTTTTCCACGAGATCATGTTAGAAACGATATGAAATATATTTAATAAAAAGAAATATAATATGTAAAATCATAATCAATATGATTAATAAGATAAAACGAAAGCAATGAGCAGCGCATCTATTCGTATAATGCAGAAGTACCTAATGGTGACACATTCATCATCATTTCTGCTCCTCACACTTATATTGGCCTCGGTCAGGGATCGAATTTGGAGCCCCAGGGTTCAAAGGCATGGTCGCTGCCTACTGAGCATACAGCAGGGTGAGGACGTCATCTGTATAAGATGATTTTGTCTTACGTGTCTTAAATATTTTGCATCTATTTTTAGGACTTAAATTTCGATGAATGCAAACTAGACGTTACTTTATATCAAGTTATATCGTAGCTGTTTGTGTTTTATTATCTTGAATTAATTCAATAAAAAAATCAACGCCATTTTTGTTTTTTTCATTGCCATCACTTGACCCACGATATTTATAGATGCAAATGTTTGACTTACGAATGTCAAACGTAAACATTTGAAGTTTCAATAGAAATGACGTAGTTCTGAGCTAGTTTTAAATTACACATTTTATCATTCCAGTGTCGATGCCGTCCTTCCGAAGCTGACTAAAGACCACTTCAGAATATACGCTGGAAAAGTATTAAGAGATGGTTCTACATCGAAAAAAATTAAATTGGCTTATGTTTTTGGAACCTTGGTAACTAATTTTGTTTCTATACTTTGATAAGCATTTATTGAACCTGATACAATGTTTACGAAAGGTAAGCGATAGTTGAAGGTAAAGAAGGTATTTTTATATATCTAAGACACATCCGTAGTTTATGTCTTGAGCATCAATACTTCACCCAAAGAATTATACGGGCTCGAGAGTAATAAATGTTAAACAGAGTGTTACTTTTAACTTAAGAAGTTTTAATTCACTAGCCTTGATGATCAGTGACGATGCGGTCGATGGTGGCCACACTAGGCCTAAAATAGCGATTATCTCTCAAGGACAGCTGCCGGTATACACTGTTAGGTGCTTAGCGATAGATTTTCGTACTTAAATGATGGCTTACCCCAGACTACAAACATACGAAGATTATAAAAGGCTCAAAACAAAAACTAAATACAAAAATAGGGATTAATCCCGTAGCCGTATAATAGACAACAGACCCTTGTTGATCCTAAAACGAAGTGTTTATATTCTCTTTGGTTGATCCAAACTTAATCACAGCCTTCAGCTGTCGCGGAACCAGACACAATAAACTATTGTTATCCTGGTTAACGAAAATAGTGTCAACTACACTTATTGTTATCGATAAAGTCCTTTTCAGAAAGTTAATAATGTCTATATTAAAAATCGGCTACACTTACGACTCACTTGAAATTACTTCAATTCTGTGACATACGAGAACGGGCACGTATCGTTCACGTGTGTAAAAAATCGATTACACTGACTGAAAATTTACTCTAAAAACAGCGTGAATTACGGTTGAGTACAGATCATACCTTTTATAGTAATTGTAAAAGAAAAAAAAAAGAAACGTGAAAAAGTAGATTCTCAAAACCAAATTTCTGTCCAATTATAGCGTTAGCAAAAGTTAAATGAGCTGAGGTGTTCGTACGAACGAGAATAGTGTCAAAACCTTTTTTTAAAAACATCTATGAAAAGGTACCTGGAAAAAAATACATGAAGTAATTGCATGTTTTTGCTATATTTTAAAGAATTATTTATTTTAATAAGTCCTTTAGTTACTTCAGAATAAAAAAAAACATATACAAAATTTGAGGATAAAATAACTTCCGGTATTTTAATCTTGAATGTACACATAAGCTTGATTAAAAAAACCAACTTTTCTACCATTATCAGTTAGCTAAGTTCAATGCAATTCTATCAATATGATATGTTTCATGTCTATAAGCCCATCCAAAACCGGGATATCGTCGTTTTAGTGCGCAGCGTCGCTAAAAATTTTTTCCGCAAGGCAGTGTCCATCCTAAAAATGGGTGTTTAATAATTATCGGCAGGTAAAGGGTTATGAAATTGATCTTTTAGCAATTCACTACTAATACCACTGATGCAGGTCGAAAAATCAATCATTTTCTAACACTTTTGGCGATACTTCCGCCTGTATTAATTATTGAAGCTTATTTAACCGCTCTTGAAATATATCTGCAAAATGAGGCGTTTCAGAAATATTTTATTCTTTGTGACAATGACATATTATTATTTATTTATTATATTTTTCTTATGATATGTAATTTATTGTTATTCATTATGCATAAGATTATATTAATGATTATTGGTGTAATTTACCTGAAATAAATAAATTTGATTTGCCTTGATATTAATGTGATCGAAAGTGATATTACGTGGTTCGTGCAACGTTGTTTTTTTTTCTTCGTTAATCGCTTTAAAAAATTAAAAATGAGCCCGCTGCTTCAAAAACATGATTTAAACAGGACGGTGATACATCCACATACTTATATATGTGACTGTAATTTGACTACTAGAATAAAAAAAATCACTTGATGGTAATGTACATAATGTATGGTCTAATTCTAATTCTCTAATTCTAATTCTAAATCTCTTCAGAATTAGCTCTATTCACATCTACATTAACAACTTGAGGAATGGCAAATGTTCAAACGTACGAGTTCACTTGTACAGGAAAAAAGTGCGATTCTCTAAGAGCAAACATCGTTGCATCTTTGACAACATCCGTGAAACAAATAACGTGATCACAAGAAACGTTGGAAAAATAACCTTATGAACAATGGCGATATCTCAAAATATTTGACATCAGTGAGCTCGTCGACGAATTATTAGAGAATCGCAAGGCTGGACACGTCTTTAGACTTATTCAGATTTCCGTTCTGTAAGCTAACCTGCAAAGCTAATAGCTAACTTACTTAGCGTATAGGTTCGGTTGTCCACTGAACTCTAATGGCATTATCCCAAGATTGTCAAATCATAGTCTTTACGTCATCGAATATAGTGATCGCACAAGACATATAAATAAAAAGTGAAGTGAAGTGAACTCTGATGTCTCCCAACCGTGCCTTCTTATTAAAGTCAAAATCGGTTTTAGCGCTGTGATCGCCACAAAGTAGACCCATGTGACATCATGGATCACGTCACCAAGGACGCCATTTCGCAATTTCAACGACCAGGCTGCAAACTGAAATCATCGTAAGCAGTCCGTCAAAAATCACAAATCTTTGACCTGTGCGTAATGCGCTAGCTAGCATCTGTCTGTGTTCGGGTATTCCATGCCGTGAGCACCGTGAGCGTGATTTCGACCCATACCGAATCGCTGACAGATCGCAACTGTGAAAAGCGCGATACTGGATCGGAATGGAAATTAGTGATCATATCGCCAAAATCAGTGTTGACGCCACTCGGAAAGCACCCCTAGATTGTCATAGCATTGGTATTGCGTATCACAATGCCCAACGGTGACTATTAAATTGACTGTTAACTAATTTATTGATTCAGGCGTTACTTTGCGGAAATCCATTATCAAAAAACGATATTAAAAAATATTTAGTGACACTTCCGCTGAAAAAAAACAATGATTTTGGCCTATTTGGGGGTGTGCACCACCCTCCCTTCCGTACAAACTACTAATAGGTAGAAAACAAAAGACGGAACGGAAGTCTCACAAAATTGTTTTTTTTAAATCGTTTTTTGACTGTTAACTGGTGATCGATGTACACTTTCAAGGTGATAATCACCTTGAACTGTTAAATAAGATACACAATTAGCCCTAGAACACTGAAATATGTTCTAACACATATGGACTTCCAATACCTTCACCGCAAGATCAAGGCTGCAGTAATTACTGAACTCATAGCTCTCATCGCTTCTTTCTTAACGTTATGACTTTATTACTTTTTATTATGTATTTTATAATGTTTAAGTACATCATTAACAGAGCTGCCGTAAAATATTTATGGCTGTATTTACCGTGACCGATAGTAATAAATTGTTATTTAAGGTATAAATAACAGTTTATATATTAAGATTGTACTTGTAAATTATTTGTTATTTATATTATTTACATCGTTATAAGTAATGGTGTGATAAGAGATTTTTATGACAAAATAAATATACGGAGACAAACATACTATAGGCTGTTTTTTTCTACCGACTTCCAAAAGTACCTCCTGTACCTACTCAATTCTATTGTATATTTATATTTTTTATGTTTGTTACCTCATAACTTTCGAATGGGTAAACCGATTCTCAAAACTCTCTTTTTGTTTGAAAGGTGGTGCTTTCCGTGTAGTCTCATTTAAGTTTCACCCAATTCGGTCTAGTAGTTTTTGGGATACACTCCAATAACTGAATAGAATGGAAGTCGGTACAAATTTTTCAAATTGTACTTGTTTTTAATTTACCGTATAATACCTATATTAAGGAAACTCTCTCGCTATATTAATAAATTTAAAATAAAAAAATATCATACTTACTGGGTTCATGTTTGACAGTAGAATATTATTTATTATTACTATTATAATTATATTACTATTATACACTATTGCTACATTATACACTATTACTTTTAAAGCAATACTGTATACTTGAAAATTACATACGTTTCTCCAATAATAACGGGATGAGATAGATTAGTGACAAAATGCTAGACAATATAAAAAAAAAAAATCTTCAAATCTTGCGTAGGCATAAAATGCGATGTTTTTTTTCTGTTTAAAGCGAGAGCATGCCTTTTTATTTGAATGTGTCAAAATTTTAATTGTCTAAGCGTGTTGGATTCATATTTAAGTGGTAAACTAAGGGTGCAAAAAGGCTTCTTTAATACCATCAAATGTAGATCTTACATTTCACGGTGCTATTCAAAGTGTGTGATGTCGCAAAACATGAATAGTTTCTATATATTATTGTTTAAGCATTAGACTTTATTTTTCAAAATGAAATACATTAGTTAATACCAAAATTTTAATAATTTTCTTTCTAATTAGCTTGAAAAATGTTTGGTCTATATTTCCTATTGCTGTTTTTGTATCTAAGGACTCTTTTTTCAGTTATTCGAACATATTAAAGCGAAGGATTACTGCTCTGGATTCATTGGAATACTTGATTACAGAGACATCAATGTAACAGACTTCTTGGCCCAAATTAATATACTGGATCTACATCAGTTTATTTTATTAGTAACGGTAATGTACTTTATTTATTACAATAACTACTACTACTACTATTATACGATACTTTTCAACATATAAAAAAAGTTTACACACTCATACCATACTGTCAGGGAAATCCTATCGATTGTGCGAAAGTCCAAGATCTGGATGTAGTGCGGGAATGATCACAGGAGGCATGGACATATAAAATAACAAATCGCAACAGTCAAGAAGAACCAATTCTGGTTCTTCTCGACGCGTCAACCGAAGAGTTCATAAAGAACTCTTCGGTTGACTTTTCCTATTGTATGACTAAAAAGAAAGATATAACTTAATAATAGAATAAAAGAAGATGTACTGGGTAACCAGTGTAAATTGGTGCCGTTAACAGATACAAAATAAAACTAACAGATGTTTTACAACGATTAAACTTCTGAAACCGCGCGCGGCGATAGTTTACAAACCTAGTTTTTTTTAAAGTGAAATTTCGCACATTTTTTCAGTCGTTTTGGCATCAAAATATCTTTATTTATAAGCTAACTTCAGGGTTAACTACACACGTTGCAGTTTCTGGAAAAGTAGGTTGATTTCTGCGAAATCTATTGTATTGTTGGCCAAATATGGAGAATCGCGAGTCAACGGGTTAATGCACTAACATCATCATCATCATCATCATCTCAGCCGTAGGATGTCCACTGCTGAACATATGCCTCCCCCATGATTTTCCAAAAGGACCGGTTGGAAGCGGCCTGCATCCAACGTCGTCCTGCGAACTTCATCAGGTCGTCTGTCCACGGTGTCGGTGGACGACCTACGCTGCGCTTGCCGGTCCGTGGTCTCCACTCCAGAACCTTTCGGCCCCATCGGCCATCTGTTCTGCGTGCTATGTGCCCTGCCCACTGCCACTTCAACTGGCTAATCTTCTGGGCTATGTCGGTGACTTTCGTTATTCTACGGACCTCCTCATTTCTGATTCGATCACGTAGAGAAACCCCGAGCATAGCCCTCTCCATGGCTCGTTGTGCGACTTTGAGCTTTTCTATGAGGCCCATAGTAAGAGACCACGTTTCAGTGCCATAAGTCATCACTGGTAACACACATTGGTCGAAGACTCTTGTGTTGAGGCACTGAGGTATTTTTGACGAGAAGACTTCGCGAAGTTTCCGGAACGCTGCCCAGCCGAGTTGGATTCGACGATTGACCTCTTTCTCGAAGTTGGACCTGCCTAGTTTGACTGTCTGTCCCAGGTAGATGTACTCGTCAACAACTTCGAGAACTGAGTTCCCAACTGATATTATATTATTATAATAAATAATATATGAACATAAAACAATTATTACCTAACACTTAATTATTCATGTTATTTTTTCAATTAACCCAATAAATTGTTATGTATGTGTATTTAACGTAATGTCTGGCTCAAACAGGTCACAGTATCTTTAGTTAGTGCGTCTCTGGCGTCTATTTCACACAAACCTATACCCTGATTTCCTTTTTTTAGGGTTCCGTACACAAATGGTAAAACTGGACCCTATTATTAAGACTCTGCTGTCGGTCCGTCTATCTGTCTGTCTATCTGTCTGTCTGTCTGTCTGTCTGTCCATCTGTCTGTCTGTCCGTCTGTCACCAGGATATATCTCATGAACCGTAATAGTTAGACAGTTGAAATTTCTACAGATGATGTAATTATGTTGCCACTATAACAAAAAATTCTAAAAATCGGCCAAGTGTGAGTCAGATTCACGTAAAAATTATTTATAAAAAACGGCAATAAAATCATGTCTGTTGTATAGGTGATTTATAGACGGAACCGTTCATACGCGAGTTCGATTCACACTTAGCCGATTTTATATGTCTACACTATTGCATATTGTTTGTTACTAAAATTACTTACAATTTTATTTAAAGTTATATGAAGGAGAAAGAACAAGTTTGATAATTCCGCCGCTAATATTTTTTTGAATATCTAATAGAAACCCCAATGAAATTTTCCAGGAATTATACCAATTGAGAGTGAAAGGCATACACATCCTGACTTCATCAAAAGCTATAGAAATATTAGTGCGCATTATGAAACAGGCATTCAGTAAGAAAATAGGGGACAGAATACGTGTACACATGACTATAGATTCTTTACATGAATATATACCTAAAGATGTACTGCCTAAAGAGTTTGGAGGGACATTGAGATCTTTAATTGAGATGAAGAGTAAGTATTACCTAACAATATTTATATTCCGCCTATAATGTTACTACACGAGTTCCTGAAGAGAATGGGCCACTACCCACCACGTAGTGGAGGGAATCTACAGTCTTTAATTGACACGAACAGCAAGTATTGCCTGATAGTATTTATATTCAGCCTATAATGTAACCATACGGGTTCCTGAAGAGCATGGGCCACTATCCACCACGTAGTGGAGGGAATCTACAGTCTTTAATTGACACGAACAGCAAGTATTGCCTGATAGTATTTATATTCAGCCTATAATGTAACCATACGGGTTCCTGAAGAGCATGGGCCACTATCCACCACGTAGTAGAGGGAATCTACAATCTTTAATTGACACGAACAGCAAGTATTACGATAGTATTTATATTTAGCCTATAATGTAACCGTACGGGTTCCTGAAGAGCATGGGCCACTATCCACCACGTAGTGGAGGGGATCTACAGTCTTTAATTGACACGAACAGCAAGTAGGTATTGCCTGATAGTATTTATATTCAGCCTATAATGTAACCATACGGGTTCCTGAAGAGCATGGGCCACTATCCACCACGTAGTGGAGGGAATCTACAGTCTTTAATTGACACGAACAGCAAGTAGGTATTGCCTGATAGTATTTATATTCAGCCTATAATGTAACCATACGGGTTCCTGAAGAGCATGGGCCACTATCCACCACGTAGTGGCGGGAATCTACAGTCTTTAATTGACACGAACAGCAAGTAGGTATTGCCTGATAATATTTATATTCAGCCTTTAATGTTATCATGCGGGTTCCTTAATGAATAGGCCATTATCCACTACGTAGTGGAGGGTAACTAAAACTTATTTGAAATGAACAGTAAGTATTGCTTGATATTATTTATATTCAAACTATACTAGGTACTTGGTACTTGGTGGGCGGACTCTTTTTTGCAACTACGCCGCTTCTGTGCGGCCCCTTCTACGTTATGTTAATATTCAGCCTATAATGTTACTACAAGTTCCTGAAGAGCATGGGTTATAGGTTAAAATTAAAGTCTTCTTGCTTATGCGGATTATTACCCAGTACGTTGCATTTATTAGCATCTAATATATTCTGTAACACCGTTACTCCACTGCCTAACATAATAATGTGTAAATTACCAAATGCTTCGGAACGGTTTCTAAAATCTCTTTTATTTCAGATGACTGGATTGAATACCTTGGATCAGAAGAGAACATTGAATACTTTAAGGAAATGCACAATGCTACAGTCAACGAGGATCTTAGAAGTAGAACAGATAATACAAATGAAGATATTTTAGGCGTATCAGGATCATTTAAAACTTTGTGTGTAGACTAACTAAATGTATAAAAAGTAAAATAATTTCAGGCGTAAAATTAAGCTATTAGATGAGAACTTTCTTTATGTTTATTAAATTGACCTAGTGTCTAGCCTTTCATAGAGGACTAATACAAGCGGTTTTGAGATGTGATAGGATACTATTAGAATATCTGTATAAATTTGATTTTAAAATTCATTTCTGCGTGTCGGGTGAAAAACAAAATGTTATAAATAAAAAAAGTCCGCCAGGCTTGCCTAACAACATAAGTTTTAATAAACTCTAAATTCATGTTTTGTTTTGACAGGATTTTAGGAATGCAGAATTGTCTGAAACCGTAACGGAGCAACTTGGGAGTATAAAAAACTTGTTATTGTCTTATTATTATAGTAATCAGGTACAGATTTAGGTTTGAGTAATCTATAATATATACGAAACATGTTTTATGTGCAACATAATATTTATTTGTACTGGGTGGTTTAAAGTAAGTATAAAAAAGCACTACATTTAACTGGGCAGGATGGAAGGAAACAAGTCACGGTGGTCTATGAAAGGCAAATATAGGTGGCAAAAGAGGACAAATTGCCACCACGTGCTTGATGACACCGTTTGCCTAGTTTGTAGTGATTCTTCCTTCTAAGTGAGTCCCGGGTTCATAATATTATATATTGGGCCTAAATCAATGCAAAATTAAGGCATGTTTCAAAAAATATATAGATACCGGCTGGTACATACCACTTGGTATTATGTCGGTTAAGTCCGACGACGTTTCGAACGTATAAGGCGTTATTCTTCAGGGAGTGTTCATTAATAAAAAACACTAATGTTTTGTAGTCTTTCACATCATATCATTATCTCTTGTTTATTTTCCAAGTTTGTATTATCCTTATTTAATCACGTGTTAACAACAACTTAGCAAATAGAAGTAAGCAGGTAAAGGTACTAAGTAATTATTAAAATTAAGAATAGTATAGGTCCAAAACGAATCCCTGAGGCACTGTGCCACTATGCTTTATACAGAAGCGCTGGAAACCAATCTATCTGAAGAACTGTTAACCACACTATTGTCCCAGGCGACTCAGAAAGCTTAAGAAGAGGTCTAGGGAAGATTCGATAGAGTTCTCAACTTTTCTTGATATTGTGAAGGTAAAACTTAAATTTAAACAATTATGTATAAAGTCATGTCAAGTCATCAATTATGTTTAAACACTGATCATTTATCTCACTATTCCAAAATACCTATGTCTCCCAGTGTTCCACGGCTTTATATTATTGTCCCTGTCGTATGGACTGCATTCCAACATAGGCATATCACAGCTAGTGTTCATGATACGCACACGTTGTCAATGACGAATGTCTGTGTGTTGTGTTGTGTGTGTAGTTAAGAGGACTGCATAGCGATCACTGTTTTCGCGTTGTAGGTATTCAGCAAATGTATTGGTATCTCAAAATTGCAAGCATTCCCATCAACCGCGCGCGAGCGCCGAGCATGTGTGTGCGCGGTCTGCGCGAACACATCTAAACTCGCTAAACACAGAAAGCCACCGTTGCGCCGCCGCGCGCCGGTGACGAGTTTTGTTTGTCTTGCGAAAAGATTGTGATTTGGGACTTTTGTACGACAAAATCCAATTATAGATTTTTGTTTCATTATCTATAATTGGATTGATTATATCCAGTATGTGTGTGATTATAGCCGGTAGATAAATGTGGTTCTATTTATACCTATGGAAAAGTATGATATACGTGTGTGTCTTTCTAGTTATGAACGTGGATAAAAGGATAGGTACCCTCTTCATTCTCAGGAATTACACAACCTGCTACGAATACCTAGGTACATCATATTGTTCGCTGTAATGAAAAATATAATTTAAAAGCTAGTTGATGTTTAGTGTTTGTTGCAAGAACTTGTCGAAAAAAAGCCGAAGCAGGAAATTTAGAAGTTGGCTAAGATTTTAAACATTTCTACTGGCTGGTTCATTTTGGACTATTATTTGGAAAAATAAATGGTCCTTGGGATTCATATATTTCTTTAACCTATAATTTGTGCAATAGTTTTCATAGTCCTGTGATTAATTTGTAGTATAATTGTTGCTATAGTAGTTTAAAATATAAATTAATATGCCTATTCGTATTATGACCATATATAGCATTGTGTGTGTAAGAAAAAATATTGATGTACGACGAACTTATTTCTCTTTGACTTCGCTATACATTATATTTACATCTACAGTATTATTATTATAACGAGGAAAGATTTGTTTGTTTGTATTGAATAGGCTCCAAAACTACTAGACCGATTAGAAAAGTTCTTTCACTATTAGAATCCTACATTTTCCCTGATGAACATAGGCTATATAGTATTTTCACAAAGTTAGGGATCCGTATGAAAACTTCGATAATGTAACCCAAGGTGTTGAAAAAATACCAATAAGAGTCCTTAATTATATCGCGTATGCTGCGGAAACTGTTGGCCATATAATATTAGTATATGCTATTGACATTAGAGCAAAGTGATGACAGGGGGCCGATTCCACTAACTCAATTTGTTCTGCTACTGCTATCGAACCGTAGCTGATTTACACACATTCTTATTATGCTATTAAAAAACAGTGCAGCTGCAGTTACGTTTCTATTGACGCCAGCGATCGTATAACATTTTATATTATAGCAACTCGATAGATGACCATAGATGAACACGACGCTAACATAGTAGTGTTTAATATTTTACTATTATATAGTAGCGTTTACGATACGTTAACGTGACGTTACGTTCGAATTTGTCTACAGAAATAGTAGAATGGATTTTTGGGTATTTATAAAACGGCAACTGATATTTATAAGACTGCAGTTGCAGCGGGGTGGATTGTTGAAAGTTGTGAAATAATAGATTTGCCCCCAGTTTTAAAGACATTTCTTTATAGAAGACGTCAATATCTCCAAAAAAGTTCACATTAACATATGTCTAACTATTACAGTTATGTCACAATAAATACTTTTTCATTTTGAAATATGCAATAGTGACGAAACCAGGCTACATTATTTGTGCCTTGTTATTAATCTTTATCTACTAAAATAATAATGAGGAAAGTTATATGATTTGGTTGTTTCTATGTCATAGATACCTACACGTAAAACTACTTAACTGATTTAAACGATTCTTTTACGAATATTAAGCTACATTATGCCTGAGTAATATACGATATATTTGATTCATCCTCATCATCACCACGCGGCGCAGGTGAAACTGCGGAGCGCAGCTAGTTATAGATAAACCGAAACTATTCGTATCATTCCCGCTTTGTAAGAAAACTCAGATAAAAAGTAAGCTTCAAAACTACGAAAACGCGTTCAGATCAGTTGTAAAATTAGTTTTATTGCAAACATTTAATTGTTCCAAAATAAAATAAGAATATCAACTTAATATATACCACAAATAATATATAGGTAGGTACCAATATAAATTATTTATGTTCCTCCTCACTCTCTAAACGTCCCTCATAAAAAGGTACTAGGTATAATATAGGTACATTGTATACTAGCTACTTACGAAGTTATGTAGAATGAATTTCATTGAAGATAAATTTGAAATCCTTATTTTATTTCAAAAACATACTTAAAGAATAATAAAGTTATCAATATTTTCCCATCTCTATTGTCGATATAAAATTAAACATCCCTATTGCTTGTCTGTGTAATGTGGGCTCACCCCGACCCCATATGCGCCCGATAGAGAGAGTCACTGCTCATGAGATGTGTAGGTACATATTTTGATAGAATTTACGTTTCGGGGCAAGTCGTTTTTCACCCTCTAAATGGTATCGAAATATTTTGTTTTTGATGTCAATTGCTCCAATAGAATGTATTCTATGCTCGTACGTTTGTTATTTTGAAAAAAAATTAGATTTAGTGCAAAAACATGGCTGGTTTAGATGCGTTTAACTTTATAGTACTTTGAAATACTGAAAAAATCAAAACGTACGGGCATAGTAAACAATGTGTTACTTACATGAAAAAAAAAATCACTGAAATAGGACAATGTTATGAGGTAGAAAAGAGTTTTCTCTTTTAGTATGGACATGTACTGGCTATTGAATCCTCATAATACATCTGTCAGTTTCCGTCCAGCCAGCAGACTGGGAGTATGTATGCGCTTATAAGCATTGTTCGACAAACAGCTTGATGCTTATGTACAACTAAACTAAACTTATAAGTTTTGGATCATTCCCACTAGTTACATCGTGTTTTAGTTCCATGGAACTAGTGGGTTTTTTTTCTCTCACTAATTGGCAAATGGTAAATTAGCTGAATTTCCTAGTTTTTAATATGCAAGGGTTGTGATCTACAGAGAATTCGACCTATGTATATCTATAGTGATCTACGGATATTTTATGCAGTATCCTAGTTAAATAATACAAATGCCAATAGATAGGTAGATAGATTAACTCTTTATTGAAATGCCACCCTACAAATATATGTTACAAATAGAAAATTAAGAATAAAATAAAATTACAATCAAAAATATTTCACAATTAAATACTAAAAATTAAAAGTGTCAAAATGAGCGGTCTTATTGCTCAGAGCGATCTCTTCCAGACAACCATGCATGGAAAGAAATAGGCATAAACTTATAAAGGCGGTGGTGTATTAAACAAGTGTACTAAACACTACATATAGCAAAACTCAAGAAAAGCTAGAAAAAAATATTTATTCCTAATTATATACAAACTATACTTATATAATTATACATAAATACTACAAATATATGCATAACATAACATTTAATTATTATAACAAAGATAGTAAGTAGGTTTGCAGTTAGTTATTTCGCGAAGTCAAATGCTTATACACGTTGTTTGAAGATGTCCAAAGAAGGCGCGCATCTAATTTCCGAACCAAAAAAAGTGATGCGGTGTATCGGGGTACTTAACATTAAGTTCTCTGATGATCGTAGAGAAAAAGAGCTTGCAACATGTAAAAATAAAAAAATCTTGAAGTAATTGATGAAATCTTAAGGGTGAGGGATTGAACAATATACAATAAAGTAGGGACAATAATATGAGCATTCCGGCGACAACGTATGGGAAGCCACTTGAGTTTAGTGCGAGATTCAGAGACATGGTCATATTTGTGAACACCTAATTTAAACCGTATGCAGAAATGTTTTAAAGACGCTCAAGTTTATTCAAATGGTCTTCTCTAAGATCAAGATAGCAGACGTCAGCATAATCAAGAATAGGGAGTAAGAAAGACTGTGCTAATGCAATCTTGGTGGTAGTCGGTAGAAAATTGCGTAGTGATCCGGCAGATGCAAACATTTTCCGGCTGGTTACAGCTAGTTGTGGGTCCCAACGCAGGTTATTATCGAGTGTGATGCCAAGATTTTTCACATATATACGAGATGAATTTATATTCGTAGCTTCAATTGTTTCAGCTAATAGGCTGAGAGGAGCTTGTCTGTATAATTAAAGGTCATTTACATATAGGTGGTAGGAAAAATTCAGATTATATGTTATAGAATTTATAAAGATAGCAAACAGAAGAGGAGATAAGACGCTACCCTGAGGAACACCAGCTGTCGTGTTTCACCAAGAAGAGAAGGACTCTACGAGGCCAACCCGTTGTCGGCGACCATACAGGTTATTATGAAAAAAAATCAACCACTGTTGAAGATTATGTTCAGAGTGCTACGCAGCACTTGAAGTAACTTAGTAATAAAATATTTTGGCGCCAAATAGAGCGAAAAACCGCGCGAAAATTCTTTATTTAAAAAATTTGCGCATTTTCAGGAATAAAATAGTAGTAGAACAGCTATTTGCTCTATTTCATATCTGTAAACGGCGTAAATTTATACTGGTCATCTAGTACATCTTCTTTTATTTTATTTATATGTTATCTGTTTCTTTTTAGTCAAATTAAAGCAGTAAAGTCAACCGAAAAAATATATAAAAACTCGAACCGCGACACAATAAATAAAAAAGGAAATAAATTCTACAAAAACTAATTTTATCTCTCAAGCAAATGTAAAAATGAGTATACAATCAGAACGATATAATAGACTTTGAAAACCTATACTACCTATTTTATAAATTGTGCATAATAAATCCGCAAATTGCCATACAAATGTATACTCTAGTTATAACTTAAATAGCTTACATATAATGTAAGTATTTAGTCAAATCTACCTAGTCAATACCGTAACATTTTTGTAACTAGCTGGTATTATTTATAAATTTGGCCAAATGTGATCGTCTAGAATGTATATTATTATGGACCCTTTACTTTATATGTGTTTAATTTATATTGTATATTTTAATAAGCCAATAATGTAATGAAGTACATGATAATTTTATATTGGTAAGATTAATTGAAAATTATAAATAGGCAGTAAAATACGTTCCTGAAAAGAAGGATAAAACACATCAAATATAATTCAGTTGAAAAATCAAATGAAACAAATTAAATAAAACATATCAAGTAAAATCAAATAGTACACACAAAACAAACACATAAAAACACATATATAAAATTTTGCTGTCAAAAGAAACACATCAAATAGAAATAAAATAAATTCAGGAAGATAGGAAAACAAATAAAGAAAATATAAGGAGCAACTGAAAGCATGCAACTTACAGAAAACAGCTACTGTTGGCTGGATTCTTGATCTTCCTTTTTCATGGCCATAATTTGTAACACACACATACATATACATTTATAAACATATGACATACAATAATATAACTTAAAGGAATATAAATATAAAGTTATAGACATCATGTTATGATACAAACCACACTTTTTTCTTAGCTAAATCTGTGACAGCAATTCTTAAAATAATTTGAAAGGGGGAGTTGTGGAATCTAGACCTTTTAAGATCTATAAATAGGAACCCTAAACGATTTGATTTATGTGAGGCTCCCTGCACCCTAGCACCCCACTCCAAGAACCAGCTAATCCGTCAGTTGATTTCAACCTACACTTCTCCAAGAAACTAAACGTTCAAACCGTCACGCGCATACCGATCATTTGACTACGATTTGTTTTATTTAAAAACATACTTCTCTATCATTCAGTTTTAAGTACCCGATGTTTAAAATTAAATTTCTATTATTACGTTTAATTTACCTAGTAACGAATATTATTTAATCACTAAATTCCAAATTACGCGAACTAACCCTAAAGGAATTTAATGATTCGTGTGTGTATGTGTACCTAGTGAATGTACGAATCCGATCGCGGTCATGAATTCAGCAGGCTTGAATCCAGACGTTGATCTAGACTCTGAGTAATTTTCCCCCCAGTGGCTAGCACTTCCCTGCTGTGGCGACAATGATTAGCAAGCGTCCGTTCTTCGTCTCTTCGTATTATAAGGTTTCTGCCGACATCTTGTCATCCCCGCGTGAATTAAATAGTGTATGTACCTATATGTACCTAAGTTTATTTATTTAATTAGTTTTGTATTTGTATTAAGAGTATATTTATTAATAAGAAGATATTGTTGTTAATTTTTATGGAGATTTAACAGACAAGTGTTTGTAGCAATTATAATATCTGATTTATGTATATTGATATGTCTCGTCCAAAGGTGATTGTCTCCTTCCATAATATATGTAGATATCATTTATAATCCATAATATTGTAAAGTACATATTACAATGCTCCAATTCCTTGAGTAAACCTCCAGTTTAGAAATGAAATTATTTCAATTTCAGTTTGATCAGTGATAATTAATCAGAGTCATGTTGACATTTTATGATGATGAAGCTTATTATGTTCGTTGCGTTGATTATAAATCCGTTTAATGTAGACAAAGTTGAATTGATGAAGGAAATGAATATGTGCGAATTTAAATTAAATAGTATTATAAAGAAAGGCTCCATTTGAAATTTTAACATTTGTTGCGGCATTTGGTAATTCTTCAAGTAACTTCATAAACACACATACAATCAGCACTTCTCGTAAGTATTTTTCTAGCAATATCAGTACCTACAATATTCTACCCTTACAATAAAATGACCAACGAAGTCCACCCAGCTGCTATCTCTGTAAAAGGAAAGTGAACGCATTTCCCAGATTCCTAACATATAAATATAACGTAGTAGAAACCGCCGACAGCCGCTTTGTCGCTAAACTGAAACTTACATAAAATAAACTAAGTTTATGCGTAAAATATAGCATATATACATACAAGTTATCATTGACTCTATATAAATTAGCACTGCACTTTAACACTCACTCGCGAATTAATTCATTACTATATTACATATAAATTTAAAATTCAACAATGACTTCATGTAAATAAACACTGCACAATTGAAATTTAGCACACTGAAAAGACTTCTATTTTATTTCACGTTATCACTCACTCGCGATGTTATTTATGAAATGGAAATCTTTGCGATGTTCTTGATTTCGACCGTTTTCAACGTTGGCTGGACTCCGACTTCCTCATGTAACCCTTCAAAATTAACAAATATTTCCAATATTTTAGCCAAGTCTCACGCCTGTCAGATACTTGAGACACACATTAGTTCAAAATTTATAGATTTTGATAAAATCGTCGCTTAACTGAAATCCACTTATGCACTTTAATTTTTTGTTGAAATTTCTGGTCAAAATATGTTATCCTTGATGCAGTAGACGAACTTCCAGCAAATACGATTACACCAACAAAAGCTAGTAAACTCTTATTATATGTTATATTGAATATTAATATTTATCTTTTCTATTTGTTATATTTTCCTTTTATTTTTTATTAAAATAACAACATTCAACACACCGTCAAAACCCTTAATAAATTTCATTTTGAAATGCAAAGTATTTCTATACATAAAAAAACATTTTAATTTGTCGGGACATTACATACTGCAGTCGACTATATGGTTGGTTATTTGACTTCGCCCTTTGAAAGAAATTAAAAAGGCGTTTTAGGGTTGAACAAAAATTTTGGTTTGTTTATAGTTGCAAGTCACAGACCATTATATGGTCTGTGTTGCAAGTTAATACCAAAATCAGGTTAAATTATATTTTTATTTAACATAGCTCGCAAATGTATTTATCACTTAAATGAGCATTAAATATTTCATTGATTCACATCATCATTTTGAATGTAAACTCAACCTTTCTTGTAATTACGTAGCTATAAGCTACGTAGCTTTTAACTGCAAATACATTAGAAAACTACTTTCGTATATATATATATATATATATATATATTACCTACGTCGTTTTAAAATGAATTAATACGATCGTAGTACCACTCGTTATCAAAACAATATGGCGGCTGCCTTTATCAAATTATGGAAATTGGTCACAAAACTGTAATTTATAAGAGGATTATAAGCTTTTTCTGAGGTTTTTTCTACCATTTTTTTTACTAGCCTACTGATAACCAAGAAATTTTAAATTTCTATGTAAAAATTATTTCTAGGTGCTTATTTAAAAAATATCTAATAAACCGAAGTCAAAGTCAAAGTCAAAATCATTTATTCAATTTAGGCATCAAATACGCCTTTATTAACGTCAACTTTTCATTATAATGTACTTTAAAGACTCTACCGCCGCGTTCCAAAATATATAGAGCCCACCGAGAAGAAGCGGCAAGAAACTCGGGGCCAATCTTTTTATATAGATGTTTACAATGTTTCTACTTAGGTACTACAAATATTACATTTTATGGATGGCAGAGAGACAGCTTGCCAGAAGTGGAGTATTCCAAGCATCTTTATTTATCTTCTATATATGTCGAACTTTATAGTAAGCTTTTTTTATTAAAACGTTTTTTACAGTCAACTTGATTTTGCCCTCTGTGAGCTCAGTTATGTGTTTTGGGATTTTATTGTAAAAACGCACACAATTTCCTAGGAATGACTTATTAATCTTCGCAAGTCTAAAACTAGGTACAGTTATCCTAATTGTATTTCTAGTATTAAAAGTGTTGTGATCACTATTTAACTTATATTTATGTAAATTTTTACGAACATACATTATATTTTCAAATAAATATAAGGAAGGCAACGTTAATATATTGATTACTTTAAATAAATCTCTCAAAGATTCACGGGGACCCATTTCGTATATAGCTCGAATAGCACGTTTCTGAAGGATAAATATGGTCTCTATATCAGCCGCTGAACCCCATAGCAATATCCCATATGACATTACGCTGTGGAAATATGCAAAATACACTAACCGCGCCGTAGAAGCATCTGTTAGCTCTCTTATTTTACGTACTGCATATGCAGCAGAACTGAGTCTCCCAGACAGGGCATTTATATGAGGACCCCATTGTAATTTTGCGTCAATTTTAATGCCTAGAAAGACTGTTGCCTTGTCCATTACGAGTTTAACTCCATCAAGCGTAACGTTGGACTTCATATATATGGAACAGTAGGCAAAGAAAACTTCAAACATTTTGTTTTTTTTTTAAATTCAGAAGTAAACTATTAGTTGAGAACCAGTTAGAGATACTAGATAGAGCGTTGTTTACTTGAATTAGTGTGTAATGTATTAAGTATATAATTGAACAGTTTACGTTTATGTTCAGTTCTGATATGGGTTTTAACTGCGGTACACTGGTGTACCAGTGAGGCTTTATGCAATGTTTAGATTTGGCCACCGGTGTGACAGCGTGGTTTCATAGGTTATGTCACCTTATTTTTCAAACCACCGCTTTTTGGATGTAGGAAATGAATTTAATTTTGGTACATATTTTATGCTCTTGCTTTTGTGTAAATTGTATTTTTAATGTTATTTTTAACTTAAAGGTAGTGGGTGGGTTACTTACTTGAGTAGGTACTCATGTATACTTATTAAAGTATTCTCAGTTACGGAAGTGCCTAATTAAATAATAACTACCTATTGGTACTTGGGGTTTGTTATGTTTCCTTCGTAAAGAATTGAATTGAAGATTGATGCATCAACTTACTTTAAAATAACTGAAGGTAAACTACTTTATAGAGGTAGAGAGATAATAGAGGAGATTTTTTTTTAATTTTGATAGTAATTTCATATCTTAGTTTACTTCAAAAGTTTAGATTAAACAAGTTTTTTAAGTAGGTAGCGGAATTTAAATTAGTTTTTGTATCTGGGTGAATCTGGTACCTACAACACAGTTCTTTTAATAACAGCAAGAGACTAACATCCCACACCACAGGGAATCCTTGTGTGGGATCTAATATTGCTTATGTACAACATAATACCTGATATAATAATAAAAATAATCTACACTAATATTATAAAGAGGAAAAATTTGTTTGTTTGATATGAATAGGCTCCAAACTACTGGATTGATTTAAAAAAAATTTACCCTTAGAATCCTACATTATCCCTGATGGTCATTGGACATAGAATATTTGCACAAATTCAGGGAAACAAATCCTTATTTCGCGTACGCTACGAAAACTATTGACATAGAGCAAAGTGATAGAACCTTTTTTATAGAAGACGTCAATGCCAACAAAAATATCAGCAACACCACATGTCTGACTTTTAAAGTTATGTCAAAATATATACATTTTCATGTTTTCATATGCAATTGTATTGATCGACTACTTGAATATTTTTATAAATGGAAGCTGAAGATCAACGACTCTAAAACGGAAGCCATACTTTTTACGAGATAGCGATCGTTACCAATACGAAAACTCAAAGTTGGAACCTACATTATACCTTGGAGTCGTTCTGTGAAGTACCTAGGAACCACCCTAGACAACAAACTCAACTGGTCTGAGAATACTTCTAAATTACATTTCAAAGGCATCAAGGCAATCAATGCTTTAAACCCTATCTTGAACAAGCGCTCAAGCCTGAGCAGCCACACAAAAATACGAATTTACTACACCCTGGTTCGACCGTGTATTACTTACGCATGTCCCGTGTGGAGCAGCACTTGCAAAACTAATATCAACAAATTACAAATAATCCAAAACAAAGCTCTTAAATATGCATTTAGCGCTCCATTCCGTACTAATCTTTATAATTTACATGTGCAAATTGGTTTAGCGAGGATCGTTGTGTATATATATAAACTGTCAGAAAAGTTCTACTTCAATAAAAACCCTTTTAACAATAATAATCTAGTTCAACATCTGTGTGAAACTCGCAAGAAAAATATTCCCTATATCGACAACTATAATCGTTACAAGTTGCCCCATCACTTGTTCTTAGAGTGCAATGAATAGGCTGACGTCACATGCACGGGCGCGCGCAGCCCGTCACAGCAGGCGTGCGTGCCACTCTCACCTGTATTACCAGCCGGTATCGGGTGGGAGTGGCGTGCGCGTCGCGCGGTGGCGGACTGCGCGCACACTATTGCATGTGTAGCTCACGACTACAGCTGTTCTTGTTGCTAGCTGCGGATTGCCGTTGCCAAGCGCTCGCGCTGCGCGGTTATTTTATTCATCTTCCGCCTAAAGTTGGTACCTGAATTCTTAAACTTTCTTTTAAATATGTAAAGCTTCAACTGAAGCTTATGTACTCCGTATCCCAATATAATTACTGTCAGTTGATACCTTGCATATATTTACCACGTCTGTAATATTTATCCCATTTCTAAAAGTTTTCGCTTAGACTATAATGTCTGTAAAACAACAATTGTAAAACAACAATTGTAAAATAAATACGACTGTAAAAACTAGGATTAAACTTACACTAGTTCGGTACAATTTTTATAATGATTTAAGACTTAATAAAGAATTTTTAAAAGGAATGAAATGAATTGTATCGTCGAAAAATCCTTAAATCGCTAACGATGCGGAAATTATTGATATTAGAGCGAAGTGATGTCCCTATTATAGATGGACAATGTATTGACGAATCCAGTGTACCCTTCGCCATTCGCGGATGACTTTTCTATATTGACATCTTGTAATAATAATTCTAATTTAAATAAGAACCTCACTGACATTTTCAATAACATAATTAAATGGATGAATGAACATAACCTTGCCATGCTAAATATATCAAAAAAAAGTTGATGCAATTTCGCCTCTATCAAAAACCGCCTACTGACATAAACTTTTGTTATTATACTACAAAAATTTAATATGTGAACACTGCTTTATTGCTAGGTTTAGAACTAGTAAATTGGAAAATACATGTTAAAAAAATTCAATTAAAATATCAAGTTTTATGTATGGACTAAGGGGATTGCGGCGAGCAGCTGGACTTGATGCCGCTATGACCACTTATTACACATATACATACTCATGGTTAAGATATGGCATCATACTCGTACTATGGGGAAATAGTGTAAACGTAGATAACCTTTTCATCGCATAAAATAAATGCCTACGAATACTTGCAAACATAGAATCTCCAGATTTAACAATACATCATTACCATATACCATATTTTATCAAATATCAAATGCTGACCCTCACCTCCATCTACATCTTGGAAATGTGCATGTTTATTCGAAAATATCCTCAATAATTTTTAAAAGCATGTGAATTGACGAGAAATTATCCCCTTAGACCAACACGGAAACATACACTTTTATTACCTACTTTTAGACTGAAGATGCACAGTTCCGGTATCAAAGCAAGGGCTGTTAAAATTTATAATACACTACCTAACAAAATAAAAGACGAATATAAAATGAACGTATTCAAATTCACACTTAAAAAATTACCTTTGCAGAAGTGTTATTATAATATTGACGAATTTTTCAATGATAATACATAAAATAGACTGGTCCTCTCTGCAGAATTGCAACACCCCCAGAGGGTAACATGTGACATGTACTTATTGTAAACCTTAGGCAACAACACCTGCATTGTATGTAATAAATCATTTGAGTTTGAGTTTGACATTAACATCTACAAAAAACACTGCAGTGCCATATGTGAACTATTACTGCATACGGTTGCCAGGCATAGTCGCTTAGGAGGAAAGAACAAGAGAAAATTGCAATTTGAAATGAAAAACTTCAGACAAAGTAATTAATCCTCATCTACTCTAAATAGTAGGAATGATTTCGAAAGACAGACGCATAACCAAGAAAACAAAGGTTCGTCTAATGAGATGTGTGATGTTTCAAATTTTTCTTTATGGCTTGGAAACTTGGTCATTAAAACTGCAGGATCGGCGAAAAATGGATGCACATGAGATGTGGTTCTGGACACGACTACTGAAAATACCGTGGGTAGCGTTCCGTACTAATAATTCTATCCTCAAAGAACTTTAAATTCAATTTAGATTATCGTCAATTGTGCAGATACGAATGATGAAGTTCTTCGGGTATATAAAAATAAAAGTCCGCGTTCAAAATGTGTTCAAAATACTATACGCAGTGACACAGTGAGTGTGTTTTGTCGGGACTTAGGATCGAGTTCGAGTTCCAGTGAGAACCGTAGCAAAAGACTAAGAAAGAGGGTAGATCGTTATGTCTGCACCTAACTTTTTAACTTTTCGACCAACCACCCGCATTCTTCAGTCTTCCCGTGAACATGGTGAATTTAACTGCGCCGAAATATCGGGAGCTCATTCCACAACCTTACCAAGGTAAATATCCCGTTAATAATCATATAATCGATGGAGAGATTAATATTGCAAGGCCAAGTGGAAGGAAAGAGATCCCCAGGGTCGTTAACTAGCACGCTGGATTTATTCTAATAAAAAGACCACGAATTCCACCATTGTACGAGTACAATGTGCTCATGCCACTAACCTTCAGAAATGGAGAGACATCGCGAGGAGATCAACAACCCTGGAAATGGAAACTGGCGAGGATCCACCGTTTACCGTCACCATGACCACGACCACTCTTCCCAGAGTGCCCGACTAAGAAGATTATAATAATAAAGAGGAAATATATATGATTGTTCTTGATGGATTCACTTAAAACTACAGCTGAAGGCTTAACTGATTCAAAACAATTCTTTCCCGAGTTTAGACCTAATAACATTATACATGAGTGCAACATACGCTATTTGAATAATCCACATCATCCTCCATCACTATGGAGGTGAAAACATCAGTCTGGCGGTCTTGAGTGAATCGCCTGCAATACTAACATTTTATTTTTAAACAAAACATAGCAAACCGTTTTGCCTACATATCCTCGAAGCAGCGGTGACCCCTACGTTTCGCTAACCATGTTTTTAGTCTTATTTTATAAGAGGCGAGTCTATTGCAAACTACGGGCACTTACGTTTTATTTTTAAACATAACGTATTAAATAGTCTCGCCTACATATCTTCGAAGTTGGAGCAGCGGTGTCTTAAACCCCTACGTTTCGCTAACCATGTTTTTAGTCTTATTTCATAAGAGGCGAGTCCATTGCAAACTACGGTGCACTCTTTCAAAATTTCTTTGTCAGAAAAAGCAAGTAACTGGCTAACCCGCGGATCGAACCCAGGACCTCAAGGTTCCAAAACGGCACTTCTACCTCTACACCAAGACCAAGCGAGTGAAACTGCTGGCAGGTCGGCTAGTTAATAGATAATTGTGTCAAAAAAATAATGTTTGTTAACAAAGAATTTGCTCTTACTTGTGTTGAGATATTAAGAGTATGATAATAGCCCTATAACACTGAAAAATATTCTAACACCTATGGACTTCTTTTACCTTCATCGCAAGATCAAGGCTTCAGTAATAACTAAACTCATAGCTCTCATCGCTTCTTTCTTAATGTTATGACTTTATTACTTTTTATTATGTATTTTATAATGTTTAAGTACTTACATCATTAACAGTGCCGCCGTAAAATATTTATGGCTGTATTTACCGTGACCCATAGTAATTAACTGTTATTTTAGGTAATATTTATACACATTTATAACAGATTTATTTATAAGGATTGCACTTGTAAATACTTTGTAATATATATTATTTACATCGTTGTAAGTAGTGATGTGTTAAGAGATATTTTATGACTCAATAAATATAAGAAGACAAACATACTATTATGTAGTATTTTTTGAATTAAAGTAATAATACCTATATTAAGGAAACTGTCTCGCTATATTAATATTTTAAATTTAAATAAAAACTAATTTATCTTTATCATTCTGGGTTTATTGATTTGCTATTATTATTATATTATAATAGATTATAATTTATTGTCTAGTACTTTTTAAAGCAGTACTCTAAACTTGAAAATTACATACGTTTCTCCAATAATAATGTGATAAGATAGATTTGCTAGAGAGTCTAAAAAAACATCCTTCAAATCGTGCGTAAGCTTAAAATGCGATGTTTAAAGCGAGAGCATGCCTTTTTATTTGAAAGTTTACCTAAGCGTGTTTGTAAGAATACAGCCGCCAGGCATTTGAAACAGCCATGTCTACAAGATAGGTAAATATTACCCACCACCACTTTTTTCCTTTTACAGACACTCGGTAGAGGCTGATAGACTGGTCCATTTGGTCTACTCCACCCATTCCTCTGTTGTAATTTACAAATACTCTAGGGATATCGAAATCTACCTTTTGCTTTCGTACTTTCCACCACCTCTTTACTTTTTCTAAAGGCTCTTTTTGATCAAAATTTGATTGTGACAACGTTATTGTCTTTCCATCGTACGGTAGTTAGGTAGTCGTACTCTGCCCTTGATTGTTTTTTCATGTCTTTCACGGCTGTAATAGAATTTTTTTTTTGTCCTTTTTTCTCTCACTGTACCTGTTGCCCTGTAGCCTAAAATTTGCAAATCATGCAGTAGCTCATAGTTCATGAAAGAATTGTTAAGTACACGATATGTTTTTTTGGCACAATGGGCATCTTTGCTAGCAAGCTTTTTACAACTCTAGAGCCTAAAGGTTCGGTAGCAAGTTCAGAAGACTTGCCGCAGTACACATCAAAAGCATAACAGTACCCGTCTGAACTCGTCATCGCCCAATTTTGATAGCCAAATTGTACAGGCTTTCCCATGATATATTGTTTAGCGGGATGTCGGCCAAAATATGCCAATGGAACACCAAGATTTTCATCTAAGCTCCAGTAAGCTCTCTCGGTAGACAGTTCGTGATATCCTGTGAGCAGCAATATGCCCAAAAATCTTCTCAAATCGGCACTATCCAAATCATAGTTGTGCCTTTTATTTTGGCCTACATATAAAATACTAATAAATTTACAATAATAAAGTTTATAACTTCATCATCAAAAATCTTTTCAAACAACATTACAGGGTTATGATATTTCATTGAATGTACGACATTTTCTTGCCGGCGCTGAACGGCGTCGGTAACATGATGAGTCGTACTGTTTATGAGTAAAGATTTTCTCCAAACTGGCTCATGAGAATCTTGATTTCTAGCTCGCTTCGCAGGCCTAGAGTAGTTTGACAGTGGTTCGTCATCATTATCGCTTCAAACCGAAACATCATGGTCTGGGTGGCGAGGCATATCTCAATTGTACCCGGAACGTCTCTTGGAATAGTAAAAGAAGTCAAGTCATCATCATTACCTTCTTTTTCATCACTAACAACGGCTGGATCTGGTGGTACCAATAGAACATCATACTCCACGTCGTCATTTTCATCAGCCAGTATTGATTCTAGAGCTTCTTCGAGTCTCGAATAGTTGTTTTGACTTGTAAAGACACGACCATTAGCCATTGTGAAATCTTAGTAAGCACCTGTAAATTAAAAATAAATACTGTACAAATGAGACCATCGTACCCAGCCAGGTACAGTGCAATACCTGTAATATTACTTGAATTTTGAGTTAAGTGTGTCTCACTATTAGTGGTAGAGCAAAGCGAATGTTTAAACGAGCCATCAAACGATCTCCGTGTAGTCACTACTTTAATTTTATTCTTATTGTCAAATTGATTGCAGTAAACGACAGTCATTAGTTATTTCTGCCTCGTGGGGTACCGGCTTAGGATGCCAGCCCCCATTTCTTCCCGTGCGTGTGGAAGAGGAGGCTAAGGTTCAAACACCAGAAGGTGGGCAACCGCGCTTTCTAACGATCTGCCACCTATCCAGCGATCCCCAAGACGCCTGTCATGCGTGGGGATTATAGCGAATCCCCCCGTTTTGGGGAGACCAGGGGCCGCTACAGTTGATATGATGATGAGTTATCTCTTTTAAATGCGTTTGTGCGCGCCATAAACTAAACAGTGCAGTCATATAGAAAATATTAAACTAAAAGATATAAGCTCTATAGCAGGGACAAGCTCATAAGCAAATCATAAATATTCGATACTCTCAACTTTTACATTTACAAATCATCCGCCAGAGGCGCTTTTTTAGACACAATACAAAAGCCTGTTATCTGAATTACAATAAATTCAGAGTGATTAGTGACACAAACTAAGACTAGGGCCTCTGGTCACCTGGTAGTATATAAAAAAAAGCTTACTCTTAATTTTCTAGGTTTGTAGTTCTGAGTGGTTGGAAAACACTCTTCGTCTTGTTAGACTAGCAGTGCAATAACACACAACTCTTTTGATTTTCTATTACAAACTAGGTGCCAAACAACAGTCTAAATGACAAGATAATGTATATCGGTGTTACGAAACTCAACGATAACCTGGTACCGGGCGAGAAGACAATGTATACCAGTTATGAAAAAGAAATCCATATCACTTAGCAAAGCGATAATAGGCGTTTTACGAAAAAGTAGAAAATTGTGTACAGATATTTTTTAATAATGTAATCTCAAATAACTGTAATCTATTAATCGCAACCATAAAACAAAGTAACAAACATTGTTAACTAAGTAAAATAAATTCTGTTTTGACGAGTAATGGTTCACAAAATTACTGTCAGTAAACTTTGACACTCTGGATTGGAAGAAACTCGATTTTTATTTTTATTTTTTTCTGGTATAACTTGGTTTCTCACCCAGTACCAGGTTATCGTTGAGTTTCGGTACACTCTGTATACTCGCTTTCTTTGCGGGCCAGTGTGTATATTTTGTTGTATGATAAAGGTACAGGAAGATGACCATGAATAATCTAATATTTCCGTTGTGATTATTTTTATCAAAGACATGACACAGATTTAACTTTGACACGTTTGAATAGAGTTTAAATTGTCAGTGGATTATATATATAATACGATATAAGGACAACCTACAAATCATTGAAATCAATCAATCAAAATCAAACATATATTTATTAAGCCCTCACATAAGGTTGTTAAAAAACAATTAGTAAATAAATAGTGACAACATAAAACCTAACTATGGTAGGGTGCTGGTGCCCAAAGTAGGTTTTTAAAATAAAAAAGCTACTTTGGGTCACCAGGTCTCCTCCCACGGATAGATTATACTTTACCACACACCCGTATTAAACTAAATTGAATATAACAAAATGAATGGTAAATCTAAAGAAACGTTTTTTTAAACATTGTTTTATATAACAATAGAGATCCAATTGAACTTATAGAGTGCTACGTCAATCCTCCGTTAAAGTGATCGATGATGAAAATATTGCGCTACTTATGTTAAGTAATTAATTGAGTAACCTAAATTACAAAATGCGTTTATGCAAATATTCTGCTAGCATCACTTTTTAGGAATCAAATATCTTCAAAATGCTAAGGATAACCTTTTTTGTATCTGCACGCACAGTGCATTTTTTGAAGCGGGAAATGCTGTTTACTGCGTCTCCACCACGGTGTGACGGAAGGGGTGTATGGGGCTCAGACCTACTATAACCGTTCATTTAGCAGTCCTCTGCAAAGGTAGGGCGAGATGGGGTCAAACTAGTATTCACCATCTTGCCCCAGAGGTGGGCCCGTATTGATCTTAACCGGGCCCTAAGCGCTTGTGAAAATATTACCTTGCTTACCAAAGCCCCCTAGAGGTGTAGGGCCGTGCTTTCCCAAACTTTCTTCCAGTCACCCCACTTTGGAGTAAAGATTAGGTAATATAGAGAAAAGTAGAGAAGAGAAAAAGAATAAAATAGAATAAAATGGAGAAATGAGAAGAGGCGAAACTCGTTCTCCTGACTCGCTCCGCGGGCTCTTTCTGCGCCATCACCGCTTCGCAGCACCGCATGCCACGATGCCTGCCGAGCGTGGTGAACTCCATGCTCGGCAGTAAGAAATATCTTCCTATTTCCTCTAAAAGCGTATACCGAGCCCTAAACCATAGGCCTCCCTAGCCCTACCATACTTATAGTAAGGGTTAAGGCTAATGATTTTCTAATAGTTTTAATGAATTTAATTATTACAATTTGAAAAGATTCAAAGTACAAAAACGCTGCATTCGAGCTATGTTATTTGTGAGCTGTGTTATTATGTTATGTACAGGCTTAAGCAAACTGACTCGTGTAAAGATTATTTTAAGAAATTACAACTGTTAACATTACCTTCGATGTACATTATTGAGGTAGCCATGTTCGTAAAACGCAACCCTGAAATATTTGAATTTACTCCTGCTGGTAATTGACGGGCAGGGACCTGCGACATGTGTGTTCTGCATGGCATACAAGATATATAATACAATTCCAAAAAGAATTAGATGTATCGAAAGTGTTGTTTTGTTTAAAAACGTTCTTAACAAATTTCTTGTAGACAAAACATATTATACAATTAGGGAATTTTTAGAAGATAAGAATCTTACATGACAATGTACATAACATTTTTGCTCCATACTCTGTTATGACATCATTGCTACAATTTTTAAAATGTATTTGGCATACGAAATTAAAATTATGTTTATATGTATTAATCTTGCATGTTTCGTATTAATTTTATAATTATTCTTTGTAAACATATTGTATGCTTATTAAGCGGATCTAGTGAAATTATTTAATTTTAACATCACATGTATATGTACTACCTAGATCCACAAGGTTTAAATAAATGATTGATTGATATTAATTGATAATCATAGCCGTTTTTCAGCTACGATTTTCGCTCTCGCAATTTGGCTAGATTTAAAATGACTATGTGTTTAGAACAATAATTAAAAGCCTGTTTTCTAATAGTTTATTGTATAATTCTCTATTGTTTATAAGCTGTTTTCGAAGGTCATTACGAACCGTCTCAGTCGCAGGTTTGATGAATTCCAGCCTCCGGAACAAGCCGGTTTGCGAAAAGGATATAGTACCATAGACCACATCCAAACGCTACGGCAAGTTATACAATAGACCGAATAGTATAACTTGTCTCTATGTATAGCGTTTGTTGACTATGAGAAGGCTTTTGATTCGATCGAGACGTGAGCAGTGCTTGAGTCTCTCCAGCGGTGCCTATTGATTATCGGTATATTGAAGTGCTGAAGTTTTTATACAAAAACGCCAACATGTCAGTCCGAGTACAGGAGCAGAGTTCGAAGGCAATTCCATTGCAAGAGGCGTGAGACAGGGAGACGTTATATCTCCGAAACTGTTCACCGCTGCATTGGAAGACACCTTCAAGCTCTTGGACTGGTAAGGACTTTGCGTCAATATATCAAACGGCGAGTACATCACTCACCTTCGATTTGCCGACAATATTGTGGTCATGGCAGAAACCACAATACAATGCTCGAAGGCCTCCATCGAGTTTCCCAACGGGTAAGCCTTAAGATGAACATGGACAAGACGAAAATTATGTCTAATGTCCATGTTGTGCCTACCCCAATATCATTTGGGAACTCAGTTTTCGAAGTTTTATCTACCTGGGATAGACAGTCAACCTAGGCAGATCCAAATTTGAGAAAGAAGTCAATCGTCGAATCCAACTCGGCTGGGCAGCGTTCCGGAAAGTCTTCTCGTCTAAAATACCTCAGTGCTTCAAGACAAGAGTCTTCGACCAATGTGTGTTACCAGTGATGACTCATGGCACTGAAACGTGGTCTCTTCCTATGGGCCTCATAGATAAGCTCAAAGTAGCACAACGAGCAATGGAGAGGGCTATGCTCGGGGTTTCTCTACGTGATCGAATCAGAAATGAGGAGATCCGTAGAAGAACGAAATTCACCGACATAGCCCAGAAGAATAGCCAGTTAAAGTGGCAGTGGGCAGTGCACATAGCACGCAGAACAGATGGCTGATGGGGCCGGAAGGTTCTGGAATGGAGACCACGGACAGGCAAGCGCAGCGTAGGTCGTCCACCGACACGGTGGACAGACGACCTGATTAAAGTCGCAGGACGATGTTAGATGCAGGTCGCTTACAACCGGTCCTTTTGGATATGGATATGTTCAGCAGTAGACGTACTACGGCTGAGATGATGATGACGATGATGATGTTTTGTAATTGGCGTTTTAAATTATTTTGTTGATCATACTATTTAAAGTACATTGTCTTATATACCTACAAAACCACTTATATATATATATATATACGGCTAATTAAGTACTGACTATGAGCAAAGATACAGAATGTGGGAGATTATGATGGTTCGGTAGATGGGCACCTATTTTTTTTACGAATTTAAAAGTAGTATATGTACATCTAACTATTTAATTAATAATTTATTCAGTTAGAATTATGCATGGTGAGAATTGTATAAAAATTACAATGGGGAATTGGGCAACTTCAAACACAACTGTCGTAGAATTCCAAAAAAAGTGAAAAATTACTACTTATGGAAACAATAGCTTTAGTAGAAGTGTTTTTTGCTATTATCGCCAATATTAGCAACTTCGCAGATATGCTATTCTTATGAATGTATATTTAAATAAAGAAAAAATTGCAAGTCACTATCAATATTAGGTATGTCTGTAGTACTAGCTGCACTCCGCGGTTGCACCCGCGTGGTGATGGGTGCTGATGAGAATGAATCAAATATAGTGTATGTTACTCTGGATTTGTAGCATGCTACTGTTAATTTTTTTGAATCTTTTTAGTTTTTGCGTTTATAAACAATTAAATCTTTCCACTTTATTATTAGAGTAGATAAGGATTAAATACCAATATACGGATATTGTACCGGCACAAATAATGCGTAATTTTACATGAAAAAGTAGTTATTGTAACTTGTAATACTTAAGCATACATTATTGCGGAGTTTTAGCGATAGATATTGATATTTTCTATAAAACTGTGGTACATCACTTTGCTCTATTGTCATTGTAATATAACTCTGATAGTTAGACTTGTTTAGACTTGTTGTACTTATTGTGGACTTTTTTGTTGATATTGATGTCTTCTATAAAAGAATATTTCATCACTGCTCTGTTGTCAATAATTACCGCAGAGTACGCGACATAAGATAGATAGATAGATAGATAGATAACTCTTTAGCGTACATAGCAAACATGGATACATTTATTATAAATTATTAATACTATTGAACAATAAGCGATTTCTTCCAGACAACCTTTGGATGGAGGATAAGGATATTTTGTGGTATTTTTTTCACACCTTTGGTTACATTGTCGAAGTTTTTATACGGATCCCTAAATTTTTGAAAACATCCTATAGCCTATGTTCATCAGGGATAATGAAGGAATATTTCTATTGATAAAAATAAATTAAAAATCAGTTCAGTAGTTTCGGAGCCTATTCAATTCAAATAACATTCCTCTTTATAATATTAGTGTAGACAATCAACTCAAAATAAATCAATGGATTGAAGCGAGACAACTAAGAGTTCATTCGTGGTAAAAAAAATACAAATTTTAAAAGTCGCTGTTTTGTATCTTTACTGGGCAATTAATCGACTTACAGTCGAAGCCAATAACCTATCTATCGGCGGTTTACCCTACTAGATACTCGTAAGTGATTGATACTTTTTGTATAGACGCCATGTCAAATTTCTAAGAGTTATACAAAGTCATAGAGCGCCATCTCTTTCAAGCAAACTGTCAGAGGCAACAATTTAGGGCCCATAGCTATAGCAGTTCAAACGCATGTCAGTCATATTACGAGTAAGTTCATGGTACGATTTTTGGCAGGTCAATTTGAGATCCTTTTATGGAACTGCTCGGAACTTGACAAGTAATCTAAAAATTTGTGGTAGGCCTGCAGGTTTATAAATAATCTAACAAAATTACAGTTTTAATCGATCATAGGAAAAGAATAATTTTCAAGAATATTCAAATTCGATTCTTTGGTCAACTCAGCCCACACCTCAATCAGCCCGTGGGCCGGAACGACCACTATGAAAATATTAACTTAGCCCGCATCTCACTCAGAAATGCAAATAAAATTAATTTACAATCTAATAGATAATTACTACTATTACACCGTTATTTACGAGAAGCACAGCATGAGTATCTGCAGCCCACCTACCGCTCGCCCAAACATATCTTATATTTTCATTTTCTTCGGTGGATGGAACTTGAAGATGATCGACTGACCCAGTACCGCAAGCTGCCGGCGATGTTCCCGCTACTAAGCTATTCCATATTAGTGTTCGCTTTTAAGGCCTTCCCTGAATCCCTCCATACGTCGCTATCTCTGGCCTTCCTCATCAATTCTGATCCATATCATTGAGTTGCTTAGGCGCTTTGCAGACGACGGGACGGGCCGGGGCGGGCCGGGGCTGTTCATTTCGCCGCGAACGATAGCGCAAAGGGAATCCTATACTACCAACGCACACGGAGGGCAAAAAGACCGCGCCGCGCCGCCAGTGCCCGCTGGACACTGGCAGCGTATAGCATTGGTCTTTCTTTTTCTGTTTTCGCTCCAGTGGAATCCATTCTGTTGCTCGTTTGGTATGAAGATGTATGTTAACGTACATTATATATTATGTACTCATATTTATAGATGTTGTTGTAGTGTTCATGTAGCTTGTAATGAACAAGCTACATGAACACAATCAACATTAACAGAAAAAAATGCTGAAAGAGCAGCTTTTCTTTTTATAATGCTGTACCTTCTAGTCTGCCAAATTGCGGGACGGTAATGTCAGAAATCCGCATTCGACAGTCTGAAGTCCGCAAAGCGTTGCGCAATCTAGACGTGAACAAAGCTAGTGGTCCAGACGGTATACCAGCTGTAGTCTTGAGGATGTGTGCGCCAGAGTTGACTCCTGTATTGACTCGCCTCTTTCGCTTGTCTATGACGACTGGTCAAGTGCCAAAGTCCTGGAAGCTTGCAAACGTGCAGCCCGTGCCCAAAAAAGGTAGTCGCGCAGACCCTGCTAATTACAGGCCTATTTCAGTCACTTCCGTACTATGTAAGACGATGGAACGTGTACTGAACCACAGGCTCCTGGCATACCTAGAAATGAACGATCTCCTCAGTGACCGACAATACGGATTTCGCCGAAACCGGTCTACTGGGGATCTTCTAGCGTATGCCACTCACATCTGGAACTCAGCCATCGAGAACCACGGAGAGGCGCTTGCTGTCTCTCTCGATATCTCGAAGGCTTTTGACAGGGTCTGGCACGATAGCCTCATTAGCAAGCTTCCTTCATACGGCCTTCCCACTGGTTTGTGTGTCTGGATTTCAGATTTCTTGAGGGATCGGTCGATCCGAGTAGTCATCAATGGCTGTTCTTCCGCCCAATTGGCTATAAATGCCGGAGTCCCCCAAGGATCAGTACTCTCCGCAACACTTTTTCTGCTGCATATTAATGACCTGCTGAAACCCGGTATTTTTGGTTACGCAGATGACAGCACCGTTGTGGAGAGTTACACATCTAACGCACGAACCAGTGCATTACAAATCCAGTCTCATAGGGAAGCGATGGTTCAGCGCTTGAACTTTTCTTTGCAGGCAGTCTCCGATTGGGGCGATGCCAATCTAGTTAAGTTCAATGCTGCTAAAACCCAGGCGTGTCTTTTCTCCGCCAAACGGAGCCCTTTCCAGCTGGCTCCTACTTTCAGGGATGTGTCCGTGCCGATAAGTAACCATTTCGAGCTTCTTGGCATCTCATTAACACCAACTCTCAATTTCGGCTCCTATATCGAGTCCAAAGCCCAGCTTGCCTCAAAAAAGCTTGGTGTTTTGGCTAAGGTGAGACAATACTTCACACCGGGACAGTTGCTTAATCTTTATCAAGCCCAAGTCCGGTCGTGTACGGAGTACTGTTCTCACCTTTGGGATGGTTCTGCCAAATACCAGCTGGAGACACTGGAAGCTATTGAGAGGAGAGCCAAGAGACTCATTAACGACGACCACAATAGTACGCAAGAGACTCCAGAGTCTCGAGCATCGCCGCAAAGTCGCTTGTTTATCGGTTTTTTATCGGATACATTTCGGTGAGTGTGCAATGGAACTTCACAATTTGATTCCGCCATCCCCATTCTATAATCGGACATCCAGAGATACTCAGAAGCGCCACCGCTTTATGGTGGATATTCCATTTACCCGGACGAAGCGATTTACTTCTTCGTTTATCATACGAACCGCTAGGGAATGGAACACCCTCCCTGAGTCGGTGTTTCCGGTTAAGTACGATATGGGGGTCTTCAAAACACGAGTGCATAGGTATCTTCTGGGTAAGCGCGCTCCATCATCGATCGCATCATCACTTAGCATCAGGTGAGATAGTGGTCAAGTGCTACCCAGTTCGGTATAAAAAAAAAAAAAATATAATCCGATTTCAATCTTTCACTACTGTTTGACTTACTGTGGACAAGTGCAAGTAGATAATATCTTAAAAAGCTGCTTTAACCGCTGGAGTTACTAACTTAAAATATTTATAGTTGACGCCATCAGTTGATGAGTTGGGCCAGCTAATTCATACATATTTGCACTGTATTATGCAGAAAGTTATAAAGGATCAAAACTACGTCCAATCGTTTGTGTGTCGCCGTACATGTACGGCCATACCTACAAGTCGTTTTGCTTGTCGTACACTTATCGCGCTTCTCATTCTCATTTCATTATTAATAAGTAGTGTGCTAACGTTGAGTTTAATTTAATTACTACCTGAGATTCTCATCATCATGACGATTGACCAGGCAGTGAGTATTCCATAAAAACTATATATTTTTTATTTATTTGTAACATGAAATTAAAAACTTAAGATATTAAAATTTTGATACTTATATTTTTTCAAGGAATGACCGTATGAATTGCGACAGCAGTTTTCAGCCAGAGCTTTGCGCTAGCTCTAGCAGATTCTGTACAGAATACGACCAAGTGTTTTAAAAAAAAATATAAAACGTAATTTTAAGACTAAGTAATACTTTTTAAAGACGTGGAGGTTTCTATAGTAAGCCGCTTAAACTTATGCAACATGTTCATGTTCGTGTTATGAATTTAAAGTTGGTATACTAGTATTAGTTTTGTATGTTTCATTACAGGATTTCAGTGTGGGGCTGTCTCAAGATGTTAAAGAACTTCTCAACGTTGGTCCTAATGACTTGGAATCCATTTTAAAACTTAATCATTTGACTTTAAAAGCCTTAAATGATATGGTCACCAGTGTAAGAGAGTGGATTATAAAACAGCCGCATTTACCAAACGATAAAATAAGTAAGATGTATTTATTAGAGTAGTTATATTTTTTGTCAAGAAAAGTATTTCGCTTATGTTTAAAAACAAAAGTGATTTGCTTTAAATCTTGGAATTTTAACTGTAGTAAAATATGAAACCAAAAATGCTGATTAATAATTAGAAAATAACATAGTCTCTTTACCCTTAACCTTCAAATTCAATCGATATATTAAATGGCGGTAGCAGTAATGACCAAATTAAGCTGTATACTAAAGTAAAGTCGTAATCTTGAGATTTTTTCATGCCACAAACCAGTGCCATTATTAAAATGCAAAGGATATAATAATATAATCTGCAAATTACTGTAATAAACATTATCTGCATTTTAATTTAAAAAAAACTCATCAAAAGATGTAATACAAAAAAAGTGTGTATAATACGGTATTGAATTCTTATGACAGTCAATTGCGGGGTTTCATGTTGTAGACACATGGACATTTAGTTCCCAATTCAGTAATTGTGGCATAGTAATATTTTTTGTTGTTGTATCGATGACACGTTCCAAAGACATTTTCAGAGTTACTAAAAACATAAAGTTGAAGTATTGTGGGACACTTTACTGTGTTCACCTGCCTTTGTTCAACAGTCCACAGTGCACTTTAATCCTTAAATTTTTACTGCATCAAAGCAGAACATCTAGTTGCGTTGTTATGTATCAATATGGATTTAGCTAGTAAGTTGAATTTCCTCGGGTCATGCTATTCACATTTGTTTTAATTTGACTAGGATGGCGATTATGCGGTAAAGTATTAAGGACTTCTAACGAGAAGCTAGCAAAGCTCATTTCTATGAATAATCTCCAGGATATTAAATGACACAGGTGGTGAATTTCTTAGATCGAACGTACAAAAAGGTTCTTAAAAACAATATTAATCTGAGTTTCATGTGTATGCGTTTGCAGAAATCCTGATTTAGATTTAAAACGTCTCAATATCAAAAGCAGACAACCCTCAAATATCATCTTTAACTATTTAATTAGTGTTATACCAAATATTTACCACAGTTAATACTGAGATAAAAATTAAAATGAAAGTTATAAGTTTACAAAGAACCCGACCAAATTATGATAATATGTTAATAGTCACCATCACTGCTAGTAAAAGAAAATATGTTAATTTTTGTATTGGAAATTTCAGGGGATCGGCAAATAATTGGCGTTCTAATATTTCAATGCTTCAGCGTGGAAAAAGTGAAAAGAGGAATAGATGACTACTTGACAGCTCGAGCAAGGCTGCCTGATGTGCTATGTGATCGAGATCCATTAGATCCGGTACAAGAACAATACTTCAAGCAAGGGCACCTTATTATTATGCCTAAAAAGACTCCAGATGATCATCGAGTAGTAATATTCAGGTAATAAATATGTGCAGTAATTTTATTTCGATTCTTAAAAAAATTAGCTTAGGAAAAGTTCTGCGCTGAGGACTGTTTTATAGAATTACTTCCAGTCTTGGAACACGCATGCACGTTGTGTGTTGGTTTTTTTTTCTAATAGATCAAATATTTTACGTTGTCACGTAACGGAATGACACAGACTTTGTACCTGGGCAGAGCGTACCAGACTAAGCCGCGACTATATAACAAATACTAGTATTTGTTTTTTAATCTGTCAGCATCAAGTTTACGATATAACAAAAGATTTATGAATGAAGCGGAGGTTTGCTGATTCGGATTGATTAAAAGCAGATGGCAAAGAAAGTACCAGTTTGCGCCTGGTAGCTTCACTGAAAACTTGAGGTAGAACTTGACACAGTGGCTTCCCGATTGGCGATTAACTCTTTTGTGGGCTAAGGTTCCCCAAACTTACTCTGCTACTAATTTTAATGTATTTAATACCAGACGATGTGATATCAATGATTTTGTAGAATGTTTGAGTTTACGTCATCGCTATGTTCAGCTCAATTGGGATCTGTTTTTCTCGCAACGATTTTATAATTGCGATGTTTACTCTGAACTCTTCTCAGAGGAGCCATTGTTAATTGGAAATGTCGTGTGGCGACAGTCAAAGTCTGAGTTGACGCCAGGTATTCGGGCGCCCACTGAAGCACAGCTTGGAAGTGACGTTTACAATTTGCTCAGTCGTAGTGAGAATCGGTTGCAGATTTTAATCCTACCTAGTGCTGTGTGCCTTGAGCTGTCGGTGAAGACAGTAAAGTGAGCAAAATCACAGCATATTAGTAAAGTATCATCTAGTAGGTACCTGCTTGACTAGACCACGCCCTCAAGATTGAAAATTAGCTAGCAAATTTTGTACCTGCTGCAACATTCATTGAGTACCAGTCGGTTCTTTAGGGCAAGACAAGTATGTTTATATACCACCTTCTACTTCATCTTCATGGTCCAATCAGACGAAACATTGGTTGAACGCTTGAAAATTTTTATTACTTACTAGCTTTTTTCGACTCTTCAACCCTTAAAATTATTTAAGGTTTGAAGTCACATTCTTAATTACCATTATTGAGTATCTAGTTAGAGGTACTAAATAATAGTAATTAGGAATGTGACTTCGAAAACAAAGAAGTTTTGGTAAACAAAGTGTCTACTTCATTTTCACCCCTTTAAATTAAACTTGGCAAAATTGTTATCGTGGCATGTTTTTGTTTGAAGTCTATCTAAATATAAATTCACAGAACTGAACCAATTTTACTTACTTCCTCCAATAGCTGGTAGCTGATTGTCAGCTTTGGAGCGCAGTCGCGCCTTTTTAGGGGTCGTCGTGCCACAGTGTTGTTACAAGCATCCTGATGAAAAACTTTCTATGACGTATCGCCATCGTTCCCAATCTTCCTTGTACTTTTTGAACTTGAAATGTATTGGCAAATAACAATTTCATTTACATCATGCGTTTTCATCATAATAATTCTCAATAAGATTTCTCGTCGCAGGTAAATATGATGAAAAATTATTATTATTATTTCAGAATGATGCCAACAGAAAACAGTTCAGTATCAACAATTCTCAAAATAGCATTTATGACTGCGGAATACCGCGTTTGGAATGATGTATCAAGGGGAGATCGATGGCTATTCGACCTGAAGCACGTTGGTTTCCATGAAACCATGCAATTTACGCCGGTTATGATGTCAAATATAATATTTCTTATTTCCGTAAGTCTAAATAAAATCTGTGGTGCTTTGCGGGTGGCGTCAACACAGATTTTGGCGATATTATCACAATATTCCATTCCGATTCAATATCGCGCTTTTGACAGGTCTGTCATCTGTCAGCCATTCGGTATGGGTCGAAATCACGCACACAATGTTCATGGCATGGAGTATACGTACACACAGACTAACAGATGCTAGCGCATCACACACACTACAACAAACTGACATTTTGACATACTGGTCACGGTGATATCAGTTTGTAGTGTAAAACTCTTTTTATATATTGTAGAGTGTACTTCCAAGGTGGTCCCATTTTAATCAAATTCTGTCAAGCAGTTTTTGAGTTAGAATCCAAAAACTGAAAAGTGTTACGCCTATGTTGATGATATCATCATTTACGGTGAATGAAAATCGATCCCGTTAGTAGCAAGGGTCAATAAAATGGTGAAAATATTATTTACTAAAAAAATGGAACCTACTTCATTACCAGCTTTAGTGATAGCGTTAAATCATACCCGTAAAATGTAATTGTCAGGGAAAAATCAATGAAAGCCGTGCTTCTTCTTTATTGGCTAAGCGAAAGAGCGGTACATAATTTTGAATCTTGGGTTCATATCACACTGAAAACAGAATTTCTTTTCCAATTTTATACATAAATCTAATTATGAAACTAAATTATTGATATAAATATTAATAAATTTAGAAAAAGATTGAAAAAAAAGAAACAACTATTTATTGCACCTCGCAATATTACTCTTTTATGGTAGGTCATGATATGTAGGAAAAAAATATACTGCAGAAACATTAATAATTACTATTTACCGCTATACTCTCCTAAGGCTTTATTGACGTTCCGAATGTCGCTGATGTGATAAAATTCACCCTTACCATCATTTGACATTGTTTTTACAGACCTGTTTAGGAGCTAAATTGAAAAGTATTCACGTAATCAACATGCCTCCTGCAGCCGCAGTACTCGTTAACATCTTTAAAAAGATGATGAAGTCGAAACTTGCAGATCGAGTATTTGTCACTAATAAAGATGATATTTTGAATATATTTCCAAAGGAATGCCTTCCTGCAGAATATGAAGGAGAAGGTGGGAACTGCCAGGATATAGCTGGTAAGTATCTTAGTTTATACCTTTATTTTTGACGCTCTGTTAGTTTAAGAATTTTACATATGCCAATATAGTTTAAAAAAAAAAAAGAACTCTCTTTAATATAATTGTGCTCTGTGGTCTATGGTTGAGTTTCTCTTACATTGTTGCTTCCTGTGTAGAATTACCAGTGTTTTTTGATGACTAATAAAAGTCTTATAGAATTTCTTGCATTATTTATAAATATTCTGCTCTTCCCGATTCACACGAATACGAATAGGTTATGGGCCCAGAGTATTGATAAAGAATGTAAAGAGCAGTAAACTCGGTATAAGTAAAGTGATTAGTGATAAAGTTCGTCGTGTCACCGGTTGCCGGCTGCCATCTTGAACTCGCCCTCGGAACTAACCTCGAAGTTAACAAAGCAACAATGGATCTCGGTGGAATGAAGATGAATGTGGAGCGTTTTGATGGAAATAATTTCCGGCAATGGAAGTTCCAAATAAAGTGTGCTTTAAAAGCAAAAGGCATCGATTTAGATGTGCCAAAACCAGAGACTGATGCCGCGGCATGGCTGAAGAATGACGGCATGGCCATGTTCATAATTACGTCGGCTATGGATTACAGGCAAATAGCTTTGATAGAAATCTGTGATAGTGCAGCGAAAATCATGAGCAAACTAGAATCAATATATGAGCAAAAATCAGAATTCAACAAGATGCTAGTCCATGAACGATTCTATCAATACAAAATGAATCCGTCAGACAGTATGGCGCAACATTTTTCTAAAGTCGAGAGCTTGGCTCAGCAGTTGAAAGACAATGGTGAAGACATTAGTGAAATGGCAATTATTACCAAAATTCTCAGTACTTTGCCATCAAAGTATCGATCAGTGCGTCAAGCTTGGTTGTCACTCAGTTCAACTCAACAAACCATACATAATCTTACAGCTCGACTTATGGATGAAGAAGCCAGTCTGACATCGGAAGAACAAAATGAAGTAGCGCTCGTGACTTCCCAAATGAAACAAAAACCAAAACAAGGTACAAACAGTGCTGAAAATACAAATCCCAAACATCGCTTTGTTTGCTACAACTGCAACAAGCGTGGGCACTTTGCTAGGGATTGTCGTGCCAAGATAAATAAACAGAATAAGCATAGCAATAATAACAATATGTTGGCATTCCACTTAGAATGTCAAGTGCAAAAAGAAGAAGAAGAAAGTGCTAATGTTGTGGAGCCCTATGATGATATATGGCTGCTGGATAGTGGTGCTTCTGTACACATTTCCTACAGAAAGGACTTCTTCTCAGATTTGGAACTTTTCAGTGAAAATACAGAAAAGAGATTTGTAATATTAGGAAATGGACAAAGTTTAAAAGTACATGGCATCGGAACAGTGCTAATAAAAAAATGTATAAACGGACAGTGGGAGGAAAATATTCTAAAAGAAGTTATTTATGTGCCTGAACTGCGTAGAAATTTGTTTTCTGAAGGTGCTATCATGCGATTAAAATATGCAATAATTAAAAAGAACATTTCTGCGCTAATTTATAAAGACAATGAAGTGGTATTAAGTGCAACACAAAAGTCAAACAACTTGTATGTGATGAACTTTAAAACAGTTATAAGTGCAAGCTGTAATACAGTACAAATACCTCAGAACAGTTTAAAAGTGTGGCATGAAAGACTTGGACACTTAAATGTGAAAGAAATTAAAAATATGGTCAAAGGTGGACAGTGCAAAGACTGTGATAATGATAGGTTTGTGTGTGAAGCCTGCATGTATGGAAAGCAAAGTCGGCTTCCATTCCATACTTCTCATCGGGGCAAGCTTGGCCCTGCTGATCTGGTCTACAGCGACGTGTGTGCCAATGAGTGAGTCTACGATTCAAGGTATGAAGTATTTTGTCCTATTTAAAGATGCAATTTCAAGTTTCTTGCATGTATTCTTCATGCGACACAAAAGTGAAGTTTTAGACCATTTTAAAACTTTTAATGCCATAGTAAGAAACAAGTTTGGTCATAGTGTGCGCATACTTCATACAGACAATGGCAAAGAATATGTCAACAATGATTTCAAGGACTATTTGAATAGAAATGGGATAACCCATGAGTGTACTGCCCCATACACGCCCCAACAGAATGGACGTGCAGAGAGAGAGCTACGTACAATTGTTGAGAGTGCACGTTCAATGCTTTATGGTCGCAATATGCCATTGAGCCTGTGGGGAGAGGCTGTGAACTGCGCAGTGTATCTACTAAACAGAACAACTTCGAGTCAAACTACAAATCAAGCACCAATTGAAATATGGTCTGGTGAAAAACCTAATCTTAATCATCTCAGGATATTTGGCTCAAGTGGCTATGTTCATGTGCCAGATGCATGCAGAAATAAATTAGAGAAGAAAAGTAATAAAATGATTCTAGTTGGATATGATAATCAGAACTACAGAATGTATGATCCCAATACAAAGAAAATAAAAATATCAAGAGATGTAGTCTTCGACGAATCCAACAATCCGGTCACAACAAACCCTGCTGTTATTGAGTTAGAAGAACCAACTTGTGAAGGAAGATCTTCAATATCAGTGATGACATCTACCCCAGTGTCCACTCAATTACAGACAGAAGTAATACTGAGTGGTGACAGCTCGAAAAGTTGTATTGATGATGATGATGATACTTATGAACCATCAGAAGAAATCAATGATATGAGTACACCAGTGACATCAAACATTAATCTGAGGCCTAGGAGAAACTATAATGTCAATGTTACTGAATACTGTGTCCCGTCCAGCTATGAAGAAGCAGTCAAATGTTCAGAGTCTAGTAAATGGAAAGCAGCAATAGAAGAAGAGCTAAAAGCTCATAAAGACAATAAGACATGGACTATTGTTGACCATACTGGCAAGAATATTATTACTTCAAAGTGGGTGTTTAAAGTCAAGAAAAACAAAGATGGTGAGATTGAGAGGTATAAAGCACGCTTGTGTGCTCGAGGCTTTACACAAGTGAAAGATATTGATTATACAGAGACATTTGCCCCCACTACGAGATATGATTCCATTAGAATATTATTAAGTTTGGCTGCAAAATACAATTATGAAATTATACAATTTGATGTAAAGACAGCTTTTCTCTACGGAGAGCTTGAAGAAGAAATCATGATGAATATTCCTGAAGGTGTAGTTGCTAAAAGTGGTCAAGTGTGTAAGCTTAACAAGTCTTTGTATGGCCTCAAGCAAGCCTCACGTTGTTGGAACACAAAGTTCACAAATTTTCTAAAATCATATGGTTTTATTCAATCGGAATCTGATCTGTGTGTTTTTAGTAGTCATTTTAATAATGAAAAGGTGTTCCTAATATTGTATGTGGATGATGGACTTATTTTTGGATCAAGCATAGAGACTTTGAATATGGTTATTAAGACTTTAAAAACTAATTTTGATGTAATAATTTTGGATCTAAATTATTTTGTAGGTCTTGAAATAAATAAAACTGATGAGTCCATCCAAATAAGTCAGAAAACTTATATAGAGCAGTTAATTAAGAAAATTAATATGTGTGATGCAAATCCATGCTCTACACCAGTAGATTGCAATGTTATCTTAACAAGCTGTAACAGTGATGAAATAGTTAACTTTCCTTATAGAGAGGCAGTAGGATCCTTATTGTTTTTAGCATCTGTATCTCGCCCTGATATCTCTTTTGGTGTTAATTTAGTATGTCGCTATGTAAATAATCCAAGCTCTAACCATGTAAAAGCTGTAAAACGCATAATTAGATATTTAATGCTTACTAAACATATAGGCATAGAGTACAAAGGTAATAGAGAGGTAATTGGTTATTCTGACTCTGATTATGCAAGTGAAATTGAGTCTAGGAAATCAACTACTGGATATATTTTCTTAATGAATAATGGCCCAATCACATGGGCAAGTCGTAAGCAACAAACTATTGCTTTATCTACTATGGAGGCCGAATTTATGGCAGCTTGTGATGCCACAAAAGAGCTGTTATGGTTAAAACAGTTCCTCTCTGATTTGGGTGAATCACAAAATTGTATAAAATTGTATGTAGATAATCAAGCTGCTATTAAGTTAATCAGTAATCCTGTATACCATCAAAGGTCAAAACACATAGATATAAAATATAAATTTATTCGTGAAAAGGTAGAGTTAGGTTTCTTAAACATACAGTATGTTGCAAGTTCAAATCAATTAGCCGATTTCTTAACTAAATCTCTGCCTTTGCAAAAGTTTTGTTTCAACACAAATCAAATTCTAAATAAAGTTTAATGTAAAGTCTAAATAAAGTTTAATGTTTCAAGTATATAGGCATATTGTAGGTACATACATATCTAGTGTAAAATTAAAGTAGAAAATTAGGTGTGATGTAAAATTAGTGGGAGTGTTAGTTTAAGAATTTTACATATGCCAATATAGTTTAAAAAAAAAAACTCTCTTTAATATAATTGTGCTCTGTGGTCTATGGTTGAGTTTCTCTTACATTGTTGCTTCCTGTGTAGAATTACCAGTGTTTTTTGATGACTAATAAAAGTCTTATAGAATTTCTTGCATTATTTATTAATATTCTGCTCTTCCCGATTCACACGAATACGAATACGCTCATCAGCGAATAGCGACTTAAGACAACATTAGACAATAATTACGATCAGCATCCAATTCAATATTCGCTATTGACAGCCTATAATAAATAAAACTAAACGCTATGTAGCATAATTTTGAAATGTACAACTATGTTTCCAAGATTTTAGGCACAGCATGGACGCCTGTTCTAGCGTCCTATATTTGTCTCAATGAGATCAATGAAATAATATTAATACATTATTTTCAGACAAATGGACAAAAACAATGCAATCAGGCGCATGGAGACAATATTTCCTGGAACAAAACAGCGTGATACCTGACGAAAGTAAGAAACTGACGCAAAGTTGTACAGATGAAATATTTGGTGTGGAAGGATCTTTTAGGAAAATCTGTTTAGATTAATACTAAGGATACTGACTAGTTTGCGGTAAGATCACATGTTTAATTATAGTGCCTTAGTGAGCTTTCTGGAATTTTGATCGAAATTTATAAATAGAATAATAGGAAAATGTTCTCTTTTATTAAATATTTTTGCCCATTTATTTTGACATTGACATTGTATTGGTACACCACAGGCGCAGGGCTATTATGTATCTCAGTTGCTAACAAATGTTGATTGTACTCGTAATCGAAAAAAATGGCCGCTCTATGTCAGTTTTGATAACTCCGGTAAGCAAAAATGTTAGAAAGTTTATGAGTGGAGCTGACAAAAGTGACATAAAGCCGCCATTTTTTTCGATTTCAATCAACATTTAGTTAGCAACTGAGATATGTAATAGCCCTGCTGGTATCATAAAGTTTGGATACTTTGGGTATCAATGTGTTGCATTCTGGATGTAAAAGAAGTTAATATTAAGAAGTCTTAATATTGAAAACAAAAAAAGTTTGTAATCGTGTTTAAACTATCTTTGTTGTTAAATCCAATAAATTAATTTAAATAAAAAATGCATTTAATACATTTTGTTATATCAACTAAATTACACATAAGTTTAGTTCGTCAGTTTTGAACAATAACCGTGTAAGCGTTTTAAAAAAGCCAACACATGTCATTTCTTAAATTATAAAAATACAGATTGTCATATTATTTTGCAAGTTCGTTTTATGACTCATTGTAATAACTAATGTATTGGAAATAAGATAAACTAGGTAATCATTTTTATTGTTGTATGGTATGGGCTGATATGGTATGGCTCGGGGTTTCTCTACGTGATCGAAGCAGAAATGAGGAGATCCGTAGAAGAACGAAAGTCACCGACATAGCCCAGAAGATTAGCCAGTTGAAGTGGCAATGGGCAGGGCACATAGCACGCAGAACAGATGGCCGATGGGGCCGAAAGGTTCTGGAGTGGAGACCACGTACCGGCAAGCGCAGCGTAGGTCGTCCACCGACACGGTGGACAGACGACCTGAGAAAGGTCGCAGGACGACGTTGGATGCAGGCCGCTTCCAACCGGTCCTTTTGGAAAATCATGGGGGAGGCCTATGTTCAGCAGTGGACGTCCTACGGCTGAGATGATGATGATGATGATGGGCTGATACAATAGTGTGCAAACATTACTAAGTTTCTTTGAAAAGCAACGTTTCCAGTGAAATTACAGGGCAATAGATAGGTGCATGCCATGCAGGTTTTGTACTCTTACCTACTTAAGAATAAAGAGCTCTTCAGAACATTCGCCATGAAAGAATTTATAGAAAACGCTTACAGAAGCTATAGTTCTACGCATTTGTATGGATTCCGGGTGTTGAGTAACTTCAGTGTCTCCAATAATACGGACAGCGGGACGTTGCAATCTGTCGAAAACATTCATAAGGTACTTAGCGGGTCCATCCCAGAGGTGGCAACGATATTCAAAACAAGGGCGCACCTGAGTTTTATAAAAGAGGCAACGCTGGTCAGCAGTGAAGAAACGCCTCGCTCTGTTCAGGACTCCCAAGTTTGTGGGAAGCTAACTAATCGATAATACTCTAGATATAGTCACGCTTGTTTAATCCACTACGGTTGTCCATGCCATGGATGTTAAGATTAGACTGTACAGGTAAGGTGATATGCTGAACAAAATGACTATTTTCTACAATTGCGTTCTGTGTCGCACTAGATCGTCCAATGTACCGACCGTTAACAGTGGTATGTGGGTAGCAATGAATGTCACATAGCAGCAACATATCGTTAACAAGACAAATAGTGTGGGTGATAAGACGGACCCCTGTGGCACTCCGGCATTGACCTGGAATGAGTGCGACGTACGAACATCACAACGAACGCATGTGATGCGCTAATGCAGGAAGTCAGCAATCAGTCTTAGAGTCTTAGAGGACAGGCCGTATATATATAGACCGGGAGCTTGGAAAGAAGAGAACAATGCCGATCAAAAGCTTTGGCGATGTCGAGTCTAATAGCCAACGCTTCGCTATACTTGTCCATAGCTTCACCTCACAGGTGTGTGACGTACGCTAAAAGATCACCCGTAGACCGTTTCGGTTTAAAGCCATATTGCCGGTCGTTAATGAAAGAGTTTTTTTAGGTTCTTGATGATCCGTTCAAACACGTAACACTGAGGTAACAGTTATAGAACGATAGTTAGTAAGGTTGGACCGGTCCCCTTTCTTGGGTATCGGGGATCTTGAGGAAGGGATTTCTAAACAGCACGAACCGTTTGCAGCAGACATCCGCCGTAACAAAGAGACTACGCCGGCTTTGGCACGGAAACTCTCTTCCAAAGTATAACCGGGGTAATGTAGATATGACAAGTTGTCAGGATGGCGTATTTGCATGTCTGTCAGAACAAGATTTGTGGGTTTCGCCGTCTCTAGGTAATGATGGACAACGTTGAAGGTATAATGGATTCCACGGATATAATGAATTCTACCTCAAAAAGCGTACAAGTGAGACAATGGGATGCCGCTGTTGAACCCAAATTAAAATTATGTGCTGTCATAGAGTGCGTGTGCGTATCAAAAAGGTGCGTGATTATAGGATATGTTTTCACAGCAGTGACGGCCAAAAAGAGCTGAACCGTGTTTCATCAATATACTTTTCGGGGAAGGAGACGGCAGACTCGCCCTATACCCTCCTGGGATTGATACGTGACCTGGTGGACAGCCTTTCAGGATGGTTAACCATAGGGGCCCCTGTACTAAGGCCACGGGCGGCCAGTGCTGTTTAGCTGCACCATTCGAACTATGCTTTCACATGATATCCTCCGGACCCTCACTGCTGCGTTAGAACCTTCTCTAGCCTCTCGAAGCCCAGAAAGCGGTCTTACATAATCAAGCCACTTGGGTGATTTTTTGCGAACTGCATTCTACGACGTGTATTTCTTAACCGCAGATATAACATGTACATATTAATTTTTAGATAGAAAAGGAGGTTTTGTAAGGAAAGAGGTATAATGTTATTTAAACTAAGTAATAAAATTCTCATCCAGAAGAATTAAAGTAAAAAAAAAATTGGATCTTGTCTTTAATTTTTTTGCCATCTTTGGTTTTCTTTATAGATGCAAATGTGAATAAATAACAATGTTCCATGTATTCATTCTTTATTTATTTTTAACTTGTTTAAATCTTTTGTGTTGAAGATTGTATTCGTAGTAGGTAGGTATGTGATATTATATTATTTGTAGTTATTTATTTTAAAATAAATCTCATCAAGTGATTATTTTAATTACCTTCTCATTTTCAGATATTTTATTAGTACATTCTCAGAGTTAATCTTAAAGATAAAAATAAATAAATGCGTTTTGTTGGGTTTAGTTATCTGTCTGTCAATCTATCAGTGTAACTAATCAGTATAAATTAAACTTTTTCTGCACATTACTAAATCTATAAATTTGGCTTCGTTACAGTAGTCTCACACCTTTTACAGTTAAAACTAATTACAGTAATTGTAAAATATTTTTTATATGTATTTAATATGTGATCTAAAAGGTTGTGGGATAATATTAAAACGCATGTAGACCATTTGTAAAATGGCTGTAGTACAGAAATCTCTTGAGACGGAGCCGTTTAAATAAAAACACCACTTGAACGTTATTATAAAATACTAGTAGCGACTGCCCGCGACTTCCTTCGCGTAGTAGGCCCGGCCTTTGGCCTCAACATAACCTTTCCTCTTTTCTAGGTTTTTCTTTCATAAGAACCATCTCCTGACAATAGTTAATACAATAAAAAAGAATTAGCGAAATAGTTCCATCCGTTCACACGTAATGCGGTGACCAAGGGTAATAAAGATTCATTTTTATGTATATCTATAGATGTATACTAAATTGGACTGCGGCATGACTTTACATATTAGATATTCCTTTAAAATATTGAAAAACTAGTGTATCTATAGTCTAACTTACCTATCTCAATGTTCTATAGTTGACATGCAATACTTATAGAAACAACATGTGCCTTAAATAATAATATAATATCTTATATAAATATTTATTGACTACATATTTTTAATGACTTTTATATTTGTATTATTATATTTCCTTTGTGTTAAAGTTTAGTTGAATTATAATTTTATTCTATATATTATTATATATCTTGTTAGTCTGGTTTTACAATCTTGTTTATCTCGTTTAATGTGCAGTCACAACAATCGCTTTGTGGCGCTTGTTGTAATATTAATAAACAATTTATTGTTAAAACTTTTCTAAACTTAAATATTTTTTAAACAGTTTCACAGTCTCATCAACGGCGGTTTTTGTGGTACCTGTGTCAGAGATAATTAATGAACTAACCAGTTCAATTATCTTAAACTATATACTTATTATAATGACGATTCTGTTAGCTCAGTTGTTTGTGACCTCGCCTTCAAAGCTCGGGGTCCCTGGGTCCGATCCCTGGCTTTGGCAACAGCCAGGGATGAGCAAAATGTTTGTTTTCGGGCTTTAGATGATGTGATGTAGTAATGTGTGTGTCCATGCCTCCCGCGATTCAGGGAGTCATAGTGCGTGAATATGTGTGTGTGTAAAATTTATTTTTATTTTAAACCGTGTGGCGCGTACATTATGTGAATGTACAAAAAAGTGCGATGTCATGTTGCGCGTACACCTAATGTATAAACATTATGTATATTATCTATACCTCTGGTTTGTAACTTATTTTATCAAATCAAAAGAAAAAATCACTCCATCGGTATAAACTTGCTTTTAGTTGGTCAAACTATACAAGTGTATTATTTGTTATATGAACTTTTATGCGTAGTTCGGAAAGACATGGAAAAAAGTAGACACTGGACAGGTTAATAACAGCTAATGTTTGATGTAGAACTAAACTATTTGTCTGTGTATTCGATTTCATCAACAATCTGAAATCCTTACATGATATAAAATAAAGCCGATTTCCGCATCTGTCCCTTAACTCCTAAACCTCGTAACAGATTTTAATGCGATTTTAACCATCAGTTATTTTTTACGTTTTATCTAAATAGAAAAAACAAATTTCACATATACCCCTCTCTTTCTAAATTATTCAATTCAAATACTTTATTTGCATGAATATGGGTACTAATAAGAACTATAACAATATTTTAAGCCCGCCATAACAACCATGAGGTAAGCAAATGTTAACGTAGAATAACTCAAAGGTCGTCAGTGAAGTTATGTAATGTAATGTCAATTGATAAGGTTTACTATTTGCCATGGTAATAAATGAATATAATACCTAAATGATGTTTTCTTCAAAAAGTCTTTGACCGAATAAAAGCACTCGCCCACCAACCACTTTTCAACTCCTTGTAAAATCTGTGACCTGCAGGGCTTTTATGCATCTCGGTTGCTAACAAATATTGATTGAAATCTTGAAAAATGGCGGCTCTATGTCAGTTTGGACAACTCCAGTCAGTAAAAAAGTTAGTAAGTTGATGACTGGAGCTGACAAAAGTGACATAGAGCGGCCATTTTTTTCGATTTCAATCAACATTTGTTAGCAACTGAGATACATAATAGCCGTACGGGTAATTCTTGCAAATATTTCGGAATTGAACTACCCCCAAACAATGCCGAGGTAGGTCGTAAGTTTTAAAAATAAACAGCATAGCTTCGCACATCTTGGAAACAATTCTTAAAATTAAAAACACAATATCTTGGCAATGTTTGTCACTTGTTAAGCCTCTTGACTGCCTCTTCTGCATCGTAATGACTTTCTCATTATGTGACGAGTGCTATAACGTTCGTGCAATGAAAGCTGGTGACTCATTATTTTCATGTTCTTTGAGGTTATTCTTCTGGAGTTTTATTATAACTGAAATTGGGAGAAATTGTGTAGACCAATTATTTGAGACAGGTAGACTAGGTCATTCTACGGTTTGCTCATGATACATTTAAAAATAACGTTTCAAGGTTGATAAAAGTATTAGAGCTTAGAAACAATGAGTCAGCTTCTTGTAAAACGGTTGATACATTTACCAATACTGCCTAATACAATTGTGTATTAATATTTTATATCTCATAAGAATAATACATAGAATACATTCACCTAGAATGAAACACATATTATAAAATAAAAAATATAGCGTATTGTCAATTAGCTTTTAAAGTACATAAATATTAAAACAATAGATAGATAGATAAATAGATAAACTGTATATTGCAACACTACAGTACAGAAAAATTACGCAATAATAAAAATATTAGATATATTGTCAAAAATAATGCACGTTAACAATGAATTTGCTCTTATTTGTGCTAAGGTATTACGAGTATGATATTATCTTAGTACATCTATTGTGTAATTGTCATTGTTACTTTGAGCTTAAAACGAAGTAATATTTATACCTACAACAACAAAAAGAAAATGTATTATTATCTACCCTCGAGCTTCATCACAATTTCGAAGCAAATGCGGAGCGGGATTCCCCGGTGTCAAGTCATATATATAGTCATAAGACACAGTAAAAATTTAGCCAATTGAAGAGGAAAACACATTTGTACACTTTGTTACACCCGTGCACCGTTAGGAATAATTAGAACTAGAATCCCTACAAATGCGCAGAACTATAGATTCTCTAAGCGTGTTTTACCGGTTGTTTCATGGCGAATGTTCTGAAGAGCTTTTTTATCTTATTCCTTCCTCACCAGTCTGATCCCGAACTCGTTCCGGCTTAGTATTGCATTCATATACTGTTCAAAACTTCTTACCACAAGTTCCTACCTCTGTCGTGTAGGTAAATTGTGGAATGCGCTGCCGGCGTACGTATTTCCTTGCAGCTATGACCCTGGGTCTTTCAAGAGGGGCGTGAAAAAGCATATCTCGGGTCATCATAGGGGTTGTACTATTAGTGCAGCTTACGGCTGCACTAATAGTCATGGCTTCTTGATTACATCTTCACTTTTCATCAGGCGAGAGGGAGTCACTTTGATACCAACATAAAATATATATATATATATATATATATCAGTTAATAATCCAACAAACAATATCCCGCAAAACTCGAAGAAACACAAATCTAGGAAATGAAGCAACATCAATGCTAGCCATTGTTGGTTTTTTCTCCGGCATTAAACAGAGTAACCAAGTTTTTTTCTTTAATTTTTTCAACAGGTATCTAACACCCACTCTTCAAAAGTTAAAAGAGAATACCGATGTCAAATCTCACTTTCGCAATAAAATGTTTCCAGTGTACACTGAAAGTGTATTATAAAGTTAAATTAAAGGCCAGCGTCATTATTAAACTTTATTACTTCGCTAACGTTGTTTATGGAGTAACATTATTCAGTAATTTCTTACTTTTGATGTTCCATAATAAAGTTTACAACAGTTTTACTTGTTAAAAATGAATTTGATGGTGCCGTTTCAGTGTCGACTTGGCGTGAGTTTTAATGGTGATCTAAATGATATACTGTTCAAGGAATCATCGCATCACGGCTTCGAGAATTTCTTTTGCGGAAATTAGATAATTCTCTAGTAAATAAATAATTTCTGTATTTAACCGGTGACTTAATGTTAATTAGGTAACAACTTCGTTTGTACACCGTGCAACTGTACGTAAGCTGTAATTTAAATCAACGCGAATTCTTGAAACAATGTTATATTGCGCGTTCAAAATATCACTTACACCAAAGAATAATTGATGTTTCTTTTTTAAGAGACTCCCTTGTATATATATCATAGTTTTTGACGAGTATTACATAGGAATAATTTTTACGAAGCCATATAATTTTTGGAATAAGTATTAGACTGATGGTAAGCGTCACCACGATAATCTATATTTATATATTTTAAAAAAGTCGGGTTTGTTCGAACACTTATAACTCTTCGTGTCGATCTTAACCGATCAACAAGTTAATGATAGATCGTCCAAGCAACTGTCCTTCTAGATGCTCTTCCGGAATAACTTTGATAGTACTGCAGGCAGGACCTTATTCTGTATGAAGTTATACGCGCGTCCTTCCAGCAGTACAGCGGATACAGGAAGGACATCGTAGGTACCTACATGACAAAAGCAGGGATTGTAAACTTTGTTCCTATAGATATATAGGTATGTAAAGAATGAAATATACCTATTAAATTTGGATTTGATAATTACACAGTAATAATGATAGCTAACTACATAGCTTTTATTATTATCACCACCCGAAAAACGTCCACTGCTAAGCATAGGCCTCTTTCTTTGAATACCGCATTTGGTAGCAGTAGAACTCATTGTGAACGAGTTCGTCTGGTGAAGTACTGCCACCATGTTTATTTCTACCGCCAAGCAGTAATTTTCGCATTACTGTGTTACGGTTTGAAGGGTGCCGGCGAAATTACAGGCACATGAGACTTAACTTATTAACATGTCTAGGGTGATGAGCGCATTGCTGTTCGTTACTTGTGACAAAATGCAACTGTTATAGGCAGAGGTTGCCACTTAACACCAGGTGAGTATTCCCTCACCAATCACATAAAAACCACGATAAATGGCAATTGCATCAAACAGCTCTGTTATTTTTCAAATATCTTTCACAACTCTATAAAAATACGACGCGACATTGTAAAAGATTCGCCAAAATGTTGACGACTCCATCCGTTATCCGTGCCCGGAGCGTCATAGCGTGTCGCCAGAGAACGAACGCGCCACCCACGTCTTAACTCCGCAGCCATCCTGCTTACACTAACGGTACGGTCATGGAACTAGCAGCCTATAAAGAGAATGAAACAGACTATCGGATGATTTTTTTTGGTACTGCCAGCAGTACCGTTTGTAAATCCAAACTAAGTTGCGTTCTACCGGCGATTTATCATTAAGCAACACTTGCTGCGGTGAGGACTTGGATGGGTGTCCGCTAGTGGCATTATTCAACTGAGCACTTCCGTGCTTCGGAAGGCACGTTAAGCCGTCGGTCCCGGTTGTTTGTTAGGACAACAGTCATTAGGCTATGTCTAAGGCCTTCGGGCGGCCAGAAAACTTCGACATGGGTTGGCCACTAACCTATCCACCAAGCCGCACTGGTGGACTATGGCTCAACACGATTCAATTCAATTCAATTCAAATACTTTATTTGCATGAATATGGGTACAAATAAGATCTATAACAATAATTTAAGTTCGCCATAACAACCTCGTATGAGGTATGCAAATGTCAATTTAGAATAACTAAAGTCGTCAATGAAGTTATATAATATAATGTCAACACGCGTGCGCTTAACATTGAGAGGAAGGCTTGAGTCTCAGCAGTGGGAACAAAATAAGCTGATTATGATTTATATGATTATGTACATACGAGTACTCGTAAAACAAACTCTGGTCTGTTCGAACACTTAAAACTTTAAAACGGCTGACCGATTTTCATGGATTTTGATTTATCGTATTTGTTTCCGTTCCGAATAGCAGAATAACCATAAAACATTGGAAAATTTAAAAAAATATTAAAACAACAGAAAAAAACCCAACATATATTAATGTTCATGGGTATCGTAACTGTACAAAATTTATGTTTATCCCGTCGATACAACACACTCTCCCCTCAAATTAAAGAACGGTCTTATTACGGAATTATTTAATTAAACAAAGGTTTTCAATCGACAAGGTATATCCACTACTATAGGCTAACTATAATAGCGTATTTAAGCTTTAAACATTTAGATTAATGTCAGTAATGAAACAGGATTGATAAATATTTGACAAGCAATATATAATATATTGCTTGTCAAATATTTATTCGTGCGTTCAGAAATTTATTCCAAAACGATATTAGAAGAAATATTTAGTGACACCTCCGTTAAAAACAATGCTTATAGCCGAGTTGCGGTGTGAAATACCCTCCCTCCCGCACAAACTGCAAACAGGAAGTATACAGAATAAACCACACACAAAACAACCCAATCAGCCAAAAACGATTCGACACGTGTTTCGCCTCTACAGGAGGCATCCTCAGGAGATGTTGACACAGCACAACACCAACTCCGCCATAAGCATTGTTTTTAGCGGAAGTGTCACTAAAAATTTCTTCTTATATCGTTTTTGATAATGGATTTCGCAAAGTAACGCCTGAATCAATAAATTTATTCCACATTCTTTACAAATTAGTAAAGCGATCCGTTCCCACGAAAGTTGCTTTACTCGGAATGCCACGTTATTACACTATAGAAACGCTTCGTCGAAGAAATTCCTACATCGGAAATAAGGCGATGCGGTTCCTTATCATCCGTATATGCGTTCTACTGATGATCATACCAAAGAATGATAAATGTTTCTGTTTGCGGTTGTTGCTGGTCAATGTTCGTATGCAAAAATAACTTAATTTGAAACACTACCTACTGAGAATGGTATCATCATTATGTATGTGAGAACTAAACCGAGTGCATCCCACGCTGTACAATATTTTTGAGCGCACTGTTTAATTCAGTTATGTTTTGCTGACACGCGAATGATATTCTTATTTTTTTAGTTATATTATTTTACTTACATAAAATCATAAATTAATTTTCAGGTAATCTTAACTTTCATAACTCAACATTCATTGACTGTTGGCGAAACGTTCGCCTAGTCAGCTAGAAGTTACATATTATCTAGACAATTTACGTAAAAATAATAACAATAACATTTTTAAGCAGGTAGCTGATGAATGTCACAGGAGTTTAATGAATGAACGAATAATGTATTAATAGATGTTCTGCTATTTAAAATTAGAAATGTGAAATATAAACTAATAAAATAATAGACTTTATAAAGATTCTTGAAATTTTTAATAATGTTGTTCTATCCATTTCTGCCTAGCTACCCCAGGCGCAGCAGAGCCCGTTTTAATTGTTCTTTCAGATTTTGCTCGTACTGTTTTGCAAGCTGTGAGTTCACGGTTGTAAGATGTTTGAACAAACAATCCCCGTTTTCATAGTTTCTAAATTCCCTGTCAATCACAAATTTAATTCGATATAATCAACTGAGATTGTCTAAGTACACAATAATTTTATATAAGCAACCAAATCCAGACTTTTCTAGATTCAATTATATACAACCTTTCTATAAAATGTAATTTCTCAAATTTTATCCCGCACCCTAATATCATGTTTCGTGTTTGATTCGTGGCGCCAAATTCTTTCTTGGCTGACCGTCTTTTCCGTGCCTAATTTCAGTTTAATGGATTTAATGGAAGTATTATGAAATTGTATGTTTAGTCAGTGAGTGGTATTTCGCTTTTATATTTAATCGCTTTTTTAAATTACAAATACAATAACATCTTAATAAGTATTATCCACCACTTGAGCCCAGTGTGGCTTGGTGGATGAGCTAGCGACCACCTCAAAACTGTCGGAGTTGACAAACAACTCGAATGCCAACCTTTCACAACAATGACGTCAGATCGTCTCGTTAGTGGTATTTCTCGATCGTTTTATTAGTGGTAGTGCCATGCTAAACCACGTTAGACCGGAGAACTACCACACTCCCACATAACATCGACGTGAATTAATATAGTTATTGCATTTCAGTCGGTTTGTGGGAGGTTTCGGACCCCCCCCTCTTCTTCTCCCTCCCTCTTCCCCCTTTCCCCACCCTTCCCCCTTCTTTCTCACTCCTATTCCTTTTAGAGGTCGGCAGTCCGTTGGCAACGCACATGGTGTTGCAAACGTCTATAGGCGACGGTTACCACTTTCCATCAGGTTGGCTACCGGCCTGTCTGCCTTCTTATGGCAATAAAAAAAGATGATCCTGATTGTTATTGTCATACCTACAGCAGTCGTGGTTACCCATCTAAGTGGTAATTGCAGCAAACTGATTTTAATCTAGTTGATCTGTTTAAAACGAGTAACGAGGCTCTTCTACGAGCGCTATACCTACACAATATTTTTAATGTAAACATTAAAGAACATTCCAAGTATTTGCGCTCAGCTAAAAAGTCACGTTCACAAATGGTCAACAATTATCCATCTCGTTTAGCTCACACAAAATACTTAACAAAGAAATTATATTCTAAAATAAGTAGAAATAATGAGGCCCTTCATTGTACAGAGGTAAAAGCACTTGGGACAAAATGAGTAAGTCATTATGATATAGAAATGGCAATGTTAAGAAGCAAAACGACAAAGAGTCCACAGGACATTATAATTTTTATTATTTGAATACCGTGAAAAGGTCAAATTATCGTCATATACATCTGTAGCCCGAGCACGAACATTTGGTAAAGTGTAACATTATCGTATCGTTGATGAATACAGTACAAATTATGAATTATCTGTGCCCCAGTTGTACTAGATACATGATAGTTTGTACTGTATACTTCAACGATACGATAACGTTACACTTTAGCAAATGTTCGTACTCGGGCCACTGTATTTAAAAGTGTCAGGGAATCATTTGTTAAAATTTCATTCAATGTTCTTTGTTTACGTATCAGCTAAAAGTGTACTAATTTATTATATTATAATAAGTATACCTTTAATTCAAAATATTTCACGGATTTCATCCGGTCCTTTACAAATGCATAAGTGGGGCTGTAGCCAACACTTAGAGGCCTTTTTGGTATAAAAATACAGAGTAGTATACAAACAGAAACATTTAGGATGGATGGTTATTGGTTATATAGTGTATCTATTACAATAATCGGTAAAATGGCAAGGCTATTGATATGAACTTATTAGTGATAAGGGAGATAGTGGGTTATGCATAAGACTACGGCACCTGCCAATTTCAGTCCCATTTTAAAATATTTAAGCAGGTGGTGACTTGCCACCCACTGAACAAGTAAGGCCCCTGTAAGGTCCACCAGCAATGGTGACAAAAGGGGCATCGTTGGTGTGGATGGCTAAAGGGTGTCGAGAGGTCTGCTGCAGTTTCACTAGAGTGCTACTACCGGCGTTATGCCCTTTAACACTATCACCCTTAGAGCTTTTTGTTACTTGCTCTTGCGTCTCCACCTCCAGACGGCCAATTAAGGCAAGCTGAGGGTCACATTTAGCCCCAGGGAGAATCATGGTCCAAGGTGTCGCCACTCACCGACGGCTCACCACAAACCCGCCCCTGCGGTATAATTAGTAAGTAAGTATTTAATTATTTTTAATAAGTATTATTAGACCGTGATACCGTGAGGTCGGCGGTGGCAGAGCACTCTCAGATCGCTGGTGCCAGACATTATATTCGGTTCGATAAGGACTATATAAGCGCGGGAGAAATTCTTCGTCCCGCGTAAAGTACGAGAAGCCATCGAAATAAGACGACCAAATTTCAATCGGGATCGTGGGTGGAATATACCGCTGACCTGTGTACCAGTGTTAAATATTGATAAGATGACCTCAGAGCTCTGGAACCGTGAGGTCGACGCAACAAGTGTGGTGTGTCAACAGCCCTATATACTAAAAAACGGCAGTGACAGTGACACTGAAAGTGACATTCACGTAAGTGACAGTGCGGACGGAAAAAATCTGTCAGACACAGCGCGACCGTCGAAGCACCAGTTACGTGCTGTGGCCCGCGCTCGCCGCTGTGCACAAGAGTGACTCCCAGAAGAAGATTCAGTTTCGAACTTCAAATAAGTTCGAAACTGGTCCGAGAATATTTCTGGTAAATATGAAGCGAGTCCTAGCCGGTTTTAAGGCGTAATTATGAACATAACTCGCGATAGCTTTCTATCTCAAGTATTATTATTATCATAAGTAATTATACATAATTCTTAAATTAAATACTGACATATATAACAGTGAAGGAGTACAGACGCTACACACACACAATTCGAAATCAATTCACAATATTAATTTTCTATCAGAAACTACGTTATTGTCCGTTATCTCCCGAAATACTCGTTATTTTTGCCTGTTAATCCCTCGGATTCCTTACTCTTAATCTCTCAGATGTTACGCAGAACTACGGGCGTTCATAGGAAAAGCGTGATATCAGCAATGGAATTTTGTATAATTGTATAGTTCGGGTACCTGATAAGATATGGTGAGCAAAGAGTTCGCATCAACACGGCTGCGCTGCTCTTTGCTTTATAGCAGTATATATATATTTCTGTGGTCTATTGTATCTCCAATGGTACACTACTATGGTACAAGAACCTAGCTGCGCCCCGCAGTTTCACTCGTGTTTTCACAGTGGCTGGTGTAAAAGATAACAAAATTCTTAATGCGCAAGCCTACTTGTTAAATTAATTTAATAACTAGCTTTCACAAATATGTGTATTGTATGAAAAAGTTAGTACAAATGATAGTTAAATATGGTACATAAAAACAATACGAGACGAGTTTTATCGCTAAGGCAAAACTATGCATGGAAAATGTTGTGACTTTCACGGCTTTGAATAAAATATTGCAAAATATCTAGGAGAATATAAATCATATCTAAATCCAGTTTATTGCCAGCCGAGTGGCTTGCCAAATTGATTCTTCGCAAATTATATGCATCTCGACAGAGATCACAATGTTACCTATATTTGGTTGTATTGATTTTATAACTTCTCCAGTTCATTGGTTAGAGATAAGATTCTTAAACTATTGATATTTTTCATTATAAAGTTGTTCATGGTTAGGGTTGTTTTTGTTGCTCTTATATTTGTATGTAGATAATTACGGAAGAAAAAATATTTATTTTAGTAAATGTTTCTATCTATTTTAAAAAAGGTATTGATTTAATTATCTTTTTAAAAGTATATATATTTGATGGTTGAATGCAGGTATTTAGATCGCGCCTGGCTCACAAACATACACAAATACTATAATACAAATCTTCCTTCTGTATAATATTTGTATATATTATTTATAAAAAGTGCACCTATTGGTCACAATTGGTAGGTTTAAACTGTTATTCATAAATTAGTAAGTTTTTTGCATTATGTTATATTTGCATAGTATTGCTTATAATTTCATCAAACACATGAAAGAAATGTTTATTGTTTTAGCATGTTAAAAGAGTACGCTTTAGTCATTATTTCGCATATGCAAAAGAAATACTTTGTATAATATTATATATTTTATCTAAACCTTGTTGAACTGTTATACTGAATGTTAAACTGGATAGGCAAATAAAATCCCTTACATATATATATATATAATTATATATATATATATATAACAAAGAACCATCAAAATCGGTTCATAAACGACGAACTACGTTTTTAAGTTATGCGTGAGCATACACACAGACAGACAGACAATTTTTTTCAAAAACTATTTGTTCTTGTTCAGTAGGTCATTTTACGTTTTCTGACTCACATTTTTTTAATTTCCCTTCTAAGTACAGACTTTTAGGCCTCTACTCCTTTATTATACGAGCATAACTTTTGCCTGGGTGAACCAATTAACAAAATTATTTTTTTGTTTGAAAGCTGGTGCTTCCCGTGTGGTCCCATTAAATTACGGTTAAGTAGTTTTTGATAAGTAAAGATAGAAGATTACATGAACTAAATAGCTAAACAGCTATTACATCAGGTTTACGTTCCTAACAGAATGCATAGGTGACTTTTCTCTTTGATCGTACAGCCTAAGTACAAAGTTATTGTAAACTTCGGTTGCCGCCGTTCAATAGACGCGGTATGCTGACGAAGTTGTTTTTAAGTTTAGAAGCGAGTCTTATATTAATTTCACACTTGGTAAGTTGCTGGCTTGTCTCCTACACTTGGGAATGGAAATTAAACGATGCCCTGCCACATAATGATAGTGTGGAAGTTAGTTAGTGTAGTGAAATTACTAAGGATGCCTGTACAATACTCGAGGTATTATATTTCATTATCTAAACGATATGGATTAATTATAGTTGCTCAATAGAATTAAAAATTATTAAAACAGAATCCTCACACAGTTTTAGCCGCATGTGTGAAAATTTAATTGAATAACTCACAACTTCTTGACATGTACTAAGTGTTATATTTCATCTGGAATCACATTAATCATCATCATCATCTCAGCCGTAGGACGTCCACTGCTGAACATATGCCTCCGCCACAAATTTCCAAAAGGACCGGTTGGAAGCGGCCTGCATCCAACGTCGTCCTGCTAACTTTATCAGGTCGTCAGTCCACCTTGTTAGTTGACTACCTACGCTGCGCTTGCCGGTCCGTGGTCTCCACTCTAGAACCTTCCGGCCCCATCGGCCATCTGTTCTGCGTGCTATGTGGCCTGCCCACTGCCACTACAACAGGCTTATCTTCTGGGCTATGTCGGTGACTTGAGTTCGTCTACGGATCTCCTCATTTCTGATTCGATCACGTAGAGAAACCCCGAGCATAGCCCTTTCCATAGCTCGTTGTGCGACTTAGCTTGCTTAATGAGGCTCATAGTTAGAGACGACGTTTCAGTGCCATATGTGATCACTGGTAACACACATTGTTCAAAGACTCTTATCTTGAGGCACTGAGGTGTATTTGACGAGAAGACATCGCGAAGTTTCCGGAACGCTGCCCAGCCGAGTTGAATTTGACGATTGACCTCTAATCACATTAATATTACTTACTTAAAACACGAAATTAATAAAAACGTTTCACTAATCAATACGCTCATGAGAATTACTGTAATAGAAATAATAGGTAATTATTATTATTAAGTATGTTTAAATTTCGAAGTGAGTTTGAAACTTCATACTTATAGTAAGTTGCTGGGTTACCTCTTACACTTTGGAACAGTTAAACGATGTCTTGCCGCTTATAGATATTGTGGAACTTTGTTGATGTGGCAAAATTGTCCTTTATAATATTTCAGAGCTATATTTTAAAGAGATATTAGTGTTCGCTCGCGACTTCATTCGCATGGCTTATCGCGATCCTTCGGAAACTACCTGTCTCGATAAAAGTAGCCTATTCGTTAATACCAGGCTCAAACCGTCTCCACTCCGAATTTCATCCAAATCCATTTAACCTTTTTTGCGTGTTTCGTAACAAATATCCACACATACAAACTTACACATTTATCCGTCTGTTCAGTCGTGCGATTCTCTAATGATTCTGCTATGAGCTCGTCGACGAGTTCACCGTCATATCTCATAAAGTCAAATACTTTATGAGATATCGCCCGTGTACATAAAGTTGTTTTTCCAACGTTTATTGTCATCTCTTCATTTGTTTGTCGGATGTTGTCAAAGATGCAACGATGTGAATGGCACGGCAGGCGTGATAAGGTAACGAACAGACTAACGGCCGGTGCCAATAATCTATCTATCGCCGGTTTACCTTACTAGAGATAGATATTTGACACTTTTTGTATGGACGTTATGTCAAATTTTTATCGGTAGTAATGAAAACTGTGGATAGATAGATTATTGGGATCTCCCATAAGAGACAGAGAGGTAGAGTTAGAGAGAGAGAGAGAGTGATAGAGTTACATTTTTTTTATAATATTAGTACAGAAGAATGGATAGTGTGATTAGAGTGATAAAGTTGCCCATATTATTTCCAGGCATAATGTATGATTTTCAGGTATAAATTGGCTCAACAGTATATGCGATCTATAGCTAATACTGCGTGTTAAGATGAATCTTTATTACTAGAGTAATAAAGATTAATATAAACACGCATATCATTGATAATATTGGTTTGGTTTGAGATATCTTTATTTCTCATAAGAAAATATTTCACTTACATGAGAATAGCTTAAACATTATATTATTATTGTGGTCGTAAATACGAAACAATTTGTATTTGAGGGTAGTTTGACAAGATTCAATTGTTACGTGTTGTTTAGTTCCATACTGGTTTTGCACACAGAGGTTGGTCAACTAACATTACATAAATCAAGCGTATCTGGAATTGGCTCAAGCGTACTAATTGTATAAAGTTCTCGACACCAAATGTGAGACAAGTAGAATCCAATATACAATTGAATGGAACAGGGTTGGACCTTGTGGAGTCAACAGTCTTTTTAGGAATTACTATAGACGCTAAATTGCAATGGGGTCCCCACATTAAAAAATTGTCTAGTAGGCTCAGTTCAGCAGCTTATGCTGTTAAAAAAATTAGACTATTAACTGATGTAGACACAGCTAGAATAGTTTATTTTAGTTATTTCCATAGCGTTATGACTTATGGCATACTGCTCTGGGGATGTTCTGCAGATATTAATTCTATTTTTATACTGCAAAAAAGGGCTATAGTACTAGCAATCTACAGTTTGGCTCCCAGAGTTTCCCTTAGACAGAAATTTAAAGACATAAACATTCTAACTGTTGTCTCTCAGTTTATCTATGAAAATCTAATGTATGTAAAGAAAAACATTAGCAGTTTTGATAAAAGGAGTGATGCTCATTCCATCAACACGCGAAATAAGCACACGCTATCCGTACATGAAACGCGTCTCCACAGAATAAGTCATTCTTTTATGGGACAATGTATACGATTTTATAATAAAGTTCCCAATGTTATCCGAGATTTGCCTATTAATAAGTTTAAAATTACTATTAAAACTAAACTCTGTCAAAAAGGTTATTACAAAATTTCGGATTACTTGGAGGATAAAACAGCTTGGGACTGATCACTCCAGGATCTATCTACTCGTGTACTAAGATGTCAAAGTGTAGCGTGTCTTGCCCTACTGATACCATTATTATGTTCTCTTTTGTAAGGCAACACACTGGAGCTAATATTTGTAGTACCTAAGTAAAAACATTGTAAAAACATCTATATAAAAAGAATGGCCCCGAGTTTCTTGCCGCTTCTTCTCGGTTGGCTCTATGTATTTTGGAACGCGGCGGTAGGCTTTAAAGTACATTATAATGAAAAATTGACGTTCATAAGTGCGTCTTTGATGCCTAAATTGAATAAATGATTTTGACTTTGACTTTGACTTCGTACTAAATATGTGTTGTTAATAAAGAGTTTATTATTATGCAGAAACTGGGCAACTATATAAATTATGTTAAGTTTATTAATTTAAAAGTTAATTATTTTGTTATATTATTGTGTTAAGTGTGTACTATGTTTATATAAAACAGTATCAAAAAAACGATATTCGAAAATATTTAGTGACACTTCCGCTGAAAAGAAAACAATGATTTAGGCCTATTTGGGGGCGTGCACCACCCAGGAATTTCCTGTCGGTCTAGCGCTCGACGAGTCAACATCTCCTGAGGATGCCTCGTGTAGAGGCGAAACACGTGTCGAATCGGTTTTGGTTTATTTGGGGTTTCTTGTGTTTTTTATTTTGTATTATTCCTATTAGCATTTTATGCGGGAGGGAGGGTGGTGCACGCATCCAAATAGGCCTAAATCATTGTTTTCTTTTCAGCGGAAGTGTCACGAAATATTTTTGAATATCGTTTTTTTATAATGGATTTCCGCAAAGTAACGCCTGAATCAATAAATTATAGAACAGTATAATAGAGATGATAAAAAAAATATTATATTGAATTAAAGTATTCATTTAATATTTGAAAATATCCTGTTATTAGGTATATTTATTATTATATATATATTGTTTGGATATACCCTTATATAGTCAAACTTGTGTCAGAGTCAGGATGCAGTTAAGCATTCTATGTTGATATCGCTACTGGATTTCATTGATGATTTACATGTTAAGTATTTTAATTTAGTAGGTGTTATTTTATGGACATGATTATAAAGTAAACAATTTGGAAGCACTATAAAATCAGGATAGTACTTACGTTTATTTTTAAACCTTAAACTAAAAACTATTTTGCGTAGTAAATTAAAACACAATCTCGCAAATAGTATAGAAATAGCAGCTATCTTAGGAATTATAAGTTAATCTACGCTATCATTACGTCTAGGAACATCTAAAAACTGCACCTCATGAATTTTAACTAGGCATTTTCTTGTGAAACTGATTTGCCCGGTTTCTTACAACATCTTACAAGTTAATAATGTTGCACAGGTAGCGGGATAGGGTAAGGTAATGAGGCTTTCAAGCTATTCGATAGATAGCGATCCGCTAAATTGTGATTTTAATTGAACCATTGAAATTGAACTTCAATTGAACGGTTAAAATAAGGAAGAGACATAGAAGTAATAGCTACAGATAAACTAAAGATATGAGTTCAATGTAAAAATTAATAGCTGCGGCCTTTCACCCGCATGGTGATGGATGCTAATGATAATGATGATGATGATGATGGTGAAAAGTTTCTTACCCGCATGGTGATGGATGCTAATGATGATGATGATGGTGATGATGATGACAAGTTTTTTACGACCTATTCTCAGACCTATTATATAGACACATTATTTTATATTATATTATAGACCTATTATATAGACACATTATTTTATAGACCTATTATAGACACACAAAATTTCGTAAGAATCGGTCAAGCCGTTTCGGAGGAGTTTGGTTACAAACACTGTGACACAAGAATTTTATATACGGATGACGAAGTTACCTAGCGGTTATGGCGTCTAACGCGGATAACTAAAAAAGCGTATTTCAATCTTGTCCGATTATATAATTTATTTCTCTAAAATTGCAAAATTTATGGTTTGTCTTCATTTTTGTACAAGCTTTTAGCACCAGTCTGTCTTGGGACACAAACTCGTGGGGTACCTGCAGGTTAGTTTAAACTTGTGGTATCGAGAGGGGTGATGCGGTTTTACTAGAGCGCTACTTCTGGCGCTATGCCCTTTGAGACCTAGTCTTGGAGCTTTTCGGTATATACTTGCACTCGCGTCTCCAACGCCAAACGTCCAATTAAGGCTAGCCGGGGTTCAGGGGCCTCATTTAGCCTCAGCAAGAATCATTGTCAACGGTATCGCCACACATCGACGGCGCACCTAAAAACCGCCTCTGCGATGATATTATTAATTACATATAAAATTATAACCATTTTTTCCCATATTGATCCAAATGTACCTTGAGAAATTATTTATTATAAAAACTACTCCACTATTGGAGCGTTTGTTAAAATCTTCACTTCTAAGATGCATATTGACCAATTCGTAATTATTTAAAATTTGCATTATTCTATATTTATTAGTGACTAGCGACTGCCTGTGACTACTTTAGCGTAGTAGGCTCGGCTTTCGACCTCGCCATTATCTCCCATTTTTCCTGGATATTTCATAATTGTAAGAACCTTCTCCTGACAATAATTAACACAACAAAAAATGAATTAGCGAAATAGGTAAAGCCGTTTTCAAGTTACAGCGTGATCAGGAAAAATAGGGGTTTATTTTTATATATATACTAGCAACTGGCCGCAACTTCATTCGCGTAGAAGGCTCGGCCTTTGGCCTCGCCAAATCGATCAAATGATTTTAATTATGGGTGTAACTTACGTAAAGTTACACCCATAATTAAAATCATTTATATAATATAATTATTTAAAATTAACTACAATAAATTACAAAAGATAAAAATAAACACAAATAATATAAAAATAACTAATAATAAAATGTCATAATATCGGTAATAAATAAGTCATGTCACAATGAATACTACAGTTAATGTCAGTCTAGTGTCAATCATACCTTCTCTCCGGCATAGGTACTGCAACATGCCTGTCACAGCAATGCCGGAGTAAAGGGCAGTCTAGTCTGCTAGCGATCATTTTCAAGATAATGTTGGAGCTGGCCCGTACCCTGCGCACCAAGGACGCGCCCCGCTTGCGCATGGTCGCGTCGAAGCAGTCGGTACGCGCCTCAGCGAACATTCCCGAGGCGCTGCAGTATCGGGGCAGCCCCAACATCATCATGAAAGCGTTGTTATACAGGACTCGGAGGTCACTGTAATTTCGCTTAGTATAGTCAGCCCACAGGCTGCAGGTGTACAGTGAAGTACAGGACGCTCCAAAAAGCGTAATTTTAACCTCCCGTGAACACCGCGCAAACCTGCGGGCTATCATGTTGGCTCTAACCGACAGTGCTCTCCGTTCCCTCTCAATGTCTGCTTTGTCTTTGAGTGACCAGCCCACTGCCACTTCAGTTTGCTAATTCTTTGGGCTATGTCGTTTACCTTTGTTCTCTGTCGGATCACTTCATTTCTGATACGATCTTTCAGAGAAACTCCAAGCATAGCCCTCTCCATAGCTCGCTGAGCAACCTTAAATCGGTGGACCAGTCGTACCGTTAGTGTCCACGTCTCGGCGCTCCGTATGTCATAACGGATGGGACGCACTGATTGAATGCTTTAGTCTTCAGACATTATGGAATTCGTGACGAGAAGACTCGACGAAGTTTTCTAAATGCTGCCCAGCCTAGCTGTATTCGTAATAATAGTTAATGTAAATAGCTTCTTCATATCAAAACACACCTTTGTTTTGAACCTTAATTTATGTGCACAATAAACCGGGATAATGTTTAATATTGATATGATTTAAACTTATTTCACGCGGAAGAAGTAGCAGATACATATTATTCAATATTGGATTCCGGATGAACCTTGGGCGATTTTATGTTTTATAGCGTTTTATTGTTAATTTGCTTAAACAAGTTGGACGAGTTGCAGATTTAGTGACCTCCGATCAGTGTAGTATACCTACATTTCTGGCCTTGACCTCCAGGTACCGTTCTAGAGCCTAGCCATACATGGTTTATTTATAGACAAGTAACGAAATCACTGAAATAAAGTTTATACTGCAATGAAACTGTAAAAGTAAAGTAATATAATAGTAATAATAATAATAAATATTTTAAAAAAAATATTATTTTATTATTATTTATTATTTTCAGTCTTATTTTAAATATTTTAAAATGAGACTGAAATTGGCAGGTTCCGTAGTCACGTCCATAGCCTACTATCGCCCTTATCACTAATAAGTTCATATCAATAGCCTGGCCATTTTACCCATTGTTGTAATAGTTACAAGTACCATGTTAACCTGCATCCAACATTTTTTCTGTTTTTATACTCCTTTGTATTTTTATACCAAACAGGCCTCTAAGTGTTGGCTACAGCCCCACTTATGCCTTTGTAAAGGACCGGATGAAATCCGTGAACATAATGAAATAAATGAAATATAATAATAATACTGCAGGGGCGGCTTTGTGGCGAGCCGTCGGTGAGTGGCGACACCGTGGACCCTGATTCTACCTGGGGCTAAATAAGACCCCTGACCCCCGGCTTGCCTTAATTTGCCGTCTGGGGGTGAAGACGCAAGAGCAAGAAACAAAAAGCTCCAAGGGTGGAAGTGTTAAAGGGCATAACACCGGTAGTAGCGCTCTAGTGAAACCGCAGCACACCTCTCGACACCCTTTAGCTATTCACACCAACGTTGCCCCTTTTGTCACCATAGATGGTGGCCCTTATGGGGGACCCATTTAGTGGATGGCAAGTCACCACCTGCCCAAAAAAAATTAAAATGAGACTGAAATTGGCAGGTGCCGTAGTCTCTTCCATAGCCCACTATCTTCCTTATCACAAATAAGTTCATATCAATAGCCTGGCCATTTTACCCATTTATCTAATAGTTAGAATTACCATGTTACCCTTCATCTAAAATTTTTTTGGTTTTTATACTCCTTTGTAATTTTATACCAAACATGCCTCTAAGTGTTGGCAACAGCCCCACTTATGCCTTTGTAAAGGACCGGATGAAATGAGTGATATTTGGTGAATAAATGGAATAATAATAATAACATAATAGTAGTACTTGTAAACACAAGTACTATTATGCACAGTAGTTGACGTATATTTACTCATCCATACATATACACAGTGGGCCATTTAGATGGGTCACTATATCGTCAAGTCTGAAACAATAAGTCATACAAAGATCCATGCCATCGCTTGGTGAGAAGAACTCGAAGCCCAGAGAAGGAAATCGGGCCCAGTCATATTGAAAAGCATAACTTACATTATTTCTATTTCGAGATCGATTTTAGGTCATAAGCAGTAAACGTTAACAAAATCAATGACATGTTTCCCAAGAAGATGCCTTTGTATATTTTATATAGTGACTTACTCATACTTACGTATCTAAATGTAATGGTCCAATCTGTATAATTGTATTTGAAGAGTAGTGACATATATATACAGTATAGTATACATATATTAATACACGAATTAACATGTATTAGCATTAGCATTGTCATATAAAACAGAAATACACGAATAAACTCAAACCCTACTGGACCGATTTCAAAAATTCTTTCACCATTGAATGCTATAGTATCCCTGAGAAACACAAGCTATATTTTTTTATTCATCATCATCATTGTCATCCACCAAGCGGGTAAAACTGCGTAGCGTAGCTTGTAATAAATAAGTTTTGTATTATACGAACTACTCTATAAATAACAAAAATAAGTTGTAAGAAAAATATACTGTATCTGATATCAATTTGTTTACTTCACATCGGTTTGTCCTTAACCCTCAAGTATCCGAAAATAACAAGCGCTCAATATTTTAGTATAGTGTATGCGTTCGATCCAGTGATACAAACTCTTAATTTTTAAATTCATAGTCATACAAACGTCTATTGAAATCAACTCTACTGTACAATCTAAAATAACTTCAAAAAATAACACTCGACCAAACCAGTCTAGTAATATATTAAGGGGATTTATTACCATACATTGCTTTAAATGTTCCTCTATTACTCATTAATACTCCACCCATACCTCTTCCTTTAAAATAAATAAGCGGTAATGTTACACAAACTCGTATGAATGATAAATTTTACGAGATTATCGTGGCGAGAGAAGAAAATATAGAATTAAATGAATGTAGAAGGATAAAGAAGATCATGCGCAAGCACCAAGTGAGCACAATGCCTGCCACAAAGAGTGTGATTGGGGTCACGGTAGCCCCTTTGCACAATAATTATCTACAGCGGCCAACTTGCATCCTAAGTCGGTTGATGGGCTTTCAAATAGGCCAAGCAAGATCACGTACTGGGTGCATTTGTTGCGTGTGCGTTGCGAAACCAGGTAGAGATGGGTGTTTTTTATTCCCAAGAACTACCATAAATGACGGCTGCAGTGTAACTCACGAGGCTAAAACTCAAGTTTTATGTGGCTCTAAACTGAATTTGTCACCCACATATTAGGTATTTGTGAATTAAAGCACAATATTGAACAGCGTGATTCGAAATCGATAACTGGTCATGAAAGTGATAGAAAAAATACATTTATTTTATTATTATGACCCCATATCCATAGCTCCGCGAAAAAAACATAGTGCGACTGGACACACATCCACCCCGTTCAATATTGTGCACTAATTAACAAAGACCTTATATGTTGGTTTATGATTTTCATTCCAACAGTAATTTTTATATAATATTGTTTACAGCTTAAGACGTCGCATGTCGCGCGTACACCATGTGTACGTGCAAAAAAGTTCTAAGCCATGTTGCGCATACACAAACGGCCTTATTAATAAAAATGGCCTACTCCCACCTTGTCCACACTTGCGCTTGGAGTAGTTAATACCAGATTAGCCAAAGAGTAGCTTCGGATTTACTACGTTATTAATAAACACGGAGTTAACTCAGAGTAACAAAGCGTGCCTTACGCTGGGAGTAGCGCTATGGTGATATGCTATGGTGACCCTTTGGTACTATGGTGACACGGATTTTTTATTATTTTAAATGGACATAAATGTAACAGTTAGACATATGGCATTTCATAATTTTTTGTAGACATTGACTTCTTCTATAAAACTGCAATAAATCTCTTTTCTCTATTGTCAATAGTTTCCGCCCCGTACGCGATATAAGAATGTTGTTTTGGTATTTTTTCACACCTTGGTTTACACTATCGAAGTTTTCATACGGCTCCCAACTTTTATGAAAATACGAGTATTATATAGCTTATGTTACTCAGTTATAATGTAGCCTTGTAACGGCAAAAGTTTATATATCAAATCGGTCCAGTAGTTTTTAAGTTTGTTTGTTACATACAAAAATACAAATCTTTCCTCTTTATAATATTAGTGTAGATTTACCAGAAAACACCACAAAACAGACGCGTATATGCAATTATTATTACGCCATTGACACTATTACTCTCTCGCTATACTAGGTAGCCCCTAGGTATAACTTTTACTCCGAGAGTAGAGTCGGAGTAGCTTACTCATTACTTACTCTGTGTTTATTAATAATGAAATTGTTTACTACAGTCTAAATACTCGGAGTATGGTTACTCTTGCTTTACTCTAACTTTATTAAAAAGGCCGTATATGTATTACACAATGTGTACATTACATACATTTGGTTATACACAAGCCCATAGTTGCTCAACCAGTAATTGAGAGGGCTTTGGCTTGGGTTTTCCCTGCGTGATAAAATCCGAAATGTGAAGATCCTTTGGAGAACTAAGGTCACCGACATAGCTCTCAAAGTTAGTAAGTTGAAGAAGAAATGAGTAGGCCACATCTCTAGCAGAACTGATAACTGATGGGGAAGAAAGTTTCTCGATTGGCGACCACGCACTGGAAGACGTAGTGTAGCCGGCATCCGCTAGGTGAACCGGCGACCTCATCAAACCGCGGGGAATCGCTGGATGCAGAAAGCAATTAGCCATTCCAAGTGGCGTTCTATGGGGAGGCATTTGTTCAGCAGTGGACGTCTTGCGGGTACTCATGAATACATTTCGTCAGAAACATTAAATTACTCAAACTATGGTGCGTCACCTCTGATATTTTTTTCGATATTTGTATCGACTTGCGGCAAACTGCTAATAGGGAAGGTATGCTCTGATTATTAAATAACTGAGGAACGACAATAAATCACGTTTCGTTTGATAACATACTTATTATCAAATTATATCCACAAGATGATAAGAAACGAGGCTAGAATAACAAGTACCTATATTAAGTGAACTAATAAACATAATTTTGGAATTATCCACTTACTATTTCTATTTGGTCTATATCTGGTCGATAGAACTCTTCTATCACTTAGGCAATGATTCAGATTTCAATCCGGGAATACCGTCGGTTCAGATGGTATGAAGATGGAGCGACCCCATCTCGACCTGGGCGGAGGACTGCTTGGTGTTTTAGTTGGTTTGATTGAGCCTCGTACGACCACTTTCGTCATCCCCGTGACGGGCATTGCATAGCGTCCCCTCGTTCTCCTTCCTCCTATTTAAAAAAAAAATGCAGTGACACTAACATAAGACGGTCAGACTTAGCCAAACCTCAGTTAAACTGATCTTTAACCACACATATCGCATTTCTCGGAGTTGGCGTATGATTTCTGCGAATTCTTATGTGTTATTGGCCAAATATGGCGATTGGCGAGTCTACGGGACACCGTTATTCACACTAAACCTAAAATAGTGACTGGTTCTCAAGGATAGCTGCCGGACCAGATTGTTACGTGCTTTATGGCAGATTTTTAATCTTGAGGATGACCATGCTATGTGTTTTATAATTAAAAGCTCAAAGTTAATGTAAGGATCAATCAATCCCGGGGCCTCTTGAATGACAAGCCACCCCCGAGCTATCATCGCTTCAAAAACAAACGTTAGTTCAAATAGTTCGGTAAGATGGGAGACATACCAACTGGTATTCTGCAATCTGTACCAATATTAACCTACGTAGTATATAAAAAAATAATACCTACAATTTAGAGACGAGCAAGTGGCTCGCTCTCTATTTTAGTGATACTCAAACATCAGGCGCATCATATATGACTATTCAAACATGTTACGCAGCGCGTTAGATAATTACCCTGCTGTACAAGAATACATTTCTTCTAAAAGCATTAGAGCTCAACTTTACCTACATTGAAATTACAAACAAATTTACTTTACCTTTTTTATTAACATAAACAATATTTATTTATAGGTAGGTCACTTAACACTATATATAACTACAGATTATTCATTAGCTACCGACGTAATTGTAAAGCTTAATCCTTCCTATACCGGGATAATTAAAACAAAAAAAATATGAATGAAACTGACGTATATGTACGTCTCTAGGACGCAAAGGGTTATTACATTAAAAAGTTAAATGTTATGTTAATGATAGCTCTGTCTACCAACTGAGATAACGGAGGTGTCCAATTTGTTGCCACAGCTTTGTACGAGTATAGACGCATCATCTTTTTAAAGGTTCCATACCCAAAGAGTAAAGCGGGACCCTAATACTTACTTAGACTCCGCTGTCCATCCGTCTGTCACCAGGCTGTATCTCATGAATAGTCAGACAGTTGACATTATCACAGATGATGTATTTATTTTGTCGCTATAACAACAAATACTAAAAAATATTTAAAAAATGGGGCTCCCGTACAACAAACTTGATTTTTTCGCTCGTTTTTGCTAGATATTGATAACGGCAACGCTCACAGAATTGTGTTATATTATTCACTAATAAATAGTTAAATTAAAATAAAATTAATATTTAAGGGTAACTCCTATACAACAAAAGTGTTTTTTTTTCCAATTCTTTTTTTTCCGTCTTAAAAACGATAACAGCTAAAGACTTGAAATATTGATTAGATATAGATACTGGTACGGAACCCTACGTGCGCGATTTTGACTCGCATATGGCCGGTTTTATTTTTTAATAATATGTTACACATTTCGGAATGTTCTTTGAAATGCATTTATTTTAATACTCAACTTGATAGGTCTGTTCTGTCTGCCAAGTACACAAACTTACGTAAGTATGACGTAATCGTATCGTTGACGTATAAAGTACGAATACAAACTGTCATTTATTTAATGTTAGCTGCGCTCCGCGGTTTCATCTGTGTGGTGATGAACGAATATAATGATGAATCATATATATGATCATAAGTGACTTAGGAATAATGTAGATTTCTAATGGTGAATGAATTAACAAAAACAAATAAAATAAACAATCAAATCTTTCCTCATTATTGTATTACCCCCAGTTTCTAGATCGTTTTTCAAAGTCTTGATTGGTTGACCAAGTAAATACTAAAGGCTCATTGGTCAATGGTATTCTATGACGCGATATGTGACCAATCAGCGGTCAGTATTCCGTCTGTTAGCTATCAAACTTTGACAAACGTTCCAGACACTGGAGGCTAGTGTGGCACAGACGTCAGTGATATAATTACGTCACACGCAACAATTCGTACTATGCTCACTGGTCATTATTTTTAAACATAAAGCAATACGGTTATTGACAACCACCAATTATGCATTCTTGGCAGAATATTATAGTTGCATACTACTTAAAGATATCTCCCTCGGGTAGCTAAGACAAATCCTACGATATCTAAGAAGTCACCAGTTTTAAAAAGCCTTGGTCTATTTTCAGTATCAATTTACCCTCAAGAGTTTAAATCTAGTTCTAGTTAAATGTTACGCGTAAACGTCGTTTTTGACCATTTCTATCACTAAAGTTGACATGTCCTTAGCATCGCCCAAAGGCACGGTCATTAAAATTTCAAAATAACTCGACATGTTACAATTAAGATATTGAATTAATTAAATTATAAAATATAATTCATTCTTATTTAAGAAGTAATTCAAATGACGGTATGCGGCTCGGAAGAGGCGAGGAAACCGGATGTACTAGGTATGGGGCCTCTAGTGTGCAATTACCTCGCTAACTTAAACCCGTCTCCTCACAGAGTGAACTAATATACGTTAACGATGTTTTATTATTCATGTTAACATGACCTTAAAATATTCAATGTCATTAAAGTTCATTGCCGCTACCTATTGAATAAAAAGTACTTCCGGTCCAATTTAATAAAAACAACAAAAGAGATGAGATTATAATATATGGATGGGCTATTTAACCTTTTAAGTAACTTAAAAATAAAAATATTTTGTCGCCAAATCGAACAGAAAAAGCGCGCGAAAATTTCAAAAATTAGCGCGCGCCGCAAACGTTAGCAGGAGTAAAATCGTAGTAAAACAGCTATCTGTTCTATTTTATATCTGTAAACGGCGTAAATTTACACTGGTTACCCAGTACATTTTCCTTTATTCTATTATTATGTTATCTGTTTCTTTTTAGTCAAATTATAGAGGTAAAGTCAACCGAAAAAATATATACAAACTTGAACCGCAACAAAAAAACAAATTATATAAATTCTACAAAGACCAATTTTATCTCACAAGCAGGTGTAAAAGGAGTAAACATACAATCACAACAGTATAATAGACTTTGAAAACCTATACTACCTATTATATAAATTATCTATAATAAATCCACAAATTGTCATACAAACATATACTCTAACGCTAACCAAATAGATCTCAAAATCGTAGTCTCACTCGTTATTAAAACAATATGGCGGCTGCCTTTATCAAATTACGGGAATTGCTCACAAAACCATAATATAAGAGGATTATAAGCTTTTTCTTGGGTTTTTACCTCGAAATGATACTTACTCACTAAAACAATACATTAGCATATGCACACCTGCGAAAGTTTAAGAGATATGATATCGACGCCCATTGATTTTTTACTAGCCTACTGATAAACAAAATAACTTATATTTCTTTGTAAAAATGATTTCTAGGTGCTTATTAGTATTAAAAAACATCTAATAAACCGAAATGTATTCTATATTTGAACAGTTAACGTTTATGTTCAGTCCTGATATGGGTTTTGACTGCGGTACACCGGTGTACCAGCGCCGCTTTGTGCAATGTATAGATTTGGCCACCGGTGTACTGGCGCGTGTTTATAGGTTAACTGGTGGTGATTGGCAAACTAATCTAATTGCAACTGCAAAAGCAGTTTGCATAGTCAAATTTTAGACTGTTACAGTTCTGCGCTGACCTGTACCCTGAGCACTTTTTGCTAATCCCCATTCGCTAAGCAATTTCACTTGCTCACGCTTCACTTCACGTGTTTAAACACTATATAGAAACGCAGTTGAATAGAACTGTACGGAGGCGGAAGATTATAATCTTACTTGTTGACCCCTGTGAATTGAAGCACAATTCTGCCAATGTATGCTTACTGACAGTTTCATAAAGCGCATGGAAAATTAACAAAAACGTTAGAATTGAATTGCTGTTTATGTTAATATTCACGTCTTTAGCCCTGCTTTTCACGCATCTCGCTGATTGGTACAGACACTCAGCAAAACGCAGAGCCAGGACCCTTCATTTAATATTCAGTTGTTCGTTTGATTTCATTCAATGAATTGGAACAAATCATGTTACATGTCGTACATAAAATAATTTATAACATAAACAGTACTCTATCAATGCCACTTACTATTATCAATGAAAACATAATTTATATAAAATAATGTACATAGTCAAAAGCATTAACAACAGCATCAGGAAGAATCAATAAAAATGTGATTATAATAATATAAATGTGTATTCTATATCTATATTATATTAAAAAGCTCTGATTGAGTTAACGCTACGAACATCCCCTAGCAACCGATTTTATACCGTCAGAGCCAGGACATCCTCTAGTTTGGACGTTGTAGTGCGGCGCGCAGAATTACACTGCAACTGAACTTGTGATCGCAAATCTAGCAAAGAGAGCAGCCTGGAAGATGATTAAAAAAGGGATGTTGAGTATTTTCATGTCCCAGAAACGCTCGACTGAAGTATAAAGCGGTGGCATTCGAATCACAGCAAGTAAGGCACATGTTGTATCCGGAAAACGCGTCCTCAGCCAGTTCCACGAATCTAGTTCTCAATGCCGTACTGAAAGATAGCACTCGCAAAATTAATTTCCAGGTCTTCAGTAATATTGACTATTTCGTTTTTGTGATGTGTGTTGCTTTCACGTTATGCACCTGTCTTTATGACAACTGATCTTCTTGCACAGCTGCTCGATATGACATTTCAACGTTAACCCACCATCCAGTTGAAAACCCAGGAAATTAGCTTGTTACACCTAGGGCTACTTGCCAAACTATTACCCTCGCTATTTAGTCCCTTCACAGTTTCACTAGCTACAACATAGCTACACCTTTACACAGCAGTGCGTTCACACTATCGCTTCAAAGAAAAATATATCAGACTGCGGTGTTATGGTACCTATGGAAAAATTATATAAGGATAGTATAGTATTGCATATAGTAGCATAGTAATGCAGAAGTGTTCTACCACCAAGATTTCACAGTTTCTACTCTCTTATATGATGGTCTTGCGACTTGCTCTCAAAACAGCTGCTTGAACACTCCGTGAGGAGCCTTGCAACAGATTTAAAAGTTGTGGTTGGTAGTTAGCCAAATGAGATGGTGGTTAGATGATGGTAGTTAGAGAAATGAGAGTATAGAATAGAGAAATGTGCCCTATTACTATGTATACTGTGGATTACATTACGATGTTCATAATGTCATCATCTCAGCGAAACGACGTCCTCTGCTAAACATACGCCTCCCCCACGAATTTCCAACGGGATCGGCCTGCATCCAACGTAATCCTATATTCCTTTATCAGGTCGTCTGTCCAACTTGTACGTGGACTACCTTCTCTGCGCTTGCCGTTCCGTGGTCTTTACTCCATAACTTTTCGGCATCTTGGCCTAACCGACGGCTAAACATTGTTACCCCTGGTCTATTATCGGTTCAAATTCATAAATAGGTCAACCGGAGATAACATGGAGGGATTTCAAGCGACTACCATTCAAGGACTTAGGCGATTAATTTGGGCGAGACCTCAAAAACCTTACTTTTTCTAATTACTCTGTATATTAGTGTCTTTAATTGTTTCTAGGTAAGAAAAGTAAATATAAATAGGAAAAAAAATGTACAACTCAACTACACGTCATAGTTCATTGCCAACTGATTTTCGCGATGAATCTGTTTGACGCTTATAGTCTAAGCCTGGTGCACACAAGTATAGGAAACGGTGCAGTCAACATACATCAAAGTGGAATTAAAAAGTATTTGTTATATATTATGTATTAGTTGTTATGTATTAATTAGCAGGTAGTTTATTGTCTCTATAGCCTAATAAGCTCTAAAACATAGGTTTGGTAAAAACAATTGTGACCTTAAAGTGCTGCTAGACATAATAAAAAATCCAAACACCCGTTTGTTTGAATTTTAATATATTCGTAAATATATATTATATATTCAGTGATAGATTTAAATTATTACCAATAAAGTATTTTTTATAATTTTACTAAATGTACCTACTGAATACGAGCAATGTTTTACTTTAATCTCAAATTAAAAGCCAGAGTAAAGTTTGTTTTATCATTTGTACTGCTTGTCTTCACCAGGATTTTTAGTGCTGTAATAAGTTTTGAGTGCTTAATTATTTTTTTACTTTGACGACACGCTGTCACGTTTTCGCAATTAATAGTGTACTTCTTTTTCCTTGAGTTAATTCGTTTAATGTAACGATGTCATAATGAAGTATATATTATGTTTTCAAGGCGCCGCAACTATCATTAGCAAATTTTTTGTTTTACTCAAGCTCATTAGCAAAAATTCATAAAAAGTTTAAACAGCTGCGTCACTAAGATTTGTTCTCTTGTGAATGTTTATCAGATATAAGATAATCAACACATTACCATCCCACAACGAGGACACTATGAGAAAACCGGCGTTATTTACAGAAACTGGTTACAAGAGCCACTAAACTTGCCTTCGTCGTGGGCTAACGAATGTTGCCTTTGAATTACAACTGGTACCGAGGCCACATAAGACTGAGACGGACGACTCATCGTGCACCACAAAGCAAGGAAGTTCAGTCTAAAATGCCATTTATGGTCCCTATGCAAGTGGTGACCAATGAATATTGCTGAACCTAGTTGTAAGAAGTTGAACCTAGTTAAGCATCGGACGTGACTTGAACAGGAAAGATATACCTTCTTCGTAGAGCATTCCTACGCTTTAACGTAAATGTACATATTTAGCACTATCTGCCTTCGGTTTTGTCCAAACGGAAGACGAACATTAGGAACCACATTTAGAACGGTTCCAAATTTAATCGAGATCCGATGATCGCTGTCAGCGTGAAGAAGTAACAAACATCCTTCCTCACACACACACTCAAACACTATCATATTTACATCAGTGTGGTGAGCTCTATTGATTAGTGAAGTTATATAGTGATCACTCATAAAATTATTGTGTTCTTTTTTCAATACTAGTACTCGTAGCGACGACATATCGTCTCAAGGATCTAAGTAGTCTAACTCCATTCAACTTCTTCTTCTTTCCTTCTCTGTCCTACTTAGGCTGGTATTCCAGAAAGACTTTCAGTGATCTTAGATTAAATTAGTCAATAAAAACTGCCATTTTGAGAGGCAGCTAGTAGACCAGTCGTTTTACTCCTGCTTCCTGCAAAGTAAGTGAATATCTATAAGTAGAACATCTTTCCTACCAGCGTTGATTCACGAAGGCTTAGCGTGAGACGCGTGTGGGGAATATGTCTACGTTGCATATCTACGAACAAATCTTAGATCGTTTCTTTTTGTTGGTAGTTACTTTAACTTACACAACAAGGGTAAGTAATAAGTTTATAAAGCGTTTTTGTCATAAAGCGTTTTAGTCCTAAAGCGTTGTAGTCCGATGGCGATGTAGGCGAATGAATTATAGTCAAAAGGCGACAAAGACTTATAACGTTTCAGGCATACAGAAAACAAAGGATGATTCTCTGTTAAATCAATAACTACCTTACTAACATAAAATATTTCGTGTACAGATACTACATATAAAAAATACTTCGCGACAATGAAATCTGCTAGTCTTCAATTAGTACTTCAGTAAATGACGCACAAAACTTTGCATTTATCAGCAGTTAATCTGAATACAAAAGGTGTATTTTAAATCTAATGTTTCTTTGTCATTAGAAATAACACACAGCCAGGACGATGTATCACAAATTGTGATATATCACACAAAGTATGCGTGGTACGTTACTGCGATGCATGAATTTCTTTCAATTTCAAAACTACTACTACCTAGCTACTAATCTTAAAAAAAATAGGCCAATTTAAAAAAAAACCATATGATTTAGGTATTAATATGAATACGTATAAAGTATTAATTTTAATTTACTTTTTCCGTGTTATTAATACAACAAAATGGTGAGGTCACATTCAGAACACCACTGTCGTGTATAACAATTCATTATGTTATTTAAACCAGATTCTGAAACATAATTAAAATCATCAATTTAAATTGTATGAAATTATTCTATAAAGTTTATCTGCCTACATCTCTTTCTCACGGTTGTAATTTAGTTTAGTTTTCATGAATAACTTAACTATTTGATAAAATAATTACAATAGGTAGTAATACAATATTCTGTTAATAATCAAAAAGTAACCACCTTGTATTTAACTTCAAATGTAAAAGAAAAACGAGTACCTACAACTTTTGCATCTCATCCTTTGTATCTAAACAACTATGTCTGTAAATTAAATGCTGCTTTAATTTAAATAACGTCATTTAGAACTGCGTACTATTTTTTTGCTGTATGCAGTACTAACTAAAGTCATTTAGGGTTAAGACGCAGTCCAACCCCAATTTTAAAATAATTTACGATGCTTTACGTAAGGTTGAAAAGCGCTTGTTAGATTGGACGATGTAATGCGAAGATGCGTTAATTTTGTACGTTTTCTTTATATTTTTCGATATATACTAACAGAATCGAAAAAAACTGCTGGTTATTATTTTAGTACTATACGTTGGCTAAGTATTACTTAAAAAAATATACAGTGTTATCGCTGAAAATTCTGAGAGTTTGGACGTGAAAGTTTATTTTTGTGGACCTATTCAGGATTTTTTTCTGCTGAAAGAGAGTTATATTAATGAATTCTATTTGGTTATTACTCTTTTCCTGCTCCTTTTCTAACTTTTGTATTTTTTTCATATACTATCGATCTGTTTTGTTACACTAGGTGTTTAAAAAATCTGCTTTTTCTTTATTTAGGGTACGAGCGCGCCTTAAGCAGCGTTTATAAAGCCGCTAGTAAAGTACTTAGACCGTACTTATTTTTTACTTTGGCAAAATACCCATGGAGCCAAGATAAATCACGTTCTTTGGACTCGAATATCTGTCTTAGTTATTCGTGACTTAATAATAATGAATTCGTTATGCTCTAATGATGAATTGTACACTGTCTAAGTCTCAAATTTAGGATTCTGTAAAATTCTGGAACCCACTCAATTCAAGGCTTTTAAACCATAATTATATTATAATCAATATATTTTTTGTGTTTTTTTTTTATCAAATATTACGTTTAAATATTACTATCTCGCCTGATGGAAAGCGTTCACGCTGTATATTGCATATTTTGGAAGATCAAAGATAGTACTCCAGTGTATCTAAAGGTAAACAGAGACTTCACATTAAATTAAGACACTATAAGACAATTTAGTATTACTCGTACAAATACGATTTAACAATACACATAATCTTAAAGTACGTTAATTAATTTAAATAATTGTATACGTAAATTAAACACAAACGAAAATTATAGTCAAAACATCAATAACAAATTTTAGGTAATATATCAATAACTATTTATTAATCTGGGGCGTTAAGGAAAACATGAATATGTTGGTGAAGTCGTTATTCCAGATCGTGTTTATATTTATAGAACATGATTAAAAAGTAGCAAGGGTCACAAAAAATGGTGAAAAAGTTTTATTACCAAAAAATGGAACCGACTTCAATACCAAAAACTGTGAAATAACTTGTCGAAGCCGCTACCACATTATGAGCACAATATTGTGATAATAGGTACCTACTTTTGAACTATCATGGGACAGACTTCAGCAAGTTATTTCACACTTTTTTGGTGTTGAAGTCGGTTCCATTTATTGGGTATTGTTTTTTGCTTGATCGGCAGAACTCCTTGTAAATAAGGTTCTCCAGGGTAAGACAGCCACCATTCCTTTTTTGCCGTGAATCCGCCATGTTCACAATTATTGTGTTTTGGATTCAAGGTATATTTTCCGGCGTAATTACAAGCACATGAGACTTAACAATATCTCAGGGTTAAGGGGAATGCAAGAGCTTACTACTTAATAGCTGGATTTCATGCTTGTACCCTTTCCTAATAACTTAAAAAAAAGTATTTTATATATATATATATATATATATATATAGCTCATGAGAAGCGTTCGGTGACGATGACACGAGTTCCATGATTTTTGGTCACCCAAAAAGTGGTTAACGTGACTAAAGCGTTCGGTGACGATGACACGAGTTCCATGATTTTTGTTCACCCAAAAAGTGCTCAACGCGCTTAAAGCGTTCGGTGACGATGACACGAGTTCCATGATTTTTGGTCACCCAAAAAGTGCTCAACGCGCTTAAAGCGTTCGCTGACGATAACGCGAGTTCCATGATTTTTGGTCACCCAAAAAGTGGTTAACGTGACTAAAGCGTTCGGTGACGATGACACGAGTTCCATGATTTTTGGTCACCCAAAAAGTGGTTAACGTGACTAAAGCGTTCGGTGACGATGACACGAGTTCCATTATTTTTGTTCACCCAAAAAGTGCTCAACGCGCTTAAAGCGTTCGGTGACGATAACGCGAGTTCCATGATTTTTGGTCACCCAAAAAGTGGTTAACGTGACTAAAGCGTTTGGTGACGATGACACGAGTTCCATGATTTTTGGTCACCCAAAAAGTGGTTAACGTGACTAAAGCTGTTCACGCCAGAGCGTGACGTCACCTAAAGGCGCGCACCCGCGCCCCCGCGTTCCCCCGCCGCTGTTCTGCAGCTGTCAGGCGACAAGCAAGCAGCAAAAGGAAGCGGAAACAGTCACCCTTTTATACTCGTGACCGGCGGACGTGTACCGCTGCGTTCCGCGTAGCGACCGCATGGCACCGCCATTTTCTATCAGCACGAGTCACCGCGAATGACTTCGCCGCGAGTGACCTTCAGGGTGTGTTCGGCCCGACCACACACCACTCCTAAATCAGCACGTGTGTACACACGCAATCAGCCCGCCGCGTAAACCAGTGCACAACCCAAAGGGACAATACAAACATTATAACCAAGTGAACCAAGTTCAGCTCCTTCAGCACGCCGTCGACAGCAAGACGCCTCCAACGAGGAAGCACGGTCACCAGCACTCATCAGACCCAGAGCTCCTCGACACAGGTATTTACCATCAATTATTCCCTACCTATTCTCTGGTTGCAGGAAACTGCTCAACCACACTTACCCCCCCCTATCAACGAGCGTATAGCTAGCAGGAAACTGCGAAACTAAAAGCGTTCGGTGACGATAACGCGAGTTCCATGATTTTTTGTCACCCAAAAAGTGCTCAACGTGCCTAAAGCGTTCGGTGACGATGCCGCGAGTTCCATGATTATTGTCCCCCAAAAATCCTATAGAAGTTTTCTTTAAAAAAATATCAAGTTAGGTAGGCAGTTCTATAAGGCAGGCTATATCCCTTCATTTATGCTATCCCTTTTCCAGATGACGTCATCAGAGGTGTTAAGCACTCAAATTTCGCAAGTCATGTTCTTGATCTATTTCTAGAAGAAATATCTCATGTGGTATGGGGCAAGTCTGATGCATTATACCGATCCATGACTTCTAGTCATGTTTTTTTTGTATATCGTTGCAAAAGGGTATGGGAGATAGACTTATAATAATTGTTATGAAAGGAACACTATATTATCTACATTTTTATCAATATTTTCAATTTTAGAAAAAAAATACACATCCTCGGAAGGGATTCGAGCTCGCGTTTCGTGATAATCCGTGTTAGTTGCCATGATCGCTAGGCCAACGAGGCGATCCATCCAAACATCGAATTGAACTCTCCAGTCGTGCGATTTCTAAGAGCAAACATCGTTGCATCTTTGACAACATCCCTGAAACAAATGACGAGATGACAAGAAGCGTTGGAAAGGCAACACTATGTACAAGGGCGATATCTCATAAAGTATTTGCCATCGGTGAGCTCGTCGACGAGCGCAACGACGAATCATTAAAGAAACGCACGGCAGATGATTTTAACCATCCCCTATTATCTATTAAAAAGCTTGACAAGCTTTATTCAATCGAAAGAAGAGTTTTTACAAACACTTTTTGTATAGATGTTGCCCTTCATAGTTTTAATTATACGTGTTTTAAAGCACAAACGCTTGTTTAGAGTGTTCAACCTTTGCAATTTTTAATAATAAAGTTACATACGTTTGCACGAAAATCAAACCCGTGTCTTATTCGGACTATCCGTGTCAGACGCCATTACCACTAGGCCACCGAGGCATCTGTAAGTTTCGCTAAGGAGGTTTATGCTTTAAAACTCATATGATAAAATATATCCTATATTTGTACCATCTCGTTGAATTTAAGTAAGTATATGCATGTGTAAACGTCGAGGACATTCATAAGCTCGAAACAAATAATAAACATGATAATTAAGGTGATAATCTAGTAATAATAGAAAGCTGAGTAAATTTGATTCTTTTGATTAAAAAACTGTATAATTTCGAGGATTCCTTCTATAAACTGACGTCAAAACCGGTAATGTGTATTGTTTATCCAAACTCCCTTTTTTGCTTCACTGAATTTGGATTACATTAACATTTATTGTAGTTTCATTTTTGTATATATAATTAGGATCATCCACTACAGTTTCGTCAGTAATCAGTTGTAATACTAAATGCAATTATTTTTTCTGTAGTATAATAATTATTGTATCACACCTGTGCCAATATATATTATGCTAACGAAATCTGCCGATACATTATAATGTATACTAATGTATACTACTATACTACACACCCAGACAGAAACATTTAAAAGTAAAAAAAACTGTTTAAACATCTAGTGTAACGAAACAGATCCATATTATCTACGAAAAAAATACGTTGGTCAGAAAAAGAACAAGAAAAGAATGTGAACTAAGTGGAATTTATAAATATTATTCGGATTCCGAATAAAAAAAAATCCCAAAGAGATCTTAAAACCTTAAATGTCAAACTGTCTGAATTTTATATATAACACTATATACTCGTATTTATTGAGTAACACATAGCTAAATCGGAAAATATAAAGGAAACGTACAAAATTTGTACAAGCAATCAACCTTACGTAATGCATCGTAAATCATTTCAAAATTGGAATGGGACTGCGCCTTATTTTAATAATATTCATGTGCTTACGGATTCTATTCAAATATTGAATGAGTCTGTTAACGGTGATATGTTATTTTATGCAATTATCAAGATGGGCAAGTCACCAGAGGCCGTAGCACAAAACAATTAGTGAAAAAATATTCGTACCGAAAGCGTCGACGCGTCACGCATCAGTAGCTCTACCATGAGTTGGCAACGTAAATGTCATCTATAGTCGATACTCAATCTCGCCTACCTATTAAGTTTGTGATTGGCGTACTCGCTGTCAATTTTAGTTCTACAATTGACCGCAAGGTGGCACTGTTCTTTTTTCATACATTTTTTTGCGGCAGTCGATAGCGAGCATCGATTGGTGTCAACGTTGTAAACTCATGGTAGACCTTCAGCATACAATTTGTATGTGTATCACAGTCGCCCTAGATACATGACAGTTTGTACTGTTTTACGTGTATGCCGTATAAGTCACCTTATACTTACGCAGTAATTCGTGCTAGGCCTATTGATGTTAAGGTGCTGTCAATTCACGATGTCAATAAAAAGGAGGGTTTTTGAAGCAGTTTACCTCATAAGCGGCTATTTACTTAAATTTCTAACGAAAATAATATGACATTTCAATTCAATTCAATTCCATTTATATATTATAGACATAGTCCATAGTGTTACTAACTAGCACAATACAATTTCTAAGACTTTAAAAGTTTTACACATTGACGAACATAAAAACATATATTATGTTTTTCTCTTTTAAGTGTGTTTAAGGTAATACTTAGTTAAGTTATTACTTAACGTATAAAATTAAGTAAGTATTACTTTTAAGTAATAAATTATTTTATAAATTTATTAATAAATTATTTGTTTGAGGCGTCGGGTGACCGAAATGCTGGCGCCTATTTTGGGCAAAAACTTAGCATTGCCATCCAGCGTGGCAATGCCGCCAGCGTTTTGGCCACTTTTCCCCCCACCATGGGGCTTATAGATTAGATAGTTATTATTATTATGATTTTATTTAATTTTTAATTACTAACAATATCTATATTTGATCCATTATATTTTTAGTGTTACTTAAGTAAAATTCATGTTTATGGTGTAAGCTAGTATATAGTTGTAACCTAAGTACATATGATATTAGTAAGTAATACTTTGTAAGTTGGAAATAAATATTATTATTTTTTATTATTATTATACTAGAGCTCATTCAAAAATATTTAATCATACCACTTAATTTCACCTTTAAAGCAGTTATGCTCTTTATTCACAATAGTATTATAAAATAGCAATTTTTAATACACATACACTGACGGATACTTATCTATCGACTTTAAAAAAAGAGCAGGTACTCAGTTCGACTGTTTTTTTTGTTTGTCAGCTCATAACTTTCGACTGGTTCGATTTCCAAAATTCTTATTTTGTTTAAAAGCTGGTGCTTCCCGTGTGGTCCCATTTAAATTTCATCAAATTCTTTTTGAGTTACACTCCAATAACAGAATAGAATGGAAGTCGGTATTAAATTTTTCAAACTGTACTTGTTTTATTGAATATTGAACATTATTGCTTTATGATTTTTTGTATGTTTTTACGAGATGCGCTTGCTTGATTTCAAGTGAAAGAGAATGGAAGAATTCAAGCTTTGAACTGACAGCGTCTTAAGCACTACGCTGTCCCATAACAGTTGCAGCGCTATGCTTACAACTGTAGTTCTACGTCACACTGCACTGCGCTGGCCACCCCGTGACATTGGTTTTTAAGTCCAGTAAAGAAAGTCCAGTAAATTCAGTTCCTACAGTATCCTTTACACTTAAACACAGTAACACTTGCGCAATATTCTCAATTGTATTCACTATACTTCACGGCAGAATATTTTGCACTGTGGTGGTATCAACCAAGATGACATCTGGCAAGACATGACATCTGGTAAAAGTAGCAGATTTGCATCCCGCTACAAAATCACTGAAAATATAGTGCAAAAATGTGTGGAAGGTCACCTATACAGTTTCTTTGCTACATATTTATGTGTATTACGTTTGTTTGTATCAAATCAATTGACGGTTCAGTTAGTGGCAGACGTGTTGGAACGAAAATAGTGGATTTAAATTTGTAATTTAATCGGCGCTTGGAATTAAGGTCAGTCAGTTTTTATGTGTGTGTGTTTATAATTTAAGGACATATACGATGAAATTAACTGAGGTACTTATGGAACTTAAACATGGAGTAATTTTCTTTAATAGGTATTTATTTTTTCAAAATATCGTTTCCATACATAATTTTTGAAGGAGTGGGTTTATTTGGATTAGTAGAATTTCTGTTCAATTAATTTTGTATTAGCGACTGGTGGTACAAAATATAGACTACTAAATAGTGACTATATATATATATAGTTATAAGTTTAGTTTAGAAAAGTTTATTCACGGACAAATGAAATAATAAATGTACCTAAATAGCTTAATGGTGAATTTATTTATTAGCATTGAGTTTTTGTTCAATAACATAAGGTATTAATTAAATTACTTTTGAAGAATTGAATAAAATAAACCCATTTTTTGTTACAAATAATACATAAAATGAATAATATTTTATAATGATATTTATTCGATTTCTCTTTGGCTTAATTAAAGTAATTTTAATTATATTGATATTAATTGTTTTCAACACAGTACAAAATATCATCTCCTACAACTGTGGCATATATAACTCATAGTTTGTTCTTTATACATCAACGACACGATTACGACACACTTACGCCAAGTTTCGAGCTAGGCCCAGAGGTTCTGTGTGATCTTAAAAAAGAGGAGTCTTATTTTAACAAAAATAGATCTGGCCAAGAGCAAGCTGGACTCGCTCACTGTGGGTTCCCTACATTAGAAAAGCATCTAAACGTATTGCATTAACCAAAAGACAAACTAGGTTATAGGATTAACGTAACTTTGCCATTCAATTCCTAGACGACTATTGAACCAACCGTAAATAATTAGTTTTTATTAGAATTTTTTAAAAATTAAAAAACGTATGATTCTTGCCGAATTTCATAATTCCAGGTCAACGGAAAGTACCTTGATATGATTTTCTTGTAAAATCGCAAAATATGCAAGATAAACGGCCATCATCAAAAATCGCTTTGTTTACAAGTATGGTTTTTTGCAGCTGAAAGAGGCCGTAGATCCGAGTATTTGATATAAATGTCAACTTGATACCCTACACGTTCCTGAAAAAAGGGTCTTGACGGACAGACAGAAAGACATCAAAGTGATCATACAAGTTTCAGTTTCAGTTCATATTTTCCTTTTGAGGTACGCAACCCTAAAAGTTAGACGTGTCATAATAAGAAGGTTATGTGATTTTTTTTTGGGTCCCTTTGACTTCCAAATTACGTTGAATCCAATCGATCTCAACAACACGCTGATCTAATTCGTATTGATTAGATAATATACGGTGTGTCGTTTCTTTGAAAAGTTTTTTTAAGTTTTTTTAAATTACACAAAATAATAACATATAAATTTGTAATGTTCACTAACCTCAACCTTTTTGTCGTGTTACATTGACCGTGATCATAATAGATAATAATAAGTTTTCCGGAAACAAGAGGTCGATGCACGAAAGGACTAATTTTGTAATAATAATGTCACTAGACTCTGGTTCAATTAAGAAAAAAAACGTAAGTAATTTTTTTTTTACTTATAAAATAAAATCGTTTCTTTATAACTATATTCCACACACTGTACGACACCAGAGTTGCGCACTAAATGGCGTTTCTATCTTATAATTAATGACATATCAATAGGAACACTACAGAATTGTATACACAAAACTATAGTTGCGCCTACTGATGACGCTACACGATGATGATGATGATGATGAAAAGTGTTGTTCCATTGTGTTATTCCAGTGTCTTATAACATCCAACATAACAAATTTCATCCAATGTCGTGATGGCGTGATTGAGTTACAAACCTCTATCTATCCAAAAATTCGCGTCTATAATATTAGTACGTAATATTTCATTTTGTTTAAATGCACGACTTATTCATCTTTTCGCATAAATAAATAAAACGAACCTAGGCATGGACTTAACTTAGCTAATAGGCCATAACACATATGTTTTATTTTCTTACGTCCAGTCCAGTGTCTAGTGTTTTTCGGTTTGTTTCCGACCCACGCATAAAAGTTCAAATAAGAAACACTACTCTTGAATAGTTTGACCAACAAAAAGCAAGTTTATACCGGTATTGGATCTGATAAAATTAGTTACAAATTCGAGTTCTAAAAATGTGTATAGGTACACTTTGTGTATGCGCGATATGGCTTAGCACTTTTTAAACGTACACATGTAGCTACACCCGAAGTAGGTAATTTGTGGCTGGTTTTCTACCAGATATGAGAGCTATGGATGCGTTTGGTATCCACCACTAAGAATGCTTGATTTGTCAAGTTATGAAAAAATATCATTCTATGTTTTGTAGTTTCAACGATCTAATTGGTGGATACCAAACAGATCCATAGCTCACATCTTTGGTGGTACCCTAAATATCCATCTGTCAATTGTTCGCTTACAGTAAATATTATGGGTGAATGCTTGTTATGTATCTATGTTTACATAACGTTTATTAATGCAGACCTTAGATTTCAGTAGTATACGTAAGAAGAGAGTAGTTCATATACTAAAAACAAAATTATTAAAAATTTTATGACTTCTGTCTGTTTTACAGTATTAAGACATTCGTTTGCGTAATGTGTGCAACATTCATAGTATTGGATATTTCTTTATAAACTGTATGAAACATAGTATCTACACTTCTAAAGTAATCTATATCTATTCTCGTTATAAAAAGGAAAGATTTGTTTGTTTGTTTTGAATAGGCTCCGAAACTACTGGACCGATTAGAAAAATTATTTCACCATTAGAATCCCACATTTTCCCTGATGAACATAGGCCATATAACATTTTCAGAAAAGTTGGGGTTCCGTATGGAAACTTCGATAATGTAACCCAAGGTGTCGAAAATATTACCAAAAAAGTTCTTATAACGCGTACGCTGCGGAAACTATTGACCATATATTAGTCTATTCTATTGACAATAATTATAATTTGATTCATCCTCATCATCCATCACCACGCGGGTGAAACCACGGAGCGCAGCTAGTATTATAAAATAATTCAGAGTGGGCTATATAGATGGGTCAGTATGGGTAAGTTTGAAACTATAAAACATACAAAGATCTCTTCTCTGGAACAGTCTTATCGATTTTAGTGAAAAAAAATCTGTAATCATAGATTTAAAACAAACTTGAACTCAGTACATACATGTTCATAGATTATTTCTATTCCGTTAGATTGTATAGGTCTGAAGTAAATGTTGTGAAATGAAACATGATATCTAAAATGAATATAATACATTATGTTTCATACTGTACGAAGTTAACATAGTATAACTTTATTGGTCAATTTCGGGCTTGACCCCTAAACTGAGTACTAGTTTTTTTTATTATAATCTATGAATGCAGTTTTTCTTTTTCTAAAATCTATGACATGTTTCCTAAGAAGGTCTTTGTATTTTTATAGTTTCACGCTTGCCCATACTGAACCATCTAATTGGCACAATCTGTTTGAATTATGTATATATACACAGCTGTATTTATGACACAGTTGTAATTATTAACTGTAATTATATTGACAAAAATAACTCACTGTAATTAATTAGTTAGGTAATAATGCGTGACATCATAGCTTTTTTTTAATATTCGCAACCTGACTCTGGACAAAAACGTTTAATATAATACTTCGCAGTATAATTAGGCTTTTTTTGTTTCTATATTCAAATAATGATATTGTATTGTATGTTAATGGTGCGAATTCATATTAAATATTCATATTCTTAGGGTTTTGCGTTTTTAATATGAAAACAACTATAATTAGATTTATTAATGATGTCATTTAATCCAAGTTAGACGAACAAAATTTCGAAATTTTGATAACTAGTTATTATTTAGTAACTAGTTATTGTTGTGGTTTCATGTAGACCACGATCAGCGTAGTTTCATAAGGTGCGTTCGTTTAGCTTATGAGGGCATTGATGGCTTTGTCATTGATGGTTCTTTTGTTATAGCGTTCGTAAAGCTCAAAAACGTTATTTTTGCCACTTTTGCCCACACCCTATTCGAACGCTCAACTGAGCATAAGACCTAAAATCGAATGATTATGCTGTCAAATACATAGCTATCAAAAAACGATCACAAACAACCATGTTCCGGACGTGGTTCAAAAATTTTACAAATTTGTGTTGTGTGGCAAAAATACCTCTTTTTTAGCTTTCCGAACGCTGAACAAAAAGAGGCATGAACGACATTTTCACCCACAGATTCCCAATTCGAACGTCCCTTGTGAGCGGTTTTTACTAAAAACGCTCAGAAGTGATCTATTCGAACGCACTAATAGTCTATCAAAACTTTTACCTCAAAAAACTGTGTGATATTATGGATAAGACAAGACCATATCTAATAAATGCGGTTTCATCAGGTTAAATAGTTAATACCTATGACTTCGTCTGACAGCTATATCTTAAAAGCATCCCCGGTAAAGGTAAAATTTATGCGTTGTTCCATTTTAAAATATTAACCCTTTGCGTCCCAGAGACGTAAATATGCGTCAGTTTCACCATAAATATATCATTACATATTTATCATAATCGTTTGTTTTAATTATCACGGTTTAAGAAGGATCAAGGCGATGTCAGCTGCTAGCGCGTGCGGACGTCGGTGAAATCAAGCAATTGCACCTGCACTTGCAAAAGTAATCCGTCAATGTATGTGTATTAAAACTTCTATTTTATTACACGTATTTCATGTCAAATACAATTGTCAAAATCAAAACTGTGAATTGAGTGGTATGTTTGATATTTTTTTAATGTACTCAAGTATTTCAAAATATGTTTTAGTTCCGTCAATGAGTACTTTAAATTCTTACAAAACCTATATATTTTCTGTAATTTTAAGTAAACCGCCGTTTACGAGATAAACTGCTTCAATAATCCTCCTTCTTATCGACGTCTTAAAAGAAATATTAAGGCCTATTCAGACCTGAGCGTTAGTTATACCACGCGGAACTCGATGGGTAAATAGTATGAAGTTCCATAACTGCAGCGAAACTTGTACCGTCTAGTGAGGCAGTATTTTCTGTTGTATGGCGAAACTAGTTCCGCCGCCCCGCTAACCGTTGCCAACGAATATCTCTACCGCGCGCGGTAGAGATATCCGCTTTGGTGTGAACAGTGAAATTAACGCATACCCTTTCGGATTTCTCTATCGCTTGCGGTAGCGAATAATGCCCAGTTTTGAATAGGACTTTATGTGTCATCTTCGCGGGAAAAAATGCTTTTGGCTATGCAGTGTGCACCTCCCTCCCGCATAAAAGGTAACTTTTATATTTTTTCTTATTTCTGCTATTATTACAAAAACACTCCAACTGCAGGTTTACTTTCTGTTGACGCCGGCGATCGATCAAAACTTTATACTTTATTAACTCGATAGATAATTAACTCATATGAACATTACATTGTTAGTAATTAAAAATTAAACAAAAAAATAATAATAATAACTATCTAATCTATAAGCCCCATGGTGGGTGGAATAGTGGCCAAAACGCTGGCGGCATTGCCACGCTGGATGGCAATGCTAAGTTTTTTCCCAAAATAGGCGCCAGCATTTCGGTCACCCGACGCCTCAACCAAACGTTTCGCCAGATCCCTAAACAAGTTGAGAGCGGACGGCCCCCATGGGCCTAAAGTTTCGACCCCAAACGGCACAAACATGTACATTCTGTCTAAATACACATATTTATGACGTTTGAGGTCTTCCGCTTTATATGTATACTTTATATACTTTATACTCATATGCGTATATAGTAGCGTTTAATGTTATTGTTTAATATACGTAGTAGTGATTAAGATGACGGTACGTTCCAATTTGCCTCTATAAATAGTAAACTGGCTTTGAAATGATCGTACAACAACAGAAGTTGAACGTGATGAGCTTCAGTTGCAGCGGGATAGATTGTTAAACGATTTGAAATAGAATTAGCCGCCAGTATAAACAGAATCTGTGCGCGGCAATAAAATGTGTGAGCAGAACGGAGTACATGACGAGGTCTTATAGAAACACGTAATTATATACACACTAGCTGACCCTCGCTTGGTCTTGGTATAGTGGGGAAAGCGCCGCTTTGGAATCTCCAGGTCCTGGATTTAGTACCTGGGTCGGACAGTTATTGGTCTTTCTGACAAATAAATTCTCAATTGTAGTCTAGTGTAAGGTTTTTAGCCGTATCATAGAAGTTCATGCGCGCCGTCCAGTCAATCAAGACCCCACTTTTATATGAGGCCGTGTAGCGTAGAGAGAACTATAAATCTGCTATCCAACATCCAGAGAGAATATCTCGACATGGCAGTCAGCCCTCACTCATCAATCAGACTTGCGCTCCAGATATGGTGACAATAAAAGTATATACTTATATTTAGTGCAAAATTAAAAGAGGGGTATGTGTATCTGATATACATATATATGACCCCTATGTGTGTGTATGTATGTATGTGTGTTCGTTACTATGTCTGCTCGTAACTACTTAACAGTTCAACCGATTTTGATACGTCATAAGACTCGTCTTGATAATGACCCGATCGCGGCGAATTCTAAAAAGAGGAGGAGCGAGAAGGGAGGGATGTAATGAGTTTTACTGTGCGGGCTTATAATTTTCATAGTCGTGTTTTAAAATAGACTGTTTTCTTGTTAACATGTTTAACGTTTCTGTGTATTATAGTTTTAATTATAGAACTAGCTGACCCGCCAGCGGCTTAACTCGCGTGGTCTCGTGGGATACGGTTAATTACAGTTTTTTAACTATCCCACAGGAACTCATTAATTTACCGGGATCAAAAGTATCTTATATGTTGACCAGGGATATAAGCTACCACCATTCTAAATTTCATTTGAATCGGTCTAATCATTTTGAGATTAGACCGTACAAACAGACAGACAAACAGAGAAAAATAAAATATAAAAAAAAGATCTAAATTAGTTCGATTTCAGTCCTTACATCCCTCTGACTCGGTATTTAGCATTTTTTTTCATTGTACTTAAAATCGACCTCTACTGTTTTATTATATGTAGTGATGTATATATAACATTTAAATAAAAAGATTGACGAAAAAAAAGAAGTATATTTGAATAGTAAAATTAAACAAAATAATTTGAAAGATCACCCATGCAAAATATGTCAAAAAGAAAAGAAAGGAAATCGGTATCACTCTGAATCCGTTTGCTGGTTCAGAAATAAAGACAGTTTTCACTCTAGGAAAGACCCAATTAGGAGTGTTAATAATTCTGAATTAGAAATGAGTTTAAATGAAGTAGATCCAAAAAACTAATAATTCCACCATTAATCAAAATTAAATTAATTATAAATGATTCCATAGAAACATTGGGGGTTTATGATTCAGGATCAAATGTAAGTTTAATTAATTCAAGATTATTATCCTTAAAAAATTATCAACCCCACAATAATAATAACAATCAGGCAAATTTAAAAACGATTAATGGTGTAAAAAAATCGATAGGAATAGTAACATTAAAGATTAAGATTTTTCAAGTAGAGAGAAAAATAAATGTTTTTGTTGTAGATGAACAAAATTTTAATTATGATTTTTTAATTGGCTTAGATTGCATAAAATCTTTTCAACTAACTCAAAATGAAAACCTTGAAATAAAACAAAACTTAAAGAACGAGATAAAACAAAATAATGAAAATATTCCTGGCTTTACGGGTAACAAAATTCAAAACATACAATATTCAATTGATGATAGATGTAAGGTCAACTTTAATGAACACATAGAAATTACCAACTTCCACATTTCAGTTGATCACTACATTACAGACATCACTACATTACAGACATTCAACAACGGTCAAAAATAGATGTAGTAATAAAAAATTATAAATCACTATTTGCGAAAGATAGATATGATGTAGGTTTAGTGAAGGGCTACGAAGCACATATAGATTTACTTATAGATACATATTGTAGCAAAAGACCATACAGATGCAATTTTGAAGATAAAAAAGAATTAGAACAACAAGTTACAAAATTATTAGAAAAAAAAAATTAATTGAAGAATCTTATAGTCCTTTTGCGGCTCCTGTGACATTAGCCTATAAAAAAGAAGAAGGGAGAAGGTCTAGACTCTGCATAGATTTTCGCGATTTAAATAAGATAGTGATACCTCAATCGCAACCATTTCCACTTATAGAGGATTTAATGATAAAAACAAGGAATTGTAAATATTTCTCAACATTAGATATAAATTCTGCATTTTGGGCAATTCCTTTAAAAATACAAGATAGAAAGACAGCTTTAGAAAGAAGCATAAGATCACACAATTATAATAAGCAACAATTTGATAAAAACAGAATAAATTGCCAGTTAAATGTAGGTGATTCAGTGTATGTGGAAAATGGCAACCGATTAAATAGGAAAAAGTTAGATGAAGTAAAAACAGGACCTTATAAAATTGTAAAAAAATATCTGAATCCATTTATAAGATAGATACGGGTTACAAAAAGTTAGAATCGAATTATTTTCACATTACTAAGATTGTGCCAGTACCTGAGTAATTTTTGTATATATGGGGGGGAGATGTAAATGAAGCTCTCTTATTCTTCATTTCATTTGAATTTCCCGCGCATTAACTTGGAATGCATACATTATCTGTGTTGACAGGAGGCCTGCACTATGTTTAGGCTATGGTTAAATAAAACTCGCTTTGGATTGATACAAGTAGAAAAACATGTGAACACGTTTTTATTTTTATTGAGATATTCTTCAAATTATACCAAAAACTATTGAAGCAATAGCTTTTAATGTTGTTTCTCTTTACAGGTTAGTAAATTAGTAACAGTGATTTGTGCTCTATTGTAGAAATAAGTTGTGGTTATAAAAGTATGTATGGTACACATTTTGTAAACTATTTTCATTAAAATAAATTTCTCTTTACAGAGCAATAACATATGCAGTTGTTTCAATAAACAACATATTACATATATATATATATATATATATATATATATATATATATATATATATAGATATAGATAGAAGATATAGATTAAGACAACAAAGTTTTTACTCATTGAGTTTCTGATATTTATTGAAATAAGAGACTGATACTCCCGCACTAGGATTCCCTGTGCCATGGGAGGCATGGACACACACAATAACACATTACATTTCTGCTCATCACACAAATATTTGCCTCAGCTAGGGATCGAATCTTGGACCCCGCGCTTTGAAAGCAGGGTCGCTTCGCTACCAACTGTAACTGAGTTAACAGCTGTCTTATCACATATTTGGTATAGAACAGACAGGTACAGGACAGGCGGTCAGCATAAGTAAACCTACTAACGATTAATAGGTAACTGTTATTTGCAACCATAACATGATTGAATTACAAAATATGAAAATTTAAGAGGATAGTATCGTATGCTAGAAGTACGCTCAGTTTTGAATCTAAACTTGAGTACGGATTTAGTTAAATTTTGTAAAGCATTTATGGACACAAGCAAATTACTTAGACCGTGCAGTCCCAAGTAAGTAGATCGTCATTGTGATAAATAGGCGATAAAAGTGGGAAAGCGGGAAGAGGCGGTAGATGTCCAGGATCTATCTACTCGTGTACTAAGATGTCAATGTGTAGCGTGTCTTGCCCTACTGATACTCATACCATGTTCTCTTTTGTAAGGCAACACTCTGGAGTTAATATTTATAGTACCTAAGTATAAACATTGCAAAAACATCTACGAGTATATAAAAAGAATGGCAGTTTCTTGCCGCTTCTTCTCGGTAGACTCTATATATTTTGGAACGCGGCGGTAGTCTTTAAAGTATAATGAAAAATTGACGTTTATAAGTGCGTATTTGATGTCTAAATTGAATAAATGATTTTGACTTTGACTTTGAATTTGGCGGAGGACGCTTGCCGGCAATTATTACGTGAGTGCCGGCAGAGCGGTCGGCGTTGGCAGTTTTTAAATGCCATTGTTTTCTGTTGCATAGGTATGCTACCAATGAAACGTTGATGCAATGTGTAATTTTTTTGTGGTGATGTTGACATTACTTTACAAGCGTGTCGCGCCAAACCTCTGTGATTCAACGCTAGTAGGGAAGACGTTCTACTTATAGATTTTAGTTATGTAAAGTCGAGAGATCATCATTATCATCATCATCATCTCAGCCGTAGGACGTCCACTGCTAAACATAGGCCTCCCCCATGATTTTCCAAAAGTACCGGTCCTTTTGGAGTCGAGAGATATCTTTCTGGAATACCGACCTTAGTAAAAGGCCCCGTAGTTTCAAACGGAAATGTGTAGACATAGTGAAAACAGGCTCCAAGAGCCGTCTGTTTCTCTGAAGAAACTATTACTGAGTCTGTGTTAGACCTAGTTTATACGCTATCAATCAACAAGCGTAACAATAATCCGTCACGCGTGGCTGCTCTCCGTCGTAATATGCAGCGTCATGTGTTGCGGCAACAAGATGGCAACTTGTTGCTTTATTTCTTTAGGTATCAGAGTTTAAGATGGTGGGAAAAAATTTACAATGGCTGTCTTTAGTTTTATTTAACCCGTCCAATGTCTACATATTTTGGTGTCTTTCCGAACTAAGCATAAAAGTTCAGATAAAGATAATTCTCTTGAATAGTTTGACCAACTAAAAGCCTAAACTTATACGGGTTACAACTAACAACGGTAACAAATTTTATCAGATCAAATGCACTCCGCATTTGATCTCATAAAATTTGTTACAAAGCAGGGGCCTTACTATGAGCTCTTAAAGCAGGCCTTCTAGACAACTGCACGGTTTATTGGTACCATGACAACTTTAAAGCAGGCCTGCCCAGGCCTACTATTCAAGAACCGCAGAAAAACCGTTCACCTGTTTTTTTAGTATGGACTCTCGTTAACATGTCGCTCTAAATCCACTCAGTTTATTATCTTACAAACGTCTAGGCGTCTGCAATGTTGGTTATAGTAAATTATTAGAATGCCATAGACAAAATATCCGTTCACCTTTGAGAAAACAATATTCAAACAGTTCACCTAAATAAGCGTCATGGTATGATTTCATTCAAAACTGTTTATGACAGGTTTAAGAACTGCACGGAACTTGCATGGTTTTTACGAAGCTGATAGTAAGGCCCCAGATGTATAACAAGTGCATTTTGAAAAATTTTATACAGACTTCCATTCTATTACTGTGGTAAAGATCAGTCAGTGGAGTGTAACTGAAAAACTACTTAACTGAATTTGATAAAAAATTTATGAAACCACTCGGAAAGCACCAGCTTTCAAACAAAAGAAGAATTTTGAAAATAGGTCCACCTACTCGTAAGTTATGAGGTAACAAAAAAAATACAGTCGAATTGAGTACCTCCTCCTTTTTGGAAGTCGGTAGAAATGTGTATACATTAGGTGTACGCGCGACATTTTATTTATTTATTTATAAACGAGAATACATCATCATCATCATCATCATCATCATCTCAGCCGTAGGACGTCCACTGCTGAACATAGGCCTCCCCCATGATTTTCCAAAAGGACCGGTTGGTAGCGGCCTGCATCCAACGTCGTCCTGCGACCTCAGGTCGTCTGTCCACCGTGTCGGTGGACGACCTACGCTGCGCTTGCCGGTCCGTGGTCTCCACTCCAGAACCTTTCGGCCCCATCGGCCATCTGTTCTGCGTGCTATGTGCCCTGCCCACTGCCACTTCAACTGGCTAATCTTCTGGAGAATACATATCGATGGTTAATTTGGTTTTAAAAACCAATGTTAAGTTTCATGGGTTAGCACTTTTTTATGCGTACACAATACACATGTTGTACGCGCGACACGCGACGGGTTATTTTTTTAGATTTGTTGTTTAAGTTTGAACGTTTAATAATGGTGGATTGTAATGGTGCAGGTAAAGTGTACAAAATCGTTTAACATTGTTTTTTGTGTTTCTGTTATCGATCGCAAATATAATAATTGATTATAATGATGATAATGAAATTTTACATAATTATTAAACCTGCTCACAAAATTTCACGGGAGTCTGTTGAGTAATATGACCTGTGGAGAACATCCGGACACACAAAATATACGAAAGTATTATTTCACGAGCTATTGCTGTGACGCTTCGCGATCTCTTCACAGTAAAAAAACCTAAATAGGTCCATAAAAATAAACTTTCACGTCCAAATTCTCAGAATTTTCAGCAATAACACTATATTATTTTTTAGGTAATACATAGCCAACATATAGTACTAAAGTAGTAACCAGCAGTTTTTTCAATTGTGTTAATATATATCGAAAAATATTAAGAAAACGTACAAAGTTAACGCATTTCGCATTACATCGTCCAATCTAACAAGCGATTTTCAACCTTACGTAAAGCATCGTAAATTATTTTAAAATTGGGGTTGGACCGCGTCTTAAGGAAAAAAAAACAAAACGATCTAGGAGTTTTTGCATTGTTCTATAGAATCCCAAAAACAAGCCTTAATGGAAAACAATATTAATAATGGTATCTTACAAATTCCCAGCCGCATTTTTTAAATATTTATTAAGAGTCAGTAAGTGCTATAATGAAATACTAAATCGATCAGGAAGAAACTATTAGAACAGGAAATTTTGCAAGCACACCTGCGAATATTAAGTTAAATTAAGCAACGTTAAGCAAGCCTATAATAAAATATAATTTAGTTAATAATCGCGGAGGAAAATTGCAATGCAGCAGCAATGTACCGCAACTTGATCAATTAGAATTTCTTGTATCCAGATCAATATATACTTACTCCTAAAGTTTGTGCAAAAAGATGAACGTCCTAAGAAATAAGGTCCCGCGTGTTCTCATTTACTGTTATAATGCTGGTAAAAATAATTGTTACCAAATATGGAACCGACTTCAACACTAAAAGTGTGAAATAATTAGTTGGAGTGGAATGATAGTTCAAAAGTACCTATTATTACAATATTAAGCACATGGTATCGACTTGGCCAAGTTTTTAGTGTTGAAGTCGGTTCCATTTTTTTGTAAAAAATACTTCACCGACTTTAGTGACTCATGCTTCTTACAGGATCGGTTGTCATTCCCCGTCATAAGTATATCATCAAGATAGGCGAAACACTTTTCAGTTATTAGAGTGTAACTCAAAAGCCACTTGACCGAATGATAAAATTTAAATGGGACAACCACTCGGAAGTACGAGATGTAAAAATCATAATACACATCATCAAATATAAAAAGCAGGCTATTTTGTAAAAAAACTGCGCTTTGACTTGAGAAACTCCTTTGTTTGGAAATATAAAATTGTATAACTTGTTATTTTATAATTGTATCGAGTCGAAGTTCACACTTTACAGTTGCGTGACGGACAGATAATAGCTGGACGGGGCTGTCATATAAAAATACTCGTATTCACCATAACGCCACGACGGTACTGTTTTTGCACAGACTCTATTCGAATGCTCTTACTTCACTTCACCACACTAATTATGGAACATGCTTATAGTATCATTGCATTTATTTATCGACTAGCTGGTGCCCGCGACTTCGTTTGCGCAGGATTAGTACTTCGAGTAGCTTATAATTTTCTCCAAAACCATTATCTATCTTTATACTAAACATTTTTATAAAATATTTACATGGACAACGCAATTGCTATAATGGTATCATATGAGTAAAATTTAAATACTTAGTAAATCAATCAGTACCTAAACACTTATAATAAAATATAGTACGTACATACAAATATAAAAATTAGTCGCTATGAAAAAATTGTCATTACATTTCATCACCCTTGACGGTCGCCGAGCACGTGTCTAGTGTATCGAGCTGTCAAATTGATAGCGTGCTTTTGACTAAGCTATCAGAAACTGACACAAACTTGACAGAACTGTCATCATTACGATCTTGACGTAGGCGGAGATCTTGTTATTATGTCTATACTGTGCCCAAGAATATTACGCTTTTTCACCCTTTCCTTTTCTTTTTTACTTACCCTTCATTTTATGGTGATGGACGATGATGATGAAAAGTATCATTATGTGTTAATCGAGCATCTCATCTACCTCTATACCAAATGTCATCAAGGTTGGCCCCTCCCTTTGAGCGTGAAAGAGTAAGAAACATCCATACATCCATACTCACAAACTTTCGCGTTCATAATATTAGTAGGAGTAGGATAGGGTCACTATCGGCTGTAGACACTGGCACGTCGTGCTCCAGATAGTAGGTATACGCTTGTCCGACAGTTTCACAACCACCGGAGCTCAGAAATAAAGTTGTGTGAGGCACTGCGCTACGCTCCTTGCCCCGTGGTATGGGTTCATTCGCTTAGCAATTTCGATTGATTTGCTTCCTTTATGGCCTAACCTAATGCTTGCGCACTATTGCTTCATGGCATAATACTTGGCACTGCGGTGGTTACAATAAGACGGCCTCTTGCACAAGAGGCATACCACCTGCTAACTCCGGTTTCCTCGACTCTTAAGATTCGCTTCCCACAGGCGAAGGGCAGTCCCCTCCAAGTATAATATTTGTTTAGTTTATTAGTATAATATCATGAAAAATACAAATATTTACAGAACATAAGTAAAAATAATAATTAATCTATAAGTCTCATGGTGGGTGAAAAAAAAGTCCAAAGTGCTGGCAGCATTGCCATAGTAAAAAAAGGTTTCAAATTTTTTCATGTTCTATACTCACTGATGTCGGTAACAGAATCTCTGCCGACGACAAATTCGTCACAAGTCACAAGACGAACAACATTGTGCCCATATCTAACTCTGAGACATAAGTTGTTTAGTCTCATGTGCCTGTTATTTCACCGGCGCCCATACACTTCAAACCAGAATACAGTAATGCGAATATTACTTAGCGGTACCAATAGAAACGGTGGCAGTACTTCCCTGGACAAACTCGTTCAAAAACAGTATAATTTAAGCGTGTAAGGTTTGAGGCTCGACCTCAAAACATAAGCATAAGTTATGCATAATTAAATAAAACATGTTATATTATAAACGTACATATCGTCGAAAGAGAACCTTGATGACCTTTGCATTTTGTAGGTGATCAGGAAGTGATTAAAATATCGCCTAATATAAATTTTAGTCATTTACAAGCTGACATCGATGTGTAGAAGTTTATAGATGACATTTTTTATACTTGCTTTAAGCTATTAAAAATTACAGCCGCGCCATTCTCTAAGAGCAAACATCGATGCATCTTTGACAACATCCGTGAAACAAATGGCGAGGTGACATTGGAAAAACAACCTTGTGTACAAGGGCGATATCTCATAAATATTTGACATCAGTGAGCTCGTCGACGAGCGCATGAACGAATCATTAGAGAATCGCACGGCTGAACGTCTTTCTAGCTACGTCAATACCTATCAGACCTAAACAAAACTAAAGTATCGTTATATTTTTATACGACCTCCAAATTTACGTCAGACACGCCATCGGACGTTACGACAGAATATGAAATGAAAAGGAAATTTCATAGAAATCATTTTGATGTCTACAACCGTGCGATTCCGACGGCACTTTCTGTCTCACACTACCACTATGTGGAACCTGCCATTTGAGGTATTTCCGAACTATTAAGATTTGGGAACCTTCAAGAAGAGATCCTATTCCTTCAGCTCGTAACCATAGATGGCAATAGGCTCGCCCCCATAGGACAAAAAACCTATCTGATTTTTGGCCGAATGATATTTACTGTTCAATAAAATCATAATATTGTACTGAATGAAACAGTAGATGAGTTTGATAAAATCAGTGATATGTTTATTTTATGTATTAGCGCGTTATTTTGTAGTTTTGACAATTGCGTAACGACTTACGGCCGATGCCAATAATCTATCTATCGCCGGATATCACCTTACTAGAGATAGATATCTGACATTATTTGTATGGACGTAATGTCAAATTTCTATCGGTAGTAAGGTGCTTGAGTCTCTCCAGCGGTGCCGTATTGACTATCGGTATATTGAAGTGCTGAAGTGTTTGTACAAAAACGCCTACATGTCAGTCCGAGTACAGGAGCAGAGTTCGAAGGCAATTCCATTGCAAAGAGGCGTGAGACAGGGAGACGTTATATCTCCGAAACTGTTCACCGCTACATTGGAAGACGCCTTCAAGCTTCTGGAATGGCAAGGACTTGGCATCAATATTAACGGCGAATACATCACTCACCTTCGATTTGCCGACGATATTGTAGTCATGGCAGAATCCATGGAAGACCTCAGTACAATGCTCGAAGGCCTCCATCGAGTTTCCCAACGGGTAGGTCTTAAGATGAACATGGACAAGACGAAAATTATGTCTAATGCCCATGTTGTACCTACCCCAATATCAGTTGGGAACTCAGTTCTCGAAGTTGTTGACGAGTATATCTACCTGGGACAGACAGTCAAACTAGGCAGGTCCAACTTCGAGAAAGAGGTCAATCGTCGAATCCAACTCGGCTGGGCAGCGTTCCGGAAACTTCGCGAAGTCTTCTCGTCAAAAATACCTCAGTGCCTCAAGACAAGAGTCTTCGACCAATGTGTGTTACCAGTGATGACTTATGGCACTGAAACGTGGTCTCTTACTATGGGCCTCATAGATAAGCTCAAAGTCGCACAACGAGCTATGGAGAGGGCTATGCTCGGGGTTTCTCTACGTGATCGAATCAGAAATGAGGAGATCCGTAGAAGAACGAAAGTCACCGACATAGCTCAGAAGATTAGCCAGTTGAAGTGGCAGTGGGCAGGGCACATAGCACGCAGAACAGATGGCCGATGGGGCCGAAAGGTTCTGGAGTGGAGACCACGTACCGGCAAGCGCAGCGTAGGTCGTCCACCGACACGGTGGACAGACGACCTGAGAAAGGTCGCAGGACGACGTTGGATGCAGGCCGCTTCCAACCGGTCCTTTTGGAAAATCATGGGGGAGGCCTATGTTCAGCAGTGGACGTCCTACGGCTGAGATGATGATGATGAGTAAGGTAAACTGTGGATGGATATATTATTAGAATCCCCTTTAACGGCCGGTGGCAATAATCTATCTATCGCCGGTTTACCTTACTAGAGATAGATATTTGACACTACTTGTATGGACGTTGTGTCAAATATCTGTCGGTAGAAAGGAAAACCGTGGATAGATAGATTATTGGGATCTTCCATAAGAAAGCAACAGCTATAAACACGACCAGTCAGCCTGGCACAAAAGTTTGCGTATGTGAAAACGTACGCATTGACGCATACAGCACAAACTATGAATCTGTGCCACAACTGTACTAGAAATATAATAGTCTTACCACGTTGTACTCTATACGTCAACAAAACGATGACGTTACAATTACCCAAAATATCGTCATTCACTTTAATACTTGAAACAGTCTCGACCTTCTGCTGAGATCTATACGCCATGATATATTACAAAACTAGGTTTGTATTGTATGGCATTATACAGTATCGCACTACTTTGGTGATGATAATGATGATGTGATTTTGTGGATTATATTTTTACTTTAGACTTTATCCCCATTATGAAAACAAAGACTGTATTAATTAGGCGATGATAATTTTATTGCAGATGTATGACCATCACCCGTTCTTCATATGTACGGACGAGGACCGACAGTTTATCAGAGCTGAGTTGGGGCTAAAGGAGAGCACCATACAAGAAAGTGTTGATGCTATTCTGGACTGGTTTGAAAAGCAACCTCACTTAGTCGAAGCAGGCATAGGTAAAGAGTCCTTGAGTTTTATTTTCAGGCGCTTATCATAAAATTATTCAGCGATCTATTTCTACAGAGGTTAAGTACCACTGTACAAACAGATCGCTATTCAATAAAATCATTATTGATCCTATTAAAAATTGAGTTTAACCCCTAAAGGCAAAAACGACAGGGTGTGTTAAGTTTGGCGAGTGTGTGTGTGTGTGTGTGTGTGTGTGTGTGTGTGTGTGTGTGTGTGTCGCATCGTAGCTCCCGAACGGATGAACCAATTTTGATTTTGTTTTTTTTTGATTGTATGGTCTATTCACATCGACTTTTTGTCGTGGGTTTAAAATATAAAAATATGAAATTTGAGGAATATCTCAAACTCAACCTTCTTTTTATTTGTAAAATAATAATATATATCAAATAAAAAGAAAATCTAAGCATAACTTGCTGGTTCTTTTGAATGCATTACTAAAAGATACGACTTATTATTTCAATTTATTGAAAAACACAAATACATTTTAAAATAGGTACCTGTTACCAAAAGTAAAAGTTCTCAAAATAGGGTATATATATTCCTTTAGTAATTATAAAAAACAAAGTTTAAAATATAATACATGTAAACAATGCCACGGACCCATTGATGACTGCGAACAATAGAATTATAAAAAAAAAATGGATATAAAAGATACCTCGCGGATTCATTCCGGTGAAATCAGTTTAGGACTATGTATTGAAAAGCTAATTAAATTATGTAGTTTACGTGTATAATTTTGTGTTCACATAAATAACTTATAAATTTGGGTTAACGAATATATATTATTGTCCGTTATTTATTTATTGTGATAAAAACGATTTACAACCTGTTACAATTATCACATACAGTTTAACCTACTTCTAGAGGCATTAATTGGAATCGAAAACCAGCACCCGAGCATAGGTAACATGATGAGGATTCCAGAGACATGCACCCGATTCAAGCTTACATCTGACTATCCAATAAATCCTTCGAAATTATGAGTAGAGCAAATCTTCACTTTATCTAAACCAGCTGACCTTAATGTAATTTAAAAAGGTGGAACTGGTTCTTTGAATGAGTTTTAGACTTGGAGCTGCCCCCTTACCCGACTTTTCAATCCCTTACTTCTTGTACCCTTTTCTAAATACCGACATGTAAATAAGATCAATTGTAATTTCCAGATAGAGTCATCATTGAAAATTTGCTTGTCATAGCCAAAGGATCTATAGAAAAAACCAAGCGAAGAATCGACAACTTTTATAGATATAGAAATAACGCACCAGAACTAATCCAGAATCGTGATAAAGTTTTATCTGAGCCCGAAGACTTGTGGAGTGCTTAGTAAGTCGTGCAGTTATCATTTAGTTGTTTGTTAAATAATTACTATTATATATCATAGTTATTTTTGGAGGTTTTCGCTGAGAGTTATATGTGCAATCTTGTATAATTTCTGCATGCATGTTTCGCACAGCCATGCAAGCTGTATCTTGGCCACCAGCATTTCAACCAACATTCAAAAGACTAATAGATTCTCAATTCTACACTATTTTATTTTCTAAGAATAACTTTTCCCAGTTATCAGCTTTCTAATTGCCCCCATTTTAATTACTTCCATATAGGTTACACAGTTTTTGAATTATGCATTCAGATGATATCATTTTAGTGGACAGCTTAGGAGTTATTGCAGGGATTTTATCCTCTTCACTGGAAGCCGGTAAAATAGTAATAATAATTATTTCTACCTTAATTTTTGTTTAAAAATACGGCTTGTGTTGAACTGTTAAGAAAGGCGAGATGACTTCTATCACGGATGATTCTCACAGTCGTCTATCTATTATATCGATACGTATCTACGTATCTTTCATACGATACACATCGTATGAAAGATACGTAAATGCAACATAATCGAAAAATAACGTAAGTCGGTACAAACCTCATGATTATTTACAAGCTACTCAATTCAATTTAGCTAGTTATCAAACAGTTTTATGTTGAGTTATACAAAGTTTATAGATTACCTGTCAATCATTCCGATAAGAACAAATCAACCCCTCGACAACAACACAACAAAAGGTAACAAGCCGTGCGCTTCTCTAACGGCCGGTCCCAATAATCTATCTATCGCCGGTTTACCTTACTAGAGTTAGATATTTGACATTATTTGTATGGACGTTATGTCAAATTTCTATCGGTAGTAAGGAAAACCGTGGATAGATATCTATCTATCTAAGGATGCTATAATCTTATTGGGACCCTCCATAAGAGCAAACATCGTTGCATCTTTGACAACATCCGTGAAACAAATGACGAGATGACAAGAAACTTCGGCAAAACAACCTTATGTACAAGGGCGATATCTCAATAAGTATTTAACATCTGTGAGATCGTCGACGAGCGTATCGACGAATCATTAGAGAATCGCACGGAGGTGTTATGTCTCAAGGAAACCTGTCAAAGTGAACTTACCAATGTGTAAAATAACATGAAATACTATCTGTGTGATATTATATGTTGATGAGGAGATGAGAGAGGATGTCTGATTGATGAGGAAGTATTATGATTCCTATTTAGCTTTAATGGTATTATATTAATTGTTTCAGCGTACAAATTTCAATGCCAAGGTTATTTAAAGGCAACAGGATTGCTGTTATAAAATTTATAGATAAGGATCCGAGCCAGTTTTCATCTGAAATACTGTTTAGAAACACGTTTATGGTGAGTTATTTTGGTTTAATCTGCTAATCTATGCATTAATAATTAATTAATTATAAGACTGTTCATCAACGCAGAGCCTAAGCTGCTGAACTTTAGATTTTGGCAGTTGATGGCTTATGTGTTGCCAAGGTTCTCTAAGGAATTTGTTTTGGAAATTTCACCTCTAAAGAGGTAAAGCGATCTAAGCTGCTGGTGGGTCAGTAAGTCTTTGATAAAGTCGAAGAGGACTTAGCTAACCGCATTCATATCAGATCCTTTAGCGTTTAGTGTGCATCGATCCTTTCACAGCTTCGTGTTCGGATTCATCTCTCCACAATCTGCCATCAGCGCATACTGACCTACTTTGACCACATAGTTAGAAGAGGTAACGTGAGCCTTGAAAGACTTATCGTGGTGGGGAATACGGAGGGCAAAAGACCCCGCGGGCATCCCCAACCAGATGAAGCGACCAAGAGAAACATCCTTCCTCAATCGAGTTATGCTCAGTTGTCAGAGACGCGTTGGATAGGCACCGATGGATGCAGATCATACGATCTCGGTGTACACCATCTACATCCACCGATGACCACGATCCCCAGTCATGAAGAAATGATCACAGAGAGAGCGTTTAGTTAGCGTCCTTGTATCGTCGCGATACTTAATTAAGAAATTTGCTGGGCAGATTGTCAACAGTTTCAGTATACACAAACTGTATGGACTTCGAACAACGATTATACTAAACTTTAGTCATCGATCGCTCTGAAATCATAATGTACGGATTCTATCGAATAGTACAAACAAGTTCGCTGGAACCTGTTACTGTGATTCCAGCCTCCCTTTCGGCACGTCCACTCCCTTGTTTTTGTTGTACTCACTTGTTTATACAAGTTATCAGAAATTTTAAGATTAGGACTATTCGTACGACCTATTGATCCCTAAACGGCAACACTCGGAGGCCAACAAGTCTTACTAGATGGCAGGACACTTATACTAGTGCCTGACTTGCAACTTGGTACCACCGCAGTGTCATTATTTCCTCCACGACGCAGTAGTGTGAAAGCAATGTGTTCAATTGAATGGCACTGTACCAATTAAATGCTATGTCTCAGGGTGACCAGCGCAGTAAAGTGCTTCGCAGAATTTCGAAGCTTACAGATCATAGTCACACCGAAATTGTTTTAGGCAGGCGTGACCATATTACCATCAGGTCAGTGACCAGGTCGCCTTGCCACTTGTTTGCAAGAAAAAAATATATATAAAATATTATGCCACATTTTTTTCCAGTTAGGGGATCTACGCATAAAGTACGACTACATTTTAAGCGATATTTGGGTATTGGACATGAAGTATATCAGCTTCAGCCATCTACTGAAAATGAACCCGGTTGTTATGCAGAAGACTGCTCAAATATTTCATGTAAGTAAATCTTCTTTATCACTGAGAAAAACGCGATTTTAACTTATTTAAATAAACAATGATACGAATTTGGAGAAATCGGCTAACATACACATAAAATTTATGCCACGAACATATAGCCACCCATTTTTTTGGGATGTGGGTCACGTATTTGGGGTTACGTATACATTCTTCTGAGGTGTGGTGACATCACAGAACGTGGATGATATCTGGTATGCTCTATAGTTTACGTGATTCATAATTCCATTAATCTCTGTATACTTCTTAAAACAGACATATGTATTTGAAGTAGCTATTACTTTGTGTGCTCTCGTAGTTGTGTCTGGTAAGGGTTGCTCAGAAAAAACAAAAAAAAAATCTTGAAATTGCATGGGGTTTTGTATTATTTTATTTGGCCGACGGCCTGAATGAAGTCAGCTTTTTTAGTTTTTATTTATCATGATTTACCGTTATGATTAACCGCTCATTATCGTTGGTTTATTCGATGGTTAGCTATTGGTTAGTAGTAATTGAGACTAACGATACTACTAGAACTTAGAAGTATCCTGCATTTCACGTACATAGGTAGTTAGATGGTATTATGTCTAAAATGTCACTTTAACGCTTGTTCTAAGGGCATTCGATTCGAGCCAAGTTGCTGATCACTAATAGTAAACCAAGTGTGAATGGTCATTTATACACACACTCATATCATTCAGGATAATATCTAGATACGAGTATATGCAATGGGAACATATTGTGCTGAGCAACATAAAATAATCTGAAATTGGAACCACGACTACTTTAATACTGGTAATAAAGGCATATATTTGGACCTAGTAATAACATGACACAGTTTCAAATACGAAACCGAGTTCACAACGCACGTTCTACTTCTACGGCAGAAAGTATAATATCGTCCTTATACGCAAAATCTTCATATTACTGACGTAACTCAGGAGTTTTGCACCGATTGTAAGGCAATTTAAATGGACCTAACACTCACCACACATTCTTCAACAAAATAAAAAGAATACCTATATAAAATCGATCCACAATATAATTGACGGAGAAAATAATGATCATACATAAAAATACGTACATTCGAACATAGATCATCCTCTTTTCTCGTAGAATATTCTTGTCTCTTGAAGTTGGTTAAAAAAAATTATATTGGTGTCAGTCATTAAGACCACGCAATTTAGGTCGATTTAAAATCATAGAAGTATCTCGGTACATATACCTACAAGTCAGCATCATTTCAAGTATAGGACTTACACTGCCGAATATTAATCTCCTTATACATTTCCAACAGGACCAATTTTAAACGACCTACATCTAATGTCGCCCTCCACCTTTATCAGGGGCCTTACTATCAACTTCGTAACAACCATGCAAGTTCCGTGCAGTTCTTAAACCTGACATAAACAGCTTTGAATGAAATCATACCATTTCGCTCATTTAGGTGAACTGTTTGAATATTGTTTTCTCACAGGTGAACGGATAATATTGTCTCGTTTTTGGCATTCTAACAATTTACTACTCGTTTAACCAACATTGCGGACGCCTAGACATTTGTAAGCTAATAAACTGAGTGGATTTAGAGTGACATGTTAACGAGAGTCTATACAAAAACAAACATGTGAACGGTTTTTCTGCGGTTCTTGAATAGTAGGCCTGGGTAGGCCTGCTTTAAAGTTGTCATGGTACGAACAAACCGGGCAGTTGTCTAGAAGTCCTGCTTTAAGAGCTCATAGTAAGGCCCCTGGTCATCTGTCCACCTTGCTGACCTATGCTGCGCTTGCCGGAAACCTACAAGCCAAATTATCCAAATACTTCGCTTATTTTCAGGAAGGTCTAGGCACTAGGATCCTAGCTATTCATATACTTAGCGCAACTACCCTGCTACAGCAGGTAGTCACCTTTATGAAGCAGTTCTTCAGCCCAAAGATAATGGACCGCATCGTCATACACGAAACCCTAGAAGACCTGCACAAGCACATACCCAAACAGTATTTACCTAAAGACTACGGAGGCGATGAACCATGTTTAATGGAATTTAAAGGTAACTGAATATTCATATCGTCATGTCTTTTTATATTTGCAGAGTGTATAGGCAAAAGCCGCTAACTTTAATAGTGATGAAACGCTTAAAATTCATGGTCTCATCAGAGATCATTTATTTTCACCCTATCGCTTTTGCGATATGTATGGACGTTTTATTAGAATAAAATATCAAAAAAATATTTTATTACAAGGTCAGAAAGAATAGTCAAAATATGCTATTAAATTTTATATGTTATCATCAGTTAACTACTAAAATTCTAATCATCATCATCATCATCATCTCAGCCGTAGGACATCCAGTGCTCCAGGCCACGCCCAAAAATTTCCAAAGGGACCGGTTGGAAGCATCCAAACGTGTCCTGTATGTTGGTGAATTTAGTTGATCTACGAATCTCCTCATTTCTGATTCGGTCACGTAGATAAACCCCAGCATAGCCCTCTCTATAGCTCGTTGTGCGACTTTAAGCTTAAATATAAAATAATTCAAGCTTTAAACTGGCGAATGAGATTTGGATCTCATTATCTCATATTCGTTGAATATATTTTTATCTACATCACCCATGTATGTTACTGTTCATCATGTATTTTCATACACTATCAGATGAAGAGACAAGCGCGTCGGGCATCTGACGATAAACACTTCGTTTTGACTTGTTTTTTTTATCCCATTCACTCAGTAATCATAATTTCACTTACTACAATGCTCTTTCCACTCTAACACATTAATACTTACGCATATCTGGCACTGAGATCGTACCAACCAAGATGCCCTTTTGCACAAGAGACCTACCTGGTAAGTCGGGGTTCCCCACCAATAACGATAGGCAACGTGATGACGATGTTAATATTGTTTAACTCAGGTCCCTCGTGGAGTGAAATGGTGAATATACAGCATGACTGGTTGAACACTTTACATAAACAAGGACATGATAATTCATGGTCACATGAAACGTTTAAAAAAATAAAATTAAAAAAATACCGTTAAACTACAGAGGAAACCTTCATTCTATGAATGTGCTATAACTCGAAAATTATGGACACCGTCCGAACGGGGTTAATGACCCAAAGCGCCGCGCCGCGTTCAAAGGAATCAAGCTGCGTCCGAACGGGGTTAATGACCCAAAGGGCCGCGCCGCCCGCGCCGCCAAAGGATGCCGCGATCGTCGGCCGCCCGCCCGGCCGTGCCGCGCTTTTATTACTACACGCGCGCCGCGAGTGACCATGTTTATTGTTTTGAGTAGACAATTAAAGTTAAATTAGGTAAATATTAGGCACCTATTTTTTTTTCTTAATTAGAACGAGAATCGAGTACTGAGCACTATATATCAATATGTAAAGTGTTCAACCAGTCACCCTGTATATATCTGTATTTATTTTTGTAACGCCAATGCGCATATGATTTTATTTTTAACGTTCAACCAGCTTGTTAAACGTTAATTATTCTTAGCTAAAACCTTACAAAGCAATTTTGCAGTTAAATGAACTATCAGACTGTTTAATATACCTAATATAATATATATAATATAGTATAATATACATTATTTTTGTGCCCCGGTCAACTATGCGTTACATTTTGGTTCCAGTGTATAAAAGTTTTGATTCTATATTATGTAGATATCCAATTTAAAATGGCAAGAAAATTTCGCCGGGTACGCCATGTTAAAGTTAAATCCAAAAATTATATTTTAATCTCACATTTTCAGACAAATACGAAAAAGAAATGCGGAGCACGAAGACAAAGAAGTATTTAATAGAAGCTAGCAAAATGATATCGAACGAAAGCAGACGACCAAACAAGGACGAGGAGTATCTTGCAGGTTCATTCAGAAAATTGGACTTTGATTAACAGAATCTAATATATAAAATTGATCTTCGTATCGTAATTGAGCGTAAATTATTTGAAGGCGGGTGCAAATTAACGCACGGTTTTGCATAGGTAACAAAAACTTTTAGAAATATTGCACGCTTTAGTTAGTTATTGCATATAAGTTAAAGCTTAATATAGTTTTCTTCTTATTTTGTGGGCCCGAAAGTCTATTTCTTTTGGTTTTGTTATTCAAAAAAAAAAATTGGGTATTTTTGCAAAACATTGAATTATAGGACATTACTTGTTAACTTATAAGCAACTTATAAAGATATTATAATTACATAATAAATATTATTGTTTTCTATATGAACAACACTAAATACCACGTGTTGACTTGTAGACTGTACACGTTTTTTGCTTAATTTACAGCTGGGCAAACATTTTGCCATCTTTAATTTAAATGAGGTTAGTCTTGGACAGAAATATAGGGTTCTATACAATACACTAAGAAACTGGCACTTTACTTATACCGATATATTATTACAGATAAATTTATTAATATAATAAAAGTTATAAAGATAGCAAAGTAGATTTTAAATGAAAATGCATAACGTCTTTCTTAGGTCAGTTGTGCTTATTTCCGCTTTGATATTTTATTGCGTCTCCAATGCCAAAAGAGACTTGCCGTGATGAAATTATAAATAACTGTACCAGTTTACAATCCGAAGTTTCCGAACTATAATTAAAATATATGTTTGAGGTCACTCATCTACTTGATAATGCATGGTTTGCCATTGCCAAAGTGGTAGTTATTTTTTTTTTAATTTCATCATGGTATGTTTGGACGTTTGGTCAATTTACTGATAATAAATATCTGAAATGATTAGTCAAGATATAGTTTATTTCAGTCAATTTTGATATGATAGGATTTCGCAGGTCGACAGAAGAAAGAAAACGATATACAAAAAGATAGGCCTTTAATGTCCTCACTATAAATGCTACTCTGAGTGTTTACTGTCAACCCTGACTGAGTGCCATCTGCGCTCGCCACCCGTCCGGTGACGCTGTAAATGCCGGTTGAGGCAAACAGAATTAGTCCGTTCGAAAAAAAAAGTTACGGTCAACCCGCGTTCACCTATATTTATCCGTCTTCTTACAACCACTGAATAAACCACTTAAGTATAAACTCTACAAAAAATAACCATCGTGGCGTTATAGTGATCTAATATTAAGTTTTTTAGATATATGGCAAGCCAATGCAGCCAATGCAATTATTTTTATAAAACAAAATGATTTGCTTTAAATGCTTTGCAAATAGAGGCGACTTACGCAAAAATCTTACTATTTCTTGTTACATTCTAATGTTTCCTTTTTACTTCTTTCTTGAGAAATATGCGTAATTATTCCGAGTCGGGGTAAAATCCGAAAAATCAAAATAAATGTTCGTATAAAACAGTCTCTTCTTCCGCAGGGTCAAAGAATGCATCTATTTAAGTTTCAATCAATTTACTAAAGTTACTGGGTTAATACTCGTAATTACTCAACTTTATAGTAGTCCCTGAACAGCTGTGCGATTCTCTAATGATTCGTCGATGAGCTCGTCGACGAGCTCACCGATGTCAAATACTTTATGAGATTTTGCCCTTGTACACAAGGTTGTTTTTCCAGCATTTCTTGTCATCTCGCCATTTGTTTCACGGATTTTGTCAAAATTGCAACGCTGTTTTTGCTCTTAGAGAATCGCACGGCTGTAAGAAAATAAACATTAGTTTTATTAATTTATTATGAATAACACTTTAGGAGTTTAACTTATACGTCTAATTAACATACTGGCTTTATTCTTGTTTATCGAGTAGATTGACGATTTCTAGTTAGTGGAGTATAATTATTAACAGCTGTTTAAATGGTTCGTCGGAGCGTTAAGCCTAGTTCGTAATATGCTAATATTTAACACGTAATTTAGCTGGTTAATTTAATGTGTGTTTACTGACAATTGATTATCGTTAATGTACATAATTCCTTTCTTTACAGTCAATAATTTCGTGTTTCGTGTTATTTCATGGACCCTGAAAAAAGAGTGTTCTTTAATCCTTTAACTTTTTTCTTAGTATACACAAAATTTTAATTAGCTTACTTACTCCATTATCATTGACACGTACTTACTAACTAAGTAATCCATGAACATGAGCACCAAAAAATTATATGTGTAACATTTTTTTATGTTACTTGATTGTTTACAAATTGGTGAAAGCAGCAAAGTTAACTACATAATTCAGTACCCAAATCCCAGTACCCAAAATGACTGACCTGAATATAACACGACCGTTAACTTATGTTCTACTAACCTAAAACTAGAAAACAAAACTATCTACATTTCATAAATAAATAATTTCGTACCGAACGTATACTCAATACGATTAATAATGAAACAACACGTGCTGTTATGTTATGTTGCTCAGGCTTAAGTAATCGCTTTATAAAAAACTTGTTGACTGTGTTACCTGAAAACTGAAATGCCATCAAAAACAAAACTTGTGAAAACTAATGGCCTTACTTTTAAACGCTGCTTAAATTTATATAACGTCACTTAGTACGGCGCAGAACATTTTTCCTTTGCGCAGTACTAAATAACGTCATTTAAAGTTAAGTAGCGTTTATAACCTAAGTAAGGCTCTAAGTCTCGCAAGTCGCAACTCAGTTCTTCTACCGTAAAAAGTTGAGAGATCCATCTAATACCAAGTCGATTAATTTATTCAGTCCCTACTTGAGGGACCATCTCAAGTTATTACGTAATTAAATTAAGGCGCGCTCGTACCCTGATTAAAGAAAAAGCAGAATTTTTAAACAACTAATGTAACGAAACAGATCGATAGTATATTAAGAAAAAAATACAAAGGTCAGAAACGGAATAGGAAAAGAGTAATAACCGAATAGAATTCATAAATATAACTCTCTTTCAGCAGAAAAAATCCTGAGTAGGTCCTATAGGTAATAAAAATAAACTTTCACGTCCAAACTCTCAGGATTTTCAGCGATAACACTATATTTTTTTTATGTAATACTTAGCCGACGTATAGTACTAAAGTTATAACCAGCAGTTTTTTCAATTTTGTTAGTATATATCGAAAAATATAAAGAAAACGTACAAAATTAACGCATTTTCGCATTACATCGTCTAATCTAACAAGCGATTTTCAACCTTACGTAAAGCATCGTAAATTATTTTAAAATTGGGGTTGGACCGCGTCTTACCTAACATTATCTTATAGTGACCGTATCAATATTAAAAATCTTTTATGATTTAAATACATTAGATTCAATTGCACTTAACAATCTTATTTTATATGACACGTATTACTTGTGAGATACATTGTGTTTTCTTGCGATGGCCAAGTCAATCTATTTTATTTATAACATAAACTATTTTTAATAAATTGATATAGTCAGTGACCATGGATCCCTAAAAGATGTTGTTAGGTTAGCTAATTACTTAATAGCTAACCTAATATATCCTATATATATAGGATTAAAAAGTTAAAATACTTCAAAGTTCTTGTAAATTTCCTTTGTTAGATTTTAAAAAACCTTAAAAATAAATTAAAAAAAATATTGACAAAATCAAAACGTACGGGCATAGCTAACAATGTGATGATTACATGAAAAAATAACACTGAATTAACACTGAATATATATAGGATTAAAAAGTTAAAATACTTCAAAGTACTATAAATTTCCTTTGTTAGATTTTAAAAAACCTTAAAAAAAATATTGACAAAATCAAAACGTACCGGGAATAGTAAACAATGTGATGATTACATGAAAAAATAACACTGAATTCGGACAATGTTAAGGGTAGAAAAGAGTTATTTATTTTATTATGGTAGTACTAGCTATGCAATCCTCTTAAGACCTTAGAGGTCCACCTAATAAGCTAGGTTTCCTGGGTTCTTACGAATCGCATCCCGACGGCGGAGAAATTATCAATAATTTAACTGCGTTTTCTCGTGGAGTAAATTAGAATAATTGGTTAGGTTTTCTTATAAATGCCGGTGGTTTCTTTAGAAGATTATAAGGTTCTATGTATATAAGTATAATAAGACAAATTATTATCGTTTAAAATAATGTAGAGAAATATAAGATAGATATATAGATATAAGATTATAATTATGTTTTAGGTACCTATACGACTCTCTTTTTGTTACTTATTTGTGAATTACAGTATTAAAATAAGTGCATATGAAATTAAAAGTGTTTTAGTAATAAAAAGTTGTTGTGATGATTTCTATTTTTAAACGGTACCTATACTTAAAAATTAAATTCTTACTTTTTTTCCTTTAAATTTGGCGATACACTTTTTGTAGATTTGCCTTTACTCAAATTATTTAAGTAAATATTAATAGTTGCATCAAGTTTGCTTGTTATGCAAAGTAGCCAGAGTCAAGCCACAGTCAATTATATAAGTCTTTGATAAAGTCACTGTCCTGTCTAAGTCCATTCTAGTAATGACGTGTATGCATTACTAAAACTTTCTAGTGCGATAACGAAGAAAAAATACAATGTTTCGTGAACAATATTAAACGGGATGGTTTGGACATACGACTGAAAGATATTTAGAATTATTATAATACAACAACCCTGTGGCACTGACGTGTGTACACAACCTTTGTTTATTCTATTTTGTTAGTACCTACTTTGTTATGCATATTGATTTGAGTTTTTGAATAAACGGGACACAAAGCGGGTGATTGTGAATGCATGACGTGCTTGAATATGTTCTGACAAATTATGGACCTACTAGCTGAGCTCCGCGGTTTCACCCACATGGAGATGGATGACGATGAATAGCGTATGTTACTAAGGCATAATGTAGCTTTATACTCGTGAAAGAATTGTTTGAATCAGTTAAGTAGTTTTACGTGTTCCATTACAAACAAACACACAATCATATATAAGTCCTCTTTATTATTAGAGTAGATAAGGAATTAAACCAAGGTACGAATAATGTGGCCAGAATTGTACCTTCAAAATCAAAAAGTATTGTGACATTAACTGTCATAGTTAGACATTATGGTAATGTGGACTTCTTTGTAGATATTGTATTGCCGTCTTCCATAAAACTATATTACGTCACTTTGCTTTGTTGTGAATATATACCCTATATAGGTATGCCGATATAAAGACTTTTTTGGATTTTTTCTACACCTTGGGTTACATTATCGAAGTTTTCATACAGATCCCAAATTTTATTGAAAATATTCTATAGCCTATGTTCATCAGGGAACATGTAGGATTTTTTCTCTTTATAATATTAGTGTAGATAGTGCAGATGTAGATTATAAAACAAAGAAACTGGCTCGCTAAGATGCGTTAGTTTTTTAAAATCATACAATAAAAAATTAAGAGTTTCGACATAAATACGACAGAAGTGTTTGAAAAACTCTTCTTTTAGTTGGACAATGATCGTAAAGCTGTTCAATAAATGTCACTCCGTCTCCATACGACGGTTTAACTCAGATAGTTTAAATTCGATGCTTGGACGAAATACTTCGGTGGCCTAGTGGCCATGACGCAGCAGACGCACCCGAGGATGTGTATTTTCTGCCGACTTCCGAAAAGGAGGAGGCACTCAATTCGACTGTTTTTTAAGTTTGTTACCTCATAACTTTCGAACCGATTCACAAAAACTTATTTTGTTGTCGAATTAAAATGTCGTCAAATTCAGTACATTAGTTTTTGAGTGACACTTCAATAACTGAATAGTTATTGGAGTGTCACTCAAAATTGTTGAAATCGTACTTGTTCTCTTTAACTATGCAAAGTTTGGTCGCGTTAAGCCGGCTTAAAAAATATATAATAAAAAAACAAATCGACTTTCAATCAGAATCAAACATATGTTAGCATTGAAAATAATACTGACGGTGCTGTATAAGTCATCTGTATTAAAATAAAATATAATAATATAACATGTGTAACAGAGTATACGCAATTCCAAAAACTTTGAGATCAATAATTTGAGGCGTTTTTGTTATTTGAGAAGAATATTATAATTGCAGTTTATCTTCGTTTAGCATGTCATAAGTTTAAATTGTTACGGTTAATCGTTTTGTAGCAGTAGAAGTATTTGCGAATGAGTTCAGTAATGTTCGCATTGTTGTGTTCCGTTTTGACGGATAGATATGGGTGCCGGAAAATTATAGACATATGAGGTTTAGCTATTTCATGTCTCAGGGTTACAGGCGCAGTGCAGATCGTCTAATGTAAAGAAATGCATTAAAGGCAGAGGTTACCACTTAATACCAGGTGGGCCACGTGGTTGACCCGTAACTTAACCACGTTAAAAAAAAACGATTGCAGATATGTGACTTCTACTTGGTATATTTTTATTTTTGTTTTGTGTCCTACTATAACCCATTAAAAGATAGGTCATCTACATCAATGATGTTTTATATAAACGGAGGTAAAAGTATTAATCTCATTGGTCTCACTAACTAGAAATTATAGTACCTGCTGTAGTAAGTTACTATTTTCTACCGACTTCCAAAAAGGAGTATATTTATTGTATATTTATATTATTATATTATTGTATATATATTTTTTTATTTTTTTATGTTTCTTACATCATAACTTTCGATTGGGTGAACCGATTCTGAAAATTATTTTTTTTATGAAAGCTGGTGCTTCCCGTGTAGTCCCATTTCAAAATAATCAAATTCGGTTTAGTAGTGTTTGAGATACACTCCAATAACTGAATAGAATGGAAGTCAGTATTAAATTTTTCAAATTGTACTTGTTTTTATTACTTAATCTTTACTCCTACCGTGTACACCAGGCTGAGTTGCTACGTACGGAAATGTTTTGCTACCGAATAATACTTTAACCACAGTATTATGTATATGTAGCTGTGTTGTAGCTGACCCTTCGTTCAGAGCGTAGTTGCACAGTATAAAGATACAACGGTATGGAAACTAAGCCTAGTTGATCAAATAATTATCTATGCCCCATTAAAGCCATAGGGTTGTCACTTTTAATGTTTTAAGGTATTGTTTTTTTTAATAAAAAAACAATACCTTAAGTCGTTGTTCTGCTATAGACATTAAATTTAGTTAATTCTAGTTTACAAATAAAATGTATGTAGGTGTATCATGGCGTCGGTTAATCTTGATAGTTTAAAATACGGAAAACAGTTTAGTATTCACACACAACCACTTGTAGATCTTAGGATTTTTTGTAGCTATACTACACTAACTTATCATTATGGCATAAACTTTTACAAGTTTTGGCGGGAGCGTACGTGAGCCGCGGTTGGGCGCGTGGTAGGCGCTGCAAGTGGCGTGGGTGCAGTGCTCATGAGCTCTGTTTTCGGGTGTTTGTCACGCTTGTTTGGGCTGAACCGTACTGCGTTTCAACCTCAAAAATCCGTTTGATGCCTTGTAATAAAAAAAAGTTACAAAAAAATACTTTTATTCTTCAAAAATTACAAATAATTTACTCCAAAAAAAGTTGATAATTTCGCCCAGCCGCCATCTTCTATTTCAGTTTTATTGGCACTATCGGCTTCAACGCACTCGAAAACTATAAAAAACGACACCCAAGATGAAAAAGTGGATAATTTCGGGCAGATGCCATCTTGCATGTCTATTTTGACAGGACTATCGGCTTCAAAGCCCTCGAAAATCATGAGAACGATACCCATGACGATAAAGTTTATAATTTCATGCAAACGCCTAATTGGATTTCTATTTTGATGGCACTATCGACTTCGACACCCTTGAAAACCATAAAAACGACACTCAGTACGATATTGTTCATAATAATATTATAATCTATTGCAGCCGCCATCTAAGATTTGCATTGTGTGTTATTTTTTACGAATTTATTATGATTTATGATCGATCATACAAGAACACTATTACAATTTTAAAACACATAGCAGTCAGTCAAGTGTGACATTTCATATTTTAGATTATATAAAAAATGTATGATGTAGAAATAGTTTGTAACACTCACTACTGACGGCACCGCGAAAACCGCTTAGGGGTCTCGTCGATGCGCATGTTTATGTCAGTGGGCCGTTTCGAACGATTGAAGGTATTTTCCGTACTGTTCTCTATATATCTACTGTGGTAGTTGTTTGCGTATTATTCCGCTTCGAAGGTCACTAAGAAATAAACCAAAGGATGAAAGCGATTCATTCCACTCCTTTTCACTGTCCACTTCTTTTTAAGAATGTTGAATTATAGTATAGGTACTTAGGTACATATTATGTAACACACATATAATATTATTATTTATTAGCTCCGTGAGGGTGCAGAGTACAGTATATTCCCTTCACAATAAGGGTTGCAAATCGTAAGTGTAAATGTAAAGTCACTTAGGATTCGACTTACTAACTTGACTTACTAGTTATCTTGTGCAAGAAGTCATTGGTTAGTACCACAGCATCATTCATTCTACCGCCGAAGCAACATTGCATGTGTGAGAAGTGCTCGCAGCGGAGCTTGACTTGGCGATCTTAACCGATCAATAAGCTAAACAACGCTGTTTCGGTCAAGAGTTGGATGGGTGACTGCTAGAGCATCAGTTCAACTAAGCGCTTCGCTGTGCCTCGGAAAGCACTTTAAGTCATCAGTCATGCTTGATCTCTTATAATGGCTTTCTGTAAGTCAGTGATTTCAAGTTCCTCTGCATGTTACGAGCAATCAGAAGCTAGCGATAAGCGAGCGCTAAGCGAATGCTGGTAGCGGATTATCGATAACATGTTAGGACGCGTTGCACATTCCTATCCCTATTGACGTTTATGGCCCTACGACTCAGTTGGTAACGCAGTGACTATAGCACTTGCACCAGCAAGAACCTAAGTGAAGCTTGCAATGTCATTAGAAAGAGTAACAGTCACTACACTATTATTCTTTCTAATGACATTGCATGCTTTTTGCACATGCATGCATAACTTGCAATGTCAATATGTCCTCACATTTGACATGCTAACATGCATGTTGGAGGACAGACCTCTATTGCTTTGTCAGCTCCATAAGCTCAATTAGTAGTGCCCTGCCTCCAAAGCGCGGGGTACCAGGTTCGATCTCTGGTTGGAAAAATATTAGTGAGATGAGCCGAAATTCTAAATTCTAAAAAAAGGCTTCATAATACGGGGAATCTAAGTGCGGGTATGAGCGTGTAAACTATATATGTGTCATTTATAATAAATATTTATATGCTTACTTATGAGTATACTTAATGTTGTGTCCCAAAACCAACAGCTTGCTTTGCCCCTCGGATAGACTGAAGCGCTCAGTTGAAAATGGTAATAATGGGTGACCATCTAAGTCACTACGTAGTCACTAAGTAGGTTTGAAGGTAATCGAAAATCTGTGACAGATATTTGGGGTTGCAAGAAATTTCTACACGATACTAGTTTTATGGTTTTATAAACTAATACTTTTTATTTTGCCAATACGTGACGAGACGAGCAAGTACCTAACTTGCTAATAAGTGTCACGCTTGCCCATAGTACTTTAGTGGTATGTAGAATTTTAAAGTACAAGTTCAAATTGCAGAGTTCTGTATGACAATGCACTACACTCGTGTCAATGTAAGATAATTTAAGATGTAAAATCTCTTGCCTTGAAACATTGCCCTTTAACGAAACACAGTATCTGTATTGCAAAACAGCTTCACAGTTGAACAACTGACAAAGGTATGGTACTTCCCCAGCTGGACGCTGCAAAAGTCCTACCACTACAATAAGTTTCTAATCGAAGTTGTAGCGGAAAATGCAAAACGTAGTCATGTTTGTTCTACTGGAAACTAAAGATATTATTGAATACTTGGTTGTAGCTTGCTTTTATTGAAATGAAACTATTCAGCTCGCTGTATTCTGGGGAATTGCAGAACTCCTAAAATCTGAATATTGACGTCTGTTGACGACTGCGACTTTTCCGAATTGTTATTCGGAAAAGTCGCATTGTTGAATCATGCTTTTTGGAGACTTGTATTCATTTTAAGAGATCCTATCACGTCTCAGAACAAGCATATGAAAGAACTCCTTTGCAAATAATTGTCTTGCTAAGCCATTACCACTTAGCAATACCAGATTTCGCGCCTGCAAGCGTTACTACTGTGTTTGATTTGAATGCCTGTCGCAAGAGAAAGAACGGACGAATGGGAATAGTGGCGTGATCATGTCCGAAGGTGTCTTTAGCAGTGTAGTGCCACACCAAACTTTTATGTTAAAAGTTGCGAGTGGTACTCCACCTGGCGACAAACCTTAACGCTAAAACATCAAGTGTTTACTTGTCAGCAATACATCAAGGCCATCTTAGTGGGTTTCTCAATTTTAGGTAAAATATCTTTAAGAACCAGTTTAAATGCACCAGTGTGTAAGTGTTTATCCAATAGCCAGTGTTATACTTACACATACTCCATGTTAGCCATGGCGAAGATGAAATTCCAATTCCCGCGAATTTTCCGCCCACCGTTGAGTTTTGTAAGAGGCGCAAAAATTTGTTATACAAGATGGAATGTTGCTTCTGGAAGGGCTGTTGTCTTTGTTAGTATAACCGCAGTGCTAAATATTTTGCCTTGCTGCGGTATAGTATGCTACGAGTAATTCAACTGCGCTAAGATTTGAGATGCTCAGAAATTATTCGGTAAATGGATACTTCGAAACCAATGTCTATGCCACGCAAACTTAAACTAGAAACTTCTGGTCACAGTAATTTTCATAGGAAAGCATAGTTCTTACCAATAGGCGCATTAGTAGTCCGTAAAATGCAATGCACATGAAAATATGAAGCGCTGGTTGCGGAGCAATTGACAGATATAGCTACTGCTCGACTGGTCTACTTTGCTTACTTCCACAGCATAATGTCATATGGTATCCTGCTGTGGGGGTCAGCGGCGGACATAGAGACAGTTTTTATATTGCAAAAGCGGGCAGTTCGAGCCATCTACAAAATGGGTCCCCGCAAATCCTTAAGACAAATGTTCAAAGAAATTAATATATTAACTCTTCCATCTTTGTATATCCTAGAAAATATAAGAAATAAGGATAGGATAGCTGTATCTAAATTTAGACTCACGAAAACTAAAAATAAGTCCTTCTTAGGAAATTGTGTACGTTTCTATAATAAAATCCCGAAAGACATTACTGAGCTCACTGAAGGGAAATTCAAGTTACGTGTCAAAAATATACTAATGAAAAAAGCCTATTATAAATTGAGTCACTACTTAGAAGACAAAGATGCCTGGAAGCTTTCCACTTCTGCCTAATAGCCAACTATTGAATAAATTTGTTATTTTAATACTACTCATATGTAACCTCAATGTACAAAGACTTGAAAAAATAATGGCCCACGAGTTTCTTGCTGCTCCTTCTCGGTGGTGGTTCTTTTCCGAAGACAGCGGTAGAATCATTTAAAAATTTTGACGTTCATAAGAGTGTCTATGATGCCTAAACTGAATAAATAATTTTTGAATTTGAATTTGAATTGAATTGAGCTTAACTTGGCGATGTTAACCGACCAACAATGTTAAGCAACGCTTGCTGTGAGCAGGGGCAACCCACCCACGGTGTGTGTTAATGGCATTGGTCAACTGAGCGCTTCCGTACTTCGGAGGGCACGTTAAGCCGTCGGTCCAGCTTGTTCGTCTTAGGACAATAGTCGTTAGGCTATGTCGAAGGCTTTCGGGCAGCGTGAAAATTACGAAATGGGGAAGCCACTATCCTATCCAGCAAGTCGCACTGAGCCCGCGTCGTGGATTACGACTCAAATCCTCTCTCGAGGAAGGCTGTGGGAATATAATGGCCTGATTGTATAAGCAAAATGAACCAAATAATCATCCCAAAATATTTTCAAGTAACGAGTATCAATCAATATGGAACAGATAAAGTGTAAGCTAATTTGAAATATGGTTTGTTGCATTTTTTGGTCTGGGCAGGGGTAACATAAAATTTGTAGCATGTATGAATGTTATTTAAATTGAACATCCTCTGTTGTTTGCATTAGCTAAAATTGCTTGGTTGGCGAACCCATCAAATTTTAGATGCTTCTTTCGGTGTTCAAAATCAAAGACCATCATACATTAGACAAATTTACCCTTGCTTCTTTTAACTATTTTAGCCTTTAATCTAGGATTGCGTAGGTGGTAGGTAGTAGTAGGTTGGTAGGTAGGGTTTTATTCAAGAATAAGATGGTGGTGTGACCACTTACCTACGTCTCACTTCAAAGATAACAAGGGAGATTTAAGCTGGAATCGTAGTGGATAATCATTTGAATGATATTGGTTCTTTACCCAATACTTGAAAGACAAAATTTAGCCACGGTAAGACAATCAAAGTTGTTTATAATCAAGGATGGGCTATATCGGGGTAATATTATAGTATGTGGACGACAAAAACTCATTTCTTTAGAGAATATTTTTTATAATGTTTCATAAATAGCATTTTAGTTTCCCTGGTTACCTGATTTAAAGTTAATTTCACATATTTTCTAAACTACTCTAGGAAGTTAATCGACAGTTAATGTTCTAAAAGAGCCAGGCATCCCCAAGTATTCTTCATTGAACTTGGCTGTTTGTCTTTTGGATTCGTCGCTCACCAACTTATCTGTTTCCTTGATTATTCGTTTCGCCTCTTCGCTTCGGAGTACTTTTTTCCACTCCTCTGAAAAATAAAATAATTTAATTATTACGGTACGTAATACAATATTAAATATGTTTAGGATTACAGTGAATGCAGTCATGTAAGCAGAACAATCATGGGTTTATCTAATTTAGAATATTGTGGTTTAGAGTACTAGCGCGGACTGTGCCAGGTGCGCAAGAACTCTATCAAGAAGTGGCCCTGAAGGTCACAAAACCGGTCGAGATACTCGACTATACCTACCGCGTAAGTTATAAACTGTCAATATAGTATTAAATATATTTTCTTTTATATATTTAATTTTATTTATATATTTTCCTTTTGGAAAATCATGGGGGAGGCCTATGTTCAGCAGTGGACGTCCTACGGCTGAGATGATGATGATGATGATAGTATTAAAATTGTGGTTTCATTTAATCAATTTTTATTATTCTGGCTAGAATTCTTCGCAATTATTCAAATTTGTAAAAACATTCTGTATATTATCTAAAAACATTGTAACAGATATGCGGCTACAAGTACATACAAGTATGGCGAAAAGTCAAATACCTATCCAAGCAACAACATAAAAAAAAATCTCATCATCCATTTCATCATCCTATAGTTTTTGGATAGGGATCGACCCTATTTAAATACTATTCTAAGTAATTTATATTTGAAAAAATAAACATAAATCCAAATTTATATCTTTATAGCAATTATCTATTTTATTTATAAGACTCAATGACAAACTGTAACCCCCTTGATCGGCCCTGTCGCTAAATCCTTTCTTAGCTGATGTCTGTTCTCCATATCAATCTGCTAAATTTCATGTTCATACGTGTTAGTGCCCAGTTTTTGAGAATTTGTGATTAGTTAGTGAATCAATTAATAGTATTTAACTTTTATCCAAATCTATCTTCTTTATCTATCAATCTTTAATTATATCTATCTATCTATTTGAAAGCACACCGTTTTGGACACGTTTATGTAGTCGTGATCAGTGCACACGAGGCAACTATTTCGAGATTAAAATATATAGAAAAAAACTAATGACTAAAGTGCTTTTTAATTTCAGTGTATAATCGCAAAATTTATTTAGCTGTTTTGGTGTTGCCTAGTTAACAAACTGGGAAATAGTATATCACTTGACGCTCACTGAAAATCCTGCTGTACTGTGTGAGTAACTACATTTACATACTCATGTAAAAGCAGCGACCGTTTGAAACGGGCATATATTTGTCATCATAACACGAGTAACCTATACATATAAGAGTAACCTATACATCAGAAACATTCAAGGCTTGAGAACATATATAAATAACCTACGCTTATAAGAAAAATATTAAATTTGCTGGTTGAGACTCGTAAAATTACCAATGACACATCAAGATATTGAAGTCTTCGATTCATACTCACCACCTAATTTGAGGCACGATTCTTCATAACCACCATACTCCTTAGGCAAAATTTCTTTGGGTATGTGCTTGTGTAAATCTTCAAAGCTGTTATGTACATGGACTCTGCTGGCTACCTTCTCTCTTAGCGCTTGTTTGAGAATAAATATCAGTTTGTCGACAAATGTAGGGGCATTAAGAATATGGATTCCTTTGATTTTAGTGCCGAAACCTTCCTGTAAATAATAAAAAATGTAGCACCATCTAATGTTTCCATTAAAGTTACCGTGAAATCAATAATAACGCCAAAAATTTAACGTAATTAGGCGTAACTATTGATTTGCCGGTAACTATAACGGTAAACAAGAAGTCACCTTACCATAAAGATGCCTAGAACACTAGGACCTAAACCACACGGCTGATATATACCAAGAAATGGTAATTAATGGGTCACACAATAAGGAAATCACAGGGGGTAATTCTGATATATGTAGGGTCATAAGGTCAAAATAATGAAGATATAAGTTTTTATACTGACATGACTGACTAATGACTCACTAATGCAAAACACATGACTGATTAGTTAGTAGAACTCACTAATGTGAGAACTGACTTTAGAAACGGGATGTTTACTATGTATTGTATATATTACCATATCATATGACGTCAAGTCAATAGTTGTCAGCATTATCACTTTCGCTCTCGTGAATAAAATTATCGCAGTCCTTCTAGAACTATCTGTTGCATCGGAATAAAAAAAACCTATGTCTTAATACCGGGTAAAAACCATCTTCACTTTAAACATCCAAATTCATTCTGCCATTTTTGCGAGATTGAATAACTAACCTGCAAACTTTCACATTTTGTGATAGTGTGATTACAATGCGTCTAAGTACCTACATGAAACTGAGCAGTGCTGTATCTTATTTCGAAATGAATAAAGTTATGTTTTTATGTGTATGTGAATAAGAGAGCATGCAAAAGCGTTGACTATTCATACAATGTCATGTTATGTAAGTATCGTGTTTACACCGTCGGGACAGTCAGGACTATAAGCGTCTTTGCCTGTACCTTAAATTGGAACTATAACAATATAATTTGATGTAAAACCAACTAAGCGGAACTCAGTCTCGTATCTACGTACTGTTATGAGACTTCGGGGTTGAGCCTTTTAAGAGAAGAAATAAAATACTAAGTAGATTTTACGCGTAAGACCACCGTCGGATTTGGAAGTTGGATGAAGACTGACTGGATGGATGAATGGACTGAATACGACATATTAAATGATGATTAGCCGGAAAAAGGAGGAAGTAGGCAGAAAAGGGTGCATATAGTATATATAACAGTACGTAGGAATTTAGTACTAACTAATTAAAAGAATAGCTGCGCTCCGTGGTTTTAACCGCGTGGATAACGATGATGAAGAATTAAAATATACAGCCTGTATTACTCAGTATGCTACAGATGAAATAATTTTTGAAATCTGTCACTTTGCTACTACCTACAGTAATTAATCGGATAGCAAAATCATGAGCCTTAAGTAAGCTAAACGTGCCTTTGATCTTAAATGTTTATCAGGCGCTTCAGCTGACTTCTCCCATAATCGTTTTATTTTTTCAGTGTTCTTGTATGGGCTGTTGTTAGTATAGGTATTTAAAAAAACCTAGTCTAGTATAACAATAAATATAATATATTGATTATATTGTGTTAAGGACGGTTCCTGAGCAAAATAGTTTTTTTAATGTTGTCACCTGAGATAGAAAAAAAAAACTTGCAAGGTTGTATATTGTTGTTGTGTAACATATTTTCATTTTTTGTATGGAAACGCCTTTATTTTCTATTTAGTTTTAGCGTTTTTATTAATAAATATCATACATTAGGAAAATAATATTGAACGGGCTATCTGCTACCATTTATTTATACAGACAGACGGACAGTGTTGTCTAAGTTAGATTTCTAATAAATAAAAAGACAAACAAGTACAATTTGAAAAATTTAATACCAACTTCCATTCTATTCAGTTATTGCAGTGTATCGGAAAAACTACTAAACTGAATTTAATTAAACTTTAAATGAGACCAATCGGGAAGCATTAGCTTTCAAACAAAAAAAGAATCTTGAGAGTCGGTTCACCCAATGGTAAGTTATGAGGTAACAAACATCAACAAAAATTCAGTCGAATTGAGTACCTCCTTCTTTTTTTGGAAGTCGGTAGAAAATATCCGTAGTCGCATAAGAATCCCTAAAATTGGGGAATTTAAATCATTTTTGGTGATTGTTTATCGCACCAGTGCAAGTGACTCTGGGTCTTAACATATAATAATCATAATATTCACTTACTGTGCACAAAACTTCAGCTTTTTTCACGACTACAGGGTTGACTTTACTAAGCAGTCCCAAATTGATATTCTTCATATCTATTATGAATCTTTCAGCTGCACTGTAGTCAAAGTTCAATCTGTATTCGCCGATCTGTAACAAATATTTTCAAACGTTTAACTCGTCGATTTGCTTTTTTTCCTTCGTGGATTCGTACAGTTGCACTTTTGCAATTCCACGAGTTAACTAAATAAACATCTAAAGAAGCACCAAATAAGATTGTTTTTCAAGTAGTCAGAGTCAAGTCACATTCACTTAAAAGTTGTGTTAATTTGTGTCATCTACGTTACGTTGAAGTGAAAATGTGAAAGCATTAAACATATTTATACGGAGGTTAACGAGAAGATCACATAAACAACGGTTCGTGATTTTGTATTGCACATATTGCACCTGCACGCACTCGTGTACTCTCACGAATTTATTATAACGGTTAATTATCCACCACTATTACACGTAAAACTCAATGTTGCCTAGAGTTTTTACAAGATTTGGATTACGATAGACGTTTTGATGACCGATAGTTAACTCATCCCGTGCTCCGACGTGACTTTTGACACTAAGTTTATAGTTGTTCCATATTATATTTCCAATAATAAAAAAGTTGGTCTGTAGCAACGATCTGTACAAAATGCTCCTGATTTATGATAGTTTCGTAAAAGGTGGGAGTAGGCCTCCTGATTTGCTTTATAACATACAATTATTATGTAGATAAATAATTGCAAAATATATGTATATAAGTTTATATAGCACATTTTTCGTTTAATGTGTATTCATTATTTTGCATTGTGCTAAGCAATTGTGTTCAAAACTGGCTAGAGCCTCAGATTCACCAACTGCTAACGGTTAGGCCATTAAGGCACTATAATTTGACCACGTCGCGGTTGCGGCAGGGTCTTGCACGGTCAGCCCGCCTTGCCACGGTGATGGTGGCTGAGGTGGTGAGGAGGATAGAGAGGTTGGGACTCCAAGTGGAGCTCAGCAAGTCGGGAGCTATCTGCTTTCATGGCCCCCGCCGAGCACCACCAAGGGGTTCCTTCATCTCTATCGGGGAGGTGAGGATCGAAGTAAAGCCCCAGATTAAGTATCTGGGACTATATCTCGATAGTCGGTGGAAGTTCCGGCAGCACTTCGCGTGGATGGCGCCCCGATTGATGGGAGCAGCAGCGGCTCTGAGGCGCCTGATGCCTAATCTTGGTGGCCCTAAAGCGGGGAGTCGTCGCCTGTATATGGGGGTGGTAAAATCCATGGCGCTCTATGGAGCGCCCGTGTGGTCGGATGCCCTGACTAACAGCACCATAGCTCTTCTGAGAAAATCTCAGAGGGCAATGGCAGTCGGGGTCATAAGAGGGTACCGAACCGTCTCTTTTGAAGCAGCATGCGTTTTGGCAGATTCACCCCCCTGGGATTTAGAGGCGGAGATCAATACGGCTATTTTTGAATGGCGCAAAGATCTCAGCTTGCGAGGTGTAAACCCAGCACCGAGGGAGATCGATGCTTGCAAGCTTCAAGCTCGGCAGGCGTTGATTGCGAATTGGAAGGAACGTCTGGCCTACCCCACGGCTGGTAGCAGGACCGTGGATGCTGTCCGTCCAGTCCTCGAGGATTGGTTGGACAGGGCGCACGGGCCGCTTTCCTTCCGGCTGGTGCAGGTGCTTTCCGGGCATGGGTGCTTTGGAAAGTATCTCTGCCGCATAGCTGGAAGGGAACCGACGCCCGAGTGTCACCACTGCGACTGTGTCGAGGACACTGCGCAGCATACGTTGGAGGCATGCCCGGCTTGGGCAGATGAGCGCAGTGCCCTCGTCAGAGCAGTGGGAAACGACCGCTCTCTCCCTGCATTGATATCATCAATGCTGAGATCTGAGAGGTCATGGGTGGAGGCACTCTCCTTCTGCGAGGAGGTGATGGGGAAGAAGGAGGTGGCGGAGAGGGAGCGGGAAATTTTTTCTGAGCTCCCAATCTGCAAAAAGAGACCAGGGCGTCGGAGGTTAATCTTTCACGCCCTCCTCCGACCTCCATAGTTGGGGACTGGGGCGGCGTATGCGGGGGCGTCCGCCGTCCAAACATCTGTGTCCCCGAGGTGGCGCACGCGGTGTTTCCGTGCGCCCCTCAGTAAGACGGGGTTAGAAAGTAGTCTCCTCTAACCCCAACGGGTTGGGATCCTCTGCTGGGGGATCAGCGTCGCCGGGACCGCAGACGATTACAAAACCGTTCCTGTAGTCCCGACATGAAGGCGCTTGGAGGAACAACCCGGGTTTTTGGTGGGTATCCGGACTCCCACATAACCACCGTGCTCCCCCGGGGGCGGTGGTATCTATAAAAGATTTTCCCGGGATAAAAAAAAAAAAAAAAAAAGAAGGGTCTTGCACGGTAGTCTTTAATGGTAAAGATACAAAAAGGAGTGCAGTGTTAATCCACCTGGCTATTAAAAAAAACTTAAAGGCTTATATTAAATAGAGGGCGCAGGCCTAAGGTTAATTGATTATCAATTATTTTAGCAATATTTATGTATAGTTATGTCACATTGTACAAACGAAACATTATGCTCTTTTCATGACATGTACAGCTGTACATATTATTCGACTCCAAATGGCGGGAGATAATGGCATCTAAAATTTAAACTCTATACGTCTCAATAAAACAGATATGATAAATGTAGTATTGTTTTAAACAATCCTGCCCAAATTTGTCATTGTTTTATCTACCGACTTCCAAAGAGGAGGAGGTACTCAATGTGACTGTTTATTTTAATGTTTGTTATCTCATAACTTTTGATAGGGTGAACCGATTCTCAAAATGTTTTTTAGAATTCTTTTGGGCTTCCCGTGTGATTTCATTTAAATTTCTTTTTTAGTAACTTTTGAGTTACACTCCAATAACTGAATAGAATGGAAGTCGGTGTTAAATTTTTCAAATTGTAATTGTTGTGTGCACTTAGAGCTCTAGTCTAGAATTGAGTTCAAAACTAGCTGGAGTCTGTGTTAATTCAACCACAATTGAGGCGATTAGGACTTACTAGGTGGTTGAATGAGAGGCACGCTCGGTCACTGAACAGATCGTTTTGGTATCCTAATTGGACTATTTATATTGTTGGTAACAAGAGTGTACAAGTGATTATGGGGGAAAAAGTCATATTACCCAGTATGATGTTCTTCGTTAAATAACATTTTAACGTTTAGTAACTACTAATAGGAATCCAATGAAACCATACGTTACCATAAAAAGTTTAAAACCATTCTTTATTTATTTTTCTTCTCTTTATTTCTTTATTTTTCTTTAGGTAAAATTTAATTAGATATGGGTCTATTTTATAACAGTATCTCTTCTTATTTATATTTACTTCTTTTTAATTAATTTTCATTAATCTCCTCAAGCGCTCGTAGGGGAGTTTGACTTGACGATCTTAACCGATCAACAAGTTAAGCAACACTTGCTGTGGTCAGGATATGGATGGGTGACCGCTAGTAGCATTATTCAACTAAGCGCTTCCGGGCTTCAGAGGGCACGTTAAGCCGTCGGTCCCGGTTGTTTGTCTTAATACAACAGTCGTTAGACTGTGTCGAAGGCCTTCGGGCGGCCTGAAAACTTCGACATAGGTTGGCTACTAACCTCTCCACCAAGCCGCACTGGGCCCGCGTGGTGTATTATGGCCCAACTCCTCTCTCTGAGAGGAAGGCTCGAGTTCCAGCAGTGGGGACAAAATGGCCTGATTATGATTAATCTCCCACCAACAATAATTCTATGTTCGAACTAATGTTTACTAATTATCTAGAATTAATTATTTATTGTTCGAAAATGGTACCTCTATTAGTTTTTAAACCAAACAGTTAGTTTTCTATTTCAATAAACAGAAGATTGTTTGAAAGCAACCTAGCACTTACAGAAAAGGTCAAATTATATTTGCAGCAATAAGAACTTTACTCACCATAAAACAGTATCTGAAGTAGGACAGCAAACTAAACGGATCTAACTTGTCAGTGAGGAATTGGGTGACCATTACTCTTGATTGGTCTACTGGATGCAGTTTTGGTAAAGGCACGTACAGTCTGTAAAAGAAACATAGTAATTGTAAAAGTGTTATTAGATTTTTAAAGCACTAACGCCTGCTATGAGAACAACAAAGCTCTCGTGTCACGCTGTAATTTTTTTGTTATTTGTTAAAGTTAAATAGATAGACAGAGATACGTATTATGATAGATAAGACTTTATTGAGACATCATTTATCACTTAATATTAGATAAAACAATACTAAAAACTAGGTGTAACAATGGGTGGTATTATCGCTCAGAGTGATCTCCCATATTAGGTTTATTAATGACGATATCGACCCGTAGAAGTTGGGACAGCCCCTGGTTTGGGATGCTACGAGTACATGTGTGGACACATTGGCGCCATCTCCCTCCCTGGGACGATAGACCGGGCTGGCGCTGCGACTAAAACGGAAGGCCTCAAACGTCATAAATATGTGTATTTAGACAGAATGTACATGTTTGGCCCGTGTGGGTCATAACTTTAGCCCTATGGGAGCCATCTGCTCTCAACTTGTTTAGGGATCTGGCGAAACGTTTAGTTGAGACGACGCGTGACCGAAGTGCTGGCGCCTACTTTGGGCAAAAACTTAGCATTGCTATCCAGCGTGGCAATGCCGCTAGCGTTTTGGCCACTTTTCCCCCCACCAATAGGGCTTATAGATTAGTTTTAATTTTTACTTTTAATACTTTATAAATAATATGGAAAGATTTGTATTATCAATAAAATATATATTATATATATATATATATATATATATATATATGTTCTAATGCTTGCTGGGCTCCGCCATTTCACCCGCGTGGTGATGGTTGATGATGATGATGATCAAATATAGCCTATGTTACTTAGGGTGAAGGTAGCTTTTTTATAAAAAAGTTACAAATTGATCATTTAGTTTTACAACATTCTAAAATACTTTGTCTGTGCTGAAATCAATTTAGCGAAATACGAATAAAATGGGCCGGGCCACAAATAAAGTAAGACAGTTAAAGCAATATATTCCTCAGCATCGGATCAGAAAGCTGGTGGAAAGCAAGCCACACCATATAATCAGCTACATTTACAACTCACGGTCGCTATACAAAATATTAAAATGTGTTAAAAACTGCACATTTGATACACATTTTACGAAATCTTGTGTAAAAATAAACATTTTAAAAAGTAATATGATCTGTATAAGTTTGTCTAATTCTAATTATTTTTTTAAATATATATATATATATATATAATTAAAATATAGGTACTACTTCCTACATGTTAAAGAAACAAAGTATAATTTTGTTTTTAAATTTAGATTTTGTTTTCAACCCGCTATCTTTACGACCTCGTGTATCATACAGAAACAGTTTGAAAAGATAGTTACGTGTACAAGCTAGTTGGTGAAGCATCAATGCCTTTTTTAAATTATAATAAAAATTTAATATTATTATCTGTATTGCTTAAAGATCTATGAGTCTGTAATTTTATAATTTTCGCATTCATTACATACTAGTTGTTGATAAACCCTCAAATTAAGACAGGTATATATATCGCAGTGCCCACGCATCTTGTCAGCCGTTTTAATTTATTAACAGTCTGAAGAGATGGCGTTAGCAGTATCGCAAGGATAGAAATAAGCTCTAATAACTGAGGCACTGATTGGCCAGAGGGCTCGCCTTTTAATGTATGATATCAGATGGAGGGTGGTTTGAAATTATTTACATCCACCTCCAATACTATTATAACACGCATGAGAATGGAAGATTTACGCAAGAAAAGTGCCACGGCTTGTTAATATTTTTCGCTATTTCTGATGTATATTCTCCTGAAATAACTTTAAGTATATCGGATAACATATACCTACGTGCAGTGTACAATATAGTGTAGCAATCATCAAGGGAGCGACGACACAAAATTATATTTCTACGGATTTTATAACGGTGTCGCCGGCCGGCCACCATCACAGGCAGAGCAATCCGAAGAAACGCGAATCTGCTGTAAATCCCGTGTTGAAGGATTTGTGGGTGAACTTGGATGGTCTACAGGTACGTGGGCATATTTATCACTGCAGTGTTGATATATCTGTGTTTTCAAGGGGTTTATGAAACGCCACGGTCAGCCATACTTTTTTAGGTATTGATCTCTTTTAAAATAATCGTACGCAAGTACATACGGTGTAGGCTATTTACACGCCTCACCACTAGTAATAGTTTTAAGTTAAATATGCCAAAAAGTATCTTAGATACAGTCATACAAGTGACAATATGAGTTCCTTCAACCTGAGAATGTTTTACGACATGCCTGTACACCCAACTAAAGGTCGCTGGAGGAATGTAAACACCTTATACTTTGCCAGTTTTATTTTTGTTCCGATGTCATACGAAGCGAGTTATCATATCTTTGTTTTTTTAACTTTTACGACATGAAAATAAAGACTTTCCAAAGCTTAAGTTCGGTACTGTTCGGCGCAGTGCAATATGTACTTGTACAAAAATATAGTAACAAGCTTAGAACAATAACGCTCTAACAAGTGAATACTTCCAACCATTTCATAAAAAATAATTTCTCGCTATATTTTTTGCATACTGTTTTATGAACAGCTTATTTAAACCTGTTGATTCGTCTTGAATATGTTATTAAAATTATGGTAAAATTTATTATAATTAATTTTTGGATCGTAATTAACTTTTTCCATCATGTACCTACAATTGAACCAACTTTTAGCAATGTAAACAAAAAAAGTTGTGTTGCGAATTACCAAAGTGGGATGAACCACCTTAGCAACTGAAAGGCCATTAAAAATTAAATTTCACCTCGCAAATTTCCGATTTAATTTTTATGGTTTAGTTTCATTTACTGAGCATAAACTCACAAAATGCTGATATACCCAGGTGGAGCTTCAAGCGCCACCTTAAAAAAGTATTAGCTGATATCACGGAAATTATGCGCCTTAGAGCAAAAGTTATTGTAGTGGATAAAATTTTGCATCTTTTATTACCTGTAAACTGTTTTGTAAATCTTCATCATCATCATCATCTCAGCCGTAGGCCACTGCTGAACATAGGCCTCCCCCATGATCGATCGATCGATTCGATCACCCGTAGAGAAACCCCGAGCATAGCCCTCTCCATAGCTCGTTGATGACTTCGCGAAGTTTCCGGAAGGCCGCCGTTGTAAATCTTACTGTTTATGATTTATAGCCGATAGAAGCCTATATATATATATATATATATACTAAATCCAATACCTAACTATAGCCTATAGACTACCGTTAAAAGTAAAATCTATTCGAATTATTTTTAAGACACACAATCAACAATATATAATAGGTATCTAGTCATGAAAACCATTATCGTGTCTAAAGAAGTTTTCACTTCAAAACTACATGATCTATTACAAAGCGTTACGTGATGGTGACGATGACACGAACTCCTTGATTTTTCTTCACCCTAAAAGCTATACGTTTACGGATTATTTTTAAGACACGCAATAAACAACAATAGGTAGTCATGGAAACCACCATCGTGCCTATATAAGTTTTTACTTCAAAACTACATTATCTATGAGAAAGCGTTACATACGTTACTATGACGCGAGTACCATCCTTATTGTGCACCCAAAAAGTGCTCAACGCGTCTAAAGAAGTTTTCACTTCCAAATTGGATCGGAAAAGTGCGAGGTTGATTAAAAACAAAACAGCTATTTTTACTGCCCTATAACAAGGTATAGTTTTGCATGAATAGCTAATTTGCACAATACTAGCTGCGACCGTCGGTTTCCCCCGCGTGGTGGTTGATGATGATGATGATGTAAAGTATCCCATATCCTTCCCCGGGATATAATCTAGCTCCCTGTCAAAATTAATCTATCTATCTATACTTATAATAAAGGAGTAGAGGCTAAAAAGTCTGTACTTGGAAGACAAATTAAAAAAATGTGAGTCAGAAGACGCAAAATTACCTACTAAACAAGAATATGACGTTTTTGAAAAAAAATCTGTCTGTCTGTCTGCATATATGCTCACGCATAACTTAAAAACTACTGCACAGATTTCGATGAAACTTGGTACATAGGAAAAAAAGAGCCCAGAGAACTCAACTATAAACTTTTTATCCACCGACATCAAACAATTACAATTTGAAAAATTTAATAACGAATTTGATGAAATGGGACCACACAGGAAGCACCAGCTTTCAAACAAAAATAATTTTGAGAATTTGGTTCACCATGTCGAAAGTTATGAGGTAACTAACAAACATAAAAAAACATACAGTCGAATTGAGTACCTCCTCCTTTTTTTGGAAGTCGGTAGAAAAATGATAAGAAAACCAAGATCTGATTACGGCATCCCAGAGAGATCGAGGAGAACCTTAAAAAATCGTAGTGGCTACTAAAGCGTTTGTTATTTTTTTCATTTAGTATCTTGAAGCTATGTAATGAAGGCCAGGAGCCGATCTGATAATGGAGCCGTAAGACTCCCGAACGATTTACAGCAATTATCTGGTGTTTGGACTTGATTAATTTGTATTGATGACAACTTTACACCTAGATGGGTAGTGACTGTCATCAAGACGAAGAACAGTCAAGGGAACTCCTCAACATTTAACAGTAGCTACTTTGTGTTTGTACTTAATTCATTTCCATCAATGAGAACTTTTAACCCACGTGGGTTATAAAGTCCAGCAGTTTTTGAGTTGCACTCCAATAACTGAAAAGTGTTTCGCCTATTTGGGTGATATCACCATTGACGGTGAATGACAATCACTCACGTAATTAGCAAGGGTCACTAAAATAAGCAAAAAAATGTTTTACTAGAAATGCAACCGACCCGACCTCAACACCGAAAAGTGTGAAATAAATAATAACACACAATATTGTGACAGTAGATACTTTTGAACTATCATGGTACCGACTTCAAGAAGTTATTTCACATTTTTTGTTGATGTAGTCGGTTCCATTTTTTGTAATATTTTTTTCTTGATCCGTTACATAAATCAAAGAAGGCTTGATCTTCTTATGCTTCACGGCCTCATTTAAAACTAGGGTCCTGATGAACTGGTCGGCGCGCATTAACTGCTATGGCACGGCCAAAATCTACGCTATAACGGTGCGTGTATTACTAGGGGGATAGAGGTGTGTAAATATTTTTTCATACCACTTGCTCGAAAATGTCCAATTACATATGCAATATCAACGTAAAGCAAGGCATTAGGTACATCCCCGGGGCTGTAATGTTGTATGATACTCCCATGGGTGTAAAGTGATTTGGATTTGGAACGTGAGTTGTAGGAAAACTCTGAATACGGAGACAGCATACAGAAAAAAATAATAAAAAAGCGGGATTGTACTATAGGGAGTGTTATTGTTGTGCACCACGTTGCTATGGGTTACGCACGGCCGCTCCCTGCGCATTCAAGGTCATAGTTCAAGTTACGTACCGCGATCTGGTGTTTGGTAAACTTTCATAAAATGATATAATTTTGAACGTGGTGCATGTCTAACTACTAGATACATATCTAACTGTACCGAAATATCGAGAGCTCCAAAGTAACTAAATCATGGTCTACATCTCGTGAGTAGATACTAATTTTTCCATAAAATGTTCCTTCAAAAAATATTACTCTGTCCTCCTATAACGGGACAAATGTGTCCAATTTGAATATTAACTATTAATTTATTTTACTTTTGACTAAATAACTGTTTTTGTACTGAGTTTTTATTGTGTCGCAGTAGGTATGAAAAGTAGAGGTGTGCACCTCGAGGATAAAGCCTGTCTTCGTCTTGGGCGACTATAGCCCCTCGCTTCACTCAGGACTCTACATAACTTCCTCACTTTGCTCGGGAATAAAATTTTATTTCCGTCGCTGCGCTCTGGGATTAACTCAAGAGTCCGGGGACTCTTGAGTTAATCCCAGAGCGCAGCGACTTAAACTCAAAGTTCAATATACCGCCCGTGAAGTTAGACACTGCTTTACGAAGCACTGTTTTAGAATCCAAACTGGTATTGAGAATTTCTATGTCAGAAAACGCCTAATAATGGTCCGACCCGGGTATTGAACCCAGGACCTCGAAATCCCAAAGCGGCGCCAAGACTACGCGAGTGAAGCCGCTGACAGGTCAGCTCAATCGTCGCAGCTATATATCTTCGAAGGGGTAAACAGCTATGTTAAACGCCTGTGTTTCGCCGGATATATTTTTGGTCTATTGTCTTCTATGGGGCACTGTTTTAAATAGTTGTACAACCAGTTATATCAATAAATTATTTTTTACTTTTTTTTCTACTGTTCCACACTCCGGACTGCTACTGGGCTTTTCTTTGTCAGAAAATCCCAATATTCTTAATATATAATATTACACCCGCTCGGACAGATATTTTCGAATATTGGGAACCCAGGACCCCGAGATTCCAAAACGGCGCTTTCACTACTTGACCAGAGACCAAGCGAGCGAAGCCGCGGGCAGGTCAGCTAGTATAAGATAAGGTAACAAACAGATAGAGAGACAGGGTGAGTGACAGAACTACAGACGTTTTTAAAATATCAGTATGGAGTATGGATGCATACAAGCAGTGAACCGCGATAACTATATTTCCATAAAGGTGGCTAGCATTAGCTAATTTCATCACAATAAAGTCGTAATAACAGCTATAATAATACTATTCTTACGCGAATTAAATTAAAAGCGATAGACCTTTTCAACTCTAATTATGATCTATTTAAATAAAGCCTCAATGGTGTTGTAATGACATCTGTAATAAATCTGCCACCTTTAAGCGGAAACGGGGAACCCTTTGAGCTCTCATTAGGAGCTCAAAGGTGACTAGCCAATTAAAAGCGATATAGATTCATAATGGCGCTGTAATGACAGCTGTAGTTTTATTGTGTTCTCTTCTGAGTAAACGGTTAACTTTTCAACTTGGATTATCTGATTTAAGGTTACTAAAATAACTGAAAGTAAACCTAAAAAAACTAACAAATAATAAAGTGAAATTTCCATAAGTACGCTCAGTTTTTAATCTAAGGTTGACTACAGATCTGAGTATTTTTTGTAGTTTATTTTAGAGGCAATAGCCACTCGAATAGAGATACTAAAAACTGCATGTTCTTCTGGAATGAGGAGCTGCTATAATAACCACCACTTCGTAAGGGGAAGACGTAAAAAAACATGCCCTCCACCATCTCGATGCGAATCCTTGAGAAAACTCAAAGTCTCGTTACCTAAACAACGGTGCATAAGGATCTTTAGACAATAATCTTTAAAAAATGTAATATGTAGAGAAAGCAATCGATCTAAAAGATCACACTGAAAATATATACGGTTTGTTGTGTTCTACATTTTCTACCGACTTCCAAAAAGGAGGAGGTACTCGTTTCTACTGTTTTTTTAATGTTTGTTACCTTATAGCTTTCGATAGGGTGAACCAATTCTCAAACTTGTTTGAAAGCTGGTGCTTCCCGTGTGGTCCCATTGTAATTTCATTAAATTCGATCCAGTAGTTTTTATGTTACACTACAATAACTGAACAGAATATTTTTTTCAAACTGTACTTCTTCATCTCCATGGTGATGGATCATGATGATGAAAATTACCTTATGACCTTCCATAAAATATAATCTATCTTCCTGCCCTGTGTACCCGTTCTTAAGTTATAAATGGTGTAACTACCACGACTTTGTTTTATATATACTCGTATATATAGACAAGTGCTGATATGCCGCAGAAAAAGTAACTACATCTAGATCGTAGTATATTGCCTCAATTAAAAAATTAAAAGGCCATTTTTGTATTGCCTATGTACGGTGTTTTCAATACAACTATTAATATAGTTTGGGTCTAGTATGTTTCCGTATATACAAATTTATCTATGGTTTGGATTATACATATGGTAGTTAAACGATGAAGAAACGAATCTTATTGGACTTTTTACGTGTAGAGAGAACACAACATCAATTATCAACAATACGAACGAAAGCAATTCAATTCATTCACATCGATTCGAAATATATATTATTTATAAGGGTATATATATATATATATATATATCCGCGGTTTCACCCGCGCGGTGATGGATAATGATGATGATTATGAACCTTATATAGCCTTTGTTACTCAGGTTGAATGTAGCTTCCCAAATGGTGAAAGAGTTTTTGAAATCGGTCCAGTACTTTTTGAGCCAATTCATTACAAATGTTTCCTCTTTATAATATTAGTATAGATACGAGTAATACACCGATAGACGATACCACAATGTCATAGCTGCGCTCCGCGGTTTCACCATCTCGAAAATATAGTATCCTGGTTTTTCAAGAAAATGTAGCCATACTATGCATCTACTTAATTATTTTTTTACACAAGTACACAACATACAAGTGTATGTTTAAACTATCGTGGTCTAATCTATCTGCAATTGCTCAGTTTATCTGTGATCATAGCTCTTGCAACAGTACTCAAACACATGGTAATTATCCCGTATATAATGTAAATATTCCTTAAATCCTCGCATAAACACGTTTACCATCGCACAAAAGTGATTTTGAATCATTGCATGTTTTCTTAGAAACAGTTTAGTTGATGACCAGCCTGCTATCTTCATCTCTCATTATCTGCACACGAAAGTGTATAGCATAATGCTTTTCAAGTTGTCACGATTCGAATGGTTGCATCTTTTTAAAATACTTACACGACATCACACTGTGATTCAAATTCGTCCATGGATCTGTGCATGCTCATTTCAGGCATCATACCCCGGGACGTCAGCATCCTTTCTAAACGGTTTTTGGTACCTTCCACGGAACCCTTGGCTATTATGAAAACTCGCTCTAGAATAGCTTTACCTGGAAATACAATATAATCATGATATATATATATTAAAAAGAAAATATTTACTTAAACTTCCGCTGGACTAGTTTTTATATAGATATTGCTTTTATATGGATTTTGCCAAAGTAAATATTGAATCAGTTAATAATAATCATGATGTTTATTGTGGCTGATATGAACTATTTATTAACATATTTATTGGTACTAAGATATGTATTTTAATGTTATTATAGTACTACTTTTTTAAAGCCCTAACTAAAGTTAAATTAAACAACTGCTTAGCGACACCAAACATTTGCAATTTTTAGAGAGTAAATAATACACATCCTCGGACGGGATTCATTTTCTGGCTTCGCTCGCCAACCGTCCGGTGACGCTGTAAATGCCGGTAGAGGCAAACAGCATTAGTCCGTTCTAAAAAAAAAAAAAAAGGGATTCAAACCCGCGTATTCCGACAATCCATGTCAGACGCCATGAACAACTAGGCCACGAGGTATCGCTAAGCAGTCTTAGTGCTTAAAAAAGTAATACTATAAAAATTATGAAGGGTTGTGACATCAACTTCAAAGTTAATTATTTGTAAAAAATCTTCTTTCGGTTAGATAATGCTGTCAAAGCTGTTCAATAGATGTCGCTTCGTCCTCATACGACCGATAAAATCCGATAAAAAATTAAAATTTGATGCTCGGGCCGCGAGCCTTGTTGGCCAAGTTGGTCATGGAATCTGACACGGATTGTCGGAAGACGCGGGGTTCGAATCCCGTTCGAGTATTTCCGAATATTTCTCTCTAAAAATTGCATTATTTTAAGGTTTAAAGTCACTTTGTGCCCTACATCACGTCTGTCCGTGTTGGTGACGACCTACGCTGCGCTTCCCGGTTCGTGGTCTCCACTTCAAAACCTTCCGGTTCCATCGGCTGTCTGCACTGTGTGCTATGTGCCCTGTTCACTGTCACCTTAACTAGCTTATCTTCTAGGTTATGTTGGTCTTTCGTTCTTTTACAGATCTCATTTCTGATTCGTTCACGTAGAGAAACCCGTTAGCATAGCCTTAGTAGGATAGTTGGTGGTACCTACCTACCAACACACAGGCAAAAATTTGAAGATGTTTTAAGCGATTAGTAACCGATTTAAGCTTACGTTTATTGTAATATGTGTAGAACCACCTCGTCTGTATCATCATTTACAACCATGTGTAGGTATTTCCTAATGAGTATGGAGTACACAAAGTATAGAAAACAGATGGCAAAAATTTTAAAATTAAATGCTTACTGATGTATTCAGCGGCATTAGCCAAATGTGGTTGCTTCTTGAGCCAGTCCTCAATGATGTTCAGGCTCTCCCTGATCCTTTTTACGTCGTCTATTCCGTAAAGCTCCCGTACTTTCTTCATTGTGTCAGGAGTTACATTGATCAGTGGGTGATGGGGAATTACCTCCATGGCTTTATTTCTCTGTAACAATATTGTTAACTTACATTTGATGCAATAAATATGGTTTTGTATTGTCATTGTTGTCTTATTTCTTTGCAATATTAAAAATGGACAATGATATACAATTAATTTAAATAAATAATTTTTGATTTTAGGGTTGTCGTTTTGTAATTCTCATGAATGTGTCACACTTATTAGATACACATATATGACGAAATCAATTATTTAAATTAAAAATTATGTTTGTACGCCATACCAGGAGAGGAAAATGTGTGGAAAGGAAATGTGTTCCATATGTTTAGATGTGTAAGATCTCGTATACTGTTTTTTGTGTGTATAGCTACCACGTGCTGACAAATTTATGAATATTATTCAGTAAGGGGACACCAGGACGGAGTGAATAATATTTCCGATACCGTATCGTCTGGATACAAATCATGAAAGTCCTCTAGTTATAAGCCTCTTTTTCAAGTACCGGTTTTCGTTATAACCACAGCAGTACCAGATCTCGTGAAGAAAAAGAGCGCAAGTACTCGTATAACTCTCTTAGGGCTTAGGCACTGCAGCAAGTGAAATAACTGGACAAATAAAACCAAAAGTAACATTTGTATCAGAGTGACGAGTGCGGTGCCACGCAAAACTTCAGTTCTCAGCTCCTAATGGCACTGCAACTACATCCCATCACGGGCTGATTTTATGTGACGTCATTTGACATTGGGTACAATATACGTATAGTATACCTAAATAATGTTTACTTATACTCACGTAATAAGCCAGACATCACCGATACCATATTCAGTTCATGCTGTTAAGTGGTCTATAATTACATGAGTAAAGTCGGCTTTGATTTAGGTAAAATTGCATACCTATAAGTGTATATTTTCTACTTATTTTCATCATTGCTCATGTTGTCGCAAACAATATTTGCCACAAGTTTGCGTTAATAAGGCATCAAAAGATAGATAGATAGATAGATAACGCTTTATTGTACATAAAACAAACGTGGATAGATTTAATATACAATTATCAATACTGTTGTACAATGGGCGGTCTTATCGCTTATAAGCTATCTCTTCCAGACAACCTTTGGATGAAGATAAATTATGATACACGAATAGACGGCAATGTATTTGAAAAACAACGTCAAAAATAAACCTAAATAATATTGAAATTACATAAACTACACAAACGTAACTTAATATAAATAAATAAATATTTATAACAAATAAATAAATAAATATATAAATACATACACATCATATACACATTCCAAAACATATTTATAAGAAACGTATTCATATAATATTATATAAATTTTTAAATGCAAGCGACTAACAAAAATAACATTGATTCAACTTGAGATCAATAGCATGAAATGAATTCATTTTTTTTTAAATATGTAAGGAGACGGTACAAGTACTAGGCATATATGGTGTTATGTAATAACCTACCTACCTATAACTGTGGCCATAAACCAGAGACATTAAGTTGTAATGTAAGGTCTTATGTGCCTGTGATTTCGCCGCCACCCATACCAATAAAACCGCGACACAGTTATATGAATATAACTGCGGTCAAAAATATGTATGATGGCAGTACTTCCGACCACGGATTAACTCATTCACAAAGAGTTCTACTGTTGCAGATGTTGTACAGATTCTTCAAGGCAGGTTCAAGCATAAGTAACTTTAAGTGGAGCTTAAACTTGCTTGTTATCATTTTTAAATTAAGTATTCTAAGTTAACGTATAACATTTATTGTAATTTTAGGTTAATCTATATATAAAAATGAATCACGCGTAAACGGATGGACCTGTTTCGCTAATTATTTTTTTGTTGTGTTAATTATTGTCAAGTCCTTATGAGCGAAAAGTCAAGTAAAGACGGGAGGTCATGGCGAGGTCGAAGGCCAAGCCTACTACGCGAACGAAGTCGCGGGCAGTCGCTAGTTAATAATAGATATAAAAACAATGTTTAAATTACTGATAAGAATATTATATGTTTAGTAAGCAATTTTTTTGTCAATGTTAGTGAATGTTGAAAGTTTTATTTACATACTTTTTAAATTTTAACGTCGTCTGATTTATTTCCCTTTTTAAGGTTCATTGTACTTACTGTTACTTTATAAGTGGAAAAATAGGAAGATCCTTTAATAATACTATGTTTTAGAATACACGTTTTTGTAAAACGTAAGTGTAATGTAAAACTTTTTAATTTTTTATTAATTAATGGAATGCTTTGTTGTTTATATACGTGTCCCAAAATTCAACGATAAGCCAACACCGGAGGATATAGACTTGCCTCGGACTAATCGGGGAAAAAAAGAAAAAAAAAATATCGCTATTATATTTTAAGTTATAATAAAAAAATGAAATTCTTCAGAAATTGAGACCGTTTATGATATTTTTCACTACCATGACCACATTTTTTTAAATATTTGTTTCTTTTTTTTATAGGCAAACTGAATAGCACTGCTATCTACCACAATTCTTAAAAAATCCAGAATAATCTTGTTTTATCACGAAAATTAATGAAACTTATTTTATTTTCAAAATTTTTTGAAGACTTTTACTTCTAACCAACTTTAACTTATCGTGGTAAAAAAGTATGAACACTAGTATGGCAAGTTCTTTTAAAAATTGACGCAACTAACCAACATTCCAAAATGGTATAATACTCTAGGAAAACAAGTTATAAAAAAATATGGGCCTATTATTTCTAAACAGGGGCCAAATGACGGTCGGCTGTAATAAAAGTATTAGTTCTTGAAAAATGTTTAATATTTCAAACCAAATGGTACAAACAGTTTCACGTGTAATTTATTAAGTTATTAACATTATAGCAAATGTTCGAACTGTTTGGCACTAGCATTAATACATGCACGACATCGCCTTAAAATTAAATATAATTGGGATATATAGAACTTAAAGTATAATTGGGATATATTTTTTTTTCTTTTTTTTCCGGTCCGGGGCAGGTCTATCCTCCGGTGTTGGCTTATCGTTGAATTTTGGGACACATTGTATATGAAACACAATATTATGCTTATCATCAAATAACGTTAAAACAACATTGAACGAATTTTGTAAGCATATACGTGTCAACTTTTAGGAAGAAGAGTTTTTTTTTTTAATTTTAACACTCTTTGTTTTTTTAATTTATTTGTTCACTGTACCTAGTTGATTTTATAAACTTGTAATAAATAGGAAAACACTTACTTTTAAATTTCACGGATTTTAAAATACACTGATAATATTTCGTTTTTTTTTCTATTTAAAATCTAACAAAAAAGGTAATCAAGTGACACATAAGAAGGCAATACATAAACTAAAAGGTTTTCCTCATTCTATTACATATAAGAGCATAAGAATTGTGACCTAACCGTTAATTCTTGCGTACTACATTATAGGCTAAGAGCTAAGGTTACAAATACACTATGGAAAATTTCAGTTATTGCATCCGGAAGTTGAACAATAATTGTAAACGTCATTTAATTGTAAATGCTGTCATACATATAAATTCAAATAGTTTAATAATCAAGTAACAATTAATTATACATTTTCCTATGTATCACATTGTAGTTATTAATCCTACTAATATTATAAACTCGAAAGTTTGTGAGTATGGATGTGTAGATCTTTGTTACTATTTCATGCTCAAACGGCAGGGCTAATTTTCATGAAATTTTGTATGGAGGTAGATGAGGCGTTGGATTAACACATAGGATACTTTTCATCATCATGCATCACCACGCGGGTGAAGAAGCGTAATATGATTTGGCACAGCATAAACAAAATAATAAGATCTCCGCCTACGCCAAGATCGTAATGATGACAGTTCTGTCAAAGTTTGGGTCAGTTTCTTATAGCTTAGTCAAAAGTCATGTCAATTTGACAGCTCTCGATAAACTAGACGTGCTCGGCGACCGTCAAGGGTCACAACTGTTTTTTTTCCATCGTGATTAATTTTTTATTTGTATGTAAGTAACTTCTGTATTTACGTATGTATGTATTTTCAGCTCCACCTCAAAATGTATTCAAACAACTCATAATAAAGCATTGCATCTACCCGTATAAATGTCTTGTTATTTTTGTAACATTTAATACTATAGAGAATCAACAGTTCATAAGTTTTTGATACATATTTGTATCAAAAATTTTGCATTTTTGTTCGGCTCAAACTCTTATTAGGTATTGTTGAGCTATAATTACGTCGTGATAAAATTATATTGCTATGTATAAAACAAAATTGACATCAACTTTCACACAGTGATTTCTTTTAAATTAATACTAGTTCACTGTGTTTTTGTTATTCACGAGTGAACTAAATAGCTACCGAAAAGTCTACCCTTACTGCATTCTGCGAAAGTTATGTTATTAACATAATAATTGTAATTAAAAACGGCCATTTTAATGTATCAATAGCATCTGAGAACCATAGTGTGTTCAATATGGCTCTGTCTCGGATAATTTTGATATATAAAATGACGCTAGTTTTCGCAACGCTATCTCCTCACCGGACAATGAAGCATATATATCCTACTCCTGTTCACCTTGCTTTGCTTCACTTGTTAACTTAATTGTAGGAGATTTGTATAGTCATCAAACGTATAGGCAATTTATTATGGTCAGGTCATTCTCAGACAAACGTGTTAAATTATAAAGCACCATCGTAGGTGAGTTTACTGGTATACGTATACCGCTACGTCATTACATCCGTGAAGGGGTCGCAGAGGATTATTTAAACATCAATATTTCACTGGGTTATTTTCTTTTAATTTATTATTTATGTTGTATTCTATTATTATGATATACATGATTTTTATTCAATAATTACATGTCAGAGGCAGATACCGACTTAGCAAAAGTAGAGTACCAAAGCAAATTAATTTTTTTAGTAAAATATTTTTATAGTCAACTTGAATTTTATTTCCGTGCTCACTGTTATGTCTTATGGGATATTTTAGTACAAGTATACATAGCTTCTTAAGAAATACTTATCAGTCTAAAGGCTCACTTACCTATAATTATCCTTATTTATTGTATTATACGTGTGATGGCCATATTGCATTTACGTTTACTTTGCTAAGTATGTTATTATTTCAGTACTTTAATTTATCCTTTCTACATGACCTTTTACAGATGTCGTCAATACATATTCCGTCTACAATGTTTTATATTATGGCATAATTATTTTTAGTGCTTCCACTAAACTTTTTTCGTACATCGAGAAAATTAATAGAAGCATAAAATCTAAATTTGGAATAAAAACCGTTAACTGTCCAATAGATGTCGCTCCGTCCCCGCAAGACGGTTTGTGAAATAGAGAGTTAAAATTCGATGCTCGGACCAGAACCTCGGTGGCCTAGTTGGTCAATGGCGTCTGACACGGAGAGTCAGAAGACGCACGTTCGAATTCCGTCCGAAGATGGAATTTTTCTCTCTATAAATTTCAATGTTTGGGATCGCTTAAGCAGGCGTTAGTGCTTTAAAAAGTAATACTAAAAAAATTACAAGGGCTGCGATGTCGTTACAAAAGTTTAAGTATTTCTAAATAATGCTTCTTTCGTTTGGATGGTACTGTTTAACTGTCCAATAGATGTCGCTCCATCCCCGCAAGACGGGTAGTCAAATAGAGAGTTAAAATTCGATGCTCGGACCAGAACCTCGGTGGCCTAGTTGGTCAATGGCGTCTGACACGGAGAGTCAGAAGACGCAGGTTCGAATCCCGTCCGAGGATGGAATTTTTCTCTGTATAAATTTCAATGTTCAAAAACCGTTAATTATTTTGGGAATGTTGGAATTTGCACCAAATAATTTTCCTTTCATCTACTGTGCTATTGTAACATCGCTAGCTTTAACTTGATTTGACATTTAACGACGTATACATAACAATTTTATAAATAGGTATACATTTGACTAAATTTATTGTCCATGCTACAAGGAAAGAAGCGCGAAAAGTAGTTTATGGTAAAGATCCTTGACATAATTGCAAAAACGTGCCGACTCATACAAATTACATGTTTTAAACTTTTATTCCATGCATAACATATGATACCAGTAGGTACTTACATAAGAGTATATTGTTTGTCGTGAATTCGCATTTACTTAAGGCGCAATTTCGAAAATAAAACCTTTCGAAAGAGCTAAAATCATGAGATCTCCAAATCCAGCTTTTCTTTTTTCATATTAACAATACAGTACTCAGTCATTGCCCCTAAGATTTGAAATAATACAATCTTGATTTATTCTCTCGTATAATTATAACTTACTGTCTGTTTCTGATGCATCACTTAATTTATACGTACATTCACACAACTGCATCTCGAAGCATTTGACCAAATTAAGAATTCTCGAAACATCGTTTAAAACATTCTTGGAATCAAGGCATTATGGATCATAATTATATAAATAACATTTATATGTTTCGTATTGTTTTGATGAATGTTGTTGAATTGAAAAGTTACAACTCGAAATTTTATAAATAATTGGACGAGGTTTCATGATTGTTTACCCAATATTCTGAGGTAATTCAAATATTTACCGCCACACCACTATAGATAATGTAGATTAAGTAAACATTGTCATAGTTTACGTTAGTACTGGTTAAGAAGTTACATCAAATTTTGACAGTCTTGTCGATTTCGGCTGTAAAACTCTGAGTGACACTATGATTTTTACTTTTTTTTTATATATATGATTTACACTTTGATGAATTTTATATATTTTGGATAATTATTTTCATTTTACATAATTATTTTCTGCGCTTTCTATCAAAACTAATAACAGATAATGTTCAACATGAACATGTGTTTCACATTTTTAAAAATAACTTAACTTAAGTATAAAGAAAAAACCCTGCACATTCCACTATATAAACTGTGGCTATTCAGACACACACAAACTTATTGCAATGTATTCATTAAGAACCTGAAGTATTGGCAATTATTTCAAATTAAAAACTCATTTCTGTTATACACATTCGGAAAATTTACAAAAAAGAGAAAAAGCTATTTTAGGTAAATGATCTGACAAATCCAACTTTTGAATTCTTTAAAAACTACATCCTTCTAACGTTATAAACGCCAAAGTTTGTGAGTATGGATGTATGGATGTGTGGATCTTAGTTACTCTTTTATGCTCAAACGTCGAGGCCAATTTTGATGAAATTTGGGATGGAGGTAGAGGAGGTGCTGTATTAACACATAGAATACTTTTCATTATCATCATCATCATCCATCACCATGCGGGTGAAAAACCGTAATATTATTGGGCACATTACAGCATAAACAAAATAACAAGATGGCCTACGTTAAGATCGTAATGATGAGATTCTTTCAAAGTTTGTGTCAGTTTCTGATAGCCTAGTCAAAAAAATATACTAGACGTGCTCGGCAATCGTCAAGGGTCATGAAATGTGATGACAGTTTTTTCCATGGTGGTTTTATATTTGTGTGTACAAAGGTAAGTAATTAAATTTTCTCATACAACCGTGTAACTATTTTATGACATTTTGGTATAAAGATATGACTTTGGAGAAGATAATAAGCTACTCGAAGTACTAATCCTGCGCAAACGACGTCGCGGGCACCAACTAGTTATTTATAAACTTACTTTGTATCAAACCGCACAGTCTAATTCGCAAAAGAATTAGTTGAAACGGAACCCCAGTGAAGCTTTTTCACAAAATTTGTCTGTCAAATGGTAAATGCAACAATTGCTGAAGCAATTCAAGGATACGTCAATGTGGATCAAACACCGTAGTGTGTGCTTGACCTAGAAAACGAAGGTAAGGTTGACTAGGTCAGTTTTGTATTACTTCGGCTGATAGTTGCTCAAATATTATTATTCGCGTGTTCTGTGAGACGAATACTTATGATTCTTGTTAGGGTCAATTAATATTGTCCAACTTACGCCCTACAATTTGTAAAGAGCAGTAAAATCACTTTTTAAACTGACAGTTAATATTATTAACGTGTTTATATATTATAGCTAGCCGTCTATTCGAAAGGACTGAATCAGATGCATTATTTAATTCATTATTATTATAAGCTAAAGTTTTACTTTACATTTACATTGTTACATTGTAACCATTACGCCCAAACTAAACTTTTCTTTGCCTTTGGCACTTTTTTTATTCAACACTGCCACATTCTCACTAGATAGACGGTGACGATGTGATTGAAGGTGGAGTATGCTTGGTTAGAATATTTTTAATTATCATTATTTAAAAAGACAAAAAATAGATATTTGATAAAATAGAATAGATATAATAATTATAATAATATGGGACAGCATCCAACAAGGTCTTCAGGTCCCAAACTAGGCAGAGCTGGTATACTATGACAACCTGATGACTGATATAAATTCATAAATATACTCCCAAACGCAGGTAAAACAGACAAGTTCATGCACACAAATATTTGAACTGTCCGGGATCGAACCCGAAGCTCCGAATGCAGGGGGAGGCTACCTACAACACCAACCGGCCAGTCATTATATAGCTTTAGAATTTGCAAGCCACCCAAAATTGGATTATTACGAGTACTTATTATCTGGTTCCCGCGACTTCGTCTACGCAGGATTAGTACTTTGAATAGCTTATTATATTCTCCAAGACCATATCTATCTTTATACCAAAATATCATAAAATATTTACATGAGTTAACAGTATTATATGCGTATATTTAAATACTTAGTAAATCAATCAGTGATGATCAGTTAATGCACCTCTTCTTGATAGCTTAACCTAACTGATAATAAGTTCTGATCTGTGGGTAATCTGATGCCTGATGATGATGCTAATAATATTTGTAAATATTCATAAATCACGTATTTTCATGCGCTTTCCATTTAACCTATTTTTATGTATCATTGTGTATTTCTATGGTCTCTTACTATGGGCCTCATAGAAAAGCTCAAAGTCGCACAACGAGCTATGGAGAGGGCTATGCTCGGGGTTTCTCTACGTGATCGAATCTGAAATGAGGAGATCCGTAGAAGAACGAAAGTCACCGACATAGCCCAGAAGATTAGCCAGTTGAAGTGGCAGTGGGCAGGGCACATAGCACGCAGAACAGATGGCCGATGGTTCCGAAAGGTTCTGGAGTGGAGACCACGGACCGGCAAGCGCAGCGTAGGTCGTCCACCGACACGGTGGACAGACGACCTGAGGAAGGTCGCAGGACGACGTTGGATGCAGGCCGCTTCCAACCGGTCCTTTTGGAAAATCATGGGGGAGGCCTATGTTCAGCAGTGGACGTCCTACGGCTATTGAATCTTCTTTTTATCATCTTGGAATTGGCCAGTGAAAGTGTTAAATTTGAAAATTAAAGAAATTATTTTATTGACAGAGGAAAGTTAATGTCAAAACGGAAAGAGCAGGATTCTGGTGACAAATAAAGAGATTATATCCAAAATTCTGGTGTTAAAAATGGAAGAAGAAGAGATTGAATTCTGGTAGTGAAATTGATAGAGGTCGCATGTGATCTGTGATCTCCATCAATTTTACTACCAAAATTCAGCTATCACTTCGAGAGGAGTGGAATTCATGTAAGACTGAAGTTCTAAGAGCCGTTAGTAGTTAGCTAATTTTCATAAAATAGAAACATAGGACAAAAGGAATCAATTGTGAATACGAGTTGTTGGTCAATGCTTATAGGAAGAATAATCCGAAATAGCCGGTTAAGACTAAACATTTAAGCAGTTCACTGAAAGAGGTCCACTTATAGAGGCAGTAAGTTACATGGACACATCCACTGGAGTGAACTTTGAGACTTTGCCAGGTCATACTTTTTGTTTCATATTATATATTGATTTCTAATATTTTTTTAATATTTCTTATTTAGTGTAGTCACTTTTCTTCGTGATAGTAATAGGTACAAAACTAGGTCAAAACAGCCATGACACTACAACGCCTAGACGCAGGTCAACAGGTATGTTCATGCACACAGATGTTATACTTGCCCAGGGATTGAACCTGGGACTAGTGGCTCAGAAAGTGAGGGTTGCTTCCAGCTGAACCAACCGGCCCATCGACTAAAAATGTAAAACCTGTTCAGAAACAATACTTCCTTCCGCTTCTTCGACATGTAGGTACTTATATTAGAATATTGCAAAATGTTTTAAGTCCAAACACATGTCAAGTATAAATTACAAACATACCGACTTGTTTGAGCGAGAGTTGACAACAAACAAAATCCTACGTTCTCGACCCTGAATATTGTGTACTTTACGTAATGGAAATGACAACATACCTTCGATCCTAAAGCTAGAATCTTGTTTGCGCGTAATACATTCAAAATATAAGAGTATCTAATAATGAGCGCAAACAAAACCACAAACATTTAAAGTCTGGGGCCTTATTTGCTATGACCATCAATCATGCAACTAGGCGCGTTACGACATCTTCATGGAATGATGGTAAAACAGAATGGATTTTTAATTTATTATTGAATTATTAATTCATTATTTAATTTTTAATTCTTTAGTTTATTATTAATTCTGTCTTGTTTTACAAGTACGCTTCTGCAATGATATTATGTATGATAATGCGGATATGAGTAAATTTCGTATGGCATGGCATTTATTGTCAAATCTGATATCAAGTCAATTCACAAGAGGAACTATCTCCAAGGAATAATAGTTAAATTGTGTTGAATCACGATCTTTCCTTGGAGATATCGTAGCGTTACGTGTTTGAATGGTAATTCTGTGCCTTGAACTTTTTTCTGGAATACCCGCTTTAGATACTGTTATTAAGAGTATACTAAATGATATAAAATTTCAATATACTAAATGAGTACATAGGTACATTGAAAAAATTCTAAACTCAAGTCTTTGACTATATCTATATATACGACGAATACCTTGTGAAAACCTGATATTTTTATTTCTAATTATTTGATTTATTATTGTTTTTTAGGGAAATAATCGTATCGTCACCGTGACGTCAATTATTTAGCACGTCAAGATATAAATCTTAGTACAAACAATATTCGGTTTAAATCGTACCCAAGCCTCAAGATAGTGCATAATTTAAGACGACTGCAGACTTTGCATTTCCATTGCATTTACTCCTTTATACTAAAGTAACACTGTATTTTCATATTTCTGACATTATTATTCAAAATAAATCACGGATTTCATCCGGTCCTTTACAAAGGCATAAGTGGGACTGTAGCCAACACTTAGAGGCATGTTAAGTATAAAAATACAAAGGAGTATAAAAAACAGAAAAAAAAATTTGGATGAAGGGTAACATGGTACTTATAAACTATTACAAACATGGGTAAAATGGCCAGGCTATTGATATGAACTTATTAGTGATAAGGAAGATAGTGGGCTATGGAAGAGACTACGGCACCTGCCAATTTTAGTCTCATGTTAAAATATTTAGGCAGGTGGTGGCTTGCCATCCACTAAACGGGCCCCCCATAAAGGCCACCATGAGTGGTGACAAAAGGGGCAACGTTGGTGTGGATTGCTTATTATATTATATTTTTATATTATAATATTATATTATTCACAAGTGTGTCTACCACTGTGCATGTTACTGTTTTTTGATTATCAAGTAATCAGAATCAAAAAATATGGTATAGGCTTCACATTTATAGTGAGCCTATAATTGTTAATTGTTATTTTTATTTTATAAAGTATTTTACTCTAAGTATATAAACACTACGGATCAAAGTAATGCTACACAGAATCCTATTAATATTATAAACGTGAAAGTTTGTATGTATGGATGTATGGATGTTTGTTACTCTTTCACGCACAAACGGGGGGGCTAATGTTGATGAAATTTGGTATGGGGGTAGATGAGGCGCTGGATTAACACATAGGATACTTTTCATCATCATCATCATCATCATCCATCACCACGCGGGTGAAACCGCGGGGCGCAGCTAGTATATAATATGTTTACTAGTTTGTGTTAAAATTAAGAAGACGTGTATGTGATACTTGCAGAAACATAAATATATCCATTTTTAAGTTATTTATTTAAATATATATACTCGTATTTTACTCTCGCGCGTCCCATTGATGATGCATTAGTGAAACATGAAAGATTGGTGGCTTATTTAAAAATTAACAATCAATAAACAAAGTAATCAATGGGACGCGGAGTAAAATATATATATATATACTAGCTGTAATCTGCGGTTTCACCCGCGTGGTGATGGATGATGATGATGAAAAGTATCCTATGTGTTAATCAAAAGCCTCTTCTATCTCCATACCAACTTTTATAAAAATTGGCTCAGCCGTTTGAGCGTGAAAGAGCAACAAACATTCATGCATCCATCCACCCTTCCATCCATCCATCCATCTAAATATTTATAATATTAGTGGGATATATATTTTAACATTTACGATCAAAGTCATTATGGTAAACAAATATCGGCATATAAAATGACATATAAAATCAAAATAAAATAGAAAAGGCATAAAAGCAGCACTTGCTGCTTGCAACAAAACGTTACAATTCAGAAATTTATAAATACTATGTTGCATATTTTTCTTCTTATATTATATGCAGATAATCCTAGTTAGAAAGAAGTGTTGTGATCGTTGAAAGCGCGGTAATATTGATAGATAATATTACCGTGTTGAAACTTACTTAACTAAGTAAGTAAATATTATACAAATGTTCTAAAATACAATAAACTAAATCCTAAAAGGAGTAGGTACCTTCTAATTTAATCTTTGTCTTAGTTATTATTAGATACGGACACGGAACTGTTATTGTCAACTAGCAGTTTTCTCTGACTGTGATTATTTGAACATGCAATTATAGTCTAATATCGGTTTTTTGATCTTGTATTATTTGCGATTTTCCAAATCCGACTGTCATTTCACACATACATACACACACACATACACTCACTCACACACACACATACACACACATAAACACACACAGTAATATTAGGACCTAAGATTAATTCTAAAATTCTTAAGATTAGTATTGTACGGAAATGGCTAGCAGTAGTCCAATGCTGGGGAAAGAGCGCTGTATGCTGAAACACGGGTGATGAACCTAGTTCAGCAGCAAATACTCTTGCACAAATTTGCTCATGTTTTCTAGCCCCATTATAATGTATGAAATAACTATATGAAATAAGTTTTGTCAAATAAGAAACGTTTAATTTTATTTTGTAATAGTTTAGTCGATTGGATGTCAACGATATATTTTGGTAAATGATTGTATATCCTCGAAGCCATACACAAGCCACTTTTATTTGAAAAAGCTGTCTGGTTAACGGGATAGCAAACTTTAATACATTGTCTGTCACTTCTATAGGTAATAAATACATGTAATTTATTACGAACAAAAACTGCAATTTCGTAGATATACACAGAGGATAATGTCATGATCTTAAGGTTTTTTTAAATAAGGGTTCACAACTTTCAGTTTGCTCTAATTTGCAAATAGCTCTTACGCATTTCTTTTGTACCTTAAATGCCATTTCCCTTTCGCTACAGTTTCTCCAGAACATAATTCCATAGCTAATCGATGATGCAACATATCCATGATATGCTGTAAGAGCTGTAGATATGCTGGCTGTTTTGTAATAATAATAATATTATAATATTACATACATTAAAGGTATTGATAATTTGAATATTTTTGAAGAAATTATATCATGAAGATATGGCTAAGGTTCAGAGACACTAAATTAAGATTGTCAATGACCAATATTTAAACAAAAGTCGGGAAGGATTTCGGAGGGGCAACTCGTTTTGCAGCGCGAATACTGCTTTGAGAGAATTAGTTGATTTCCACCATTTTGGCTTAGCTCGCTCTAAGTTGGAGCGGTGTACCCAACATCTATGAATACAAAAATTATCGTGAACACTACACTCTGAAAAATTTAAGTAAGTAAGTATGGTTACACTTAGGGTCATATTTTAGAAATAAAGCAGTAAATTTAGGCCTGACAACAGATCTGAGAAAAATTTTTAGGCATTTCCTGTCACCTCTCTACTCAAATGCATTTACAACAGCCGTACGATTCTCGAGCAAACATCGTTACAGCTTTGTCAACATCCGTAAAACAAATGACGAGATGACAATAAACGTTGGAATAACAATCTTATGTACAAAAGCGATATCTCATATAGTATTAGACATCGGTGAGCTCGTCGACGAACGCAACGACGACGAATCATTAAGATAATCACACGGCTGAACATCTTTCAGAAACACCAGCCTCAGTCTCGTTTCTAAATCTTAGCATAAAACTAAGTTCAAATAAAATAAGGGCTTTGCGGAATAATGCTTAGCCATATACAGTGTTTTTGCACTAGGACAATGTTAACGGGCTAGATAATGTTGCGGGTTAAAGACAAGTTGATAATAAAAGCGTAAGCTTGTAAAAAAATCAGCCGTATATTATTTTCAAACAACATTCAGAGAATCAAAAATAAAACAATTGGACAAAAATATATTATGTTGTCAAGTTAACTCTGTCACTCTCGAATTTAGCGGGTAATTCTTTAATTATTGTTGAACTTAACCGGCTTATTTGTGTGATTAGTGACAGTTAAAGAATATTATTAATATATTTTTTAATTATTAATCTTTAAAACATATAACTCACATAATTCAAGTAATATTTTTACAATACAACTAGCTGCATACTTACGAAGTGGTTCTAAAAAAAATTTTCAAATAATATTTTTTTAGAATTATTATTATTTGAAATGAATTAATGAAAATGAATTATTTATATGAAATGAAATAAATGAATATTATGCGAATAGTTAAGCGAGTGTCAAAAACGTTACGTGATTTTGTCAAAAATATCAGTTATTCAATTCTCGCGAAACATGATTATGTCGAATAATTGCCTGGGCTACAATATTTTAATTTTTTTTCACACTTTAAGTGTTGATGTGGGATGCGCAAGTTATAAAGTACTACAGAAAGAAATAAAGTGGACTACAAGCAGTCAATTTGCCTATCTTATGACTAATTTACTCCTTTTAGTTTCGAATCTGCCAAACACACGCAGCTTGAAAAATACCGCTTATAAAAAATAACATAACTAAAATTACGTAGACACAAGTATAAAATATTGATTACCTTTATTAAATCAGATCACTTTAAATCCTACTTCCTTGACTACACACACGATACTGATATCCGGAGACAATGTCGGCATGTGACGAAGATCGTGTAATTTCTCAAAGAATAACTATATATCAGGATGAGTACAGAAGGTTTTTTATTAAAAGTATGCATATTCGGTGACAAGCGGTTGTGGTGTTTCGCAGAACTTTTTAAGCTTACATACATAAGTTTTTTTTAAGCCTAAAAAATTTAAACCAAGCCAGTTCGTCTCATTATTTACTTTTTTACAATATGTAACTGTGCTGTTGCCTGAAATAAAGATTATTATTACTATTATTATTACTAATAGGTGAAATATTTTCTCGTTTAATTGCAAACAAACAAATCCTGCACTGTGGATGTACCATGCAGAAGAGTCGAACAATGTTTCTCTATTATAACTGGATGGTAACAAACCGTTAGACATTACAAGATATCCCGGATGGCATATCATATACAGTTATGGTCGTGTGATCATTGCTGCCAGAATCGCAGGGGCGTGAAATAAATAAGGCTGATTTATGCTATGTATAAAAGAGCTGCTGAACGACTCCTTATTAAGTTTAATTTGTAAACATATTTTATTAAGCCAGAAATGTAAAAAATTTAAAAAAAGAAAAAAAAAACTAAATACAGGGAAACAAAGAGAAAAAATAAAAAGAGAGAGCTCATTGGAGAGATGGGAGCTCATTCCACAACCTTACCACGGTAAATATCCCGTTAATAATCATATAACTTTAGTGAACAACCGTGATAGTTTAAAACAGTGTTTTAATAAAAAGAGAGGTAAAAACATACCTTTTTTACTTATAAGTTTATGAAAACTATGTAGATAATAAGTATGTACCTACTGGTAAGAATTGTATTAGGAGTCGTCCATATATGAACATAAAATCATTTAGAAAAACGTTTGGAACAATAACTCTTTTTAAGAAATTTTGTTTAAGATTTTAATAAAAAATCAAGTTTAAAAGTTGTATTCATAAAAATATTAAATTCTTGTCTTACCAAGGGTACGGACCTTATGTCTGTGGGTCTAGCCGGTATGAAAACAAAAAAGTAATGCTTGCGTACTACTGCTTTGCTGTACAATATATATAGTGAACCGTGGTGGTACCATTGAAAACAGCCACTTGCACAAGAGACTTAAGGATATTTTGGTTACAACGCCCTAATGATCATGTGGATCAAGTTACTTTGAATCTTCCAGAATGAAAAAGAAGTAGAGGCCGCTCCACGTCAACTAGGTGGTCAAATATAAGGAGAGACAGTTTGCAAGCCCAATGGCAGGAACCGACAACTCAAGATAGAATGACTTGGCTTAGAAAAGTGAGGAGATCCGACCCCAAACGATGAGAAAAGCGGACGACAGAGAAGAAAAACGAAGAGGACAAAAAAATTATGATTATTTTGGGGCCTAGTCACGCGCTTAATTTTTAATTATTTTAAGGCCCTAGTCACGCCCTTTCAAATATTTACACGTGGTCCCCGATTGGTGCTAATCACGTGTCATACACATGGTGACAGAACACTTCTGAGAATACATAGTACATACGTTGTCTTCTTAGGGCAACAGTCGTTAAGCTATTTCGAAGGACTTCGGGTGGCCTGAAAACTTCGAGTTGGCCACTAGCCTATCCACTAAGCCGTACTGGCCCTGCGTGGTGGATTATGGCCCAACTCCCCTCTCTCTCTGTGAGAGGAAGGCTTGAGTTCCAGCAGTGGAAACATAACAGGCTGATTATGTTTAACGTTATGTATAAGTTTTAGAGGCAACTATAATGGACATTATAACTTATTACTACCGCCCGTCTCGTCACTAAGCAATATTTAACCTCACAAAATTCACAAAAGCCTCTGCTCAACCATGCCGATGCCTTATTCTATGACAATTAGCATCAATACGCTGCGCGTCAACAACGTTCTGTAAATAGACGTAAGCTATGGTCAATATTTGATGTATTTTTTTCCGGTTGTATCAATCACTAGAGCTTCTGCTCGAGGCTTCGCATTGAACTAGGATAAAAAAACTAAGGCCTATGGCATTCACGTCTACACTCTTTATCGCAGGATAAAAAATAATTAAGTAGGTACACATTTTTTATTATATGATTTTTAAAGCACGAATGCCTGCTTAGCTACAGAGTTATGTTACAGTATTTTGATGAGTTATGATACAAAATCAAAAATTCGATGCTTGGACGCCGTGCCTCGGTGGCATAGTGGTAATGGCGTCTGACACGGATTGTCGGAAGACGCGGGTTCGAATTCCATCCGAAGATGTGTATTTTCACTTTTTCCCAAATATAAGTGTAAATTTACTAAAAGTACATACAAAGCATTAAAGACGAAAGTATAAAATACCCCTTAACTAATTTAATCTAATGTTAAATCCGACACTATGAATCCAGCTTCCGTATACTTCACATTCCAGACATCGAAAGACAATGTCTGCTCAGTTCGTGTTATTCAGAAAGTCAATATACATATATAAATGAAATAGAAGTGTCTTTTTGTAATTACAAATTAACAGCTTTTTACTAAATGTGTATGTCCACAGAATAAGTCATTCTTTTATGGGACAATGTATACAATTCTATATAAAGTTTCCAATGTTATCCGAGATTTGCCTATTAATAAGTTTAAAATTACTATTAAAACTAAACTCTGTCAAAAAAGTTATTACGAAATTTCGGATTACTTGGAGGATAAAACAGCTTGGGACTGATCACTCCAGGGGGCCGATTCTTCTAATTAAATTGTAATCGAACCGTACCTGAACGGCGAATTTTATTTATTTTCTTATTCTGCTATTGAAAAACAGGCCAGCTGCAGTTACATTTCTATTGACGCCTCTGATCGATCAAAACTTTACGTTCTGCTAACTCGATAGATCATGAACGCGTTGTTAACTTATATTTGTATATAGTACTGTTAATTATAATATTTATTAAAAAGAAGCGTTAATGTTATGTTTATGTGACTCTGCAATCCAATTTGTCTACAGAATTAGTAGAATGGTGTTTTGGGTAATGATCGAACGACGTCCGGAGTTGAACTGCAGTTGCAGCGAGATAGATTGTTAAACGTTGTAAAATAACAGAACTGGCCTCCGGGATCTATCTACTCGTGTACTAAGATGTCAAAGTGTAGCGTGTCTTGCCCTACTGATACCATTATTATGTTCTCTTTTGTAAGGCAACACACTGGAGCTAAAAATAAGCGAACATTTGTTATAACATTTAAGAAATTGGTGATACAGTCTGACATTATATAGAAGACAAAGATGCTTGGAATACTTCACTTCTGGCAAGCTGTCACTCTGCCACCCATAAAATGTAATATTTGTAGTACCTAAGTAGAAACATTATAAACATCTATATAAAAAGAATGGCCCCGAGTTTCTTGCCGCTTCTTCTCGGTAGGCTCTATATATACCTGATAGTGGTTAACAAATTAGATGTATTTAATTATGCTTAAGTGTGCATGTGTATACGGAAAATTACGATTAACCCAATTGGGCAGTTGCGGCAGACCAGCGGATCAGATTTTTACATGCAAAAATTAATCCCTAACGCCCTTGGTCATCGCATGACGCGTGAACGACTTTGCCGATTTCGATGAAATTTGTCAAGGATATAAATTACGTCCCAGGGAAAAACATAGAGTACTATTCATCATCATTGTGGTTATCATCACCACGCGGGTGAAACCGCGGGCTACTATTCATTATTGACTATTACTCTATATTATTATTTTAAATATAGAGTATTCATGAGTCACTTCATGCTAGTGAATGGGGCCTCTTGCATGATGTCTTGTTAAATACGCTTAGCACCAAACATACGAGTATACCAAGAATACTTAATCAACTTGAAATAATAGACTAAAACACAACGATGTAGGTTAGACATCGTACAAAATGCTCCGCTCAATCAACTTCAAACAATAGACTGATATTCAAGGATTAACGCTAATGTAGGTGAGACGTGATACGAAATGCTCCTAGTCTTGTCCAACTTGACGCTTACGAAGTTTTAGAACACTGGACGCGTCCACTTGAATGATTAACGATGGAGGCACATGTGGTCCATTAAATTGAGTGGAGGGATTCAAATTTGAAATAGTGCGCTAGGTTTCATTTCATTCTATATCTCTTTCGCGATCAATAATAGACTGGTTTAAATAGAGAAGGTTATTTAACACTAAGCTAAGCCTCTTAAATGATATACTGTTTTGGTTGGCGCTATCTTATTGATAATTTTCTATGTCAAAGCAGTATTCAAGCACTTATTGTTAAGGTTTGAAGGACACTGCAGTAAGTAAACTACTAGGCGACAAAACAATGTCTTGGGCTGACGGAGCCAGTGCAGTGCTACATAAAATTTTAGTTTGAGACTTGCTACTGAACAGCGAATATTTCTTTTTAGGGTTCCGTACCCAAAGGGTAAAACGGGACCCTATTAAAAAGACTTCGCTGTCCATCTGTCACCAGGCTGTATCTCGTGAACCGCGATAGACAGACAGTTGAAATTTACACAGATGATGTATTTCTGTTGCCGCTATGATAAAAAATACAACAACATATGACAACGTAAAATTAAAACAAAAAAATCCGGCCAAATGCGTGTCGGACGATAATTATAGAAAATGGCACGGAACCCTTCGTGCACGAGTCAGACTCGCACTTGACGGTTTTTGGTTTTAATATTACCTTGCCCTTATTATATTTTTAAGGATTTGATAAAAGTTACTATAAATAGTTATTTTTGAATGAAATTTTAAATTTTTAATATCAAAATTTATTATTGATTCAGGCGTTACTTTGCGGAAATCCATTATCAAAAAAACGATATTAAAAAATATTTAGTGACACTTCCACTCCCGCAACAGCGCGAGGCGGGAGGGAGGGTGGTGCACGCCCCCAAATAGGCCAAAATCATTGTTTTCTTTTCAGCGGAAGTGTCACTAAATATTTTTTAATATCGTTTTCTTTATCAAAATTTATTGTTTCATATTATTTATATCAATTTCCTCTTTGATGTATTTTTGTAGACATCTCTGGATTTATTTTTAACTGGAATAACTTCAAGTAAAAATATGATGTACTTAAATAATGTTTATTTTCTTAATAATTTTATTATAGGATTAAGAGACGGTACTAGCACGAGGTCCACCTGGTGTTACTAAGAGGTAACCTCTGCAATAACAGATGCATTTCGTCATAAGTGACGAACTGCACTGCGCCCGTACCCTGAGACATAAGTTGTGAAGTTTCATATGCCTGACATTTTGCCGGCCCCCTATTTCCTTACTAAACTACAACACAGTAATGCCAACATTACTGCTTAGATAGCTTTCCAGTAGAAATAGGTGGTAGTAAGTCCTTCCCCGAAAGAACTCATTGACATAGGGTTCTACTGCTATTGAAATAATAATGATTTTAAACTAAAAGTGCCTATATATGTGAGCAATAATGCTCACACTGTGCCTTGCCTGCGAAATTGATAACGCAAACCTAGAAGCGTTATCTATACATATATCCCTTCCTGTTTCGATGTCATTATAACAATGAAATGTCTAATGTGTCTGGAAGTTTGACTCTTAATGGAATAATAAAAATGTAACAGATCGCTATCTGCACATGGAAGATTTATGAGAAAAAATATGATCGGGATTTTAATAAACGAAAATAAAATGAAAAAAAATATTGTTAGATTTTTTGTATGTTTCCTTATCTGTTTGTATGTTTGTCTGTGCGTTTGTGCAAGCTTATCACAGAAACGTCTTATCCGACTTAGATGTGTTGCCTAAGGTTTACAATAAGTACATGTCACATGTTACCCTCTGGGGGTGTTGCAATTGTGCAGAGAGTACCAGTCTATTTTAATGTACCTATTATCATTGAAAAAATCGTCAATATTATAATACGAATAACACTTCTGCAATAGTAATTTTAAACAAACTTTTAGATTAAATTAAATTTAAACAAACGGCTCTTGTGCCATAACTATAGCGAGTTAAGAGACGACATTTTTGTCAGAGATAGTTGAATAACCAAGAAATCTGATACATTAACATTCATGTCAAATGTAATAGTGAAATGTTATGTTACACGAGGACAGACTTGAAGTAGCCGAAAAAATCAGAGTTGATGTGGAAAAAAAATGTTATTGAAATTTAAAGAATAACGCTCTCGCAACTACACCAAGATCACGCAGCAAAGCCGCTGGCGGGTCAACTAGTAAAATATGAATATATCACAAAGAAAATAATACCTAAAAACTTATAACTGTAATATCATAAATAATACTTTATTGTTATAAGTATAACTAAGCGTATTACATTTCTCATAAAACACAATAGCTCTAAGCAATCAAAACCTTTAGTTATATTATTACCCAAACCTTTATAGCTAATTGGGTACTAAAAGAGTTTTGTTTGAGAAATATTTATAATCCTTTTCGAAGAATATGTAAACTAGCTGCGCTCTACGGTTTCACCAGCGCGTATTAGCCCAGTCGAATTAGCTCAAAACGAGGCAAACCCGGAAAAAATATATGTAGCAATGTTCCTTCGGAATTCGTTGGAGAAGGTCACTGTCAGTCAAAATTTTTTTATTTTGCGTGGTAATCTATCCGAGTATTTAAGAGTCATAGCAATAGAAATTAATATAATATATAAATAATAAATTAATATTAAATATTCAGTGCAGTCATATTGTGCTTCAATAATAACCGTTTCTGCTGGACTAAAATAATAAACAACCTTACCAAGTCCAAGCGCTCATATTACTATGAAAGATAAACTTAGACATTTCACAGTATTGACTTTTACTATAAGTTAGTATTATTAGTAAACAGTACAATTCGAATTATATTGTTTACTACTGTTCGTTAGACCTTCGTTAAGAGTTAAGCCTAATTCAAAAGTTTATTGTCAAAGTTATATGATTTGCTGATTGTTCCATAATGGTTACACACCTAAATTTTTACTTAATTCAAAACTGTTAAAAAATCGTTTTTAGAAAAGTTTGGTTTGCATTGTGAAGAATTAGCTCAATGTATTTGGACACTATCAACATTGTGTATCATTTTCACTTGACAACTGCAATTCAATTTAGTTTTCTTATTTACACATGCCCACACTGTGGAATATTTATTTTCCTCGTGCCGATAAATGACCCGCGTGTAACAAACTATCACCACGTTGAAATGCAACTCATCATCATCATCATTATCATCAGCCGTATGACGCCCACTGCTGAACATAAGCCTCCCCCAGAATTTTCCAAAAGGACCGGTTGGAAGCGGACTGCATCCAACGTCGTCCTGCTACCTTTATTAGGCCGTCAGATTATCGTGTCGGTGGATGACCTGCGCTGCGCTTGCCGGTCCGTGGCCTCCACTCCAGAACCTTACAGATTGCTACAGCATATTACATTTGAAATTTTATCGTGTGTAGACATTTTGAGTAACCTAAATTAAAACTCATTGCCTGCAACCTTGTTATTTTGCCTGACTGTACAAATTGTACTAAATCGGTAGTGGAGTATTTGATATTATTCTTCGGGCCGAGTGGGGACTGAGCCTATCTAAGTGCTATTATACTATCAAAGAGTTTTTAATGATACAATATCGTGCACCTAATTCGATAATTAATGACATAACCATATTATTATTTTTTATCTCATGACATTTTTATAAGCTGTTGGCATGTATAAATTTTGTGACTTTTGTAATTCTTACATATACTCGTAGAACAGCTCCGCTGATAATTATGGTTTAAGTTGGAATACTGTTACTATGTAATGAGTTTAAAAAATAAAATTCAAAATATAAATATTGTATGTTCGATAAGGGCATAACTATTGATTTTTAGGAACTATTGTTATACCAACATTCTGTACAGTTTACACAATGAATGATTTCTGATTCTGTAAACTTACGTCTAAATTAATAAAAAAATATCTTGACAAAAGTGTAATATCTCGAAAACGCCTTATCATTTTAAACGTTCAAATAAGCTGAGTTTATGTAACCTACATTTCAGTAAGCTCGCGCGTTTGTTACACACAATCTCTTTAACTACCCCCAATTCTGTACGAATTTAGACTTTGTCTAGTTCATTGCAGAGTTCAAAATTGAGGGTAGTTGGTAATCATTTTTAATATTCATACGAGGAGCACATCTTGCGTCTTGAGAGGTACTGTAATTCAGACTCTATTGTGGTATAATTGTATTACGTGTGCGGAATTTCGCGGGTATGCTTTACGGGGCTGTAATATTTCCTAAAATAAACATTATCATTATTAAGAAAGTTTACGAAGTGTTGGGTTAGGCGACTTAGGTCTAAGTTGTGTATATTAAAATATATTATCAAAGTATTTACAAATGTGTTTATAAGAATCGTGTGACAGTAAAATGCAAGTATACATTTCAGAGATTATAAGATAAAATATATTTTTTTCCAATACTTAGTTCCTACTTCCAAACTAGAAAGGTTTTCATAAATCATGCAATTATTAGCTCTAACTGGTCATTTTGGAAATCTTTGAGAGAGGATTGGATATGCTACGGCCAGGATGCTGATGAGGACGCAAAATACACTTTATTAATTATATGGATCTAAGACGGAATGTATCTGCCCGAAAAAAACCTGGAATATAAACACACCGTCGAAATACTGCTACGTACTAAGCGACAGGTTTTAAAACTTGACGATGGCAGCTAGTCAGACGGACATGGACATGGTACCCTGCCACCATGCTCTGGATTTCATCACGACTTTACCTTAAGCGAAAACTTAAGTCCCGAAGACTAAGACCCGTTAGACCCATGTCAAACCCAGATTCTTATATCACTGATGATAGGCAAGGATTAAGTCAAGTAATCCTCAAAAATGACAAAGGCCTAATGCCCGTTTTCACCAACATTTAAGGTAACACCTAAGCCAAGTTAGGTGACATTTTGTACTACTATAAGTGTTACTTAACTGGCGTATGTGTCACCTAAAATCGTTGTGGAAACGGGCATTAGACGTCCAGTTGTGTCTTTATAATGATGTCCTGTTATACATTAGGTAAGTTATATTGATGCGCATCGATAGGAACTAAAACGTAGGGAAAGGAAAGAAGAAACTCAAAGGCTCTGAGTTTAAATTGAGTTGTGACGTGTTAGGCTGTATTGTTGTAAAGTGGCACTCATTCACCACCCTAATATTTTATGTATGAAAGTTTGGATGTGTGGATTTTTGTTACTTAATCACGAAAAATCGGCTTAAGAGATTTGGATAAATTTTGGTGTGGAGATGGTTTGTACCTGGCATATACATAAGCTACTTTTTATCCCAACTCCAATGGTGGTCCCGAGGGATCTCGATACGTAAAATACACGCAAATGAAGTCGCGAGCGGATACAATTATAAAAATAAATTTTAGTTTGAATTTACTTATTTAAATACTCGTACTAGTTGAACCGACAGCGGCTTCGCTCGTTTGGCCAGTAGCGAGAGAGTTATTCTTTAAATTTCAAATAACTTTTTTTATTTATGAAACCGTAGACTCGCCATTCGCCATATTTGACCTTATTTGAATTATAAAAAAGATTTCACAGAAATCATACTACTTTTCCAGGAAAAACACTTGTGTGGTCAACATAAAATAAACACTAAATGTTAAATGAGCTTACCTACTGTATATTCGTGAAAACCACATTTAAATCGGATAAGCAGTTTCTGAGATTAACATGCACAAACGCACATACAAACACACAAAAACTATATTCTTTTTTATAAAGGTTCCCAATAATATTTTTTCTCAAATGTCTTCCATCTACAGAGAGCGATCCGTTACATATTTATTATATGTATATAAATTACTTCTATGTATGAACTCTTGAGAGTTTACTGATGTTCTAAAAATACCACCCCGTCAAACTATTTATACCAATAATACCTATTTAGGTATGCGGCACTGAATCCTCAATCCTGTAGACCCCAGCGAGCGTACTCGCAACATAAACTTCTTTATAGAAATCTCTGTTTCGCGAGCGGTTAGGTAGTTCACAATATTTCTAACACACTTATTATTGCCTAAAATTATATAAAAACCTTTATAAAGATCCTTCATTTGCGTCGTTGAACAAGACATTACTTACAAAAACAAGCATTGTCTGCCTCTAAATGTCCTTTTTTCAGAGCTTTGCGAAGTAATCGTCATTGTTTTGGAATTAATGTGCTAAGAATTACAGAAGTTACGTTTGAACAAGAACAAAATTTGCTTTTCACCGTTCAACAGTTTTATGATTATGTTTAATGTTCTTTATTAGATAATACCCGTTAAAATAAGGTAAACCCACAACGTCTACCGTATATAATTAAAATATATTTACATCTCTCATATTTGGTACGTAGGTCCTTATTACCCCCAACTTTTTCTGCACTAGGAAAAAAAACATGGCGGCATTGTTATGTATTGTTAAAATTTGTTTTTTACTGAGTTGATACTCGTAATATACGGGATGCCTTAAATTATTCTACATAATATCCAAAATGTCATCTGATAGTGAAAGTGACGATTTTATAATGATGAAGTCACCAGAAAAAGATATTTTTGATTTCTTACAACATGCTCTAGACAACAACTTACTAATGAAGGTAACTATTTTATTTTCCTTGTATGTGTAGTATAAAGCACTACGTATCACTCGGGATAAAGTTAATTTCTATTCTCGAGTTTCCTTAAAAGAATTTGACATACTTTCAAACAGAAATAGATCGTTTTCTTCCCTCGGTGTACAATGTAGGGTTAAGGAGACTCAGTTTTTTTGGATGGTTATATATTCAATAGTATCCATCAAGAAGTAAATTGTAACAATTACATAGAAAAGGTCTCTCAAAAACTATGTTGTGCTACTGCCAAATCTAAATTTACTTTATAAACAGCGACTTTGAACAGCCTTTTTAAAATAATGAGAAATGAGCCACTGTGTACGGATACTAGTACACAGTGACTAAGCCCTATATGACACAGTGACTCTAATGTACACAGATGTTAAGTAATGCCACGAGTCACTGTGTAAGCTAGGTGTACACTGAGACTAAAGATTAGAGAGTATTAAATTTTTTGTTTACGGATTAGTTTGGTTCTAAACGTTGATCTTCTAGGGGAAGTCATTACTTTTGGTAACATGGTGATATATGGTACCCCACACGTTTTGGATGCCTTTCGAATAGAAAATCCTTTGCAAATGAGATTTATACCTTCGCGTATTTCTTCACTGCTGAAGTGTAACTAGTAGTAGTGTTTATCCTATTTTTTCGGTCGTCAAACGTTTTCTGTTTACGCGGCATCCTACGAAAAATAAGCCAAATTATTGATATTTATTTTAAATAAGTAAAACCGACTCAACACTTCAAATTACAAATTTAATAACAGTCGAAGTACACAGTGGCTCAGGAGCCTTCCTTCAAAATGTGAGCAACTGTTTACCTATTCGCCATTTTGGATAAAAGTTACAAAACGGATGCAATAACGACACCAGGAAGGAAAGGCTATTGGTTACTACTAACCTAATACGGTATTTTTTCCTTTAATTATACTAACACTAGCAAATTATGTAACATTTACGATAAAAACAGCTGAAATTTACATAAAAATTTAATTTTTGTTACATGTAAACACAAACACATCAGTAAGTCAACGAGTCGACGCCGAAGTTTCCCATTGACTAGTTTGGACAAGTTCGGCAACTGAACGCTTGTTATGAGTTCAAGTGAAAGATCTGTAGCCCTTCTTGTTCTCAAAATACCATCGGTTGAGCCAGTGTACCCAACTGAGCCACCCTAACCCTACTATTATTGTTTTTCACACTAAAAGACTGGTAACGCATTTTTATCTAAAATATATTAAACATAATTTTCTTAATTAGATGAGAAACCCCTTTTCTTACATTACCTACTACCGTTACAACGGGAAGTTTATTCTTAAGCCAGGGTTTTTCTGATTAAAAAAAAACAAGATTTAAAAACGGTATTACGGATCTAAACAACTTTAAAAGGGTTAAATCGCGTATATTTTATTAAAGGTTATTTATAAGGTCATAGAAATTAGAAACCCACTAATTTCAATGGGGATAGTGGTAGCCCAGTAAAGCACCTGCTTGGGTTTCAGACTCCAGTCAAGCTAATACAATCTCAAGGCCAGCACAATACTGCAAGACCTTGGACACTGTGAATTATTACAGAGTGCATTGGGAACGTGTTGATTAAAATAATATAGGCGGTACAATAAAACAATTTCGTTATCTCTATAATCAGTCAACTTTCATTACTTCTTCTTCTTCTTCTTCGTTGCGCTCTTGACACTTGCTACTTGAGCGGTCGTGATCGTCATGTAGTAGTGTTGGTGGGGCCAGAAGTTGTACGCCTCACGATGTCACACCATTTTTGCCTGTTAGCGGTCATCCTGGTGCACTCATGCAAGGAACCAACGACCGCACACTTGAATTGGTCGGTCCATCGCATCAGTGACCTACCGCGCGGCCTGGTGCCTTCCACTCTGCCTTGGACGACTAGGCGCTCTATGGAGTCGTTGTCTCGCCTGCAGGCCTAGACAAAAGATGTTTCTGTTATCGTTGAAGCCAAACGACAACTTCAAAATGTATGGCGTTGACATTACCTGTGGAAAAGTCACGTGACGTCCTGGTTAGTTTGTAGACACATTATTGTCTGTAGCCTGCCTGCACGCCTGTTTGAATTTTGTCTTAAACAAAATTCTAGCAGGCGTTTTTCCGCACACGCTACAGACAGAACGTTCCCTTCCGTTCCGAAGATGCAACGATGTTTGCTCTTAGAGAATCGCACGGCTGCGCTCTTTAGTCTAATACATTGGAATCAAAGTTTGTTTAGCACAGTAATTCACTTCCTACAATGCCTTCACTTCCTAACATAGTAATGATTTGAAATGAAACATGAATGCTTTTCGGGGAACACGGTCACGGGTAGTCACAGTAGTCTGTTATAAAGTTATGGGTATTATAATGTGCCGCCTATCATATTGTAATCAAAACGTTCCTGATGCACGCAGTAGTCACTCACGGTATCCAGAGTTCTTGCAGTATTGTGGTGGTCTTGGGACTTTTTTTACTTTTGTCCAGTTAAAGGGACTGAGTAATATTTTTGGAAGCAACAAATTATGGAAAATTTAAAAAAAGTTATGGAATAAATTATTGATACTTACAACCACCATTACAAGTGATCAAGCAGGTGGTACTTGACAATTGACAACCATCATCTCTAATGAAATTAGAGTGTTTTATAAAATAGGTTTTTAATTGATATGGCCTTTCTTAACATTCTCGACACATAACGGACGTAGTGGTTGGGCTTATCCAGAAAATGCTCAAATACTGCAGATTTGGTCGAAAGTCCGTTTTTATGTCAGCAATATATTCTTTATACCGTCACAGTTGAGGTCATTCTGCTATCTCACCATACATCAAGGGTGCACTGACAAAATTAGGACGAGCTTCAATAAAATCATATTTCAAGTCGCACACAAAGATTTATAATTTTAGTATTCTTCTTTTTTATCCCGAAATGTTTCTATGGGTACGTTAGGTTAACTTTTTAAGTTAGGTTAATAAACGCACGGTTTCTAATTCTAAAATCAATAAATCTAAAATATGTCTAGAGATAACAACCAAAATATTTTCAGCAATGAACAACATAACGAAACGATAAGAAGTCCATATAATTTTGTTTCTATTCGTCAAAAATGTTTCAACAAACCACTAGCATTTCAAAACTTACATTGTTTCAACCCAAAGGGATCCAACATTCGGCCCACAGAATATTAGAAAAGGGTAGAAATAGCTTTAAATCCATTCCTCAAATAAAGGTTGACATCTATGGCACTAAGTTTACAATGTCAGTAATGTTTAATGTTGCGAGTAAATTACTAACTTACTTACTTACTACTACGAGTTGAGTAACATAATGTCAGATAATACGTCATATACCTTTAACGAATATACGAATAAATATATTTTCCGTTAGAAGCTTCATGAAAACTAATAGTAGTATACGGTAGGCATGGACGCACATGTGTTGAAGATCACAAACATCAACGACCCAAAAATAATATTATTTGGCCTGGCATCGAACCTGGAACCCCTTGATTCGAAGGCAGGGTCACTACCAACTAGACTAATGAAGCCGTTGGTTATAGTAATTGGAAAGTATTAAGAATATTTTAACTAGGAAATTGACGTAATACGAAATACTTATTTTTATGTATATATAATGCATATAAGATGCTCTGCACAATTACACGCTGGCCAACTACTGTTTCAAAGAAACAGCGAGTCTTATTCCCTCACACAGTATTCAATGCTTCCGCACCATTTTCTCGCTTTCCTGCTCTAGAACTGCGGTGGTTTCAACCAAAACGAACTTTGGATCAAGAGACCTTCCATCTAGTTAGTCAGTTTTTATCGTCGCTTACGATACGATTTGCGACAGTGGAAGAAATATTAAAAAATGCCTCTCGCATTATATCCAAGAATAAATCATTATTTAATAATAAATCATCTTGCCAAAAAAACACTAGGCCTTTCTAACGTAGAACTTCAGTGGTCGGTGTTAGGTCCCAAGTGATGTTGTATATGAATATAAAAACAGCTCAGAGCCACAGCGAGATTGAATTACTGTGTAGTTTGAAATAAGTAATGTTACAGTAATGGAAATAAGTTTGTGATGGAATAAACAAATTTCCTTACACTTCAGTGACCACTTTTTGGTATAAAAGCTAGTCCGCCGAATTTGTTTTGAGCTTGAAACCGTCAAAGCAAAAATTTGATAGCATTTCCAAAGTTTCTTTTTCACTGGACTATGTATAAAAGAAGTCAGAAAAATTCTTCGGAAACTACTGGGATCAGTTAGACGAGAAGACGGGAGCTGGAGAGTTAGCAAGAATCGTGAAATAGAAGAGTTTTTCAGGAAGCCTAACATTAATGGCAAAGTAAAGGCTGTAAGCCTTTACTTTGCCTCGTTGCATAGCAACTTTGCTTCGGTGCATAGGCCACGTCGTGCGAATGGGAGACGATCGAGCGGTGAAGTGAGCATACCTCGAGCGGGCTCTAGAGCGGGCCGACCATCAGTAGGACGGCGGCCAGTTGGGCGTCACAGATACAGCTGGTCAGATGAGGTGGAGAAGGACCTACGCGAGCTTCACCTACCTAACTGACAAGAAACCGCACAATGCAGGGAGCAATAGCGTTTTTAGCTGTCGGAGGCAAATGCCTGCTTTGAGGTCACCGCGCCATCTTATTAAGTAAGGAAAGTATGTATGAAAGTTCAAGTTTGTTTTGTTTATGTCGTAGCGCATGTGAGTGGAGCTTCGTTAGCTCAGTTGGTAGCGGCTCTGCCTTCCAAGCGCGGGGTAGCGGGTTCGATCCCTGGTCAGAGCATATATTTGTATGATGATTATGTGTATTCTCGGGGTCTTAGGTGTTGTGATGTGTTATGGTGTGTGGACGTAGGGAATCCTAAAAAGGGCGTATGTTTCAACTTCGATATATTTTTCTTCGGTCTAGTAGCAGTGTACTATTATTTATTCTGTAGTAGCATCCCTTGTTAGTGAATCCCTGTAGATCTTTGAGCAATATACGCAGCGTTGCACCAAAGGACGATTAATTCTTGCTTAGTCAAATCAGACCATTGCTTTGACTGAACTAGCTTTGTGTAATCAATTAGAGGTTGCATAACGTGTAAAGTAGCTCCTAACAATGCTTTCAAAGCTGTTTAAAATGATGATTGGTGTTGCCAATTGTTGTCACAGATCACAAATGCGAGAGAAATGCACCAATTGCATTTTGGAATTTCGTCAGATTTGTCATTCTTCGGCGGATGTACTACTTTACACTACGACAACGTATGCCGTGTTACGTATTTTGCTTAGTATTTTAACTGTTTATATATAAGTAAAAGAAATAGACCTAGATAAGTGTTGACGGTAGAAAAATCTTACATAATTATGTAATATTAATGTAGCAAATGAGTGGCACAGAGACTATAAACAAAATAAGAATTCTCAGCTAGTGGATTCCGTCGTCCACTAACATCATTGTGTGCTCTCGTGTAATTTTGAAGATAAATTATGTTTAAAAGTATTTTAAAACAGTAAAAAATAGTGAATATAGTGCTTTAACATCTGTTTAACATAAACATAAATCAATTTACAAACAATCGTGATTAAATATATAAAACGAAGCAAATTCAAACTAAAAGTGTAATAAATACGAACAGCTGAGTCGCTCGCTCGGCGTAACGCGTAAGCGCCTCATAATCCACGGCGCTTATGACCTTCTTCACACATCCGCAGTTCATCAACCGGCCGCTCCGTATAAACACTTATTTCACACAAGTTCTACAGCGCCGCATAGACAACTTCATTTGTTAGGAGTTTCAAAAGACTTTGCAAACCATCACTGCGTAAATATGAGTGTTCAACGGTCACCTCCACAGCTAGGAACCGCTGGCGGATCGCATCCTCACTTGTCAAAGCTGAATGGATTAGAAACAGCGGTTGAACTGCATATCACCCTGCGTAAAAGGAAACAACCCGATTATTTACAAGAATGTGGGTGTTCAAGTGAAACGAAAGAAGTTCGATTAGAATTAAGTCGCATTGGCTCCTTACTGGAAAAATATGCTATTTCCAATAAACAACTTATGAAAAAAATGCAGGAAAACATACATGAAATAAAGACTGAAATTACTCAAATAAAATCGTCAAATGAACTAGCCCTTAACTTAATCCAACAAAATATCACACAAATTAGCGACATAAAGTCATCCACATCCAACATAATTTCCGATCAAGACATACTAAAAAGTACCGTGAAAGAATTACAAACACAGATTAATATTGGTGAGCAGAAAATAAAATCATTGGAATCACAAATTCAAAACAATCAACCTACCACCGCAACCTCAGCATCTGTTCTTGAACATCGACTCTCTTTAAACGAAGAAGTTATTAAGGAAGTACAAGACCGTAGGAACAGAGAGAAGAATATTATAATTGAGGGCGTGCCGGAGCAAACATCTTCCTACACAGACGAAAAAATGTCTAAAGACGAAGCGGATGTTGTAAAAATAACTTCTGCTGTGAGGAATGGTTTCCCTAAGCTAGCTAAAATTATTAGAATTGGGAAGTATTCAGCAGAAAAGAGTCGCAGACTTAAAGTTTGCTATGACGCAGTTGTATCCTTCAAAGAACTTCTTCGCAACAGAGATAAACTACCCACAGATATCAAATTATTTTTTGATCAAATACCATCTCAAGAAAAATACCTACGAAATCTGCAGGATGAACTGGCTCGACGTCAAAAGGAAGGAGAGACCAATCTTACTATAAAATAAGTTAATGGATGTCCCAAAATAACAAAACTACCTCCAAAAAACTCAATATAATAAATGCTATTATAAATCTTAGTACCTCCGAAACAAATACGCACCAATTAATTACTGACTACTAAAATCTACAAACAGGGAAATCAAGGCTCAGATTTTTTTATCTAAATGCTAGAAGCATACGAAAAAGAGGTAAATTTGACGAATTAAAATGTATACTGCAAGCATTACCAAAAACTGTTCATGTGATCCTACTGACAGAAACATGGATTGCCTTTGATTGAGTCGCAAGCTCTCCAGCTCCAGCTAAACAACTACACACATTACTACAATTACCGTAATGACAGTGGAGGCGGTGGAGTGGCGGCTTATGTACACAATGATCTCAACCACAGCCTTATTGATTCTACATATTCAGACGGAAATGACTATTTATGGGTACGACTAGATCGATATGCATTAGACGTCGGAGTTGTATACAACCCTGGAGATACTAACTATACAAACTTTCTTGATGTTTACGAGTCACAACTTCAACTACACAAAAGAGCTATTGTCTTCGGAGATTTTAATATTGATTTGTTAACGAATGAACTAAAATCAAAGCAATATAAGGAGATGACGAAAGAAGCGGGACATGTACTTCTAAACAGAATCAGCAAAAAATATTGCACTCGCGATTCGTCCACAAAGAAATCCATTATAGACCATGTTAGCACCAACCTCAAAAATGACAAATTTCACATGGCAATTATAAACTCATCCATGACCGACCATAAACAAATATACCTGGAACTGAAAAAAATAACGCCACCTAAGAAGATGAAAAGTCAATATGAAGCCATAGATTATGAAACACTATTGAAAAGCTCAGAAAATACACTATTTTTCGACTTGGTTAACAATTACTCACAATTTGAAAATGCGATAAAGTCTTTAATTAATGATGCCAAAGTAATAAAAACTAAGATTCTTAACCCACCACGACAGGACTGGATCAACAAAAATGTTATCATGGAAAATAATGAGAGAAATACTTTATGGACTCAACACAAAACAGACCCAAACGACTAAACTTTGGAAAGCAACTTTATCACGAAAAGAACGAATGTTGCAAAATTAATCCAAGAGACGAAGGACTCTTACTACTACAAAGAATTGACAAATTGTAACAATAAGCCGAAACGAATGTAGAATCTTATTAATACACTATCAAATAATAAACCCAAACAAAGTTTTGCTCCATCTAAACTTATAATAAACTCAACCACTGTTCAAGATCCAAGTGATATCTGCCAGAAATTAAATGAATACTTTTCCACTATTGGGTCTTGCTTAGCAAACGAAATTCCCAAAAAATATCATGATAACCCTATTTTAGCATTACCAAAAAAACCTCCTTATGGAACTCAACTAAATATACTTGAGCCATGTACATCTACTGAAATTTTGAAAACAATTAATAATTTAGATAGCAATTGCAGTACGGGGCTTGATAGAATCAATACCAAAGCAATCAAATACATAAAACATAATATTTCTAATAGTTTAAGCAAATGTTTTAACAAACTACTTTCTAATGGGGAATTTCCAGACACTTTAAAAATAGCAAAAGTTATTGCGATCCATAAATCGGGATCAACGACGAATCCAAGTAACTATAGACCCATTTTAGTTTTGCCAGTTTTGTCCAAAACACTTGAAAAAATTATTCACGACAGATTAGAAAAATATTTGAACTCTATTAACTTTCTCTCGCAGCGACAATATGGATTTCGATCAAAAAGTAATACCCTAACAGCGACATTAGACCTAATTACTAAAATAAAACAAAATATTGTTATATATATTGTAATTCTGGGTGTTTTTATAGACCAAAAAAGCGTTTGGTACGGTTTCACATAAACTCTTAATAAAAAATTAGAGACTATAAATATCACTGGTAGTGCCTTAGAAATATTAAAATCTTATTTGTCCAATAGATAGCTAGTTGTCAAATTGTCGAATAATTGTCATAAAAGTGAACCTTTACCAATAGAATATGGTGTCCCGCAGGGATCCATATTGGGCCCATTACTTTTTTTAATATATATTAACAACATACAAGACATGGAACTCAAAGGTCATCTTACAATATATGCGGATGACACATGTCTTTTTTACTTTAGACCGTCAATACACGATCTTATTTCACAAGCACAACTCGATCTTAGTAATTTATTTCAATGGTTTCAGTACAACCTACTTACTATTAATATTTGTAAAACATGCTACATACTAATTAAAGCAAAAAACAAACAAATTCCAACACACCTTTAAAATAAATAACATTCCTCTAGAAGAAAAGAATTGCGAAAAATATCTGGGCTTACATATAGACTCGAAATTAACTTGGAACACTCACCTGGAACACATAAAAAGTAAACTGTCATCAGTAATCGGGTCACTCCGCCACATAGTTCAATCCATACCGCGCAGATTACGATTAACCGTTTACAACACTAGTCAAACCACACATGCTCTATTTGGTTGAAATTTGGGGTAATGCCGCAAAAACAAATCTAGCAAAGCTCCAAATTAAACAAAATAAAATGATTAAAATGCTTTTCAACTATCCCTACCTAACACCGACACAAAAATAATGAACATATATCAATTATATACTTATAATACTTGCATTTTAATCAGGAAAATTCTGGACAAAACCATACACACGGAGACAAACTTCTTAAAGATAAAAAATATTACTAAACGTAGTTCCCGACGAGCTAGTTTCTTAGTTTTGCCAAGCATCCGTACGAACTATGATCGGAAAACAATAACTTACGATGGAGCAAAACTGTACAATAAAATACTCACACACATTAGGTTTAGGTTTAGGTTTAAAGAACTTTATTTCTCATAAGAACTAGTGTTCACTTACAATGAGATTCTCTTAAATATAATTTATAAATGAGTCCTCTGGCTTGGTAGGCATTACTTATTTAACGAGCTATTTATATATTGCTTCAGTTTATTTCGATATGCATTAATATTTTCACATTCTTTCACTTCATTTGGTAACTGATTGTATAGCTTTGCTCCTTCAAATAATAATGTTGTTCTCCCATAGTTAGTATTAAAAATGTACACTCGTTCAACGTATTTAAATTTAAACTGCATAATTACATTTTAGCACAACAAAATAAATACGCTGGATGAGTACCTTCCATATTAACACGATGTACCTAGGATTTGAATAATTATTATTTTTAAAATTAATGTTATCATCTAAGTGACTGTACTGTCTTGTTATGAGAATAATGTCGTTTCGCTTTGGAGCTATTTGTAGACTCCTGTTTGCATGTTTGAACGTACAACAGAATCCGCTCACATTCTTCGGGAGTGCATACATTTTGGGTATAAGAGCATGCCTTTATGATTGTACTGTAAAACGCAAGGATGTGAATATGTAGGATTCTTCCTGTTGTTTTCTTCTGTATTTTCTAGCCTTTACATAATAAACATTTCTTCTCAACAGTTATAATTTTCCTAGTAATTTAAAAATGGAAGAACTTTTACATCCGAAACATGCCAAGGAGGTGGAGACATTGAATATTTTATTTCAATTTCGGAGCTATTAAGAAATAAATTCAATTATAATTATTGGTACGTGAAAAAATATAGGAAATCGTAAATTATGGAATTATACATTCTAGATTAATAATATCTGTTATTTTGTTTTGATGAACCTTTTATATTACATTATAATATATTTTAGAGTATATAGTTTAACCGGTCGTACGATACTTAAATTTGCGACCCAGTGTCCGCGAAAACCGCGCGAAAATCGCCATTTAAAAAAATGCGCGCGGTCGCGGTAATTTAGTCGCAGTGAATTATCTACTGAAGCTATTTTGTACCTGTAAACGGCATAAAGTAACACTCATCATCATCATCTCAGCCGTAGGACGTCCACTGCTGAACATATGCCTCCCCCAGTAACACTAATTAAATCAAATATACATGTTATTGTTTTGCAGCTAGATAAATTCTGTATAGGTTCTGTTTATGTTGTGTTAAATTGTCTAATCATCTCATTTTCGCTGAGTATAAGCTTCAATAAATCCTAGACTTATATACCAGAAATGTCGTAAAAGGCAAAAATCTCATTATACAGACCCGGTCATAGATAAATAAAAATCTCGCTGATCGAAAAGGTCGATAACCTGGTCGCGTGAAGTGGCTCCTGAAATGGCGCTACTTGTGGTTCTAAGGCATGCTCGCTAAGAAGGTTTAGGAGAGTTATAAATGTTTTAAAACCACACAAATGTTATTATTACATTCATAAAAAATACTGCCATATTTTCTTTTTCTTTCTAATTAGTGCACTGATTGCAGTGCTTTAGTTATTAACATAAGTAAGGTGCAAGAGCTCTGCCCGTGTAAACGGTTTTAGTGAACTAGCATCTAGTTCTAGAGTATAACTATCTCACTCTTATATAATACATAAGTATTTCTATTTAAAGGATCTATTTAGATATATAAACCGATTTTCACACCAAATTCACAGAACCCTAAGCAAATAATAAAGCAGCATAAAAAGGTATATAACAATAAAATCAAAGTTCGTTTTAAACGTGCATACTATACTCACCTAGGTACTTTCCGCTTCAGGGTTCTGTGAATTTGTTATGAAAATCGGTTATATCTAAATAGATCCTCTATGTATATATCAATATATATATTTAGCTAGATCTGAATCATGTAATTAACCAGTGGGTGCATTACTAATAGGAGTATCTACCTACTTGCTATGACGTTTGACGAACACTTATCGTTTAGTATTTTTTCATTGTTTTACGTGAACATCCCAGGAAACAAAACTTAGAAAATTATATATAACCATCGACCCGCATTGCCGAGATTCCTGCCAACTTTTCATAAGATTTGAAGCCCGGATGCCTGAGCTAGCCTACTTATATAAGCTGGGAGAAACCAAAGATATGGAGTATTCAGAGCGTATATGTTCTTGGTGTGAGACTCAACTGAGTTTGGAAGGCGCAGGAGGGGTCGTCCACCGGAGATCAGTGGTGGTCGGGCGCTGTAGCTAGGCGTAGTCCACCATAGAACAGTGGTGGTCGGGCGCTGTAGCTAGGCGTAGTCCACCGGAGATCAGTGGTAGTCAGGCGCTGTAGCTAGGCGTAGTCCAGCGGAGAGTCCTGCTCGGGGCCAAAGCTTTGGGTAAAGCAGTGCAGGCAGTGTAATAAAGGCTATTTGGTGCAGTAGAATAATTTTGTCCGGGGAAGTACTGTCACCATACTACGTACCTATTTCTACCTCAAAGCAGTAATGTTCGCAATACTGTGTTCTGGTTTGAATGTGTGCTGGCGAAATTACAGTCTCGTAACAGTTTAATGGCTCAGGGTTACGGGCGCAGTGAGTTTGTCACTTGTGACGAAATGCATCTATTCTAGTCGAGACTTTACCACTTAACACTAGGTGGGTCTCATGCTTGTACCGTCTCGTAATAACATAAAAAGGTAGTACGGGGCAACCGGTTCGGAAAAAACCAACTCATCAGAAAAAAACTAGGTAATTGTATGTTTATAAAAGAGTTTCATAAACGCATGATTATTACTTATTGCCAGTGCCAAAGAAAAAAGTTATATTCGCGTGAGCTCATTGAAAGCGATTCAAATATTACAAGATTTAGTAGAAAAACCAAGTGAGTTGGGATCGAGTTCCCTGAGTACCGACTAAATATGAGCGCCGCTGACAGGTGCCGCATCAAAGCGGATTCAATTTACGAATAATATTCAATTTGGCCCGTGTCAACTCGTCACGAGAGCTGCCCAAACATATTGGACTATCAGGCGCAGTGCGTTTTGCGTTCACATTCATATAGTTCTTGAATTTTTTATGAGATAATTTTATCACAGCTTTGTAGCTTGAGAAGAATTGTGTATTTTTATATTTAATTTAGTCGTGCAGTACCTAGACCTGTGCTTTTGCTTCCGCTTCTTTCTTTTAACAGTTTTGTGAAGTATTATATGTAAATATAAAACCAAAGCCTTATCTTTGGTATAATATTTTTCATTTGGAATAACATGTCGTTGAGACTGAGGATTCAAGAGCTATACGCAAACTTTGATACAACGTATATTCACTACAAGAAAACAAACTAAAAGTTTTACAACCAGCCAACTGGTTTATTTATCTATAGTCACATCGACATCCGCCAATTTGATTTATGATTATATTTTGTCTGATCTATGCCCTAGGTTTATGAGGAGAGTAGTGTGATGGCAAAATTATTTATGGATACCACTGGCCCTGGGAGGAGCACGGTGGTTATGTGGGAGACCGTCTGAATGCATGCTAAGGCCGTTTACCCACTAAAATCCCGTGGAGTTCCATCTTCTCGACATGTGACGGGGGCACGGGGCCGCTCACGCATCACTCCGCAGCTACCGTCAACGCCTCTGTCCGCCTTCCGGCAGACCCACCTCTAGGGAAGTCGTCTTTTGCGACTCCATTCGCAATAGAACCCTGGAACATATAGGGCATCTATGCCTCGTGAGGGAAGTACTTAGGACCTACCGAATTATTTTTCAGCTCTAAGTACATTCACCTCATCAAACTCAAATATCTCTAAAACGGTTACAGTTAGGAACCTTGCTGAAGTTGGTAGCCAAACTCAGCAGCCATTATAAACTGACCACATTAAGATGTCGCGTGTGGCTAGTGGGTTATTCCGGTGGTTTTGACCATGACAGTGAACTTTTTTGGAATAAATCATACATAGTTGAATAGCTACTGAAACTATCTTTCAGATGTAGTATTCAGAAAACTCTCGATCATTAATGAGCCGCAAGTCGGAAGAAACTCCTCCGATAGGACAGGGTGTTTCATAGCCAAATCAGTCAGAAACGATGTAAACTACACGCCAGTAACGGGAATAGGTTGACTTACCAATAACCCTGTATACTGTGTTGGGAGATGTAATGTATCAGAAGCTTGTCACTAAAAATAAGAAATGTACCCATATCATTCACTTTGGTACTAGAAATAAGCAATCTAGCACTGCGTTGGTTGGTACCACAATATATTGCAAGATACCTATTCTTCCTCGAAGATGTAGTGTGAAAGTCTGTGTTCAGGTTAAAAGGCACTGTAGTAAGTGAAATTAGTCGGCGAATGACACTTAACAGCTATTCTCAGGGTGACAAGCACAATGCAGTGATGCGTAGAACTTTGGAGATGAAAGATCTGTCTCAGTGCCCACTGTGAGCTCGCAGACGCCCCTGCGCACTCGCAGGCTATAATTTAATTATAAGTTGCAATTTTTAGAGAGAACAATTTCACATCCGTCCCTATACGATGCGAGTTCTAATTTCGTCCGAAGTTGTGAATTTTACTCTCTAAAAATTGCAATGTTTAGTATCGCATTAGTGCTTTAATAATCATATTATAAACAAGTACAATTTGAAAAATATAATACCGACTTCCATTCTATTCAGTTATTGGAGTGTAACTCAAAAACTACTGGACCGAATTTGATGAAATTTTGTGGGAATTAATGGGAATCACGGAAAACACCAGCTTTCAAACAAACAAACAAATTTAGAATCGGTGCACCCAGTCGAAAGTTATGAAGCCGTGAGCCGGAAGCTAGGAAGCCGGTAGAAAATATAGTTAACATGTTTCGGGACCACAGAATTCGCCCTATTTACGACTTTACTATGAAGTAAAACTAAAAAGTCCCGATGGACTTTTTCGCGCACAGCATGAGCAAGCGACGTAACTATATAAAAACGTCGAGGTTAGTCAACATTCTGTTCTGATAAATAATATGAGCGCAAAACGGCCCTGTATTCTCCCAATAGATAAATTTGATTTGCGAAAATTTATAAAAGGACAATATAAAGTTTAGTATAAAAAGTAATACTTAAAGAAGGACAGAAGTTAGTAAATGAAGGTTTCTTCTTAGAAGTATTCAAAATATAAATAAACAAATATACAGTTGATTTGAAATCCCGATAAAACCTCCACAACAACCAGAGATACGATTTAAATAAAAGTAACGCGTAACTCATAAAAGTTAACAAAAAAATAAGAATTAATGACGTAACTTTCCTCATTTTCGTTTCGGAAAAGTTAATTGGGGCATTAATACCTTGAGACGACAATAGAAGACAGGCAAATAAAAAAGTTTTATTCAAAAGTTAAATTACGTTGTTCAAGGTTCACAATAATAAGGAAGAAAATTTTCTCAACAATAGGTCCTCTTTTCACTTGCTCTATATCCTTAAGCGTTAAGTAATTTTTGTTGAGTTGCTCAGTCCATTGTGTAGATTCTACATCATATACACAATAGTGAGTAAGTGATAATAATCATAAACGTGACCGCAAAATATAATTTTAATATACCTATTATTGTTTTAAATTAGATGTTTAAATAAACGTTTAATTTATATATAGGTATATATTATTACTTGTCCTCGAAATGACTGAATAATCAAGACAGAACGTACACGTTCCTTTTACTTTTTTTTTTTTTTTATCCTTAAGCGTTATGTATTTTTTTTAATGTTGCCAAGTCCATTATGTACACAATAGTGAATAAGTGATAGTAATCATACACGTGACCGCAAAATATAATTTAATTATTACATTGTTTTCAAGTAGATGTATAGATATAAAAAAAAACCTTTAATTGTACCTTTAAGTGTTCTTTTTAAATTTTCTGTATGGTGAGATGTCGTGAGATTTTATTCAACCCCCACCCCATTCCCCAATCGCACGTGAGATTTTTTAAAATGTGGGTTTCTTACGTAAACGCGTTGGATTGTTATAGTAAAAAGAAAAAATAATTGCTTACATATAAAAATAAGTTAAAAATTGGGACCATCTCGGAAGTATATACACATTAAAATAAAATGAATATTGAGAGTCCATTCACTTTTCTTTATTTCAGGAAGAAAAATCGGTGATCATACATTTCAACATATTCGCTACGACTGCAACGGCGTCTGCGACCCTTTTGCGTTGCGACGTCGTACATAGATGCAACGCAGATGTGGCATACAACAAACAATGCGTTGAACTGTTGCGATAACGCGACGCAACGCACTAATGGGGCATCACACTAAGTGGATGGTGGGAAAAACCCAACTGTGACTGTCACTGATTTTCCTAGATTTGTGCTTCGTAGAGTTTTGACGTGAAATAAAAGTGGATTATAACCGATAAGTTCGTAACAGTGCGCGAGTGTAAGCGAAGTGTACAAAATCTTGAAAAGTTGTTTTTTTTTTCTTGTCAAATAGGCTTATAAAGTTTTAGTTATGTCTCAACCGCTTTACTAGACCGATTTTACAAGCGAAAAACATAAATAGATTAGCAATAGCACGCTTTAAATACTTGCTCTGTTATAAAATATTCTCCCCTATTCAAAATATTTCATTGAAAATTCATCATGACAGCTTAAGCTGCTTCTGTTCCGCAGTCGCCAGTACCCAAATGCATCCTATATTACGGTTTTCAATCAAATTAATCTGTCGAATTGAAAGTTTCCCTTAAGCATCCGAGAAGCCATTGCAGTCGAATAATTCTTGAATATATTGTCAGCAATTTGTAACTTGCAAGATATTGGAATTTGAAACTTCTGAATCGTTCGATATCTTTCGAAAATAACTTTGTGATAACCTATTATTTTTAGAAATATATGTTAATAACTTTTATAATATTCCTTATTACGTGCTAGCAATCTCATTAAGCTTGGATTTTCCTTCGTATTGATGTAAACTATGTATATAGGTACCTATATATTTATAATCCAAGTTACGTTAGACACTTCAGACTAAGTATCAGTGAAATTAAGTTTAGAATAAGTAGTTCCAATGATCGCATTCGACATATACCGACATACAACCTAAATAAGTTTTCTCTATTAAGCTAACTTAATCTGCTATTTATACTGTTATAATAATAAAAAATATAAAACCGCAGGAGCGGCATTTGGAGAACCACTGGTGAGTGATGAAAATGTGATAAAACCTCTGACCTCCGGCTTCGCTTAATCAGCTGTCTGGGGATAGCAAGAGCAAGTACCAAAAAGCTCCAAGGGTGAAAGTGTTAAAAGGGAATAATATCGTAGTAGCACTAAAGTAAAACCGCAGCACACCTTTCGACACCCTTTTTGTTTTTTTCATCCCAAATAATGGCGGTCATTGTGGGAGCCCGTTTAGTGGGTGGCAAGTCACAAACTGCCTACATTTTTATTTTATTTTTTTAATAACATCGCTGTAGACTATTTCTACAGCAATACAGTATGTCAATACTTTACCAGATGAACTCGTTTACAAAGAGTTATATTGCACTAATGTATGCAATAGAAACAAATATTTATAGTTAGCTTATGTACGTTCTTATGTCGTTATGTACGCCTCAAAGACAAGAGTCTTTGACCAATGTGTGTTACCAGTGATGACATATGGTACTGAAACGTGGTCTCTCTCTATGGGCCTCATAAGCAAGCTCAAAGTCGCACAACGAGCTATGGAGAGGGTTATGCTCGGGGTTTCTCTACGTGATCGAATCAGAAATGAGGAGATTCGTAGACGAACTAAAGTCACGGACATAGCCCAGAAGATAAGCCAGTTGAAGTGGCAGTGGGCAGGCCACATAGCACGCAGAACAGATGGCCGTTGGGGCGACCACGGACTGGCAAGCGCAGCATAGGTCGTCCAACGACAGACTGACGACCTGATAAAGGTAGCAGGACGAAGTTGGATGCAGGCCGCTTCCAACCGGTCCTTTTGAAAGTTTGTGGGGAGGCTATGTTCAGCATGCATGGGGGAGGGCTATGCATTGGACGTCTTACGGCTGAGATGATCATGATGTACGTTCTATCTCACTGCGAATCCTCAGGGCCTAGTATCAATAACTGCGTAAGTGTAACGTGTCGTTCACGAGAAACATTATTGTCATTTATCTAGGGCTAGTGTGACACAGATAACTCATAGTTTCTACGTCGAAGTGTAACGTATTGACGCTTACGATACGAATACTTTTTCGGAAATTGTTTATGCGACGTCCTCTGACAAAGAAGTAGTTAAAAGGAATCTTTTAGAGTTAGATTTAGCAACATCAATAAATATAATATATTTCACGGATCCCTTTTTCAAATACCTATCTTTCTACAGACAGAATTGAAACTAGATCGGTTTTTGTAGATAAGAGTCAGACAAGATATTGGGAATGTATTTGGACATGCCAAAGATCCCTTAGTTCCTCGTAGCATTTTAGACATTTTTTGCTATGCCTAGAAGTTTCGAATTACGTCATCCACGCGTGTATTTTCTTTGAGAGTTTGCTTGTGTCGATATTTAAACGAAATTGAAAGTGCCAAGAACGGTATCAAAGTAACAAAAATATCGATACCAAATAGTACCTAAAAGTACCTAACTGGTGTTTTAAATACATTTCTACGCACGTACATAATATGTAGGTACATTAATTAACCACATATTATATGGTTTGGCCCCCAATACAGGGCTCCAAAGTTTTTAATAAATAAAACAGACTCAACATTATATCATAACAATTTATATGTTTAACATTTTCATATATCACTACTTTTTATCCCATTAGTTGATATTCCCACTTTTCATGGCTTTTCAACTCTACCATGTTTGTGGACTTCGGAAACTAGAATCGCACCAAAGTTGGTGCAAAGCACCAACATTTTATGCAAATAAGGGTAGAAGTAAATTTGTTTGGTCAGCGCGATATATTTACTGACACAAATAGCAGTCGTTTTCAAATCTTCACAGTTTGGTTCTTGAATGTTTATTAAGCACTAGCAACTGCCCGCGACTTCGTTCGTGTAGTAGGCTCGCCATTCGGTCTAGTCAAACCTTTTCTTGGTTTTTCTTTCATAAGAACCTACTCTTGAATATAATTAACACAACATAAGAGGATTAGCGAAAATGTTCCATCCGTTCACGCATGATGCGATGACCAAGTGAAATAGAGAGATTTTTATATAAGTATATAGATAGCTGAGCTTCTTTAAATGTTTAAATCATCATCACAGGCGCACGATTCTCTAACGGTCGTTTTCAATATTCTATCTATCCATAGTTTTCCTTACTACCGATAGAAATTTGACATAACGTCCATACAAACAGTGTCAAATATATATCTGTAGTAAGGTAAACCGACGATAGATAGGTTATTGAAAACGGCCGTAAGAGCTATCATCTATTATCTATATCTATATCGTTGCATCCTTGACAACATCCTTAAAACATCGACATGACAAGAAAAGTTGGAAAAACAACCTTGTTTACAAGGGCCATATCTCAAAGTATTTGACATCGGTGAGCTCGTCGACGAGCGCAACGACAAATCATTACAGAATCGCACGGCTGAACGTGAAATAAATGATGATGACTGTTTGGAAAATATATAATAGCCATGCAAAATGCATTTGTATAAGTTTTTAAACTGATATGGTCACTAATGCAAGAATTAACGTTAGAAACGGGATATTTACTAGGTATTGTTTTGTCTGCTCATAAGAATACCTACCCTCATATACTACAGTTTACTTGTGAACATGGCGCATGCAACTGTGCAGAAAAATGCATTTGGTTTGTCTACGTCTCGCTTAATCAAACAAAGTGAGATACTGTCTAAGGTTGCTTTCAGTTTCATTTTCTTATTTCAGGAAGAAATCGTGTTATTTATGTTGTTCGGTAATTGCGACATTTCCGAAAAAGACGAAATGTAATCTTTATCGTTTATATTAACATAAACATTAAAGTTTTATTAATATAAAATCAATTTTCAAATTAGTGTGCATGGGCGTCTAAATCTTAAGTCTATGAACGTATTTTGACTACTGAAATAAATCTATGTACTTATATCCTTATTAATTAAAAATACGGGATTACTCACCTAATATTTATCGGATAGGTCCGACTATAGTTTTGACCACATTCGGTGGCCTTTTTCAAGGAGTGTTCGGAACGCCCGCGTCGATGACGTCTCGCTTAGCACTGCGGGCGGCCGCTCGTAGCGCTCGTGATGTTAGAGGTTGGTGCGGGGGGCGGGATACACTATGTTAGGTCGGCGCGCCTTGAAACCTCTTGATCGTCGTCGCTGGTGAAGCGCCTGCTAGTGTGTGAGGGGACGTCCCAGCAAAAAGTAAAAAAAAGCAAAAAGCAGTACTTATATCCTGTTTTGTCATCAAATTTACTACATAAAATGAACTTATACACAACCTCCCCTTATTCATAATTATCATCAATATTATCAGCCAGTATCAGTCCACTGCTGGACATAAGCGTCTCCTAATGCTCGCCACTGAGCCCGATCTTCAGCAATTCGTAATTACTATGTATCATAATAATTACGAATAATGGTTTCATAATTATAATAAATGTAATGTTATATGGGTTTACACGGTTTTTTTAATTCTCAACTATAGGAATGAAATCAGTCTCGTCGTCTTCATACGACGCGGACGTTTTAAAATTGCTCAGACAATCTGCCTCGGTGGTCTAGTGGTCATGGCGTCTGACACGGATTCTCGGAAGACGCGGGTTCGAATCTCGTCTTAGAATGTGTATTATTCTCTCTAAAATTGCAATGAGATAGTGTTCTCATTGTTACCTCTGTTCACAGTTTCCTAATGACATGGTGCTGGGGATGCCGGAATTTTGGGGTATTTTATATATTATCCGAAAAACCTGTCTCCAGGTTTACGAGTAGTTGCCGTGCTGATGCCAGTATCATATTGAACCAGCAGACCTAGACAAAAGGTGTTTCTGTTAACGTTAACGCCAAACGACAACTCCAAAATGTATGGCGTTGACATTACCTGTGGAAAAGTCAAGTGACGTCACGATAAGTTCGTAGAGGGGACCCGGGAACGTTATGTCTGTAGCGTGTGCGGAATAACGCCTGCTTGAATTTTGTCTAGGCCTGCTGTAGAAGAAACTTGATTTTCTTTTTTTTTTCAGATTAATACCGACGTCATGCCTGGTACTGAGAATGGTGTATGTAACTATAGTGGGCTAATAAGTATGGTGCCTGTATCATAAATTTAAGATATAAATAAACTTATTAAACTTATTTAAACGTATTGTAAAGTTTAACTTATACTTTGGTGACACAAACCGCACATTCATTTAGGGTAGCTGACAGAGGGTAGTGGGTCTGAAACGGACGTAAATAAATATCTGGCGACGATAAAAAATGAAACCACGTAATCCGGAACGGGTGAATCGAAACACTTTTTGAACCACAAACTTTTACGAACACCAACCGTATTTGAAAGCAATAAGGGCTATTGTAAAAAGCGGGCCAGGCTGGTACCCCAGCCATTTTTGATCTGGATTGGCCTTAAACCTTTAGCGTTGACTGGAAGTCACCTTTTTGCTAGAAGATTGACTCTTTTTTACAAACTACATAGCTGACCGATAGGGAAATGTTCAAATGGATCTACTATAAAACGTGACTCGTGAAATTATTTGGGATAGAATTCGTTGAATCGATTTTCCAATTATAAAATACGTAACAAACCGTTTTGGGCGTTGGTAGTGACCCTCCTTTCAAAGCGATGCATCTCAGGTTTGATACCCGACCGGAGTATAAAATTTTGTGAATTGAATTGAAATTGAAATTGAATTGAAATTGAAATTGAATTGAAATTGAAATTGAAATTGAAATTGAAATTGAATTGAATGGAAATTTGTTTATTTGCTGTAAATGTGGTACAGTTTGAGGTCTTAAATAATAATAGTATAAGTTCTAATTCACATTCAGCCTTAATTAAAGCATGCAAATATTTATGATGTCATACATGGTATATAAAATTATTAAATGTCATACAATCATGAATTATTATTAGGTAGTTTACAGGCTACTTAATTAAACTATTTTGATGTCAAAAACTCTTGTACAGAATAAAAGGTTTTTGTCCTTAACCAATTAAGTAACTCTAGTTTGAACATTTTTATATTAAGAGCTTTTATATGACCAGGAATACTATTATAAACTTTAACGGACATTGCTTGACTTTGTTTGAGATACAAAGTAGTCCTGGGGTGAACATCAAAGACCAGTCTGTCTGGATTGCGTGTACATCGAGGAAAAATCTCACGCGCTGTCTTGAAGTAATGAGGATTTGCTTTTACGAATATTGCCAGTTCGTATATATACATACATGGAAGGGGAATAATATTGAGCTTTCGAAAAAGCGGTACACAAGACTCGTATGGCGGCACCCCGCACATTGCACGTATGCATTTTTTTTGGGCAATGAATGCTTTGTTAATATTGGTCGAATTTCCCCAAACCAATAAACCATACCTCAGAACAGATGATACATACCCATGATAGGCTGCAAGCATTGTACTCTGCGCTGACGTTTGTCTCAACCTGGTGAGGACATAAACGTAACTATTCAATTTTTTACATATATAGTTCACATGGGACTTCCAGTTCAAATTTTTATCTATAATAATCCCGAGGAATTTAGTTTCTTGCACTTCCTTAATTGCGGTATTATTGTGATTTACGTTAAGATTCATCGGTTTACTACCATAGTTTCGAAATTGTATATAGTTTGTTTTAGTCAAATTTACATTTAAATTATTATTACTCAACCAAGATGTCACATTATTAATTGTATTATTAAATTCATTTTCATAATTATTTATATTGTCACAAAATTTAATTATTATTGAAATGTCATCAGCAAAAAGAGTGCATTTATTTTTAGTAATGTCAGGGAGATCGTTTATGTAGAGTAAAAAAAGTAAAGGACCTAAAACGCTACCTTGGGGTACGCCGCAAGCATTTACTCTAACATCAGATTTATACTTTGTTACCACTGATTTTTTACTTAAACCAGTTATTTCTACGTATTGATTCCTATTTTGTATGTAAGAAGCTAACCAATTTAGTGCTGGTCCTCGAATTTCAAGATTTTCTAGTTTATCAATTAAAATATCATGTGAAACAAAATCAAAAGCGCGCGTCATATCGAAGATGATGACGCTGCTAGGTATTTTTTTGTCTATATTAATAGTTATTTCATGGACTAAGTTATATGCCGCGAGCACTGTTATTTTTTTATTCTGAAAGCCGAATTGTTCCTTCTTAATAATATTAAACTTTTGAGCAAAACCCACAACTCTTTTCTGAAAAGCCTTTTCAAAAATCTTTGAAAAGATTGGTAACAACGCGATAGGACGATAATTGCAAACATCCGATCGCTCTCCTTTTTTAAATAAAGGCTTAACAATTGAAAGTTTAAGTCTATCAGGAAAACTCCCCGTCTCAAAAGATAAATTTATGAGAAATGTAAACACTGGTGCTAAAACATTTTTACAACATTTCACTATTTTGGTAGAAATTTCATCAAATCCTTCAGTTTTGGTGTTTTTTAATGACTGAATTATATTTACTGTTTCTTCCATGGTGCATGGCGTCAAAAAAATACTACTTTGCACACGTTTTTTATTTGTGTTTTTGATATCATTATTGATTTTGTTATTCGTTAAGTTTATCAGATAATTATTAAATTCATTTGCGATGTCAGTGGGGTTGGTGGTAATTGTGTCATTTTATCTAATTATTTTAATATAATCTTGATTACCTACTTCATTTCGTTCTGCTTTTATAAGTTTCCAAGCTGCACGGCATTTATTTTTTGAATTAAGCAAATATTTATTATTATATATCTTGTGTGCTCCATGTAAGCAGCGACGAAGAATTTTAGAATAAGACTGATATTTAATCTTATTGCGTTTAGATTTGTCTCTATAGAACTTGTACCGCAGTTCTCTCTTTCTTTTGCAACATCTCTTGATGCCAGATGTGATCCATTTTGGTTTTTTATATTTATTTGACTGTCTGGACTGTGTATTAGGGAAACATAGCTCATAAAATAATGAAAACAAATTATAGAATTCTTCCATAGCCGTGTTTAGTTCGGTCTTATTATAGACTTCCGAAAACGTCATCTTTGCCAGGCAGTAGTGAAATTTAGATATGTTATCGTCACTATAATCTCTCTGGGTAGTGTAGTATGTAGGTGGTGGTAAAATCTTATTTTTGATCGGAACATATAGCATTTGAGCTGTATTGTGGTCCGAGAGCCCAAGTTCAAATAGTTTCCCGGTAGCGCCTCTGATATTACTGAGTATGTGGTCTATGCAAGATTCTTGTCTGGTTGGTTGCGTAATATGAAATGTCAAATTGTAATTTTTAGCCAAGTTATGTAAATCAGTTGTATTGTTACTCGATTTAAGTGTATTAATATTGAAATCTCCTGCCAAAACGACTTTGTATCGTGGGTGTTTTTTAGCAATATTACATAAGAGTAGGTCCAATTTAGAAATGAAAGTGGAGCTATTTGCACCTGGTATTCGATAAAGGCAAATCACGATTACATTATATACTGGAATGACAATGCCACAGCATTCAAATTTCTTGTCCTCCGCATATTGTTTGACTATATCAAGATCCCTACTCTGTAAGCCTCTCTTAATTAAAATAGAAACACCACCTCTACGCTGTCCACTTTTCCTGCTATAATTTGATGCTACACTATATCCGGATATCTTAAGACTGTTTTCATTGCCCTGGCCAATAAACGTTTCCGAAAGACAAATTATGTCCGGGCTTTCCCCTTGATTATAGAGATCCAAGATTTGTACGTCAAAAACATCTCTCTTATTTATGATTCCCGCAATATTTTGGTGAAAGATTTTCAATAGTGTTAGGTTTCAATTGTGATAAATGTTTGTACTCGGTTTAATGTTTGTTGAGTGTTAATGTATTTGTCAATGTTGCACTATGTGTCTATCCCGCGATATTATCCTAAATTGGGTAGTATGAGTGTGAACGTACCTATTATGTTTACTGTCTTTCATGCCTTCAGATGATGGTTAAGAGAGAAAAGATGTAACTCTTCTTTGCAAGAAAAGATGTAACTCTCCTAAATCCATGATTGTAATCGTAATAGACAAGTGATTTTTTTTCTATATGGATATTGATGTTTAGTTCCATATACAGGAAACAAATAAACTACTGAAATTAGATTTAAAAACTTTAGGGGAATTTATTTAGCCTCAAAAGTCTGTATTTGGGTAAAGGGTATTATATAGTGCAACATACATTACACATCCAATACATTGTCATATACCCTAAAGCTATAAAATTTTAGGAAGAATTGCACACAATATGACACCTATCATAATATCACTCTTTCTTTGGTTTGTTTTTTCCCAACATTTATTGACAATGCCAGGGCGGCCTATACTCCCAAAAACGAACTACGAAGTTTCGGTTGACGGATTTCATCATTTCTACTGTGAAAGTGATAAAGTAATAATACAGTCAAAGGTGATGAAATGTCATAACAGGTTTTTTCATAATGATTATATTTGTGTTAAGATATATATAAAGACAGTTGCTGATTGATCTAACATTATGAATAAAATATATACTCATAATACTGTGCAACAATTAATATAATTTTAGCATGTAAATATTTTACATTGTTCACTTGTTACGTGTTGTATATTTTCTATTTAAGTAGGTTTTGACATGAGTAAGTTTGACTTCACTGTTATTTAAAATTAAAAGGCAGTTATTAAACTTTGACGATGTTAACAATGCATTAGCTAAAGTTGTGAATTGGTTCAATACAAATAATCTTCTCCTCAATGAGAAGAAAACTAATTGTATAAAGTTCTCGACGCCAAATGTGAGACAAATAGAATCCAATATACAATTGAATGGAACAGGGTTGGACCTTGTGGAGTCAAGAGTCTTTTTAGGAATTACTATAGACGCTAAAATGCAATGGGGTCCCCACATTAAAAAATTGTCTAGTAGGCTCAGTTCAGCGGCTTATGCTGTTAAAAAAGTTAGACTATTAACTTATGTAGACACAGCTAGAATAGTTTATTTTAGTTATTTCCATAGCGTTATGACTTATGGCATACTGCTCTGGGGATGTTCTGCAGATTTTAATTCTATTTTTATACTGCAAAAAAGGGCTATACGAGCGATCTACAGTTTAGCTCCCAGCGTTTCCCTTAGACAGAAGTTTAAAGACATAAACATTCTACCTGTTGTCTCTCAGTTTATCAATGAAAATCTAATTTATGTAAAGAAAAACATTAGCAGTTTTGATAAAAGGAGTGATCCTCATTCCATCAACACGCGAAATAAGCACAAGCTATCCGTACATGTAACGCGTCTCCACAGAATAAGTCATTCTTTTATGGGACAATGTATACGATTCTATAATAAAGTTCCCAATGTTATCCGAGATTTGCCCATTATTAAGTTTAAAATTACTATTAAAACTAAACTCTGTCAAAATGGTTAATACAAAATTTCGGATTACTTGGAGGATAAAACAGCTTGGGACTGATCACTCCATGATCTATCTACTTGTGTACTAAGATGTCAAAGTGTAGCGTGTCTTGCCCTATGATACCATTATTATGTTCTCTTTTGTAAGGCATCACACTAAAGCTAATATTTGTAGTACCTAAGTAAAAACATTGTAAAAACATCTATATAAAAATAATGGCCCCGAGTTTCTTGCCGCTTCTTCTCGGTAGGCTCTTTGTATTTTGGAACGCGGCGGTAAGCTTTAAAGTACATTATAATGAAAAAATGACGTTCATAAGTGCGTCTTTGATGCCTAAATTGAAGGAATAATTTTGACTTTGACTTTGACTTAGTACCACTTATTTGAGAAAAAATAATGTAAAGAAGGTTTACACCTATATTTATACAAAATTATACATTAACAAATTACACATTACGATGTTTAGATTTTATATATTATCTTCAAACATAAAACACTAATCTGTTAGAAACTTGGTAGTTCGTGTTTGGCAGTAGTCCAGGGTCTTATTCGCTATGAGCATTCTACAAGTAACGCGGCGGGTTACGATATCTTCAAGGAATGATCGCAAATTTGTATTGATTTCACGGCCATTCCTTGAAGATTTCGTAACGCTGTGCGTTATTTGTTTGAAAGGTCATAGCGAATAAAGGCCCAGGTGTCTACAAGTCACAAGTCATAACAAACATCTTCAATTCAATCGTGATCTATAACATCTAGTTAAATAGTCGTCAAGCGACAGATGTTTGTATGAAACACTCAAAAAAAATTACTTACTTTACTTACCAAATTTTAAATCCCTAAAACATTCTAGTAAAACTAAAGCGTAAGGAAACTTTTTAGCTATTATCCTTGAAGTGTTTAACCTCATTAAAACTTTTACAGACAGGCGAAAGTAGTAATATTACTAACTTGTAAAATATCTTTATTTTTAATGTTAACTATCAAAGGAACGCAAAATAGAAGCTGCGCGTATTGGTATTTCCGCTAGAAATTCAAAAATTTTTGCTTTGATTGTTTCTGTTCCGTCCGGTACCGCATTCAAAATCATGAAGGCGCCGTCAGCTCAGCGCTTGGCTACGTTTAATTTCCATTACTTGAAACCAAGCAAGCGTATCTCGTAAAAAAATAAAAAATAAACATTAAAAAATAATGTGCACTCTTAAATAAAAAAGAATCCGTCAATGTATGTGTATTAAAATTGCTATTATATGATATCTGTTTCATGACAAACACAATAGTGAATAAAGAGAAAAACTGACTTTAAAGGTGAAATTAAGTGGTGTGTTTAATTTTTTTAATGTACTTTAGTATGTTAAAATATGTTTTTAATTCCGTTAATGTGTTGGTACTTATAAGTCTAAAAAATGTCATCTTATTTTTTGTAGTTTAAATTGAATCGCTGCTCATGAGATAAAATGCTTTATTTTATCGAAGTCATGATATGACAGCACCTGAAGAAGGCTTCCAGAAGAAGCCGTAACTATTTTCGATCGTGATATCGACAACGCGAAAGTCTCACTTTAATCCTATTTTTAACGGACTACAAAAAAGATACATTTTCGTATGTATGATTTTTTTTGTGTATGTTTGCCAATTTCACCCCGTTTGTGGAACAATTCTCAAAATTTTTTTTTTGTTATAGTGTATACTTCTGCGGTGGTCCCACATATTTCATCAAATTCGCTCAAGTAGTTTTTGAGTTATACCCAAAAAACTGAAAAGTGCTACGCCTTTGTTGATGATGATATCATCAAGGACGGTGAATGACAATCGATCCCGTAAGTAGCAATGGTCACTAATAAATAATTGAATTTTTTTTACTAAAAATGGAACTGACTTCAATACCAAGAAGTATGAAATATTTTGTCGAAGTCATTATTAATTAGAAATACGGGACGGACCTATCCGATAAATATTACGTGAGTAATCCCGTATTTCTAATTAATAATGAGTGAAAACCACGTTAGTTTTTATAACAAAATTTGACGAAGTCTTTTGAACTATCATGGTACCGACTTTGTTCACACTTTTGGTATTGAAGTTTGGTTCCATTTTTTTTATTATTACTAGATTATAATGAACTTGAGTTAGAGTGAGAAATTGGTCCACCTTGAAAAAGAAGATGAGCATTATACATATATAAGAAAGAAAACCGCTCCGGGTGTCATGTGCTCCTACTAAATTCTCCTACTGGTCTAAAAATTCAAATAAAATGATGTCCTGATTCTCCTACAAAATACTAAACTACAATGAGGAATGTAGGTCTATGAAAGTGGTAGCATACAATCATTACAATTGAATCCTTCCTCATCATACCCTTTTTCATTGTGACACTAAGCCCCGCAAGGTACAATGTGTCGAGAAGCATAGGTTGGATATACTTTGAGAACTAAATCCAGGGTTTGACCCGACCAGCCAGGGTTCAATAATGATGCTTTTATTTAACTACAGCAAGATAAAAGCACTGAGTAACCACCGTTTTATTCTTGTGAATGTCTTGTTAGTCAAGTAATAAGTCTTGTTATTTGTAGTACTAAATGTAAGCATAATCATTGAACAGAATCTCTGCTCTCAATGCGATATAGCATTCCGTGTATTGAATTCATGGTATTTTTTTTTATTTCTTTTTAAGGGGTTTTGCTACATATTAACCATGCGAAGGAGTATTTATAGATGAAAGTTTTTCTCTGTGCCCTGTGCGCTGATTCTAAGAAGCGCTAGACCATCCCGTTGACGAAGCTAACGTAAACTTCACAGGTGCTCTACCCTTTATTAATTTTAAATTTCCCGTAAAATCTTCCGAGGATCGTCGAAACTCTTCAAATTGGAATTCCTCGGATTTCTCTCTAGTTTAAATAATTAATTTTAAAATATGATAATTGGGGATATTTCTGTTTCAATTGGACGGACGCCATCTGTAAGGTATTGTTAGGCCAGCTGGTTACAATTTTCGAGTCAGGTATGCTGAAGAATACAAAACGGTTTTGTAGGAAGCGGTCGGAAAAGGGATTTTCATGGAAATTTTGGAAATTTTAAGGACAATGGATGGATGTTATATGACAATTTAGATGATTTTTAAAAGTATAATACACGCTAAAAGTCAAACGTTTGTTGACTTTTAGGTTTTTTTTCAGTTTCTCATTTCGTATTAGTTTCTATGGTGAAGCATTGCAGATGCAGCGTCTGAAGTTTGTAGCATAATTTATTAAGGCTGGATTTATGATACCTAAAGCACCTACTTATAAACGCTGCTTAAATTTGAATAGATTAATGTCATATTATAGTACTGCACCCAACAGCTATGCTGCGCGCAGAACTGAATAAAGTCTTATGTTTGTGACCATGATAATTTAAAAACTTATACGAGGGTCATTTGAAAAGTTCTTAGCCTGACATGGTTAAAGTCATTGGTATAATTCTCGTGGATTTAAAAAAAAAGGGTAAAACAATAAACTCCGATTACTATTGCAACCTGTTGCGTCGTTTGAGAGAAGAAATCAAAGAAAAACGTCCAGGTTTATTGAGAAGAAAAGTCTTGTTTCATCAGGACAATGCGCGCGTTCATACCTCTGTGCAATCCATGGCAGAAATCCATCAATATGGCTTCGAATTGTTACCTCATACCCCATATTCACCGGATTTAGCACCGTCCGACTTTTATCTGTTCCCAAAGCTGAAAAAAATTTTAGGTGGTAAACATTTTTTTACAAATGAAGAGGTCATAGCCGCCGTGGACGCTTATTTTGAGGAGTTAGACGAAGATTTTTTTAAAACGGGTATCGGAGCCTTACCGGGTCGATGGAAAAAGTGTTTTGAGTTCGGAGGAGATCGTATCTGAATAAAGTCATTTAAAGTATTAATGTCGAAGTCTTTCAGATGATTAAAGGTTATCAAGCTATTCGATAGATGTCGCTCCGCCCCCGTATATGACGCGACGGTTGAAGACAACGAGATAAATTCGATGCTACTATGGGTGACTCGGTGGCATGGCGATAGTAGAGTTAGGCTCGGATTGTGGAGGAACCCAGCTTCCAGTCACGTACGATGCGTGTTTTTTTTTCTCAAAAATTTCAAATATCGCTATTATTTTCTCTCAAATAACTGTACGCATGAGCATAGAATAATTTTGGTATCGTAGACAATGAATAGCCGACTGACGTTAATCACTAGTTCTTCAAGGTACCACATTATCTACACTAATCTATACTTCTACACTATATACTTACATTATACTTAGATATATTATATAACTTTTCCTCTGCTCCCTTTGGTTTCTTTTTCCATCCAGAGGTATCCACTCTAAATATATATTATAATATTATAAAGAGGAAAAATGTGTTTGTATGTATATTTGTTTAAATGGAATTGGCTCCGAAACTGCTTGATTGATTTGAAAAATATTTTCACCATAAGAATTCTACATGACCCATTACATAATGTCAATTAATTGATTTAAGGATTTTTTGGCGATACAATTGCATTTAAAAAAAAAACTAAAAAAATAATAAGTAAACTTGAAACAAGTAAATAAAAAAAAATGTTGTAAACATGAAAAAGTATATAGTTTAACATAACTTTAAAAGTCAGACCTGTATATTGCTGATATTTTGGTAGACATTGACGTCTTCTATATAATGCCGTGGCGTGCAGGCTTAAAATATTACCTCCCCAACTCTCCCGTAGAAGCAACTTCCCAGTCAAAAACCCTTAAGCTGCGCTCGCCAACCCGCCTGCCAAGTGTGGCGAGTATTGGCAAAACCCCCCCAATGATTGACACAAATGGAACTAGGCCCCCAGTCCCCGGCAGCTTCGCTATTCCTGGCTACGGTAGTGGCCACAGTAACGGTGGGGCAGGGGGTGCTAAGAATCCCCGGCAGACGCCAATCAGCCAGATCAATGTGGAAATTATTGGACAACATTTTGTAGTTGTTATAGGACATTTCAATCTACAAAATATTCTGTAGTGCCATATGTCAACTATTACCACGATTGACATATAGTTGACAGACATGATCCCTTTTAGGAGAAAAGTCGAAGAGAAAAATGCTATTTGCCAGCAAAAGATGGACGAAAACATTTTATAAATCAAAATTTCAGATAATGTAAGTAATAAAATAATAAGAAAGAGAACCATGTGGTTCTCCCATGAGTGAGAATTGTGCATATTAAAAATCCCATTGCGTCTAAAGTGGGATTCATCCGTCCACAAGACCTGGTTAAAAAAAATTTCGTTTTCAGCTTGTCTCCTCAGCATTTCCTGACAGAATTCAATTCGCCGATTGTAATCTTCCGGTTTCAACTGTTGCACTTTTCTAATGTGAAACGGATGATATCCTACGCTCTGTAGTCTACGGTGTACCTGAGATTTAAAAAGTCCGGTACGATGTTCCATAACTCTCACACTGGTCGACGGGTCACTTTCTACTTTTTCAACAACTGCATCTACTACATCAGGATCCGGCATAGTGGCCATATGGCCTGGTCTGGTACCCAGTATGTGACCTTTCAAATACGCATTATGTACTCTTAAGATCATGCGATACTCAGGAAACTTTTCAGGTTGAGGCCCGCCTCTTCGTTCCACATGTTCCCGGTACAGCCTTGAAGCTTCCGCCGCATTCCCTCTAGCATAACCGTAATAGTAATGCATTTCTGCGTAGTCACGTGAAGTCATCGTACTCGGCGATAGGTGAAAAATTAAAAAAATGTCATAACTCCGAAAATACGAAAAATCGCGGAACATACATGGGGGTGATTCAGATAGCTCTCCAGGTCCTCTACCTCCCAGCTTCATTATATCACTACTTCTTGGGACACCCATATATTCATCGTAACGATACACGAAAAACCGAATATCAAGCTAACATGTGGGTTACGTTTCCGTACATTTTAATTCCAGTTTGACTTTGAAAAAGATGTTATGTTCAAATGTACATATGTGTTTGTTAGGCAAATATTTAAGGTTACTTTCATCTGAATATTTCCATTGTGCTTCTGAAATTAAACTTAGATTGCAGTTAGACAGTTCTATAAGACGTAGGATAATGTGGGATTTCTGTTACTTGTAGTGTTAAATTAGAAACTCTTTTCTAAATATGCTTCTATGCACACCTAATATCGTAAAGAAAAATGATGGAAAAAACTACAAAAATATATATACCGAACGTAGTAAATCAGATTGTGAAGATTGTGGTGTTTGAAACTAGACTTCAATTATTGAAAAACATATTAAAGCTACAAGATAAGTATATCCAAAAAACGAGTACCTATGGACCATGGTGACTATGTTGAATAGTTTTATTTTTAAAAACCATACCACCACCATAATACCTTTGAAAAAAATATAATTACATTGGAGACATTGACATTTTAAGGAAAAAAAATAACATCCTCGGACGGTATACAACCCCGCATATTTTGACTAACCGCCACTAAAAGTGACACCTTTTAACCCTAACAAACGGTTCTGCAGTTGGTCCACGTGGTATTCTTACATTTGTATCGAAAATGCATGTAAGTATGTTATTATTATTATTATTTTAGTTATATCACGAAATTAATCCGGTCCTTTAGAGCGGCATAATTAGGGCTGTAGCCAACACTTAGAGGCCTGTTTGGTATAGCAAATACAGTGTAGTATAAAAAAGAACCATTTTGGATGGACAGTGACATGGTATATCTATTATAAAAACGGGTAAAATGTCAAGGCTACATATATGAACTTATTAGTGATAAGGAAGACAGTGGGCTATGGAAGAGAATACGGTACGGCACCTGCCAATTTCAGTCACATTTAAAAAAAATTGGGGTGGTGACTTGCCATACACTAAACGGGCTACCACAAAGGCTACCATGAATGGTGACAAATTTATAGTAGTATCAAACGTTGCCCATTAGTGTGAATGACTAAAGAGTGTCGAGAGGAGTGCTGCGGTTTCACTATAGCGCTACTACCGGCGTTATGCCTTTTAACACTTCCACTCTTGGAGCTTTTTATTACTTGCTCTTGCGTCTCCACCCCCGGACAACCAATCAAGGCAAGCCAGGGATCTCATTTAGCCCCGGGGAGAATCAGGGTCCACGGTGTCGCCACTCACCGACGGCTCGCCACAAGGCCGCAAGGTTATTATTATTATTATTTATTTAAGCAGTTTACTCGGTTAACTTTTATTTACTGTTTTATTGTTTTAAAAATAACGGTAAAAAAACGAAGTTACACTGCGTCAAACAAAACTTTGTAAAAAAACAAGGTTAAGAAATTAGGTACGAAATTTAATTTTAGCCATGTCTGCCTAAAATTTCCAGAACATAGCGTGAAGGTCCCATAATCTACCATATAAATTTCTACCATCCTTAGTATTCAAGAGCGCTTGCTATTAAATCCAGGCATATGATAGCCTATCTCACGTATCTGGTAATTAGGCAGGCGCGTCTAATTAACGGCTTACGTTAACTATTTGCCATGCTAGACTTGGTTTCAGTGTAGCGGCAGTATGGGCTATACAGAGTAAAACTTGTTTTATGTCACTTGGTCGAATCGGACGAGACTTTTTTTTTTTTTTTTTTTTTGTCCCGGGGAAATCCTTTATGGATACCACCCACCACGGGGAGGGAGGTGGTTATGTGGGAGTCCGTATACCCACCAAAACCCCGGGGTGTTCCGTCACTGCCGCCCTCGGCGGGAACGCGGGACAGATTTTCCACACGACCGCGAACCCGCCGTGGCTGTCCGTTGCCGGACCCTTCTCCTTGCGGCACGCCAGAACACATGGCGCGCCGCAACTGCCTCGGAGACCAAACTAGCCCACAACGGGCGCCAGACTTCCCCGTGTCTGGTCGCCCGTGGTCTCCCTGCGGTGGGTCGGATACGTAGCCCCACCGCCTGCTACGTCAGCCACAAGGGATAGCCCCCCCGCGACCCCAACTCCTCGAGTCTGCGCCGAGCGCCCGGACCCCACCTCCTCGAGCCTGCACCAAAGTGCCCGGGCCCCACCTCCTCGAGCCTGCGCCAAAGCGCCCGGGCCCCACCTCCTCGAGCCTGCGCCAAAGCGCCCGGGCCCCACCTCCTCGAGTCTGCGCCAAAGCGCCCGGACTCCGCCACTCCTATGTGGACTTGGCGGCCAAAGCCCATAGGAGCGGCCCGCCTGAGCCGGCCAGCGCGCGCCAACGCCGGTGCGGCCCCTGGGTTCCTCTTGGCTTCACCGTGGTGTACCTAGCCACGGTTACTGAGCCCCCCCGCCACGTCAATGCGAGAACCCTTCGGGGGGGTGCGAGAACCCTTCGGGGGGGTAATCGGACGAGACTTCATCAACGTCATTCAACTTATGTTAAGCGTCATGTTAACCCTGCATGGCAATGCACTGCGCTCTTGACTCTGAGACATAAGATGTTAAATATCTTGCCCGGCAATGTCACCGGAAATTGCCCATCATAGAAACACAGTATTATTTGCACACTACTGCTTCACGGTTGAATAACTGGCAAAGATGTGGTACTTCACCAGGCAGGCTCTACAAAAGACCTAGCAGCAAAATATTCAGAGCAGACTCATCCAGAATCATAAGAGGGTACGCTTCAGCGAGCTTGGACAACGCGGTTCTTGAGTGGTGCCAATCAGAGAAGACAGAGAGACATGAGTAAGAGTCCGTGTCGGTAGAAACCGCTACAGTGCTGGATATTTTCTCCCCAATGCTTTTATTAATGTATTCATTAAAAAAAATATATATAAAGTGAATTGTTACCATTAGTTGAATTGAACTACTATTAAATTCGTACTATTGTGTTTTTACTTATGTACTAAAATTAAGCAGTCGATATATTTAACTTTTTATACTGCAACATCTACATTGTTATTTTACATGTTATTTAGGTACATGTTCAGTCGTAGAATTGATAACCGATGGAATAGACGGGTTCTCGATTGGAAACCATGTGTCGGCAAGCGAAGCGTGGGACGCCCTTCAGCCAGGTGGAGCGACGATCTGCGCAAGGTAGCTCGCAGTCAATGGATGAATAGAGCCGATCGGGCTCAGGGGCGCGCTTTGGGAGAGGCCGATGTCCAGCAGTGGACTGTACTGTGGGCTGTGTGGCTGATTATGTAAGTTTATGACGATGACAAATTCTGTCAATGCAATGTCTGCAAATGCAATCAAGTTTTAAACATGTTACCATACTGTTTTACTGTAGGTCTCATTTATGACACATCCAAACTGTTATTTTTAAGGATCGCATTTAAGTTTGCTAATCTGTGTGAGCTCCAGATTTTTTTCAAATACAGAACAGACCATTATTTCACACAAAAATACGTGATTTTGAGCATTAACATTGAGCATTAACGCGCGCTCGACAGAGCATTTCTTAAAGATATTTTCAGATAATAAAAATATTCTCGGGTGTAGTTCGAACTCTCGTTTCTTACACTCATTTTCATCAACATATTTAAGTTAAAAATATTATTTAAGATGAAGTAAAATTAGCCAGCCTAGATAACCATATTTCAAATAAAAAAATATCCTATGCTCCAACTACAGTAACGACACTGGACAAAAAATCATCACAAGACTAGACAATACAGTTCATAATGTTTGTAAATAAACAAATAGTTAGATGAAAGTCAATAAGTTCAAGAATTTCATGCATCCCGAACACATGAGTAAAGAAACGGAATTAATCATGTGTTCCGAGCCACGGTAATATTATCTATATAGGGTGTTTGGTAGAGGGACCGACAAACCAAATGAGCGTGTTCGGGGGACCACTTGGAAAATACAAGTTGGCCAAAAAAAATCCCCGACCCCCCAATATGTTTAACTTTTTTTGTGATTTTTCCCCTTTTCTCCGAAATTGTACTTATTTACCACCATAACATTTGTAAAATCTGTTTTAGACCGGATTTTTTTAGTTGAATTTGGTCTCTAAAACACCTTCAGGCTACGCAAAGCAAAATTGGATACAAAAAAGAGCTAACTAACTGATTTAGTTAAAAAAAATTGAGGTGTCGGGGATTTTTTTTGGCTAACTTGTATTCTTCAAGTGGGCCCCCGAACACGCTCATTTGGTTTGTCGGTCCCTCTACCAAACACCCTGTATACTCGTAATATTACCGTGTCCGAGCCTCGAGCCACCTTGTATAGTACGAGTACGTCAATAAGGTTTAGATTATCCCTTACCATTCTGTTTCACTTAATTAGACCTTGCATGTGATTGTTAAAAACTCATTACAAAGCGCTAAAGACTAATGTTAAAACTAAGACTGATTATTAACCAACAGTATTTATAAATATAATAATAAATTGTTTATTTATTTATTTATTTATTTATTACATATTAGGAAGACTATCGACTTATTACTTAACCTAGTTAACAAACATATATAGTGAAAAGAGTCATTTACAAGTCTCCACAGGTAGAACCAAAATAGCTTACATAAGAACGTCCTAGTAATAGAAATTAAGGAGATAATTAATATATAAACTAATATAAAGGTAAACATATATAACAAATAATATGAAAAAAAAAAATATGAAAAAGTAGATACTGCACTTACAGCCATATGTTGATCGATATCGTTAAATCACTTGTGTGAAAAAAAGGTATTGCTAAGTTGCTTCTTTATTGACGCCAGATTGGACACGAAAAGATCGATGTCAAGATTATCTTGATGATACATTTTATTAAATGTTTTACACGCTCGGTACATGTAAGTGTTCTTGCGGTAGTTAGTCTTAGCTACAGGGACATATAGTAAGGGACTTTTCCGTAAGGATCTGGACGGTATATAGATATTAATTTTACTTAGAATTTCAGGGCAGTCAATCGATGAGGTGACAATTTTATTAAGGAATAATATGTCTGAAAAATCACGGCGCTCTTTAAGAAGTAGAAAGTGATGTTTTGCACACTGTTTAAAATAATCTTTTTCTTTAGAATAAGTACGAAAATTTAAGTATCTAAGAAACTTACGTTGCACACGTTCTAGACGTTCAATGTAACTTACGTATGAGGGATTCCAGATTTGAGATGCATATTCTAGGTGACAACGTACGTACGTACTATAAAGAATTTTAAAGGTCTTTAGATTTTTAAAGTCTTTTGACACCCGTATAATAAATCCTAACGATTTAAGAGCCTTACCAACTATATGTGATATATGGCTTTGGTATAGTAGTTTACAGTCGTGAATAACTCCCAAATCTTTCATTTCCGTTACACGATTCAAGCAGTGACCCTTTAAAGAGTAATTGGAAACAATGGTGCATTTTTTTCGCGTAAATGTCATTATTGAACATTTATCAACGTTGAGGTCAAGTTTATTTACCAGACAGTAGTTATCAAGCCTGGCCAAGTCTTGCTGTAATAAAGAAGAATCGTAAGCGCTGGATATTGATTTTAATATTTTCATATCATCAGCGAAACTAATTGCATAGGAATGTTGAAAGCAAGAATCTATGTCCGATATAAATATTAAAAACAGGAGAGGCCCCAGCAGTGACCCCTGCGGGACACCACTTGGGACGCACATCCACTTAGACATGTAGCTTTCTAAGACTACTGCCTGAGAGCGGTTTCGAATGTATGAAGTGAACCATCTTAACAAGTCTCCTCTAATACCAGCGTTTTGCAATTTCAGAATAAGGATATTATGGTCAATTCTGTCAAAACACTTCGCATAATCGGTATAGACAACATCAACCTGTTTACCCTCGTCCATACTGCCTGAAACAAAGTCATTTAGTAATATGAGATTACTCACAGTCGATCTCCCCCTTATAAAACCGTGTTGAGATAATGGTAGATATTTACTGATTGATGCGTACAGTTGCTCATAAATAATCTTTTCAAATACTTTTGCTATGGAACACAGTTTAGATATAGGCCGGTAATTTGTAATTTCGTTTTTTGACCCTTTTTTGTGGATTGGTGAAATATAAGCCATTTTCCAAACGTTGGGCATGTAGCCTTCTTTTATAGATCGATTAAAAAGTATTTGCAGAGGGACAGAAAGTTGCTCGGCGCATTTAATCAATAAGATGGGGGGGATACCATCTGGTCCAGCAGACTTATATGCATCTAATTTCAGAAGTTTTGATTTTACTGTAGAGTCCGATATATATACTGTAGAAATGTCACCATCAACTGACATTGAGTGGAAGTCTATATTATTATTATTATTATTTAAGTTGACAGGGTCTGAATCCGGAGTCAAAAAGGTTGAATGAAAATAATCGGCAAAAAAATTGCAGATTTCTATACCTGAGCTGGATTTATTTTTATTAAATATCATAACGCTCGGATAATTACTAGTGTTTTTAGTCTTAACGTATCTCCAGAAGAATTTAGGATTTTCCTTGATTGATTTTTCCACATTATTTATGTATATTTTATAGCAATTTTCTTCTAATCTATTAGCTCTGTCACGCAATATATCCATAGCCTGTTTATCGGTGAGCAATTTGTATTTCTTGAACTTACAAAAACATTTATATTTCTCTTTTAAAACCTTGACAAGCGCAGATGAATACCACGGTGGGAAAATTCTTTTTCGTATGAGTTTTTTTGGTACATATTTATCCCGCAATACGTTAAGGATATTGTAGAAGTAATTGACGGATTCTTCTAATGACAAATTGTGTAGGTCAGAATGCCAGTTAATTTCAGAAAGGTCCAAATTAAACGCGTCAAAGTTTGTACGTTGAAATATGTACTTAGTGCGTGGAGCGGGCTTTAAAGCATCCGCGGAAGATAAACTAATAATAATACCCAATGCGTTATGGTGCGGATCTAGAGGGACAAGTGGATTTGATATATTACTGATCGAAATAATGTCTACATTACAAAGCACTAAGTCTAGAATTCTGCCGTATTGATTAGTGACGTGATTATATTGATGTAGATCAAAAAGGTTCAATTCATCCAAAAACTCAGTTTCGATAGTTCCTAACATTGTCGAATTACTCGGTACCAAGTACTCGTAATAATCAGATGGACTCCAAAGAATCGAACTCATATTAAAGTCGCCACACAACAAGAAAGTATCGGTAGGGTTTGTAGCAACAATATCCTGCAATTTTGTTAAAAAGTTTGTGAGCTGCTGGGAGAAATTAGGACCATTATTTTCACTGCATAAATATATTACACATACATGGAGCTTGCTTTTGCCTACGTCAATGGTGAGCCATAGATCTTCGGCTGATGAACACCAGTCATATCTCACTAGTGCATGCAGTTCCCTCCTAGTAGCTAATAAAATACCCCCACCCTTGGACTGGCCTGTGACGCCATACCTACGAATTCTTTGCCAAACTGAGTATCTCTCATCAAACAATTCTGAGTCGGTTATGTTATCGTTCAGCCATGTCTCAGTCAGCGCTATTATGTCATAATTCTCTAGTTGTAGGTTGCGGAGAAATGTCGAAGTTTTAGTTCGCAGGCCCCGTACATTTTGGTAATACGCATATAGTTTGAACTTATCCATTATCGTCCATATAAAATACCTGAATACAAAACGTACCGTATGTGGTTGAACATAACCATACAAAATTATTATAACATATTAAAATTTCATTGTGAATTCTATAACTAAGTAAAGCAATGCCTAATACTAATAAACTTATGGGCTTGAGCGTATAATATCTAGATAATTTTATTATGGGCTGGTAGAATAATAATAAACGTATATAAGGAATAACCAAGTCATCATAAAATAGCGATGTTAAAATAAGGCAAGGATAAATCATTTCCTTACTTAATGGATTTCTTGTGTCTCTAAAACAAAGTTTAAGCATAACACTGTTTTAAACTATCACGGTTGTTCACTAAAGTTATTAACGGGATATTTACCGTGGTAAGGTTGTGGAATGAGCTCCCGATATTTCGGCGCACTTACATTCGTCTTCCCGTGAACATGGTGCATGTAACTGCGCCGAAATATCGGGAGCTCATTCCACAACCTTACCACGGTAAATATCCCGTTAATAATCATATAACTTTAAAGTTTAAGCATGTCTTAGATTCAGTAAGTTTTTTGCACAGATGAAATAAAAATTGATAACGTCGTCATCATTGATGTCTTCAAATGTCTTAAAGGGCCCACAAATGCGATCAATCAACTAAGTATACCTGATTGTGAAGTCTGATTATACAGGAATATAATTAGGTTTTAAAGAATATTGAAAACTAAGGACTCGTAGATCCCTGCAGAGGGTTAAAGAACTGAATGAAGGATACAGGATTGGTATTCGTATCACTGTGTGCGCATGCATTTGGCTTGAAAGGATTTATTAATAATGCAAGTAATTATATAATTAGGCACCTATATCATTTTATTCACATTATTCGGTATACATTTTATATCGATAGTGTAACTATGAGTGTTCTGAAGTAACCACCACTATTTGCGTTGTTTTCTGGCAGCACAACCCACGGAATGAAGGATTTTATGGAATCGGTTGGTAGCTTCAAAATTATAATAATGCAATCATACTACCAATCACCTTGATAATAACTCGCTTATTGCCTGTCTGTTTGTTTGTCCGTTCGGTAAAATGTATTGTATTATATTATAATTATATTAACTTTAATTATACCTTAGGCCTGACAATTGAAAATCGTGGCATATATTTATTTTAAATAATTTTATCTACATAAATATTGCTTTTTATATAACCGTCTCATTTTTTTTTCTGTATGTTCCCTGCTTACATGACATTATATACCCATTTCGAAAGTAGGTCTACTAATATAGTTTTCCTACAATTTAGAAGAACACATAATAAAACTAAACCTTTCAGCCTTCAGGTAGGTACATAAGTACAGGTATCGTCTGTTCACACCGGGGCCATATTTCTCTCGAGCTTCGTCGACCTGTCAAAGATAGGTACACCCCATCCGGGGAGGATTTATATAGGAATGTCAAAGGTCAACGTTTTCTAGACAGTGGGGACTCTGTAAACACTGTGATAAAAGTATCTTGTCACACCGAGCGGAATTCACGCGGTGAATTTTGACGCAATTGAACTTGCATGCCGTACAAAAACAACAAAACCACGTTTTTTAAACTACCACGGTTGTTCTCTAAAGTTATATGATTATTAACGGGATATTTACCGTGGTAAGGTTGTGGAATGAGTTCCCGATATTTCGGCGCAGTTACATGCACCATGTTCACGGGAAGACTGAAGAATGCGGGCGGTTGGTCAAAAAGTTTAAAAGTTAGGTGCAGACATAACGATCTACCCTCTTTCTTAGTCTTTTGCTACGGTTATCACTGGAACTCGAACTCGATCCTAAGTCCCGACAAAACATTCGCATTCTTCAGTCTTCCCGTGAACATGGTGCATGTAACTGCGCCGAAATATCGGGAGCTCATTCCACAACCTTACCACGGTAAATATCCCGTTAATAATCATATAACTTTAGAAAACCACGTTTTTGATGACTTTACTAATCGCTACTTAAAATTAGAATTCATTGCAAATTTAGAGGTAGGTAGGAAGTGATTTAGTATTTTTCCAGATTTCAACGAGTAAGCGTAGTAAGTAAAGAGTAAGTAAAACCTACTGTACTCACCTGACTATAAAGAAGTAGGTAAGTTTTATATTTATATGTTAACGAAGCATTTCTAGTTTTAAATACGGAAGCGAATTATAGAATTAGCCCCTGTCAATTAGTAAAATTATAAACGTGTAAATTTCTCAGTGTGTTCGTTACTTCATTACGCGGAAAGATCTGAACGGATTTGATGAATGGACATGACTTATCTTTTATCCTGGATTAACACTATAACACAACTTTTTAAGCCACAACAATATTCCTGTGGGATAATAATTTTAAAAAGTGGAATATAATTAATGTCAAGTTATAATAAAAATATCAGAACCACTTCAGTCGAAGGTACTCAACTTCAGTCCGGCATCTTCTATTAAAGTACGTCTCACGTACAACATAATAGAGGAAGAGATAGTCTTGACTACAGCGATCATCGAAACTGCTTAGAACTACGTACTAACTACTAAAGTGACTAGCCCGTAATCTGCATCTCACGTGCTAAGAAACTTATATACCTACGGTCGAGAAAGAAAAGGTAAAGACTAGTAGGCATTATAGTTGATATAGAATAAATCTTTTGAAGCCTTGTGAGGTAGTATGGACTCATCAGGCGTATGAGCTCTACTTGAGTTACTCACAAACTAAAGCCTTTATAATATGGTGTGTGTTTAGTCTACCCGTGACAATGTTCACTGATGTTCGAAACGTCGTCGGGATGAAAATAATATAAAATAATATAATAATATAATAAAATAAATATATGTAATTTAATCCGTTCAAAGTTGTTTAACTTTTATGTAAGTATAATAATTACGAAAGACTAAGCAAAAAAATATTACTGCTCTTTAGATAATCCCCCAGCCGGGGACCGAATCTATCTACCTATTATTAGTTGTTACTTATTACGACGTGGAAATTGTAGGAAAATATAAATACCTATGTAAAAGTTTGGGTTGATACGAACTAAGACTCTTAGCTTCAATTCTATTTTTTTTATAGAGTAGCGAATGTAATCGCGCCAAATATTCGCTTGGTGTGTCACAGCAATAAAGTCTCAGTTATACTCGTAAGTACCTACATTTTTTGAAGGTGGTTTTTCACAGAGTAATATGACCCTGAAAGCCTTTGAAGAAGGTAAGGTTTTGTTGTAGGCGTAGATGTGCTAAAGGCAATGAATTATACATTAAGTATGTTTGTTACACATATAAAACATATTATAATGTGGGTTTGTTTAGATGGTTTAAGAGGCCTCTTTGGCACGTGTACGTTTTGATAGATAACAATAAAGTTTTAGATATTTTGTCTTGAAGTAGTTATGCAAGCACTTTGTTCATATTTTAAGTGCACTGTGGCAATTGAAGTTACTGGTTGATCGAAGCTTGAAAATGTATTTGACAGGGTGACAAGCGCAGCCGTGTGATTCTGTAATGATTCGTCGACGAGCTCACCGATGTCAAATACTTTATGAGATCGCCCTTGTACATAAGGTTGCTTTACCAACGTTCATTGTCATCTCTTCATTTGTTTCACGGATTTTGTCAAAGATGCAACGATGTTTGCTTTTAGAGAATCGCATGGCTGTACATTGTCAGCCACTTAGAACTTGAAGCTTTCCGTAGGACTAAACTGCCGTGCGATTCTCTAAGAGCAAACATCGTTGCATCTTTGACAACATCCGTGAAACAAATGAAGAGATGAAGAAACGTTGTAAAAACAACCTTATGTACAAGGTCGAAGTGTTTGACATAGGTGAGCGTCGACGAGCTCGTTGACGAATCATTACAGAATCGCACGGCTGATCATGACCGTGTGTAAGGTTCCAAATTTATAAAAGACTAGATGCGCTTTGCAGTTTCAACCGCTTGGTGATAGATAATGTTAAATCAAAATATATAGTACTCGTATATGTTATTTAGGAGTAATGTAGCATTCTAATGGTGAAGGAATTATTCTTGGAGGAAGTTGGAGTAGGAATTTTGAGTATATTCGTTACAAAAATACATATTACAAATCTTTCCTCATAATATTATACTATAGAAAAATTAAGACCAAAAAAGACAAAAACTCTGAATGTCTATCTGATTGTCTGATTCACAACATTGTCTATCACAAACGTAATTTCAGTTATTACAAGGGTACAAAACAAAACCTTAGCACGTGAGTCCAAACCGTACTAGGCTAAAATAAAACTTCAGTATACCCAAAATATCCTATTAATGCACAACATATTAGTTTACCCGAAAGACCCAATAAAAAAATATACACTTATACTATAAGGATTATGATGATGATAAGAAATTAGCTTTGTCCTCCAAGCCCACATGGGAGCGGTCTCTGTAGGTTGCGAGGGTGAACCCCGGAGGCTCAGTAGCCGTGGCTTGGGTCACCACATTGAAGCTAAAAGGAACCAATGGGCCTGCCAGTGATAGGAGATATCTGGAGCTCGAGGTGTAACCGTGCGTATGGGCTTTGCCGTCCAAGTCCATGGACCTCCAACTCCAAGACATGGGAGTGGTCACTGTAGGTTGCGGTGGTGTATGGGCACCACTGCAACTGAGGCGGGCTGCGACGTTGTATAGGCGGCACCGCCGCTGAGAGTTAGAGGCCGCTGTGGGAGAGGAGTGCCGGTATTACGGTGAGCCGCTCTCCCTGCCTTCCGCGGCCTTAACGGAGCCACCGATAGATGGCGGACGCGGTGGGGTCGCAGGGGAAGAGTACTGTCGGTATTGAGAGGCGCCGCTGTCCCTATCCTCTGTGGCCAAATTTGCAGGAGGTGGGGTTACTCACCTGGTCCATCGTAGGGTGACTTAGGGCGCTCAGATTCGGAGGAGTCTGGCGTCCATTTGCGGGTTTGGCCCCCGAGGTGGTTGCGACACGCGACAAACAAACACATCACAATCATCAAATACTCTCAAACATTTCTGCACCACACCGAGTACTTGCCTAGAGCGAACTTAGGACTCTTGCGCTTCTAATCCAACAGGAACTAAGCTAACAAGGACAGAATATTTAAGGATATGAATAAACCATGGCTCATCTCGCATCCGTGAAGGGTAAACTTTCGTTTCATGCGAACTTTACATCAAAATAATCGGTCTATTTAACCCTACGTATGAGGCGCTCCACTGAAAACGACAAGCGATATGACTTGCTATGAATAAGGACCAGTGATACGCGAAACTCTATTAAATCTGTCTTATATTACTTCAAGCAGCATGCACCGGTAAATTTTTTAGGAGGTTCAAAAGAGAATTATAGATTATTTCCTCTCAATATTGCAAGAGTATGAAAAATTTTAAAACAGACCATGTCACAAATCATAGACGATTTAAGCTACATTATTTGCTACAAAACATAGCGAGAAAAAATACGTGTTAGCTAGGTACTTAATTTTAAAGTTTTTGATTTCCTTGCCAAGGCCCTAAGACTGTGTTGGAATTGGCAGAGTGGTGCCGTATGCGGTTTTTGTTCATTTTCAAGAACACAAAGACAGCCACCGTAAGACCCAATAACAAAGAAAAAAATATTAAAAGAAGCATAACCATTTGGTCAAAATAAATGTTTTCAATCTAAATCAAGTATCAATTTGCTAATTTTGAGAGCTACAATGTCGTTGACCATAGTTCTCCTACGGATCTCCTCATTTCGGATCTTATCACGCAGGGAAACTCCAAGCATAGCCCTCTCCATTGCTCATTGAACGACTTTGAACTTGTTAATGAGGTCAACAGTAAAGAACCACGTCTCAGTGCAATAAGTCATCACTGGTAACGCAACTCGGGTTTCAAGCTCTGAGTTCGAAATATGTAGTTAATATATCATAAAGTGGTTAAAAAGCGATATATTGTATATCTATATTATTTCTGTATACCAAAGTAAAAGACATACAAATATTACTTGAGATCGTAGAAATAATTCGACAAGTAATAAAAGCAGAAATACAACAAAGATTTTTCTGCAAAAGTCCGAAGGATATTCTGTATACATGTAGCACCAAGCAGTAGTGTACATGTACTGAAGCCTGCCGATTTTTATGGGTGAAATTTTCTGGGTGAATGGAACTGCAGGTATAAACAAAAGATGTTGCTGTTAACGTTAACGCCAAACGACAACCCCAAAATGTATGGCGTTGACATTCCCTGTGGAAAAGTCACGTGAAGTCACGCTAAGTTCGTAGACGGGACCCGGGAACGTTCTGTCTATAGCGTGTGCGAAAAACGCCTGCTTGAATTTTGTGGAGGCCTGCTGAACATCTACTACGAGTAATATAATATATCGAGCTGACGAGCGTTGTGCAGAATTGAGTTTAGCTATTAAACTTATAATTCTGGGTAATAATGCCACTTTCATGGCAAAGCGTATCGTTTACGATTACGTAAACGACATGCTCGTCTCATCTACGAGTATCTATATAATTAAAAATTAACACCCCTATTTCTCCTGGTCACGCTATAACTTGAGAACGGCTTTACCGATTTCGCTAATTATTTTTTGTTATTTTGTTTTATTTTATTTTATTTTATTTTATTTTATTTTATTTTATTTTATTTTATTTTATTTTATTTTATTTTATTTTATTTTATTTTATTTTATTTTATTTTATTTTATTTTATTTTATTTTATTTTATTTTATTTTATTTTATTTTATTTTATTTTATTTTATTTTATTTTATTTTATTTTATTTTATTTTATTTTATTTTATTTTATTTTATTTTATTTTATTTTATTTTATTTTATTTTATTTTATTTTATTTTATTTTATTTTATTTTATTTTATTTTATTTTATTTTATTTTATTTTATTTTATTTTATTTTATTTTATTTTATTTTATTTTATTTTATTTTATTTTATTTTATTTTATTTTATTTTATTTTATTTTATTTTATTTTATTTTATTTTATTTTATTTTATTTTATTTTATTTTATTTTATTTTATTTTATTTTATTTTATTTTATTTTATTTTATTTTATTTTATTTTATTTTATTTTATTTTTTTTTATTTTTTTTTATTTTATTTTATTTTATTTTATTTTATTTTATTTTATTTTATTTTATTTTATTTTATTTTATTTTATTTTATTTATTTTTTTTTTTTTTTTTATTTTTTTTTTTTTTTTTTATTTATTTTTTTTTTATTTTTATTTTTTTTTATTCATTGTCAGGAAAAGGTTCTTATAAAAGAAAAATCCAGAAAAGATGGGATAATATAAGACATAAATCACATAATAAAATAGCATAACATAATCACCACATTAGCTTTCCACTGCTCGGATATGGGGCTTCCGCTCATTGAGGAGTATAGCAGGAGGCAACAAGTTTAAACCTGTTTTTTTATGTTATGACTCATTCAATACTCGCTACTCGCTTACACCTTGACCAATAGCACCCTAGTCTGTGACCATTATTCATGCATTACTTACGTTTGCTAAATAGTCAACCGTGGAGGTCCCAAAGGGTTAAACATCTGTGGTTTCACATCTTTGACCTCGTGTTTTTACTGCCAGGCGATTTCGTAGCTTGAATGTTTTATGCGTGCCCTTTAGTATTCGAGTTTGAAATCCTTTTTGTAGGTGTTAGTAAACTGTCTGTGTACTAATCCATGGTTAGATTAACTCAAACTAAACTTCCTCTAATTAACTGACCACTTTAAAGTACATATGTACTAAATGAACATTTTTTAAATTAAATTGGTGAGCAATGGACCAGCTCGTAATGATTCTAAAGCTGGGTTTCCGATCTTCCTATCTTGTCATTTCTTTGTATATCAAATTAAATAATTGTTATTATGATGGTGATTAATCCACATATATAAAATTATTAAAATGTTTGTAAGTCTGTTTGTTTATTACCTTATCGCACCTAAACGGCTGAATCGATTGTAATAAAAATTGGCAAAGCGATAGATTATACCCCGAGGCAGGGCATAGGATACTTTTCATCATCATCATCATCAGTAACACGCGCGGATAAAAAAGCCAGGCGCCGTTATTAAATAAATGTTTTAGAATTAAATAAAACATTACTTTAATCATACAATTTATAGATCGGATCATAAAAAGTCTAAATATAAATTTTGAGAAAAATTGATAATGTAAAAGAAGCAGGTGAAAAATGCTAATAGCCTCTAAAGGTTTACTTTTGTAAAGCATTACAATTACTATTAGTTGTAAGTTATAAATAATCAAAATGTTTTAGGCTCATACAAAAATTATAATAAATTATTCTAAATAGTCGTAACTCTATGAAGCAGTCGCGCGACTCAGGCGCTCACAATTTATTTATTTTGTTCGCGGGTGACGTTGCGTTAGACGTCGTAGTTGTGTTTCTTCTAATGGTCCGTTGCAGCTACTCGAACATTGAATTTTGATCCCCATTCACAGATTTTCACAAACAAATACAGTCAGCAAGAAAATAGCCATTTTACATAAAACATTTTTGATGCCAATGTATCCTGTTTCTAATACTGATCAAAAACTTCTATGGGACCAACCATCGTTGAAGTACTCAAAAAGTCACAAATTGCAAAAAAACTTTAATAACTTTAATTTCAATACATGACTTTTTTATATAATTTTCTGGAACCAATGAGTTTTTCATTCAACTCCATAATTGGCTCCGTACAAACACGTACGATCCCGTCACGATATATATGACAAACGTTGGTATGGCGGTTTCAAGGCAATAATTCCTGCTTTAAACATCTTTGCTAAAACTGCCAAAATGTCTCAAAATATTATACCACCATATTTATTGCCCTCTGTGAACGGCAATGTTAATACCGTAGTCAAATCATCCCTATATGTGGCGGCTACATCTATGGTTAACGTTCATTGTCACGATATTCAACGGCGTTTCTCGTTGATGTGGCCCTGCCATAATAAGGCAGAGCTAAAAAGTGATAGATATTCAAAAATTTTTTTTTCAATTTTTGATTCTAAATTAATTTTGAATGAAAAGGAAGATATGTGAATATAGATGTCAATGAAATATCTTATGGCACAGCATAAATAAGTACAATAATACCATCAATCAGCAATTGGAATCTCAAAGGTAAGTAAGTAAAAAATTGTAAGTAAACCTTTTGATGTACAGTTATTGTCTGTTATTTTGTAATTAATCAAAATAATTAAAAAAAAAAGTAGCTTGAGCCGTTCATCCATCTTTCGTTACACATCAGAAATCGGTTAATATTGAAATTAATTTTAACGAACACGAAAAAATATATAAAACATAACACTAATACTTAGTGTTCATAAAATAACTGTTTGATATATCGTACTGTTTAAAATGGCAAAATACTATTAAGAATTCCGTTCCGAACCACGTGTAATATTATAAACAAAATTTTACGAACCCTGAAAATATTATGAAGGCGGTAATGCCACAGAGTAAAAATACGGTGAAATGGTAACATATACAATGCAAGGAATTTCTATGTCCTTGGTACGATGCGAACCGTAGCAGGCAAAATATAAAATAACACCGGACCTTTAAGCAGAAAGTTCTTCACGGCACATGCGTCAAGTTTTAAAGCACGCATGCGCAAACGAACACTCGCCTAACAAACATGGCGGATAGCGCCGAAACCTACACCTATTGTTGTGCAAGAAAAATTCAAATAAAATAAATTAATGCTGCCCCAAAGATATATTAATTGGAATGTAAATACATAAATCGGTTCTATGAACGAGCACAGAAAATAAGCTTCCAAAAAGACAAATTAAATACGTTTTGAATAAAAGTACAGTGTTGACAGATCAGTGTTATTCAGTGAGACTATAAGACAATCATTTTTACTATTCCACGAGTTATTTTTACATTTTCGACGTAATTGGCTGTGTTGTTCGATCTACAAAATTTTAAAAAGCACTAAGAAGACGGCATGTCTTATGATAACACCGAAATAACAAAAATATAAGGTAAGTTTTACTATGTAAGGTAGACATTACGTAGATGTCTCTAAAAAATATTCCCCAAAATGTTTTTCGCGGCCATGACAATTAACGATCTTATAATTAGTTTTGTTTTTCAACTATCAAATTGTCGTACATCAACATGTTAAAAAGGTACTTTATTTTCAAAAAATGAGTGGCATTGAAAAATCCTTGCTGTTTATAGAATTGGAAGAGTAAGTGTTTTGTAACATCAGGAATCCAAACTAAACATTTTTATTCATATTTTACTTTCAGGTATCAGTTTGGTTGGTTCTTGCATACACAATCCAAATGATTTTCACTTGTTTTTTACTTCAAAAAATCTTACTATTTCGCATATAATTTATTGATATAAGTATGTATCTAACTTTTTGTTAATTATAACCTAATATGACAATGATGAAACTAGAGATTTCAGTTTACCTATTTATGTGTTTATTTTTTTTACATATCCCTGGATGTTTTAAATATAATAAATACTTATATGGAAGGAACTTATTTTTTTTTAATTTTTACCAATTTAGTGAGGCTGGTGTTGTACATGTAAAAATTACCAGTCAATTTATTATTTTGTCATAACAACAAACTATAAAATATTATAAATCAAAAGTTTGTGAGTATTACTAATTGACACTGAAATGGCTCGATTATCACATTTGTATGAATTTTGCCTTGATGGAGAAGGAGATGCCTTGTACCCAGAATTACACTTAATTAAGCTTTTTTATTATTTTACTAAGTATAAGTTTAACTAAGTATAAGTTGTTATAGTTATAGTGAGGGACCACAATAACCTTATTCTGTGCTGGCTCAGTCACTGTCAGAAACATAATGTAATAATTGTGTATTAACTAAAGGTCTTAGATACTATTACCTATTATATATTTTAAATACCTATTATATATTATTGGATATTCAATAACCACCAGCACCAATGCGCTGATCAAGTTGCATTCACGGTGGTCCTTTCAAGCAACCATGCTTACCTCGAAATTCATATCAATTTCCAATGTCCGTGGTTTGCTCCTGGATCTTCAATTCTTCTTTCAATGATGAAGAACTGAAATTGCTCCAAAAATGCTTAAAAATTAGGAGGACCCAAATATACTAACGGCCTGCTCGTTATCTGCTAATCGATCATAATTGACGATTACTTTTCAAAAGTCTGGACAACACTACAACAACAGAATAAAATATACGCTCTTGTAGACATCTGTGGATTACAACCAATAAAGACGTTTGTCATCATGTCAACTATTTCCTAGTTTAGCCAATTGATAGTGATACCGCAAACAAGATAAACAACTAAATTAATCTGTTAAAAACAAGTGTTTTCGAGCTTATATAGAAAACTTATAACTACGGATTATTTTCTACAAGATCTAGTGATGCGCCTGATGCTGTAAGCACTACGCTTGCCCATTAAACTTGCATTCAGAGATTAGCACTGTACTGCAAGCGCTCGTTCCTACAGACATTGTTTTTGAATCGCTTTCGCCCAGTAATTTTACATGCTACAGTGCCCTTTACACCTTAACACGGTGATGGTGGCGCAATTTGGCATTATGGTGATACCAATCAAAATGGACTTTAGCATAAGAGGCCTGCCTATAGTATGTCGGGTTTCCTCGCCTATCTGACAACGATGGAGGAAGTTTCCTTGACCCTGCACTTTGACGGAGTACCTAAACATTTCCAATGTGCAAGTAATCACAATAAAATAAAATAATCTGTCGTCCACCGATCAAATTCGCTGTACCAGATGTTTCAATCTCCCTCCCTCCTAACCGAGGTCTTCCCCGAAATATTACAATCTCACAAGTTTTATGACGTGCATTTATTCCCCTCCTATCCCAGCGCGTAACAGCTAGAAATGTATCAGCCATTTCTGAATTTCACGTCCGTACCTCACGTCACCGCTTGCCGTTGAGACAGGATGTGTACGACGCATATGAATACAAACAAACGCTACCTCTGCACGTACAAGTTTTATAAGGGTAGGTAGTTTATTTTTGTCAATGTTACCGTATGCCGGTAATGTTGCCGGATGCTAGTTCAAAAGGATAAATGTCAGCCGTGCCATTCTCTAATGATTTGTCATTGAGCTCGTAGACGAGCTTACCGATGTCAGATACTTTATGAGATATTGCCCTTCGATACTTGCCATCTCGTCATTTGTTTCAAAAGATACAACGATGATTGCTCTTAGAGAATCGCATGGCAATTCAGTTATTATTACTATTACTTTATTGTTTTCTACGGTGATAATCTATTAAGTTTTACGTATCAACAAACATACTGAGATGATTATTTTGTACGACAAAAATAGCTCCAAGTCCTGCAACCATATCAAACTGATAAGGATAAGGTTATTTAGGTAGCAAACATTTCTATTGTCACTATACTAGGCGTATTAACTTGCTGTGTCAGTGTCTCAGGGGTAACATCAAGTGATAAGTCTATCGACAGTTTAGGATTTAGGACAACAGTTGTAAGGCAACATCGAAGTAGTCAGTTTTTGACCACGGTTATCGCGAGAGTACGAGCGTACGACACCATTAGCTTATGAAGGCCAATAGCTCAGGAGTATAGGAGTTTGGGCCAGACACTTTGGCTGCAGTCGGAACAAAGTTCCACCGTATGCAGAGTTTGTTTCGCCAGCACAAGTTGTATGCAGATGCACACAGCTTGCCACTAATAGCCTAGGATGCAACGATTGTGATTCATTCAATTTGCGCACCCTATGATAGTGATGAGTAAGTTGATAATCATTCTAAAATTCTTCACTATCTTACTTTAAGGTATTGTTAATCTATTAAAAATCACTGGAGTGAAAAAGCCTGTTAGTATTAGTTAAAATACGGGTTTTAATATCGCTTGACATTTCCGTAACCCATACATTTATTATGTATTTACTAGCAAACCCTGCGAACTCCGTTTCGCCACCAGATGGCTTCGTTTTATGTAACATTTCGTTTGGCGCCATCTACTTAAAATATTGGTTTGTAGTACATGCTATGTATCAGAGATGGCGCTGTATGTGAAAAAAGATTTTCCCGCTTTTCTATTTAAATTTTTCCTGAATGTTCTTTACTATAAACCTCACGGAGCCCGAGACCTTTCCAACGAATGCAAAACCGTGGAAATCGGTTCGTGCGTTCTGGAGTTATAGCGTCAGGAAGGAAAACCCGACTTATTTTTATATTTGTATTTATAAAACTATATCCGTGCTATTTAAAAAAAATGCAAACGTTTTCTCCAGGAATGATGTGATGAATAGATGTACAGCCATTTCATCTGGACCTTATCAGAACTATCATGCCATTACGATTTTTAATAAACTGCCAAATGGCTTAAAATAATTAAAAATGTCGGTACTCGACAAGTATTTCTCTGTAATTAAAACACTTAATTTTCTGATAAAATTATATTTCAATTTAATCCAAGTAATCCAGTTTATATTTTCTAAGTAATTACTTTAAAATTTAACATTGTTACAATATTATCCTTTTTCGAATTTGGCATTGTTTCTTCGAAAGAGATATTTTGCATGCCTTGATGAAGCAGAATGAAATGAGTCTTTTCTATTTTAATTATAATAAGAACTATTGTACCTACATTTTCTGCTAATAAATGATTATTATTAAAGTTGGACGTAGCTTCGTTTACGTAGAATGTTATCAACTCCAAGCTCAGACAGCTTCTTAATACGCTGTAAGCTGAGGTCGAAATTGATAATAAAATTAATTTACTCTAAGCAACGTACCGGCGAAATATGAGTACTTCAAGTTTAACGGAACGTATATTTGATTAGAATTGAGACTATACTGCGGCCGAGGTTCATTGTAAACTTAGCTTGTATGGAATACTGCAGCCATCTCTGGGATGGTTCGGCTAAATACCAACTCGAAGCCTTGGACTCCATAGATAACCGAGCAAAGAAACTCATTGGTGACGATGCTTTAGTGGAGGCTAGACTTCAAAGTCTTGAACATAGACGCAAAGTTGCCAGCTTATCGTTGTTTAACAGGATTTACTTCGGAGAGTGTGCGATCAATCTTCACAATCTTATTCCCTCATCTCCTTTCTTTCATCGAACAACAAAACGCACAGGAACACGTCATCCGTACATGGTCGAAATTCCAAAAATACGCAAAGAGCTTCAAATCTAGCTTCATAATGCGTACGGCTGAAGTATGGAACAACCTACCAGCGTCTATATTTCCTGATATATACAATCTGGGAGTCTTCAAATACAGAGTGAATAGGTACCTTTTAGGCAAGCATGTACCACCGTCGACCGCGTCATCACTTTCCATCAGGTAGGACTGTGGTCAAATGCTTGTTTATCAATTGTAAAAAAAAGCTGAATTATGAGGGCTGATGCTAAATTGAAGGAAATAAAATTTAATAATGTAATGATTCACTTGCTCTATCTCTACTCTCTCTACTATCTATTATCTATCTACTCTCTCATTATGATTGTTATGATCTCCATGCTCTCCTTTTAAGAAATCCGATTCAGTTCACATAAAAGGTTGTATTCTGTGGGATACGTACTTATTTTCTACCAAATCCCAAATTGTCATCAACTAGTTATTCACAAGTTGTCGTCCAACATACACAAACACCGACGATTTTCTGTATCTTTGGAACCACTAACTTAGTATCATGGACATACAAAACTTGGAACACAAGACCTGGAGCCTTACTATCAGCTTCGTAAAAACCGTGCAAGTTCCGTGCAGTTCTTAAACCTGACATAAACAATTTTGAATGAAATCATACCATGATGCTCATTTAGGTGAACTGTTAAATATTGTTTTCTCAAAAGCGAACAGATAATATTGCCTCTGGCATTCTAATAATTTACTATAACCAACATTGCAGACGCCTAGGCGTTAGTAAGCTAATAAACTGGGTGGATTTAGAGCGACATGTTAACGAGAGTCCATACAAAAAAAACAGGTGAACGGTTTTTCTGCGGTTCTTGAATAGTAGGCCTGAGCAGGCCTGCTTTAAAGTTGTCGTGGTACGAATAAACCGGGCAGTTGTGTAGAAGTCCTGCTTTAATAGCTCATAGTAAGGCCTCTGAACAAACTCTAGTGCTTACTTACTTTTGGCAAGATTTTAGATATGTTGACAAACATTAGAAATATATAAATTGTGAGATAATTTAGTACTGCCGAAACTACGAAAGCTCTAATCAAATATACCTACTTAAACGGCAGCTATCTGGTAAATAGTGTAAATATTTCTAGCTTGTTTCCCATTTTTGTTCTTGCGCGCTAGTAATCGAACCTTTGTAATGTATACTTTCTTTTTTGTGGTAATGTTGAGGTTTACATACTTAAAGCCTAAGATAATTTAAAAAGAACTTTTCTTCCGGAGGATATGAATCTTAAAAAGTGAACCTTGAGGTGATGATCATATAGGGTTGTTCCTATCTTACAGTACCACGCAAATCTTTAGTTCGTTCTAACTTGGCTCTGGGTGGCACTGCAACTATCATGGGCAGGTGTAATGCTTACCTTCAGGCGTAAGCCTTAGTATAGTCTTAGTTACAGCATAGTTGAAAGCCATAATTAAAAAGAAATGTCACGGATGACTTGAGAAAGAATCGTTGGTGGGTGTTACCCTCTTTCTTTCACGTTATGTTACATATATTTTATATTTAAAAGCATTCATACCGCCACTTGATATTGATATAATTAGTAGCGTGACCTAATTACGTATACCAGTAGCAACATTATAGTACTCCTCAATATACGACATTAACCACATCAGAGCATCGCGCGTCGTACTGTACTAATATGACTTTGCGCTGCCCTATAAAGTCAAAGCCAAAATCATTTATTCAATTTAGGCATCAAAAACGCACTTATGGACGTCAATTTATTCATTATAATGTACTTTATAGACCGATGTACCGACACGTTTCAAAACATACAGAGCCTACCGAGAAGAAGCGACAAGAAAATCGGGGTCATTCTTTCCATATAGATTTTTACAATGTTTCTACTTATGTACCACTATTATTACATTTTATCGGTGGAAGATGACAACTTGGCGGAAGTGGAGTATTCCAAGTATCTTTGTCCAAGTATATTATGTCGGACTTTATAACATGTTTTTTTTATTAAAATGTTATATTTATGTACTGTGCGTAAATCAAGTTAATATAAAACGCAGTTAGTACAAATAATTGAAAATAACCTTTTTTTTTAACATATATTTATATTATATGAACGGGGCTTAATCGCGTTAGTAATAGTATTTATTTACCTCGACGTTTCGATCAAGTTGCATTGATCATGGTCACGAGCGGACTGAAGAGGCGGGTGTCACTGTCTTGAAGTATGGAGATACTTTTTAATATACCCCGAACAGTTGTTGTAAAAAGTCATTGTCCCGACACACAACACTAACGATATCGACAGATTTTTCTGAGGATGAATCGCGACGGGAACACTTTTTAATCTCTGGATTCCATGTTGCCGCCAGTTTGAAACCATCCTCCCGCTTGAAGTTACGGTGTTTTTTAATCTCAACCCCGTTAATATAAATATGTGCTCACATCGCGAAAGTTTAAAAATTACTATTTTCCAACATATGAGTAGTTATATAATTGGTTATTTAGTACTGTTAATGAAGTGGTCATTTATTGTACAATTATGTAAATATTTTCACGATTACTTTTCTCAAAATAAAGATTATTTTTCTTGATTTTTCTAAAATTATTGAACTATCAGCGATCCTCAACCAACAACATTATCCAACACTACAATTTTTGTTTTGTGGTTCCGTACAAAGCTACCATCAGCTATAGCCCTATTTCTTTTTTTTTGAGGCGGGAAATGTTGTCCACTTCCCTTCCACCGCGAGGGTGATGAAAGGGGGTACCGTAAACTCTAAACCTCCCCGTGAGCAGTCTTCCGGTAGGGCAAGATGGGGTCGCGCTGGCATTCACTATCTCGCCCCAGTGGTAGGCCCGGATTGATCTTAACCGGGCCTCAGCGCCTGTGAAGGGGTGAGCTTGCTCACCAAGGCTGCCTAGATGTGTAGGGCCATGCAAGCCGGCGATGAGTCCCTCGACTCTTCGTCAGGGGCCAGTTCGCACGCCTCCGCCGTTCGTCTGCGCCAGAGTGGGTCAGCTCGGACATGATTCTCTCTGACTTGCTCCGCGGCCTCCTTTTGCGCCATCACCGCTTCGCAGAAGGTGGCCACCACCTTCCACGAGCTCCCGCTGCCAATTATCGCTGAAAGTATGTACCGCTGCGGGCCCCACGCAGCACACACTTCCAGCGTATGGAGTCCGTATCCTCGCAACGCCCCACATTCGTGACAGGCTGGCCTCTATTTGGGCTTTACTGCAGTTAGATAAAGTTAAGAGAGTATCCAATAAACACGGTTAAAAGAAACGTGATGTTTTACAATGCTTTATTTTTCAATTGATCAATCGTAAAATTTTCTAAAAGGCGCGAGCGTTAATTAGAAATACATTAAAGAAATTGTATCGTTTCGGTCGTAACTACCGAAACCTCGGTGCGCGAAGTTGATCGCACTTGGCCGATTATATTTATTTTGTTGAATCGTATCCCACGTACGTTTCCCAAAGTGTTTCACTCTTTCCCTCTCGTTTCATATATTGCTACAACTTTCGACAAAATCCCCTTTGTGGAACTTTAGCAACGGTTTTACACTATACTTGCGGGAACAGGGAACTTATTCGTCTTTATGCCAGCATCGATACAAAAGCTTTTGTTGGGATAGGCCATTGTATTTCCGAGGCTGTAGGTACCTTTATACCTTATTAACAGCCGTTGTGTTTATGTTTAAGCATCAGCGTTATTATTAGTCGGCTTTGTTGTTTAAATTAATAATTAACTTAATAAGAGCAGGAGTTTCAACAATCATGAATCCAGAGATCTATGGCAGCTGATTCCAAAAATATATTTTGAATTAAATTTGTTTTCTCGCTCTTCTCGGAGCATGTTATAAACTGTCAAATTAAGTGGTAAGCCTAGATTGTTCTCTTGTGTAGGTTTTCGGCTTGCTAGAACTTATTATTTATACTGTGTTTTTTATGTAGGAAACAGTAGAAGCACGAGACCCACCAGATATTAAGTGGAAACCTCTGCCTAGACCAGATGCCTTTCCTTACCTGTAACCCTGAGACATTAAGTTGTAAGTCTCATGTGCCTGTAATTTTCGTGGCAGTACTTCACCGACCGAACTCATTCACAAAAAGTTTTACTGCTACAGAAGTTTACAACTATTTTATACTTAAAACAATTTTAAGTTTAATATTTACCTGTTTTAATGATTTATTTATTTTATTTTAATATTAATCTGCAGTTTACACAGGATGTTATATTACAAAATGCGCGTCTCTACGTCGTAATGTCATATCGGACGCGGCACATAAACCATTTTTAACAACACTGGTGTGTATGCGTTTTGCATGGATACACCTGAATACGTGTAAAATGTTATGCTCGCAAAAATATGTTCGCTATTTCAACGTGTCTTGTAAATCCGCTTGTTTTTAAATGTGGTTTTGTATAATTTTAAATAAGAATTTTTTAATCCTTGTGCTCTGAAAGATATTTACTACGTATTGTGTTAACATTTACCTTTTATACATTTTCTGGAACATGATTTTATTACAGTTTTATTATATTAAAATAAGTTTTATATGTAATAATTATACATACATATATGTATTTGCTTGTGTTGGCTTACTGACCGATTTGTAAATGCAGAGCCTAAGTTACTCTGGCTACTAAAACTGAAATTTTGGTAGTTTAATCCTTTACTAACGAAAAGTCAATGTTGTCCTAGCTTTTGCGTATACAAGAACGTATTTTGCCGAGGTTCAGACGTCCAATCAAAAGTAAGAAAAACTGAATGGAGTACGTAAGCGAGAAAGACATATTTTATTGAACATGGACTTTTAATTAAAAATCCAGGCAATGATTACCCATTTTATATTAACTTGATATACGTTACTTTTTATTAATTCATATTATTTCATTTCCTTTTATGTTTCTATCTAACGTAACGATCTGTGACCTATAATTGAATAACTATGAATAAATATGTTTAAATCTTTATCTGTTTATCGGAGAGCCTGATCAGTAGGTCAAATCAAAGTGCTAGTGAAAGCGAGATAAATATATTCCGCTGCTTCGCTACGATGAATGTAGAGTAATTATAGAACATCACTAGTTAATGGAACAGTTGAGCCATTTAAAAAAAAACCTACACGAGCACACTCACGATCTACATCACTTTATGAGGACATTATCTTTTCAAACCAACAATAACAAAACATATTTTTTGAAATGCCTGCTTGGTGTAAATTTTGAAATTATGTAATCTTTTTTCTACTGCGTTTTGATTTAGTTCGGCTGCAAGCACGTATAAACAAACTCAACATGTAATATTGTATCAAGCATTGTGTGATAGTATAGTAGGACTATGGTAACTTACAAACCATTATCTGTTAGTAACCTTATTTGGTGGTAGTTACTACGGTGACATCTATATAGCTAACAAGCTGCGCTCCGCGGTAATGTATGATGATTATGATGATGAGTCAAAAGTAAATGGTTCATCAGGGATAATGTAGGATCCTCATGTTATTTTTTTTTCAGTATATTCGGAGTCTATTCAATTCAAACAAACAAATCTTTCCTCTTTATAATATTAGTGAGTATAGATAGGTATAACTCCAATAGGATTTGGATATATTATGTGTACGGTGTTATTTTTATGCGCGGCATGAAGACGGGCATTGACGGATTTCTCTATAATTGCTTTATATTTAATAAATAATTAACTGATGATTAAAAATCAGTACTTGATGTTTTAATGCCGTGCTTATACGCGGGTACCACATCTTCTCTATCTTTTTATATAATATCAATGATTTTATCCTGACAGACACCAACATTGACAACTCTTCAAAACCGTTTTGAGACGCAAAACCATCAGAATTGGGCGTTCAGAATGTTAAACGAGTAATAGCGATAACTTCGGTTAGTGTCCGCTGGTGAAATGCACATGTACAAACAGTTCTCGTTTGGATGCATTTACGAGTTTAGCTCCAATGAATCATGTGAATTTGAAGGGTGACAACCAGCCTTAAACTGATTTCCCCAGAACCGAGTTTGTTGAACACGCGTTTTATGATACGAACGGTGAAATCGGCCCTTAAGGTGCTGTCAGTTCAGAGCTTGAATTCTTTCAATTTCTTTCAATTTTGAAGTCAAGCGCATTTCGTGAAACGTACGAAAATTCATATAAAAATAATAATTACTATTCAATAAAAACAGTATCCGTTTGTTAATGTGTACTAAACATTGGTATTTTATAATATGTGTTTCATGACCAATTGTAATTAGAGAGCAAAACTGTCCTAAAAGTAAAATTAAGTGGTAGGTATGATTTTTTTTAATGTGCTCTAGCATGTTAAAATATGTTTTTAAGTCCGTCGTTGTGTAATTAAAAGTCTAAAGAAAAAAAAAAGAAAAGTCATATTTTTATGTAATTTTTAGTAAATTGCTGCTTATGAGATAAACTGCTTCAAAACCATCATTTTTATCGACATAATGAATTGACAGCACCTTAAACAAGTATATGCTTACACTCATTAAGCTATTTAGGCTGTAGAGTTTTATAAATTAAGGAGGATGCAAACACAAATTTATAAAAATAGTAAATGCAGGTGAGGAGTTTGCACAATTCATTTTTGATCTCTATATAACCAATTCTAGCTATGTATATTACTGTTTCTTTTCTGAAACTAGACACTGTTTTATTTACTAGCGTTGCAGTTACCTTGTTGCAAAGAAAAATGTCCTTTCAGTTTTTCCGGATATTCTAATTTTCCAGACCACTTTGCACTCTATTCGTATTATGACAAATATTAAAACAACAATATACGATTTAATCAGCTGGTAGGTGTACTTAAATTATGCGTATACCAACTGGGAGATCAAGTTGAGGCACTGAGCTTGTGAATGCCACTGTACTTAGGCACCATAATCTAAATCAGCCAGCTCGCCTTAAAGTCACGTCCTCATGCTCACGCAAAGTTTGAGGGTTCATCCTCGACGATGAAGTGGAGTATTTTCGAAAGCCTAAAACATTTGCTAAAAATTTCCTTTGTTATTTAATATATGTATACTTGCTATCTAGACGAGGTTCTAATGTACAGACATTAGAATGTTTTACAAACTGATTTTTATCTAAATATTACACTAACAATGAATAAATACATTCTCAATATTAAATAAGCTGTACTACAAACTACATTCAGATGATAAAGCTGTAGATTTTAATTATTTAAAAAAAGTTTGGCAGTTTTTGCCTTAGTTCATTCAGTCAGTTTAATAAATGAAAAGCTTAATAAAATTGATACACTAAAACCCACTTCGCATTTGGTGAAGTAGCTTAGTGAAAATCTACAAATAGTTTTTAAACTCATCCCGCAAGGACAGAAAACGAAAAACAACAAAATAACGAAAGAAACGCGGAAAAACAAAAGAAAAGTTGTTTTTGTACCATGAAGTGATGTTGTTTGTTTCTAATGATGTTATAATCAAGCACAAAATCCATTTTCTTTGTTGATCGGTTGTGTTTCCGTGCTAGTCCGTGTATATTCCATTAGATTTTACTGCTCCTGAATCAGCCGGCTCGTGCAAAAGTCACGTTCTTACCTCGCCTGTAGACAGAAAGGGTTGGAGAGCTCGTGTCCTTTACCAACGATGAAAAAGCCTTTGTAAAACCTTTTAGTCAAGTCCTCTACTGAACTCTTGAACTATTGTACACTTTTTAAGATTTATGTAATGCTGTTGTCCAAAGCTTAAAAAATAATCGTCCTTTGAATAAAGTATGTTAATTTTTTCTATGAAATTCTGTAAATTAACTTAAGTTAAAAAAATTTCAATGTTTCATATTCTGAATTTGAACAGGTAATTAACTAAGATATTTAATTAACTAGGCAAATAATGAAAAGTTTATACAAGGTTAATTGTGAATAATAGTTTGAAGTTCCGCTCCCAACTACAGTGTAAAATCTTACCAAAACTTCAGGGTAAGAAACTTATATGTATAAACCCACTCGTAAATAGAAAAATAACCTTATCCAACTAACGTGGTACGCGGTAAAATAGACGTATCCTAATGATAGCTGCACTCCGCAGTATCACACGCGTGATGGATACTCATGATGATGAATCATAATGTATAGCCATAGAGAAACTGGTTTTCTATATATTATGTCTATAGCCATATGAGCTAAGGATTCTAATGGTGAAAGAATTTTTCAAATCGGTGCAGTAGTTTCAGAGCCTATTCAATTAAATAATCAAACAAAAAAAAATCCTCTTTATAATATTAAATAGTATACCTAGATATGAGGTAGACACATGTTCATGGCAGTTGCAGTACTACCTAGAGCTTAAGGGTTTATGTAGCGCCGCTTCTTTTATTTTCAGTCAGCAATTTCATTTGCTACCCATAATAACTAAAAGCAACACTTCTATAGCGCTCTTTGAGGAGGCAGCAAGCCATGCGCACTTACTGGAGAGCTCTATCTTCTAAAGCAATATTAAAAATAGGTTATATTTCTCCGTGGACATTCTATGCCAGTATAACAATCATGGCGGAAGTGCAGTGCTTGCGTCGTGAAGTAGCACATAGGAACATACATTGTGTTTGTGCGCGGACTTGTTATATCTCGTATTCATTGCGGCCGTATGGAAAACATATACTTTATTGAGAATAAACGATCACAGAGTGAGAAGAATTAGTTACATAACAGTTTTCATTTATTCAATTGACTTATAAGTGACTATCATTACTTAACTAGTCGTTATGTGAACAGTAGACCTCGCAAGCACCAACTATCTTCCTAAAGCGATATCCGTTCCAGAATTGTGACCAATTTTACCATGTTTTTTGCTGTTATTTAAACTTTATCCATATAAAAAGAAAATCTTTGAATGCAAGAACATGACACGGGCAGAGTAACGTCTTCCAACGTTAAAAAGCCACAGAAGAAGAAGAAGAAGAAGCAGAAGAACTGATATTATCAAAATCAACCGATAGATGGCGCCACAGCCAACTTACCACTTTTTAAACCAAATACCTCTACAATCAAAAACGCCGCTCACCAAAAAATATTCTACGGAAATGTAGAATCTGCATACCAAATTTCGTCTCGATTAGTTAAAAAATACTACCAGTACCTGTAAGCAGCAACATCCGGACAAATGAAAGCAAATTTGGCGAGTCTTTGCAGAGACATCATTCGTTCGCTCACTCGGGCAGTTATTATACTTCAAAAGACCTAAAACAATAGAATGCGCACCGAGTAGAAGCAGCCAGAAATTCGGGGGCCATTATTTTCATACATTGTTTAGACAATTTGTAATTTTTATTACAATCTTAGGTGGTTACGGCTGATTTCGATTTGGGTAAAGTAAAGCATTCCAATCATCTTTGTCATTCAAACAAAGTCTTACTACATGGTATGCTTATTTCATTAAAACATTTTTAACAGTCAACTTGTATTTTATTTCTGAGATCTGTTAAGTCCTTTGGAATTTTATTGTAAAAATACACAGCTCTCTAAGAAGGACATTAGCCTTCGCTAGTCTTAAGATAAATCCAGCTATATTATTCCTGTTCGTCGTGTTTAAGGAGATGTTCACTCAAGTTGATGTAGTTTTTTTTTCAAAGATACCTACTATATATATTTAAATAGACACAAGAAAGTCAAAACGATTATGAGTAGTTCTTTAAACACATCTCTCATGTGTTCGCGACTGCCTATTTCGTATATGGCTCGAATAAGAGCTTTTTGGGAAAATTAAATAGTTAACCGGGAGCTCGCAAGCGCCGCTGTGCTCTTGCCCTGCCGGACAATTCTCTAATGATTCGTCGATGTGCTCACCGATGTCAAATACTTTATGAGATATCGCCCTTGTACATAAGATTGTTTTTCCAACGTTTCTTGTCATCTTGTTTCACGGATGTTGTGTAAGATGCAACGATGTTTGCTCTTAGAGAATCGCACAGCTGAAAATGAGCATCTGACACGAATGAAACCCGGGTCAATGTATTCGATTGTTAGTGTTTTGCCGGTTAAAATACAAGTTTAATATGTTTAAAACTCACGAGAACTTCAAGACAAAAATTAAAATCTGTATTATATAAAAGCGAAAGGTCACTCACTCACTCATCACAAAATCTCAGAAACAACAAGTGCTAGGAGTTTCAAATTTAACATGCGGGTTCTTTTCAAATTGTTTGTTTCTCTGTATGTTTGTATGTCTGTTTGTACGGGATAATCTCCGAAACGACTGGACCAATTTAAATGAAATTTCGTATGGTGGTAGCTTATATCCCTGATCAACATATAAGATATTTTTGATCCCGGTAAATTAATGAGTTTCCGTGGGATAATTAAAAATCTGTAATTACCGTATCCCGCAAGGCCACGCGAGCGTAGCCGCTGGTGGGTCAGCTAGTGTTCTATAAAGCACCAGCTAAAGCTTCAACCAGTATGAGAAATACGCTGTGGAAGTGCAAAAAAAACGCAAAGTGATACGAGTAATTGAGCAGTAGAAATAATATTCTCTTATTTTTAATTAGGCAGCAAAACTAAATTTCTCAGACAAAATTTACAAAGAGAACAGCTGGAATTCAGCATCGCAGTAAAAGAGGGTTCTCAAATTACTATAATTTTTTTTATGACTAGCACATAAATTAAATACTAAATGAATACATTACCAAGATGAAATGGTATGGCAAATTAAAAAAAAAACTATTTAGGAAGACCTTAAGAAAACACATAGCATGAGGTAATTTACTAATGGCTACTTACTTTGCATACGTATATCAACACATGAATGACAGACTCGCACAAAGAAACACACAAACACTCACACATTGCCACATAATCACAGTGTCTGCTTTCTGACATTATAACCATACCTAATAACCTAATAACCAAATATATAAACTCTAAGTTATGAACGAGGTTTTACTATATTATGTAAGCAAAGGAGACTATAGAACCCACGACACAGGTTTTCCTAGTATGGGACCTAGGGTTATATTTGTATCGATACCTACTATTTAATTTATTATTACTGTGTGCCTATTTTGTAAGTACAATTGTTGGTATTTTGGTTAATTTTTACGTTCCAATGTCGCGCACGCGACACGGTCAAATAAAACTCTATTTATGATTAACTTCAATTCATCGAATTATGCGAGAAACGCCCCTATTTCTCGGATGTGCTCAGTTTTCAATAAACAGTTTTCAGATTTAGACATATTCAATACGTCTAAAAATATGTTTAGACGTAAAACCTGTGAATGATTAAAATTATCTTATTAATTAGCTACGAATATATATGCACATATTTTTAGATTCATTTACTATATTGTATACAATTTTATTTTTATTATTGAGTTACCTATATGACCCTTATCTTAACAGCTCATGCTCCCGCTGTTGGGGCACAGTTATTAGTTAGTTATATAGTATTAGTTACAAAATAATAGGATATTTAGTAGATTGTACTTCCTTCGCTACCTATCATTATATTTACATTAAGTCGCAAATGTACCTATTGTTTGTGAGTTTTCAAAGTACGATTTGTTTTTATTTAATTCTTAGTTGTACTATATAGTTAGGCCTGTTATTGGCTGGTATATTTAAAAATATTATAACGCTGTATTATATCTGTGCTGTTGGCCTATTAATAAATAAATAAATAAACAAATATAAAAAAAAACTAAAATCGAATACCTACATTCTTAAAGCTCGTATATTTTAAATTTATTTACTGTTTGATTTATATATTTTTTACATGCTTATAATCAGATTCCCAATTGTGAAAGTTACGCTAAAAACGCCATAAGGTTAATAAAATTATAAATACAGCAATAACTTCACTTTAGTTTTCAGGATGTGCACGAGTCAAAAAAAATCGTTAGCTGAATCGACTTTAATCACAACTAATCCGACAAAAACACTCTGGAATAAAAAAATGCACTGCATCGAATCAGACTACTACGATAGTTAAGGGATACTATGCCAAGGAGATAGACTAACATAGGTCAAACTTAGAAGAGTTTTCTCGGTTAAAATGTAAACAAAATATAGTAAAACTGTATTTTCAAAAGAAGTCCAAAAAAATCAACCATAACCAATAAAAACCAAACAAAAATATATTTTTACGCTAGCCTGTCAGCGCCAATCAATAGTTTAATCACGCAGCCTGTCTGCTCTATCCGATTCGGCTACCAACATTTGAAGTGACGCACCCACAGTTCAATTAAACTGGGATGTAGCCTCTACAATATTACTGGTACAAACTATACATTTTGTAGGTTAGGAGCTACATGTTATCTTTTATTACATAATTAATAGATTCTGCAAACCAAAGTTTGCTTAAGTCGTTTGAGTATACGTTCATAAAATGTATCATTTTGCATCACGATATTACAAAATACAAGCTTTCTATTTCTATGGGTCGATGAAAACTTTTAAAAAGCGAAGGAAATTAGTAGTGCTCTTTGGCTACCTTTTATAGGAACTGTTTCCTCAAGTTGGCCAAGAAGGATCCAAAAAATTACAGTTAGTCCAAACTTTCTGGTTTATACGGGTACTACGACACAATTGTATTACTAGTGTAAACAGTTACCATAATATCATAAACAATCGTTCCTTAACTTCAGACTTGTGTGGCATAAATTAATGTTAACATACCTGTATGAACATCCAGCTAATATCAAGCTGAAAAATGCCTGTAAAGTCTGTAGTTAACTTATCTCAGTAAAATTTCCCAATTAACAGTTAAATGCCATTTTAAACAATATATTGGCAGCTTTAGCCAAAAGTGTGATATTATTTCAACACGGTGTGGCAGATGAATAAAGACAACATAAAAATAAGCTTTTTCAAGTTCGGGCTTATAAATTCATTTAAACCTAGCTAATAATTATCCACACAGATTTAATCTGTAGAACTATACATCGGTACTTTCTGAAACGTAATACCAGACGTTGAAACATCTTAATCAAACTGTCCGTCAGCTCTCGGACTAGCACTTGTGCCATGTTCAAGAGCATTGCCGCAACATTGTGGACTTTGGTATTTTGGCTATTCCTGCATTATACCCGTGCTTTAGTCCCATCAAGTCCCACGTGCATTTGAGCTTTGTGCGGTTTAGCGGTTCCACTTAATTTTATCATGACTGAAGAGCAAATTAAGTTATATAATACAGTTACCCAGAATCAGGGGCATGGTTGCACGCGCTGCCTTCACCTCACCTGGGCACTTTGTTGGATGACGACTCGTTGCGTGTGGCGGTGGCTCTTCGCCTGGGCTGCAAGGTGTGTGAACCCCATTTATGCACCTGCTGCGGTTCCAATGGCCATCACGCTCTGAGTTGTCGTAGTTGCACAGGGAGGTTTCCGCGTCACCATGCTCTCAACGACATAGTTCGGAGAGCCTTTGTTTCGGCGAACGTTCCGTGCGTGCTCGAGCCGCCAGGCCTTAGCAGGTCGGATGGTAAGAGACCAGACGGACTGACCCTGGTGCCGTGGAAAAACGGCAGGTGCCTAATTTAGGACGCAACCTGTGTCAGCACTGTCGCCCCTAGTCACCTGGATCGCACTGTCTACTCTCCGGCAGCTGCTGCGGTAAATATTTATAGTTATTTGGTACTAGTAGGCATATTGTTAAATAAACAACCAAGTGCGAGTGAGGAGTGCATAGCTAGTACTATAAATTTACCTTTTCAGTACATTAAAAAACTGAGCTGGTGATTCAACGCTTGAGTATCTTTAATACGTATATTCGCAAAGCCTTGGCTAGTTAGGTTGGGTTTTCTTTAGATTTTACACTATGATCATGCCAAATTTGTAGTTTGTGTATATAAACAAATAAAACGTCGTGCAATAACAACATCATTATTAACTTTTAAGGTTTTAATACATATTTTGTAACAATTTTAACTAATTTAAAAATATGTGTACACACTCGTACCCCCACACTATATATTCCCGGGAAGCATGAACATTTACACATCATAATAAGTATTGATTCAGGCGTTACTTTGCCGAAGTCCATATTAAAACAATATTAATACATTTATTTAGCGACATATCCAATCACTCAAGATCCAATACGTTTTATGCTTATCATTAAAATATTTACTCCTTGGCCAGGGACCGAACCTGGGACCCCGAGATTGGAAGGCAGGGTCTCTACCAACTAAGCCAACAGGGCTAAACCACGTTTGCAAAGATAACAGGCATACAAAGGTAGGACAGCTAGACAGACAGGCAGACGGGATTTTGTTGATATAAGGCTGTTTAATTAACAATTAACTATATATTCAAATTACCACAAACAAACTGAATACTGATTGCTAAACGAAAAGGTTGATAAATTAATGTATTACCTGACCATTATTGCTTTCAAATTGTTGCCAGTTTGATTAACACCATCTATCTCGGTGAATTTAGTATATTTTGTATCAACAAGATTACGAGTACTTAATAATAACAATAACAGTAATAATTTCATCATTGCTTCTAATGCAGTACGTATATGTGTAATGCAGTAAGTATATGTGTAATGTGGAATGAGCTTTCTCCTACGGTATTTCTGTGAAGCTAACATGGAGCTTTTCAAAAGGCGAGTCAATAGATTCTTCAAAGTTTTGCAACGTATTTCTGATGCATTGAGTGTCACAATTTAGGTTTTAATTTTTCGTACATATTAGGTATTCAGGCGACGGTGAACGCTTTCCATAAGTTGGCCCGTTTGCCTGTTAACCAATTACTGAGGCATAAAATAAGGTGAAAATGTATTAGTAAAGTAGGTTTTATTGTTGTATACTAACTGCGCCCCGCGGTCTCACCCTCGTGGTGATGGTTGATGAATGTATCCTATGTCCTTCCTCAGTATTATAATCTGTCTCCTTGGTAAATTTCATCGAAATCTAAAATAAGTTCTTTCTTTTCATGTGTACAGACAAATTTACTATTTTTTTTAATAATAAGTGATAATTGTTGAGCTAACGCCGAAATTAAGTGACAACTCCAGTACTTTACTTTAATGAACAAGAAATAATGATTATTTTGTCATGAAATTCTGTTGAAACAATATTTGGAAAGATCTGACTTATTTACGTGAGTGATTCCTGTTTCTCAAATAAAACATGTGTTAAACCACGTTAGTTTTCATAATAAAATTGTTATGATTGTAATTTCAATAATGTATGCAACATAATATGATACAAACCTACTTTTACTTATAAGGTTTATTTTTGGTGTGTGCAAATATGACCATATCTCTGAATTCCGCAATAAGGTCAAGTGGCTTCCTATTCGTCGTCGTCGGGATTCTCTATCTTCTCTACAATATTTTGTTCAATCCCGCTTCTCCTCGGTATCTTAAGAAGCGTTTTAAATATCTTCAGACCTAGTACTTGCTTCTTAAGGTCATCGGAGAATCTTATACTCGCGTATCCTCCACATAGCAGTTCGTTCTATAAACATAAATTCACTGTCGAAGCCTTTAGGCTTTGGAACGCACTGCCACTTGAGGTAAAGCGTGCTCCGTCACTCGCTGTGTTCAAAGAACGTGTTAAGACGCGGTCCAATCCTAATTTTAAAACAATTTACGATACTTTACATAAGGTTGATAATTGCTTACCAGATTGGACAATTTAATGCAAAAGTTCAATTGAATATGTGCTAAAACTTTTTATATTAATTTCGTACAATCAAATGATTAAAGTTGAATGATAAAAGAGCCCACAGTTCACTAGCAAATTTCGTTGGGAATTTGAATATGATACATTTATTGAAATATATATATGCCCATAATTGAATAAAAATGCTTTTTCCCACGAAAATGTAAGAAAAAATGCAAAATTTAGGGAATGATGCCGATTTTTTTCTATCGAGCCAAGTTTGCTCAATCGTTTTTTGGCTCCCATACTTCATAAGAACGTATATTCAATTTACACTACGTTTTTTTCTAATTTCGGTTATTAGGTTCAAGCGTCGAAAAACTAAGTTTTTGCGCAGTCGAATCATGAAATTTGGTCGTAATCAATACTTATTTCGCTTTAAATCTCTCTCACTAGAACTTTTCTAATTTGTTGTTAAAACATGTTTTATAACTCCTTTCATAACATCATAACAATTATCTAGGTATATAATGTAAAATTAGTTAATATAAAATATAACATTTTTTTTTTTTAAATCTTTACTATTTTTAATCAGAATTTCAGTAGGTATGTATAATTAGTAAAATATTACATCTCTGACATCATGACATCTTTAGTTAATTATTATTTTTTCTCCATATTTAACATAATATAAGATGTTTCAAAGATTGCCTGGAAGATATTGCTTTGAGCAATAAGACCACCTATTATTACACTTTTATTAGCTGTATAACTCTATTATTTAATTTTAAGGTAAAGAGTATAATATCTATCTATCTATCTAAGATTATTAGTAATTATGAGATTAATTTTTTTTCTGAACTAGTTACGTTTATTTTTTCATTAAATTGCGAATTTCACGAGTTATCTGAGGCAACGAATCGACGCGCAACGAAACATTACTTCATTACCAAATCTAATAGGTCAAATTAAAGTTGAACCTAGTTAATATTATTTCATAATTTATCTGTGTATATTGACTAATAGTTAAATATAAATGAAGTTACATATTAAATATTGCTATTGCTTATTTAACTGCTCATAGAATAGCAGGTAAAAATAAGTAAAAACTGAACCTTGCTAATAATGTTTTAGAATTAAGTATCTAATTTTATTATATATTACATAAATACATTTTTATGTCGAACAATGGTATCTCAAAATTTTACAGGAGTCACAAAAGGAAATGTCCAATTATCAAACTTTATGATAAATCACTTAACTTTTCTAATCTCTCTTTTGCCCTTTATTCGAGTAATGTTCTTGGCTTTATAGTTTACATTTTCGTAAAATAAGTTTGTACTAGGTACATAAATTCACCTTATATCTTGCGAACTTTAACGATTAAAAATAAACGCATAACTTTGGTTTAAAATTTTATATGTTTTTAGTTACGTAATAGAGCAACTACTTACAAATACAATATTTTGATATTTAACTGCGTTTGTTTAGTCACAAAACAAAATACCTACTGTATAACTTATACTATTTATATATATTATATCAAGCTACATAATAACGCGTCGAAATACTGCGACAATCTCTTAAATATTTATACCGCGAAGTTTTTTTGGGATAACCATTTGTCAAATAGAACACTGATTAAACTTAAGTCGATAATTATTCAATAACTAGCGACTGTCTGCCTCCATAACCTCCCTTCTTTTCTTGGTTTATCTTGCATAAGAACCTTCTCCTAACAATAAATAATGCACAAAAAAGAATTAGCGAGATTGTTTCATTATATATATATACTTTTCACAATAAAATGAACTATTAGTCCTAGTAAAAAAAATGTTTGAAATATAAGCTGACATTTTGTACCAATACTCACTGTACCTAACTGTTTTTTAATCTTTGTCCATTATTTTTGTGTTATTTTATCATATTTATAAATTAAAAAAAATCAAGCATTAGTCATTTACTCACTGTAAAGTAACAATGAAGTTAACGAAATAAATGAAAATACTGCTTACATTTCAAATTAGATCCACATTTATTGCCACTTCAGCATTCAAAATGCCCTCATTTTGTACATTGTGGTTGACAAACGCCAAACTTTCAGTAGATGCAACAGTAAACTGTCACGAAGTTGCAAAGTCCCGGCAATGACATTTCCATATGTGAAAGCATTTTAAAATCACATTCTCGCAAGTTTGCTTTTGAAGTTGATGTTTGAAGCTTTGCAAACTTGTAAATATATGTTTTTGCTGAATGATAAGGTTGAAATAAGTTTTAAAACTAACATTCTCACTATTGCAAGAACGAATTTTAGGAACAGGATATTTACAATTTATTGTAGTTTTTCGGAAAGTCTAAACTATAAACCTTACAGACAAAACTATATACCTATATTCCTAAGGGATGCAATCTGAATTCCCTAGGCATTTTAATAGAGAGGGTTTCAACTGTCAAGAACCTGTAGTCCAGTTTTCATCTTTGTAAAAACCGAAGAAGTTCCGAAAAAAGCTCGTGAGCAGATACTGTGAGTTATGTGTATCGAAACCCAAATCGAGTTCCAAGTGACTGTTGTGTCATAGGCAATAAACGGAACGCAAGAAAAGTGAAAGGAAGAGGGTAGACCGTTTCATCTGCTCATAACAATACCTACCCGCAGATACTTCAGTTTACTCGTAAACATGGCATATGCAACTGTGCCGAAATATCGAAAGCTCAAAATAAATACAAATGAAAAAAGTCTGGCCACCAACGAATCTCGATAAAGAGAGGGAACGACTATGTATACAGATTAGATAAATACATTTTATAAGGATTAATAAATAAACATTATTATCAATTTATTATTTGTGTTTTACACAACAAATATATACAAACTTTCACCCCTCCATTTCACCCTCTTAAACCAACTCTATCCAAAAAAAAACCAACATTTTTTTTATTTTGAATGACCTATCCAAATACAAATTTTCACAGCTATAAGTTCAAAAACAAAGAAGTTTCAAACGTTTTCACCCCTTTTGACCCCTTTAGGGGTAGAATTTTGAAAAACCCATTCTGAGTACACCTCTACACATCAAGGACAATACACCCTCCAAATTTCAAGTCTCTACGATCAGTGGTTTAGGCTGTGCCTTGTCTGTGAGTCAGTCATACAGTCAGGGTGCGCGAATGTAGTGTATTTTTCTTGTCAATCGCCTTAGAAAGTTTTAGTAATAATAGGTATTCATCGCTTTATTATTACGTGACTTAGGACAGTGAATTAATGATGAACTTATTTATATGACTGTGACTTAACTCTGACTAATTGATTAAGACGCACTCGTATCCTGATATTAGTCAAAAGTAGATTCTTTAAACATCTAGTGTAAAGAAACAGATCGATAATATTCTATGAAAAAAATACTTAAGTTAGAAAAGGAATAGGAAAAGAATAGTAACCGAATAGAATTCATAAATAATACTTGATCTCTGCAGAAAAAAATCCTGAATAGGTCCACAAAAATAAAGTTTCACGTCCAAACTCTCAGAATTTTCAGCGATAACACTATATATATTTTTAGGTACCTAATACGTAGCCAACATATAGTATACTGAGATAGTAGCCAACAGTTTTGTCAATTGTGTTAGTATATATCGAAAAATATAAAGAAAACGTTAAAAAATTAATGCATTTTCGCATTACATCGCCCAATATAACAAGCGATTTTCAACCTTACGTAAGGTATCCTAAGTTATTTTAAAATTGGGATTGGACCGCGCCTTAAAATCGCTTGTTGCAACATTATATTTACTTAAATAACGTAAGGAACGGCAAATGTACAAACGTACGCGATTCTAGTTAAAACGAAAAAACAACGTAATATTCACAGAGTAGCGTGAGAGATCGAGGTTTACTCTAAATTATCCAAGTATAACACATAAAGAGTTTTGTACAAAGTTTGTGTGTAAATCTGCTTGCTTGTAACAGCCAGCCTTTAACGTGGAGGCGTGAAAACCTTAATTTTGTTTATTAACTATACCTACTTACTTGAACCGTCAAAACTGCGCTGCAGACATGAAGCGCATGACTTGGATTATGTTGGCTTTCTGAGATACTTTAAGGTAGGTACTGTCAATTTATGATGTTAATATAAATTAGGTTCTGTAAAGTAGTTTATCTCCAAAACAGCGATGTTCTTAACTTTTAATAATAATATGACCTTTTTTAAGACTTTCAAGTACACATTTAAGAATTAAATACATATTTTATCATACTAGATAGCAATGAAAAAAAATAAAACATATGATATTATTCTAGAATTGTATTTGTACAAGTTATTCTTTCACAATTGTATTTGTCATGAAACACATATCATAAAATAGCAATTTTTGAAACACATACATTGACTGATTACTTTTTAATTAATTATTTAATAGTGAACATTATTTTTTATGACTTTCCTACGTTTTTACGAGATGCGCTGGCTTGATATCAAGTGAAAGAAATTGAACAAATTCAAGATCTGAACTGACAGCGCCTTAACTATAGTTTAGATTAGATTCTTTGTGTATGGCCCCTGCGACTTGTTTGAGTGTCGCAACTTTGCCAGTATCTGTAACGCGGCGATCTTTAAAGTACATTATAATGAAAAATTGACGTTCATAAGTGCGTCTTTGATGCCTAAATTGAATAAATGATTTTGAGTTTGACTTTGATTTTGGCTGGTTCTCTCTACAACTGAAAAATTACAAGCAACTACATCATCCAATATTATGAATCGCTTCCATCAAAGGCTAAATATCAAAGCCAGACACTAACGTACTCTAGATCAGACATATGGATACCTATTTACTGTAAGAGCATTTCTAAAGCAGATCTCAGTTACGTAGAGTGCATACTCGAGTAATACCTTAATCCTTTCATATAATGTACATTCGTAGAATATCATCTATATTGATATACTAGTTGGATTAAGTCGTTTAGCCACTGTGCTTGCAGAATAAAGAGTGTATTGTAATGTTGTACAAGTAAGAGCTCACCCTTAGAAACACACACTTATATATTGGCTATAATATACATATTTGTTAGTACATGTTACTATAGAACTAATTTTAGACTCATAAGCAAGCTCAGATAAGCAAGATTTTTTTTCGCCAACTTGTATTCTCCAAGTGGGCCCCCGAACACGCTCATTTGGTTTGTCGGACCCTCTACCAAACAACCTATATATTGGCTATAATATACATATTTGTTAGTTCTTGTTACTATAGAGCTAATTTTAGACTCATAAGCAAGCTCAAAGTCGCACAACGAGCTATGGAAAGGGCTATGCTCGGGGTTTCTCTACGTGATCGAATCAGAAATGAGGAGATCCGTAGACGAACTAAAGTCACCGACATATCCCAGAAGATAAGCCAGTTGAAGTGGCAGTGGGCAGGCCACATAGCACGCAGAACAGATGGTCGATGGGGCCGGAAAGTTCTAGAGTGGAGACCACGGACCGGCAAGCGCAGCGTAGGTCGTCCACTGACGAGGTGGACTGACGACCTGATAAAGGTAGCAGGACGACGTTGGATGCAGGCCGCTTCCAACCGGTTTTTTTGGAAATTTGTGGGGGAGGCATATGTTCAGCAGGGGACGTCCTACGGCTGAGATGATGATGATGACTTGTTAGTACGTGAGCAAGTAAGGTACCTATTAAGTTTTATTTACTCCGGGAGGGGACAGGCTTAAAGAATATTCCTTCTGCATAGTATATGGTAAGGGGCAATAAAACCCGATATGTTCTATCGCTGCAGTGTGTAGTATCTTGCCGCGAAATAAACTTTAGGATTTTTTTATAATCAAATAGCTCTAATTTCAAATAGATGAGTCAAGTCATAGCAAGCAAAATGTGAATACTTTGCATAGAGTACAGTACGAGTGCTTGTTATCGACAAAATACATAAAGTAATCCCAATAAACCCTCATCTCAATATCCCCAACATCTGATTCAATAATAAAGGGAATCTATTACCTAAAATTCATCCCTTACCTTAAATTCATCTCTCCACGGCCTTCCAGCGGCGCCAAAAATAATGCGTCGCCAGAATCCAATTTTAGGTGTCGCAGGAGATAAAGATTTTGCATAAATCAGAGATAATATAATCCAATATTATCGTATTAACGTACCCCATGCCATGCCTAATGTTCGGTTTGGTGTTGCCAGTTATTGAAACCGGTTTTGAGGTTTGGTGTATTTCCAGGTACATGTACATACCGAATTAGAAAAGTTAGTTTTTACAAACGTGAAGACGAATGTACCATAGTTACAAGTTTGTAAATATCATTTTCTGCACGTGTGTCATACAATGTTTTTATAACATCTGCGAGAAAACAATATAACAAGTAATGATTTTTTTCATTAGACTATTATTAATTTTAAATAGCGCTCTCACTATTTTGGCGGTAAGACACTGTTTTCTGCAATTGGCGCCTCATTCAAAATATCATGTGGAATAGATTCCATATTAATATCAGTTTCCTCGCTTGAACTTATAGGGATCCCTTTTATCGCATAACTTTGTTTGTCCTAATTGGGCATTTTGACATAATTGCTTTTGGCATACTATTTCAGTAAGCATAAATATAGTTTAGGTTAATAGGTTTTGCCCTAATTTTAATTCGCATAAATTTGTTAGGCGTAATGCTTCTAATAGGCATTTACAGCGTCACTGGATGGATAGCGAGCGCTGATGGCACTCAGCCAGATACGGGCGCAGAAGGCGCACCGCCTAAGGCGAGCGTTGAAGACACTTCGCCGCTAGGAGTGAAGTAGGCGACTTGCTCAAGGGCACCACTAAGGTACGGACCTCGGCTTGGGTCGTCGCCATGATAAAAATTTTAGTATTAAAATGAGACAAACGTATGGAGCAAAAGAGCTTTCAAGGTGGTTCGATCAGTCAGCTTATTTATTCGCGTAATGTAAAACTCCTTGGTGGAATTCTAATTAGATTTTTTATGGAAATTAAAAAACCGTAACAAATACGCACGGTGCTATACAACGGGGTATGTGGTAAAATAGGTAGATACATATGTGATAGTACCTATTTTACCACACGTTCCCTTGTATGGTGCGTAATTTTAAACTTTCAAACTATGCATAAAGTCTTCGTAAATGCATTTTTGAGCACATGTGTTCAAAAAATTTTTATACGCTCCTATGAGTGACAAGGTTTTTTACAAAAGCAATGGAAAATATAGATTTGTCAGTAGTTTTATTGGAAAGTAAATATAAAGATGAGTTGTTTTTACTTATAAACGTCATTTTGATCAATCGAATAAATGATATTTTTAAATAAAAAAACTATCATTATTGAAACATAAGTTAAAATTATGAATACCTAAATTTACTGCGTGATTTGGAAAAATAGTGTGTAAAACATTAAAATGTGAGCTAGGTACAGAAGCATTTTATAATTTAAAAAAAACAGTATTCATAAAATAGACATTATTTTCAATGTGGGTAAAGGGTTACACAGTAAGTATATTATTTTCATTTGGCAACACCAAATGGTCCTGGGATCCTCTATTCTCGATTTAAATGAGTTATTCTATTACATCTGCGTGCGACCGAGCGGATTCGAATGAGATGGCGCATAAATTCAGAAATTGATAATAAAATTTTAGTATATCTTCGGTGCGGGTAATACGATTCTATTCAAAGGATCGGCTGCAGCGAAGGGAAATGAATAATTGAAATTATGTTATTATCTATAAGGTAGATCATATTAAACATTTTATTGTAGGTAAATATTATTTCTAAGAACTACTCTTTGAGATGATGTTCTATTTGTTCTATTTACAACAGACTTTCATAAAAGGAAGAGGCTCTCAATTTAGCTGTGTGTTTGTGTGTGTGTATGTGTGTGTGTGTGTGCGTGTGTGTGTGTGTGTGTGTGTGTGTGTGGTGTGTGTGGCCTCATTAATGTTTACCTAGCGATTCTGATGATTCATTTATTTGAAACCTGGATGCTTTGCATAGGGTCTCATTTCAATTTCATCAAGATCTAACCAGTACTATTTTTGATAATAAATTATCGTCGACATTGGGTATACAATGGAGATTAGTTTATTTGTTTTGTTAAAAAAGGAGTTTTTATGGTTCAAGTTAGTTTATGAATCTTGATGACGTCATGAGAAATGAATTTTTGAAAAAAAAAACTTCATTTGTGGGGAAATGCACATGAAAAGTATCAGCGGAGCGGAACACCGCCAATATGGCGCGCAATTTGTGCCGGTTGATTTCCAACTCGCCTGTTAACAAAGTTAAGAAAAAACTGTTTTAAACCTTTACGGTTAGATATTTTGTTTATTACTTCGTGTTATTCAAAACATTTTACATGCAGGTTTGGTTTTAAATAAGATTCGCTTGCGATATTCGGTTGCATTTACAATATGGTCTTATACAATAGTCTCCGCTTGTGGCTTCAAATCGTGGAGTATGATAATTATGATCTGAAAGAGTAACAACATACATACACATATAATCACATACTCAGTTTTTTTTTCATTTAAGGTTAGGGATTTCATACTTAATTGGTCTAAATGCGTTTTTCTGAGGTTGTGCATCAAAGTATAGATACAGAAAACTCAGAGGACGTTGGTTTGAAATTAGTACGAGTTTTTATTAATTGTATTTGTTTCTGTGTAGTTTGAACAAATGTGTAACATTTAAGTTATATAAAGCTCTCACACACAGGCATTCACTTGGCTTAAAGCTCTTAGCCCACTTACACGACTCTGCTCCAACAACGCCCTAAACTAAGGCGACTGCTTACAGTCCACGCAACGACAGCTAATAGGCACCCAGCAGTTCACGCGCCGCCAACCACTTTAGCTTTTCACGGTAGACAAAGTTCGTGATCAGTTTCCATTGAAGCAACGCGGCGACCGCTAGCAGTCAGCACGTAGACACCTGGCAGACGTGGTAAGTGAGGCGTCAACTACAGCAGTCTGACGGCAGCAAGCTCGCTGACAGAGGGCTGTCGGGTAATTTACGTTGCCAATGTAAAGTATATCTCAAAGTCAAAGTCATAGTCAAAGACAAAATCATTTATTCAATTTAGGCATCAAAGACGCACTTATTAACGTCAATTTTTCATATAATGTACTTTAAAGACTACCGCCGCGTTCCAAAATATATAGAGCGTACCGAAAAGAAGCGGCAAGAATCTAAAGAACAATTCTTAACGCCCATATTTTAATTGTATTATTTTTGTCGGGTGCAATGGGAGCGCAGTAGTTTAAGTGGACTAAGGCCTATAACCTACATAATACCAAGTGAGTGCAGCCGGTATCTTTATTTTATTGTAATGTGTGATACTCAAGATAGTTTTCAAACTCTTAATATATAACAATTAAAAATCTAAGAGTTTTGGAATAATTCTAATAAAATAATTAAAGTATCGATTAGCATCCGGCAATCTAATAACTTCTAAAGAATATTTACCAAAACCGTCTTACAAAATTGCAAAACTTCATGATTAATAAAACTTACAAAATTTTAAGTGTAATTGATGAGTTCTCTCATTTATTATTCAAACTTTGAAAGCATTAGATGTTACCGTTAAAATGCATGACCAACTAAAAAGGCCATTGCTTTTCTCGTGAGCAGACGGTTTTAGAGAAAATTAAATTTTAGAACTAATTTAAAGATTTAAATTTAAATTTAGAATTATTTCTGCTAGCGTTGCGCTGCAGCTGCAAAATTATCCCGCCATTTTTTCTTATTAATATTCGTTTGTGGAAGGTAATTCCCACGTTAAATAATAACATTATATCACGTCGCCTACAAAATTAAATCTACAAAAGGGTTGTCAAAGTTGTTCAGAGACATATTTAATCATTTGGAAAATAAAAACTCAGTAAACTTTAATTTATAACCTCTTTCTATCATTTAAAAAAAAAAATATCATTTTGTCTGTCCTAGTACTAGTTAAAAACTGAGAACGGAAAACTTAACGCTGTTTAATATAAATTGATAATTATAATAGAATAGAATAATTTATATTCGTCATCGTCATATGCGTCCCACGATTTATAACCTCACTAGCTGCGCCCCGGGGTTTAATCCGCAAGGTGATGGATGATGATGAAAAGTATCCTATGTCTTTTCCCAGGATATCTGTCTCTTGCCGAATTTCATTACGATCCGTTTAGCCGTTTTGGCGTTAAAGCATAACAAACAAAAGAATTGATATTTACATTTATACTATTATTAAGGACTAGCTGACCCTGCGATCTTCGTACCAGCTAACAGTCGATCCTTTAATATTTTTTACGCCTCCGGGTCAGCTAGTAAGATAAAAAAAAGAAAGTCAACAATTACATTATGTCAAAAAATAAGAATTATAAAACACCTACTTAGATTTAGTAATGTTAAGATGCACAGGAAAGAGATTTCAAATATGGAATTTTACCATATTGACAAATATTAACATTAATATATAATTATACGATACTAACGTCACTCAATTGTTTTGCCTTCCCGGAACCTCTCCACTAACACTTAAACTTTATGGTATGGTATTAAAGTTCAAATTGACTTTTAAGCATTATTACGATTCGATTGTATTGGGAGTATAGAAAAGACGTGTTGCTTTCAATCTTTTCTCTCCGTAATAACCATCCTCGTTCTTCAAGTAATATTCTAAAAAAAGAAAGCAAAATCGGTTCAGCTGCTCTCAAGATATGCGCGAATAGAATATAGATTAGAATTAGAAGCTATACTGTAATGCTAAAATATAATATAGTGATTTATGGTAGCCTAGTACTTTTTTAATTGTTCAATGCTCCCTTATTTAAAACATCCAATATTAGATAGCCTAAGAACTCTCAAACACGCTAAATTGTTATACCAAACTCTAACATCGCATACACAAATCAGTACCGGTTTAAACCGCCTTAAACTTGTAAAGCAACCAGCAAGTTGCGATAAGTTACAGCAAGATGTGCGCCTGCAACGTGTTTTTACTCAAAACAAAGTTCACATTAGTGCTGAAACTAATCGGGGGAATCTTGGCAGGCTCTGAACTTTCGACATGTTATTGGGACGTCCGTCTGTTGAATTTAGAAGTACCTATATGAATCAAAACGGCCAATTACAAGTTGTGTCGTGCATTGAGGGTTCCGTACATTAAGAAGACATCAATTAACAATCTAACATTATTGATCTAACTAAAAGACAAACTAGGTTATAGGGCAAACTTGACGTTGCCGTTCGATCCCTAGGCATATGTGTTGCACTATAACCAAAAAGAATAAGTTTGAAGTAGAATTCACTTGTATTGTTATTCAACTACATATTTACTGCTTTTAGATTTTTTTCCTATAATATGTGCTGTAAGGCATGCTTTTTGCTTTTTGGCGATGTTTTTTATTTCAAGGTCAACGGGAAGTGCCCTTATAGGCTTTAATTCCCTTGAAATTGCAAAATATGCGAAAATATGCGACATTAACGTTAAAATATTTTTATCGCGTTGACTTACAAGTATGATTTTTCTACAGCTGAAAGGGACTCTAGGGCTATTATGTATCTCAGTTGCTAACAAATTTTGATTGAAAAACAAAATGGTGGCTCTATGTCACTTTTGTTGACACTAATTTGAATTAGATATCTTTACGCGTTACTGACAGACAGACGGACAGACAGACAACAAAGTGGTCCTATAATTGATCCTTATACCTTTTGAGGTACGGAACCTTAAAAAGTATGCTGCTGTCAGCTGAATACTACGAGTATGTAGGCGTATTAGGAATTTCGTAATAGTAGAACTTTTTGTGAACGAGCTCGTCCGGTGAAGTACTGCCACGTGCCTATTTCTACTGCAAAGCAGTAATGTATTAGTTACTGTGTTTCAGTTTCAAGGGTACGGATGTCGGTAAAATTACAGTCACATGAGACTTAATAATTTAACATCGCAAGGTTTTTGACGCAGTGTAGTTTGTCAGGTTTTTAAAGAAATTTGTGGTAGTCAGAGGTGACCGCTTAACACCAAGACCTCGTCGTAGTTGCGTAACCTATTAACCACCAAAAGAAGAAAAAACACCTATATCCATCTTTATTACCCTTAAAAGATTTAAAGTCTTCGGCGAAATACTCAATGGGTTTATTATTTACATTTTAATAGCCCAGCAGGTGTCTTTGAAAGCCAGTCGCTATAATAGATACCACCTTCGATAGCATCATCACTGACTCTCAATAGCGATAGTAGTCAGACAATAGTCTATCATAAACTATCAAAAAAATTGATGACAACTCTGATTTCATCAGGGACTATCAGCTATTCAATTTATATTTAGTCACGCGCTGAAACCAAATTATCGCACAGATTTAAAGGTCATTGGATAAACAAAATAACGGAAGCTGTTAATAACATTAATATAAATTCAATAGCGTAAAAAAACTATACAAATAATTCAAAACTTGGATAATCAACGCCTTCGTTTGTTTACCTTCAATGATAGCGGCGGTAGCTGTATAAATTATTGGAAAACTTAACCCATTTCTTCCAATACCCCGAGGGGTCGTTGTCTTCATTCCACTACATTACTTGATGGCTTTTGTTAATTAGTGTTTATTTATTGGATTTTAATGAAGTTCTGATTATGGTTCATATACAGCTTCTGGTTAAAGTATTGTTAATTTATTGTTATAACTATTTCTTGTATAAAAGGTATTTTTTAATTAGCGCACAATATTGAACAGGGTGCTTTGGAATCAGAGTGGTTTGAAAAGTAAAATAATATAGGGTATAAAATGCTTAAAAATTGTGGATTTCTGTTATTGGTAGTCGGGTAAAAATATTAGTTGTTTGTTCTTATTTATCGTCTCATACTTACAGGTGATAAATGAAACAAGCTGCAGGTATAATGTTTCAAAGTGGTTGTCTAATACACAAGGAAGTGTCAAATTCAGTAGAACCGTACACTATTTCCTAACTAGTAGTTCTGCGAACAGTTAGACCTTAGCACAGTATTATCAGCGGCGTTTTTTGGCAGGCTGAGGTATCTGCAGATGGTACCAAATGTTCTGGCCCAATATTACCAAAATCGTCCAGCTTTTAAACTTCAAAATCTATTATCTTTAACCAATTGACCAATTATGCTCATATTTAAAATTCCACTTTAAAAGCGGGCACCTAATGTGCGGACAAAAATTTGTCAAAATCGGTAGGTAAGTAGCGCCGGAGCAAACTTCCCCCCATTTAAGGAAAGGTACCCCCTACTCAAATATCACTGACGACAAAAATCTAATAAATATTAGAACATGCATATCAAGTTTGGTCAAGATAGGGTGAGAAATGTGACCTGTAGACCAATATATACGGACAGATAAAAGTCAATTAGGCCAGTTAAAGCAGAGAATCGTCGCTCGCACGTGACGAAGTGGGCGCCTGATAATTGGAGCACTCGTTCCCATATCAGCTACAGTGCCACCCAGAGATTAAATCTGAAGTTGTGTGTAGCATTGCACTGGTAACCCCGGTACATTGATGATTTCTATAGTCATTCCACTTCTACTGCGCACTTAACACACTAACGCATTACTGATATCCGGCACTACGGTTGTACAAACTATCATTTCATGCGCGAGAGGCCTACGATTTACTAAGTCCGGTTTCCTCACCTTATATGATTCATATCCCGACGGCAGAGGGATATGAATCATATAAGATAGATTTACTAACTCCGTCCCATCACGGAGGAAATGAATGAAAAATGACCACATTTAATTGATGAATTTTTATTTTTGACAGAAACGTATAGTTATATCTTAAGGCGAAATGAGTTCCAAATTTCATGATTCGACTTCGCGAAAACTTAGTTTTACGACGCTTAAACTTAATAACCAAAGTTCGAAAAAAAACGTGGTGTAAATTCAATATACGTCCTTATGAAGTATGGGAGCCAATACACGATTGCGCAAACTTGGCTCGATAGAAAAAAATCGGCAACTTTCCCTAAATTTTGCAATTTTTCTTACGTGCTTCGTGGGAAAAAAGCATTTTTATTAAATTACAGGCCAATATATTGCAATGAATGTATCATATTCGAATTAACAATGAAATTTACTAGTGAACTATGGACTCCTTTATCATTAAAATTTAATCATTTCATTGTACGAAATAAATATAAAAATTATTAGCACGTATTCAATTGAATTTTCGCATTAAATCGTCCATTCTGGTAAGCAATTCTAAACCCTATGTAAAGCCTCGTAAATTGTTTTAAAATTAGGATTGGACCGCGCCTTAACCGAAGTTACAATAATATAATCATTTCCGTTCGACGAGCTTAAAACATCTAAATAAGTAAATTAGGGGTCGAGCTGAGGATGCTTGTAGAATCAAATAGAGACATCTTGTAGAGGAAAACATATCTATTTTTTTATAAATTGTAATTATTAGTAGGTAGACTAAGCTTATTAGTACAGTTTATGTGTATCTTCGAGGCCTCAAATTCTGAGATACAAGTCTTAATTCGGAGACATGAGGCTTCTTCTGGCGGTATGACCTGGTTGCACATAATTCTATGTTTATATAATAGGAAAATAATAACATAGTATTTTACTCTTTCATCGGACTGTGCTTTATGAAATTAACTTTATTATTATTTAGTTATATGAGCCAGTGCTGGATCGCATTGTAACTGTGGTCAGTTCTTTTCCTCTTTAATATATATATATATAGCTTTCCACCAAAACTAATTCTAAAATTGAATATTGTCTGCGATAGTTAAACACGTACTACAAATTGATATGTAGTATAACTTTAGTAGATATAACTTTGTTCAGACCCTTCAGTTTCAGTTTATAGGTAATTTGAGACAGTAATATTCATTGCAATTATCTTCACCAAATCATATGAATGTTTAAAGTTGGGGTAAAATCAATTTAAACATCATAGACTTTTTGAATACCAACCGATCGTATGCTAATTTATTGAACATTATCTCTCCACTTCGCTATTCGTCCTTTTTTCTCCGCCTATTCTCAGTCAAACCTCCCTACTTGCCGAATAAGCAATCGTATAAACTTAAATATTTAAATCTTTAACCCTCATAAAGACTTTACTTGAAAACATTGAATTAATTTTACGATTTTTGTTTCAGATGGATCGAGAACGTCTGCATATAAAAATATTCGCTACTAAAACTTCGATACTAAAGCTAAAATATTCAAGTCATGCTGCTTAAAACTCATTTTTAAAAGTAAATATGGACAAGAATAAAAAGAAGAATCATGTAAATGGAAAGTATAATAAGAACAGCAAACCTGAGGCTTACAGAATCGAAGATGAAGTCACTACGTGCTGTTTCTGCATCAAAACTGAAACAAGTAAAAAACAGAATCTTGTCACTGGATGTGCAACAAATGTGGGGATATTTGTTTTATTACTGGGATACACCTTGATTGGTGCATTCATATTTCTGGCAATAGAAGGAAGTGCTGCCAAAGTTCACCAGAAGACTCTAGCGACAACATCGTATCAAGCCAATGAGAAATCAATTGCATTATCAAAGTTAAACGGTACGATATCTCAAGCCAGTGCTGAGTTGCGATCACAAACAGTGGAAAGTATTTGGGAGATCACAGTTTCTTTGAACATTTTATACAAGGAGAACTGGACAAGACTAGCTGCACAAGAAATTGCAAGGTTTCAAGAAAAATTGGTTGCTAGAGTTGCAGCTGATGTATCAGCGCAATACGGGGCTAGGGCTTTGGAGTCAGCCCCCGCATTGGTTGTGGACGACTACGAATGGAACTTTGCCAAGGCGTTCCTATATTCATTAACAGTCTTAACAACTATAGGTAAGAACTTTTTAAAATAGGTAAGTGAATCTTTTACAAATATGTTCATATGCTCACACTAAATACGTCCATTTATTTGCCCTTGTATTTCGACATTTAATTTAAATACTTAGCATGACATCATACGACTCAGCCAGGCAGGAACTGTATACAACGACATCCTGCGACCTTTATCAGGTCGTCTTTCTGCCTTATTGGCGGATAACCAGAAACTTCCGGACCAATTGGCCATCAGTTCTGCGTGCTATGTACCCTGCCTACTCCCACGTCAACTAGTTTATCCTCTGGGCTATGTCTGTAAATTTCGTTCTTCTACGGAAATTACTGATTTGATCAGGTAGAAAACCCCCGATAATGGCCCTCTCCATCGGTCTCCATAGCGCGATTTCAAGCTTACTCATGAGGCCCAATAGTCAGCGCCCACGTTTCAATGCCATTTAGAATTTACTTGATAAAACAACGTCGGAGTTCGTGGAGCAAGCTTAAATTATGTTTTTAATTTTCAGGATATGGAAGTGTGGCCCCCAGAACCGCATTGGGGAAAGCGGTAACTATAGGATATGCAGTAATAGGCATACCACTAACGCTTCTCTACCTATCTGTAGTTGGAGCATTACTATCCAGGCTTGCAAGAAGTGTCTTCAGTCGAGCATTATGCTGCTGCTTGTGCACAAAATGTGGATATTGCTGCCTCGACGAAAGAACTATGACGAGCAAAGAACACAAAGAGAAAGTGAGAAGACAAGATGATTATAGAAGTCAGTCACTGCATCTTCAAGAGCCTTACTACGTCAGATCTCCATCAGGTACAATAATCTCTGCATCGCAAGCCCACAACGCCAGCTCTAACTCTGTCAAGGACAAAACCCAGGGTTTAAACTTTTTGAGGGATTGTGACTCCACAAGCTGCACTGACACGGACTCCAAGCTATCTTTACGTGGCTTCTCCATTTTGGCACCCGTATGTTTGTGCCTCGCTGCAATTTTTGTTTATATCTTCTTTGGAGCTCTTGTTTTATACCAACTTGAAGGTTGGAGCCCAATTGATGGCGTGTATTTCTGTTTCATGAGTCTCAGCACGATTGGATTCGGACATTTAGCTCCAGGCGCAACTCAGAACAATGGTGCATCATCAGGAACAATATGGTTCTGTTCAATTTATATCATGACTGGGCTTGCTCTCACAGCTATGTGTTTTAATGTGCTGCACGATGAAATTGTCCACCGGCTAAGGCATCATGAGAAGGTTCTGAAGACTACGCAGAAAGTGATGACCTCAGATTTTCTGCACAGAATGTCTTGACGAGACGAAAGCGGGAATTTGTCTGACGAGACAATGTTGAACTCTGAAGGAGATTCGTTGCCTGAAGTCCTCCACCACGTCACAAGTTCTAGGTGTGAAGGTGGTGCGATCCGTAGGAGTGTGTATACTGTTAGAGAAGAACAGGAACCAAATAGAGTGACCCCCATGTAACTAGACGTTGTGTTTAATTCGAAGCTCAAACTATAATTGCCAAAACTCTGTGTTTCTAAATAACTGTAGATATTTGTAGGTGTGTGTATGCTAATGTTTATTTGTATAACATAACAAAAATGTAAGAATTGAAATGACTGACCACAAATAATGTTAATTATTTTATTTAGACTATTATTAGGATTCCTCTAGTTATTGTAAAGTCCAAAAGTATTATTAAAAATAGTGTTAGTGTTATTAACTGTTTAAAGTACCTAATTTTTATTTTCCCACCAATTATAAATTTTATAGTTAAATACTTTAAAGGCCAGTTAGCATTTATTAAATAATATAATTATTGTATTGTATTTATATACATATTATATAACGTATCAAGTAGATAAATGTTACTTGATAAAATGTATTGTAATGCAAAGTTGTTAAACAACATGAATATGAATTCCCATTTATGTTTTTGTAATGAACGTAGTCTTATTTTATTTATTAAAAAACTCACAATACCCCCACATTTCACAAAAAACACGGAAAGTAATTCACAGGTGTGATGTATAAAAATAGTTAATCCATAATAATAAACCTACTAGAATTTCCGTTAAAATTTCAGCTTGAAACGAGTCATCTACCTAAAACTGTACACAGCATTCAATAATACTCATCAAGTAGTAAGGCAATACGCCTGCATTGTAGTAAAGGACAAGGATAGCAATCAGGCAACCACAAGCGAAAGAGCCTAAGCACTTATTATCCGTGTTCTACCTACCAATCCCAAGCCGCGAGCATATTAGGTAATAAGATGATTATCGAGTATATAATTCGTAGTATCATTATAAAAAGGATAAATGGAACATTAACATACTTCTCATATAGCCAACAAAAGAGGAATTTATAAGCAGTTAAATTAAAAGAGTTACTTCTTCAAAACTTGTTTAACTTGACTAATTGATGACAATATTACTTATTTATTTATTATTATTATTAATTATCAATTAATTAATTAATTATTATTTAATATATTATTATTATTTAATTATTAATTATTTATTATCATTATTAATTACTTGAAACATAATAGCAAGTCAATTCATGCGTGTATAGGGAACCTCTTTGAATGTCGTGCCAAAATTAGTTTCACTGAGCACAAACGGAAGACGCTTCTGTGCTGCCTGTACGCATTTTCTTTTCATGGAGTTGAGTTTCTATTAGCAAGGGTAAAAAAATCTATGGCAAGATGCGATCAGTACAGATATATATAATATATATATATGTATCAGATCAGATGAGTCTCAGGCAGAAAAGACGCGGGGTGGTACGACACGACTTCTTTTTATTTCTGGGTACATAAATAAGGTTCTAATTTTTACAGGTGTGTAAGCGCGCATATTAGTTTTGTTGAGAAACAGTATAAGCTTTTTCAAAGTCTCAAGAAACAAATAGTTTGAGTTACATGTGTGTAAGCGAGCATATTCGTTTTTAGAGCCACTATACAAGATTTTTTATAGTCTCAAGAAATTGATAGTTTGAACTCAATCTAAAAAAAAACAGTTTGCGGGCCAGTCTTCGAGGACTGCCGATAGAAGTAAAAACTAAGTAACTAAAAGCGTTCGGTGACGATGACGCGAGTTCCATGATTTTTGTTCATTCAAAAAGTGCTCAACGCGCTTAAAAAAGCATTTACTTCAAAAAAATTAAACTCTTTGACAGCCTCTAAATTGTCAAGACGAATCTTATTAAGAGTTTTGCACACCAAAGTTCGGGGCATGAAGTCGTGCATAAGTATACTCTAACACTAGTTGATGGCCGATTTCTATAACCTGTTTATCGACAGATGGAACTAATAAATATATATCTCTAGTTATACAGTGGATAAATATAGGTCTGTGTAATGCAGCCGCCTTCGTGTGTGCTGATGTACCGTAAACACGTAAGTACCAGAAACACGAACAAAACTCAAAGAATCATTTTTCACCATTTTCAGTCAATTTGTAAAAACACAGATGCGACACAATAGAGATAACATTAAAATTAGGTACCACTAACTTTAATTTTATATCCATATCTTAATATAATGGTACTTGCATCTAGTTGCTAACTAACCGTGCAAAGGCCATCGATATACCTGCCGTCAGTGTCTTTGTTCAAGCTTCTGTATTATAAGGGTTGATAGATAATTTTATCCGCTAGTGGATCTAAAAACACTGCATAGTTCGCAAAAAACCGACTGCTATACAGCACAGTACCTTTTTATCTATGCTACAAATAAAAAAAATAATGCCGGGATCTGTCAAAATGACGACCGGTTTTCTATTTGTGTTTTGGTTTGTCAGTCTTGGACATAAGTGTCCTCAAACATTAAATAAGTCATCAGTTAAGTAGGTATGCAATTAGAGACATATTATATTGTTATATATAAATTAATTTGTGGAAATTATTTAGATCCCAAATGCATGTTTATTTTACGGCCACTCTAACTTCTTGTACGCGTCTTACGCGATCGGAGTTTGTCAATTGTGTTAACGGACTTTATATAAAATCATAAGGAGTTGATTTTAGGTAGGAATGAAACCTGTTCATTTTATACTGTTTATTTGTTATTATGGTGTACTTATTATAAAACTTTTGTAATAGAAAAAATAAATACTAAATGGTATGTGTTATTGTTTTACTTTTTATTAAATAACTAGCTGGTACCCGCGACTACGTCTGCGCAGGATTAGTACTTCAAGTAGCTTATTATTTCTCTAAGGCCTTTATTAATAAACGTTGCGTAAACATAGATTAGGCGTAACATGCTTTGTCTTGCTTTCACGCGTGACATGTACTGCAAGCGAAAAATTGACAGATAGATGTTTTAATTACTCCGGGTTTATTACAAGTTTATTAATAAGGCCGTAAGGGCATATCTTTCTTTATACCTAAATGTCAAAAAATATGTACATGGTCAAACGCAATTGCTATAATGGTATTATTTGAGTACATTTAAATACTTAGTATATCAAAAGTAAACAATAATTATAAAATAAAATTAATTACCATGGAAAAAAAACTGTCATTACATTTCGTCACCCTTGGCGGTATTTGTGCTACATTTCATCAACCTTGACGGTCACCGAACACGTCTAGTGTATCGAGCTGTCAAATTAATTTGGCTTTCGACCTCTCTTTTGACTAAGCTATTAGAAACTGACACACATTTTGACAGAACTGTCATCATTACGATCTTGACGTAGGCGGAGATCTTATTATTTTGTCTATGCTGTGCCCAAGCATATTACGCTTATTCACGCGCTTGGTGATGGTGATGAAAAGTATCCTATGTGTTAAACCAGTGCCTTATCTACCTCTATACCAAATTTCATCAAAATTGCCCCCGCCGTTTGTGCGTTAATTAGTAACAAAAATCTACATCCACACATCTGTAGCTGACCTACATTTTATCACTAGCTTTAATTTATTTTAAGTTAGCCATACACATACAAATATATTCATTTAAACAAATACATTTCACACTTTCATATATAAAAATAAATCATTACAATATAATATTTAATAACTTACACACCTACTTAATTTAAATATACTTATTTTATATAAACAATTAATCGTAATATATTACATATCATACATACGCGTTTAATAAAACATTCGTCTAACGGCAGGCAGTGGACACGCACGGTTTCTCACGCGGAGATGCGACTGTGCTACGGCGCAGAATAAACCATAGTTTGTATGCAGCGCGCCCGGTTTCTTACCGCGGCCCGCGCCGCACCGCGCCCGTCCTGCGCCTGCGCATGCAAGCGATCGCAGCGCGTCGCCGCCGACCGCCGGGCTGTCACCGCCCGCCACATGCTTCAGTCTGCATTGACTAAGATACGCGAAGCCCGTGTCGCTCGATCCCGCTCCACGCTCTCGTAATCGCTTACGTAACTTGTAATTGTAATACTACATGATTTATTTGTATGTGGCAATATAATATACGCTGTTTGGAAGACTTGCCTTTGCTGTTCCCACACTCCTACGGAAGAGAAGATCTCAAAAACAAAGGTGCTAAACTGTGCACATACTTGTGACCACCACTACTACGCGCACGCTAAAAGCACCCCCATACATCCATACATCCATACTCACAAACTTTCGCAATTTTAATATTAGTAGGACTCTATACACCTACATAAATGTGCAAGAGTGATTTGTAAATACGACGGTTAGTTATTTCTTAATGACCTACTATAAGATAAAACTATATGACTAGCAAATAAGGCCTGGAAATTACTTTGAAAATCATGTTATGAACCATAGTTTTATTACTAAGTTGTACAACTGCCGACAGCCCAGATATAATGAGATGAGAGCCAGCCGTCAATCTGACGGATCCATTACTAACTCGGGCTTAAGCTTTTGGTGGAGGTAACATCGTCATAAAACCTATAGCATTATGGGTGGGCACTTTCTGGTACCCGCCTTGCTAGCTACCACCCTCAAAATAAAAACGTGTTGTTAAGCACTACAGGTGTGTTCTGGAAGCTGCGCTTGCATGTTACTTGGCATTCTAGGTCTAGTGTGATATCACCTTCAACCGCAACATCACTGGGCATCAAATGAGATAGCAGTCAAACACTACTCCATCAAAGATTAAACAAACTAATGTTAGATAATGTACGAGTGATGAAATTGCCGCAGTGAACTCAAAGCATCACTCTAAAACCGTCTGGATGATATACATTAAACAAGTTATAATTATATTTAAAATCGAATAAACATATAACTATAACTAAATATTTACAAATAGTATAAATAACCGAATAGCATTTTATACATTTTTACGTAACAGTGTGAAGCAAGACGCAACTGCGAGCGCTCTGGACTGTTCTAGAAAAAGACCACCGGGTGTGGTTTCAGCTGTAGTTGGAATGATCTCACTTATTACAAGAGTAATTCCCGATTCTCATATAAAATTATATTTAAATATAACAATATATTTATATATTGTTTTAATAATATGAATGTAATATATAAATATATAAAAATGAGTATAAACCACGTTAGTGTTCGTCATAAAATTTCACAATTTCTTGCGTTGTGAAACTCAGTGGGCCTACCACGATTTGATTAAGTGTAACGTAATCGTATCGTTGACGACAAGATTACGATTTTACGGAATTTGAGTTTTATTCTCATTATCTAAGTCACTTTACTTACTACAATGTTTTTGAACAGAAATACAGCGGTCTTGTGGTTTGTTAAGGACATATGTTTTTAAAAAAATACTCTATGCAATTAACAAAGGAGTTATTTTCAAGCTTGATACGACTCAAGTGAACGTCTTTTAAAGTAGTTAGTAAATATTTTGTTTTGAATCTGTAGTGTGAAAACACTTTTATGTTAAGATTAAAAAGGCACGTAGAAAGTAAAAATGTTAGACGTGTCGAATGTAGTGCAGTACCACGCAAAACTTTCAAGTGTAAATGTTTTGGTTGCAATGCCACTATCATAGGGATATTATGTGTCGCTTATAATCAGGTAACGACATTCCTGATGGTAAGGAATCTAAATAAGTACATATATTTTGCTATTTACTAGTTATCAAAGAAAATAAACTCAAAGCTTAGGTAATAAACAATCCGACTACGGAAATAGTCTGCACAATAAAGGCGCATAAAATCCGCTCTCCTTTTCGGTTACCTCGCAATCGGGTTATTATGTACTACTAGTGACATATAATATATCGAAATTGGTTGAGCCGTTTAGTAGTCACGAGTGCGGAACGGACATACCTACATACATACATATACACGTTAAACATATAACCCTCCTTTTAGGCTTCACCGCAGTGGGGTAAAAACTAAAGATAATGGACAGAACAAATGACGTTGATACTTATTGTAGGCAACGTATGTACTTACCTTACTGAACTAAAAGCTTTTATAACGCGGGCTTTTACACCGAAAAGTTTCAGGAGTTGTGAACATTTTATGTTGCACATTAAAATTCGTATTTTATTAGTATTACACAATGTACACAGAGTGCTTGTTATACACTGACTATTAATCTAATATTTTAAACAAGCAATTCTTGTACATGTATAATTTGGATCTCGTAAACGGCTCCCGCGATTTTCTTGGAGTTAAGTATGCAGGAGGTTTCGGGGGCGATAAATCAATCTAGCTTGGTTTAATTTTTAGAAAACGTCGTGTTATTCGTGTTTTCAGGCCATGAAAAAAACAGTTTCTAATTTGCGTCCAAATTAGATTGCGTAACAGTCGCATAGCAAAATCCTGAATTGCAGACACATAATTATCATTGTCCAACTACCAAACTTTGTTCGTTGCGTACAAACTAGATGGCGTAACATCTGCATTGCAAAATCCTGAACCGCGGTGAAATAATTATTCTCGTAAAACATGTTGTGCTATTTTGTATACGTATCTAAATCTGCCAAAGCTCGGTCATCCAGATACTACTATATTATTAGGTATAAGTATAGAATTAATAATAATTGTTTATGTCATTATTTATTTTTAATAACTAATAATAATAGTGTATCTTATTTCACCGCTCTTCGATTATAGTAAAAGGTTTGCATTTGTAGCTTATAAACCACGTGTGCCTTTTTTTGTTCAACATCTTTAGGTACGTGGCCTTAAGGTCTCAAACTAGACAGGCTCTGTACTATGAAAACTAATGACTGATGTTCATAATTATTACATATATACACCAAGACACAGATCTAATCGATATTGTGCGCACAAATGTTTAACCTATTCGAGGCTCAAACTCGAGACTAGCGATTTAGAAGGCAGGGCTAACAACTGCGCCAACACAGTCCATATTGTTCCTTTAAACTTTTATATTCTTATTATAACACCGCTTTTAATAAAAATAATAAACAAAGCATGTTTATTAGAACTTCTTGTGTAAAAACTTCGTCTGTAAGTAGCAGATTTGTATCATACTGTACCATTGTGGTTGAAATTATATAAAATTTAATCCATTTTCTGATTTGAATTTAATCATTTAAATGTTTGTACATGCATAAGGACACGATCTAATATCAGACGAAAATCTGTGTAATCTTCCACCAAAAGGTGCTAAGAACCCTTATAAATAAATCACTTAGATTAAAATATTTACTAGACCTATGAAAATTAAAAAAAGAATTTCGTCCCTGTTAATTAAGTGCAAAGTCAAAGTCAATCAAATCATTTATTAAATTTAGGCATCAAAGACGCACTTATGAACGTCAATTTTTCATTATACATCAAGTACTTTAAAGACTACCGCCGCGTTCCAAAATATAAAGAGCCTACCGAGAAGAAGCGGCAAGAAACTCGGAGCCATTCTTTTTATATAGATGTTTACAATATTTCTACTTAGGTACTACAAATATTACATTTTATGGGTGGAAGCATGACAGCCTGCCAGAAGTGGAGTATTCCAAGCATCTTCTATATAATGTCGGACTTTATAATAAGCTTTTTATATCAAAACGTTTTTTACAGTCAACTTTAATTTGCCCTCGGTGAGCTCAGTTAAGTGTTTTGGGATTTTATTGTAAAAAAGCAACCAATTATTAGTCTTCGCATGTCTAAAACTAGGTACTGCTATCCTATTTGTATTTCTAGTATTAAGAGGGTGGTGATCACTATTTAACTTATATTTATGTAAATTTTACGAACATAAATAATATTTTCAAATACATATAAGGAAGGCAAAGTTAAACTGAATATTTTTATAATAGAGGGGGATGAGAATCAGACTGTGCACGCGATACCAAAATAATTTAACCTCGAGCGATTTTGTTCCCTTGTGACACAATGTACTACTTTAAATTTGTTTTTGTTTAAGATTAAAGCCAAATATAAATAACAAGAACCTTATTCCAGAACATCAATTTGGTTTCTGAGAAAACCATAACAAAAGCGCATCGAATCATACACATCATGTGTCATCATGTTTATCTTGATAGAACCCTTTTTATCTGACTCTTGATTTATCTATCTCTCTTTTTCTCTCTCTCTCTTCTTGTATTTTTAGGGGTTCTACTAGCCATTTTATGTTGTAAATCAAAATCAAGGTACACACGATACATATTTTATTATTGCTATCACCTTTAATAGAGTTGAAGTTAAGACGTACTCCTAAACTCGCAAATACAAAATATATAGCAAGTTATGCACCACTTAAAATACTATTGTTTAAATGAAAAATAATGAGCTTTACTAGTCTACACATAAAGTTCTAAATGATCCTGATACTCCTAGGATATCATCATTGGTGTTCTTGGTTCCGTTTCTGAGATTCTCGTTGACTGTAGCCATGTTCATCTCTTTCATATATTCCGTGTTTACTTTAGAACCAAGGACTTTGATCCAGTCCTCTGAAAATACAAAATTAAATAAGTAGTTTTTTATGAAATAGGTTGGCCAACGAGCAGTCGGCTCTCCTGATGGTAAGTGATACCGTCGTCCACGGACATCCGCTATACGCTATACCTTTGACAAAGGAATAGAAGGGGTGAGGATGGATGGTATCGGGGAGGGGGAAGTAGAAGGGGAAAGGGGAGAGGGTCAGGCCTCCAGGACCACCCACAGACCGACTGAAACGCAATAGCAAGCTATATTACTTCACGTCGGTGTTATGTGGTAGTGTGGTACTTCCTCGATCGTGCCGGGCCATTCGGCTGTAACTGTAACAGCGTGGCACTACCACCAACAAAGTAAGCGGAAGTAAGGTAAGTCGAAACGTTCTTACCGGAGTTGTTACTCTGACATTGGCCTAGTTACTTAGACATATGTAATTGTTTGATTAGCATAAAGTAATAAAATACATCATAACACTCGCAGTTGCTTCACACCTTTTCATTTTGCACAGATCAACAAGGTTGAGTACCCCTTTGCTGGTCATGATTTGGATGGGTGACCACTTGTAGCGATTTCAACTGAGCGCTTCTGTGCTTACTAAGCCGAAAGTCTCATTGGTTCAGCATAACAACTATTGTTAAGCTTTTGTGGAGGCCTTTTGGGTGCACTGCTGATTTTGATATTAATTTGGCAACTAGCCTATCCAGCAAACCAGCCAGCCAGCGTGGAGGATGGACTAAACTTCTCTCTCAGAGATAATGATTTGATTATTTACAGTGAGAATGTCATTGGATTATATAGTATAGAAACTCCTTTAGTTGAACACATGGCTTGATCCGTCCATGGACATCAGTCATGCCATGTGTGAAAAAAAAATACCATCAAGCCTTAAATAAAAATCAAAAAACCACTTACTGTTGATGTCGACTAACGAGTTCAGATCTCCTCCAAACTCTTTAGGCAGTATATCTTTAGGTATACAATCGTGTAATGAGTCTAGAGTCGTATGTACGCGTATTCTGTCCCCTATTTTCTTACTGAACATTTGTTTAAAAAGTCTAACCATAATTTCTATAGTTTTTGATGAAGTTATTATGTGTATGCCCTTCACCCTCATTTGGTAGCCTTCCTGGAAATTTTAATTGCAATATTATTAAATAATTATTGTTGTTGTTATCATAAATTTTTAAGTTGTTAATTCTTTATTGTGAAATCACATTCATGACATATAAGAAAGAACATACAATTTTTTTGCAAAATTCATGAAGCTGTTTACGCAGCAGAGAACAATCTTACATACTAGCAAATAAAATCGGTACGTAACAAGTACAATTTGAAAAATTTAATACCGACTTCCATTCTATTCAGTTATTGGAGTGTATCTTTTCTTCTCCGATCTTATCCGAATTTGATGGGACCACACGGGAAGCAGCAGCTTTCAAACAAAATAAGAATTTTGAGAATTGGTTTAACCAGTCGAAAGTTATGAGATAACAAACATTTAAAAAAACTATCGAATTAAGTACCTCCTTATTTTTTTAGATGTCGATAGAAAACATAAAACTTCTTCTGGCAGGTGCTATCATATTATCCTAACTTAATAAATACGAAATTGTGTTTGTTTGTTTTTTACGCTTTTACGCCTTAACTACTGAATGGATCTCAATGAAATGTGGCAAGGAGATGGAATATATCCCGAGGAAGGACATAATTATGATACTTTTTATCATCATCATCAACATTAACATCCATTTGCATTCGGGTGCAGCTAGTTAATATTATACATGTGAAAGTTTGATTGTATGTTTGTAATTCAATCATGCTGATTTGGATGACATTTGGAGTGGAGGTTGTTTCTAACCGGGATTCACACAAAGGGGACTTATTTATCCCAATTCAACAGATAATTATCGAAGGATCGGAATAATTCTACACGAACGAAGTCGCGATCAGATACTAGTAATAAGTAGGCTTTGACTACGACGACTACAAGACATAAGGCATGTTACTCTCATAGCAATTAAGTTTCACAAGGTGGAGACGACAAGGTTGGTACGAGTAAATAAAGGTTTAAAAGAGAAAGGTACTGACCTTTATCTACTAAGCTTGTGAAACTGTCGCGAGTTGACAAATGATCCGACAAGAACTCGTACTTAATATTATACTAGCTAGGTTCCGCGGCTACCGCATGGTGATGAAAAATATCCTAGTATGTTAATTCAGTATCTCATATACCTATCTACCTACCAAATTTCATCTAAATTCATTCATCTGTTTTTGCGTAGTTGAGTAATAAACATCCACATTCATAATATTAGGAGGATTTATTCGCAAAATAACAAATTATCATTTAACAATTAAAATTACTAAGAATAAAAGATATGAGCGTTCGAACTATCCTTAAAATCTATGGGTAAGTATTTCAACTGATCCTTTATCTTCGATAGACTGTTAAATATGCTGGCGGCGTTGCCTCACAAGATCCCAAAGCTGGTTATATGAGTATAAAGACCAGTACTTTGTTCAAAAAAAAATTTTTTCACCTGATGTTAAGTGATGATGCGATCGATGATGGAGCGCGCTTATCCAGAAGATACCTATGCACTCGTGTTTTGAAGACCCCCATAACGTACTTAAACGGAAACACCGACTCAGGCAGGGTGTTCCATTCCCTAGCAGTTCGTATGATAAACGAAGAAGTAAATCGCTTCGCTCGGGTAAATAGAATATCCACCATAAAGCGGTGGCGCTTCTGAGTATCTCTGGATGTTTTTTTTTACTTGGTCTAGAAATAAATAAATATTAATATAAAATTTTTAGAGAAAATTATTATAGACGAGATTTGAACCCTTTTGACAATCCTTGTCAAGCGTCATGACCGACAGACTATCGAACCACCCACCCAAGCATCAAATTTCTCTCTCTAGTTGAATTTCACCATCGTTTGACGACGAAATTCAATGTATCGAAATGCTTGAAAAGCTTTATCCAATCGAAAGAAGTTTATTTGCGTCGTATTAGTGTGGCAACCCTTTATAATTTTACATTACCTATAATTATGCACTAAAATCTGCTTAAACTGGAAACCATATTTTGTAATATTTTATTATTATATAGATATTTGAGGCTAGACTTCAAAGCCTTGAACATAGACGCAAAGTTCCCAGCTTATCGGTATTTTACAGGATTCACTTCGGAGAGTGTGCGATCGATCTTCACAATCTTATTCCCTCATCTCCTTTCTTTCATCGAACAACAAGACGTACAGGAACACGTCATCCATACATGGTCGAAATAATGCACGAAGTGCTTCAAATCTAGCTTCATAATACGTACGGCTGAAGTATGGAACAACCTACCAGCGTCTATATTTCCTGACATATACAATCTGGCAGTCTTCAAATACAGAGTGAATAGGTACCTTTTAGGCAAGCATGTACCACCGTCAACCGCGTCATCACTTTCCATTAGGTGAAACTGTGGTCAAATGCTTGTTTAACAAATGTAAAAAAAGTAAGAGTAAGAGATGAACTATATAATCCTTGTTAAACAAGTCCCCTAAATTAGAAGCAATCCCAGGTATAGGATTTGAACCTGCCTCTTCAAATTTAAAGCTTTTAAAATATAATTAATTAGATTAATATCGATTGTATGACTATATCCGTTTTATTTTTGCACTACCATTTATATGTCTAACTTTGACGATAAAATAAAAATAGAACTTACCGTTATGAGTAACATCATTTGATGCATTTCTAGTAAATTAATCTGCGCAACAAAATCTATAACGTTTATGTTCCTATAATCAACTATGCCGACGAATCCAGAACAATATTCATTTGCCCTTATGTGTTCGAAAAGCTGAAACAAAAACATATAATATAGCTTCCTTGTAACCTCTTTCTGATGGGTATGTCCATAATAATTCTATCAGTTTTCATTTCGAATTACATTTAAAAATTACTATAATTTCATTCAATTATGTTCACTTATTCGAAAAAGTCTTTAATATTCAAATAGTTATGTCTTTGGATTGCAGAACAAACAGGCCCAGCTGCTGTTAAGCGATAACCTCTGCCTATAACAGATGTATTCCGTCACAAGTAATAAACTGGGCTGCGCCCATCAACTTGAGTGATGTTCATATAAATATGAACAATTTTCATATAAATATGAACTTTACAATGTACCAAATGGAGGTCATAATCGTGTTTACAGTAGTAATAAAAACAAAATTGCCGAAATTTTACTCGAAACGGAAATAATACTACTACTTTTTACTAAAGAAATACACTAGCAAACACGTACTTGCATACAATAAATAAACAAGTGATTGTCACTATTTTGTTTATAGTCAAAGTCAAAGTCAAAAGCATTTATTCAATTTAGGCATCAAAGACTCACTTATGAACGTAAATTTTTCATTATAATGTACTTTAAAGACTACCGCCGCGTTCCAAAATATAAAGAGCCTACCAAGAAGAAGCGGCAAGAAACTCGGGGCCATTCTTTTTATATAGATGTTTTTACAATGTTTTTACTTAGGTACTACAAATATTAGCTCCAGTGTGTTGCCTTACAAAAGAGAACATAATAATGGTATCAGTAGGGCAAGACACGCTACACTTTGACATTTTAGTACACGAGTAGATAGATCCTGGAGTGATCAGTCCCAAGCTGTTTTATCCTCCAAGTAATCCGAAATTTTGTAATAACCTTTTTGACAGAGTTTAGTAATTTTAAACTTATTAATAGGCTAATCTCGGATAACATTGGGAACTTTATTATAGAATCGTGTACAGTGTCTCATAAAAGAATGACTTATTCTGTGGAGACGCGTACATGTACGGATAGCTTGTGCTTATTTCACGTGTTGATGGAATGAGTATCACTCCTTTTATCAAAACTGTTCCTGTTTTTCTTTCCATACATTTGATTTTCATAGATAAACTGAGAGACAACAGTTCGAATGTTTGTCTTTAAACTTCTGTCTAAGGGCAACTCTGGAAGCTAAACTGTAGATCGCTCGTATAGCCCTTTTTGCAGTATAAAAATAGAATTAATATCTGCAGAACATCCCCAGAGCAGTATGCCATAAGTCATAACGCTATGGAAATAACTAAAATAAACTATTCTAGATGTGTCTACATCAGTTAATAGTCTAATTTTTTTTTAAAACATAAGCTGCTGAACTGAGCATACTAGACAATTTTTTAATGTGGGGACCCCATTGCAATTTAGCGTCTATAGTAATTCCTCAAAAGACCGTTGACTCCACAAGGTCCAACCCTGTTCCATTCAATTGTATATTGGATTCAACTTGTCTCACATTTGGTATCGAGAACTTTATACAATTAATTTTCTTCTCATTGAGGGGAATATTGTTTGTATTGAACCAATTCACAACTTTAGGTAATGCATTGTTAACATTTAGTTAGTTTAATAACCGCCTTTTAATTTTAAATAACAGTGAAGTGTCATCTGCAAACAATGTATGACAATGCGGTTTTACGAAAGTTTTGTTTGGCATAAAGGTATGCCAAGGCGGCTTTATGGGATTAATGCGGACCGCTTCATGGTAAAATTAGTTATAGTAGCAGTAATTCCCCGGAGAAACCCGTTCCCGTACAGTTCTACGACAACTGCTAAAATATTATTTATTTATTTCTTTCTTTCTTTCTTTTTATTTTTATGGTATTATCTAATATGGTAAGGCTTGTTGTATGTGCAAGTTAAGAAGTGTGATACTTCAATTAGTACAGCTACAGTTATAGTTATCGAAAAACTTAATGATATACACTAACTATACGATATATTACAACGATTTTATAACGATATATATTTTATATGTTTTAAATGTTTATCGGGACTTATCACGTATTATTTAATATAGGTAAAAATATGTACCTTTCGCTCGACGTTTCCGTGGTCACGAGCTGACTGAAAACTGCGGGTGAGTCCGGCGAGAAGAGCGGGTGTTTTGTTCTCCTACCCTCACTTGATCTTGAAAAATCGCAGGGTTGTCACTACGACACGATTTTTGCGATATATATATATTTATATATATATATATGGAAGGACAAGGACATGAATCATGTCCTTGTCCTTCCATATATCTAATCATCAAGGACATGATAATTCATGGTCACATGAAACGTTTAAAAAAATAAAATTAAAAAAATACCGTTAAACTACAGAGGAAACCTTCATTCTATGAATGTGCTATAACTCGAAAATTATGGACACCGTCCGAACGGGGTTAATGACCCAAAGCGCCGCGCCGCGTTCAAAGGAATCAAGCTGCGTCCGAACGGGGTTAATGACCCAAAGGATGCCGCGAATGCCGCGATCGTCGGCCGCCCGCCCGGCCGCGCCGCGCTTTTATTACTAAACGCGCGCCGCGAGTGACCATGTTTATTGTTTTGAGTAGACAATTAAAGTTAAATTAGGTAAATATTAGGCACCTATTTTTTTTTCTTAATTAGAACCAGAATCGAGTACTGAGCACTATATATCAATATGTAAAGTGTTCAACCAGTCACCCTGTATATATATATATATATATATATATATATAATATCGTTATAATATATCGTTAGTGTAATTGGCCTAAAGCCGTGCTAACTGAATAAAATAAATAAATAAACTTGCTATTTTTATATTATACGTTAGTAAATAATGTTATTTTTTATTAATAAACTGATTCTCTTTAATCTATTTAACTTAAAACAGTCTATTTGTCTTCAACTAACTATAACCGCAACCTCTAAAAAAAGCGCAGGAGGCGGAACCCCCTAATCATAATAATGTATTTTGTATGATTACTCGATCATCCCATTTTAATGATGCTCTTTTGTACTTAAGGACACTTTTAGACTCATCATTGATGAAGAAGGTTGTATAGTTTTTGACGTGTGGTATACAAAAACTTAAAGCAAAAAAGTGAATAGTAAGTCAAAATACCTTAGCTGCAGTTATAATGGACTTTTGATAATTAAGTTGTCATAAAAAAATAAGTGTCTATATAAGATCACAAAATAACAGCTGCATACTAAATATTAAACATGTTTTTTATTAGTATCGTACAAACTGCTATTTGCATTGAGTAAATAGATCTTGGTATTTTCTCCTCCACGCCTTCAAAGCAGCTTTAATACTCCATAGTTTTCAAGCTTAAAGCTTTGTATGACTTTATAGTAATAGAATCATACATGGCGCTTGACATGATTCCTTATATTATTTTTCCATCAGTACTTTTTAGTAGTCTTTGAAAAATATTGTAAAAAGGATATGCATCTTATTTTACCAAAGTTCCAAATGCATATGACAGTCTGATCCGTTTTGTTGTTAAACCATCTTTAAGGATTTTTCCAGCGTATATTCTGTAGTGATCTTGAGTCAACTTAGGCAGGAGGGCGTCGACGCTGGAACAAAAAATAAAGCGTTTGTGATTCCTCATATTGCTTTAGTTTATCTTCACACATAACCAAGGGCAAATGAAGGCGGATTAAATAGTGCTGAAAGGCAGTAAATATATACACAAAAGAAATTTCAAAATAGTACCCTCCGTAAATGTGACATGCCCGACTCTCATTAAGTACTCGTAGTTATTTATTACAATCGGGTGTTGTACCAATTTCTAACTTTTTTTGGTATCCGTGTCTATAAAGTACAAGTACAATTTGAAAAATTTTATACCGACTTCAATTCTATTCAGTTATTGGGGTGTATCTCAATTATTACTGGACCAAATTTTTTGAAATTAAATGGGACCACACGGGAAGCACCTGCACGCTTTCAAACAAAAATAGAATTTTGAGAATCGGTTCACCCAGTCGAAAGTTATGAGGCAACAAACAAAAATAAAAAAAAAACAGTTGAATTGAGTATCTCCTCCTTTTTTGGAAGTCGGTAGAAAATGAAACCTTATAGGATCTTTTTTTGCTGTCTCAAGACCCTATTTCAAAGAGACTCCTCGCATGACGAGATGACAAAAAACGTTGGAAAATCAACCTTATGTACAAGGGCGATATGTCTTAAATTATTTGACATTGGTGAGCTCGTCGACGAGCACATCGTTAGATAATCGCACGGCTGTATCTTTCATCTGTGAAAAAATCGAACTTGTAAGTCAACGCGAACAAATGACTGTTTATTCGCATATTTTGAGATATTCACAAGGGAATCAATACGTTTACCTAAAATTTGGTAAAAAGCAATGTCTTACAGCACATGTAAAGGAAAAATCTGGAAACTGTAAATATTTAGTATAACTAAAAAAGCGAGTTTACTATTACAAACTTATTATTTGCGGTTGGTGCAATAGTTGTGTTTTGGGATCGAACGGTAAAGTTAAGTTTGTCCTTTAGTCTAGACTGTCTTTTAATTAGAGCAATAATGTCGGTACGATGGTGTGGTCATTTCTTTATGCATGGACTCGTACGTTTTACATTTGTCATTGCTAAAGTTAATTATGCTATTAACCCGTAGGTATATGCAGCCGCCATATTTAGCCAATAATACAAAAGTTTAATTCAGAAGACATAATACGATTCCGGCAAATGTAACTTGTTTGGTTTAAGGTACGCGTCCATTGACCCGTGCCGAACGCACCGCACGCACGGCTCGCAACCGAACAATGCCGGCTTTTGATGCGTGCGGTGCGGAAAATAGACGCAGCGCTATGTAAAACCAAGCAAACTACAAGTACAATTTGAAAAAAAATATACACACTTCCATTCTATTCAGTTATTGGAGTGTAACTCAAAAACTACTGGACCGAATTTGATGAAATTTAAATGGGACCACACGGGAAGCACCAACTTTCAAACAAAAAATAATTTTGAGAATCGGTTCACCCTATCGAAAGTTATGAGGTAACAAACATATAAAAAATATATATACAGTCGAATTGAGTACCTCCTCCTTTTTGAAAGTCGGTAGAAAATCCGTTGCGTGCCGTGCATGCGTGCGTCCGGTTCGGGCTAATGGACGCGTAACTTTACACTAGCGCTTCGAGGGATTCGAGGATAACAAGTTGGACACTAGCCGAAGTGTCCTAACACCTTTTTTTTTGTTTATTTTTTTTTTCCCGCATTACGCATCCCCCCCCGTTGGGGATGAGGGGGGTATGTGGGACTCCCCGGCAAATGCCAGTATACCCACTAAACGACCCAGCGGCACTCCGGCTTCGTATGTGTGGAGGAGAACTGGGGAGTCGGCCGAGCCTTTACGTCCAGTCCCCCACCGACGAGCGCCCGCTTTTACAGCGGGGCCTGCACGCCCCTCCCACCAGGAGGAGCCCGGGAATGGCCAGGAGTGCTTGGCCATTCCCGCCCGACGGAGGTGGTGAATGAGTGCAATGCGAGAGAAGGCACCCCCGCGCCTATCCCTCGCTATTCACCACCGGGGAGAAGGCGACTATCATTCAATCGCCTTCTTCCACCCCTTCTTCGTGTACGCAGTGGCGCCGCAAGGGGGTCATCCTCCCTTGCGCGCTCTGCCGCCTCCTTTTGGGACATCACGTCTTCACAAAAGGAGGAGACCGCTGCCCAACTGGGCAGCGGTCTCCTCTCGCCTCCCTCACCCTCGCCCTCCAGCATGGCAGTGACAACGCTGGGGAGCGAGAGGTCCGGCCCGACTATGGCAACCAAATTGTGGCGCAGCTCGGACCACGACGGACACACCTCGAGGGTGTGCTGCGCCGTGTCTTCCGCCGCGCCACAATCATGGCATGCCGGTGTTTCCTCCCTTCCGATCCGGTGCAGGTATGATCCGAAGCATCCATGCCCGGATAACACCTGCACCAGACGGAATGATAGGAAACCGTGGGACCGCCCGAGCCAGTCTTGTAGGACTGGCCCGAGAGCGTCCAACGTACGGCGGAAGTGTCCTAACACCTAGTTTTATCATTTATAGCTACCGATTTATGATAGCCATGATATAGATATAGATAGATTGCCGTGGCGGTGCCGGCTTAGAATAGCACCCCCCCCTTAACTCTACCCGTGGGTGCCGTAGAAGGCGGCTAAGGGATAACAAATCAGAAGGTGGGCAGCAGCACCTTCACAGTCAAACACACACAAACTGCGCTCGCCAACCCGCCTGCCAAGCGTGGCGAGTATTGGCAAAACCCCTCAATGGATTGGACAAAAAGAACCAGGCCCCCAGTCCCCGGCAGCCCCGCTATTCCTGGCTACGGTAGCGGCCACGGTAACGGTGGGGCAGGGGGTGCTAAGAATCCCCGGCAGACGCCCGGCTACCACCCCCAACGACGACGACTGGCCCTGGTAACACACAACATACGCACGATGAGGACAGACGAGAAGATATATGAGCTGGAAGAAGAAATGAGTAAGCTACACTGGGACATTGTGGGGTTATCTGAAGTCCGTAGAGCGGGTGAGGACACGATAACCTTAAAATCAGGTAACCTACTCAACCACCGGGAGGGCGACCAACAGTCCCAAGGTGGTGTCGGGTTTCTCGTCCACAAGTCCCTCACTAACAACATAGTTAAGATCGATAGCGTTTCCAATATGGTCGTATACCTAATACTCAGAGTATCCAAACGATATTCGCTGAAGGTCATTCAGGTATACGCACCGACGAAGTCGCACCCGGATGATGAGGTGGAGGATATGTATGAGGACATTAGTCGGGCCATACATACCTCTGAAACGCACTTTCTAGATAACAACTAGAAACTACTAACGCGAAGTTGGGTAAGAGAAGCGAGGATGAATTGAAAGTGGGGAAATTTGGCTATGGACAACGGAACCGTAGGGGACAGAGGTTGGCCGACTTCCTGGAGAAAGAGGGACTCTTTATGATGAACTCTTTCTTTCAGAAGCCACCTCACAGGAAATGGACCTGGCTGAGTCCCGATGGTTCCACGAGAAATGAGATTGACTTCATAATGACCACCAAAAGGCAAATATTCACTGATGTCTCCGTGATCAACAGGGTTAAAACCGGTAGTGATCACCGAATGGTAAGAGGCACAGTGAATATTAATGTCAAAACTTGAGAGGTCTCGTCTGATGAAGTCTACGCTCCGACCCACTCATGCCCGTATTCAAGACCCCGAGAGCTTTCAACTTGAGCTATCCAATCGCTTCGATTGCCTTGAGAACATCGCTTCAGTGGACGAGATCAATAACAGGTTAGTAGAAACTGTCCATACAGTGGGTTCCAAGTACTTTAAACCCCACCGTACAGATAGGCCACAGAAACTCTCCAACGATACCCTCAACCTCATGGCTGAAAGACGCTCATTAAAACTGCAGTCTTCGGATGATGCTGAAGCATATAGGCTGCTCAATAGATATGGAAGTCCTTGCGACACGACATCAGGATCTTTAATACAAACCGTATTAAAGAGACGATAGAGCGGAAAAAAGGCTCCAAAGTGTTTGCAAGAGACATGTCTATTGGGCAAAGCCAGTTGACGAAGTTGAAGAGAGAAGACGGCAGTGTAGCGTCGACCAAAGCGGAAGTGTTAGGAGAGGTAGAGAGTTTCTACGGACAGTTATACACCTCGGTCGCTAAACCTGTTAGCAGCTCGGTCAAAGACCCAAGAGCCAAGCTGACCCGACATTATACCGAAGATATCCCGGACATCAGCCTGTACGAGATTAGAATGGCCTTGAAGTACATCTACCTGTGACTGACAGTCAAACTTCGAGAAAGAGGTCAATCGTCGAATCCAACTCGGCTGGGCAGCGTTCCGGAAACTTCGCGAAGTCTTCTTTTCAAAAATACCCCAGTACCTCAAGACAAGAGTCTTCGACCAATGTGTGTTACCAGTGATGACTTATGGCACTGAAACGTGGTCTCTTACTATGGGCCTCATAGATAAGCTCAAAGTCGCACAACGAGCTACGGAGAGGGCTATGCTCGGGGTTTCTCTACGTGATCGAATCAGAAATGAGGAGATCCGTAGAAGAACGAAAGTCACCGACATAGCCCAGAAGATTAGCCAGTTGAAGCGGCAGTGGGCAGGGCACATAGCACGCAGAACAGATGGCCGATGGGGCCGAAAGGTTCTGGAGTGGAGACCACGAACCGGCAAGCACAGCGTAGGTCGTCCACCGACACGGTGGACAGACGACCTGATTAAGGTCGCAGGACGACGTTGGATGCAGGCCGCTTCCATACGGTCCTTTTGGAAAATCATGGGGGAGGCATATGTTCAGCAGTGGACGTCCTACGGCTGAGATGATCATGATGATGATGATTTATGATAGAAGGCGTTTAAGGCTATTATAATACGTGACCTAGCTAGCGATGTGCGTAGGTAGGTAGTAGTCTTGGTCAGCCCACAACACTTTCTCTCAGCCGGATTTTATATAACCTGTTCAATAATAGTATTATAGATATCAAAATTTGACTTTCAAACTTTTTATAACTGTTAATATCCGCAACGTTCTGGCATGTATTCGACCGTTTATTTCACTACTAGCTGCGCTCTGCGGGACCACTCGCGTATTCGGGATAACTAATAGCCTATAATATTCCTTATGAATTTGGCTATCACACCCCATGACATAGGCTGACGCCTATTTGAGTCTACACTACACGAGTGCATAGGTATCTTCTGGGTAAGCGCGCTCCATCATCGATCGCATCATCACTTAACACCAGGTGAGACAGTGGTCAAGTGCTACCCAGGTCCGTATAAAAAAAGTATCAATGTTTGCAAATGCTTATGTTAGTTCATGTAGTTTACTCGTAAGCTAAGCTTACGAGTAAACTGTTTAGTAATGAAATGTAAACCATCTTTAGAAACTAAACATTATTGTCATTCTAATATTATTAAGAAGTACCTATTTATTTTTCATTTTTATTGTTGCTTTCCACAGATTAGCGTGTTAAAACAAACATACAAAAAATCTAGTTTCATATAGTTAAGTATAGATATGCTAGCGCTCCGACCGTAGATATTTATCATCTCATTATATAAAGATGGATTACCACTCACTCACTGACTGACTGACCGAAATGTTTAGGTATGATGGAGCAATGGGGGGTATAGAAGAAGTAGGGGAAAAGTGTAAGTTCTGAAACCGAGAGGAAAAATACTGGGTGAGCTGAATGTGGAAGTGTGGTGGAACAGGTCAACGGCTCTCGGAAACTATAAATCATAGGGGGTAGGTGTCAAAACTAAAAATGAACAAAAACCTGGGCAACTACCAAAAATTAAAAAAAACACATGCCTTCCAAACAAAAGACGATCGCTCCCATACAAAATGTAAATGCTTATAATTCCTAAACCGTTTGAGATAAGTACAAAGTGTTTGAGCAAATGTCATAGAGAATCGGAAGGGTAATTTGGTAAAAGTGTCAAAAATCCAAGATGGCGGATTCAAAATGGCGGCCGATTTGAAAGTTGGTCCGATCCGGCTCAAAATTGGTATCGGGGGGTTTTTGGGGTCCCACATTCGAAATATGAAAACCATTTTTTGATGACGTCATTTTTCAATATGGCCGCCATACAAATGTTTTTTTGGAATTTCAATGGGTAATTTCTCCCAGTGGGCGTGATGGGGTTAATGTTTTAGTAAGGTTATATGTGCGGTTAGGGTAGGTGACTTTAGAAGAAACTAAATTGAGCTGAACGTGGAATACCAGGTAGAACTGGTCAACGGCTCTCGGAAACTAAAAGAAATAGGGGGTAAGTGCCAAAACTAATATTGACAAGCACCCTGGGCATTTTCTAAAAATTAAAAAAGAAACACACCTCCCTAACAAAAGACGATCGTTCCCATACAAAATGGAAATGCTTATAACGCCGCAACCGTTAAAGATAGGTAAGAGGTGTTTTAACTAATATGATAGGGGACCGGAAGGGCAATTTGGGTGATATGTCAAAAATCCAAGATGGCGGATTCAAGATGGCGGCTACCTTAAATATTAGTCCGATCCGACTGAAAATCGATATCTAAGGGTTTTTAGAGTCCCCAATTCGAAATATGAAATCCATTTTTTGATGACGTCATTTTTCAACATGGCCGCCATACAAATGTTTTGCCTGAAAATTTATTTGGTTTTTTTCTAGATGTTGGCATAATGGAACGCTGAGGTTTTGTAAGTAGAAAGTATAGGCAGTCGTCTTACGTCCTTAAGTGACATCTGAAATGAGCTAAATCTGAACCTTCTGATGGAACAGCTTGACGGGTCTTGGAAACTAAAAGAGATAGGGGGTAAGTGCTAAAACTAATATTGACAAGCACCCTGGGCATCTCCTAAAAAATTTAAACGATCGTACCCATACAAAATGTAAATGCTTTATAACGCCGCAACCGTTAAAGATAGGTACGGGGTTTTTAAACTAATGTTTTAGGGGAACGGAATTGCAATTTGGCTGAAATGTCAAAAATCCAAGATGGCGGATTCAAAATGACGGCTACCTTAAATGTTAGTCTGATCCGACTGAAAATCGATATCTAGGGGTTTTAAGAGTCCCTAATTAGAAAGATGAAACCCATTTTTTGATGACGGCATTGGTCAAAATGGCGAGGCCGCAGGCCGAGCTATATTGACGAGGCCGAAGGCCGAATGTGCTTCTAAGTGAAGCGAGGCCGAAGGCCGAGCGTCCTTCTAAGCGAAACGAGGCCGAAGGCCGAGTGTGCTCCTAAGTGAAGTGAGGTCGAAGGCCGAGCGTTCTTCTAAGCGAAACGAGGCCGAAGGCCGAGTGAGCTCCTAAGTGAAATGAAGCCGAAGGTCAAGCGTCCTTCTAAGCAAAGCGAGGCCGAAGGCCGAGCGTGCTTCTAAGCGAAGCGAAACCGAAGGTCGAGTATGCATCTAAGCAAAGCGAGGCCGAAGGCCGAGCGTGCTTCTAAGCGAAACGAGGCCGAAGGCCGAGTAAGCTCCTAAGTGAAATGAAGCCGAAGGCCGAGCGCCCTTCTAAGCAAAGCGAGGCCGAAGGCCGAGCGTACTTCTAAGCGAAGCGAAGTCAAAGGCCGAGCATGCTTCTAAGCAAAGCGAGGCCGAAGGCCGAGCGTGCTTCTAAGCGAAGCGCGGTCGTGTTTTGTGCCCACGAGGAAATAGAAGCCTTTCATGGCGAGTTCGAAGGCCAAGCTTTCGCCAACTTTTTTTCGAAATGTCAATGATCTTCAATCCATGTTAACATAGGTAATGTTAATAACCATGAACACAACTATTAGTACGAGTACTACTGATATGACATGCTACAAATAACCGTTTAATTTCCTTCGTATACTTGGGTTTGTTCTTAAAAACTTGAGTCCAGACAACCTCCACTCAGTGACATAAAAAGGGTGCAACGTCTTCCAAGAAGCTTAAGTGTCACAGTTAGCTGGAAAACTAATGAAGATATCTTAAGCTACTACTTACTTTTAAGCAATAAATATATATATAATAGGCTTAAAGGCCTTTCAAGCGGACAATAATACACAGATTTCGAAGGACAAGATCTTAATCATGGTAGAGATGCTTGCTGCAATGTATGTAATTAAAATAAATACAAAGTGTGGTGTGGTGTTCACACTTGGAACAGTATTTTTTTCAACTATATAGAATTACAACCTAGCTTATTGAGAAATGTATACTCTATTCTCTTTGGAATATATCAAGAGAAAGACTTGACTTTACACAATCACTAATTTGACTGTTTTTTAAAGTTAACAACTTACAGCAACTAAAAACATGAGTAGACATTTAATGGTCAAGATGTTTTGTGGTTCTGCATTGAATATCGCTATTAAATTGTTCCTTAAGTTAGGGCGGAAAATGAAGATTGGAAACAATAGATTAAATAAAATGTTGCATATTAAAGTTGTGAAGCTTTCGTAAAGGTAGCCACTATAGTTTAGATACAATCTCTAATACATGGTTGAACTTACGTACACCGTGAATAAAATGAATGCCAACGTATTTGTAAAGTTCTTCAATCTTAATTTATATTAATGCCAAAGAATGGAAGTAAAAAGCACTGCGACCCTCCTCTAGGTCAAACTTAATAGGCAGGTTTATATTGTTTATATTGTGTGATACGTAATTTGGTTTTCTTTAAGTGAAGATGTAGATGGAATAAGTATATTTATATGGTAGTGGGAGTTAGCCGAACAAAATTAAAACCAGTTAATTGCCTTGGTACATACTAAATCCAATACGTACCGAACAATGAAGTGCAATCTAATTCCTTAGTAGGTTTTACGACATATATACATCCATGTGAAAAAATATACATGGAATTATAAAATTTTCAAACAAGGGTTACCTACATTTATTATCACATGAGACGTAAAACGTTTACTGCTGAAGACATGCATACGGAACGACCATTTGGAAGCTGCATGCATCTAAGATAGTCCTGCGACCTTATTTAGTACGTCTTCCCCATTGGCGGTGGACGATCTACCTGCTCTACCAGACTCTCAGTCAGACGGACAGATGGACAAACGGATAAACAGCATCAACCTACGGTTGGATATAGATAGGGATATAATGATATACTACCACACTATTGCCTACCACATTTAGTTCAAAGAATTTTACCCTAAGACTTAACTGAAACCACACATTGAGTGTTATGTTTTAGTACTTATACCTTAGTTTTATTATAATATTATGATTATACATACATATAAAAAAATCATACGTATAGAATAAGAACTTAGCTTATTGAAATAGGGCGAGCATTTCTTCCTTTTTCCTTATAAATATCAAGAGAAGGACTTGACTTAAAAAAACGTTAAATTGACTACTTTTACAGTAAACAACTTTGAGAAAGTTCGATGGATTATTAATTATGTAGGTAGGTACGAACTGACCATTTTTTATTTTTGATATTTATACTGACCAATATAAACGTATTATTTGTGGCTCCGCAACACAGCTGATGATTGAACTATTTGCAACCAGTCCACAATATACACAGGCTTCGACGGGGTCAAGAGACGCGTACAAATACACACATGAGAGCTAATGCAATCTAATTCCTTAATCGATGTTACAACATCCAAGTATTTACGGATAAGGTTTAAATATTATAAACTGCCTTTCACCCGCAGACCTTCTTGCGTTTATAGTGACTTCCCGTTACAGGATACCTATGTGGCAAGATTCGTGAACATCGGCTCACTAATTTAAGCGTAGAGCAGAACAAACAAACTAATTAATTACGAACCGACAAATATTTTCGCATTTAAAATAATAATATTATATACTGATGTAATAGCTGAAAATAATATCTAAAACTAATAAAAATATAAAATACCTGAATACCGCTGGTATTCAATTCAGTAGGCTGGTATTTACACAATAATACATATTTTTGAGGTCTAATAATAAAAAAAGTGCTATCCATCTAATTTGAAAACCAAAATTTTTCCTATTGCATTTTGCCTTGCCTCTTATAAATTCATGGGATCACCAGAAAGTTTTGAGAAACTGAAAAAACACCTAAAATGGATACAATATTTTCAATAAATCTTTTCCGACAAGCACGTTACACTCCAATAACTAAAGTGTAGTACGCCTTTCTTGGTAATATCATCATTGGCGGTTAATAACAATCGATCAGTAAGTTGCAAGGTCACTAAAATGGTAAAAAAAATATTTACCCCAAAATGGAACCGATTTCAGCACCGAAAAGTGTAAAAGAACTTGTGGAAATTGGTACTTTTGTACTTTCATGGTACCGACTACCATTCTTTGTAACGGCAATGACCCGTTGACTTTGATATTGGGTCCGTTTCTACTAACCAAATGTTGCTCCAACTTTAACTGAACTGTAGCTGAACGATGACATTTATACGTTTTTTATTGTGCTATTTAAGTTAGGTTTCTATTGTTACAATAAACTTTAAATTAAAACCTAATATGATGTTAACTATATAGATCATGACCGCGACGTTAACGCATATCCGTATTATATTTTTATATAGGTAGTAGCGTTTAAGATGACGTTACGTTTCAAGTTGTCATCATAGAAATAGTAGAACAGCTTTTTGGGTTAGTATCCAACGGAGTCGAACTGATGTTGCAACTGAATAGATAGTTGAACGTTTTGGAAAAATAGAATTGGTTTGCAGATGCCCAAATTTATGAATAAATTAATTAGAAAGTAAAGTTAAATGATTAACCTTTTGCGTCTCAGAGACATAAATATACGTAAGTTTCATATATAAATCTTTTGAGTTTATTATCACGGTATAGGAAGGATTAATACATAAGGAAGTTGATTTAGGAACTTATCGATTTGTCCTAAATAGGGAAGCTAATCCAATCTTAGATGTGACCACCATTTTATTAAAATACTCAAAATAACAATTTTATATCTTGGCAAACTTAAAAGCAAGTGTTGGTTTATTTGACACAACAGAAGGAACAGTGTTCCACATGTTACAAGTCTCCACGAGTTCTACCTACTCTACCTATAACTACATGTCAAACTAAGAGCTATTTTAGACACACAGTCAGACGTACAGATGGACAAACGGACAAATAGCATCAACGGACGGTTGGATATGGATACGCACATAATATGATGATATACAACCACAATAATGCCTACATTTATTTTAAAGAAATTTACCCTTAGACTTAACTGAAACTCACATTAAACGTTATGTTTTAGTATTTATAGATAGATATTAAAGATAGGTAGGTATTTTTTCAAAAGAAAGTAGCAATACTTAAGTTCTTACAGTACAAAAATCTTGACAGATATGTATACATCGACGTATTATTGGAATCGTAAACTTTTTATAAACACATTAACACACATGTTAACAACCAGTCTGCAAAGAGATTATAAATATCACACTTATATTATAAACGTGAATAAGGGCGTGTATATTTTCATTGTTATAAACTAAATATAGATATAAATATATATATAATATTCCATATCGAATAAGAACTAAGCTTATTAAAAAAAGTAGAGCTCTTTTGATGTTTCGTTGAATATTTCAAGCGAGCGACTTAACTAGACTTGGCAAAATCCCTAATTTGACTGTATATACAAAGAGTAAAACTATTATAACTTTGTTTAGAAATTTACGAGTCTGATCCTAAAACTCTGTGTGACGCCGAACTACAAGCCTGCGCTGATAGCAGGGCAAGAGCAAGAGTCCGAGAATGGAAACATTTTAGGATACTTTTGTTTTGGTGTATCAATTGATAAATAATAATATGTTTGGAGTGTAAGACAAACCTAACAATATCGTTGTTGATAAAAATCTATTAAACCGTTTTATCTGCAGAATGATCGTAATTATAGATCTTACGAGTACACACATCTTAATACATATATTATAACTGTCTTTCATGCCGTCGGATACTAAGTACCTAATAAACGTACACTGCCTAAAAGTACATACACACCCTTAAAACATAGCTAACCCTCCTTTAGGAAGTAAGTTTTAAAAGGCAAAATAGGAAAGTTAATTACTACTTACTCAATGAAAGGACAACATTCAAGAATTAAATCCTCGCGGTCGTGTTTGATAACACCTCTGCCTAACCCTACGCGGATATGTAAGCGTGAAGATAACGTAGGTAACATACGTTATCTTTTAAATTTACTTTTAATTTATTTTTACTTAATTTTGAGTAAACCGGATTCATTTTATCCATAGATACAGAAATGTAATGCATTCAGTCCAGGGTTGCTAATGAACGCCCCCCGAGTGTTCCCGCCTTGCCGTGGAGGGGGGGCTCAGTAGCCGTGGCTTGGGTCACCACGGTGAAGCTAAGAGGAACCAATGGGCCTGCCAGTGATAGCCGATAGCTGGCAGGCCCGAAGTGGGACCGCTCCTATGGGCTTTGCCCTCCAGGTCCACACGGGAGCGGTCACTGTAGGTAGCGGTGGTGTATGGGCGCCACTGCAACTGAGGCGGGCTGCGGTGTCGTATGGGCGGCACCGCGGCTGAGAGTTAGGGGCTGCGGCGGGAGAGGAGTGCCGGTGTTACGGTGAGCCGCTCTCCCTGCCTTCCGCGGCCTTGACGGGGCCGCCACCGTTAGATGGCAGACGCGGTAGGGTCGCAGGGGAAGAGGACTGTCGGTATTGAGAGGCGCCGCTGTCTCTATCCTCTGCGGCCGAAGTAGCAGGCGGTGGGGCTACTCACCTGACCCATCGTAGGGGGACTTAGGGCGCCCAGACTTGGGGGAGTCTGGGGTCCATTTGCGGGCTAGGTCCTCCGTGGCGGTTGCGGCACGCTAAGTGTTCTGGCGTGCTGCAAGAGAGAAGGGTCCGGCAACGGTCAGCCGCGGCGGGTTCGCGGTCGTGTGCGAAATCTGTCCCGCGTTCCCGCCAAAAGTGGCAGTGACGGAACACCGCAGAGGTTTGGTGGGTATGCTGCCCTTCTGGCAGAGACTCCAATATAACCACCGTACTCCCCCCGGGGCCGGTGGTATCCATAAAGGATTACTCTTAAACCATTGTTTTAATCGGTCCAAAGATATTATATACGAACTGAAAGGGAATGTCTGATACCCCTAAGAGTGTGATTGTGGTGGGAAGTGTTGTGTGAGTTGCTGCATGTCTGTACTTACATAATTACTGTTAATGAAGTTGTCTCATACTCTCTATGGTTCTATATTCCTTGGCCAGTGGCGAAAGAAATGAAATTGTGGTAAATCATGATATTAAAAACGTCACTATCGAAAAGTGTGTGTTTATACATCTCTCTCGCCGTCACCAAATGCCTTTACCTGCGCATGGAATTAAGGAAATGTAAACTCGCCCCGCGCCGGATTGATTGAAAAATTAATTTGTGAAATGTAGCATACCGAAATAAGTGAGCAGGTTATTTTCTACTACTTATTTAATGAAAAGCCAGAATTAAACAGTTTTCCCTTCGTTGTTTGAATGTTATTAAATTGCGAAACGTAAGATGCAAGGGACTCTACTTACTGTGTTCTGCCGCGAATCATTAGTGCGCAAGCGTTAGGTACTGTACTGTAAGGGTACAGTAGCATGTGAAATCAGTAATTGTTATGTCATGGTCAGTATTATTTCTGTTACAAATTTGAGACGAAAGTTTGAGTAAATTTGTAGTGCAGGAGTTATGAAAAAATAATCTACTTATTAACAAAGTTGAAATCCAAAAAGTAGTGGGATGGAATGATACTTTTAATATTTATTCATTTTATGGTAAAAAAGAAATTTTAAACATACGTAAATAACAGCTAACCTATCACTGCAGTTCACAGATTATTCCTCTACATCTTATAGATGCCAAAGTACTCGTACCTACAGTATAAATATCTAAATAGATATTCTGTTTTAAATAAGGAAAATTTAAATATCAATGAAATAACAATGTTATTATAAAATATAATGTTCACACACTCGTAGGTACCCAGTACCGTAGAGTTCCAGGTGTTAGATGCTAATCTCTGCCTTTAGCAGATATATGTCCTCACAACTGCATTGCGCACGTAAAAATTAGACATTGTTAAGTCTCAATGTGCCTGTAATTTTACCCGCACCCATACCCTTTAAAACCAGAACACAATATTGCGAACGTTACTGCTTCGGGGTAGAAACAGGTATGGTGGCAGTATTCCCCAGATGAACTCATTCGAGTAGAATTCTACTGCAACTATGTAGTTAGGTAAATAGATAGATAGATTAACTCTTTATTGCAACACCACATTATAAAATATCACTAACAAATAAATAGGATAATGTAATTGAATACTATTAGTCAACTATAAAAATCTTAAAATTAAGTGTTACAATTGGCGGTCTTATCGGTCAGAAAGATCTCTTCCAGACAACCATGTTATTGAAAAGGAAGCTTGAATAAAAAAGGTCTCGAAGGATGTTTCCTTGGACACCTGTGGCGACTCTCGTGACACATTTACCACCGACCACACTTAGAAGTAGAACCCCTAAACAAAAATTGAACGGAATTCTGGTATGTACCTACAATATTTCGACTATACCACACTTTTTTTTCTTTTTAACTCCAGCTGACCGCTCTATCCTTGAGCCTCAATTGCACTAAGAGAAATGCTCGCTTTATAACTTGTATGGGAGTTATGATTTTTTACGCAACTGAATGCAGATAACTTTTCAAACTCTCAAGCTGGTCTCCAAGACTACTGCTCACGATAACCACTGCACTGAGGGGTTAGATCCCTTAACAAGCATACACAAGAAGCAGTTTTTTTTAAATTAAAATTCCGAATGACTTCTATGTCCCGACTTAAACTGTAATTAAAGGCAATATTTCTGCAATTGAACTTGTATGAAAATTTTGACTTTTCTGTTCAAATGGTTAAAGTTTAGCAACAAAAACTAATGCACAAGGACAAACGCGGGCCACTCGTGGCCCGCGCACCGCCCAAAAAAGCTAGTCACATTATATAAAGATGGATTACCACTCACTGACTCACTGACATAAATGGTACGGTATGAAGGAGCAATGGGGGGTATAGAAGATGTAGGGGAAAAGTGCAGGGGGGGTTCTGAAACCAAAGGGAAAAGTCCGGGATGAGCTGAATGTGGAAGTGTGATGGAACAGGTCAACGGCTCTCGGAAACTATAAAAGATAGGGGGTAGGTGTCAAAACTAAAAATGAACAAAAACCTGGGCAACTGCTAAAAATTAAAAAAAAAACACACCTCCTGAACAAAAGACGATCGCTCCCATACAAAATGTAAATGCTTATAATTCCTAAACCGTTTGACATAAGTATAAAGTGTTTTACCAAATGTCATAGGCAATCGGAAGGGTAATTTGGTAAAAGTGTCAAAAATCCAAGATGGCGGATTCAAAATGGCGGCCGAATTGAAAGTTGGTCCGATCCGGCTCAAAATTGGTATCGGGGGGTTTTTGGGGTCGCACATTCTAAATATGAAAACAATTTTTTGATGACGTCATTTTTCAATATGGCCGCCATACATATGTTTTTTCGGATATTCAATGGGTCATTTCTCCCAGTGGGCGTGATGGGGATTTAGGTTTTGTAAGGTCATATGTGGGGTTACGATAGGTGATTTAAGAAGTAACTGAATGGAGGTGAACGTGGAATACCAGGTAGAACAGGTCAACGGCTCTCAGAAACTAAAGGAGATAGGGGGTAAGTGCCAAAACTAATATTGACAAGCACCCTGGGCATTTTCTAAAAATTAAAAAAAAAACACACCTCCCGAACAAAAGACGATCGTTCCCATACAAAATGGAAATGCTTATAACGCCGCAACCGTTAAAGATAGGTATGAGGTGTTTTAACTAATATGATAGGGGACAGAAAGGGCAATTTGGGTGATATGTCAAAAATCCAAGATGGCGGATTCAAGATGGCGGCTACCTTAAATATTAGTCCGATCCGACTGAAAATCGATATCTAAGGGTTTTTAGAGTCCCTGATTCGAAATATGAAATCCATTTTTTGATGACGTCATTTTTCAACATGGCCGCCGTACAATTTTTTTTCTCTGGAATTTTTATCGTTGTTTTTCGACATGTTGGCATGATGGAACGCTGAGGCTTTGTAAGTGAAAAGTATAGGCAGTGGTCTTACGTCCTTAAGTAACATCTGAAAGGAGCTAAATCTGAACCTTCTGATGGAACAGCTTGACGGCTCTCGGAAACTAAAAGAGATAGGTAGTTAGTGCCAAAACTAATATTGGCAAGCACCCTGGGCATTTCTTAAAAATTAAAAAAAAAACACACCTCCCGAACAAAAGACGATCGCGCCCATACAAAATGTAAATGCTTATAACGCCGAAACCGTTAAGGATAGGTACGGGGGGTTTGAACTAATATTTTACGGGACCGGAAATGCAATTTGGCGGAAATGTCAATAATTCAAGATGGTGGATTCAAGATGGCGGCTTCCTGGAATAATGGTCCGATTTGGCTGAAAATCGATATCTAAGGGTTTTTAGAGTCCCCAATTAGAAATATGGAACCCATTTTTTGATGACGGCATTGTTCATAATTTTCACAATGGCCATAGATCGAAATTAGAGCCTGCGAGGCCGTAGGCCGAGCTATACTGGCAAGGCCGCAGGCCGAGCTATATAGGTCGAATGCCAAGAGTGCTTCTAAGCGAAGCGAGGCTGAAGGCCGAGCGTACTTCTAAGCGAAGCGAGGCCGAAGGCCGAGCATGCTTCTAAGCGAAGCGAGACCGAAGGCCGAGCGTCTTTCTAAGCGAAGTGAGGCCGAAGGCCGAGCGTGCTTCTAAGCGAAGCGAGGCTGAAGGCCGAGTGTCTTTCTAAGCGAAGTGAGGCCGAAGGCCGAGCGTGCTTCTAAGCGAAGCGAGTTTTGAGCCTACGAGGAAATAGAAGTCTTTAGTAGCGAGTTTATTTCAAAATTTAAATGATCTTCAAGACATCTGCCCACGTAAACATAGGTAATGTCATGAAATGGTATATAATAATATAATATAATATGAAATAATATTGTAATGTAATAGATGTCAATCTTGATGTGCCAATATATGGTACGTAGGTTGGTTTATCTTTAAGTTAATGTTATAATGTAAATAGTATAATTATATCGTAGTGGGATTGTGGGAGTAAGCAGAACAAAAATAAAACCAGTTAATTGTCTTGGTACATAGGTACTATATCCAATATGTACCGCACAATGCAGTGCAATCTAAGTTCTTAGTAAGTGTTACGATATATTACGTACATCCGTGTGAAATACATGGAACAGTCAACTTTTTAAGGAAGGGCCCCATTCATCTTAGTTGTAATTTATTTACTGCTGAAGATATGCATACGGAAGGACTGGATAGAAGCGGCATGCATACAACATAGTCCATCGACCTTGTTCAGTACGTCATCCACATTGTCGGTGGACTAATTACAACTACATATCAAACTAAGAGCTATTTAGACATACAGTCAGATGGACAGATGAACAGACAAACAACACACCACTGCCTAACATATTTAGTTCAAAGGGTTTATCTTTAAGATTTAACCGAAAACCCACATTGAGCGTTACACTTTAGTATTAATGAAATTATATACCTAAGTTTTAATATAATATGATTTTAAGTGTTAAAGCTTGTTTAGATATAACAAATCTTGCAACACATCCCCATACATCGATTAAAACTAACTAAGAGAAATACATTTGATGCTTGAATGGGGGCCTATAGATGGCCTGCCAGTCATGGCATTTGGCACGGATTGTTAGAAGATGCGGGTCTAAAACTCGTCCCTAGATACCTTACTACGTATTTTCCACTCTGAAATCGCAATATATAAGTTCCTACTGTATAAACGCCTTAAAAATATGTTTAATTAAGGTATTACGGGAGACACAAAGTAACGTAACGTTAGTAATGTAAAGTATATGTAACGTTTACACACGTAAACCCGTAAGGTTATGATAAATGTGACAATAATTTTATAAGCGTGAATATAGATATGAACGAGTGTGCAGGTACCTATTTATATTTTGTTTAGTAGTAACTTTAGAACATGTACTCACTCATACCCCCGTACTATATAGGATCCCCTGTGTCGCGGAACAAACCACACACATTAACACATCGAACAATTATAGCTAAAGAGCAAGCAAATAATGTCTGATACCTCTGCATTTCTTTGTTCAATTTGGCCGCTCTATCTAAGGTTTTGTAATTGTTTATAAAATATATGTATATTCACGCATCAAATTTATTTAGACATCTACTTAAGGTAGAGACGCTGTCTGTATACTCTAGGTATATGTTATAAGGTAGATAGAATTGAAATGCAAAAAGCTATTAAAAATATACCTTTGAATTAAAGAGTACCAACATTTATAAGAAACGCCTTATGAAACTTGAGTTAACTTTGTTGCAAAGATTTCATACCTCTAGATGTAAGTTTCAGTTTCATCAACAAGTTACCCTTGATGCTACCTCCATGTAATGGTAAATCTTAATTACAAACATGTAATGTCGTTTCCACTTCTTATGCTTAGCACGTACTTATATTCCTAAATGGCTGAAGTGGTATGGATTTTAAGGAGTCCGCATGGGGAAGTGGCTACCACACTCTTCTACCGCACTATTGCCAGTTATTAAACCGCCAAGCAGAAGTGTGCAAACATTACGTTTTTTCGGTTTGAAGTGTAATGATGATTCCAGTGAAATTACAGGGTAAGGGATTTAACATCTTATTTTCTATATTAAATCATGGTGACAAACATAGTGAATTGCCATCCAGTGTTTTCTACTGCTTGGTAAAAAAAATCTGAACGGCATTAAACTTTTATGGCAAACGACGCTTAACATTAGGCGAGCTACCTCTTCTTAATATGTTCATGTTATACAGTATATTGCTGTGCAAAGATTCATTAAGATTTAGAAGTTTAAGCATGAAATAACAAAGGATAATGCAAATCGTGGTCCTTCCAACAACTATGTGTGTGACATAGTTGGATAGGTATTTTTAAGCTGAATAAAAATGACTATGGGGCCAAATTCCGAATCTAATTCCTTTCAGATTAATTATTTATTAAATATGGGAGTTTCGGTAATAGCCAAGTATTGCTATTCTTACGTCATATATTGCATTTATGTGTTTTACATAGTAACCTTCAGTTAATTGAAGTAAATAACCACAGGTTCAAACGCGATTATAAGCAGTTTCGCCAAAGATATATCAATAATGCGTTACCGCAATTATGTTTTCTAAGCCGAGGATAGTTGCCACTATCACTAAAAAATGTCATAAGTATCGAAGACAGTCAGTATGCAGAAGCTGACACAGGTGTTTTTCGTGGCGTTTCTGCATGCACGTCTATACTTTTTGTTTACTATCATCATCATCATCATCAGCCTGTAGCAGTCCACTGCTGGACATAGGCCTCTCCAATTGCACGCCACTTAGGTCTATCTTGGGCTTCTTTCTTTTCTTTCTTCTTTTTTGTTTACTATACCTATATTATATCTTAAAACAATTCTACAAATATTAATGTGAGTACTACATTCAAACAAACTTGGATACTTATTTACTTATACTTAACTAAGACCAGCTTGAGTGGTTCAAAAATGTTCTGCATTCAGTTGCGTAAAAAATCTTAGTCTTATATAAGTTACAAAAGTTTATACTTTGACCACATACGACTATTTGGGTTGCGTTTCAATTCGGCTTCAAGTCTGGGATTATTTCATTCGTACTCAATATAGACATAATACTTACTAATACAAGTTACTTCTACTAACTGTTTAATGGTTAACCTATATAATAGCTAACATAAATCATCGTTATCAACACCAATGACTAATATGACTAATCACTATGCTACAAAATTAACAAACTGTCCGTAAAACATAATAATTGCATACCAAATTAAACATTCCTTTCGTGGTTTATTTGGTCTGATCAAAGTATAGTATGTGATAGTGATAGGTGCAACGACGAGCAAAGCAATGAGGAGCGTTAGGTTCACGTATGTTGGTTAAAAGTGAATGATTATTTGTCAAAAGATTAAACACATCCCCATACATCGGTTAAAACCAACTAAAGAAAATAAAAAGAGAAATAAATTTGATGCTTGAATGGGGGCCTATAGGTGGCCTGCCAGTGGCATTTGGCACGGATTGTTAGAAGATGCGGGTCCAAAACTCGTCCCTAGATACCTTACTATGTATTTTCCACTCTGAAATCGCAATATATATGTTCCTACTGTATAAACGCCTTGAAACATATGTTTAATTGAGGTATTACGGGAGACACAAAGTTATTACATGTAACGTTTACCGTGTATACCCGACTGCATTAAGGTTATAATAAGTGTGATGTGACAATAATTTTTTAAACGTGAATATTGATATGAATGAGTGTAGGTTTTCTTTACCTATTTCGATTTTCTTTACAATGTAACGGTTGAACGACTTTGGATGAAATTCGGAATAACGTTTATAACATGTACTTACACATACCCCCGTACTATATAGGATCCCCAGTGTCGCGTAACAAAACACACACATTAACACATCGAACAATTATAGCTGAAGAGCAAGCAAATAATGTCTGATACCTCTGCATTTCTTTGTTCAATTTGGCCGTTCTAAGGTTTTATAATTGTTTATTCCTATATATATATTCACGAATCAAATTTATTTAGGCGTCTACTTAAGGTAGATACGCTGTCTGTATACTCTAGGTATATGTTATTACTTTAGTGTTTAGACTGGTACGATTAGGCTAGATAGAATTGAAATGCAAAAAGCTATGGTAAAAATACCTTTGAATTCAAGAGTACCTAAATTTATAAGAAACGCGTCATGTAGTTTGAGTTAACTTTGTTGCAAAGACCCCTAGATATATCAGTTTCTTCATCATGTTACTCTCGATGCCACCTCTATGTAATGGTAAAACTAATTACATACAAGTCGTTTCCACTTCATATGTATAGCACGTACCTATATTCCTAAATGGCTGAAGTGGTATGGATTTTACAGAGTCCGCATGGGGAAGTGGCTACCACATTATTCTACCGCACTATTGCCAGTTATTAAACCACCAAGCAGAAGTGTGCACATTACGTTTTTTCGGTTTGAAATGTAATAATAATTATAATATTCAATGCTGGCAAATGGGGCAACGTTGGTGTGGATGGCTGAAGGGCCTGCGATAACCACGTATATTTTTGAATCTCTAACGCCTGCTTAGCGAAATTAACTTTTTAAAGCTGTTCCCAAATATTATAGTTAAAATTAATTACAGAAATAAATGCTTGGATCAGTCATGTAATTATACAGAGGTCAGAAGACGCGTGTTCGGATAAATACAAGTATATCAATACCTATAGTATATACGTTTTACTAGCGAAGACATCTGCGGCTTCGCTTGCGTTGTCTACAAGATTCAAAGGTACACAAATTGAATAAATATGAGCAAGAATGAGAAATAACGTTTGAAGATTTACTGCATCGTAGGTGTAGTTGTGTAAGCGCTATTTTGTTACTATTTCTGACAGAGAAATTCATATTAGAAGTCTGGCGTCTAAATAGTGCCATGCAGATGACAAAAGGCTCTTCATATATTATATGGGACCAATACGTATTTGGTATGGGTGTTTGATAAATACCTCTACCTACATTATAATAAGTACTCACGGGATGTACACTACGATTAGGCAAGTTTTGGAGTTCTTGATATTTTATTAATTAAGTATAATGTAGTTAATGACCTCTACCTACCTTTCAAATATATTATGTAAGCGTAAACATAATGGTATGTTTTGTTTAAAATATGTATTTAATTATTTACGTTACATATAAGGACAGCGCGCGGAGAATGTTTGGAAATAAAACTTGAATTTATCAAACTGAATTTGAGTCCAAGTAAGAGCAGATACGCGTTAGCACACGTAAAGAAAATTGTTTGAAGAAATTGTATAATAACACAAATTTCGATTGACACGTTTATCAATTTAACGGTCATGTAGAAAACCATATTTTAAAACAGTTTATTTTTAAATACTAATAAGTGGTTTAAATATTATGAAGATTAATTATCTATTAAACATGGTAGTTTCGGTAATAGCGAAGTATTGCTATTCATACGTAATGTATTGCATTTATGTGTTTTACATAGTAACCTTTAGTTAGTGGAAGTGGTTAACCACAGGTTCAAACGGGATTTTAAGTAACAGTTTCGCCAAAGATATATCAACAATGCGTTACCGCAATTATATTTTCTAAGCTGAGGATAGTTGTTTCATAACGAAGACAGTCAGTATGCAGAAGCTGACACAGGTGTCATTCAGCACACTTTCGTACTAGGTTTCTGCATGCATGTCTATACTTTTTGTTAACTATACCTATATCTTAGAACAATTCTACAAATATTAATGTATGCACCTACTACATTCAACAAACAACAAACTTGGATACTTATTTACTTATACTTAATTAAGACCAGCTTGAGTGATTCAAAAATGTTTTGCATTCAGTTGCGTAACAAATCTAAAACTCTTATAGAAGTAACAAAAGTATATACTTTGACCACATAAAACTATTTGGGTGGCGTTCCAATTCGGCTTCAAGTCATTTGTACTCAATAAAGACATAATAACAAGGTACGAAGTACTAACTGTTTAACGGTTAACCTATATAATAGCTAACATAAATCATCGTTATCAACACCAATGACTAATATGACTAATCACTATGCTACAAAATTAACAAACTGTCTATGAAATATAATAATTGCATACCAAATTAAACATTCATTTTGTGGATTATTTGGTCTGAGCAAAGTATACGATACGTGCAACGACGAGCAAAGCAAGGAAGAGCGTTAGGTTCACGTTGTTGGTTAAGATATCAAGACAGTGAGTGATTATTTGTCAAAGATTTGTTATTGTCTGAGGCGGCTGCTGAATATTGGAGAGACTTTTTTTCACAACACATACGATTAAGTTCATCGGCCCAATTTTTTGGTAGTATAAGGTACACTTAGAGCAGATCTTATTCATAGCTCTCATTTGGACGGAACACTAAGCATAATCATGTGATATAATTGTAATAATTAGACATATGGTAACGCAGACTTTTTTGTAAATATTGATTATGTCTATACAACTGAGGTATATTGTCAATAGTGTCCGCAGCGTACATAATATACAGATTTTTCAGCGTTACTATTGCATATTTTAACAAGGAAAAATACTATTAGTGATTGTGACAAAACTGTATTAGTTAGTCATAGTTATCATTCCGGAGATTTTTGTAGTTATTGATGTCTACTATAAAACTGAAGTACATCACTATGCTCTATTTTCAATAGTTCCCCCAGCGTATCCTTTATATGGATTTATTTGTTTTTTTTTCACACCTTGGGTTACATTATCGAAGTTTTCACAAGGATCCTACACTTTTATTTAATATTCTAGCGCCTTTGTTCATCAGTGATAACGTAGGGTTCTTATGGTGAAAGATTTTTCATATCGGTGGAGAAGTTTTGGAGCGTATTCAATTCAAACAAACAAACATATATTTCTTCTTTACTCAAACGTGAAAAAGTAAACTAGATGGAGAACATTGCGTATCTCTGTGCTTTTAAGATCCTTAACAAGTAAAAAAGTCAGTTAAAACAATTTTGAAAAAGATGTCATCAATTAACGAGAACTCTGCCCTTGGTAACCGATCGACCGGAGTTCACATACTGCCATCTGTGAATATTCTCATTATGCAAAGCAGAATATCACTTGAAGACAACCAGGTTGGTATGTTTAACTGACGTAAGAATGTATTTAAAGAATTTGAAATTATTTTCGAAGATGTAAACTAAAGTAAAGTGAACTAATATCTGGGCATGACTAAGGTCTGCGCACAGTAAGTATCAAAAATTTTCACGCCGCCGCAAAAACAGCAGTGCATTGAAGGTATCTGTGCGTTTTCTTCGGACTTCTACAATGGTTTACTGAATCTAATTATTACTGTAAATAAAACTTGGGCTTATTACTTGAAACCTGAATCAAAGTAAGGGATGGTTCGTGTTACTATAAGTTCATAGTCAATACATCCATGTAGAAAACCATACGAGATACAGCATTTTTATTAAGCAGTACTTCCGTGGATTATTTATTTATTATAATGTATACTTGATTCTCGGCTCGTCTGCGGGCAAATTGACTATACAACATAAACAAATTTTCTCTCTATCTCTGTGCAAAGTTTCATCAACATCGGTTCAGAGGTTAAATAGCTTTTACTACTATACTTTGCACTATTGTAGTGCGCGCATGTTTACGTGATTTTAACTAACCTTTCTTTATTATTTACTTCGATCCACATACAACTGTTCGGGTCGCGGTGCAAGTCAGCTTGTATTCGTTAAATGCAATAACAAGTATGTACGTCTACTAAATTTTTTCGGTAAATATATTATACATTAGTTACTGATTATATTTTTCTTCAATACTACTCTATGAGAAATTATATGGCTAAATAACAAATAAAAAATGTCTATTTAATAAAAAATATGTAAAATTAGTCTGTTTACAAAGAATATTTGCTTAAACAGGCTGTTTTTCAAGATCGTGGAGTGAAATAGAAGGGTACAAGTGAACTCATTAAGAGCTTGACAACAACAAAGTATCTATGGAGTATAATAATTGAATACACAACCATTTCTTTTGTGGATTATTTGGTCAGAGCAAAGTAATGATAGGTGCATTGACGAGCCAAACGAGGAGGAGCGTTACTTTGTTGTTAAATACAATATCTGTAACACTGCAAATCGTAATGAGTTGCATTTTGTTTTAGGTACTGAATAAATGCTAACAAAATGAAAACAGAATGTTAAAATTATGATAAGAAAATATTTACACAGACGAGCGAATGCCTGAACAGACTTTTCTTCCAGCACTTTTCTTCGAGTATAGAGAACTTTCGTATGAGTGATATGTTTCTGCATGCACACCTATACTTTTTTGTTAATTATAATATTAACGGCTACATATATATTTATTTATTAGTATATCACCATCAACTATCACGGGTACATTACAATGTTATTGTTATTGGTATTTTTATGATGAACACTTTAAAAAAAATACAAACTTCAGACTTTAAAAGAGTTCTGCTAAAAACATTTTCACCAGCCTACTTACTACCTACATTAGTTCAAAGAATATAAATAAGTTAAGTTTGGTATACTATGTATCTTGGTATTCTGTAATTTCACCGACACTTTATACATTTTCGCTTTTTAATTAACATTGGTGGAAATTATAAATTGTTAAACTATCATTATACAAAAATAATACATATAAAGTTATGGTTCATCTAATTAAATGATAATTTTATAAATTTACTTTAATTTACAATCTCCAATAACTTCAGAAATATCACATTTAATAATGTATTGTTTGAAATACTATTCTTTGTAACCGACTTCAAAAAAGGAGGAGGTTATATGTTTTTTTGGTATGTTGACCGTTTCTCCCCCATTTATGCACCGATTCTTAAAGTTATTTTTTTTTGGTTTGGTGGTCGTGGTAGTCCCATTTAAATTTCAAGAAAAATTACAGGGCAAGAGAGTCAACATTTGCATAACTCAGCATGCCGAGTGCAGTGCTTTGCCGTGCAGGGTTTTTAACTGTAGCAGTTGAAAATTATGTATTGCAATGTACTGTTATGGGCAAGCGTGATAAATGACGTCAGGCAAGCGACTTGTTCGTCTCTTCTCCGCAACACGGCGGGCGGCTGAACTGCGGCAGGCCCTACGACTCATCTCATTTCTGATTTAATCACGTACAGTGACTCAGAGCACAGACTTGTACGATTGTTGTAACGAATTGTACGATTTTGAGCTTACATATTATGAGGTCCATAGTCAGAGAGCAGTGCCATAAGTCATCACTGGTAACATACACTGCTATGGCTATATGCATATGGCCTGCAAGCATATTATAGAGTACCTTTTATTTGCGGCTCCGTCTGCGTGGATATTTGATATACCGTAGCTGCTACGGTTTGCTACGGCGTAGCAGATTTAACTATTTCTGTGTGAACTTTCATAATACACTATCAAATCTTTCTTTTTATTATAAGAGTAGATATGGATTAACACCAAGTACACAGAAAAGTAGTTATTGTGTCATAACTGTAATAGTTAGACATATCGTATTGCACTTTTTTGTAGACATTGATGTCATCTACATATAATTATACTGCAGTACACCACTCTGCTGCATGATCAATAGTTTCCAATTTTTGAATATATTGTGTGTTACTCAGTGATAATGTGACTTTCTAACGTCAAAACAATGTTTTAATCGGTCCAAAGATATTGTATACGAACGGTAAGGGAAAGTCTGATACCCCTAAAGAGTGTGATTGTGGTGGGAAGTGTGGTGTGAGACGCTGCATGTCTGTGCTTACTTAATTACTGTTAATGAAGTTGTCTCATATTATCTATGGTTCTATATTCCTTGGCCAGTGGCCAAAGAAATAATATTGTGGTAAACCATGACATTAAAAACCGTCACTATCGTAAAGTGTGTGTTTATACATCTCTCTCACCTTCATCAAATGCCTTTAACTGCGTATGGAAGAGATGACCTGTAAACTAGTACCGCGCCCGATTGATTGTAAAATTAATTTGTGAAACTTGGCATACCTAAATAAGTGAGCAGGTTATTTCCTACTACATACATATTTAATGAAAGGCCAAAATTAAACAGTTTTCCCTTCGCCGTTGGAATGCGATTGAAATACGAAACGTAAGAAGCAAAGTAGTGCGCAAACGTTAAGTACTGTATTGTAAGGGTACTATAGCATGTGAAATTATTATCATTTCTGTTACAAATATGACACAAAATTTTGAGTAAATTTGTCGGGCAAAAGTTCATCTACTTATTAACAAAGTCGAAATCAAAAAAGTTGTGATGGAATGATATTTTATATGTACATGTTATATATTTATATTTATTATTTATTTATATGTTTATTCATTTCATGATAACAGCTTACCTGTTTAACAGTTACTTCAGTTCACAAATTATTCCTGTACATCTTAAAGATGCCAAAGTTCCTACAGTATAAATATCTTAATAGATATTCTGTTTTAAATAAGGATCATTTAAATGTCATTGAAATAACAAAGTTATTATAAAATATAATGTTCACACTTGTACCCAGTACCTTAGAGTCACTGCCAAGTAGTTTAAGTATTTTTTAAAAGCCGGTACAAGCACGAGGTCTACCAGGTGTTAGGTGCTAATCTCTACCTTTATCAGACATATGTCCTCAACAGCATTGCGCACTTAAACATGAGGCTTTGTTAAGTCTCAATGTGCCTGTAATGTTACCTGCACACATACCCTTCAAAACTAGAACAAAATATTGCGAACGTTACTGCTTCAGGGTAGAAAATGATATGGTGGCAGTCTTCCCCGCATGACCTCATTCACGAAGAGTTCTATTGCTACTATGTAGGCAGGTAAATAGATGATAGATAAACCCTTTATTGCAACACCACATTATATAATATAACTAACAAATAAATAGGAAAATATAATTGAAAACTCAACTCAACAATAAAAGAAATAAAATTAAGTGTCACAATGGGCGGTCTTATCGCTCAGAGCGATCTCTTCCAGACAACCAAGTTATTGAAAAGGAAGCTTGAATAAAAAACGTCTCGAAGGAAGTTTCTTTGGATACCTGTGGAGACTCTCGTGACACATTTACCACCGACCACAATAAGAAGTAGAGCCCCTAAACAAAAATTGAAAGAATTCTGGTATGTACCTACAATCTAACGACTATACCACACTCTTTTGTCTTTTAAACTCCAGCTGACCGCTCTATCCTTGAGCCTCAATTGCACTAAGAGAAATGCTCGCTTTGTAACTTGTATGGGATTTATGATTTTTTATGCAACTGAATGCAGATCATTTTTTGACCTCTCAAGCTGGCCTCCAAGACAACTGCTCGCGTTATCCACTGCACTAAGGGGTTGGATCCCTTAACAAACATACACAAGGACTCTATGTCCCGACTTAAACTGTATTTAAAGGCAAAATTTCTGCAATTGAACTTGTATGAAAATTTTTACTTTTCTGTTCAAATGGTTAAAAGTTTGATGACCAAAACTAATGCACAAGGACAAACGCGGGCCACTCGTGGCCCGCGCACCGCCCAAAAAGCTAGTCTCATTATATAAAATTCGATTACCACTCACTCACTGATGTAAATGTTTGGGTATGTTGCAGACATGGGGGGTATAGAAGATGTATTGAGAAAGTGTAGGGGAGGTTCTGAAACCGAGAGGAAAAATACTGGATGAGCTGAATGTGGAAGTGTTATGGAACAGGTCAACGGCTCTCGGAAACTATAAATCATAGGGGGTATGTGTCAAAACTAAAAATGACCAAAACCCTGGGAAACTACCAAAAATTAAAAAAAAAACACACCTCCCAAACAAAAGACGATCGCTCCCATACAAAATGTAAATGCTTATAATTCCTAAGCCGTTTGAGATAAGTATAAAGTGTTTGACCAAATGTCATAGGGAATCGGAAGGGTAATTTGGTGAAAGTGTCAAAAATTCAAGATGGCGGATTCAAAATGGCGGCCGAATTGAAAGTTGGTCCGATCCGGCTCAAAATTCGTATCGGGGAGTTTTTGGGGTCCCACATTCGAAATATGAAAACCATTTTTTGATGACGTCATTTTTCAATATGGCCGCCATACAAATGTTTTTCCGGATCTTTAATGGATCATTTCTCGCAGTGGGCGTGATGGGGCTGATGGTTTTGTAGGGTTATATGTGAATTTAGGGTAGGTGACTTTTAAAGAAACTGAATGGAGCTGAACGTGGTATACCAGGTAGAACAGGTCAACGGCTCTCAAAAACTAAAAGAGATAGGGGGTAAGTGCCAAAACTAATGTTGACAAGCACCCTGGGCAACTGCCAAAAATTAAAAAAAAAACACACCTCCCAAACAAAAGACGATCGTTCCTATACAAAATGTAAATGCTTATAACGCCGCAACCGTTAAAGATGGGTACGGGGTGCTTGAATTAATATGATAGGGGACCAAAAATGCAATTTGGCAGAAATGTCAAAAATCCAAGATGGCGGATTCAAGATGGCGGCTACCTTAAATATTAGTCCGATCCGACTGAAAATCGATATCTAAGGGTTTTTAGAGTCCCTGATTCGAAATATGAAATCAATTTTTTGATGACGTCATTTTTCAACATGGCCGCCATACAATTTTTTTCTCTGGAAATTTTATCGTAGTTTTTCGACATGTTGCCATGATGGAACGCTAAGGCTTTGTAGGTGAAAAGTGTAGATAGTGGTCTTATGACCTTAAAAGTCACCTAAAATGGGCTGAATCTGAACCTTCTGCTAGAACAGCTTGACGGCTCTCGGAAACTAAAAGAGATAGGGGGTAAGTGTTTAAACTAATATTGACAAGCATCCTGGGCAACTGCCAAAAATTAAAAAAAAAAACACACCTCCCGAACAAAAGACGATCGCGCCCATACAAAATGTAAATGCTTATAACGCCGAAACCGTTAAAGATATGTACGGGGGCTTTGAACTAATGTTTTAGGGGACCGGAAATGCAATTTGGCGGAAATGTCAAAAATCCAAAATGTCGGATTCAAGATGGCGGCTACCTTGAATAATGGCCTGATCCGACTGAAAATCGATATCTAAGGGTTTGAAGAGCCCTCAATTGGAAAGATGAAACCCATTTTTTAATGATCGAGTGTGCTTCTAAGTGAAGCAAGGCCAAAGGCCGAACGTCCTTCTAAGCGAAACGAGGCCGAAGGCCGAGTGTGCTCCTAAGTGAAGTGAGGTCGAAGGCCGAGCGTTCTTCTAAGCGAAACGAGGCCGAAGGCCGAGTGAGCTCCTAAGTGAAATGAAACCGAAGGTCAAGCGTCCTTCTAATCAAAGCGAGGCCGAAGGCCGAGCGTGCTTCCAAGCGAAGCGAAGCCGAAGGTTGAGCATGCTTCTAAGCAAAGCGAGGCCGAAGGCCGAGCGTGCTCCTAAGCGAAACGAGGCCGAAGGCCGAGTGAGCTCTTAAGTGAAATGAAGCCGAAGGCCGAGCGTCCATCTAAGCAAAGCGAGGCCGAAGGCCGAGCGTACTTCTAAGCGAAGCGAAGCCGAAGGCCAAGCGTGCTTCTAAGCAAAGCGAGGCCGAAGGCCGAGCGTGCTTCTAAGCGAAGCGCGGTCGTGTTTTGTGCCCACGATGAAATAGAAGCCTTTCATGGCGAGTTCGAAGGCCAAGCTTTCGCCAACTTTATTTCAAAATGTCAATGATTTTCAATGCCCATGTTAACATAGGTAATGTAAATAACAATGAACACAACGATTAGTACGAGTACTACTGATATGACATGCTAAAAATAACCGTTTAATTTCCTTCGTATTCTTGGGTTTGTTCTTAAAAACTTGAGTCCAAACAACCTCCACGCAGTGACATAAAAAGGGTGCAACGTCTTCCAAGAAGCTTGAGTGTCACAGTTAGCTGGAAAACTAATGAAGATATCTTAAGCTACTACTTACTTTTAAGCAATAAATATATATATAATAGGCTTATAGTCCTTTCAAGCGGACATTAATACACAGATTTCGAAAGACAAGATCTTAATCATGGTAGAGATGCTTGCTGCAATGTATGTAATTAAAATAAATACAAAGTGTGGTGTGGTGTTCACACTTGGAACAGTATTTTTTTTAACTATATAGAATTACAACCCAGCTTATTGAGAAATGTATACTCTATTCTCTTTGGAAGAGAAAGACTTGACTTTACACAATCACTAATTTGACTGTTTTTTAAAGTTAACAACTTACAGTAGCAACTAAAAACATGAGTAGGCATTTCATGGTCAAGATGTTTTGTGGTTCTGCATTGAATATCGCTATCAAATTGTTCCTTAAGTTAGGGCGGGAAATGAAGATTTGAAACAATTGATTAAATAAAATGTTGCATATTAAAGTTAAGAAGCTGTCGTAAAGGTAGTCAATATAGTTGAGATACAAACTCTTATACATGGCCGAACTTACGCACACCGTATATAAAATGAATACCAAAGTCTAAGAGACGTTACTATGTGTAAAGTTCTTCAATCTAATCTTATATTAATACCAAAGAATGGAAATACTGCACTGCGACCGTTTCCTAGGTCAAACTTAATAGGCAGGTTTATATTGTTTATATTGTGTGATACGTAATTTGGTTTTCTTTAACTGAAGATGATGATGTAATAAGTTTATTTATATGGTAGTGGTAGTTAGCAAAACAAAATTAAAACCTGTTATTTGCCTTGGTACATACTAAATCCAATACGTACCGAACAATGAAATGCAATCTAATTCCTTAGTAGGTTTTACGACATATATACATCCATGTGAAAAGATATAAATGGAATAATAAAATAAAATTTTCAAACAAGGGTTACCTACATTTATTATCACATGAGACGTAAAACATTTACTGCTGAAGACATGCATACGGAAGGACCAGATGGAAGCTGCATGCATCCAAGATAGTCCTGCGACCTTATTTAATACGTCTTCCACATTGTCGGTGGACGACATACCTGCTCTACTAGACTCTCAGTCAGACGGACAGATGGACAAACGGATAAACAGCATCAACCTACGGTTGGATATAGATAGGGATATAATGATATACTACCACACTATTGCCTACCACATTTAGTTCAAAGAATTTTACCCTAAGACTTAACTGAAACCACACATTGAGCGTTATGTTTTAGTATGTATACCTTAGATTTATTATAGTATTATGATTTTTAAGTGCTAATGCTTGCTTAGATAAACCAAATCTTGAAATACATCCCCATACACTGGTTAAAATCAACTAAGAGAAAAAAAATTATGGTTGGATGGGTGCCTTTATAAAGTGTCTACGAGATTCAAAGCCACACAAATGAATTGAATAAAATATATGAGCAATGATGAGAAATTGCGTTTTAAAATTTATCGTTGGTGTAGTGGTGGCTTTGGAATGTTTGTAGGTTTGATTCCCGGTTAGGACAGTTGTTGGAATTTTCCGACAGAGAAATTCACACTGTCTGGAACACTGCCCTATAGGTGACAAAAGGCCTTATACGAGTATGGGACCAATAGGTACCTGGTATGGGTGTTTGATAAATACATGTACCTACCTGTCTAAGATATGTAAGCATGAACATGATGGTATGTTTTGTTTAAAATATGTATATCATTATTTACGTTACATATACATTACTTTTACTAAAGTTAAACTCCAAGGATCCTTTGAAAACAAACTTATACTACATGTTTAAATATTTATTTATAAGTTTACTTGTAATGACTTTCGTGTGAATCCAAACAAGAAATACAAAAAATGATATACAATGTTTACACAGAGCGTTATAACAAAATGGATGCCAAGTCTTAAAAGGCGTTACGATTTGTAAAAAGTTTAAGATATCTTTATGGTAGAGACGCTGTTTGTACATACTTGTACAATTGAATTGTAAAATATTCTCCATGTAATGAGAATGTACTTACTATATTACGTTTAGCTCCATATATATACCTTTTAGTATAATACAATGACATACATACATATAAAAATATCATACTTATAGAATAAGAACTTAGCTTATTGAAAAAGGGCGAGCATTTTTAATTTTTCCTTATCCCTATAAATATCAAGAGAAGGATTTGACTTGAAAAAATCGTTAAATTGACTCCTTTTACAGTAAACAACTTTGAGAAGGTTCGATGGATTATTAATTATGTATGTAGGTACGAAATGACCATTTCATATTTTTGATATTTATACTGACCAATATAAATGTATTATTTGTGGCTCCGCAACACAGCTGATGATTGAACTATTTGCAACCAGTCCACAATATACACAGGCTTCGAAAGGGTCAAGAGACGCGTAACAAACACACACACATGAGACTTAATGCAATCTAATTCCTTAACCGATGTTACAACATCCAAGTATTTACGGATAAGGTTTTAAATATTATAAACTACCTTTCACCCGCGGACCTTCTTGCGTTTATAGTGACTTCCCGTTGCAGGATACCTATGTGGCAAGAATCGTGAACATCGGTTCACTAATTTAAGCGTAAAGCAGAACAAACAAACTAATTACCTAATTACGAACCGACAAATATTTTCGCATTTAAAATAATATTATTATATACTGATGTAATAGCTGAAAATATTATCTAAAACATTCAGTTTTCAGGAGTAGGTAAAAGTAATTTTAGTGCTAATTCTGATCATCAGTATTCATGTTAGTGATTTGACGCAGCTTTTTCTTGTAAGAGTTATCTAATAGAGAGTATTCCAAATGCTTAGGTACTGTCACATTTTTTGTGTTACACGATGATATTTTAAATGTACCGATTATTATGTATTAGTGTAATGCTATAGGCTATAGGATATAAGGAGTCTACTTACAACATAGTTCAAAGTTTTTGTCCTCTATGTTAGTGTATGGATAGTTTTTTATTTCACACATTATCAATAATTCAATACACGTAGGGAACAAAATATTGAATGGAATAGAATATATAATAGGTAGTAATAATGATTAGGTGGCGATCTCCATCCATCTTCTATACATTGGAGTCAGTACAAGTCTATCCGCTAGACTTCTGATGCCAGTGTTGTTGCTTATGTCTACTCTGGAAATGAAGGATGCTATGCGTTTCCTCTGGATGGAATGAAATGAGCCGACCCGGGACTGTGAACATTTCAGAAGCGCTACAATGCCATAATATATTGTTATAGGCGCCTCGGGTTCTTTATTGGCGTCATCCTTCAGACTGGAAGTTACAATATGACTAAGGTACTGTAAATTATCTACAATTTTAATAAGTTGTCTTACATATTATTATGTATTAACGAAACAACTTTATTCAGACATATACTTAAGGTAGAGACGGCGTCTGTATACTCTATATATTATTACTTCAGTGTTTAGACTGGTACGATTAGGGTAGAAAGAATTGGAATGCCAAAAGCTATGGAAAAGGAACCTTTGAATAAAAGAGTTGTACCTACTTATTCGTACCTAATTATATAAGGAACGCCCCATGTAACCTGAGTTAACTTTGTTGCAAAGATTTCATACTCATGGATGTATTAGCTTCTTCATCAAGTTACTATCGACACCACCATGTAATAGTGAAAACTTAATTACATGTACAGTTGTTTCACAACAAACAAATTAACTAACGATGACACGACAAACACGTATATTTTTGAATCTCTAACGGCTGCATAGCGAAATGATATTTTGCAATCTGCTCCCAAAAAAATATGATGGTTAAAATTAATTACAGAGATAAATTCTCGGATCAGTCATGGAGTTGTACCGAGCTCAGAAGACGCGTGTTCGAACCTCATCCTAGAATTTGTAATTTTCTCTCTTTTATTGCAATACATACAGGTCTATCTCTGTGCTAAGGACATATTAAGAAACAAAAAATGAACTTCTTGGACAGCGTGTCGGAATAATGTCTCTTTCATAAAAGCTGCAAAAGAAACTTCCATAGTCCAAAGCACTCGAATCGCAGAAGACCGCAATGGATAGCGCTGCAATATTTAAAGAAAATCATCGTCTTCAACCACGACTCTGATGTCAAGAGTGAACGACGAAGAAGGAGGAATTATAATAAGAAAGTTGTGCGCTCCATCCCGCACCGGCCTGAAAATGTATTATCCTACATAATCAGTTTTAGTTTGAAAATGTATGTAAAGATCATTGATGCTATCACGTTTTGCGCCTGAAGTTTAAATTAAATCGCTTCAGTTGTAGAAGTAATCACTTAAAATGTTATTCAAAAGTTTTATAAAATGCTTTTCTACCCAGCTCCCAGCTAACCAATCAAATTACTTTAAATTTGGCTGTACCAGGTATATGTATAGTGACTCCATACTATATACAGGCTACCTTTGTGCCAAAGTCCATCAATATAGTTTCATTAGTTTGAATGTAAAAGCAGGCCAAACAAACAAGCAACGAACCGACAAACACTTTCGCATATGAAATATCGCTACCGATCTCTAAAGGTCTTTTCGCATATGGCCAGTTTTGCGGAATAATAGTCAAATAATAATCAGTGTTATATATTACGTTATATAACGTTGTATATGTGTCTGAAATTCCCAAGTTTTTATTATATGACTTTTGAAGCACTAACGCTTGGTTAAAGAAACCAAATTTTGCAATGTATCCCCTAATACGAGGGTTAAAATCCATTAGGAAGATATATTCCAAGATTGCCATGCAGCGCATCTTAAAGACCAAAGATGGACCAATACCGTTACCACATGGAAAGGCGACCATTTAAATGCTAACTCTAAAAAGATATATATTTATAGCAATGTTATTGTAATTGTAAGTAGGAAATAAAAGACAGTTTATTTTTATTTTTATTTATTATACCAAGCTTGAATGTGTGCTTCGCTAACCTAGCAGTTAGGGCGGATAACATTAACACAGATTGTAAGATGACGATGGTTCAGTGCCCATGGTTTGTATTTTTATATTCCCTCGAGATATATTGAAAATGATTTTAACTGCCGTGGTCTGGTCTTTATAGTTTATAGCGAAAAAAATTCGCGGTTGCAGAGAGGCGTATATAATATGGCCTGAATAGTGGTAAGTTAATAGAAAACTTAGTAAATAATTTTGCAGAACCCAAACTTTCTGAATAAATTAATTAGAAAGTAACGTTAAAGGATTAACCTTTTGCGTCCCAGAGACATAAATATACCTACGTCAGTTTCATTTATAAATCTTTTGTGTTTATTATCACGGTATAGGAAGGATTAATACATAAGGAAGTTGATTTAGGAAGTTATCGATTTGTCCTGAATAGAGAAGCTTATCCAATCTTAGATGTGACCACCATTTTATTAAAATACTCAATATAAAAATGTATATCTTGGTAAACTTAAAAGCAAGTGTTGGTTTATTTGACACAACAGAAGGAAGAGTGTTCCACATGTTACAAGTATCCACGAGTCCTACCTACTCTACCTACAACTAAATGTCAAACTAAGAGCTATTTTAGACACACAGTCAGACGGACAGAAGGACAAACGGACAAATAGCATCAACGGACGGTCAGATATGCATACGGACCTAATATGATGATATACAACCACAATACTGCCTACATTTATTTTAAAGAAATTTACCCTTAGGCTTAACTGAAACTCACATTGAGCGTTATGTTTTAGTATTTATACCTAAGTTTTATTAAAGTATGATTTTTAGGTGCTAATGCTTGCTTAGGTAAACCAAATCTTTTAACTTGTCCCTTACACCGGTTAAAATCAACTAAGAGAAATAAATTTGATGCTTGGATGGGTGCCTATAGATGGCATACCATGGCGTCATGGCGATTAGCACGGATTGTTAGAAGATGCGGGTTCAAATTCAAAACTCGTCAAAAGATAGGTAGGTATTTTTCCACTATAAAGTAGCAATACTTAAGTTCTTACAGTACAAAAATCTTGACGGATATGTATAAATCGACGTATTATTGGAACCGTAAAGTTTTTATAAGCATTAACACACATGTCATGTTAACAACCAGTCTGCAAACAGATTATAAATATCACACTTATGTTATAAACGTGAATAAGGGGACGTGAATATTTTCATTGTTATAAACTAAATATAGATATAAAGTTTTTCATGCCGTCGGATATTAAGTACCTAATGAACGTACACCGCCTAAAAGTACATACACACAAAGGTTAAACTTAAAACATAGGTAACCCTCCTTCCGGAAGTAAGTTTTATAAGGCAAAGTAGGAAAGTTAATTACTATTTACTCCATGAAAGGACAGCATTCAAGAATTAAATCCTCGCGGTCGTGTTTGCTAACACCTCTGCCTAACCCTACGCGGATATGTAAGCGTGAAGATAACGTAAGTAATATGTTACCTACGTTATCTTTTAAATTTACTTTTAATTTATTTTTACTTAATTTTGAGTAAACCGGATTCATTTTATCCATAGATACATTTCAGAAATGTGTTGCACTCCGTCAAAGGTTGCTAATGAAACGGCTAACTGCCCGCGACCTTCGCCCTCGCCATAACATCTCAGAGTTTCATTTATAAGAACCTTCTCCTGACAATAATTAACACAACAAAAAAGAATTAGTGAGATTGTTCTATCCACTCTATAGTTATAGCGTTACCAGGAGAAATAGGGGTTCATTTATATATATAGAAGATAAATAGGTAGATTTCAAAGTTTAGTTGTACAGAGTTTTCAGTAAATCAAAACCAAAGAATAAAATAAGTACATGTTTTGTTATTTATGTCCATGTTTATCTTCACGAGTTTTGAGTCAAAAGAATAACATTTTCCATATAAACATTAGTCATAGTCATAGTAGTTTCATAGCACCCTGTTTAAACATCTCAGGCTTTGATTTTTAATACTTAAGCGTTTATGTGATTTCACAAACTAAACTATCTTTATTCCAAAGTTCATTTAAACTTTTTTAGTAGTTACCTACGGAGATATTTGGTGACAAACATTCACGTACACAAACTTTCATATATATAATTTTACTCACTGACCCTCTCGTGGCTTCGCTTGCCGCAGCGTGCGGGTTACAAAGCCACAGTATACATTTGATAAATAATCAAAACATTTCTTAAAGTTCCCTACCTTTAGAAATGAAATGGTAAACGCAAGTTGAAAAAAGTAGATTAAATAAAATAACAAGTCCAATATGAAAAATTTAATATCGACTACCATTCTATTCAGTTATTGGAGTGTATCTCAAAAATTACTTGACCGAATTTGATGAAATTTAAATGGGACCACACGGGAAGCACCAGCTTTCAAAAAAAAAAAAATTGAGAATCAGTGCACCCTATCGAAAACTATGAGATAACGAACATTAAACTCAAACTCAAACTCAAAATCATTTATTCAATTTAGGCATCAAAGAAGCACTTATGAACGTCAATTTTTCATTATAATGTACTTTAAAGCCTACCGCCGCGTTCCAAAATACATAGAGCCAACCGAGAAGAAGCGGCAAGAAACTCGGGGCCATTCTTTTTATATAGATGTTTTTACAATGTTTTTACTTAGGTACTACAAATATTAGCTCCAGTGTGTTGCCTTACAAAAGAGAACATAATAATGGTATCAGTAGGGCAAGACACGCTACACTTTGACATCTTAGTACACGAGTAGATAGATCCTGGAGTGATCAGTCCCAAGCTGTTTTATCCTCCAAGTAATCCGAAATTTTGTAATAACCTTTTTGACAGAGTTTAGTTTTAATAGTAATTTTAAATTTATTAATAGGCAAATCTCGGATAACATTGGGAACTTTATTATAGAATATAATATAATAAAAAAACATACAGTCGAATTGAGTAGGTCCTCTTTTTTTGGAAGTCGGTAGAAAACACAAAATATGATAGTGGCGACGCTTTCGGATATAAAGTGACTATAAATGAAATACGAACTGGTACACGGTCGAGCTTACGCAGACTGTAATTAAGATTGATGCAAATGTTTTAGTGGCGAACGTGTTATTTAATAGTTGTGACGACAAAGAAGCAAACATGACACAAGCACTGCGGCTTTCACCTAAAAGACCGTATAGCCGTATAGCGTAGACGTATAGCGTATATACCGATAAGTAATGTAGTCTGGTTTATGGTTAAATTCGTTTATGGTTAAATAAGAGATCCATAAAATATATTAAAATAAGAAAACGGATTGTTTTAGTATGTGGTGACTGATATATACAACTACACACACTACAATTCCTAGAATCGTAGTTTGTATTCTAAAAACTATTACATTGTACTTATTATTTGCCAAATTATGGTCACTGGCGAGTCTACGGGTACGCTTCGTAAGTTGTGTTTTTAGCCTTTTAACGTATTGACGGCCAGATAGAGAGAAAAACCGACATACGCACAGATAGAAAAAGTACGCATTATATAGATGGATATACCTACAACGAAAATGTTCTATAACATATGATAAATGTTTCGGAATGTACGTAGTAAGTCTTATTTCAGTTCATCACTATTTATGTTGTTAAAAATTCCACACAAACACAAATGGGATAATTACTATCAAGTAGTAGGTATATAGCTATGAAGTGTCCAAGTTAGAAACATATGTCCATCTACGTCAACATAGTTACTTTCACATATTTATCGTTTACGTGATGTAAAGATTAATTTAATTTTTTTATGTAATACCTACCACATATTTCAAAAATGTTTGTCTGTACGTTTTATTCGAATGTTTTGAGATTGAAGGTTATGGGTTATGCTTTGAGAGTACCTATATATATGCATACATACATTTTGTAATGTTTGATTTTTTATGCTCTAACGGCTGCTTAGCGAAACGAAACTTTGCAATCTGTCCCCTAATATTATTCCCTTTATAATAAATTACTGTAAGACGTTCACTGCTGAACATATGCGTCCCCTGTAGATTCCCAAAAGGACAGAATTGGAAGCTATTAGCATAACAGGGTCACTCTGTGGTTGCCAGCCCCATCGGCCGTCAGTTCAAGGTATTATGTGTGATGCCCACTGCCACTTAAACTTGCTTTTTCTCTGAGCTATGGAGTCAATAGTTTGTTGAAAATACCTTTAATTTTTATCCAAAAACCCTCTGCAGTATCCAACAAGATTCAATATAAATTAGTACTGCCTATATCAACATTTAAAATGCGCAGCTCATGGGCAAATGTTATGTCAATAAATACTTAATCGAATACCTAATTACTTTTGCTGACCTTTTAGCTAAAGAAAGGCATAATATTTTTAAAAAGCCATTAAATATCTTACAAATAAAAAATGTTACTTTGATGAACTCGTGAATGATTCATGCATTTATTTTCAATAATTATTTTGATGAATGTTAATTAATTTAGTATTGTACCTCTAATATTCTACATCAGAATAGGGAAATTTATTACTACCATAACCTTAAGATCTATATAATATACATATGATTGCAATAAATGATTGGGTATGAGTCTGAAAAGAGCCAGTGTTACCTTAGTTTTAAGATGTAAACACATTCAAAGACGTTGAAAAAATTTAATGTATTAAATAATTCAGTATCTTGCTTACGGTGTTCGTATGAGTACCTGCGCTATAACAGATGGTTTTCTAACATGACTCATAAGTTCTTAGAATATGGCATCCGACACTTAATTTATCATCCGACCCTAGGTTATGTTCAAACTGCGACAAAACTACGCGCAAGCCGAGCGAGCAAAGCGAGCGTGCCGCGGCAGCGGCCGGCGAAGCGCTTGAAACTAAGTAATGAATGATTGTGGGTTGTGGTTTATAACTGAGGATAGAGTAGTGCACAACAAATATTACGTTCCCACGCACTACTTGACGTACTCTATCGTTATAAAGTGATTAATTGTTGTGAGAGTGACATATTACAAATATGTAAAAGAAACCAAAGTATGAAATAAAAAATGAACAAAAAACAAAATTCATAAAAAGTTTCAAATTTCATACCAGGACCTCACCATCATCATTTCAGCTGCAAGATGATGACGAAAGATGAATAGGCTCGCACCATATTACATGGGACAAAAAAATATCCGGAGAAATGCAGGTGTTAGAAACACTGCTGCCTACCCCTTCGTGGATATGTAGGTGTGACAATTTGTTTCTTTTGTTTAAAAATAACGTATATTGTGTATTTAGTGGTAGGACTTTTCCAGAGTCAGCATGGTCCTTTAGCAGTTATTCAACCGTGAAACAGTAGTGTGCAAATATTACTATTTTTTGGTGAATGTTTCCAGCGAAATTACAGGGCAAGAGAGTTAACATTTGCATAACTCAGGGTCCCGAGTGCAGTGCTTTGCCGTGCAGGGTTTTACACTGTTGTAGTTTAAAATTCTGTATTGCACTGGACTATTATGGGCAAGCGTGACGCATAACGTCAGACGAGCGACTTGTTCGTCTCGTCTCTGCAACACGGCGGGCGGCTGAACAGCAGCAGGTCCTACGATTCATCTCCTCGTTTCTGATTCAATCACATACAGTGATTCAGCACAGATTTCTCCATTTTTGATGTAACGAATTGTACGATTTTGAGCTTACATATTATGAGGCTCATAGTCAGAGAGCAGTGCCACAAGTCATCACTGGTATCATTTACTGATCTAAGATTTGGCCTGCATGCATATCATGGAGTACCTTTTGTTTGCGGGTCCGTCTGCGTGGATATTTGATATACCGTAGCTGCTACGGTTTGCTACGGCGTAGCAAATTGTTTCAGGTTTATTTCTGTGTGAACTTTCATCAACAGCCGAGCTATCACATCTTTCCTTTTTATTATAAGAGTAGATAAAGATAAACACTAAGTACACATTAATATTGCATGTTTTATAAACACGGAAAAGTAGTTATTGTTGTCATAACTGTAATAGTTAGACATATCGTATTGCACTTTTTTGTTTTGATGTCTTCTATAATTATACTGCAGTACATCACTCTGCTGCATTGTCAATAGTTTCCAATTTTTCAATATATAGTGTGCTACTCAGTGATAATGTGACTTTCTAATGTAAAAACAAATATATTATATACGAACGGTAAGGGAAAGGTCTGATACCCCTAAAAGTGTGATTGTGGTGGGAAGTGTGAGACGCTGCATGTCTGTACTTACTTAATTACTGTTAATGAAGTTGTCTCATATTCTCTATGGTTCTGTATTCCTTGGCCAGTGGCCGAAGAAATAATATTGTGGTAAACCATGACATTAAAAACCGCCACTATCGTAAAGTGTGTATTTATACATCTTCATCAAATGCCTTTACCTGCGTATGGAAAAGAGGACCTGTAAACTCGCACCGCGCCCGATTGATTGTAAAATTAATTTTGTGGAACTTGGCATACCAAAATAAGTGAGCAGCAGAGAATGATATTTTAAATGTTTATTCATATAAAGAAGTTTAAAAAATAGGTAATTAACAGCTTACCTGTTTAATAGTTCCTTCAGTTCACAAATTGTTCCTGTACATCATATAAATGCCAAAGGTCCTACAGTATAAATATCTTAATAGATATTCTGTTTTAAATAAGGATCATTTAAATTATTATAATATATAATGTTCACACACTTGTACCCAGTACCTTAGAGTCACTGCCAAGTAGTTTAAGTATTTTTAAAAGCCGGTAGAAGCACGAGGTCTACCAGGTGTTAGGTGCTAACCTCTACCTTTATCAGACGTATGTCCTCACAACTGCATTGCGCACGTAAGTTGAGGCGTTGTTAAGTCTCAATGTGCCTATAATTTTACCTGCACCCATACCCTTCAATACCAGAACAAAATATTGCGAACGTTATTGCTTCAGGATAGAAAAAGATATGGTGGCAGTCTGTCTTCCCCGGATGAACTCATTCACGAAGAGTTATACTGCTACTATGTAGATAGGTAAATTGATAGATAAACCCTTTATTGCAATACCACATTATATAATATAACTGACAAATAAATAGGATAATATAATTGAAAACTATTAATCAACAATAAAAAAATATAAGTCTCAAAATGGACGGTCTTATCGCTCAGAGCGATCTCTTCCAGACAACCATGTTATTGAAAAGGCAGTTTAAATAAAAAAGGTCTCGAAGGAAGATTCCTTGGACACCTGTGAGACTCTTGTGACACATTTACCACCGACCACACTTAGAAGTAGAGCCCCTGAACAAAAAATTAAAAGACTTATGGTGTGTACCTACAACCTAACGACTATACCACACTTTTTTGTCTTTTTTACTCCAGCTGACCGCTCTGTCCTTGAGCCTCAATTGCTCTAACAGAAATGTTCGCTCTGTAACTTGTATGGGAGTTTTGATTATTTTACGCAACTGAATGCAGATTATTTTTCGACCTCTCAAGCTGGTCTCCAAGGCGATTGCTTACGTTAACCACTGTACTAAGGGGTTGGATCCCTTAACAAGCATACACAAGGACCAGTTTTTTTTAAATTAATATTCCGAATGGCTTCTATGCCCCAACTTCAACTGTAATTAGAGGCAAATTTTCTGCAATTGAACTTGTATGAAAATTTTGACTTTTTTGTTCAAATGGTTAAAGTTTAGCAACAAAAACTAATGCACAAGGACAAACGCGGGCCACTCGTGGCCCGCGCACCGCCCAACACCTAGTCACATTATATAAAGTTCGATTACCACTCACTGACTGACTGACTGACTCATTGACCTCTTTGTTCTCATAGAAGAAGCAATGGGGGGTATAGAAGATGTAGGGGAAAAGTGTAGGGGGGCTCAATTCGAGTGGGGGAAAAATCCTGAAAGTGCTGAATGTGGAAGTGTGATGGAACAGGTCAACGGCTCTCGAAAACTATAAAAGATGGGGGGTAGGTGTCAAAACTAAAAATGACCAAAACCCTGGGCAACTGCCAAAAATTAAAAAAAAAACATACCCCCCAAACAAAAGACGATCGCTCCCATACAAAATGTAAATGCTTATAATTCCTAAACCGTATGAGATAAGTATAAAGTGTTTGACCAAATGTCATAGGGAATCGGAAGGGTAATTTGGTAAAAGTGTCAAAAATCCAAGATGGCGGATTCAAAATGGCGGCCGAATTGAAAGTTGGTCTGATCCGGCTCAAAATTGGTATCGGGGGGTTTTTGGGGTCCCACATTCGAAATATGAAAACCATTTTTTGATGACGTCATTTTTCAATATGGCCGCCATACATATGTTTTTTTGGAATTTCAATGGGTCATTTCTCCCAGTGGGCGTGATGGGGCTGATGGTTTTGTAGGGTTATATGTGGGGTTACGATAGCTGACTTTAGCAGAAACTGAATGGAGCTGAACGTGGAATACCAGGTAGAACAGGTCAACGGCTCTTGCAAACTAAAGGAGATAGGAGGTAAATGCTAAAACTAATATTGACAAGCACCCTGGGCATTTTCTAAAAATTAAAAAAAAAACACACCTCCCGAACAAAAGACGATCGTTCCCGTACAAAATGAAAATGCTTATAACGCCGCAACCATTAAAGATAGGTATGAGGTGTTTTAACTAATATGATAGTTGACCGGAAGGGCAATTTGGGTGATATGTCAAAAATCCAAGATGGCGGATTCAAGATGGCGGCTACCTTAAATATTAGTCCGATCCGACTGAAAATCGATATCTAAGGGTTTTTAGAGACCCTGACTCGAAATATGAAATCCATTTTTTGATGACGTCATTTTTCAACATGGCCGCCATACAATTTTTTTCTCTGGAAATTGTATCGTTGTTTTTCGACATGTTGCCATGATGGAACGCTGAGGCTTTGTAGGTGAAAAGTATAGGCAGTGGTCTTACGTCCTTAAGTGACATCTGAAAGGAGCTGAATCTGAACCTTCTGATGGAACAGCTTGACGGCTCTCGGAAACTAAAAGAGATAGGTAGTTAGTATCAAAACTAATATTGGCAAGCACCCTGGGCATTTCCTAAAAATTAAAAAAAAAACACACCTCCCGAACAAAAGACGATCGCGCCCATACAAAATGTAAATGCTTATAACGCCGAAACCGTTAAGGATAGGTACGGGGGGTTTGAACTAATATTTTACGGGACCGGAAATGCAATTTGGCGGAAATGTCAATAATTCAAGATGGCGGCATCCTGGAATAATGGTCCAATTCGACTGAAAATCGATATCTAGGGGTTTTTAGAGTCCCCAATTAGAAATATGGAACCCATTTTTTGATGACGGCATTGTTCATAATTTTCACAATGGCCATAGGTCGAAATTAGAGCCTGCGAGGCCGTAGGCCGAGCTATACTGGCGAGGCCGCAGGCCGAGCTATATAGGTCGAAGGCCAAGAGTGCTTCCAAGCGAAGCGAGGCTGAAGGCCGAGCGTACTTCTAAGCGAAGCGAGGCCGAAGGCCGAGCATGCTTCTAAGCGAAGCGAGGCCGAAGGCCGAGCATGCTTCTAAGCGATGCGAGGCCGAAGGCCGAGCGTACTTCTAAGCGAAGCGAGGCCGAAGGCCGAGCATGCTTCTAAGCAAAGCGAGACCGAAGGCCGAGCGTCTTACTAAGTGAAGTGAGGCCGAAGGCCGAGCGTGCTTCTAAGCAAAGCGAGTCCGAGTTTTGAGCCTACGAGGAAATAGAAGTCTTTCATAGCGAGTTTATTTCAAAATTTCAATGATCTTCAAGACATCTGCCCACGTTTACATAGGTAATGTCATGAAATTGTGTAAATCATGAATACTACTATAAGTACTTGATTGATAATTATACAGATATGTAGATTAACTCTTTAGTGAAACACCATAATACAAATATATGTTACAAATAAATAAAATAGAATAAAATAAAATCACAATCAAAATATTTCACAATTAAATAGGTACTTTAAATTTAAAGTGTCAGAATGGGTGGTCTTATCGCTCAGAGCAATCTCTTTCAGACAACCATTCACGGAAAGAAATAGGCATAAACTTATAAGGACGGTGTGAATAAAACAAGTGTACTAAACACTACATATAGCAAAACTCAAGATTATAAATATAAAAAATACTTATAATATACTCGTATACAAACTATACTTATATAATTATACTATACGTAATATACTACAAAATATATACATACTATACATATACCATTTAATTATTATAAAAAAGATAATAAGTAGGTTTGCAGTTAGTTATTTCGCGAAGCTAAATGCTTTGACACGTTTTTTGAAGATGCCTAAAGAAGGCGCGCATATAATTTCGTAGAGTAAAGTGTTCCATAGACGAACAGCTTCAACACAAAGTAGGAACCAAAAAAATTGGTGCGGGCTATCGGGGTACTTAACATTAAGTGCTCTGATGATCGTAGAGAAAAAGAGCTCCTAACATGTAAAAATTCAACATTTTACGTACTACTGATATGACATGCTACAAGTAAACGTTAAATTTCCTTCGTAGGCTTGGGTTTGTTATGAACTTGAGTCCAAACAACACTTCACGCAGTGGTATAAAAAGGGTGCAGCGTCTTCCAAAAAGCTTAAGGTGTCACAGTTAGCTGGAAAACTAATGGCGACATCTTAAGCCATTACTTACTTTTGAGCAATAAATATATCTTCATATAATAGGCTTATAGGCCTTTCATGGGGACATTAATATACAGATTTTGAAGGTCACGATCTTAATGTCATGGTAGAGATGCTTACTTGTTGTCATTCGTAAGTCACTGGTACGACATACATCCATGTTAATAAAATAAATACAAAGTGTGGTGTGGTATTCACGCTTGGGACAGTATTTTTTTTTCAACTATATTGAATAAGAACTCAGCTTATTGAGAAATGTATAGCTCTATTCATTTTCCCTTGAATATATCAAGAGAATAGCTTGACAAAATCATTAATTTGACTGCTTTTAAAGTAAACAACTTACCGTAGCAACTAGAAGCGTGCAGAGTAGGCATTTTATGGTAAAAATGTTTTGTGGTTCTGCATTGAATATCGCGATTAAATCATTCGAAAATGAAGATTAGAAACACTAGATTAAGTAAAATGTAACACATTAAAGTCGCGAAGTTGTCGGAAAAGTAGCCACTACAGATGAGATACAAACTCTAATACAGGTCAAACTTACGCACAACGTAAGTGAAATGAATACCAAAGTTTAAGAGGTGTTACGATTTGTAAAGTTCTTCAATCTAACATAATATGTTTTCTGAAAGTCAAGGAATGGAAGTAAAAAACACTGCGACCGTCCCCTAGGTCAATCTTGATGTGCCAATATATGGTACGCAGGTTGGTTTATTTTTAAGTTAATCTTATAATGTAAATAGTATAATTATATCGTAGTGGGACTGTGGGAGTAAGCAGAACAAAAATAAAACCAAATAATTGTCTTGGTACATAGAATAGAATAGAATTCATTTATTTCAGACTTATATCTGTCCATATTATTAGTAGAGGTACATACACTTAGTCTTACATCTTTTCACGCATTTCTTTGTTCAATTTGGCCGTTCTAAGGTTTTTTAATTGTTTATTCCTATATATGTATTCACGAATCAAATTTATTTAGACATCTACTTAAGGTAGAGACGCTGTCTGTATATTCTAGGTATATGTTATTACTTCAGTGTTTAGACGGGTACGATTAGTGTAGATAGAAATGAAATGCATATAGCTATGGAAAAGATACCTTTGACTTAAAGTGTACCTAAATTTATAAGAAACGCGTCATGTAATTTGAGTTAACTTTGTTGCAAAGACCCCTAGATATATCAGTTTCTTCATCAAGTTACTCTCGATGCCACCTCTATGTAATGGTAAAACTAATTACATACATGTAAAGTCGTTTCCACTACATATGTATAGCACGTACCTACGTAAATTCCTAAATGGCTGAAGTGGTATGGATTTTACAGAGTCCGCATGTGTGTGAAGTGGCTATTCTTATAAATTTGAGTCCAGACAACCTCCACGCAGTGACATAAAAAGGGTGCAACGTCATCTAAGAAGCTTAAGTGTCACAGTTAGCTGGAAAACTAATGAAGACATCTTAAGCTACTACTTACTTTTCAGCAATAAATGTATATATAATAGGCTTATAGACCTTTCAAGGGGACACATACACAGATATAATACACAGATTTCGAAGGTCAATATCTTAATGTCATGGTAGAGATGCTTGCTGCAATGTATGTAATTAAAATACATACGAAGTGTAGTGTGCTGTTCACACTTGGAACAATATTTTTTTTAACTATATAGAATTAGAACCCAGCTTATTGAGATATGTATAGCTCTTTTCATTCGTCCTTATATATATATATACGTAGTATTGTATTCTCTTTGGAATATATCAAGAGAAAGACTTGACTTTACACAATTACTAATTTGACTGTTTTTAAAGTTAACAGCTTACAGTAGCAACTAAAAACATGAGTAGGCATTTTATGGTCAAGATGTTTTGTGGTTCTGCATTGAATATCGCTATCAAATCGTTCCTTAAGCTATGGCGGAAAATGAAATTGGAAACAATAGATTGAATAAAATGTTGCATATTAAAGTTGTGAAGCTTCGTGTGTGAAAATAAAATTAATGCCAATGTTACGATTTGTAAAGTTCTTCAATCTTAATTTATATTAATGCCAAAGAATGTAGGTAAAAAGCACTGCGACCGTCCCCTATGTCAAACTTAATAGGCAGGTATATTTGATACGTAACTTGGTTTTTTTTAAGGTGAAGATGATGATGGAATAAGTATATTTATATGGTAGTGGGAGTTAGCAGAACAAAATTAAAACCAGTTATTTGCCTTGGTACATACTAAATCCTATACATACCGAACAATGAAGTGCAATCTAATTCCTTAGTAGGTTTTACGACCTATATACATCCATGTGAAAACCTACACATGGAATAGTAAAATTTCCCTACATTTATTATTATATGTGACGTAAAACTTTTACTGCTGAAGATATGCATACGGAAGGACCAGATGAAAGCTGCATGCATCCAAGATAGTCCTGCGACCTTATTTAGTACGTCTTCCACATTGTCGGTGGACGACCTACCTGCTCTACCAGACTCTCAGTCAGACGGACAGATGGACAAACGGATAAACAACATCAACCTACGGTTGGATATAGATAGGGATATAATGATATACTACCAGACTATTGCCTACCACATTTAGTTCAAAGAATTTTACCCTAAGACTTAACTGAAACCACACATTGAGCGTTATGTTTTAGTATTTATACCTTAGTTTTATTATAATATTATGATTTTTAAGTGCTAATGCTTGCTTAGATAAACCAAATGTTGCAATACATCCCCATACACCGGTTAAAATCAACTAAGAGAAAACAAATGATGGTTGGATGGGTGCCTATAAAAAGTGTCTACGAGATTCAAAGCCACACAAATGAATTGAATAAATATGAGCAATGATGAGAAATATCGTTTTAATGTATCGTTGGTGTAGTAGTGGCAGCGCTGCTTTGGAATGTTGAACTCTTGGTTTGGATTCCCGGTTAGGACAGTTGTTGGAATTTTCTGACAGAGAAATTCAAACTGTCCGGCGTCTGGAACACTGCCCTGTAGGTGACAATAGGCCTTATATGGGAGCAATACATATCTGATATGGGTGTTTGATAAATACTCCTACCTACCTCTCTAAGATATGTACGCATTAACTTAATGTTATTTTTGTTTAAAATATGTATATCATTATTTACGTTACATATAAATTACTTTTACTAAGGTTAAACACTACGGATACTTTGAAAAAAAAAAACTGTTTTAATATTTATTTTAAAATTTACTTGTAACGAGTTTCGAGTCAATTAAAACAAGGAATACAACAATTTTATAGAAAATTGCAGAGTTATTTAGTAAATTAAGTCATTACTTACTTTTGAGTAATGAATATATATAAAGAATAGGCTCCTCACTTTTCATACATCGTGAAATATTTTTCGGGACTATCTCTGTCATCATCATCATCAACATCATCAGCCTGTAGCAGTCCACTGCTGGACATAGGCCTCTCCAATTGCACTATCTCTGTGCAAAGAACATATTAATAAACAAAAAATCATGAAACGACAAATACTTAGCTTTTCATGACATTTAATTATAATATATATCGATGCAAGAAAACGTTTTTGCTGTAAGTTTGCTGTAAGTTGTTTAGCCAAAACCCAACTTTTCCCCAGAGCCAAAGAAAATTAAAAATGTCTTCAAAAAATCTTTGACAGAAATATGATTTTTGTAACACAGTTTTGTTATAGTAATAATACTCATGAAGAGCAATGAAAATATTTTTGTTAAAGTTATTACCTGTAGGCTTTTTACTACTTACAGCAATTGACTTTTCATTTAAAGACCTGACGTCGTAAGTAGTTTGGTGACTTCTATGGAGATAAGTTTCGTATTTTCCACACATTTGAAATGCTTATACTTACTTGAATAGGTATTTAATACATTACACTTTATTGGCATAGGAATGCTGTTAGTTATATCAGATGTTTAATAATAAACTGAACTTTTGCTGTAGTGTAGTGTTAAAACACTGTGTTTAAGTGACTTATTCCTAGCTAATTGAACAAGGAAACTTTTCAAAATTATACCTATTGTAAAAATCTTATAGTAGCGATATGAGACCCAGACCGTTCGACGCAGATTTTTTTTAAGAATATAGCTGTGTGCTCAGTAAACTTACGCCGTTCTTGATACTTACAGCTAATACTGTTTTCTTACGTCTCCACACACATATATACGGAGTAAGTATATCATGAGAATCGCTTTGGAACATTGGGACAAGGGTGTTTCAGTAGGAGGTCGGAAGATATCCAACTTATGATGAGATACGATGATACTACTCTTCTCGCTCAAATAAAAAAAGACATGGAACACCTGTTGACACGTTTAGAGACAACAAGCCTCTCCTACAGGCTTGTGATCAACAGAGACAAAACCAAGATGATAATCGTAGACCGAACTGAACTAAATCAACCTGACATTTCTGTGATTGGCAACTGTGAGATTGTTCAATCCTACGTGTACCTAGGATCTACGAGCACATACACGAGGGGCTATGAGAACGAAATTCAAAAAAGATTTGCTAAGACAAGATCTGCCGTTGATATGGTCAAAAGAGTCAGGTGCAACCGAAATATCACCAAATCCACGAAACTCTGCATGAAGAAAACTTTAGTGTTGCCGATATTTCTCTATGGCGCAGAAACATGAACGGTTCACCTGAGAGACCGACGCAAAATCGATGCCCTTGAAATGTGGTGCTGGCGGCGACTGCTGCGGACGAACGAGAGATTATCTAAGACTGTGCAAATACGTGTCCTGAAATACTTCGGACACATTATTCGACATGAAAACTCCATAAAACGACTCGTAGTCCAGGGGCAAGTAGAAAGCAAGCAGTCGATCACACGCGTTGGGCAGAACTCACAAAAGCTGAAACAGAAACTTCCATAGTCTAAAGCACTTTTAAGTGTTATTTAAGATTTAGGTATATGTTTTTATTAAAATTCAAAATTAGCAGCCTTCCTATCACATATTTCAAAGATGTAGGGTTTACTCGAATGTTTTGAGATTGAGAGTTATGTTTTATTCTTTTAGAGTTTATTTATGCATACGTAAGTTTTTATCGTTTGCTTTTTATACTCTAACGGCTGCTTAGCGAAATGTAACTTTGCAATCTGTCCCCTAATATGCACGTTACAATAAATTAATGTAAGACGTCCACTGCTAAACATATGCGTCCCGATCGATTTACAAAAGACCGCATGGAAGCGACCTGTATAAAAGTTCGGTCTGTGGTTACCGGCCCCATCGGCCATTAGTTCAAGGCGTTATGTGTCATGTCCACTGCCACTTCAACTGGCTAATCCTCTGGGCTATGCATGACTTTCGTTCGTGTACTAAATCAGTCCTCATTTCCGATTTAATCACTACGGAATACACCGAGCATAGCCCTTTCTAAAGTTCGTTGTATGACTTTGAGCTTACATATGAATCCCTTAGTCAGTGACCAAGTTCGGTGTCATAAATAATCACTGATCACACATGAACGGAGTAAAATAGAGGATCCGAAGTCTTCTTTTATTGAGAGATTAAAAATGTTACGGCACTTGTGTGGCTAAGGCGAATCTAATGATTAATTTTATATAATGCATCAAGTCATTTCGACTTAAGGGTCATTTAAATAAATAGAAAATATAGTGGGGTTTATTTCCGCCACGGTTGTTCTTATTCCTTTTGTATGTCACAAGGTATTTAATAATTACAGCGTTCCGATAATGATAAATAATTATTTTGATAAATGTGAATTAATTTATAGTAACATGAATGAGTCGGCCCGTTCTTAGTATTGTTCCTCTAATATTGCTACAAACGAATAGGGAAATTTATTACTACCATAACATTAGATGTATACAATATGAATATGATTTCAATAAATAATCGGGTATGCGTCTGAAAAGAGAGCCATTGTTACCTTAGTTTTAAAAGGTAAAAAATATTCGAAGACGTTAAAAAAAACTGAATGGAATAATTCAGTATCTTGCTTACTATATTAGAATATGGCATACGAAAGGTATCCCTGCATTTCACCGACACTTAATATATCATGCGACCTTTGGTTAGGTTAGGTTTGAACTGCGACAAAACTACGCGTAAGCTGAGCGAGCAAAGCGAGCGTGCCGCGGCAGCGGCTGGCGAAGCGCTTAAAACTAAGGAATGAATGATTATCTTCTAGGCAGAGCCTGTACTATGGTAACCTAATGACTGATATACATACTTATATACATATACACACTCAGACACAGCTCAAGCAGACATGTTCATCCACACGCGGTATTTAGGACAGGTTCAGGTGTTTGTTGAAACTATATAGGTACCTAAGTTTTATGTAATTACTTACAATAATATCATTAAATATGATAACATGATTTTACGATTCAACTATAAAATATCTTCCATACAAATTAATTAAAATTAGCTGTTGGCATGAATGGCTTGATAGATTTATTAATGACTAGCTGCGCTCCGTGGTTACAACCGAGCGGTGAAGGTCGATGATGATGATAAATAAAGCGTATGTTACTCAGGCATAATAGAGTTTTCTACTGGTGAAATATTTTTTGGAACCGGTTAGTAGTTTTTGCGTTTATCCGCTATACACTATCAAATAATTCTATGTACTCAGACGAGCGAATGACTAAACAGGTTTTTATTTCAGCACCATTTAGATTATAGAGAACTTTCGTTCCTGTTACCATAGGGAATATTTCACAATTTGCTGTTACCATAATAAGCTATACAAAGATTATTAGGTTGTATTAAGGTATTAGACCTTTATTATTTTTTTGTCCAGAACACGCTATGATTCTAACAAGTACTGAAGATAATTATAAAAATAAAGAACACGACTACAGACTAAGAATGTAAAAAGTTATATTATCCTATGGAACAGCAGATATAAGTGGGTTCATTAGATATTTGTTTAGTATCGTTTCAACAGTTATTTTTTATTTTTGATAAATTAATAGGTACGACATTATAATTGGAGATTTAGCACAGTGACTCCAGTCTACATCAGTTTAATAGTTTAAAAATCAAGTTAAAAAATCATGGAGTACCTTTTGTTTGCGGCTCCGTCTGCGTTGATATTTGATATACCAAAGCTGCTACGGTTTGCTACGGCGTAGCAGATTGTTTCCGGTTTATTTCTGTGTGAAATTTCATCAACAGTTTAAGCATAAAAGAAGAACAAACAAACAATTAACTACTAAGCGACAAATACGCTTTCGCTTTATAATATTATAATAAGCATGCTGCGTCTTGCTTTGAAAATACCATCCGACATCAGTTTAGTTTTAGGGGGTAAAAATATTTGGAGACGATAAAATTGAAAGAAATATTTCAGTATCTGGCTAACGGCGTTTGTATGAGTACCTGCGCTATAACAGATGGTTTTCTAACATGACTCAAAAGTTCTTAAAATATGGCATACGAGAGGTATTTCATATTTCACTATCACATAATTTATCATCGGTCCAGTAGTTTCGGAGTTCAATTCAAACCAACAAAATCGTTCCTCTTTATAATATTATAGTATAGATATAAAGTTTTGTTACCATCAGGTCGTATTACGTATCTTGTGGTCAGTAAGATCCTTACCAAACAAATAAAGTTAGTTCAGATGATTTTGGAAAAGATGTCAGTAATTTATGCGGGTTTAACCCTGGAAAAAACATTGTTCACAGATAGTACGTTTTGGTAATGCAAAGTAGGAAATCCCTTGAAGACGATTAAGCTGGTCTGTTTAACTGATCATCAAGAATGTATTACGTATTAATCTGATACAACCATTTTATTTAAACTAATATATTGGCACGACTAAGGTCAGTGCACAGTAAGTATCAAAAACGTTCACGCCGCCGCAAAAACAGCAGGGCATTGAAAGTTTCTGTGCGTTTTAAGACTTCCACAAGGATGGTTTACTAAATCTAATTATTACTTTGGAATGGTAAATCGGCAAACACTCACGTCTATTATCTGGTCGTTATTACTCCGACCGGTGTTCGGGCAGTACTGATGTCCATCCTCAAAGACCAATTATTTGTAATAAGTTATTAAGTTTGATCTCGCAAAGCAGGCGTTAAGGCTTGAAAAATAAGATAATATAATGATATTTAAAAAACAAATGATATTTGTTCACGTAGCCTAAGAAATACCAAAGTAACAGAATGAAAATTAAAAATAATAAAAGCGTTTCTTATGTTATCGTAACAAAATCGAAATAAATCCGCATTGTGTTTCATAAACTGTATATTTTTTGTAAAAGTATTTATGTAATGTCAACCAAAGTATTCAATAATTTTCCGGATAATATGAAGATAACACATTGTTGAATTAAAGAATTTTATAATAATCTGAAGAAGATACTTATTGTAAAATTCTACTATAGGTACAGTTGACGACTACTTGAGTGATAAATACAAATAGAGTATTAGCAATTATGACATACTCTTTTATTTTATTACACTGATTTGATTCCTTGACATTATTCGTAATTAAAATCCACTCCAATTATATAAACAGCTATAACTCCGCAACCATAATAGATAGGTACGGGGTGTTTGAAGTAATGTAATAGGGGACCGGAAGTGCATTTCGGAGAATATGTTTAAAATCCGAGATGACGGATTCAAAATGCCGGCCAACTTAAACAAAGTTGGTAAGTAAGTCTAAACGGGCTGTTTTTCAAGATCGCGGAGTCAAATAGAAGGGTACAATTGAGCTCATTAAGAGCTTGACAACAACAAAGTATCTATGAAGTATAATAATTGAATACACAACCATTTCTTTTGTGGATTATTTGGTCAGAGCTGAGTTATGATAGGTGCAGTGACGAGTAAAACGAGGAGGAGCGTTACTTTGCTGTTGAATACAATATCTGTAACACTGCAAATCGTAATAAGTTGCATTTTGTTTTAGGTACTGAATAAATGTTAACAGAATGAAACAGAATGTTAAAATTATGATAAGAAAATATTTACACAGACGAGCGAATGCCTGAACAGACTTTTCTTTCAGCACTTTTCTTCGAGTATAGAGAACTTTCGTATGAGTGGATATGTTTCTGCATGCACACCTATACTTTTTTGTTAATTATAATATTAACAGCTTCATATATATTTATATATTAGTAAATCATAACTATCACGGGTACATTACAATGTTATTGTTATTTTTATGGTGTCCACTTTAAAAAAATTATAAACTTCAGACTTTAAAAGAGTGCTGCTAAAAACGTTTTCACCAACCTACTTACTACCTACATTAGTTCAAAGAATATAAGTAAGTTATGTTTGGTATACTATGTTTCTTAATATTCTGTAATTTCACCGACACTTTTTTTTTTGCTGCTGAAATTTTCGCTCTTTAATTAACATTAGTGGAAATTAAAAATTGTCATTTAAAAAAAAAACATATAAAGACATGGTTCATCTAATTAAATGATAATTCTACAAATTATATTTAATTACAATCTCCAATGACTTCAGAAATATCACATTTAATAATGTATTGTTTGACATACTATTCTTTTTAACCGACTTCAAAAAAAGGAGGAGTTTATATGTTTTTTTTGTATGTTGACCGTTTCTCCCCGATTTATGCACCGATTCTTAAAGTTATTTTTTTTTTGGTTTGGTAGAGTATACTTCCGTGGTAGTCCCATTTACATTTCATCAAATTGGGTGAAACAGTTTTTGAGTTACACTCCAATTACTGAAAAGTGCTACGCCTATCTTAACGATGTCATCATTAGGTTAGGTTTAAACTGCGAAAAAAGTTCGTGAAGCCGAGCGAGCGAAGTGAGTGTGCTGAACAGACATCACTGATTATAATAAGCAAGCTGCGTGCCCTGAAAATTTTACTACAGTTTTTTCAGTTGTAAAGGTACAAGCGTTGTAAAAGGCTACTTCTGTTCAAAATTTTACATAAATCAGTTCAGTTGCTTTTTCGTGTAGGAGTAGCAAAGTTCCATTTATAAATCCATTTGAAGTCTCGAGTACTTTTACAATTTAATATTAGTTGATGATAGTGTGTATATATATATATATATTTTACGTAGAGCATGGTAGGTAAGGTGGTAATCGCTTGCTATTTTATGAAAAGTTATATAAAATACCTTACAACTAAGACTATGTTCACCGTATGACAGTGACCATGTTCAGTGTCATAAATAAACACTGATCACACTGAACAAAGATATGAGAGCCGAAGGTTTCTGGCTTGACTTGAGGTGGAAGGCAGCGCATGAATGTTGGGGAAAATGAAGATAACTTTGTTTAAACATTTTGCGAGGCTGATTCTATAAGTCACGCAAAAAGTTAGGAGATCTTTATTTTGGTGGACCATTTCCGTAGTACTTGTTATTTTTTTGTTGTGAAGTATGTAAATATAATTAAAGCAAACTATATATTTGATTTAGTGAGAGATAATAAATGTAATGACAATTACGTGGCTAAGGCGAATCTAATGATAGGTATGCTATTTTTTATAATGCATCAAATCAAATGACTATAGACTATAGTGGTTGTTCTTATTCCTTTTGTAAATCACGAGGTATTTAATAGTTAGAGCGTTCCGTAAGATAGAGATAAGAAAACCGATTGCAATTTGTAGATGCAAGGCATAGCATGAGAGTCGTGGAGTTTCTCATGGTCGAAAATAAGCTTGCAGACAGTCGCTAAAATGGATTCAGACGTTTTGGAGCCGTTCTTATTTATTAAATAGATATTTTGTATACACAAGGCATGACAGTAAATAGTTTGTTTAGAAAATACCCACAATTTTTTGAAAGTATCCAACAAGATTTAATATAAATTAGTACTGCCTATATCAAAATTAAAAATTGCACAGCTCATGAGCAAATGTTATGTCAATAAATACTTACTTTATCAAATACCTTATGACTTACAAGCTATAAAGCTATAAAGAGAGGCATTATATTTTTACAAAGCGATTAAACAACATACTACTAAAAAAATGCTACCGTAACTTGGAAGAACTTAGAACGATTCATGCATTTATTTTAAATGTTGATAAATAATAATTTTGATAATTGTTAATTAATTTAGAGTAACATGAATGAGTCGGCCCGTTCTTAGTATTGTTCCTCTAATATTGCTACACACGAATAGAGCCATTTATTACTACCATAACCTTAAGATCTATACAAAATATACATACGATTGCAATAAATAATTGAGTATGGGTCTGAAAAAAGAGCCACAGTGTTACCTTAGTTTGAATAGGTAAAAACATTCGGAAATGTTGAAAAATTAACTGAAATAATTCATTATTTTGCTGCGGTGTTTGTATGAGTGCCTGCGCTATAACAGATGGTTTTCTAACATACATGACTCATAAGTTATTAGAATATGGCATACAAAAGATATCCCTGCATTAAACCGACACTTAATTTATCATCCAACCCTAGGTTAGGTTAGGTTTGAACTGTAACAAAACTAAGCGCAAGCCGAGCGAGCAAAGCGAGCGTGCCGCGGCAGCGGCCGGCGAAGCGTTTGAAACTAAGTAATGAATGATTGTGGCTTGTGGTTCATGACTAACGATAGAGTAGTGCACAAATAATATTACACACTACTAGACGTACTTTTTATTTTTTGGTAATTAATTGTTGTGAGAGTGATATTTTACAAATGTGAATAATAAAAGAAACAGTGTGTCAAATAAAAAATGAACAAAACATAAAATTTGCGAACATTTTTACAAGATTTACGTTTGCGAGCTGAATTTGTTTATGTAATATATTTAGATATGAGGCTTGAACCGACATACATCCACGTGGAATGTCGATATATACATACAAGAAACAATCAAATTTTATACCAGGATCTCACTACTATCAATTCTGCCGTAAGATGTTCATTGCTAAAGATGACCCTCTCCCATAGATTTATGAAAGGACGAGATGGAAGCGGCTCGTATCCAACGTCTTCTTGAGACGTTTATGAGGTCGTTTGATCTCCAATTTATCGGTGGACGACCTACGCTGCGCTTGCTGGTCTGTAATCTCCACTGCAGGGTTCCAAAACCGTCTGGCTCCATCAGCCATCAGTTTGGCGTGTTATGTACCCTGCTCACATTCACATTGCAATATGGATGCCCAAGTTTCTAAAGAATATATGTATTCAGATATATTATGTTTCAAATGAGGTATCATTGGAATGGCCTGAATTGCTTCCTCAAAGGCTGGCAACTCAATCTCGATACTTCTCGTATTGCAGATGTTCGTGGGCAACAGTGATCACTTACCATCTGGAGAGCCACCCGTCCGTTTGTAATTATGTTCACACAGTCAAACCCCCGTACTAAGATTACTAACAAGTGTAATAGGTTAGGGTTTTTGTTTGTGATATTAGGAGTCGGCATATGCACGAAGCCCACCTGGTATTTGGGGCAGTCTTTGCGGCTGGTACTGCGCCTGTATTCTGAGACACAGAAATGTCACCGGCACCCATACCTTTCATACCAAACCACAGTATTGCGAAAATTACTGCTTACATTACTACTGGTACGGTAAGTAGGTAGAAATGAATAAAAAAAGATATATTTAAGGTCGATTTAATAAAAGAGATGTCACTGATTACATATTGTATATTATTAGTGAGCAGATGTCATGAACATACCACGTAACTTGATTATACAAATGTATAAACTAGCTCGCCAGCGCTTCCAGCGGCTTCGCTCGCTTGGTCTGGAATTGGTGGAGCGCCGTTTTGGAATGTTAGGGTCGTGGGATTTTCTGGCAAAGTAATTCTCAATAGCAGACCGGAGTCTGGAACAGTGTCTCGTAGGTGGCAATAGGCTCGCCCCCTATTACATGGGATCAAAAAAATATCCGACAAAACGCAGGTGTTTCAAACACTGCTGCTCACCTCTTCGCGGATATCCTGTATATTTGACAATTTGTTATCTTTTAATTTAAAAATAACGGGTATAAATTTTTTTTCGTTAAAGTTTATTTTTACCAAGTTATGAGTGATACTTTTTTACTATCACTTTAATTATAACATAAATTGTTACACGAAAACTTGCAAAATATACTATATATTATATAAATATAGGGTATATATAAAAAAGGAGCCGTGTTACATTCTTAATTAATACAGTTTTTACGAAAAGTGTGTGTTTATACATCTCTCTCGCCGTCATCAAACGTCTTTACCTGCGTATGGAAGAGAGGACATGTAAACTCGCCCCGCGCCGGATTGATTGAAGAATTAATTTGTGGAACGTAGTATACCGAAACAAGGGTGAGCAGGTTATTTCCAACTACTTATTTAATGAAAAGCCAGAATTAAATAGTTTTCCCTTCGTTGTTTGAATGGTTATTTCAAACTACTTATTTAATGAAAAGCCAGAACTAAACAGTTTTCCCTTCGTTGTTTGAATGCGATTGAAATGCGAAACGTAAGATGCAAGGGACTCTACTTACTGTGTTCTGCCGCGAATCATTAGTGCGTAAGCGTTAGGTACTGTAAGGGTACATTAGCATGTGAAATCAGTAAGTGTTATGTCATGGTCAGTGTTATTTCTGTTACATACTTGACACAAAAGTTTGAGTAAATTTGTAGTGCAGGAGTTATAAAATAATAATCTACTTATTAACAAAGTTGAAATCAAATAAGTTGTGGGATGGAATGATACTTTTAATATTAACACATTTTATAGTATTTTTTTTAAACATACGTTAATAACAGCTTACCTATCACTGCAGCTCAGAGATTATTCCTCTACATCTTACGAGTATAGATGCCAAAGTTCCTACAGTGTAAATATCTTAATACGAGTAGATATTCTGTTTTAAAGAAGAAAATTTAAATATCAATGAAATAACAAAGTTACTATAAAATATAATGTTCACACACTTGTAGATACCCAGTACCATAGAGTCTCAGGTGTTAGGTGCTAATCTCTGCCTTTAGCAGACGTATGTCCTCACAACTGCATTGCGCACGTAAAAATGAGACATTTTTAAGTCTCAATGTGACTGTAATTTTACCCGCACCATACCCTTCAAAACCAGAACACAATATTGCGAAGGTTACTGCTTCAGGAAAAAAAAATGATATGGTGGCAGCCTTCCCCGGATGACCTCATTCACGAAGAGTTCTACTGCTACTATGTAGGTAGGTGAATATATAGATAAACCCTTTATTGCAACACCATATTATTAATATAACTAACAAATAAATAGGATAATATAAATGAAAACTATTACTCAACAATAAAAATTTAAAATTAATTGTAACAATTGGCGGTCTTATCGGTCAAAGCGATCTCTTCCAGACAACCATGTTATTGAAAAGGAAGCTTTAATAAAAAAAGGTCTCGAAAAAAGTTTCTTTGGATACCTGTGGAGACTCTCGTGACACATTTACCACCGACCACAATAAGAATCTAAACAAAAATTTAAAAGAATTCTGTTATGTACCTACAATCTAGCGACTATACCACACTCTTTTGTCTTTTTAACTCCAGCTGACCGCTCTATCCTTGAGCCTCAATTGCACTAAGAGAAATGCTCGCTTTGTAACTTGTATGGGAGTTATGATTTTTTATGCAACTGAATGCAGATCATTTTTTGACCTCTCAAGCTGGCCTCCAAGACTACTGCTCGCGTTATCCACTGCACTAAGGGGTTGGATCCCTTAACAAACATACATAAGGACTCTATGTCCCGACTTAAACTGTAATTAAAGGCAAAATTTCTGCAATTGAACTTGTATGAAAATATTGACTTTTCTGTTCAAATGGTTAAAAGTTTGATGACCAAAAACTAATGCACAAGGACAAACGCGGGCCACTCGTGGCCCGCGCACCGCCTAACACCTAGTCACATTATATAAAGATGGATTACCACTCACTGACTCACTGACATAAATGGTACGGTATGAAGGAGCAATGGTGGGTATAGAAGATGTAAGGGAAAAGTGTAGGGGGGGTTCTGAAACCAAAGGGAAAAGTCCGGGATGAGCTGAATGTGGAAGTGTGATGGAACAGGTCAACGGCTCTCAGTAACTATAAAAGATGGGGGGTAGGTGTCAAAACTAAAAATGACCAAAACCCTGGGCAACTGCCAAAAATTAAAAAAAAAACATACCCCCCGAACAAAAGACGATCGCTCCCATACAAAATGTAAATGCTTATAATTCCTAAACCGTATGAGATAAGTATAAAGTGTTTGACCAAATGTCATAGGGAATCGGAAGGGTAATTTGGTAAAAGTGTCAAAAATCCAAGATGGCGGATTCAAAATGGCGGCCGAATTGAAAGTTGGTCTGATCCGGCTCAAAATTGGTATCGGGGGGTTTTTGGGGTCCCACATTCGAAATATGAAAACCATTTTTTGATGACGTCATTTTTCAATATGGCCGCCATACATATGTTTTTTTGGAATTTCAATGGGTCATTTCTCCCAGTGGGCGTGATGGGGCTGATGGTTTTGTAGGGTTATATGTGGGGTTACGATAGCTGACTTTAGGAGAAACTGAATGGAGCTGAACGTGGAATACCAGGTAGAACAGGTCAACGGCTCTTGCAAACTAAAGGAGATAGGAGGTAAGTGCTAAAACTAATATTGACAAGCACCCTGGGCATTTTCTAAAAATTAAAAAAAAATTACAACTCCCGAACAAAAGACGATCGTTCCCATACAAAATGGAAATGCTTATAACGCCGCAACCGTTAAAGATAGGTATGAGGTGTTTTAACTAATATGATAGGGGACCGGAAGGGCAATTTGGGTGATATGTCAAAAATCCAAGATGGCGGATTCAAGATGGCGGCTACCTTAAATATTAGTCCGATCCGACTGAAAATCGATATCTAAGGGTTTTTAGAGACCCTGATTCGAAATATGAAATCCATTTTTTGATGACGTCATTTTTCAACATGGCCGCCATACAATTTTTTCTCTGGAAATTGTATCGTTGTTTTTCGACATGTTGCCATGATGGAACGCTGAGGCTTTGTAGGTGAAAAGTATAGGCAGTGGTCTTACGTCCTTAAGTGACATCTGAAAGGAGCTGAATCTGAACCTTCTGATGGAACAGCTTGACGGCTCTCGGAAACTAAAAGAGATAGGTAGTTAGTGCCAAAACTAATATTGGCAAGCACCCTGGGCATTTCTTAAAAATTAAAAAAAAAACACACCTCCCGAACAAAAGACGATCGCGCCCATACAAAATGTAAATGCTTATAACGCCGAAACCGTTAAGGATAGGTACGGGGGGTTTGAACTAATATTTTACGGGACCGGAAATGCAATTTGGCGGAAATGTCAATAATTCAAGATGGTGGATTCAAGATGGCGGCTTCCTGGAATAATGGTCCAATTCGACTGAAAATCGATATCTAAGGGTTTTTAGAGTCCCCAATTAGAAATATGGAACCCATTTTTTGATGACGGCATTGTTCATAATTTTCACAATGGCCATAGGTCGAAATTAGAGCCTGCGAGGCCGTAGGCCGAGCTATACTGGCGAGGCCGCAGGCCGAGCTATATAGGTCGAAGGCCAAGAGTGCTTCCAAGCGAAGCGAGGCTGAAGGCCGAGCGTACTTCTAAGCGAAGCGAGGCCGAAGGCCGAGCATGCTTCTAAGCGAAGCGAGGCCGAAGGCCGAGCATGCTTCTAAGCGAAGCGAGGCCGAAGGCCGAGCATGCTTCTAAGCGAAGCGAGGCCGAAGGCCGAGCGTACTTCTAAGCGAAGCGAGGCCGAAGGCCGAGCATGCTTCTAAGCGAAGCGAGACCGAAGGCCGAGCGTCTTACTAAGTGAAGTGAGGCCGAAGGCCGAGCGTGCTTCTAAGCAAAGCGAGTCCGAGTTTTGAGCCTACGAGGAAATAGAAGTCTTTCATAGCGAGTTTATTTCAAAATTTCAATGATCTTCAAGACATCTGCCCACGTTTACATAGGTAATGTCATTAAATTGTGTAAATCATGAATACTACTATAAGTACTTGATTGATAATTATACAGATACGTAGATTAACTCTTTAGTGAAACACCATAATACAAATATATGTTACAAATAAATAAAATAGAATAAAATAAAATCACAATCAAAATATTTCACAATTAAATAGGTACTTTAAATTTAAAGTGTCAGAATGGGTGGTCTTATCGCTCAGAGCAATCTCTTTCAGACAACCATTCACGGAAAGAAATAGGCATAAACTTATAAGGACGGTGTGAATAAAACAAGTGTACTAAACACTACATATAGCAAAACTCAAGATTATAAATATAAAAAATACTTATAATATACTCGTATACAAACTATACTTATATAATTATACTATACGTAATATACTACAAAATATATACATACTATACATATACCATTTAATTATTATAAAAAAGATAATAAGTAGGTTTGCAGGTAGTTATTTCGCGAAGCTAAATGCTTTGACACGTTTTTTGAAGATGCCTAAAGAAGGCGCGCATATAATTTCGTAGAGTAAAGTGTTCCATAGACGAACAGCTTCAACACAAAGTAGGAACCAAAAAAATTGGTGCGGGCTATCGGGGTACTTAACATTAAGTGCTCTGATGATCGTAGAGAAAAAGAGCTCCTAACATGTAAAAATTCAACATTTTACGTACTACTGATATGACATGCTACAAGTAAACGTTAAATTTCCTTCGTAGGCTTGGGTTTGTTATGAACTTGAGTCCAAACAACACTTCACGCAGTGGTATAAAAAGGGTGCAGCGTCTTACAAAAAGCTTAAGGTGTCACAGTTAGCTGGAAAACTAATGGCGACATCTTAAGCCATTACTTACTTTTGAGCAATAAATATATCTTCATATAATAGGCTCATAGGCCTTTCATGGGGACATTAATATACAGATTTTGAAGGTCACGATCTTAATGTCATGGTAGAGATGCTTACTTGTTGTCATTCGTTAGTCACTGGTACGACATACATCCATGTTAATAAAATAAATACAAAGTGTGGTGTGGTATTCACGCTTGGGACAGTATTTTTTTTTCAACTATATTGAATAAGAACTCAGCTTATTGAGAAATGTATAGCTCTATTCATTTTCCCTTGAATATATCAAGAGAATAGCTTGACAAAATCATTAATTTGACTGCTTTTAAAGTAAACAACTTACCGTAGCAACTAGAAGCGTGCAGAGTAGGCATTTTATGGTAAAAATGTTTTGTGGTTCTGCATTGAATATCGCGATTAAATCATTCGAAAATGAAGATTAGAAACACTAGATTAAGTAAAATGTAACACATTAAAGTCGCGAAGTTGTCGGAAAAGTAGCCACTACAGATGAGATACAAACTCTAATACAGGTCAAACTTACGCACAACGTAAGTGAAATGAATACCAAAGTTTTAGAGGTGTTACGATTTGTAAAGTTCTTCAATCTAACATAATATGTTTTCTGAAAGTCAAGGAATGGAAGTAAAAAACACTGCGACCGTCCCCTAGGTCAATCTTGATGTGCCAATATATGGTACGCAGGTTGGTTTATTTTTAAGTTAATCTTATAATGTAAATAGTATAATTATATCGTAGTGGGACTGTGGGAGTAAGCAGAACAAAAATAAAACCAGTTAATTGTCTTGGTACATAGAATAGAATAGAATTCATTTATTTCAGACTTATATCTGTCCATATTATTAGTAGAGGTACATACACTTAGTCTTACATCTTTTCACGCATTTCTTTGTTCAATTTGGCCGTTCTAAGGTTTTTTAATTGTTTATTCCTATATATGTATTCACGAATCAAATTTATTTAGACATCTACTTAAGGTAGAGACGCTGTCTGTATACTCTAGGTATATGTTATTACTTCAGTGTTTAGACGGGTACGATTAGTGTAGATAGAAATGAAATGCATAAAGCTATGGAAAAGATACCTTTGACTTAAAGAGTACCTAAATTTATAAGAAACGCGTCATGTAATTTGAGTTAACTTTGTTGCAAAGACCCCTAGATATATCAGTTTCTTCATCAAGTTACTCTCGATGCTACCTCTATGTAATGGTAAAACTAATTACATACATGTAAAGTCGTTTCCACTACATATGTATAGCACGTACCTACGTAAATTCCTAAATGGCTGAAGTGGTATGGATTTTACAGAGTCCGCATGTGTGTGAAGTGGCTATTCTTATAAATTTGAGTCCAGACAACCTCCACGCAGTGACATAAAAAGGGTGCAACGTCATCTAAGAAGCTTAAGTGTCACAGTTAGCTGGAAAACTAATGAAGACATCTTAAGCTACTACTTACTTTTCAGCAATAAATGTATATATAATAGGCTTATAGACCTTTCAAGGGGACACATACACAGATATAATACACAGATTTCGAAGGTCAATATCTTAATGTCATGGTAGAGATGCTTGCTGCAATGTATGTAATTAAAATACATACGAAGTGTGGTGTGCTGTTCACACTTGGAACAATATTTTTTTTAACTATATAGAATTAGAACCCAGCTTATTGAGATATGTATAGCTCTTTTCATTCGTCCTTAAATATATATATACGTAGTATTGTATTCTCTTTGGAATATATCAAGAGAAAGACTTGACTTTACACAATTACTAAATTGACTGTTTTTAAAGTTAACAGCTTACAGTAGCAACTAAAAACATGAGTAGGCATTTTATGGTCAAGATGTTTTGTGGTTCTGCATTGAATATCGCTATCAAATCGTTAAGCTATGGCGGAAAATGAAATTGGAAACAATAGATTGAATAAAATGTTGCATATTAAAGTTGTGAAGCTTCGTGTGTGTAAATAAAATTAATGCCAATGTTACGATTTGTAAAGTTCTTCAATCTTAATTTATATTAATGCCAAAGAATGTAGGTAAAAAGCACTGCGACCGTCCCCTATGTCAAATTTAATAGGCAGGTATATTTGATACGTAACTTGGTTTTTTTTAAGGTGAAGGTGATGATGGAATAAGTATATTTATATGGTAGTGGGAGTTAGCAGAACAAAATTAAAACCAGTTATTTGCCTTGGTACATACTAAATCCTATACATACCGAACAATGAAGTGCAATCTAATTCCTTAGTAGGTTTTACGACCTATATACATCCATGTGAAAACCTACACATGGAATAGTAAAATTTTCAAACAAGGGCTCCCTACATTTATTATTATATGTGACGTAAAACTTTTACTGCTGAAGATATGCATACGGAAGGACCAGATGAAAGCTGCATGCATCCAAGATAGTCCTGCGACCTTATTTAGTACGTCTTCCACATTGACGGTGGACGACCTACCTGCTCTACCAGACTCTCAGTCAGACGGACAGATGGACAAACGGATAAACAACATCAACCTACGGTTGGATATAGATAGGGATATAATGATATACTACCACCACACTATTGCCTACCACAATTAGTTCAAAGAATTTTACCCTAAGACTTAACTGAAACCACACATTGAGCGTTATGTTTTAGTATTTATACCTTAGTTTTATTATAATATTATGATTTTTAAGTGCTAATGCTTGCTTAGATAAACCAAATGTTGCAATACATCCCCATACACCGGTTAAAATCAACTAAGAGAAAACAAATGATGGTTGGATGGGTGCCTATAGAAAGTGTCTACGAGATTCAAAGCCACACAAATGAATTGAATAAATATGAGCAATGATGAGAAATATCGTTTTAATGTATCGTTGGTGTAGTAGTGGCAGCGCTGCTTTGGAATGTAGAACTCTTGGTTTGGATTCCCGGTTAAGACAGTTGTTGGAATTTTCTGACAGAGAAATTCAAACTGTCTGGAACACTGCCCTGTAGGTGACAATAGGCCTTATATGGGAGCAATACATATCTGATATGGGTGTTTGATAAATACTCCTACCTACCTCTCTAAGATATGTACGCATTAACTTAATGTTATTTTTGTTTAAAATATGTATATCATTATTTACGTTACATATAAATTACTTTTACTAAGGTTAAACACTACGGATACTTTGAAAAAAAAAAACTGTTTTAATATTTATTTTAAAATTTACTTGTAACGAGTTTCGAGTCAATTAAAACAAGGAATACAACAATTTTATAGAAAATTGCAGAGTTATTTAGTAAATTAAGTCATTACTTACTTTGAGTAATGAATATATATAAAGAATAGGCTCCTCACTTTTCATACATCGTGAAATATTATTCAGGACTATCTCTGTACAAAGAACATATTAATAAACAAAAAATCATGAACCGACAAATACTTAGCTTTTCATGACAACTAATTATAATATATATCGATGCAAGAAAACGTTTTTGCTGTAAGTTTGCTGTAAGTTGTTTAGCCAAAACCCAACTTTTCCCCAGAGCCAAAGAAAATTAAAAATGTCTTTAAAAAACCTTTGACAGAAATATGATTTTTGTAACACAGTTTTGTTATAGTAATAATACTCATGAAGAGCAATGAAAATATTTTTGTTAAAGTTATTACCTGTAGGCTTTTTACTACTTACAGCAATTGACTTTTCATTTAAAGACCTGACGTCGTAAGTAGTTTGGTGACTTCTATGGAGATAAGTTTCGTATTTTCCACACATTTGAAATGCTTATACTTGAATAGGTATTTAATACATTACCTACTATATAACAGATGTAAGACTAACTCTAAAAAACGCTGATATAATACATTACACTTTATTGGCATAGGAATGCTGTAGTACTGAACTTTTGCTGTAGTGTAGTGTTAAAACACTGTGTTTAAGTGACTTATTCCTAGCTAATTGAACAAGGAAACTTTTCAAAATTATACCTATTGTAAAAATCTTATAGTAGCGATATGAGACCCAGACCGTTCGACGCAGATTTTTTTTAAGAATATAGCTGTGTGCTCAGTAAACTTACGCCGTTCTTGATACTTACAGCTAATACTGTTTTCTTACGTCTCCACACACATATATACGGAGTAAGTATATCATGAGACTCGCTTTGGAACATTGGGACAAGGGTGTTTCAGTAGGAGGTCGGAAGATATCCAACTTATGATGAGATACGATGATACTACTCTTCTCGCTCAAATAAAAAAGACATGGAACACCTGTTGACACGTTTAGAGACAACAAGCCTCTCCTACAGGCTTGTGATCAACAGAGACAAAACCAAGATGATAATCGTAGACCGAACTGAACTAAATCAACCTGACATTTCTGTGACTGGCAACTGTGAAATTGTTCAATCCTACGTGTACCTAGGATCCACGAGCACAAACACGAGGGGCTATGAGAACGAAATTCAAAAAAGATGTGCTAAGACAAGATCTGCCGTTGATAAGGTCAAAAGAGTCAGGTGCAACCGAAATATCACCAAATCCACGAAACTCTGCATGAAGAAAACTTTAGTGTTGGCGATATTTCTCTATGGCGCAGAAACATGAACGGTTCACCTGAGAGACCGACGCAAAATCGATGCCCTTGAAATGTGGTGCTGGCGGCGACTGCTGCGGACGAACGAGAGATTATCTAAGACTGTGCAAATACGTGTCCTGAAATACTTCGGACACATTATTCGACATGAAAACTCCATAAAACGACTCGTAGTCCAGGGGCAAGTAGAAAGCAAGCAGTCGATCACACGCGTTGGGCAGAACTCACAAAAGCTGAAACAGAAACTTCCATAGTCTAAAGCACTTTTAAGTGTTATTTAAGATTTAGGTATATGGTTTTATTAAAATTCAAAATTAGCAGCCTTACTATCACATATTTCAAAGATGTAGGGTTTACTCAAATGTTTTGAGATTGAGAGTTATATTTTATTCTTTTAGAGTTTATTTATGCATACGTTAGTTTTTATCGTTTGCTTTTTATACTCTAACGGCTGCTTAGCGAAATGTAACTTTGCAATCTGTCCCCTAATATGCACGTTACAATAAATTAATGTAAGACGTCCACTGCTAAACATATGCGTCCCGATCGATTTACAAAAGACCGCATGGAAGCGACCTGTATAAAAGTTCGGTCTGTGGTTACCGGCCCCATCGGCCATTAGTTCAAGGCGTTATGTGTCATGTCCACTGCCACTTCAACTGGCTAATCCTCTGGGCTATGCATGACTTTCGTTCGTGTACTAAATCAGTCCTCATTTCCGATTTAATCACTACGGAATACACCGAGCATAGCCCTTTCTAAAGTTCGTTGTATGACTTTGAGCTTACATATGAATCCCTTAGTCAGTGACCAAGTTCGGTGTCATAAATAATCACTGATCACACATGAACGGAGTAAAATTGAGGATCCGAAGTCTTCTTTTATTGAGAGATTAAAAATGTTACGGCACTTGTGTGGCTAAGGCGAATCTAATGATTAATTTTATATAATGCATCAAGTCATTTCGACTTAAGGGTCATTTAAATAAATAGAAAATATAGTGGGGTTTATTTCCGCCACGGTTGTTCTTATTCCTTTTGTATGTCACAAGGTATTTAATAATTACAGCGTTCCGATAATGATAAATAATTATTTTGATAAATGTGAATTAATTTATAGTAACATGAATGAGTCGGCCCGTTCTTAGTATTGTTCCTCTAATATTGCTACAAACGAATAGGGAAATTTATTACTACCATAACATTAGATGTATACAATATAAATATGATTTCAATAAATAATCGGGTATGCGTCTGAAACGAGAGCCATTGTTACCTTAGTTTTAAAAGGTAAAAAATATTCGAAGACGTTAAAAAAAACTGAATGGAATAATTCAGTATCTTGCTTACTATATTAGAATATGGCATACGAAAGGTATCCCTGCATTTCACCGACACTTAATATATCATGCGACCTTTGGTTAGGTTAGGTTTGAACTGCGACAAAACTACGCGTAAGCCGAGCGAGCAAAGCGAGCGTGCCGCGGCAGCGGCTGGCGAAGCGCTTAAAACTAAGGAATGAATGATTATCTACTAGGCAGAGCCTGTACTATGGTAACCTAATGACTGATATACATACTTATATACATATACACACTCAGACACAGCTCAAGCAGACATGTTCATCCACACGCGGTATTTAGGACAGGTTCAGGTGTTTGTTGAAACTATATAGGTACCTAAGTTTTATGTAATTACTTACAATAATATCATTAAATATGATAACATGATTTTACGATTCAACTATAAAATATCTTCCATACAAATTAATTAAAATTAGCTGTTGGCATGAATGGCTTGATAGATTTATTAATGACTAGCTGCGCTCCGTGGTTACAACCGAGCGGTGAAGGTCGATGATGATGATAAATAAAGCGTATGTTACTCAGGCATAATAGAGTTTTCTACTGGTGAAATATTTTTTGGAACCGGTTAGTAGTTTTTGCGTTTATCCGCTATACACTATCAAATAATTCTATGTACTCAGACGAGCGAATGACTAAACAGGTTTTTATTTCAGCACCATTTAGATTATAGAGAACTTTCGTTCCTGTTACCGTAGAGAATGTTTCACAATTTGCTGTTACCATAATAAGCTATACAAAGATTATTAGGTTGTATTAAGGTATTAGACCTTTATTATTTTTTTGTCCAGAACACGCTATGATTCTAACAAGTACTGCAGATAATTATAAAAATAAAGAACACGACTACAGACTAAGAATGTAAAAAGTTATATTATCTTATGGAACAGCAGATATAAGTGGGTTCATTAGATATTTGTTTAGTATCGTTTCAACAGTTATTTTTTATTTTTGATAAATTAATAGGTACGACATTATAATTGGAGATTTAGCACAGTGACTCCAGTCTACATCAGTTTAATAGTTTAAAAATCAAGTTAAAAAATCATGGAGTACCTTTTGTTTGCGGCTCCGTCTGCGTTGATATTTGATATACCAAAGCTGCTACGGTTTGCTACGGCGTAGCAGATTGTTTCCGGTTTATTTCTGTGTGAAATTTCATCAACAGTTTAAGCATAAAAGAAGAACAAACAAACAATTAACTACTAAGCGACAAATACGCTTTCGCTTTATAATATTATAATAAGCATGCTGCGTCTTGCTTTGAAAATACCATCCGACATCAGTTTAGTTTTAGGGAGTAAAAATATTTGGAGACGATAAAATTGAAAGAAATATTTCAGTATCTGGCTAACGGCGTTTGTATGAGTACCTGCGCTATAACAGATGGTTTTCTAACATGACTCAAAAGTTCTTAGAATATGGCATACGAGAGGTATTTCATATTTCACTATCACATAATTTATCATCGGTCCAGTAGTTTCGGAGTTCAATTAAAACCAACAAAATCGTTCCTCTTTATAATATTATAGTATAGATATAAAGTTTTGTTACCATCAGGTCGTATTACGTATCTTGTGGTCAGTAAGATCCTTACCAAACAAATAAAGTTAGTTCAGATGATTTTGGAAAAGATGTCAGTAATTTATGCGGGTTTAACCCTGGAAAAAACATTGTTCACAGATAGTACGTTTTGGTAATGCAAAGTAGGAAATCCCTTGAAGACGATTAAGCTGGTCTGTTTAACTGATCATCAAGAATGTATTACGTATTAATCTGATACAACCATTTTATTTAAACTAATATATTGGCACGACTAAGGTCAGTGCACAGTAAGTATCAAAAACGTTCACGCCGCCGCAAAAACAGCAGGGCATTGAAAGTTTCTGTGCGTTTTAAGACTTCCACAAGGATGGTTTACTAAATCTAATTATTACTTTGGAATGGTAAATCGGCAAACACTCACGTCTATTATCTGGTCGTTATTACTCCGACCGGTGTTCGGGCAGTACTGATGTCCATCCTCAAAGACCAATTATTTGTAATAAGTTATTAAGTTTGATCTCGCAAAGCAGGCGTTAAGGCTTGAAAAATAAGATAATATAATGATATTTAAAAAACAAATGATATTTGTTCACGTAGCCTAAGAAATACCAAAGTAACAGAATGAAAATTAAAAATAATCAAAGCGTTTCTTATGTTATCGTAACAAAATCGAAATAAATCCGCATTGTGTTTCATAAACTGTATATTTTTTGTAAAAGTATTTATGTAATGTCAACCAAAGTATTCAATAATTTGCCGGATAATATGAAGATAACACATTGTTGAATTAAAGAATTTTATAATAATCTGAAGAAGATACTTATTGTAAAATTCTACTATAGGTACAGTTGACGACTACTTGAGTGATAAATACAATTAGAGTATTAGCAATTATGACATACTCTTTTATTTTATTACACTGATTTGATTCCTTGACATTATTCGTAATTAAAATCCACTCCAATTATATAAACAGCTATAACTCCGCAACCATAATAGATAGGTACGGGGTGTTTGAAGTAATGTAATAGGGGACCGGAAGTGCATTTCGGAGAATATGTTTAAAATCCGAGATGACGGATTCAAAATGCCGGCCAACTTAAACAAAGTTGGTAAGTAAGTCTAAACGGGCTGTTTTTCAAGATCGCGGAGTGAAATAGAAGGGTACAAGTGAGCTCATTAAGAGCTTGACAACAACAAAGTATCTATGAAGTATAATAATTGAATACACAACCATTTCTTTTGTGGATTATTTGGTCAGAGCTGAGTTATGATAGGTGCAGTGACGAGTAAAACGAGGAGGAGCGTTACTTTGCTGTTGAATACAATATCTATAACACTGCAAATCGTAATAAGTTGCATTTTGTTTTAGGTACTGAATAAATGTTAACAAAATGAAACAGAATGTTAAAATTATGATAAGAAAATATTTACACAGACGAGCGAATGCCTGAACAGACTTTTCTTTCAGCACTTTTCTTCGAGTATAGAGAACTTTCGTATGAGTGGATATGTTTCTGCATGCACACCTATACTTTTTTGTTAATTATAATATTAACAGCTTCATATATATTTATATATTAGTAAATCATAACTATCACGGGTACATTACAATGTTATTGTTATTTTTATGGTGTCCACTTTAAAAAAATTATAAACTTCAGACTTTAAAAGAGTTCTGCTAAAAACGTTTTCACCTACCTACATTAGTTCAAAGAATATAAGTAAGTTATGTTTGGTATACTATGTTTCTTAATATTCTGTAATTTCACCGACACTTTTTTTTTGCTGCTGAAATTTTCGCTCTTTAATTAACATTAGTGGAAATTAAATGATAATTCTACAAATTATATTTAATTACAATCTCCAATGACTTCAGAAATATCACATTTAATAATGTATTGTTTGACATACTATTCTTTTTAACCGACTTCAAAAAAAGGAGGAGTTTATATGTTTTTTTTGTATGTTGACCGTTTCTCCCCGATTTATGCACCGATTCTTAAAGTTATTTTTTTTTTGGTTTGGTAGAGTATACTTCCGTGGTAGTCCCATTTACATTTCATCAAATTGGGTGAAACAGTTTTTGAGTTACACTCCAATTACTGAAAAGTGCTACGCCTATCTTAACGATGTCATCATTAGGTTAAGTTTAAACTGCGAAAAAAGTTCGTGAAGCCGAGCGAGCGAAGTGAGTGTGCTGAACAGACATCACTGATTATAATAAGCAAGCTGCGTGCCCTGAAAATTTTACTACAGTTTTTTCAGTTGTAAAGGTACAAGCGTTGTAAAAGGCTACTTCTGTTCAAAATTTTACATAAATCAGTTCAGTTGCTTTTTCGTGTAGGAGTAGCAAAGTTCCATTTATAAATCCATTTGAAGTCTCGAGTACTTTTACAATTTAATATTAGTTGATGATAGTGTATATATATATTTTACGTAGAGCATGGTAGGTAAGGTGGTAATCGCTTGCTATTTTATGAAAAGTTATATAAAATACCTTACAACTAAGACTATGTTCACCATATGACAGTGACCATGTTCAGTGTCATAAATAAACACTGATCACACTGAACAAAGATAGGAGAGCCGAAGGTTTCTGGCTTGACTTGAGGCGGAAGGCAGCGCATGAATGTTGGGGAAAATGAAGATAACTTTGTTTAAACATTTTGCGAGGCTGATTCTATAAGTCACGCAAAAAGTTAGGAGATCTTTATTTTGGTGGACCATTTCCGTAGTACTTGTTATTTTTTTGTTGTGAAGTATGTAAATATAATTAAAGCAAACTATATATTTGATTTATTGAGAGATAATAAATGTAATGACAATTGCGTGGCTAAGGCGAATCTAATGATAGGTATGCTATTTTTTATAATGCATCAAATCAAATGACTATAGACTATAGTGGTTGTTCTTATTCCTTTTGTAAATCACGAAGTATTTAATAGTTAGAGCGTTCCGTAAGATAGAGATAAGAAAACCGATTGCAATTTGTAGATGCAAGGCATAGCATGAGAGTCGTGGAGTTGCTCATGGTCGAAAATAAGCTTGCAGACAGTCGCTAAAATGGATTCAGACGTTTTGGAGCCGTTCTTATTTATTAAATAGTTATTTTGTATACACAAGGCATGACAGTAAATAGTTTGTTTAGAAAATACCCACAATTTTTTGAAAGTATCCAACAAGATTTAATATAAATTAGTACTGCCTATATCAAAATTAAAAATTGCACAGCTCATGAGCAAATGTTATGTCAATAAATACTTACTTTATCAAATACCTTATGACTTACAAGCTATAAAGCTATAAAGAGAGGCATTATATTTTTACAAAGCGATTAAACAACATACTACTAAAAAAATGCTACCGTTACTTGGAAGAACTCATGAACTATTCATGCATTTATTTTAAATGTTGATAAATAATAATTTTGATAATTGTTAATTAATTTAGAGTAACATGAATGAGTCGGCCCGTTCATAGTATTGTTCCTCTAATATTGCTACACACGAATAGAGCCATTTATTACTACCATAACCTTAAGATCTATACAAAATATACATACGATTGCAATAAATAATTGAGTATGGGTCTGAAAAAAGAGCCACAGTACCTTAGTTTGAATAGGTAAAAACATTCGGAAATGTTGAAAAATTAACTGAAATAATTCATTATTTTGCTGCGGTGTTTGTATGAGTGCCTGCGCTATAACAGATGGTTTTCTAACATATAGACTCATAAGTTATTAGAATATGGCATACAAAAGATATCCCTGCATTAAACCGACACTTAATTTATCATCCAACCCTAGGTTAGGTTAGGTTAGGTTTGAACTGTAACAAAACTAAGCGCAAGCCGAGCGAGCAAAGCGAGCGTGCCGCGGCAGCGGCCGGCGAAGCGTTTGAAACTAAGTAATGAATGATTGTGGCTTGTGGTTCATGACTAACGATAGAGTAGTGCACAAATAATATTACACACTACTAGACGTACTTTTTATTTTTTGGTAATTAATTGTTGTGAGAGTGACATTTTACAAATGTGAATAATAAAAGAAACAGTGTGTCAAATAAAAAATGAACAAAACATAAAATTTAATGCGAACATTTTTACAAGATTTACGTTTGCGAGCTGAAATTGTTTATGTAATATATTTAGATATGAGGCTTGAACCGACATACATCCACGTGGAATGTCGATATATACATACAAGAAACAATCAAGTTTTATACCAGGATCTCACTACTATCAATTCTGCCGTAAGATGTTCATTGCTAAAGATGACCCTCTCCCATAGATTTATGAAAGGACGAGATGGAAGCGGCTCGTATCCAACGTCTTCTTGAGACGTTTATGAGGTCGTTTAATCTCGAATTTATCGGTGGACGACCTACGCTGCGCTTGCTGGTCTGTAATCTCCACTGCAGGGTTCCAAAACCGTCTGGCTCCATCAGCCATCAGTTTGGCGTGTTATGTACCCTGCTCACATTCACATTGCAATATGGATGCCCAAGTTTCTAAAGAATATATGTATTCAGATATATTATGTTTCAAATGAGGTATCATTGGAATGGCCTGAATTGCTTCCTCAAAGGCTGGCAACTCAATCTCGATACTTCTCGTATTGCAGATGTTCGTGGGCAACAGTGATCACTTACCATCTGGAGAGCCACCCGTCCGTTTGTAATTATTTTCACACAGTCAAACCCTCGTACTAAGATTACTAACAAGTATAATAGGTTAGGGTTTTTGTTTGTGATATTAGGAGTCGGCATATGCACGAAGCCCACCTGGTATTTGGGGCAGTCTTTGCGGCTGGTACTGCGCCTGTAATTCTGAGACACAGAAATGTCACCGGCACCCATACCTTTCATACCAAACCACAGTATTGCGAAAATTACTGCTTACATTACTACTGGTACGGTAAGTAGGTAGAAATGAATAAAAAAAGATATATTTAAGGTCGATTTAATAAAAGAGATGTTACTGATTACATATTGTATATTATTAGTGAGCAGATGTCATGAACACACCACGTAACTTGATTATACAAATGTATAAACTAGCTCGCCAGCGCTTCCAGCGGCTTCGCTCGCTTGGTCTGGAATTGGTGGAGCGCCGTTTTGGAATGTTAGGGTCGTGGGATTTTCTGGCAAAGTTATTCTCAATAGCAGACCGGAATCTGGAACAGTGTCTCGTAGGTGCCAATAGGCTCGCCCCCTATTACATGGGATCAAAAAAATATCCGACAAAACGCAGGTGTTTCAAACACTGCTGCTCACCTCTTCGCGGATATCCTGTTTATTTGACGATTTGTTATCTGTTAATTTAAAAATAACGGGTATAAATTTTTTTTCGTTAAAGTTTATTTTTACCAAGTTTTGAGTGATACTTTTTTACTATCACTTTAATTATAACATAAATTGTTACACGAAAACTTGCAAAATATACTATATATTATATAAATATAGGGTATATATAAAAAAGGAGCCGTGTTACATTCTTAATTAATACAGTTTTTACGAAAAGTGTGTGTTTATACATCTCTCTCGCCGTCATCAAACGTCTTTACCTGCGTATGGAAGAGAGGACATGTAAACTCGCCCCGCGCCGGATTGATTGAAGAATTAATTTGTGGAACGTAGTATACCGAAACAAGGGTGAGCAGGTTATTTCCAACTACTTATTTAATGAAAAGCCAGAATTAAATAGTTTTCCCTTCGTTGTTTGAATGGTTATTTCAAACTACTTATTTAATGAAAAGCCAGAACTAAACAATTTTCCCTTCGTTGTTTGAATGCGATTGAAATGCGAAACGTAAGATGCAAGGGACTCTACTTACTGTGTTCTGCCGCGAATCATTAGTGCGTAAGCGTTAGGTACTGTAAGGGTACATTAGCATGTGAAATCAGTAAGTGTTATGTCATGGTCAGTATTATTTCTGTTACATACTTGACACAAAAGTTTGAGTAAATTTGTAGTGCAGGAGTTATAAAATAATAATCTACTTATTAACAAAGTTGAAATCAAATAAGTTGTGGGATGGAATGATACTTTTAATATTTACACATTTTATAGTATTTTTTTTAAACATACGTTAATAACAGCTTACCTATCACTGCAACTCAGAGATTATTCCTCTACATCTTACGAGTATAGATGCCAAAGTTCCTACAGTGTAAATATCTTAATACGAGTAGATATTCTGTTTTAAAGAAGGAAAATTTAAATATCAATGAAATAACAAAGTTACTATAAAATATAATGTTCACACACTTGTAGATACCCAGTACCATAGAGTCTCAGGTGTTAGGTGCTAATCTCTGCCTTTAGCAGACGTATGTCCTCACAACTGCATTGCGCACGTAAAAATGAGACATTTTTAAGTCTCAATGTGCCTGTAATTTTACCCGCACCATACCCTTCAAAACCAGAACACAATATTGCAAAGGTTACTGCTTCAGGAAAAAAAAATGATATGGTGGCAGCCTTCCCCAGATGACCTCATTCACGAAGAGTTCTACTGCTACTATGTAGGTAGGTGAATATATAGATAAACCCTTTATTGCAACACCATATTATTAATATAACTAACAAATAAATAGGATAATATAAATGAAAACTATTACTCAACAATAAAATTTTAAAATTAATTGTAACAATTGGCGGTCTTATCGGTCAAAGCGATCTCTTCAAGACAACCATGTTATTGAAAAGGAAGCTTTAATAAAAAAAGGTCTCGAAGAAAGTTTCTTTGGATACCTGTGGAGACTCTCGTGACACATTTACCACCGACCACAATAAGAATCTAAACAAAAATTTAAAAGAATTCTGTTATGTACCTACAATCTAACGACTATACCACACTCTTTTGTCTTTTTAACTCCAGCTGACCGCTCTATCCTTGAGCCTCAATTGCACTAAGAGAAATGCTCGCTTTGTAACTTGTATGGGAGTTATGATTTTTTATGCAACTGAATGCAGATCATTTTTTGACCTCTCAAGCTGGCCTCCAAGACTACTGCTCGCGTTATCCACTGCACTAAGGGGTTGGATCCCTTAACAAACATACATAAGGACTCTATGTCCCGACTTAAACTGTAATTAAAGGCAAAATTTCTGCAATTGAACTTGTATGAAAATTTTGACTTTTCTGTTCAAATGGTTAAAAGTTTGATGACCAAAAACTAATGCACAAGGACAAACGCGGGCCACTCGTGGCCCGCGCACCGCCCAACACCTAGTCTCATTATATAAAATTCGATTACCACTCACTCACTGATGTAAATGTTTGGGTATGTTGCAGACATGGGGGGTATAGAAGATGTATTGAGAAAGTGTAGGGGAGGTTCTGAAACCGAGAGGAAAAATACTGGATGAGCTGAATGTGGAAGTGTTATGGAACAGGTCAACGGCTCTCGGAAACTATAAATCATAGGGGGTATGTGTCAAAACTAAAAATGACCAAAACCCTGGGAAACTACCAAAAATTAAAAAAAAAACACACCTCCCAAACAAAAGACGATCGCTCCCATACAAAATGTAAATGCTTATAATTCCTAAGCCGTTTGAGATAAGTATAAAGTGTTTGACCAAATGTCATAGGGAATCGGAAGGGTAATTTGGTGAAAGTGTCAAAAATTCAAGATGGCGGATTCAAAATGGCGGCCGAATTGAAAGTTGGTCCGATCCGGCTCAAAATTCGTATCGGGGAGTTTTTGGGGTCCCACATTCGAAATATGAAAACCATTTTTTGATGACGTCATTTTTCAATATGGCCGCCATACAAATGTTTTTCCGGATCTTTAATGGATCATTTCTCGCAGTGGGCGTGATGGGGCTGATGGTTTTGTAGGGTTATATGTGAATTTAGGGTAGGTGACTTTTAAAGAAACTGAATGGAGCTGAACGTGGTATACCAGGTAGAACAGGTCAACGGCTCTCAAAAACTAAAAGAGATAGGGGGTAAGTGCCAAAACTAATGTTGACAAGCACCCTGGGCAACTGCCAAAAATTAAAAAAAAAACACACCTCCCAAACAAAAGACGATCGTTCCTATACAAAATGTAAATGCTTATAACGCCGCAACCGTTAAAGATGGGTACGGGGTGCTTGAATTAATATGATAGGGGACCAAAAATGCAATTTGGCAGAAATGTCAAAAATCCAAGATGGCGGATTCAAGATGGCGGCTACCTTAAATATTAGTCCGATCCGACTGAAAATCGATATCTAAGGGTTTTTAGAGTCCCTGATTCGAAATATGAAATCAATTTTTTGATGACGTCATTTTTCAACATGGCCGCCATACAATTTTTTTCTCTGGAAATTTTATCGTAGTTTTTCGACATGTTGCCATGATGGAACGCTAAGGCTTTGTAGGTGAAAAGTGTAGATAGTGGTCTTATGACCTTAAAAGTCACCTAAAATGGGCTGAATCTGAACCTTCTGCTAGAACAGCTTGACGGCTCTCGGAAACTAAAAGAGATAGGGGGTAAGTGTTTAAACTAATATTGACAAGCATCCTGGGCAACTGCCAAAAATTAAAAAAAAAAACACACCTCCCGAACAAAAGACGATCGCGCCCATACAAAATGTAAATGCTTATAACGCCGAAACCGTTAAAGATATGTACGGGGGCTTTGAACTAATGTTTTAGGGGACCGGAAATGCAATTTGGCGGAAATGTCAAAAATCCAAAATGTCGGATTCAAGATGGCGGCTACCTTGAATAATGGCCTGATCCGACTGAAAATCGATATCTAAGGGTTTGAAGAGCCCTCAATTGGAAAGATGAAACCCATTTTTTAATGATCGAGTGTGCTTCTAAGTGAAGCAAGGCCAAAGGCCGAACGTCCTTCTAAGCGAAACGAGGCCGAAGGCCGAGTGTGCTCCTAAGTGAAGTGAGGTCGAAGGCCGAGCGTTCTTCTAAGCGAAACGAGGCCGAAGGCCGAGTGAGCTCCTAAGTGAAATGAAACCGAAGGTCAAGCGTCCTTCTAATCAAAGCGAGGCCGAAGGCCGAGCGTGCTTCCAAGCGAAGCGAAGCCGAAGGTTGAGCATGCTTCTAAGCAAAGCGAGGCCGAAGGCCGAGCGTGCTCCTAAGCGAAACGAGGCCGAAGGCCGAGTGAGCTCTTAAGTGAAATGAAGCCGAAGGCCGAGCGTCCATCTAAGCAAAGCGAGGCCGAAGGCCGAGCGTACTTCTAAGCGAAGCGAAGCCGAAGGCCAAGCGTGCTTCTAAGCAAAGCGAGGCCGAAGGCCGAGCGTGCTTCTAAGCGAAGCGCGGTCGTGTTTTGTGCCCACGATGAAATAGAAGCCTTTCATGGCGAGTTCGAAGGCCAAGCTTTCGCCAACTTTATTTCAAAATGTCAATGATTTTCAATGCCCATGTTAACATAGGTAATGTAAATAACAATGAACACAACGATTAGTACGAGTACTACTGATATGACATGCTAAAAATAACCGTTTAATTTCCTTCGTATTCTTGGGTTTGTTCTTAAAAACTTGAGTCCAAACAACCTCCACGCAGTGACATAAAAAGGGTGCAACGTCTTCCAAGAAGCTTGAGTGTCACAGTTAGCTGGAAAACTAATGAAGATATCTTAAGCTACTACTTACTTTTAAGCAATAAATATATATATAATAGGCTTATAGTCCTTTCAAGCGGACATTAATACACAGATTTCGAAAGACAAGATCTTAATCATGGTAGAGATGCTTGCTGCAATGTATGTAATTAAAATAAATACAAAGTGTGGTGTGGTGTTCACACTTGGAACAGTATTTTTTTTAACTATATAGAATTACAACCCAGCTTATTGAGAAATGTATACTCTATTCTCTTTGGAAGAGAAAGACTTGACTTTACACAATCACTAATTTGACTGTTTTTTAAAGTTAACAACTTACAGTAGCAACTAAAAACATGAGTAGGCATTTCATGGTCAAGATGTTTTGTGGTTCTGCATTGAATATCGCTATCAAATTGTTCCTTAAGTTAGGGCGGGAAATGAAGATTTGAAACAATTGATTAAATAAAATGTTGCATATTAAAGTTAAGAAGCTGTCGTAAAGGTAGTCAATATAGTTGAGATACAAACTCTTATACATGGCCGAACTTACGCACACCGTATATAAAATGAATACCAAAGTCTAAGAGACGTTACTATGTGTAAAGTTCTTCAATCTAATCTTATATTAATACCAAAGAATGGAAATACTGCACTGCGACCGTTTCCTAGGTCAAACTTAATAGGCAGGTTTATATTGTTTATATTGTGTGATACGTAATTTGGTTTTCTTTAACTGAAGATGATGATGTAATAAGTTTATTTATATGGTAGTGGTAGTTAGCAAAACAAAATTAAAACCTGTTATTTGCCTTGGTACATACTAAATCCAATACGTACCGAACAATGAAATGCAATCTAATTCCTTAGTAGGTTTTACGACATATATACATCCATGTGAAAAGATATAAATGGAATAATAAAATAAAATTTTCAAACAAGGGTTACCTACATTTATTATCACATGAGACGTAAAACATTTACTGCTGAAGACATGCATACGGAAGGACCAGATGGAAGCTGCATGCATCCAAGATAGTCCTGCGACCTTATTTAATACGTCTTCCACATTGTCGGTGGACGACATACCTGCTCTACTAGACTCTCAGTCAGACGGACAGATGGACAAACGGATAAACAGCATCAACCTACGGTTGGATATAGATAGGGATATAATGATATACTACCACACTATTGCCTACCACATTTAGTTCAAAGAATTTTACCCTAAGACTTAACTGAAACCACACATTGAGCGTTATGTTTTAGTATGTATACCTTAGATTTATTATAGTATTATGATTTTTAAGTGCTAATGCTTGCTTAGATAAACCAAATCTTGAAATACATCCCCATACACTGGTTAAAATCAACTAAGAGAAAAAAAATTATGGTTGGATGGGTGCCTTTATAAAGTGTCTACGAGATTCAAAGCCACACAAATGAATTGAATAAAATATATGAGCAATGATGAGAAATTGCGTTTTAAAATTTATCGTTGGTGTAGTGGTGGCTTTGGAATGTTTGTAGGTTTGATTCCCGGTTAGGACAGTTGTTGGAATTTTCCGACAGAGAAATTCACACTGTCTGGAACACTGCCCTATAGGTGACAAAAGGCCTTATACGAGTATGGGACCAATAGGTACCTGGTATGGGTGTTTGATAAATACATGTACCTACCTGTCTAAGATATGTAAGCATGAACATGATGGTATGTTTTGTTTAAAATATGTATATCATTATTTACGTTACATATACATTACTTTTACTAAAGTTAAACTCCAAGGATCCTTTGAAAACAAACTTATACTACATGTTTAAATATTTATTTATAAGTTTACTTGTAATGACTTTCGTGTGAATCCAAACAAGAAATACAAAAAATGATATACAATGTTTACACAGAGCGTTATAACAAAATGGATGCCAAGTCTTAAAAGGCGTTACGATTTGTAAAAAGTTTAAGATATCTTTATGGTAGAGACGCTGTTTGTACATACTTGTACAATTGAATTGTAAAATATTCTCCATGTAATGAGAATGTACTTACTATATTACGTTTAGCTCCATATATATACCTTTTAGTATAATACAATGACATACATACATATAAAAATATCATACTTATAGAATAAGAACTTAGCTTATTGAAAAAGGGCGAGCATTTTTAATTTTTCCTTATCCCTATAAATATCAAGAGAAGGATTTGACTTGAAAAAATCGTTAAATTGACTCCTTTTACAGTAAACAACTTTGAGAAGGTTCGATGGATTATTAATTATGTATGTAGGTACGAAATGACCATTTCATATTTTTGATATTTATACTGACCAATATAAATGTATTATTTGTGGCTCCGCAACACAGCTGATGATTGAACTATTTGCAACCAGTCCACAATATACACAGGCTTCGAAAGGGTCAAGAGACGCGTAACAAACACACACACATGAGACTTAATGCAATCTAATTCCTTAACCGATGTTACAACATCCAAGTATTTACGGATAAGGTTTTAAATATTATAAACTACCTTTCACCCGCGGACCTTCTTGCGTTTATAGTGACTTCCCGTTGCAGGATACCTATGTGGCAAGAATCGTGAACATCGGTTCACTAATTTAAGCGTAAAGCAGAACAAACAAACTAATTACCTAATTACGAACCGACAAATATTTTCGCATTTAAAATAATATTATTATATACTGATGTAATAGCTGAAAATATTATCTAAAACATTCAGTTTTCAGGAGTAGGTAAAAGTAATTTTAGTGCTAATTCTGATCATCAGTATTCATGTTAGTGATTTGACGCAGCTTTTTCTTGTAAGAGTTATCTAATAGAGAGTATTCCAAATGCTTAGGTACTGTCACATTTTTTGTGTTACACGATGATATTTTAAATGTACCGATTATTATGTATTAGTGTAATGCTATAGGCTATAGGATATAAGGAGTCTACTTACAACATAGTTCAAAGTTTTTGTCCTCTATGTTAGTGTATGGATAGTTTTTTATTTCACACATTATCAATAATTCAATACACGTAGGGAACAAAATATTGAATGGAATAGAATATATAATAGGTAGTAATAATGATTAGGTGGCGATCTCCATCCATCTTCTATACATTGGAGTCAGTACAAGTCTATCCGCTAGACTTCTGATGCCAGTGTTGTTGCTTATGTCTACTCTGGAAATGAAGGATGCTATGCGTTTCCTCTGGATGGAATGAAATGAGCCGACCCGGGACTGTGAACATTTCAGAAGCGCTACAATGCCATAATATATTGTTATAGGCGCCTCGGGTTCTTTATTGGCGTCATCCTTCAGACTGGAAGTTACAATATGACTAAGGTACTGTAAATTATCTACAATTTTAATAAGTTGTCTTACATATTATTATGTATTAACGAAACAACTTTATTCAGACATATACTTAAGGTAGAGACGGCGTCTGTATACTCTATATATTATTACTTCAGTGTTTAGACTGGTACGATTAGGGTAGAAAGAATTGGAATGCCAAAAGCTATGGAAAAGGAACCTTTGAATAAAAGAGTTGTACCTACTTATTCGTACCTAATTATATAAGGAACGCCCCATGTAACCTGAGTTAACTTTGTTGCAAAGATTTCATACTCATGGATGTATTAGCTTCTTCATCAAGTTACTATCGACACCACCATGTAATAGTGAAAACTTAATTACATGTACAGTTGTTTCACAACAAACAAATTAACTAACGATGACACGACAAACACGTATATTTTTGAATCTCTAACGGCTGCATAGCGAAATGATATTTTGCAATCTGCTCCCAAAAAAATATGATGGTTAAAATTAATTACAGAGATAAATTCTCGGATCAGTCATGGAGTTGTACCGAGCTCAGAAGACGCGTGTTCGAACCTCATCCTAGAATTTGTAATTTTCTCTCTTTTATTGCAATACATACAGGTCTATCTCTGTGCTAAGGACATATTAAGAAACAAAAAATGAACTTCTTGGACAGCGTGTCGGAATAATGTCTCTTTCATAAAAGCTGCAAAAGAAACTTCCATAGTCCAAAGCACTCGAATCGCAGAAGACCGCAATGGATAGCGCTGCAATATTTAAAGAAAATCATCGTCTTCAACCACGACTCTGATGTCAAGAGTGAACGACGAAGAAGGAGGAATTATAATAAGAAAGTTGTGCGCTCCATCCCGCACCGGCCTGAAAATGTATTATCCTACATAATCAGTTTTAGTTTGAAAATGTATGTAAAGATCATTGATGCTATCACGTTTTGCGCCTGAAGTTTAAATTAAATCGCTTCAGTTGTAGAAGTAATCACTTAAAATGTTATTCAAAAGTTTTATAAAATGCTTTTCTACCCAGCTCCCAGCTAACCAATCAAATTACTTTAAATTTGGCTGTACCAGGTATATGTATAGTGACTCCATACTATATACAGGCTACCTTTGTGCCAAAGTCCATCAATATAGTTTCATTAGTTTGAATGTAAAAGCAGGCCAAACAAACAAGCAACGAACCGACAAACACTTTCGCATATGAAATATCGCTACCGATCTCTAAAGGTCTTTTCGCATATGGCCAGTTTTGCGGAATAATAGTCAAATAATAATCAGTGTTATATATTACGTTATATAACGTTGTATATGTGTCTGAAATTCCCAAGTTTTTATTATATGACTTTTGAAGCACTAACGCTTGGTTAAAGAAACCAAATTTTGCAATGTATCCCCTAATACGAGGGTTAAAATCCATTAGGAAGATATATTCCAAGATTGCCATGCAGCGCATCTTAAAGACCAAAGATGGACCAATACCGTTACCACATGGAAAGGCGACCATTTAAATGCTAACTCTAAAAAGATATATATTTATAGCAATGTTATTGTAATTGTAAGTAGGAAATAAAAGACAGTTTATTTTTATTTTTATTTATTATACCAAGCTTGAATGTGTGCTTCGCTAACCTAGCAGTTAGGGCGGATAACATTAACACAGATTGTAAGATGACGATGGTTCAGTGCCCATGGTTTGTATTTTTATATTCCCTCGAGATATATTGAAAATGATTTTAACTGCCGTGGTCTGGTCTTTATAGTTTATAGCGAAAAAAATTCGCGGTTGCAGAGAGGCGTATATAATATGGCCTGAATAGTGGTAAGTTAATAGAAAACTTAGTAAATAATTTTGCAGAACCCAAACTTTCTGAATAAATTAATTAGAAAGTAACGTTAAAGGATTAACCTTTTGCGTCCCAGAGACATAAATATACCTACGTCAGTTTCATTTATAAATCTTTTGTGTTTATTATCACGGTATAGGAAGGATTAATACATAAGGAAGTTGATTTAGGAAGTTATCGATTTGTCCTGAATAGAGAAGCTTATCCAATCTTAGATGTGACCACCATTTTATTAAAATACTCAATATAAAAATGTATATCTTGGTAAACTTAAAAGCAAGTGTTGGTTTATTTGACACAACAGAAGGAAGAGTGTTCCACATGTTACAAGTATCCACGAGTCCTACCTACTCTACCTACAACTAAATGTCAAACTAAGAGCTATTTTAGACACACAGTCAGACGGACAGAAGGACAAACGGACAAATAGCATCAACGGACGGTCAGATATGCATACGGACCTAATATGATGATATACAACCACAATACTGCCTACATTTATTTTAAAGAAATTTACCCTTAGGCTTAACTGAAACTCACATTGAGCGTTATGTTTTAGTATTTATACCTAAGTTTTATTAAAGTATGATTTTTAGGTGCTAATGCTTGCTTAGGTAAACCAAATCTTTTAACTTGTCCCTTACACCGGTTAAAATCAACTAAGAGAAATAAATTTGATGCTTGGATGGGTGCCTATAGATGGCATACCATGGCGTCATGGCGATTAGCACGGATTGTTAGAAGATGCGGGTTCAAATTCAAAACTCGTCAAAAGATAGGTAGGTATTTTTCCACTATAAAGTAGCAATACTTAAGTTCTTACAGTACAAAAATCTTGACGGATATGTATAAATCGACGTATTATTGGAACCGTAAAGTTTTTATAAGCATTAACACACATGTCATGTTAACAACCAGTCTGCAAACAGATTATAAATATCACACTTATGTTATAAACGTGAATAAGGGGACGTGAATATTTTCATTGTTATAAACTAAATATAGATATAAAGTTTTTCATGCCGTCGGATATTAAGTACCTAATGAACGTACACCGCCTAAAAGTACATACACACAAAGGTTAAACTTAAAACATAGGTAACCCTCCTTCCGGAAGTAAGTTTTATAAGGCAAAGTAGGAAAGTTAATTACTATTTACTCCATGAAAGGACAGCATTCAAGAATTAAATCCTCGCGGTCGTGTTTGCTAACACCTCTGCCTAACCCTACGCGGATATGTAAGCGTGAAGATAACGTAAGTAATATGTTACCTACGTTATCTTTTAAATTTACTTTTAATTTATTTTTACTTAATTTTGAGTAAACCGGATTCATTTTATCCATAGATACATTTCAGAAATGTGTTGCACTCCGTCAAAGGTTGCTAATGAAACGGCTAACTGCCCGCGACCTTCGCCCTCGCCATAACATCTCAGAGTTTCATTTATAAGAACCTTCTCCTGACAATAATTAACACAACAAAAAAGAATTAGTGAGATTGTTCTATCCACTCTATAGTTATAGCGTTACCAGGAGAAATAGGGGTTCATTTATATATATAGAAGATAAATAGGTAGATTTCAAAGTTTAGTTGTACAGAGTTTTCAGTAAATCAAAACCAAAGAATAAAATAAGTACATGTTTTGTTATTTATGTCCATGTTTATCTTCACGAGTTTTGAGTCAAAAGAATAACATTTTCCATATAAACATTAGTCATAGTCATAGTAGTTTCATAGCACCCTGTTTAAACATCTCAGGCTTTGATTTTTAATACTTAAGCGTTTATGTGATTTCACAAACTAAACTATCTTTATTCCAAAGTTCATTTAAACTTTTTTAGTAGTTACCTACGGAGATATTTGGTGACAAACATTCACGTACACAAACTTTCATATATATAATTTTACTCACTGACCCTCTCGTGGCTTCGCTTGCCGCAGCGTGCGGGTTACAAAGCCACAGTATACATTTGATAAATAATCAAAACATTTCTTAAAGTTCCCTACCTTTAGAAATGAAATGGTAAACGCAAGTTGAAAAAAGTAGATTAAATAAAATAACAAGTCCAATATGAAAAATTTAATATCGACTACCATTCTATTCAGTTATTGGAGTGTATCTCAAAAATTACTTGACCGAATTTGATGAAATTTAAATGGGACCACACGGGAAGCACCAGCTTTCAAAAAAAAAAAAATTGAGAATCAGTGCACCCTATCGAAAACTATGAGATAACGAACATTAAACTCAAACTCAAACTCAAAATCATTTATTCAATTTAGGCATCAAAGAAGCACTTATGAACGTCAATTTTTCATTATAATGTACTTTAAAGCCTACCGCCGCGTTCCAAAATACATAGAGCCAACCGAGAAGAAGCGGCAAGAAACTCGGGGCCATTCTTTTTATATAGATGTTTTTACAATGTTTTTACTTAGGTACTACAAATATTAGCTCCAGTGTGTTGCCTTACAAAAGAGAACATAATAATGGTATCAGTAGGGCAAGACACGCTACACTTTGACATCTTAGTACACGAGTAGATAGATCCTGGAGTGATCAGTCCCAAGCTGTTTTATCCTCCAAGTAATCCGAAATTTTGTAATAACCTTTTTGACAGAGTTTAGTTTTAATAGTAATTTTAAATTTATTAATAGGCAAATCTCGGATAACATTGGGAACTTTATTATAGAATATAATATAATAAAAAAACATACAGTCGAATTGAGTAGGTCCTCTTTTTTTGGAAGTCGGTAGAAAACACAAAATATGATAGTGGCGACGCTTTCGGATATAAAGTGACTATAAATGAAATACGAACTGGTACACGGTCGAGCTTACGCAGACTGTAATTAAGATTGATGCAAATGTTTTAGTGGCGAACGTGTTATTTAATAGTTGTGACGACAAAGAAGCAAACATGACACAAGCACTGCGGCTTTCACCTAAAAGACCGTATAGCCGTATAGCGTAGACGTATAGCGTATATACCGATAAGTAATGTAGTCTGGTTTATGGTTAAATTCGTTTATGGTTAAATAAGAGATCCATAAAATATATTAAAATAAGAAAACGGATTGTTTTAGTATGTGGTGACTGATATATACAACTACACACACTACAATTCCTAGAATCGTAGTTTGTATTCTAAAAACTATTACATTGTACTTATTATTTGCCAAATTATGGTCACTGGCGAGTCTACGGGTACGCTTCGTAAGTTGTGTTTTTAGCCTTTTAACGTATTGACGGCCAGATAGAGAGAAAAACCGACATACGCACAGATAGAAAAAGTACGCATTATATAGATGGATATACCTACAACGAAAATGTTCTATAACATATGATAAATGTTTCGGAATGTACGTAGTAAGTCTTATTTCAGTTCATCACTATTTATGTTGTTAAAAATTCCACACAAACACAAATGGGATAATTACTATCAAGTAGTAGGTATATAGCTATGAAGTGTCCAAGTTAGAAACATATGTCCATCTACGTCAACATAGTTACTTTCACATATTTATCGTTTACGTGATGTAAAGATTAATTTAATTTTTTTATGTAATACCTACCACATATTTCAAAAATGTTTGTCTGTACGTTTTATTCGAATGTTTTGAGATTGAAGGTTATGGGTTATGCTTTGAGAGTACCTATATATATGCATACATACATTTTGTAATGTTTGATTTTTTATGCTCTAACGGCTGCTTAGCGAAACGAAACTTTGCAATCTGTCCCCTAATATTATTCCCTTTATAATAAATTACTGTAAGACGTTCACTGCTGAACATATGCGTCCCCTGTAGATTCCCAAAAGGACAGAATTGGAAGCTATTAGCATAACAGGGTCACTCTGTGGTTGCCAGCCCCATCGGCCGTCAGTTCAAGGTATTATGTGTGATGCCCACTGCCACTTAAACTTGCTTTTTCTCTGAGCTATGGAGTCAATAGTTTGTTGAAAATACCTTTAATTTTTATCCAAAAACCCTCTGCAGTATCCAACAAGATTCAATATAAATTAGTACTGCCTATATCAACATTTAAAATGCGCAGCTCATGGGCAAATGTTATGTCAATAAATACTTAATCGAATACCTAATTACTTTTGCTGACCTTTTAGCTAAAGAAAGGCATAATATTTTTAAAAAGCCATTAAATATCTTACAAATAAAAAATGTTACTTTGATGAACTCGTGAATGATTCATGCATTTATTTTCAATAATTATTTTGATGAATGTTAATTAATTTAGTATTGTACCTCTAATATTCTACATCAGAATAGGGAAATTTATTACTACCATAACCTTAAGATCTATATAATATACATATGATTGCAATAAATGATTGGGTATGAGTCTGAAAAGAGCCAGTGTTACCTTAGTTTTAAGATGTAAACACATTCAAAGACGTTGAAAAAATTTAATGTATTAAATAATTCAGTATCTTGCTTACGGTGTTCGTATGAGTACCTGCGCTATAACAGATGGTTTTCTAACATGACTCATAAGTTCTTAGAATATGGCATCCGACACTTAATTTATCATCCGACCCTAGGTTATGTTCAAACTGCGACAAAACTACGCGCAAGCCGAGCGAGCAAAGCGAGCGTGCCGCGGCAGCGGCCGGCGAAGCGCTTGAAACTAAGTAATGAATGATTGTGGGTTGTGGTTTATAACTGAGGATAGAGTAGTGCACAACAAATATTACGTTCCCACGCACTACTTGACGTACTCTATCGTTATAAAGTGATTAATTGTTGTGAGAGTGACATATTACAAATATGTAAAAGAAACCAAAGTATGAAATAAAAAATGAACAAAAAACAAAATTCATAAAAAGTTTCAAATTTCATACCAGGACCTCACCATCATCATTTCAGCTGCAAGATGATGACGAAAGATGAATAGGCTCGCACCATATTACATGGGACAAAAAAATATCCGGAGAAATGCAGGTGTTAGAAACACTGCTGCCTACCCCTTCGTGGATATGTAGGTGTGACAATTTGTTTCTTTTGTTTAAAAATAACGTATATTGTGTATTTAGTGGTAGGACTTTTCCAGAGTCAGCATGGTCCTTTAGCAGTTATTCAACCGTGAAACAGTAGTGTGCAAATATTACTATTTTTTGGTGAATGTTTCCAGCGAAATTACAGGGCAAGAGAGTTAACATTTGCATAACTCAGGGTCCCGAGTGCAGTGCTTTGCCGTGCAGGGTTTTACACTGTTGTAGTTTAAAATTCTGTATTGCACTGGACTATTATGGGCAAGCGTGACGCATAACGTCAGACGAGCGACTTGTTCGTCTCGTCTCTGCAACACGGCGGGCGGCTGAACAGCAGCAGGTCCTACGATTCATCTCCTCGTTTCTGATTCAATCACATACAGTGATTCAGCACAGATTTCTCCATTTTTGATGTAACGAATTGTACGATTTTGAGCTTACATATTATGAGGCTCATAGTCAGAGAGCAGTGCCACAAGTCATCACTGGTATCATTTACTGATCTAAGATTTGGCCTGCATGCATATCATGGAGTACCTTTTGTTTGCGGGTCCGTCTGCGTGGATATTTGATATACCGTAGCTGCTACGGTTTGCTACGGCGTAGCAAATTGTTTCAGGTTTATTTCTGTGTGAACTTTCATCAACAGCCGAGCTATCACATCTTTCCTTTTTATTATAAGAGTAGATAAAGATAAACACTAAGTACACATTAATATTGCATGTTTTATAAACACGGAAAAGTAGTTATTGTTGTCATAACTGTAATAGTTAGACATATCGTATTGCACTTTTTTGTTTTGATGTCTTCTATAATTATACTGCAGTACATCACTCTGCTGCATTGTCAATAGTTTCCAATTTTTCAATATATAGTGTGCTACTCAGTGATAATGTGACTTTCTAATGTAAAAACAAATATATTATATACGAACGGTAAGGGAAAGGTCTGATACCCCTAAAAGTGTGATTGTGGTGGGAAGTGTGAGACGCTGCATGTCTGTACTTACTTAATTACTGTTAATGAAGTTGTCTCATATTCTCTATGGTTCTGTATTCCTTGGCCAGTGGCCGAAGAAATAATATTGTGGTAAACCATGACATTAAAAACCGCCACTATCGTAAAGTGTGTATTTATACATCTTCATCAAATGCCTTTACCTGCGTATGGAAAAGAGGACCTGTAAACTCGCACCGCGCCCGATTGATTGTAAAATTAATTTTGTGGAACTTGGCATACCAAAATAAGTGAGCAGCAGAGAATGATATTTTAAATGTTTATTCATATAAAGAAGTTTAAAAAATAGGTAATTAACAGCTTACCTGTTTAATAGTTCCTTCAGTTCACAAATTGTTCCTGTACATCATATAAATGCCAAAGGTCCTACAGTATAAATATCTTAATAGATATTCTGTTTTAAATAAGGATCATTTAAATTATTATAATATATAATGTTCACACACTTGTACCCAGTACCTTAGAGTCACTGCCAAGTAGTTTAAGTATTTTTAAAAGCCGGTAGAAGCACGAGGTCTACCAGGTGTTAGGTGCTAACCTCTACCTTTATCAGACGTATGTCCTCACAACTGCATTGCGCACGTAAGTTGAGGCGTTGTTAAGTCTCAATGTGCCTATAATTTTACCTGCACCCATACCCTTCAATACCAGAACAAAATATTGCGAACGTTATTGCTTCAGGATAGAAAAAGATATGGTGGCAGTCTGTCTTCCCCGGATGAACTCATTCACGAAGAGTTATACTGCTACTATGTAGATAGGTAAATTGATAGATAAACCCTTTATTGCAATACCACATTATATAATATAACTGACAAATAAATAGGATAATATAATTGAAAACTATTAATCAACAATAAAAAAATATAAGTCTCAAAATGGACGGTCTTATCGCTCAGAGCGATCTCTTCCAGACAACCATGTTATTGAAAAGGCAGTTTAAATAAAAAAGGTCTCGAAGGAAGATTCCTTGGACACCTGTGAGACTCTTGTGACACATTTACCACCGACCACACTTAGAAGTAGAGCCCCTGAACAAAAAATTAAAAGACTTATGGTGTGTACCTACAACCTAACGACTATACCACACTTTTTTGTCTTTTTTACTCCAGCTGACCGCTCTGTCCTTGAGCCTCAATTGCTCTAACAGAAATGTTCGCTCTGTAACTTGTATGGGAGTTTTGATTATTTTACGCAACTGAATGCAGATTATTTTTCGACCTCTCAAGCTGGTCTCCAAGGCGATTGCTTACGTTAACCACTGTACTAAGGGGTTGGATCCCTTAACAAGCATACACAAGGACCAGTTTTTTTTAAATTAATATTCCGAATGGCTTCTATGCCCCAACTTCAACTGTAATTAGAGGCAAATTTTCTGCAATTGAACTTGTATGAAAATTTTGACTTTTTTGTTCAAATGGTTAAAGTTTAGCAACAAAAACTAATGCACAAGGACAAACGCGGGCCACTCGTGGCCCGCGCACCGCCCAACACCTAGTTATACTATATAAAGCTCGATTACCATTCATGTACTGACTGATTGACTGATTGACCTATTTGTTCTCCTAGAAGGAGCAATGGGGGGTATAGAAGATGTAGGGTAAAAGTGTAGGGGGGGTTCCGGTGAGTTGGGAAAAAATCCGAAAAGTGCTGATTGTTTAAGTCTGATGGAACTGGTCAACGGCTCTCGGAAACTATAAAAGATTGGGGGTAGGTGTCAAAACTAAAAATGACCAAAAACCTGGGCAACTGCCAAAAATTAAAAAATAAACATACCTCCCAAACAAAAGACGATCGCTCCCATACAAAATGTAAATGCTTATAATTCCTAAACCGTTTGAGATAAGTATAAAGTGTTTGACCAAATGTCATAGGGAATCGGAAGGGTAATTTGGTAAAAGTGTCAAAAATACAAGATGGCGGATTCAAAATGGCGGCCGAATTGAAAGTTGGTCCGATCCGGCTCAAAATTGGTATCGGGGGGTTTTTGGGGCCCCACATTCGAAATATGAAAATCATTTTTTGATGACGTCATTTTTCAATATGGCCGCCATACATATGTTTTTTTGGATCTTTAATGGATCGTTTCTCCCAGTGGGCGTGATGGGGATTATGGTTTTGTAGGGTTTTATGTGGGGTTACGATAGGTGACTTTAGAAGAAACTGAATGGAGCTGAACGTGGAATACCAGGTAGAACAGGTCAACGGCTCTCGGAAACTAAAGGAGATAGGAGGTAAGTGCCAGAACTAATGTTGACAAGCACCCTGGGCATTTTCTAAAAATTAAAAAAAAAACACACCTCCCAAACAAAAGACGATCGCGCCCATACAAAATGTAAATGCTTATAACGCCGAAACCGTTAAAGATAGGGACGGGGTGTTTGAACTAATAGTTAAGGGGACCGAAAATGCAATTTGGCGGAAATGTCAAAAATCCAAGATGGCGGATTCAAGATGGCGGCTACCTTAAATATTAGTCCGATCCGACTGAAAATCGATATCTAAGGGTTTTTAGAGTCCCTGATTCGAAATATGAAATCCATTTTTTGATGACGTAATTTTTCAACATGGCCGCCATACAATTTTTTTCTCTGGAAATTTTATCGTAGTTTTTCGACATGTTGGCATGATGGAACGCTGAGGCTTTGTAAGTGAAAAGTATAGGCAGTGGTCTTACGTCCTTAAGTGACATGTGAAAGGAGCTGAATCTGAACCTTCTGATGGAACAGCTTGACGGCTCTCGGAAACTAAAAGAGATAGGTAGTTAGTGCCAAAACTAATATTGGCAAGCACCCTGGGCATTTCCTAAAAATTAAAAAAAAAACACACCTCCCGAACAAAAGACGATCGCGCCCATACAAAATGTAAATGCTTATAACGCCGAAACCGTTAAGGATAGGTACGGGGGGTTTGAACTAATATTTTACGGGACCGGAAATGCAATTTCGCGGAAATGTCAATAATTCAAGATGGTGGATTCAAGATGGCGGCTTCCATGAATAATGGTCCAATTCGACTGAAAATCGATATCTAAGGGTTTTTAGAGTCCCCAATTAGAAATATGGAACCCATTTTTTGATGACGGCATTGTTCATAATTTTCACAATGGCCATAGGTCGAAATTAGAGCCTGCGAGGTCGTAGGCCGAGCTATACTGGCGAGGCCGCAGGCCGAGCTTTATAGGTCGAAGGCCAAGAGTGCTTCTAAGCGAAGCGAGGCTGAAGGCCGAGCGTACTTCTAAGCGAAGCGAGGCCGAAGGCCGAGCATGCTTCTAAGCGAAGCGAGGCCGAAGGCCGAGCGTACTTCTAAGCGAAGCGAGGCCGAAGGCCGAGCATGCTTCTAAGCGAAGCGAGACCGAAGGCCGAGCGTCTTTCTAAGCGAAGTGAGGCCGAAGGCCGAGCGTGCTTCTAAGCGAAGTGAGGCCGAAGGCCGAGCGTGCTTCTAAGCGAAGCGAGTCCGAGTTTTGAGCCTACGAGGAAATAGAAGTCTTTCATAGCGAGTTTATTTCAAAACTTCAATGATCTTCAAGACATCTGCCCACGTTTACATAGATAATGTCATGAAATTGTGTAAATCATGAATACTACTATAAGTACTTGATTGATAATTATACAAATATGTAGATTAACTCTTTAGTGAAACACCATAATACAAATATATGTTACAAATAAATAAAATAGAATAAAATAAAATCACAATCAAAATATTTCACAATTAAATAGGTACTTTAAATTTAAAGTATCAGAATGGGTGGTCTTATCGCTCAGAGCAATCTCTTTCAGACAACCATTCACGGAAAGAAATAGGCATAAACTTATAAGGACGGTGTGAATAAAACAAGTGTACTAAACACTACATATAGCAAAACTCAAGATTATAAATATAAAAAATACTTATAATATACTCGTATACAAACTATACTTATATAATTATACTATACGTAATATACTACAAAATATATACATACTATACATATACCATTTAATTATTATAAAAAAGATAATAAGTAGGTTTGCAGTTAGTTATTTCGCGAAGCTAAATGCTTTGACACGTTTTTTGAAGATGCCTAAAGAAGGCGCGCATATAATTTCGTAGAGTAAAGTGTTCCATAGACGAACAGCTACAACACAAAGTAGGAACCAAAAAAATTGGTGCGGGTTATCGGGGTACTTAACATTTAGTGCTCTGATGATCGTAGAGAAAAAGAGCTCCTAACATGTAAAAATTCAACATTTTACGTACTACTGATATGACATGCTACAAGTAAACGTTAAATTTCCTTCGTAGGCTTGGGTTTGTTATGAACTTGAGTCCAAACAACACTTCACGCAGTGGTATAAAAAGGGTGCAGCGTCTTCCAAAAAGCTTAAGGTGTCACAGTTAGCTGGAAAACTAATGGCGACATCTTAAGCCATTACTTACTTTTGAGCAATAAATATATCTTCATATAATAGGCTTATAGGCCTTTCATGGGGACATTAATATACAGATTTTGAAGGTCACGATCTTAATGTCATGGTAGAGATGCTTACTTGTTGTCATTCGTTAGTCACTGGTACGACATACATCCATGTTAATAAAATAAATACAAAGTGTGGTGTGGTGTTCACGCTTGGGACAGTATTTTTTTTTCAACTATATTGAATAAGAACTCAGCTTATTGAGAAATGTATAGCTCTATTCATTTTCCCTTGAATATATCAAGAGAATAGCTTGACAAAATCATTAATTTGACTGCTTTTAAAGTAAACAACTTACCGTAGCAACTAGAAGCGTGCAGAGTAGGCATTTTATGGTAAAAATGTTTTGTGGTTCTGCATTGAATATCGCGATTAAATCATTCGAAAATGAAGATTAGAAACACTAGATTAAGTAAAATGTAACACATTAAAGTCGCGAAGTTGTCGGAAAAGTAGCCACTACAGATGAGATACAAACTCTAATACAGGTCAAACTTACGAACAACGTAAGTGAAATGAATACCAAAGTTTTAGAGGTGTTACGATTTGTAAAGTTCTTCAATCTAACATATGTTTTCTGAAAGTCAAGGAATGGAAGTAAAAAACACTGCGACCGTCCCCTAGGTCAATCTTGATGTGCCAATATATGGTACGCAGGTTGGTTTATTTTTAAGTTAATCTTATAATGTAAATAGTATAATTATATCGTAGTGGGACTGTGGGAGTAAGCAGAACAAAAATAAAACCAGTTAATTGTCTTGGTACATAGAATAGAATAGAATAGAATAGAATTCATTTATTTCAGACTTATATCTGTCCATATTATTAGTAGAGGTACATACACTTAGTCTTACATCTTTTCACGCATTTCTTTGTTCAATTTGGCCGTTCTAAGGTTTTTAATTGTTTATTCCTATATATGTATTCACGAATCAAATTTATTTAGACATCTACTTAAGGTAGAGACGCTGTCTGTATACTCTAGGTATATGTTATTACTTCAGTGTTTAGACGGGTACGATTAGGGTAGATAGAAATGAAATGTAAATATAATAAACACCTGTTAAAGGTGTACATATCAGAACAGTTATATAATTGTAAGTGTTAACTCATAGTTTTTATTTAATATGTATACTGTTGGTGTTTCTATATAAAATAAATAAAAATAAATAATTGCATAAAGCTATGGAAAAGATACCTTTGAATTAAAGAGTACCTAAATTTATAAGAAACGCGTCATGTAATTTGAGTAAACTTTGTTGCAAAGACCCCTAGATATATCAGTTTCTTCATCAAGTTACTCTCGATGCCACCTCTATGTAATGGTAAAACTAATTACATACATGTAAAGTCGTTTCCACTACATATGTATAGCACGTACCTACGTAAATTCCTAAATGGCTGAAGTGGTATGGATTTTACAGAGTCCGCATGTGTGTGAAGTGGCTATTCTTATAAATTTGAGTCCAGACAACCTCCACGCAGTGACATAAAAAGGGTGCAACGTCATCTAAGAAGCTTAAGTGTCACAGTTAGCTGGAAAACTAATGAAGACATCTTAAGCTACTACTTACTTTTCAGCAATAAATGTATATATAATAGGCTTATAGACCTTTCAAGGGGACACATACACAGATATAATACACAGATTTCGAAGGTCAATATCTTAATGTCATGGTAGAGATGCTTGCTGCAATGTATGTAATTAAAATACATACGAAGTGTGGTGTGCTGTTCACACTTGGAACAATATTTTTTTTAACTATATAGAATTAGAACCCAGCTTATTGAGATATGTATAGCTCTTTTCATTCGTCCTTAAATATATATATACGTAGTATTGTATTCTCTTTGGAATATATCAAGAGAAAGACTTGACTTTACACAATTACTAATTTGACTGTTTTTAAAGTTATTTGACTGTTTTTAAAGTTAACAGCTTACAGTAGCAACTAAAAACATGAGTAGGCATTTTATGGTCAAGATGTTTTGTGGTTCTGCATTGAATATCGCTATCAAATCGTTCCTTAAGCTATGGCGGAAAATGAAATTGGAAACAATAGATTGAATAAAATGTTGCATATTAAAGTTGTGAAGCTTCGTGTGTGTAAATAAAATTAATGCCAATGTTACGATTTGTAAATTTCTTCAATCTTAATTTATATTAATGCCAAAGAATGTAGGTAAAAAGCACTGCGACCGTCCCCTATGTCAAACTTAATAGGCAGGTATATTTGATACGTAACTTGGTTTTTTTTAGTGAAGATGATGATGGAATAAGTATATTTATATGGTAGTGGGAGTTAGCAGAACAAAATTAAAACCAGTTATTTGCCTTGGTACATACTAAAGCCTATACATACCGAACAATGAAGTGCAATCTAATTCCTTAGTAGGTTTTACGACCTATATACATCCATGTGAAAACCTACACATGGAATAGTAAAATTTTCAAACAAGGGCTCTCTACATTTATTATTATATGTGACGTAAAACTTTTACTGCTGAAGATATGCATACGGAAGGACCAGATGAAAGCTGCATGCATCCAAGATAGTCCTGCGACCTTATTTAGTACGTCTTCCACATTGTCGATGGACGACCTACCTGCTCTACCAGACTCTCAGTCAGACGGACAGATGGACAAACGGATAAACAACATCAACCTACGGTTGGATATAGATAGGGATATAATGATATACTACCAACTACATACACTATTGCCTACCACATTTAGTTCAAAGAATTTTACCTTAAGACTTAACTGAAACCACACATTGAGCGTTATGTTTTAGTATTTATACCTTAGTTTTATTATAATATTATGATTTTTAAGTGCTAATGCTTGCTTAGATAAACCAAATGTTGCAATACATCCCCATACACCGGTTTAAATCAACTAAGAGAAAACAAATGATGGTTGGATGGGTGCCTATAGAAAGTGTCTACGAGATTCAAAGCCACACAAATGAATTGAATAAATATGAGCAATGATGAGAAATATCGTTTTAATGTATCGTTGGTGTAGTAGTGGCAGCGCTGCTTTGGAATGTAGAACTCTTGGTTTGGATTCCCGGTTAGGACAGTTGTTGGAATTTTCTGACAGAGAAATTCAAACTGTCCGGCGTCTGGAACACTGCCTGACAATAGGCCTTATATGGGAGCAATACATATCTGATATGGGTGTTTGATAAATACTCCTACCTACCTCTCTAAGATATGTACGCATTAACTTAATGTTATTTTTGTTTAAAATATGTATATCATTATTTACGTTACATATAAATTACTTTTACTAAGGTTAAACACTACGGATACTTTGAAAAAAAAAACTGTTTTAATATTTATTTTAAAATTTACTTGTAACGAGTTTCGAGTCAATTTAAACAAGGAATACAACAATTTTATAGAAAATTGCAGAGTTATTTAGTAAATTAAGTCATTACTTACTTTTGAGTAATGAATATATATAAAGAATAGGCTCCTCACTTTTCATACATCGTGAAATATTTTTCGGGACTATCTCTGTCATCATCATCATCAACATCATCAGCCTGTAGCAGTCCACTGCTGGACATAGGCCTCTCCAATTGCACTATCTCTGTGCAAAGAACATATTAACCCGTCCGAATCAGCAACTCTCATTCCAGGCAAGTTTCATTCATAAGTCTATTGTTATTTTTTGTCCTGATGCGGACGAGTTAATAAACAAAAAATCATGAACCGACAAATACTTAGCTTTTCATGACAACTAATTATAATATATATCGATGCAAGAAAACGTTTTTGCTGTAAGTTTGCTGTAAGTTGTTTAGCCAAAACCCAACTTTTCCCCAGAGCCAAAGAAAATTAAAAATGTCTTCAAAAAATCTTTGACAGAAATATGATTTTTGTAACACAGTTTTGTTATAGTAATAATACTCATGAAGAGCAATGAAAATATTTTTGTTAAAGTTATTACCTGTAGGCTTTTTACTACTTACAGCAATTGACTTTTCATTTAAAGACCTGACGTCGTAAGAAGTTTGGTGACTTCTATGGAGATAAGTTTCGTATTTTCCACACATTTGAAATGCTTATACTTGAATAGGTATTTAATACATTACCTACTATATAACAGATGTAAGACTAACTCTAAAAAATGCTGATATAATACATTACACTTTATTGGCATAGGAATGCTGTTAGTTATATCAGATGTTTAATAATAAACTGAACTTTTGCTGTAGTGTAGTGTTAAAACACTGTGTTTAAGTGACTTATTCCTAGCTAATTGAACAAGGAAACTTTTCAAAATTATACCTATTGTAAAAATCTTATAGTAGCGATATGAGACCCAGACCGTTCGACGCAGATTTTTTTAAAGAATATAGCTGTGTGCTCAGTAAACTTACGCCGTTCTTGATACTTACAGCTAATACTGTTTTCTTACGTCTCCACACACATATATACGGAGTAAGTATATCATGAGAATCGCTTTGGAACATTGGGACAAGGGTGTTTCAGTAGGAGGTCGGAAGATATCCAACTTATGATGAGATACGATGATACTACTCTTCTCGCTCAAATAAAAAAAGACATGGAACACCTGTTGACACGTTTAGAGACAACAAGCCTCTCCTACAGGCTTGTGATCAACAGAGACAAAACCAAGATGATAATCGTAGACCGAACTGAACTAAATCAACCTGACATTTCTGTGACTGGCAACTGTGAAATTGTTCAATCCTACGTGTACCTAGGATCCACGAGCACAAACACGAGGGGCTATGAGAACGAAATTCAAAAAAGATGTGCTAAGACAAGATCTGCCGTTGATAAGGTCAAAAGAGTCAGGTGCAACCGAAATATCACCAAATCCACGAAACTCTGCATGAAGAAAACTTTAGTGTTGCCGATATTTCTCTATGGCGCAGAAACATGAACGGTTCACCTGAGAGACCGACGCAAAATCGATGCCCTTGAAATGTGGTGCTGGCGGCGACTGCTGCGGACGAACGAGAGATTATCTAAGACTGTGCAAATACGTGTCCTGAAATACTTCGGACACATTATTCGACATGAAAACTCCATAAAACGACTCGTAGTCCAGGGGCAAGTAGAAAGCAAGCAGTCGATCACACGCGTTGGGCAGAACTCACAAAAGCTGAAACAGAAACTTCCATAGTCTAAAGCACTTTTAAGTGTTATTTAAGATTTAGGTAGGTATATGTTTTTATTAAAATTCAAAATTAGCAGCCTTCCTATCACATATTTCAAAGATGTAGGGTTTACTCGAATGTTTTGAGATTGAGAGTTATGTTTTATTCTTTTAGAGTTTATTTATGCATACGTAAGTTTTTATCGTTTGCTTTTTATACTCTAACGGCTGCTTAGCGAAATGTAACTTTGCAATCTGTCCCCTAATATGCACGTTACAATAAATTAATGTAAGACGTCCACTGCTAAACATATGCGTCCCGATCGATTTACAAAAGACCGCATGGAAGCGACCTGTATAAAAGTTCGGTCTGTTATTACCGGCCCCATCGGCCATTAGTTCAAGGCGTTATGTGTCATGTCCACTGCCACTTCAACTGGCTAATCCTCTGGGCTATGCATGACTTTCGTTCGTGTACTGTCCTCATTTCCGATTTAATCACTACGGAATACACCGAGCATAGCCCTTTCTAAAGTTCGTTGTATGACTTTGAGCTTACATATGAATCCCTTAGTCAGTGACCAAGTTCGGTGTCATAAATAATCACTGATCACACATGAACGGAGTAAAATAGAGGATCCGAAGTCTTCTTTTATTGAGAGATTAAAAATGTTACGGCACTTGTGTGGCTAAGGCGAATCTAATGATTAATTTTATATAATGCATCAAGTCATTTCGACTTAAGGGTCATTTAAATAAATAGAAAATATAGTGGGGTTTATTTCCGCTACGGTTGTTCTTATTCCTTTTGTATGTCACAAGGTATTTAATAATTACAGCGTTCCGATAATGATAAATAATTATTTTGATAAATGTGAATTAATTTATAGTAACATGAATGAGTCGGCCCGTTCTTAGTATTGTTCCTCTAATATTGCTACAAACGAATAGGGAAATTTATTACTACCATAACATTAGATGTATACAATATAAATATGATTTCAATAAATAATCGGGTATGCGTCTGAAACGAGAGCCATTGTTACCTTAGTTTTAAAAGGTAAAAAATATTCGAAGACGTTAAAAAAAACTGAATGGAATAATTCAGTATCTTGCTTACTATATTAGAATATGGCATACGAAAGGTATCCCTGCATTTCACCGACACTTAATATATCATGCGACCTTTGGTTAGGTTGGGTTTGAACTGCGACAAAACTACGCGTAAGCCGAGCGAGCAAAGCGAGCGTGCCGCGGCAGCGGCTGGCGAAGCGCTTAAAACTAAGGAATGAATGATTATCTACTAGGCAGAGCCTGTACTATGGTAACCTAATGACTGATATACATACTTATATACATATACACACTCAGACACAGCTCAAGCAGACATGTTCATCCACACGCGGTATTTAGGACAGGTTCAGGTGTTTGTTGAAACTATATAGGTACCTAAGTTTTATGTAATTACTTACAATAATATCATTAAATATGATAACATGATTTTACGATTCAACAATAAAATATCTTCCATACAAATTAATTAAAATTAGCTGTTGGCATGAATGGCTTGATAGATTTATTAATGACTAGCTGCGCTCCGTGGTTACAACCGAGCGGTGAAGGTCGATGATGATGATAAATAAAGCGTATGTTACTCAGGCATAATAGAGTTTTCTACTGGTGAAATATTTTTTGGAACCGGTTAGTAGTTTTTGCGTTTATCCGCTATACACTATCAAATAATTCTATGTACTCAGACGAGCGAATGACTAAACAGGTTTTTATTTCAGCACCATTTAGATTATAGAGAACTTTCGTTCCTGTTACCATAGGGAATATTTCACAATTTGCTGTTACCATAATAAGCTATATAAGCCGCGCAGATAGAGAATAGATCTGTAAATGGCGTCCGCTCGCATGCGTTCTCGCTCATTCTCTATCGCTGTCTATACTCGCACAGTGAAGTACGCGCTACAAAAAAATAGTCAGTCAGGATTCGCTTTCCACGCTACTTGACGCACTCCGAGTTATCGTTAAATTCGTTCCGTTATTTTGTTGTTTCCGTTATTATTCATTGTTGTTTTTGTTGAGTTTGATTGTTATTTGTTTGCGTTACGTTTGATTGTTATTTATTTTCGTTAAGTTTTTGTTACGAACGTTGACATTTTGTGATTGATTGACAATGGCTTCACGAAAACGTGGAAAGATTCTTCACAGTGATGCACGTGAGATTGTTTATAGTGTACCCTTGCTCCTTATTTATTTAATTAATATTTTTGTCATTATTTCTACTATTATTAATTAATAATATTAAAAAAGATTAATATATAACAAAAAAGTCAATAAAAATCGATGTTTGAGAACTTGTTTTGCCAACCGTACCATGCGTACCCGCCGCCATTTTCAGATCTATTCTCTATCTGCGCGGCTTATACAAAGATTATTAGGTTGTATTAAGGTATTAGACCTTTATTATTTTTTTGTCCAGAACACGCTATGATTCTAACAAGTACTGAAGATAATTATAAAAATAAAGAACACGACTACAGACTAAGAATGTAAAAAGTTATATTATCTTATGGAACAGCAGATATAAGTGGGTTCATTAGATATTTGTTTAGTATCGTTTCAACAGTTATTTTTTATTTTTGATAAATTAATAGGTACGACATTATAATTGGAGATTTAGCACAGTGACTCCAGTCTACATCAGTTTAATAGTTTAAAAATCAAGTTAAAAAATCATGGAGTACCTTTTGTTTGCGGCTCCGTCTGCGTTGATATTTGATATACCAAAGCTGCTACGGTTTGCTACGGCGTAGCAGATTGTTTCCGGTTTATTTCTGTGTGAAATTTCATCAACAGTTTAAGCATAAAAGAAGAACAAACAAACAATTAACTACTAAGCGACAAATACGCTTTCGCTTTATAATATTATAATAAGCATGCTGCGTCTTGCTTTGAAAATACCATCCGACATCAGTTTAGTTTTAGGGGGTAAAAATATTTGGAGACGATAAAATTGAAAGAAATATTTCAGTATCTGGCTAACGGCGTTTGTATGAGTACCTGCGCTATAACAGATGATTTTCTAACATGACTCAAAAGTTCTTAGAATATGGCATACGAGAGGTATTTCATATTTCACTATCACATAATTTATCATCGGTCCAGTAGTTTCGGAGTTCAATTCAAACCAACAAAATCGTTCCTCTTTATAATATTATAGTATAGATATAAAGTTTTGTTACCATCAGGTCGTATTACGTATCTTGTGGCTTACCAAACAAATAAAGTTAGTTCAGATGATTTTGGAAAAGATGTCAGTAATTTATGCGGGTTTAACCCTGGAAAAAACATTGTTCACAGATAGTACGTTTTGGTAATGCAAAATAGGACATCCCTTGAAGACGATTAAGCTGGTCTGTTTAACTGATCATCAAGAATGTATTACGTATTAATCTGATACAACCATTTTATTTAAACTAATATATTGGCACGACTAAGGTAACACGACAGTAAGTATCAAAAACGTTCACGCCGCCGCAAAAACAGCAGGGCATTGAAAGTTGCTGTGTGTTTTAAGACTTCCACAAGGATGGTTTACTAAATCTAATTATTACTTTGGAATGGTAAATCGGCAAACACTCACGTCTATTATCTGGTCGTTATTACTCCGACCGGTGTTCGGGCAGTACTGATGTCCATCCTCAAAGACCAATTATTTGTAATAAGTTATTAAGTTTGATCTCGCAAAGCAGGCGTTAAGGCTTGAAAAATAAGATAATATACTGATATTTAAAAAACAAATGATATTTGTTCACGTAGCCTAAGAAATACCAAAGTAACAGAATGAAAATTAAAATAATCAAAGCGTTTCTTATGTTATCGTAACAAAATCGAAATAAATCCGCATTGTGTTTCATAAACTGTATATTTTTTGTAAAAGTATTTATGTAATGTCAACCAAAGTATTCAATAATTTGCCGGATAATATGAAGATAACACATTGTTGAATTAAAGAATTTTATAATAATCTGAAGAAGATACTTATTGTAAAATTCTACTATAGGTACAGTTGACGACTACTTGAGTGATAAATACAATTAGAGTATTAGCAATTATGACATACTCTTTTATTTTATTACACTGATTTGACTCCTTGACATTATTCGTAATTAAAATCCACTCCAATTATATAAACAGCTATAACTCCGCAACTATAATAGATCGGTACGGGGTGTTTGAAGTAATGTAATAGGGGACCGGAAGTGCATTTTGGAGAATATGTTTAAAATCCGAGATGACGGATTCAAATGCCGGCCAACTTGGTAAGTAAGTCTAAACGGGCTGTTTTTCAAGATCGCGGAGTGAAATAGAAGGGTACAAGTGAGCTCATTAAGAGCTTGACAACAACAAAGTATCTATGAAGTATAATAATTGAATACACAACCATTTCTTTTGTGGATTATTTGGTCAGAGCTGAGTTATGATAGGTGCAGTGACGAGTAAAACGAGGAGGAGCGTTACTTTGCTGTTGAATACAATATCTGTAACACTGCAAATCGTAATAAGTTGCATTTTGTTTTAGGTACTGAATAAATGTTAACAGAATGAAACAGAATGTTAAAATTATGATAAGAAAATATTTACACAGACGAGCGAATGCCTGAACAGACTTTTCTTTCAGCACTTTTCTTCGAGTATAGAGAACTTTCGTATGAGTGGATATGTTTCTGCATGCACACCTATACTTTTTTGTTAATTATAATATTAACAGCTTCATATATATTTATATATTAGTAAATCATAACTATCACGGGTACATTACAATGTTATTGTTATTTTTATGGTGTCCACTTTAAAAAAAATATAAACTTCAGACTTTAAAAGAGTTCTGCTAAAAACGTTTTCACCAACCTACTTACTACCTACATTAGTTCAAAGAATATAAGTAAGTTATGTTTGGTATACTATGTTTCTTAATATTCTGTAATTTCACCGACACTTTTTTTTTGCTGCTGAAATTTTCGCTCTTTAATTAACATTAGTGGAAATTAAAAATTGTCATTTAAAAAAAAAAACATATAAAGACATGGTTCATCTAATTAAATGATAATTCTACAAATAATATTTAATTACAATCTCCAATGACTTCAGAAATATCACATTTAATAATGTATTGTTTGACATACTATTGTTTTTAACCGACTTCAAAAAAAGGAGGAGTTTATATGTTTTTTTGTATGTTGACCGTTTCTCCCCGATTTATGCACCGATTCTTAAAGTTGTTTTTTTTTTGGTTTGGTAGAGTATACTTCCGTGGTAGTCCCATTTACATTTCATCAAATTGGGTGAAACAGTTTTTGAGTTACACTCCAATTACTGAAAAGTGCTACGCCTATCTTAACGATGTCATCATTAGTTAGGTTTAAACTGCGAAAAAAGTTCGTGAAGCCGAGCGAGCGAAGTGAGCATGCTGAACAGACATCACTGATTATAATAAGCAAGCTGCGTGCCCTGAAAATTTTACTACAGTTTTTTCAGTTGTAAAGATACAAGCGTTGTAAAAGGCTACTTCTGTTCAAAATTTTACATAAATCAGTTCAGTTGCTTTTTCGTGTAGGAGTAGCAAAGTTCCATTTATAAATCCATTTGAAGTCTCGAGTACTTTTACAATTTAATATTAGTTGATGATAGTGTATATGTATATTTTATGTAGAGCATGGTAGGTAAGGTGGTAATCGCTTGCTATTTTATGAAAAGTTATATAAAATACCTTACAACTAAGACTATGTTCACCGTATGACAGTGACCATGTTCAGTGTCATAAATAAACACTGATCACACTGAACAAAGATATGAGAGCCGAAGGTTTCTGGCTTGACTTGAGGCGGAAGGCAGCGCATGAATGTTGGGGAAAATGAAGATGACTTTGTTTAAACATTTTGCGAGGCTGATTCTATAAGTCACGCAAAAAGTTAGGAGATCTTTATTTTGGTGGACCATTTCCGTAGTACTTGTTATTTTTTTGTTGTGAAGTATGTAAATATAATTAAAGCAAACTATATATTTGATTTATTGAGAGATAATAAATGTAATGACACTTGCGTGGCTAAGGCGAATCTAATGATAGGTATGCTATTTTTTATAATGCATCAAATCAAATGACTATAGACTATAGTGGTTGTTCTTATTCCTTTTGTAAATCACGAGGTATTTAATAGTTAGAGCGTTCCGTAAGATAGAGATAAGAAAACCGATTGCAATTTGTAGATGCAAGGCATAGCATGAGAGTCGTGGAGTTGCTCATGGTCGAAAATAAGCTTGCAGACAGTCGCTAAAATGGATTCAGACGTTTTGGAGCCGTTCTTATTTATTAAATAGTTATTTTGTATACACAAGGCATGACAGTAAATAGTTTGTTTAGAAAATACCCACAATTTTTTGAAAGTATCCAACAAGATTTAATATAAATTAGTACTGCCTATATCAAAATTAAAAATTGCACAGCTCATGAGCAAATGTTATGTCAATAAATACTTACTATATCAAATACCTTATGACTTACAAGCTATAAAGCTATAAAGAAAGGCATTATATTTTTACAAAGCGATTAAACAACATACTACTAAAAAAATGCTACCGTAACTTGGAAGAACTCATGAACGATTCATGCATTTATTTTAAATGTTGATAAATAATAATTTTGATAATTGTTAATTAATTTAGAGTAACATGAATGAGTCGGCCCGTTCTTAGTATTGTTCCTCTAATATTGCTACACACGAATAGAGCCATTTATTACTACCATAACCTTAAGATCTATACAAAATATACATACGATTGCAATAAATAATTGAGTATGGGTCTGAAAAAAGAGCCACAGTGTTACCTTAGTTTGAATAGGTAAAAACATTCGGAAATGTTGAAAAATTATCTGAAATAATTCATTATTTTGCTGCGGTGTTTGTATGAGTGCCTGCGCTATAACAGATGGTTTTCTAACATACATGACTCATAAGTTATTAGAATACGGCATACGAAAGATATCCCTGCATTAAACCGACACTTAATTTATCATCCAACCCTAGGTTAGGTTAGGTTTGAACTGTAACAAAACTAAGCGCAAGCCGAGCGAGCAAAGCAAGCGTGCCGCGGCAGCGGCCGGCGAAGCGTTTGAAACTAAGTAATGAATGATTGTGGCTTGTGGTTCATGACTAACAATAGAGTAGTGCACAAATAATATTACACACTACTAGACGTACTTTTTATTTTTTGGTAATTAGTTGTCGTGAGAGTGACATTTTACAAATGTGAATAATAAAAGAAACAGTGTGTCAAATAAAAAATGAACAAAACATAAAATTTAATGCGAACATTTTTACAAGATTTACGTTTGCGAGCTGAATTTGTTTATGTAATATATTTAGATATGAGGCTTGAACCGACATACATCCACGTGGAATGTCGATATATACATACAAGAAACAATCAAATTTTATACCAGGATCTCACTACTATCAATTCTGCCGTAAGATGTTCATTGCCAAAGATGACCCTCTCCCATAGATTTATGAAAGGACGAGATGGAAGCGGCTCGTATCCAACGTCTTCTTGAGACGTTTATGAGGTCGTTTGATCTCCAATTTATCGGTGGACGACCTACGCTGCGCTTGCTGGTCTGTAATCTCCACTGCAAGAGCGAAGCGTTCAGTGCCATGCAGGGTTCCAAAACCGTCTGGCTCCATCAGCCATCAGTTTGGCGTGTTATGTACCCTGCTCACATTCACATTGCAATATGGATGCCCAAGTTTCTAAAGAATATATGTATTCAGATATATTATGTTTCAAATGAGGTATCATTGGAATGGCCTGAATTGCTTCCTCAAAGGCTGGCAACTCAATCTCGATACTTCTCGTATTGCAGATGTTCGTGGGCAACAGTGATCACTTACCATCTGGAGAGCCACCCGTCCGTTTGTAATTATTTTCACACAGTCAAACCCCCGTACTAAGATTACTAACAAGTATAATAGGTTAGGGTTTTTGTTTGTGATATTAGGAGTCGGCATATGCACGAAGCCCACCTGGTATTTGGGGCAGTCTTTGCGGCTGGTACTGCGCCTGTAATTCTGAGACACAGAAATGTCACCGGCACCCATACCTTTCATACCAAACCACAGTATTGCGAAAATTACTGCTTACATTACTACTGGTACGGTAAGTAGGTAGAAATGAATAAAAAAAGATATATTTAAGGTCGATTTAATAAAAGAGATGTTACTGATTACATATTGTATATTATTAGTGAGCAGATGTCATGAACACACCACGTAACTTGATTATACAAATGTATAAACTAGCTCGCCAGCGCTTCCAGCGGCTTCGCTCGCTTGGTCTGGAATTGGTGGAGCGCCGTTTTGGAATGTTAGGGTCGTGGGATTTTCTGGCAAAGTAATTCTCAATAGCAGACCGGAGTCTGGAACAGTGTCTCGTAGGTGGCAATAGGCTCGCCCCCTATTACATGGGATCAAAAAAATATCCGACAAAACGCAGGTGTTTCAAACACTGCTGCTCACCTCTTCGCGGATATCCTGTATATTTGACGATTTGTTATCTTTTAATTTAAAAATAACGGGTATAAATTTTTTTTCGTTAAAGTTTATTTTTACCAAGTTTTGAGTGATACTTTTTTACTATCACTTTAATTATAACATAAATTGTTACACGAAAACTTGCAAAATATACTGTATATTATATAAATATAGGGTATATATAAAAAAGGAGCCGTGTTACATTCTTAATTAATACAGTTTTTACGAAAAGTGTGTGTTTATACATCTCTCTCGCCGTCATTAAACGTCTTTACCTGCGTATGGAAGAGAGGACATGTAAACTCGCCCCGCGCAGGATTGATTGAAGAATTAATTTGTGGAACGTAGTATACCGAAACAAGGGTGAGCAGGTTATTTCCAACTACTTATTTAATGAAAAGCCAGAATTAAATAGTTTTCCCTTCGTTATTTAAATGGTTATTTCCAACTACTTATTTAATGAAAAGCCAGAACTAAACAGTTTTCCCTTCGTTGTTTGAATGCGATTGAAATGCGAAACGTAAGATGCAAGGGACTCTACTTACTGTGTTCTGCCGCGAATCATTAGTGCGTAAGCGTTAGGTACTGTAAGGGTACATTAGCATGTGAAATCAGTAAGTGTTATGTCATGGTCAGTATTATTTCTGTTACATACTTGACACAAAAGTTTGAGTAAATTTGTAGTGCAGGAGTTATAAAATAATAATCTACTTATTAACAAAGTTGAAATCAAATAAGTTGTGGGATGGAATGATACTTTTAATATTTACACATTTTATAGTATTTTTTTTAAACATACGTTAATAACAGCTTACCTATCACTGCAGCTCAGATATTATTCCTCTACATCTTACGAGTATAGATGCCAAAGTTCCTACAGTGTAAATATCTTAATACGAGTAGATATTCTGTTTTAAAGAAGGAAAATTTAAATATCAATGAAATAACAAAGTTACTATAAAATATAATGTTCACACACTTGTAGATACCCAGTACCATAGAGTCTCAGGTGTTAGGTGCTAATCTCTGCCTTTAGCAGACGTATGTCCTCACAACTGCATTGCGCACGTAAAAATGAGACATTTTTAAGTTTCAATGTGCCTGTAATTTTACCCGCACCATACCCTTCAAAACCAGAACACAATATTGCGAAGGTTACTGCTTCAGGAAAAAAAAATGATATGGTGGCAGCCTTCCCCGGATGACCTCATTCACGAAGAGTTCTACTGCTACTATGTAGGTAGGTGAATATATAGATAAACCCTTTATTGCAACACCATATTATTAATATAACTAACAAATAAATAGGATAATATAAATGAAAACTATTACTCAACAATAAAAATTTAAAATTAATTGTAACAATTGGCGGTCTTATCGGTCAAAGCGATCTCTTCCAGACAACCATGTTATTGAAAAGGAAGCTTTAATAAAAAAAGGTCTCGAAGAAAGTTTCTTTGGATACCTGTGGAGACTCTCGTGACACATTTTGCACCGACCACAATAAGAATCTAAACAAAAATTTAAAAGAATTCTGTTATGTACCTACAATCTAACGACTATACCACACTCTTTTGTCTTTTTAACTCCAGCTGACCGCTCTATCCTTGAGCCTCAATTGCACTAAGAGAAATGCTCGCTTTGTAACTTGTATGGGAGTTATGATTTTTTATGCAACTGAATGCAGATCATTTTTTGACCTCTCAAGCTGGCCTCCAAGACTACTGCTCGCGTTATCCACTGCACTAAGGGGTTGGATCCCTTAACAAACATACATAAGGACTCTATGTCCCGACTTAAACTGTAATTAAAGGCAAAATTTCTGCAATTGAACTTGTATGAAAATTTTGACTTTTCTGTTCAAATGGTTAAAAGTTTGATGACCAAAAACTAATGCACAAGGACAAACGCGGGCCACTCGTGGCCCGCGCACCGCCTAACACCTAGTGTCTTATATAAAACTGTAGTAAATACATTTTTTCTCAGAAACGCGTAGAGGAATCATGTTGAAATTTATATCAAATACAGTCTACAGTCTCTTTCAGCGGTGAAAAAAGAACTTGTAAGTCAATCAAAAGATATGATTTATGTCACATTTTTTGCATATTTTGCGATTTTACAAGGGGGTCAAACCATGAAATTTGTGTAGAAACAATGCCTTATAGCACATGTATAGGAAAAAACCTGAAATCATTATTGTGCAGTTTAATAACAAAAAAGCGAATTTCCTTATATATTAATGTATTTACAAACGTATTAGTATTATTATTAATTGATATAAACTTTTTCATGGAATTGTTATCCGGTCCTTTACAAAGGCATAAGTGGGGCTGTGGCCAACACTTAGAGGTCTGTTCGGTACGAGTATAAAAAACACAGAGTTTGGGATGATTGACATGGAATATCTATTACAAAAATGGGTTAAATAACAAGGCTATTGATATGAACTTATACATGTAAAGAAGATAGATGGCTATGGATGAGACTACGGTACTTGCCAATTTCAGCATCATATTAAAATATTCAGGTGGTGACTTGCCACCCACTAAACGGGCCCCCCATAAGGGCCACCATCAATGGTGACAAAAGCAACGTTGGTGTGGATGGCTCAAGGGTATCATGAGGTGTGCTGCAGTTTCACTAAAGCGCTTTAGAATTATTATTATTATTATTGCGATTGGCATAATAATCGCGTCTAGGCATCGAAGTAGCTTGGGCAGGCACCAGCATAACACGCTGTTGGTTATATCGTATCACATACCTTTACACAATTTTTGAGTATTTCTGAATATTTGTCCATTATTTTTGTTGCTTTACTACTAACTATACTACTGTTTATATACCCCCTAAAACAATCCTACTAATATTATTAACGCGAAAAAGTTTGAGTATGGATGTATGGATGTGTGGATGTATGGATGTACATACAAATATAAAATTAATCACCATGGAAAAAACTGTTATTTCATTTCATAACCCTTGATGGTCGCCGAGCACGTCTAGTGTATCGAGCCGTCAAATTGACTTGGCTTTTGACTACGCTATCAGAAACTGACACAAACTTTGACAGAAACATCCATACATCCATATGTATGCATGTATGGATGTGTGGATCTTTGTTACTGTTTCGCTCAAACGGCGGGGGCAATTTTAATGAAATTTGGTATGGAGGTAGGTGAAGTGCTGGATTAACACATAAGAACTTTTCATCATCATCATCATCCATCACCACGCGGGTGAAAAACCGTAATATGCTTGGGCACAGCATAGTCAAAATAATAAGATCTCCATAGATAGACCACTACTTTTGGCTTGAAATTTCGGTGAAAGTAATATCGTGATGCAAGGGTGCGTGACTGTTGTTCGAAATTCTTTTTACAGATTTTAACTTTAATTATCTTCACTGGATATAAAAGACTTTTGCTGTAACGGACATTTGATATAATTTTATTTCATATACGTTAAAGTTGTTATATAATTTAGAATCTATACCAGCACTTGATATATCGATCAACTGTAATATAATTTTATATACTACTAATAATACATACTCTTCAAGTGTCATATTATTTTCGATATAACGATGATTTGACATTATATACATTTTGGTATAATTCCGTTAACAAAATTATGTATGCTCAATGGTATTCAGTTTTCATGACTAGTCTAAGGCAAAGTCACGATAGGTGCGACGACGAGCGAAGCGAGGAGGAGCGTTAGGTTGAATGGTGACCACACAACGCGCGAGCCGAGCGAGCGCAGCGAGCGTGCCGGAGCAGCGGCCGGCGAAACGCCAAAGTTACGGTAACCTAGACCTCTATAAGGATATAACGCAGCACTTTTGGGATATAATTCTTGTCGAACATATATCCAGTCGAAGCAGTGACTTCTCTAAATATGTTTTTTCGAAGTAAGCGACTTGTCGAAGTATTGATCTTGGCAAAATCCAGGGGTAAACCCAGCAGTCTTATATATGTGCGACGACTAGCGAAGCGAGGAGGAGCGTTAGGTTGAATGGTGACCACACAACGCGCGAGCCGAGCGAGCGCAGCGAGCGTGCCGGAGCAGCGGCCGGCGAAACGCCAAAGTTACGGTAACCTACACCTCTATAAGGATATAACGCAGCACTTTTGGGATATAATTCTTGTCGAACATATATCCAGTCGAAGCAGTGACTTCTCTAAATATGTTTTTTCGAAGTAAGCGACTTGTCGAAGTATTGATCTTGGCAAAATCCAGGGGTAAACCCAGCAGTCTTATATATGTGCGACGACTAGCGAAGCGAATTTGCAGATAAGTTATACTGATTTAGGTTAGTATTCATAAATGAAACCTCAGGACTTGTTTATGCTAACTGCCTTTGTGCCATATCACTATCACTACATAGTATAAAACAAAGTCGCTTTCCGCTGTCTGTCCGTCCCTATGTATGCTTATATCTTTAGAACTGCGCAACAGATTTTGATGCGGTTTTTTTTTAATAGATAGAGTGATTCAAGACGAAGGTTTATTACTTCATCAGTCGAACGACCCAGACACAATAGAAATTTCATTGTTATATTGACAATCGACTGGTGAGGGGTTATATGTACAATACATGCATAATATATTAGAGAAACACTGATAATTTTAGAGGTTATAATGTTATGTCATAAATAAACTCATTTTTTTGCGCCTTCATATCGAAAGGATTGCAAACGCTGGCTGAACCCTATGACAGATCAAAATAATTTATTGTACAACTTAAATAGGTCTACAAAAAAGTCTGCTATGGTACATGTCTATCTCTTAGTTGGGCTGTAGTATATTTAGAATCAGCATTGCATCAGTTCAAAGCCGGGGCGGGTCGCTAGTTATATAATATTCCCTACTTTCAATAGTAAGAACGACAAAATACTGATCAACGTACTGCATTTCGTGTATAAGAGTATTGCTCTTCTGTCTTATTCACGCATTGTTGTTTACTTTTGAAATATATTAGTAGTTTTCGACATTTCATTATATATGTTTATTTATGTATGTTAATGTTCAGCGGGGTCTCCTGTATTATTGTAGCGCTGCCAAAGACGACAAATAACGCTTTTATGATACGTAAGAGATAAGATACCTGAGATTGATTTCTTCCCGCTTGCAACATCCCTACAGCTCCTTTCATTTGATCTGCCATCAAATGATGTCGCTCCGTGATGTAAATAATGTCTCACAATCCAACTTTGTCGCTAACTCTATTCAAATTGTTGGTAAAATTATAATATCAAGAGTAAACGTAGCAATAAAAACGCATTTAAATTCAAACAAAATCGCATTCGTTGCAATTTTATGAAAATAAAAACAAAATCGAAAAGTTTTTTTGTACAATCAAAAACACGTTTAAACAAGTTTACATACCTATGCACCTTGAGTGAGTAAAGACTTAAAAATTGATTAATATAATTGGTAAAATATGTGACATGATGCATGTTGCTTAGACTTTTTTGATGTGTGTATACCTATTTTCTCTTCACAAAAAATTGGAACAAACAATTTAACATAATTAGCATAGAGTGACTAAATAAAACCTAACTATGTGAGGTGGTGAACGAAGTAGGTTTTATAAAATAAAAAACCTTTGTCACAGGTCACCAGGTCTCTTCCCACGGATAGAATATACTTTGGCACATACCAGTATTAAGGCGAAAAGAGTTCCAAATTTCATAATTCGACTTCGTGAACTTAGTTTTTCGACGCTTAAACCTACTAACCGAAGTTCGAAAAAACATTGTGTAAATTGAATATACATCCTTATGAAGTATGGGAGCCAATACACGATTGAGCAAACTTGGCTCGATAGAAAAAAAAACAGCAATTTTCCCTAAACTTTGCAATTTTTCTTACATCCTTCGTGGGAAAAATCATTTTTATTCAACTATGGGCAAATATATTTTAATGAATGTATAATATTCGAATTCCCAATGAAATTGACTAGTAAAATATGGACACCTTTATCATCAAAATGTAATCATTTGATTGTACGAAATAAATATAAAAAGTATTAGCACGTATTCAATTGAATTTTCGCATTACATCGTCCATTCAGGTAAGCAATTCTCAACCTTATGTAAAGCCTCGTAAATTGTTTTAAAATTAGGATTGGACCGCACTTTAAACTATATCATAATTTTGAATGTATTAAATGTTGAGAGTAGAACAAAAAACAATATATAATGTGCGTAAGCAAAGTGTTGTGATTGTATCTGTGTTTGCCTGTTTAGTGTCAGTGGTGTACGCAAGAATGTACGAGTATCTGCGGTGTGTTAATGAGCATGTGTGTGTTTTTGTTGTGTGACTACGAGTTATATAGTAAGAGTCAGTAGTCAAGATCAACATTTTGTATTTTACTATAATAAATAATCACATTAGTTTATATGAGTGTTTATGTTCGCAATGTACATTCGGGTAAATGGGTGGGTGAATTATTGGGTGGATGGATGGATGTAGATGGGTAGGTGGGTGGGTGGGTAATGGTTGGAAATGATTGGTCAGATGGATGGATGGTTGAATAACGCAACCTTTAAGTAAGACCAAGTAAAGAGGCTTTACCTCTCAAGTTGATTCAATGTTATTTTTGTTAGTAGCTTGCATTTAAAAATTTTAAAATTTATATAATATTATATGAATACGTTTCTTATAAATATGTTTTGGAATGTGTATATGATGTGTATGTATTTATATATGTAATATATATGTATTTATATATTTATTTATTTGTTATAAATATTTATTTAGTTATTTATATTAAGTTATGTTTGTGTAGTTTATGTAATTTCAATATTATTTAGGTTTACTTTTGACGTTGTTTTTCAAATACATTGCCGTCTATTCGTGTATCATAATTTCTCTCCATCCAAAGGTTGTCTGGAAGAGATCGCTTATAAGCGATAAGACCGCCCATTGTACAACAGTATTGAACATTGTATATTAAATGTATCCACGTTTGTTTTATGTACAATAAAGCGTTATCTATCTATCTATCTATCTATCTATCTATCTATCTATCTATCTATCTATCTATGTCCTCTTAACGATACATTTTGATTATTTCTGTAATTATAATTCTTCTACCATGAAAAAAAAATTGATGTATATTCAATTATTGAAGAAACCTACTAAACATTTTATAAACTGAAGTTGTTTTGCATGGTATACAGTTGGATGGCTGGATAGATGGTTAAATGCAGGTATTTGGTGAATAAATGGTTGAATAGGTGATATATTAAATGAAAATTATAAAAAAAAAACCACCACTATTACACCTCAAAACCGAAGAAACATCAAATCGAAAAAAAAACATAATTATCACTAACCATTTATGAACTTTTTTTCTTCCTTTTTTTTAATAAGGTGTTTTGTTTATTCTATTCTTAAGAATGCGGATTCTTTTATAATTTCTTATATCGATATTGTAGTAAGTGTCTGAAAATTTATATTCAAATTATATAAGTGCTCGTACTATGCATATTTAGCTTAGAGTCTGGAAGCATCAACCTATTTCTATATCCAAAATCATATATCTAAAGTTTTTTTTTTATGGGAGAGGTTGGCAAACGAGCAAGCACCTAATGGCAAGTGATACCGTAGCCCATGGACATCCGCAATACCAGAGGTCTTAGGGTGCGTTGCCGAACTTTGAGGAAGGAAGATAGGAAGGAGTGAGGGTAGAAGGGGTGAGGATGGATGGGAAAGAGGAGGGAGAGGGGGAGGGAGAGGGGGAGGGGAATGAGAGGGGGCAGGTCAGTCCGAGTACAAGAGCAGAGTTGGAAGGTAATTCCATTGCAAAGAGGCGTGAGACAGGGATACGTTCTATCTCTGAAACTGTTCACCGCTGCACATTCGAAGACGCCTTCAAGCTCTTGAAATGGGAAGGACTTGGCATCAATATCAATGGCAAGTACATCACTCAGCTTCAATTTGCCGACGAATTATTTATGGCAAAATCCAAGGAAGACCTCAGTACAATGCTCGAAGGCCTCCATTGAGTTTCCCAACGGGTAGGCCTTAAGATGCACATAGACAAGACGAAAATTATGTCTAATTCCAATGTTGTGCCTACCCCAATATCAGTTGGGAACTCAGTTCTCGAAGTTGTTGACGAATACATCAACCTGGGACAGACAGTCAAACTAGGCAGATCAAATTCGAGAAAGAGTTCAATCGTCAAATCCAACTCGGCTGGGCAAAATTCCGGAAATTTCGCTAAGTCTTCTCGTCTAAACTACTCGTACCTCAATGCCTCAAGACAGTGTCTTCGACCAATGTGTGTTACCAGTGATGACTTATGGCACTGAATCGTGGTCTCTTACAATGGGCCTCATAGATAAGCTCAAAGTCGCACAACGAGCTATAGAGAGGGCTATGTTCGGGGTTTATCTACGTGATCGAATCAGAAATGAGGTGATACGTAGAAGAACGAAAGTCACCGACATAGCCCAGAAGATTAGCCAGTTGAAGTGGCAGTGGGCAGGGCACAGAGCACGCAGAACAGATGGCCGATGGGGCCGGAAGGTTCTGGAATGGAGACCACGGATCGGCAAGCGCAGCGTAGGTCGTCCACCGACACGGTAGGCAGACGACCTGATAAAGGTCTCAGGACGACGTTGGATGCAGGCCGCTTCCAACCAGTCCTTTTGGAAAATCATGGGGGAGGCCTATGTTCAGCAGTGGACGTCCTACGGCTGAGATGATGATGATGACATAGGTCTATCTATGATGTGAGATTTATATGACTTCTGTCTAGAAAAACAATATGGCGTAGGCGCTACGCGAGCACCCCTGTGTATTCCAATCTTAAAATATCTTCTTTTGGAAAATTATGGGGGAGGCATATGTTCAGCAGTAGACGTCCTACGGCTGAGATGATGATGATTATGATCCTATTAGTATTGCCATAAAGTTGCAACAGACGACTATCATCCAGTCTACCCGCGACCATATTCACCGAAAAGTATTTGAAACATCGGGAAAAATAATATAAATTTATACGCGATTTATCCCGTTTACAGTTGTTTCGTTAACTGAAATATTTTACAAGAAAATATATGTTAGAATAAATCATGTTGATGAATACTCACTAGTAATCATGCAAGTCCTCATAATCGTTCCCCGTGTCTAGTTTATCATAGAAATAAGGCAACGATGTCCTCATAGTGAACAGCCTGTCCATTTGTAGCTTTGCCCTTTCAACAGACCCTTTGTCCAAAATTATTGTTCTTTCCAGGTAATCTCGAGCTGTAATAAAATAGACATTATTTAATTTCAGAATAGTATAACGACTTAATAAATATAATCTATAATGGACGGATGGTCTATCGGATACAAGGTCATAGAAACAAATCAAATTCGCACAGAGTAAGATACTTTATTGATTCAGGCGTTACTTTGCGGAAATCCATATATTTTAATACTATTAATACTAATATTATAAAGAGGAAAGATTTGTAAGTATGTTTGTAACGAATTGGCTCAAAAAGTACTGGACCGATTTCAAAAATTCTTTCACAATTGGAAAGCTACATTCACCTTGAGTAACATAGGCTATATATGATTCCTAACATCATCATCATCCGTCACCGCGCGGGTGAAACCGCAGAGAGCAGCTAGTTTTATAATAAAAGAAAATATTTAGGAATACTTTCACAGGACAAATGCGGCAGGGATGCAGCGTATGTAGCTCTCTCTCTCTACCAAATGTAATGCATGCAGGAAGTACCCAGAGCAACACATAAGTATCTTACTCAATCAAACTTTAACCCGTGTGTCACCTCTACACGAGGCATTCTCAGGAGAGGTTGACTCACCTTGAGAACGAGGGAAGGCATAAATAAGAAATTAGTCCAGCAGAAGTGTCACTAAATTATGTTTTAATATTATTTGAATTAAGTGTGAAACTAAACTAAACTGGCATGATTTCAAATTTGTATATAGCCCCAGCGACTAAGGAACGGTATTGATGAACAAATCAGCCCATCAAGATAAGTATTTATGTCTTCTAATACCCTAGGTAGACTAATCGTTGTCATGGTGACGGTAAACGGTGGATCTTCGTCCACGTTGTCCACGTCCCAATTTTCAGAGCTGGCGATGTCTACTATTTATTTGTATATATTATTTACCTGAAACTTACTTGCTGCTATTTTCACGTAATTTGGCCGAATTTAGATAAGTATATTGGTGTAAGAAAATTTAGGCAAACTCAGCAAATTAAACCATGTTGGAGCTTTATCTATAAAACAACATTTTACCTACGTTAATGATAGAAGAGATATAAATAAGGTTTCTTTTTCAGCCTTACTTGAAGTGAAAAAAAAGGTTTGGTTGGGGCTTGGGCTATGGTTTTTATGTGATGGTGACAGTATATATGGTATATATGATGGTGACAGTAGTAAAATTAACTCGCGCAAGTAATTTGTTCGCAAGGAATGGGTGAGGCGCGCCAAATTAGAACTTCAATTTGTGATAAAAATATGATAATGATAATGATATGATATAATAAATGATGATGATAATAATAATAATAATGTCTATGTCTAGTTAATTAAAAGCCTATGTAAAGTTGCATCAAGTGTTTTTTTTTTATATAATTAGTTACAGTCAAACACAATCAAGTCACATACATAAATGTATTTGTAAGTCACTCTAAGTAGTCCGTTCTAACTTCTAAGTCACGTTCTAGTAAAGCGGAATACTCTATGAAAACTTTCTAAAACGATTGACTAGGAAAATACAAAAACAACCTTTCGTGACTTTGTACATTTTGCGTACACTCGTGCACTGCAACGAACATTTAGGGGTTAATAATCCAGCACAGTTACACAGAAAAATATAAAAAATACTTGCAAATAGTAAAATTAAATTAAATCAATGTTATCCATTGTCGTATTTTCCTACTCTTCGAGCTGAATGTTAGTCAAGTGCTCTTCAAAGTTTTTTTTCTTATGTCTTTGAATCCCTTACTATGCTCAGGAATCTAAGTTAGAATCAAATATATGTTTGATATAAATTTTCTTCCGCTTATAGAAGTTTCTGTACGAGACACTTAGCAAAGGTATACCTGGGACCATAGGCCTAGGAAAAAAACTCAGCAAAGCAATATAAATTTGAAAAAAAAATCTGATTTCTATTCTATTATTGAAGAAACCCACTAAACATTTCATAAACTGAAGTTGTTGATAAATTAGTATCCAAAAACACTACGGATCAGGATCTAGACCAAATTTAAATAGGACTAGAAGCATCAGCTGTTCAAATAAACAAGTACAATTTAAAAAATGTAATACCGACTTCCATTCTATTCAGTTATTGGAGTGTAACTCTAAAACTAATGCACCGAATTTAATGAAATTTAATTTTAAATGGGACCACACGGGAAGCACCAGTTTGCAAAAAAATTTGAGAATCGGTTCACCCAATCGAAAGTTATGAGGTAACAAACATAAAAAATACAGTAAAATAGAGTACCTCCTCCTTTTTGAAAGTTGGTAGAAAAGTAATGTTTATTATCTGGTTTTTAAAACACTAACGCATGCTGAGCGAGACCAAACAATACAATCCGTCCCCATACGATCGTCAAAATCATAACGAGAGTTAAAATGCGATGCTTGGACAGTAACCCTAGGTGGCCTTGGGGTCACGGTGTCTGACACTGATTGTCGGAAGACGCGAGATCCAATCCCGTCCAAGGATGTCAATTTTCTCTTTGATGATTGTTAAAAAATTATAATCAAACTCTGTTCATTTAGAAAAAAGTCTTGAGGTAACTCCTTCTCCTATGTTGCATGTCGGTTGATAACGAACTTTGCTCTCTTGTCATATTAATTACTCCGCAGTTTCACACGCGCGGTGATAGATGATGATGATGATGATGTCGAATCTTATATAGCCTATGTTACTCAAAATAAATGTAGCTTTCCAATGGTGAAATAATTTTTGAAATCGGTCCAGTACTTTTTGAACCAATTCGTTACAAACATACTTACATACAAATCTTTTTTCTTTATAATATTAGTATAGATAAGTATCGTAATTAAATAATACTGCAACCTTGGCTTAGAACGATATAAAACGCGCGCATAAACGTAATAAGATACTAAGGTCGAAACTCACTGCTATTAATTTATTCTGTGGCCGCGTTGATTACCTCGTCATAGAGTAAACAAGGATGTTGTTTATTGTTGCAATGAAGGTTGTTAATAAAATAGTATTTATAACACAGCTCACTACATCAGACGTGGGCACAATATCACACACCCATCACCTGACGTGTACTCATCATAATTATTATATTGTTTTTCTATTATTTCGTTCATATTATATAATCTGTATTGTATATATATATTGTATCTATTATGTACCTAAATTGGATGCAAATCTGGTTAATAAACAATTTCATTTCATTTCATTTCATTTCATATCACGTCTTGTTGTTTTGTAATTCCATTCATTAAAATAATAACTCAAAGCTCGACAACTCAGGCTAATAGACCAAATTATGTGTAATGCAAATTATTTTCATAATAATCGTAAAACTTCCGCTCTTGAATATTACATTGAGTTTTTTACTGGCTTTTAAAGCGATATTAATCTTTTAATTTTTTAGTTTTAATTTATTTCAATAATTTTCATTATCTAATTACTACTACTTACTAGCAACTACCCGCGACTTCGCGTAATGGGCTCGGCCTTCGGCCTCGCCATCACCTCCCATCTTTTCTTATTTTTTTAATGTAAGAGCCTTCTACGAAGTATTGGAAAATAAAAAGATGAATGAAATCGGTAAAGCCGTTCTGATGTTATCGCGTGACCAGGAGAAATAGAGGTTAATAGAGGTTAATTTATATATGTGCTCGTATATATAAATTAACCTCTATTAACCTCTATTAACCTCTATTTCTCCTGGTCACGCGATAACTTCAGAACGGCTTTACCGATTTCATTCATCTTTTTATTTTTTTTCCAATACTTCGTAGAAGGTACTTACATTAAAAAAAAAAAAAAAAAAAACAAGAAAAGATGGGAGGTGATGGCGAGGCCGTAGGCCGAGCCTACTACGCGAAGTCGCGGGTAGTTGCTAGTAAGTAGTAGTAATTAGATAATAAAAATTATTGAAATAAATTAAAACTAAAAAAAAATTAAAAGATTACTTAATATTTTATTGAAAGCCAGTAAAAAAAAAAATAATAATAAAATAAAAAAATATGTGCTCCTATCCCCCCCGAAGGGTTCCCGCATTGACGTGGCGGGGGGGGCTCAGTAGCCGTGGCTTGGATCACCACGGTGAAGCCAAGAGGAACCCAGGGGCCGCAACGGCGTTGGGGTGCGCTGGCCGGCTCAGGCGGGGCCGCTTCTAAGTCAAAGTCAAAGTCAAAGTCAAAATCATTTATTCAATTTAGGCATCAAAGACGCACTTATGAACGTCAATTTTTCATTATAATGTACTTTAAAGCCTACCGCCGCGTTCCAAAATACATAGAGCCAACCGAGAAGAAGCGGCAAGAAACTCGGGGCCATTCTTTTTATATAGATGTTTTTACAATGTTTTTACTTAGGTACTACAAATATTAGCTCCAGTGTGTTGCCTTACAAAAGAGAACATAATAATGGTATCAGTAGGGCAAGACACGCTACACTTTGACATCTTAGTACACGAGTAGATAGATCCTTTTTTTTTTTTTTTTTTTTGTCCCGGGGAAATCCTTTATGGATACCACCCACCACGGGGAGGGAGGTGGTTATGTGGGAGTCCGTATACCCACCAAAACCCCGGGGTGTTCCGTCACTGCTGCCCTCGGCGGGAACGCGGGACAGATTTTTCACACGACCGCAAACCCGCCGTGGCTGTCCGTTGCCGGACCCTTCTCTTCGCGGCACGCCAGAACACATGGCGCGCCGCAACTGCCTCGGAGACCAAACTCGCCAACAATGGGCGCCAGACTTCCCCGTGTCTGGTCGCCCGTGGTCTCCTTGCGGTGGGTCGGATACGTAGCCCCACCGCCTGCTACGTCAGCCACAAGGGATAGTCCCCCCGCGACCCCACCTCCTCGAGTCTGCGCCGAGCGCCCGGACCCCACCTCCTCGAGCCTGCACCAAAGTGCCCGGGCCCCACCTCCTCGAGCCTGCGCCAAAGCGCCCGGGCCCCACCTCCTCGAGCCTGCGCCAAAGCGCCCGGGCCCCACCTCCTCGAGTCTGCGCCAAAGCGCCCGGACCCCACCACTCCTATGTGGACTTGGCGGCCAAAGCCCATAGGAGCGGCCCGCTTGAGCCGGCCAGCGCACCCCAACGCCGGCGCGGCCCCTGGGTTCCTCTTGGCTTCACCGTGGTGTACCTAGCCACGGTTACTGAGCCCCCCCGCCACGTCAATGCGAGAACCCTTCGGGGGGGGCGAGTAGATAGATCCTGGAGTGATCAGTCCCAAGCTGTTTTATCCTCCAAGTAATCCGAAATTTTGTAATAACCTTTTTGACAGAGTTTAGTTTTAATAGTAATTTTAAACTTATTAATAGGCAAATCTCGGATAACATTGGGAACTTTATTATAAAATCGTATACATTGTCCCATAAAAGAATGACTTATTCTGTGGAGACGCGTTACATGTACGGATAGCTTGTGCTTATTTCGCGTGTTGATGGAATGAGCATCACTCCTTTTATCAAAACTGCTAATGTTTTTCTTTACATACATTAGATTTTCATAGATAAACTGAGAGACAACAGTTAGAATGTTTATGTCTTTAAATTTCTGTCTAAGGGAAACTCTGGGAGCCAAACTGTAGATTGCTCGTATAGCCCTTTTTTGCAGTATAAAAATAGAATTAATATCTGCAGAACATCCCCAGAGCAGTATGCCATAAGTCATAACGCTATGGAAATAACTAAAATAAACTATCCTAGCTGTGTCTACATCAGTTAATAGTCTAATTTTTTTAACAGCATAAGCTGCTGAACTGAGCCTACTAGACAATTTTTTAATGTGGGGACCCCATTGCAATTTAGCGTCTATAGTAATTCCTAAAAAGACTGTTGACTCCACAAGGTCCAACCCTGTTCCATTCAATTGTATATTGGATTCTACTTGTCTCACATTTGGTGTCGAGAACTTTATACAATTAGTTTTCTTCTCATTGAGGAGAAGATTATTTGTATTGAACCAATTCACAACTTTAGCTAATGCATTATTAACATCGTCATAGTTTAGTAACTGCCTTTTAATTTTAAATAACAGTGAAGTGTCATCTGCAAACAATACAATCTCGTGATTCTTCTCTACATAATAAGGTAAGTCATTAATATAGATTAAAAACAAGAACGGCCCTAGTATTGAACCTTGTGGAACGCCCATTGAGATTATAGAGCCGGGCGATTTTTTACCATTTATGTCAACCCTTTGAATTCTACCATTTAAATATGAAGTCAAAAGGTTGAGAGCCATGTTCCTAATACCGTAGTGTTGTAATTTCCTGACAAGTATATCATGTCGGACGCAGTCAAATGCCTTAGATAAGTCACAAAAAACACCTAAGGCATCTTGAGAGTTCTCCCAGGCATCAAACACATATTTTATTAGTTCTATACCTGCGTCTATAGTAGAGCGATTCCTTGTAAACCCAAATTGATTTTTATGGAAAATTTTGTTTGCACTAAAATGAGTTTCTAATTGATGTAAAATGATTTTTTCGAAAATCTTACTTAGCGTAGGTAGTACAGAAATAGGCCGAAAATTTGTTGGATCAGTAGTACTACCAGATTTGAATAAAGGAACCACTTTACTGTGCTTCATTAGGTCAGGAAATACACCACTTGCAACACAACTATTAAACACAGCTGCTAGATTGGGTGCAATGACATCTATAATTGAAGAAACGGTCTTCACAGAAAGACCCCATAGGTCTGCCGTTTTTTTTTGCATCTAGACTTTTGAAACTGCTTACAATATCTTTGCAATTAACTACTGAAAATTTAAAAGTTGTGTCACATTCAGTTACACTTTGTTTAAGTAAGATCTCAGCAGAAATGGAGGAAGATTTTAGAGTTTTGGTTGTTAAAGAAGGAATATTAGTGAAAAAATTCTCAAACTCGGCCGCTACCTCCAAATCTGCTCTTACATCTTTATTATTAATTTTTAAAATTCTATTCTATGGGCTTTGGCCGCCACGTCCACATAGGAGTGGCGGGGTCCGGGCGCTTTGGCGCAGACTCGAGGAAGTGGGGCCCGGGCGCTTTGGCGCAGGCTCGAGGAGGGGGGCCCGGTCACTTTGGTGCAGGCTCGAGGAGGTGGGGTCGCTGGGGATTATCCCCTGTGGCTGACGTAGCAGGCAGTGGGGCTACGTATCCGACCCACCGCAGGGAGACCACGGGCGTCCAGACACGGGGAAGTCTGGCGCTCATTGTTGGCGGGTTTGGTCTCCGAGGTAGTTGCGGCGTGCCATTAGGGCTTGCAAATATTCGAAAATTTTGATATTCGAATATTCGTTTTTTTTCGGGTACTATTCGAATATTCGAATAATTCGAATATTATATTAGTTCAAATATTCGAATACTGAAATTCGCAATATTCGAATATTCCTACGTGCCATGTGTTCTGGCGTGCCGCGAAGAGAAGGGTCTGGCAACGGACAGCCGCGGCGGGTTCGCGTTCGTGTGGAAAATCTGTCCCGCGTTCCCGCCGAGGGCGGCAGTGATGGAACACCCCGGGGTTTTGGTGGGTATACGGACTCCCACGTAACCACCTACCTCCCCGTGATAGGTGGTATCCATAAAGGATTTCCCCGGGACAAAAAAAATATATATGTGCTCGTATAGATGTGTTCAATAATATAAAAAAATTTTATATACGAGTATGAAGTAGATTTTGTTCATATCAAAGTCAAAGTCAAAGTCAAAATCTTTTATTCAATGTAGGCATCAAAGCCGCACTTATGATCGTCAATTTTTTCATTATAATGTACTTTAAAGACTACCGCCGCGTTCCAAAATATAAAGAGCCTACCGAGAAGAAGCGCAAGAAACTCGGGCCATTCTTGTTATATAGATGTTTTTACAATGTTTTTACTTAGGTACTACAAATATTAGCTCCAGTGTGTAGCCTTACAAAAGAGAACATAATAATGGTATCAGTAGGGCAAGACACGCTACACATTGACATCTTAGTACACGAGTAGATAGATCCTGGATTGATCAGTCCCAAGATATAGTCCCAATCTATAGAGCTTATTCGTTTAGGCAAATAATATGTACTAATGCCTTATGTGTGTACGGCATTATTAAATATGATTTCATAAGTAGATTATGAATATTAGTTATTGTCCTGTAGATTATGTTAACTATACAGGTACACACATAAGACTTTAGTTGCCATAAGCGTAAAATAACACGTAAGTACTCTTTACCTTAGTAATGGAATTTGATATTGTAATTTGTTTTTTTTTGTGTTGGATAGCTCATATTATTTTCAAGTTCGTATTATAGGGATTTTATTCCTCAGTAAGTGCAAGTCGGTTTCTAAAGAAAAAGACATACTTGCTTGTAGTATATAATATAAAAATAAACCTCTATTTCTCCTAGAATAATGGGTCACGCTATAACTTGAGAACGAAAGGAACGATCTCGCTAATTTTTTGTAGTTTTAATTATTGTATAGATATATATATGTCATATGTTCTCTAAAAAATTCAAATTAAATTCTATATATTTACGACGACGGCAACAGTTGGTTGTAAATACAAGTACAATTTAAAAAAATTAATACCGATTTTCATTCTATTCAGTTATCTTTATCTTCTACCGAATTTGAATTTAAATGGGACCACACGGGAAGCACCAGCTTTCAAACAAAAATTTTGAGAATCGGTTCACCCTATCGAAAGTTATGAGGTAACAAACATAAAAAAATACAGTCGAATTGAGTACCTCCTCCTTTTTGGAAGTCGGTAGATAATGTGTAATAAACTCTATCATTAGCAAATCATCTTTACCTTAATGCGTGTATATATAAAAAAATGCTGTACACTATATATATGCTGATATACAATGCTCATGTAGCCATATGTCATATCATAAATATAATTCTAACTAGCGACCCAACCTGGCCCTCCTCGCACACATGTTATTTAGAAAAATAAGAGGCAAAAAATTTAAAGATTGTTTTTACTTACTTACATAAAAACCTAATAAGGTATAATACATTTAAATATATATAAATACATACACCTACTTTGAAAACAATATCGAGGTGAAAACCGCAAAAAAATGCGTTGCGCGAGTTAGGAGAGTTAAGAATACGGGCAGACTCGGAAAGTGGCTTTATTTATACGATGCCGATAAGGAAGATATACCAATGGATAATGTATAATACCTACTTTAACTACTTTTAATTAATACAAAGTAAAGTAATGTTTGTTGACGCTTTTACAGCTACGGAAGAAACCTTATCACCCAAGATGGACCCGCTAGCGACCTCGCGCCGTTTGGTCTCTGGTATACGAAGACACAGAAACAAATTTGCTTCCTTCAATAACAAAATATTAATTATTCCAATAATTCTTTGTACAACATGAAAGGCATCTACTGCCAAAATTTCAAATTAGTAACCACAGCGGTTTATGCTTTTTGCCGATAAATAACTCATTTAGTAAGGACTAGTAATTTTATTTTATGCATAAAATATATATTTTATTACTATCAATCATCTTTTCAAAAATTATATACACATATATATATATATATATATATATATATATATATATATATGTATATAGTATATATTACTATGCACTTACATAAATCCTTTTTATTAAAATGCGCCTGCTTCCTGACCCAATCGTCCAACAAGTCAATGGCCGCGTCCATCTGTCCTAGTTTGTCCAGACCAAGGTCTCTCCTCACATACTGGAGCGTATCAGGGTGGAACTCCAGTATTTTATGTTCTGGTAACTTATCCATTGCGATTGTCTTTTATTTTATAATATTATCTTTGATTCAGTTAATTAAACCTTTATACGACTGGTCTAAAAATATATATGAGGTCAACGTCTTTAGCTGACGGGTTTAACTACACTAAAGTGTTTTGTGTGAGAGTCTATTCGGCCTCATAGGCGTGTTCTTCACACAGACGTTTTTGTAGTTGTGGCGAAGTTAGATACAAAACCGGTCGTGCCGCGACTGAAACGTTAGCTATACGTTATACCAGGGACCAGCTGTTAAATAGTAGATTATGCACCGAGGGAGTAAAGCAGTGTCTTACGTCATGTGCGGTATATTAACCCCTGAGTGTAACGGGGACTCTTGGGTTAATCCCTGAGCGCAGCGAGGGAGTTTTGTAGAGTCCTGAGTGAAGCGAGGGGTTAAAGCCGCCCAAGACGAAGACAGGCTTTATCCTCGAGGTGTACATTCTTCTTTTCATGCCTACTGCGAGACAATAAAAACTCACAGCTTTATGATAGCAGTTAAATATATACTTAAAAGTAAAATATATTAATAGTTAATATTCAAATTGGACACATTTGTCCCGTTATAGAAGGACAGAGTAATATTTTTGGAAGGAATTTTATGGAAAAGACTGTGATAGACTTTCGCGGTTGTTAACTAAGTTATAATTAGTACTCACGAGATGTAGGTACACCACGATTTAGTAGCTTTTGGAGCACCTGATAGGTATTTCGGTACAGTTACATGCACAACGTTAAAAATAATAATATTTTATGAAAGTTGAATAACACCAAACACCAAATCGCAGCACTCTTAGTAACTTCAACTAGGTATGACCTTGAATTTGGAGAGAGGGGCCGTTTGTAACCCATAGCAACGCGGCCCACAACAATCACAGTCCTTAGATGCGTTCGATTAGCAATGGGCTTTGGTGTCGTTGCTATTGCTGGCTCTTTTGTTAAAACGTTCGTAAAGCTCAAATCTGGTTGCAAAAATAACTCTTTTTTAGCTTTTCGAACGCTGAACAGAAAGAGCCATAAACGACATTTTCACCCATAGATTCCCAATTCGAACGCCCTTGTGAGCATTTTTAGCGTTATTTTCGCCAACTTAGGGCTATTTGAACGCACTACTTATAGTACAATAATATCGCGCCTTTTTCTTTTTTTTCTGTATGCTCGTACTAAGAGTTTTCCTACAACTAACGTTCCAAATCCAAATCACTTTATACCCAAGGGAGTTTCATACAAAATTACATGATGTTATTTTGTATGAAACTCCCTTGTTTATAAAGTGATATGTAATTGGAAATTTTCGAGCAGGTGGTATGAAAAGATACTTAAGGGCCGGCTTTCAAATCTAGATATGGATTTTATTATGCAGGTGAATAATATTTAATATAAAATATCCAAATTTACTCAATGTTGCTTAGAGAATACTTGCTAGCTGCGATATCAAATTCTAAATACCTACCGTTAGCAGAAAATGTTGATATAACTGTAAATAGCGACACAATAATTAGGTCACAGCATAACTAAGGCAAAATGCGCAAGAGAAATGCAATTATGTTGCTAATAGATTTGGTTTACGGTTATCGATTTCATCACTCTTTACCCTTTGCGTCCCAGAGACGTAAATATACGTCAGTTTCATTCATAAATCTTTTGTTTTTTAATTATCACGGTATAGGAAGGATTAAAAAACATTCACTTACAATGAGATATATATTGAAATATATTAGGACATTTAAAAAAAACAACTTCATCTTTCAAAAGTAACTTGTTAAAGTCAGTCGGTACCATGATAGTTCAAAAGTACCTATTATCACAATATTATGCGCATGTTACCGACTTCGACAAGTTATTTCACCCTTTTTAGTGTTGAAGTCGGTTCCATTTTTTTGGTAAAAAAAACGTTGTTTACACTTTTTGCTATATACGGGTCAATACGGGATCGATTGTCATTCACCGTCAATAAGGATACCATCAAGATAGGCGAAACACTTTTCAGTTATTGGAGTGAAACTAAAAAACAGCTTGACCCAATTTAGTTAAATTTAAATATCCTATCAAAAACATAAATGTGAAATGAGAGCCAAGTTCAATATTGTGATATAAATGCCTCGATTATTGACTTAATCGACAAAAAAGTGAGATCTAAATGGGTGCCAGTATTTATAACCACACAAACTATTTTATAACAATTTAAAATATAATTTCTTCTTATAAGTCAGGATAATATATTGAAGCCTAAGGTTTGACTTAGCTAATTCTCATATATCATATTATTGAACTTGGGTCTCATTTCACATTTATGTTTTTTGATGGGATATCATAACTTTTTGTACAGAAATCATTAGTATGTACTTATTCATAGTAAAATGGTTTTGTTATCTACTGTATTTTCCTACGTTTACTGATTGTCAATTTAGTGTAAAAAAATTAAGGGTAGTATTCCGATCGTAATTTATTCACTTGAAGACCTTAATTTACATAAAGACCGGTTGCCATCAATTCTGATTGCTGATTCTTACATAACAGGCACTACAAAAAAGTGTTCCTAATAGAATCATTTACTTGAATTTTTTTTTTAAATGATACAATTTTGCTAGTTTCTGATTTATTCCTTTGTATTCACCCAACTACCTACCTATCTGGATGCCAAATTTGGTCAGTCAGTGATAATAATGACGATGTTTAGACGTTAATATCTAAATAACCGTATGAGGTGTGCTTATAAAATTTGGAGCACATAATATTTACATAGGTACCTTCAGGTTGCAAGGCTAGTGTTAATAAGATGTATTATTGCCGGTGTTATTTGTTGGTTAACGTATTTTAAATCAGACGCGCGAATTCCATCATGGAAAAGGATGCTTAATAGTTTTAGAGAATGATATTTTGAACACATACCCCATTTATTCAACTGCGTTCTGCGCAATATCACACGCAATGCCCGGTGCACACAACGTTACACACAGTGTACGGTGTGCTAAACGCCACAAACATTGCTTTACATACTTAAATCACTTTCATACCTACACTTCCACACCTTCACACAACATACACAAATATCCTCCAACCCACTTTTACTCCACTTGAGTTGGGTGCTTTGACGGAGATGATATACACTTAAACATACATTCACACACACACTACAATAACATCCCAACCCACCCTCAAATAAATATTATAAAATGAGCGTGTTTTATCTAATTTCAAAACATTTTTGCTTAGCATTTATTAACCATTATGTATGCTGTTCCATGTGTTTTATATTTTTAGTTATATAGACTATGCTATATATATATATATATATGGGCTTTATGTTTATATATGTATATATATATATATGCGTGTTTATATATACAAAAATATGTTTGTTATATGTATTTGTAAGCATAAAATATTAAAATAAATCTAGATGGGAGAAGCCACTGGCACCCGAAACACAGTTTTTAACTAGTTCGGGAGCCTATGGATTCATTATATAAAATGTAATATATTTATGCAAAATAAAATAAATTATTATTATTATTATTATTCAAAATAAATCACGGATTTCATCCGGTCCTTTACAAAGGCATAAGTGGGGCTGTAGCCAACACTTAGAGGCCTGTTTGGTATAAAAATACAAAGTAGTATAAAAAAACAGAAACTTATGGATGGATGGTGAAATGGTATATCTATTATAAAAATGGGTAAAATGACAAGGCTATTGAAATGATTTTATTAGTGATAAAAAGATAGTGGGCTATGGAAGAGACTACGGCACCTGCCAAATTCAGTCTCATTTTAAATATTTTGGGCAGGTGGTGACTTGCCACCCACTAAACGGGCCCCCCATAAAGGCCACCATGAATGGTGACAGAAAGGGCAACGTTGGTGTGGCTGGCTAAAGGGTGTCGAGAGGTGTGCTGCGGTTTCACTGAAGCGCTACTACCGGCGTTATGCCCTTTAACACTTCCACCCTTGGAGCTTTTTGTTACTTGCTCTTGCGTCTCCACCCCCAGACGGCATATATATATATATATATATATATATATATATATATATATATATATATATATATTTTATTATTATTATTATTATCATAACCGGGGCTTTTGTTGTGATTTAATTGACTGATTATTTTGTAGGTTTATCGTTAGTAATTTTGTTTATTCTTAAGACTACCTCTGGCTCACTGGAGTAGGTTTTAGGATCCAAAATCTTTATGTCACATGTCTGGATTATCAAGTCTACATTGTGTTGGAATTGTTTTGCAAAGTTATCAGATAACACTTTTTCATGTAGATTAAGGGCACGCAATATGACATCTTCTATTGATTTTGATATATTGCCACACAATGTAGGTATTTATAATTTTCCAAATATTTTTAGTATTTCTATAATTTAATTTGATTTCATTTTTATAATATTTATTTTTAACGTAGTTTATATATTTGTTAGTCTTGTTTCGGTATTTATTATAAATAATTCTATAAGCTAAATTAGTTTCATCTTTTTTCCAAATATTATAGAATTTTTTTTTTTTACACATATATTTAACTTTATAATTAGCCCATTAACAAACTTTCCTTTTTGATGATTTAGTCGAGTCAAAAACTTTTTTCATTTATCATGGACTTGTCGGAATTTATTCACTATAAAGTCTACTATCTCGTATGGACATTTATATTCTAGCGCTTCATTCCAGTTCACTTCAGCCAAGTGGGTCTGTACGCGCTTGTTATCTAGCGTAGTGATAAGGCGCGGCGTGCCGCCGGTGCCAGCGTCCCATGACGTGGACACCGGCGGCACGCACGCGCAACCTATGATGTAATGATCAGCTGGCGCTGTACTTATCACTGCTGTGTGAACTGGATTTCCGCACGCGCTGCGCACAAAAATATGGTCAATACAGGATCTGCAAATCACATTATCTCTCAATTCAACACGTGTGACTTGATTTATAGCACACATCATACCCAATTTACTCATACTGTTGAGGTATTTATAATAGTTGTTGTTTTCTATTTTTAGATTTATATTTACGACCCCTATAATAAGGGCATCGGATTTTGCGCAGTTTTTCTGTAATGTGTTGTACAGTTCGCTCATAAAGAAATCTTGGTTCGTATCGGGGTGTCTATATACCGCACATAAATATAATTTAAAGTTATAGTCGGTTTCAATGGTGCCTAATATGTTATTAGGCACTATTATATGATTCGAAATGACGGGTGTTAATAGACTATTTTTCGAAGCAATGTTTGTTTAAAACATACACGATTACACCTCCACCTCTCTTATTTTCTCTTAAATTGTAGTACATACTATATCCAAATATATTATAAAGATTTACGCACTGTTGCTTAATATTTACTTCGGTAAGAACAATCACATCTATAGTGCGTGTACTAATTTGTATGATGTATTCTATTTGAGGAAAGTCTAAAGCAATAGATCGAATATTTACATAAAAAGTAATAAGATATTTTTGCCGTGGAGGAAGCGAGTTCATGAACTCATTCCATGTTATAAAATTGCTTTCAATTACGTAATTCCCCTCTTCCATCACTATCATCATATCATATATCACATCAGTTTTAGTGATTTCATAGGCTGTAAAATGCGCTATAAGATCTTAAAGAGAAGTAGTGAAAATACGAGTGACATACCTGTTCAGGTCTTAGTTTTTACCTTGAACCGGTCGATGTCAGTAATCGAACGCACCGTGTAAATTTTAGCTGTCTCATTTTCCCTAATGAGTACATTCCCCCGCCTGCACCACACAAATTTGTATAGTTGGTCATTTTTAAGTTCAGTTTTTGCTTTCCATAACAAGAAAGACGTAGCCGGTGTAAGTGCCTCGCGCATGTAAATCTGCTTTGCATCTTGCAGGCCAATATCACTTCCTCTGATAGTAGTAGCCTTAGCCGACTCCAGCCAGCTGTCGCGACGCCCTGCCTTCAAGGTCACCATGATCGTGGATGAGATTCGCTTTGGAGCGCACGGCGTTCTTTTCTGTATACGTCTGCCACGTCCTTAGGATCCAAGAGTATTTATTGAGCAATGTCTTCTACTATTTTGGTGATGTTTTCGTCGTCTTTCTTGTCCACACCGCATATTTCAACTTTGTTTTCCATTTGACTTTGTTCGGTGGCGTTCATTTTTTGTTCTTAAACATTATGTCTAAGTTGGAGGTTAGAGTATTTATTTTGGAGATATGTTTGCATATTTTCCAGCGATTTAACTCTCTGTTTAAATTCCTCTACGTCGTTTTGGAAATCATCTATTTTGTTGGAGTAGTATGCAAGAGTACATTACATTTCTTCTTTTATGACCGATCTAATTTCGTTGCGCATGTTCTTCATAAACTCCTCGGTGAATGGGTCTTTGTTTTTCGATGTTGTTGGGGTTTCTGTGTCGGTGAATTCATCGTCTTCTAGTTCGGGGATGATCACGGAAACTCGCTTTGTTTGTACTGTCCACAGCACGCCTTGCATTTCCAGTCTACGGCGTCCGTGGAGTGCAGGATATTTAACTGTTGTGTTGTCAGCGGAACACAAGCCGCGTGATACCATTAATTGCACTTTCCGCACTGCAATCCAGGGGTTTTCTTGGAAACAAGTTTCGAGCACATAGCGCACTTAGCTATATTTTGTTATTTTTTATGTAAAAAAAAAGTGAGGTAGATATTGGTCGCTTCGTTATTGCGCGCATCGACCGAACTGAAGGTGAGAAGGTAGCAAGTGATGTCTCCTGCATCTCGACTTATAAGTGTCATCAAAAATCTTACATTTAAATTGAAAGTAATGCATAACTTTGCGCTAAATAGATTCAAGTCTGTTAATATTAACATCATATTGGGGATCCCATATCTGTGAACAATACTCGAGGATGCTGCGCACGTAGAAACAATAAAGAACTTTGATTACTTTGATACCATCGAATTGCGAACAAGATCTTTTAATAAATCCAAAGAATTTATTAGCTTTCGTAACAATGTAGTTAATATGTTTCTCAGAAGTTAACTTTATATCATGAATCACGCCTTAATCCCGTACTGCTTCTACGGTTTCAAGCTCCTGATCTTTGAGTTTATACTTAAATTTTGTTATACTAATTTTCTGTGTAAAAGTTATAGACTGACACTTTGCAACTTTAAGATCTAATCTGTTCGGCAACAGTATCCTTCAAATCTGTATAAGTCTTGTTGTAAAAGATGACAATCATTGATATTGTTAATTTGTTTGAAAATTGTCATGTCATCTGCATACAAGAGAAAGTTGGAATGCTGGAAACAACTACTTATATCGTTGATAAATATATTAAATAACAATGGTCCTAACAACGAGCCTTGTGGTACCCCGGATGGTACGTAGTTCCATGTCAAGGAATAACCATTAAGCACAACAAGTTGGGATCTGTTCTCAATGTAAGAACTAAACCACCTGTACAAATCGCCATGAATTCCGGGATAGAAGAGTTTACGTAATAGTGAGGCGTGGTCAATACGATCAAAATATTTGCTATAATTGGTAAATACAGAGTCAACTTGCCCTCCTGCATCCATGTTTGAGGTTGTGTAATCAATTATACCTACTACTAAGTGGCGACGGATGGCAAGCACTGCCCGTGACAGTCGCATTGCCACCCAGATCTTAGAATTCCATATTCCATATTCCACAACTATCACACAACGCCATCTAGTCCCAAGCTAAACAGAACTTGTGTTATGGGTACTAGACAACTGATAAACATACTTATATATTTCTAAATACATACATATTATAGATAAATAAATAAATTACACCCAATATATATAATTGAAGTAACGCGTGGCGGGGTTCTACTCTCGTCATCACCGGACCTAATTTTATGAATAACATTCATCTCAGCCCAAGAGAGAACAAAAAAGCATAAAATAACAGCGTGAAAAAGATCGATGACCACAATCGTTTAACCACAACTGTCTTGTTCGTATACGCATATGTATATGTAATTTTTATAAGTTTAATAGTTAGAATATGTCAAAAGTACTTAAGCATCATTTTACTGTCAAACTGCATCAATCATTATAATCTATGATTATTATGATCATTTTGTTCCCACTGCTGGGACTCGAGCCTTTCTCTCAGAGAGAGGAGTTGGGCCATAATCCACGCGGACCCAGTGCGGCTTGGTCGATAGGTTAGTGTCCAACCCATGTCGAAGTTTTCAGGCCGCCCGAAGGCCTTCGACATTGCCTAACTACTGTTGTCCTAAGACAAACAACCGGGACCGACGGCTTGACGTGCCCTCTTAAGCAAAAAAGCGTTCAATTGAATAACGCCACTAGCGGTCACCCATTCAAGTCCTGACCGCAGCAAGTGTTGCTTAACTTGTAGATCTGTTAAGATCGCTAAGTCAAGCTCCACTACGAGCGCTTCATCAATCAGCCATCGACGTAAACCAGGTACAATCATTTTTTTGTTATAAAAACTAACGTGGTGTTCACTCTCTTTTTTGTGCTAAGCAAGACATCATCGACACGGATGTCCCGAACACTCCTTGAAAAGGACTACGAATGTGGTCGAAATGTGGTCTGTCAGGCAAATATTACGTGAGCAATTCCGTATTTTTCAGACACAATCAACATCTGGAGGAAATATCTAGTCGGGAATTGTAATTTTAAGATGCAATGTTCTATATGTCTGCTTTATTTAGTTAAAGGTGTACCTTATTATAAATGAAAGAGTGACGGTTGCGATCGACGTTAAATGCCAATGTAGTCGTATTTTTAAGCTTAACCCTTGCTATAACGTGATAATTAAAACAAAAGATGTATGAATGAAACGCACATAAATTTACATAGCACGAAACAGAAAATTGAATTTAAATTAAATAATATTACATAATACAATAAACAGCGTTTTAGAAAATATCAGTTTTTAATTAATATACATATGTTTTGCAAAAGTTATGTAGCACACTAAAACCTGAAAAGGTGACAGCTTTATAACAAATTCCATTGTAGGGAAAAAATCTTACATTGTTCAACAATTTTACGAGTATATTTTATTATCATCACCTTTTAAAAAACATTGCGTCTTTTCACGTACACATTATTTTAACATTATAATTTTGAGTAGCCTTGACGTTTCGATCGATATATCATAATGCGCTCATACCTATTCCTCCTTCTGTATAAAAAAAAATAAAACATAAGTACTAAATATTTATGAGCAAATCAAAGTCTGATGAGAATATTTATCACTTATTTTATCAAAACGCCGTAAATAGCAACCGATTGAAAAATAATTTGCAACAATTTAATGAGGGCATCATAAAAGGTATTTTCGGATAAAGCGTCGGGCATTTACCGACCGGAACTCGATCATTAAGGCGAGAATATCCATTGAATTTACGGGAAAATGTTAAAGAACGTTTCACCTTTTCGCGAACAAATTGAAAATACAGTGTATTGTTCATGTCACGGTGCAATTTGGAAAACAAACTGTGAACGGTACAACGTGCGATTCTCTAATGATTCGTCGATGCGCTCGTCGACAACCTCACCGATGTCAAATACTTTATGAGATATCGCCCATATAATATATATATATATCATATTCCTAGTATATATTTTAGTCTATGCCCTTGTACACAAGGTTGTATTTACAACGTTTCTTGTCATCTCTGCATTTGTTTCACGGATGTTGTCAAAGATGCAACGATGTTTGCTCTTAGAGAATCGCACGGCTGTACACCTAGGTTGAAACAAAATGGATCTACTCTCAGTCTATTCCATCGGCTTATTTTATTAACTTTTTGACGTGATAACGTCTTATAAATCGATGAACACCGGCTGCACGCACAAAAAATATGACTTATTATCACGTTCCGTTGTCGCGTTCCGTCTGAGCCGAGCGTGCAAGCGAGAGCGTGGAGCAAGTTATAGAGAGGCACGTCCGGCCTTAGCGTTCTCCTTGTCTTTATGACGTTATCACGTAAAGTTATCGTCCGTAAACCGACTTCACAGACAACCATTTATTTATTAAATTATTATTAAATCTTTAAAAATGTCGGTTTAAGTCAGTTTTATGTTCAAGTAACTGAGCTACTATATCACCATACCAACCATAGTACAGTCTTCGTGGACCTGAAGACTAGAAATTGGAATACTTATTTTTGAACATTTAGAGAGAGAAAATAATTTTCTCTCTATATGTCCAAAAAAATGTATTCCAATTTCGAGAACTCATAGTAACCATGTACTCACTTATCGTTAGCATTCGATTTTCACGTTGTAGTAGCCACGAATTGCAAACCACGTGTAAATAGCTTTTTGAGCTCTTGCTATTGCCATTTTTGATATTGCACCTTGTTATCGTTATTATTTGTTCACGCTTTCATTCGGCACGTTAACGTTTACGTGTTAGCTGATGCAAAAAACGGGTAATTGGTTATTGCTTATTGGAAACGGGTATTTGTGATATGCATCACATACTCTATGGAACCTTTTTCGATATGTGTGTTTAATTACTTTGCGTTAAATGCTTTGTATACCTATATCAATATCTTGACATAACAGTCATTTGTTTTTCTATACTATATATATCGGCGCAAGCAGTGAAGCAACGTTTTATACTAAAAAAAAAGTAAACAACGGACGACCAGCCACACAGAACAGTTACTACTCGTTTTAAATCACGCCTCACAACAGCCGTTGACGTCACCGGTTTCCCCGCCAACCGGTGTATAAAAAGGCACGCTCTGTAGACTACAATTCACCACTCAGTCACCGTAGCGACTTTCAACGCTGACGGCCTCTCTAGTCAAAAGGACGAAGTTCACGAATTTTGTAAGACCCATCAGGTCGATATCCTATGCGTGCAGGAGACCTTTCTGAAACCAGGTACAGCGAACCCTAGGTTTGCAAATTACCGTTTGGTTCGTAATGATAGAGTGGCCACCCCAAAAGGTGGCACTCTCATCTATTACAAAAGAGCTCTGCACTGTATCCCAATTGTTACTCCACCACTTAGAATACTAGAAGCCTCTGTTTGCTTTCTAGCGATGTCAGGTCATCAACCTGTCATCATAGCCTCATGTTACCTCCCCTCTGGTAAAGAACTATTACAGACAGACTTGGAAGCCCTCTTCTCTCTAGGAAGCTCCGTCCTTCTGATCGGTGACTTCAACAGTAAACATGTCATATGGAACTGTACTAGTAACAATAGTAATGGTAAAATCCTTGAAGGCTTGGTCAGCCACTTAAACTTTGATATTCTCTCCCCTCTGGAGCCCACAAGATATCCCTATGTTGACAACCAACGACCAGACATTCTTGACATAGCACTTCTCAAGAACGTCACCCTCCGGTTTCGCTCTATAGAAGTGTTACACGAACTGACTTCAGACCACCGCCCTGTATTGTTGAAATTAGGCCCCGACCCGACGGACATAACCCCTATCACTAGAACGGTAGTGAACTGGAAGCAACTGGGGGAATCCCTCCAAGCTATCAGTTCACCCGCTCTCGATAGAATCCCCATGACATACAGACAGTAGAAGACGTGTCAATTGCGGTCGAGGCTCTCAGTGACCACCTCCGCACCGCAGTAGGTGAATCCTCAAAGCAGGTCCAAGTGGCGGATGGTCGCCGCTTCGAACTGCCCGAGGGTGCGAGGAGGTTACTGACAGCTAAGAACGCCGCCACTAGGGCGTATGACTCGATGCCAACCCCAGAGAACAAAACCACCATGCGCTATTTACAGCGTGCTGTAAGGAAACGCATGAGTGAGCTGCGTGATCAAAGGTGGGACGACAAACTGTCAGAGATTGAGCCAACTCACCAGGCATACTGGCAGTTGGCTCGAGCTCTGAAATCTGACGGACAACAGACAATGCCTCCACTCATTAGGCCACCTCCCCTCTCCATAGCGTTCTTTGACGAAGACAAAGCCGAGTGTTTAGCTGATAGCCTTGAGGCTCAGTGTACTCTAAATGTAGATCACGTCGACCAGAAATACCTCGATTCGGTGGAATCTGAAGTCGAACGTAAAAGCTCTATGTCCATCTCTGACCTCCCACTCCTCCCACCGGTAAAATCATCCGAGGTAGTGTCTCTGATCAAGAGCCTCAAGACCCGTAAATCTCCTGGTGCTGATGGTATCAGCAACAAGGTGATTAAACACTTCTCAGTCCCACTAGTCCATCTCTTAGTTAGCATCTTCAATGCGGCTATGAGCAACTGCTCCTTCCCAGACACTTGGAAGCATGCCATTGTCATTGGTATTCACAAACCAGGCAAACCGGCAGCCGAGCCCTCCAGCTACCGTCCCATAAGTCTCCTCAGCTCTCTGGGGAAGATTTACGAGCGGCTCATTGTGAACCGACTCTGGTCCCACGTTAGGTCCAATAACCTCCTTCCCGATGAGCAATTTGGTTTTAGAGCCAAACACTCTTTCGTCCAACAAGTGCACCGCGTAACGGAGCACATCCTAGGCGGTTTCAATAAGAAACCAAAGCCCCAAGGGACCATAGCTGTCTTCCTCGACGTAGCGAAAGCGTTCGACAAAGTCTGGCACAACGGCTTGATATTCAAGCTGTACCAACTGGGTGTGCCAGACCGTCTTGTACTCATCTTACAAGACTTTCTCAGGGATCGAACGTTTAGCTATCGCACCGAGGGAACGCTCTCCTCCCCGCGTCCCATTCACGCAGGTGTCCCTCAGGGCTCTGTACTCTCACCCATTCTCTTCTCGCTGTACACCAGCGACATCCCACGATCTGAACCTAATGTTCATATCGCTCAGTTTGCGGATGATACTGCAATCTACTCTACTGGCTGGTTCAAGGTCAGGCAGAGATGCGCCATCCAACGAGCCATCACCGTAATCGGTGCATGGTTTCGTAAATGGCGGATTGCAGTAAATCCTAGCAAAAGTGCAGCAGTGTACTTCACTGAGACCCGGCGGAATCTCATGCCGTCACCCATAGTCCTATTCGGCGAACCCATCCCTTGGGCTAAATCTGCCAAATACCTGGGCGTCACCCTTGATCGCCAACTCACTTTCGCGAAACACATCCAGATTGTTCGCAATAGGGCGGCCTTCATTATGGGTCGTCTTAATCCCCTCATAGGCAAAAACAGTAAAATGTCTCTTAGAAATAAGACGACTCTTTACAAACTTTGCATCCGCCCAATCATGACTTACGCATCTGTAGCGTTCGCCCATGCTCAGAAACACGACCGCCACAAACTTCAAGTGATTCAGAATCACTTTATGCGCAGGGCAGTGGGCGCTCAGTGGTACTTGCGGAACGCCGAACTGCACTGCGATTTCACCCTCCCCTCTATTACGCAGTATATGAAAGACTGCTCCCGCCGCCACTTCGACAAAGCTCCCCACCACTCGAATCCCCTCGTGGTCGAAGCGGCGAACTACTCCACTGACATAACCGATCCTCACTTCATTCCCCCCCGTCGCCGTCCAAGGCATATTTTGGGTGACCCGGACGACCCCATCGCAGCCGTTACTTCGGCAGCTTAAGCGTCGTCCCAAGGGAACCCCGGTAATGGTTGTAGACCCGACCAGGGCTGTGATCCCGATCGCATTGTAGGCTCCGGCCGAGATCTTCTTCGCAGCCCCAGTCGCAGTCGAGGTAATCCACACACACACGATTGTAGTCCCAGCCACGGTGCGGGTGGGAGTATACACCGCGGCCCCGGTCGCGATGTATCCTCCGGCCCAGCAAATGGCTGTGGACGAGGTATCACTGGTTTTCTATGTAGTCCCAGCCACCATGGCTGTGGGCGAGGTACTACACATTCTTATTGTAGCTCCACCCAAAGTACAGTCATGAGTGCACAACGCGACGATCCTGGTCGCGGTGTGGACCCATGTCGCGGAAATGGGGGGAGGCGAGGTACACAAGGTTATGGTTTAGTGGTAAACACAGTCAAACACCGAGCTCGCCGGCGAGCTCGAGGCAAAAGTTATGTCTTGGTTAGATTCTCTCCAAATAGTCGTAGAGTTCAAATTCATAGGGCCCACTTTCAACGGTACACTTATGTACCGGGGCGATTCTCTCCTACTCCCCTCTCTCCTGGCGACGGCCCAAGCCGAGGTCCGTACCCTAGTGGTGCCCTTGAGCAAGTCGCCTACTCCTCTCCTTGCGGCGAAGCGTCTTCAACGCTCGCCTTTGCGCCCTCTGCGCCCGCATCTGGCTGAGTGCCATCTGCGCTCGCCAACCGTCCGGTGACGCTGTAAATGCCGGTAGAGCCAAACAGCATTAGTCCGTTCTAAAAAAAAAAAAAGACTACAATTCATTCGCCGTGCGACAGTCGACGCGAGCAGAAGTCGAAATACTAAGTGTCAACCTCTGCGAGTTGATTTATTGGAAATATTTAATATTATTGTACAGTTATACAGTTGGAATAAACAACTATGACTGATGATGAGTCTTTCAATAGACCGGATACTCCTCCTCTTTTATATATACCATAATATTATAAAGAGCAAAGATTTTTATGTTTGTAACGAATTGGCTCAAAAAGTATTGGACCGATTTCAAAAATTCTTTCACCAATGGAAAGCTACATTCACCCTGAGTAATAAAGGCTATATAAGATTCATTATCATCACCATCATCCATCACCGCGTGGGTGAAACTGCGAAGAGCATCTAGTCCTTTATAAGTGGGCACTTATTCTTATTCTGATTGGGGGCGCTAAGTCCTGCACTGACGTCCCGCTTGGGGTGTATTGTGCATTTCCCCCGCCAGCTACCCTAGCCATTCCAACTCCTTTACATAACGGAGTATGAGCCTGGGTCACTGGCACAACTGCTCCAGTGATATTTGAGGTGTTAAAACTGATGTTGATTTAGAACTATAGTGAAGCTCTAGTGTGGGTAAGTCACGTTTGTACATTTTTTAACAAAAACAAACGCAATCTTTTTTTTTTCAATTCAAAACAATTGCAAATATTCAAGATCGCACTAAGTCATAATTTACTTGTTAACAAGACAGATGTTTCACAGTACCTAATATATAAACAACATTACCCTAGAAATTACACAATGTTCAAAGCACGTCAATTCTTAATTCATAAACCACAAGGAGCAAACTAGCTGTCACAGACTCAGGGTATCCTACCGTGAAGGCTTGGGTTACAAGATGTTTGGTACAAACGTACCAAAAATTGAATTGTTACAACCATGCATGATTTTTTTGTAATTACGCTAAATATAACAGTGATCACCTGTTTTGAATTAAATAAATATATTATTCTTATTATTTGCTATGCCTCAATTTAGTAAGAAAAATATTTATAGTTGAATTAATTAAGATATTTCATATTTATCCAAGAAGTCAGAGTCAAGTCATATTCGTAGTTACATAAATAAGTCAGTCATTAGGTTACTGTCCTGTCTAACGGCCGGTCCCAATAATCTATCTATCGCCGGTTTACCTTACTATAGATAGATATTTGATACTATGTGTTTGGACGTTATGTCAAATTGCTATCGGTAGTAAGGAAAACCGTGGATAGATAGATTATTAGGACGTACCTTAACGGCCTATTTCAATATTCTATCTATCCATATAAAGTAAACCTGCGATAGATAGGTTATTGAAAACGGCCGTTAGTCGCGTTGTAGTAAAGCAGTGGATGCATTACTAAAACTTTCTAAGGATATTGACGAGGAAGCACAAAATCAACGTTTCATGATTTTATACACTTTTTTTACACTTGTACACACTCGTGCGCCATTACGGACACACAATTTTTAAGTTTAGTGTGAAACACTGCCTGATCGAGCAAGCCTTCTATACCTATGATGAGTTTGTGAGTAGGATGCTGAGTAGAAGATCCAGTATTATTATATTTTAACTAGCGACTGCCCTTCTTTTTTTTTTGACTCAGAGTAATCCTTTATGGATACCACCGGCCCCGGAGGGAGCACGGTGGTTATGTGGGAGTCTCTGCCAGAAGGGCAGCATACCCACCAAACCTCTGCGGTGTTCCGTCACTGCCGCTTTTGGCGGGAACGCGGGACAGATTTCGCACACGACTGCAAACCCGCCGCGGTCCGTTGCCGGACCCTTCTCTCTTGCAGCACGCCAGAACACTTAGCATGCCGCAACCGCCACGGGGGACCTAGCCCGCAAATGGACCCCAGACTCCCCCGAGTCTGGGCGCCCTAAGTCTCCCTACGATGGGTCAGGTGAGTAGCCCCACCGCCTGCTACTTCAGCCGCAGAGGATAGGGACAGCGGCATAGTAAATGGTAAAACCGACAAACACTCACGTTTATCATCTAGTCGTTATATTCCGACCGGTGTTCGGGCAGTACTGATGCCCATCCTCATGGAGAGCGTGGTCTAGCAGCGAAGGCCGCTAGTCGCGCACTGCGGGCTGCCGCACGCAACGCTCTCTGTGAAACTTGCGGTGCGGGTGCGGGGGACGTAGGCGGTGGCGGTGCCGGCACACTGGGAGCGCGTGAGTCATCATCACTGTGTATTACCGTAGGGTCGTCGCACACTAATTTAAAGTACCCACTAATTTAATATTTGACACTTTATGTACGTAAATGATTAATTTAATTTAATATGTTTTAATGTTATGTCTGTAGTTTACGTACATATCTACTTAATTACTGTAATTTATTGACGTGTGGTAATCCATATGGATACATTTTTATCGAAATATCTGATTACCCTTCTCACTGTAATAAAACACAATAGTTTTTATGCCGTTTTCAAACAAGCATAAAATACATGAAGAACTGTAAATGCCTAAATTCTAAATTGCAATCTTTAATCGCAGTCATATTCAAACATTATTAAAATTACTCATGTAATATCACTTACCCATATGGATGTATCCATATGGGTAAGTGATATTATGAATATTTCCATAGTCAGGAATATTACAAAAGAAGATTAAAATTATGAATACATTCAACTCCATTATCAAGTTTTAATAAGAAAGAACACGCAACATAATAATAATGGCCATTGTTTTAGAAAAATACAATCTGTAGCATCCGGTGCATTTAATGCGCATACTGAAAACTGCAACTTTTGCTATTGTTTCACTGACTCGAAGATATTTCAAAATATCTTATTACTAAGTTGTAGAGTTCAATTTCACGTGTTTTCTAAGGGTTGTTTTATGTTTCAATGGAAATACCAGCAAGAGATAGGTACTGAATTGCTTTGTAAACTAAAAATTAGTCTTAATAATTGTGCATTAGAGCTGTTAATTGTGGAAAAGTTTGTAAGAAATGTAAGGCTTGAACTGTGTAAGTATGCTGTTTAGGTAATGCTAACGTAGGTACAGTGTGCATACAGTGCATATTATATACAGTATGTACGCAGTGTATACAGTGTATATGTAGTATATATACGCATAAGGTGCTAAAATTCAAGAAATTATAAGTGAAAAACATTTGAAAATTTTGTGAAACTATAATTGTAAATTTAGTACAGCTCTAAGTCTTATTCTTGTCAACTAAAAGCAACTAAAGAACTAAATAGGAAAAAATATATGTCTATGTGATATGATATAAATACAATGCATTTTATTCATTTTAGATATTATGTTTCATAGCAACATTTACTGCTTATGACCTTACACAATCGATATTGAAATAGAAGTAATGAATACGTCTCTTCTAATACGTCCGGTTCGATTCACAAACTGAGTAAGTAACAAGTTTATTTTATAAATCTATAGATGCATTTTTTTCTCATCACGTCGATAACTTGGTTCCTAAGAAGAGATCTTTTAATCAAATCAAATCAAATCAAATCAAATCATTTATTCGCCAGAATACAGTCATAAAGGTCTTAAATAATATAAATGTGGCAAATTGTACTCAATCTGCAAGCAGACGTGCGAATTCTTGAACTTTAAAAAATTAAGATTGTATATAATATTAAAGTAAATATCAAGTTAGAAAAAGAAATATGGTATTGTAATTAAAATAGATAAATGTCAAAATAAAGAAATAATTAGCATTAAAATCAAATTATTAACAAATCATTACAATTTTGAGTCTCTAAACTCTTTAACACTATAAAAACTCTTGTCCAGCAAATAACTAGTTAATTTTCGTCTAAAGTTATTGCCATTTAATATTTTAATGTCATAATTAATGTCTTATAGTTTCAGACTTGCCCACACTGACCCATCTAAACGGCATATACCCTGTAGGCCAGTAAAATAGAATTTAACCTGGCACTAAATTTCTGATCTGTTTTTTATAAGGTTTTAAGGGTCACTTACTTAGCATTGAATCACAACATGATGATAGATCCAAGTGGAGCTTCAAGCTCCATCCTGAAAAAAGTTTTTGGCCAATATCTCGGAAACTATGCACTTCTCTGATATGATATCGCATCTTTCATTGCCCGTCTTTCGTTTGTAAAACTTACCGTTTACGATGCGTGGCTCATTTAATGAAACGGTTTTTCTATCTCAGCCGATAACTCAAATAATATTGATATATGAATAAAATGCATATAATATTTTCGAAAGATGAGTTTAATATATTTACTTATACTGAAATTGAGTAGTTTATCTGAGTATTTATTGTTTTTTTGGTAATCACTTTCCACAAAGTTTTCTCGGCATAACCTAGAACTGCTTCTAGGAATTAACTTTTCCCGTCGGATTGCCTTTAGCCCAAAGTCTTTGAACTTTTTTGTCCTTCGGAAAATAATATGTTCCTATATTTTTGCGTTGTTGAACGATACAGCGTGTCATTTTTACGAAAATAATAATTATGTGGTGTTTGTCCTACAATTTTGCAGTGGTTTAGGAACTTGCTACGCTAGCGCCACTTTGACAGTGGCCATTGGAGTTAATGTTTTGTTTTATTTCTAAGTTTTGTATCCTAAAGTCTAATGGCCCCGTTTTACCATGCGTCTCATATATTAATTAATTAAAGGCTACTAAATTTAACCTTATACGAATAATGAGTTATGTGTTCCGAAACATCCTGTAGTGATATTTTGCCTTATGTAACTAAATCGTACCACAACCCGTAATTATCTGCTGTTCTTTCATTATGACTCAAAATTACCGTATAAAATACGTTTTGTAATGTTGGTTTTTTTTTCTACCGACTTCCACAAACAAGTTCCTCATAACTTTCGACTGGGTGAACTGATTCTCAAAATTATTTTTTTTGTTTGACATTGTGGGTTAAACGTTCGATACGTTTGTCCCGTGTGGTCTCATCTAAATTTTATCAAATTCGGTTTAGTAGTTTTTGAGATACACTCCAATAACTGAATAGAATGGAAGTCGGTATCATTTTATTCAAATTGTACTTGTTTGACCAACAGGTAAACATATACAAGATTATAGTACGTTTAGTCAGAATACAAAGTTACATAAACCTAAATGTGTGACGTTTTGTCACCATCCTTCATCCAAATTCTTGTTATTAGACACAAGAATTTCTGTATAACACTGGATCTGGAATTAACCATCTACTTCAAAGTCAGATTCTGAGCTCGCCGGCGTGTTCAAGGCAAAAATTATACATCTTGTTTAGGTTCTATCGTAAACAACTAACTTCATAGGTTTCACTTTCAACGTTAAATTCAGCTAGATACCGGGGCGATTCTCTCTAACTCCCCCTTATCCTTGCGATGGTCCACGACGAGGTCCGTACCTTAGTGTGCCTATAGGTGACTTGCTCAAAGTACGGTCCTGGCTTTGGGCCAACGTCTTGAAAAGGGGAGCCCGTGCTTTAGTGGTGCCCTTGAGCAAATCGCCCGAAGCGACTTGCTTCAGGGGTAGGCAGAGGTTACCGCTTAACACCATCTCCCTCAACATTTTATTTAATTATCGTTGGTTCGCACATGTTTTACATCTCAGAAGAGTCTGGCAGCGGCTCATTAACCCCCATATTTCACAAGTCTTGTTATTCGTGTCATCACGGATGTGTAGGACTATTCCACGTTGTTGAAGGCGAGTCAATTGCAATCCTTTAATCGGCCTTAGGCTTTTTTTTAAATTTGGGAACTATTCAGAACTTTATCAAGTACTGCTGAGTCAACAAAAGCCCGATCATTATCTTGCTTAAGAGCAATTAAATGTTATATATCTCATAGGATTTACCAATATCAGAAAAATTTATGTAAGTTTACAAAATAAAAATAAAAATATTTTTTATGTACAAGATGTCGCCGAAATTGTTTTTCACGTATTCCCTCTTCAAAAATTGTATATGTACTTAAACAAAAGTAATAGTTATTATACTCGTATTATATACACTGTACTAATAGTCTATATACACTGAACTAATCTATACTAATATTATAAAGAGGAAATATCTGTATGTATGTTTGTAACGAATTGGCTTAAAAAGTACTGGGCCGATTTTAAAAATTATTTCACTATTGGAAAGCTACAATCACTCTAAGTAACATAGGCTAATAAGATTCATCATCACCATCATCATGATGCATCACCGCGTGGGTGAAACGGCGGAGAGCAGCTATTAGTAGTCTATAGTCTCCAGAAAACATTTACTTGACTTACTTCGTATGAATAATAGTTCCAAAACCTATCGAAGCTTTCAGATCATTCCCTCCTATATATAAAAGTAGTAAGTACTGCCTACCGTACTTATAGCTGACGGCAACCCTTCAACGCTAACGGTCTCACAGACCATCTCATTATGTAAAGCCTCGATACACGGGACCGTTGTAGCTGCGGGGAAACAAAGCGCATTCTTACGTGGAGCCATAGAAAGGGAGGTTAGTTGGCGAAGCCGGTAGGATCAAATTTTTAGAAAGTAGGATCAAAGTTTAACGCGTGATGTAATTTGTTAACAATTTTTTTTAATATGGTTCCATGTTAGTTCCATATGTTTGTATTTAGTTATAAAGCCTTAAGTTAATATTTAACTAATAAATTTAATTAATATTTTATTGAATTATTATATAATTATATAATAAATACATTCAATAAATATTTAATATTGACGTTAATATTTAATAAATACATAACAATATGAAGTACGTATTCAGAATTTACAAATCGGTTGTTACTGAATTTGAGTGTACGTATTAAGTATTTACATAATACATTAAACAGGAAATTTTACACTAAATACAGCATGTACAAATACAGATGAGGTTAGTGTTCAGTAACTAAGATAATTATAATACGTAAATTTACGATATACATAAATTTATTAACAAATTTATTCCCGAATACATGAACGAGCACCAACTCCTAGACACCTTTACAGATATCACTGATATTATATATCAGTCATGTCCGTTATCTGCATAAACATTGGATTAATAGTTTACCTCTATTTGTCATACTTTATTTTCCACTGCTATAAATAACGGGCAATATTTTAAACACAACAGCCAGTGATCGCGATAAGATTTTACCTCAACACAATTCTGACAAAGCTAGTGCATAATGTATAGGCGGACTAAATCCGGCCGTCTGCAGACCACATTTTATGAGCTCATAGTACTTCGCGGTGGGAATATTTTACCGATAAATATCACTTAAGACATTTCCCTTCTGTTTATCGTTAGGATTCTGCTGATTCCTTAAACAGTTTTTCTCTTTTAAACCGCTTTTTGTAGGAATATCGTTCTGAGATTGCGAGATAGGATTCTTTGTTTGCCTCTGGGGGAAATAAGGGGCGTATTAAAGCGAAAGTTTAAGCAAATTGGTGATTTTTGAATTGCGCAAGCTTTGGGTAATGTCGTTGTTAAAAGGTGAAATGCTGTGTTTACCTTTGTTTGAAGTGTTTCGGATAAGCGACGATTGTCTTTAAAAAATTAAGAGGGACGTAAAGTACGTGCTTATTGTTGCTCGGATTGTAGTTTTTAGTGGACATTTAGATTTATTTTTTGAAAACAAGTATGTATATGATAATTGCAGCGAGTTATTAGAATAACTTGCGGCTTAAATTAAGATACTATCACTGAATCAAATGTAGAAAGTGAGAAATAAAAGTGCAGGTAAATATGAATAACTAATAAATATAACGCTTAAAAATGTTAGAGCTACACATATTTTAAGTTTATAGGAATCCTAGCAGTCCTTAAATATAGATTCTCTCTCTCGATCTGAGATAATTCTAATGAATGATACATTTTTCGGATTTGATGTTTGATGAGTTAGATTCAAAGCAAAATAAAAATAAAATATTGCTTTCATTTTCAATACGATTGGTTCCGATGTTTGTCGGTGCACGTTATTTATTTTGCAATAGATCTACTGTCAGTGATTTATATTGAAACTAGTTGCGACCTGTGGCTTTACCCGCGAGGTGATTGATGACGATGATGAAAGTACGTAGTTTTAATCCAGCGCTTTATCTACCTCCATACGAAATTACATCAAAATTAGCCCTGCCGTTTGAGCATGAACAAGTAACAAACATCCATCCATCCAAACTTTTACATTTATAATATTAGTGAGATTAATTTCATCTAACAATAATTAATTTTAAATTAATTACTCGTAAATATGACCACTCACTTTAATTACTATTGTTAATCTTACAGTTCATTACAGTTGTTAAAAAAATATAAACACTAACTTTATATAATTGATGACCTTATGTGTTTATTCACTTAAATGTGATTATTTACTTATATGTGATTATTCACTTAAATGTGATTATTTCACAAATAAAGAATAACCTTATCATTCAAAGGGGAATAATAATCCAACCCCATACAATGCGGCAACGGTTAAAATCAACTAGAGAGTTTCTCGTATATTCTAAGATTGATCTAATTCTGCTAGGATGGACCGCCTCGGTGGCCTGGTCGTGGCGTCTGACACGGATCATCGGAAGGCGTGGGTTTGAATCCAGTTCGAGGAAGTATGATTCTTCTCTCTAAAATTACAAAGTAAATAATTTATTTAGCTAATTGTATCCATTTAAAACACCAGTACGACGGTAGATGTATTTCATTGTATTTATTTTATAGCTGTGATTTCGTTCGCGGGTAATCACTGTATGAATCACTGTTTCCTACAAATCTCTCAGTCTATCTATCTTAGGGGAAGTTCTTAAAAAATATATGTAGAAAACTAAATTACATTTATTCTTCAATATCGATTCGGGAAAAATCGTCACAAGGCACAAAGCTGCAATAGAATAATATTTTTGCCTACGGTCAGATTTGATGGTTGAAACTGAATGCAATCATAAAACGCAGTTAAAACGATCATTTAAGACCAACCTAAAAATCTAGCTAATGACGAGGTACTTTACAATACTGAACAAATCACAACGCTCGTAGGCTATTGGAGCTTGATCTCGTTAACGCTGAACTCCGTTTTATTGAACTTCGTGAACGGAGAAATCAGAGCTTATACATCAATTGCGGCTGCTGTGTTCTATGGCCATACCGAAGGTGGCTTTAGCTGAAGCTGCCATCGCTCGCTTTTCGAAATTGCCCATGTCCTCTTCACTGTCAGAGTGTTATTTACAAACATTGTTGATACTAGGAAAACTTTGACCAAAGCAAATTCGGTCAAATAGAAAAAATAAAACTCGAAATGATATTACAGGATTATAGGATAAACTCAATTATGGGTATCGTTGATTTATTTCAATTTCCTATATTCATTGTGTTTCTTCTACTTTTGACGTGTAATAACGGTGGATTATAATAATTACTCAAGACAAAAGCATTTTACCAATGTTGTTACCAGTGATAATATATGGTACTGAAACGTGGTCTCTTACTATGGGCCTCATAAGCAAACTCAAAGTCGCACAACGAGCTATGGAGAGTGCTATGATCGGGGTTTCTCTACGTGATCGAATCCGAAATGAGGAGATCCGTAGACGAACTAAAGTCACCGACATAGCCCCGAAAATAAACCAGTTGAAGTGGCAGTGGGCAGGGCACATAGCACGCAGAACAGATGGCCGATGGGGCCGGAAGGTTCTGGAGTGAAGACCACAGACCGGCAAGCGCAGCGTAGGTCGACCACCGATAAGGTGGACTGACGACCTGATAAAGGTAGCAGGACGACGTTGGATGCAGGCCACGAGTGTAGGTAAAGTGAACAAAATCGTGAAACATTCTTATGCTGATTTCGGCAAGAGCCGTGCGCAGAGGTCACGCGGCAGTCGGCACTCGCCTCTCGAACGGGGGTTTTGGATTCGACTGTCGACTACTGCCCACAATCAGATTATAAAGGTTATTTGCTATGCGATGCGTCTTAAATAATATCGGATCTCATATTCATGTAATGCATCTAAATCAATCGAGATTACATGAAATCGCATATTAAGCCAATAATCAGATACCAAAATAAATCAAATTGGGCTCAACTGCTGATAGCGTGATTTAACATTAGGCTTATACCCACTGCACCAGTTTGCACAGGCAACAGTTTTTCCAAATAAACATTTTTAAGTATTCTTTTAACTATAATTTAGTTGCCTGGTTAAGTAGAAAAAAAATATTGAGACTCAAATATTAATGTCTCGGAATGAGTGCAACCTGAGCAATCCATCGCTTCATCTTTAAGTTTATCTCTAAGCCCGTCGTTTTTGGAATAAGATACGATTAAGCATCATTGCTACATTTTCTGGAAATTATGTTAGGTATATTCTAGATTTAATCTATTACCACAAATATATATATATATATATATATATATATATATATATATACACAGTGGTAATATATATATATAAATGAACCCCTATTTCTCCTGGTCACGCTTTAACTTGAGAACGGATGGAACACTCTCGCTGAGCGTACTACGCGAACGAAGTCACGGGGGATAACCCCCCGTAATAAGTTTGAGTTGATGGGTGTGTTGGTGATTAATATGACGTACTACAAAAATAATTATAAAAAAATTACAAAAATATTAGCGGGTATAGTAGATCACACTGCGCAGAACAACGCAGATAAGCGCAATTATATAGGTGTAAATTTTCGTTTTCAGGTCCCCCATGTGCCACTAACTATTTCATTTGCTAGAACTATAGACTTTTGTTATCATCTTCAGTGAAATTTTCCACTAGACTGCAGATAACAGCGTTTGATACAGTACAGAATCTTTATATTGTACTATCTACAGGCCTCGACTAAAAAGGTATCAACTGTCAAAATTTCAAGTTTATAGCCCTAGCAGTTTTGGCTCTGCGTTGATGAATCAATCAGTCACTCAAACAAGACTAGTACTTACATAGGTACCTATTTATAGATTCTGAAATAACTATAATACCCCGCCTCGGATCGAACCCAGTGCGTTCGAGCTTAATACGATTCACTACGGAATTATCGGCCTGCAATAAACATCACTAGCATTCAGCACTTGATCTAAATGTGAACAGCGGGGTTAACTGATAAATGGTAACTAATGAAATAATACACTACAATATTTTCTTTTAGCTTTATCATCTACTCGTATATTACGATATCAAGGTGTAACGTGTCTTGCCCTACTGAAACCATCAATATGGTCTCTTTTATAAGGCAACACACTGTTACTAAAAATAAACGAACATTTGTTAAATATACTAAGTACCTAATTGGCTATAAAAATATGTAAAAAGACAAGCCCGCTTCGGCGGGTTTCTTGCCGGATCTTCTCAGTCGTAGTCGCGTACCTATCCGGTTGTAGATTTAAGAAAAAATAAATGTAAAATGACAATTTTTAAATGCCTCCGTAGACCTATACAGAATAAATGATTTGATTTGATTGATTTCTGTAGTGTTAGGACTTATGCAGAGTCCACCTGGAGAACAATCACACCTTTGTCAGTTATTAAACCATGAAGCAGTTGTGTCTAAATATTACAGTGTTTCGTTGAAGGGCAATGTTTCCAGCGAAATTACAGGGCAAGAGAGCGCAGAGCACTGCCATGTGTTTTGAACTCTTGTAATTTAAAATTCTGAACGGCACGGGACTGTTTTGGGCAAGCTTGACGCTTATGAGGCAAGCGACTTCGTCACCGAATGACATTCAAATAAAACTTTGTGGCGAGGAACAGGCAAATGGATATGAGCGAAAGAAACTCAAAGCCAATCACTGCTAAAATGCACGAAGTTGGCCTCTGGCACAAGAGGGATGCATGTGCTATGCGTTGATATCACCGCATCGTTAGTTATTCTGTTGAAAAGAAACAGTGTACAAGCATTACTACTAGGATGCGAAAGGAACTGCAGCAAGTGTTTTTTTGTGATAGTGCTAGGTAAACATTTAGAATCGTGGCGCCTGAATTCGGGGGGAGGGGGAGGGGGGGGGGGGTTCGGGTATTGCCCCCCCGCAAACCCCACCCGCTGGAGACCATTAGTTTTCGAGTTATGTTTGTTTAAGTATTTTGAGGTTAAGAACTGCATTTCGATCTACTACCACCCCCGCGTCGGCTCTGCAATCCGACAAGACTGCTTGAAATCGGGGTGCTATGAGTCGGTTCTGTCACTGACTTCGACCTATTCTAACTAACTATAACTAACCTATAGGTATGTCACAGACAAGTGACTTTGCCAATTCATTAGATAGCTACTGATATACTATTGTGCACAAATTTGGAACAAAAGTAGTTTGAGGAAGCGCTCGCCGGCCGCTGCCGCGGCACGCTCGCTACGCTCGCTCGGCTCTGGTGGGTTACAGTTCACACCTAACCTAACCTATAGGTTTGTCACAGACAAGTGACATTGCCAATTCATGGTGTCGTACAGTAAAGCAGCAAAATCGGAGTCCAAAATCGTAGCAAAGTCGTTGAGATATCAAAAGAAAGCGCAGAAAAACAGGAGAAAACATTCACGTACACTCGGAAGTAACGGAATGACGCGAGTATTCCGACAGTGACATTACGCTATCTTCGATGTTTGCGTTCCGTTTCAAGAACTTACATACAACGTACATGTCAAAAAAGGCTAAAAGTTACCTAGAAACGTTTCGTTTTACGCATTAATGTCATTTATGTCACCTGTCACTATCAAAATTACGGTGTTTTGAATTGAAACTTTAAAAAACTATTTAGACTATTTTGGCGTGTCTCCGGCAGCTAAAATGTTGTAAATACGCTTTATACAAACCCCTTCAACCCACCCACAGTTTTTGTTTCACCAAATTCAGGGGTCACGATTCTAAAGCCAACCCCCGACGTGAAGTACGAGGGACATAGCTGGCTATTGCTCGTAACTTAGCTGGCTATTGCGTTTCAGTCGGTTTGTGGGAGGTTCTGGAGGCCCCATTCCTCCTCCCCCGTTCTTCCTCTCCTTCCACTTCCCCCTCCAGATTAGATCCTAAACATTTTTCACCTACTGTAATTATTATCATATTGATCGAAAAAGTCAAAAATGTGGGCAGTGAAATTCGTTTTTAGATTTTTATTTTTTTCGTAGTAGATATCGAAAAAAAAGTATTTATAAAACATGTACGCACTTATTAAGACAATTTGTTTTTAAATTTTTCATTTTATACAACTTACGACCTCTAGCAGGCTGCAAAGGGGGTGAGTCCATGCTCAGTTTCGATGTAACCATTCTATTATAATGTATGAAATAACATTGTACGATCGTATGAATAAAGTTTTTCTTTTTCAGGGAAAATGGAAAGTTCAGGGAATTTTTGCGATACAAAATAAATAAATAATTAGACAAATTTGAATTACACACGCGATTCTTTTATTTCTATTTTTCGTCGTCTCGACTGTCCTGGCTGGAGATGTTCCTCCTTTAGACACTCTTCAAGTTATGGAGACCCTCGAAATGTTCGAAATGATTGTGAAATGCTCAACATCATCATCATCTTCGCCGTCGTCGTCGTTAAATAAAATGTCCAATAAACCTAGAGCAAAAATGCAATGAGGAATGTTTTTGGGACAGATTAGCTTATAGTTGCTCGCATCACATAAAAACTACTGAATAGGATGCTGATACAGTGCACTAAAATAAATTCATAACGGTCCCGCGGAGCTATAGGTTTTTTGAATAATGGGTCTACCCAAAAAGAAGCTACGAGCAATAAACCTAAAGAACATCCAGTGGAAAAGATTTTTGCGACAGAGTAGGTGACAGTTACTTAAAGATAATATGTATGCAATATTATGTAACAGTATCTGCTTTCTCAAATTATAGTTAGTTCAAAGCATAAAACCTATAATGTATAGTAACGTGTTGAGTCTAGACATGCACTATTTAGCGTATGCTCTCTGTCTACTGTTGACCAGAAAAAGTCAACTAGATCTCAGTCATGCAAACAGCCAGTGGCCAGAGGAGAGTCGATGTTTTATATTTAGGTGCTGGTGTACGCTTCATGAGCAGGATGAACCGGGTCACAGTGATGGAAAGGGCCTTCAAGTTTTTAGTACGTGTTAATATGAAGCTTTTAGTAAAGAATAAATAATAGTACTACGTACTTCTAGGCCGGAACTTTGGAGTGTCTGATGCTGATGACCAGGGAAAAATCAACTGGATCTAAGTGATGGAAACGGCCCGTCTGCGAGGTTAGACTGTGTAGATGAAAGTCTAACATACGAGTATCTCCATGAAAGAAATGGCTATAGGCCAATTTAATATCAAATCAATTCATATATTCATCAGACATAATCTGTGGGGGATGTTCCACTTGCGTTGAAGATGGCTACTATGAACAACAGTAGTGGACTGTAAAGACGTGTCGTAACAATGTCCGCCCACCCTTGTTTTGCTAGGATTGCGAGAACGTAGTCGAAGAAAAAGCGGTACTGTAGTATACGTCGTTGGTGCGTGGGTGTTCCGAGGAGAGATATTTCCCTACTTGAGGCTTTTGTAGTTTACTAGCGTAGATCGAGTGCGTTCTACCTTTTTTTTGACATACCTATATATATCTGTGAATAACCTATACGTGTATATATATATATATAGGTACACACATAATAATATGTATACACAACAATAGGCAGTCCCGAACATAATCCATATTAGTAATGTGTCGGAAATGTATTTTTCAAACTCGAGATTTGAAAAGTCTGCTGAGCAGAGAAAATGTGTAAATCTTAGTGAAATGGCCGTAGTTTTCACATTATATTTACGTAGGTATTATTCTATATCTAAATTCCTTAGGATCTATAAGTGCTTTTAAAATACAATATCGTAAAAATTGTTTTCTGGCCTGCTCGTATTAAAAAGTGATTTGTTCTAAATTATACAGATCGTATTCAAAAAAATTCAAAATTCAAAATTCAAAAATTATTTATTCAGTTTAGGCATCATAGACACTCTTATGAACGTCAAAAATTTTTAAATGATTCTACCGCTGTCTTCGGAAAAGAACCACCGCCGAGAAGAAGCAGCAAGAAACTCGTGGGCCATTATTTTTTAAAGTCTTTGTACATTGAGGTTACATATGGCAGTGTATGGTCTAGTGGCAACACTCGTAACACTCACTGCTTATTTTATCGCTCCGCGGTTCTAAATTATTTTTTTGAAGTTATGGCGCAAGTTGATCGTGATAAAGGATTTGAAGAGATGCAGAAAACTCTCCTGCTTCTAGTGAATAAAGTGGATGTCCTGGAGAAGCTGGTACGGGATCAAAACGAGATAATTAAATCACTTAGCAAACCAAATCAGATCGAATCTCAGCAACAAAATCTGACGCCTACCCGCATTTCCGCTGTTATTCCGACCCCGGCGGTGGTCACGAGCCAGCGGCCGGCTAGAGCCGCCAATGTTCGGGCCAAGTCGGCTCTCACTGCAACTGGACGTAAAGCTCGAGGTAAAGAATTGCCGCCGCTGTTAATTGTACCGGCTACTAGCGCTACTGGTGCGAGCGAGACAGAAACTGTGGTTTCAATATCGCCAAAATCACCAACCATCTCTGTCACTCCTGTTCCGTTGGATATTCATGAATTAGTGGTCAGCAATGACAACTGGGCGGAAGTTAAGCATAAGAAATCGCGAGCTCCTGTAAATGTAATTAAAGGGACTGCTGCCCCGGGGAAAACATCCTTAGAGGCTTCTGTACGCTGGAAATACTATCACCTATATTATGTAAAGGTGGGCACTACTGATAAACAAATATTAGATCATCTTAATATAATCTGTAACTCTGATGTATGTACAGTTGAATCATTAAAGCCCAAAGGAACTAACTACGCGTCATTCAAAATTGGCGTTCCCGCTACGCTGGCTGATACTGTACTAGCTGTTGATAACTGGACTACAGATATATGTATCAAACCGTGGCGCTTTCGAAGCGTCGCCGCCACTAAAGACAAACAATAGGACAGCGACTATCCTATGTATCTATCAAAACGTGCGTGGCTTACGTACGAAAACTTCTGAATTTAAAAAGTCTTTACTACGGAACACGTATGATATTATAGCTGTCACCGAAACGTTCCTGAATAAGTCAGTGTACAATGCTGAATTGTTCCCACCTGTTTACACCGTGTTGCGGCTGGACCGGGAACATGATGCTGGCTGGGGAGGAGTCATGCTGGCGGTAAAAACTCCTCTCACTGTCAAGAACGTTTCCGATGTCGACGGACTCGCATCGCACCATGAAGTGCTAATAACTTTAGTTTCTTTTAAAAACCATACGTTTTTGTGCTGTGTCGTATATTTTCCTCCGAGATATAACACAGAACAATATTTAGATGTTTTGAACGTATTAGAAAATGCAGTATGTAAATATTCGACCCTAGATATTCTCATTCTGGGTGATTTTAATCTAAATTCTTTTGGAAGCACTGTTCACAATCACTACGACATGTTTTTGGATTTTTGTAGACTCAAACAATACAACTATAAACCAAACGTTCACGGAAATATTCTAGATCGGTTGTTGAGTGGGTTGTCTGAAGATCGCGTGTGTGTTTCGGGTGAATCGGAGCCATTAGTTAAGATCAACCCACATCACCCGTCGATCGAGTTCACGGTCAAACTGATGCGGAATGGAATATGCAACAACAGTGCCGGCTCCTTATCGCATACCCCGCCCCCTCAGGTGGCACCAGGTCCGCACCGCGCTAGCTGGAATTTCTATAAAGCTGATTTTTATGCGTTGTATGCATATTTCGCCGACCTAAACTGGGATGACGTAATTTCTACGAATTGTGTGAATTCTGCAGTTAATTTATTTTATCAAAAAATATACGCATCTATAGATTTATTTGTACCACGGAAAAAATCCGGAATAGTGCACAGTAAGTACTCGTATCCCCCTTGGTTCTCAAGTGAAATAATACGTAACATTAAATATAAACATTTCCATCATAAACGGTATAAACGAGATAATAAAGAATTCAATTTAGAGATGTTTAAATACTACAGGTTTTTAGTAAAAGAACTAGTCGATCAGGCGTATAACTCTTATATGAGGAAAGTTGAATTGGACATGACTAAAGATCCTAAATCATTTTGGTCGTACGTAAAGCAACAGCGTAACGAGCGTCAAGAGTGTAATGAATTTAGTTATCAGGGTAGCAGCGTGACAGGGCATGATGCAGCTGATGCTTTCGCTAGTTATTTTAGTTCTGTTTTTTTGGATGATGTTCCTAAGCTAGACATAAAGAAGGCGCAGGAACCTGGATCCTCCCAACCGTCAGCTCATATTACTGTGCAGAATATTTGCACTAATGAATTATTATGTGGGATAAAACGCCTGAAGCCTCGCTCTGCTACTGGACCGGACGGAATTCCTCCTTATCTTGTAAAAGACTGCGCACATATTTTTATTGGCCCGCTGCTGCACATATTCAACCTGTCCGTTGATAGTGACACATATCCGGACTGCTGGAAAGTCTCACGTGTCACACCAGTCCACAAAGGAGGTGACAAGCCCGAGGTCTCTAACTACCGTCCCATAGCGGTGATGTCGGTCTTTGGCAAATTATTTGAAACCATACTTAACGCTCGCATAGTCCAGCAGATCGACATCTATTTAGATGATAACCAGCACGGATTTAGACCAGGGCGGTCCACTGTAACTAACCAGGTTAACTTCGTTGATTATGTGACTGCAAAGATGGATGTCGGTCTCCAGGTTGACGCTGCGTATTTTGATTTTCAAAAAGCGTTTGATCGCGTAGATAACGATATTCTGCTTCAAAAATGCTCCTCAATTGGTTTTAATCCTAAACTTCTCTCTTTTTTTGCTAGTTATCTTCAAAATCGTTCCCAATATGTTCAGCTACCAGGTGGCAAATTTTTTAGTAATGATTATTATACTAGGTCTGGAGTGAGCCAAGGATCAACGCTTGGCCCAACGGAATTTTTGATAATGGTTAATGATTTGCCAAAGACTGTCAGTACCTCTAAATGCTTACTGTTTGCTGACGATCTTAAATTGTTCGCGGCAGTGGGGAGTATTGCTGACTGTGAGGCTCTCCAGCGTGATATTGATTGTGTGACTGAGTGGAGCACTCAAAATCGCCTGCATTTTAATGCCAGTAAATGCAAGGTGATAACTTTCGCCAGAAAACGGGCACAGATAACGTTTGACTACCAGCTAACTGACAACACAACTATCGACAGAGTTGATCAGATTAGGGATTTAGGCATTACTTTGGATAAGGAGATAAATTTTAGAGCTCATGTAACAAATATATGTAAGCAAGCATATAGGATGCTTGGTTTCATTATGCGCACATCCTATAATTTCAGGGACGCTCGTGCCCCGATGGCACTTTACACAGCATATGTGCGTAGTAAACTTGAATTTAACGCCGCTGTTTGGGATCCGTATGAAAAGAAGTATTCTCTCATGGTGGAAAGAATCCAGCGCAAATTCGCACGATACTTGTACAAGAAATCATATGGGTTCTACCCATATATGTATCCATCCCTCTTTGTATATGGAATGGTAGGGCTTTATACATTAGAATTAAGGCGGAAGGTGCAACTCATTCTACACTATTATCTTCTACTTCACAACAAAATTAACAACCCGAGTGTGGTGAGCGAGCTGCGTCTGCTGGCGCCAAGCGACTACATGCGAGGCTGTGACGCCGAGCGCGGGCCGCGCCGCATGCGCCGCCTGCTGGACCCGCCTCCGGGGCTGCACACTGTTCGCGCTTATAACGCGCCCACACCGAGATTCATACAACTTATGAATAGCATACTTTCTCAACAACCTGATCTGGATATTTTTTTTGATAAAATGGGCAAATTCAGTTCTGTCGTCCTTGCCCATTTAAGCTGCAGCATGTAATGTTTTGGATTATCTGTTAATTATATGCTTAATTTGAAATAAAGAATAAAGAATAAAGAAAATATGAGTAGTATTAAAATAACAAATTTATTCAATAGTTGGCTATTAGGCAGATCTGGAAAGCTTCCAGGCATCTTTGTCTTCTAAGTAGTGACTCAATTTATAATAGGCTTTTTTCATTAGTATATTTTTGACACGTAACTTGAATTTCCCTTCAGTGAGCTCAGTAATGTCTTTCGGGATTTTATTATAGAAACGTACACAATTGCCTAAGAAGGACTTATTTTTAGTTTTCGTGAGTCTAAATTTAGATACAGCTATCCTATCCTTATTTCTAGTATTAATATTATGCATATCACTATTTATTCTAAACTTCTTTATATTTTCGAACTGCCCGCTTTTGCAATATAAAAACTGTCTCTATGTCCGCCGCTGACCCCCACAGCAGGATACCATATGACATTATGCTGTGGAAGTAAGCAAAGTAGACCAGTCGAGCAGTAGCTATATCTGTCAATTGCCTAATTTTATGAACCGCATATGCAGCTGAGCATATATATACGATAATTTTCTTTTGTTTATATTTTAGCCCACCATAGCCCATATTTTAGACACCGTATTAATTTGTCTTCTATGCAATAAGTTCATTTCTGTGGCTTCCCGCAGATCGAGCGAGCGAAGCCGCATGTGAGCCAGGTAGTCAATAACTATAAACAATAATTAAATAATTTCACTTTATCCCTATTCAATTTTACTTTATTGGTATCGAGTCACATGTTAGCCTTTATTTTTTTTTTGTAAACTATTTATGACTAGCTGCTTTCCGCGGTGTCACCCGCGCGGTGATGGATGATGTTGATGATGATGAATCTTATATAGCCTATGTTATTCAGGGTGAATGTAGCTTTCCAATGATGGAAGAATTTTTAAAATCAGTCCAGTACTTTTTGAGCCAATTCGTTACAAACATACTTACTCGTACATACAAATCTTTTCTCATTATAATATTAGTGTAGATATTCAATTCCATAAAACCAACAAAAAAGTTAGACGAAAAATTCAAGATATTTTCTAGATATACTAAATTTTAAATATTAGTTAATCAAGTTCATCATCTAAATTAACACGTAACAATAAACCTTTATTTTTTATTTATACAGAAAGCTGAATCTACCATCTAAACAAGTGACTCTCACCGCCAGTACTTTGGATGTCACCATTGATTTATTTGTGAATGGGTATCGGAACAGTGATCTCGACTAAACCTCCGATGTATCAACATTCACCCTGAAGCTACAGGCAGGGTTGCCTCTAAAACACTGTTTATCTGTGTATGTACGTAGCTTTAAGTATCGTTAGTCAGCTGCTACCCGTACGAAAACCTTTAACTGCTCTTCGTCACTCTGTTGGCTTAGGTCTAGGCATTCCTAATGAAAAAGATTCGTGTGAGGCTTTCAAGACGCCTTGGATGCACCCTCCATAATCAATCCGAAATTGGCGTCTTATGCATCTACTGAGTTTCCTTCCGATCCTACACCTCATCCAGTAAAAGGCCCGATAATCCCTCAAAGTCCTCAGTCAAAAGACTTACTCGCATTTGTGTCCTCAAAAAACTCAATAATGTTATTGTCAAAACATAATTATTGTGTTACCAAGACCTGGTTTTAACAAGTAAGTACATAAAACCAGACCACAAGATAATAATTAATTAATTACACGATAAGTGCCCAATACCCTTGTATAACATGACCGCATGCCCTTGTAGCTTGCTTTGCTTAGATTAACATTAGCTAGTAATAACCTATATTAAGGTATGTTATTCTATAAGATTTATACCTTATGCCTCTACGTTGTATCCTTTGTTTTCTGTTTCTGTGGATCACTATTGTTGAAGAGGACCAAACCTATACCTATGTACTTAGCAACAATATAATTTTGACAAAGTTTTTTAGACTAGTTTCTTTTAACAAATTGCGTCATAGGTGTGAAGTAAATTCAGTATGGAAACACCATGAAAATATGTTTGAAACTGAGACTTTGATGCAGACGACCGACCGTGCCGGATGTGCACGCTGGTTCGTTTCTCATCAAGATGGCCATGGATGGATGATCATGGTGATTCTTCTTTCCCCGATTTCTAAAAAAATCCGTTTCAAGCCACGAAATGCATGTAAGGGATTCTAAAAAATAAACTATAAATCCAAAAAATACGATTAGATATAAGAATATGATTAATACATTAAAACGGGTGCTATCAATGTTAATATATGCAGATAGCAGTTGAGATTACTGATTTAGGACGGCGGGCAGCAGTAAATGCTCTACCACCATGCTGTGGATTTCAACACGATATTAGACCTTGCCCGAAAACTCAAGTCTGAGGTAGAGATCGATCCAGGGGCTGACGGATTGGCGGCCGATCATTTATCATTATCATCATCACCATCGCACCTTGGGCATTCACTGTTTCAAAATGTCACGAAGATTCGAAAATATTAGGCACTTAAAAAATGACGGCACTCAAACCCAATTTCGTAGAAGAATCTCAAGTATATAATTTTGTTCGCTAACGGAAGTTTAATTTGAAAAAACAGTTTATTTCAATTATGAAACTTAAAATTCTGTAAACTAATAAAACTACTCATTGTATTAATAAATTTAGATATTTCTTTTTGCAAACTTTTCTTGAATCAGTCGCAATAATTAGTGGTTAAAGTAAATGCAAGTAAAACTAGTATCATCGTACGTTCGCAATTAGTCTCTAGAACTCATTTCGATATTTAACTTAAGAATATGTATATAAATAAATACAATACAAAATGAAACCGAAGTCAACACCAAAAAAAAGTGTGAAATAACTTGCTGAGGTAGGTACTTTTGACAGGTGACAGGCCTGTTGGTCTAGTGGTTAGTGACCCTGACTGCTATGCCGGAGGTCGTGGGTTCGATTCCCACCCAGGACAAATGTTTGTGTAATGAGCACGACCATTTGTTCTGTGTCTGGGTGTAATTTATCTATAATATGTATGTATTTAGAAATATATAAGTATGTTTATCAGTTGTCTAGTACCCATAACACAAGCTCTGCTTAGCTTGGGACTAGATGGCGTTGTGTGATAGTTGTGGAATATTTATTTATTTATTTATTTATTTATTATGTAGTAAGAAAAATTTACCATTTTTAGTGACTTGCTACTTACAGAATTTATTGTCATTCATCGTCAATTATGATATCATCAATTCATCAAAATAGGTGAAATACTTTTCAGTTGTTGGAGTATTACTCGTAACTCAAACGCTGCTGGACTGATTTTGATGAAATACAAATGTCTACTTCGGAAGTATATGCTACCAAAAAAATAATCATTAACCCTTGAAGCTCTATGGATTACTATAATTTGCGATCCAGCGTTCGCAAAAACCACGTGAAAATCCGCCATTTAAAAAAATGCGCGCGGTCTTGGTAATTTAATAGCAGTAAAATACCTATTGAAGATATTTTGTATCTGTAAACGGCATAAATTAACACTAAGTATAATCGGTTCGTAAGCGACAAAGTTATCCGCAAACACACATGAAAAGAGTGATATATGTGTGTACTAGTGATGTGCCGGATCGTTAAAAATGTATATCCGCGAATACGGATACGAATACGGATCTTAACTTTCTTACACAAACGTTGTCAGTGCGCGAGACTTTGAAACAATAGTTGATAACACTTGACGCCTTGCATGACAGGCAGGACTGTTTGTCAAAAGATCACTTTTATAAAGTGATCTTATAACTTTATATAATACTTAAATATTTTATTAAGCTTAACGCTAAGATTTAACCTCAATTTATCTCATTATAAATATAGTTGATTTAGTACCTTTGAGTTATTACTATTGGTATGGTCACAATGTTTGCAATATAAAGGTGCCAAATACGATTTTATGAAATAGAAAGTTATCTAAATGGAATTTAACAGTTAGCCATTGTTACCTAAACACCTGAATATATAAAAAAACACCTATGAATTGAAAATAAATTAAATGTAAAAGAACCGTGAAAGATCCGCCAAAAACTAACGGATACGGATCTTTCTTCTCCCTCGGATATCCGCGGATACGGATACGGGTATCCGGTACATCACTAGTGTGTACGATAAAGTGTGAAATAACTTTTTGAAGTTGGTACCATGCGCACAATATTGTGATACCAGGTACTTTTGAAGTATCATGATATGGACTTCAACAAGTTATTTCACACTTTTTGGTGTCCCGGTTCCAGTTTTTGGTAAAATAAATTTCATAAATAAACGAATCTGTATATGAAAAATAGCCATTTAGATGCGAAACAAAACACTCAAGAGATTTAAGTTTTTTTAAAATAGGTAATGCAATTTCTTTGCTCGATAAGAACACTGCGGTTGGATCACTAAAATGAAAATTACTTCTTTTATTTCTATGACGTGACTGAACTGTAGATTATTTGTGCGGCAAATAAAACGAAAACTAGCAATCGTCTCTAACGTACTTCTATTCTGAATAAAGTCGGAGACTGGCTCGATTTGCCATTTTTTCCGAGCTTTTATTGTTCCACGGCAATAGAATATCTTTTGTGAATATTTTTACAGTACCGTTGATAGTTTATAGTGGCAACCCTGGTGTGGGATGTCAAAACGAGACTGTTACGGTGTAAAACAGTGATAAAAGTTTTTATAGTATAAAATTAAACTCAATTGTACAGCCGTGCGATTCTCTGATGATCGACGAGCTCGTCGACGAGCTCACCGATGTCAAATACTTTATGAGATGTCGCCCTTGTACACAAGGTTGTTTTTCCAACGTTTCTTGTCATCTCGTGATTTGTTTCACGGATGTTGTCAAAGATGCAACGATGTTTGCTCTTACAGAATCGCACGGCTGACCTACTTGCCAATGTCTCGATTCAGCCGTGCGATTCTCTAATGATTCGTCGTTGCGCTCATCGACGAGCTCACCGATGTCAAATACATTATGAGATGTCGCCCTTGTACATAAGGTCGTTTTTCCAATGTTTCTTGTCATTTGTTTCACGGATGTTGTCAAAGATGCAACGATGTTTGCTCTTAGAAAATCGCACGGCTGACCTACTTGCCAATGTCTCGATTCAGCCGTGCGATTCTCTAATGTTTCGTCGTTGCGCTCGTCGATGAGCTCGTCGATGAGCTCACCGATGTCAAATACATTATGAGATGTCACCCCTGTACATGAGGTCGTTTTTCCAACGTTTCTTGTCATCTCGTTATTTGTTTCACGGATTTTGTCAAAGATGCAACGATGTTTGCTCTTAGAGAATCGCACGGCAAGTATCTTCTATTCGCTCTAGATATACATCGTTACTGGCTGGTACTGGATACTGGTTCCTCATGTTAGTTCTATTAATACGCTCAGAATTCAATACCTTATCCTGTAGCTATTTCGAACTCATTATTTTATTACGAATTAGGTTAAGTATATTCACTTGTACTGGTATTAGTACACAAACATCACATTAAAAAAGTACATGAAAATGCTGAAACATAAACACATTTTACATGCATACCACAGTCAAACAAACACGCAGGCCCACATAATATATGCATAATACTTACAATGCTTATAAATACGAAAATGAAACAAGAATCATTATAAACAATAGCTTTTATCTGTTACTTTTTACACTGACTTATATAATGTAAATCTATTTATATAAAAATTAACCCCTATTTCCCCTGGTCACGCTATACCTCGAAAGCAGATGGTACAATTTCACTTGTTCTCTCTTTGTTGTGTTATTTTCTGTCAGGAGAAGGTTCTTAAGTAAAAAATCAAGACAAGAAGGGAGGCTATGAGGCTGAAGGCTGATTCTACTACGCGAACGTAGTCGCGGGCAGTCGCTAGTTATTAAATAAAATGTTATTTAACCTAAGAGGAGAAAACGTTTTTTTTTCACAACACTTTTTGTTGTATCATATTATCACAGAGTAAGTAGATAATAACTCTACGTAGTTGTAGATATATAAAGCAATGTTTTACGTAACTTTTTTAAGGTATCTAACCTAACAATATAGTTTGTAATGTCTTATATGCCATGTATAAACTAAGATACAAAAAAATAGATTGATATGCAATTTAAAAAGTCCGTAGTGTGTAGACGTTCGTCGTTGATCGCTTTTAAGAAATTCGAGCTCAATTTGATTATAACTTTAACTTGGTAGCAACTCTGCCTTCGAATCGCGGGGTTATAGAACCCTGGCCGAGACAAATATTTGTGTTATGAGCTGAAATGTCTGTTCTCAAGTCTTGGATATAGTTGTATGTGTATGTCCATGCCTCCTAAGACACAGGGAATCCTAGCACGGAGGCAGTATGCGTGTGTAAACGTAACAACTAAGATGACAATCCGATAAAAACTTACTGGATTTCTGCAACTGTCTCTGTTAATATCCCCTCCCAGTATTGGCCGTCTCTTATCGGTGGTGGCCCAACTACATGTTTTACGACGGCTCCCAGTTGGGTCCTATGTTTCGATGTTTCGTTTTTAAATTTCTGCATTTGGGAGTTCAAGAGCGTGTTTGGAAGTGAGTTGAACGGATACTGTTGCAACTGATATTAAGTGTGAAAAGGACTTTATTCGTGTCATACATTAGTACCAGCTATTGTCTATGAGTATTTTTCGGTAAAATAAGTTGTGAACGAGTTTCACTGAATGATTATTTTAGCATGTTGATGAAAATTTACTTGAGTAACACCTTTCTTCGAAGAAAAGGTAGATGCTGAAAATCAACTTTGCATAGACTTAAGTGTATCCCCTCACCAGTCGACTGTCCATATAACAATGAAATTTATATTGTGTCTGGGTCGTTCGACTGATGAAGTAATATACGCAGCAGTGTATAGTGAGCATGCACATATTAACTAAAAAAATATTTTTGTTTTGTTTTATTAATTTACTTTATTGTGGCAATAAATATTTCATATACTTTATTATTCTCATTAAAAAAAATCCCCTTTCGTCACTGAAGAAGAAATTTAGAGTCGAGCGGCAGACGTCGCACTGTCGCTCGACCGCAGATCAGTAGTTAAGTGCCGCTCGCGGGTACCAATCTACCTAGTAAAACATCAGAAAACTTCAAAACTACAACTTTTGTATCTCTTTTCAAATGATTGATGCCATCTGCAGCTGCCGCCTGCAGTCGGGTTCGAAATCATGACTGCAGCGACATGATGCGATGACACGTCGTCTACTGCTGCTACGTGTAGCCGGCTATCAACTTGCACATTTAGAATAAATAGTTTTGACAACAGTCGCCTGGCTACGACGGAGACTTGGGCGGTCTGAGCTCTTCGACGCTAGAGGGCTGTGGCCACTAGGATATCTACCAGACCGCTCTGGATCCGCGTTATATAAGACCATATTCTTTTTGAGTCTTTCAAGACAAGAGTCTTAAACCAATGTGTGTTACCAGCAGGGACCGTACAACCCCGGTTTTGGGTTAAGCCTATCGAAGGGGTTTTTCATTTACCAAAAACCATTTCTATGAGGTTACCAATTAGAAAGGTTACCCTGCCTTAAACCCAGCCATAGGGTCACCCTTTGCTTAGGGTTTTCAATTGAAGGGTTATTTGTAACTGTCTATAACCCTATGGTAGGGTTATCCTTTACCTCATAGGGTAACCCTTTCCTTAGGGTATTCGTATGAAGAGGGATTTGTAACTTTTAATAATCCTGTGGTTGGTGGTGGGTAACCCTGGGTTACCCTATCCTTTGGGTTGTTGATCGTGAAGGTAGCGTTGTCTAAATTGAATAAGAGAATCGCCGAGCGATCACTATTTTCGCGTGGTAGGTATTCAGAAAATATATTGCTATCTCAGCATTGCCTGCAACTGTGTGCGAGATCGAAATTCGTTACACAAAAAACCGACGCCGCGCGCCGGCGAGATTTTATTTGTCTTGCGAATAGATTGTGATTTGGGACTTTTGTATTTTGGATGACGAAATCAAATTATGGTTTTATGGTTTCAAAACGAGTATGATTAGTCGTTATGTAAGTGTAGTGCTTTTTATACCTACAGAAAAACATTTTTGTTTGCAATACTTACCTAATAAAATTATTCATAAGATATTTTACAAATGGCTATAATGATTTTTATATCTTTATTTTTTTTAGATTTTTATATTTTATATAACTAGCTGACCCGCCAGCGGCTTCACTCGCCTTGGTCTTGGTATAGTGGTGAATACTTCGTAGTCTGTAGAGTATAGAAAAATACGCGCGGCGTGTACAGCTGCGTCATAGCCAGCTTTAACACCAAAACCGAGCTGATGAGGGTGAAATTTTTTTGAGGGGCGGTCCTGGATTACTCGGCAGCAAATTTTAGACGTAAGGCGTCTCAGAGTACTACCAACTGCAATAGGGCGGATGCCCCATCTTTTATTTCTAGCGCTACTAGGTTTGCACCTTGCGCTGTACACGTATATTGTGTTAAAGCTTGAAGGCATTGTTACTAAGGAAATCATTCCCGAATAGTAACCCGTCTTGTTGGGTACCACCGCAATGACAATTATTTTGATTCGGAGTAGTAATGTGCACTGAGCACGTATATTGTATTCAGGCTCAAAGTAATTGTAACTAATTAAATCCAATCCGAATAGTAACCCGTCTTGTTCGGTACCACCACAATGCCCGTTATTTCGATTCAAAGTAGTAGTGTACGCTGTGCACGTATATTGTTAAAACTTGAAGGCATTATTACTAATGAAATTATACCTGAATAGTAACCCGTCTTGTTGGGTACCACCGCAATGCCAGTTATTTTGATTCGAAGTAGTAATGTACACTGAGCACGTATATTGTATTAAGGCTCGAAGTCATTGTAAGTAATTAAATCCAATCCGAATAGTAACCCGTCTTGTTGGGTACCACCGCAATGCCAGTTATTTTGATTCGGAGTAGTAATGTGCACTGAGCACGTATATTGTATTCAGGCTCGAAGTCATTGTTACTAATTAAATCCAATCCGAATAGTAACCCGTCTTGTTGGGTACCACCGCAATGCCAGTTACTTTTAATTGTAGTAGTAGTGTGCACTGTGCACGTATACTATATTAAGGCTCAAAGGCATTATATGTAACTAATTGAATCATTTTCGAATAGTTACCCGTCTTGTTGGGTACCACCGCAATGCCAGTTATTTTGATTCAAAATAGTAGTGTGTGCTGTGCACGTATATTTTGTTAAAACTTAAAGGCATTGTCACTTATGAAATCATACCCAAATAGTAACCCGTCTTGTTGGGTACCACCGCAATGCCAGTTATTTTGATTCGGAGTAGTAATGTGCACTGAACACGTATATTGTATTAAGGCTCGAAGTTATTGTAACTAATTAAATCCAATCCGAATAATAACCTGTCTCTTTGGGTACCACCGCAATGCCAGTTATTTTGATTCGAAGTAGTAATGTGCACTGAGCTCGTATATTGTATTAAGGCTCGAAGTCATTAATAATAATAATAATAATAATTTATTGACATAACATAATGACAATATTTAAACTCAATTAATGTACTTAACTTATACATCTGCTCTTAGTTTACATGGAACATTTGACGCCTGAGATAGTAATTAAACTGTGTTTCGGGCGCCAAAGCACTCCGTTTTTTGGAAAATTAGTACATTACACATTTAGAAGTATAAAACTTCTAAATCTTATTAAGTACCTAAGTCCTATTAAATTTATTTAATGTGTAGTGCATGCCGAGTATGTGTGTGTGTGAGTGTTTGTATTTCAATTTTAATTTTACATTGTAATTAAATCCAATCCGAATAGTAACCCGTCTTGTTGGGTACCACCGCAATGCCAGTTACTTTGAATCGAAGTAGTAGTATGCAGTGTGCATATGTATTATGTTAAAGCTTGAAGAAATTGCAACTATACTAATTGAATCAGTTCCGAATAGTATCCCGTCTTGTTGGGTACCACCGCAATGCCAGTTACTTTGAATGAAAGTAGAAGTGTGCACAGTGTACTTATAATTGTGTCTAGACATGCATGTATGTATTGGAACTAAATTAATTATTTCCAATTCAACAACGCGTCTTCGTGGGTATCATCGCAGTACAAGAGATTCTGCCTTGAGTAGTAGTAGGGTGCACTGTTCACATTGTGATTACGCTCATTCAAATTATTGCTGAATGAGTAACTCGTCTTGGTGTGTACCACCGCCATGCCAAATACTCGGGGTAGTAGTGTGCACGTATGTTTGTATGTAAGTTTAAAGATACACAAAATTCCGTATCAATCGTAGAAGCGTCGCAATAGTGCGGTAATTGCTCAATGGGTAAGAAACTTGGGGCCCAGGACATGATGCAGGAGCCGAAAACAAGTAGCAGGAACTATTGTACATGTAGGTAGCAGGTAGGTCGATGACTTAAATCTCACTTTTTTCTCTCACTTAAAAAATGATGGCATTCAAACTCAATTTTGAAGAAGAAGAATCTCAAGTATATAATTTTGTTCGCTAACGGAAGTTTAATTTAAAAAACAGTTTATTTCAATTATGAAACTTACAATTCTGTTAACTAATAAAACTACTCATTGTATTATATTAATTAAGATATTTCTTTTTGCAAACTTTTCTTGATTCAGTCGCAATATTTAGTGGTTAAAGTAAATGCAAGTAAAACTAGTATCATCGAACGTTCGCAATTAGCCTCTAGAACTCATTTTGATATAAACTAAAGAATAAGTATATAAATAAAAAAATACCAAAAAATGAAACCGAATTCAACACCAACAAAAGTGTGAAATAACTTGCTGAAGTAGGTACTTTTGAACTATCATATAGTTCAAAAATGGCGCGCATGATACCGACTTCGACAAGTTTTTTTGATACTTTTTGCTGTTGAAGTTCCATTTCCATTCCGGTTCCATTTTCTGGTAAGAAAAATTTACCATTTTTAGTGACTTGCTACTTACGGGATCGATTGTCATTCATCGTCAATTATGATATCATCAATTCATCAAAATAGGTGAAATACTTTTCAGTTGTTGGAGTGTACTCGTAACTCAAACGCTGCTGGACTGATTTTGATGAAATACAAATGTCTACTTCGGAAGTATATGCTACCAAAAAAATTATCATTAACCCTTGAAGCTCTATGGATTACTATAATTTGCGATCCAGCGTTCGCAAAAACCCCGTGAAAATCCGCCATTTAAAAAAATGCGCGCGGTCTTGGTAATTTAATAGTAGTAAAATACCTATTGAAGATATTTTTTATCTGTAAACGGTATAAATTAACACTAAGTATAATCGGTTCGTAAGTGACAAAGTTATCCGCAAACACACATAAAAAGAGTGATATATGTGTGTACTAGTGATGTGCCGGATCGTTAAAAATGTATATCCGCGAATACGGATACGAATACGGATCTTAACTTTCTTACTCAAACGTTATCAGTGCGCGAGACTTTGAAACAATAGTTGATAACACTTGACGCCTTGCATGACAGGCAGGACTGTTTGTCAAAAGATCACTTTTATAAAGTGATCTTATAACTTTATATAATACTTAAATATTTCATTATTTTATTAAGCTTAACGCTAAGATTTAAACTCAATTTATCTCATTATAAATATATTTTAATGATTTGTGATTGATCTCATTATAAAGATAGTTGATTATGTATGTTGTATGAGTTAAATGAAAATAAAAAAAAAACAAAAAATAAAAAAATTTATATGTTCCTCATGTATGTATTTTGTTGTATGTTATAATTTTATAAGTAAGTTGTCAAAAATCTGCAAGTTAAAAAAAGGCACGGAGCCTGGGGTCTGTGGAGTGTAGTTATACTGATAAAAAAAAATAGTTAATTTAGTACTTTTTAGTTATGTACTATTGGTATGGTCACTATGTTTGCAATATAAAGGTGCCAAATACGATTTAATGAAATAAAAAGTTATCTAAATGGAATTTAACAGTAATCATTGTTACCTAACCACCTGAATATATAAAAAAACATCTATGAATGAAAATAAATTAAATGTTAAAGAACCGTGAAAGATCCGCCAAAAACTTACGGATACAGATCTTTCTTCTCCCTCGGATATCCGTGGATACGGATACGGATATCCGTCACATCACTAGTGTGTACGATAAAGTGTGAAATAACTTTTTGAAGTTGGTACCATGCGCACAATATTGTGATACCAGGTACTTTTGAAGTATCATGATATGGACTTCAACAATTTATTTCACACTTTTTGGTGTTCCGGTTCCAGTTTTTGGTAAAATAAATTTCATAAATAAATTAACGAATCTGTATATGAAAAATAACCATTTAGATGCGAAACAAAACACTCAAGAGATTTAAGTTTTTTTTAAAATAGGTAATGCAATTTCTTTGCTCGATAAGAACACTGCGGTTGGATCACTAAAATGAAAATTACCTCTTTTATTTCTATAACGTGACTGAACTGTAGATTATTTGTGCGGCAAATAAAACGAACTACGAAAACTAGCAATCGTCTCTGACGTACTTCTATTCTGAATAAAGTCGGAGACAGACTCGATTTGGCATTTTTTCTGAGTTTTTATTGTTCCACGGCAATAGAATATCTTTTGTGAATATTTTTACAGTACCGTTGATAGTTTATAGTGGCAACCCTGGTGTGGGATGTCAAAACGAGACTGTTACGGTGTAAAACAGTGATAAATGTTTTTATAGTATAAAATTAAACTCAATTGTACAGCCGTGCGATTCTCTGATGGTCGACGAGCTCGTCGACGAGCTCACCGATGTCAAATACTTTATGAGATGTCGCCCTTGTACACAAGGTTGTTTTTCTACGTTTTTTGTCATCTTGTGATTTGTTTCACGGATGTTGTCAAAGATGCACTGATGTTTGCTCTTAGAGAATCGCACGGCTGACCTACTTGCCAATGTCTCGATTCAGCCGTGCGATTCTACTGCACCTAAGAGGACAAAACGTAGTAACTCTACGTAGTATTATTGAATAGTTGTATGATATATAAGGCAATTTTTTACTCGTACGTTACTATTTTAAGATATCTAACCTAACAATATAGCTTGTAATGTCCTATATGCCATGTATAAACTAAGAAAAAAAATAGAGACAAAAAAATAGAATGATATGCAATTTAAAAAGTTCGTAGTGTGTAGACGTTCGTCGTCGATCGCTTTTAAGAAATTCGAGCTCAATTTGATTATAACTTTAACTTGGTAGCAACTCTGCCTTCGGATCGCGGGGTTATAGAACCCTGGCCGAGACAAACATTTGTGTTATGAGCTGAAATGTCTGTTCTCAAGTCTTGGATCAAGTTGTGTGTGTATGTCCATGCCTCCCGAGACACAGGGAATCCTGGCACGGAGGCAGTATGTGTGTGTAAACGTAAAATTACGATGAGAATCCTATAAAAACTCACTGGATTTCTGCAACTGTCTCTGTTAATATCCCCTCCCAGTATTGGCCGTCTCTTATCGGTGGTGGCCCAACTACATGTTTTACGACGGCTCCCAGTTGGGTCCTATGTTTCGATGTTTCGTTTTTAAATTTCTGCATTTGGGAGTTCAAGAGCGTGTTTGGTAGTGAGTTGAACGGGTACTGTTGCAACTGATATTAAGTGTGAAAAGGACTTCATTCGTGTCATACATTAGTACCAGCTATTGTCTATGAGTATTTTTCGGTATAAATAAGTTGTGAACGAGTTTCACTGAATGATTATTTTAGCATGTTGATGAAAATTGACTTGAGTAACACCTTTCTTCGAAGAAAAGGAGGATGCTGAAAATCAGCTTTGCATAGACTTAAGTCTATCCCCTCACCAGTCTACTGTCCATATAACAATGTAATTTCTATTGTGTCTGGTTCGTTCGACTGATGAAGTAATATACGCAGCAGTGTATAGTGAGCATGCACATATTAACTTAAAACATATTTTGTTTTGTTTTATTAATTTACTTTATTGTGGCAATAAATATTTCATATGCTTTTTTATTCTCATTAAAAAAAATCCGCATTCATCACTGAAGAAGAAATTTAGAGTACAGCGGCAGTCAGTCAGACGTCGCTCTGTCGCTCGACCGCAGATCAGTAGTTAAGTGCCGCTCGCTCCTACCTCGTATCTACCTAGTAAAACATCAGAAAACTTTAAAACTACAACTTTTGTATCGCTTTTCAAATGATTGATGCCATCTGTAGCTGCCGCCTGCAGTCGGGTTCTAAATCATGACTGCAGCGACATGATGCGATGACATGTCGCGGTGACACGAAGCGACGACACGTCGTCTACTGCTGCGTGTAGCCGGCTATCAACTTGCACCTTTAGGATAAATAGTTTTGACAACAGTCGCCTGGCTACGACGGAGACTTGGGCGGTCTGAGCTCTTCGACGCTAGAGGGCTATGGCCACTAGGATATCTACCAGACTGCTCTGGATCCGCGTTATAGGTATATGGGCCATACTCTTTTTGAGTCTTTCAAGACAAGAGTCTTTGACCAATGTGTGTTACCAGTGATGACTTATGGCACTGAAACGTGGTCTCTTACTATGGGCCTCATAGATAAGCTCAAAGTCGCACAACGAGCTAGGGCAATGCTGGGGGTTTCTCTACGTGATCGAATCAGAAATGAGGAGATAGAAGAACGAAAGTCACCGACATAGCCCAGAAGATTATATAGATATATAGATGGCCGATGGAATGGAGACCACGGACTGGCAAGCGCAGCGTAGGTCGTCTACCGACACGGTGGACAGAGGACGTGATAAATGTCGCAGGACGACGTTGGATGCAGGCCGCTTCCAACCGTACCTTTTGGAAAATTATGGGGAAGGCCTTTGTTCAGCAGTGGACGTCCTACGACTGAGATGATGATGATGACTCTTTTTGAAAATACAAGCCAAGTGCTAGCATGTTGAAAGTTTTCAACTTCTAAGCTGATTAGATTATATAATAAACGTGAAAAAATTAAACTTAAACAACTTTGAGTGGGCTTTATTGTCTTGAATTAGTTTATTTTTATTCCCCATGTTTTCACAAAATCTTGCTAGAGAGAACTACTATATGCCAAGAATGTTACAGGAGGCTATTATGAAGAGTAATCTCTATATAGAAGATGGTTGACAAGTAGTCTAATTAATTCCAAGATCAGCAATGTCTTCTGGGATACTGAGTATTACTTCGGCGTGCGTCGGGATCATTTTTATTTACATACTGTTCTTACGATAGCTCAGTATTTAATGAAACACAAGGCAACATTTGTACTGGATTTACTGAATGGCAATTTCAAATTTACGCGGGACGTACATTAATTGACGGCGACAAACGACACCGCGATCTAGGAATCGTTGTACCAAATGTACAGCGACATCTATGTTATACCTTACATATTGGTTAGCACGCCATCTACAACAAAACTAACGAACTAGTAAACCAATTATATCTTATAATCTAAATCTTGGACCACCAAACATTGGACCTTTTCGATACATAACAATAAAAACCCATTGGTGAAACAATTGCGTGATACATTCTTCAACACATACTTATCTTATGCGATAGATCATAATCATTTTAATTAATAAGTCAATTCTGTAATTGACAGCTAACATCCAGTCTACTCGAAACCATGATCACTGAAATGTGTCCGTAACGTCGGGATAATATAATTTAAAGCTTATAGAATAATTGTTCTTAGAATTAAAATGTAGGCGATGAAATCCTTTCAAAGTTGATAATAAACCTGAGGAATCAAAGGTATAATGCGAAATAATTCAGTAAAAATAAATTCTCAATATCTCTATACCTAAACACAAAACCACTAGATCTAAGGGTTGCTTCAAACATAGCGCGTCCAAAATTCTGAATAATCTTCCTCCGCATTGGCGGGTTAGTTATGACAGTTATACAGTTATGATCAATATAAACTTATATATAAGACAATATTAGTTGATCGGTATACAAACAATTTGAATCAACGTTTGAAATAAGAAGATAAAATAGCAACATATGCATACAAAGTTCACATAAACACTCATATTGGAACATACAAACATTCACACACACACCCTCACATACCACATCGCACGCTAACAGTTCGGTCCTCTAGCGATTCAATTGCTGTACGATTATGTTTAGTATTTTTAGAATTTCTTAACAGATTATGGCTATCTATAAATCTATGATAAGTATTGAAACCTTGCTTTACAATCAGTTACATACGCTGTTCTAATAGTATGCGTTATTTTACCCGCTTGTTTGTACTCTCGATGAAGATCTATATTCGAGCAAAGGGTTGCGCTGAAAACCAGTTTTGTGTTAGCGAAATGCTAACATAGTTCTCAGTGCTGAGCGTACCCCTTTTGCCATAAAACAGTTATTAAGGTCTAATCCTGATATATAAATATGTTTTTATACTGACTTCCAAAAAAAGGAGGAGGTACTCAGTTCGACTGTATTTTTTTGTGTTTGTTACCTCATAACTTTCGACTGGGTAAACCGACTCTCAAAATTCTTTTTTGTTCGAAAGCTGGTGCTTCCCGTGTGGTCCAATTTAAAATTCACCAAATTCGGTGCAGTAGTTTTTGCGATACACTCCAATAACTGAATAGGATGTCGAATGATGATGAAATGAAAGTTGGTATTAATTTTTTCAAATTGTACTTATTGTTTTGTTACTATGTTTTTTGGTAATAAATGTTTTTCATTTCATTTCAAATTTGTTTGCAATCGTATGTAAGTACCTGCTTAATATTATAATATCATTATGTGTGCGATATATAAAATATGTAGGTAAAGCAATAATAATGATAAATGATAATTTATTTGCAAGAAATATGGTAGAATAAATTCAGCTCTTAGTGTTAATAAAGTAGTCCTAGCATATTTCATCAATCTGACATGCAAATATTTTTATTCATAATTATTTTTAATTAACATTAAATAAATTCGTTTCAATAAATTAACAATAAGTAGGCAGTCATACATATCACATGTTAGGTATTACATACTAAGTCATTACTTCACATTGCGTCATAATTGTAATAAATAAATGTAATTATAAATCACTAAAATAATATAAAACATAATTCATCAGTAAATAAATATTTAATCATAGGCAAATATTCAATGATGTGTCATTAAATAAGTTAAAATATAAATATAATCAGAATATCGCATTAAAATTTTCAGTAAGATCATAAAAACAGCCACAAAGTAATAGTTTACGTAACTCACGTTTAAAGGAAGGTAGTGAGAGATTCTTAATATTTGAGGGTAGTTTATTATAGATCTTAATACACATTGGGAAACAACTACGTTGGTACGTTTGTGTTCTGATTGGCGGGATCAATGTTTCCTTAATAAAATCCTCGTTAGGTTCAGGTACCATTGTTTCCTCTATACAGGCTCACCTATAATGGGGAAACCAAAGCTCGTTTCAGTATTTATTAATTAATACTATAGTCTACAAATATGGTATCTTACATTATTATTGTATTGTTGTGTGATCCCACTAATATAATAAATGTGTAAGTTTAGATGGATGTATGGATGGATGGATGTGTGTTGCTCTTTCACGCTCAAACTGCTGTGTTAATTTTAATTAAACTGGGTATGGAGGTAGATGAGGCGCTGGATTATATAGAATACTTTTCATCATCATCATCATCACCATCCATCGCCACGTGGGTGAAAAAGTGGAATATCCTTAAGCAGATAGCATAGACAAAATTAAAAGATCTCCGCCTACGTCAAGAACGTAATGATGACTTATATTCTATCAATAGAGTTCTGTCAAAATTGTATCAATTTCTGAAAGTTTAGTCAAAAGCACACTATCATTTTGACAGCTCGATACTTTAGACGAGCTCGGCGACTTGATTATGAAATGGTTATTGAAATGTAATACAAATACCGTCAAGGGTGATGAAATGCAATAAGAGTTTTTTCCATGGTGATTAATTTTATATTTGTACATAGGTATTGTGTTTTATTATTAGTGTTTACTGATTGATTTTTTAATTTACTAAGTATTAAAAGTTTCTCATAAAATACTATCTATTATAGAATTGCGTTGGACCATGTTAATGTTTTATGCCATTTTGGTATACAGATAGATATGGCCTTGGAGAAGATAATAAGATACTCGAAGTACTATTCCTGCGCAGACGAAGTCGCGGGAACCAGCTAGTATTTTATAAGTAGTATAACCTTTTTATATTCGATTTCACAATTTTTTCTCAATAACAATACTTCACTGCATAAGTGTGGCTGAGGCAAGAGGATAGCAGTCTTATCAATAATATATGAAGAGATAAAACCAGGTAGCACGATTGTAGCACGTCATGAATAATGTCATCCTGTGAAGTACCAGACGAGATTCCGATCAAGTATGTATATTGTTCGATGGCGGCGCGTCTCGAATGGCTCGATAAAACTCGATAAAGCTGGAGCTTTCGTATCGGAGGAAGTCGACGACGTGACAGCGAACTGGAATTTCTCAAGTGCGGAAATCCCAATGGATTTGCTAAACATTTAGAATTTATGGATTTTTGGTTTCAAGTAGAGTTTTTATTTTATTTATTTTGATTTAGATTTATTTTATGTAACTTGTTTGATGTAACCTTAAGTAGCATTACTCGCTTCAACCCCTTAAGGGTAAACTATCTCAAAATTCTTCCTTAGTGGATTTTATATAGGCTTTACGTTGATGTATCAGTCAGCCATTTAGTCAAGATAAGAATTATTTATTTATTTATTTATATAATCTCATTCGGTAATATTCTAATTATGAAATGAAATACAGACTTTTATTGGCATATTTTATTTACATATTTCTTTAAGAGAATTAAAAAAATAAATTAAAGCATTATTCTCCTAACAAAACAATGCTTTAAAACATTTTTTTAATTATTAAAGTACAATGTGTCCCGACCAAGGAGGTTTCAATTAAATTTAAGTACACATTATCTGTGGTGAGCGCTCGTCCCGAGCCAATAGACCAATAACAGACTTTTTCCACTGATATTGGCAAAGTTTTGGTTACGCTGCACAAGCCATACAAACAAGAAGAAGAAGAAGACTTTTTCCATTTTGGCGCTATTTCGTACATACGAATTTGAGTAATATTTTGTTGGATAAAACTTTAGTAGCAAAAATGTCATGAGATTAAATAAAGTAGTGTATGCAGTATTTTGAAATTGTGTAGTGTATTTTGATCCTCGCGTGCGGCTCGTTTTAAAAAACTACACTCATGTTTTAATACCCTCTATTATATGACAGTTGCATAAACTACTATTATTCATGATGGGGGCATGATGGCGTGGTTGGTGAGGAGCGTCATGGGTGGCCTTCGGGCTGTGTGATAAGAACAGTGGTAGTGAACTGTAGTAATACAGCTCAATGCAACGACTCTTATCAGTTTCGGGATGGAGATCAATCACGACCGAAGCAAGGAGGAGCGTTCGGTTTACCATGCGCAAGCGAGGAATGTCCTTGGTGCGCAGAGTGTGGGCCAGCTCCAACGGCGTCTTGGCGATGTTTGCTCTCAGGATCGATTGTGCTTTCCAACGGCATTGGGATAGACTTGTCGCAGTACCGATTCCAAGGTATTTATTATAAATTGGTATTGTAAACAGTAATAATTAACGTAGAAACTTATATATCCGATATTTTGTATTTTTTGACATAATTTTATTTAATTTCGACGTAACTATTTTATTTTTGACACTTAAATTTTATTTTATTATGGAAGATTGTAACTCATTATGCACAAAACTTACTGAACAATAGCGACTGCCCGCGACTTCGTTCGTGTAGTAGGCTCGCCATAACCTCCCATCTCTTCTTTATTTTTTTTAATGTAAGAAGTATTAGAAAATATTTTAAAAAATATGAATGAAATCGGTAAAGTCGTTCTCAAGTTATAGCGTGACCAGGAGAAATTGGGGTTCATTTATTTATATGTTTATCTATATTATACCTATATATATATTATATAGGTATAAGTAATATAGATTATTGTATATTCGTACTTCACTCATGACATATTTTATTGTATTATATTTTTTTTTTCTCACAACTATCACACAGCGCCATCTAGTCCCAAGCTAAGCAGAGCTTGTGTTATGGGTACTAGACAACTGATAAACATACTTATATATTTCTAAATACATACATATTATAGATAAATTACACCCAGACACAGAACAAATGATCGTGCTCATTACACAAACATTTGTCCTGGGTGGGAATCGAATCCACGACCTCCGGCATAGCAGTTAGGGTCACTAACCACTAGACCAACAGGCCTGTCAAATTTGCACGCTTTATGAGTTTATTCGCCTGAAATAAATATATTTAAATATTAAATCACACAACGCTACTCATGGCATCAACTTAGGCATTGTGGAATTAAACTGTCAGGTAGGACAAGTACTACGTACATTCATACATAGATTTCTCTATTAAGGTGTTGTCAATTCATGAAGTAGATAACAATGAAAGTTCGCATGCACTTTAGTTTTCTTGGCCAAAATTAGAATACGAGACCACTCACTTTGCGAATGCGGTCTTGATGAGGGTACACCGGACCATATTTTCTTTAGTTGTTCGAGATTACGGTATTCTTTGTACGACAAATTACCATCATTCATATCTCGCCCTGCTAATCTGAGTTCTCTTCTATCACTCGTTTTTACCAAATACCTATATATTCTAAGTATGTTTATCATAATTAATAAAATTAAATTGTAGTTTATCATGATTGTTTGTAGGAAACTAACATTTTTGTGTAGTCATATTTATTATATTCTATACATAGTATACTTCATTGGAGTTTTATATATAGTATTTGTTTTTAGCCGTCCTGTATTGTCCTATAAAAGTTGTTTCAGATAAAGTATCCTCAGACGCAAAATTGTTAAATGGTCCAAAAACTACCGATCATCTCGCTGCTTACCGATCATTCTTCATCGTTTGTTGTCCTTCCTATCCGCGCGAACTGTTATTGGCAAATTTGTGGTTACGCCGCACAAGCCACACAAAGAAAAAGAAGAAGAACAATGAGAGTTTTTAACGTAGTTTATCTCATAAGCAGCGATTTATTTAAATTACAAAAGAAATGGCATTTCTAACCCTTTTACCTATCATTCTCCATCGTTTGTTGTCCTTCCTATCCGCGCGAACTGTTATTGGCAAAATTGTGGTTACGCCGCACAAGCCACACAAAGAAAAAGAAGAAAAACAATGAGAGTTTTTAAGGTAGTTTATCTCATAAGCAGCAATTTATTTAAATTACAAAAAAAATGGCATTTCTAACACTTTTACCGATCATTCTCCATCGTTTGTTGTCCTTCCTCTCCGCGCGAACTGTTATTGGCAAAATTGTGGTTACGTCGCACAAGCCACACAAAGAAGAAGAAGAAGAACAATGAGAGTTTTTAACGTAGTTTATCTCATAAGCAGCGATTTATTTATATTACAAAAATGGCATTTCTAACACTTTTAAGTACACTTTGACGGAATTAAAAACATATTTTAACATTCAAGAGTACATTAAAAAAATCAAACATACCACTTAATTTCATGTTTAAAACAGTGTTTCTCTTTATTCACAATTATATGTGTCATGAAACACATATCATAAAATAGAAAATTTAATACACATACATTGACGGATTATTTTTTTATTGAATAGTGAAGATTTTTTTATTGAATTATGTACGTTTTTACGAGTTGCACTTGCTTGATTTTAAGTGAAAGAAATTGAACATACTCGTATTCAAGCTCTGAGATGAAGCCTTAAGTTGAAATAAAACATAGAAACAAAACGGTGAAGATGAGACAAATCTTATATTTTCTTTGGAATTGAATGTATTTAGTGATACATCGTACCTAACCGTACGTAACCTAAGTAGTTTCCCATTTTATAAAAGTAGACAGCATACAGTGCTGATATTCAATTGGTTCGTAACGTTTCCTTACACTCACGTTATCGTTAGTTATCGTAACTGGACCTTAATATTGTTCCTACCTTTTAAAAGTATTCATGTGTAGTTATATATACAATATTGTTTTGAACTACTAATTAGGGTTGTAACGATGTGCATTATCAGTGATGTCGATAATATTGGCGAAAATACCTAATTTTGTATGATTATCACGGTTATATGTTAGGTTGTTATTACATTTCAGACAGGCCGGTTGGCGCAGTTGGTAGCACCCCTGCCTTCTGAGCCGCTGGTCCCGGGTTCGATCCCCGGACAGGTCAAACATTTGTGTGCATGAACATGTCTGTTTGATCTGTGTCTGGGTGTGTATATGTATATAAGTATGTATATCAGTCATCAGGTTACCATAGTACAGGCTATGCCTAGTTTGGGACCTGAAGGCCTTTGTGTGGATGTTGTCCCATATTATTATTATTATTATTATATTTGAGAGTCTAGAAAATAAAAAATAAAAAAAATCGGATTACTTTCAATGTGTCTCGCGTTAATTTAAGTTAAGTTTGTGAAACAACTTCTCAAAATACGTACCAATATTTTATAGAACGTCAATCCTGTAACTTACTTCCGCACATGTGCATGGTAACTATTTCACAGTTCACAGGAACCTTATGCGGGATAAAAAGTATCTTATGTCCTTTTTTAGGCTACAGGAAATCTGTATGTGCCAAGTTTTATTAACATCAGTGTGGAAGTTTTAAGCATGGAAAAGGACAAACTTACAATCCGACAAACTAACAAACACACTTTCGTCTAGCAACTGGAAATAATACTACTCAAGTAATTAGGTAACTTTGAGAAACAGTAGGCGCAGGCCACACATAAATGGCGTCGGACACAACAGTGGACACAACAAAGTGGCGCGTCATAACCACGTCCGAGCAACGACATACCGTATATTCTAAATTGCGCTTTATTTCCATGCATTTTGTATGAAATTTGAATGGAATAGGAAGCTGCCCGTGCCATGTCCGCGCCCGACGCCATTTATTTGTGGCCTGCGCCTTATGACTTGCCGACGTCACAGTATATAGATACAACAGTATGGAAACTAAGTCTAGTTGATCAAATAATTATCTATGCCCCATTAAAGCCATAGGGTTGTCACTTTTAATGTTTTAAGGTATTGATTTTTTTTTTATAAAACATTCGTTGTTTCGCTGTAGATATTACATCTAGTTAATTCTAGTTTACAAATAAAATGTATGTAGGTGTATCATAGCGTCGGTTAATCTTGATAGTTTAAAATACGGAAAACAGTTTAGTATTGGCACACAGCCACTTGTAGATCTTGGGATTTTTGTAGGTTTACTACACTAACTTATCATTATGGCATAACCTTTTACAAGTTTTGGTGGGAGAGTACATGAGCCGCGGTTGGGCGCGTGGTAAGCGCTGCATGTGGCGCGGGTGCAGTGCTCATGAGCTCTGTTTTCGGGTGTTTGTCACGCATTTTCGGGCTGAACCGTACTGCGTTTAACCTCAAAAATGAGTTTGATACCTTGTAATAAAAAAAAATTCATAGAAATACTTTTATTCTTCATAAATTACAAATTATTGACTCAAAAATAAGTTGATAATTTCGCCCAGCCACCATCTTTGCTTTTAATTTTGTTAGCACTATCGGCTTCAATGCCCTCGAAAACCATAAAAAACGACACCCAAGATGAAAAAGTGAATAATTTCGGGCAGATGCCATCTTGCATTTCTATTTTGACAAGACTATCGGCTTCAACGCCCTCGAAAACCATAAAAACGACATCCTGTACGATATAGTCCATTAACATTATAATCTATTGCAGCTGCCATCTAAGATTTGTATTTTGTGTTATGTTTTGCGAATTTATTATGACTTATGATCGATCATACAAGAACACTAACAATTTTAAAACACATAGCAGTCAGTCAAGAGTGACATTTCATATTTAAGATTATATAAAACAGGTTATGATGTAAAAACAGTTTGTAACACTCACTACTGACGGCACAGCGAGAACCGCTTAGGAGTCTCGTCGATGCGCATGTTTATGTCAGTGGGCCGTTTCGAACGATTGAAGGTAGTTTCCGTACTATTCTTTATATATCTACTGTGCCGACGTGTTACTTTACACCTTAGCAATATAATATTATGTTCAAATTGATAAATAACAACTTTACCTATACATTATATCCGAGTTGAAGTTTTTTATTATATAATTCATAATCATAATCAGCCCATTTTGTTCCCACTGCTGGTACTCAATCCTTCCTCTCAGAGAGAGGAGTTGGGCCACAATCCACCACGAGGGCCCAATGCGGCTTGGTGGATAGGTTAGTGGCCAACCCATGTTAAAGTTTTCAGGCCGCCCGAAGGCCTTCGACATAGCCTAACGACTGTTGTCCTAAGACAAACAACCGAGACCGACGACTTAACGTGCCCTCCGAAGCACGGAAGCGCTCAGTTGAATAATGCCACTAGCGGTCACCCATCCAACTTCTGACCGCAGCAAATGTTGCTTAACTTTGGTTAAGATCGCTAAGTCAAGCTCCGCTACGAGCGCTTATTATGTAATAAACATAATAAAAATCTATATATTCAAACAAAGTCCAAATCATAATCTACAAAAAGTTTTAAAAGTACTATCGATACTTTCACGTACATTTACTAGAATCACAACCCTCAGTTTATCGCTGTTATTTCCACACTATAAATATTTATTGTACGGTGCGGACCTTCTCCCATTGTTTATTGGCAAAGATAAGATACGATATTCGAAGTTACTTTGTTGAACTACAGTCGTTATTCGAGAGAAAAGTAGTTACAACTGCGTTTGTGGACATAAAAAGTATTGTCTATGAATAAAGTTATTACTGCTATTAAAAACAAAATATTGAGAAACAAATGACTTAAGTATAACTATAATATTTAATTATCTGTTATACAAGTTGTGTACTATATTTGACTTTGGTCTGAATTATTATTTATATAGAGTATGCCGTCAACTCACATTGTGCGGCTGTTATACAATTGTTTTTTAATTATTGTTTAATACTATATTTACAAAAAAATTTGCTGTATAATATTATTTTTGCTGTTTTTATGCCTGAATGTGACAAAATGGCAAGTTGTGTGTGTGAGAACCCAGTTGCCCATGATAGTTGCATTACAACCCAAAGATTAAATAGTATAGTTTTGCGTGTCCAATGTAATACTTATAGTCACCCAGATACATTGGTTTTTGACTTGTTTATCTAGTATGTAATATAACTTGCTACAGTACCCTTCATAATCTAAGACAGTAAGTAATCTTAACTTAAAAGTTTACTTAACTAAGGTATTTAAGGAGTAAGTAGTAAATTTTAACTACTATATAACATAATCTTACGTAACACCAATGGCAAAGTAAGTAAAAATGGCCACGCAGTCTATGTACTTTGCCAATGGTTTATAGAAAAGCTCATACTTAAAAGAGGATTGCATAGTTCTTAAAAAAGTTAAGTTCTTAAAAAAGGATATTTATAGTACTTTGAAATACTGCAAAAATAGAAACGTACGGGCATAGCAAACAATGCCATGATTCCATGAAAAAATCACTGTAATCGGATAATGTTAAGAGGTAGAAAAGAGTTTTTTCTTTTAGCATGGAAAGTACTATGCAATCCTCTTAAAGCTAAGGTTAAAGCTCAATAGATAAGTCAACCTAAGACGTGAGTTTTCATTATAAAGTGTGCGTCCAACCGACCAGAGAACGATATTTTCTGTGGGACTAGCACGAATAACTGCGTTAGTTTAACGTAACGTATCGTTCTCATGAAACAGAACAAACTGTTATTTATCTAGGGCAGTTATAACACAGACAACTCATAGTTTGTACGCCGAAGTGTGACGCGTTGACGCTTACGACACGCAAATTATTTGTGCTACGACTAAACATTATTTCTTGATTCTAACCGATGCCCTTGACGGTAAGCAACAAAATATGACTCAATTTTGATGCCCCTAATTTTCATAGTCATGCTTGTACACTATTGTTAGCAGCAGCATATCTAGCACTTTGGTGGTGCTAACCAAAACGACCTCGAGACCTACCATCTAGTAAATTAAAGCTGCAATATTTTGTGCATAACAGTACCACTAAGTACTAAATCTATGCAAGATGCAATATTTCTCATTCCAGATCCAACCAGCAAGCCCGACGATCCTTTACCACTGAACTCTATTTCAAGAAGGTGTTCGTTTCTCACTTCAATTATAAGAATTTACTGGACCCCAGGGGCGTCTAACTGACAGGGCTCCCGCGTAAATTATACTTGCTCTCTGCCTGGGAACTAAGCTGATATAATTCCTTGTCTAGGTGATGCTTCGAAAAATTAATTTAAATATATGAAATTAAACAGTTCGGCTGCCTTCTTCGACTATTTGAAATATACTTTATTTATTACAAACAGTACAAGTTTTTGTCTGCGTTGGTAAAATATATCGCGACTATTCATTACAGTTGTAGCGTCACGTAGATGATCTGAAGGATGCACCTCAGGGCTATATATTATAGTTGTTACAATGTATTAGAACTGCAGTAATAGCTGGAAAGAGAGAAAAAAGACGTGTGGCACTCGGAGACTGCCGCGGTAAAGCTATTGCATAGCTGTTTTTATCAACTTATGCAATTATAATTATTTAACCAATGCCATCTAGAGGCGAGTTGTTGAACTAAAAAGACAAGCGTGATATTTCAAAAAGTCATTAAATTTCTGCTATTCACCGATACATAGAGTCGGAGTGGGGGGTGTTAGGTTATTTTCGTTACGGAATTTCTGGATTCGGTCTCCACGCTCAAGGCCCGCGATAATAGTATAACTGTTATACATCAAGAAGAGTACTTTTAGAATAGACATACCACCTGCTAAACGTGCACGTCACATCCTAGACAAATTAGAATAATCACTGATTACAAACGCTACTAAGCCAATGAAATGGTTTTCATGACAATAATAAGACGCCTGATAAATGAGATGACTGATCAAAATGAAAATAGCTTACGTCGCTCGTCTCTGAAATTCTGCTTAGGCATGTCCCGATTGAACAGAGAAAGGTATGGAGGAATAAAATTATTGTCTTACTATTTATATATTGTTTAGTGACTTTCAAACTGTGACCTAATACAATTAACATAATGTCCATTTGTCATTTTGTCATGGCGCTTCTGGCCATACCAATCCGTCTACGTAGTTCATCTGCCATCATTAGTTAAGTTATCATTAGTCGGGAACCCAGGTATATAAAGTTATCGATGAGGTCCAATTTCAGCGCTCCAGTCAGATTGAGTTTGTTACCGCGGTTGACTACCACGACCTACGACGACGAGTTTTGGATCTGTTGATAGATAGTACAACCTGGTAACTGGCATGTTCAATCCTCTCCAGTAGAGACACCATCTCTGCTTAGCTGGTAGCCAGAGGGGAGGTGTCACCGGCATAGCGTTGGTTGGTAATCTTGACACCACCCATAGTGACTCCTCCATCCCAGTTTTCGCAGGTCTGTCTTATGATGTATTATCCATATTATGTAAAGAGTATTGGTGACAGAATACAACCCTAACACCTTTCTTGAAATGGAAGGGTTTGGATAAGGTCTTGCCTACACGGACGCTACCATGGCTGTTGAAATATAAGGACTTTAGTAGAGCTACCAGATCTCATAGTACTCCCATTTTCATTAGGACCATCCATAAAAATTCCCAAATCACAAAGCCTTGTTGTAGTTGATGAAAAATGTTATCATCGAGGTGTTAAATTTGTATGACTTTTCGATGAGTTGCCTAAGGTTTAGTATTTGCTCCCTAGTTCCCTACCCTACCTGGTACCATTGAGAAATCCTACTTGTACCTGGGGAATGTGCCAGTCCAGGTAATATAGCGTAAGTGGAAATTTATGATGTGAAACAAGATTTTACTGCTATGCGAAATAGCGCCAACGTCCGGTAGTTGACACAGTTGCTGGTGATCTCTTTTTATGCAGCGGAATGGACTAAGCCCTATCCTTGGGTCAGGTACCGTGTTTCCATATGCAGTTACAAATATGGTGCAGAATATTTTACAGAGCCCTTTTATTACTTCTGCTGTTATGGCGTCAGGACCTGGAGCTTTTTTAATCTTAAGGCTTGCAATGGCAGCAGTGATCTCCGTGCGAAGGATAGAGGGTTCCAACTCCAGATCGTTCCAACTAGGTGCACACGCTTGCGCACCTTTCAGCTATGACAGCTATGGCACTCATGAATGGAAGATCCATCTTTCTCTTTGATGACCTACCATTTGGGTTTGAACTTTCTGGATAGTAGACGAACTTTCTTGAACGTCAGCGCATATTTGTTAAATGATTTTTTATATAATTGCGATATTTCTTGTGCACGTCTTTGTGCAGCCTGAAATAAATGATTTTGACATGTGCCTTTTTTATTTCCAGTATTGTTTCCCACGTGTTATTTGAAAGATATGCTTTAATTTTTACGGTCTTACGTGTCTGATTTCTTTTCTATAACGATGGTCTCTTGAACGATTTATATTTCAGTTTAGAGATGTATCCAAACTTTGTTTGCATCATCATGACTAGGTGGTAGGTTGCTAATTTTCTGCTCCAACAGATCTTGGAAACGGTCTCACTCCACCGAGTCTAGAGATCGGAGCTTGCACGTTGGGTTCATTTTAGCCGTCTTGAGTAAGAGTGCATATCTCGCTTCGTCGTCTTCGAGCCCGGGTACTCAGCGGCGCCGATTGTTAGTAGGATGACCCGATAAACATTCCTCAGCATTTTGCGATCCCATAGATTCCTTCTTGAGACAAACTACTCCTGGTGGAGTCCTATATTTTTGCGTGGCATATTTCAGAGAATATTTAATTTCTCAATTGCACTTAAGCCAAGGTCAGGTTAATTAACCGCCACCTGGCACTCGGCGTTAAGGTTTCAGAGCTTATCATACTTAGCTATGTAATTTATAAGTGTTGTGATCATAAATTGGTATAACATATACATTTATATAATTAAACTTAGTATTTATATCAATGTCTAAATCTATTTGTATATAAGTTTACACCCTGATAAGCTTTGAACACTATTTTAATATAAGGTCAATGTTAATACCGATAATATACACGCAGACCACTACTTAATCTAGTAAAACGACTGAATCAAGATCAGCTGTCAGACATCATTAGGTGATTAGCGATAGACTTTTAGTTTTGGTGATGGTTTGATGACCCAGGGAAGGTAGAATCTTGAAACTGCTCTATAATGCCATGGATTTTCACATATTATTACTTTCAACGAACGCTAAAGCCCAAGGTATAATTCAAATAGACGTTTTAATATGCGAACGTTCTGCAAAGTACTTATTTTTCTCTGATAGACCTTCTGATACGGAGGTGACTTCATGTATTTCGCTGTTCCACCGGCGCAATATGCGTCGGCCGCACGAATGTGAGGTCATTACTCAAAGTCCGGTGTTCACCCGCTAACTTACTTTTTTCCTCACATCACGGGAATATTCGGCCAATCTCTGAGGATCTATAAATGAGTTAAATTGTAGCATATATATGGTATCGTCCCTTATTATTGTCACTAGTATCAATATAATGGGTAATAACAATTATAAATATTAGTATTTCGGGTAAGATTAGCCTATGTGGGTTTTAGTTTTAAAATATAATATAAAACTCACTGTACACTTATACGAATATGTTTTAAAAAATATTACTTGTAACGTAAAAGCACTATGTGGGCGTTACGTACGCTTACACTGACAACTATTTCTGTCAGTGTAACTGATTGAACGTTTTAAATATTTATTTTGTGTGTATTGACGCTAATTTATTAAGAAATATTCGTGAAAGATAGTCTGAATTCATTTGGGTTATCTTACATTACATTAAGTTATGAAAAACATCTTCAAAACTTCAGTCAGTATAAATCAACTTCCAGAGTTAGAAAAAAGAGTGTTTAGCTCTATGTATATTTATCGCCACGCAAGTGTTGCGTATGCTAAATGACATTGAAACGAATTTGTACATTTAACTTTAATTTCAAAATAATGAGTACTAAGGTAAGACAATAAGGATTATGTATATATTAGTGATCCGCAAATCACTTTTAGGAAAAGCATATTTTGAAACTTTAAATTTCATACCTTCAATGCAACTTATTTGATTATATTTAGTTAAGGGTCTACTTCGAAAATAAATTGAAACGCTATGGGCGGAGCCTAAATCTACTCGCGGGAAGCAGATAATGTTGCGGCGCAGTATCTCGTAGTGAATCCGTTCCGTGAGTTCTATCGTCGTCTCGCGCCGCGCGCCGCGCGCCGTTCGGATGGAATACAGAATGAGTGGAGTAGATAAATTTACATTTTATATAAAAATATTATATAAGTATAATTTATGTATTTGTCCTCATCATTCAACTGAAATTTTAAAAGAAGGGTGTCGATTTTATTCGGTTATTATGTATATTAATTATACATGAAAACCAAAAAAATATTAATATTAATTTAATGAATTTTACTATCGTGATGATAACCTCTGATGATACTATCGTGATAATCAGCCGTTTTAAAATGATGACGCGGTAAACTATTCGAGTGACGAGCAATTCGCGCGAGTCGCGCGGCTCGTTCGCATGGGCGACGTTTTTGCGTGAAAGAGTAACAAACATATGTATGTTTGTTACTCTTTCACGCGTCCTTTCAAACTATTACACTATTAGTAGGATTAATGTATCTTAACTAGTAAGTGGTTTAAATAATCAAAAACTTACATTTATATTTATTATTATTTATTGAACACAAACATCAAAATTAAAAACTACTGAAATCTAAATATTGCTCAAAACCTATTTGCTCAGTAGAATCATCCTGCGGTAGTCGTAACTCAAGACTTTCTCCTTCCTGTTTTTTTTCAATTTCTGTCTTTTTTGTTTCTTCTATTTCTCTGTTTTCATTTTCTTTATTTTTCGTCATTGGTTTCTTTTTTTTTAAAACTACATACTCAGGTTCGCGTATCGGTCTCTTTCGAGTATGCCGTGGGTCGACGAGCTCTGGTAAAAGACAATCATTGTAAAATGATAATAGATGGGGTTCCATGTTTGTCTGCCAATAATTATCATCTTTGAGAATAATCTCTGTCTTTATTTTGTTTTCTCCGTACCATACAGCTAATAAGCACTTTTCAGCTTTACAAATATGCATTTGACCTTGGGCTTGCATGTACCAATCTGATTTAGTGTTTACAATCACGGTTTCAGCTTTTTTATCATAACGCCAGAAATGCATTTTGCCCTCACGAATAGCAGCGTCGATGCCCATTTTGTATGGTGCAATAGGGCATTTTACTTCTATTATCATATTTTCATCAGTTATGCCATCGGGTGTTGCACCTAAAAATGGGTACTTTTCATCAATAAAAAGCCCACATTCTTTTATTTGCAACTTTTTTAAGCAAGCTAGCTGCTCTAATGCTGCTTTTTCATTTTTTTTGCCATGGCTTATTGATGAGACGTGGTCTATGTTTGGTTTATATATCATGTTTCTCACCATACTAGCGCAGCTATTCGTTTTTTTTCTTTTGACTACTTTGCCGAAATTGGACGCAGTCAAAAGATTTCTCCTGAGCTCCAACCATTCTCCGCTCTCACTTTGGAGCACTGTTCTTTGCTCTATTGCTTTGCGCTCTTCCTCAGTTTTTTCTAAATTTTTAAGAAAAGCTTCTTTTGCAAGCTCAAAAGAGTTTGGATCTAAATCAGGTTGATCAGCATTTTCCCCGTAGTCAAAATCAATTTTCTTACAAAATAATGTCCGGTTCTTTTTTTTTTTGAAGGTGTTATTATAAGTTCTCCTGTTTTTTGTTTTTCCTTCATATTGCTTTATTTTGGCTAAGGGACTCGTTTGATGTATTGTTTTATGAACAGTTGTAAGTATTTTTCCGGAGTTGAACGATACTACTGCTCCTGAACATCTCGCTTGATAAGACCTCTTGAGAGCGTAATTGACTCTCTTGCCCCCTACGAATTTGGCAATTACGCCATTAAAGCTTTCTACAATGTTGCTATGAACGTTTTCGATCAAGCTTCTGGATTTTGAAGATATATTGCTAATCAAATGTCGCATCTGGTTCCAAAGGCGTGTATTAATTATTGTATCTTTTGATTCTTCTGTAGAATTTTCGCTGCAAATTTCTCTGTTGCAAGAATTGTGATGGTCAAACCCGTGATGAATGGCATTAGTGATGTCTCGATGAAGGTTTTTAATTTTTTCTGACTGATCACAACTTGTCGAGCCGTGATATTCAATGGAGTCACAAATATATTTTCTTGCTTTTAAAATTTTTTTTGTGTTTAAGGTTTTTCTTTCTGCTATACAAAATTTTGTGTCAGTTTTTAACGATTGAAGTTTGTTACAAAAATTTCTTAATATATGGTTTTTGCAGCCAATTTTTTCAACCGTAATGGAAGGATATGGTCGTGTTTCTAATATTTTAGCATATGTGCTACTATCTCCATCAGCTATAAATCTTCCATAGATAACCCCATGCATCGCCACAGACTGCTTGAAGCCTTCAGCTATAATTGTGGACTCCATGGCTGTGGAAGACCCAGTATAATTTTTGAAACATTCATGTGGCACAACTGTATCTTTCCGCTTTTCAGCTCTGGCGCAGATACAACAGTATTTGTTTTTGACACCCATGAACAAAACTTGACGGAATCGTCGCCCTATTATAGTGGCAGCCCCAGATAAAGCCGAATAATTGGTTTTGTATGACCGCTTACTCCAACAGCCATCTAAGATAACATCAATGATTGGTATGCCGTCCTTAGTTACCCTACCGTCTTTGATAGCTGCTTCTTTCTCCCGTTCCCCAGCTTTTTTCATTTCTTCCCAAGCTGTGACCTCCCACTCATCACAAACTTCATCTTGCACAATTTTAAATTTATAATCCGACATTGACGGCAAATCCAGAGCTGCAGAAAACTGCTTCAATTCTACGCTCCCACAACCAGCTGCCATCATACCAGCCACTGCCATTTTGTTTAACTTTTCAGTTGAATTCTGTATTTTGAATTGTTTTTTACATAAAGAACAAGTAAATGTGAACTCAGAAACCAGACCAGATGTTTTTTCGGATGTTAACTCCATGGCGGAAAGACCGCATTGAAACAATGACTCATGGTTCGATATTTTCACTAACTCTTCATAAAAGTGTTTCATATCCACTACTCTATGGCCACTTACAGCATCCGAGGAATCGAACTCCTGAAATAATAAAAACAATGTTGGTTTCGCCTATCATCACAACAATCCAGTTAGTATACTGCTTATCTAGTCCTGTTATCAAGTCCATCACACAAACATTTGTGTGATATGCACTCAGGTGTTTGTTCTGTGTCTGTGTATATATTTATATAAGGTATGTACTCAGTATGTATGTACATATGTTTATCAGCTGTATGGACACTATAGTACAATTGCAAGCTTAGTTTAGGATCAGATGGCTGTGTGAGAAAGATGTCTTACAGCATTAATTTATTTAAATGACGACTACGATCAATAAAACGAAAACAAAATCGAAATCGGTCTAGTTGTTTTGGAGTTATCGAGTAACCTAGATAAATGTATATTGAGGACTAATCCCGAACCTTTTCATTTTTGAAAGTCGGTTGAAAAGATTGAGAACAAATAAAGGTAACTTGGTTACCTTAAAAATAGATAACTAAAAGAAAGATGTTAGGTTATAATTTTGGTAAAGCATTTGTATGACTTAATTAAAAAAAGAACTTAGGAAAAAAGTTACTCACAACATCTTCAAACTCTACTGCGTATGTTAGTTCTTCAAGTTCTTCATGAACAATAGGCGACTCCATTCTTTTTTGTTCTGACGAGCCGTCATTGGTGTTTGCAACACTGGACTCTGATGTGGATTGTTCGATCAGTCTGTAAATAAAATATGGTAAATTGTGACATACCTACAAATTTAAAACGATAAAGCGATTCCGTGATAATGATAGGAAACTCAAAACAAGAAGGTATTGAATTGTAGAACGATTATTTTACCCAGTACTATTTTGCGTTGAGTTGGTGAACTGTGCTAATTCATCTAAATTCAGTAGCGTAAGTCCTGTTGATTCCACTGAGCTGCTTTCTGCTTCTTTTCTTTTCCTGCTGTAAAATGACAGAATTCATAAATCAGACTTGTCCGTACCTATGTATGTAGGCAGTGACATTATAGTTGACAGAAACAATAACAATCAAAGCTGGATATTGATCGCAAAATTGTATTTAAAAAGCAAAATAATGGATAGCACTGACCTTTTTATGACCATCTCTCGAGCTCTCGCCTTCATATACTCCGAATGTTTTCTTTTATTCATTTTTAATCTCTTTGTTTTACCCATATTTACGTATTACAATTTAAAATGTAGCGCACGAAATTTGCCAGCGTTGTTAGAGCGAACAACACACGTCCAACGTCGACAGAAGTCACCGGAGCACTGAGTGAGCGCGACGGAATTACTTTAGATACGCGTAACATGGGATGCAGTACAGGCAGAGACGGCTAGGGTAAACAAAGTGTGCGTTGAAATACAATTAAATGCTTTAAAAAAAAACTAGGCACTGTATGAATAATCTGAATTCAAGGATTCTCAGTACGATTGATATCTATCTATAAATCAAAATTCATCCACTAACTTTTATTCGTTTAGGGATACGAGGAGAAAATTTGAGAAATTGGAGGTAACTTTAGATTTTTTTTCTATCGAGAAAATGTTATGCAATCATGTTTTCCAATTCAGCGTTCTTAGACAGCAGTATAAAGTAAAACATATCTTAAAATGAAGTCTCTAATGTGTGTAGTTACAAGGTGGGACTGATTAGAAAAACGCCATTATTTTCGAAACAGCCGGTTAAAGGTGGGCTAAAGCTAGCTAAAGGCTATGGGGGAGGCCTATGTTTAATGGGGGAGGCATTTAAGGGATAGGGAGATTGTTCACCAGTAGATGTCCTACGGCTGAGATGATGATGATGAAAGGTAGCTTGCAAGTACAAAACCTGTTACGTACTGACACAAAGACATACTGTAAATAATGTTTACTTCGAAACAATCGAAGTTTTTTAATCATAAATAATCATCCTACCTATCTAATACTATAAACGCAAAATTGACAATGTTTGTTTGTTTGTTACGCTTTCATACCTAAACGGCAGAACATATCCAATGGAATCTGGCAAGGAGATAAATAATATCCCGGGGAAGGACATAGGATACTTTTAGATCATCATTCATCACCACGCGTGTGAAAACGTGGGGCGCAGCTAGTCGTTTTATAATGACTAAAACATCTTAGCATAACGATAACTTTCGTATGTCTGTTTCTAAGAAATAAAGACATTAAAGTCGTGCTGATCTAAAGGAACACTGGAGACTTAGAAACAATTAAATCGTATAGATTGTGAACTAAAATATACTCTGCTTCATCATGTAATGCCAAAATATAAAATATGTCGAAGCCGTCGCGGAAATATTAAATAACAAGGTTCCGAACTGACAAGGTACTTAAATGACTAGGGAACGTTCCGATAATTAATAATCATAATTTTGTTATTTTATCAATAAAGCTACTCTTCACATACAGACTCCGGCATCTGTGGTATTTTAACTTAAGTTTTTTTTATAGAACAATTAAATCATCAATAATTTCATTGGTAACAGTTTTACTTATACAGGTCAAACAAATGTAAATCTTACATAATGTTTCATATAGTCCAAGGTACTTTCGTACATATAAAGTGTCAAATTATCTTATACCTAATTAAAAAATAAATAATAAAAATGTGTTTAAAAATAACAATTTGCACATTAAATGAAATCAAATTAAATAAAACAACAAAACATAATCACATAATAAATATAAGAACATTTTACATATTATGTATAAATTCATCAAAGTCGTAGACTGCTCGATAAGCCAGCGTTTCAATCTAGTTTTGAAGCAGCTTTATTATATCATAGCAGTTAAAATATAACCGTAGCATACCAAGGAGATAGATCAAAGACTAGATAAACCTATGTACCTACCTAAAGTATGCCACTGAATAAGGTATTGGAAGAAGAAGATTAGCCAGTTGAAGTGGCAGTGGGCAGGGCACATAGCACGCAGAACAGATGGCCGATGGGGCCGAAAGGTTCTGGAGTGGAGACCACGGACCGGCAAGCGCAGCGTAGGTCGTCCACCGACACGGTGGACAAACGACCTGATAATGGTCGCAGGACGACGTTGGATGCAGGCCGCTTCCGACCGGTCCTTTTGGAAAATTATAGGGGAGGCATATGTTCAGCAGTGGACATTCTACGGCTGATATGATGGTGAGAAGATAAATAAGGTATTTACGAGAAGACTCATTAGAGTTCTGACTAGACCAGTCTTAGAAACCTGTGTGAAGTTGGCAGCCAAACTCAGCAGCCATTATAAACCGACCAAATTAAGATGTCGCGTGTGGCGGGTGGGTTATTCCGGTGGATTTGACCATGTTCCGGAACTTGTTTTGGAATGAATCATACCTCGTTAGAAAGCTACTGAAACGATCTTTCAGACGTAGTATTCAGAAATTACTCGCGACATTTCAGAAACTCGCAAATCAGAAATAACTACTGCAATAGTTTGGCTGCTGGCTTATTACGGTTGTTTTGACCATGTTCCGGGACCTGTTTTGGAATGAATCATACCTCGTTAGAAAGCTACTGAAACGATCTTTCAGACGTAGTATTCAGAAATTACTCGCGACATTTCAGAAACTCGCAAATCAGAAATAACTACTGCAATAGTTTGGCTGCTGGCTTATTACGGTTGTTTTGACCATGTTCCGGGACCTGTTTTGGAATGAATCATACCTCGTTAGAAAGCTACTGAAACGATCTTTCAGACGTAGTATTCAGAAATTACTCGCGACATTTCAGAAACTCGCAAATCAGAAATAACTACTGCAATAGTTTGGCTGCTGGCTTATTACGGTTGTTTTGACCATGTTCCGGGACCTGTTTTGGAATGAATCATACCTCGTTAGAAAGCTACTGAAACGATCTTTCAGACGTAGTCTTCAGAAATTACTCGCGACATTTCAGAAACTCGCAAATCAGAAATAACTTCTGCGAGAGGTTTGGCTGCGGGCTTATTACGGTTGTTTTAACCATGTTCCGGGACCTGTTTTGGAATGAATCATACCTCGTTAGAAAGCTACTGAAACGATCTTTCAGACGTAGTATTCAGAAATTACTCGCGACATTTCAGAAACTCGCAAATCAGAAATAACTACTGCATTAGTTTGGCTGCTGGCTTATTACGGTTGTTTTGACCATGTTCCGGGACCTGTTTTGGAATGAATCATACCTCGTTAGAAAGCTACTGAAACGATCTTTCAGACGTAGTATTCAGAAATTACTCGCGACATTTCAGAAACTCGCAAATCAGAAATAACTACTGCAATAGTTTGGCTGCTGGCTTATTACGGTTGTTTTGACCATGTTCCGGGACCTGTTTTGGAATGAATCATACCTCGTTAGAAAGCTACTGAAACGATCTTTCAGACGTAGTATTCAGAAATTACTCGCGACATTTCAGAAACTCGCAAATCAGAAATTACTACTGCAATAGTTTGGCTGCTGGCTTATTACGGTTGTTTTGACCATGTTCCGGGACCTGTTTTGGAATGAATCATACCTCGTTAGAAAGCTACTGAAACGATCTTTCCGACGTAGTCTTCAGAAATTACTCGCGACATTTCAGAAACTCGCAAATCAGAAATAACTACTGCAATAGTTTGGCTGCTGGCTTATTACGGTTGTTTTAACCATGTTCCGGGAACTGTTTTGGAATGAATCATACCTCGTTAGAAAGCTACTGAAACGATCTTTCAGACGTAGTATTCAGAAATTACTCGCGACATTTCAGAAACTCGCAAATCAGAAATAACTACTGCAATAGTTTGGCTGCTGGCTTATTACGGTTGTTTTGACCATGTTCCGGGACCTGTTTTGGAATGAATCATACCTCGTTAGAAAGCTACTGAAAAGATCTTTCAGACGTAGTATTCAGAAATTACTCGCGACATTTCAGAAACTCGCAAATAAGAAATAACTACTGCAATAGTTTGGCTGCTGGCTTATTACGGTTGTTTTGACCATGTTCCGGGACCTGTTTTGGAATGAATGATACCTCTTTAGAAAGCTACTGAAACGATCTTTTAGACGTAGTCTTCAGAAATTACTCGCGACATTTCAGAAACTCGCAAATCAGAAATAACTACTGCAATAGTTTGGCTGCTGGCTTATTACGGTTGTTTTGACCATGTTCCGGGACCTGTTTTGGAATGAATCATACCTCGTTAGAAAGCTACTGAAACGATCTTTCAGACGCAGTATTCAGAAATTACTCGCGACATTTCAGAAACTCGCAAATCAGAAATAACTACTGAAATAGTTTGGCTGCTGGCTTATTACGGTTGTTTTGACCATGTTCCGGGACCTGTTTTGGAATGAATCATACCTCGTTAGAAAGCTACTGAAACGATCTTTCAGACGTAGTATTCAGAAATTACTCGCGACATTTCAGAAACTCGCAAATCAGAAATAACTACTGCAATAGTTTGGCTGCTGGCTTATTACGGTTGTTTTGACCATGTTCCGGGACCTGTTTTGGAATGAATTATACCTCGTTAGATAGCTACTGAAACGATCTTTCAGACGTAGTATTCAGAAATTACTCGCGACATTTCAGAAACTCGCAAATCAGAAATAACTACTGCAATAGTTTGGCTGCTGGCTTATTACGGTTGTTTTGACCATGTTCCGGGACCTGTTTTGGAATGAATCCTCGTTAGAAAGCTACTGAAACGATCTTTCGGACGTAGTATTCAGAAATTACTCGCGACATTTCAGAAACTCGCAAATCAGAAATAACTACTGCAATAGTTTGGCTGCTGGCTTATTACGGTTGTTTTGACCATGTTCCGGGACCTGTTTTGGAATGAATCATACCTTGTTAGAAAGCTACTGAAACGATCTTTCAGACGTAGTATTCAGAAATTACTCGCGACATTTCAGAAACTCGCAAATCAGAAATAACTACTGCAATAGTTTGGCTGCTGGCTTATTACGGTTGTTTTGACCATGTTCCGGGACCTGTTTTGGAATGAATCATACCTCGTTAGAAAGCTACTGAAACGATCTTTCAGACGTAGTATTCAGAAATTACTCGCGACATTTCAGAAACTCGCAAATCAGAAATAACTTCTGCGAGAGGTTTGGCTGCGGGCTTATTACGGTTGTTTTGACCATGTTCCGGGACTTGTTTTGGAATGAATCTTACCTCGTTAGAAAGCTACTGAAACGATCTTTCAGACGTAGTCTTCAGAAATTACTCGCGACATTTCAGAAACTCGCAAATCAGAAATAACTACTGCAATAGTTTGGCTGCTGGCTTATTACGGTTGTTTTGACCATGTTCCGGGACCTGTTTTGGAATGAATCATACCTCGTTAGAAAGCTACTGAAACGATCTTTCAGACGTAGTATTCAGAAATTACTCGCGACATTTCAGAAACTCGCAAATCAGAAATAACTACTGCAATAGTTTGGCTGCTGGCTTATTACGGTTGTTTTGACCATGTTCCGGGACCTGTTTTGGAATGAATCATACCTTGTTAGAAAGCTACTGAAACGATCTTTCAGACGTAGTATTCAGAAATTACTCGCGACATTTCAGAAACTCGCAAATCAGAAATAACTACTGCAATAGTTTGGCTGCTGGCTTATTACGGTTGTTTTGACCATGTTCCGGGACCTGTTTTGGAATGAATCATACCTCGTTAGAAAGCTACTGAAACGATCTTTCAGACGTAGTATTCAGAAATTACTCGCGACATTTCAGAAACTCGCAAATCAGAAATAACTTCTGCGAGAGGTTTGGCTGCGGGCTTATTACGGTTGTTTTGACCATGTTCCGGGACTTGTTTTGGAATGAATCTTACCTCGTTAGATAGCTGCTGAAACGATCTTTCAGACGTAGTATTCAGAAATTACTCGCGACATTTCAGAAACTCGCAAATCAGAAATAACTACTGCAATAGTTTGGCTGCCGGGTCAATCCGGTTCTTTTGACCATGTTCCGGGAGCTGTTTTGGAATGAATCACACCTCGTTAGAAAGCTACTGAAACGATCTTTCAGACGTAGTATTCAGAAATTACTCGCGACATTTCAGACAGCCGCAAATCTTGTAAACTTTACAGTAGGTATTGTTCCAATAGATACCGAATTATAAAAGTTGGTATCAGTTGTCTTGGATTTCAAAAAGAATATTATTTTCGTGATCGGCACCCCTGCTAACCTTGAAAACGTCACCCATGTGACCCATGTCCATAGTCAGCGTCTACTCAACTAGGTACCTACCTATATACCTACTAATCGATTAACCAGTGCTAGATATTCCATGCTTAGAACTTTAGGTAGTATTACGTGGCACTGGACTGCGCTCATCACCCCGAGCTGAGTCATTGATGTTTGATTTGAACCTTCACCTAGTAATTAAAACGCCGTGCCAATAAGTGCCGACAGTCGGCGCATCGTTTGTCGGCACTTATCAAAGATCACTAGAAGACACGTGTAAGGGCTAGCGCGCACTGCCTTGAGGTTCGTAATGAACACAGACACGGGCCCACGCACTGCGTTGAAATAAACGCACACACATGCGGTGAATGATGTTATATCGACATCTGCATCGAACAAGGTTGTAACATTAGTTTAGTATTTTTCTAGAAGTAACCAAAAAGTGATAGTTCGGGTTTGAATATTATTTTCAAAAAAATTATCATGTTTGACGAAAAGTTAAACTGTACATGAATTTTACAACTCTAAATACGTAATTTTGATACATGTGTATCTTAAAATAAACTGTTTGAAGCTGAGATAGCAACAGTTACATACAAGCCAAGGTTTTTGACTACTTCAACAGTAATAAGGTTGTATCTAGCAAGTTACTACCTTGTCAGTGTTGAAAGGTATTACTTACACAGGAAGTAAGTAATGATGCATGCAAAATTAATCTCAATCTAAATATATAAACATGTTTATATATTTTTTATTGACATAACCACTAATTCTTGCTAGAACTTTTAATTAAACAGTATTCTAAGTCAGTTAAATCTAACTAAAATAGTATTTTACCAATATCCATCTTATCACATTTTCTTATAGTCTAACAATAATCAACGTGCCTATTTATCTACTAGTAGCTTTTAGACTTCTGTTTCTTCCGGAGTGAATATGACTATTACCACCTTTTTCGACTGGCTATTTTAAAAACTACTAATACTAGAGATACGTCGATGTTACTGTCGTGTAGAATTTTTCACTGACATTACGCCTATGATGGTATCAACACAAGATAGTTTTCTTAAGTCAACTTAGTTCCAGACTGTCTGGCAACGACGCAGCGCTTGTCCAACATTTCATCTTGGGCTCAGAAACTGCAGAACATATACTGGAACGAGAGTTAAAAACAAGAATGGTGAATCTTTTTATTTGAAAGTATTGTTTTTTTTTTTTCTCTATTAAAAATGGAAAATCAGTAATTGTATATTAATTTAAATTAACTCGTGCGACGTTGCCGCTTCGCCACCCACGCGAACGAGACAAGTAGCGAGCGACATAATATGTTATAATAATATGTTGATCCCTTTTTGACAACTAGGATTCAGATATGTTCGTGTTCTTTTAATCTTGTCAATGTGGTTAATGTCGTTGTGCGAGTTGTGTACTATAGCTATAGGTAGGTATAGTATAAAATGTTCCACGTTTAAACATCATATTCAAGGAGTAAAACGTATCTTTTGTTAATCTCATTGTATGCGGTAAAGTTATCGCTGCAAATTTGCGGTGAGTACAGTGAAGGTACAAATTTTGTATTGCATAGATGTATGTAGAACGTATGTACCCAATACCGTTTAAGTATCCTTTTTTACTTAATAATTAATATATGCGAATAGCGACTCTTGTATAGTAGTCTATAGCGATGTGGTGTATAGGGCCCACAGCTGTAACTTGAATACGTACAAAACGTACGTTAGTTTCGCCGCAGTACGTGGACCCGTGACTGCGTTTATTCGGCGTCCGGACGGTAGAATAAACGCACCGAATTCCACCGCAAGGCAGTGAGCGCTAGCCCTAATATCATGTCATGCGATTAGTGCTGGGGTATAAGAGTTATCACTAATCGATTGAGGAGACACTAGACTCGGATTTTATAATTCGATGTGGAAAATTATAATACTTATAATAATAGTGACTTTGAGATTATGTCTTAAACTGAAAAATATTTACCGCGCGCCTTAATGTAAAACAATCTTGCGTTCTCTAAAGCCTGCTAAAAAGTCAGCGATGACATAATTATGTCTATCTTTAAGGATAAAATGCAACATATATATCTATTTTAATTCTTAGAAAAGTGGGCAATTAAATGCGGTAATTGGAAAACTATAGTTTTCCGTTAACTATAGTTAAATACTGCATTTGAATAAATGTATTTATTCAAATGCGGTATTAATCCTTATTATTTTAAATAAGTAAGACGCTGTAGACATTTTATGCACATTATGTTACCTCTTTACACCATATAATTTAAACGAATATCTTAGAAGTATAGAACATCGCAATAGGATTACGGATGCGAGAATAAATTGTGTAAAAGGAAAGATGAATAATTAAGTATATATATATATATATATATATATATATATATATATATATATATATATATATATATAAACTGGCTGGTGCCCGCGACTTTGTCTGCGCAGCATTAGTAGCTTTCGAGTAGCTTATTATCTTCTTCAAGGCAAGATCTACCTTTATACCAAAATGTCATAAAATATGTAAATGGTCAAACGCAATTGCTATAATGGTATTATATGAGTAAATTTATTATTGAAATACTTAATATATCAATCAGTACACATTAATAATAAAAAACAGGACTTTCATACATACAAATATAAAATTTTGAAATTTACAGAGATAAAAATACACATCCTCGGACGGGATTCGAACCCGCGTCTTCCGACAATCCGTGTCAGACGACATGACCATCTAAGCCACCGAGGCTCGTCTTATTCCAGAAATCCCCTTAACTGATTCCCTGCTACGGGAATTTCTGGACTTTTTGTCCAAAAATCCCCTGCGCGTCGTCTTCTGAAGTCGGAAGGGGATAATTGGACAAACATTCTATAAATTCCCTTAACCATTCAATTGGACAAAAAGACCAGTTATCCCCTTAACCAGTTATTTGCAATAAAATTAAAAAAATACATACAAATCACAAAATCGTAATCGTATAAAAAATAAAAATAATCAAAACCAACAATTTTCACCAGGATATATGCACCGAATTTTATTATAAAAACTTTCATATCACTGTCACCATCATCATCATCAGCAAGTATCAATCCACTGCTGGTCATAACCCTCTCCTAATGCACGCCACTGAGGCCGATCTTTTCGGCTAATATAATAAGCAACGCGCACAAGTTTCATACGACGTTTTTCAACACACTTACTTGCTTGAAAAAAACTTCAGGTATTTCTTTATTTATTAAAACAATTATTGAAGGTACAATTGGTAAAATTATAGGCTAACGCTTTGCTATTAAAAACATCATTATTTTGCTCTTGCGAGACTGGAGTAAATGTTGGAGATTGCGCATTGTTCTCGTAGGGAGTAAGAAAAAGTGTTTCATCATTGTTATGAGTAGTAGATACTATTATTTAACTTTTATCTACCACCCGAAGCCCTAAATCTACCTATTTTCGATACCACGTCTTATTGAAAATAATTTTGACATTAAACTTAGTTATGCGTGTAACAGAACCAGTAACGTCCACGTCTTTGGTTTCTACTTTCTGCGCAGGATGCGAGCAAAGTAAAAACCAAAGACGTGGACGTGAGCATTCACTAAAAATAAAGAACATTAACAGCTCGTGACAATCTCACGAAACGAAGGTGTCACTGTCAACATTGTCAACTGCTCATGGTATGTGCATGGAAATTTGACTACAATTTCGTTGGTTTACTTAATTCTGTTTATGTCATTCGTTGATAATGACGCTGATCATTGTTCCATAACCGACCAATCTTAGCTTATTTTCTAATCTATATACGTGGTACTGGCGGCATTGCGGCAATCCCACAGAGGTAATTTATTTGAAAATGTTAAAGTTGAATCTACTATTTTAACGTGGGATTTTATTTTGATTTGTTGTGTTGTGACTTTTAATAAAAATGTACATTTTAGAACTTTAATTTGAATATACTAAACAGTAATAACTAAATAGAGGCGAATTACATGATAATGGCGGAGACGAAACACGGAGTCAAAGTGTTCGATCCCTAACGTGAGTTATGCCGGTTAATAATAATAGTTTAACGGTGTCAACGGTCAGTAGCTACTCGTATTATTAGTAACCGGCAAAAGACTCTGAGATTAGCTCAGCTCTAGCTAGTAACCCAGCTCGGAACACTTGAACATTTTATAAAAGCATGTATAAATATTAAAAAACATTTTGTTTAATTTTGATAAATCTTTTGTTTTACGTTGTCATATATATATATATATATATATATATATATATATATATATATATATATATAATTATATTAATTATAAATAAAACTTTAGAGGTAGATCTACCGTTTTTTCCATGACATTCTACCAACTTCTACCGATTTTTAGGACTTAATCTACCAATTTTCCAAAATGTGGGTTGACAACACTGGTCGTCATGTTCTCTATATTTTTACACAACATGCGATAAAAACACGATAATTTTGCAGTAAATATAGGATATTTCTTAGACTACGGATCTGGCAACACTGCTCAAGAACATCACAGGCGCCGACAAAGATACGCCGACTCTGCGTGTCTTTGTCGCCACGCTTTTCTAAATGCCGATCCACGTGCAAGTGCAGGGGGTCTAGCACGAATAACTGCGTATGAACTGCAATTTATCTAGGGCAACTGTGACAAAGACACCTCAAAGTTTGTACGCCGAAGCGTGACGTAGGTAGGTATTGACGTTTACAGTACGAATACTTTTTCAGAAAATTGCTTGTGCTATGGACTCAGGTAGGACTTTCTGTAATCTGTGGTGCACTACAAATGTCTATAAAAATGCGTTGATACTGGTAAAGTGAGAAGTGTGTAGAAAATTCAATAACCCACTAACATTTACTTACCTAGGTACCTAAATTTAGAATCCCATCGCGGTACCTAGGCCGTAGAAAACTTAAGTACCTACCTATTAACTAGGACGAGTAAGTTGTTTTATGCAATTAGGTAATTGAAGATACTGGCAAGTCGCGCACCTGATGATAAACAGTAGGTACGTTTCATGATAGTTGCAAACAATAATGCTCAAGCATTACTGTATTAGGGTTTAGGGTGTGACAGTCGCTGTAGCAAGTGGAATTACCTACTAGATGAAGGTTCACTTTACTTGACTCGCGGTGATGAGCGAAGTTCAGTGCCACGTAATAGTACCTACCTACAGTTCTAAGCCATGGATGGAACTGAATATCTCTGGCACTGCGGTGGTGCCAACCAAGACGGCCTCATGCACAAGAATCCTACCGCCTAGCAGGTACCTATCTACCTGAGTCAGCCTTCCTCGGCTCGTATATACCTAAATAAAAATCGATTATTAGGTATACCTAGTTGAGTAGACGCTGACTATGGACATGGGTCACATGGGTGACGTTTTCTAGGTTAGCAGGGGTGCCGATCACGAAAATAATATTCTTTTTGAAATCCAAGACAACTGATACCAACTTTTATAATTCGGTATCTATTGGAACAATACCTACTGTAAAGTTTACAAGATTTGCGGCTGTCTGAAATGTCGCGAGTAATTCCTGAATACTACGTCTGAAAGATCGTTTCAGTAGCTTTCTAACGAGGTATGATTCATTCCAAAACAGGTCCCGAAACATGGTCAAAACAACCGTAATAAGCCAGCAGCCAAACTATTGCAGTAGTTATTTCTGATTTGCGAGTTTCTGAAATGTCGCGAGTAATTTCTGAATACTACGTCTGAAAGATCGTTTCAGCAGCTATCTAACGAGGTAAGATTCATTCCAAAACAAGTCCCGGAACATGGTCAAAACAACCGTAATAAGCCCGCAGCCAAACCTCTCGCAGAAGTTATTTCTGATTTGCGAGTTTCTGAAATGTCGCGAGTAATTTCTGAATACTACGTCTGAAAGATCGTTTCAGTAGCTTTCTAACGAGGTATGATTCATTCCAAAACAGGTCCCGGAACATGGTCAAAACAACCGTAATAAGCCAGCAGCCAAACTATTGCAGTAGTTATTTCTGATTTGCGAGTTTCTGAAATGTCGCGAGTAATTTCTGAATACTACGTCTGAAAGATCGTTTCAGTAGCTTTCTAACGAGGTATGATTCATTCCAAAACAGGTCCCGAAACATGGTCAAAACAACCGTAATAAGCCAGCAGCCAAACTATTGCAGTAGTTATTTCTGATTTGCGAGTTTCTGAAATGTCGCGAGTAATTTCTGAATACTACGTCTTAAAGATCGTTTCAGCAGCTATCTAACGAGGTAAGATTCATTCCAAAACAAGTCCCGGAACATGGTCAAAACAACCGTAATAAGCCCGCAGCCAAACCTCTCGCAGAAGTTATTTCTGATTTGCGAGTTTCTGAAATTTCGCGAGTAATTTCTGAATACAACGTCTGAAAGATCGTTTCAGTAGCTTTCTAACGAGGTATGACTCATTCCAAAACAGGTCCCGGAACATGGTCAAAACAACCGTAATAAGCCAGCAGCCAAACTATTGCAGTAGTTATTTCTGATTTGCGAGTTTCTGAAATGTCGCGAGTAATTTCTGAATACTACGTCCGAAAGATCGTTTCAGTAGCTTTCTAACGAGGTATGATTCATTCCAAAACAGGTCCCGGAACATGGTCAAAACAACCGTAATAAGCCAGCAGCCAAACTATTGCAGTAGTTATTTCTGATTTGCGAGTTTCTGAAATGTCGCGAGTAATTTCTGAATACTACGTCTGAAATATCGTTTCAGTAGCTTTCTAACGAGGTACGATTCATTCCAAAACAGATCCCGGAACATGGTCAAAACAACCGTAATAAGCCAGCAGCCAAACTATTGCAGTAGTTATTTCTGATTTGCGAGTTTCTGAAATGTCGCGAGTAATTTCTGAATACTACGTCTGAAAGATCGTTTCAGTAGCTATCTAACGAGGTAAGATTCATTCCAAAACAAGTCCCGGAACATGGTCAAAACAACCGTAATAAGCCCGCAGCCAAACCTCTCGCAGAAGTTATTTCTGATTTGCGAGTTTCTGAAATGTCGCGAGTAATTTCTGAATACAACGTCTAAAAGATCGTTTCAGTAGCTTTCTAACGAGGTATGATTCATTCCAAAACAGGTCCCGGAACATGGTCAAAACAACCGTAATAAGCCAGCAGCCAAACTATTGCAGTAGTTATTTCTGATTTGCGAGTTTCTGAAATGTCGCGAGTAATTTCTGAATACTACGTCTTAAAGATCGTTTCAGCAGCTATCTAACGAGGTAAGATTCATTCCAAAACAAGTCCCGGAACATGGTCAAAACAACCGTAATAAGCCCGCAGCCAAACCTCTCGCAGAAGTTATTTCTGATTTGCGAGTTTCTGAAATTTCGCGAGTAATTTCTGAATACAACGTCTGAAAGATCGTTTCAGTAGCTTTCTAACAAGGTATGATTCATTCCAAAACAGGTCCCGGAACATGGTCAAAACAACCGTAATAAGCCAGCAGCCAAACTATTGCAGTAGTTATTTCTGATTTGCGAGTTTCTGAAATGTCGCGAGTAATTTCTGAATACTACGTCCGAAAGATCGTTTCAGTAGCTTTCTAACGAGGTATGATTCATTCCAAAACAGGTCCCGGAACATGGTCAAAACAACCGTAATAAGCCAGCAGCCAAACTATTGCAGTAGTTATTTCTGATTTGCGAGTTTCTGAAATGTCGCGAGTAATTTCTGAATACTACGTCTTAAAGATCGTTTCAGCAGCTATCTAACGAGGTAAGATTCATTCCAAAACAAGTCCCGGAACATGGTCAAAACAACCGTAATAAGCCCGCAGCCAAACCTCTCGCAGAAGTTATTTCTGATTTGCGAGTTTCTGAAATTTCGCGAGTAATTTCTGAATACAACGTCTGAAAGATCGTTTCAGTAGCTTTCTAACGAGGTATGATTCATTCCAAAACAGGTCCCGGAACATGGTCAAAACAACCGTAATAAGCCAGCAGCCAAACTATTGCAGTAGTTATTTCTGATTTGCGAGTTTCTGAAATGTCGCGAGTAATTTCTGAATACTACGTCTGAAAGATCGTTTCAGTAGCTTTCTAACGAGGTATGATTCATTCCAAAACAGGTCCCGGAACATGGTCAAAACAACCGTAATAAGCCAGCAGCCAAACTATTGCAGTAGTTATTTCTGATTTGCGAGTTTCTGAAATGTCGCGAGTAATTTCTGAATACTACGTCTTAAAGATCGTTTCAGCAGCTATCTAACGAGGTAAGATTCATTCCAAAACAAGTCCCGGAACATGGTCAAAACAACCGTAATAAGCCCGCAGCCAAACCTCTCGCAGAAGTTATTTCTGATTTGCGAGTTTCTGAAATTTCGCGAGTAATTTCTGAATACAACGTCTGAAAGATCGTTTCAGTAGCTTTCTAACGAGGTATGATTCATTCCAAAACAGGTCCCGGAACATGGTCAAAACAACCGTAATAAGCCAGCAGCCAAACTATTGCAGTAGTTATTTCTGATTTGCGAGTTTCTGAAATGTCGCGAGTAATTTCTGAATACTACGTCTTAAAGATCGTTTCAGCAGCTATCTAACGAGGTAAGATTCATTCCAAAACAAGTCCCGGAACATGGTCAAAACAACCGTAATAAGCCCGCAGCCAAACCTCTCGCAGAAGTTATTTCTGATTTGCGAGTTTCTGAAATTTCGCGAGTAATTTCTGAATACAACGTCTGAAAGATCGTTTCAGTAGCTTTCTAACAAGGTATGATTCATTCCAAAACAGGTCCCGGAACATGGTCAAAACAACCGTAATAAGCCAGCAGCCAAACTATTGCAGTAGTTATTTCTGATTTGCGAGTTTCTGAAATGTCGCGAGTAATTTCTGAATACTACGTCCGAAAGATCGTTTCAGTAGCTTTCTAACGAGGTATGATTCATTCCAAAACAGGTCCCGGAACATGGTCAAAACAACCGTAATAAGCCAGCAGCCAAACTATTGCAGTAGTTATTTCTGATTTGCGAGTTTCTGAAATGTCGCGAGTAATTTCTGAATACTACGTCTTAAAGATCGTTTCAGCAGCTATCTAACGAGGTAAGATTCATTCCAAAACAAGTCCCGGAACATGGTCAAAACAACCGTAATAAGCCCGCAGCCAAACCTCTCGCAGAAGTTATTTCTGATTTGCGAGTTTCTGAAATTTCGCGAGTAATTTCTGAATACAACGTCTGAAAGATCGTTTCAGTAGCTTTCTAACGAGGTATGATTCATTCCAAAACAGGTCCCGGAACATGGTCAAAACAACCGTAATAAGCCAGCAGCCAAACTATTGCAGTAGTTATTTCTGATTTGCGAGTTTCTGAAATGTCGCGAGTAATTTCTGAATACTACGTCTGAAAGATCGTTCAGTAGCTTTCTAACGAGGTATGATTCATTCCAAAACAGGTCCCGGAACATGGTCAAAACAACCGTAATAAGCCAGCAGCCAAACTATTGCAGTAGTTATTTCTGATTTGCGAGTTTCTGAAATGTCGCGAGTAATTTCTGAATACTACGTCTTAAAGATCGTTTCAGCAGCTATCTAACGAGGTAAGATTCATTCCAAAACAAGTCCCGGAACATGGTCAAAACAACCGTAATAAGCCCGCAGCCAAACCTCTCGCAGAAGTTATTTCTGATTTGCGAGTTTCTGAAATTTCGCGAGTAATTTCTGAATACAACGTCTGAAAGATCGTTTCAGTAGCTTTCTAACGAGGTATGATTCATTCCAAAACAGGTCCCGGAACATGGTCAAAACAACCGTAATAAGCCAGCAGCCAAACTATTGCAGTAGTTATTTCTGATTTGCGAGTTTCTGAAATGTCGCGAGTAATTTCTGAATACTACGTCTGAAAGATCTTTTCAGTAGCTATCTAACGAGGTAAGATTCATTCCAAAACAAGTCCCGGAACATGGTCAAAACAACCGTAATAAGCCCGCAGCCAAACCTCTCGCAGAAGTTATTTCTGATTTGCGAGTTTCTGAAATGTCGCGAGTAATTTCTGAATACAACGTCTAAAAGATCGTTTCAGTAGCTTTCTAACGAGGTATGATTCATTCCAAAACAGGTACCGGAACATGGTCAAAACAACCGTAATAAGCCAGCAGCCAAACTATTGCAGTAGTTATTTCTGATTTGCGAGTTTCTGAAATGTCGCGAGTAATTTCTGAATACTACGTCTTAAAGATCGTTTCAGCAGCTATCTAACGAGGTAAGATTCATTCCAAAACAAGTCCCGGAACATGGTCAAAACAACCGTAATAAGCCCGCAGCCAAACCTCTCGCAGAAGTTATTTCTGATTTGCGAGTTTCTGAAATTTCGCGAGTAATTTCTGAATACAACGTCTGAAAGATCGTTTCAGTAGCTTTCTAACGAGGTATGATTCATTCCAAAACAGGTCCCGGAACATGGTCAAAACAACCGTAATAAGCCAGCAGCCAAACTATTGCAGTAGTTATTTCTGATTTGCGAGTTTCTGAAATGTCGCGAGTAATTTCTGAATACTACGTCCGAAAGATCGTTTCAGTAGCTTTCTAACGAGGTATGATTCATTCCAAAACAGGTCCCGGAACATGGTCAAAACAACCGTAATAAGCCAGCAGCCAAACTATTGCAGTAGTTATTTCTGATTTGCGAGTTTCTGAAATGTCGCGAGTCATTTCTGAATACTACGTCTGAAATATCGTTTCAGTAGCTTTCTAACGAGGTACGATTCATTCCAAAACAGATCCCGGAACATGGTCAAAACAACCGTAATAAGCCAGCAGCCAAACTATTGCAGTAGTTATTTCTGATTTGCGAGTTTCTGAAATGTCGCGAGTAATTTCTGAATACTACGTCTGAAAGATCGTTTCAGTAGCTATCTAACGAGGTAAGATTCATTCCAAAACAAGTCCCGGAACATGGTCAAAACAACCGTAATAAGCCCGCAGCCAAACCTCTCGCAGAAGTTATTTCTGATTTGCGAGTTTCTGAAATGTCGCGAGTAATTTCTGAATACAACGTCTAAAAGATCGTTTCAGTAGCTTTCTAACGAGTTATGATTCATTCCAAAACAGGTCCCGGAACATGGTCAAAACAACCGTAATAAGCCAGCAGCCAAACTATTGCAGTAGTTATTTCTGATTTGCGACTTTCTGAAATGTCGCGAGTAATTTCTGAATACTACGTCTGAAAGATCGTTTCAGTAGCTTTCTAACGAGGTATGATTCATTCCAAAACAAGTTCCGGAACATGGTCAAATCCACCGGAATAACCCACCCGCCACACGCGACATCTTAATTTGGTCGGTTTATAATGGCTGCTGAGTTTGGCTGCCAACTTCACACAGGTGTCTTAGAATATTACAAGTTCGTCATGCAACTAGTTTAACAAAACAAAACCTATAATGCACATTTCAACAATGCGCTAAAATATAAAGCTATTGTAAAAAAATATATATACAGCTATTGTAAGTTATAATAAGTTAGTACATCCCTATCTACATACACATTTATAGGTAACCTATTTGTAGAGCAATGTAGCTGTTAAGCCACGCGTGTACTCGGCCCATTTGTCTTGTACTGGAGCAATGGACCTTGACGAGAACCGATGTATCACCACTGGTACAATTCTAATGGATAGTTCACAATGTATATCAGGGCGAATTCACACTGGGAGAAGACTATAAAATGAGGCTGAGATATTTTTACTACGGCAACACCAGCGCTGAACGTGTTGGAAAATGTTTGACAAATTAATCTGTCCTACTCTCATACAATGAGAGTTTTTCTCTTTCTTGCTTTTTAAATTACGAGTATTATAGCCCTTAACTTGATTGAAACTTTTGTAAGTATTGAACATTTTAATGTTATTTTGACGGTTTAACTTACGCGGTATGTATAGTCGATATCTCGACCGTTTTCGTGATCGTCCGGGCGTTTGTGACTTCGTCAGTTTTAGTAATGCATCCACCGCATTACTATAGTACGGACTTAGGCAGAACAGTGTCTCAATGACTGACATAGGTGACTGTGACTTGACTGTAACTGCTTGAATAAAAAAACTTGATACTTCTATAAATATTTACATAATTACTTACCTTAAGATAAAGACCAATTACAAAGAAAAAAGTATCTTACGTGTGTTCTGGCAGCTGTTCTTGACGGTCAGTTGTCATTCCAGATGAAATAACGGTAATATATATACACTTCTGGACTCATCTATTGGCCCACCTTGTATTTTCAGTTTCGTTTGGTCCTAGCTAAAATTTTATATTAGGTCGAGCAAAAAGTTTTTATGCAGTTTTGAACCTGGCACATTCACAATTTCATTCAATAGTCTTTTTTTGAATTTCGAACACAGAATTTAAAGAAACAAAAGACAATTTGGAGCCTGTTTGTTGATATCAAACAATCGAATACTAAGAAAACTTGGTTTTATTGGTTTACTTGGATTTAATTCTTGAAAAAGTGATTGATATCTTTGGTTTTGCAACAAACATTACTTATTCTTAACATTAAGGTGAGGTTCTATCAATAATCTATGGATACTTCACCTGAAGTCGCCGCCCAAGCTGTGGCACTTATTCAGGCCGGACTCAGCCAAAGAAACGTGAGTGCTCAACTTAATTTAAGTCGATCTGCGGTCCGAAATGTTTATCGGAGGTACCTAGAGACTGGCGGCTTTGTTCGTCGCCAAGGAAGGCCACGATCTCGGGTCACAACTGAAAGGCAGAATCGATTCATCGTGACGACCAGCTTGAGAAATCGTCACCTTACCTCCATTGAGATACAAAACCAACTTCGCGACTTCCACGGAGTATCTGTGAGCGCTCGAACTGTTCGGAGAAGGTTAAAAGAACGCGATATGGTACCACACAAGCCAGCTAATGGGCCCAAACTAACGCGAGCCCACCGAACAGCGCGCCTTCATTTCGCACGCAGTCATTTAAATTGGACACAGCAAGATTGGAGCCGTGTACTCTTTTCTGATGAGTCTAAAATTGTGTTACATGGCAATGATGGAAGGAAGAAGGTCTACCGACGTAAGGGAGAGCGTTTCGCACAATGCTGCTTTGAAGAGAGGGTTGCTTATGGCGGTGGCTCATGGACTGTCTGGGGCGGTATATCCGCGAGCGGCAAAACTCAACTTGAGGTTGTTACAGGACCACGGCTGCCAACATTAAATGCTGAAAGGTACATTCGTGAGTGCTTAGAACCTCACGTGATACCATACGCGGACTATGTGGGCCCAAATTTCCTTTTTATGCATGATAATGCAAGAGCCCATGCGGCCGGCATCGTCAGGGAATATCTTCGGGATGTGAACATCACAGTTATGGACTGGCCAGCCAGAAGCCCAGACATGAACCCTATTGAGCACATGTGGGACGAGCTAAACAGACGTGTTAGGGCTCGTCAGCCAGTTGCCCAGACGATGCAGGAGTTGAAAACTGCCATAGAAGAGGAATGGGAGATGATCCCTCAAAATTTCATAGAGCGGTTGATAAACTCTATGCCTAATCGTATGAGAGCTGTGGTAGATGCCCATGGAGGCAACACGCGTTATTAAATTAAACCTTTATTTGATAAAACATGTTTTTTATTCAAAAATCAATTGCCTTTAACAAGGCGCATATCCGACTTGTTAGGCGTAGCTCCATGTCGTATGGTATTCTGAATTCAAATTTAAAACAATACGATCGAAAAAGATGGTAAAATGTATCAGGTTTAAAACTGCATCAACAGTTTTTGTTCAATCTAGCAATCATATTTTCGGTAGGGGCCATCGAAACCTAAACTCTAAGGTGGGCCAATAGATGTGTCCAGAATATAGGTAACTGTCAAATGATATAGTTGTCAAATCCTAGCTAACATTTATAGATAAATGCTACTGTATATAAATACAGCGATTATAAAGCCTCTTCTTACACCACCTCTTCAAATTCAAACATAAGTAATGCTTTCACACTACTTTATTTCAATACGTAAGATAGAAGAAGAAGAAGTGGTAAATTCCCCCAATGTACAAACCTCTTGCAACGCTCTAGTAAAGTCAAAGGATGTAACATCTTAGCTGTTTTATGAACTGGAAGTAACGATAATTGGTGAGATCTTTTTATAGCACTGTTTCCTTGTATAGATAAGATAAAGGTTCTTAGCCAATGTATAAGGCTAGTTGACCCGCCAGCGCTCCGCTCGCTTCACCACCTTAGTTATAGGTATAACTTAGGGAAATGTTGAATAATCATTCCTTATCGGATGCTTAGAATACTCGTATTCTAAGCATCCATATAACAATAAAGGCATCAACTGCAGAAAATTCCAATTTTGTAGCCTCAGTGTTCTTACCTTGCATTGTTAAATCATTTAGTGAGGACAATAATTACATACATTATTTATATGACAATAATCAGGGATTCAAGGAAGCGGGTAAAAACTAGTTACCAAAATTTTTTAACAACGATAAACTTTATTGTGCTTGTGATATTTACTGTCGGTTATAAGCGAGTTTTAACAATATTTTTGCCGTGTAACATAGTGTAGTTCCTGTCTCACCTTTAGCCTTCTAACCAACTTACTGATGTAGATTCTGTAGGCAATGTAAGCATTCTTTAAACATAAAATCTACAAATTATGCTATTTCTTATTGCGTTCAAGCTAAAATCCAAATTAGTATAACACTACCCAATGACAGAACTAAAATTAGACATATTGGTGTCGATTCTGTAAGCATTACCTTAAACTAAAGATCTCTAAATTATGGAAGTTTTTATTCTGTTTAAGCTAAAGTCCAAATTCGTATAATACTTCCGAAAACAGCACTAAAATGAGAAATTTCTCTTCAAACGTCGCTATATTTTATATAGATTAGTCTTCATGTAACTTAGTGCTAAACTAACGTAAAAATGCCCAAAATTGAATAGAATAATCCTATTTTTAGAAATGTCATTCTTAGTGATACAAGAATTTGGATTTTAATGTTAATAAAATAAGTACTACCACAATTAAATTTAAGTTCGCTAGTTTCGTTTAGTATAGATTTTAAACAAGTGAACCATTTTCTTGTCAATTGTGTATATATTTTAGACAGATTAGTCGTCATGTAACTTGGTGCTCGCTAAACTAACGTATATTACGAGCAATAAGTCCGTGACTTGAGAAATAAAACACAGATTTGTTGATAAATAAATCATTTTATTTTTCAACGTAGTCTCCCTTGAGCTCTATACACTTTGTCCATCGCTTCTCCAATTTTTTTATCCCTTCCAAAAAATATGATTTGTCGAAGTCCTCAAAATGGGCCTTTGTTTGCGAGATGACTTCATCGTTGGAGTCAAATCTTTTTCCACCAAGCCATTTCTTCAGGTTTGGGAACAAGAAGTAGTCACCCGGAGCCTAATCTGGAGATTAGGGCGGATGAGGGAGCAATTCATAGCCCAATTCATGGATTTTTGCCATGGCAACTGCACATGTGTGCACCCTTGCATTGTCTTGGTGGAAAAGAACTTTTTTCTTGGCCAAATGAGGTCCGTTTTTTTTTTCAAATCGTCATTGAATCGGTCCAATAAGTTGGCATAATATTCCCCATTGATTGTTCTTCCCTTTTGAAGGTAGTCAATGTGGATTATCCCGCGTGCATCACAAAAAACAGTCACCATAACTTTATTGGCTGACAAACCCACCTTGGCCTTCTTTGGCGCCGATTCACCCTTAGAAACCCACTGTTTTGACTGTTGTTTGGTCTCTGGTGTGTTGTGATGGATCCATGTTTTGTCCACAGTTACAAAACGGCGCAAAAACTCCTCCATATTGCGATTAAACAACGCCAAACCTTCCTGTGAAGTTGTTACACGTTTGTGGTCGACTGTGAGCAAACGCGGCACCCATCTTGCGGAAAGCTTTCTCATGCCCAAGTGATCATTCAAAATTGAAACCACTGAGCCATGCAAGATCCCTACGGCTTCCACAATCTCTTGCACTTTCAATCTTCGGTCGGCCAACACCATATCGTGAATTTTTTCGATTGTTTCGGGTGAAGAGACCTCAACTGGGCGTCCAGGACGTTCGGCATCTTCAGTGCTTGTACGGCCACAACGAAATTCAGTAAACCACTTTTTTACCATTGAAATCGATGGTGCAGAGTCCCCATAGTATTTACCAAGCTTAGCCTTGGTCTCGGTAATGGTTTATTTTCGCAAAAAATAATGCTTAATAAGCACACGAAATTCACTTTTTTCCATTTCTTCCTCAAATTACTGGGTAGTCTGATAAAGATAGCTGTCAAACACAAACTAACTGACGCAGCAAGTTCAAATTTTGACAGGAGTCAACTGACAGATGCCTGTTGACAGGAGTAGTGTTGCTTTTTCAGTAAAGAGGTCATTAATTCAGTTTTTTATTTAGTCACGGACTTATTGACCCGCTAATACACCTAAACTTGAATAGAATAATCCTATTTTTAGAAATATCATTCTAAGTGTTACATGAATTTCAATGACAACAGAATAAGGACTACCATAATAACATTTTTATTCGCCGGTTTAGTTTTTGAAGAAGTGAATCGCTAACAATGTATTTCCTAGCTCGTTAGAATTTCTATATACATAGACCTAAAGTTATGTCGGCAAATCGTCCATATCGGAAAAATCCTGTCGTCAAAACACTCCAAATAAAAACCAAACCTTCTTCAAGCGCGGATCCATCGTTGTGACACGATGTGGATGCCGCCCATCGTGCCCATCATGTCACAACCGTAAAAGACTTGAGACATGAGACGTCACACTTTCATATTCGACAGGCTGATGATATGACGTTTTATAAAATATACAAAACCTGAATATCGATGAAATTATTAACGTTTTCGCGAAAAAGAAACGTAAGCTTCTTTTAAATTTGATTTGACATCATTTGATATCCTTTTTAGGCGTTTTCAGCAAAATTACAGCGCAAGAATATCAGTGCTTTGCCATGCACGGTTTTCAAGTGTTGTACCAACCCAGTTCAAAATTCTGAACGGCTCTGGACTGTTATGGGCAAGCGTGACGTAGGTATTTTGCTGATTTTCGGGTGGCTGTGACCACAACCTTTTTTGTAGGCTAGATCCGCGCCTGACCTTGGTAATTAGTTTAACCAAGCTACGGTAGATGGAGACACAATAATTGACAATGGGATTAACTCCTGTAAGGTAATAAATAGTTCTTCACAACTATTGCTATAAGACCAAAAATAACCTGGAATATCCCTATGCGTATTTATACATTCTTCCGAAGCTTTCGTGACGTATGTATGAAGGAGTCATAATTGGGTGCATAAAGCATACAGTACCTATAGTACAGTATATATAGTATAGTACCACAAAGAATTAAGAACATACAAGTGAGTTAGACAAACTATCGCCTGTATACCCATTATCATTCTTTCTCTTCTTTCTGAATTTCATCTGGGAGTCACCGTTGTGCACAGTTACCAGCACTGGCTACAGCTTTGTTTTAATTTTTTTGTAGTTTATCAAATAAGTTTGAAAGTTTGAGCAAAATTTCTGGTATTATATCATTCACGCTAATTCACGCGAATCCTTGCTCCTTTTTATATTAACGATACAAGCACGAGACTCACTTGATGTTAAGTGGTAACCTATGCCTAGAACAGATAGATTCCGTAACAAGTGACGAAATTCACTTCGCCCGTAACCCTGATACATTAAGTTATTAAGTCTCATTTACTCGTACCTGTAATTTCAATTGCACCCCCTTCAATCCAGAACACAGTATTGCAAAACATTACTGCTTTACGGTAGAAATAGGTGGGGTGGCAGTACTTCCCCGAATAAACTCAATCAGAAAACGTTCTGCTGCTACCAGTACCTAAAGAACGAGTCAAACTGTATTTTTATCATTGGTGATACTGCGACTAAAGGTCAAACCTGGGCGTTTTTCGCTACCGCGAGCGATAGAGAAATCCGAAAGGGTAAGCGTTAATTTCACTGGTCACACCAAAGCGGGTATCGCTACCGCGCGCGGTAGAGATATTCGTTGGCAACGATTAGCGGGGCGGCGGAACTAGTTTCGCCAAACAAGAGAAAATACCGCTTCACTAGGCGGTACAAGTTTCGCTGCAGTTATGGAACTTCATACTATTTACCCATCGAGCTCCGCATGGTATTTTTAGCTACCCACAGCGGTAACGAATAACGCTCAGGTCTGAATAGGCCTTAACACGGAATGTCATAACAATTCAAGAGAACAACTTACCTCGTCAATTGATATCTAGTATAAAAAAAACAAAGTAAGTAAAGGAATCGTCCTTTACAACGCAAGAAAAATACATTTAGCCGTCCCTTAAGGTACCTTTCCCTATGAATTTGAAAACCATGCTACATAATCCTACAATAAAATCAATATAAAATCTTCAGATCCACCGCGAGTCCTTAACGTAATGAGGACCTCTAACGAATCGAATCAGGGAGAGGTCGTAAATTCAAGCGACCGAATCAAAAAGCCGTGAAAAGTACTAAGAGAGATGACTAGTGGACGGATTGCCGGAAGTGTCCGGTTGAACACAACCCATTTTAACTAGCAGTTCTACGGACAGTAGACCTTGCCAGCACATAGTCTTATTAGCAGCAATTTTTCGCAGTACTTCACAATCTCGAATCTCGGAATCCACTTGACCAATTACGCTCATGTTCGTCCTTAAATTCCTTTTTAAAGTCAAGCCTAAGGTGTGTGTACCAAAATTTTATCAAAATCGGTCGGTAAATAGCACCGCCGCAAACTTCTCTGTTTAGGAAAAGTACCTACACCCTAAAAAATCGGCGGCATATATATAATAAATAGTAGAACAAACATACATACCAAGTTTCGTCAAGATTGGTTGAAAAATTCAACATGTACAGGAAGACAAACGAACAACCTAACAAATATAAGGACAGATGAAAGTCAATTTGGCCAGTTAAAGCAGAGACGCTTCGCTCTACTACTACTTTGGTCGACTACAAGGAGAGTAAATCATACCATATATATGTAATCGTATAAACACTTACTGTCACACCACTACGCCAGCTATCTAATTCAAATGCCTACCTACAATTGTTTTATTTTTACAGCAACGCAGTAGGGATGTCATTAAATAATTTCTTATGGACGAATTTAAATTAATCGCACCAGGATTGCGTGATAACATAAATTTATAAAAGATTTTAAATTTTCGATTACTTTAACTCACACAACGAAATGTCTATCATTGTAATACACAGCAATAAAAAGGTGAATCAAATAAGTTATATGTGTATTATAAATATTATAGTTAGAAATTATTAAATTTAATTATATAGTTACTATCTTGTTATCTGTATAAAACTGAGATTAATATTTATACTTACTGTTTTTATCCAATATATATATAATATGTGTTATTTATGTTTTTCTGATGAAATATTTTGCGCTGCATCTACTAAACTGTAACGGTCAAACGAACAGTACAAAAAGTAATAAGAATGAGCTAGTGACAAGTTGTCGGTTCAGAACCATATTCTGAACCTTTTTGAAGTAGATCGAATTCGACCTGACTCATGGCTATAAACATCTGAGTATGTAGATAATGTTATACTGCAAGTGGGATTATTCCTAATCCAGTCGGCCATTTAAAAAAATGGCCGGATCAGCTACACCCCTATTCAATATGAAATAAAAGCCTTAGAAATCACCTTGCCGAAAACGAAAAGAGAAGTTTCCCCAATTTATACTAACTCTAAGGTACCAAAAGGACAGCTCTATTTAAAATTTCATCTTCGTCAATTTGTGCGTAAATGGAAAGGAGAGTAAAAAGGACGCTAAATAGATGAAACGTCTGGTACCTGTTTGAGGTTGCGTTATTTTTACACGCCTAAGTGACAAGACGTGCAAGGTGACTGGCTTGATGGTTAGCACTACGCATTCCCAAATTTTTCTTCGTATAGGTTTCTTAGGTCTACTAACAAGTCTAATTCTTTCTTTGTAGGCTTAGTAGCTACATAAGAATATATACGTAGTGATCATCGGACGAATGCCACGCGAGCTGCCACTGACGTACCTGAGACTGAAAGTATTATATTAAATAGATTTTACTCAACGCACATTTTAGATGTAAGTTCACTATTTTGTTTACTTTGGACGTCCACTGCTGAACATATGCCTCCCCCATAATTTTCGAAAAGGACTGGTTGGAAGCGCCCTCATCCAACGTAGTCCTGCGAACTTTATCAGGTCGTCTGTCCACCGTCTCGATGGACGACCTACGCTGCGGTCCGTGGTCTCCACTCCAGAACCTTCCGGCCCCATCGGCCATCTGTTCTGCGTGATATATGCCCTGCCCACTACTACTTTAACTGGCGAATCTTCTGGGCTATGTCGGTGACGTTCATTCTTTTACGGATCCCTTCATTTCTAATTCGATCACGTAGAGAAACCCCGAGCATAGCCCTCTCTACTGTATATAGCTCGTTGTGCAACTTTGAGCTTACTTATAAGGCCCATAGTAAGAAACCACGTTTCAGTGCCATAAGTCATCACTGGTAACACACATTGGTCGAAGACTCTTTTCTTGAGGTACTGGGGTATTTTTGAAGAGAAGACTTCGCGAAGTTTCCGGAACGCTGCCCCTTTTCCAAGTTGGACCTGCCTCGTTTGACGTCTGTCCCAGGTAAATGTATTCGTCAACAACTTCAAAAACTGAGTTCCCAACTGATATTGGGGTAGGCACAACATGAGCTTTAGACATAATTTTCGGCTTGTCCATGTTCATCTTAAGCCCTACCCGTTGGGAAACTCGATGGAGGCATTCGAGCATTGTATTGAGGTCTTCCATGGATTGTGCCTTGACTACAATATCGTCAAATATCGGCAAATCGAAGGTGAATGATGTACTCGCCGTTGATATTGATGCCAAGTGCTTGCCATTCTAAGAGCTTGAAGGCGTCATCCAATGCAGCGGTAAACAGTTTCGGAGATATAACGTCTCCCTGTCTTACGCCACTTTGCACTGGAATTGCCTTCGAACTCTGCTCCTGTACTCGGTCTGACATGTGGGCGTTATTGTACAAACACTTCAGCACTTCAATATACCGATAGTCAATATGGCACCGCTGGAGAAACTCAAACTTTGATCACGTCTCGATCGAATCAAAGGCTTTCTCATAGTCCACAAACGCTAAACATAGAAGCAAGTTATACTCTTCGGTTTTCTGTATAACTTTCCGTACCGTATGGATGTGGTCTATGGTACTATAGCCTTTTCAGAAACCGGCTCTTTGCGGAGGCTGGAATTCATCAAACTTGCGACTGAGAAGGTTCGTAATGATCTTCGAAAACAACTTGTACAGAAGCTTTTAAATCAAGATTTACTTTACTAAAATTAAGTTGTGAAGCATTGACATATAATATTAATCAGAACAATTTATTTTGATAAATCACAAGTAGGTCAACCACTGTCGAGAATCAATGGTATCTGCAGAGGTGTGAAACTGCGTTGCAGATGTCAACTAACCTGTCGGTTGTAGTCACCATTAGATTAAAATGAAACAATTTAAACATTTAACCAAATTCACGATACGTTTGAATGTTGCAAACACTGGTAGGGATAATCTTGTAATCCCTCTCTATCATTGTGTGTGAGAACAATTGGGTGTGCAGCGCTTAATTGCCGAACACACACGCTGTGTCGCATGTGTATTGTTTGTTGTTTACAATAGATCAAACATTACACGTCGGCCTTATTCACTATGACCGTTCAAATATGTAACACGGTGCGATACGACATCTTCAAAGAATTAATGTATCTTCTTCTTCTTCTTCATCGCTACGCTCTTGACAGAGCGGTCGTGGTCGTCAGTTCAGGTTGTGTAACGCGCCTTACAATGCGTCGCCATTCCTCCCTGGCTGCAGGCTTTCTCGTGCACTCGTGTAGAGGACCGTTTATGGCTACTCGTATCTGGTCGATCCATGGCATCGGTGATCTCCCTCGCGATCTAGTGCCTTCTACTCTGCCCTGGACAACTAGTCGTTCAATCGACTCGTCACCGCGCCGTGCCACGTGCCCAAAGAAAGTAAGAATACGAGCCTGTACGATGGAAGAAAGACGCTGCTTGATGCCCAGTTCTTGTAATATGGATACATTAGTACGGAACTCGGTCCATGACACTCCTAACATTTTCCTGTAGCACCACATCTCGAGCGCATCAATCTTCTTCTTCTCACTCTCTCATAAGGCTATTGTATAATTGTATTGAATTCACGCCTATTCCTTGTAGATATCGTAACGCATTACGTTACGTGTTTAAATGGTCATAGCGAATAAGTCCGTTTGCTATTGTGAAATTTTTATATAATCCCTTCATGTTATTCTCTGTTTTCAAGCAAACATTGTTTTTTTTTAGAAATAGCTAGTAAATAGATAGGAGAAAATACTTCTATCTACAGCTTGAGTGTGGTTGGAGGTCCAAGAGGAACGAGGCTATATGTATATGGATATAATTTAAAGTAAGTAAAATGTCAGAATATTATCCTCTACGAGTATCATAATCGTTTATTGTCAGCTGTGTGTTAGATGCAGTTTTTAATAAACTTAAATTCATCAACAGCTACTCTTTTCGGCGTACAACATGAATGGAAATTATATAATGGTGAATAAGATACAATTATTAATGTTAAGGAAATATATTTATAACTAGTGGCCCACAGCGGCTTCGCTCGCTTGGTGTTGATGTAGTGGTGAGAAATTTATTCTTTAAATTTCAATAACATTTTTATTTATAGAAGCTTACCACAATATACTAGTGATAAACCCGCATCTAAATCGGATAAGCCGTTTCTGAGATTAGGGTGCACAAACACAAAGACAAACAGACAAAAACTCTAACATTTTTTTTTCATTTTATTTAGTTTATAAAAGTTCCAATCATATGTTTTCTAATATATCTTCCATATACAGACAGAGATCCGTGACATTTTAATGATATGTATAGATTTTACGAAACATATTGCGACGACAAATTAGGCTACTTATCTCCACTTCTAACTAAATCAAAATCCGTAAAACTCCGTGGGGAAAGAATAATTGCAACTTTCTACTCACATTTTAGAGGTAAACCTCTCAGAGACACCCACTATATCAGATTGCGAACCCGTGAAAATTTAATAAGGTCTGAGGCGAGTGGAAAATTTACCTACCGAGGAAAAATTCCGGAGCGGCGACTGCATTACTGATGCATTATTGTAGCTGGTGGAACTCGGGTTGGTGACGAAAATGGAGCTTTTACCCTCATTTTATAATGATTACACAATATCCGTATGAAGAATAAACCTTGACTGAGGATTTTGCATATTCGGCGCTTGTTGCTAAAAAAATTTATTACCGGATATATTAGATAGGTACAACTCTTGTAGTGGTAGTTCTATTGCAGAGTCCGCCCTGTGATAGTACCACGCTTTTACCAGTTATTCAACTGTGAAGCAGTAGTGTGCACACATTACTGTGTTTCGTTGAAGGGCAATGTTTCAACCGAAATTACATCAGGGCAAGAGATTTAACATCTTTTCTTAGGGTGACGGGCCAGTGCATTGTCATGCGGAGTTTTGAGCTGCTGTTGTTTATAACTCTGTATGGCACTGAAATGTTATGAGCAACAGTGACGCTACCATCAGGCAAAGGTAAGCCTGGTGTCACTGTTGTTGTCAAGATGACGACTTACTCGTTTCGTCACCGATGAAAAAATACACTTCTTAATTTAGTCTGGTTCTTTTGATACTTTATTGATTGAGGTGTTACTTTGCGGAAATTTTATTTCATATGAAATTAAATGCAATGATTGTTTAGTGACAGTTCTGCTGGAATAATGCGTATACAGAGATACAGTATGCCCTTTATGAGCAAGGGAGGTGCTCACTGCATCTCTGCCTTAAGCAATTTTGCAGCGGAAGTGTCAATAAATATTTTCTTATATTTTATTTATGGTTCTTTTGATGAAAATGTTTGATAAATATGATGAACTAGCTAGTGCCCGCGACTTCTTCTACGCAGGATTAGTACTTCGTGTAGCTTATTATCTTTTCCAAGGCCATAACTATATTTATACCAAAATTTCATAAAATATTTACATGGTCTAACGCAATTACTATAATAGTATTAGCAAATTTAAATACTTAATAAATCAATCAGTAAACACTAACAATAAAATACAGTACCTACGAACATATAAATATAAAATAAATCACAATTGAAAAAAAAAGTGTCGTTACATTTCATCACCCTTGACGGTCATTGAGCACGTCTAGTTTAAATAGCTGTCAAAATTATAGCGTGCTTTTGACTAAACTATCAGAAACTGACAGAACTGTCATCATTACGATCTTGTCGTAGGCAGAGATCTTGTTATTGTGTCTATGCTGTACCCAAGAATATTAGGCTTTTTCACCCACGCGGTGATGGATGTTGAAGATGAAAAGTAGCCTATGTGCTATTCCAGACTATAATCTATCTTTGTACCAAATTTGAACCAGATCCCGTTCAGCCGTTCTGCTGTGATTGAGTAACAAACATTCATCCATCCATCCAAACTTTCACATTTATGATATTAGTGGGATTAACCGTTGACTGAGCCTTTGAATAAGATCATCGCTATATTTCGAGAACTAGTAAAGCCTATGTGTTACTGTGTAGTTGTGTTGGCTAAGATTTCATACTAAATTTCATTTGAATCCGTTGTGCAGCTCTTATCCTCACCTACTTGCAAACTTTCACATTTATAATATACTAGCTGCGATCCGTGGTTTCACCCGCGTGGTTTTGGATTATGATGATGATAAAAGTATCCTATGTTTTAATCCAGTGCCTCATCTACCTCCATACCAAATTTCATCATAATTGGACTAGCCGTTTGAGCGTGAAAGAGTAACAAACATTTATTTATCCATCCATCAATCCATACAAACTTTCACATTTATAATATTAGTGGGATTATACACATATTGTGATTGACAGTATTAGTATAATATATAATTATTAGTATAATTGTAATATTATTTTTTTATTTATTTATTGTTAGGAAGACTATCAACTATATAATAGTAAGTTGTACATTTTCGTAGGTAACAAATATATATATAATAAAGTCATTTAAAAGTCTCCACTGTTAGCAATATTGTAGACTTAAACGTTAATACAATTGCAAATTATTACTTTAACAGTGGAAGATAGATCTCGCTTACAGTGAATAAGGTACTATCGATATATAATAATATGCTAGTATTAGGTATTAGTACAATTATTATACTGGTATATATTTTTTGTTATAAAAAAACTAACGGTTTCACTAATTTTTAATCAGAAATACGGAATTACTCACGTAATATTTATCGGATAGGTCCGACTATAGTTTCGACCACATTCGGATTCTTTTTCAAGGAGTGTTCGGGATGCCCGCGTCGATGACGTCACGCTTAGCACTGAGTAATCCCGGTATGTGTTTCTTGTATATGTATGATATTATATGAAGCCATAGATATATACTTAGTCATAAGTAGGGCGAATTCTGTGTAGATCATTATTTTATTTGCGATACTGTAACTGTGTACTGCTTTCAAGAAATTTCATTTTTGCCGACTTCAAAAAAGTAGGAGGTTATGTATTCAATTGCATGTTTATTTATTGTGTGAAGACAATTTCTCCCCATCTATGGACCGATTCTCAAAATTTCTCTTTTTTTTATTTATTTTTGAGTTATAATATCTAAAATTAATATCTAAAAAGTGTTACGCCTATCTTGATATCATCATTGACGGTGAATGACAATCGATCCTGTGGGTAGCAAGGGTCACTAAAAATGGTGAAATTTTTTTAATCAACAAATGGAACCGACTTCAACACCAAAAAGTGTGACAAGGTTTTCACACTCTTTGATGTTGAAGTCAGTACCATGCGCACAATATTGTGATAATAGTTACTTTTAAACTATCATAGTACCGACTTTAACAAGTGATTTCGCACCTTTTGGTTTTGAAGTCAGTTCTATTCTTTTGGTATTTTTGTATAAATTAGAAACAATCATCAATCTATGTCTCCTAAATTTACGGAAAGAATAAGTTATAAGTTTTTAAACTGACTTAATCACTATTGGAAGAATTAAGTTTAGAAACAGGATATTGACCATCTATTGTGTACTTGAACTGACTGAACTGATGACGTTGAACTGATTATTGTGTCATTGGTAAAAACACGGAACGCAAGAAACGTGAAAGGAAGAGGGTTGACCGTTTCGTCTGCTCATAACAACACCTACCCGCAGATACTTCAGTTTACTCGTAAACATGCGGCGCATGCAACTGTGTCGAAATATCGAGTGCTTAAAATAAATACAGTAGGATGGTAAATACTCCGTTTCTTAAGTTAATTCTTATATCAAAATAAGTGTGAATTGATCCAGTTATTCGCTAAGCAAAACTTATAAGAGAGCAGGGTCTTTACTATGAGCTCTTAAAGCAGGACTGCTAGAAATCTGTCCAGCTTATTTGTACCATGACAACGTTAAATCCGGCCTGCCCAGGTCTTTTATTCAAGAGCCGAAAACATATACACCCTATTTGTATAATTACCAAAAAAAAAACAGCACTATATGCTGCTGGTACTTAATACATACATGGGAAGAAAATTTAAAACTACTTTAAAAAAAAAACCCACATAATCATCAATATTTGGTCAAACGTCTAGATTGATTCACACCTACAAATTTTATTCTAGGCATTTCCACTATTCATTAAGATATACTACATGCGCGCGGTTTATGCATGAAACTTAACACCCTTACATAGAAATGTATCATTCATTTATAACATTCGGCAAACTCGCGTCCTAGCTCGTTAGACCTGGCCACCGGACCAACCCCGCACCCTCCGCCCTGCCACCGCGCTGCCTTTGTTTCTTCCGAAAACGAACGAACGAAAGCCGAAAGTCGACAATCTCTTTCACACCGAACGCTCGGGTGGGGAGTGTAAGAAAGAGTAAGAGAGATATTTTTTCATTGACGCGAATCATGTGTTTTCATTAATAAGTTGTACATAGGCATGTAGTATTTTTGTTAAGCTTTATACTTTTAGATGGAATTTTCTAAAACTTTAACAATTAATAATTATTTCACTGTGAAGTAATAAAAAAATTTGACTACATATCTACAATGTATTAACACTTTTGTACCGCCCATTTTTTTTTTGGTAATTATACAAATAGGATGTATATACAGAAAAACCGTTGACCTGTCTTTTGTATGGACTCTCGTTAACAGGACACTCTAAATCCGCTCAGTTTATCAGCTTTCAAACATCTAGGTTTCTGCAATAATGGTGAAAGTTAATTGTTAGAATGCCATGGTATGGTTTCATGCAAAACTGTTTATGCCAGAACTGCACGGAACTTGCATGGCTTTTATGAAGCTAATAGTAAGGCCTCAGTTAGCGCTTACTTATTAGTATAAACATCATCATAATTAGCCCATTTTGTTCCCACTGCTGGGACTTGAGCCTTCCTCTCAGAGAGAAGAGTTGGGCCATAATCCACCACGCTGGCCCAGTGCGGGTTGGTGGATAGGTTAGTGGCCAACCAATGTCGAAGTTTTCAGGCCGCCCGAAGGCCTTCGATACCCTAACGACTGTAATCCTATGACAAACAAACGATACCGACGGCTTAACGTGCCCTTCGAAGCACGGAAGCGCTCAGTTTAATAATGCCACTAGCGGTCACCCATCCAAGTCCTGACCGCAGCAAGTGTTACTTAACTAATTGATCGGTTAAAATCGCCAAGTCAAGCTCCGCTACGAGCGCTTCTTCTCCGCTACGAGCGCTTCTATTAGTTATGCTTAGCATTTATTGCCTAATAACTTGGGGTTTTGTTTCGACTAATACAAACCTATGTATCCACAATAAAGACTAAAACAAACAATCCGAAGGGTATTTCAAGCCACAGCCAGTTAAAAAGGGTCGGCCAGTTATAAGCCCGCTTGTTGTAATTAATTTCTAGTTTCAATTGTTAATTCGCTTCTAGGGATAACAGGCGAGCAAATAACGCTCCGGTTGGACGATACACACAGCTTATAAGTATAGGAAACAACGTCTAACCATTACCCGATGAGCCATCACCGGTTGAAACACATTTCTTATCTCCAGCAATAATTGTTTACCATTGCGTCATAGAGGAATCATGCATGCAACTAAAATATATGAATACGAGAAAATGTCACGGTGCTGAATGCAGTTTAATGTACTTAATAAATAAAATTGTAGTTTTAATACCTCAAAAAAGCACTGTATAGCTGCCATATTTAGCTAATAAACTATAGCTAATATATTTTGTTATAAAAACTCACGTGTTTTTCACTCATGTTCAATTAGAAATACGGGATTAATCACGTAATATTTATCGGATAGGTCATAAAACGTATGTGTGAATTATTGTTATCAAAAACTTACAGTAAATTAAATGATTTTTGTATTTGATGACTAAGTACCTATTGTCACAATTACAATATACTCGTAATGATCTCATTTCACAATGAGACCGCTAATATGTATCGATGGCTGAATGAGACAAAACAAGTGTCTTGAGAAGGTAAGTGTAGTTATAGAAACAAAGTTGTAAGTGGCACTTCAAATTGCCCGTCACTTGTATAGCAAGTTGTTCAAACTAAACATCAGTATGTCCAGTAGGGTGTAAATGAGGGTTCAGTTGTTTGAGTTTCATTTCTAAGTGTCGTGTAGGTCTCGTATTCGCATTTAAAAGGGGCCAATGGACGCAACTGTGTATTTGTTTGTCGTTCTCATGTCACTCACCGTTTTAGTACAAATAGCTATTTGGAGAATTTAAATAAAATAGGGCCTCTGGGTGCCATTCAGTGTAATGAGTATTTGGGGTGACTGCAATGATTATATTCTACGACTTGACAATTATATATTATTTAATATTTTATAATGTCTCTCTGTTTTAATATTCTTGAATTTTACCCAGTAGTTATAACTATAAACAGAATGAACCATTTACAACGGTCAGTATTGGCAAGTCTGAAACTGTAACACATATAAACATGGTATTCAATAAGTGAAAGAAGTGTATACATAATACAACCAAGCTGCAATACCACTGCAAACCTACAAGCAACCATAGAGAAAATTTGTAAGGTTTTAGGGTGACATACAATGCATTTTCTACCGACTTCCACAAAAAGAGAAGGTAATCAATTCGACTGTATTGTTTATGTTTGTTACCTCATAACTTTCGACTGGGTGAACTGATTCTAAAAACTCTTTTTTTGTTTGAAAGCTGGTGCTTCTCGTATGATCCCATTTCAATTTCATCAAATTCGGTCTAAGAGTTTTTGACATACACTCCTATAACTGAATAGCATGGAAGTCGGTATATTTTTTTTCAAATAGTACTTGTAATATACCTAGATATTGTGTATCATAGCAACATTTACTGCTTATATGAGTAACTTACACAATCAATATCCAAATAGAAAATGTGTACGTTTTTTTCTTCAATACGACCGGGTCAGATTCCTGAACTCAGTACAAGTTATTTTTTTCTTATGATTGCCATTTTTCTTGTCAGAAAAATTGATGACATGGATCCTAAGAAGAGATCTTTGTATGTCTTATAGTTTAAGTCGTGCCCATATTGACCGTTCTAAATTGCCCACCCTGTACATAATGTCGGTATATATTATACATTAATAAACAGAATAGATATACCAATGAACATTGTGAGGTGTAGTGAGTAAATTTAATTTTGACAATAGCCAGGAGTCATATTTAAATTCTAATTATATTTCATTAGGGTTTGATTATGGCTCCATAAATCATACGCACATATTAGAATAAAATCCCATAACACATAACTGAGCTCACAGTAGCAAAATTCAAGTTGATTGTAAAAACGTTTTAATAAAAAAAGCATATTATAAAGTCCGGCATTATGTAGAAGACAAAGATGCTTGGAATACTCCACTTCTAGCAAGTTGTCATCTGCCACCCATAAAATGTAATAATATTAGTACCTAAGTAGAAACTTTGTAAAAATGTATATGCAAAGAATGGCCCCGAGTATCTTACCGCTTCTTCTCGGTAGGCTCTATATATTTCGGAACGCGTCGGTAGAGTCTTTAACGTACTCGTACATTATAATGAATAATTGACGAGTGCGTCTTTGATGCCTAAATTGAATAAATAATTTTGATTTTGACTTTGATTAGAAGCTCATTTATAAATAATCATTTAATCCATTTAGTTAGTAAAGTCAATTTATTAATCTGTCCATTATAACGTTAGCATTCTAGTAAATTAAAACTTTGGTTATAACCGAGGGTTTATACCTTTGCCATAGTTACAAAACGAGGTTCTATGGTAAACTTACAATAATTGTTATTATCATTTAAACTTTTTGACAGGAATATTATTCTCAATAATTAAGATGGAATGATATAAATTCCCTAATGAGATACCAGGCTAGTATAGCATACCCTCATCTCTACCCATAGGAGTCATAAACATGTCTTCTAGAGAACTAACATCGAATCTGCGATCTTTTAGACATTTACCAAGCGTGGGTATTACGGCGATGATTCGTACATTACTAATATTATAACGGGGCATTCGTGTAATCAATAAATCTTGGTACTTACATACATGTAAACCTTTATTTAAACAATATAATATCTTACCGCTTCCATGCTTGTACATAAGAGATGTATACATTTTTGTAAAAAGTTTTCCTTCATATTTTAGGGCACGAAGTGAAGTTTTTCCAAGACAAAAACGTAAGCAGTACAAAAACTTTTATATTAACCTCAATCTAGGTGCTATAAGGACATTTATAAAAGAAATGTGTATAATATGTGTATATAATAATTTACCTGATGATTTGAAACAGTTAGATGGACAAATCTTTAGAAAGAGGCTTACTAAGTGGCTATTAGATAATTGCTTTTATAGTGTTAAAGAATATTTCTATTTTCAAGGCATTTCATATAAATTAATATAATGTTAAATTTGTACTTATAATTATTGCGACTTCAAACCAAACATTTGCACGTCTGCTTGCAGGCTGAATATAGACGCAATACATTTGTACAACAAATAAAAATTATTATATGGACATAATACCAAGTGAGTGAAGCCGGTATCTTTATATTAGTATAATGTGTGATACCCACGATAGTTTTCAAACTCTAACAAATAAAAATGTTACATTTAATGCTTGTATTTTGGCAAATAAATTAATTGAATATGAATTTAAATTTGTAAATTCAAAGGTTTGGTCATCCAATGTAGGATTAGTACCCACCCACGCCAGACTGAAATTTTAAATGTAGATAAAGAAGGAGCTGGAATAAACATAGGATTCTTTTCATCTTCATCACTCATCAGCACGCGGCCAGTAATTATATAAGGGCACCTTTATATAATTACTGGCCGTATTATCAGTTAGTAAGTATTATCAGTAACCGGCAGATGCCCCGCTACCACGTATTTATACGTACTTTGGCCTTGTACTGAACATCGCTCACGGAACATGGAAACATAATCGAGCTGGAGCAATCGTCGTGAAAGTAACGATGGGTCATCATGGGATTATAGGAAGTCACGAAGACAGGGGCTGTTTACAATTTCCCACGGTAATTTATACTTCTTTTGGAAGGTACATAGAAAACTTAAGCGGCACTGCAGTCCCTTAAGCAATGTCAAATCTATATCTCGTGTAGATCTAGATTATAGGTATATTGAAGTGCTGAAGTGTTAGTAAATACATACCTACTATAAACACCAGTTAGACTGACGACATTATGAAAGTAGCGGGGAACCGATGGATTATCGTCATCATCATCATCATCAGCCCACATTCGTCTACTGTTGGACACAGGCACACTCTTCGCCTCGTGCGATAAACCAACCTTCATGTTTTAATACCCCTGTACTCTGTACTACCCTGTACCCTGTAACAGTTGCATAAATTATTATTATATACGTTGACATTATCACAACAATTACCAAATTAGATCCAAATTATTTAGTTTATTATTAACAAGTCGCTTTTATCAGTATACTGTGTAGCGGGCACATTCACATCTTTACGTCATTCAGTTTAAACTTCAAATATTCTCAGACTATTTGACTAGCTAGCTCATTTTACTAAGTGATCTTTTCAGACTACAATTTCAAACGCATAGAATTTAAATTTCTCTTAAAATTGAAGAAATATACTAATGAGTGTACCAAAGTACCTACTGTGCCGAAAACATTACGAAAAACATTTCAAATAATAAAAATTAAGAAAGGTAAAGCAGTAACACCTCTTTATAGTTTTTAATTTTCATTATAGCAACAGGCAGACCTGCTTTCTGCTATTATTTTAATAAATACGAGTCATTGAGACTGACGAAAGGCAATCCAAGGACTTTAAATACAAGGCTCTAGCTTTAACAATAGATGTAGTTTAGAATAAATGTTCATTTGTTGATCAGGTACTTTTAATGTCCCTTGTTCAAACTAGCAATTGTAATATTTTATCCTTAGAACTATTTAATTGTACGATTTTGATTAAGCGCTTAGCAAAATTAAACATCGAGACTGAGACTGAAAATTAATAGTAGTTTATGCAACTGTCATATAATAGAGGGTATTAAAACATGAGTAGTTTTTAGAAACGAGCCGCAGGCGAGTTTTATAATAAGATTACACGAGTGTTTTAATACCTAATTATATGCAGTTGCATACACTACTTTATTCAATCTAATGACATTTTTGCTTCTAAAGTTTTATCCAACAAAATATTACTCAAATTCGTATGTACGAAATAGCGCCAAAATGGAAAAAGTCTTCTTCATCTTCTTGTTTATATGGCTTGTGCGGCGTAACCACAATTTTGCCAATATCAGTGGAAAAAGTCTGTTATTGGTCTATTGGCTCGGACCAGCGCGTTGCGCGCGCAGCGCGCTCACCACAGATAATGTGTACTTAAATTGAATTGAAACCTCCTTGGTCGGGACACATTGTACTTTAATAATAATAAAAAATGTTTTAAAGCATTGTTTTGTTAGGAGAATAATGCTTTAATTTAGGGGGTAATTTTAAGAGTAAGTATGTAGGTAAATAAAATATGCCACTAAAAGTCTGTATTTCATTTCATAATTAGAATATTACCGATTGAGATTATATAAATAAATAAATACAATTATATTTAGTTTCTCCAAAAAAACATGCGCGACAATTTTCGGGGGACATACGTAGTATCCTATAGTCTGTGTTGGGGACTGCGGATAGAAATTAAAACTCAATTAAAACTATTCGAACAAATTTTAAGACACACAATTAACAACAATAGTTAGTCATGGAAACCATAACCGCGCCTACAGAAGTTTTCAGTTTAAAATTACATTATCTATGACAAAGCTTTACCAGACAATGACGCAAGTTCCTTGATTCTTCACCCTAAAAGGCGATGACGATGAAGCGAGTTCCTTGATTTTTTTTCACTCAAAAAGCTGATGACGATGAGTTCCATGATTTCTGTTCATCCATAAAGTGCTCAACGCGCCTAAAGAAGTTTTCACTTCAAAAACTTAATAAATAATGTATACGGTACAACTAAATTCATAATTAATCGTTAATTTAATAGTATTTTGATATAGTAAAAAAATCAAAACCAGTATAAAAGTGTATGTCTTTATTGTCTTTTGTTGTTGAAAATATTAATAACAGCATTTATTTTTGAGGATAACAAACAATTTATTAAAAACCTTTTTGGGTTTCATTTTGTTCCTTTCGAGTAGAGTTCGTCAGTACTTTGATTGTGTCGTGGGCATGATGGTTTAAGCACAAAGGATTTTCTTGAGTCAGTGGCCGTCGAAGTAATTAACTTCTTTAAAGTACTTATATTCATTGTAATATAATATATTATATAATATAATGTAATATAATATGTTATATACATAATATTATTATGTGAACACGAAAAGTTATTAGATAGATAGATAGATAAACTCTTTATTGAACACCTTAAACTAAAACAAAATTAAAAATATTTAGCTTATATTAGTGAACAATAGGCGGCCTTATCGCTTAAAGCGATCTCTTCCAGACAACCTTTGGATGGAGAGGAGCAAGTTTTGACAAGGGATGGCGGTGTACAATATAGTTCATAGTAATTATATTTATAAATATCTTCAATATTATATACAATATAGATAATAAATATGTTCTTACACAATAAATACATACAAAAATACATACATATATACTTATATATATAAATATATATAAACATATAAATACGATGTTTACACGTATGGAGCTTATACTAGCACGACAGGTAATGATCCTTAACTTTGTCTTTAAAAACATTTAAGGATGGAGCTCGCTTGGTATCAAGTGGTAATGCATTCCAGAGTCTGACGGCTATAACTACTTGAAAGCAAAACAATAAAACTCCTACTATATGTATAAAAGTTGTGTTACTCTAGCGAGGTTAATAATTAGTGTTATTTGTAGTTATCATTTAATCTTTTTAGTGATCGTTTAAAACTTAGGTATTTGATATTTTATTTTGATACGATACTTTCTATTTTTGGAATACGTTCCAATTTTAAATAATAAGTCAAATACAGGCCTTTATGAGCATGTCGCATAATACACTTACCTACTAATTCACTGTGGTGCGAATTCGGGAGCGCTGCATCTATAAATGAGATTAAAAAAATATGGATTTTTACTTCATATTTCAGGGTACCAACACAAAAAAAGTAATAGAACCATCGCACTTGTCATAGACGTAGCTTTACGATCGATTTCTTTTTTATAAAGTGCAACGGGTAACGGTAAATTGTAGGGCTATTTTATGTATGTCAGTTACTAACAAATGTTGAATAAAATCGAAAAAAATGGCGGCCCTATGTCACTTTTATCAGTTCCAGTCATCAATTTACTAACATTACTCACTTACCAATAAACTTACTAACTTACAACATACTACATTTTGCTTACTGGAGTTGTCAAAAGTGACATAGTGCCGCCATTTTAAAAGATTTCAATCAACATTAAAACAACAAATTTTGTTAGCAACCAAGATACATAATAGCCCTGCTGGTTACAAATTTATATACAATTTTAATTTTTATTATAGTAATTGACAAAGTGCATTTAATAAATTAATATATTGAAATGTATAGAGAGAAAAATTCACATCCTAGGACGGGATTCGAACCCGCGTCTTCATCCGACCACCCGACTCTCCGTGTCAGACGCCATTGACCAACTAGGCCACCGAGAATCTAGTCCGAGCATGGAATTTTAACTCTCTATTTGACTAACCGTCTTGCGGGGACGGATCGACATCTATTGGACAGTTTAACAGTACCATCCAACCGAAAGTTGGATTTTTCAATGTTTGAGATCGCTAAAGCAGGCGTTAGTGCTTTGAAAATTAATACTATAAAAATTAATATATCATAATAACCCCATTAACGTCAGACTTATCGATATCACTATAGACTGTTATCGAAGGATGCCGGACAAAATTGAACTAATTGTCGATCGAGCATATCGACACAGCGTCTCTCACGTTAGTATCGTTCTATTATATTACAAAACAATGACATGTGGTTCTATACTTGCTCTCTATCTCGTTTATCGTCCTTCTAAGTTTTAATAGAATATGACTTGCACAGGACTTAATAAATAATTTTCTTGTCAAAAGAAAAATTTTCTATTAAATTATTCTGACTATACCTACACAAATATTATTCAATTCAACTAGTGTATTTGACATATAGGTATTAGCCGATGTACAAACTGTACAAGTCTATAAGAAAGAAAAATTTGCTAAGAATAATTTTATGAAACCAACACGCAGCAATTTATCACCTGTAGCAGACATTCCTAAAGTTCTTTTTTCTACGTGTAATTAACATCTGCGCAATTACACAAATATGAAACTCCATTAAAGAAAGAAATGAAAATATGTATTAATCTCTCCAAGATATAATTGTAAAAGTTGCAATCTCTAAACATAAAAAGTTGTATGAAAGGAAAATGCAGGTATTAACAATGAATTTAAATTGTTATTGTTTAGAACTTTAAACCCTTTGAGGATCGTTCTCATAATGGAGGGGGGAAGATGTGCTAACTAAAGTGAATAAAAAGTTTGAAATGGTTTACTTTGCAGCCTCAGACAAAATAAAAAAGTCAAGACAGGACGTTGCGAACAGAGAAGTAAGGCCGGTAAAACTACGCCTTGCCGTGTACATACACAATTTCACACAACACGTAAAACGAAACTACGCCTGGACTCGTCAGCCGAACTATCGCTGCGCGTGGAAGAAGCAACAAGTATAATTTTAATTATCATTTAATTTGAAACTTATGTTGTTTAAAATCTCATTAACGAGCTTGAAGTCGCTGAACGAGCAATGGAGAGGGCTATGCTTGGGGTTTTCCTGCTTGATAAGATCCGAAATGAGGAGATCGTAGGAGAAGGTCACCGACATAGCTCCCAAAATTAACAAGTTAAAGTGGCAATGGGCAGGCCACATCGCTCGCTGATAACCTATGGGGACGAAAGGTTCTCGAGTGGCGACCACGCACCGGAAGACGATGTGTAGGCCGCCCCCCTGCTAGACGGACCGACGATCTCGTCAAAACCGCCGGGAATCGCTGGATGCAGGAAGCTAGTAACCGGTCGAAGTGGCGTTCTATGGGGGAGGCATATGTTCAGCAGTGGACGTCTTCCGGCTGATAATGATGAATGATGATGATGATTGTATAATAACTATAATTTAATTTGAATTATCATGGCAGTACCGATGCCCGCACTGCATGTTTAGAAAACCGGCCTCACTTCTCTGTTTTTGTCTGATTTTACAGCATACACATTTAATAATTTTTAACTTTACTTTAAAAACAAACGTGGTTATACGCCCGTTTAGCAAGCAGCAACATTCATCAAACGTGAAATATTGTTTTTGTTATTTCTCTTTTAGGTACTTCTTTTGTTATTTGTTTTATATAAAAAATCTCAGGCGCTGTTATCTAAAAAAACAGAATAGTCACATCCGCCTCAAACGAAAAATGTCAAGTATGCCCTATAATTTTCTACTTAATATGCTTTAAGAAACACGACTTTAATAAAAAGACATTTATTATCGGAACGTGAGTGCATCCTCAGGTGCTTTCGAGAAACTCATCAATCTTAGACAAAGTTTAATTAAAGCAAGTTACTTTTGCATGCGAAGATGTAAATTATATTGAAGGAGCGAGAGAAATATTCAAAGAATTTTAATAAGAATAAAATTATTACTTAGAGACCTTTTTGTTATTCATATAAGTTACTTTACCACCATAACTAATCGCTAGTGACCACATTCGTAAGAAAATTAACGGTTTCCAAGATAAAATCATGACTCAATGGGTTAATAAATATATGAGTCCTATAGTCATAATATAACGTATTTGTTAATTAGTGCACAATATTGAACGGGGTGGTTTGGAATCGATAACTGGCGATTAAAGTAAATGAAAAAAAATTACATTTATTTATTTAATATTCTGTACCCATATTCGCCGCTCTACGGCAAGAACCATTGTGCGACTGAACGCACGACGCGTCGCACTGCTACATCACTGAATATATATCAGTAACTGCGCGATGCAAAGTACCCACCCACTTAGAATATGTATACAACGACGCACGTACGTTGACCCGCCCGGGCCCGCCGTCGTATTGGCAGTAGATGCTGTGTAATGTAAACATTAGGTTTGTACGTCGTTGTACCTACTCTAATGAGTAGGTATGTCTCGCGTAGTTACTGCTATCTATTCTGTAATGAAGCGGCGCCATCGTGCGTTCAGTCGACGATTCAATGAATATGGGTTCATAATTATGTAACTCAATGTTGCACTAATTAACAAAGATCTTATATATTTTATTGGGTTGTTATACACTGCAGATTGTGCTCGAAGGCAACTATACCTAATATAATAATAATACACTGATATTCTAAAGTGAAAGATGTAACAGGTATCTGTACTCAATCATGCAAACACGGCTGAGCGGATAAGGATGAAATTTGGAGTGAACGTCGTTTATACTCGGACAAGGCTATTACTTGTCCCGATTCAACGGGTACTTTCTGATGGGACATGATAACCTCATTCCTCAAGAACGAAGCCACCAGCCGATAACAGTAACGTTTAAAGTCTTACTTAAAGTGCACCTCGGTTAAAGTGGCTACTTATAACTAGATGCAGACAGGTGCAGAACATATATGTATAAAAACATAGATTTATCCTACAATGAGAAGGAGGAATGGACAGAGCAAGGTCTGAGCAAATCTAGAGCTTTATGCACCCAGGATATACTAGGAGAAACGGTATCTTACGGTGACTGAAACACTGTCTACCACTTATGTTAAAACAACTGAAACCGTCTGAAACTCATTACAGCAGGCTTAACCTAGGTGTAGTAGGATAGCCGTAAAATTTATTATAGTAACTACATTTCTTTTATATTACCTTATAGTTCCTATATTGATGCCTGGGAGAACTCTCAAGATGCCTTAGGTGTTTTTTGTGACTTATCTAAGGCATTTGACTGCGTCCGACATGATATACTTGTCAGGAAATTACAACACTACGGTATTAGGAACATGGCTCTCAACCTTTTGACTTCATATTTAAATGGTAGAATTCAAAGGGTTGACATAAATGGTAAAAAATCGCCCGGCTCTATAATCTCAATGGGCGTTCCACAAGGTTCAATACTAGGGCCGTTCTTGTTTTTAATCTATATTAATGACTTACCTTATTATGTAGAGAAGAATCACGAGATTGTATTGTTTGCAGATGACACTTCACTGTTATTTAAAATTAAAAGGCAGCTATTAAACTATGACGATGTTAACAATGCATTAGCTAAAGTTGTGAATTGGTTCAATACAAATAATCTTCTCCTCAATGAGAAGAAAACTAATTGTATAAAGTTCTCGACACCAAATGTGAGACAAGTAGAATCCAATATACAATTGAATGGAACAGGGTTGGACCTTGTGGAGTCAACAGTCTTTTTAGGAATTACTATAGACGCTAAATTGCAATGGGGTCCCCACATTAAAAAATTGTCTAGTAGGCTCAGTTCAGCAGCTTATGCTGTTAAAAAAATTAGACTATTAACTGATGTAGACACAGCTAGAATAGTTTATTTTAGTTATTTCCATAGCGTTATGACTTATGGCATACTGCTCTGGGGATGTTCTGCAGATATTAACTCTATTTTTATACTGCAAAAAAGGGCTATACGAGCGATCTACAGTTTGGCTCCTAGAGTTTCCCTTAGACAGAAATTTAAAGACATAAACATTCTAACTGTTGTCTCTCAGTTTATCTATGAAAATCTAATGTATGTAAAGAAAAACATTAACAGTTTTGATAAAAGGAGTGATGCTCATTCCATCAACATGCGAAATAAGCACAAGCTATCCGTACATGTAACGCGTCTCCACAGAATAAGTCATTCTTTTATGGGACAATGTATACGATTCTATAATAAAGTTCCCAATGTTATCCGAGATTTGCCTATTAATAAGTTTAAAATTACTATTAAAACTAAACTCTGTCAAAAAGGTTATTACAAAATTTCGGATTACTTGGAGGATAAAACAGCTTGGGACTGATCACTCCAGGATCTATCTACTTGTGTACTAAGATGTCAAAGTGTAGCGTGTCTTGCCCTACTGATACCATTATTATGTTCTCTTTTGTAAGGCAACACACTGGAGCTAATATTTGTAGTACCTAAGTAAAAACATTGTAAAAAAATCTATATAAAAAGAATGGCCCCGAGTTTCTTGCCGCTTCTTCTCGGTTGGCTCTATGTATTTTGGAACGCGGCGGTAGGCTTTAAAGTACATTATAATGAAAAATTGACGTTCATAAGTGCTTCTTTGATGCCTAAATTGAATAAATGATTTTGAGTTTGAGTTTGAGTTTGAGTTATAGAATTCATGAGATAATGACAAGGCTTTTAAGGCGCGCTCGTGATTTAAGAAAAAGCAGAATTTTTAAACACCAAGTGTAACGAAACAGATCGATAGTATATTATGAAAAAAAAACAAAGGTCAGAAAAGGAATAGGAAAAGAGTAATAACCGAATGGAATTCATAAATATAACTCTCTTTCAGCAGAAAAAAATACTGAATAGGTCCACAAAAATAAACTTTCACGTCCAAACTATCAGAATTTTCAGCGATAACACCATTTTTTTTAAGGTAATACATAGCCAACGTATAGTACTAAAGTTATAACCAGCACTTTTTTCAATTGTGTTAGTATATATCGAAAAATATAAAGAAAACCTACAAAATTAACGCATTTTCGCATTACATCGTCCAATCTAACAAGCGATTTTCAACCTTACGTAAAGCATCGTAAATTATTTTAAAATTGGGGTTGGACCGCGTCTTAATAATACAAAGGATAAGTCTCCAGCTTCAAGCAAAGCAAGAAATTACAGATACGTATTTTTTCGTCTTTTAATTTTCTAAAGGAACTTGTTCTCGCAGGCATCACTTTGCTTTATCAATACACTAAAATAGTGTACACGAATGTTATATACAGGTAATATACCTACTTACACCTGAGTACCTACATACTAATTATATTCCCTTAATCATCCTCCTGCGTAATATAAACTTGCTATAGTTGAACCCTTCATATGCCGTGATAATTAAAACAAAAGATTTATGAATGAAACGCACATAAATGTACGTGAATAGTACTCAAAGGATTAATACACTACATAAATAAACTAGTAGTTCTGCGAACAGTAGACCTCGCGAGCATATGCGAGAGGGAGTCACTTTATTGAACCATTATAAAAAAATATGGCAACATTATATATTTGTACGATAAAAATAACTAGAGTTTTTAATGTTTTACCAAAAATCTAATTTCTGGTGTAAACGAATGATTCAACAATGGCTTCTTACGAATAACATGACTATGACCCAACAGAAATAACCTTTTACTTAATTAGTATTGTTCCTGTACCTGTACTGTATCCATACACATATCGTGAATCATTTTCACTCACACCATCACACACAAAATCATACACACACACGCACACACAACACATACACACACACATGCCTGGTCCACCACAAAAATGTCTTTTTTATTCTTAATCGTTGTTTACATTCACCTTTTACTTAATTTTATTTTACTTAATTTTATTTTACTTAATTTTATTATACTTAAGATATAACAATAACTTATAACAAAATATTGCAACTTTATTTGTGCTAAGTATGTATATAATTATCATGTAATCACAATAATTATACCTTTATCTCGGGAGGAGGGCGTTGGTACGCCATAGCCCAGGTTATCCTAGTTTCCCCCCCGAAGGCTTCTCGCATTGACGTGGCGGGGGGGCTCAGTAGCCGTGGCTTGGATCACCACGGTGAAGCCAAGAGGAAGGGGCCAGGGGCCGCGCCGGCGTTGGCGTGCGCTGGCCGGCTCAGGCGGGGCCGCTCCTGTGGGCTTTGGCCGCCAAGTCCACATAGGAGTGGCGGGGTCCGGGCGCTTTGGCGCAGACTCGAGGAGGTGGGGCCCAGGCGCTTTGGCGCAGGCTCGAGGAAGGGGGCCCGGGCACTTTGGTGCAGGCTCGAGGAGGTGGGGTCCGGGCGCTCGGCGCAGCCTCGAGGAGGTGGGGTCGCGGGGGGGCTATCCCCTGTGGCTGACGTAGCAGGCGGTGGGGCTACGTATCCGACCCACCGCAGGGAGACCACGGGCGTCCAGACACGGATAAGTCTGGCGCCCATTGTTGGCGGGTTTGGTCTCCGAGGCAGTTGCGGCGCGCTATGTGTTCTGGCGTGCCGCGAAGAGAAGGGTCCGGCAACGGACAGCCGCGGTCGTGTTTAAAATCTGTCCCGCGTTCCCGCCAAAAGCGGCAGTGACGGAACACCCCGGGGTTTTGGTGGGTATACGGACTCCCACATAACCACCTACCTCCCCGAGGTGAGTGGTATCCGTAAACATTTCCACGGGACAAAAAAAAAAAAAAAGATTTTCCTAGTTTGGGTACCAATGATCTTCCTTGGATTTAGGTACTTTTAACTTCACAGTAGTCAGTAACTTAGTAGTACGTAGTACTATCTCTTAGCTATGCATTTATGGAAGTGTAATTAGAGTTAAGATTGTAAACAATATTAATAAATTAACTCGCTTTTTTCATTAAGATTTTTCATAGTACTTAGTAATAGTCCTCATATTCGAAATTTCTGCTTAAAGTAAAGTATCTAGTAAAAAATGCGACTTGTACAGTATCAGTAAAAGCAAAGAAGCTTCGCTCGCTCGGTCAATAATTTAAAACTATTGATGTTTTCAAACAATCTAGATCCATTAGTATTAATAATTATATATATAAATTCACAACACATTAAGAGGATTGCATACTTTCCATACTAAAAGAAAAAACTCTTTTCTACCTCTTAACATTGTCCGATTTCACTGATATTGTTTTCATGTAATCATCACATTTTACTAAACGTTTTGATTTTTTCAGTATTTCAAAGTCCTATACATTTTCTTTTTTAGAATTAAAAAACTGAATAAATCAAAACGTACGGGCATAGTTAACAATGTAATGTATACATGAAAAAAATATCACTGAAATCGGACAATGTTAAGAGGTAGAAAAGAGCTTTTCTTTTAGTACGGAAAGTACTAGCTATGCAATCCTCTTAACATTAACTATTAGGTATGAAGAAGCTATTTATTTTAAGAATTTCAAACAAATTATAAGACTTAGTGTAGTTTCATACATATATTACATACATTTTGATTATTAAACTAAAGACTCAAACTGTAAACAAATATATCAATTGTTTCTGTATTATCCGTTTATTGTAGGCGAAGACCTACGCAGAAATAATATCAAGAATAGAAACTGCCTTAAAAAATTACCCAATAAAAGTCGTGCATCCACGCGCGTGCTGCAACGTCTACTATGACAGCTGAGTCATAGCGGCGTGAACGATGTTATTGATTTAGCAAGACTTTTATTTAGTCATACTTTTAAGGCAGTTACTCTTCCTGATATTATTTATTCGTAGTTTGGATAAGATAATAAGCTAATCGAAGTATGTACTTATCTTGCGCAAACGACGTCGCGGTCAGCAGCTAGTAACTAAATAAAACGTAGGTAGAAGTACAGAATCCTTGAAGTTTCTTTGCTTAAAATATTATTTCAGGGCATAAGTCATTATTGCAGCATTTCAATGAAAAATCTATTTCTTGTCTTATCATATCTAGTCATGAATCTATTTCCGTGGTGTAATACGCGTATGGAGATAATTTAACATGTAAAATACATTGTAATTAATTGAAACTTAGTTACCTTCAGACGTGACGAAGAGCACGCTCATTTAGGATAACCAAAATGTATTTAAATTATGACAACAGTCTGGAGCTATAAATAAGACTTAAACAAGTCCAGAATTCCCGTGAGTATCACAAAAAGGTCCCAATGCAGCTCTAAGGTAAATAATATGAGTATTATATCAAAATGCGTGATACTTGAAATAGACAAAAATTATATACGAATATTTCAAATTGGTATTTTTTATCATACTTACCCTGTATCCAATTAAACTAGGTTTTAACAAAAGAATCAATGAATTTGCTTGTTTTCCATGTCTCTGTATTTTTAATTTTTTACTATGGTTTATCTTAACTCTAAATTTTGTCATGATCAATATCGACATTATTTCATTCTACGCTGTCTTTGTTAAGGTCTTTGTTCGTTCTTCGTGTAATCCCATATATTATTATTTATCTTACATAACTAATTTGAGCCTTCTCTACAATGCCTAATACATATTATTACTCTGTATCAAAGTGTCTCCTCACGCCACACCGTATAGTAGAGTATGTATAGAGCATTGTATTGAAATCGCCTGCAATTTCACCGGCGGTGGCTCAATCACTACGCTATAGAATACATTGGATTGAACAGGCTGTAGATGCATCAAAAGCATGGACACAAAGCTTTGCAAACTACGGGATCTTCGCTACAGAACATATCTTTACCCTACACTTTATTAAACCTGTCATTATATCAATATTAAATCACTAAGGCCTTTATTAATAAACGTTATATTAGGCGTAACGTGCTATGTCTTGCTTTCACGCGTGACATTTACTGCAAGCGAAAAATTGACACATAGATGTTTTAACTACTCCGGGTGTAAGCCAAGTTTATTAATAAGGCCGTAAAAGTTTACACTGTTATTCTTGAATACTGCTAAGTATACTTGTGTACTGCTTCGTAAACAATTCTTATACAGAATCACGCCAAGAAACCCCGAGAACGCCCAAGAAGCGTGAACGTGAGAGGTTTGTCTACATCTCGTCCTCGGGCTTGGCAGTTCTCCGTTCGGTGTCGGTATTTTTGCCCAATTCAAAGGGTTCCTCGGGAGAGAAAAGAAAATGCTATCACATTCATTTTGGTCTCAGTACGAACTAGGAAGCGGGATCAAGTGCATATTTGCTTATAAAATGTGGAGTAGGTATAATGAATTAATAATAATGTTTCCAAAGATAAGTTACATTCCAATTCTGAAAAATATTTATAGTAAGGTTAGCTAAAATTAATGTAAGCACATGTGAACGTTGAGACCTAAACTAAGCGTTAGCCTGTGTCTTGGGGCACAGAGTACGATTGTTATTACATTTAGTATCAAGTACGAGTACTATACCTAAAAGTGATTTGAAGGAGTCGAGGAGTAATTTATTATTTAATGTTGTAAGTGTAGTTAACATTTGAACTTCCATAGCCATACGATCATGGTAAGATTGACAATTATTACAAGTGGTTATTTATGTGGTATGTGTGTAAGTGTGTGTATGTGTGTGTGTGTGTGTGTTGGGTGTATATGTGCGTAAAGTAAGGTGCGCGTCCAAGATTTAAATAAAATTCTCTGTTTCTTCATAAGTTAGGGTCATAAGCCAGTTAAGTTAAGTATAAATTAAAGTTCTGTGTCAATTTTTTTCTTTGCTCTTTATTTGGTTTTAATAAGGTCATTGCTATTCATTGTATATATATATAGATAATACACAAATAACCAAGGCTGCTGCGCAGTCGTCCATCGCAGGGGGGAGTGAGAACAGTCAGTGAGAACCATTGTGAGTGTGGATAGTTCATAATTCTCGCTAGAAGTCTTGATGAGACTTCTCGGCGTGAGTCTGTAGGGCGTATTAAACCCACGATGGCTGCGTAGGAAGCGGTATGATAGGCACTAAGTTAAATTACTTAGTGAATAAGATTCATAATAACAACCATGTTTCGGGGTGCGGTACAGTACCACGCAAAACTTCTGTAGCTGCTTTCTCGGTCAGGCATAGTGGTTACATACATACTAGTAGTATCTTATAGTCTGTGGTGGTTACCATCAGGTTCACGACTTAAATCTATAGTACTTAATGGTTCCTTAATACGATTTAACATGGTTGTTTTACGGTTTCTGGTTTAAGTTGGTCACAGTTTTGCTTTCGGGGACTTTGAACACTGTGAGTATGTCAGTCCCATGAACCCCAGTTTTATTGTCTGTCTTAATTAATTGTATATAATCGTCTGAAGGCTTAGTATTTAAACCAGGCCTTAGTCAAACCAAAACAAATCAGTTTTTGCGATCTATATGTCACGTACCTATATAGGATTAAGCCTGACAGTTTAAGGTTTTTCAATGACTTTTTTATGGATAGGTTGGCAAACGAGCAAGCGGTTCACCTGATGGTAAGTGATACCGTCGCTCACGGACATCCGCAATACCAGAGATCTCGAGGATGCATTGCCGACCTTTGAGGAAGGATGATAGGAAGGAAGAGATAGAAGGGGTAAATGTTGGAGGGGGATGGGGACGGAGGGGGGAGCAGGGGATTGGGAGGGGGAAGGAGAGGTAGAATGGGGAAGGGGGAATCGGACCTCCGGAACCTCCCACAAACAGACGAAACGCAATAGCAAGCTATGTTACTTCACGTCGGTGTGATGTGGGAGTGTGGTACTTCCCCGGTCGTGTCGGCCCATACGGCTGTGGGGTTACAGCGTGGCACTGCCACCGAAAAAATATACTCGTACTTCCTTAACTAAATATACTTCCTGGTTAAATAATTATCTACATACAAGCAGCTTAAAAAATTTACCAATATTTAACCAATCTGCCTACGAGGTGACTCGCAAGGAATTAATATCCACTTTTTTTTTTAATTTTCATACCTGAGTTGTGTAGGTAAGTAGGTAGTTAGTAAATAAATGGTTAGATATACAAATATCTTCTACAATTTCAAATAATTGAAATCGGTATTTTCTAGTGGTTTGGTATTAAAATAAGGAGAGGCGCAACTATTCACTGATAAGCTCCACGCGTTTTCTTCGGTCTTATTCGTCGAGTCATTTCACTTTGTTTAACACATTATTTATATAGACAAATTATTTGGCACTGCATTGAATTGGACAAGAGCGGAGGGCGCTGTCTGTCCGAGCGCACATGATAGCCCGCGAGTTTGCACGTTGCTCAAAAAAGTCAAGGTCATGCTTTTTAGAGCGTGCTGTTCAACTCTCTACACGTGCAGCCTGAGGGCTAACTACTCGGAGAAAAGCTACAGTTCAGTAAAAGTTGCGGTTCGTTCGTGTACAATATAAATCGCGTTTAGGGCGGTGTTGGGGCTGCCCCATTCCTGCAGCGCCTCGGGCATTTTCGCAGAGGCGCGAACAGACTGTTTTTATGCAACCATGCGCAAGGGAGGAATGTCCTTGGTGTGCAAAGTGTGGGCCAGCTCCAACACCGTCTTGGCGATGATTACACTCAGGATCGGTTGTGCTTTCCTTCAACATAGACAGTTCGCAGTACCGATGCCGAAGCGAAGGTACTGATTATGTATTTATTAGACATGGGTATTGGATTAACGTAGAAAATTATTTATCTGATATTTTGCATTTCTTCTTTTTGATCATTTAATTAATTTCGACATTGCTATTTAATTAGTCTTAGCATATTGTAACTATTGAATATTGCACAAAATTTATTGAACATTATTGTATTTATTTATTGACTTTACTTTACTTTACTCATGACATATTTTATTGTATTATAATTTGCATGCTTTATGGTTTTATTTGCCTGAAATAAATATATTTGAATTTGGAATTGCTGCACATTATTACGGATTATTGCTAAATATTCCCTACGATGTTATGTAAAAGTGCTAATAAAATCTTTACATTCCCAGAACTGGCCTTCCTGTGAGAGACAGAAAGTTGATAGGAGAAAAAGAACCTTATTCATATCCAGAATGCTGGAATTATACAGGCGTTACTTAACGAATATTGTTTTAAGGAAACGGTGTAAGGTACCCATCGATGCAAAGGACTTAGGTGAAACTGACGCTAATGGTCACCTATTTAAGTAATGGCCGCATCACGTTTTCTTTAATTTTAGTAGAAACATTTAGAAAGAGTTGGCAATCTCTGAATATGCTCATATAAGAGCGCTACGGTTCAATGTTTTGAGTTCGGATAATAAGAGATAATAAACGTAGGTAAAATCTTTAATGAACCAGAATATGTGCTAACCCAAATCAGCCTAGAAAATAATTCTACATTATCCGCTACAACAATATGTCTCGAGTGAATCATATTTTATTCACAGCGCAAGTCTTCTCATAGTTCATATTAAAATTAATGAACATGTCTCTGCCGTGAGCACTGAGTACAAACTGAACATTATTAATTGAATCAGCTCGCAGACATATGTGGTATTAACTCTTTGGATTCGCGTGCAAAAGGAGAAACATACAAATGAGGAGACAGTAGCTCATAATGATTAATCTTTTAAAGAGGACACAGATTTTGACATAAAATATGTGCAGAAGAAGGTCAATATAATAGTATATACTTTAGAGGCACACACCAAAAACTAATAAAAGCTAGTAGTCCTGCGAACAGTAGACCTCGCAAGCACAAAGTTTCTTCTGATTTTATCAATATCAAGCAACGCAACAAAACTTACCCCTTTTTAGGGGAATATCAGAAGAAATGTTGTGCTTGCGAGGTCTACTGTTCGCAAAACTACTAGCTTTTATAAGTTTTTGGTGTGTGACCTTCAATTTAAAAAACACTGATCACCTATAAAGTCTACGGAGTACCCCACACCTTACCCTTTAGTTATAAAAATATTAAGTATATAAAAAAAGAAAAGTTTAAATTATTATATATATAAACAATGCCGACCCATTGATGTCTGTGAACCAAAGCAATAAAAACAAAAAAAATCTACGGAGTCGTAGTAGCTGTAAACTAAATTTTGACTAGAATAGTTGAAAAATACAACCTGTACGCGAGTACCATGCGTTGGCATGACAGCCAGAAATTGATTGTGGAGTTGTTGCAGAAACTTCGTTCATTTCACTCACTCAGTCAATAAGCACTTCAGAACAAATCAAACTTCAGAACTATTGATACAATAGACTGTCTGTGCTGATATTACATGATACATTAGTTAAGAATAACCTAACGCTTCTCGTTTCGCTCGTCTTCGCACTTTTAAAATGACTCGTGTAAAAAAGTTAATTTGATATGCAATTATATTGCACATACAATAAATTTAAGCAATTTGTAGCATTTATTCATTCATATAATTGGTGCAACAATAAAGATGGACACGTTACACATTGGTTATTTATTTCTATTTGCACAACTACAATTAACCAATTTAAATGGATTTTCAGTAAGTATAACGTTTATTATTTTCGCTGGCACTTGCTGTTGTCATACCTTGTCGCTTGTTGTTGACAAATTAAGAGGTACTCGTAGTAGTAACATTTCCAGTGTTCGGCAGGGCTATTATGTATCTTAGTTGCAATTAAACAATGATTCAAATATTGAAAAAATGCGCATCTATGTCAGTTTTCAAAACGCCAGTAAGCAAAAAAGTGAATATGTTGATGCACTGCAACTGCAACTGACAAAAGTGACGTGAACCGCCATTTTTTTCGATTGCAGTCAACATTTGAATGCAACTGAGATACGTAATATCCCTGCTGATCTAACTTTTTGTTTATAGAAGTGTTATGTTGGCGTATTCATGATAAACGCATGTATCGTGGCCGACAGCGCAACTGGTACCTAAGTAATTGTTGTGTATGGCGTTTTCTCTCCTTACACATACTCTTGTACCTATGTGTCTATATCGGAAGAATCCTTACTGTTTCCTAAAACCCATATTTATTTTATAAGTCTATGTTTATTTACTATCAAAACCGACTTTACCCACGTAATTAGTAAGTCTTGTTTTGTAAACAACAGTTCCACATAATACGTAATACTATGTAATACATATTACGTAACATAAAATATATAGATTAGCGCTAGACTATGTTTGTTCAAATTAGAATTTCTAAGAACGTATGTATGGCTTGGTAAATAAAAATTATCTTTTATTCTTTAATTGTTCGATCGCTTGAATGGTTTTGATCACTTACTAGATATGCTAACAGCTGCTAAAGTTGCTTGGCTTTGAAAATTTGAAATTCCGTTTGCGCCAAGTACATGAAGGTCAGTCGAATTGCTATTCCAGGTCTAGTGTACTATATTTGACCGCATTATTTCAAATGGCGTTACTGCGTGTACTGTATACTGTCCAAAGCCAAATCATCGACGTGGGTAGACAGATTAAAGGCAAATAATTTTCCGAAATAATTAAATATTCGCAAACATTAATGAATTTAATTTCACAAAGTCTTTCATATACTTGCATTTATTGTACTTGCTATGCGGGAAAAGGTTCTTGGTTTTTAGGTTTTTCATCGTATCCAAGCCTAAATATTATATTGTGATCAACAGACTGCTGGAATAATGGTGTTTTCGCAAGGATAGAAGTTGGGTATCAGATAAGTACCGTATGTCTACGAAGAAATAATATTAGGAAGATAACTGCCTTAGAAAAATGACCCAATAAAAGTCGTGCTAAATCAATAACATCGTTCACGCCGCTATGACTCAGCTGTCACAGTAGACGTTGCAGCGCGCGCGTAGCCAATCCCTGCTTTCCTTCTGAAATGTAAACCAATCACCGAGCATGTCTATTTGTAACCTCGGAAGTAATTCGTATTTGGAATCATACGTTGTTTTGGTTTGAAGGACCACTTTTTGTGTGGAATTTGTTCTGAGTTATGCTTCCTGACATTATTTTCTTCGTAGCCGTATGTATATTTTAAAAGCGTGTGTACTTGTAACACTTAGGTCTATCCCAAGATAGACCTAAGTGGCGTGCAATTGGAGAGGCCTATGTCCAGCAGTGGACTGCTACAGGCTGATGATGATGATGATGATGATGTGTACTTGTACCTACAAGATGTATATAATTATGTCAGATAGCCGTACAGTGTTTGTGCGTGTACTCTATGTGTTTTCATAATTATAAGTATATTGTGACGATTTAAAAGACTTCCCAAAGACGGTGGAGATTTTTAAGTCTATGCGTATAATACATTGTAAATCCTCAGTTCATCCTTGATCACGGCGCTTGCAACAGTGACGAAATATCGGTCATAAACTCAAACCAAATAGGTATACGTGGTAAATATGTATACTATGGTATACTAACAATGTGAATATGTCATATGCATTTAGTAAATGGTTGGTATTTGGACATTTAAAAAAAATACATCATTTTATTTATTTATACACAGATATGTGTTACCAGTATTTTTTTATGGTACTGAAACGACGTGGTCTCTCACTATGGACTATGTGTAAGCTCAAAGTCGCACAACGAGCTATGGAGAGGGCTCTGCTCGAGGTTCCTCTACGTGATCCAATCAGAAACAAAGTGATCCTTACACGAACATAAGTCAACGACATAGCCCAGAAGGTTAGCCATTTAAAGTGGCAGTGGACAGGGCACTTAGCACGCAAAACAGATTGCCGGTGGGGCCGAACGGTTCAAGAGTGGAGACCACTAACCGGCAAGCACAGCGCACACCTTCTCGGTGGACGAGCTACGCGATTACAAGGTTGCGGGACGACGTTGGATGCAGGAAGCTTCTAACCGGTCCTTTTGGAAATTCATGAGCGAGACGTATGTTCAGCAGTGACGTCCTACGGTTGAGATGATGAAGATGATGTATAGAAGTATAAGTTACACTCATTGATCGAGCAAATAGTCCAGTTATATGATCTAGTCAGTACTTATAATTTATCTCTTAAATTTAGGTAATTTTATGAACAAAAATATTACTGTAGGGTAAACAAGTAGAGGCACCCAGCTTTTGTACTAAAACGTTTGTGAGTTACAGAAACTACTGCAACGAAATGCACAGAATATGTGAATTATGTATACCTATATAGGTAGGTATGACTTATTTCTTTCATAGACTCGCTCCATATTCAGCCAGCGATGGTAGTCGCAACAATAGTTGCTGATTCTAATTGTCCCGCATTGTCGAACACGCGACGCGCATTGCAATATGTGTCGATTCAATTGTTCAATTATTTACATACATTAATATGCATGGACTTGTCTGTGTGGACTCCAATTGTAGGACAAAATACTATGCAATTATAGACCCAATTATAGGAACAGGGAGCTTGTTATCGAGAAAATATTGTTCGACAATGTACAGAGATTTATGAATTTTTCGAATTGTTTTACAAAGAATTTATCGTAGTTGATAAATGGTAGCAGGTTAATAAGATGGCACGATATCATTATCTATTCGTTTGGCAGCGCTGTTTACCTTAACTAATTCATATAATTAAAAAACCTTAAAAGGCCATCTATAAAAATGGTCTGATGTGATTTCTTTGTATAGGTAATCATTAGAAAATTATAGAATATAATTATAGAACAATAGATATTTTTTATTCAAATTATTCAAGGTTTTTAGCTTATAAATTTTTTTATTTTTAGTTCTACGCCTAAAACTTACGTAACAAAAGTTGTAGATATTCCTATTTGCAACAAAAATATAAACTGTTTTTTTGTAAAACCTATTGTTCGTCAGATAAACCCTTTGAATACTTTTTTCCAAGATAGCGGCCGGATGACAAGGATCGCAACCCTACAAACTTGGATTTAACTTCAAAATGATCCCCCTTGATATATAAAAAATAAAATCGCGTCTTCTGACAAATACACGGTAAGCTCAAAAAAAAAAATTCAATGAAGTATAATTCTGCATGTTTTGTCATTTAGTGGTGATCATGATCGATTATTCTAAGAATGTTCACTTTTAATTTTAATACGTTCGTACATACATAAGGCCATTATATTCATTTTCTGAAGGGGTAGATGGAAGCTACGGGTTCCCATATTTATTGGGACTAATTTATAACAGCTGAGGTATGATAGGATCAGTGGGCGATCTGTCGGACAGGGGTTCTAATCCTACCTCGACCTTGCGCTTCCGTCCAGTGTAGATAACACTATAGTCACAGTATAAACATAGAGAAACAGTACGGAAACTACCTACAAACGTTGGAAACGGCTCACTCACACAAATATGTGCAACGACGAAAGCCCTTAGCGGTTGTCGCTGTGCTGTCAGTAGTGAGGCCGCGTCAAGACGAATGGTCACGTACAAGTTGATTTCCGCTTAACTAGGCTTAGTTTCCATACTGTTGCATCTTTATACTATGCTATAGTAGTACAGTTTCAAGTTTCAAGTATTTGTTTGGCTACCTATGGCTCACAAATTCTATAAATATGTTATTTTTCACTAAGCATCTACAGGTGTGTTTTGTTAGAGTCCTCGATAGCCAGTTGCCCTTAGAGATAGATCTATTGAGCTATATCCGACTGCATCATCACTTTGATCGAGTGGGGTACACGCTCACTATTAAATGTATAAAAACATCATAATAACCACTAACAACTAAAACTTGTCAAATGTTATATAACAATTTCTTAAACTGTTTGACGCAGCTTCATGAAACCTAAGTACATGATAGTTTTTTTTACAGATATTGTTGTAGTTGTTGGCGGTTATTATAATCGATATACATAAAAGCGAAAGGTCACTCACTCACTCACTCATCACGAAATCTCAGAAACTACAAGTGCTAGGAGTTTCAAATTTTGCATGCGGGTTCTTTTTAGGACGTAGGTGCTCACTAAGACGGGATTTTATGAAATTCGACCCCTAAGGGGTTTTTTTGGGGTTGATAGTTGATGAAACTTCGTTACTGCGAGTGCTAAAAGTTTAAAATTTTGCATGGGGGTTCTTGTTTGGACCTAAGAGGCGAGTCTATTGCAAACTACGGGGCACTGTTTCAAAATTTATTGGGCAGAAAAAGCCAGTAACGGTCCAACCCGGGGATCCACCCAGGACCTCGACCAGGTTCCAAAACGGCACTTTTACCTCTATACCAAGACCAAGCGAACGAAGACGCTGGCGGGTCAGCTAGTGTTTTTATACTTTTAATAAATAGCTAAATGTATGCTTATGTATACGCCTCTGAAACATTCAATTATGTCGCAATGCATACAGGGTAGCCAACAGGCAAACCGAAACGGAGGTTTTACACACGCAATCTTAGCTAGTGGAATACCTCGAATTTATCATGGTTGCATATAGTCCCATTAGTTCCACTTCTAGTTTCATGGCGGAAATACCGCGGCTCTAACTCTAAAATCTTTTAGCGATACAATCCCGTATTGTATGTTTAGAAGGGAAGGACAATTGTTTCTTCTACCGAGTACTATTTGGCATAATGTTTAAAGCCTCAGAATGATAATGTAGGTAAGGGTACAAAACCATCGCTATTCAATTTTTTCATTCCGAACAAGTGATGCACATTTTCAGAAAATTCATTATAAATTGTATATTACCATTATGTTGATATATCTACCGTTTTATATTAATACTTGATAGTATAATACATTCTGTGCTGTATCTAATTAGGTTAGGTGTATCAAAGTAGGGGTTTTCTTCGAAAAAAGGAAAAATTCGAGCGCCTGACACTAAAGTGTCCGCAAATTTGTTTATTAGCATTTTATTTTATGATACCGTTTTCGGTAGTAGGTGTAATAAAATTCAATATACATTACGTGTACAAATAGGTAATAATTATAAAAAAGTGTAAAAATACCTAGTAAGTATGCAATGCATTACATGCATATATTGGTTTTACGTTACGGGTTTTACATCTACACTTACTTATTATAAGAGGTATTTGTTAGTTTGTTTGAAGTGAATAGGCTCCGTAACTACTGGACCGTATTATGTCAAAAATATTACTATTATATAATCTCATTCGGTAATATTCTAATTATGAAATGAAATACAGACTTTTATTGGCATATTTTTATTACATACTTCTTTAAGAAAATTTAAAATTTAAATTAAAGCTTTATTCTACTAACAAAACAATGCTTTAAAACATTTTTTTAATTATTAAAGTACAATGTGTCCCAACCAAGGAGGTTTCAATTCAATGTATGTACACATAATCTGTGGTGAGCGCGCTGCGCGCCCAACGCGCTGGTTCCGGGCCAATAGACCAATAACAGACTTTTTCCACTGATATATGCAAAATTGTGGTTACGCCGCACAAGCCATACAAACAAGAAGAAGAAGACTTTTTTCATTTTGGCGCTATTTAGTAGGTACATACGAATTTGAGTAATATTTTGTTGGATAAAACTTTAGTAGCAAAAATGTCATGAGATTAAATAAAGTAGTGTATGCAACTGCATATAATTAGGTATAAAAACACTTGTGTAATCTTATATTGAAACTGCACTCATGTTTTAATACTATATAATATTATATGACAGTTGCATAAACTACTTACTATTTTTCTAGTAGGTACTAACTAGGTAGTAGGACACTTACACTATTGTGAACATCATCGGTTAATATACTACCACTATTACATGGCAAACGTGAAATAAAAACATAGTTTTTTTTTTTAGAGATCTTTAATTAATTAACATATGTTAAAAAAAGGTCAAGAACCTTATTGTATCGCCCAAAAACTCTTATATCGCGTACACTGCGGAAACTATTTAAAATAGAGCAAAGTAATGAACTACAGTTTAGGACATTCTAATTCACATTCTACAAAAATGTATACAGTGCCATATGTCTTACTATTACAGTTATGTCACATTAACCACTTTTTCACGTTAACATATAATATGCAATAGTAACGTCGGTACAAAATAAGCCACATTATTCGTACTCGTACCTTAGTATTTAACCCTAATAATAAAGACGAAAGATTTCATTGTTGGAACGTCAAATAGAAACGCACGCAAAAAACTACTTAAATGATTAAAAAATCTCTTTTACCAGTAGTAAGCTACATTATGCCTGAGTAACATACGCTATATTTGATTCATCATCGTCATCACCCATCACCACGCGGGAAAAACGGCGTAGCGCAGCTAGTATAATACTAAAATTGTATATTTGAATCTTCGATACAAATAATCTGCTTTCAGTGTATTAATTACGGCTTTAACTATAAGATCGGTGAACTTAATAGTGTAGTAAAATTGTTTTAGAGTGTGGTTGATTTGTGTTTTATTGCCTACATTGTAATAAATATCTGAATTATTAGACTGTTTGCTATAAAATATTACTATTATATTGGTACACCGTTGTCTATCTTAATTCACTATTTGAATGTTATCTTTCGATTTTACATAAATTTTCATATTACAGCAGCTTTTACCAGCATATCAGTTAATATACTGATCTTTCACCAGTAGTAAGCTACATTATGCCTAAGTAACATACGCTATATTTGATTCATCATCGTCATCACCCATCACCACGCGGGAAAAACGGCGTATCCGTGGTCTCCGGTCGTGGTTGTTATAATATTTGCTAGTAATCCCAAATTGTATGCGAACATTTGCACGTCACAACAGAAAGAATTTCGATGGGATTCTATTACGTAGACCTATCATAATATGCTATGATATCTTCGCAATGTTGTATCCGAAACCCTTGCAGGTAAAAGCTTTATTTTATGATTCAAATGTGCAATTTCCAATTTATTTATGATTTAAATGATAAAACTATTAGAATCCGTCCAATCACAGAGCTTCACTGAGACTGACTAAATGCACAGACCATGGTGCGTGGAAATAAACAAAAACTATTCTAGAAAGATGTGTAGATCCGGTAAGTGTTACGTCCTTCCTATTGTCCTGATTATTTGAAAAGCACGCATATCCCTCACAATGGCAGAATAGATACCTATTTAGATACTCAGTCGGGTAGAAAGGCAATTTCCAACCAGGATCTTTTTCCTTTCCGCGTCTATTGTTTTGCAGATCCAACGGCAATCCATTTGCTTCATCATGTGAAAGCTTATAAGAGGGTGAGGACCTAAATAGAACAATATGGATGTGTAATTTGGACCCCTATACTGACAAATGGCCACCCAAGTAGCTTCATGCTTGCAAATATTTAAAGAAGTTTCATTAAAATAATATATTCATACTCGACGTCTAGCATTTTGGCTGAAAGTGCACTGTATTGTAAAGGAATAGGCACATAAATAACTCAGTTATTATAATACAAATTTAATAAAGATCAATGCTGATTAGATGATTATTTATAAAATAAAATTATTATAATTGAAAAATTTAGTTAATTTTTGAGCACGTTACGTCCTAAATGGTTGTTTTTACTTAATGCTCTCAAAATATAATCATGTTTTCCTTAATAATGTGATTATAGGAACAGATACAGATTTAATATTATGTTTCTCTCTAGGATGCTTTCGACAAACTGCACCGTCGCGCTGTCCGTATTATTGGAGACACTGAAGTCACACAACACGTAGAAACCCTACAAATGTGTAGAACTATAGCTTCTCTAAGTCTCGTTGTCTACCGTTTGTTTCATTGCGAATGTTCTGAAGAACTCTTTAATTAAACTTAAAGAGCTCTTCAGCTTCAGCTCTTCGTGAAATTAAATCCTTCCTCACAATTCCGACCCCGAACTACTCGTTCCAGCCTAGCATGCCATCCATATACTGTTCAAAACTTCTTACCACGGACCAAAAAGTTTGGCAGTTCCTACCTCTGTCGTGTAAGTAAATTGTGGAATGTTCTGCCGGCGTACGTATTTCCTTGCATCTGTGACTCTGGGTCTTTCAAGCGGGGCGTGAAAAAGCATCTCTCAGGTCACACACATAAGGTGGGCGATCAACGCAGGTTACGGCTGCATTAATAGTCATCGCTTCTTGATTCCGACTCCGCTTTCTATCAGGCGAGAGTCACTTTGATGAACCATTATATAAAAATTATGTTTATGCTATTTTAGAGATAAAAGTTACATATTAGCGAATGGGATTAGAAAAATCAATTTTTCACACGGCTTGTTCAAAACACCAAAAGTTACATATTTTTTTATCAGTAAAATACAACGGATGATGAGAAATATGGATAGGTAGGTACTAAGAAATGTAAACTTAGGATTAGATCAACCAACGCTATTTAAAGCAGCGGCAAGCATTTAAACATACATTTGACATGTAATTGTAGAAAGTGAAATTCAATTAACAGATTATGATAAAATAAACTGCCGTCTACTAAATATTGATTGGAACTGCTTGTTGGACTTAGAAACCATTGATGAAGTAGCTCAACTATTTTATTCGCACCTTCGCGAGATTATTAATGAATATGTTCCAAAGAAACGTTGTAGCCCCTCGAAGTGTTATCCTATCTGGTTTTCAAGGTCCTTAATACATATAATTAGGGATAAACTTAATGCACATAAACGTTGGAAATCACACTGTTATCCGAGAGACTACGATGAATTCTCTATTTTACGTGCTAGGCAGAAGAAGATTCAAAACAAATGCTTTAAGTTGTATAATGAACGTATGCAACAGCTACTGAAGAAAGACCCCAAACATTTATGGTCATATTTAAAATCTTTACGAAATGGTGACTCGGGTTACCCAAATATTCTCACATTGGGCGATAAAATATACAAAGACGAGTCGGATGTCTGTTCGGGTTTTAGTGATTTTGTCCACAGTGTGTACCAGAAGCCAGCCTCATCATACGATTACAGTTTGCAATCGTATCCGGAGCCAAGTGACACTGCTTTTAAATTAGATGTAACCGAAGCTACTGTTCTCCAATTACTAAATTCAGTAGATATTAATAAAGGGTCCGGTAGTGATGGTATTCCGCCAATTTTTATTAAAAAATGTGCTAAATCCTTAACCAAGCCATTACAAATAATATTTATGCTGTCGGTAAATAAGTTTGGTGCATTTCCTACCATATGGGCAGAAGCTAGAATAAGACCGATCCATAAAAGTGGTCCTCGTAAACAAATAATAAATTACAGACCCGTATCTATTTTAAATACTTTCAGCAAGATTTTTGAAAAGATTATTTATCAGACTATTAGTCCCACCATCTTCAAATAAATTCCCGAAGAACAACATGGGTTCATGAATAAAAGGTCCACTGTTACTAACCTAACACTATTTATAGATATAGATAAATGCTTCAGTAACTCAAGACATATAATGTTCGCTGATAACAAAAAAGTTTTTTTAAAAATCAGTAACATCGAGGATTGTAAAAACTTGCAAGATGATTTAAACAACCTTAGTGAATATTACCTTAAAAATAGAATATGTGTTAATATTAAAAAATGTCATCAAATAACATTTACACGTAAACTAAAACCTATTAATTACATATCATATCAATAATACTCCTATCAAAAAAGAAAACTCTGTAAGAGACCTAGGTGTAATACTAGACACAAAATTATCACTTGTTGAGCATGTTGACACTGTCATTAACAAGGCTTACAAACAGCTAGAATTTATAAAGCGAGTATGCAATACTTTTAATAATATAAGCTGTATTAAAATATTGTACTTCACTTACGTGCGTACCATTCTGGAATACGCTTGTAGCATCTGGTCACCATGTTACAGTATCCATATTGAAAGAATAGAAGCAATACAAAAGAAATTTATAAGATTTCTATCTTTCAAAGACTACCGATCTTTTGAGACATATTCTGCAGCATGTAAACATTTTGGCATAGATTCTTTAGAACAAAGGCGTAGACAGTATGATATAGTACTACTACACGATATATTTTCCGGTAAAATAGATTGCAGTGAACTTTTGTCAAGTATAGCTTTTCAAACACCACGACTCCGAACGCGCCACACGCAGCTATTTCACGTCCCGCACGTAAACAGTAACTATGCTCAAAATTCCGTGTTGTGTCGCGCGGCGCGAACATTCAATAAACATTACTCCAGTCTGGATTTATTTCATCTGTCTAAGAATATCCTAAAACATGAAATCAGGAAATTCCACTCTATGAATGTGTCCTAAATGATTTATTAGGTGTTCACAAAATTATAAAGTTTCTACAACGTTCAAACATTTTCTACTTACTCCCACCTACGGGTACCCACACAATCACACCACACTTACACGCGCACACATCCTTCCACTCACATAATCAGTACATCTGTATGTACTCAACCATGCCGCTATAAACACAATATCTGTTTTTCAATGTTTTATAATAATTATGTGTAATCTTGTTTGGCCATATTTAAGTTTATATTTGATATACCTGTATATGTTACGTAAAACGCTGTTGGATTACCTTAATAAACAAAATAAAAAAAAAAATTATAAAGAACAATGCAAAGTAGCAGGCGCTTTATGCAAGCTGTACAGATCGCGCGGCGAGAGTTTGGCTTTGACCGTTATTGCGCAGAAGTAAAAAATTGGGTATCACAGGGTGGCTAGAGGGACGAAGGACTCTTGTCTCTCTCTGTCACATCGAAGACGAGGGACTCTTGTCTCTCTCTGTCACATGGCGCGACATGGATCTGTACCTAGGCTGTACCATACATACATCCTTGGGATTTTCCTGGAAGTTTCGTTCATATTCAGTTAATGTTTCTAATACGCCAAGCACTTTGGGCTAAAAATACATAAATATGCACATAGGTATATATTACAGAAATAGCTAAAATAGTTTCGGGTTACAATTTAAAGATAGTACCTATACCTAACTAACCTAACATCGACGCTTTTTGTAATTCTTATAGGTACCTATACCTTCTAGGTATACTATCGATCTTTAGTAGGAATCAGAAACGCTTGGTATATTATTTTTGGTAGGTTTGCAAATGATTGCTTTACTTATATGTAACAGTTAGTCTATACTCATATAGTTAATGATATAATATAATATAAAGTTTGAATTGAATAGGCTCCGAAACTACTGAACCGATTAAAAAATCTGTTACCATTACTACATTATCCCTGATAAACATAGGCTATATACATTTTGATTCATATTCATCATCTTCCATTACTACGCGGGTGAAACCGCGAGGCGCAGTTTATTGTAAATATAATGATGAATATTCACATATAAATAGAATATTTTTTTAATAAATATAAACTGTATACTAAGTGGTTCTAATATGTAGCCCCTGATATGATGTAAATGGGTTTTTAATGAAAAACGCATTTTATAAGTAAGGTATAATTTAGGAAATAGGTAAAGATGCGTGGAAGATTTCTGCAAATCTCGTGTCATGCCAATTATAATGTAAATGAATGTTTCTTAATCACTTTACCGATGACTATTTAAAATACTTATTACCACAGCTTTTTCCAAAGCTAATTTACAAAAAAGGAACTTCCGCCGCTGACCTGATATTTGTTTACCAGCAAAGTATTCATTTAGTTACCACTGACATAAAACTAAAGGACACCTAGGGCAGTTAGGTTCTAGTTTCTAATTAATATTAAAATCCAATCTGGAAACCTAGTCCGGGTGGCCTGCAGAAATTTTTAATTTTTATGGCTGTTCATGTCGGGAAAGGGGCAATTTTGTTGGCTTTTCTAGGTTTTAATATTTTATGAAGACATCCAACCCAAAAAGGTTTATCCAAAAACTCTACTCCATGTTGTTGGATGTAAGGTATACCTACATATTTTTCAAAGATCAATGTGTTGCAATTTCTATACCCGCATCCCAGTTATGTAAGGTAAAAACAAATCTTTTGCATTATTGACAGTTCATTCGGCTTTTTTCTTTTTTTTTGGTCCCTGCCTGCCAAGTCCCAAAAAGGAATATATTGTTCGTAGATCAACTACCGCCAGTCTGTTGAAAGAGCCAAATTGTGTGTGTCTTATTACGCAACTCACCATCTCATTGTTTCTATGGAATAGGTATTAAAAACAGTAGGTATAAATGTACTCATACAAATACTGTTTTTATACATATCAGTGAAGAGGCGGTCAAGTCATGCGGCTTATGGGGAGCAATATGCCATGCCAGTGGCAACATGGCCGTGCTACTCAGAGCTTGAAAGAAAAATAAAAATAGACCTTTACTTTGACCTATTTTGATTTATATTTAGATAAATGGTTTTTAAGTCTCACCTGACCAGTAATTTTACGTGCTACGGCGCCTTTCACACTCAAATACAGCGATGCTGAAGATCTGACGCTGCGGTGGTACCAACAAAGACAGAATCTTACACAAGAGGCATATCACTGTCTGGTTTCCTCCCCTTTTACGATGCGTATCTCCACGGTGGAGGAAAACATTTTAAACTCCCCCTCACGGAGTAAGTGAGTTATCCTTTTAATTAACGAACTCTATAATAAGTGTATACATAATGTATAAGAATATACGTATAAGCTTATACATATACCTACACGCCATAGCTACTGTTCGCCAATGCCTCATCGGCATCGCTTATGGGGCTGGGCGAAGATCTTACCACCGTACTTGCGCTCTTCGCCAGAAGACCGTGGTGAGAACCTCAGCCCTCATGTCCCATGGAAGCGAAACGGCGAGAATGCAGGCCACCTCGTGTAACAGTGTGCGGTATCCTCTACACACTCTCACCGCCATAACCCTTTGTGCCCTACGAAGCAGCCATAGGAGCGTCATAGACGCCATAGTGGCGGCAGCTTGCGTCGCCCAAATAGATTTGGGAGTAAGCGGCCCAGGGCAATGGCCACCACAACGAGTCTGGGTGACAGCCGCTGAAGATGTGCCTGTACGTCTATCTGCTCTCAAGTACGATACCGAGATGCTTCAGCGTCGATCCAATAGCGATGGAGGTCCCAACTACGATGTTGCACCCTGGACGCTCTCCGAGGACCATGAAACATATGGGCTCAGATTTATGGAGCTTCACCTTCAGACCCAACCGCTAGATTCTGGTCACTACTGCCACTGGAGTATCAGCAGTGATCAGAATGAACGCCTCCCAGACTTCCTCCCCCGGGGCCCCAAAGAAGACCAAAGAAGACTGCTTTGCCGAGTGTGGTCTGTAACCCGATGGGCTAATTACCATTGTGGTGTGTCATTTGGAGAACCTGTGTTAGATACTTAGTAAAATTTTAAAATGCTGTAAAAATTACAAAACTAAAGATTGGTTACTGACTGCACCAGGCTTGCCATGCGTGGTCTGCGACGGATGTTACTGCACTCTGCGGGGTCGAATAAAAGTTTAGATTGCATTTTTAGCAAGGGCTTGAAGATCACTTCCTCACCTGAACACAGAACTCACCTATAAAGTCCACCTGTTTTCAAATTGTGTGTATAGATTGCGTTGCCAAAAACAAGTCACCGGTAATATTCTCTCTATATTTTTTTATAACGTATATTATGGTTATAATATATTATACATATATAGCACTTTTTAGCAAGGGATTGAATATTACTTCCTCACCTGAACACATAACTCACCTATAAAGTCCACCTGCTTTCAAATTGTATGTATAGATCGCGTTGCCAAAACCAGTCACCAATAATATTCTCTCTATATTATTTTTATAAATTATATTATATACGTTTAATCACATTACATATTCCAAGTCGATTTAGCGGGGCCTCCTTATTGAAACAAATTGTTTCAAGCCAAAGCCAAAATATCAAAATAATTAGAGACACTTCCGCTAGAAAAATGATTATGGCAGAGGTCCAATGTGCACCACCCTCTCGCAGATAGATAAACACCTGCTGGTCTAGCGCTTGATGAGTGAACATCTCCTGAGAAGGATGCCTCGTGCATAGAGATAAAACACGTGTCGAATAATTGTTTCAGTTGATAGTATTGTTTTGTGTGTTGCTTATTCTGTTTACTTTCTATTTGTATTTTATGCAGGAGTATGGATGGTGCACACTGCATCTCTGCGTATTTTTCCAGCGGAAGTGTCACTTAATATTTCTTTTGATATCGTTTTCCGCAAAGTAACGCCTGATCAACAAATTTGCCTCACTATTCGTTTTATTTCAGGCGTTCACTATTCGGACGGGTGATCGAATGACAACCCTTGTTTCTGTGATCTGTATTTGTAACTGACAGTGGTCAGTTACGAAGTGTCCTAGCACGCTTAAAACTTTTACGGCCTTGTTAATAAACTTGTAATAAACCAAGAGTAGTTAAAACATCTATCTATCATCAATTTTTCGCTTGCAGTAAATGTCACGCGTGAAAGCAAGACAAAGCATGTTACGCCTTATCTATATTTGCGCAACGTTTATTAATAAATGCCTTAAAGTTTAAGGGCAACAAGCGCTAGGCCTAGGATAGTTAATTTTATTTAGCGAATTGTACTGGAAAGGCCATTGCTGAAGCTTAGGGTGGCTGCAACTGTTATGGGTGACTTTGAATATGCAGTGCATATAGTTTTATATGAGGACATCTTGTGGAACATACATTTAGCTCACCTGGGTGGACTGTAAGTAAATATTTTTACGACGCACACAATATTTTACACATGCACTAGGTAGTTACAAAACAAAATTATGTACAAATATATTTTTTTAACTATACCGTAGTAGGGGTACAAAATAGAAAGACGGAATATAACTGAAATATTTTCATAACATTTATAGTTTTATTATTATTGAACATTATCTATAATTAAGTTAACATTCATTGTAAATATGGAAACTGTTCAATTACTTTATATATCAAGGGAGAACACAATGGTTTAGTTAATTCATAACTAATAATAAACATCAGGGACCTTACTGTCTAATCATTATAAATAAAACTGAAATAATTACGGAAAACATTCGATGGCCAAGTGAAGTGATAAGGATACGCGAGATCTGAACTATGTACTCTAAATATCTTAATAAGAAAGATATTATAGACAGTTAGGTCCCTGGCATGCATAATTAAAGCAACACAAATACAAAATACAATTTAAAAAAGCATAATTTAAATACTTTCGTCTTTTAGTCGCATAATCGTATTATAGATTAAACACATATTAATGGTACTCGATAAATTCAATTGTAAGTTACCATTCCAAGCTTATCAGGTACCAGCTTTCATGGTACTTTATGGTGGTAAACTAGTTAAATACTTTGACATATATTGCATTACTATAAGCCAAAATATAAAGCCAAACGCGACTAATAAAACTTCCGAGTGGTCTAAATTATGCCATGTACTTGGCGCTTTTGACTTACTCATTATTTTACGGACTATACTTAAATAGCTCTATATTTGAATCGATTAAAAGAAGATATAAAGTAATAAATGCGGCATATTACTAAAACATTATTTGTACGTTATCTGCTGTTATAACCAGATACAAGACTACATACAATTAAAAATAAAATTGTCAAAATTACCAATGAACCAATAACAGTTAGGAATTGATTCAGGGTGAAATTTATCCCACACGTACCCGCCATTTCACAGTTTTCTATATTCTCAACATATTATGTAAAACCAAATTCCAGATGAGACAAAACACATCAAATATTAGTACTTCATCATATTTTTTTTTGAAAATAGTTATATATATATATAGTTAATAAATATGTTTCTCAAGTAGCAGCCGAGTGTATTTTTCCAAATAAAAAACGTATGTTCATATACTTGTTTCTTTCATAGCACCATATCTCTCTAAAACCAAGTCTGGACATCTTCTGTCGAGTATTGTTAATGTACCAGATACTTCAAAACGGGTATTTGCGTACTCGATGCATTGTTTTTCCCATTACGAACATTGGAAATACTTGCACATCCAGCTCATAACTATCAGCAAGGTGACGAAAGCGAACGCTATAAGCAGAACTTGAAGGACATCGACATTGTAGCATGTGTCGTTCTTCCCCATGTCTTATCGTCCACTAGTTATATGGCATACGACTAAGAAAAGCAGTATCAGTATTACGATAGATCCAATTACCATAAGCAGCTGGTTTAGGTTAAACTGGAGACCACAGCCCGAATTGCCTGATTTCCTACCCATCGCTTAGAACTCTGTCTCCATCGTACCCGGGTACGCATACCGCATTTCGTCGTGATATCCGTACGTTAAATTTTGTACTGCATTCGGTATTTTACCAATTTTCCATATTTTCAACAAGTTTGATTTGACATTGATGCTTATTTAGACTATTATTGACTATTATGACGTTATGATGTCATTATACAAAACGGTAATATTAATTAATTTATTGTTTATGTCTTTTTTTAGGTATGTCTACACGGAATACTTACCTGCAGTTTCTGGAACGTCTGTCAAATTTTGATCAGCCAACAGACGGAATGCTGACCACTGATTGGTCACACGTCGCTTCATAGAATATCATAGACCAATAAGCGTTAAGCTTTTAGTTGGTCAACTAATCAAGGTTTAGGCAAACGTTCTAGGACTGGGGGTAAGTAAACCTAGTTGATAGTTTTTATCAATGCCAAATCGTTATTTTCATTGTAGCCAGCGAGACCTGGCACCATCAGTTAAAGACAAGCCCTAGCCTCCCTCTACGACTGCTACAAGGTTGTTAGCTTACCAATTTGATATGACTTAAAATAATGTAGGTAGGTACGTATCTGCACAGTCAGAGAATTGTGTATCAAACAATAGTGTCAAACGTGTCATGCCAAAACGCGTACTTGATACTTTACTTGAAACTCTCAAGAATTTAATATGTCATTATTAAGTGCCAGTTTATATTTGACCAGGCAATATTTGAGTAATACACTAATTTGCTTGTTTCAAAGTTTCTAGTTTTCGTTTATTAAGATATTTGGACGTATTTCATAAAACATAATTATCTAAAAACCAGTCAACTGTATTCTGTGAAAGTTCTAAATTGCATTGCAATATTAAATGTAGATCACAGACAAAATACTAGGAACTGCAGAAAATTCAAGACAAATGTAATGACTAACTCTTTCCTATAACTTATTTATGAATTAGCAATGTAATATCCTACCCGTATTATGAAACAAACTTCACCTAGAGTACCAAATCAGTCAAGAATATTTGTTACATGAAGAATAGGTTTCCTAAGGTTTATATATTTCAAAATAAGCCTTAGTAGATTATTCTGTAAGTAGCAAGTAGTTCTGGCAAAAGTCTGAAATATGACATATTAAGTATCCATTCATTACAACACTATGTAGGTATTCGATTGTAAAATAACACATTCCGGTTTAAACAAAATGCACTTAGGTGCTAAAACTATGGAAGATAAACTAGCATGAAACCAAAGTTAGGTAATATTCTAGCCTTGCAAGCTTTTTTAATAGTTTCTTATTTATCGATTAAATGAAACTCGACGGAGTTTGTTTTAATCTTATCATATTTTACTCGCTAGTTTGAGCCTGACTTCTTTTATATTATAGCGGTTTAGTAATTTCAATTAGTGAGGTTTCCAAATAATTTCGTTAATAATTGGTATACATTTAAATACATGTAAATATTTCTTTTGCGTAATAACGCAAGCAGAGCCACAGGTGACCAAGCTAAATAAACTTACCGCAGCGTTCAAATTAAATCACCGAATATCAAAATTATTTTTCCGTGTACATAGTATTCACATGATTGTGTGGAATTATATATGTTTTTATTAAATAGCCTCTTTCGTCTTGTCCATGACTCACTCTCGAGACTAATGTTATGTCACACCTTTTGTGTATACCTGACTACATACCACAGAATAAAACTCACCAATTTCTATAATAATGCACCATATATATTATGAATGTCTACATCGCAACACAGAATATTAGGTGTGTTTATTATGCCGACGCAAGGAACATGTTTTTAAAAAACTTTATGTTTTTAAATATGATATTAAAACAGTGTCAGAATCAATTCTCGTATAAATTCTGTGATGCAAAAAATATTTATATCGATAGCCTCAGAATCAGAGTTCTATGCAAGTACAAGCTTATTAGGAACCCGATATGTATTGATTAGGAGAATAGTCTCCCAGATTAATTCACGTTTTTATACACAATTCACTCATCTTTAAATTAATTGTTTATATCCAAATTCAGTACAAAATTACTATAATCATTAAGAATGAGCATGTTGTCTGGCGGCAGGTATTTCTCAGGCGTCCAGTTTTCCACTCCTGAAAAGTATATTTAATAAGTATTTATTGCAGTACTTACTTAATTTTAAGAAATATATTTACACAATTTACACTGAATTTGCTCTAAATATCCATTATCCATAAAATTAGAAATGTTATTTGATAAATACCTTTTATCCCGTACAAGTTAATGTATTAAATATATATTTGAATTAAAGCTATATTACAATAATAACTATTATAAAATAGAATAACAATAACATGTCTTTATCGTAAGCGAAAGTAGTCATAATATACGAGTAGGTAGCTATAGCTATATATTCATTCATAGCACAGAATAACAAATAGTAGAAAATGGTTCCAACGAATAATTGTTTGCCAACTATTCATCGGCGGAGAAACTTATTGTGTAATATGTAAAGTATTTTTTCTCTAAATACGCAAACAATAGCTTGGACCGTTTGCCATAGATACACAACCCGTTTCGTACAAAATTTAATTGAATTCCTACGAAACGAGTTTCGTGATATTTATTTATATCTAAGTAACCAGCTGGACCAATTAGGGTAGACAGCAGGTAATGTACGGTAACAATGTTCATTTTTAAATAAACGCATAACGTACTATACTACAACTATAATTTTATATAGCTCCTTCCGTTTTTTAACCTATACTGTTTCTGTCCGCCTACACAATTATAGACTCAATAGCACAGACCATATATGGTCTGTGCTCAATAGTGACCAGCTTACATATAAATATAACAGGGGGTCTAACATGAATATCTGCGTAAGTGTAACGTAACGTGTCGTTCACGTGAAACTATACAAACTGTCAATTATTTAGGATAACTGTGACACAGATAACTCGTATTTTGTACGTCAAAGCGTGACGCGTTGACATTTGCGATACGAATACTCTTTCGCAAATTGTTTATGCTCCAGCCTCAATTCATGTTGCGAAAATGATTCAAAAGGAATTCAAATTATTCCTATTACTCAATTTTGTGACGTAATAAGTTAATCTATCAGCAGCATGGATCTATCCACGTTAAACTTTTAACGTCGATAAACTAATTTTGTCTATCGCTATTCCGTGCTAGAGACAAGGTTGTCTCTAGCACGGAATTAGCCGCGATATCGATATCACAGCTTGCCTAGTATCGAGAATTACTTTCTAATTGTATTCTATCTTTTCGTATCGACAATCCCTGCTCGCAGTGCTAGTCTCATGGGCGACCAGACGAGATCATGTTAATGGTCGGTTGGTTTAGGAAAAAGGACTTCCACTTGATCTGCGATATTTTTAAGATATTATTATACAATACTACACATAAGTTTACTAGGACATAATTTTCACTTGATCTAATACCGATATACGCATAATAAACGATAATTATTTATACATATATATTACTTCTAAGTTTTAACTAGTAATATATATCTATAAATAATTAATTTGCATGCACACCGCCACCAAGGTTAAGCAAAACTCATTATTAATTCCATTTAAATTTATTAAAGAACCAAACTTATTCTAAGGACAATCCCAACACTATATTACTTAGTTACAATGTGTTTACGTACTCATTAAGAATATAATGAGTAGCTATGACGTAAAACTGTGTTCGCATATCATTTACAGCTGTAATCGCCATAATTAAATATTATTATATAGTTTTTACTTTAATAATTATAATGACACCAGAAATAATTCAAAGTATGGCTTTATTATGCAAAAATATTGCTACTCAGTAACACTTTCAAGGTCTAACATAACCCTGCGATTTGACACGACGTATTATATAGCAATAAAAAACAAAAACTCTCAGGTTGTTTAATTAACGCTTGTAAATATCTACATACGCGCGGATATAAGACGCCCGTGTATAAACGCCATTAAATACAATGTTTAAATGCAAACAAGTCCCAAAATGTACAAGTTAGTTATTGGTAACTATACAGTTTTAAATTAATAATTATATTATTAAAATCACAGCTTTGTACCTACAAGTGCACATATTACAATAAATAAGATTATTTGGTTGATGGCGCAAACGTTTTGTTTTTAATCTTTGGTTAATGATAATAATGGCATGCTAGGAGAAGTAAAGAAGCTTGCAAACTAGAAATATAGAAGTAAGTTATCTTCATAGAGCGGAATCGTACGCGGCTTGTATGTGAGCGTGCCAGTACTCACGCACCTCACGCACACAATAACAATATTCTAGGCTGCCACGACTGCACTAGTTAGGGCTTACTTCTCTATTTCTTCTATGGTGATAGGTACGTACTCTGGTTGAAATAGAATAGAACAAAAGAAATAAGAATATTCGGCAAAGATATAAATAAGGGCATATACATTCTTACAAGTACAAAGACACTTGATATTAACGTCTATAACTATCTTTTCGCATTTTTCCACAAAGTATTAGACTCTTCATTCATTGCAAACTTGTATGTGCCTATGCGTAGATCACTATAATGTTAGTTTAGTTGACACAGTGCCAATTACAACAGTGAGGATAGGTACCGGCTATGACCGTGCGCCAGCACGTAATCTAGGTTTACATATTATATAATTTATATTTTATAGTGAATAGCCCTTATAACCTGACTATACTTCCTTGGTGGTAAGATAGGTACCATTACGAGCAAGACGCGTGGTTTGAAAGCGTGAATTAAATTTGACCGCTCTTATTCTGAGAACCCTTGAATTGAAACTGTCTATACAAATTCCCGATAAATGTATCTAACAGGAAACTATAATTCAACAGATTAAAATAAAAAATAAATGTTACGCGTTACATAGTGCATCAAAGGTCGCACGGCCAGGCACAATAGAAATTTCATTGTTATAATGACATCGACCCTTGAAGGGTTAAACATACATTTAAATAATTGTCATAAAAACTTCCGTGAGAACTCATAGTTAAATGGTAAAACCGGCAAACACTCACGTCTATCATCTACAGTGCGGTCCCAATTAGCCATAATCGATATTAGCGCGATTACAGTCGGTCCCTTTCACCGTGAGCGTGATTACGATGGCCCACGCTACGTCATCGATGACGTCTTAACTGCCGCCATATTGACGATTACATGAACCATGCTCTACACCATAATCGTCGTGAGCGTTCTGTCAAAAGTGACAGGTGTTTGTTTATTTCTACAATGTCTTTACTGGTGTCCCTTGTTTTTGATGTAAAAGCTGTAAAAGTCAGTCCATCCATTCCATTATTTTTTTTATTATGCACGTTATTTATATGAATTTGTTTTTCGCGCGCAAATGGTTCGTTATTGCTACAATTCTGGTCCGATTGATCAACACGCTTACAGTGCCACGAGCTGTCAAAATTGCGATATTTGTCTGGGACCGGCTTTGGTAGACGATAGCACTGTGAGCAAAAATATTGCGATACGGACCGCAGTGCTAGTCGTTATACTCCGACCGGTGGTGTTCGGGCAGTACTGAATACTGATGCCCATCCTCATGGAGAGCGTGGTCCAGCAGCGAGGGCCGCTAGTCGCGCACTAGATAACGACTAGATGATAGACGTGAGTGTTTGCCGGTTTAACCAATAGATTCGAATAATGATAATAAAATAATATATTAAAAATAAACGGAGGATATTTAAATTATGGCTAACCAGTAGAAGGTATCATGTCATGGTCTCTTCAGGCTGTGTAATCGCTTTTAGAGCAAGCACTTAAATAATATTCAAACCTACTCAAAAATCGACTAGTAATCTAAATCCTATATTCCATAAGAACCAGAGCACAAAGAAAGCAGTGACAGTAAAGCGAAGAGGACCGATAAAAGACTTATTGTTTCTTATACTTTTTCAGGACTTTCCGGCGGTTGGTTTCCATGGTCCTGGTCACGAGCCACGTGGCGAAAGACTTCGACGTGGCCTCGATGGAGTTAATTATATTTACAAATGCCGTGTGGGGCAGGTACCCCGTAGTCTTTCCTTCGGTTCCAACCAGGCCAATAGCAGACTTCACGAACTCTTTAGCGGTTGGTGCAAGGAAACTCTTTCGGCGGATGCCTGACATGTTTGAGCAGACAAACCCTGGGAGAATGCATTGGACTATAATTCCTTGTTTGGAGTACTCCATGTCGAGGCCTTCTGTGAACTTGTCGACGTAAGCCTGCGGAGAAAGAGTTATTTATACATATAAACAATACTAAATCTTTTAGTCAGTGTTCTTTATGTGAACTTATTAATTTTGTGCGGTACCCTAATGCATTTTTCTGAAATAAAAGTCGCTTATCTATCTATCGTCAGTCTCGCCAAAATCGGTCTGACAGACATAACATTCTATGTTTGGGTTCTGGGTTTACATAAGTTTCACCTGCATTTAGTAAACAGATGTTATTTTAACATTACATTCTGAGATGATTTATTATTATTTTTGCCTAGAGTATATATAATATAGTTGACACCCTGCATCCTGCTCTAGTATGTAAGTATGCGTATACTGTGTTGTAGAAGGCATTGTCTTCAGTCTTCACCAAACTACGAGTAATTAGGACAATTGCATATGTATGACAATATTAATATATACATAAATTATCAAATCCGTGTACTCTTAAAAAAACAGATAAAAATTAAATAATCTGTTGTGTGTGTATTCTTATTCGATTTTTCAGTTTATTCTAGAATAAACTTATTCTACTCTAGAATAAAAGATGCATAGTCATTCTAATAAAAATAATGTTGTATGATAGATCAGGGGAAGTGGGGATCAACCGCTCGCACTTTCCTATCCTACGGGACTTGAGCTTCTGGGTTCAACATTGTAGGGAGATTATCATCTGTAGCATGGTAGTGGGGTACTTTCTAGCAGTAGCCTAGATAATTGTCGCTAGTCAGGCTACTGCTGTCTACTACTCGTTAGGCGGAGTAGATAATTCTAATAAAGATAATATTGATAATTGATAGATACTTGGAATACTAAGGATCTTGGACAATAGGATCAACCGCTCGCACATTCGTATCCTACGAGACTTGAGCTTCCGGGTTCTACATTGTAGTGAGATGGTCATCTGAAGCATAGTAGTAGGGCACTTTCTAACAGTAGCCTAAGAGTAGCCGCAAGTCAGGCTACTGCTGACTACTCGCGTCTACCTACTGATTGAAAATCTGTAGACAGGCACTAATAAATGTGCTTTGGCAGCTGTCCTTTTAAACCAGTTGCAGTTCTGGTTCTAGGGTGCTACCATCTTCAAAGGCATCATTACTGACCACAAAGTTAGATAGTAGTTTAAACGCTAGTTTATTTAATTTTGAAAAAGTTTATCTCTGTGTCTGTATTACCAGTCATCACACATACAGACTTATTGACAAGTACAATTTGAAAAATTTATTGCCGACTTCCATGCTATTCAGTTATTCGAGTGTAACTCAGAAACTACTGAACCGAATTTAAATGGGACTACACGGGAAGCACCAGCTTTCAAACAAAGAGTTTTGAGAATCGGTTCACCCTATCGAAAGTTATGAGGTAACAAACAAAACAGTGAATTGAGTACGTCCTTCTTTTTGGAAGTCGGTAGAAAAGTGCTGAAATTACTGAAAACTCGTTGCATGTTGGCGAAAACAAAACACGCGCAACTTTTACAACTATTGAAGGATTCTTGAGTTGAATCTTGAAAGGAGAGGAGTTCTTTTATATAGTCTGAATTTCGGTAACGGTTCCAATGATTTTCATGATGTAGGTGTGCAGAGGGTTTCGGGGGCGATAAATCGATCTATCTAGGTATCATGTTTAGAAAACGTAGTTTTATCAGTGTTTTTAGGCAATGAAAAACTACTACAATATAACAACTGATGGCCCTAGTTGCCATATCATACCATCGTTTAAACAACTACTAAACTGTTTTACCGACACAGCAACACTAAAGTTACTTGACAATAGATGGCGTTGATAAGCAAAACTAAGCCAATGAGTGTTTGGTTTAAAGAAAATTATTTGTTTACTTACGAGCAAATCTCGGTTATCCAGGTACCAGGTACCAGGCACCAGGTACCAGGAACCAGGTAACAGGTACCAGGTAACAGGTAACAGGTAGGTTAGTTATAAGATAAAGCTCACCTTAGTAGCAGCATAAACAGTCAACAGCGGTGAAGGTATTATAGATGAAGCTGATCCCAGGTTGATGATAACTCCCTTCTTCCGTTCTACCATCGCCGGGAGTACTAGCTTAGTCATGTTTGTCACAGATACGATGTTCGCCTTGATTAGATTTGAAATCGTCTTATCCCTGGTAAAAAACAATAATAGAGTCAAATAACAGTAGGGTAATTGGAATAATATTTTCTGTCTACAAAGAATATTTAACTGTTAGCTAGCCGGCAAAAGATCCAGGCACCTTATTCGCTATGACCATCCAAGCAAGTTACGCGACTCGTTACGATATAATCTTCACGGAATAATCGTAAAATTGTATAGATTTCACGGTCATTCCTTGTAGATATCATGACACGGTGCGTTACTTGTTTGGATGGTAATTACGCAAATATTTGCCCCGACCAGGGATCAACCAGGGACCTCTCGCTTTGGAGGCAGGGTCCCTACTAACTGAGCTAACAGAGCCATCATTCGTATCTGATATCGCCATCGTATTTGATAACTACTAAAGGTGCGTTCGATTATCATGCATTGGTGGCTAACCATTGTCGGCTCTTTTGTTAAGGCGTTCGTAAAACTCAACGTTAATTTTTGCCACTTTAGCCCACACCCTACTCGAACGCTCAACCGAGCAAAAGATCTAAAATCTCATGATTATGCTGTCAAATACATAGTTGTCAAAAACAATCACAAACAACCATGCTCCGGAGGTGGGTCAAAAATTGCACTTTATGGTGGCAAAAATAACTCTTTTTTTTAGCTTTGCGAACGTTGAACGAAAAGAATCCTAAACAAAATTTTCACCCACATATTCCCAATTCGAACGCCCTTGTGAGTTGGCGAAAATAACGCTTTAGCGTTATTTTCGCACAACAAACTTGGGCCTATCAGAATGCACCTTTTCAATTAAAAAAAATGTTTGGTGACTTCAATTCGGTGACAAATCTATCCATTTAAATATAAACCATATTAGTAACGTAATACAAAATCTATTTGATTGGTTCTTCAAATTGTCACCCCACAAGATTAACCCTCAGGAACAATTCAGTGAGACAAAAAAGATTTTACGTTTCCTTATTCTTACTAATATTTTAAATAAATGCGAATGTTTGGGTAGATGGAGGTTTGAAACACAAGCACGCCACAACGGGTCAACGGATTGTTGTAATGTTATTTTTAGTTTAGTTTAATTTAGTTTAGACGAGGCGCTGGAGTAACTCATAGGATACTTATAATCATCATCATCATCCATTACATCACCCCACGCGGGTGAAACCACGGGACTCAGTTACTTTTCTATATTTATAAATTCTACTAAAATCTGTTGAGCCACTTAATTATGAATAAGTAACAACTAACTAACTTTCGAAATTAATAGTGTATTAAGAGCTACGTACATATCAAACCCCACAATTTAATCTCTCACAGCCATGCATCCCACCTATTTCCCATAAATATTTCCCCCCCAATAATCCGGCTCGATAGGACTCCCGATAGTTCGAATAATATTTCAATTCCGCAGCACTTATTCCATATGAAGGAATAGCGAAACCGCACCTGGCGCTTTTGAAAATCGTTCGCGAATCGGCGGTGTGGTTCGCCGCGATCAATTTGAACGGCACCAACCAATGTACGAATAGTTATAAAGGGGAGACCGCACGATGCGTATTATTGATGATGCGCTAGTGGTTAATACGGCTTTTGCACTTACCGATATTTAGCAGAGAATACCATGAATAGTCAAGTAGGTTAACTTTACTGTTTTGTTATAAAAACTAACGTGGTTTTCAATCATTATTAATTAAAAATATACTGACTAGCCTCGCTTAGTGCTAAGCGAGACGTCCTCGACGCGGGCGTCCCGAACACTCCTTGAAAAAGGCCACCGAATGTGGTCGAAACTATAGTCGGACCTATCCGATAAATATTACGTGAGTAATCCCGTATATTTTTAATTAATAACTATACTGTTGGAATCTATAAGGCTGTTTTAGTTTGCCATGATGTATTTTAAAGATACACAGTGGAGATATTTTATGTGTTACTTTTTAGTTGCATATACGGTCGTAAAATAAGACAATTGACTGACATTTACTACGGCTGGCTTAGTCTATATTGACTGTATCGATACATCATGATTTCATACGTATTATTGGCGTGGATGTCAGCTGCTGATGTATAGAGGCTATCTTCATTTCTCAAAAAGACCCTCTAGCTATATCTAAACATGGGTTTCCGCGTACATTTAAGGATGTATTTCAATAAATCAATATGCCAATTATGTCAAAGTTTGCCTTGATATTAGCAATCGGAAAAAAGAAGGACGTTGTCGATTTAAGTGTTTTTTTATATGTGTGTTAATACCTCAAGTAAACCGATTTTAATAATACATTTTTATTTGAAATCTGGTGCTTCTTACTGGAACTGACTGCTACTGCTAAAGACAGTGCCGAGTTTAAACCATGGGAATTTCTTATATGAAATTAGCTTTTATGATTTTTTTACTTTTGTTGTATGATATTTACGGCTTTTTGTATCAATGTATGTAAAGATATCACTATTTAAAAAACATAGCCCATGCGAATAAATTGGGTGTAACTTATTTCATTGTTTCATTTTAATTTGTGACGTTTTATTTAATGAAGCATAGAGGATTACATTTAGTACTATGGTGCTACTACTGTGATAGTGTTAGTACAACTTGTCGTTGGCATACATTCCAATTTAAATTACGTCATACCTAAATAAAACCTTAACCTCAACTTGATACGCTTAAAAATACGCTCCGTGTAGAGTCCCCTTAGCCCCAGTTCAGACGTTCGATATTAGCCGAAGACGCGGCAACTGCCATTGAGATGCGATTGCTTCTCGACATTCGAAATTTTGAACGCTTTTGTTGCCTGCTGATATTGCAAAAAGATTTCGAGAAATTCAAGATCTTTGCAAAGATTTGTTTATAAACTGTTTGTTTGCAGAAAATTTTAAGCAGTAACGATCGGTTTGAAAGCCATTGCTGTTTATAGTTCCTTCGCAGATGGGTCAATGTTTTTGTTATCTTGATTCTAACCTTTTAACATCGCTTTAAAGCTCGCAGCTACAGCTACACATGTTTTTATCGACTTTGTATATATATCGTATACGTGTGTCCACCAAAGCAGTCATCGACAAGAAAATCTTATCAGATTAAGGGCTTTACTTCTTTAAAACACCATCCCTGACATACGGCTGTACAGACGGACAACCAGTCAGAGGGAAAGTCCTTATGGCCATTATGATATGGAAGACTAAAAGTAAAAAATTACCAAAAAACTGACCTGATTCTACACTAAACAGTGTGAAATAACTTGTCGAAGTCGGTACCATGATAGTTCAAAAGTATCTATTATCACAATATTGTGTTGTGCGCATGCTACGATGGTACCGACTTCGATAAATTATTTCACATTTTTTTTGTGTTGAAATCGGTTTTATTTTTTAGCCATAAAAATTGTACACCTTTTTAGTGACCCTTGGTAATTACGGGATCGATTGTCATTCAACGTCAATAAAAATATCATCAAACACTTTTCAGTTATTGGAGTGTAACTCAACCGGTTGACTGAACTTGAGGAAATTTAAATGGGACCACCTCGGAAGTATACTGTATCAAACAGAAAAAGAGTTTTGAGAAATACGAGTCCTCAAATGGAGGAGAAATCTTTGAACATACAACATATATATCCTACATATCCTTAAACCTCCCGCTTTCTTAAAGTCAGTTAAAAAAAGATTACTTCTTACCAATCCGGCAGGTCAAGGAAGTATTCAGGGTATGAGTAGGAGATGCCAACGTTGTTGACCAGGGTTCCGATCTCCAGCCCTGAGATCTCAGTTTTGATCTTGTCATAGATTTTTTCATCTTCACAAAAGTCCACTTGGATGATCTTGGTAGCGACGTTGAAGTCTTTTGCTGTTTGGAGAAATAATAATAATCTTACTAATATTATAAATGTGATAGTTTGGATAGATAGAGGTTTGTTGCTCAATCACGCCAGGGTCCATCTTCGCTATGACCATTCAGTCACGTAACGTAGTGCGTTTCGACTTACGGTATCTTCAAGGAATTCCTAATACAAATTGGGTTCAATACAAATTTACCATTGTTCATTGAAGATATCGTAAGGCACTGCGTTACGTACCTGAGTGATAAAGCCCCAGAATGATGGTTCTGTTTATTTTAGGGATTTGGATTAAATTTGATATAAAGTAAAGTAGATAAAGCAGATATATAGACAAAGCGCTCGATTAACACATAGGATACTTTTCATCATCATCATCACCCATCACTACGCCGGTGATACTGCGTTACGCAGTTAGTAATTTATTTATAAATATTATCCTGTTCACATGAACAGGAAAATCTCTTAAATATGTATACTAGGTTTTTGTGAGTTTTCCAGCCACTCCTTTAAAAACAGGTACCTACAACTGATCAAAATGAGTGGTAACTCCTTTAGAAATGAGAAGTGGGAGAGGGCGATCCATCCTCTTTCTGTATCCGTCAAAAAGTTCGGGTGCTATAACATTGTCATTAACTAGACCTTTGTCACGCTAAAGTATCGTCTACCAACAAAGCCAAAGAAGAAAAAAGAAAAACAATAGAAATGATGTATTTTTAAGTTGTACTCGTAATAAATAATATAACTTTTAGAAGTCTTGTACTTTTTTTTTTTTGAAACGTGTACGTATATGTTTTGGTGCTTCCAATAAAACTGCTCAAAATATTTTGTCGAAAATGTTCAGTAAAACTAATGCGGAATATTTGCCCATCTTTATCTATACATATAAAAATTAACCCTTATTTCTGCTGGTCACGCTATAACTTGAGAACGGATGAAACAATTTCGATTATTATTTTTTGTTGCATTAATTATTGTCAGGAGAAGGTTCTTATGAAAGAAAATCTAAGAAAAGATGGGAGGACATGGCGAGGCCGAAGACCGAGCCTACTATGCGAACGAAGTCGCGGGCAGTAGATTTTCTATATATATATAAATAAACCCCCAATACTTCTGGTCACGGTACAACTTGAGAACGGATAGAACAATTTCGATAATTATTTTTTTGTTGTGTTAATTATTGTCAGAAGGTTATTAAGAAAGAAAAACCAAGAAAAGATGGGAGGTTATGACGAGGCCAAATGCCAAGCTTACTAGGCGAACTAAGTCGCGGACAGTCGCTAGTATATTATAATAGCCATCCATTTGAATATGAACGTTCTAAATAGAAAGCTGGATCTACTAGATACTATCTACGATTTTTTTTTGACAATTATTAATATTTTAATAATTATTATCAAAGCTTTATTCTTGTTGTTACTCTTTTGTTTCAATGTAGTTAGTTATTATTATAATTTCAAATAGGATTAAATGTAGGTCCTGTATGTGTACGAATCAAGTTACAGATACTATATTCTTCATAGCAGTTTACTACTATTTGCGTTACGAGTTTGTATGACCAAGTGTTAATAAGCAAATATTTGAACGCTACGAGTGCCTAACGTATTTGGTACATTATTATATGTGAGATGTACCAGAACTCTAAAGATAAAATTAAATATTCACCTTCAACATATAATGTTACCAATACAAATTGCATTTATATCATAATTGAATATATACGATAGTTTATATAAACATAACTTCTATATAAACAAAAATTAACACTGTGCGTTGGTAAGATTTTCAGGCAAAAAATTTGGATTATCTGGAAAACTAAGACATTTGGGAAATTGAAATTATTTTCTTTTTCTTTAGAACTACGTCGTATAAACAAAGAACATAAGTCATAAGTCCATATCTGTTAATTGTATAAACTATTGATTGCTCCTAACAATTATTTTTAGCAATTTGACGAGTCGGGGATGTGGTCCGCCTGATGGTTAACATTACGCTTGCCAATGTCAGTTGTACTTACAACTGTAGCTTTGCGTAGCACTGTACTACCCTCGTCACCCAGACAAATTTTGCTTTGAATAAAACATTGGACAACCAGTTAATTACATCAGGAGGAGTAACTAGCACGTAAAATCAAAGATGAAATTCGACCATGTTGGTTTTTTTATTATATGACCAGTGACTGCTCGCGACTTCGTGCGAGTAGTAGGTTCGGCCTTCAGCTTCGCCATAACCTCCCGCCTTTTTTAGATTTTCTTTCACAAGAACCTTCTGCTGCATAAACACAACCATAAAAGAATTAACGAAATTGTTCCATTCGTTATCAAGTTACAGCGTGAGCAGGAGAAATAGGGGTTCATTTTTATATCAATACATTTTTAAAGCACAATTGCTGGCAAATCGAAAGCAAACGTTGCTTTAGCAATCATATAATAAAAACTATAAAGGGTTTCGACATGAATACGAAATGTAAGTGTTTATAAAAACTCATTTGGATAAAGCTTGTAAAGCTATTCAATATATGTCGCTCTGTCCCTTTAGGACAGTTAAAATTAAATAGAGAGTTAAATGAGTTAATAATTATGGCACTAACATATCTCTCGTAGTTAATTAAAAAATTACAAAACGATCCAACAATTATCCCTTTATAGATATCTGCCCTTTCAAAACCTGAATAACTAATGTAATTGTAACATTACGAAAACTTACCTACATAACATACAATAATGACACCGCACAAAATGTTACTGTGACACGGAATAAATTAACATGAATATTTACCAATTTCCTCGGCCGTCGCCTTCAGTTTGTCCAACGATCGACTGACTAGAACTATATCACAGCCACGTGCGGCCAACTGAAACAATATAAAATAATACGTTAGTGGAGCTAAATAAGCAGAGCCGTAGACCTCTGCGCAAGGTTCGACCTAGTTGAACAGTTGAGGACCACTGGTAATCATCGCACGCATGCACTTTATGAGCTCTTTGCTACGAAGAAATAATATCAGGAAAAGTAACTGCCTTAAAAAAATTACAATAAAAGTCGTGCTAAATCAATAACATCGTTCACGCCGCTATGGTTTAGCTGCATAGTAGACGTTGCAGCACGCGCGTGGACCAATCCCTGCTTTCCTTCTGAAATTTAAACCAATCACCGAACATGTCTATTTGTAACTTTGGAAGTAATTCGTATTTGGAATCATACGTCGTTTTGGTTTGAAGGACCACTTTTTGTGTGGAATTTGCTCTGAGTTATGCTTCCTGACATTATTTCTTCGTAGGTTCCTTGCCAAATTATAATGATGATGAATTATGATGGCGACTGCTGACTTAATTAAACCAGGGTCACCAGATTCACGAATGGCATGCACTATTGTTTAATATTAAGCCTATGTTATGTATAACTAAAAAAAATTGCATGTTTTAAGAAATTGGTAGTATATTTTTGTTATATTCAAAATAATCATCTCATTTTATACTTAGACCTGAATTAAGATGAATCTTATCGTTTCAGTGGTGTAGGTAAATAAATAAATGCGATGAAGCACAATTGCCCAGCCTTAAAGTCTATACAAACTATGACAATCAAATGACAATACGTATATATATGTTACAGTCATAGTGATTAAATAGTTATTATACATAATGACTGGTCATTATATATAATAGCAAAATTGACTAGATAATGTGATAAATTAATCAGGAGGAGGTTTTCGTCCGTAAACGCCGGCACTCCCATCCCCGCCGACGGACTCGGACATAACCTCAGATATACTGCGGTATTCATAAAGGATTATAATAAACTAACCATTTTTTTTTCTTCTTATTTTTAAATAACTAACCTAACCTATACCTACTTGTGCTCTTACATTATCCAAGTCTTCGAAGATATTATATAAAATAGCTAGTTAATGTGATTAATTTTGTGTCAATTATCACTTTATCTAAATTGAGTAGATATTATATATAATGGCTAGACAGTATATATAATATCCAGATTTATTACTTTGGCTGTAACATATACATTCCTTCTAGACCCAAATTTCCTATTCTATGACAGACAATATAGGTTAGGGTATCTCTGAATATTATTTTCCATCGACTTCTACATAATAAATTTAATTTGCTATTTCATTCTCATTACATAAATTATCAGAAACGAAAAGAATTAAGAGGATTGCACAGCTAGTATTTTCCATACCAAAAGAAAAAACTCTTTTCTACCTCTTAACATCGTCCGATTTCAGTGATTTTTTTTCATGTTATCAACGCATTGTTTACTATGCCTGTTTTGATTTTTTCAGTTTATGCAAGTTCTAAAAAAGTAAGTTTATAGTACTTTAAATACTGAAAAAATCAAAACGTACATGCATTGTGTGATGTGTGACAAGAAATCGGACAATGTTAAGAGGTAAAAAAGAGTTATTTCTTTTACTATGGAAGGTACTAGCTATGCAATCCTCTTAAGTAACTCGACTGAACACCACATGCTATTGAATCTGTAAGTGTATATATCGTCGCCATCCAGCTTTAGCTGAGATATTCCTTACACATTAATTGTATTAATATATGTAACATTTATGTCTAAAACTACTATAATTAAGTACCTAGGTATATGATAGCATAATTGATATCGAAACTGAATAAATGGCTACGATTTTGACCAAAATAAAAATGGCGGCATGTAGAGTGATAAAAGTAAATAAAATGATTTTTATTATATTTATTACATATTCTTACATCTAACTATTGTGCTCCGCGATTTCACCCGCGTGGTGATGAATGATGATGATAATTAATCAAAATGTATAGCGTATGTTACTCAGGAATAATGTACCGGTTTAATGGTGAAAGATTCTTTTTAAATCAGTCCAGTGATTTTTGGAGTTACATACATACAACATACAAATCTTTCCTCCATATATTTTAATAATATATATATAAAATATAAATATTGGTACGACTCTCAATACAGAGTAATACAATACAAGCACAAGGAAAGAGAGGCATTTGATCACAATTCGGTATGTAAAGTTTTTTTTTGGTATTTTTTTTATATTTTTATTTCGTAGATTAAGTCATTATAAGAAACTAATTTCAATATTTTTGTTTTATATTCAGTAGTTATTTTATAATATTTTTTTGAAAATTTGAATCCTATGACGTCACTTTTTTGCACAAATATGTAGTTGCGTTGAGGAGCCAAGAAAAGCACGCGAGTAAAAAAAAAGAAACTAGAATTTACTTTGACACTTGACAGTGACACCTACTAATTCGTAAGTCTCTATTCAATCAAAACAAAAGTGCAAAAAAGTGACGTCATTTAGAGGTCAATGAAAGTCGAATTTTTTCATCGTTTTTTGTTAAAATAAATGGCATCTTATCGTTTTAAAAGGTCAGAGTAGAAAAATAAGGGTTTGTAACATAAAATCTCGAAATGGTTTCGGAATTGGCATAGGTTAATTTTTTTTAGCATACCGAATTGCTTTATGTCATTATTGACTTTAATATTATCGACGATTAATCTAGCTTACGGCCGGTCCCAATAATCTATCTATCGTCAGTTTACCTTACTAAAGATAGATATTTGACACTTGTATGTATGGACGTTACGTCAAATTTCTTTCGGTAGTAAGGAAAACTGTGGATAGATAGATTATTGATATCCCCCATTAGTTGGTAGCACCCAATGCCTTCGAAGCGAGGGGTCCCCAGGTGTGCTAAGCATATAGGTGTTTTTGGATGATATGATGTTATTGTGAGGCCCATGCCTCTACTGGCACGGGGAATGGTCCTGAGGAAATCTCAGAAATATGAGTATGAGTGAGTAATCGTTACGTATAGTTTAACCAAATCCAAGATAAAGGGAAAGTGTATATACAGAAAAACAAATTGTTTTTTTTTCTGTGTCTTTTCACTAAATGCATATGAAAGTATATACGGTATACTCACATAAAAAATGGGTGGACCGATTTTAACGGGACTTTCACTGGCAGATAGCTGATGTTATAATGATTAATTTAGAAAAGATATGTCTGTCTGTTTGTTACTTTATCATGCCAAATAGCTGAACGGCAAGGTTATAGATTATATCCCTAGGAAACACATATATGATACTTTTCATCATCATCATCCATCACCACGCGGGTGAAACTTCGGGGCGCATCTAGTCTAGAATAAAGTAGTTAGAAGTGGTATCTACTAAATATGTTAATACCTATATCAATCGAAGCCCAATCACTAGTGTTGCCAATTTTTTTCTTTTGCCAAGTCGGGATTTTGCAACTATTTGAGTGAAAAAAGCGGGATTCTGTTGTCGAAAGCGGAACATTACAAAACGAAGGTTATAATTTAAATATTTATATTTTTATTTGAGTTTTTAATTACGTTTACGTGTCAATAGATATCAAAAATAGCAATATAAATGTATATAATAAAAATATGATATTTTAAATCACATCTCTATCGTTAAGTAGTTGAGTCTTCTTAGTCTTCTAAATAATAAAAAAGTAGACAGAACTTTATTCATTAGAATAACCAGATGTGTCTGTCGAATAAAGGAAAGCGTTTGATGTTAGGATAGGTACTTAACATGAAAGACACTAGTTTAAACATTCTCCTGGTATTTATTATATCCTCAGCACGCTGCACTCACGGTCTAGTTATCCCCGAAAAGCGGGACTGAGCCTGTCCCGCGTGGGACATTTAATTTTAATAAAAAAAAATCGCCCGATTATGGCGGGCAACGCTGCCAACCACCTATATAAGAGCGATACTCTACCTTACCACACCACACCATCTGCGTGTTGAAATAGTGCACAAAAGCATTGCTGATGCTTCTATTGCTTCACGGCAGAATATCTGCCACTGCATTGCACTGCACACCAAGTCAGCCTCATGCAGCAGAGGATAAACCCACGTCTCTACCATTTTAAAATTAAATAGTTCACTGCACGAGAAATTGTGGTAAAACTCACTGAATAAAATAGATCCATGCAAAACCCCAGCTATTTCCAACACTTGTGTATGTGTAGTATGTATGAAACTTTACACTGAGCATATTTCTAAAGAGTATCTTGAGAATCTACTGCATTGAAGAGCTTTCAAATGTATTTGAAGCATCCAACCCGCTGAGATATGTAAATCTCAATACTTTCTGTATACTATTTTGTATATATTATATCTATACAAATTCGTAGCTATTTATTCAACAAGAAACTTCGATTAACTACTGGAAAAAAATTATTCAAAAAATAAAATAGAAAAGCTCTTTCCTGATCAATATTCTGATCTTTATTTTATCTGATAGCTGCCCCCGTGGTTTCGCCTAGGTGATGTTGATGAGGTTTTTTATTACACCACCCCTTTTTTTTTGACGCAGAGTAATCCTTTATGGATACCATCGGCCCCGGGGGGAGCACGGTGGTTATGTAGGAGTCTCTGCCAGAAGGGCAGCATACCCACCAAACCTCTGCGGTGTTCCGTCACTGCCGCTTTTGGCGGGAACGCAGGACAGATTTCGCACACGACCGCGAACCCGCCGCGGCTGTCCGTTGCCGGACCCTTCTCTCTCGCAGCACGCCAGAACACTTAGCGTGCCGCAACCGCCACGGGGGACCAAGCCCGCAAATGGACCCCAGACTGAATTAAGGCGAACAAAATAAAATTAACTCAAATTATGCCGGTTTCTAGTTTTCGCGAGACTCAATTTTTGACAAGAAAATACTATTTTTACATGAAGCTATTTACGGTAGAAGAAATTTTTTTTTTTTTCAAATCAAGATTTTTTTGCAAAGAAAACCATGATGAACAAATAAGTAATACATGCTTTATACGTGGTACTTACCATAAGGCGAACGACTTGCCCGTTTTGTCACAAGTCACAAGCGAACTCCTACCAAGAAAGATAAATAAAAATCGTGCATAAATCTTGCGAATACGGTATTACATTTTAATTATTTATATAATTTCTCCGACTATAAAATGCTTCTCAAATTTTACTGGCGACAACTATGTTATATTAATAAGTCAGCGTGCCACGAATAAACAAAATAAATTAACAGAATAAAACAACACAATGCACCCGATTAGAAATCTAAATTTCATTTAATTTCACCATTCAATCAATAAGCAATAGTTATTTTTGCTTCTAGATGGGTAAGTACCGAGATGATTTCAGACGAGTGTATGAGTCGACACGAGTTGGAAATCATCTTTAGGCACGTAGGCATCATAGGTACAACGTTTTACCACAGCATAAAACTCGTAAGGTTTTATGTAAACCTTTGACTATGGTTTTACTATGCATTGTGCGAAGAAATAAAAAAAAACATTTTCAGGAAACGAACTGGCTTTCTTGTTTTCTGTCCAAAAAGGTTATTGTTAGTATGTTTTCTTTTGATTTAGCCATGTTTAAGTATTAGTTTCATGTGTTCTGTCTTGTGAACAGAAAAAAAACTCTGTAATTGGCTAATTTGCAAAACTTTTCTACAACTAATAAAAACTCTTTAGTTCGAGCTGACGATGGAGGAAAAAATTTGATAAGTGAAAAGTGTATAACACTTTTGCACTAGTAGATTTGTCTGCGAGGAAAACGCTTCGAGCACATGCATGCTAAAATAAGTGTTCGGTCACGTGATGATAATAATTATTGCAGCATTAAAATTATGTAACACGTTATCGTTGTAGAATTATATCGGAGACATGCGTTTGGGTTAAGTTTATGAGATTGAGGGTAGGTATTAAACACAGTGTTTTGGGAACCTGACGTTTGTGATAAGCCTTTAGATCTGATGTACTACACACACGACACAAAAAAATGTATCGTCATGGTTGTTGAAAATGGTTTTTATTATGATATAGGGGACTTATATAAGAATTAAAACATGGGACGGCTGTTAAAAGTATAATACCAGGACCTTTGATAAAATATAATAATAATAATAATAATAAAACCGCAGGGGCGGCTTTGTGGCGAGCCGTCGGTGAGTGGCGACACCGCGGACTCTGATTCTCCCTGGGGCTAAATGAGACCCCTGACCCCCGGCTTGCCTTAATTGGCCGTCCGGGGGTGGAGACGCAAGAGCAAGTAACAAAAAGCTCCAAGGGTGGAAGTGTTAAAGGGCATAACGCCGGTAGTAGCGCTCTAGTGAAACCGCAGCACACCTCTCGACACCCTTTAGCCATCCACACCAACGTTGTCCCTTTTGTCACCACTCATGGTGGCCTTTATGGGGGGCCCGTTTAGTGGATGGCAAGTCACCACCTGCCTAAATATTTAAACATGAGACTGAAATTTGGCAGGTGCCGTAGTCTCTTCCATAGCCCACTATCTTCCATATCACTAATAAGTTCATATCAATAGCCTGGCCATTTTACCCATTTTTGTAATAGTTATAAGTACCATGTTACCCTTCATACAACATTCTTTCTGTTTTTGATACTTTGTATTTTTATACCAAACAGGCCTCTAAGTGTTGGCTACAGCCCCACTTATGCCTTTGTAAAGGACCGGATGAAATCCGTGATACTTTTTGAATAAAAGGAATAATAATAATAATAATAATAGCCATTTATTTCCCATATCAGTTGAAAACATTAGTAAAATTAAATTAAGATAAATATAAATAATTAATTAAAGATAATTTATTTTTGCATGCATTAGTACATAATTCGTAGATATATTTATTTAATAAATTGTAATATTTAATATTCATTTTGGGATGTCCATTTTTGAACGTAGGCCTCCTCCATCTTGCTCTATTATATGAGTCCCTTCTCTTCCATTTTCTGAGAGGCCAATTACGAGGGTCAAACTGAAAGTTCTTAGAAAATCAAAAACTGATTACATTAGCCAGTTATTAGTTTTATTATATCTTTTCAAAATATTGTCCATTCACGTCAATACACCGCTGCATGCGATGGAACCACTGGGAAAAGCACTTTGCCCACTCGTCCTTAGGGGTCTCTTCAATGGCATCGCGATACGCAGCCACCGCTTCTTCAGCATTCATAAACCGCTTTCCTTTAAGTTTTTCTTTAATTTTTGAAAATAAATAAAAATCACAAAGCGCGAGGTCGGGGCTATACGGCGGGTGACCCAGTAATTCAACGTTTGATGTCGCCAAATAGTCGATCGTTCGCTTGGCGGTGTGCGATGAGGCGTTGTCGTGGTGAAGGAGGATCCTACTGCGAGGTCGTTTCTCTCGAACTTTTTCCAAGACAAGTGGCAAACAATTGGTAGTGTACCATTCTGCAGAAACTGTTTTTTGATCCTCTAACACAATTGTTGCGAAATGACCTATCCTTCCAAAGAACGAGGCCACCATTTTTTTCCCCGCACTTCGATCTCTCTTCACTTTAGTTGGCAACTCCTCGAAAGGAAACACCCACTGAGCAGATTGTCTTTTGGTTTCAGGATCATAACAGTAAATCCAGCTTTCGTCACCTGTTAGTATGTCGAACACAGCATTTGAGTCACCTCCGTTAAATCTTTCAATCATTTTACGGCACCAATCCACACGATGGAGTTTTTGAGCCTCAGTCAAATTATGAGGTATCCACCGGGCGCAAAGCTTCCTGACCGCTAAATGTTCGTGTAGGATTTTGTGCACTTGACTCATACCGATGCCTAAGCTTGTCCGAATCTGCTGATAGGTCACTCTTTTGTCAGTCTCTATCATACGCCGCACAACACAGATGTTATCTTCAGTCGTCGCCGTAGAAGGCCGTCCCTCACGTAAATCATCAGTGAGATTAGTGCGACCACGTTTAAACTCATTAAACCAGTTGTAAACAGTCGCACGAGATGGGGCTTCATCGTGAAAGGCCAATCGTAGTCTATCATAACTTTCTTGTTGACTTAAATGACATCGAAAGTCATAAAAAATCATTGCACGAAAATTTTCTCGTGTTAAATTCATGTTGACGTGACACAGACAATTTTCAATTTGCCGCCAAATCGTAAAACAAATGACAAATGAATGAAGTATATACTCAGTAATATTGGCAAAGAGTTCTATTTTCAAATTATAGAATTATTTTTTTATTATATTGTTTATAAGTGGCCAGTTCTAAGAACTTTCAGTTTGACCCTCGTATATCGTATTTTATATTTTTTATTGAATGATCTAGTTCTTCTTGCCGGCCCGCTCCAACTAGAGATCTCACGTTCAAAGTACATATGTATATTTTTTCGTTTAGACATATTTTGTTTTCTTGTCTTTGTAGGATGGAGGGTGATGGTCTACTACTCCCTCGGTGACCAGCCGTATTGGGAGTGATGTGGTTTGTTTGTTTTGCTTGATGTTTTGTCCTTGAGTTCAAGAGAGAGGCTGGGGGTCGTTGCTATTGTTGTTCCGTTTCAGAGTCACTTATTTTTACTTCCGTTTCAGGTGTAGCGCCTTTTAGCGAGTTAGTTCTTGTTCGCATATAGGACTCTATTGTTTTATTCTTTTTAGTATTATGAAAACTGTTTCTTTGTATTGGTTTCGGCAGAGCCAGAGGAGGTGAGTTTTGTTTTCTTTTCTGGTTTCTGATCTGAAAAGAATCCTGCTTTGGTACGGCAGGGGCAAAAGTCGATGACTGCTGATTTCTGCCTTGTAATGTTATTATTTTATCGTACCTAAGCACTACGTTTTCTCCCTGTTGTTTTCGAGCTCTCAGTTCTTCATGTAAATCCTTTCTCTTCTGCAGTATTTTTTGAGTAAAATCTTCTTTTACGTATATTGGTGACTCTTCTAGGAATTTTCGGTTTTTTAATATTTTAATCTTCAAGCCCATTGTGCATAAAGTTACTATAATAGGTCTGATATTTTCAGTTCGTTTTCCTATTCTTCTTACTGATTCAATATCGCGGCTGTCACAAGATACTTTAACTTTTTCCGTAATTATCTTCAAAATTATGTCCTCAAGCTCATGGTACGATAATTCTTGTTCCGCTACGCCAAAGAAAATTATATTTTTCTTTTTCAGTTGCTGCTCCATTCTGTCTATAGCAATTTGTTGTTCATCTATCTTTTTTTCTAGTAGACTGAACTTCGTTTCAATATTTTCAAATTTTATATTCACATTTGTGTTTATGTCCTGTATGATTCCATCTTTCATGATAAAATATATAGGTGCCTAAAGTACCTACTTATTATTTATACATTGAATTTTATCGTTTTCATATAAATATCGTCATCATTATTATTATGATATTGGTTAAGTTAATTTAATTGGGTTAGATATTCAAATACGTAGCTTTACACTACGTATTTGAATATCAATTGTATCTAGAATAAATCGAAACGAAGAACATTTTAATTAATAGTCAAAACCTATTCGCTTATAAGTTTAAGTTGTGTTTGGACTCTCATTATAGCATTTATATATCTTAGATCTTTTATGTACCTAATCGCAATTGATGGAATAAAAATGGTTCCAATAGTAAGCCATTATAATACGTCACGTGGTGCAAGAGAGTAGGTAGTTCCTACAGACTACTGCTTAGATATGATATGATACTTATGATACTTTTTATAACAAGTACAATTTGAAAAATTTTGGTTTATAATATTTATTCTCAAAAAAAAGACTAAGGTCACTTACGTATAATATATAATTAATAGTTGAAAAAAATACAAAAACTTAAACCTATTTGAAAAATTTGATACCGACTTCCATTCTATTCATTTATTGGAGTGTAACTCAAAAGCTACAAGACCGACTTTGATAAAATTTAAATGGGACTACATGGGAAGTACCAGCTTTTAAACAAAGAGTTTTGAGAATCGGTTCACCCAGTCGAAAGTTATGAGGTAACAAACATAAAAAAATACAAACGAATTGAGTACCTCCTCCTTTTTGGAAGTCGGTAGATAAACATTTACAGCGCACTCGCGCTCGTAGCGGAGCTGAGTCGCTCGTAGCTGAGCTTGACTTGGCGATCTTAACCGATTAACAAGTTGAGCAACACTTGCTGCGGTCAGGACTTGGATGACTGGTTTGGTGACCGCTAGTGGAATTATTCAACTGAGCGCTTCCGTGCTTCGGAGGGTACGTTAAGCTGTCGGTCCTGGTTGTTTGTCTTAGGACAATAATTATAGTCGCTAGGCTATGTCGAAAGCCTTGGCGGCCTGAAAACTTCGACATGGGTTGGCCACTAACCTATCCACAAATCCGCGTAGTGGATTATGGCCCAACTCCTCTCTCTGAGAAGAAGGCTCGAGTCCCAGCAGTGGGAACAAAATGGGCTAATTAAGATTTATGATTATGACACCCCACTAGGATTCCCTGTTTAGCGGACCCACATATGGTCCCACATACAATAACACTTCATAACATCCAACACCTAAGAACAAACTATTCTGCTCATAACACAAATATTTGCCTCGGTTAAGGATCGTACCTGGGACTCTACGTCAAGGACAGTGACGCTACCAATTCGGTATGTAAAGTTTTTTTTTGGTATTTTTTTTATATTTTTATTTCGTAGATTAGGTCATTATAAGAAACTAATTTCAATATTTTTGTTTTATATTCAGTAGTTATTTATAATATTTTTTTGAAAATTTGAATCCTATGACGTCACTTTTTTGCACAAATATGTAGTTGCGTTGAGGAGCCAAGAAAAGCACGCGAGTAAAAAAAAAGAAACTAGAATTTACTTTGACACTTGACAGTGACACCTACTAATTCGTAAGTCTATTCAATCAAAACAAAAGTGCAAAAAAGTGACGTCATTTAGAGGTCAAATTATGAAAGTCGAATTATTTCATCGTTTTTTGTTAAAATAAATGGCATCTTATCGTTTTAAAAGGTCAGAGTAGAAAAATAAGGGTTTGTAACATAAAATCTCGAAATGGTTTCGGAATTGGCATAGGTTAATTTTTTTAGCATACCGAATTAGTCTAGGTGGAACTGTGGCACTATTAGCCAGTTGCGGAAACGATCTTCAACTTTTAAAGACGTTATTAAATCTTAATCCAACATTAAATCATTCCACACACAAAAATTCTGTCAAATTATAAACATCCTTTAAATTTATTTATAGAAACGTCAAATTGTCCTTTATCAAGTATTTTGAGTTGCACAAAACATTAGAGCCCATTAGTGCTTATTGTATCTTCAAATTGACAGATCAGAGATTAGAAACAGACTTTTTAAAGTTTTTCCCATATTACAGTTCTGTCACCACAAACAAAACTCTAATTTAGTCGACGAATCCACATAAGTACAAAGATTAAAAAACGTTCTTTATTTGACACCTGATTGATAATGACAAGGCAAATATGTAGTTTGCGTTTTGTTTTTTAAGCATACGTAGTATCTTATAGTCTGAAACAGCAATGATATTTTAAAATTTTAATACAAATTTTGTAAAATAGCTAAATCGAAACCCTAATGTTCACTTCCAAGAAGGTAGTATGTGTTCGTTGTTCATACATTTTAAAAAAATTTTGGAAAAATTTTGTTCAAAGCCGACTTTAGCTAAAGTATCATTAAGATGTCAACTTATGTCTTTTGTGCAAATCCATTAAAATAATGGTTTCATTAGCACTAAAGCTGGTTTAACTACTGGACTGCTAATGATGAGCTTTCTGCAACTGGCTGTATAACTTACAACCGCTTGCACGTGGCAGCACGGCGTGCTGTTCATTTATTTCAGTTGACGATATGAATACGAGTACTTTCAAAACACAAATTATTCGTGCTTCACTGGAAACTAGAGAGTACCTAGTATGCAAGTTCATTGAACCATTTACAGCCTTACTTATAAACGATGCTTAAATTTAAATAACGTCATTTAATACGGCGCAGAACAAGTCTGGTGTGCGCAATACCAAATAACGTCACTTAAAGTTAAGCAGCGTTTATAAGTGAAACCCTTACCCCCAGTTTCTAGAACGTCTGTCAAATCCTTGATTGGTTAACCAACTAAATACTAAACGCTCATTGGTCAATGGCATTCTATAACGCGATATGTGACCAATCAGCGATTATTATTTCGTCTGTTAGCTGATCTAACTTTGACAAACGTTCCAGAAACTGGCTGTTAGTCTATCAGTTATATGAAGTTTTAAAGCGAATTTAATCATATTTAAGTACCTCTCGCGCATATTGTTTGCCAATTCCATCCGTGCATCCGGTGACAACTGAAACAAAAAGCAAAAAAAAAATTTATAATAAATTAAAATATATTTATTGGCATTAAAAAAAACACAAGTTAAATTAAACTAAAAAACTAGTGCAATTTGAAAAACTTAATACCGACTTCCATTCTATCACTTTGGTAAATATTGGATATTGGAGTGTAACTCATAAACTACTGGACCGAATTTGATGAAATTGGGATACATCGGACTTGATGGAATGCATGGCACACGGGAAGGACCAGCTTTCAAACAAAAAAAGAATTTTGAGAATCGGTCCACCCAATCGAAAGTTATGAAGTAACAAATATAAAACAAAATACAGTCGAATTGAGTACCTCCTCCTTTTTGGAAGTCGGTAGAAAAGAAACACTATAATTACTTGAGGACAAAAGGCATATACTCAGCGTATATTAGTTCATTATTTTTAGTGGCAGTAAGCGACGGGACAGTCAAGTATTTCACCTGTTGATAAACCTCACCCCTTCCCATGATAGTTGAAGTGCCAAGCAATTCTAAGTTTTAACTTGGCAAATAATAGAGACCAAAATACAAATCCTTGGACAGGAGGATCCAAATGAAATATCCAATATGATGGTCCAAATCGAATACAGAGTTAAGATTTTATGCTCGGATTTTTGGAGCTTTTTTGCCTCGGTGGCCTAGCAATCATGGCGTCTGACATGGACGGTCGCAAGGCGCGGGTTCTCATCCCGACCGTGGATGTGTATTCCTCTGTCAACAGTTTGATCTCGCCAAGCAGGCGTTAGTTAGTACCTAAAAATCATTCAATAAAAAATTATAAAGGGTTCGACATCTATACAAAAGTTAAGTGTGAAACTCTTCTTTCGGTTGGATAATGCTGTCAAAGCTGTTCAATAGATGTCGCTCTCTCCCCATACGACGGCGACGGTTAAAATCAGATACTGAGTTGAATTTCAATGCTCGAGCTGTATGCCTCGGCCGCAGTATTGATTGTAGACATAGAGGTAAACAATCATAACAATTATAATTATATTTATTTGATATTATTGGTACCTAATATTATAATATTATTTTGGATACGTATAAAAGATTTAAATAACTTAACCTCCAACTATACAGCGTGTAACAAAAAGGTGTCGTAATACTAAAACCTCTCACACGCAGAAGCTTGCATACAATTGGGACCTAACTGCCTACTGCGTCCCAGGAATAGTGAAAATTCCGATTTTTTTATAAAAACTTTGGTTAATCATAGTAACCTTAACCTTTTTTATAATACTCAAGTAGGTTCATCCCTAAAAAACTAGGCCAAAGACGACAATGTCCTCAAGAACGTAGAATAGGTAAACAAAGGGCCTAAGCGGGGCCTAGGCTGGGATGCGGCGCGGGGAGTGGGCACATGCTGTGGGCCGAGCACGAATATCTGCTGAAGTGTAACGTTATCGTATCGTTTACGTATTCAGTACAAACTGTGAGTTATCTGTGCCACTATTGTACTAGATAAATGACAGTTTGTACTAATTACGTTACACTTAAACTGATTTTCGTGCTCGGCCCTCAGGGTAAGTGTTAGAAGGAAATGAATAGGCGGCGGCGTAGGGATTGCGAGCGATTGATTCATCCCTGTGTAATAATCATCGTCCATGTAATAATTTAACTAGGTATAGGTATATGTCAACACATTTCTCTAATTATAGTTCTTTAATTATAATATTAAGTATTTTAATAATGTTAGGAACTACTTATCATATTGTTATATATACCTACAGCAAAGTACTTAGACCGCGCGGCCCCGAGTAAGTAGAACGATAGATATTTGCTTACTTTGCATACAGATAAATAAATTTAAGTGTCTGTTTGCTATTCCAAATGAACAGCGTTTCACTAAATGCATATGCAAGTATATAGGGTAGGTACTAATATAAAAAAAACATTTAATTTTTTTGTCTTTCAGTCTGTATGTATGTCTCGTTGTTCCGGCTAAACTCTGAAACGGCTGGACCGATGTCGATGTTGTATGGAGTAACTTATGCTACTTTTATTTCATCATCATCATCTATCACCACACGGATGAAACCGCGGGGCATAGCTAGTGGATGAGAAAATTCCTGCCTACCTACAAATTACCTACTTAGTTACCTGCAAGGTTTAAAGGTATTTTGCAATATGAGCTTCGGTAACAATAACGTAATAAACATTTTTTGAAATAAATATTAACTTTTTATATTTTTAGTGGAATGTATAATGCAGATAGGTACCTACATTGCATTAACAAATACCTAATTGCAAAATTTCCGAACCATTAACATATAAATGTGGGTTTTAATTAATCATCAAATTAGTACAAGCTAGGTACGTCATATTAAATCGATTAGTGTATAAGGTACTTAGCGAGGTTACGCAATGTACCTAATTCATAACTTTATACATTAGCTAAGTACTCTACTTTATACTTCTTTAGTACTAGTGACTGCCCGCGACTTTGTTCGCGGCTTTGGGCCTCTCCATAACCTCCTCTCTTTTCTTGGTTTTTCTTTCATATAAACCTTCTCCTGACAATAATTAATAAACGCAACAAAAAAACAATTATTAGCCTATTCCTTCCTCAAAGGCCGGCAACGCATCCTCGAGACCTCTGGTATTGCGGATGTCAGTGGGCGACGGTGATCACTAATCATCAGGTGAGCCGCTTGCTACTTGCTGTGGGTTTTGCGGGTTTGTCCCATTCGTTCTCAGTTATAGCGTGACCAGGAGAAATAGGGGTTTATTGTGTATAGATGCAATGTGCTATGTTGAGAGCATTGTAAGATATGGTGTAGAAAGAGCTGAATAACAAGTGCAATTCGAAAAATGAAATACCGACTTCCATTCTATTACTTTGGTAAAAATCAGTTATTGTAGTGTAACTCAAAAACTACTGAACCAAATTTGATAAAATTGGAATACATGGGACCACACGGGAAGCACCAGCTTTAAAACAAAATACCTCTCCTCTCTAAATCTCTCTCCTTTAAAACAGAGTACCTCCTCCTTTTTGGAAGTCGGTAGCAAAATAATTTTGAGAATCGGTTCACCCTATCGAAAGTTATGAGGTAACAAACATAAAAAAATAGAATCGCCAAATTGAGTACCTCCTCCTTTTTGGAAGTCGGTAGATGAATCAAAAGATGATGCTTTTAAAATAATATAAAATGCCTGTAATTGGTGCACTTATTAGAAAATTAAATATGAGGTATGGTTTTATCATTACAAATAACTTGTGTACATATATGTGTACTGTTGGCCTATAATAAATAAATAAATGAAAAAGACGATACAAAAGTTGCCATAGCAAAATAGAACATGCATGGTCATTTTATCTATGTAATGATTAGAACTGAGAATTAATTGAGGAAGAGAAAGGCACGGATATACGACACATGAGCCACTTGTGAGAGTGGTTATACCGTAGGAGGAAGTAAAGAGGTATTACAGAGATTATAAAAAAACAGATAACCATATAGCGGAGAAAGAGCCCTAGAGTATATAATACGAGTTACAGATTTCAGGGCCTCTTAGATACTCCATAAATAATATAGTTAACTTTTTTTTACAATTAATACGGTGTTTCAGTCATATTGTAGTTTTTTTTTTACATTTGATAGGCCACTGTTTCACCACTACTTCATATGATGGTCAGTGATGATGCGGTCGAAGGTGGTTATCACACAAAACTTAAAGCAAAGTGAATGGATCTAGTTTGAAAACACAAGTGTTTATACGAACCGAAAACAAAAGTTATAAAAAAGTGCAATCATTTCATGCACCCATAGTCTTTTTTCCTTTCCTGAAGGATCGTGAGAAGCAGCAATTATACATGAGATGAGCTACTGCCCAACCGTCCGACATCAGAAAACCAAGAAATTCTAACGCTGTGCTCGCAAAAATGGCAGATGTACAGAGCGTTGCAGCGCGGCACGTTACAGCGCAGCGCGACAAACTGGCCGGTGCGGCACCCTATGCAACGCGCTGCGCTGCGACGCACTGTTTTGCAACGCACACGCATCCAGTTTGATCCAGCCTGAAGGCTGGATTCTTCAGAATAGCCACTTGCTATTCTGAAAAATAGCAAGTGGCTCTAAAAAAAACTGCCAAACACTGTTAGATGCTTGGCGACAGAATTTCAAACTTGAGGTAGCTAGTCAGACGGTTACCAGAAGTGCCTCAGCTATTCTCCAAATAGTGCAGCGGGGAATAACTGACCAATTTTATTGAAACTTTAACATAAAAAATAATGTTCGCAATACTGTGTGTTGGTTTGAAGATTTCTGGAGAAATATAATAACCTAATGTCTCAGGGTTACGAGCGCAGTGTATTTCATAACTTGTGAGAAACTACATCTGTTCTAGGCAGACCACTTAACATGAAGTGTACGTATCGTATTTGTACTGTTTCTTAATATCATAGGATTCTTAATATCAGATGGCAGGGTGCTACCAAGTGCACAAGACAGCCACTCAAAGATTAACTTAATTAACTGGTCACAGTATCAAATAAGTAGATTGTTACGTGAATATCACATGCTCATCTTCAGGGCAAGCACTTCACGGGCACTGTTCTTAGCGTCAGCAATGTGCCGGTAAATTAAAAGTGTAATTTGATTAACTGCTGATTCTCTCTGATCTGATTTTGCCCCTATGGTGGCAGAGAGGTGGGTAGAGAGAACCTTTGTCTATAGAACAAAGGTTCTCTCTACCCAAAGTAGATTTCGTCGACCTATTTGTTTACTTCAAACATCCAGCAGGCCTAGACAAAATTCAAGCAGGCGTTTTTCCGCAGACGCTGCAGACAGAACGTTCTCGGGTCCCCTCTACGAATATAGCGTGACTTTTCCACAGTTAATGTCAACGCCATACATTTTGGAGTTGTCATTTGGCGTTAACATTAACAGAAACATCTTTTTTCCAGGCCTGCAGGTTGGTTCATGCTCGTCTCAAATAAAACTCAACACTTTCTCCTCCATTAACTGCCTATTGTTTATCATTAGCTATAATAAACGTTGTCAAATAAATACTGAGAATCATATTACTTTCAAAAATGTTCATGTTATTCGATACGACGAAACAGTTACTATGCTAAAAGTTACCTTACATTCCTCATCAGAAGAAAATGTTTCCTTTAATCTCTTCCTATCAAATAAGAAAGTCAGGGTTGTTTCTTGCCAAGGCATAATGAACTTTGCACTTGAACAAACACACGCTAGAAATCCATAAAGTTAAACCTCAAAGGTACTTACGTACAGACGAAGGTGAAAGTATACGCAGGTATCACGATGCAGTTATAATTTTATACGTATTGAAATGATATAATATATCGTATCATTTAAACTACCTTCCAGTTTTGATAACAAGTATACTTGACGTATATAAAATGATCACCATCATCCAAGGAGGGTGGTTTCTCAAATGCGTAGGAACTATGTTTCAATGTGTCCAACAAACTTATTTTCTACCGATTTCCAAACAAGGGAGGAGGTACTCAATTCGACTGTATTTTTTTTTAATGTTTGTTACCTCATAACTTTCGACTGGGTAAACTGATTCTCAAAATTATTTTTTGTAAATTTGTTTGAAAGCTGGTGCTTCCCGTGTGGTCCCATTTAAATTTCATTTAATTCGGTCTAGTAGTTTTTGAGATACACTCCAAGAATTGAATAGAATGGAAGTCGGTATTAAATTTTTCAAATTGTACTTGTTTACCCTAAAATTTCATCATCATTCATAATTTGTCGGATATTAGGATCTCCATTTGGAAATTAATATGGGTCACCATATTTGCCGATTATCGTGATTAGACCAGATTGCCCGAAGGTCTTCGACATTGCCCAAACGACTGTTGGCATAGATCAATTAGAGCAAAAACAAGATTACTGGAGATCCACTCTAAACCGCATGATGCACCATCAGTATTATCGGCTGTTATTCATCCCACACCTCAAACAACACTAGAGCAGTTATGCCAGCAACCCAAAGCCATATTCCGCTATGTGAAGGAGTTAGGATGACTTGAGTAAATGCACAAAACACCCCAAGCGGGACGTCATTGCAAGCCTCATCGCCCCAAAACAAATAAGAATAAGAATAATAAACTATTGTCCTAAGACAAGATCTGAGATCGATTGCTCTACGTGCCAAAGTATGGAAAAGCTCAGTTAAAAACGTAACTTGTATTTAACTTAATTAGTTATTAAAGACTAGACTACCATTATTTGCAAAATTTCTGCTGCCCTGAATACGTATCTGTTTCATGTAATTCTATTGGTTTGCATGCACTTATCGTTTCGTAGGCTTTCATGTAACTCGTAGGTATATTAATTATTTCTGTATTTTATACTATTATACTTGGTCTTATTATGCTGATGTTCACTACACATAAAATGTATTTCTCTGTAACCGAATTGTTGTAATTCTTATGAGAAATAAATGATTAAAACCAATTAAAAATGATTCAGTCTAGTAAGCTTCAGATCATGTTTTTCACTAAAGGTTGTGGGTCCACTGCTATGAGCGTGGGTCTGTATTCCCTTTCCTCCTACTTCGATAACTATCGCATAGGTTCATGTGTTTCATTTCATCGAAATCGTCTGAAAAGTTTTTGAATAAGGCCGAATACATATACATAACATGCCAAACCATATAACAGCCGTATTAAGAGCTTGTTGGCAATACAAAATACTTACTAAAATGTGTAAGAATAGCCATTATTTAATACCTTAACACATTTTTCAAAATCTAGTGAAAAATGGTAAGTCACTAAAATATATAAAAAAATTATTTGTATATCTTAAGGAAAAAAAACTTTAATTTAATTGAATTGCCCAAATATTATATAAGTTTTTGGCATTTTGCTGCGCCGTGAATTATAGTTTCAGGCGTCTATATTAATCTGTCCGAATCAGCAAGACTCATTCGAGTTAAGTTTCATTCATAAATCTATTGTTATTTTTTGCGCTGATTCGGACGGGTTAACCCGTCCGAATCAGCAAGCCTCCAGTCCATTCATAAATCTTTTGTTATAGCGTAAACCTGATGCGGACAGATTAATAAGTATAGCATAATACTAAAGTATATACAACGTGTAACAAAATTGTAATAATACTAAAACCTCACACACAAAGCTTGCATAAAACTGGGACCTAACTACTGCGTCCCAGGAAGTAGTATACATTCTTAGTCATGAGTAAGTTTTTCTAATAAAGCAGGTTCATCCCTGAAAAACTAGGCCAATGACAGCAATGACCTCGAGAAAGTAGATATATAATAATATATTTTACACTGAGATTATATATAGGTGGGATACTTTAGTTACCTACTTATTATACTATCTCTTCTTTGCTTTAGTAGTAGAAGTCAGTTAATTAAATAACAACAAATTGTGATGTGTCATTACTAAATATCCCAAAGTAAAACAAATATATATAAAAAAGTTATTACTTATGCTTTAGGCATTTATACATATACTAGCTACACCTCGCGGTGTGTCCCGCGATGTATGTTAATGATGAAGAGAAGTATCAAATTAAGATTTCGTATTGTAAATTTAACTAAAACATTAGTGAGGAAATGGTAACAAAGTCACATACGGTTTTGGTATTCGTCGTACTACGCTGCCTTTAAAGTGCCTTGAACTTGCTTAGCAAGTTTCCGATGTCTGAGCGGAGGTGAAAGTGGTACACGCCTAGTTGATTCGCAGACCACGTGCTTATAAATTATTCAATTATATTTTATAGTAGCTATACCCGGCGGCTGTGAATGCGCGAAAAACATCCAAGAGGAAGATATTTTCCTATATGCTACGGTGATCTTCTATATATGTTAAAAAAGGTCTAAATATTTCGGCTCGTCGTACAAGAATTTGCCTCAGCCAGGGATCGGTCATGGGGCCTCTCGCATCGAACGCAGAGTTATTACCACCTAGGATAAGGTCACGCCAAGCTTTAAATGAATATCTTCGAGAAACATTTCGAGAACATCAGAGATGAAAAGACTAGCATGGGTGTTATCCAGGTCATCATTTACCTAACTAAATAGTTCATTTACAAAATGAGATCAATAAAAGCAAAAATATATTACCATGGTACATAGTTCTGTAAATAAAAATACACTAATCCTGCCAAACCCACAAATACAATAAGTAAGCATAAATATATTCCGGAGGATATTTCCTTAATTTCTCAAGCAACTACATTGCGAAACTGAAAGAATATTGATTAAGAATTCATTAATAATTAAATTGATAAAAAATAAGGTATGTTATAAAGTTTTGTATTGATTTACGTAAACCTAAGCTAAATCTCTAGGAAATACAAAGCTGTAATAATTGCGAAAGGGTGGTCAATCTCGTTACCCGTATCTTATAAGTATACCTTTGTACACGTCGACAGTTATGTCACAACTAGGGATTGCAATCCGGTATCATTTTCAATCCGGCCGGATTTTACCGGATTGACGCAAATCCGGTTGGATCCGGCCGGATCCGGCCGGATTGTTAAATTATTTACGGCCTGGTATTTAATGATAGTTTTTCAATTTTAAATGAAAGTACGGTAAGGGAAAGTAATATATTTTGACTTTTAATAATTAAAAGAAAAATAAAACACGTATTTATGGAGAATAAAAATAGTTTTTATTATTTTTATTTGGTATTATTTGAAAGTTGTACTATGAGTACTAAACAAAATTATAAAACTCTTCTTCATAATAAAATAATCAGTCTACTTAAGTAATAATAACGTTAATAATCTACATAGATTTAACAACCAGTCTTTAAAATTTGTACTTCAAAACTCAACTTTAGTCATTCTTAACCCTAGCAAACAATTAAACAAGAAACATTTATTTGCTGCAATGCAAAATGCATGTGAATATTATTTCTGTGTCTGAAAAAACGATCTTAGGAAGCATATTGTATTGATTGTACTGTCCCCTAAGCGGCTTCTAATGGTACTACAAATGTAGCCTGCGGCTGAAAAGGCCCGTTCTGCCTCAACACTTTTAGGCCTAATCGCCATTAAGAAATTGTAAATTAGCGATAAATACTTTCCCTTTATTCCTTCCACTTCATATGCAGTCATTTCCTTTTTAAGTATTTTGTCAAAATCTGTAGCATTATTGGTTGTAATATTCCTGTACGCTTTTTTTTCTTGCTGGATTTGAATCTCCAGTTCCTCTTTTAACGATTTTTTTTCTCCGATAGTAAAAAATGACGAAGAGCCGTGATCGGTATCGGTATCTATGTTTTCGGTTTCTGTCACATTTTCATCACAAAAAAATCGGCTTATTATTTGTTTCATTTCCTGTCGCATGGTATTTTTTTTAGGCATTGAAAATGTATCATCAAGTTGCCTCAAATATTCATTGTATTTGTTTGGATTTTGTAAGTAAGTTAATATTCTGGTCACTATGGTGCGACGTTCTTTTATTTTAACGCGTAGTTCGTCAGAAAGATCATTACTTAGAATAGTATTTTGTTGATTCATCTTATCTATTATATATTTAAGGACAGTGTCAGCAGTAAGAAGGGTCGACTCTCTTCTGCATAATGTCTCGACAGCAAGTTTGAATGGTTGCAAACTGTTGATCAAATCTTTCATAATTGACCACTCATGGTCTGTAAATTTTACATCAGATTTAATATCTATCAAAGCTTTTTCGATGCATACCTTCAGATCATAAAATCTTTCAACTATAGATAATAGGCTATTCCAACGTGTGCGGCAATCCAAAATAAGTTGTAATTCTTTGCCTTTTGCGTTTTTATGCTTTACCGGATCCGGTGCCGGATCCGGCCCTGACCCACCGGATCCGGTAGGCTCAAAAACCCGCCGGATCCGGCGGATTACCGGATCCGCCGGACCGGATTGCAATCCCTAGTCACAACCATTTCACTTAAGTTGTTAAGTTATACAACGTCATAATAACTACCGTTACTTGCCTATACATTATGCTACACCGCAGCAGATTGATTATGTAATTAGTTGGATAAATAACATAACATTACAAGAGTTTTCACCTACGCCTACGTCAAGATAATTGCTGGTGCATTGTTAATAATGTTTTAGGAAATGCCAAGTTTGTGATGTAAATTAAACTGGTTATCAAAATGAATTACAACGCAACGCAAATTTTGCCTAGAAAATAGCAAAGCAATCTAGATCTACGGCTAAACCGAGTGGGTATCATGACCCTTGTGATACATAAATTTGACCTATGTAACATTTAAGTTTGATCTTGTGACACTTGAGTTTGACCTTAGCGACACCCAAGTTTGACTTTTGTGTTATGACACCTACGTCCCTATTCTTATCCTATATCCTAATACCAATTTATAGTCATTTGCTTAGATTATATGTAAAAAAGTAGCCACAATAGCCGTATGCCACGTTGAAAAAGAGTAGAGTGTAACCCTTGTGATGCCTAAGTTTGAACCTTGTGAGATCTAGAATTGATTTACGTGACACCTGCGTCCCTATTATCCTATATCCTAACACCGAATTATAGTTATTGCCTGTATTGTACGGGTAAAAAATAAGCATCACCACGGCGAAAAAGAGTGGGTTTAACCCTTGTGGTGCATAAGTTTGAATCTTGTGGCATCTAGGTTTGATTCTTGTGACACCAGAGTTTGACCTTAGCGACACCAAAGTTTGACCTGTGTTTTTTTTTTGAGATAGGATAAACCCCTTAAAAAACAAGCATAGTTAGTTATTTCCTTATATTATGGACAAATAACAAGAATTAATATAATTTCAAGGTATGTATATATTCGACTTTTGTGACATGTATATATTGACGCGTTGAAAAGCTCAATTCTTAAGCTGAAAATTACATTAATGTGTAGGTACATATTAATATATGAAGATAGAGTGGCATAGAGAAACGTGTCTCTGTCTCTCTGATTATGGAACAAAACTGTTCAATACGTTACAAAAGCTGCTGCTATATAATGAAACAAATCTTAATGACTGTACCGTTATGTTCGTAAAGGCGGATGTAAGAAAGTTTTTAAGACTGTCTTCGTGAAGTCAAGTATATAATTATAACTTAGTATACTAAATATATATCAAGTTTTTAATATTTTAATATAATTACAGGTCACTATAAATTAAACATTATTTGAAATTAATAAAAATTAACATCAACGTCATAAAACACATTTGATTTTGTCAAAGTCCCTCACGATCAATGTCCTCTCGCCTAAACGTGCCTATCAAGCTAGCGGCATTCCCGCGTTGTATGGCCAGGGAAATGCACAAGATAATGGCCCGACTGAGGATCACGCGTTCTCTCCTTCAGGCGCCGCCCGAGTTCTTTAACAAATCTCTTGCCCTCCAGGCCCCACGGCCCAGCCATCTCCACGGCAAACGGCACAAACTCGTAGGCTGACTCCAAGGCAGCGTACTTAAGGTGCTTTCTTCTGGCTGCCGCTTCCGCACCCGCGCCAGCCTCCTGCTGAGTGGCTTTGAGGTGACAAGAAGCAAATGTGCCGACGCCGCCATCTGGGATGCCGTAGCATCCCAGATGAGGCTGCGACCTCTCCGCCACGGAATCAGCGGTATATATATAAAGTATAATTATTATAAAAAATGATTATAAACTATGCTACGAGTATATAACTATTATAAATAACAATACACAAATACAAACTAAGACTATTATAGTTAATAATAATAATAATATAATAATATTTATTTGCTTATAAAATTAGTATACAAATTATTTTTCTTAAGTAAGTACAATCATAAAATCATCGAACACGTACAATATAAATGATATAGTCACTTAAGAGGGCCGTTAGTAGCTGTACTAGGATTCCCTGTGTTACAGCTACTACGATTCCTTAAACCATCCTAATATTAAGTACATACTGTATACAATATAATGTAACGAATACTCATTACATAGACAAAAGAAAACAGTTAAATAAGAATAATATTTTATAACAGTGTAAAGAGGGTAGGCATCGTTATTTGATATGTACACATTGGCGGGTCTGCCGTATATTAAGTGTAAAGAATTTGGTGTGTGGTCCAAGATCATGGGAGCCAGCGAACTTCATTAATATAATGTATTAATTGAATATAAACGTATTGATTGAATGAAAATGATTAAATATAATGAAAACTATAATTGGATATTTGAATGATTAACATAATATTGTAATTAATAAATTTAAGTTAATACATGAAACATATATCATCATAAAATTATGTGCCTGTTTAAAATATTATTATGAAATACTTATGCAAGTGCTAAGTTATTAAGGTTATTACCACTCATCCAAAATATTTATAGATATAATATATATATATACCTACATTTAAGATTGAAATTAGAAAAAAAAATAAATATTGAAGTAGATTTTATTTAATTAAATTTTTTTATTAAAAATTAGATATCTTTATAAATTATAATTATTGTTGTTATTGAACATAGTAGTTAAGAGTTTGTTATTATTATTTAGACACAGTTAATAGGGCTTCTGTCTCATCATAAGTAAGCAGTTGCAAGCAAGCAGTTTTGCACTTTCCTCTAGTAAGACAATAGATATTTGTAATTTGAAGAATCTTTCTATATAAGTATGGTCCTAAGAAACACTGATGCCTTTTAGCAAATGTACTGGAAAACATTTCGGATGAAATAATGGAGTCTTTCCTGCGCTTTTCCTGGAACTTAGCTAAATCAAATATTATGCTTTCATGCGTTAAGCTTACAGATTTTTGAATAAATAATTGTCTAACCGTAAGAACTTTCGCTTCAATGTAGTTATAGTTATAGTTTATATAAATATAACTATGTATTAAGAAGAATGATTAATTTTTTTTTGACACGAATTGATTCGCCAAGCATGTAGCTTTGTGCTGACAGATGACTGAATAAGGTTTATTGAAAGAACGTTTATAATATCCACACGTGCTGGCAGGTAAAATGACTCGAGCACTTCGACCGAAAATCTAAATTAGATGCTACTTCATATTGCTTCTGCCCGCGGCTTCGCTCGCGCCGAATAAAGTTATTGCGATCTATTACTACCCACTGTGTCGTGACAAACACCCATGTGCTAATCCTGAATATAAATTACATAACAAACATACTCTGGAGTGGTACCAGATTTATGCAAAAGCGTCACAGAATATATCTCATAGTAAGTTCAACAGCCGTGCAAGCATGGATCTCGTCGACAAGGTCTCGTGATCGAGTAAACTGACTTTTATCAGCTATCTTACCTTGTCTCCAGTATGGATCTAGCTGCGATATTTATATCGCAAATTTAACCAATCCTATTATCGATAATATTGTCCTGTCGACAATCAATGCTGGCAGTACTCGCACCCCAGGTCAAATAATAATTACATATATAAACATACAGAGGCCGTAAAACGAATAAAGTGCAAAAAATGTATTCGTATCGTAAACGCAACCATTATTTAAAAACAAGCTGGTTTCTTCGTACACACCATAGGTTATCTGTCTGACATAGTTGTTCGAGCTAAGTTATAGTTTCTACTAGGTAAAGTCAACGATTCGATCACGTTACGCGTACGCAAATTTCTGTGCAAGCCCTACTGTTATTTGCTTTATAAAATGTGATACCTTATCTTTATAGACGTGCCTTAGTCATAAAAATTGTTTATTGATAGTGTTACGTGTGATACAGCCCGCGGCACGTAACTCTAGCGCTGACCGTTTTTGCGCAGAAGTCAAAATTGGGTATCACAGGGGGGCTAGAGGGACGAAGGACTCTTGTCTCTCTCTGTCACATCGAAGACGAGGGACTCTTGTCTCTCTCTGTCACATGTGCGCGACTGTACACATGCGCAGCTATCCCCTCCACATTTCGCTCAGCGCTAGAGTTACGTGCCGCGGGTTATACGATTCCGTCGAATGCAAGCAAAAACGCAGAGATAACGCGTACGATAAGAATTGCCCCATTCGATATGGGGCAATTCTTATATAATACAATTATTATAGTACAACTTTTTGAGAATAAAATACGTGAGTGTGATGAAGTGAGCGTGACTGTTTGGTATTTTATTACTCTTAAATACTTAAATGTATCTAATACCTTCAGACGAGCAAATCTTGTATATATTAAGTGTATACTCGTATATAATATATAGATTATATTTATATTATATTATAATCTAAATCTCGGAAACTGCTCCAACGGTTTTCATGAAATTTCTTCACGACCTATTCAGTTTTTATTTTAATTTTAAAAAAGTAAATTTTTAGTGTTTTGAAATACTGAAAAAATCTAAACGTTACTAAAAAAATTTAAACGGCCATAGTAAACAATGTGACGATTGCATGAAAAAAAATCACTGAAATCAGACAATGTTAAGAGGTAGAAAAGAGTTATTTCTTTTAGTATGGACAAGTGCTACCTATATATGCAATACTCTTAACCCCATTTCTCCTGGTCACATTTTAGCTTGAGAACAAATGGACTTGATTTCTTTCATCTTTTTTTAAATGTTTTCTAATACTTCTAGTAGAACGTTCTTACTTTAATAAAAATAAGAAAAGATGGGGGGCTATGGCATAGCCGCGGACGAAGTCGCGAGCAGTCGCTAGTTATCAATACATATGTACGGCGCGCTCGTACCCTGATTAAAGAAAAAGCAGAATTTTTAAACACCTAGTGTAACGAAACAGATCGATAGTATATTATGAAAAAAATACAAAGGTCAGAAAAGTAATAGGAAAAGAGTAATAACCGAATAGAATTCATAAATATAACTCTCTTTCAGCAGAAAAAAATCCTGACTAGGTCCACCAAAATAAACTTTCACGTCCAAACTCTCTAGAGTTTCAGCGATAACACAATATTTTTTTAGGTAATACTTAGCCAACGTATAGTACTAAAGTTATAACCAGCAGTTTTTTCAATTGTGTTAGTATATATCGAAAAATATATAGAAAACGTACAAAATAAACGCATTTTCGCATTACATGGTCCAATCTAACAAGCGATTTTCAACCTTACGTAAAGCATCGTAAATTATTTTAAAATTGGGGTTGGACCGCGTCTTATGTTTTACTGATTATAATACACTATATACATAACATACTTATATAGTATATACATAACACTATATACTCGTATATATAAAATATCAGGTTCTTCCTATTTGTTATATACATAACGATTATTATTATTACCCATAATAAATAATTAAACAAAGTTGGTACTTAGAAATAATGTTGCCTGAATAAATTGTATGCCAAATGAGTCTTGCATCATCAAAACAAATAGATAGAAGATCGTTCGGGGAAGTAATACTGTCCTACACATTTCTACCGCGAAGCAGTAATGTTCGCAATACTGTGCCCCGGTTTGAACAGTATGAGAGCCGACGAAATTACACGCACATGCAGACATAACAAATTAAAGTCTAGGCAGTCTAGTCTACTTGTACTTATTATTCTGTGGTCTAGGGGTTATCGGCGAAGTGCAGAGGTGTGATTCTCTAATGATTCGTTGATGCGCTCGTCGACGAGCTCACCGATGTCAAATGTATGTGAATATGATACTTTATGAGATATTTCCCATGTACATAAGCTTGTTTTTCCAACGTATCTTGTCATCTCTTCATTTGTTTCACGGATGTTGTCAAAGATGGAACGATGGTTGCTCTTAGAGAATCGCACGGCAGTTCGTCACTTGTGAGTAAAGGCATCTGTTCTAGGCAGAGGTTACCATTTAACATCAGTGTGACTTCGTGCTTGTACCGTTTCCTAGTAAAATAAGTAAGTATATAATAGTCTAATACGAAAAATTCTACAACAAATTATACCTAAACCTAATTTGGGTTTAATACTATGAATCCTTGATACAGATCGCGCGGCGAGAGTTTGGCTTTGACCGTTATTGCGCAGAAGTCAAAAATTGGGTATCACAGGGTGGCTAGAGGGACGAAGGACTCTTGTCTCTCTCTGTCACATGGCGCGACAGTACCCATGCGCAGTAATCCCCTCCACCCGAAGGTCAAAGCCAAACTCTCGCCGCGCGATCTGTACTACGAATAAATAATATCAGGAACAATAACTGCCTTAAAAAATGACCCAATAAAAGTCGTGCTAAATCAATAACATCGTTCACGCCGCTACGACTCAGCTGTCATAGTAGACGTTGCAGCACGCGCGTGGACCAATCCCTGCTTTCCTTCTGAAATTTAAACCAATCACCGAACATGTCTATTTGTAACCTCGGAAGTAATTCGTATTTGGAATCATACGTCGTTTTGGTTTGAAGGACCAGTTTTTGTGTGGAATTTGTTCTGAGTTATGCTTCCTGATTTTATGATATATAATATGATTATTTCTTCCTAGGTTTAATATCCCTTCCGCGGCCCCCCGCCTCATTACAATGGAGTTAAAAGTTAATAATTTGAAAGGTAGCTGTAATCGTATACAGGGAATCTCTGCGAATCAACACTAATTGATCCAGGATATTAGGTCTTTTTGAAAAAACGCTTACGGGTTTCAGAGATTTTTTATTATAATTTAGAATCTCTATTGAAAGTGGAACATTTCTGTTCAGTGGGCCTAGCATTGCGTAAGCGTAACGTAACGTGTCATTCACGTGAAACAGTACAAACGGTCATTTATTTACGGCAACTGGGACACATAACTCATAATTTGTACGCCGAAGGATGGAGTGTTGACGCTTACGATTCGGATAATTTTTCGCAAATTGTTTGTGCTATGGCCTCTGGTGTTCTCGTTTTTTTTTCTACCGACTTCCAAAAAGGAGGAGATACTCAATCGACTGTTTTTTTTTAATTGTGACCTCATACTTTCGATAGGGTGAACCGATTCTCAAAATACTTTTTTGTTTGAAAGCTGGTGCTTCCCGTGTGGTCCCATTTAAATTTGATCAAATTCGGTCCAGTATTTTTTGAGTTGCACTCCAATAAATGAATAGAATGGAAGTCTGCAAAAAAACTTTTAAATTGTACTTATATTTATGATAATTATCATGATCAATTAAAGTTTACCCAAGCTTAAGCAAAAAAAACCAAATTCGGAGGTCTTTACCTAAATTTGTGTCCCAACATTTAAAATAATTGCTGATAAATATATAATATATTATTTAAATAAAGGGTTGATACAACGCCATAACCACTACATTCATGCGATTCTATGAAGAAGTATGACAGGATGGGTAAAGTAAAAAGTTAAAAGCAAGTTCAAAATACTTCCGAGCAATTCGGTATGTAAAGTTTTTTTTTGGTATTTTTTTTATATTTTTATTTCGTAGATTAGGTCATTATAAGAAACTAATTTCAATATTTTTGTTTTATATTCAGTAGTTATTTTATAATATTTTTTTGAAAATTTGAATCCTATGACGTCACTTTTTTGCACAAATATGTAGTTGCGTTGAGGAGCCAAGAAAAGCACGCGAGTAAAAAAAAAGAAACTAGAATTTACTTTGACACTTGACAGTGACACCTACTAATTCGTAAGTCTCTATTCAATCAAAACAAAAGTGCAAAAAAGTGACGTCATTTAGAGGTCAATGAAAGTCGAATTATTTCATCGTTTTTTGTTAAAATAAATGGCATCTTATCGTTTTAAAAGGTCAGAGTAGAAAAATAAGGGTTTGTAACATAAAATCTCGAAATGGTTTCGGAATTGGCATAGGTTAATTTTTTTTAGCATACCGAATTGCACCATCGCGAAAGTTTCCTTATATCAATTCACGCAATCTTATATGTGCGGTTATATGTAAATATGCATATGTGTATATACGAGTATAACCCAGGGTTATATAGTAGTAGTGAAGTATGAAGTGGAAGTGAAGGATAAAACCCTGTAAATATCTCGGGTTTACGCTTTCGTCAAACACAGCAGTGCAAGTACCGATCGATAAATTTGAATCTTGAATTCGTCATCCTTCGAAAAAACTGGCTGTATCGATCTTTTGTCAATCATTGCAAGTAAGTAACAAAATTAAGCGATCGGTAGACAAATTCGATAAGTTTTTACGATTATAACGGTAACCCTAGCATGGAACTTTAAAATTACGTTTGAGATCGTCGATAAAATCGATATTTAATCGATTGTAACGATGTTTTGTCAGTTTTGAAAACGACCTCGATATAGCTTATCGACAGGTGACGGGAATGGGGATATTGTTTAGTTGCTTTTGATCTTATTAATATAATAAACGCAAAAGTGTATTCGGCCATTTTTTTGATCGTAAAAAAGCGAAATGCTCGTAGAAATCTTCATATGATAGAAGGACGCATTGTGGAATGCAAACAATTCGTAATAATTATAAATAACATACTGTCCACAATTTGACAATCGTAGGTACTCGTATAAGTCGTCGATATGACTTCCAAACTTGCTAGGGCCCGATACGATTAATTAAATTTATCGATCTTAGCGATTCGACAAATTTAACGACTATTACGGTACTTGCACTGCAGATAAGCTTGAAAAGAAATCTTGTTTCAAGGAAGTGATTGGATCGCGTTGTTAAAACCACTCTACCTACGTAAACATTCATAGTGCCAAAATTCATGACCCGAATTACCTTGCTCTTATATATTGGCATTAATTTTTATGCGCATTTCATGGTCATGCATGACCATTCTATCTCGATATCCTCAAAAACGCCAATAAATCCATAACTATATTATTAGGTTTTGGTCTTAAGTTCATTAACTTATTTGCAAAATTAGATATTAAGGACACAAATATGTTCCTTTTCCATATTTTCTTAATATACTATTAGGCGTCGATGCCCACCTGTTTTATTCGTCCCGCATGGTGATGATATTTGTCTTTATTGGTCCCACATACCCAATTTTGTTTTGTGAGCAGAACTGCCCTGGTACGGATATGGCATAAATCAATTATTTGCTTACTGGAGTTGTCAAAACTAATATAGAGCTGTCATTTTTTCAAAATTTTAACTACTTCTGATTGCAACTTAGATAAATAATAGCCCTGCTGATTTAAGTGGTCATCATCATCATCATCGTCTCAGCCGTAGGACGTCCACTACTGAACATACGCCTCCCCATGATTTTCCAAAATAACCCGGTTGGAAGCGGCCTGCATCCAACGTCGTCCTGCGACCTTTATCAGTTAAATTTAAGAGGTAAACACTGGTAAACAGGTGCAAGTGACGAACTACAGTGAGCCCACAACCCTGAGATAAGTTTCATGTGTCTGTATTTCGCCGACATCCATACCCTTTCAAACCAAACACAGTATTGCGAACATTACTGCTTCACGGTAGAAAAGGCTAATGTTGCAGTACTTCCCCGGACAAACTCTTTCACAAAGAGTTCTACTGACACATTGACTTACTACAGTGCCCTTCAAATCCTTCACTTTCACTTCACACTAAGAGCCGATATACACAGGCTGCTCGAGCAGTAATTAGACAGTGACCAATAATACACGGACCGCTCTTGCAGTCATAGTCAACAGCTTGAAGCTGCCAACGATAACTGCTCGAGCAGTTGGTATTAACTTCAACAAGTCACAATTGCAGTTCAGGAGCGAGAAGCGCGCGCGATGTGGAGAGCGCAACTGAGGAGGTAACTGCGCGAGAGCAGTCAATGTACCTATACCTAGCGACAGCTTGACCACCCACCGCCTGAAGCATTTGCTCTGCTCGATTGAATTGAACTGCTCGAGCGTGTATGTGTGTACGTAGAAGACTGTATTCCACTGTGCAGTCGCAGCTTAAAGCAGTCAGAATGGACTGCTTCAAGCCTATCGTGTATCTGATGATTCGCGGAAGAATATCAGAAACTGCGTTGTTACTAATTATAACCCTCTGAAACCTTATCATCATCTCAGCCGTAGGACGTCCACTGCTGAACATAGGTCTTCCCCATAAATTTCCAAAAGGACCGGTTGGAAGCGGCCTGCATCCAACGTCGTCCTGCTACTTTTATCAGGTCGTCTGTCCACCGTGTCGGTGGGCGACTTACGCTGCGCTTGCCGGCCGTGGTCTCCAATCTAGAACCTTTCGACCCCATCGGCCATCTGTTCTGCGTGCTATGTGGCCTGCCCATTGCCACTTCAACTGGCTTATCTTCTGGGCTATGTCGGTGTCTTAAGTTCGTCTACGTATCTCGCTCATTTCTGATTCGATCACGTAGAGAAACCCCGAGCATAGCCCTTTCCATAGCTCGATATGCGACTTTGAAACCTTATAAGAGTAGAAAATACATATATTATACGGTGATGGATGATGGTGATGATGATGAAAAATCCTATGTGTTAATCCAACGCTCAATAGATACCAAATTAGAAAAATTACTCCAGCCGTTTGACTTTGAAGAAGTAACAAACATAAAAACACACACACAAACTTTCGGCCATATAATATTAGATACATAAATAAATAGCGTATAAAGTGCGATGACTATTAGAACCTTGATTGATGTCCTATACTAATATCACAGTATATATATTGTAAAGAGGAAAGATTTGTTTGTTTGTTTGTTTGAACCGAATAGGCTCCGAAGTTACTGGACTGATTTGAAAAAAATCTTTCATTTGAACCCTACATTGCCCCTGATGAACCTATGCTATATATATTGATCATTAATCATCATCATCATCCATCACCGCGCGGGTGAAACCGCGGAGAGCAGCTAGTCTTAAATAAAAAAAATCACAAAGATAGAAAGGAGAGTAAAGACGTTATCTGACTTGTTAGTCCGGATTCCTTTTATTTGATACTAAATTAATTGTGTTAAAACGTGAATCACATGCAAATTTCTATAAAAACCTTTAAACTAACATCTATAATAAACAATTCAAAAAATAAAACTAGATTAGATTATATAATCTGGCTTTACCGCAGATGAATCACGCGGCGTTGAAGTCTTTTATAAAAAAATATCTGTTCTAATGAATTCGTCAACCGAGAAGCTTAACGTAGATGGGTGTTTAATCTATACTTATAATAAAGGAGTAGAGGCCAAAATCCTATACTTGGAAAACAAAAAAATATTTAGATCAGAAGCTCAGACAAAATAAAAAAGTCAAGACAGAATGTTGTGAACAGAGAAGTGAGGCCGGTAAACAAGTAGTTTAGCTACATGGGCGTGACTCGGTACTGTCATGGTAATTCAAATTAAATTAAAGTTATTAAAAAAATATCAATAATTAATAAATTTAAATTAAATGATAATTAAAACTTAACGTGTTGCTTCCACGCACCGCGATAGTTTGACTGACGAGCCAAGGCGTAGTTTTGTATGTGTGTATATACGAGTATGTATGGACTCGCCGAGGCGTAGTTTTACCCGGCCTCACTTCTCTGTTCACAACATTATGTCTTGACTTTTTTATTTTGTCTGAGATCAGAAGACGTAAAATTACCTACTGAACAAGAATATGACGTTTTTGAAATACATGTCTGTCTGTCTGTCTTTTACTTCTATGGTACGGCTTAAAATCGTTACAATGAAGAATGCAACACGTCTTTTTTATTATTAGCAAATTATACTCATGTAAGGTAAAATTCAGAAATTATTATAAAAGGAAAAATATGTCTGGTGCAAGTCATACTCAAAACTTGGTAAAAATATTTCTTTTACGAAAACAATGCAATACATGTTATTTTTAAACACAACATAACAAATCGTCACAGCTATATATCCTCGAAGGGGTAAGCAGCGGTGTTTCAAACACCGGCGTTTCGCCGGATATATTTTGGTCCCATCATGATATATTTTGGCCATCTACACATCGGGACACTGTTTCAGACTTCGGACAGAAAATAAAAAAACAGAGTCAGAAAATCGTCATAACTCCAACCTGGGGATCGAACCTAGGACCCCAATATTCAAAACGGCGCTTCATCCACTAAACCAAGACCAAGCGAGCAAAGACGCTGTCGGGTCAGCTAGGAAAAATAACGTAAACAGGTTTTTTTATATGGGTGGAATAAAATCTTACTTAGTTTACCTTTACCGTACAGGAAATAATGTCGCTACAATTCAAGTATTTAATATCTTGTTTAATTATTGATTATAAACAAATAAGGAACACATTGAAATTTACAATACTTCCGGAATATTTGAATTGTATAACCAGTTTAGTGACCAATTCAGATTTTTTATGTATATTTTGAGCGAAACGATTAGCTAGTTTAATTTTAGATTCCAATAATATTTCACTCACGTTTCTTCCTTTAAAAATGCATTAGACATTATTAAAAAAAGTATTTCTATATCTATACTTACTTAGATGTATCGCATATTAACGTACTTCACTATGTTAACTCAGTTTTAAGATAAACAATCTAAATTCAAATAACTTATCCAAATATATTTAAAACAGTCGTTTGTTAAATGTGTAACAACGCGTTGTGCTTGCACAACTATGCAAGAAAGTTTAGCGTAAAACAAGCACTTTCTCCCAGGATAGGAAGATGCATATTGCCTTGGAGTACGCGTTTACGTCAAACGTTTTATGAATAAAACTAGGGCTTGTAGGTCATTAAGGAAGGTAATTTGTTCGTACAAGTGAAAGTATACTAAAAAATGTCAATACTTATATTTGCCCTAAATTATATTAAGCAAAACAAAAGCACATCGAAGCCAAGAGATTCTGAATCGGAGTAAGCGATGGTGGACATGGTTGGATACACGAATCAATCCAGAAGAATGAACTGTTGTGTACACAATGACAGTTTTGTTTATTAGGTTATTAAGAATGTCTGATAATGACATGGCAAAACAATTTTATTACTGCAGAGGTAGTGTACTCTTAAGATTTACGACAGTTGATGGATAGACTCGTTATTAAACAACTGAGACTTAGCAATTCTTTAAGTACACTCTAGAAATAATCACGATGACGTTACTATAAACACTGACCACCCAAACCAAAGACATCATAAAGTCTTTGCGGCAAGCAAGCATCCCAAAATGGCATAAGATTTGACAGAAAACTCATCCACCGTATTCGCTAAATCTTGTACCAACTGATTTAACCTTTTTCCGAAATTCGGAGAACATTTTCGAAAAAACGCCTTTGATTCCAGTTCTCAAGATTTTCAATAGAGGAAACGTCTATAAACTTGTATTAACCAGTAGGATTATTGATAACTGAATCTCGTTCGTGGGTTCCTTTAAATGGTTGCCATGCTGTTAAAATGCCAAACATTAGCGAGACACGCGTAGGTATGTTGCGTATTTTCGAAATTTTACCTCGACCTTACGACGAGTAATTTTTTACTTACTAATCACATCATTTCTTAATATCGAAAATACCATTATAAACGAATATAATATGACCATTTTATAAGGAACTAGCTACTTACTACGACACTGCTGTTGATGTCATAAAAAAATATTGGCAACAGTATGTGTTCACCTTAGCTTTGAAAATTTGGTCTCTTCGCGAAGTTTTTCAAACCGCCTGTAGTCAAGTTTAATATAAATGTCGAGATATGTGTTAGTATCTACAACATACTTTAAGCCGCTAACATTTTAATCCTTAAAAAGTGTGCTATAGGTACATATACGAAATAATATTCGATATTATAAAACTTTTCCTACCTTCATCCATTTTCTGATGCGTGATGTACTGTTGAAGGCATATATGAAGTATATACTAAGTAAAATGTTGAGTAAACAGTGATCATAAGCCTAGGTTATTATAATTAGAAAAAAATATACAATTACTGTATCTAAAATATTACAGAATTATCAATAAGTGAAGAAGAATAAGTCCTAATTTAAGGAACGGTAGATATGCGTTTTTAAAAGGAAAACAATTTCAATAGGAGTAACAGAGCTTACGGAAAGAATACTCAAGCTGACACGCCAATATTTAAATAAGAGAAAGATTTTTCGAGTAACCTACTTTATCATACCAGACACTGTGGTACCTACATAAATCGCTAAGACGGACCCCTTTTTACGAATCTATACAACCTTTTAAGTCCTCTGATTGTCGCTATCCGACCAACTGAAAGAATTCGCCGAAGGGTCCAGACGTAAATTCGCTGAAGGGACCACCGACCACAGGGTGGTGACTTGCATCTACAGTTTATTAAAAATCCTTCAGTCATCAATTCAAATTGATGTCTAAAAGAAATTGTAAAGGTGGGTTAACATTAAAACCTAACCTGTCATCAAAAAGGTGATACTACATAGGTCAGTGACCTATCGTATCGCATACTGCTTGTCACGATGACGTACGATAGTGCACTACATAGCAGTGCATAGGACAGTAGGTGCGAGAAAGTATTCCTTTCATACAATACCTACTATTAACAAGAATGATTACATCAGTAATATTTCCTTGGTATTAGTTTTTAAAGTATCATGATAAATATTACAAATATTCACGTAACGAGAAGTATCATCGTTATAAGTTTTGAGTTTCCGATATTTCGGCACTCTAAAGGTGCGTTCGCGTAGCTTTGAGGGCATTGGTGGCGTTGTCATTATGGCTCTTTTGTAAAGCTAAAAAACGTTATTTTGCTACTTTCGCCACTTTTGCCCACACCCTACCCGAATGCTCAACCGAGCATAAGACCTAAAATACCACGATTATGCTGTCAAATACATGTCATAGTTGTCTAAAACCGATCACAAACAACCATGCTGCGGACGTGGGTCTAAAATAACTCTTTTTTTAGATTTCCGAACGCTGAACAAAAAGAGACATAAACGAAATTTTCACCCACAGATTCAATTCCTAATTCGAACGCCCTTGTGAGCGTTTTAGCGTTATTTTCGCCAACAGGTGTCTATTCGAACGCACTAAGTAATACTCTTAAAATTCCTCAGTTCATCCGTGAGTGCCTTTCCAACAGTGCCGAAATATCGAAAACTCTAGCCAATTATTTATTGTAAGTATCCCGCAATAATGTATTTTTTTAATACTATTGTATTCTTGACACACATCAATTTCTTGAGATTCAGATCAAACTAATAAACAGACCTAATAAACAGAGATAACCTCCGGATTGCCAAAAAGTCAAAGCCAGTGCCGATTGCAAATTTGCCATTGGAAATTGACCTCTCTCTCATGCCATAAATTTAATGAACCACAATCCATTAAAACAGAGTTGATATCTATTATATTATATTTTACCTTATATAGAACATACTTACGTAAGCGTAAAAAAATATTATATCAAGCTATTTTTAAAACTATATACTGAACTGAATGCGTGTTAGTGAAGTGGTGAGTCCAAACATTGTTCCATACTTTATAGTATGGATTCCAGAGTCCAAATGTGTACGATCAACGATGCTAGTTAATTTGACCTATATAATTAATTCCAACAGGCCGTACATACATACTTGTACCTACACAGTATTCTTGACTTACTTTAAATACCACTGCAAAAATTACCAATTTATTGGACTTTATTCGATGACAATAATGATATTAGATTTTTAGTACTTACGTGCCCATTTTCCTTTAGATTTAAAATCCACTTTATTGACGATAGGACCCACAGCGTAAGTATACACAATATTCAATATAAACTTCACGAAATAGAACACAATAGCTAATAACAACACAATGGCAATTTTTTCAAGTATTGATAATGCCATTTTTATGACAAAAATCACTTAAAACGAGTAAATGTGCCGATTTTTGTGAATTAGGTTAGGTGAAAGACAGCGGTGTACGCCTGACAGTGTCAACGCATGCGCACTAGCGGCCGAAGAAAGTAGCCTTGCGCAATGAATGAGTGAAGAGCGTAGAGCAAGCGGCCGATTGACCGAATGACTGCGAGCGAGAGTGCCCGGCTACACCGGCCCGAATTAACCGATTTTTGACGCATCGCTCCATTTGAAAGAGACGGTAATACAGCTTCGTCCCACTCATTAGTGATAACGATAAGGAAGTTAGTTACCTTCCTCCACAGCTGGAGGCGTGCTGAATATGTATATTACAATTACTTTGAAACGTGTGCTGATCGTGGTACAGAAACTTTTTAAAGAAATCTACTTGTTCACTTTTACTCAATTTGAAGAGACAGAGTAATTACGGTCTTACTGTCAAAGTTCGTCTTGTTTGGTGCAAACTCGTTGCTAGATAGAGATACGACGCAGCTTAAAGCTCTGGTTGACACTGCAACTGTAATGGACATTAGGCACCCGAATTATACGTATGAGAAGAGGTGTGCGAATCACGAACTAAAAAATATCCAAGATGTGCGAGAAAACCAGTTCCAATATAACTCTAATTAAAATTAAGGCGCGGTCGTATCCTGATAATAGTAAAAAGCAGAATCTTTAAACATCGAGTGTAACGAAACAGTTCGATAATAGTCTATGAAAAAAAAACTTAGGTTAGAAAAAGAACAGGCAGAGTAATAACCTAACAGAATTCATAAATATTACTCGCTCTCTGTAGAAAAAAATCCTAAATAGGTGCATAAAAATAAACTTTCACGTCCAAACTCTCAGAATTTTCAGCGATAACACTATATTATTTTTTAGGTAATACTTAGCCAACGTATAGTACTTATGTAATAACCAGCAGTTTTTTCAATTGTGTTAGTATATATCGAAAGATATAAAGAAAACGTACAAATTTAACGCATTTTCGCATTACATCGTCCAATCTAACAAGCGATTTTCAACCTTACGTAAAGCATCGTAAATTATTATAAAATTGGGGTTGGGCCGCGTCTTAACTGCTCATAATCAACCACTCATAATCATCCACGATACCAGTTGTCACTTTCACTGAAGTAATTATCTTTTTTTAATTCGTGCTTTGCTACGGCCATATTAATAAACTTGGCTTACACCCGGAGTAGTTAAAACATCTATCTGTCAATTTTTCGCTTGCAGTAAATGTCACGCGTGAAAGCAAGACAAAGCATGTTACGCCTAATATAGGTTTGCGCAACGTTTATTAATAAAGGCCTTAATGAATAATCACATCACATTATAATACTATACTACTAAATACTTATTACTAATATTATAAATGTGAAAGTTTAGATGGATGGATGCATAGATGTTTCTTGCTCTTTCACGCTCAAACGGCTAGGCCAATTTTGATGAAAGTTGGTATGGAGGTAGATGAGGCTTTGGATTGATACATAGGATACTTTGCACATAATCATCATCATCATCCAACACCACGCGGGTGAAACCGCGGATTGCAGCTAGTAATATTATAAAGGCGAAAGTTTGTGAATGTGTGGTACAGTTTGTAACTACTTAACGCTCAAACGGCGGAACCAATTTTGATGAAGTTTGATATGGAGGTAGATGATGCGCTGGATTAACACAGGATACATTTCATCATCATCCATCACCACGTTGTATAACCGTGGGGTGCTGCTAGTTATAAATATAGTTAAACTATTACGCAAACGCGGATCCACCCTTAAGACGCGGACCAACCCCAATTTTAAAATAATTTACTATGCTTTACGCAAGGTTGAAAATCGCTTGTTAGATGGGACGATGTAATGCGAAAATGCGTTAATTTTGTACGTTTTCTTTATATTTTTCGATATATACTAACACAATTGAAAAATCTGCTGGTTATTACTTTAGTACTATACGTTGGCTAAGTATTACCTAAAAAAAATTACTGTTATCGCTGAAAATTCTGAGAGTTAAGACGTGAAAGTTTATTTTTGTGGACCTATTCAGGATTTTTTTCTGCTGAAAGAGAGTTATATTTATAAATTCTATTCGGTTATTACTCTTTTCCTATTCCTTTTCTGACCTTTGTATTTTTTTCTTAATATACTATCGATCTGTTTCGTTACACTAGGTGTTTAAAAATTCTACTTTTTCTTTAATCAGGGTACGAGCGCGCCTAAAGACACGATGGGCATGCCCATAAACCTAAAATACGAGTACTTGACATCAGACGTCACACTTTCATATTCGACACACCGATGCTATGACATTTTATAAATTTTACAAATCCTGGATACCGATGATTAATAATTAAAACGTTAATAATTACGTTTTCGCGAATAAGAAACGCAAGCTTCTTTCAAATTCAATTTGACATCATTTGATATCCTTTGTAGTTGTTTCCAGCGAAGTTACAGAACAAGAACATCTTATAGCCCCGAGTAAAAAACGCAGTGCTTTGCCATGCACGGTTTTTAATTATTGTACCCATTTCAAAATTCTGAATGGTAATGGACTGTTATGGGCAAGGCGTGACGCTTAACATCAGGCGAGCGACTTGATACTATATCCATCATGAGAGTGTTCATGCTTCGACTTGTACTTAGCTGATTTTAGGGTGGCTGTGACCACTAGCTTTTTTGTGGGCTGGATCCGCGCCTGATATTACGCCTGAATTCATTGATAAAAGTTATATACATTTATAGAAAAACAGAATTAATGTCACAATTAATCTTTAGAGTAAGCTTTTTTTTTCTCGGTGATGGTACCTACTACTACCACAGCCTATATTTATATCTTTTTTACACTGAACTACTACTGAGTGAGAGGCTCAAAAAATAGCGCTTAATCATGTTTTATAATTGCCCTAAGACTAACTTAAATCTAACCCAATGATAATATAAGCACTACGTTTTAATCTAACCTTCCATCTATCTATTAAAAATGTAAAGTTTTGTACATAACTAACTGCGCCCGCGGTTTCACCCGCGTGGTGATGGATGATGATGACGACGATGAGAAGTATCATATGTCCTTCCTAGGATATATTACAATACAATAATTCTTTATTGCACATAACCAAACATAAAAAAGTAACTTATCAAAATATGATCTTAATTAAGGGTAGTTCACACAATGGGCGGTCTTATCGCATATAGCCATTTCTTCCAGACAACCTTTATAATATATCTCATATCTCCTTGCCAATTTTATCGAGATTGGTTCAGCCGTTTAGGCGTGAAAAGCATACAAACAAACTCCCTTTCGCATGTATACTGTTCATCATCATCATCATCATCATAATCATCAAAATAAATTTAAAAAAAATCCTAACTAAAAACAAACTGTTAGTTAGGATTATGCACGCCACTTCGTCCATATGGAATAAGGTGGTTAAGCTTATCTGGTAATCGCGGGTATAAACAATCTCCACTCCAAATTTCATCGAAATCAGTTCAGCCGTTTTTGCAAGATTGAGTAAAAAACATCCATAGATCTAAACTTCACATATGTATATAATTTTTGTGTGATAATGGTATAATGAAAGGTTTTATTCACTATCATTCAATATGCATGCACTTCTGTATGTTTTTAATTTTTCATTATCCAGCAGAGTCGCACTTCCAGTGGGCCGAGCACGACTATCTGCTTATGTGTAACTTTATCGTATCGTTTACGTATTCAGTACAAACTATGAGTTATCTGTGCCACTATTGGACTATAACAAGAACCTACAACAACCCGCAAATCATATTAGTGGGTAATAGATGAGAGCTGACAAATTCTTAACAATAACCAATATAAGACATACAATTACCTATTTTGAAATTGAATTTGTACGCCAACAGGTAAGGACATGTGATCTATTCATTAAGCCTTTATAAGATCTTGTATGGCTCTCTGTATGTTGTATACCTATGGTAGGTATACAAGAAAGCCTTCGACTAGCAAATAAATAATTTTGACTTTGACTTTGACTTTGGCTGAACCTAGAAACTAAAAACTAGAAGTTTTTTTTAGATACATTGTGTTGAAGCTTAAATTGAAAGATGAGATTTGAATAATTATGTGAAATTTTGAATCACAGGCTCCAGTCTAGATAGATATAAGGAAGAATGATAGGTCAGGTACTCACAGTAGCAGCAGCTCGACACACACTTCACTTTTCGTTAGTTTTGAGATAGTTTTAATTTAATTAGTAATTTATGCGCCCGCGGGACACTTAGTTTTTGTTTCCCAAGATGGATGATTAGTTCATATTTTTACCGTCGAGTCCAGTAGGTGTCGCGTCGGTCGGCAACGTACTTCGTTGGCGCGAAGTTTGAATTTGGATAGGGTATTAGATGTTGGAAGGAACAAGGAAAGACGTTAAGCCTGTTCACATTGTAAATCGAGATCAAAGACATCCAGTTCAGGCTTTCAACTGAGCTAATATGACAACGTAACGGAACTGGCAAACAGCCTGCATGCTAAATGACGTATTTTAGGAATAGCTACGCCCCGCGCGGTCATAGATGATGATTATGATGATGATGATTAAAAGTATCCTTTGTCCTTCCTCGGAATATAATTTATATCCATGACAAGTTAATTACAATCCTTTCAGCCGTTTAGACATGATAAGGTAACAAACAGACATGAGATCCAGAGTGAGAGAGTTACAAACTTTGTTTTACAATAATAGGAGGTTACGATCTGAAATTGGCGATTTACCGCACTACCCAACTAGCACATATGCAACATATAGCTAAGTTAGCGGTATAAAGGAGAAAAAAACAGTTACATGATGCATAAGACCTGCCATTAGATTTTACAGTGTAATAACCACCTAAAGATTCATATTGGTAGCATAATTCATTAAAAGCTACAAGAAGGCTGTATATAGAACTGTATTATTGCTCTACACTCTAACGCAACAGCTGCATAAGAGCGTTCTGTTAACACTTTTTTGCCACTAGAGGTCGTATATAAGAGTATGCTGGGACTTTTATGAAGCAAAAAGTTTCTAATCAGATATTATAATATCACTTAAACAGGCTTATAAGTAGCTTTTATTTGGGGGTTTTAAATATACTTAATGAAACCAAAACCTGTTTGTTTCACTTATATAAAGCCTTTATAAGAGTTATATGTGTTGTTTTAATGTGTGCTGTTTCGTTTTGCAAATAATTAAAATTTTTAGGGTTGTTTTCTACAGTAAAGTTGGGAATTTCTAAGACTGGAACATTGGAGGTGAATGCAGAAATATCGGTGTTTGTAACAAGTGATGAAGATGTCAGCCTCTGACATAAATAAGACATTAAAAGTTAACATTATGTTCCATTTCGTTACCATCACGTTGACCTTTTACCAGTTAAAACATACGAATTATAATAATAATAATAACCGCAGGGGCGGCTTTGTGGCGAGCCGTCGGTGAGTGGCGACACCGTGGACTCTGATTCTCCCTGGGGCTAAATGTGACCCCTGCCCCCAGCTTGCCTTAATTAGCCGTCTGGGGGTGGAGACGCAAGAGCAAGTAACAAAAAGCTCCAAGGGTGGAAGTGTTAAAGGGCATAACGCCGGCAGTAGCGCTTCAGTGAAACCGCAGCACACCTCTCGACACCCTTTAGCCAGCCACACCAACTTTGCCCTTTCTGTCACCATTCATGGTGGCCTTTATGGGGGGCCCGTTTAGTGGGTGGCAAGTCACCACCTGCCCAAAAATTTTCAAATGAGACTGAATTTGGCAAGTGCCGTAGTCTCTTCCATAGCCCACTATCTTTTTATCACTAATAAAATCATTTCAATAGCCTTGTCATTTTACCCATTTTTATAATAGATATACCATGTCACCATCCATCCAAAAGTTTCTGGTTTTTTTTATACTACTTTGTATTTTTTATACCAAACACGCCTCTAAGTGTTGGCTACAGCCCCACTTATGCCTTTGTAAAGGACCGGATGAAATCCGTGATATCTGGTGAATAAAAGGAATAATAATAATAATAATAATAAGAAAAGCCCTGGACCAGACGGATTGCACAATTTTTGGCTAAAATGGATTCGATGCTCACACGAGTGCTTGGCAATACAATTCCAAGAAGCCATTGAACGTGGTTCCCTTCCCAATTTCTTGACAACTGGTGTCACCTTCCTGCTCTATAAGTCCGGTAGTACCACGGAAGCGAAGAATTACAGACCCATCACGTGCTTGCCTACGCTATACAAGCTCCTTACATCTATTCTGCGAACAAAAATTTATTCGCACATTGTTGTGAATAACATTTTGGCTCCTGCTCAGAATGGATGTCGGGTTGGGTCCCGTGGTACTAAAGAGCTCCTCCTCACAGACATGACCATTTGTCAACAAGTCCGGCGAAACAGGGGGGTTCTATCCACTGCCTGGATTGACTATAAGAAGGCTTATGATTCAGTGCCTCATTCGTGGCTAGAGAGGATATTAGAGTTATATAAAATCAATATAACTCTGAGATCATTCTTAAGCACATGCGTGAGACATTGGACCACAGTTCTTCGTCAACCAGGAGATCGTGAGAGCGTCTCTGGGTCACAGGACTTCATAAGGATCGAACGAGGTATATTCCAGGGTGACAGTCTCAGTCCTTTGTGGTTTTGTCTAGCGTTGAATCCTCTCAGCACTTTGTTGATGGATTCAAAACTAGGCTACCGACTTCGAAGAGAGGGTGAGATAATTTCTCATCTATTGTATATGGATGATCTCAAGCTGTTTGCAACGAATCGCCAAGACTTGATGGATCTTTTGAAAATTACTGAATCTTTCAGTGATTCTATCAGGATGGAGTTTGGTGTAGATAAGTGTGCGGTCATGCATGTACAACGGGGAAAGGTTGTGAATTCTTCAAATTTACAACTTTCCGAGACAATTACTCTCACATGTCTTTCTGAAGTTGAAACCTGTAAGTATCTTGGTATGTCACAGTCATTGGGTATCATGGATAGGGACATTAAACAGACAGTGAAGGAGCGTTTCTTCTACCGCTTAACAAAAGTTCTTAACAGTCTTTTGTCGGGCGGCAACAAGACGCGCGCCTTCAATGGTTGGGTGATGCCCCTACTCATATACTCCTTTGGCATACTAAGATGGACTCAGACTGAACTTGACGCCCTGGATAGGCGGGTCCGTCAATTGCTTACAACACATCGCATGCTACATCCACGCTCGTCTGTTATGAGGCTATACATCCCACGGAAGTGGGGGGGTCGTGGCTTCCTAAATGCCAAGAACCTCCACAACTGTGAGGTGTCCAGTCTCCGGGAGTATTTCCGTAACACCGAGTGTGGGATACATCGCGATGTCATAGCAGTTGATAGGAGCTTCACACCTCTCTCCTTGGCAAACGAGAACTGGCGTAAACCAGTGGTGCTAAGCATCGAAGACCGTAGAGACGTATGGAAGGGCAAAGAGCTACACGGACGGTTCTACAAGGCCCTAACAAGGCCTGACGTGGACCCGCTCGCCTCAGTGAACTGGCTGCGTTTCGGTGATCTCTTTGGCGAAACTGAGGGTTTTGTTTGTGCTATTGCTGACGAAGTTATCAAGACGAATAACTACCGGAAATATATTCTGAAAGACGGTACGGTCGACATTTGTCGAGCATGCCGCCGTCCCGGAGAGTCACTCAGACATATTATTTCCGGTTGTTCTCATCTTGCTAATGGAGAGTACTTGCACAGACATAACCAAGTAGCCAGGATTATTCACCAGCAACTTGCCCTTCAATATGACCTTATTGAGTCTGAGGTGCCGTACTATAAGTACGCACCTACGCCTGTTCTTGAAAACGGTCGTGCTACGCTCTATTGGGATAGATCTATAATCACGGACAGGACTATTGTTGCCAATAAGCCTGACATCGTGGTGATCGATCGATCTCAGCGCCGGGTAATGCTTGTTGACGTCACCATTCCTCATGATGAGAACCTCGTGAAGGCTGAGAAGGACAAGCTTAGCAAGTACCTTGACTTAGCTCATGAGGTGACCGCCATGTGGGATGTTGATTCGACAATAATTGTTCCGATAGTAGTTTCAGCAAACGGCCTTATAGCAAAAAGCCTCGACCAACATCTTAAGAGACTTTCGCTAGACGGTTGGATCAAGGGACAGATACAGAAGGCAGTACTTCTTGACACGGCACGTATTGTCAGGAGGTTCCTCAGTCTGCAGCCCTAACCACTGGTAGTTTGGGTCATGCCCCGCTGCCGATGGCAATCTAGGATTAGGTTTTTTACAATGTTTTTTATTTATTATTTTTTATTGTATATAGAAATATTGTAAAAAATGTAATTTTAAGAAAAGGAAATATATAATGTGAATAATAATAATAGCCCACTATCTCCCGTATCACTAATAAGTACATTTCAATAACCATGCCATTTTACCCATTTTTGTAATAGATAACCTGTAACCTTCCATCCAAAATGTTTCTGTTTTTATACTACATTGTATTTTTATATCAAACAGGCCTCTAAGTGTTGGCTACAGCCCCACTTATGCCTTTGTAAAGGACCGGGTGAAACCCGTGAAATTAGTTGAATAAAAATAATAATAATAAAACCGCAGGGGCGGCTTTGTGGCGAGCCTTCGGTGAGTGGCGACACCGTGGACTCTGATTCTCCCTGGGGCTAAATGAGACCCCTGACCCCCGGCTTGCCTTAATTGGCCGTCTGGGGGTGGAGACGCAAGAGCAAGTAACAAAAAGCTCCAAGGGTGGAAGTGTTAAAGGGCATAACGCCGGTAGTAGCGCTTCAGTGAAACCGCAGCACACCTCTCGACACCCTTTAGCCAAACACGCCAACGTTGCCCTTTCTGTCACCATTCATGGTGGCCTTTATGGGGGGCCCGTTTAGTGGGTGGCAAGTCACCACCTGCCCAAAAATTTTAAAATGAGACTGAATTTGGCAGGTGCCGTAGTCTCTTCCATAGCCCACTATCTTTTTATCACTAATAAAATCATTTCAATAGCCTTGTCATTTTACCCATTTTTATAATAGATATACCATGTCACCATCCATCTAAAAGTTTCAGGTTTTTTTTATACTACTTTGTATTTTTTATACCAAACAGGCCTCTAAGTGTTGGCTACAGCCCCACTTATGCCTTTGTAAAGGACCGGATGAAATCCGTGATATCTGGTGAATAAAAGGAATAATAATAATAATAAATCTTTATTCATGGAACTTAAACAATGGCATAAATTGTTAAGAAAAACGATGATACCAGCGAGAGTTTTGGAGAAAAACTGTGTTGCGGATACCAACCCCCCCTCCTTAATTTCTATAGTACAGTTAGTTCCTAAAATTCATGTATCATATTTTTAAATTTAAAAAAAATACAAGCAATTGTTTTTTACAAGATATTACCGAATGAGTATGAGTCTCTCTTTGTGTGTGTGTGAGTGTGTGTGTATTACATATAACTTAACAAAATAAACGAATTATATAATAATTATTGTATTAGTAATAAACTAAATAAAGAAATTATTATATAAGGTTATATAATAATTATTTATTACTATATTTTAAATTAGTATTATATTTTTGATGATGATGTTCCTTTAAGAAAAATATATACACTACATACACGCACACAAAGGTACCAGGATAACAAGTACCATTATTAAAAAATATATGTATAAAATGTTTCGCGAAAAAAATTGTTTGTATATCCATTGTTACTCTCACTCAATGAAGAACAATATAACGACACCTACCTAGCTAAAATCTATCAAGCCGCTTTGGCTATAGAACACGAAAATGAAATATACATACATACACTTGAATAATATAATCGTTCTTCTGGCACAATCGGTATCCAAAAAATATCACTTTTAAATATCATTTAGCACTGTAAGTTGTGTAGCGACCTAGTCACACGATTATGATTAAAATATCATACGGCGCTAGCCTCTAACACAAGTGAAATATTTATTTTTACCAAAAAATAGAACGGACTTCAACGCTAAAAGGTGTTATATAACTTGTCAAACTTGGCACCATGCGCACAACAGCACAATTAACAGTGATTATAGGTAACTAACTATCATGGTACCGACTTCAACAGGACCATAGTATAAAGATGCAATTTCTCTATATTTATACAGTGACATGACACATTTTAGAACATTGAAGTCGGTTCCATTTTTGGTAAAAAAAAATAAACATGACAATACAAAGTATGGATGTCACCTGTAATCTTTTGACCCTTACCCAATTCTGGTGAAAGTAGATTGTCGACAGATTTTTGGAGACAGTAAGTTGGTAATTGATATTGTCTTCAATGACATCAGTGCCCTTTTTGGGCAGAATGTTAATGTGCCGTAACATCTGAACTTTGAACATGATCTCCTGCGCGAAAATGTCTCTTGAACTTGCCGAAGGTTGAACCACAGGATCATTATAGACTTAATGCCTTGACGTATTTCGTAAGGCATCATTATTTTTGATATCAGACCTACATACCGCACCATCACGCCTTTTATACTTGCACAAAGAAGTTAGCAGGGACGTATAAACGCCCACATTTGCCCAGATACGTTTTTGGTTTCAACACCTAAAAACTGTCCCATGTAACAAAGGGCAAGCCAATTCCTATCAGACTGACGTGCAAATTTGTTAGCGTTGATATTTCATCGGTCCGTCTCTATCAGCTTCACAACAAAAAAAGAAATAGAACGATGTTTTCATTTTCTGGTGGCCAGTGAGGCCTAATATTACCTCCGACCGCATCGGAGGTAATATTAGGCTGTACCTAGGCGATTGGTTTTCGAAGATAGCTGCTGATATACACGATTATGTGCTTCTTGATAGGTTTTCAATGAGGGTGGTAGCTAGTCAGAGGGCACTAAGATCGTGAAGTAATATTTGGCTTCAAGATAGGCACACACGCACCCATACACACATACCTACATCTACATAGATTTTGGATATATAGTGTAAATAAATTACTGCGAGATACACAAAAACACAATTGTAGGTTATTAGCATAAAAACATCTGAACCATACAAAACATGAGCGAAACAACAAACTCGTAGAATTTATAACATGCTTCTAAACTCTTTTCAAGAAATCTTACCTCTAAGGAATACCTAAAGTGACTTTAATATGGGGACTAGAAACATTGAAATCCATGAAGTTGCAGTTTTCACGAGGAGAAGCAATCACAGAATAAATTATAGTACTTCGTAGTAAAATGCTCACCAGCGCACCCTTGTGGGATACAACGAAAATAAAATGTGTAAAGTATGTTCCTTAGACGTAGAATACAAGTACATTACTACCTTATGTGTGTTAATACATTAACACACCTCCTGGTTTTTTGTGTTGAATTTAGTTTAAAAAATAAATTGATGAAACCAAATAATTTATTTTTCATCATTTGTTCTTAGTGTATAATTTAATAGTTTATAGTGGTAGCTCCCGATGGATAGTAGCAATCCAATAACAGTAGCAATTAAAATTAATAATAATGTCAATAAAAAGTATATACCCACCATAGAAACACAGATGAAATAATTGAAACACTTTGTAACGTTCATCATCATTTTCATCATTATCATCCGGAAGACGTCCACTACTGAACATATGCCTCCCCCACAGAACGCCACTTGGACCGGCTACACGCTTCCTGCATCCAGCGATTCCCCGTGATTTGACGAGGTCGTAGGAACACCTAGTGGGGAGCCGGCCTACACTACGTCTTCCGGTGCATGATCGCCACTTGAGAACCTTTCTTCCCCATCGCTTATTAGCTCTGCGAGCGATGTGGCCTGCGCACTGCCACTTCAACTTGCTAATTTGAGAGCTATGTCAGTGGCCTTAGTTCTCCTACAGATCTCCTCATTTCGGATCTTACCACGCAGGGAAGCCCCAAGTATAGCCCTCTACATTGCTCATTGAGCGACTTTGAGCTTGCTAATGAGGCCCACAGTATGGGACCACGTCTCAGTGCCATAAGTCATCACTGGCAACACACACTGGTTGAAACCTTGGTTTTCAGGCTCTGTTTGTTGCTCTGATTGTAACGTTAATATATATACAAGTTACCTACTCCCTAGTTGCTCTGTTGTTTTGCATGAGATTCAGGGATCGATTAAGTAATGATTTTTAACAGACTTCAAAAAAGGAGGCGGTTATACTTAGGTTCGTGTGTATGTATTTTTTTTAATGTGTATGTTAATGGATTTCTCCGCCGTTATTGGACCGATTCTTAAAATTATTATTTGTTTGGTAGAGTATACTTCCGAGGTTGTCCTATTTAGTCTTGATGATATCATCATTGACGGTGAATGACCATCGATTCCTTAAGTAGCAAGGGTCACTAAAAATGGTGAAAAAAATGTTTCATCAATAAATGGAACCGACTTCAATACCAAAAATTGTGAAATAACTTGTTGAAGTCGGTACCATGATAGTTCAAAAGTAGGTTCAATAATTAACTAGTTCAATAATTCTTATGTACTAAATATATACTTACTCATACTTTGTTTCAATTTTATCTAGGTTTTAAAACTTTACTCGAAACAATTAAAGGCATTTACAGTAAAATACAATAAACAAAGAAACATAGTTGAATATATAGCCAGTAAAGTATTAACGTAATAACTACAAATAGCTCTGAAATAAATTATTCAGTATTACCGGAACTGATAAAGTCCTTCATTTTCGTTAATTATGAATGAATAATAAATATTAATGATAAGTAATGTTTTGAATGAGGTCTAACGACCTAGCTCGATCTTAATCTATCCACTGTATATGTACGAGTAATTATTTGTTCTAATTGATTAATTCTTCAAAAGCCGTTGGGCCTACAAGCTTGTAATTGTAGCTATTGTCTCCTTTATGTAGTAATGTAAGCATCGACTAAGGAAGGATTTATGGATATATTTTTTAAATAATTATTCGTCTTGTTTTCAACCGACTTCCAATAGGAGCAGGTTAGGTTTACATTTTATGTACCCCTTGTATTCATCCTTTTAATGAGCCTTGCTACTTATGGGACCGATTGTCATTTGCCGTCACTAAAGATATCATCAAGATAGGCACAACACTTTTCAGTTATTGGAGTGTAATCAAAAACTGCTTAACCGAATTCAATGAAAACCACCTCAAACTCAAAAAAATTCAAATGAGACCACCTCGGAAGTATATATCTACTACCAAACAAAAAATAATGATCAAAACCGGACTTCTGTGTAAAAAGTTAGGCGGGATCATACATAAAAAATAATACGCTTCGACTTGAGAACTTCCTTCTTATTTTCTACCTACTTCCAAAAAGGAGGAGGTACTTAATTCTACTTTTTTATCTTTTTTTATGTTTGTTACCAACTTTCAATAGGGCAAACCAATTCTCTAAACTCTTTTTTTGAAAGCTGGTGCTGATGCTTCCCATGTGGTCCCATTTAAATTTCATCAAATTCGGTCCAGTAGTTTTTGAGTTACACTTCAACTGAATAGAATGGAAGTCGGTATTATACATTTTTCAAATTGTACTTGTAAGTTGGTTGAAAACAGAATTGTTGTGTTAATTAATATATATTGTGTCTAGCTTCATGCAATTGTAGCGTTAAAAGAAATAGACGGGATGACAATCTTAAATATACCTGCCATGGATTACAGCGTGTAACAAATAGGTGTAGTAAGTAGTACTGAAGGGTGTGCATACATAGCAGCGCAGCAGGCCCTACTTAGGGCACTTAATTACCTAGTCAACATTCTGGAGGTCATTGCCGTCTTTGGCCTAGTTTTTCAGGGATGAACCTGATCGAATTTTAGAAATAAGTACTTTGGTTACTCATAACTCGAATTTTTATTTCTTCCTTTGTTTGCAAGCTTCTGCGTGTGCTTTTTAAATTTTGATCTTAGTCACTTAATCACGCAGAACGGCTGAACGGATTTGAACGAAACTTGGTAAGTAGATGATGGAGCGTTTAGACACAGGATACTTTTCATCATCGATCACATCGCGGGTTAAACTGCGGGTGCAAGTATTAAGAAAATGATTTAAATATGCATCTGGTTCAGGTAGATAATCATAGTTCCATATTTCCAGACTAACCCAGTTGGAAGTTCGAAGGCCTGTTCTCAATGACTTATTATATTATGTGCTATAGATTAGTTTAATAACTTAAAGTGCTACCTAACTCGCTAAAATATCGCGAACTAATATCACGTTAGTTCCACCGGTGGATTCGTAGTATATAATGGCTTCACAGAACTATATATAATTGACCGAGCGAGCGAAGCGTCCCTGCTTTAACTGGCCAAATTGCCTTTCATCTGTTCGTATGTTTGCTAGGGTGTATGTTGGTTTTCCCGTACAGGTCGCATTTTTCAACCAATCTTGACGAAACTTGGTATGCATGTTCTTCTATTCAATACGATTTATTTGTCGTTGGCGATTAATAGTTCATAGAACTATAATTCAGTTGCACTCTGGTATAGTTATGTCCTACACACTGTGAGGGATCGGAGTACAATATTCGGATAAAATTATTAGTGACCGACCGAAACTTCGTTTTCGGTTTCGGTTACGGCCAGTTTCGCCATAAAATCTAGTATCGGTTTCGGCCACAGTATAGCCGAAACTTTTGGCCTGATTAAAGTATCCTATCTGTTAACCCAGCGTCTCATCTACCTCCATGCAAAATTTCATCAGAATTGGTTCCGTTTGAGCGTGAAGAAGTAACAAATTTCTAAACACAACTCTAGTTAAATTAAACAACTAATGATAGTCATTGTTGGATTATTTTCCCCGCCATCCGTGTTTATTTGTTCTTAATCAAAGGGCTTTGCCTCTGATGCGATTATGCTGCCCTGGTACCTACAGCAAAATAATGTTACACTAATAAATAATTGATCTCATTACTAACAAATACAGTTTTTTGGGATGTTCTGATAACGGGCCTGATAACATACTATACAGCTGCCAACTAACGACTAATCCAAAGTAGAATAAGTTCTTTCTGCTGAGTTCTGGACACATTCCATCATAATGTGGTATACGTCTTCGATAACATCACAAGTCAAACAGTTAGGGGGAGTAGTTTTTCGCATCAAATATGTCAATTTATTGCATGGAATGTGTCCAGTTATCCGTTATTAATTTACGTATTCAGTACAAACTATGAGTTATATGTGCCACGATGGTACTAGAAAAATGACATTGTTTTACTAAATACGTTAACGATGCGATAACGTTACACTTAAGTAAATTGTCTTGCTCGGCCCACCGATCTTAGCCTTAACGCGGTCACAATATCGCGTTTAAACAATAGAATTATCGATCCGAGTGAATCTAGAAATAAGTTCACTATTAAAGTTATATGATTATTAACGGGATATTTACCGTGGTAAGGTTGTGGAATGAGCTCCCGATATTTCGGCGCAGTTACATGCACCATGTTCACGGAAGACTGAAGAATGCGGGTGGTTGGTCGAAAAGTTAAAAAGTTATGTGCAGACATAACGATCTACCCTCTTTCTTAGTCTTTTGCTACGGTTATCACTGAAACTCGAACTCGATCCTAAGTCCCGACAAAACACACTCACTGTATCACTGCGTATAGTATTTTGGACACATTTTGAACGCGGACTTTTATTTTTACGCGTTAAGAATCATATAACTTTAGTGAACAACCGTGATAGTTTAAAACAAGTTCTCTATTACTTCTATACTATACACAATCGATATATATATTCAGACGCTAAGCTAACCTATCGGATACCTACGGGAAACATAGGTTGTAGCCAGCCAGTATGTATATATTACAGTATGTAAATTACTATTATTTATACTTGCTAAATAGTATATTATGCAATTAGTGAATAAAGGACGGATTTAAAGCGAGGGTCGTAGATGAATCACGAGTAAGTGAAGGATTCTAACGACCGCAGGGAGTGATTCGTGATTATTGAATCACTCACGCAGCGAGTTCAAGTGTTAGAATCCGGAGCGATTCGAGTGATGCATGGCCCTCGGTATAAATTCGTTTTATTCAAGAGTTGCATGCTATACTTTATACCATTGCTACGAGAAAAAGAAATAATTTAAGCGAAAATAGACATTTAATTAAGAAAAAAGGAAGATTAAAATAATTAAAATGCACCTTAAAATTGGAGTTACTAAACATAAGAGTAATTTTCTTATTATAATTATATATTTTGTTCTGCAATATCAGCGAAGAACGTAATACAGTTTTATTTTAATGCTAAACTCCTTGTCGCAAATATCGACGAATCAAATCTTGAGGAGTTATTTGCGCAAAGAGTTTGTATCGTGTATCCTTTGCGCAAGGAAGTTGTATAAGCATTGAGATGGAGGTCGAATATATTGGTGTGTTCTCAACTCAAACACCAAAATAGTGATTAAAAGGCCTGTTTACAGTGAATAAAATAAGCTTTTTAGAGTGGGTATGGTATAATAGTACATTATGGTACAAGTGTATAATGTTGGTGTTTACCGCTGAGGCGCCTGAGCCGTCAGGTGAGGGTCTTAAGAGAGCCGAGGTCGGTAATCATCAATACACACGTGTATCATACGACGTTTTTCAACACACTTGTGAATAAAATAATACTAAAAATCATTTCAGAAAATGTGTTTCTGATAAAGACTACGTAATTCTTGTTGTTTTGCCATTGTATGAAATTTTGGTATGCTAATAAATATTTTTCCTTGGAGTTTTCAGGTAGTAAACTTTCCATAACGTTAAGGGATTCACATCTTATATCGGGCGGTGTACAACATAAATAATTTTCTTCGTAACTAGTACTTGTAGACATTTTAGTTAATAAATAACTATAATTTCAATAGTGAAAACGAGTTGTGAAAAATGTTTCGCTATGGCGGGAAAAATTAATCATTTTTCCGCGCGCATTACGATCACCCACAGACTAAAGGGATGAGGTTTATTTTTTTTCCGCGCATAGGGTTTGCGCCTATTCTGCCACGTATAAAATGGGGAATTTAAAGTTTTCTTTTATTACAGAGAAAACAAAAGTTATATTTGAGTGAACGTTTTATTTATTAAACGCGTACGAGTTAAAATTATCTATTTAAATAAGAAGTTGCATGAAATGAGCAAGCAATAGGAATATTAGGTTTAGGTTTAACGATTTATTACTCATAAAGAACGTAGTTCACTTACAATGAGCTTAAAATACTAAAACTAAGAACTAGTTAATATTAAAACATATAAAATATCCAGTTTTCTAGTGGTATGGACTTAAAAAACATGTTCATATATATACTTTTTTAGTGTAGTTTTAAACATATGTATTATATTATTTTTACAGTTTTTAACATCGTTAGGTAACTTATTAAATAATTGTGCACCCTCAAACAAAATGTTTCTTTTACCGTAGTTAGTTCTTGGAGTATTTACTTTTATTTTATTTGTATTAATTAAGCTGTATTTATATGACCTTTTTGTAAAATGTTATTTTAGTGTGTATTTTTTCAGATAGTATTTTGTTGACCAAAACACATGTTGTGTATGTATATAGCTTGTTCAAATTAAATATCTTGGTTTCCTTGTAAATAATGCGTGTATTAGTTAGGTGTTAGTGATAGTTAAAAATTGTTTTTATTAGTTTATTTTGCGAGATTTTTAGGTTTTTCAAGTTAGTTTTTGCAGCACAGCCCCATATCTCAATGAGATATTCAAGATGTGGTTTACAAGGGTGTTATATATTGTCATTTGAACTTTGCGAGGTATACATCCCACGGCTCTCCTTAATGCTCCGGTTGTTAACGATACTTTCGATCTTACATGCTCAATGTGTGCCTTCCAGATGAGTTTATCATCAAGTTGAAGGCCGAGATATTTCTCTTGATGGGAGCGGTGGATTATTACACCGTTGACGGTTAGAGGTGTATAAGGAGGTATTTTTTTTATTTTTTGCTAATAATATCATGTATGGCGTTTTTTTGTGTTTATGGTTAGTAGATTGCTCTGACACCAGATATTAAATTTATGCAAGTCATTCTGAGCCTTTTTTATCAATTCGGGTAGGTTACGCCCAAAGTAAAAAAAGGCAGGTGTCATCGGCGTATAAAGTAATCTGACCTGACCTTTAGAAAAACGGAAGGTTAAAATAATTAAAATGCACCTTAAAATTTGAGTTACTCAACATAAGAGTAATTTTCTTATTATTATTATATATTTTGTTGCAATATCAGCAAACAACGTAATATAGTTTTTATTCTAATGCTAAACTCCTTGTCGCAAATATCGACCAATCAAATCTTGAGGAGTTGCTTTGCGCAAAGAGTTTGTATCGAGTATCCTTTGCGCAAGGAAGTTGTATAAGCATTGAGATGGAGGTCGAATATTTGGTGTGTTCTAAATTCAAACACCAAAATAGTGATTAAAAGGCCTTTTTATGCACTGTTTACAGTGAATAAAATAAACTTTTTAGAGTGGGAATGGTATAACATTATTTTTAATGTAGGATGAGTTAAAGTTATACACGAACAAATGCGACGAGCAAATACATCAAACATACAATCCTCAGAATTTCAGTTTATGCTCGGGTCGAAGTCGAAGTCATGTCAGCAGTCGCAGTAAATGTATGCGTCGATATGAATATAAATAGTATTAGTATACCTACAGAAAAGTCAATATCCGTTTTATATTTATTTTATACTAAAGCACTGTTTTCCATTGAAGAGAGAGACATAAGATATTTATAAACATATATGTGGTACTAATAGGTTCGTTACATTTTATGCAAATATGTATGTACTTACTTAAGACGCGGTCCAACTCTAATTTTAAAATAATTCACGATGCTTTACGTAAAGTTGAAAATCGCTTGTAAGATTGGACGATGTAATGCGAAAATACGTTAATTTTGTACGTTTTCTTTATATTTTTCGATAATACTAACACAATTGAAAAAACTGCTGGTTATTACTTTAGTACTATACGTTGGCTAAGTATTACCTAAAAAAATATTGTGTTATCGCTGAAAATTCTGAGAGTTTGGACGTGAAAGAGAGTTATATTTATGAATTCTATTCGGTTATTACACTTTTCCTATTCCTTTTCTAACCTAAGTATTTTTTTCATAATATACTATAGATCTGTTTCGTTACACTAGGTGTTTAAAAAATCTGCTTTTTCTTTAATCAGGGTACGAGCGCGCCTTAAGTCATTTTACCAATTTCTGGTAATTAGGAACACAACAAATATTGTCATAAATAGTTTTTTAATGTTATAAAAGACAATGACCAAATCACTATGGGAAGTGGCGCATTAATTTTTTCCACGGCCATCGTTGAAACTTTGGGGTGAGTTGGGAAAAATTAACACGAAAATGCTAATGGATGAACGATTTTTTAATATATGCAGTCTGAGATGAGATATAACACCTCGAGTTATGAGTAAAAAATTTAATAATAGTCATCAAATATGTATATAGACATTAATACATAATATATGGCGCAGTCGGGTTTGTTTATAATATATACATACCATGTACATAATAGTATAAGTACTATAAAATAATTATATAAGTATTACTAATAATAGAAAAAACGGCCTCGTAACATTCCATATTTTCTCAGCCAGTGATTGGCCGGACTCGCGTAGAGGGTTTATCATTTTATATCAGATTCAACACACGGACGGAACGGACAGGGAAAGACATTATAAAAATAGTTGTAAATGCTAGTTTATATATAGTATTTATTTAATAAAAAACTTAAAATTATTTTATAATTTAAAAAAAATCTTAAAAGGATTTTTTTTTTCAAATCTGTATAGCCCAGTTCAGACCGATGTTAGGTTATACAGTCATATAATAACTTTTGCTTATTATATTATTTTCCACTCTATAACCTAGGATTAATTGACGGCCGCGGTAAAAAAAATGCGCATATTTTGGTTACTGGCCTTTTAAGGGTGTGTAGGTTATGGATCCCTCAGGTGAGGTTATATAAGTTTAAATTTATAACTCCTTTTCAAAGTTCAGTATTGATGTATGTTTTGAGCCCTGTCGCCCTGTTTCTAAGTTTTAGAATTCAGACTCTTATTATATATAATAAATATGAGTCAAAGTCAAAGTCAAAATAATTTATTCAATTTAGGCATCAAAGACGCACTTATGAACTTCATTTTTTCATTATAATGTACTCGTACTTTAAAGACTACCGCTGCGTTCCGAAATGTATAGAGCCTGCCGAGAAGAAGTGGCAAGAAACACGGGGCCATTCTTTTTATATAGATGTTTTTACAATATTTTTACTTAGGTACTACAAATATTAGCTCCAGTGTGTTGCCTTACAAAAGAGAACATAATAATGGTATCAGTAGGGCAAGACACGCTACACTTTGACATCTTAGTATACACGAGTAGATAGATCCTGGAGTGATCAGTCCCAAGCTGTTTTATCCTCCAAGTAATCCGAAATTTTGTAATAACCTTTTTGACAGAGTTTAGTTTTAATAGTAATTAAAACATTTTAATAGGCAAATCTCGGATAACATTGGGAACTTTATTATAGAATCGTATACATTGTCCCATAAAAGAATGACTTATTCTGTGGAGACGCGTTACATGTACGGATAGCTTGTGCTTAATTCGTGTGTTGATGGAATGAGCATTACTCCTTTTATCAAAACTGCTAATGTTTTTCTTTACATACATTAGATTTTCATAGATAAACTGAGGGATAACAGTTAGAATGTTTATGTCTTTAAACTTCTGTCTAAGGGAATGTCTATAGGCCGACTGCATAAAGCTTACGAAGTCAAAAATGGTATTAAAACTTTCTTTTACGAGTATTTTGCTTCCATTTTAGCAAAGGCAGTATGAAACAGCTACAGCCAAAGTAAAGGGTCTCGAGAAAAACGGCGTGACGTGAAGTGACCCTCCAGTCCTGTAGACAGAGGAAAGGAGGGCACGCCTTCTGAGCTCTGGTAGTAAAACAAATAATATGACTGCCTGGCTTTATTGCAATATGATTACTGAACATTACATAGATGCACAGCGTAATTATTACTTTACTCTATCTATATCTAATACTTTAAGTGAGCAATTCTTGTATATACGAATATATTCATATATAATAATAGATCTCATTATTATTAAAAATATATTCGAATGTGGTCGAAATTATAGTCGGACCTATCCGATAAATATTACGTGAGTAACCCCGTATTCCTAATTAAAAATTTGTGCTGAAAAGCTATATGGAATTCAATTTCTGCCCTCCGTAATAGGGTAGAAATGTTGTATGGAAATCAATTTCTGCCCTGCTAGCGTTCTTTTGTTTTTATCAGCGAACATACAAAGAATGCAAACGTCAAATCTCCAATAGTTAGATAAAAGAGTTATGAATTATTTTATTGTACACGATTTTAGGTTCGAGGTGGTATTTTTTGCACTCCATTTTCAATGAAAGGAGGCTGGTATCTTTTTCTGCACTACAAAAAAAACATCGCAGCATTTTGTTTTCTTTTGTTAAATTTAGTTTTTTACTAATATAATATTTGAATAGTACGCGGTTTAATATTGTAAATCATTTTCCAAAATGTTATCTGATAGTGAAAGTGACGATTTTATAATGATGAAGGTACCAGAAATAAGAAATAGACCTCAACAGGTCCTAAATTTGTAAGTAAAAATGCTCCAAACAACAATTATTTACTAATGAAGGTAACTATTTTATTTTCCTCTTAGGTGTAGTATAAAGCACTATGTATCACTCGGGAAATGATCGTTTTCTGCCCTCGGTGTACAATGTACAATTTTTCAAACGTGTTTGGAAATTTGAGCATCATTCTGACAACCTTCTTAAAGGTAAATCGAAATTGCTGTACTGGCCAAATACATGCGAGCAGCAGTCGGAAAAAGCCGTTTGAAAATCCGTAATATCTGTCGTGGTTTTTTAGGCCAAATAAATTACATAATATAACTCTAACTAAAACAAAAACTATCTGTCGTGTAATTTAAAAATATAACGATCTTTTCTCCGAAACATGGCAACCAAGGAGGTAACTTATCAAAGGTTTTATTTAAATTTCGAACCACCTTGCAAAAAGAAAGCTGTTTATTGAAAAAAAAACAAATGAACACTTTATCGCGGGAAAAAATATTGTTGTTAAGGTTAGGTTAGTTAGGTTATAAGTTATAACATATAATTAATAACCTGACTTTTTAAAATAATTTATTGACTTCTCACTGTTTCACCGAACATTGATCTGGAGTTTTAAAATAATAAACTATCCTCTTCAAAATTTCACTCAATTCCGTTTGACCTTTTCAGTGTGAAGAAGTAACAAATATATACAAAATCACTCACTCAATCACTAGCTTTCACATTTATATTAATAGTAAGATTATGTTAAGCCTTAAAAATAACACGTAATGCATTAGAATAATGTAGCGTGTCAAATGAAACATATCGCGTATTCCTCGGAAGCGGCGCCGACAGGAAACCCGTAGAGTCGCTTGATTTGTCAAAGCGATGGAGTACGTGAGTCGACACCACGGTACATGTATTTTATGGATAAAACTTTAGGCTGATATTTCTTAGGTAGAATAGATACGTGGAGAGATTTTTAAGTCTTTCGATTCGTATGAAACGAATTTACGGTTGCCAACAAAATAAACACGTTATCACATGAAGATAAATTAAAAATCAATATTGAAGCTACGCTGCACTACATTAGAAACTATTAATACAAAAATCATCTTTTCATATTTATAGCAAATTTTACAGATGTTATAATATTTTCATTGTTTGTTATGCATAGGTAGGTACGTTTGACCACGGCATAACAATTCTAAATTTCCTTAAATAATAAAATACATGACTTACGTACATACAAATATAAAATTAAAAACCATAAAAACAAACTGTCACCCTTAACAGTCGCCGAGCACGTAAGTACTAAGTATTTAAATTTACTCATATAATACTACCATTATCAGTATTGATTATCGGTATATTGAAGTGCTGAAGTTTTGTACAAAAACGCCAACATGTCAGTCCGAGTACAGGAGCAGAGTTCGAAGGCAATTCCATTGCAAAGAGGCGTGAGACAGGGAGACGTTATATCTCTGAAACTGTTCACCGCTGCATTGGAAGACGCCTTCAAGCTCTTGGAGTGGCAAGGACTTGGCATCAATATCAACGGCGAGTACATCACTCACTTTCGGTTTGCCGACGATATTGTAGTCATGGCAGAATCGATGGAAGATCTCAGTACAATGCTCGAAGGCCTCCATCGAGTTTCCCAACGGGTGGGCCTTAAGATGAACATGAACAAGACGAAAATTATGTCTAATGCCCATGTTGTGCCTACCCCAATATCAGTTGGGAACTCAGTTCTCGAAGTTGTTGACGAATACATGGCCATGGCATGAATGTTGGCCTTGGAGAAGATAATAAGCTACTAGAAATACATATCCTGTGCAGAAGTAGTCGTGGGCACCACCTATACTGATTAATATAGGAGAAGCGAGCATTTTTGAAAAGTTGCTCAAGTTGTCTTTTTTATGTTATTAGGAAACGGTACACGCACGAAGCCTGACTGATTATTAAGTGGTTACCTCTGCCTTAAACTAATGCATTTCCTCACAAGTGACGAACTGCACTGTGCACGTAACCCTGAGACATTAAGGTGTTGAGTCTCATGTGCTTGTAATTTCACCGGCTACCAAACCTTCATACCTAAACTCAGTAATCTGTGCCTAAACGCAGTATTGCGAACTTTACTGATTTACGGTTGAAAAGGGTGTGGTGGCGTACCTCCCCGACTAAACTCATTTCACACAAAGAGTCCTATGTTATTCAAATTATATTCAAAAAAATATTATAGGCGTACTCACAACACGATATTTCTAATTAATTAGTCATATCTCGTAAATTCAGTTGACAAACCTGGTTGGCCTCAAAGATGCACAAAGTAACCTCAAACATACGAAACTTTTATCAATATCTGAAGATCAGCCATTTTTTACATAGGAATACAAATCGGATGCAAATTATTGTGACTATATTTTTTTGATACAACATTAAGCTCTCTTTACGAAAGTGCTACCTAATCTAAACTTCTTTAAATCAAGCAATAATTTTAATTTATTTTTAATATATCTAACTCTAATTGTATTATTTTAGAGGTCGATGGGTATAGGGGTATTTATTTTCATTCCAAATAGTATAGGTATAGGGGTTTATATCCACGGATACCGGGATCAGACTGAATTAGCCACGGATCCCGGTGTGTTGCATCTACTGTCACCGGGATCTGTTTCCATCTCACCGGGATCAGCATCCCGGTATCTATAGTAAAAAATTATTAGTGCTTCATTGTGCACCTAGTTTTCAGTAGATGCAATAAAATTCGAAAGCTACACCTGAAAAATTGTATGGCTCTGCACAGTGCTTGCTTGTAACCTCAAGATATTGACTTTTTTAAACTCTTTTGTCCACTAATTTCAATTGCTTCTGTAGGTTACTTTCAAGCATTAAAATTGTATCGAACTTGCACTCTACTGATTCGAATATTTTGAAAGGTGGTGGTACAAACAACATCCACGGATTCGTACCCTAGAGACTTTCTATCTAGTAATTCCAAACAATTAGACGCTTTGGGGCTTAAGTACCGTTATACTTTCTATACTTTTTTATTAGTTTATTAGGAGATGGTCCACGCACGAAGCCCATCTGGTGTTAAGTGGTAACCTCTGTCCAGAACCGATGTATTCCGTCAGAAGTCAAAACGAACTGCACTAAGCTGTAACCCTAAGCCAATTCAGTTTTTTAATTTTATTTAGAACTTTAATACAACATTTCAATTTATAGAGAGAAAAATTATCATCCTCGGACGAGTCTCGAACCCGCGTCTTCTGACTATCCGTCCCCGTAAAACGGTTGAATCAGATAGAGAGTTCAATTTCAATGCTCGGACCTTGAGCCTCGGTGGCCTAGATGGTCATGGCGTCTGACACGGATAGTCAGAAGACGCGGGTTCGAATCCCGTCCGAAAATAAGAATTTTTGTCTCTATAAATTTCCATGTTTGAGATAAAAGGTAAGTTAAGCAGGCGTTAGTGCTTTAAAAAAGTAATACTATAAAAAAAATTATACAACAACCCCGGACGAAATCATTCACAGTGATTTCTACTACTTGATACAATTAATTGTTAAGAAATTTAGATCAAACATACATATAAATGAAAAGAATGCAAACCCCTGTCAAAATATTACAGCAATAATAATATCATTCTAGCTCTATTACGCACTAAAGGCACTATTTTGGACAGCCCTATTGGACATGCCTATTCATAGAGTTCGATCGGGTTCAAGGTGCTTTGCATTTCCACGCCAAATATTCATTCTCCTCCATCTGTATGCGCCCTCTACCCGCGCCTCCGCACACCAGTCCAAGCTCTGCTTGGCCCCTTGTTTACCTAGTGTATGTTCTGGAGGTCATAGTCATTGTTGACCTAGTTTTTCAGAGATTTACCTGCTTGAGTATTAGAAAAACTTTGGTTACTTTGGTAAACCCAACAAATTCGAGGGACGCAGGGGTTATTTCAATCGGTAGCCTGCATGGCTCTTGGGAATTCAGTCGCTATGGATAATAACTTGAAGTATTTATTATACTATTCTATGGAGCGTTTCTCGAAAGCAGACCGCGCGTTGTACGCCCGAGAGTTTTAAAATAACGGTGATTCGGCGACTGCAGCACGTAGAAGATTCTTGTTTTTCACCAACTGAATTGTGTAGGGGTGCAGCTTTAGGTCTTTGTACAAAATGCGATGTATGAAATTGCACAAGAACGGTTAAGACGCGGTCCAACCCCAATTTAAAATAATATACGATGCTTTACGTAAGGTTGAAAATCGATTGTTAGATTGGACGATGTAATGCGAAAATGCGTTAATTTTGTACGTTTTCTTTATATTTTTCGATATATACTAACAGAATTGAAAAAACTCCTGGTTATTACTTTAGTACTATACGTTGGCTATGTATTACCTAAAAAAAATATAGTGTTATCGCTGAAAATTCTGAGAGTTTGGACGTGAAAGTTTATTTTTGTGGACCTATTCAAGATTTTTTCTGCTGAAAGAGAGTTATATTTATGAATTATATTCGGTTACTACTCTTTTCCTATTCCTTTTCTAACCTTTGTATTTTTTTCATAATATACTATGGATCTGTTTCGTTACACTAAGTGTTTAAAAATTCTGCTTTTTCTTTAATCAGGGTACGAGCGCGCCTTAAGATATAAAAATAGCAAAAAAAAATAGTACTTAGGTACTTAGTATTTTTTACCATGGCAATGCACTGCGTTTGTCACCTTGAGATATGAGATGCTAAATCTCTTGCGCTGTAATTTTGCTGGAAACATCATCAATTATCGGTTTGAAACATGTGCTTCAAACCGATAAAAAGTAACGTATGCACACTACTGCTTCAGGGCTAAATAACTGGCATAGGTGTGGCACTTCCCCAGGCGTACTCCTGCAAAATGTTATCAATCAATACGTGTGAAATGGGAACGTATGATTCGTTTTGAAATTTATAGAGCAAAAAATTCACATCCTCGAACCCGCGTCTTCTGACTCTCCGTGTCATACGCCATTGACCAACTAGGCCACCGAGGTCCGGGTCCGAGCATCGAATTTTAACTCTTAATCTGACTAACCGTCTTACGGGGACGGAGCGACATCTATTGAACAGTTTTGACAGTACTATCCAACCGAAAGAAGCATTATTTAGAAATACTTAAACTTTCGTATTGACATCGCGACCCTTGTAATTTTTATAGTACCTACATGGACTAACTATACAAGAGTCCATGGTACCTATTACTTTTTAAAGCACTACGCCTGCTGATCGCTAAAGCAGGCGTTAGTGCTTTAAAAAGTTATATTATAAGAATCATGTTTTGTTACAAAATGATATTGGTAGCAATTCGCTTGCCCAGAACACCAAGCTAAACTAGCGAACTAAAATCTATTCGTATAGCGCTTGCGAATGACAGTTCTAAAATATGCCATTTCTGTTCAATTGTGGGTATGTTTAGTACAAATTTGGTCGTCATGTTACATCGTGCTCTCTAAATTGATGTAAAACTATTAACAATTGAATACAATACTCGTGTTTTTAGAATTGTCATTCCAAGTGGTACACGAATGTGGAATTGAATATGAGCTACCATTGTTTACATTATAATTACTCCTAGCTTCAAAAACAGTAGAAAAACTATACATTCTAAAAGAATGTGAAAGCATAAGAAACGTGACAGGCAAATTTAGCGTAGTAGTACGAAAGTTTGCAACTTTAAAAACATTTTACATAATGCCACAAAACAGTGGTTTAAAGTTCGTTTGAGGACCAAAATGGCAGTTTCTTAAACTTATGAGATGTCTTGAGGTAAATGCACCTAAATTTACAATGTTTCTTTGTTTGGTCACAGTATGTAGTTAACTTTTTGTATTTGTATACATACCGTATTGAATTCAGGTCCGGAAGGGGATAGAAGAGTTGAAATATACCCACAACTCTCGAAAAGGGGAAGCTTATTGCGGTTATCCCTTACGACCGAGTTCAATTGAAAACGGTACATATTTGTGGGTCGAATCGTAACACAGATCTCTAGAGATGTTACCAACGGCATTTTGTTACGTATGACTATTACTTATTTTGTGAATTTGGTCTAATAGGTCAATCATGCGTTATTACTGCAGAGATCTGTGTTTTTGTATTGATAAATCAAGATTAACGTGTGACTGACGCGTTGTCGTTATCCTTTATCTATAAACGTATGGCCGAGGCGAACGTAACAGCAAGCGCACCTCACTCAAGATCTTGAAGAAATCTTCCGGAAGCTGCCGTAACAATAATTATCGATGGTTGTATCGACAATACGTAAATTGTACGTTAATCGCGTTTTCTTAGATATAAAATTTTAATGAGGGATCATCAGGATGTGTGTTATTAAACATCCTTATGACAGACCAGCGTAATGACTTAATTTCTTTATCAACCTTATCGCTGTGAAGTTCAGCTGATGAGCCTTTTTTATAATGGTTCATGAAAGTGCCTGCCTCTCCCCTCTCAGTGGAAAACTTGGAGGGAATCAAGAAGTGATGACCATTAATCCTTCTTATAACGTGATAATTAAAACAAAAGATTTATGAATTAAACGGACGTAAATGTACGTCTCTGGTACGCAAAGGGTTAACGCAGCAGTAAGCTGCATTACTCACCACCCCTATAATGATCTGAGGCCTGAGGGTCATAGCTGCAAGGTAAAACGTACGCCAAAACATTCCATAATTTACTGACACAACAGATTCTGGGTAGGAACTGCTAAACTAGTAAGAAACCTTGAACATAAAATGTAGGTATGGCATGCTAGGCCGGAACGAGTAGTTCGAGGTCGGAATGATAAGGAAGTAATAAGATTACAAAGTTCTTTAGAACATTCGCCATGAGACAAACGGTAGAAAACGCTTAGAGAAGCCATAGTTCTAAGCATTTGTAGGGGTTCTAGGTCAGCCTTATTCGAAATGACTGCGATTTTTTTATTGCTGTATTTGAAGATATAAACATTCTAACTTTGCCTTCATTGTACATATGTTAAAATATAATGTTTGTTCGTGAAAAATGATATGTACTTATAGGTAACACTAGAAATAGCGATATGAAAACAGTACCTAGTTTAAGACTATAGCGAAGATGAATAACCAAAAATAATTATTTAAGTCCTGTGTACAGTTTACAAGTAAATCGCATAAGACGTAATAGAGCTCTCGGAAAGAACATTTACGGTGGCTGTTTTGATTTAAAACGTTTGTTATGTAGTTAAGATTGTAATAAACATACATTGTAACAAATTATACAAACAATAATTTCTACATAATAAATCATTATAATAATAATGATATATAGTATATATAGTATATAGTCTCTTCCATAGCCCACTATCTTTTTATCACTAATAAAATCATTTCAATAGCCTTGTCATTTTACCCATTTTTATAATAGATATACCATGTCACCATCCATCCAAAAGTTTCGGTTTTTTTTTTATACTACTTTGTATTTTTATACCAAACAGGCCTCTAAGTGTTGGCTACAGCCCCACTTATGCCTTTGTAAAGGACCGGATGAAATCCGTGATTTATTTCGAATAAAAGGAATAATAATTAAATTTAACCCACTTATCCCTTGGACTGAATGAGACCCCTGACCCCTGGCGGCTTATCTTGATTGGCTGTCCGCGGGTGGGGACGCACGAGTATGTTCCAATTAGCTCCAAGGGTGGAAGTGTTAAAGTGCATAACGACGGAAGTAGCGATTTAGTGAAACAGCAGCACACCGCTCGACTTTAGTCATCCACACCAACGTTGCTCCTTTTTTCACCATTGATGGTGGCCCTTATGCAGGCCTTATGGAGGCCGTTTAATAGGTGGCAAGTCACCACCTGCCTAAATATTTTAAGATGAGACTGAACTTGGCAGGCGCCGTAGTCTCTTCCATAACCGTCTATCCTCCTTGTCACTAATAAGATCATATCAATAGCCTTGTCATTATACCTATTTTTGTAATAGATAATCTATGATAACAGAATTTGGGTTGACATCACCGTCATCCCAAATTCTGATTTTATACGCTTTTTTATTATACAAATAATAAAAACACTGAAAAATGTGCTTATCTAATAGTTACGAAAAGTCACGGTAATAGATAGATAATATTACCGTGGCAAAGTCATAAATTATTTATACATCACATTTTGAATTTTTTCACAGGTTTGGTTCTTAAATTCAACACATTTTGAATAAGGTGCAACGATATATCCTACGGTACTAAGGAAGTCACCGGAAGTCACAGTACAGGGTTGTTTTACTATTTTACTCATGGTTTACTAGATGTTGGTGTTATTGTGTATAAGTAGACGGTACAAGCACGAAACCTACCTGGCAAGTGGTAACCCCTGGGAACAGATGCATTTCGTCCCAAGCGACGAAATCCACTGCGCCTGTAACCCTGAGACATAGTTGTTAAGTGTCATTATAATCATTTATTTCATAAGTTGTAGGTACAAAAGTTCACATAAGTGCATAATGTCCAGCCAAAACTTGCCTTTGCAGACATACAAAATTTAAATTTAATACATTTATAATCAATTTAAATATTATGACAATCCTAAAGACTTTACTGTAATTTAGTACAATATGAATGTTATATGTAATTAAGGTAGGTACTTACTAATTAGAAATGTCAAAACATGCGATATAATTGAATGTCAATGTCATGTGCTTGTAATTTCGCCGACGCCTATACCATTCAAACCAGAACACAGTATGCATACGATCCCTATGTGGGGTGCAATATTTGGATAGCTGTGTACCACTTTTTAAAGAACTTAAGATTCTTCCTGTGCCTTCATTGTACATCTATCAAAAAAATCCACACTATTCGAAAAACACTGTGAGTTCATAAAAAGAGCTTGTCAGAGTAGACATCCTTACAAATTATACACGCCAATCCAACGGTTACAGCTTACCAAACGGAATGCCAGTTGTATGGCGATTAGAGTGTACAATACTTTACCTGACAATATCAAGGGAGTTGCCCTAAATCCTTTTAAAAAGAATTTATTTGACTTCTTATTGAAAAAATGTTATTACTCTATAAAGGACTTCTTAGATGATAAAAATCTGACATAGGTAATTATATATTAGGATTTGACATTTAATTGTATTAATTGACAGAAGCGACTTATCAATCAATTGGCATTCTTAATTATTATATCTAAAATCAGTTCGTATTATTTTTAATTTACTGCCTGTTTAATTTTTTCATTATTTTTGTGTAGATTCTAAAAAAAACATAAGAATAAATCTTGTATAAAACATTTGCACGCCCTTTAGATAGAGTTTTGTTGGACCTGTATTATGTGCTTTAACAACTATGCAATATTGTACCCAAAACTGAAACAAATAAATATTCATTCATTCATTCATTCATTAATCACAGTCATTTTGTCATTCAGTCGGCTGTTTGACTTCAACAACATATCACGTTAGGTATTTAATTTGCTAAACTTTCAATCGTTTTACTTTGTTTTATTAACTGTGTTGACAGTTGTGAATACTTAAGGTGTTGAAGCCACAGCACAAACAATTTGCGAAAAAGTATTCGTATTAAAAACGCGTCACGGTTCGGTGTACAAACTATAAGTAATGTATGTCACCCTTTGTTACCGTCGATAAATTACAGTTTGTTTTATTTCACGTGAACTACAACACGTTACGTTACACTTACGCAGTTATTCGTGCTAGACCCACTGTAGTCATTGACCGTGATTTGTCTGATGATTGCTTTATGAGTTAAGATCTTGTTTATCACTCGATTAGTAGCCATCTTTTTGTGCCTAATTTTCCTTTTTTTCTTACGAAGGGGCAAGATGGGGTAGGTGTACCTCATCTTGCCCCCTCGTCTTCGGAATATAGTGACAGTGAAGTTGAGAACACGTCATGCTTGTATTTGGACATTATTTGAACTCCAGCGAAAGTTGCGCAGTTTGTGGAAAGTGGGCATACTGCAAATTTGCAGATATTGATGACGAAGATGAAGAGGGGACTTTTAATTGCGACTTCTGTCAGCAAGAATAGTATGTATAGTCTCCATATTAGCCCAAAGGTTGTCCCATCATACACCACCAATGGGGCAAGACGGGTAAGCGGGCATTTGTTGGTTTTATTATTGAGCGTACCCCGTCTTCCCCACGGTCCTCTAGGTATAGTGGCAGCACTTCTGCGGACGGACTCATTAACAAGGAGTTCTACTACACTAAACATTTCCTTTATGGCAATTGTTGTATAATGTATCTATATCTATTAGGTAGGTACCTATGTGATCCAGGGCGTAATTGTAATCACTCATGTTATAAGTATGGTGGTGAGGGTAAAGAACAAAATTTAAATACTTTGTAGGTAACATATGTTTATAGTATTTATGTACATAATTTTCATACGGTACGTATTTTACGGTGCATACTTTATTTCTATTTTCACGTAACAACAATAAGTCTCTCGTCTAAGTTTTGTGTGATAGGTGAAATTCTTCTAATGTAATTTTCTATTATTACGGAGTCTACACCGATGAGCTGCAGATGATGACCGTGGTCTTTTAATTTCTGAAAAAAAAAAAAAAAAAAAATTATTTCTTAAATAAATATCGTACACTTTTTCCATAACTAATAAGATGCATAAATACTCAGATTTCACTAAACTTATTCTCTAATATAATTCTCTCTTATAATCTATTCTAATAACCTGCTGCAAGTGCAGTTCAACTCTTGTTGTCGTTTGATATTTAACCAAAAACTATTCTACTATTTTTAGACGAATTGGAACGTAACGTCATCTTACATGCTGCTGTAATATTATTACAAAATATAATATAAGAATATGAGTTAAGGTGAGAAGAACTATCGTATGTAATAGAAGGCGATTCTATTGGCATCCTATCCCGAGATTTAGTGTTTTTCATCTGTCACCCCATCGGTAACAGGGGATAGATGGTAATTTTTTTCCGTTTATCCCCCTGAGGGGATAGAGGAGGGTGACATATGTGCATAATCCCTGATTTTGGTACCACTCCCCCTTTTTTATACCATCAAGTGATGAGACGGGCGAGTGAGGTCGGTAGATAAAGTGTCTTACTGCTTATTGCTTATCGTGCGACAAAGGATCCCACTGTTAGAAGTAGGTATACCACGGCATACTTTGCGCATCATTTGATCATGGAATACCAGCTTTTGAACACCTATTTGGGAGATGTATGGAACAATGTAATTATTAAGACAAGAACTGACGATAGCTGTAGGTCAAGAGTCGGCGGTATATTAGGCCACGGGTTCGATCCCCAGGTCGGCGTGAGCTGTAGGTCATCATGTAACATTGTTGTGCACACCACAGCATGGTGGGTAAGGCACTTCTGGTGTCCGCCTGGCTATTATACCACCTAAAATTTCTTAGAAGAAAATCTGTCACATCTCACAGTATATTCTGATGAGATCTGTGTCTGGGTGTGTATATGTATATTAGTACTTAATATCAGTCATCAGGTTACCATAATACAGGCTCTGCCTAATTTGGGACCTGAAGACCTTTGTGTGGATGTTGTCCCATATTATTATTATTATTATATTATTATTCCGATAGGTATCCTTGAGAATCAGTCTCTATTCTAGGCCTAGTTGGTACCAACTTCGACCGCAACATCACTAGTCAAGAGAGGTTGTGGCCAAGCGCAGAATTTGAGTAAAAAATAATTGAAAATGTCAAGCTTTACAGTTCTTAGCTCATTATATTTTAAAGCAATAACAAACAAAAATGTACCTTAGATCCAATCCTGCCATTTGCCAAGAAGTCAGGAGTGGTGACCTGGTAATCTTGCTCCAGCTGAATGGGCTCGACTTTGTCTCCATTTTTCACCAGCACTGATTCCACTTTCCTCGATGTTGTATTGACTGTCACTTCCATTCCTGGATTAAGGGATTGATCAGTAGACTAGATTACTCGTAGCATATACATCATCAATATTAGTCCATTGATGTCCACTGCTGGACATAGCATTCTCTCAATATACGCCATAGATGTTTGGTATTGAGCTCTCTGCTTCAAGTTACTGCCTTACGAGATCCTCTGGTACCACCACTATTATAAACCTACGGCACTCCATCCGTCCGTCTGTCTGTACACATACCTGTATCATTTGAACCGTAATAGGCAGCCGCGTGAATTTCTCACTGACTATTATCTTAAAACAAATGTTAAAACAGTAATAAAACAATTTATTTCAGATACTGTGATACGCGTGATTCAGACTCACACTTAGCCAGTTTTTTATTATTTGTATTTAAAACTAGCTATGCCCTGCGGGAGTACCTGCGTTTTCAGTGTATAAAAATAGCGTATGTATATCAAAATGCTACATAGCCTTAGTATTCCGTATCAACCTGGATATGTTTAAAAAAAATTTTTTTTTTTTTCGTTTTGAATGCTAGTTCCAGAGATTAACGCGTTTAAACAAACAAACAAAAAAAAAACAAAATGAAATGTGAGTGTTCTGTTTTTCCTGCCACTTCCTTACCAGCGACTTGGGGCATCCGAAGTCCAGAAAATGGCTTCTGCTTCCAGGTCGCCTGCAGGCATTTTTCCAAACCCTCCACTAAATATCTTCCCGGCAGGGCGAAGGTCACCAACTTGTTGGTGAACGGCATCATGTTAATGATTGATCCTCGGGTAATGTCTACAAATTATTCATATTTTTTGAGTTATTACAGTCATACTAGTATAATATCTAAATATTAGAAATTGGTTGATAAATATTATTCATAATAGTTACCAATATTAGAAACTCAAAATCTATTTACATGTGCATGTAACAAAAGTATAGGTCTAGTCTGTGCATATTATTATACAGGTTGGTTTTTTAAGAAGGGCGGTCATGGCCAAGTCCGGAACCACGAGAGTTAGAGAAAAATCGTGATAGGAGACATGCCCCTGATTTATAAGAAAACAATAACCGCATTTTTTTTAATCTTTTACTTTTGACGGAAATCGAGCCGAATGATTTTCCTAAAAAAAGACGCCTGTATTATTGAACTAATGGATTCTGTTGCTGATAAAGATCAATCTTTGCAAAGAAATGTATTACTGAAATGAAAGGAAATGGTAAATGATTACAAATTTCATTTAATATATCAATTTTACTTAACTAATAAGTTGCTCAAAATGGTTTCCATGGACTCCATAGTTTATATGTCTCTTTATAGACTTTACTGCATTTGATATCATGACAGGATTAATCCTCGATAAAATATCAAGCAATGAGCTTTGTAAGCTCTCAACCGTCTCGTAACGAGCTTTGTAAAGTTCGTTCTTGACTTGTCTTTTTTATCATTCGGGTTCGATTTCGGTCAAGAGATAAAAAAAATTAAAATAACTAAACACGCAGTTATTGTTTTCTTATGAATAGAGGAGATGTCTCCTTTCACGATTTTTCTCTAACTTTCGTAGTTCCGGACTTGGCCATGACCGCCCTTCTCAAAAAACCAACCTGTATAAGATAATTAAGAAAAGTTATATCAGCGTGTATAACAATGCAACCCAAAACAGAAGTCTTTAATTATTCATTGATCACGATAAAGTTAATAAGGGTTACGAAGCTAAATAAGCCAGGATATGTATCTAAATTATTGTTTACAGACCTCCTTTTGGTAATGATCCTCTAATCATGTTTCTTGTATAATAAGCAACTCCAGGAAGACTAGAAGGTATCATCTCCTTGGTCTGAAATATAATATAAGTACCTATATAAGTTTGCAAAAAGTTAAACCATAGGTTTTTTGGATGTGTGGCTGCTAATAGCAATCAACTGACAGCTTATGTGCTTCGGAAGACACGTAAAGCCATCGGTGATAATTATAGTAATGGGTTAGGCAAGAAAACTACAACTCTAGGGCCACTAGCCTCTCTTCAGAAATAAGATTCAAGTGTGAGGAAACCTGCCATACCAGGAGGTATGTTTTCTGTTTAATTTTAGAATTACTGTGGGGCCAGATAATCAGGTGCAAATTAACGCTAGCGTTCCTGTAGCAAGTGATCTGACCGTATTACACTAAAATACCAATGAAATCTCGGAATGGCAACGCAATGCAAGGCACTACAACTACAGCGCCATGCTAAACTTAAAATTATTGAAATTTATTTATATATAATATGAATTTTATTTTATTTATTTAATTTATTACGCGTGCTGCACACAGTCAAGCGCACGACTAGCCAACCTTGTCCTGTATTAATTAAAAAGTAGGTTTATATAAAGATCATGATGTTATGTTGATCCTTCATGTCATCATAGAAGAAGGCGATGAAATAAAGATACTTACAGCATTCAAAAATGCGTCAGCAATCATATCACCAAGGTAACACTCTGTGGAACTGCAAGGTGTAGGCATTAGAATGTCGTCTGTGTATCCCACCACCCCGTTGACCAGCTTGCTCAATTTTTCGGCGTAAGGCTGCATCAGTGCCTTTTTTTCCTGGTCTGAAAGGTGTGAAGATATAATTACATACTTACACTTAAGCCCATCGTCCACCGCCAACTAAATTATTTAGTTTAGTTTAGCTCACATAATTTGGTTTTTCATGCAATCATGTGCGTCCTCCTCAAACTACGCCAGCTAACCTAAACACATCAAAAACGGTTTGTAATCACTAGCATAAGCTGATAACATTTTTTAAATTGAACAATCAACAATTTATTAATATAAGGTTTCTATTCAATATACCAAATAAAATCATCCCCAGGCTTGAAAACATGCGGTGATCCTCCTAGGCTTGCTGAGAATCAAGTTATCCAGCATTTCTTGGGGTTACCGGTCCTATTCTTGAAAAGCGGCTTCCCTGAGCTCTGGCACTGTCTGGAGACGTGACTGAAGGTTCCATACAGCTCGCTTAAGAGCATCCCACGCGTGCTCTATTAGGTCTAAGTCAGGTGAGCTGGCAGGCCCGTCTAACCTTGTGATGTCGTATTCTCGGAGAGCAGCATTGACTCGTTGAGCTCGATGGGCGGGCGCATTATCACCGACCAGTACAAATTGGTGCCCATGGTTTACTCGGAGTGGTCTGCCATTTCCATCAATAACAACGGCTTTATACATGGTCTCTTGTCACGAAGCCTCGATACGAAAAGTAATTTCGATTTTTAAAAGTGATCGCTTGTGAACTTTTTTTGATGTGTGTATGTTATACTATCAACTATGTGAGCTAAGCTAGACTAACTTATTTTGTTGCCGGTGGACGAAAGGCTTTTATGTTATAACAGTACTTAGTTATGGTTGTTCACGGATGATGCACAAATGGTGTTCATAAATAAAATATGAATCGTATGCCATTTTAGTCTAGTACTGTATATCTAGTGAGCTCATATTATGCCATAATTCAAGTCAAGTCAAAATATACGTTTAGTATATAAGCCGTCCGTGAGAGGCGGCACCGTGGTAGCCGATTCTCCCTAGGGCTAAATGAGACCCCTGACCCCTGGTTTGCCTTAATTCGCTGTCCGGGGCTAAACGTAACAGCAAGAATTTAAAAATATCTAATGGTGAAACCGCAGCACATATCTCGACCACCTTTAGCCATCCGCACCAACGATGCCCCTTTCGTAGCCAATAATAGCGACCATACGTTTAGTGGGTGGCAATAGGAAACCACCTGCCTATCTATTTAAGACGAAATTGGCAGGTGTCGTGTGATAAGGAGATAGTCTATCTCCTTATCACTTATAAGTTCAAGTTCAATAATATACGAATTTAACCATTTTTGTAACAGATTGGTATATCTATTAAAAAAATTGATAAAATCTATGTAAAATGTTACCTTTTATCCAAAGTGTTTCTCATTTTTAAGCTAAATTGTATATTTTATATTTGTATACCGGATGAAATACGTAAAAAAAATTTAAATATATAGGTAAAAATGAACCCCTATTTCTCCTGGTCACGCTAATACTTGAGAACGGAACAAACAATCTCGCTAATCCTTTTTTGTTGTGTTAACTATTGTCAGGAGAAGGTCTTATGAAAGAAAAACCAAGAAATGATTTGTTGGTTTTTCTGGTTATGGCGAGGCCGAAGACCGAGCCAACCACGCGAACGAAGTCGCGGGCAGTTGCCAGTAATTATATCTCTATTAGTAAACTAACGGATATTCAGCTCCGACTTAACGGCTATATACTTTGTCCTACCAATAAGGAAAGGTGCCAATCCGGCAACACTTAAAAACATTAGAAGAATATTAATAAAATGCTGCGTACCTTCTGGGATAGATCGGTTAAGGAACACTGGTTCTCCATCGAAGGTCACCAGCTCTCCATGTCTGTCAAAGTACGCTGTCAAATTGCCCAAGTACTTGGTAAAAGCTGAGGCCGTCACCACCAACACCTATAAAATAGTTGGAATATTAAAAAAATCCCAATACTAAAAAACGGCGCACAAAATTTTGTCTATTAAATAAAATTCCTAGTTTCATATTAATACGCTTTATTGTATCTTTGTAAATTTTAAATTAGTTAGTAGTAATTTGTGATGTCAAATTTAGCTTAATCAAATAATTTAAAATTATATTAATAATTTCATCATCATCTCAGCCGTAGAACGTCCACTGCTGAACATATGCCTCCCCCATAATTTTTCTAAAGGACCGGTTGGAAGCGGTCTGCATCCAACGTCGACAAGGAGGTCGCACGAAGAATCCAGCTCGGATGGGCAGCGTTCGGGAAGCTTCGATCCATCTTTTCGTCCCCAATACCTCAGAGCCACGGTGGACAGACGACCTTTATCAGGTCGTCTGTCCACCGTGTCGGTAGACGACCTACGCTGCGCTTGCCGGTCCGTGGTCTCCACTCCAGAACCTGCCAGCCCCATCGGCCATCTGTTATGTGTGCTATGTGCACACCTGCCCACTGCCACTTTAACTGGCTAATCTTCTGGGCTATGTCGGTGACTTTCGTTCTTCTACGGATCTCCTCATATACGGATTAATAATTTAATTAATCCTTCCTATACCGTGATAATTAAAATAAAAGATTTATGCATGAAACTGTATTTTACGTCTCTGGGACGCAAAGGGTTAAGATATAACAACATCTAGCTAAAAGTGTATGTAATCTGTAATACTACCTACAAAATTGTTAATTTAATTTTTTGGAGGGAACTATCTACCAAGATAACGAGTGTATCCATCCAGTTTGGCAGACAGAGCCTGATGTACTAAAGAAAAATAAACAAATATGAATTTGAATTTGTTTTTTTTTTCATAATTAGATAGATATTAGTGAGATCTACATACAAAAAAAACTACAAATATGGTAAGGAGCATAATGAACCTAAAAGTACAAAAATGAAGTTAGTAATTAAAAATTAAATAAAAAATAATAATAATAACTATCTAATCTATAAGCCCCTATAAAGTATATTATGAGGTTTTAAAAAACTACTTAACATTAGTTTTACGATGGTGCAAAACCATACGTGTTATTTAAGCTGCAATACTCGTACATCCTGAGCTGCCTTTAAGTCAAATAGTACAGCAATCACTTCATCACTACATATTATTATAATAAAACTGTAGAGGTCGAATTTCTGTACAATGAAAAAAATGCTACAAAACCGAGTCAGGGGGATGTAAGAAGTGAAATCGAACTAATTTAGATTTATTATATTGTTCCTCTTGTTATCTGTTTGTCTGTTCGTCTGTTCGTCTGTCTGTTTGAAAGGGCTCATCTCCGGAACGACTGGGCCGGTTTAAATGACATTTTGTATCGTAGTAGCCCTATACCCGGTAAACATATAGGATACTTTTGATCCCGGTAAATTAAAGAGTTCCTGTTCCTGTTGTATTTAAAAAACTGTAATTAACCGCATACCGCGAGGACACGCGAGCGAAGTTGCTGGCGGGTCAGCTAGTTAATGAATAAGGGACGGACTTAAAGCGATAGATGAATCATAAGTGAGTGAAAGATTCTAACGACTGAATCAGGACCAAAGGAAGTTCACGATGATCAAGTGTTAGAATCCTGAGCGATGCGAGTGATTCATGGCCCTCGATATAAATCCGTTTTATTCAAGACTTGCATACTATATTTTATATCTTGACTACGAGAAAAAGAAATTTAAGCGCAAATAGTCATTTAATTAAGAAAAGGGAAGGATAAGTTAATTCAATGCACATTTATCACTAAAATTAAGAGTTATTTTCTTATTATTATAATTAGGATGGTGAACTTGTAGCGATATTAATGAAATTTGACAAGTAAATAGATTACATCCTGGAGACAAAGGACACTTTTCAACATCATTATCATCTGAACGCGGGTTAAACCGCCGGGCACAGCTAGTTATGATATAATTTGTAGTACCTTGTCTAAAAAATACTACTACGTTATAACTTTACTATTTTCGCGTTTAGGATTCCTAGACAGCGGGACCTGGTATCCCATACTACATACGCCGACAGTCTGTCCTACCAAATAATCACAAAACATAATATTACTCGACGATTCAAAGGCATAATCGCTATTAATTGAGCTAACGGAGTCGCCAAATATTTTTTTTTCAATTATTCTTTCACACTACAGACTCTTTGTTTCGTACCTTTTTTAGATTTGTTTTTTCGTCAACTATTATCAGCCATATAATACAATAGTAGATTAGTAGCCAAGGGCTGTAAGGCATCAATTCGACCCCTAGACATTTATATATTATTATAGTTCGAAGGTGCAATTGATGCTTTCACCCGAGCTAACTACTCTGCTTTACATCTCGATTGTGAGGAATTGATGACTATTATACTCATACGAAGACAAGGCTGAATAGCGAAGCGACCTCTTTTGTCATTGGGCTGAATGCGTGATGTCTATTGCCAGTATGATGGTTAGGTGTACGCGAACTTTTTGAAAGAGTGAAGTATTTTTTTTAATTACTTACCGCCCTAGGGCTTTTCTAGCTACATTATTACCCTAGAGCGCTAATTGGTCACCTACAAGCCCCATTTTGGGGTAACAAGGACCTACTTACCGAATATAAGAGATGTAAAATATATTTTCATACCACCTGCTCGAAAATGTTCTATTATATGTCACGCAATCTCTACGTAAGCAAGGCATTACATACGCGGGGCTGTAAAGTTGTATGAAACTCCCTGGGGAGTAAAGTGATTTGGATTTGGAACGTTAATAGTAGTAATACTCTTAGTAAGGAGACAGCATACAGAAAAAAAAAGAAAAAAAGGCGCGAAAAGGTTTAACTATAAGTAGTGCGTTCGAATAGCCCTAAGTTAGAGAAAATAACGCTAAAAATGCTCACAAGGGCGATCGAATTGGGAATCTATGGATGAAAATGTCGTTTAGGACTCTTTTTGTTCAGTGTTTGAAAAGCTAAAATAGAGTTTTTTTTGCCACCAAAACTGGCCTTGACGAACGCTTTAACAAAAGAGCCAACAATAGCAACACCACCAATGAATGCCCTTATTGCTAAGCGAACGCACGATTGTTGTGCGCCGGTTGCTATGGGTTACACACGACCCCTCTCTGCGCATGCATTAGCATCTATACTAGTTTGTGTTGTGATTCAAGGTCATATTGAAGTCATAGATAATACTATATATTGAAATTCAAATATATTATTATTTCCAACGTGGTGCATGTAACTGTACCGAAATTTCGGAAGCTCCAAAAGCAACTAAATCTTGGTCTACATCGTGTGAGTACTAATTATAACTTAGTTAACAACCGCGAAAGTCTAGAACAGTGTTTTTCATAAAATGTTCCTTCCTAAAATATTACTCTGTCCCTCTATAACGGTACAAATGTGTCCAATATGAATATTAACTATTAATGTATTTTACTTTTAACTATATAACTGCTATTTTACAGCTCTGAATTTTTATTGTCTCGCAGTAGGTATGAAAAGTAGAGTATGCACCTCGAGGATAAAGCCTGTCTGCGTCTTGGGCGGCTTTAACCCCTCGCTTCACTCAGGACTCTACATAACTCCCTTGGTGCATAATCTACTATTATATAACACGTTTCCTGTTGTTATTAATAATCACGGTCACTTTTGCAAGAGTTAATATTAGAAACGGGATATTTACCGCGTAATCCTTTTTGCTTGGGCTCCCGATATTTCGACAAATAGTTACATGCACCATGTGCAAAGTTACAACATTTAATGGAAGTTGTTAAAATAACACCAAACACCGTGTTTTGTTCCAAATTCATTACAATTTCGCCTTATTTTCTGTTTTTCTGTTTGTTGTCTGTGGTGGCCGGTTTGATTTACGAATAAACTCTCTTCACAATGCCCGTATCTTCTCCGTCCGTACTAAGAGATTTCCTAAAAATAACGTTCCAAATCTAAATCATTTTACGCCCATGGTAGTTTCACCAACATTACAGCCCCGGGGATGTAATGTCGTGCTTTACGTCAAGATTGCGTGAATATGTAATTGGACATTTTCGAGCAGGTGGTATGAAAATTATTATTAATTAAAAAATGATATTTAATCTGTTTATAGTTAATTAATTTTGATAAGGAATTAATAACATTAGTGTTTAAAATTAATATGTACTTATAAAGTCGAATAGGTTGAATTTTTATTTTTTGCTTGAACTGAAAGCATTATCCTAAAAGGCACAAAAGTCTAGACAGTTTAAAAACTGACTATTTTTCACTCTGTCAGAAACCTTTTGCAGCCCTAGAAACACATAACAAAATTTCCAAGATTATCAACCATATTTCATAAGCATAAAGTCGAACATACGCTTTCTCTTATCTACGTCCAGCAGACTTTCTTAGCGCACCTATTTCTAGTGATTGTGGCAATTACACGAACTACACGAATAAAGAGCTGCCCTTTAAAGATTTTGCTGACTGCTAACGCATCTTATTTTTAATGAAAAATCTGTGAAAACACTGTTGACAGCAAGTACTGCTGAGTTAGTTGGTCGTGCCTATCTAGCATTTGATTTATCAGGGTTATTTTATAGCACCTTAATCTCTCCTTTAATTTTATTTTTATAAAATCTACTTATAATTATATAAAATTAATCTTAATTTAAACCCAATTGTGCAGACTTACAATTTTAAACTTAGTTAAAAGTTGTTTGCTGCGTCAGACGCTGAGTTAGCTGGTTAGCCAATCATTAAGCCAATCGAATCTAATAAGAAAATAATTTGACTTAATTAATAACCTATTGAAATGGTTACACCAGGTTGGCAATTGTTTCCCTTGAAACTACACCTTCAACCTACGAAGAAATAATATCAGGATGAGTAACTGCCTTAAAAAATGACCCAATAAAAGTCGTGCTAAATCAAAAACATCGTTCACGCCGCTATGACTCAGCTGTCATAGTAGACGTTGCAGCACGCGCGTGGACCAATCCCTGCTTTCCTTCTGAAATTTAAACCAATCACCGAACATGTGTATTTGTAACCTCGGCAGTAATTCGTATTTGGAATCATATTTCGTTTTGGTTTGAAGGACCACTTTTTGTGTGGGATTTGTTCTGCCGTGCGATTCTCTAAGAGCAAACATCGTTGCATCTTTGACAACATCAGTGAAACAAATGAAGAGATGACAAGAAACGTTGGAAAAACAACCTCATATACATAGGTGATATCTCGTAAAGTATCTGACATCGGTGAGCTCGTCGACGAGACCATCGACGAATTATTAGAGAATCGCACGGCTGAGTTATGCTTCCTGACATTATTTCTTCGTAGCCTTCAACTAAGACCTACAACAATGACAATAAACCTTAACAGTAAATAGTACTTACACGGTATTATCAAACAATTGTGAGATGAATTCTCTAGTTGGCATCATTAGCACGTTGCCAGTAAAGTTAATTATTGCCTGATAACAATTACCATTTTAATAAGCACAATTCATAATAACGTGATCTTGTGCTAGAAATCAAATGATTAAACTTATGGCCCATTTACATTTGTGTTGGTTTCAAGGTTTCAACATATTCGGCCACAAGCCGGTCTCGGCCACCGACTATTGTGAATTGTGAATCGGTTGGCCATAGCACTACCCATCAAAAGTCACCGACTAGGTCATGACTGGGTAGTTTAAATTGTTATTCAGGTAGCCGTATTAGATCACAATCCATTTCGGTCACCAACCGATTGTAATTTTATATTTATGCACCATTTTTATGGTAGAATGTGTCAGCAATTTTATTTGTTGGACATCAATATGTAATTACATTCTTGTGAATAAATGATTTAATTTGACTATTTTAATTTACTATCAAAATTAAGCACAACGTAAGATAATGAAATAATTCATCGCATTTTATATATGTACTTGATTCTGCCACTGACCTTATTTAAACTAACATTATCCAGTTAACAAATTCGTTCAAACTTAGGTCAGTGGCTAAAAGCGCAAACGCACTTGACCGTAAACGATAATGTGGTCGACGCATTGGGTTACTAACCTAATGTAAATGAGTCTTAAGGTATAATATATCTTCAAAGATAGCTTAGGTTCATTTCAGGAGCCTGGCCTGTGTTATTTAGGCCGATTATTTTATTTAGTAACTAGCTGCGCCCCGCGGTTTTACCCGCGTGGTGATTAATGATGATGAAAAGCATCCTATGTCCTTCCCCGAGATATGACAAATCGAAAAACAGAAAAATCATAAAAATTTGCCCAGCCGTTCTTAAGAGGATTGCATAGCTAGTACTTTCCATACTAAAAGAGAAAACTGTTTTCTACCTCTTAACATTGTCCGATTTCAGTGATTTTTTTTCATGGAATCATCACATTGTTTACTATGCCCGTAAGTTTTGGTTTTTTTCAGTCTTTTTAAGTTCTCAAAAGGGAAAATTATAGTACTGAAAAAATCAGAACGTACGGCCATAGTAAACAATGTCATGATTCCATGAAAAAAAATCACTGAAATCAGACAATGTTAAGAGGTAGAAAAGAGTTTTCTTTTTTAGTTCGGAAAGTACTAGCTATGCAATCCTCTTAAGTTTTAAATGGTGTAACTTACACGACTTTGTTTTATTTATATAGATTTATTCAGTACATAACCCATTATTTTCGTATTTATACTGACTTTTTTTGGACCGATTAAGTCATTTTCCGAACAGTCAGTTTGCTGTGTGCTCTCGGCGCAAATAATTCCATCGCGTTCTTACTGGTAACCGGGCTTTTACGCGCCGGCCCAGTCCAGAGACTTGGTGACGCTACCGACGTATAGCTCTAGAATCTAGCATAAGAATTAGGGCCAAAGAATCAGAGCATTATCGTTATATATATATATATCTCTTTTGAATCAAACTTTTTTTCTTTTCTAGTACCGAGATGGGTAAGCCATGGGCCTGATGGTAAACACCACTTGCTTCTTCTCGGTAGGCTCTATATATTTTGGAACGCGGCGGTAGTCTTTAAAGTACATTATAATGAAAAATTTCGTAACGTTCATAAGTGCGTCTTTGATGCCTAAATTGAACAAATGATTTTGACATTGACTTTGACATTGACGTGCATAACATTTTCTTGAATATATAGCACTGGTAAAGTTAATTGAAATAAAATTAATATTTAAATATTTCAAATTTTCACATACTTAATAGTATTAAATATGTGAAAATTTGAAATATGGTGGATTTTCCAACAATTAATAAAAAATAAAATGTATAAAGTGTACAAAATGTGTATAAAATGTATAAATTAAATTGTATAAAAACATACGTGTTTTTTTCTGCTAAGTATATAATATTATTTTATTTTGGATAGTCGGCGACTAAATCGCTTAACGACCGCTGCGGCGCTCTAGTAAATCTTTTAAATCAAACTTTTTTCTTTTCTAGTAACAAGATGGGCAAGCCATGTGCCTGAGAGTAAACATCACGCCTGCCGCAGACAGTTGAAATGCTACTACTACTTTACACTACTTTTGCTTGATGTTTCACAGTACTCGTCACCCAGAGACATTCACTTTTAAGTGGCATTCACGACATTGTTTGAAATATATACAGTAGCTTTCAGACCTTAATACAGTAATAAAATGGTTGCTCTTGTTGAGACATAAATAACGGGATCACTCTGAAATACGTTATATTTATTTAAATTCTACTATTAACGTTTGACAGACCGAAGTCTGTCCGGGCAGCTAGTTAACTATAAAAACGGCGCAAAAATCATGTCTGTTGTATGGAAGATTTATAGATAATGGTACGGAACTTCTTGTGCTCGAGTCCTACTCGCACTTAGCCTGTTTTTTCCTTACCTTATGTCCTGTCTTATGTTCAGTTTCAACTATCACTGGATATGGGCCTGAAACTTCTTCATTACTGGGCGATTCCCCATTCCATAACAGACTGTGAGAATGTCCTCCAACAATAATGTCTATATTTGCACCCACATTTTTGGCTATTTGTCTGTAAAGAAATTAAAACACAATCTGAGCACAACAGAAAAAACAGAGTACTTAAGGCGCGCTCGTATCCTAATAATAGTAAGAGTAAAAAGCACAATATTTAAACATGTAGTGTAACAAAACAGATCGATAATATTGCATGTAAAAAATACTTAGGTTAGAAAAGAAACAGGCAAAGAGTAATAACCGAACAGAATTCATAAATATTACTCGCTCTCTGCAGAAAAAAAACCTAAATAGGCCAATAAATATAAACTTTCACGTCCAAACTCTCAGAATTTTCAGCGATAACACATTTTTTTTAAGTAATACTTAGCCAACATATAGTACTAAATTAGTAACCAGCAGTTTTTTCAATTGTGTTAGTATATATCGAAAAATATAAAGAAAACGTACAAAATTGATGCATTTTCGCTTTACATCGTCCAATCTAACAAGCGATTTTAAACCTTACGTAAAGCATCGTAAATTATTTTAAAATTGAGGTTGGACTTCGCCTTAACAGAAGATCTACTCATCGTGAACGAGTTCATCAACTGCCACCGTACCTATTTCTAACACTAAGCACTAACGGCTTGAAGGTCACATACCTTCAAGCCGTTAGTGCTTAGTTGCCGATGAAATTACAAGCACATGAGACGCAATAACTTAATAAATTAAATTGTGTTTTATGTCCATGCATTCTGTATGAAATTTGAACGGAATAGGAAGCCGCCCGTGCCATGGCCGCGCGCGACGCTATTTATGCGTGCCCTGCGCCTTAGGAGGAGTTAGCTGATATACAGACAGACAGACGTGGAAAGCGTCTTTATTTATATGAATAAGGAAGACTAGTAGAAGACACTAGCATAGCACGGGACCAGTCTATAAAATATACAATTTTTTACTTTACCTACTAAAAAAACCTGAGAGCCTACTTCTTGGCTTTCAAGGTTTTTTATACCTCACTCAACCACTTTACTTATAGATCCATCTCTCGAATACAAGTTTATGAGGGCTTGCATTACGGTTGAGGACCAACTCAATGTTTTATGAGCACCTAAAAGTAGATAGGTCCTACCTATCTACTTTTTAATATACTATAGTATATTGGATAACCCTTGTCGCCATGCACTTATATTTAGGCTAGGAGTTACGGGACGAGAAAGTTAAACAAAGACATAAATATATAGATACTACTATACACTTCTAATCAGTACAATATTTCAGTCTCTTTGGCCCTTCCAGTGTTATGAAAACAAAAGCACCTCGATAATAAATTTTTGGTGAAAAACTATCTGCTCGAAAAATACAAACAATATGTAAGATAACACTTTGTTTAGGTTTCGCAAAAGAATCATTGTTTTGTATCGCACGTTGTATCGCTTTGTTCAAAATCTTTATGTCATTTTATCATTAACATGTCAAGACTTGTCATTATCATGCGACACTAGATCATTCTCGTGTTGATAAATGTCATTCACGTTTCTTAAAGTATTTAACCATAAATACTTAAAAAATTAGAGGACAAGGCCGTTCAAACAAAGTAACTTCATATTTAATTTGGTATTATTGCCAAGAAAATACTATATAACATACCTACTATACTACGAAATTACTATCTACACTATACAAAACAACCCAAACATTTAAAAATTTTTAAAACCCAATTTGTTCGTACTTAAATATTAACTCTAATTCATCAGTATTTTTTTTCCTTCAAACAAGGTAAAAGTATGTTACATTATTTAATTTATTAAATTCTAAAAAACAGTAGTATTTGCATTCAAAGTGAAAGATTTTGTAAATATGTTATGTATAATTTTTTTTAACACTTTTTCTCGTAAAGTGAGCCTTATTACTTCGCTTTTAGGGTCATAAACCGAGTTATAACACACATGTGCATAATAAAATTATAACCTAGTACGAGATTTATCCCTACACAGTTAAATTAGTACCTTACTGCAAATTAAAGGCAAGTAAACAGAGCATTTTCAATTTAACCGGGTAATATAGTTAAATTTTTTTACTACAAAGAGTCTTTTAATCGAATCTGTCCTGTTAAGTCAAACAAACATTAATATTTCACCATATTTTGTCATAAAATATTTGCATTTTATCTTTTATTACTCAAAGTTATAAGTTGCAGTAGGCTGTATGTTCACTAACTTTGGATTTGGCGCATGAAAATAAAACCTGCGTGCCTTTTCCTCTGATTTTCACAAATATTTTGTTTTATCGTTTTGCTCTCTGTGTTAAAAATCGCAATAGTACAAACTGTCATTTATCATGGCCACCTGTGACAAAGATAACTCATAGTTTGTACGCCGAAGCGTAACGCGTTTACGCTTACGATATGAATACTTTTTGGCCTAATCGAAAATCGTTTGTGCTACGGCCTTAACGCCGCCACAGCTGCACGCCAACGGCGTACCATTCTCTTAAACGCGCCTCTGTTGTATTGTCAGCCAGATCGCGTTTGCTACATGCACGCAGATTAATGATGAAGTAATGAATGCCAAAGTCTCTACGGTCACGCAAGGTTACCAGTCCCACATGGGAGCAGATTTTATTATATTTTTATGCTTATTTATGCCGGCCTTATTAAGATATAATAACACTTCTATTTTACATTAGATTCGGGATTTAAAGCTACCTGGTGTATAATATTTCCATTATAAAAACCAGATCAGCCAGTTTTCCGTAATGCGAGAACTTAATAAAGGGCGGAAAAACAAAGTTTTAAATTGCGTTGCGTTACGTTTGCGTAAAATCTTGGTTATGAATAAAAACTATAATCGCAATTAGTAAGTTTATGAGCCCAGTGCTCTTCATCTAATATTAACTTTATTGGAAAATATATGCAGCAACTATCTTTGCATTTAAATCGTCTATAACTTTATCCAAGAAAAGACTGATTCCGATAGATAATCTTGATAGATCGCGACACTCGAGTGCAGACACTGTTTAAAATGCAAATACTGAAAACTAAAAAAAGCGAAGCGGGAGAAATAAATGAGCGTAGTCGAGTTGGGTTTCAACGAGCATGAAAGTGGACGGATGTTCAAGTTCCATATCTAAAAATAAGAAACCCTTATTATTTTAACCGACTTCCAAAAAAAGAAGGAGGTTCTCATGTCGACGCGTATATTTTTTATGTACGTATAAGTACGCATAACTTTTTACTTAGTAGTCCAATTTTGAAAATAAATATTTTTTGGTTGGCAGAGTATACTTCTGAAGTGGTCCCATTTAAATTTAATTCGGTAAAGCGGTTTTTGAGTTAAAATATCTTCACTAAAACCAAGGATCCATATATAGGTTTGTCTTTTATTGCTAAAACGGTTGAAAAAAAATGTTACAAAATAATGGAATCGGCTTCAACATCAAAAACTGTGAGATAACTTGTCGTAGTCAACGCACAATATTATGATAATAGGTTATTTTGAATTTAATGGTACCGTCTTCAACAAATTATTTCACACTTTTTAGTATTAAGTTTATTTTTTGTACAAGTTGTGCAAACTCGTTATTAAAGACATAATAGTTGTGTGCCTCTTTTAGTATATTTGAACTACAACGGGCTAGTAAGTACCGCCAAATGAATCATGGTAAGCTCTTTGAGTATATTTTATAGCTACTAAAATGTTTGCACAAAAAAAATCCGTATACTATCGTTCTTTGGACACGTTTCCAGGCGAGACAACGACTCCATAGAGCGCCTAGAAGTCCAAGGCAGAGTGGAAGACACCAGACCGCGCGCTAGGTCACTGAGCAATGGACCGACCAAATCAAGTGTGCGGTCGGTGGTTCCTTACATGAGTGCACCAGGATGACCGCTAACAGGCAAAAATGGCGTGACATCGTGAGGCGTATAACTTCTGGCCCCACCAACACTAATACATGACGATCACGACCGCTGTCAAGAGCGCAACGAAGAAGAAGAAGAAGAAAATGTCTACTCTGGGCTTGAGCCGAAACTAGGTGTCTACCTGTATAACATTTTTCACATGCTAACTACATGAATAATATAATTTGATACTTTGAAATATTTCAAAGCAAAATATGTTAATCGTGTAATTATGTACCTAAATGAGCAATAATGTCGGCAATGATTGCCACAATTATGTCCGATATCAGTTTTTTTAATACATAGTTTTATTTTCAGTTTTTTAAAGTACTATAAATTTACCTTTTTAGTACTTTACTACTTTACAATGTTAATAATAATAATCAAATTTAAGACCATAAGAGATATTATTGTTTAGTATGGACAAGTAGGTACTAGCTATGCGTCCCTCTTAAACTAGGCTGGAAGAAATTGGGTCGGTTAACAACCACCACCACCACAAGCTCTTAAACATGCCTAACCGTATATCAAGCTGTGTCTAAAATTGCATATTGATATCGTAGTATATTTTTCGACATCTAAAGAAAACATTGTCATTTAAAACAGAAATTAAAATGGGTTCACTTCTTCCAAACCACCTTTTTTGCGACCCAGCATTTAAGGCACGTCCCAATAATCTATCTATCCACGGTTTACCTTACTACCGATAGCAATTTGACATAACGTCCATACAAATAGTGTCAAATATCTATCTCTAGTAAGGTAAACCGGCGATAGATAGATTATTGGGACCGGCCGTTAATCTGTTGGGATCAGCAACCCTTATTCGAGGCAAGTTTCATTCATAAATCTATTGTTATTTTTTGTCCTGATGCGGACGAGATAATGCCAATGTATTAGGCTATGTAGAGTGTACTTGAAAAATATTTGCTTATGTACCTTTTTAGCTAGATTAGGTATTCATATTATGTAATCATAATCAGCCCATTTTGTTCCCACTGCTGAGACTCGAGCCTTCCTTTTAGAGCGAGGAGTTGGGCCATAATCCACCACGCGGGCCCAATGCGGCTTAGTGAATAGGTTAGTGGCCAACCCATGTCAAAGTTTTCAGGCTTCCCGAAGGCCTTCGACATAGCCTACCGACTGTTGTCCTAAGACAAACAACCGGTCGTCCTAAGCACGGAAGCGCTCAGTTTAATAATGCCACTAGCGGTCACCCATCCAAATCCTGACCGCAGAAAGTGTTGCTTAACTTGTTGATCGGGTAAGATCGCCAAGTTAAGCTCCGCTACGAGCGCTTCGAGAGAGATTGAGATGAGTACGCGGTTAGGTTAAGTACGCGCTAATTGCGGTAATTATTGCCGAATAAATTGTCCGCGGAAGAGCACCTTAATGTACTAACTTGTCAACATGAAGGCCACAGTGCGATAGAACTATAATAATGTCAACACCTTCGTTCGTTAACAACTCTGCTTCCTTCCGCGTTGCTTCGATTGGATCCAGAAACTTCACTTTGCCTGGTTTCGATGACTCCTGAAATCATTTTAAAACGTTGTTTGAAATCATACTGGCAGCTCTAGAGATAAGCGCGTTTAAACAAATAACCATTTCCTATTTATTATTTCAAGTAAAGTATAAATTTAATCAGTAGTCAAATAGCATAAGTACATATAATTATCTGTTGTATCGTAGTCAATCATAAATTTTCATGAGACTATTATTTCTTAAGACAATTGTTTTTAAAGGATGCGAGTGTACTCCGTGTAGTCATTAAATATTATTATCATCTGTTGTATCGTAGTCAATCATAAGTTTTCATGTGAGACTATTATTTCTTAAGACAATTGTTTTTAAAGGATGCGAGTGTACTCCGTGTAGTCATTAAATATAATTATCATCTGTTTTATCGTAGTCAATCATAAGTTTTCATGAGACTATTATTTCTTAAGACAAAATTGTTTTTAAAGGATGCGAGTGTACTCCGTGTATTCATTAAATATTATTATCATCTGTTGTATCGTAGTCAATCATAAGTTTTCATGAGACTATTATTTCTTAAGACAATTGTTTTTAAAGGATGCGAGTGTACTCCGTGTAGTCATTAAATATTATTATCATCTGTTGTATCGTAGACAATCATTAGTTTCATATGAGACTATTATTTCTTAATACAATTGTTTTTAAAGGATGCGAGTGTACTCCGTGTAGTCATTAAATATTATTATCATCTGTTGTATCGTAGTCGATCATAAGTTTTCATGAGACTATTATTTCTTAAGACAATTGTTTTTAAAGGATGCGAGTGTACTCCGTGTAGTCATTAAATATTATTATCATCTGTTGTATCGTAGTCAATCATAAGTTTTCATGTGAGAATATTATTTCTTAAGACAATTGTTTTAAAGGATGCGAGTGTACTCCGTGTAGTGATTAAATATTATTATCATCTGTTGTATCGTAGTCAATCATAAGTTTTCATGTGAGACTATTATTTCTTAAGACAATTGTTTTTAAAGGATGCGAGTGTACTCCGTGTAGTCATTAAATATAATTATCATCTGTTGTATCGTAGTCAATCATAAGTTTTCATGAGACTATTATTTCTTAAGACAATTGTTTTAAAAGGATGCGAGTGTACTCCGTGTAGTCATTGAATATTAATATCATCTGTTGTATCGTAGTCAATCATAAGTTTCATATGAGACTATTATTTCTTGATACAATTGTTTTTAAAGGATGCGAGTGTACTCCGTGTAGTCATAAATAACGATATTGGATGTTGTGTGCGGATATCTTTTTAACCAGTAGTCTCACACTTCTCAAATCTATTAATAGACAGTTTCGCGTTTTGAATTTTATTGTACAGTAATAATAATAATAAGAATAATATTTATTTTCGTGACCAAAATTCATTCTTATATCATCTTATACAAATATAATTTAACAACATAAAATAAAAAAATATATAAGACATACATGCAGCCCTAGCTCTCACAGTAGGATTCCCTGTGTTTGTGAGAGCTAGTTTACTCCCTTAGGTTATCTTAATTAAGACATTTATTTCTTACATATAAATAGCAAATGATCTTTTTATTTTAAACGTTTATAGAAATAACCACGAAAAAATAATAAAAATAATAATAATATATAAAATAATAATAATATATATATTAATAATATATAATTTACCGCAGGGGTGGCTTTGTGGCGTACCGCAGGGGCGGCTTTGTGGCGAGCTGTCGGTGAGTGGCGACACCGTGGACCCTGATTCTCTCTGGGGCTAAATGAGACCCCTGACCCCCGGCTTGCCTTAATTGGCCGTCTGGGGGTGGAGACGCAAGAGCAAGACACAAAAAGCTCCAAGGGTGGAAGTGTTAAAGGGCATAACGCCGGTAGTAGCGCTTTAGTGAAACCGCAGCACACCTCTCAACACCCTTCAGCCATCCACGCCAACGTTGCCCCTTTTGTCACCATTGATGGTGGCTCTTATGGGGGGCCCGTTTAGTGGGTGGCAAGTCACCAATTGCCTAAATATTTTAAATGAGACTGAAATTGGCAGGTGCCGTACTTTCGTTCCATAGCCCACTATCTCCCGTACCACTAATAAGTACATATCAATAGCCATGCCATTTTACCCATTTTTGTAATAGATATACCATGTTACCCTTTATCCAAAATGTCTGTTTTTTTTATACTACATTGTATTTTTATATCAAACGGGCCTCTAAGTGTTGGCTATAGCTACACTTACGCCTATGTAAAGGACCGGGTGAAACCATTGAAATTGTTTAAATAAAAATAATAATAATACAAATAAAAGTAATCAACATATATTCCTTCTTCTCTTTTATGACTTTAGTGTGTCTATATATTGATTCTAAGTAAATCTTCAGTACCCTTGAAGCCCAATGCTAATAAGTGGTTTTAGATTTTGATTTTGCAAGTTTGTCTCGTGTCACCTACTATGTCGAGTATTTTGTTTAATTGCTTGTAGGTCCCAAAAAGTTATAGCATTTATGTCCTATTCTAGTTTTAGTACTTGGTCCCAACCATGATAGTAGTACAGAACAATTTAATTCAAAGAAAAAGCAACAAAGATAATATAAACGATACATGATATCGTCTCCTGCAGATAGTGTAGTCAGGAAAATCCTGTGTTACTTCCAGTTTAGTGTTGTTGTGTCTTTGTGACAATAACCGCTAAATCAATTCTCGATTTTTAATACAAAAAGTAGGTACCTATATTTTTTAATTTTATTTACTAAATATACGTATACGTAATATACTATTTTGCTTATAAACTTAAAAATAAAAAGTAATCTAAAAGTCCCAAGGTAGGGAGAAAAGTGGTCAAAATGCTGGCAGCATTGCCACGCTGGATGGCACTGCTAACTTTGACTCAAAGTAGATGCCAGCATTCCGATCACACGTCGCTTCACCAACCGAACGTTTCGCCAGTAGGTCTACCATGAGTTTACAACATTGTCACCAATCGATGCTCGATATCGACTGCCGCGAAAAATTGTATGAAAAAATGGACAGTGCCGCCATGCGGCAATTGTAGAACTAAAATTGACAGCGAGTACGGCAATCACAAGCTTAATACGTAGGCGAGATCGAGTATCGACTATAGATTACATTTATGTTTGCCCCCCTCGGGCCAAAGCCTTGACCTCAAGCGGCAGAAACAAGTACATTCTGTCTAAATACGTATATTTACGACGTTTGGAGTCTTCGGTTTAAGTCATGGCAGCACCAGCCCGATGGGACGATTCCCAGGAAGATGAGACGGTATAAGTTTAACTTAGTTAGCGATGGTGGGAAAAAATTTCAACCATGGCTATCGTCGATTCTAGTTTCCTAGATTTATATTTCTTCGAGTTTCGACGTGTAATAGAGGTGGATTATTAAGGCGCTGTCAGCTTGTATTCTTTCAATTTCTTTAACTTGAAATCAAGAAAGCGCATCTCGTAAAAACGTACAAAATTCATAAATAAAAAATGTCCTATATTCAAAAAACACTATCTGTCAGTGTATGTGTATTAAAAATTGCTATTTTATGTGTTTCATGACAAATACAAATGTGAATAAAGGGCAAAACTGTTAGGCGAAATTTAGTGTTGATTTTTTTTTAATTTACTCTATTATTAGTCTGTCTGTGTGCTGAAGTGTTAGAAATGACATATTATTTTTTTATAATTTTAATTAAATCGCTGCATGAAATCACTCATTTTTATCGTCGTCATAAATTGACAGCACCTTAATAGTCCAGTGCTTATAATTGTATCCGAGTAAATGAAACGTTTCTTTGTGTTGTCCTCGTCAATAGCCTCTGAATATTTTAGTTACGCATCACCGCATTACTAGAAAGGACTTTGACGACAGTGTCTTCATGACAGACTTATTTATGTGACTAAAATTATACGCCATGGAATCCGTTTACAGTTGTTTCATTTCAATGTATAATAATCACGAAAGCCTAATAAATAATTGATCGGCTAGTGTTTACCGCTATCTACTTTAATCAGTAGCGGTCGAAGGTTATCTTTAGTCTAAATCAGAAAATTATACCTTTGTTTCTGTAGTGGTGACTCCAATGATACCAATTTTCTTCCCTCTTCTTTCAATTACGATATGTGATTTGTACAAGCCATTGAGAGATGGTTCTTCACTAGTATCAATGTTAGCAATCAGCATCGGAGCGCGGAGTGCCGCAAGGTACGGTGCTAGGCCCTCTACACCATCGTCGAACTCGTGATTACCTATAGCCTAAAATTACAATGTTTGCTAATAAATTATACTTAATCTATGGATTGTATAATAACACAAACTCTCAAATTACTTAATAATGATGATAAAGCCTAAGTAACTAATCTCAAAATAAGTACCTAAATAATTATGTACATAAACTAAATAGTTACAGTAATTAATCGGAATGAATTGATAATGACTAAAAACTAATTTAAAATGATAATTCATTTTCAAGTAAAATAAAAAACTGTTATTAATTAAGCCATTATTCATTGTTAAAGAAATCATGGTCAGCCATTAGGCTTACCTTGATTTCATTCTAGGGCTTGTTATGTGATTAACTCGCAATCCATTCACATAAAAGTAACTTTAAACTGTGTACTTTTCGCTAGAATTTGAGATTAGTATCATTCATTATTCACTTATTGTCATTATTGATATTCACTCTACTTCCACTCTACTTACATGAGCATCATTTGGCAGCATATTTATGAAATGCTGAGTCACATTCCATTTCAACAGCGTGTACCAGTACGTCCCCTGAAACGTGTCTCCAGCGTTCAGGAGTAAAGCATCTGGCTTCTCTCGCAGTAGAGTCTTTACTTCATGGTAGAGTCGAGGGAATCCACCAAGGCAACTTGTATCGTTAGCGGTACAAATAGGATATGATACAGAAGTCTCTTCAAATCTGAAAAAAATTTATGATTTTAATATTTAAAAGTACATGCTAAATAAGTATCAGTTTGTGACTACGTCTGTGTTAAAAAATGTCATGGTGACCCAGTTGAATCAGGATAAAAGGCAGCATAAGTATTATTCATGAGCATAAGGTAATTCCATTGCAAACATCATCCAAACCTGTTGTACCGTTTCAGCGTGAAATTATAACAAAATAACATAAATGTACACAGTAATATATAAGTCAATGCAAACTCACTTACAAACCGTTACATTTATAATAGTAATAAAGAAATTTTATGGCTTTCGCTATTTTTTCAATAAGCTAAAACTAAAGGTATCTACCATATAAATATAACTCATACAATGAGCCTAGCACGAATAACTGCGAAATTGTGACGTAACTCATTCACGTAAGGTTCACGTGAAACAGTACAAAGTGTCATTTATCTAGGACATCTGTGACACAGACTACTCATAGTTTGTACGCCAAACGAATATTTATTAGCAAATGAAAATGTGTTGAAAATAATATAGGGATAGGTTTGAATGGATTTTTTAATAATATAGCTCAACTGTTACTGTTATATGTATATAGTTTTTTTTTAAGTTAAAACCACCCAAGAAACTTAAGGCGCGCTCGTATCCTAGATAATAGTAAAAAGCAGAATCTATAAACATCTAGTGTAACGAAACAGATCGATAATATTGTATGAAAAAAATACTTATGTTAGATAAAAAAACAGGCAAAGAGTAATAACCGAACAGAATTCTTAAATATTACTCGCTCTCTGCAGAAAAAAATCCTAAATAGTTCCACAAAAATAAACTTTCACGTCCAAACTCTCACAATTTTCAGCGATAACACTATATTATTTTTAAGTGATACATAGCCAACATATAGTACTAAATTAGTAACCAGCAGTTTTTTCAATTGTGTCAGAGTATTGAAAAATAAAAAACTAATAATAATAATAATAATAACGTACAAAATTAATGCATTTTCGCATTACATCGTCCAATCTAACAAGCGATTTTCAACCTTACATAAAGCATTGTAAATTATTTTAAAATTGTGGTTGGACCGCGTCTTAAGGTAAATAAAACGTGAGATGGTATTTCATGAAACGAAACATGTAGAATCCACGATCTGTACGAATCTTTATCATACAAACATTACAAATACCTACTCCACATACTTATATAGATCTAGTTCTGCGACCCACTCTATATCTTACACACTCTGATAATGTGTGCGTAAGTTACGCATTAGTGTATTTACTACGAATGGACAGATATTGATGAAATTTGAAAGTACCTTAATAGTTTAGATACTGGAATAACAAGTATTCGTTTGATTCCGTATACGTAACTTGGATAAGATTTACCCACGCATGCCAAGCGTGAACTACTAGAGCGTGCCACTAGAGAAACTCATAGTAGTTGGTCAGGTTGACGGGAAAAGACCACGCGGTCGCTCACCTACCCGATGGTCAGACGCAGTAAGAAGCTTACTGGCCTGCCAATCACGAAAGCTAAGACCGCCGAAGACAGAACCACGTGGAAAAGCATAGTAAGCATCGAGCGGTCAACCATTCACACTAGACACGATCGTCAGCAATGAAGATGCCGACTATGATGATGATGCCAAGCCACGTGATGCAACTAGCCTGACATATTTTTTGTGAAGTCACATAAAATCACTAGTAACTATTTCCTACATACTATAATTAGAACATAATGAAACTTAAGACAATTGCAAGTTACCTTACAAAAACCACAACCTTGTATGTCAGGTTATAGTACTACATACTTAAGTATAATGAGGTTAAGCATCTCTAAGGGTGCTATCAGACCGAGAGCGCCATACCCAAACAGGAGGCGTTCTGACCGCGTCGGACAACTGTGGTTAGACTGTGCGTATATCTATGTAACGTAATTCAACATAACGAACGCATAACTGACCGCGTGAACGCTTGAACGCGTGACCGCTCTTTGTCTGATAGCACCCTTATGTTTACAAAATTCGAATTCTTAACTATGGGAACTAGTTATGTACTGCCTATTGTTAATGAGGTTTATCTACTGGTCATTATTATCTCTATAAGTTATCTTGTGAGATCATAATAATATTGAAACCTGTTGGAGATTAAGAGGCTAGGCGTAGAACAATAAACATAATTAGGAACAATGATGAGAATAATTCTATCATGGATTTTATTATAATACTAACTGCGCTCCGCGGTTTCATCCGCGTAGTGATGGATGATGCTGGTGATGATGATAAAAAGTAACATATAATTTTCTTCGGGATATAATCTATCTCCTTGCCCAGTTTCATTGAAATCTTTAAAGTCGTTCACGCATGCGATGACCAAGGGAAATAGGGGTTTATTTTTATATATACAGAAGATAAATTATCCGTAGGTTAAGCGGATTTTTTTCTGATGTTGGCTGAAATCTAGATTATTTATCTACCAAAGGATTTTCTTCTTCTCCTATGGCTTTTTAACGTTTATCGTAAGAGTCGAGGAAACCCGACCTACTAGGTAGCAGACGTCTTGTCGTCGTCTTGATTGATACCACCGTAGTGCTAGATATTTTGTCACTAAGCAGTAGTGCGCAGGCATTACTGTTTTTTTTTATTTAATTATTCTTCCACACTACAGACTCTTTGGTCCGTACCTTTTTTAGATTTTTTTTTATATTACATTTTTCTTGGATCCCAATAAACATTCTTAAGCTATGGTGGAAATTGCTTAAAAACTAAAGTGAGTTCCTTTTTTTTTCTTTTGTAAATACATATATCTATTGCTAGTGAACAATATTTCCTAATTTTATACTTATGTGTACGCTATTGGCCAGAAGTACTGGCCTCAGGTTCACGCCTTTGCCGTATCCTTTTTAACATAGCCTTCAGGATTTCTTCATTTCGGTCTTTTATCGCCATTTTGAGATTATACTCCATTATTCGATATTCGGATGCTTTAATCGCGCGCCTGACGAAATCGCCAATCGCGTCCGAGCTGTCGTCGGCAAAATACGTGCAGCTGCCTGAGTGTCGTGACACTGCATGAGAGAAGCTGTCTCGGAGTTTCGTGACTCGCTCCTTCGTCTGGATAATGATCACCGTTTCGTAGGTCAAACCCTGTGCTTCGTGTACTGTTAGGGTGCATGACCCTTCCCTTGATCCGTATCCTTTGCCGACTAAGAAGGATTATTCCTCCTGTCAGCGCAGCTCTTGGCTGATGGACGCCAAGATTTCAGGACTACTGTATTTTATCTCGAAGAGATTTTCCCTTTCGATATACGGCAGTTGGTTGACGTCTCCGATGATGACAATTTCTTCCGCCTCCAGTATTATGTATTACTATGTTAGGGTGTGAAGGGTACTGTAGCCAGTGAAATTACTAAACAATAGAAATACTATCAAAAATATTGCCTTCACTAAATAAAATATACACATGCATTTTCATTCGCTGTCACTGTTTTTGACATAACATTATATACTCGTATTTTCGTATTAAACCTCATCTTGGAATTGGCTAGCGGATGTGTTAAATTTTAAAATCAAAGTAAAGATTTGATTGACAGAGGGATGTGAATGGTGAAAATGAGAGATTCTGGTGGTCAATTTGATGGAGGAACCAGCTCCAAGTGAGAGATAAAAATGAGATTCCGGATTTGGTGCTGATGGAAAGAACAGCTCTAAGCTCTGTTTAGAGAGGAGAATATTGTCGAATATTATACAAATGGCAACGTTAGGTACTGCGATTAACAGTGAAAAGAGTCCCATTTTTTGTATGAAAACTAACGTGTAGTGTTTTTACACATTTTTAATATGAAAATGGGATTCACTCACGTAAAAAAGTCAGATCTTTCAGACTATAGTCCTCGCAGTGCGAGGCGAGATGCGAACGCGATCGTTCTGCACTCTCCTTGAAAAAGACCACCGGATGTGGTTGAAACTATAGTCGGAAAGATCTGACTTTTTTACGTGAGTGAATCCCGTTTTCATATTAAAAAAGAGTCCCGTTTGCTCAAGAGAGAGAAGCAGTTCTTATGGAACCAAGAAATCATGAATGAAGCAGATATCCTTATTGTATTGTATGGATGGACCCCTATTCCTGTATGTAATGTTCTGTCGGTGGTAGTGTCAGTCGGTTTATGGGAGGTTCTGGAGGCCCGATTCCTCCCTCCCCCTCCCCCACTACCCTCACCCCTTCTATCTCTCTTCCTTCCTCAAAGATCGGCAACGCATCCTCGAGACCTCTGTTATTGCAGATGTCCGTGGGCGAAGGTATCACTTACCATCAGGTGAGCCGCTTGCTCGTTTGCCAACCTATTCATAAAAAATTTACATGTAAACTTGGATGTCCATCTTTGTGTTTCATCATCATCATCTCAGCCGTAGGACGTCCACTGCCGAACATATGCCTCCCCCATAATTTTCCAAAAGGACCGGTTGGAAGCGGCCTGCATCCAACGTTGTCCTGCGACCTTTATCAGGTCGTCTGTCCACCGTGTCGGTGGACGACCTACGCTGCGCTTGCCGGTCCGTGGTCTCCATTCCAAAACCTTCTGGCCCCATCGGCCATCTGTTTTGTGCTATGTGCCCTGCCCACTGCCACTTTAACTGGCTAATCTTATGGGCTATGTCGGTGACTTTCGTTCTTCTAAGGATCTCCTCATTCCTGATTCGATCACGTAGAGAAACCCCGAGCATAGCCCTCTCCATGGCTCGTTGTGCGACTTTGAGCTTATCTATGAGGCCCATAGTAAGAGACCACGTTTCAGTGCCATAAGTCATCACTGGTAACACACATTGGTCGAAGACTCTTGTCTTGAGGCATTGAGATATTTTAGAAGAGAAGACTTTGCGAAATTTCCGGAACGCTGGCCAGCCGAGTTGTATTCGACGATTGACCTCTTTCTCGAATTGGAATCTACCTAGTTTAACTGTCTGTCCCAGGTAGATGTATTCGTCAACAACTTCGAGAACTGAGTTTCCAACTGATATTGGGGTAGGCAAAATATGGTCATTAGACATAGTTTTCGTCTTGTCCATGTTCATCTTAAGGCCTACCCGTTGGGAAACTCGATGGAGGCCTTCGAGCATTGTACTGAGGTATTCCATGGATTCTGCCATGACTACAATATCGTCGGCAATCGAAGGTGAGTGGCAAGATTCCAAGTCCTTGCCATTCCAGAAGCTTGAAGGCATCTTCAAATGTAGCGGTGAACAGTTTCGAATATATAACGTCTCCCTATCTCACGCCTCTTTGCAATGGAATTGCCTTCGAACTCTGCTCCTGTACTCGGACTGACATGTTGGCGTTTTTGTACAAATACTTTAGCACTTCAATATACCGATAGTCAATACGGCACCGCTGGAGAGACTCAAGCACTGTCCAAGTCTCGATCGAATCAAAGGCCTTCTCATAGTCCACACGCTAAACATAAAGGCAAGTTATACTCTTCAGTCTTCTGTATAACTTGCCGTAGCGTGTGGATGTGGCCTATGGTACTATAGCCTTTTCGGAAACTGGCTTATTCCGGAGGCTGGAATTCATCAAACCTGCGACTGAGAGGGTTCGTTATGACCTTCGAAAACAGCGTATAAACATGGCTCAAAAGCGAGATGGGTCTGTAATTCTTAACTAAAGTATTGTCACCTTTCTTAAAGAACAGCACCACCGTGCTTTTGTTCCATGCTTCTGGCGTTGAACCTTCGAGTAAGACGGTATTAAAGAGCTTCTGAAGGACTTTAAGTGCCGGTGTTCCACCCGCTTTCAGAAGCTCCGATGTGGTACCGTCGTCACCCGGCGCCTTGTTGTTCTTAAGTACAACCACGAAGTAGTAATTGAGTTTAGGAAAAGAAAGAAGTCAGCTGGAGCCATATCTGGTATATCACAAGGTGGTTGTTTAATAGTATTCGTTGAATTTTTGATCAAAAATTCGTTCACTGAAGAATGAAATCCAATAATTTTCTTTCCATAAATCTGGACCTTATTCTCCCTTAAACTTCGCGGATCGCTCAAATAATATTATTCGTTTTCTGTTTGACCTTCCAGCAAGAATATCGAGTGCACAACACCGCGATAGTCACAGAAGACAGTCTAGACTTTTACTTTTGATAGTCCTTGGCTAGGTTTTTTTTCATTTTGAGTTCAGTTGGAGAACCTAATCCGAAGCTTATTGACTACTTTGCATGTCATACTCCTAAGTCTCGTCACCAGTAACAATGCGTTGCATGAATGTTGGGTCGGAATTAACTCGTTCTAGCATGTCCTCAGCGACTCTTATGCGACTGAGTTTTCTGAGAAAGTTAAGGTCTTTTCTTTTGGAACTGGCCGAGCGACAACATGTTTATACCCAAGAGATTATTTAAAATCGTACGTATAGACTCATGAGACACAAAATGTTGAGCGGCTATGTTTCTCAAACTTGAATTAAAGTTTTCAGTCACTATTTCCTTCACTTTAGCGATGCTATCTTCAGTTGAAGACTTTGGTAGCATAACTGAATAAGGCAAATCTTATCACATCTCGACCGCTTTTGAATGCTTTGTACACCACTCAAAAGCACGTGTTTTTGAATAAGTCAATTCGCCGTAAGCCTTCTGAACATTTTCAGTGACGAACACGAAACTCCATTGGAGATGCAAAATTTAAGACAAACTCTTCGTTAGATGTTTTTTGTTTATTATGAAAGTCGCAATACACTGGAATATTATTATGACTTAAAACAGCTCTGCCATGCGATTCTCTAAGAGCAAATATCGTTCGTAGGTTGCATCTTTGAAACATCCGTGAAACAAATGATGAGATGACAAGAAACGTTGGAAAAACAACGTTATATACAAGGGCGATATCTCATAAAGTATTTGAGATCGGTGAGCTCGTCGACCATAAGTGACTCGTCTCGGTAGAGAGTAAGATATTCCTTGTCGTCGACGAACGCAACGACGAATCATTTAAGAATTGCACGGCTGTATTTAATCTAAATAACAAATGCAACTCAAACTGCGCACCAAAATGCAAAACAGTTGTGCCCATACAACAAAAAAAACTAATAGTTGAATTTGGAATAGAACCATAAACAATAGTTTTCCGATTTTTTTTCCATTCCGATCCATTCCCGATATTTTTTTGACTTAATGTCGAGTAATTATGATAACGTTAATTAAATAATTATCATTAACTTGCAAGTGACATTATTCAAGACATGACCATGTTCTTGAAGAGAAAAAGTTCACGCTTCGAACTGGATTCGAACCAACGTCATCCGACAATCTGTGTTGACGTCATGAATGCTAGGCCACTAAGGACCGAGCATCGAACTTTAACTCTATTTGATTTTAACCGTCTCGTATGGGGACGGAGCGTTCTATTGAACAGCTTTGACAGCATTATCCAACCGTAAGAAAAGTTTTTTCAAACACTTAACTTTCTTTCCTACCGACTTCCAAACAAGTATATACAATTTGAAAAATTTTATACCGACTTCCATTCTATTCAGTTATTGGAGTGTAACTCAAAAACTACTAGACCTTATGTCTGTTACCTCATAACTTTCGACTGGGTGAGCCGATTCTCAAAATATTTTTTTTTGTGAATGCTGATGCTTCCCGTGTGGTCCCATTTAAATTTCATCAAATTAAGTCCAGTAGTTTTTGAGATACACCCCAATAACTGAATAGAATGGAAGTCGGTATAAAATTTTTCAAATTGTACTTGTTGATGTCGCAAATTGATGTTTAAAGATGATTAGAGAGTTAAGATTTATTGGATGGTTAGATAGTTGTCTCGGTGGCCTAGCGGTCATGGTAACCCGAGTTTCTTGTCGCTTCTTGTCGGTAGGCCCTATATTTTTTGGAACACGGCGGAGTCTAGAGTCTTTAAAGTACATTATAATGAAAAATTGAAGTCCATAAGTGCGTCTTTGATGCCTAAATTGAATAAATGATTTTGACTTTGACACGGATTGTTAGTTGTTACAAGATGCGGGTTCGAATCCCTTTCGATCCGAGGATGTGTAATTTTCTCTTCGAACTTGCAAAGCATAGAACTACATACATGAAGCGATGACAGCCCAGGGGTAACAAGGGTTATCCTTCGATTTCTGTCGGATTTGTCGGGTCACGGGATCGATCCCCACCTTGGGATTGAAGCTTTCGGTGAATGTAACAGCGTGATGAAATCCACAGCAGGTGGTAGAGCACTTCTGGTGTCTGCCTGGCGAACTACCACCAAAGTACTTTGAGCGCGAGTTCACGAGTAAGTCGACGTCTTCGCGACAAATAGGCGACAAAAGTGGGAAGAGTCGGTGCAGTGGTGGTGCGGAGGACGCTTGCCGGCGACTATTACACGAGAGCCGGCAGAGCGGTCGGGGTTTAAATGTCATTGTTTTCTGTTATTTAGGTGTGCTACCAACAAAAAAGATCGATCGAAGATTTGTTCGTAGATTCGATGTTGATATCCCTACACGCGTCTCGCTCCAAACCTGCGTGAAACAACGCTAATAGGAAAGAGGTTCTACTTATAGATATTGGTGTCGATTCTGTAAGCATTCTCTTAGCTAAAAATCTCAAAACTATGGCAGTACTTATTTCGTTCAGGCTAGAATCATTTAACTTAGTCATGTAACAAGAAATTAGTTTAACACTTTCGAATGACAGCACTAAAATTAGACATTTCTCTTCAATTGTGGGCATATTTTAGACAGTTTAGTCGTCACGTAACTTGGTGCTCGCTAAACTAGCCCAAATTGAATAGAATAATCCTATTTTTAGAAGTGTCATTCTAAGTGTTAAATGCTTTGGATTTAATTGTTAACAGAATAAGGACACTATAATAAATTTTTAGTTCGGTAGTTTAGTTTTTTTGAACAAGTGAATCGCTACCTGCTACCATCACCTTTGTTTGATAACCTGTCGCTAACAGCTAATAGTGTATTCCGGCAGCTGTCCTTGAGAGCTAGTTGCTTATCTAGGCCTACCGTGACACCAACTGCGGATCTCAGCTACCATTGACCATCGAGTGAGTTCACCTCGGTGGCCTTAGCAGTAATGACGTCTAACACCAATTGTCGGAAGATACGCGGTTCGAAATCCGTCCGAGCGTATGTTATTCTCTCCAAAATGCAAAGTGAGATAGTGGTATAAGACTTTTAATAAACTTAGAACATTAAATAAGTGCATCGTTCCGTAATGAAAATCTATATATATAAGCGTGAGCAGCAGAAGTAGGGGTTCATTTATATATAACTTGAGAATATATATATATATATATATATATATATATATATATATATATATTCGCAATATCTATACGCTATAACTTGAGAACGGATGGAACAATCTCGCAAATTATTTTTATGTAATGTAATTATTGTCAGGAAGGTTCTTAGAAAAACCAAGAAAAGATGGGAGGTTATGGCAAGGCCGAAGAACGAGCCTACTACGCAAACGAAGTCGCGGGCTCGCTAGTAAAATAAAAGATTTTGTGAAGTTATTGTTACCTTTGCGCGTAGGTATGGCTCATTTAGTTTTTTTTTCAGGTAATCATTTGACAATCCATGTTAAGCTTAGTTATATAAATAATACGTGTATGAGGAAGACTTTAGTCATCATTGTGTTATGTCAATATTTCCCATACGGAACAATGAGTGAGTGCAGTCATTGTGACTTTAATAATAAATAGGTAATAGGTAAATTTACGTGGTGTTTTTACTTAGCTATAAACATGGGTAGAACAGTCGTGCAATGAGTACATACACAATAAATTAGTTATTTTCTCACCTGGCATGAAAATCATTATAATGCACTATGTCCAACCGAAAAAAATCACTGTTTCGCAACACTGCTGTGGTAACAAAATTCACACAAATCAATGCACTGAAACATATTTTCCAAACACACTCTCTCACTGACATAGTTAGTTATATTTTTTTTTTTTATTCAAATTGTGTCAGTTTATTATTAATGAATTAAATCGATTTTAAGACATGTTTTTGCGCAGTCTTGTACATGTCAATTCAATTCGACAGTTAAACTGAGACTAAAATTGCAAATGTTTTTTATTCGGTGGACATGAACTCACTGGCTTACATTCAAGGTCGTTAATTTTGGTTCCTATTACTTTTAATTTAAGATTGTATTTTAAATGAAACATGCCTATGAAATTGTTGAGTTTATTATCAAACAGTTATAATGAAGCAATGGTTAACGTAAGTCTGTCAGTACCTAGTTTGTTGGGACATATTTCCCTATGTACCAATTTAGTTACATAATAGATAAGAATAATTGTTAAATATTCATTGTGGAAACAATGTTCTGGTCTGGAAACATTAATAGAGTAAGTATTAAGAACGGGATATTAAACATGTAATCCTTTTTGTTTGAGTTAACGATATTTCATCATTGTTGCGAGAGAGTTCATGAGTAAACTTTTTTGGTACAATACATTATACAATACTGACTGCATCTGCATCATAGATAAAAAATATGATTTTATTCGTTTGAATATGGAACACAATATTTTTGTTTTTTTTTCTGTGCGTCGCGTCGCTCGTGTAGAATACCAGCAAAGGGATGGCGGGAAAATACACAACAATGGATATCGTTGATTTTGTTTAATTTTCCTACAATGGTGCATGGAGTATAGGAAAAGTGAACAAAATCTTGAGACGTTGTTTTATGTTGCCTTGTCAATACCTTAGATAGTTTTAGTAATGCACCGCACTACTATTTACTACCACCGCATTACTAGAACGGACTTAGACAGTAACTTAATGACTGACTTATTTATATGACTGTGTCTTGACTCTTACTGCTTGAATGAAAAAACTATTTTTTTTATAGTGGTTCATCAAAGTGACTCCCTCTCGACTGGTGTAAAGCGAAGATGGAATCTAAAAGCAATGACCATTAGTGCAGCTTACGGCTGCACTAATGGTCATAGCCTTTTAAGGCTAGATTGTAATAAAAGTAGGGTCCATACTATTTGTATGTATCCTAGTAAAAAAATTAAAATTACCAAATTTCATCAAAACTGGTCCAGCCCTTTGAGCGTGAAGAAGTAACAAACATACTTGTACACACACTCAAAAATTTATAATATTAATGTCATGTGATGTGATAGTATAACTATCTACGCGTCGCAGTTAAATCAGTGTGGTGATGATGATGAAAAGTAACCTTCATGTAAATCCAGCGCCTCATCTACCTCCATACCAAATTTCATCAAAATTGTTCCCGCCGATTGAAGTTGAAGAAGTAACAAACACACTGACAAACTTTCTCCATTATAATATTAGTGTGATTAATATGGACCATGCATCACACATCACTACATGATAGTAGTCTATTTTCCTGAGACAACACCCGGAATCATGCCCTCTGACCCTCGGAAGTACTGAGTGGAGAATGTCACTCGCAGTCACCAGATACGTGTAACGCACGCGCCAAGGTTTCTTTATCATAACTGACCCATACCGAACGAATTGGGAAGGTTACTGGCAACTAAAAGCAAAAGAGGTATTCAAATTATCAACGGGATAATTACCATGTATATTATCTGTCAGTTTCCGATTTTTAAAAATTTATAACTAAAAAAGTGTACAAAAGACACTAACAGTCAAAATGTTTACAAAATAACTATAACTAAGATGAATAAAACACATGAATAAATTTTCCGAATTTTAATTACCTTTTATTAACTTGAAACAATGTGCCCTCGTAGTTATGTGACAAATAAGCAGGGATAAACGAGTGGTATCCATGGCCGAAAAAAAGAAGTCATGTGACAGATTTACCGATCATTTCTTTAAGCGTAAAAACTTCTCGCATGTCAATAGATATTTGCAAGGCTACAAAAGCGATTTTAGTGCGAGTACTTTTATTGAATCCTGCGTGTAGGAAGGGTTTCAAAGGTCCCTACGAGATGCTGAAAAACTTTGCTATCGAGAAAAACACACAACTTTGCCACAGAACATTCTAGGTGCAAGAAAAACTTATTTAATTAAAAGTAAAATATTTTGAAAATAAAGACTTTAAAGGCTGTGATGATGAACCTCGTATATGAAGAATAATAGAAAACTCAGGTTAGAAACCTCGGGGTTCGTCACGTTCGAATTTCAAATAACTTTTCCACGCTAGCAGATTAAATGGAATTTTGCGGGCAGATCACAGATTAGGAAGTTTATGTATACCTACGCAGATTTTGAACGATAAATGAAGCCTTTCTTTAGCGAGAAAGAAGGTAGTGAGGTGAACAATTATATATTATACTACACCCACTCAGAAAGTGCCACTGCTCATATAAATAAGTTATATAGAATTTTATTTTTGCCCTCTGTAGCAGGTTAGGAATGTATGGAAATCCATTTCTGCCCTGGTAGAATCTTTTGTTTTAGCAGCGAACATAAAAAGAATACAAACGTCAAATCTCAAAACAGGTTTTATATCCAATAATTAGAAAAAAGAGGTGAGAATGATTTTATTGTACTCTATTTTCAATGAAAGGAGGCTAACAACCTTTTTCTACACAATGAAAAAAACATGGCAGCCACTCAGACCAAATAATTTTATTTGGTCTGAGGGCAGCCATTTGTTAAGTATCGTTAAATTTTGTTTTATGCAAAATTGATGATTTATCAGTACGCTTTTAATTATTCTAAATAATTTTCGTAAATGTCATCTGATAGTGAAAGTGACGATTTTATAATGATGAAGCTACCAGAAAAAAGTTGTTTTTGATTTCTTGAGAATGATTTACTTATGAAGGTAACTATTTTATTTTCCTCGTATGTGTAGTGCACTATGTATCACTCGGGAGAAATTTATATTTCTCCCCTCGGTGTACAATGTACCTAATATTACATGCTAGGTAGTTATGTGCCCGTCTGTACCTCGAGTTGTACCTACAATGTAATCCTGAATCGGCAACGCTGCAGTCTGGCACATGGTTTCTCCAAACGTCGCGTCGGTCCTCATAAGCTCGTGACTTCGTCGCTTTAAATTAGAATTTCGAATTCAATGAACACAAATGTCTCTCTGTGAGAACGTATTTCTTACGAATCTTTATTTATATAACTTATTTTATGTTCCCATAAACTTTTTTAGGTAGTATTCAAACACGATAAAAACATGAAACAATAGAAACAGAGCTGTCTGCAGAAGCGTATTGATTGTTTTAATATTTAATTTATTTTATTCTATTCGGAAAACATACATGTATGTACCTATACCAGGGTACACTAATTTACAAATAAGGAGTATATAACCTTTTATAACGTTTTCGACATTAGAAACTTACATTATCTTGCTTGCAGTATTTTTTAACTTTTTTATATCAAAAGTATTGTAAGACAATTAGAGAATAATGTCAATTTGAATATTTTTAGTAAGTATGTATGTAACACAATATATGGTGTCACCCGATAACAGCTAGTAAAACGTGTCTTGGAATACCTCTCAAACGAATGTCGCATCAATAAAAACTAACTATGAAGATGCTTTCACATTCAAATTTTTTATCTACTCTTCGTACGCTTAGGTCGTCTTGCAATTAATTTAACGTTAAACGTATAAAATAGGTAATTCTGTCTTTATTACCTTCTAAATAAAAGACAGAATAGATCAATAATTTAAGGCGAAATGGTAGAGACGTTACACGGATATTGAGGGGGTGAAGCAGACGCAGACCGCCGGGCGGCGCAAGGGGTCTAGCCAGCATAGCCACTCGCGGGCGTATGGTTACTTGATAGTATTCTACTGACTTATGATTTTCAATTCGCCTGCGTTGTTAACTAATTAGGTACGTTATTTTAAGTAGGTAATTATTATGGTGTAAAGATTTATGACAAGATTTACTAATACCATTATCATACTAGGCTATGGGTGTCTTTATTGTAAATTGGCACGAGTAAACGATTAAATAGTTTTTGTGATATTCAATAAACTTTATTTTGATTACCTATTATATGCCAAAACGAAAAAACTATAGGGTACCTAAAAGTAGTTCATAATATTAGTTATGCATTGGTTGGACCAAAATACTTGCTAATACTTGATAATAAATACAGTTTTATTATTAATATTAGACAATAAACAACACATACTAAACAAATATTTTTTGACCATGTTACTAATAAAACTAGGGCTTGAATAAGATAAAACCGGTATTTGATACACAACCAGGTCAAGTCCTATCAAATACGGGTAAGATAAAAAAAACCGGTATAATTAAATGTTGTTTTACTAAAATCCAAAAATCAACTTCAACTAAGGTATAAATTTCGTATACACATAGGTATTGTAATAACAACTTTTTTATTAATCATGACATTAATACTGAAAGCTTAAATAAATGCAGGTTTTCAAAAGTTTTTTAAGTGCCCTTCAGGCCTTCACAAATGTATTATGTAAGTTAGGTTAAGTAAAAAAAAATGTCCTCATGTATTCCTTTAGTAATTATAAAAAGAAGTTTAAAATATAATATATATATTATATTTTATATATATATAAACAATATATATAACAATATATATTGTATATATATATAAACAATGCCACGGACCCTTTGATGTCTGTGAACTAAAGCATTATAAATAAAAAAAAATCTTATTGATAATAAATAATATCTAAAGAAATGGTGAGATTTGTATTTCCAAAGTTATGAGAAGAGATTTACAGTAAGAGGTGAGTCTAAGCTACAAAACAAATAGTTACTTCTCAGAGCCTCTCAACGGCATGCCACGGTTTCGTCGTGAATCTACTAACTTCGGAAGCATATTATTATGCGTCTGGTAGATAGTAACAAGTTCGGCCTCCATTTAAGTAATAGCATAAATTATTCATCTTTTTCATATGAAAACGTAGGTTTTTTCATTCTCTCCTCCCCAAATACTTAAAACGCTGCTTTGTTTATCAGTAACTCGTAATTGCCATTTGACCTGATAGTACTATTTACTGTTTGTATTTATTTTTGTATGTATTTTATAATATTAAAAAAATTGGACTTTGTCATTGGCCATTTTTTTCAGATTTTTATGAATTCTGAAGATGCTTCCTTATTGTCTTCATCAGACATATCAGGTGCTGCCACTTGTTCCCCTGCATTCCCCTTTGATTTTCGAAAAGGTTAACTCTATTTCTTTTTATTTTCAAAGCGTTAGGTTTTTTCTATGATGCTCCCTTTTACTTTCTGGTTTTATTTTTCACACCGAGAAAGTGAACTTCCCCGAATTTTCGACCAACGATTGCAGCTACACCAGATAGCGCTTTATATAAGTTGCCATATGAGCGTTTGCACCATGATTCGTCTGCAAAAAATCAATTACGGGAACACTATTTATTAAGTTTCCTTCTTCGATTGCTGCTTCCCGTTCCTTTGCAGCAGCGCGTTCTATCACCTCTACCGCTGTAGCCTCCAATTCATTGAACATAATATGGTCTTGTATTTTTGCGTAATACTTTTCTCGAAAAATAGGAATATCCATGGCTGCCATAGTTTTCTCAAATTGTGAGTATCCGATACCAGAAGCTACAATTCCAGAAATTGCTGCAGTGCGTTCAGGCCGGTATCATTATTTATATCATCCGAACACACTTCAAAAGTTTTCTTGCACATCTTAGACAACTAAAATTTGAAACAAGCCCATATCTTTTTTCCGTCTGTAAAACCAAGCAGCTGAAATCACACTTAAAGAGAGGGTTGTGCTTTGAGTCCTTCAATTGCTTAAAAAAACAATATCTACTATTCTGCGACCTGTTGATTCTTTTGTGCTTATCTCACACTCCGGCTCTTCTAGGAATGGCATTTCTTCACTGGAACAATAGATACAAAATCATGAAAAGGTTAATGACAAGTAACAAGTTAACTTGTAAACTTGTAAAAATACTGTACTACTAATACTGAAGTAACAAATTAAATACAAAGAGTATCTGAATTATTTGAAAATAAAAAAAATATTTTAAGTAATTAGTTTGACATATCATAAAATTTTCTTAAATAAAAGTAAATTGTAAGATATTATTATATAACCGACTACAAAGAAATTAACCCTCTGGACTCTAATATATTATGTCAGCGTTGGGTAGTTTAGCCGGAATGCTGAAGCTAGGGATATGTTAGTAATAAAATATAAATAAAGCGGTACGCCTAAATAAAAATATCGGTTTTATTAAAACCGGTATGTCTGCCCTATAGTTATGTTATATTATGTTGTATTATGTTAGGATTAAAATGTGTATTTTTGTTTATAAATATCTTTGATAGGAATTAAATGAAGTTGATTCATTCCACCGACGGGAACGGCAAAAAGGGTATTTTTTAGGAAAGTTTACGATTTTTTTCTATCAAGCCAAATTTATTTAATCGTGTTTCGGTGACCATAGCCGAATAAAGAATTTTGTGAACTTTTAATAGACGTAAAAAACAAATGTCAATTAATTGTTTTAAATGGTCTAGTTTTAAATATTCGTAACGACGAATCGTCAAATTTGACGCATATTTCGTCTTAATATTGTTTAGCGCTAAACAAAATCAAATGAATAAACTGCTCTAGTCTTAAGACAGACGGACGAAATGTAAATCAAGTTCATTATAACGTTAATACTACTTTACTTAACCCGTTCAGTGTCTACTTCTTTCGGTGTCTTTCCGAACTACGCATAAAATTTCAGATAAAAAATACTACACCTGAATAGTTTGACCAATTAAAAGCAAGTTTATACCGATGGAGTGCATTTGATCTGATAAAATTATGGATGGAGTACATTTGATCTGACAAACCAGAGGTAAATGTGTATACATTAGGGCCTTTATTAATAAACATTGCGTAAACCTATATTAGGCGTAACATGCTTTGTCTTGCTTTCACGCGTGACATTTACTGCAAGCGAAAAATTGACAGATAGATGTTTTAACTACTCCGGGTGTAAGCCAAGTTTATTAATAAGGCCGTAGGTGTACGCGCAACACAGCATAGCACTTTTATATACGTACACATGGTGTACGCGCGACATGCGACGGGTTGAAGTACTTTACTGTACTTAATTTTTAACGTATGTTTTAAACTAGATACCTATACATTTCTTGCAATATTATTTCTAACATAAAATGTTATATGTTATACAATATAACTAATGTACCTACACCAAGCCCAGCAAGTCTATAGACTTAAAACTAATAAATTTTTTATCAATTTTAAAGAAATCATTTACGTATCCTCGGACGAGATTTGAACCCGTCTCTTATAAAAATCCGAGTATCAAAGTTATCGGAAGACGCGGGTTCAAACCAGTTTGAAAATATGTAATATTTGTCCCTAAGATTTTTGGACAGTAGATAGTGATAGATATCTAGATTTTAAGCGAGCTTTCGACAAAGTAAACAGTCGACATCTATCATCTATCCTCAAGTAAACTATGGTTCGGAAGAGCAGTGTAGAGTAGTTTCATGTATTTAATCAAAGTCAAAGTCAAAAATAATTTATGCAATTTAAGCACTAAAGAAGCACTTATCAATCACACGTTCTGTCTGTTCATTGTAAATTACATAAACATAAGAGAAATAAACAGTGTTTCAAAGAAGTAAATGAAAAAATTAGACATCCTCGAAAGTGGCATTCTTTACAAAACAAAGAGATGATAGACGTCGCATAGCGTTCCTTTCTCCTCGTGTTATTCAATTAGTTAACGTAACAATCGCGTCGAATGTAGTACGCGACTTTGGCATTTGGATTGGCACTTTCTACGTGTACAGGTACGTCATTATGTTGAGAAGTATTTGTAAGAAATAAAAAAATATTAGGATGTTCAAGCAAATCTCTTATGCTGGATTTCCAAGGTTGTTTTAACTGTAGTTGACCAAGCGAGTGAAGCCTCTCTGCTGTAACTGGCCAAATTGACTTTCATCTGTTCGTATTATATTGTTAGGCACTTTGCAGACGGAAGGGCGTGGCAGTCTTTTTGACCGCGAAGCAATAAAGACCGTGTTCTTTTCAATTTAATTTCATGCGATCTTTTTTCCTTTATGTGCATTGGTAGTATAGGATTCCCTTTCCGCTGTCGTTTGCCCGCCCCGACGTCTACAAAGCGCCTTAGGTTACGTTTGTTAGGTTGTATATACGTCTTCCTGTACAGGTCGCATTTTATAATTGAATTTGAAACTTGGATTGCAGGATCTACTATTAATATATTTTATTTGTCGCCGGCGATTGTGCGTGGTTGGGTATTTCCTAAAAGGGAGGGAAGTTTGCTGTAGCGCTATTTACCTACTGATTTTGATAAAATTTGGTAATTAATATTAGGTAGGTATATTAGTATATTCATATTAGTCTGCGAAGAGGATTATAGAATATGAGCGAAATTGGTCCAGTGTTTTCCGAGATAATAGGTTGGTAAGTACTGTGAAGAAATTGCCGCTGATAAGACTATGTCCTCTACTATTGACTACTTTATATCTATTTGTCAAAGTTAGTTGATGTCTTATCTGACTGAAATTATGTTAAAAAGACGTTAAATAATAATAATATAATAATAATAATCTTTATTTATCAAACCATACATATACATTTGTTCTTATCTAATTTGCACATACAGAGACTAATACTAAGCTGTAGGTATATGTAGTATATACATTGGAAACTGTTGTTTCCGAAACTAGACTTAATAAGGAATAAGTCTGTATTTTCAGAAACAGCGAGGATTCCTCCAAATTTGGACGCAAGTACAGCGTTTACATAATAATATAATTAGGCAAGCACACAACTATTGTGCAAAGTATTGCAACAATAAAATAAGTAGCAGGATACCTACGATCTTACTTCAAAACAGGGAGTTTGTAAGTACGAGCATGTGTAGGTGATAATACTTAATAGATATTATGCATGTGTGCAGTAGGCCGTAATCAAATTCTTAAAGTAAGTATGTGTATATATGTATTCGATTCGAGTGTGTGTGTGTATTTGTGAGTAGAGTGCATAGTAAGTTAGAATCATGTTTAGTGCAATAAATAATATTACATGTGGCGAATTTATAGTTTGTTATTAAATAGTTGTATTTACAAGGAAGAGAAGATTTGATATCTACATATCTACTTGATGGTAGAAAGCAGTGCTTCTGTTTGCTGGTAGTTTAATTTTAAAAGCCAATTTTGAACCTTTTTTTTGCATTCAAATTTAGAGAGTGTGTATATATGTGTATTTCTATTTGCAGTATTGTATAGGCGTGAGCTTAATACACGGTACTGGCGACCGAGCAAATTCGTTCTTCGTCTTTCAACAGGACATATTCTGTCCTTCCATCGTCGTTTTGTCATGGTATTTGCATCCATGCCTAGGGATAAATGCTTTCTAACGATAGTGCGATGAACGTACAATTGCCGAACAGTAAGTGCCTTTGCATCAGTGTAAAGTTGAGTGGTGGGATACTTATAGGGTTTATTTAACATAACTTTTAAGACTGCTCGTTGAGCCCTTTCCAGCTCTATAAAAGAAGTTTTACATGCACCTCCCCATATTGTGTTACAGTAGGAAATTATTGATTCACATAGCGAACTATAGACTAATTTTAAAACTTTAGTGTTTGCTGTATGTCTGATTAATTTAAATATGTAAATCAATCGCTAAATAACTTATCATCAGTAGTATCTTAATATCCATTAATTATCTGGCACTGACGCTACCGACTGCAGCTGACTGACATTAATAACAATGATTTCATAGTTATTTGTTTGGTCCCAGAAGTTATTTTTGTACTGTGAGACAAGTGCGTAATTCTTGATAGGGCTACACTTTTTGTGTTGCAACAATTACTTCTGAGAAACTTTGTAAGAGTAGGGACTTGTTAGGCAAGAACTGTCCTGGTTCGTACAGCTCCTTATAATCGAGGACATAAGTGTAGCATTAGATTTAACCCGGCCTCCTGCAGACCCCAACTTAATTTCCACTGCGCATAGTGATTTGCAGGCCACTTGAGCTGGTTTTCTACAATATTTGAAAAAGGTATTTGCCATAAATCGACGTATGCATATTCATTTCTTTTAGCCAAACCCTTTAGAAAGGATGTTGATATAATAGGTAAAAGAACTTTACTCTTTTTGGTGAGTTATCATCATCTTAGCGGTATATAGGATGGTCCACTGCTGAACATACGTTTCTTCCATAAAGTTTCAAAAGGATTGCTTGAAAGCGGCCTGCATCCAACATCGTCATGCGACCTCAACATGCGACCTTATACAACAAAATATCATAAGTTATGTGTTTGTTAATTTAAGTTAGTTAAGTTTGTAATGAATAATGCTTATTATTATTATTATTATTACCTCTGTCAGGTCGTCTGTCTGGTTGCTGGTTACTGGATCATCCGATTTGAATATATCTTTTAGCGTTCCGTAACAAGCAGCCGTTTTAAGATCGATCCTGTCCGTCTGTCTGTCGCAACACGGGAACGTAACTCTACCAATGGTCATTTTACCATAATAATTATAGTTACACTGAGAGGCTATAGTCTAACTTGTTTATGTAACGGATATGTTCAACTGGTATTACCCCATGTAGTGCGTTCGAATAGGCTATTTGTGATCGTTTTTAGCGAAAATAACGCTAAAAACGCTCACAAGGGGCGTTCGATTTGGGAATGTGTGGGTGAAAATTTAGTTTATGTCTCTTTTTGTTCAGCGTTCGGAAAGCTGAAAAAGAGGAACTTTTGCCACCAAAAAGTGCAATTTTTGACCCACGTCGGGAGCATGTTTGTCATCGTTTTTTGACAGCTATGTATTTGACAGCATAATCATGCTATTTTAGGTCTTATGCTCAGTTGAACGTTCGAATAGGGTGTAAGCAAAAGTGGCAAAAATAACGTTTTTGAGCTTTACGAACGCTTAAACAAAAGAGCCATCAATCGCAACGCCACCAATGCCCTCATAAGCTAAACGAACGCACCTTAAGTGTGCCATTTTCCCCTTTATCAGAAAACTATTGACACTTATTATTTCAATACTAAGTCATGATTCAACTGTTATACTCGTATCCAACTAAAGTTTATTCTATGACAGTGTATTTGAATAGATGCATAGATAAACTCTTTATTCACTGGCAATGAGTTACATAAACTTCCTGAATTGAAATAATTTGTAGGTTTTATACTCGTAATAGAACGGGATTGACGTAAGACTTACGCGTTGTAGATATCACGATCAATAATTGTTTTTTATCGAGATGGAGAGTGGACACTGCCACAAAACTGGAAAACGTCTTCATCGTACTCTGGACAAAGTGGGAGAAAAATGTAGTGACACAGTCAGTGGCTCTACCATGAGTTGGCAACATAAATGTCATCTATAGTCGATACTCGATCTCGCCTACCTATTAAACTTGTGATTGCCGTACTCGCTGCACAGCGGGCTGCTGCACGTAGTGCGAGGCGGAACGCTCCGCACTCAAGATCCTGAAGAAGGCTTCCGGACAGAGCCGAAGCAATTGTCGAACGTGATATCGACAACGCGTAAGTCTCACATTCATAATCAGCCCATTTTGTTCCCACTGCTGCGACTCGAGCTTTCCTCTCAGAGAGAGGAGTTGGGCCATAATCCACCACGTGGTCCCAGCGCGGATTGGTGGATAGGTTAGTGGCCAACCCATGTCGAAGTTTTCAGGCCGCCCGAAGGCCTTCGATATAGCCTAACGACTGTTGTCCTAAGACAAACAACCGAGAACGACGGCTTAGCATGTCCTCCGAAGCACGGAAGCGCTCAGTTGAATAATACCACTAGCGGTCACCCATCCAAGTCCTGAACGCAGCAAGTGTTGCTTAACTTGTTGATCGGTTAAGATTGCCAAGTCGAGCTCCGCTACGAGCGCTTCGTGTTATTCCCGTTCCCGTCATTAATCCCGTTTTATTATTCCAAAATCTCAGATTATAGAACAAAAGGCAGATGGAGCGTACCGAACACGCGAGCGTCGCCACCAAAGCGAATACAAATTCAAAAGCAAATACAAACCCGCGCTAGTGCTATACGCGACTTGTCCGAAGCAACACGTTACGACTGGTTCGTAATTTTAATGTACAAAATACCGTCTTGTGTTATTAAACACTGTAAAAGTGGTTCCCAAAAAGAAAAAAAAAAGATGGAATATCCTTTCACAGATAACTATTAATTATTTGGCTTATATAATTTTTAATCAACATAATAACTTTACATGTGACTCGGAACACAAAACTTCAACAGTCATTCGCTTGTGTTGCCAGTATTTATTTAAATTAGTTAGCCGTTTTATTGGTAAAACTACATTTAGAAGGTCTAGGGGGTTAGTGATGTAACAAAAGTTTGTTTTTTAATATCGCAAATGCGAATATTTTTTTATAAGTCTCGCTCGCACGGTTTTTTTCGCAAAAAACCTCAAGTCTTCTTAGAAAATACTTTTTATGTCAAGTTTTTAATAAAGTTGAAAATGCGAATACTTGTCTCGTTCGCACCATTTTTAGGGTTTAGCACCTCAAAAGGTAAAAACCTTGTAGACCTTGCTTTTAGCCTAAATTGACAAGTCTGGGTCAACCGGAAGTACCCTATAGGTTTTGGGTCGAAAACCCATAATATGGTAGTTCCAGTTGACCTAGAATCACTAAATTTGGCAAAAAGCTTGGTCTTATAGAACAAATAAAGGATAAAATATATATGCCCTCTAATCTCCAAAGTCTGTGAAGAGCAAAATCTGAAATAATTTGTTACCTACAAATTTGTTCGGAACCCGAGATGGGCGAGTCCGATGGAATGTTCAGTATGTTAATCTAGATTAAAAACTACCTGTGTGCCAAATTTTATCCAAATCAGTATAGTCGTTTTTGCGTGAAAGAGAAATAAACATCCATACATACGTACTTCCATTCTCACAAACTGTCGGATATATGTGTAATAATTAGAAAAGTAGGATACTATTAAAATATTAAACAAAAACAATTAAACAATGAATTGTGATATTTATACAGAACCTTCTTTATTTATTGTAATTTATTTAGTTATTAATAACCATTATTTTATCCATATACTACTTTAGTACTGTATGTTACAACAGAACGTTTAACTTTCCAATATTATAACAATTTGTTACAAAAATGAGGGAGTGAATTTTTCATTATCTGGTAACTGTACACGCACACAGATGCACGTGTACGTACAGTGCAGTGGCTCGTTGTCACGCACACATAACTATAAAGGTGGCGACACTCGCGAGTTCGGCGCACTCCATCTGCCTTTTGTTCTATAATCTGAGTCCAAAATAATTAAAGTAAGTTTCAATAACATAATATGTATATAGGTTAGATTTTTTTCAGCTACCATTTTCTTTGTCAGGTTTACCTCGAGATAGGCCTCCCTTATTTCTTTCCACACTTTTCGCATGGTTATGTTAGAACCGTGCTTTTCTGTCGTGAGCTAATCTTATCCATATAGATAGGATTTAATTAAGGAAATTTAATCGCAACTTAGCAAACAAGACACGGATACAATTTTGGAGAGAATAACACACATCCTCTGACGGGATTCGAACCCGCGCCTTCCGACAATCCGTGTCAGACGCCAATACCGCTAGGCCACTGAGACATACCAAGTCCGAATTTTAACTCTTTTCGATTTTAACTAAATTACTTAAATTTAAACTAAATTTAAATTAGTTATGTAGAGTCTTGAGTGAAGCGAGGGGTTTACGCAGCCCAAGACGAAAATAGGCTTTATCCTCGAAGTGAATAGGTACTCTACTTTTCATACCTACCTACTGCGAGACAATAAAAACTCAGGGCTACATAAAAAGCATTTATTTAGTCAAAAGTAAAATAAATCAAAAGTTCATATTAACATTTGTCCAATTATGAAGGGACAGAGTAATATTTTTGTTCAGAACTTTTTCTGGAAGTTGTTAAAATAATACCAAACACCGTCATTTGTTTCAAATTCATTACAATTATTATTACGCGCTTATTTATTTATTGTTCCCAATTCGATTTTCGAATAATCTCTCTTCACAATACTTGTGTCTACTCCGTACTAAGAGTACAACTAATTCCAAATCACTTTAATCTCTTAAGGGAGTCTCATACAAAATTACCTCCACGGAAATGTAATGCCTTGCTTTACGTCGAGATTGCGTGATATGTTATTGGACATTGTCGAGCAGGCAGTATGAAAAACCTTTTTGAGATCTGACGTTTCTATTTGTTATGCTTGCTGCTAAAACGGCACCATTTTATTATACTTACAAAGAAATGGAACCGACTTCAACACCAGGAAGTGTGAAGTAACTTATCGAAGTCGGTACCATGCGCACAATATTGAGATGATAGGTACCTACTTTTGAACTATCATGGTACCGACAAGAAGTTAATTCACACTTTTTGGTGTTGAAGTCGGTTACATCATTAATAAAAAAAATCTACAGTGTGGCCAACACTAGCCTTTTTCTACCGACTTCCAAAAAAAGAGGAGGTACTCAATTCGACTGTTTTTTTAATGTTTGTTACTTTCGACTGGATGGAGCGATTAAAAAAAATTTTATTGTTTGAAAGCTGGTGCTCTTCGTATGGCCCCATTTAATTTTCATCAAATTCGGTCTAGTAGTTTTTGAGATACACTCCAATAACTGAATAGAATGGAAGTCGGAATTAATTTTTTCAAATTGTAGGTACTTGTTCAATCCTATAAGTCTTGTACATTTTAGATTATTTTACGATAGGTAGCTAATCGAAAAATAACCAAGTAATTTTTTTTTACGAGCTCATTTAAACTTAAGTAGGTTTTCCTTTGTCATACCTAAATATAACGCATTAGAATGCTTTGCATTCATCTATTTTTGTTCGAACCTTGAGTTGAATAAAGGCAAAAGTGAAACCGTGCTCTAAATAACTTGGTAGGTATAAATATTCACTCGTGCCTGTCTAATAGTCGTATAAATAATTTTAACCATACATTTGGTTTCATTAAAAAGGGTGTATTAAATTATTAGTTCATTTAGTTTTAGTTCACTCAAAATTTAAATCTAAGTAATAAAATTTAAGTAATGTAGTTCAGTTAGTTTCTATGTTCAATAGCTGATGAGCTTCTGCGTAGCCTGAAGTAATTTTAAAACAATGGCAATCATCAGTCACATTGTAGGTAGGTATATGGATTGCACATTGCCTATGTATTTTTCAACCAACTTCCAATACAAAAGGAGTAGGTTCTCAAGTCGATGCGTACTTTTTTTGTATAATCGCATATCTTTATACAGAGTGGTCCGATTTTGATAATTCTTTTACAGTTTGGTAGAGTATACTCTCGAGGAGATCCCATTTAAATTTCATAAAATTTGGCATGCGATTTTAGACTTACACTCCAATAACTGAAAAGTGTTTCGCCGATCTTGATGATATCGCAATTGACGATGAACAACTATTTTTTCATACCACCTGCTCGAAAATGTTCTATTACATGTCACGCAATCTCTACGTAAAGCAAGGCATTACATACACGGGGTTGTAAAGCTGTATGAAACTCCCTGGGGAGTAAAGTGATTTGGATTTAGAACGTTAGTTGTAGGAAAACTCATAGTATGGAGACAGCATACAGAAAATAAAATAAAAGGCGCGATTGTACAATAGGGCAGTGTTGCCTAATTAGCCACTTTTAGTTAGTGTTTTAGACGGTTCCATTTTTTGGTAAAAAAAAATTTTCCTCATAATTGGACTTATACGTTAGTGCTTTGTTCAAGCTGGATTGTACAACCGTATTGCACAGCCAAATATTCCGAGGCCATGTACACGAAATATGGGCTGTACAATACGGATTGTGCAATCTCTTTTCAAATAGTGGGAAAATAGTAACAAAGCAACATGCAAAGGTAAAGTGTGATTAAGTCAATATCTTTTCTACTCTACTCTACTTTCTATATACTTGATTCTTTTTAATAGAATGACAAGGTAATTCGTTTGAAATAAGTACTAATGATAGAAATGATGAAAATCTTAGTCACTTCGTCGCACTTTGGCAAAAACCGTCATGGCCTCATAGATCCCCCTGACAAGGAACAAACGCGTTGAATAGGTCACGACCCGTGGCACAAATTTTCACTTTCATTAAAAACATGGTTCTGTGCCCCATTTACCTGATGGAGCCGGTTTTGTGTTTTCTTTTAGGGTTCCGCTTCTAACAGACATATTTTTTAATACAAAGCCGACTGACTGGACATGAATACTGGATAATGACTATTTATTATTCAAAATCATATTTGATCTAAAAGACAATAATGGCTAGGTATGTTTCAATTTAGAATTTCCTGGAGCTGCTTAGCTGATCTTCAGGAAAGGGTATCATTATAAGTGATGCATAACTTTTTACTAGTTCAACCAATTTTCGTGATTTTCTACTGACTTCCAAAAAAAAGAGGAGGTATTCGAATAGTAATTCGACTGTGTTTTTTTTATGTTTGTAACCTCATAACTTTCGATTGGGTGGACCGATTCTCAAAATTATTTCTGTTTGAAAGATGGTGCTTCCCGAGTGTTCCCATTTAAATTTCATCAAATTCGGTTTAGCAGTTTTTGAGTTACACTCCAATAACTGATTTTTACCAAATACCAAAGTAAGAGAATGGAAATCGGTATTAAGTTTTTTAAATTGCACTTGTTCAAAATCATGTTTGGTCTAAAAACCAATAATGGCTATGTTTCAATTTTGAATTTTCTGGAGCTGTTTAGCTGATCTTCAAAGGAAAGGGTATCATATTAAGTGATGCATTACTTTTTACTAGTTCATCCAATTTTTGTGATTTTCTACCGACTTCCAAAAAAAGGAGGTACTCAATTGGATTGTACTTTTTTTATGTTTGTTACCTCATAACTTTCGACTGGGTGAACCGATTCTCAAAATTCATATTCCATTTTTATTTCAAAGCTGGTGCTTCCCGTGTAGTCCCATTTAAATTTCATCAAATTCGGTCCAGTAGTTTTTGAGATACACTCCAATAACTGAATAGAATGGAAGTTGGTATTAAATTTTTCAAATTTTACTTGTGTTACATACTTACGTTGTGATAAGAACCAACTGATTGGCACATTTGGTGTCAACCTTGCTTTCTGATCTGCTGGTCTCGAGTTCGATCCCCGGACAGGGCAAACATTTGTTTGATGAACATGTCTGTTTGAGCTATGGCTGGGTCATAGTCAACGGTTTACCATAGTACAGGCTTTTCCTAGTTTGGAGCCTGAAGACCTTCTGTGGACGTCATCCCATATTATTATTAGTATTATTATTATTCTACATACAAAAATAATCTTGAAATCACGCGAACTGCATGATTGATTTAAATAATATCTACATACTTACTTGTACTTACCTAATTAACTAGCAATGACAAAAACAAACTGAAATTGAACGTGCTGCGAAAACGAGTGTTCAGAAGCTTTGAATCGTATTGAAATAGATATATATTTGACTATTTCTCTCACTAGATGGCGTTAGAAACCATTTCTTCTTCGAATTTTGACATTTAAGGCTTTTTTTTCTTACCTACTTTTTTCAGCCAGTCTTTTTAATAACGGATCATAGCAGATCTACACATAACAAAAAAATTGGCTAATTTAAAAGTTTGACTTCTTTACCGAAATGTATGGGAAAAGTTTTTCGCGATTTCTTACATTTCTAGTACTCAAACCTCAGTCGGTCCGGTAGAGACTTTTGATCCTTATAAGAAACAGAATCGATTGGCATCAAAAACAGTTTTTGTGTAAAATTACCATTTTCTTGCTGACTGTACAAGTTTTCCAAAGTCTGTAAATGCAATTAATATTCAGAATATCTGCAAATTATGGATTGTCTCCTAAAAACGTTTTCCTGTAACTATAACGGTTAAGGCTCTCAAAAATTCACTCTGTATAATATAATATGCCCTGTATAATCTAATCTTCTCTCTTCTACTATATAAAAATAAGTCAGGTTTCCTTTCTGACGCTATAACTCCAGAATGCACGAACCGATTTCCACGGTTTTGCATTCGTTGGAAAGGTCTCGGGCTCCGTGAGGTTTATAGTAAAGAAAATTCAGGAAAAATTTAAAAAGAAAAGCGGGAAAATCTTTTTTGACATACAGCGCCATCTCTGATACATAGCATGTACTACAAACCAATATTTTAAGTAGATGGCGCCAAATGAAATGTTACATAAAACGAAGCCATCTGGTGGCGAAACGGAGTTCGCAGGGTTTGCTAGTACATATATAAAACTCTCGTGTCGAGGTGTTTGTTACCAAACTCCTCCGAAACGGCTGGACCGATTTGTATGAAATTTTGTGTGTATATTCAGTAGGTCTGAGAATAAGTCGTAACGTACTTTTCATCATCATCGTCATCATCATCATCATCATCAATCACCATGCGGGTGAAACCGCAGGGCGTAGCTAGTAATCTATAGGTATATATCTTCTAATTGATCGTGACCAATTTGGTCACATTTAATTTAATAACGTATATAGGTGAACTTATATACAGTCGAACACAGAATTTTTAAGTTGGTTAAAAATAAGAAATAAATATAAATATTTAGATTCAGATTCAGATATTTTATTGCTTCCATATACAATGTAAAGGTGTTAAAAAAAATGTACATAAAGTCTTATATGGACCCTGTCGGGCACCGCAAAGTTAGAAGGACATCATCCATCACCATGCAGGTGAAACCGCAGGGCGTAGCTAGTAATCTATAGGTATATATCTTCTAATTGATCGTGACCAATTTGGTCACATTTAATTTAATAACGTATATAGGTGAACTTATATACAGTCGAACACAGAATTCTTAAGTTGGTTAAAAATAAGAAATAAATATAAATATTTAGATTCAGATTCAGATATTTTATTGCTTCCATATACAATGTAAAGGTGTTAAAAAAAAATGTACATAAAGTCTTATATGGACCCTGTCGGGCACCGCAAAGTTAGAAGAGAGGAAGACGCAATTATGGTTATATAAATATAAATTAATTTGTAACATATTGGTAGAAATAATTTAAATGTCAATAGTTAATTATATCGTAATTATATTATTTATCTTTCAAATTTATCATTAAGATTGTATCGTTGCAAATACAGAACCCTGTTATAACCGTGTTCGCCAAGGTCTTAGTAAAAATTTTCACAATGTGCGGTGTTTTGCCGACTTTCCCCCTCGGAATAAAGATGTTTTGAGGGCTACCGAAAAAATGACTTTTTTGCTGTTTGTGGGATATTGTGACACGTAAGAACAAGTCTTGTATTCATCGTCTTTTTAAGAACTTTCTTCGTAGTGGATGCACACACAAAGCAATGTTTCGCCCCAAACTAACACCACACGTACTTTGTACTGATAGGCCTTTATTAATAAACGTTGCGTAAACCTATATTAGGCGTAACATGCTTTGTCTTGCTTTCACGCGTGACATTTACTGCAAGCGAAACATTGACAGATAGATGTTTTAACTACTCCGGGTATAAGCCAAGTTTATTAATAAGGTCGATAGTGTCCAAATTTTTACATGACTGTTTTATTATACGGTGTTATTGAACTGTTTTATTTACCTTTAATTTACGGTGGTCTAGGAGGCCCATGGACATTATCAGTGAGGTTTGAAGAAGGAGTTTACTTCTGACGAAGATATTGACATTGTAGTTGCAGCGACCATAATGGATCGGATACATCTCGAGGGCCAGTCGCTATTTCGGGTCATTCTCCATCAAGTGAGATAGTACCCAGACGCAATTCTGTCAAAAATATATTATATAGCTAAAAAGTGCTAGGCAATTGGACCTGGTGATTTCTAACATTAATTGCATAGTGGATCATGCTGTTGACCCATTGGTAGCTGAAGATAAGTATCATCCTGCTTTAAACATTAAATTTGATAGTATTTCTATAAGTTATTTACGTCCTCCGAAAAGAACTATTAAATTGTTTCATATTGCTGACTATTCATTAATTTGTTCAGATTTAGAGGGTTTGGACTGGGATGATATTCTTGATCAACGTGATATGGAAACATCAGTTGGTTGTTTTTACAGTATGGTCAATAATATTATTTCTAAACATGTTCCCAGTAAAATTATTTATGATGATGGCAGATATCCATTTTGGTTCAGCAAAAGTTTAATTAAAATTATTAAAGAAAAACTTAAATATCACAAGAAATGGAAAATATATAAGAATGTGAACGATTATGATAGTTTTGCAAAAGCACTTGATAGACAAAAAATAGTTCAAGATCAGTGTTATTTGTCATACTTGAAGATGGCTGAGTCTAGAATTCAGGAAAACAGTAAATATTTTTGGCGGTTTGTTAAATCTAAGCGGAATCACAATGGTCTTCCGGACACTATGTTTCTTGATAATGTTGTATCATCCAATGGAAGTCTAATCTGTGATCTTTTTAATAAGCATTTTAACTCTGTGTTTGAACCCACAACTTCTACTTCTAGACGGGGACAATCAGATAAAGATTGTCCTTCGAATAGTGCTACGAGTATCAATTTAAATAAAGTACATATTTCGATAGAACAAGTTGCTAAATATTTGAAGTTACTAGATGTGCACAAAACTGCAGGGCCCGATGGAATACTTCCATTATTCTTACGTCAATGTTGTGAGGTTTTATCGAAGCCCCTAGCTACATTATTTAACTTGTCTCTTAGTTCTGGTCTTATGCCACTGGTTTGGAAGAGGTCTTTCGTTGTTCCGGTCTTCAAATCTGGTGATAAGCACGATATTAAAAATTATCGACCTATCTCGAAGCTTAGTATAATCCCAAAATTATTTGAAAAGATAATTTATGATCACATTTTTCCAATTATTAGGCCCCATATAATTCAACAACAGCATGGTTTTGTAGATAGAAGGTCTACTGAGTCAAATTTATGCGAATTTACTGATGTCATATTTAAATCTAGACGCCGTGTACACAGATTATTCAAAAGCATTTGACAAAATATCGCATGATATCTTGCTGCGGAAACTGTGGATGACTGGTGTGCACGGCGACTTGCTTCGCTGGTTGGAATCTTATTTACGAGAACGTAGACAGGCTGTTGCGATTAAAGGCTTTTGCTCATCTTTTATACCCGTAATGTCAGGTGTGCCCCAAGGATCCCACCTTGGACCGCTTCTTTTTAATATTTTTGTTGATGACGTCATCAATTGTTTTCACTTTTCTCACTGTTTACTTTATGCAGACGATAAAAAGATTTTTAAAGTTATTAGATCTCTCGAAGATTGTGAGCAGCTACAAAGTGATATTTTAAGATTAAGTATTTATTGCAAACAAAATCTTTTACATCTAAATGTTGCTAAGTGTAGTTGTATTTCCTTTTCACGAAAGAAATCTATTATTACTTTCAACTATTCTTTGAATAACGAACTTCTTCAAAGGGTAACCGTGGTGAGAGACTTAGGAGTTATATTAGATAGTAAGCTCATTTTTAATACTCACATTGAAAATATTACTGACCGTGCTTATTGTTTATTAGGTTTTATTCTGAGAGTAAGTCGAGAGTTCAGTAACGTAAAAACTTTAGTCATTCTTTTCAATTCTATAGTGAGACCTATTTTAGAGTATGCTTCTAGTGTCTGGAACCCTCAATATCAAATATATATTAACAGCCTAGAGAGAATTCAAAACAAATTTGTGAAACATATTAAATTCAAAAAGCTTAAATCAGATCAACCTTTATCTTTTAACTCTAATACACTTCAAGGCCGACGTACTTTAAGAGATCAAATGTTTTTGTATAAAATCTTGAAAAATGTTATAGACTCTCCATATATGGTAAGTCAAATTAGTTTTAGATGTCCTCGTATAAATGCCCGTTACATAAACAAACTATTTAATATTTATCCATGTAATACTAATTATGCATCTAACTCATTCGTACCAAGAGCATGTAAATCTTATAATGAGCAATTCTCGGATTGTGACATATTTGTGTTGTCAGCAGCAAAATTCGCAAGGCAAATATCACTATTGTAAATAAGTACCCCTAGTTTATGTTATTGTTATCATATTTTATTGTTTCGCTTTGTATCAATTCATAAATTATTTTGGCAATGTTATTTATTTTTTGAGTACCGTATTGTAAAATTTTATATAATGTATATATTAGTGGCAGCTTTATTGGTTTATGTATTTTAAATATAAACGTAATTTTAAGTAAATTGAATACTGTTTGTGCCTTAATAAAGATAAAATAAAATAAAATATATTATATAGCTAGCTGACCCGCAACTGACTACTCCCGGTTGGTCTTGGTGTAGTGGCCGCTTTGGAGTCTCGACGTCCTGGATTCGTCCCCGGAGTCAGGGACAGTCAACTTGTAAAGGAATAAAAAAGTGTGGTAAACCGCTGCAAACATTGTCATTGCAAACCATGACTACTTGAAGAAAGGTTTGCTCGTGCTTATCGTAAGCAAAGTAAGTATATATCTATAAGTAGAACGTCTTCCCTACTAGCGTTGATTCAGGCAGGTTAGCGCGAGACGCGTGTAGTGACTCAACACCGCATCTGCCAATAAATTTCGATCGATCTTTTTTGTTGGTAGCATACCTACACAACAGAAAACAATGACGTTTACCATTTGACTTACCTGCAACAACGCCAGACCGAACGCCACGGGTCGTTCGTGTGTCGTGTTTGGGAGACAGCACGGCTATTATGTATCTCAGTTGCTAACAAATGTTGATTGAAATCTTGAAAAATGGCGGCTCTTTGTCATTTTTGACAAACCAGTAAGCAAAAATGTTAGTAAGTTGATGACTGGAGCTGACAAAAGTGACATAGAGCCGCGATGTTATTCGATTTCAATAAATATTTGTTAGCAACTGAGATACATTGTAGCCCAGCAGGTGGCGGTTAATGTCGGAGTAACTGGTACAGGAGCACACACTAAGATAATAAGGGTCCATCATAAAAAGTTATTTTTCTTTGACATTTGTTTTCACTTATAATGACTGTTCTAGAATAGATGTACGGAAAATATAATCATAATAATTTATTTCTCCATATTCATGTGTACAATAGATCTTAAATATTTTAATATGTACTAACATGAAAACCTCAGCATTCTAGAGTTTATTGGATTCTGGGTTTATTGGATTGGATTTTGGAAGTTTAGTGACTATTATCTTAATTAAAATTTGTTCTAAAGTGACCGAAATTAAATATTTTTGCTACTGAGTGTTATCTGTAAAGAAGTCTTGTAACGAGTCGTAGCATTTTAGCTAATAAGATATTAATAAGATATCCTTTAAGACTATCGAAAAAAGTTGAATCTTTTTCAATATCTCTTAGATGTTTATATGAAGGGATATGATTATATATTTTTATAGTCATGATATGGGTGCCTGAACTGCACATTTTGAAGTTTGAATTTGGAAGGGCTTTTTTCTTTGTGCCTTATAATATAATCTATACATATAAATATATTCTATACATATAATAAAGATGTTACGGATCGCAGACGGTACATGGAATTATATATGAGAAACAATATTATTGGGAATTTCATAAACGAAAATAGAATGAAAAAAGATTGTAGAATTACACGCTAACCTCAGACACGACTTATCCGATTTAGATGTGTTATTTATATATGGTAGCAAGCTTCACTTAACATTTAGTGTTTGTTTCATGTCAATCACTAAACACCAAGTCAGGGGTATGTACGAAGTGAAATCGAAATAATTTATTTGTTGGTTCTCTGTTTGTCTATCGGCTTGAACGGGCTACTCTCCGAAACGACTGGACCGATTATAATGAAATTTTGGATGGTAGTAGCTTATATCCCTGGTCAATATATACATTTTTATTTTATTTATAAACAATATAAGTACATGCTTTAGAAATTCAAAATTTTTGCTTTACGCTGATGATCTGAAAGTTTATAAATGTTGTTCTAATATCAATGACTGTAGTCTATTGCAAGAGGACCTTAACAGACTCTCGACGTACTGTAGTTCTAATAAACTTCAACTTAGTCTTCCTAAATGTAACTCAATAATATTTACTAAAAAGAAATGTATACTCTCGTATAACTACTCCCTTAATGGCACGCCACTAACTGAAGTATTTGTAATTCGCGATCTCGGAGTTTTGTTAGAATCAAAATTGCATTTTGATTCACACATAGATTCTATTGTGAATAAATCATTTCGTGTGTATGGTTTTGTCATGAGATTATCCAAACAATTTAAAAGTAAATCTACCTACTTACTATTGTACAACACGCTAGTGCGATCACAACTAGAGTACGCTGTACCTGTCTGGAACCCATTTTACAAAAAATATACCGATTCTCTTGAAACGGTACAACGTAAGTTTCTGCAGTCCGTGCATTTCAGGTGTTGTCAAGCCAGCCTGACGTATTCAGAACTTTTAAACTTGTATAATATGTTGAGTCTGGAAACTCGACGTGTATTACTTGTTACAACTTTCTTGTACAACATATGTAATAACAAATTTGATTGTATCGAACTCTGTAATAAATTATGCTACACTGTTCCAAGAACATATTTCATGCGACAAGTACGCCCGCGTCGAGTTTTCTATACTCAAACAACTAGAACAAACGCTGGTGTACGCGCGCCCACACGCCGAGCAGTTGATTTGTATAATTCATACTTTGTCGATTTAGATATATTTTCTACAACTCCTACTGTTTTCAAACAAAATGTTTTTGCCATCCTTAAAAGCATAGCAATAACAATTATCTACTAATTTTCCATTTCTACTATAACTATACTATACTATATTTATACAATGTACCTAGTATTGATTTTAATTTAGTTATAAAGAATGTTAACGTTTGTGTAATGAACTAATATGTACCTACGTAATTTAGTCTACTTTACAATAGCGAGCTATGCACACACAAACCGCAAATTGTTAACTCGTGGACTACGGTGTGGGTCTAACGTTTATTACTCGAAGCATGAACATGTTTTGTGTATTTACTCATTGTGTTTTAAAATTTTAGTGTTAGTACTGTTTGTAGTTCCAAATAATAAATAAATAAATATATAAGATACTTTTAATCCCGGTAAATTAAAGAGTTCCCGTGGGATAATAAAAAACTGTAAATAATCGTATCCTGCGAGGCCACGCGAGTGAAGCCGCTGGCGGGTCAGCTAGTATATCCTAAATATATATTTTATCAAATCGAAAAAAAATTTGGTAGGTACACAGACAAGTACATTGCTCGCCTGATAAGCGGTTCAGTGCCAATCTGTATTTTAAACTAATAACTACAAGAGTTCACCATAAATATATATAAAAAAAATAGCAAGAATAACTTATTTTTAATATATACTAGTAAAACAATAATGCTGGATGTAACAATAATAAAGCCGACGCGAAGTGAAACAAGAACACAAACCAAAACTTAACAACCCGTCGACTGAAACAATTAATCCGCCCATTAAAGCGCACAAACCCACCTTCCTTTTGCGCTTCACCGCACCAGGGTAATAATGACAACCAGTGACACTCGCGCCTTCAAGACGAATCGATTGACGTATAACTTATCAAAATCGGTTGAGCTGTTGAGCAGATACGAGCGGACATATGAACGGACATACATACATACATACACATAAATAACATACAAGTCAAACATCTCCGTTTGGGGTTTGCCGCTGTCAAAAAGGTGGCGGGTTTGACTCCCGTCACAGAGCTTCTTCGTATTTTTTTTTCTTTGGATGTAATTTATTTAGAAACTCTAATAGTATGTAACAATGTGTAATTAGCTATTAATAACAATTCGTCCTTCAATAGTAGCGTCCACTGGTGAATGATTTTCTAAGTAACTCCTCAGCATTTCTTGATCTCGACCGAACACTTGCACGTGTTGTTTATTGTCTTTGAACATCTGAAAAGATAACAAGTAAACATGATGTTCAAACACGGGCCGACGGGCCTTTGAATGGTTATATAAGTTACTTTCAGACTTGTCTAGAGCATCTTAAAGTTCAAATTTAACATAGACATGTAAACTTTAAGATGATTTCAGTTCTTTCATCACCCAGAGGTTCTATGAATTTTTCGTGACAAGCGAGATCAAACTCTCTAACTCTTGAACTCGGTTTTTGAATTTAGATAAGTGTAAATCAAAATCTAGTAATAGAGCAAAGTACATGCGTAAACCAGAGATCGAACGCTATTTGGATTTCGGCTTTTAGGTTTTTATTTTTTTTGTCACTATTTTAGGTTTTCGTTAAAATAAAGTTATTTACTCTATGCTTTCAATATATATAACATTACAATGTCTGTGATGGGGTCATCATTCTTTTTGTCTGTAACTACTGATGTTACGCTGTAACCGCTAGTACATTGGTTTTTTTGAATAATAACGTTTCTATTATTTATTCTCGCTGTTTTTTGTTGTCTTCAATAGTATGTGCATCCTGTTAAATATTATTTGTATCGGAATACCTGTTATTTGGAGCGATGAATGATGATATAAGAAGATTTAATGATAACCAATCTTTTATTTCATCCTTTTTACCACCACATTAGACCACCAATGTGGTGGTAAAGATCAACTAAAAATCATCTGACTCATAAGGCAAATATCTCATGTTCTCTCTCCCTTGAGGTGAGATATGTCGTTGGTGGTTACTTTCAGACTTATACTATTAATATTACCAAAAGTTGATAATCTTAAAGTAATTAGTAAGAATAAAAGAAAAAATATTTACTTACTCTACATTTACACGACATTTAAATAACTGTACAAATTGAATAAAACGTTACATTTATTATTTTATGAATGTTGAATGCCCACACAGCACAGCGTTTTATGAAACAATCTGAGCTGATTTTCTGATTTTCTGCCCTCTTGGGAAACGAGGATATTAACTGATTTTTAAGGCTAGTAGTAGTAAGTTCTTATTGAGAATCTTAAAGTTCAAATCTTACCGAAAACCCGTCTCCACCATCGGCCAGATAAGTTGGTGTGACGATATTATACATCTTATCAGGATCTATAGGTGCTCCATCTATGTCCCTAGAAACACTCGTGATACGTCTCCCTTGTGGTTCAGATATGTTGTATGTTACGTTGAGACCTGCAAATTTAATTTTAAAGTTATCACGATGACTATGTATAAAAGAGAAAGTTAAAGTTCAATTTGAGTTTGAGCATTGATAATCATGTAAGGCCTTACTTATAAATGCTGCTTAAATATCAATAACGTCACTTAGTACGGCGCAGTACTAAATGACGTTATCTAAATTTAAGCCGCGTTTATAAGTAAGGGCAATAACGGTACTTGACGTGAACTACTATATACATTATCATATCAAAATAAAGATGGCGACGCAACACAAACAAAACGCTGAACTACCGGTGACCTTTCCCAACAAATTCCTAAGAAAATTGCTACTTATATTTTTTGAGCTAATGCGCCTGGACAATAATAATAATAATATTCAATAATGCAAACAACTACCCAAACTAGTACATTTTATTATGTCATTCGATAACGAGACGAGCAATAATATAAATCCAGATAATAAGCATCACGCTTGCCCATAACAGTTCAATGACATTTAGAATTTCAAGAGCTCAGAACTACATGGCAATGCTCTGCACATGTAACCCTTAGATATATTCATCATCATCATCTCAGCCGTAGGACGTCCACTGCTGAACATATGCCTCCCCCATGATTTTCCAAAAGGACCGATTGGAAGCGGCCTGCGTCCAACGTCGTCCTGCGACCTTCATCAGGTCGTCTGTCCACCGTGTCGGTGGACAACCTACGCTGCGCTTGCCGGTCCGTGGTCTCCACTCCAAAACCTTTCGGCCCCATCGGCCATCTGTTCTGCGTGCTATGTGCCCTGCCCACTGCCACTGCAACTGGCTAATCTTCTGGGCTATGTCGGTGACTTTCGTTCTTCTACGGATCTCCTCATTTCTGATTCGATCACGTAGAGAAACCCCGAGCATAGCCCTCTCCATAGCTCGTTGTGCGATTTTGAGCTTTAGATATATTATAAGATATTAAATCTCTTGCCCCGTAATTTCGCTGGAAACATTTCCCTTCAATGAAACACAGTAATTCCACTGCTTCATGGTTGAATAACTAGCAAAGGTGTCGTACAGGTGGACTCTGCGCTAAAGTCCTACCTCTACAAGGAAAGCAAACACTACTATGTTAAGGTACGTACTATGTATTTAACAAATGTTCATTTATTTTTAGTTCCAGTGTGTTGCCTTATAAAAGGGACCATAGTAATGGTCATCATTATCATCATCATCATCAGTAGGGCAAGACACGCTACACTTTGACATGGTAATACACGAGTAGGTACATCCTGGAGTGATCAGTCCCAAGCTGTTTCATACTCCAAGTAATCCGAAATATTGTAATAACCTTTTTGACAGAGTTTAGTTTCAACAATAATTTTAAATTTATTAACAGGCAAATCTCGGATAACATTGGGAAGTTTATTATAGAATCGTATACATTGTCCCATAAAAGAATGACTAATTCGGTGGAGACGCATTACATGTACCGATAGCTTGTGCTTATTCCTCGTGTTGATGGAATGAGCATCACTCCTTTCTTCAAAACGGTTAATGTTTTTCTTGACATACACTAAATTTTCATAGATAAGCTGAGAGACAACGGAATGTTTATATCTTTAAACTTCTGTCTAAGTGAAACTCTGGGAGCTAAACTGTAGATAGCCCGTATAGCCATTTTGCAGTATGTAAATACTCGTAGATTTAAGTAATACAGTATGCCATAAGTTATAACACTATGGAAAGAACTAAAATAAACTATTCTAGCTGTGTCTACATAAGTTAACAGTCTGATTTTTAACAGCATAAGCCGCTGAACTGAGTCTACTAGAAAATTTTTCAATGTGGGAGCATTGCACTTTAGCATCTATAGTAGTTCCTAAAAAGACCGTTGACTCCACAAGGTCCAAAACCCAGTTCCATTCAATTGTATATTGGTTTCTACTTGTCTCACGTTTGGTGTCAAGAACTTTAGACAGGTTTCTTCTCATTGAGGAGAAGATTATTTGTATTCAACCAATTTACAACTTCAGCGAGTGCATTGTTAACATCGTCATATTTTAATGACTGCCTTTTAATTTTAAATAACAGAGAAGAGTCATCTGCAAACAATACAATCTCGTGATTATTTCCTACATAATAAGGTAAGTCATTTATATACATGTATTAAAAACAAGAAAGGCCATAGTATCGAACCTTGTGGAACGCCCATTGAGACTAGAGAGCCCGGCGATTTTTTACTATTTATATCAATCCTTTGAAATCTATTGTTTAAATTTGAAGTCAAAAGGTTGAGAGCCATGTTCCTAATACCGTAGTGTTGTAATTTCCTGACAAGTATATCATATCGGACGCAGTCAAAGGCCTTAGACAAGTCACAAAAACACCTAAGGCATCCTGAGAACTCTCCCAGGCACCAAATACATTTCTTATAAGTTCTATATCTGCGTCTGTGGTAGAGCGATTCCTTGTAAACCCAAATTGATTTATATGGAAAATTTTGTTAAAATAAGTTTCTAATTGATGTAATATAATTTATTCGAAAATCTTACTTAGTGTAGGTAGTACAGAAATAGGCCGAAAATTTGTTGGATCAGTAGTACCACCTGATTTGAATAAAGAAACCATTTTACTACTGTGCTTCATTAGGTCTGGAAATACACCACTTGCAACACAACTATTGGACACAGCTGCTAGATTGGGTGCAATGATATCTTTAATTGAAGAAACGGCCTTCACAGAAAGACCCCATAGGTCTTTTTTTGCATCAAGGCTTTTGAAACTGCTTACAATATCTTTGCAAATAACTACTGAAAATTTAAAGTTGTGTCTCATTCAGTTACACTTTGTTTAAGTGTGATCTCAGCAGAAATGGAGGAAGATTTTAGAGTTTTGGTTGTGAATGAAGAAATGTTAGTGAAGAATTTCTCAAACGCATACAAGAGCGTTCCAATTGGGAATATGTGGGTGAAAATGTTGTTTTGGAGTATTTTCGCTCAGCGTGCGCAAAGCCTAAACAAGAGTTATTATGCCACTACAATGCATTTTTTGACCCACGTCCGGAGCATGGTTGTTTGTGATCGTTTTTGGTCAACTATCTATTTGACAGCATAATCATGCAATTTTAGGTCTTATGCTCTTCTATTTTAGCTTAGCGTTCGAGTAGGGTGTGGGCAAAAGTGGCAAAAATAACTATTTTGAGCATTACGCTTTAGCAAAAGATACAACAATGGCAACGCCACCAATGCTCTCATTGCTAATCGATTGCACCTTAGGTAAACAACCCCAAAAGTCTAAAACAGTGTGTGATATTGATAACGAATATTACTTGCCTGCAACCTGCAAAATCCAGGGTCCCTTAAAGGGTCCATAGCCCCAAGCGTCGCTGACGCCCCTTTCCAAAGCTGCCAGTATATACCGTCCGTGTAGTTTGAACACTTCAATGCGATCGTTATAAGGAAGTAACTCGAATAACATTCCCTGAGTTATGTCTGAAAAGAAAACATTTTTTTTAAACAGGTACACAGTATAAACAGATTTTTTTTAAATAAAGCTTAGTTCTTTATGTCAAAAGTACGTTTATTATTAACTATAATAAAAATAAGTCGGGTTTTCCTTCCTGACGCTATAACTCCAGAACGCACGAACCGATTTCCACGGTTTTGCATTCGTTGGAAAGGTCTCGGGCTCCGTGAGGTTTATAGTAAAGATAAAGAAAATTCAGGAAAAATTTAAAAAGAAAAGCGGGAAAATCTTTTTTCACATACAGCGCCATCTCTGATACATAGCATGTACTACAAACCAATATTTTAAGTAGATGGCGCCAAACGAAATGTTACATAAAACGAAGCCATCTGGTGGCGAAACGGAGTTCGCAGGGTTTGCTAGTTAACTATAAAAAGATGATTCTCTCTATAAACGTGAATACATAATTTATTTATGACAAGCAAACTATTTCCTTAAAATGATTTATTTACAGCAAGACCGAAACGTCCAAAGAATTTCATCAGACAAAAAGTATAGTCTTAATTAAGTTAGCAAGAATTAGTTTTCTTAAACAAGATTTTTATTTAGTGCAGTAGAACTCTTTTTGAATGAGTTCGTCTTGCCTACCTATTTCCTATTTCTACCGCGAAGCATTAATGTTCACAATACTGTTTGAATGGTATGGGTGAGGACGGAATCATAGGCACATGAGACTTAACACCTTTACACCTCAGGGTTATGGGCGCAGTGCAGTTCGTCACTTGTGGCGAAATGCATCTGCTCTAGGCAGACACAAAACACCAGGTAGGCCTCGTGCTAGTAACATACAAAAGTAGGTACACTTTTCCTTATTTTACAATAAATTTTCAGAAAATTATAATTTCAGAACAGATTTTAGTGTAAATACCATATTTTTAAGTTTATCTAAAGTTGTTACTATTGTTTGAAACAGGAACACAAATTGCATATTTTGAGTCCATAGAAAAATGTCTCTTTGTTGACAGATGCAATCTTTGTTGACAGATGCAATCTTTGTCACCTTGGACTTGGACTAACTTTGAAACAGAGCTATTGTAATTTAGACTTGTCTTGAAAATTTAATCTCGAAATGACCGCCTAGTAATTTGGTTTGAATAAATTAAGAACGATTTCAATTTTTTAAAGAATTTATTATCATTTTGAATGGATTTTATGTCCTCTGGATTTTTATTATAAATTTTTATCGACATGAAAAGGTCCCGTTTTGTACATTGTCAGTTTCCACGGTGGTGCTATTAAATTATGTGGGTACCGAGTCGGGTACCTACGTATTTGATCACCCTCTTTTTTTAATAAAAATGTGCATATTTTCTTACAAACTTAGCTATTTATATATATGAACTGGGTAGCACTTGACCACTATCTCACTTGATGTTAAAGTATATTGAAGTTAAAGTTAAAATCTTCAAATGTATGAAGTGAGGCCTGCAGCTTTCAGGTATTTGAATATTTACAATTATTCGGATAATTTTTTTTGCCATATAAAAATATTGTCTGCTTCAACGCTATTGTTGTAGATATACGGTACTTTTAAACAGTTGTCTAGTGTAAATTATTGACATTTTGACGGCATGTACCTAATTGTGTGAAGTGAGCGCAAATTGTGGTTTGGGAAAACGCACTTGGAAATCTATTGTGAAGGCAGTTTGAACTGGATGCAGAACCTTTCTGGACGAAAACGATAAGTAGGTACCATATGCCCCTCATCAGTGCACTGTTGATAGGTATATCATATCATAGTTCGTTCAACTTGGAGTCATCGCCGACTTGAGAGTAAAGACATTATTGATTGCTTATATTATATTCGGGCACGATAATACCCTTATCAAAAAAAAATACTGTTCAGATCTTCATCAAATTCAAATGGAACCACTTAAGAAGCACCAACTTTCGATTAAAAACTACAATCATCAAAATCGGTTCACTTAGAAAAAGTTCTCAGGTAATACACATAAAGAAACGCAGTCGAATTAAAAACCTTCTCCTGTTTTAAATTATCAGGGGAAAACAGGCGATGCTACTGGAAATCTGTATAAATAAAAATCTATTAAAAACCTGGTAATAACTTACTTCCTTCTGGAATTGAAGACTTTATGTTGCCTCTTTGAATAAACGCTAGGTAGTCGATGTCAGGTGATATTCGTTTTTTAGCCTGAAACAAATCATTCCCTATATAATTGACCGAGAGAGAAACGTCTCTGCTTTAACTGACCAAATTGACTTTCATCTGTCCGTATGTTTGTTACACACAATATGTATGTCGACAAACTTTGAAAATTTTGAATTCATAGTTTAACAAATAGATAGTCTTAATTCTAGAAAACTTGGGGCAGTTGTGTCATTATTTTTGACTGTGGTTCTAGAAATGTTATTTAGGGTTATGGTTCCATAGTTTCAATGAATAAAATAATAAAAAATAACCACAATAACCGAAAAATGGTTACAGTTTGACCAAATTTCTAGGTTTTTCTTAAATGCCCATAATTTCCAAACTGCATGGGATAGATTTTTTATTTTTCTCATGATGGTTACAATCAATCCTGTCACCCCGTTTCGGCTTGACGATGACTTCTGGGACACCCTGTATATAATCTGAATCTCGGAAACGTCTCCAACGATTATCATGAAGTTTAGTATACAGGGGGTTTCGGGAGCGATAAATCGACCTAGCTAGGTTTCATTTTTAAAAAAAACGTCGTTTTATTCGTGTTTTCAGGCAATTAAAATCTGCTAATATATGGCAACTAGGGCCATCAGCTCTCAGCTGTCATTAACCGAGATGACAATAGATTTTCTAATGTGTCTGGTTCCTGATACAGCTGAAGGCTACAACAACTGAACTGTTTTTCTTACACAGCAACACTAAAGCTACTTGACATTAGATGGCGTTGTTACACAACTCTAAGCCAATAAGTGTTAGGTTTGAGGTTAGACCAAGAGAATCAATTATTTACTTACAAGTAAAGTCTTCTAAGTTCTTTATAGTAATACGACTTGGTTTAGAATATTTAAAGTTATATGATTATTAACGGGATATTGACCGTGGTAAGGTTGTGGAATGAGCTCCCGATATTTCGGCGCAGTTACATGCACCATGTTCACGGGAAGACTGGTGCATGTGACTGCGCCGAAATATCGGGAGCTCATTCCACAACCTTACCACGGTAAATATCCCGTTAATAATCATATAACTTTAGTGAACAAACGCGATAGTTCAAAACAGTGTTTTTTTTTAGAATATTTAGTTGTGGCATTAGTAAAATCTTACATATTCGACCAAAGCATCGGTTAGTAGATTTCCAAGAGCGCATTCTCCATACACGCAGTCTGCGAAGTGCAGCGTGCTGCTGCTTGCACTGATTACTTCATTTTGTTTCTCGTGAATTATTTTTGCCCATGGCTCTAGCTGTTTCTTGATTTCTTCATCTGGAATTTTATAGAAAGTATTAGCTAAATAATTACAAGTACAATTTGAAAAATTTAATAACGGCTTCCACTCTATTCAGTTATTGGAGTGTAACTGAAATTTAAATGGGACCACACGGGAAACATCAGCTTTCAAACAAAATAGAATTTTGAGAATCGGTTAACCCTATCGAAAGTTATGAGGCAACAAACATAAAACAGTCGAATTGAGTACCTCCTCCTTTTTGGAAGTCGGTAGAAAATTGAAAGGGAAAGTAGACAAAACACATCGTTATACAAGCAAACAAGATTCATGGTGTGTACAAATCCTCTCAACAAACTTAAGGTAATCAAATAATGTGGATAGCTGGAATTTAAACAGACTCGGGAAAGAACTGGCCTGGGCAAAGCTTAAAAAAACGTTTACCATAAAATGGAAGTTGGTACCATTTTTGTCATCCTTTTTAGTGACCCTTGCTGCTTACGGGATCGATTGTCATTCACCGTCAATAACGATATCAAGATAGTCGAAACACTCAAAGTCAAACTCAAAATCATTACTTCCATTTAGGCATGAAAGACGCACTTATGAACGTCAATTATTCATTTATAATGTACTTTAAGGACTCTACCGCCGCGTTCCAAAATATATAGAGCCTACCGAGAAGAAGCGGCAAGAAACTCGGGGACATTCTTTTTATATAGATTTTCACAATGTTTCTACTAAGGTACTACTATTATTACATTTAATGGGTGGCAGATAACAACTTACCAGAAGTATTCGACGCATCTTTGTCTTCTACATATATCGTATATAATGTTGGACTTTATAATATGTATATGCATTTTTTAATAAATATTTTTTTCACTTCAGTAGCTCAAACATATAGGTTTTGCTGCATGAAATCGGAGAGAAAAATGCGATTTTGCTCACTGAGTGAGACAAAGTAACTTTTTTTTCAGATAGCTGCGAATATCTTATTCAGCCTTGGGTTAATCATACAATTCGAAACATTCACACTCTATCTCTTTCCCGCCATTAAAAAGAGAGAGAAACAAAGACCAGCTTTTACGAAGTTCCGATTTTGAATGCGACCTCAAAGACAAAACGTTCGGAATTTCGTACTAACTAATTCAAGCCGCATGTTGACAACATCGTAGGAAAGGCAAAGATAGCCCGTGCATGTCTAGCACCGATCCTGCGCTCCAAGCTGCCACTCCGGGTCAAAACGATGATATACAAGACGTATATCAGGCCGCGCCTATCATACGCTGCCCCGGCGTGGTACGCCCAGACTGCCTCGTATCTAAGAAAGAAACTGCAAACACAAGAGAACAAAGCGCTGCGAGCTATTGTCGCAGCCCCGCGCTATGTGCGAAATGCGACAATAGCCAGAGATTTGAAAATTGAAACACTGGAAGCCTTCATTACGCGGCTTTTGTTCGCCACTGCGAACACCTCCAAACATGACCTTATATACATTAATCACCTATTATAACAACCACCTTATCCACCATCGCGCCCCTGCATGCGAGACCCCCCGACATCCAAGGAAAACAAAAGTCGAAACCATTAGCACGAGAGCTCGTCCCACGGGAGGATGAAGCGGAAGAGTGAGAAGATGCGAGGGTGGATCCGCCGGTGGTCACTATCGAGGTCGCCGATCGGCTCGCTGGGCTTCCCCTAGGGTCACTAGGGGTCTCACCCGGTGTGCTTGACTCGCCCCGACTTGAGTGACCACCGGTCCATGGAGAAACCCGAGAAGCCCAACAACACACGGACCCATCGTCATGGACAGAGACCAGCCAGGGGCAGAGAGCATAGCCCTGACCCCCTTTCCCCGCTCAACATTAAGCTGAGCGAGACCCGAGTAGTACTAAACTAAAGAAATTTAGCAAATAAGATAATTATGTGCTTTAATGTAATTTATTGCATTGGTACCTCTACCTACAATATTAATTATTTTGATTCACAATAAATAGTTATTTCAATCTATTCCTGTTTATTATTTTATCTCCTAAAGTGTTCTCGCTGCTGAAGTGAAAAGTGATGTGTGTTACACGAGAGCATATTGCATCTCGTGCCTTTAAATCCCTCGCTACACTCAGGATTCAAAATAAGCACTCGCAGCAAAAAACGACTTTACTCCATCCTCCATTTAGAAGACGGTTGAAAAATGAGTAAGAGTTTGAAGAGGACGATATTATATGATTTTAGCTATAGGTTTAGGAGACGGACCGCCTGATGGAAACTCACCTCGATGGAACGATCACCGTCGCCTTATCTAATGCCGAGGGTGATCACGTTCCACCAGGAGGCTGTCAAACTCTTGGCATCCGTGACACTGTTGGCATAACAAATACGTTGCAGACTTTAAAATACTCTATTGACTCGGCCCTTTGAAGAGCTCCAGGTTTTTAGAAATATTCTATTTTTTTCTGGAAAAGTTTCTCCTTTACTTGAAATCAAGCAAGCGCATCTCGTAATAACGTACAAAATTCATAAAAATAATAATAAGCACTCTTAAATAAAAAAATAATCCGTCAAGTATAAGTTTTAAAAATTGATATTTTATTATATGTGTTTCATGACAAATATAATAGCGAATAAAGGGAAAACTGTTTTAATGGTGAAATTAAGTGGTATATTTGATTTTTTTTTATTGTACTATAGAATGTTAAAACATGTTTTTAATTCCGTCAATGTGTACTAAGAAGTCTTAGAAATTTCATATTATTTTTTGTAGTTTAAATTAAATCGCTTCTTATGAGATAAACTGCTTTAAAAATCCTCATTTTTATCGACCTCATGATAACAGAGCCTAAAGGCAAAATGAGTGTTGATTGCGACCAAATTCATCATTCGACTTCGCGAAAACTTAGTTTTTGACGCTTAAACCTAATAACCGAAGTTAGAAAAAAAGGAATGTGTGAATTGAATATACATTCTTATGAAGTATGGAAGCCAATACACGATTGAGGAAACTTGGCTCGATAGAATAAAAACGGGTACAGTCCCTAAATTTAGTAATTTTGCTTACGTGATCCGTGGGAACAAGCATTTTTTTTCAATTATGGGCAAATATATTTCAAGGAATGTATCATATTCGAATTCCCAATGAAATTTACTAGTGAACTATGGACTCTTTTATCATTCAAATTTAATCATTTGATTGTACGAAAGAAATATAAAAAGTATTAGCACGTATTCAATTGCATCTTCGCATTACATCGTCCAATCTAGTAAGCAATTCTCAACCTTATGTAAAGCATCATAAATTGTTTTAAAATTTGGATTGGACCGCGCCTTAACAAGTAATATTCATAGTAATAAGTTACCTTCTGGTATAGACCTGTCCAGGTAGATGGGGCTGCCCTCCCATTTGACGTAGTTGCCAAAAGGATCGAAGTCAACGGACAAATTACCAACGTACTTGGTGAAAGCTGATGCTTGTACTATCAACACCTGAAAATGTTAAAGCATTTTGTTAAATTTATACCTATTTATGTACTTTACTCCATATCATAAAATAGGTAAATTTAACACACCGCTTCGAGGCATAATATCTAGAAATTCGTTCGTACAAACTAAAAACACACCGAACTTTGCAAAGTCAGTTTTTTTTACAGTCTAGAGTTCAATGAGTCTGACACGAAAGTCAGAAGACGCGGGTTTGTGTACCGTCCAAGGCTAATCCAGTAGCGGTAGAAATCATCGTGAATTAGTTCGTCCAGGAAAGTACTGGCACCAAACCTATTTCTGTCGCAAAGTAATGTTCACATTATTGTGTTCCGATTCGAAGTACCGGATAAATTACATTTGTGACGAAATGCATCTATTATAGGCAGATGTTAGTCTTGTGCTTGTTCCAACCAAATTGTAAAAAAGTTTCTTTCAATTTTTTTTTGTTATTATTCTTTCATTATGTTATATATAAATATTATTTATATATTATGCTAATATTCTTTCAAAATATGCAATACTTTGCTGTAGTTAAGTTTGCGTCAGGGTTCTAAAAATCGCATAAGTGACAATATAAAGTCAAGTAAGTATCAAGTCAAGTAAATAGTGGTCATTTATTTACATATATCATACATAACGTAATACAACACAAAGAACGCAAAACTGATCGCGTGAACGCGTGACCGCTCTCTGTCTGACAGCATCCTAAGAAAAGATTTTTAGAAATTTTACCCTTATGAGGGGAATTCAAATTATTTCTAAAGTCTTCGTCTTTCGTCCATAGGCCACACAATCGAAACTGCTGGCTAGTCAGCAAGTTCATTGTACTGAATTATATTGATTTTATTTGACTTCACCACCACGAGAGATTTCTTTCCACACAACTCTAGATAAGATGAAAAATTTGATGCTATTTAGTTGATGCAGATTCAGGAAAACTTATGTATACCTACTGCCACATAAGAATTAATAGGGCTATCCGAAAATTACCTAGATACATAATATATGACCTTTACATCATCATCATCATTATCAGCCGGAAGACGTCCACTGCTGAACATATGCCTTCCCCATAGAACGCCATTTGGACCGGTTACTAGCTTCCTGCGTCCAGCGATTCCCCGCAGTTTTGACGAGGTCGTCGATCCACCTAGCAGGAGGCTGGCCTACATATCGTCTTCCATTGCGTGGTTGGCACTCGAGAACCTTTCTTCCCCGTTATGACTTTCATACCTTATGTTTTTTGTCCGTTGCAGTCTCTACAATGACAGGATATGGCCCTTCGACCGTTTCCCCGCTGGGTGGGACACCGTTCCATAGTAGAGAGTGACTATGGCCGCCCACTATTATGTCTATGTGTTGGCCGTAGTCACGGGCTATTTGTCTGAAATTAACAAGATCAAAAGGTCAATGATTAACCGTACTAAATGGGTATATAACTTTATTGATAACTTATCTGTCTGGGAATTAACCCAGCACAGTACCTCTACCATGACTTGGCAACATAAATGTCCTTTATAGTCGATTCTCGATCTCGCCTACTTATTAAGCTTGTGATTGGCGTACTCGCTGTAAATTTTAGTTCTACAATTGACCGCAAGGTGGCGCTGTTTTTTATTTTCATAAATTATTTCGCGGCAGTCGATATCGGGCATCGATTGGTGTCAATGTTGTAAATTCATGGTAGACCTACAGATAGTAAATTTTTTATCACTTTGAGCACAGGTGACAAGACTTATGTTATTTTGGAGAATTGTCTGACACAACCATATTCGTTTAACAGGGTTTCTGCGCGTAATTTTCGCATGTTGTTCGTTGTTTATTGAAATAAATTTCATCAGAATTGATTTTGATAAAACCATGAACCGCATAGATATTCTGTTGTCTAGAAAAGGCCATAGGATATATACCTTTTATCTCATAAAAATGAGCAATATTGTGTGGCCATTGGCGCAACTTTACATTTTATGGTCTAACATTGTAATTTATGTGTCATTGTATAATAAATTTTAATATCCGCAGAAATTTACTATAGATTGTTTCCTAAAAAGAAGATAAATACAAAACAAGAGCAATTTGAAAAAAATAATACAGACTCCCATTCTATTACTTTGGTAAAAATCAGTTATTGGGGTGTAACTTAAAAAGTTCTAAACCGAATTTGATAAAACTTACATGGGACTACACGGGAAGCACTAGCTTTCAAACAAAAAATATTTTGGAAATCGGTTCACCCAGTAGAAAGTAATGAGGTAACATGTCTGTTACCTATATATCTATCTCATATCTGTTAAAAAACATTTTGTAAGTCGGTAGAAAATATAATGTATCAAAGTGTATTTACATAACTTATATTATAATATTTTTAAAGCACTACCCCCCGCTTAGCGAGGGATAGCACTAGTTCATACGACGGTTAAAAATCATATACCTATAGAGAGCTAAAATTTGATACTCAGTATGTAGGTGAGTATCGGTGGCCTAGTGCTTATGGCGTCTGACACAGATTGTCAGAAGACGCGGGTTCGAATCTCATCTGAGAAAGTTAAGTTAACTCTCTAAAATTGTATTGTTTGTATTAGTATTAGTTAAAATAATATTTTCATTCGTAATTAAGTACCTATATACTGAGAGCAGCAGGGCTATTATGTATCTCAGTTGCTAACAAATGTTGATTGAAATCTTGTTAAATGGCGGCCCTATGTCAGTTTTGGTAACTCTAGTAAGCAAAAATGTTAGTAAGTTGGTCACTGACGCTGACAAAAGTGACATTGAGCGGCCATTTTTTCAGATTTCAATCCACATTTGTTAGCAACTGAGATACATAATAGCCCAGCTGGTTACAGAGTAATCCAAAATTGTATTGCCATCGTTCCCGCTACTATGAGACAGGCAGACAGATATGCAGACATGCAATATTTGTTTTGTTACTCCGACAGGATGGGTAGCCAGAAAAGCATTTGACAAAAAGAGAGCAGAGAACACATTATACAAGCAAGAAATATAGTATTTATGGTTTGCATCACGTAAACATAAGGCGACCCATCCGCCCGAGAAATAATCGAACAACTTAATAAACTCAATTGTCACGAAACGATTTTCAAGTTACGAAAGGTATACCTATGAACAATAAAGTTACTAAAATCCGCTTCCATTCCATTCAGTGGAAATTAAAATTAAGTCGTATGCGTGCTGGTATAAATATTGATCACCATCATCCTCTCAGCTGTAGAACGTCCAATGCTGAACATACGCCAGTTGGTAATGTTTCACGTGAACACGGTACGTTACACTTACGCAGTTATTCGTGCTAGGCCCACAGTTTGTCTTTACCTTATATCTCTCACAACTATTCGACCTCTACGTCACATTTATTCTTGTATTAGTATACAGTTTGTTCAGTACGGCTTTTGTTTTGTTACAACTGCGTGACAAGATAAAGATGGTATCGCACCAGTGCTGTAACGATCAATTGTCTAATGTTTATACAAGTGGATAAAAGGACTCGTCCTGTCTGTCTGCAATCTAAACAATCGACGATAAGTCACACTCTTGACATACAACTAAAGTAGGTACATATCGTTTTTACGATTGTGTAGGTAGGTATGTACTACGAAGAAATAATATCAGGAAGAGTAACTGCCTTAAAAAAATGGACCAATAAAAGTCGTGCTCAATAACATCGTTCACGCCGCTATGACTTAGCTGTCATAGTAGACGTTACAACACGCGCGTGAAAACCAATCACCGAACATGTGTATTTGTAACCTCGGAAGTAATTCGTATTTGGAATCATACGTGTTTTGGATTGAAGGACTACTTTTTGTGTGGAATTTGATCCGAGTTATGCTTCGTAGGGTTGGTAGTGTAGGTACTACAAAACATTGCACATCTGGAGCAGTTGTACCAGCGACCCAGGGCCATACTCCGTTATATAAAGGAGTTGGGATGGCTAGGGTAATTGGCGGGGGAAATGCACAATACAACCCAAGCGGGACGTCCGTGCAGGACTTATCGCCCCCATTTTGAACAAGAACAAGACATTGCACTGCATTAATTTATTATAAACGAGCTGCGCCCCGCGGTTACATCCGCGTGGTGATGAATGATGATGATAATGAATCAAAATATATAGCCCATGTTCATCAGGCATAATGGTAGGATAATAGAGGTGAAACAATTTTTGAAATCGGTCCCGTAATTTAGGAGCCTATTCAATTCAAACAAACAAACAAATCTTTCCTCTTTATAATATTAGTTTAAATATACTCTTAGATTTGAGCAATTCGTTAGAAATAAAAACAAAATGAAAATTTATTTAATTAAATATACAAAGAAGTAACACCTTAAAATATTAGGGCAAAAACTCTTTCACTTGTGAAAACAACGTGCGAGCCGAGCGAGCGTCGCGAGCGTGCCGCGGCTGCGGCCAGCGACGCGCCAGAAGAATGCCGTATAGCACCAGTGGTCCTAGCACGAATACCTGCGTAAGTGTAACGTAACGTGTCGTTCACGAGAAACAGTATAAACTGTCATTTATCTAGGGCAACTGTGACACAGATAGCTCATAGCTCATATTACGTAGAATCGTGACGCGTTGACGCTTACGATACCCACGAATGCTTTTGCACAAATTGTTTGTGCTACGGCCTCAGATAGAGTCCCAACCTATATATATATATAACCTTGTCTAACGTGGACCAAGTTGCGGGCAGTCGCTAGTGTAGTAGTGTAGACTTCAATGTGCTTGGTTAATAATAAAGATAACATCAGATAAGAATAGTAAAAATATTGTTTATGATTTGTCTTACTACTGGCAAAAGTTATGTAAGCGTTGCTTTGCGGAAAATGTGAACGACTAGCTGCGCCCGGCGGTTCTCCCGAGTGGTGATGGATGATGATGAAAAGTATCCTGTGTAAATCCATACCTAATATTAGTAGTACCTAAGTAAAAACATAGTTAATATTAGTACTACCTAAGTGGAAACATTGTTAATATTAGTAATACCTAAGTAGAAAAATTGTTAATATTAGTTTTTTTTTTTTTAATCTTTATTATTTTGAAGGAGTTTAGTCTAGCATGACTATGCCACTCCCATATGTTAATATTAGTAGTACCTAAGTGGAAACATTGTTAATATTAGTATTACCTAAAGTAGAAACATTGTAAACATCTATATAAAAAGAATGGCTCCGAGTTTCTTGCCACTTCTTCTCGGTTGGCTCTATCTATATATTTTGGAACACGGAGGTAGAGTCTTTAAAGTACATTATAATGAAAAGTTGACGTTCATAAGTGCGTCTTTGATGCCTAAATTGAATAAATGGTTTTGACTTTGACTTTCATCATCATCATCATGATTTTGACTTTGACTTTGTTGACTACCAAATTTCATCGAAATTTTTCTCCCGTTTGAGCGAGAAGATAACAAACATACACACACACACACACACTTTCGCCTATACAATATTAGTGTGATGTAAATGTGATTTGATGCGATGACAGCCCAGTATCCTGTCGAGTAGACGGCCACGGGATCGATCCCCAATGTAAGATCGTGGTAAAATCCACAGCATGATGGTAGGTCACTTCTGGTATCCGCCTGACTACCACCCTTAAGTTTTAAGTCCTGTCGCTAGCAGCTAACGGTGTGTTCCGGCAGCTATCCTTGAGAGCCAGTCGCTAATTCTACATCTAGTGTAATACCATCTTCGGCCGTAACATCACTGGCCGTCAAGTGAGATAATGGTCAAACATTAACCATGTTTAGGTTATTTTATATTATTTTCAAAGTATTAGTTTTATAGTTATATTTTTATAGTATTAGGTGATATTGTATTGAATTGTCATCAATCGTCATTTAATTTGTGTCGTCATCGTAACTCCGTTATTGCACATTATACAGTACGAGTATACTATTAATATTATAAAGAGGGAAGATTTGTATGTATGTTTGTATGGAATTGGCTCAAAAAGTACTGGACAAACATAGGCTGTATAAGATTCATCCATCACCACGCGGGTGAAACCGCGGAGAGCAGCTAGTTTTTTTTATAAAGAATATAATATAAAGTACCGAAGCTGGTTCTGTGACTAGCTAATGTTTAAATAACATGGTTTAATTTCAAATTATTGCATCATCTACCTGGACTAAGTTACATACTAAGTTAAAAAATCATAAAACGTCCTCATACCAGTGGAAATTTACCAGTGGTAAGGTGTATGTAGTAATATAAGATCTTTGTTAATTAGTACACAATATTCAACGGGGGAATCGATAACTGCATGGTTATAAAAGTGAAAGAAAACATACATATTTTTTAATTATTGTGAAACCATATTCACCGCTCCGCAAAAGAGCCATAGTGCGACTGAACGCATAACACCGCAGCTACATCACAGAATAGATAACAATAACTTCGACAAACATACAGTGTATAACGAAAACTTCAACTCACTTATCAACTTCGAGTCCACAATGAGACAGCAGGATGATAATGTCAACTCCAAGGTCCGTCAAGGCTTGCGCCTCTCGTTTCGTAGCTTCACCAGGATCTGTGAATGTTACGTTGCCAGGAGTTGCTAGGGTCTGGAAAAATTAAAAAAAATATATTTGGTATCGTACCGGAAAAGCAAAAAGAAACCTTATAGCATCACTTTGTTGTTTGTCTCTCTGTCTGTCTGTCAAACCCCTTTTTCTCAGAAACACGTAGATATCTCTACGAGAAGGTAAAGTTAAAATGTATATCAAATACTTGGTTCTACCCTCATTTTTTGGTGTAACAACCAAGCTTGTTAGTCAACGTGATTATAAGATATGATCGTATATATCGCATATTTACACATGTTTTACGATTTCTTACGATAATATAAACATTTATTATATAAAAATAAGTGTTTTTTATTTATTTTAACTACACTGGAGGTATACTGGCCCAAATTATATATGTATACAATTTTGCAATTTTGATAGCCGTTTCTTTAACTCACTTAGAACTCTGCCGGATAGGAGTCGATGAAATCAGCGAAAGCGTTGTGTACTGCCTCTCTGCCTAATTTTTCCCTCTTTATTTTTTACCAATATTTGGAAAAAGTAGAAATCTGTTGGGTCCAGTGAGTACGGTGGGTGCATAACAGAGAGCTTCTATCTGTAACTCTTTGGAACTTTTTTCTGCTTTTATTTAGGTACTTTTAGTCGTCCAACGACTATGTCGGTTCCTTAGTGATCCTATATACGGATCAATATAGAAACCGCAGCTAGGATACTTTGGAATAAACCCACTTCACACTGGTTAAGTCCGAAGTGGGTAGATAGATCCTCCCTCAGCAATGGTCTGTCGTGAAGTGTGAGCTGGCGCGTTGTCGTGGAGGAGTAATGGGGAAGAGCATTTGACTAGTCTTTGTTTATGAATTGCTAGCTTTTCACCATTATCTTCCTATGAGTATTTTTTAGCGCACTGATTAGGTGCCCGTTCCACTGAGTAGAACGCTTACGGTTGTCGTACAGGATCCACTTTTCATCGCAGGTAAATTCAGAATTCCCTCGTTTCTATGCCGATTCAGTAGTGCTATGCTTCAACGCTGTAACGGAACAGGCTCTGGATGAGGATTCCGTCACGATTCACAAATATAGAGACATAAAAAGTATCTTGGTATGAGCAAATATTGATGAAATTTAGACAATCAAAAGTAGAAGAAACCGTTAATGTGTGATATTGAGATTAAGATGTTTAGTCGGGTGTTTCTTATAGCAAGACTATACTTATTGAAAATGATAAGCAGCATAGAATATTTAAACTAACAAGATATATGTATTAACCATATAAATCGATTGTTCAGATAGAACTGATAAGTTACTTCAAGTTAAAGGAAATGTTGAGTAATCCTTTAAATACATAAAAGTTACAAGCAAAATTAATAAAATTACCATGAAAATAAGCAGCATTGATATTTCTAACCATACAAAGTTATGTGAGAAACACATTTTCGTTGTGTGTCCGAGTATTTGAGTTTGCTTCATCAAAATGAACCCTAAAACAAATGAGTATTGACGCCGATCTGAAGCCGATAGAAAGGGCTTTGATTGGATCTACGTACCTCTGATCGGCGTCATACGAAATTCAAAATATGTGTTGTCATGAGCGGATTTTGATGAGAATTTGAAATTAGAATCGGAATGCGCTGGAGGGCAGAGATTGGCTGAGGTGGATCTGAAGCCGTTTTGACGCCGATAGAAAGGGCATTGATTGGATACCTATCGGCCTCAAATCGGCGTCACTGTCAAGTTTGAGAAAGTATATAAGCAGTAGAAAGACCGAGAAAATGCTTATTAAATTCTCGAACTTCCGTGAGGTAATATATTCTGCTACGGACATGGTTCCGGACGTGGGTTGGATACCTCACGGTGACAACTAAGATCCACCTCGATAGGGAACGCCCAATCCTTAGAGTTGGACACTTTTGGGAGCGAGCCAACAATCGCTTTAACCTATTGCAATGGGTACGATTAACTGCTCCTCACTTCGATTGGAAAGAATATTCCAGTGGAAGTGTCTTCTATTTATTATATGTATTTATTTCCTCTCATACTAGAACGTCGCTCTGCAGCCTTCCATAGCTTCGGCTATAGCGGTATAGTCGCGCGACTATTTCCGTGCGTGGAGTTGGACACCCTAGGGGCCATAGGTTCGATTCTCGGCTTGGCACCGAACTTTAGAGGCTAGTTAGGGATCAAACTTGAGCCATCCTATCAGGGGGATGAAAGCTCATGCGCAATTAACTTTGGGGGGTTTGTTGGGGATTTACACACACTTTAGCAGACTAGGAATTTATTTAGGACCGAAGTAGGTTTAGGAAACAGTATTTTTGTTTACCGGGATATACATTAACTTCGTAATGGTTCAATCGGGAGTAAATAAGTAAATTCACGCGTTAGTGGTGTCTACCACTAGAGACGTAGGATTCAATAATGAATTCGTCATATCAATACAATCTATTAGTATGCTAGACTTAGAAACTAAAGACTAACTACGAAATAAAAATGACTAAATAAATGTATTTTTAATCAGTATAAAGTAAGGAATACAGAAATATTTGCCTGCAAAGGAATATAGAAATATTAGTTCAAACGAAATGTAATGTATTTGTTGCAATAATATGTTATATATTTGCTAATGAATCGAGTTTGGGCTATATTGTCAACTTTGATCCTAGCATGAGAATGCGGTAATAAATTATAGCAATTGAATTATTTGCTGAAAGTATCAAATGTAATATTTAGAATCAAATGATAATTCATAATGATAAATAATAATATTAAGAAGAGATAAATAAGATTATAATCGCTTATAGACGCAAACTCTACATTTGGAAAACTACCAAACGGACTTAGTAAGGCCTTACTAATTTTGGGGTAAATAGAAGAGGTTCTTGGCATGATGGAGAACATTTGTGTCACAGTAAAGAGCAGCTCTTAATCCAGCATTCGAGTTGTAAGCCTTGAACATGCCAAGAATCCTACTTTCTAAATCATAATAAATCTAAAATTCTACGGCAAATCTAAAGAAATGAAACTAATTACTTACAATATGAAAATTAATGAAATATATTAAATCTTTAAATTGTAGAGATATCTATCATTAATTTACTCGGTAAAATAAAGCTAACTATTATAATAATCATCATAATCAATATATGCCTGCTTGTATTGAGCTAACCAATACAACAAAGATTCTGCTAACACTTAAGTATTTAAAATAATTGCTTTTCCTACAATGGTTCAATAGATGACATGTCATGTAAAACACTAGTAATCTAAGTATCGCAATCTCGTATAAAAAGGAGATTTATGTATGTGGTAAATCTTATCAAACTTGGTCAAGCAATGCAGCACCTTGAGAATTCTTGTAAACCACAAACAAGGGTCTAGAGATTTCTCTAAGTCACTGATATTATTTCCCATATATTGCTTTCAGTAAACAAGTAAATGATTAAACTTGAACAATTGAGCTATTCAGGGAATAGTGGCTGATAATATTTATCTAAAGGAATTGGATAATCAGCGTAGTAGTTACTGATCACAAGAGATTTCTAAAGCGCATATAAAGTGTATTTTTAGTTTAATTTCATATTTATTTCCTAGCAGGTTTCATAAACGAAACAAATAGTACATATTATAGAGACACTTAGTCTGCAAGAGATTATATTAATCTTATCAACAGCTAAATGCTCATAGCAACAAACATAAATCTATAAAGGAAGCTAGATATACATTTAACAGGTTTATAACTGTTATTAATAATTACGAATATCATGCGAATATCTGATATTATTTAAAGGAGTTGTTTATATATTATTTCACTAATCAAAACTGATTTATCAGATATAACAGGTATTTTTGCAAGCTAATAATTATATAGTAAAACTTGCAAATAACCTACTGTTTCTATGTTCTATGGTCAAATAACATAGATCTTAAATTCAGAAACTTATATTGATGATTAATATCTTCCACGATTAGAAGTCAAATCAAGTACATACGCTAGAAATCTAGGATCAGCTCAGTCAGTCAGTCTGTAAGAACTAAGTATTTGCAATCAAGTATGTTCATCGCAATTTTTCGTTTTCAGCTAGCAGTTCAGTAATGTAGTAGTAGGTTATCCATCGTAATATCAGAATACCTAGGCGTTGCTTTTGGTTTCTCTAGGCATCTATAGTTCTGAATAGTTTTCTCTGTTTCAATTCTTTCCGAAAAAAGCAAGGTTACAACAGCGGTACACAGTGTTAGGGTCCTCCTAGACTAGACGATCATTGGCCAATACGATTTATTAGGAAAAAAAGTAAAAAGGGGGGGGGGGGGGGGTTGTTACAATTTGATAGTGCCGTTACCAGGATTGGAATAACGTTACTACGGAAGTTTTACTAGGAATTAGTTGCGGTCAACCGCACAATTTGTTGGCGTGAAATGGATAGGATTTTATTGAAACAGAGATGCTATTGCAATAGGTGATTTTTAAAGGGCTAAATAGGTAGTCAACGGATACTATAATGAGGTGATGAAGTTGTTGTTCTAGGCTACAGTAGTAGATTTCTACAATAAACTAAGAAATAAATAAGCCGGATATGCTTTTTTAGGAATATTACTAAAATACTGATTACTACGAAGCGCTTAAATGATATTCAGGGAAAGATAAGTTGTATGCAAGTTTCATGTATGTAAAGTCTGCAACTACCTTTGTCATTTACATGTACCCCATAGTCGATCTCTAGAATCCAGAAGTACACTTATCATTCGAAAGGCAGATTGCGTGTTGTGTTTACGACTAGGATACTCTCCTGGAAGCACACGGTAAATAGTCAGTATCGAACTCTACTCAAAGTGACCCGAAGGTTTTAAGAACACTTTTTAGTATTGAACGACTTATGAAACTCACTTGGGAGCCAAGAGTTGCGTTATAGAGTACTGGAAGAGTTATTGTATAGTGTTAGGAAAGGAAGAGAGTTTCTACATGTTGAAATGCCGTCGCTGTATTCGCATCACAAGGATTACATTAGTAACCAGCAAAATACAGCGCAGATCGTGGACATGTCTGTATATAATCGATGTTTGTTATGTTCGGAAGTATGAAAATTAAAACGTGTGATCGTTAATGACTTACCTTTTTGTCCGATGAAATTTATGGTAATTAAATGATAGCAAAAATCTACATACGTAATTACTTCTATTGCATTTGCGAAGGAAATAAATAGGATTACAATAAAATGCAAAGTTGCGCAACTTTAATTGAGCGATGATAAGTCTTGTTAGAAGTTTTGTTGAAATATGTTTAGTCGTAACATTGGGGGGTTGAATTTCCCATTCAGATGCTTAGCGTTGTGAAAATTCTTATAGACAAGTCAGATGGTTGTATAGTTATTCGTAAAGGTTAAATAAATCAACGTTATGCAGATTTAATAGACAAACATAGTAAGCGCCGAATTTAAGTATAAAAAACCAATATTATAGCTAGGTAGTGATGAGTCTTCGGAATGAAGCTGGTAAAGTTTGACAATGTAGGCAGGCTGAAGAGGAGCGCTGGATTTCAGAAGCTTTGGGGCGAAGCGGCTGGTCGAGTAGTGCGTCTTGACGAGATCTGCAAATATAATAGGGAAAATTAGGGAATGGTGAGCAAAGCCGGGTAATCTATCTAAATTAAAAATAATGGAAAAAAAACAAACATTATGTAAATCAAAGTTAATAAGGAAACTTTTATTTAGGGCACAATAATAATTGTTTGGATGTTAATAGTTATGTATGTATTTATGTTCTTATGTAACATAATTGACATGTAAGTAGTACGCGCAAAGTATATACACAACCTTAAATTTTAAATCTGAACTCGGTATACATCGTCAATTTCGGTCGTTGAATACTAGTAGACTATATACTATATACTAGTAGAACTATATTAGAGTTTAGGGCAATATAAAAAAAAACCGGTTCCATGCCATGAAAATCGTAGGAATCGTGGAATTCATTTAATCAAGTGAGAGATTATTTCAGAACAACAGACAAAAATACAAACGTTCATTTTATATTTTACTAGTTGCGGTCGCGGATATACCCGCATGGTGATGGGTGATGATGGTGGTGATGATAAAAAGTTATCTATGCGTAAATCTAGTATCATCTATTTTTATACAAAATCTCATCAAAATTAGTCTAGCCAGGACTGATGTAATAAACATTCATTCAGACATACCAGCATTTGCGTTTATAATACTAGTACCTACGTACCTTTTTAGGATAATGATGATAATGATGAGGAAGAGTATCTTATAATATGTAAATTCAAAGCTTCATCTACTTCCGTACAAAATTTCATCAAAATTGGCGCAGCCGTTTAAGAGGGATGGTGAAGGAAACATTTATTCTTACGAACAAACGTCGTGTTTGTAATATTAGTACCTAGGAAATATTTTTAGGATACTAAATAAATATCGAAACTTACAGATCTACCAATCAATGATGAGCGGGTTATGTGAGCTGTAGAGCTTGTCAGGTTTCACTATGGTCTATAACAACACCACAGTCGGCAGGCAGGGATCTAGAATTCATGGAAAACTATAAAATATACATAAACATATAACGAGTAAAATATAGAATCAATTATTTCATCAATAATCTAAAACTAACTGAAGGTTGTATATCAGGGCGCGTAGAAATATGAGAAAATCAATAATTGTAGCTTTGTTCAGAGCAATTAGGTACCTATCTTAAAATTGCTATTGAATAAATAAACAAAGGTAGAAAAAGAAATATGTTAGCAATAATAAAATCAATCAAAATGTCATGACAATCAACATTTAGGTTACCTAGGCTACAGAATTTTACAGAAAGGTAAACACAAAAGAGTTCTTTGTAAAAGCAAAGAAACTTTCTGATTGTGGTACTGAGAGCTTGCTGTCAAAGTGTAAAGAGAATATAAACACTACGTTTTACTATAGTATCACGTAAAGAAGAGTTCCGGAGATTAATGCCTAGGTATTTATATAGATGTTTATTGGAATCTATATAAAAGGGAGTTGTTTATCGTATATGATGGGTATGCAACTAGGAAATCAATATTGAGTCATGTTGCTTGGATTAATTGTTTGCCTGCAAAGAGTTTGACGACATAGCTAGATAATGTAATATGAAAAGTTCAGTTGTAACAAAATACGATAAGTATGTACATAATACACTGGTAATTTCTATGTAGGTATAATCTGTAGGAAGTATGTAGATATGAACAGGGAAAAAGGATGTTTGGTTGGAGCAAGCAGAGATGAACAAGTCTAAATAACACTATACATACATACCTTGCCAGATAGCTGGAGTGTAGTTTCGTAGGAATATGTACACCTATGTATATAACAATATGTAGGTATAAATAGTTGTTGAATATCAATCGGAGTTGTTGGGCGAATGTATCGTGCATGCGCTGCCTACATTTGTTCGCAAGTTTTAGCCGTGAACCCGTCATGGACACTGCAAAGATAAAGGTAAATTAATGCTACGATAAATAGAGTTACGGGGAAAGATATAATAAGAGCGAACGTGCATAGAATTTACGAAAATCATATTTTTGACGTGAACTGTGTTTCCTTTATTTTGACAGCGACATATTTAACTATCTGTCATAAGCACATACGTGTATATCCAAAGAGTTCGTAACAAATAGAAATCATGTTCAAGGTTTAATATACCTAGCTATAATTTAAATGCTAAAGTTATATATTATATTATTATTATTATATAATAAATGGTATGATTAGGTATAAGATGGAATAAGAACTTACCTGTGGTCAACAAATGTCCATAGCTCTTTGAGATTTTGTGATCCTTTGTAGATATTTGAGGTTTATATTTTATTTAGGGAACAAAAAAAGGAAGTATTAAAAGACAATCAAAGAAATTCAGGGTCGCTATATAGTAGGGAAATTCGGGTAGAGGTCGTAATAAAAAAATTTACTTAAAAGTTTAGTTGTTGTAATGCGAGCGAAAAGTGGTTGTAAAATAGCACGGAGCGTCTTTGTTAAGACTTAAAATTTCATATAACAATCGTAATGGGATACTTTGAGAGATATCTTTCAGTAATGCGTTACAAAGACATTGGCAGATATAGTGTAGTTATGATAATGACGTGATGAATATAAATTTTATTCAAAATCAAACACATTATCACACATGACAAAGTTTAAGGATTTTTGTACATTAATAGCCGAGACGCATACATTAGTGCAGGGTTATTCGAGGACCGGAAAAACAGTCGTGTTGATTTTTGCTTTGAAATTCATGGAAGATGTAGCTAGGGAAATGACATGAAGATTTGGAGAAATTTGAGTAACCGCGCAGTGACAGCACAGCGTACACATGATCTTGTAATAGCAAATATGTGGATAGAGAAATAGAAATAGAAGAGATCTTCGGAATAATACAAAAGAATGGAAAAATAAAATTTTATCTGCTATTCACTAATTAATTATTTGCAAGTAACCAAGGTTTGATGCAAATGGATTACGAAGGTTGTAGAAGATGGGGGTTGGAAATTACAAAGACAAAAGGGAATAAACATTACTATGTTCTTACTTGTACATTTGAAATTTAATTAGTAGATGTTAGTCATATTTCAGCAAACGTCGAACATATAAATATATTAAATACTTTGGTGGCTTATAGAAATATAAATAAATTACCATTTTATATCCTTGTAATCGGTAGGCTTGCGGAAATTTCAAAAAAAATTGGTCTATATCTTTCTAATCGATAATTTTCAGGAAAATAAATAATGGGTAGAAAATTACATTATTACTCAGTATACCTACATCGCAAGTTCTAGTTACGGGATACCACTAGTTTACTAGTTCTTCTGAGACCTAAACCTATTAAAAACTATTATTACCTAAACCTATTATTAGTCTTCACCTATCGTATGAGTATTCTAATTCACGGCGTGTCGTTAGTTTGGATGATAGATAACAATAGTCCGAGGAAAAGGGAAAATGGGGAAACCTGAGCACAAGGGTGTGTTGGACTGTTTATTATATTGTAGTGTCTACGGAGCTGCTAGTATTAGATTGTTATTATTGATAAGCGTAATCAATTGTAATTTATGGATTACATTAAAGAAAAGACCAAATAGTTAGAGATCAGGAAATAGGAATAAAAAAAGAGGGACATTCGTGTGTTTGACATTTGCGTATGATATTGACAACAAGCGATAGGTGGCGTTAATAAAAGGAAAAGGAAAGGTAAACAGAATATTGTTGCTAACTAAATAAACCGTCGTAGCGAGTTTCTTTTTATATTTATGAGTAGCATGTAGAGGGAGAATGAAGGATTATTGTAGGTATATCCTGTTGGAACTAAGTATCTAATATTGACTGATTACCATCATAATTAGTTAAGATTAATTTGTATTGAACAGGAAAGGGTTGATGCAGTTGTTCATGGAAAGTAATAATGTCACAAATATAGAAAGGTACCTATCATAGGGATACAGTATCATAATCATTATTAAACTAGGTTCAAAACCAAAAATTGAAATTAATAGCAGAAGTAAAATACTGTGCAGCTATTTCTAGAGTAACGTTTTGAGCAGTTATCTTTGAGTTGATATTTTGGTACCTATATAACTAAAAAAACTACTAGTATAGTATAGAAGGTACATAGATAGTTATGTAGACCACAATGGAAATGACATAAAAACATCATGTTTGGAGTATTGCGGTAGACAGTACATGTAAAAGCGAATGATTTGGTTAGAGTTAGAGAGGTTAGAGGTATGTCGAGTTCTTATTTTATTCAGACTGATCTACTCAGCTGATTTTGAAGATAATCTGCGCGCTAATGAAAATTATAGATGGAAAGACACAATTTTGCCTAAGCTGAATGCGTTGGTTTAGTAGGTTATAGTAAGGGTTTGTAAAAGCAGGAATTTTATTGTCGTTGATATATAATAATATAAGATATAATAGTAATCAGATAGTTTAGAGTTTTATAAAAATCGGTTCCGGGTATTGAATGATAATTAAATAATATTTAACATTATTATTGCAAAATGATTATTTCATGAAAAGTCGTGCATTTTGCAATTGTGAAAGTGAGTGATTCAAGCTTAGACAGAATAACCTATACAAGGTAAAAATTGTTGATAATGAGAAACAGAATTTTGAGGATTTACTTCCAATTACGTATATAAGAAACATTAGGAAAACAAAAAAAAAATAAAGATACCAAAGTACAGCAATATTTAATAAAACTTTATTACAATATTTAATAAAACATTATTATAATTAAACAAAGATGTTACAATCATTTAATAAAGAGCGGGCGTAAACCTCATCAGGGCGGGTTTTGTTACAGCTTTTCCTATTTTATTTTTGACATAGGTTTAAAAAAACTTATAATGTAAAGGGGCATATAGAAATAAAAGTCAGAAATTTCATTTGGTAAATACGATTTATTGTGAGAACTTATTCGTAGACTCCAGACAAAAGGATTGAAGGTTTATTTAGGCAGTATGCAGGGCAATGTAAGAGAAGAAAGATTTAAGCTATAATTAAAGGAATGGGAGGAGATGAATGGAATAAAGGGATCCCAGGGAGAGATGCGAGTGGCAGAGTTAGTATTGAATTTTATTGAGGGCCTCTATGAATCGACAATACCGACTGGAGTCGATTTGTTAAGTTTTGTTTTCAGTCAGACACACACTATTCAACGAATGATTTATGGAGTACAAATTGGAGATAGGGTTAGGTCAGAAGACACCACATCAGTATTTACAACTGAATTATTCCATAAAGAGTTCGTACTTTACAGGTAGCCAATGTTTAGCCATTACACTTACATTCACCGAGTTATTAGGCGGTTGCTTGTTTGGTTTGATTTGAAGAGGGATGTATCAGCCATGGAGAATTATTGCTTGTTAGCTATTAACGAGATCTGGAGTAATAAAGGGTGGCGTAGGTTCTACTCCACATACTCGATCCCAAACGAAAAATTGGTTTGGGTGGTAGCACGTACGCTGAATTATTCGAATTGATTAGGTGCACAATTTGGCACAATACTAGTTCCCTTTCGTTATTTCAGATTGTCCTTGTGAGAAGTCATTTTTACTCATGGAGGAGACATTAAGATCGGATATATCAACCCTTACAGTAAATTTATTTTTAACTCGGTCTTTTAAATACACTCCACTAGTGAGTTCACGTACTCACAATCTTGTTTGAAAATGAATTTTAACAAATTAGAATAAGCACACGTTCAGTTTTGGTGGGACTATATTTGTGAAGTTGAATATATGGAGGATGGGAAAATTTCCTTCGGTAAATTATGAGAACCTGCGTAAATTTTGGGGGTTGGCTGTAACGGAACAGGCTCTGGATGAGGATTCCGTCACGATTCACAAATATAGAGACATAAAAAGTATCTTGGTATGAGCAAATATTGATGAAATTTAGACAATCAAAAGTAGAAGAAACCGTTAATGTGTGATATTGAGATTAAGATGTTTAGTCGGGTGTTTCTTATAGCAAGACTATACTTATTGAAAATGATAAGCAGCATAGAATATTTAAACTAACAAGATATATGTATTAACCATATAAATCGATTGTTCAGATAGAACTGATAAGTTACTTCAAGTTAAAGGAAATGTTGAGTAATCCTTTAAATACATAAAAGTTACAAGCAAAATTAATAAAATTACCATGAAAATAAGCAGCATTGATATTTCTAACCATACAAAGTTATGTGAGAAACACATTTTCGTTGTGTGTCCGAGTATTTGAGTTTGCTTCATCAAAATGAACCCTAAAACAAATGAGTATTGACGCCGATCTGAAGCCGATAGAAAGGGCTTTGATTGGATCTACGTACCTCTGATCGGCGTCATACGAAATTCAAAATATGTGTTGTCATGAGCGGATTTTGATGAGAATTTGAAATTAGAATCGGAATGCGCTGGAGGGCAGAGATTGGCTGAGGTGGATCTGAAGCCGTTTTGACGCCGATAGAAAGGGCATTGATTGGATACCTATCGGCCTCAAATCGGCGTCACTGTCAAGTTTGAGAAAGTATATAAGCAGTAGAAAGACCGAGAAAATGCTTATTAAATTCTCGAACTTCCGTGAGGTAATATATTCTGCTACGGACATGGTTCCGGACGTGGGTTGGATACCTCACGGTGACAACTAAGATCCACCTCGATAGGGAACGCCCAATCCTTAGAGTTGGACACTTTTGGGAGCGAGCCAACAATCGCTTTAACCTATTGCAATGGGTACGATTAACTGCTCCTCACTTCGATTGGAAAGAATATTCCAGTGGAAGTGTCTTCTATTTATTATATGTATTTATTTCCTCTCATACTAGAACGTCGCTCTGCAGCCTTCCATAGCTTCGGCTATAGCGGTATAGTCGCGCGACTATTTCCGTGCGTGGAGTTGGACACCCTAGGGGCCATAGGTTCGATTCTCGGCTTGGCACCGAACTTTAGAGGCTAGTTAGGGATCAAACTTGAGCCATCCTATCAGGGGGATGAAAGCTCATGCGCAATTAACTTTGGGGGGTTTGTTGGGGATTTACACACACTTTAGCAGACTAGGAATTTATTTAGGACCGAAGTAGGTTTAGGAAACAGTATTTTTGTTTACCGGGATATACATTAACTTCGTAATGGTTCAATCGGGAGTAAATAAGTAAATTCACGCGTTAGTGGTGTCTACCACTAGAGACGTAGGATTCAATAATGAATTCGTCATATCAATACAATCTATTAGTATGCTAGACTTAGAAACTAAAGACTAACTACGAAATAAAAATGACTAAATAAATGTATTTTTAATCAGTATAAAGTAAGGAATACAGAAATATTTGCCTGCAAAGGAATATAGAAATATTAGTTCAAACGAAATGTAATGTATTTGTTGCAATAATATGTTATATATTTGCTAATGAATCGAGTTTGGGCTATATTGTCAACTTTGATCCTAGCATGAGAATGCGGTAATAAATTATAGCAATTGAATTATTTGCTGAAAGTATCAAATGTAATATTTAGAATCAAATGATAATTCATAATGATAAATAATAATATTAAGAAGAGATAAATAAGATTATAATCGCTTATAGACGCAAACTCTACATTTGGAAAACTACCAAACGGACTTAGTAAGGCCTTACTAATTTTGGGGTAAATAGAAGAGGTTCTTGGCATGATGGAGAACATTTGTGTCACAGTAAAGAGCAGCTCTTAATCCAGCATTCGAGTTGTAAGCCTTGAACATGCCAAGAATCCTACTTTCTAAATCATAATAAATCTAAAATTCTACGGCAAATCTAAAGAAATGAAACTAATTACTTACAATATGAAAATTAATGAAATATATTAAATCTTTAAATTGTAGAGATATCTATCATTAATTTACTCGGTAAAATAAAGCTAACTATTATAATAATCATCATAATCAATATATGCCTGCTTGTATTGAGCTAACCAATACAACAAAGATTCTGCTAACACTTAAGTATTTAAAATAATTGCTTTTCCTACAATGGTTCAATAGATGACATGTCATGTAAAACACTAGTAATCTAAGTATCGCAATCTCGTATAAAAAGGAGATTTATGTATGTGGTAAATCTTATCAAACTTGGTCAAGCAATGCAGCACCTTGAGAATTCTTGTAAACCACAAACAAGGGTCTAGAGATTTCTCTAAGTCACTGATATTATTTCCCATATATTGCTTTCAGTAAACAAGTAAATGATTAAACTTGAACAATTGAGCTATTCAGGGAATAGTGGCTGATAATATTTATCTAAAGGAATTGGATAATCAGCGTAGTAGTTACTGATCACAAGAGATTTCTAAAGCGCATATAAAGTGTATTTTTAGTTTAATTTCATATTTATTTCCTAGCAGGTTTCATAAACGAAACAAATAGTACATATTATAGAGACACTTAGTCTGCAAGAGATTATATTAATCTTATCAACAGCTAAATGCTCATAGCAACAAACATAAATCTATAAAGGAAGCTAGATATACATTTAACAGGTTTATAACTGTTATTAATAATTACGAATATCATGCGAATATCTGATATTATTTAAAGGAGTTGTTTATATATTATTTCACTAATCAAAACTGATTTATCAGATATAACAGGTATTTTTGCAAGCTAATAATTATATAGTAAAACTTGCAAATAACCTACTGTTTCTATGTTCTATGGTCAAATAACATAGATCTTAAATTCAGAAACTTATATTGATGATTAATATCTTCCACGATTAGAAGTCAAATCAAGTACATACGCTAGAAATCTAGGATCAGCTCAGTCAGTCAGTCTGTAAGAACTAAGTATTTGCAATCAAGTATGTTCATCGCAATTTTTCGTTTTCAGCTAGCAGTTCAGTAATGTAGTAGTAGGTTATCCATCGTAATATCAGAATACCTAGGCGTTGCTTTTGGTTTCTCTAGGCATCTATAGTTCTGAATAGTTTTCTCTGTTTCAATTCTTTCCGAAAAAAGCAAGGTTACAACAGCGGTACACAGTGTTAGGGTCCTCCTAGACTAGACGATTATTGGCCAAAAAAAACGATGTAGAATAAAAATTAAAATTGGGGGGGGGGGGGGGTTTGTTACAACGCGTAAGTCTCGCTATTGGTCGCTTATTTCGTGTGGCGCCCACTTATCTAGCTTTTTTATTATTCCGTATTGACTCAAATGCTTGAATGTTTTTTTGACACAGACTCTTAGGCCCGCAGCAAGGTCAGCCGTCGATTTTGTTGGATCCGCTTCCACTATCGCCTTCAATTCGTCGTTGTCGAGAATAGTTACCGGCCGACTGCGAGCCGACTTCTTCAACTCAAAATTTCCAGATTGTAAACTATTGGACTGAATTAATGTTTCGTACAGTTTGCGCAGTGGTATTTCCAAGTACGGTATAAATTCATTTTTCGAAAATTGTATAAATTTTCAGTTAATCTATTACGCCAAAAACTATCACAATTTCATAAAAATAGCACTTACTAAAAACATATAACCGAATTTGATGGTTTAGAAATTTTAAAAACAAATAATATCAATTGAGCATTTGGTGCGAGCTCTGTTAATGAAGTACATTGAGATAAATGTACTACGTGCGTTAATTACTTCAGCCGCTAAAATGGTAAAGTAGTAACAATAAACATACCTGTACAGTCTCAAACTTACGCCTTCAGAATATTAGGTGATCAGAATTTAATTTGTCAGACTAATATTAAAAACGCGAAAGTGTGAGTGAATGAGTATGTGAGTGAGTATGTTATTTTGTTACTTCTTCTACTAATTAATAAATATTAAACCATAAGGGCTGACTATTCAATTCAATTTAATTGAAATATGAATAATAACATTCTGTAGAAAAATTCTAATGTGTACAATGTGGGTCTACCACGAAAATTTGCGTAAGTGTAAAGTAATCTTATCGTTGACGTATACAGTCACACTTTAATTTATCCAGCACAACAGATACACAAAAAAATAATTATCATGTTCATTAGTATTTAATTAGAATATTTTTATCTTCTAGTATAGAAATGTAACTAAACTTGTTGTAATATTGTTCGTATAATTTTATTAAGTAACATTTATTTACTGTAGATTATAAGGTTGTGGAGGATTAGGACGGACAGACAGAACGAAGAACAAACGGGGGGACGTTGCACAAGTACCTCCCGAAGCATCCATGCCCCGAGAGGATATAGACACGGCACTGCACCAACCGCCACTATAATAAGTTTGTAGTAATAGGCCTATCTATGCCATTGAGTTAGAACTCAATGATCTATACCTATGAAATTGGAGATTTGTACCAAATCGTGTTAGGATCATTGTAATTTTTTTTTCACGTGCACTGTTTGAAACATATATGCCGCTGCCCTTACTACTCTACTCGTATAAATCCATGATTTCCCACTTTGATAAACCTTAGAAAAAACTATTACCTGACTTAGGTTAACTTAAAGTAACAAGGGATCTAACTTTTTGAGTAATGGTGAAAATATCAGAAAAATAAGTATTAGGGAACACTTTTCAGAGCGTGCTCGCCATACTCTTGGCAAGTTATTTAGATTGCTCCCACCCAATTAATTAAATATAACAGTATTTTTATCATAAAAGTACTAATTACAGTTTTAATTACTCAGATTCTTCATTATTCCAGTGATTGCCTTTTCTAAGTATCTACAGAGATCATTTCCAATCGTATACTAAACTGCAGTACAGCAATATTACTGCATTATACTTGGAATAACTCGGAATATCTGACACCATACGCGATGGTACCCACCAAGAAGGACTTTTTACCGGCTTATTACTCCGACAACACTTGATAAACAAATAGCGAATATTGCTACGTGACTTTTTAAGTTCAACCGGACAGATTTTTTTTACACAGACAGGACAGTTTAACCGGAAAGTTTGTGCGCATGTTAAATTTAATCTTGTAACATTACCTGCTCTCACCACTACATATGCATTATAAAGAAATAATGTTATAAAATCAATTCGTTTTAACTGATTACTGATTATAGATTTACAAAATATAGGTACGTAACGCGTCAAATACAATAAGGTTAAGATATGACAAAATAGTCACTAAATTAATGAATATCTTTTTTATACAAAATAAACAAACAAACTAATAAGCAGATAAATTTAGCAGTGAGTCGAGCACGAAAATCTACGAGTATTTAAGTGTAACGTTACCGTATCGTTTACGTATTCAGTACAAACTATGAGTTATCTGTGCCACTATTGTACTAGATAAATGACAGTTTGTACTAAATACGATAACGATGCGATTACGTTACACTTAAGCAGATATTCGTGATCGACCCACTGTAGTCAATCTTCAGTCACCATCAGGCAGTCAACATCGACTATGATCTGCCGATGTTCATCTCAACAGAATTTTCAAGCTACATTTCAAATTATAGTGGTCTATTATTTTGCTTATCAATAAACATTGTTTACAATAACTTTAATGACCCTGATGGTTTAAAATTTTTTATCAACCTTAGAAAAACAATTTCGATGCGTGTTTTTTACACCTGATAGTGATTGACCACTACCTATCTCATTTCATGGGCAGACATGATAAATACACAATTTGTATCATATAAGACCAAGGTCGTGTTCCTTTATGTAACGTAATCAATCGTGTCGTTCGCACACGTTCCGTTACAAACCCACGATCATCGTGAGCGAGCTCGATACGCCACCGATGACGTTAAAGATAACGCTCACGTCGCAACCACAACGCTCGCGGAAGGTCACTGCGAACTGTCACTGTCAAAACATCAAATATGTATAGGATTCTTTCGATTTTAGACAGAAAATTTGGCGCGCATTTCTCGACCCCGTTAGGTGTTCTATTCAGGTTGGGCATTAAAAGCATTGGAACCAAAGGGAACGCTTACCAGAACGCACCTCTAGAATAGCCACTGGCTCTCAAGGACAGCTGTCGGAACACACTGTTAGGTGTTAGCTAAAGATTTTCAAACTTTAGAGTGGTAGCTATCCAGGCGGACACCAGAAGTGCCTTACCATCATACTGCACCTTCGCCGAAAGCTCTATCCTAAGGGGATCGATCCCAGGCCACCTAATCCACGGCCGACCCATTGTTACCCCTTCGGCTATCATCGCATCAGTGGTTGTGGCATACTAAAAGTTAATGTACCAATAATTAATAGGCGATATACCTATTACAAACCTTAGTTTCAGTCGTAATCAACCCAATGATTCCAATCTTCCTTTTTCTCCGTTCTAATATAATATGAGACTTAAAAAGGCCTTGAAGCGAAGGTTCTTTGGATACATCCATGTTGGCTGCGAGCATTGGTGCTTTTAGAGTTCTGAGGTATGGTACCAGACCTTCTGGACCATCGTCGAACTCGTGGTTGCCTAGTGCCTGAAATATCCATTTTGTTCAAACAATTATGATTTTTTCAAGTTAGGGTGTTCTTTTTCGTCATTTACATTTTTATTTAAGTATTTTCTTAGCATAGTCAAACATTTCGTTTAAAATTGAAAACTTACTAGTGATTCAAAGTCAATACATGTAAATATATATTGATAATTGTCACTATATACGAGTATATATATATATATATATATATATATATATACCGTGTTACTGGTAATCAATTAGCATCCTATTAAGGGCATATTCTGTACATCAAAACAAACAACTTTTGTTCTAGAACTTCTCCCAAAACTAAACAAATTTCCCAGGAAAAAATGTTTAAGTATTTGTGATTCCCTCTTACACTTCATAACTCTACATCGCATCCACTTCATTCATCTACGTGTAGCCATGCATGTAGTTAACAGCGCGTCGTAGCGTAGCACAGCTACGACGACCTTGACTTGCCGCGTCTCAACCCCTTTCTTACGCTGCCGCCGCCCGCCCGCCCGCCGCCGGCCGGGGCTTGTCGGCATAGTTTTAATTATGTTTAGACAGGTCAAATTGATTTTTTAAGTTTTGTATGGAAGAAAAAAAACGAGCTTTTGAAAGTCGTAGAACAAAAGATGTTTGTATTGATGTACAGAATATGCTCTTAAAAGGATGCTAATTTATTACCAGTACCCCTGTATACATCTTAATATTTACGGGTTTCATAATAGAGAAATTAATTCACGAGGCCGATCTCGATATATATATATATTTGAAATATAAGTTTGGCATTAGTTGACGAGGCTGAAATGAAAATGATGTATAAATATTACTATGTATATTTATGAGGCTTTTTTATGTTATAAGGAGACGGGACAAGCACGAGTCCCACCTAATGTTAGGTGGCAACCTCTGCCTAGAACAGATGCAGTTCGTCACTTGTGAGAATCCTGAGGTTTTAAGTCTCTTGTGCCTGTAATTTCGCCGGCACAGCCCTACTATTCAAACCAGAACACAGTATTGCTAACTTCACGGTAGAACTATTGTATATAAAACTAATAGCATTTTAAAATTCTGGTATACTTATGTGTTGACTTATAACCGTTTCAGTTAATGCAAGAATTAAAATTTTATTAACTAAAACAGTTTCGAGCGAAACTTACATGAGCATCGTGTGGCAACATATTCATGAACTCCTGCGTGACGTTCCATTTGAACCAAGAATACCAGAAGGTACCCTGGAAGCTGTCTCCAGCGTTCACGAGTACAGCATCAGGTTTCTCCTCCAGCAGTTCTGTAATGACATGGTAGAGACGCGGGAAACCGCCGAGGCAGGATCCATTGTTATAACGGCAGGTGGAAGTTTGGAGACACGTTTCTTCGAATCTGTAAAATTACGAAGTTTTGAACTTATTTAGGGTGAATATCCAGAAGTTTGGAATTTCGAAGTGTATAGAAGGGTACAAGCACGGAGCTAGTAAGGGAGAAGTTTGGAATTATGTTGCATTTTACATGTGAATTCTTGTATTTACGTGTGGATTGATATCCCATTTTTGCTATAGTTCACCGTATCACTTTTGTTCATGCACGTAATGACAGCACAACTTGGCATTAATAAAATCGATGTTGGCACGACCGTGAACTAAGTGCGACTGGCGCGCCGAAATTTCAGATTTTAGCCAACAAGTTCTCCGGAACTTATTGCTGCGACACGTGTCACGCCTTCTCAACACATCCCCTCCCTTCCTAGAACCGTGGGTACAATATATAGTAATAATTAATTTAGGATTACTATCACGGAATTCGTATCTACAGAATACTAGTATCCGCTCGCGACTTCGTTCGCGTGGAGTTAGTTATCGCGATCTCTCGAAAACTACCCTTGTTGGATCGGGATAAAAGTAGCCTATGTGTTTATCCCGCGTACAAACAAACCGTCCACTTCAATTTTCATCCAAATGCGTTCAGCCGTATGAGCGTAATTGAGTATCAAACATCCAAACTTTCACATTTATAATATTTAAATCATCATTATCATAATTATCAGCCGGAAGACGTCCACTGCTGAACATATGCCTCGCCCATAGAACGCCACTTGGACTGGTTACTAGCTTCCTGCATCCAGCGATTCCCCGCGGTTCTGACGAGGTCATCGGTCGACCTAGCGGGGGCCGGTCTACACATTGTCTTCCGGTGCGTGGTCGGTACTCAACATTTAAATGTTTGCCGTATTTTGTTTAAATACTAAGGTTCTATACCTTACCTAGGTACCTTAAGAGCAAAAAAATATTTATTCCCTTTTTGCCCGTCTGACTGTCTGGCTGTTTAGTTACCTACCTTTTTCAACTAACTCTACGGTCTCTTGAATCGAAGCTATTAAAAATCAAATTTCTAAAGCAACCCAAACAACAGATACCGCCGTTAAACTGCATATTGTGTCAGGGCTAATTAGTATCTTAATTACAATCAAATGTTAATTAATCTCTAAAAAATGGCGGCTTTGTGTCACTTTTGTCAGCTAGTCATCAATTACCTAACAATTTTGCTTACTGGAGTTGTATATAGATATGTATTGTAAGTATATGATATAGAGCAGCCATTTTTCAAGATTTCCATCAACATTTGATTGTAACTCAAGATAAGAAATTGCCCTGCTCACCTAGAACTGTGACGGTAACGAAAGAGTTCCACCATAATTAATGAGAATACATAAAAATGGTAAAAAATTCTTTTGACGTAATTTTTTTTTTTTAACTTGTCATCACATCACACTTATATAAAATCTAAAGTTTGAGAGTGTGTTTGTATGTTTGTTACTTTTTGACGCTCAATCGGCTAGACCAACTTTGATGAAATTTGGTATCAAGGTAGATGAGGCACTGGATTAAAACAGGTTACTTTTCATCATCATGATCATTTATCACCACGCAGGTGGGGAAAAGCTAGTTAAATTTTAAAGTTAAGTCTAAATTTCGTTAGAAATATTCTTAGATCCGAATTTTCTTTTATTTTTTTGTCATGAACACATCAAAGACTTCTAATTCACCGAACGAGCGAAGCGTCTCTGCTTTAACTGGCCAAATCGACGTTCATCTGTCCGTACGTTTGTTAGGTTGTGTGTACGTTCTCCTGTAAGTACAGGTCGTATTTTTCTACATATCTTGACGAAACTTGATATGCATGTTCTAATATTCAATATGATATTATTTATCGTCAGCGATTTTTGAGTGGGGGGTACTTTTGCTAAAATGAGGAAGTTTGCTGCGGCGCTATTTACTGACCGATTTTGATTAAATTTAGTAAGTACAGACATTAGTTAGGTACCTGACTTTAAAGAGGAATTCCGAATATGAGCATAATTGGTGAAGCGGTTGCCGAGATAGGTGAAGTTTAAAAACAGGACGATTTTATTTTGTAATATTCGGCAAGAACATTTGGTACCAACTAAGTACTTACATACAAAAGTTTTGTAAAATTGGTCAAGATCTTGTCGAAATAAATAAATAAATTTCATTTTTTCTAAATTTCAATGACCTGCAAGATTGGTCAGACTGCGAAAAATTGCCGCTGATAAGACTGTGCTTGCAAGGTCTACTGTTCGCCGAACTAACTAGGCACCTACTAGTTTATATAACGTTGCAGCTGTTTATAATTTGTACTAGTAGGAAGCGCTCGCAGCGGAGCTTGAGTTGGCGATCATAACCGATGAACAAGTTAAGCAACACTTGCTGCGGTCAGGAGTTGGATGGGTGACCGCTAGTGGCATTATTCAATTGAGTGCTTCCGTGCTTCGGAGGGCACGTTAAGCCGCCGCTCCCGGTTGTTTGTCTTAGGACAACAGTCGTTAGGCTATGTCGAAGGCCTTCGGGCGGCCTGAAAACTTCGACATGGGTTGGCCACTAACCTATCCCCTAACCCGCACTGGGCCCGCGTGGTGGATTATGACCTAACTCCTCTCTCTGAGAGGAAGGCTCGAGTCCCAGCAGTGGGAACAAAATGGGCTGATTATGATGACTAGTAGGTAATATATATGTCAGGGTGTCTGCGCATACTGTGGGATTGTCGAGAGAGAATCAAGCAGGCAGCCAAGCATAAGATGTTGTGCAGAATCCTACTTTAAAAAAAAGATTTTCTAAGTTTTTTCTCAATTTTGCTTGCAGCCATTATGCCAGATGTACTTTTTTGTTGGCCTTACGATGATTCATATAACGTTTATTAATTTATATAAATAGTAGCTGCTCCCTTTGGTTTCACCCGCATGGATGTTGATGAAAAGTATCCTATATCCATCCCTGGGGTACAATTCTATCTCCTTGCCAAGTTTCATGGAGATTCGCTAAGCTGCTTAGGCTTGAAAGCGTAATAAAGACACAAACAAACAAAGTTACTATTACATTAATAATATTATACTTTCTCAAACATTGTTAGCAGGTTGTGTATTGAAATTCTCCTGAGTTTGACACATGTTCAAGTATTATTATTAACCGGCAAAACACTCGCCGGGCCCGCTGGGAGCTCGCAGACGCCGCTGCACACTCGCCCTAAAGGTGAGCATCGGACATCGGAGGTATTTGATCCTTAACGTGAGTGTTTTGCCGGTTAGTAATAATAATTGTTATAATTAATTAATTACTACTTCTTTTCTCAATCATAATAAGCCGAGTATTGCTTTACTAGGTGATATGCCTCTTGTGCACTGTCTTGGATGCTACCACCACTGAGCCAGATATTCTATCGCCAAGCAATAGGGTGTCAAGGGTACTGTAGAATGTTTTTTTGAGGGAACGAGACTCTTAAAACCAATGTCTCGGCGAGACAGGCGTAGTGAAATCCTAAGCATAACTACAGTCTAGGCTCTGGGTAGCGCTGCAACTGTCATGGACAAGAGTAATGTTTACTATCAGACGCACGATCTGCCTGTGTCGCTACTTAATTGGATATACAAAGTTAGCTTTCCCAGTTTCCCAATAGGTACATCCGAGATGCGATGACGAAACGGTGATCACGGCCGTCAAGCTCGACTGAACCGGTGACAAAGGATGTCCATGAACCAAGTCTTTACTGACATAGAGTCAATCTTGAGATAAAGTATGCTACATATCTGCAGTTCTATGCATCTAGTTATTGCCAGCCGCTTTCCGCAGGTCGTCATTATATGTTTGAACATTTTGTATATGTTCATACTTCCGCATTTCTTATTCGCTCGTCGAATTTTTCGAGTCGAGTCGCTAGTCGTATTTATCGATTTAAAAATGGACAAAAAGACTCAGTTGTCCCATATTTTTTATCATCGAACTACTGAGACGACAAAGTCTCATCAGTCATTATCGGACTTCTGATACTAAGCCGTCTTTCCACCTGGCCAGCACACAACATGGTCTGCATTCAAGAACACGAATCGTCTACTCCGCGAAGATGGTTCTTTAGCCCACGTTTTCTATATGGCTATATATAACATTTGATGTATCCTTGACTTTACTAATTTTATGACTAAAATATTTCTAAGATGTGATTTTGGTCATAGATATAAGTACCTAGAGGTAGGGCGAATTCTGCGACTTTAGTATAAAAATATATATTACATATCTTAATTATTAAACAAAAAGTAACTGCTGTTTCTACGTTCGAAGGCATATAATTAAATAATAATCAGCTCATTAAGTTCTCACTTCTAGGACAAGGGCAAGAGAATAATTAATATGGTGATTGAAATTCATTGGTGGATGATTTTCTGATTTGAAAAAACTACTTACGTGAAAATTATTATGTGAATGTTACCATATATATCAATAACTTACAAAGATATAAGCAAACATCGCAAACGCGCATGTATCTACGATTTTTTATAAGTTGTTAGGTCCCCTGAGAGTAGTGCTACTCCCATGGTGTCGCGACGTATCGCGAGTTCCGACTAGCTCCATCTATTGGTGAGTTGAAAGATTACTAATATTTTATACTGGCAATTTCTACAATGTGTTTGACATTTCATAGAACGTTTTCGCGCCATCGGCGTGCGGTTGTGCGATAAGCAATATTAACCTTTTTTAAGTGTGTACAGGTATCGGCGCGATGCGAGGCGATTGCATGTGCTCTCGAGTGTAAGGATGCGATATGAGGACTGGTGGCGCACATGATACGATGTGCGCACTGACGAATGACGAAGGATACGGTACAGAGACCGTAGTCGGTGAGTCAACCCAATTGTTCATTATTCTCTATTGCATCTGACCTGTATGTAACATTGAGTGATCTGAGGCAGTGGTAAGATTGCGACCATTTTTAGTAATAGCCGATGACCGGCATTGTGAAGTAATATAATGCACGTTGTGGCCATCGATGGCACCTAAGCGCACGTTCCAATATGCAGCCAGGAGACGTCCTTGGCTTTGCTCTGTGGGTGGTGCGGTTCCACCAGGATCTAGGGTTAAGCCCTGAGATCAGTAGTTGGAGGTTTGCCCAGCGTAGAGGCGCAGAGAAACCAGAAACTAGTTGGGAACGTGTGTGATTTGGAGGAAGGGCAGGCTGTAAGGGGTGTGTGGAGGCCTGTGGGGGGAAACCCCCAAATATGCGGGCTTCCTTCTGGGAGTCTCGCTAACGTGTGAGCCGGTGGGAGAGGTGAGGACGGGCCTGACTATCCCATACGGCTGGTGATCAGCGTATGCGTACCTGGTTTCCTATCCCAGGCGTGTTGGCCCTTACGGCAATGCTTGGGTGTCATGGAGCGTTTGCCACTGTATCAGAATCACTGTCAATGCGGATGACTCACTTTCCAACCTAACCTATTATACGTAATAGATTGGGTTGCATCCAATATATATATATATAATTATAAAACTATACTCTTGGCGTCACCGATATCCAGAGTTACTGTTTACCCCGGTTGTAGGGTGACGCCAAGACATGGTGGAGGTGCTGGGACCATTTTGAAGAAAATATACACATCAAGCAGCTCAAAGATGTAGTGAAGCTGTCCTACCTCCATGCTAGAAGGTGATGTGATGCCTAACAAGCAATAAAAGGGCTCAACATGACTAACAGCAATTATGCTATTGCCATCGGTATCCTTAAGGCACGCTTCAGTTCAAAGAAGAGAGTAGTTGATGCTCACTATACAGCCTTGAACACCTTGAAGAAAGCAAGCCATATTGTAAGTGATTGCAGACACACACTGGACCAAATTGAAAGACACCTTCGTGTCCTACAGTCTTTGGGAAAAAATTGTCACTTTAGAGTGACTATACTGATTTTCATTCAGATTCAGACCACTATGCTAAGGTTAATAATCTATTGCTGTGTAAGAATTATATGTAGGCATAGTTATTTAAAAGGTGTTTATAAAGTATAAACACTATACCATTTTTAATTAATGATAAATATTAATATTAACTATATTATTAAATAGCTATAAATTATCACATATCAAAGTCTGTGAAATATATAAACGGTGGTTCAAGATCGTTTAGTCACCACACTCGCAATATCACGGTGCAAGCGAGGTAGAAAATGTGTAAGGTGTCAAAAACGTAACTGCCAACTCGGTGTGTTAAATAGCTAAATTAGCGCAGTGCCGAAATGTAATACGGCTCTTAATCTAGTATTCGAATGTCTTGAAGTAAACAGCAGTATTTATAAGATATCATTGTTAAAATTATTAATAAAAATATTGAAATATTGCAACCAATATTATTTAGAAACCAGAAATTGTGTAATTATTAATTGGTATTTTTTACTAAAAAATCGCTCATATTTTGTCAATATAAATTATTCTGTGTAAGGCTGAATTTGGTTAAAGCAGTCGAACGAAACACTTAAGTATTTATTGCGGTTAATGTAAGTATATGTTTTAGAATCTGTTTAAAGTGTCGTTTTGAGAACTCACAGTATGTACTATTGGATATGTTTCCCAATCCCGTTTTTGAATCCATTCTCTACTAATAAACCTTCAATGTGGTAGATGACTAAAACTTGATTTTAAAAGGTCAACTTGAGGCTGGTGTTATAGTGCAAGTAGTACCAATGATGGGACCAGCCTCTCAGGCTACGCCTTCAGTACTTTACTTGCCTCACCATATGGTAAAGCAAAAAGGAATGAGGGGCCGGATCGTATATCATGCTTCTGCTAAACTTAAGGATCAGAAGAGTCTTAATGAATGGATGTATCGAGGTCCATCTATGCTGGAAGACTTATTGACATTGCTCTTGAAGTTCAGGACTGGAAGGGTTGGCATTGTAGCTGATGCCGAGAAGGCTTTTCTTCAGGTTGGAATCCAGAAAGAAGGCCGAGATTCCTTTGGGCAAAGTATCCTACTAAAGAACTGTATGAAGATAATTTGCCGCATCTAAGGTTTTGCAGAGTTCCATTTGGAATAATCTCGAGTACTTTCTTATTGACAGCCACAATCCGAAACCATATGGCAAAAACCAATCCAGCTCTTCTGAAGGACACATTGCAGATAGATGCTATGTTGATAATCTGGCAACAGTAGCAGAGTCAACTGAAAAGGCAATACAGCTTTATCACAGCACCAGCGATGTGTTTGACGAGCTCTCAATGAACATTCGAGAATGGTCATCAAATGACCATGAGTTTCTCACCACAATACCTGAATAACATCGTTCAAACGGAAAGCAGGCAATGAAAGTATTAGGTTTGACATGGAACTTAGAAGATGACTGTTAGTTAAGTTAAATCTTAGTTACAGTATCTTTGACTCTGGTAATATTGAAAAGACTACGAACAAAAGGGGTGTCTTGAGAACACTTGCATCAATCTATGACCCTTGTGGATTTGCAGCACCTTTAGTATTGCCAGCTAAGATGCTTTTACAAGAACTCTGGAAGAAGAAGATGAAATGAGAAAGTATGATTATAATTGAAGTATGTGTCCAGTGCTCTTGGCATGGATATTAGAAGCAGTACCTATGGACAGGCAGTCTCATCGCTCTCAGCTGGATAAAGTCAAACAAACTCCTTCCTCCGTTTGTTCAGAGATGTGTTGATGAAATTAGATCAAATGGAAGGGTTGAATCACGGTATGTTAACATGAATTTGAATCCAGCTGACCTTGCAACCAGACCAGAACAGTGGCTAAAGAAAAAGGACTTATGGTTGAATGTACCTGGTTTTTTATTAAAAAAAAAAGGAATGTTGGCCATGTGAACCAAATATAGACCGAGTCTCAGCCTGCGCCGCTGGGGTGGCTCTGGACGATGACTGTCCAGATGTACTCAGTGAAGAGGAGATGGATTAGCAGGACGAACACAGTACTACTGAAGTATTTGTTCCTGACAATGTGCCCAGTGCTGAGGATAATAATGTAGATATAAAGCCATTACAAAGTCAAGATTTTCCTGATGAAATAGTGGAAAAGGTAACTTATTTGTCCAGGAATTTGGGTTTCTATCTGGATGTAGATGGTATACTCAGTCGCGGTCGTGTGGGGAACACTACATGGTCATATGAGATGAAGCACCCTATTCTAATACCTAATGATTGTGAGTTTACGAACAAGATCATTCAAGATATACACGAGAGGAATTACCATGTAGGTGTCCCACATACACTGAGTATTATTAGGCAACAATACTGGATACCTGAAGGCAAAGCTCAGGTACAAAAGGTTTTGAAGAAGTGTGTACGCTGTGTCAAGCATGGTGGTGGCCCTTAAAAACTACCGGTGCAGGCACCTGCATTACCTGCTCAGCGAGTCAACTACACTGCAGCGTTTACATACACCGGTATGGATTATTTTGGCCCACTGTTTGTAAGGACGGCGAGTGGTATAGAAAAGCGATGGGCATGTCTCTTTACTTGCCTTGCTATACGAGCTGTACACATGGAGATTGTCAAGGACCTGACAGCACAGGAATGTTTACTTCCTTCATCATGTCGTGGCCTGCCAAAGACTGTTGTATCTGACAATGCGACACAGTTCAAGTTGACAGCAGAGGTATTGACTAACCCATACAGTACTGAAAATAGTATAAGTTGGAAATTCATACCCCAACTAGCACCATGGCATGGAGGCTTCTATGAAAGATTGGTTGGACTTGTGAAACACTGCTTGAAGCGCACCCTTGAGAAACACCTACTGACTGATACTCAATAAGCCACAGTCATCAAAGAAGTTGAGGCAGTAGTGAACAGTCGATCATTGACACATGTGGGTTCAGAGCCTGAAAGTGTACTCAGACCATCTGACTTCCTGTCCCTAGGAAGATACATTACTGTTGAACCTGCGAACCAAATAAGCGGGCAAGAAATGACAGCCATAAAGCTAGACCTGATAGAGGACTGGAAGAGAGGTCAGAAAATACTGGAAGAGCTAAAACGTATGTTCACTACCATCTACATCCTAGGATCTGATGGTGAATGTCTAGTCGCTAAGGTTTGAGTGGGTGAAACTGACTTCACAAGATCTATTGGGCACTTGTATCCTCTGGAGATTGAGAAGGACGACAGTGGTATACTCATTGGTGAAGTACAATATCGCCGTGAAGAAAATACAGCAAATATAACTGATGTAGAGCTAGATCTTCAAGATGTAGACCTAGCTCTTCAAGACGTAGAGAAGATTGGTGTTGTCCCAGCATGCAATCAAACTATGACAAGTCCAATGCCCCAAGATCTTGTCATAAGCCAGCCTATGCAAGCTAGCCATGATATCACTGAAGTTCTGACTGGTGACGAGCAGGAGAATCCAGAGGATTCAGCACTCTCGTCTAGTCACGAGGATGTCGAGATGGCTGAAGAGATACAAGGACCCTCATTTGAAGAGTGTGTAGAGACACAAGATTCAAGAGGGTCAAGAGGGCAGCTGCCATTCAGGCAAGACAGAAGATTGCTGAATGGACTAGACAGCTGGCTGCTCTATTTTAATTTTTCTGGCGCCGTCGGGAGTGTCGCGACGTATCGCGAGTTCCGACTAGCTCCATCTATTGGTGAGTTGAAAGATTACTAATATTTTATACTGGCAATTTCTACAATGTGTTTAACATTTCATAGAACGTTTTCGCGCCTTCGGCGTGCGGTTGTGCGATAAGCAATATTAACCTTTTTTAAGTGTGTACAGGTATCGGCGCGATGCGAGGCGATTGCATGTGCTCTCGAGTGTAAGGATGCGATATGAGGACTGGTGGCGCACATGATACGATGTGCGCACTGACGAATGACGAAGGATACGGTACAGAGACCGTAGTCGGTGAGTCAACCCAATTGTTCATTATTCTCTATTGCATCTGACCTGTATGTAACATTGAGTGATCTGAGGCAGTGGTAAGATTGCGACCATTTGTAGTAATAACCGATGACCGGCATTGTGAAGTAATATAATGCACGTTGTGGCCATCGATGGCATCTAAGCGCACGTTCCAATATGCAGCCAGGAGACGTCCTTGGCTTTGCTCTGTGGGTGGTGCGGTTCCACCAGGATCTAGGGTTAAGCCCTGAGATCAGTAGTTGGAGGTTTGCCCAGCGTAGAGGCGCAGGGAAACCAGAAACTAGTTGGGAACGTGTGTGATTTGGAGGAAGGGCAGGCTGTAAGGGGTGTGTGGAGGCCTGTGGGGGGAAACCCCCAAATATGCGGGCTTCCTTCTGGGAGTCTCGCTAACGTGTGAGCCGGTGGGAGAGGTGAGGACGGGCCTGACTATCCCATACGGCTGGTGATCAGCGTATGCGTACCTGGTTTCCTATCCCAGGCGTGTTGGCCCTTACGGCAATGCTTGGGTGTCATGGAGCGTTTGCCACTGTATCAGAATCACTGTCAATGCGGATGACTGACTTTCCAACCTAACCTATTATACGTAATAGATTGGGTTGCATCCAATATATATATATAATTATAAAACTATACTCTTGGCGTCACCGATATCCAGAGTTACTGTTTACCCCGGTTGTAGGGTGACGCCAAGACACATGGTGCTCGAAAAACTGCGACGTTCTGGCTCTTGTTTCAGTTTTTTTGATAAAAGTACCTTAAGGAAGTTTTTCAGGTATAATTGTTGCGTACTTTTTTAAGTTTAGTTTTTTTTACAATTTAAGCCCAGCATGAGCTCGTTAAGTCTATTAGTTGCAGAGATACAGCTAGTCAAACATGGGCAATTTTTTTTCCAAAAAGTGGAAAATTGACGGTAGGGTCATTTGCCAAGACTAAAGTAAGATTTGCTGGCTAAAGTAATGGTCCTAGTGAGAAGCCATGCGAAAAGAATTTATAGAGAGTTTAATTAGATATAAATTAAAATTCAAAAGTAGTGCCTCTAGGGCTCTAGGCCTCAAAATTTCCTAAACTATTTAAAAAAGAAAAATACTCGGTTTTGGATACATGATGAAAACGTTCTACTGAATAGCGTTGGTACTTGGTATGTATTTCTTTATAAAAACGTGCAACAATGTGAATTTGACATTTTAGATGTAACATGGCTTTAGATAAATTTACACTTCAAATAAACAGAGAAATTTCACTATAAATACTAAGCACAACGACAATTTACACTTTCACCCTTTTGGACGGGCCGGGTCTCACCCAGTCTGGATCATTGGGGGGCGAGAGGGGAAGGAGGGACAACCTTTTTGGAGGTGGAGGCAGGACGTCATATATGCTGTTGGGTTTTTCAAATCCTCGTCCGGGACGATAGAAGTGACGTTGTTGCAATTTTGCCCTGCCTTTGCATTTGCATGACCCTAAGCACCCTTTTTGTATATGCAAGCCACCATTCTAGGCAAGGTCTCAGGAGCGGGCTCTCTGCGCATTGTGACGGGCATGACCTTGATTGCTGGTGGCCCATCCCCAGTCACACGGGTTTTTTCACCCCCTAACCATTTTTGTACCTGCTGGTAGGTCCTCTACGAATTATATTTTGCACCTTCTGTGGTGGACGGGAGGCGGACAAGGTTAGCTTTGGCCGATGCTCCTGATTTTACAAATGCTGTGTATATAGCTGTATCGCATGGTGTTCAACGTTCCTTCCTCTTCCCCATAAAAGTTCATCAAAGTCGTTTCGCCAGCATTTGATACTTCTTCCTTCCTTAAATTTTCTAAAATTTGTTTTATTATAACTTTTATCTAGTCTCTTCATTAGTTCAGCGGTACGTGTCTTGGCAAATGACCCTACACATGATTTATCACTTTTTAGAAAAAATATACTATCTTTGACTAGCTGTATCACCGGAACCAATGGATCCAGAGTGCTCGAATTGGGTTCAAATGGTAGCAAATTTAGTTTGCTTAACAAAGGTGTAGATCAAAGATACCTGAAAAACGCTTGCCACAAGTACATTTTTAAGCAGTAACAAGAGCCAGAAATTCGCAGTTTTTTTAGCACCACTTGAGTAGCACAAGGTGTTCGGTATAAACTACTCTTAAGGGACCTAACAACATATAAAAAATCGTAGACGTACAACCCGGTCAGAATATCTGTGCACCTCGCTGGAATGCGGCGCCTCTCCCGCTTCCCCTGTCACCTCTCCGCGCACTCCCCGGTGCGACAGTACGGTTAGCATCTTCGTTGCCAATACACGTACCGATAATTTTGATATTTTCGCTTTGTTGTTGTTTTGTTTTTAATATTTATTGTTAAGTTTAGACTGTTTACTGTTAAGTTTGGACTGGTTTGGTTGTTATTAAAATTGTTGTAGCTGTTAAACTGAAGTCATGGGAAAAACAATAGACAGCGAATCAAGAAATTTAATCTTGAAAGTGCTCAAGTTTTTTGAATCTGAGAAAGCAAATAATTTATAGTGACTGAGTTTAATAATAATTTTTTTTTGTAATCAAAATTATTGTTTTTTAATAACAAACCCTTCATCAATAATAAATTGATTTGAAAAGGTTAGTAATTTTTTTTTACCTCCACATTTCTCGAAAAAACTTTTTTTCACACCGTACCCAGACGGCCGATATGACGTCACGAGGTCAGGTGCACAGATATTGTGACCGGGTTGTACATGCGCGTTTGCGATGTTTGTCTTTTATTGTGTCGAAAAATGAGTGGCTTGCAGGTGAATAATCTTAGAGTAAAACTCGATGAGTATAGATAGGTACCTACATATACACCGTGTAACAAAAGGTGTTGTATACCTGAAAGGTTCATAATTAAGTCAGGATTAAAATGGCAAAGGGTCAAAATTGAAATAGCTTATAATTTTTTTACTATAAAGTTTAAAAAAATATTCGAACTTTTTGGACAGCCCTAAAAGACATGCCTATTCTTGGAGTTCTCGTTGAAGACAATGTGCTCTGCAATCCCCACTCCGCCTATTCATTCACATCTTTTACCCTACCCTGTATGCGCTGTGTATGCTCATCTATGCTATGGAGGTCATTTCCGTCTTTGGTATACTGATTATTAGAAAAACTTTCGTAACTCATATAACTCGAAATTTTCCCAATTGTATGCAAGCTTCTGCGTGTGTGGTTTTAGTATTACTACACCTTATTGTTACACGCTGTATAGTTAGGAAGGTAATAAGTTTATCATTTCATGTAGTCGTGGGCATCACATTGAAGATTGATCTTGATTGTAAAGGCGGAAACGGCATAAAGGCCTTAGGTACTTGAACAATACGTGTTTAATCCGTCAGTTCAGATAACTCGGGACGGTTCAGATAAGTGAATAAGTGCTCAAGGAAATAAGTTGATAATACCTTGTCGTCGTGAAACTATTTCTGTGATAAAGATAAAGTTCTTCATGATCTACATACGTGGGACTGGTACATGTGGTGGCTCTCTTACTCTGTCCTAACTGTCGGCAAAGTAAGTAAATAGGAGCCGCGCGCTCCAAGTAGGTACTTTGCTGTCGGCCAAAAATTTCAGTAACTTTTTAATGATTGTAAACTATTGAATTGGTCATACTTATCATTATTTAGTGAAGAAGGCACAGATACTTTAGATAAAAGTTGCTGCCTCATCTATATACTTATATGAAAATGAACCCCTATTTCTCCTGGTCACACTATAACTTGAGACGGCTTTACCGATTTCATTAATTTTTTTATATTTTCTAATACTTCGCAGATGGTTCTTACATTAAAAAATATATTAAGAAAATATGGGAGGTTATGGCGAGGCCGAAGGCGTAGCCTACCATGCGAACGAAGTCACGGGCATTCGCTAGTATAACTATAAAAAGATTTATGCCCGATATTACTAACATTTCTTAAAATTGTATTTTAATGTACGAGTACTTATAGGTAAGTAACTATTGTTTGTATGCAGTTGAACTAGCATGTACCCATTTCATGTAATGAGTATGATTTGAGCGTTTAGATTTTTAGTTTTTACCTGCGGACGGAACGGTGTATTAGTTTAATGTAGTTAATTAAGTACTGCTTCAAAGAACACATGAATATAGTCAAATAGACAATAAGAAAAGTGTTACTGGACACATTCTTACGTAAAGTGAATATAGCAGTTTAGGATAGAATATAATTACTTATTAGCCTTTTTAGGCTAGATTGTAATATCAATAGGGTGCATAATATTTGTAAGTATGTATAGGTATAGGTATAATGTATAGGTAAAAAAAAAAACGTATCATTTACTTCCCCTGAACCGTCGTTTTAAACCAGCATAACAATGAGTTTGCTGTGGTGTCTGGTGCAGTGACAGTTGATGGAATAACGCTGTTTTTTACATAACCTATACCTAATTTAATAAAGGACTAGAGGCCAAAGTCTCTAATTGGAAGAAAAATAAAAAGTGTGGGTCAAAAGACGTAATATTACCTTCTGAATAAGCCAATAATGTTTTTGAAAAAAATCTCTGTACGTTCACGCATAACTTAAAAACTACAGAACAGATTTCGATAAAATTCGATATATGGATAGAATAGAGCCTGGAGCTCCCAACTATAAGCTTTTTATCTTAATCCGTCACATAAATCCAAGATGTCAGCTTGATCTTTCTACGCTATACGGTCTCATATAAAACTAAGGTCTCGATTGACTGGTCGTCGCGCATGAACTTCTATGGTACGGCTAAAAACCTACGCTATAACACAATCTTATATATACTTTAGATGTAAGTAATTACCCTGGAAATTGTTTCGCGCAATTTCTATATATACTAATATTATAAAGAGGAAAGATTTGTATGTATGTTTGTAACGAATTGGCTCAAAAAGTACTGGACCGATTTCAAAAACTCTTTCACCATTGGAAAGCTACATTCACCCTGAGTAACATAGGCTATATAAAATTCATCATCATCATCCATCACCGCGCGGGTGAATCTGCGGAGAGCAGCTAGTAGATTATAAAGGGCTAACCCCAAAAACTTTATGTTCAGTTGCTCTATGAAGAGCTTTGCTCAGATAGGTATACAGTTGCGGCAATTTTGACCAAAATTAGTAGTTCAACATGTGCATTTAGTGCATATTCTACCGACTTCCAAAAAGGAGGAGGTCCTCAATTCGACTGTATTTTTTTATTTTTTTTACCTCATAACTTTAGACTGGGTGAACCGATTCTCAAAATTCTTTTTTTTTGTTAAAAAGCTGGTGCTTCCCGTGTGGTCCCATTTGTCAACAGGTTCAACATGTTGAACCACTTATTTTTGAACACGTTACGAACAGTCGATTCGTATTGATTTACACGCGTATGCGTTATTGGTAAGAACCGCGTTCAACGTGAACGACTTGTGAGGGCTTTCGTTTTCAAGTAATAATAGTTACATAACCTCCCTCAATAAATGTATATATTGTGAGTGTTGGTACCAAGGATTATTAATAATAAGGCTTGGTGGGTACGCTTATATTACCGATAATACGAATTAGTGCATCATGGATTGCAACATAAGTCATCTATACTAATAATAATAATATTACAAAGAGGAAATGTTCGTATGTTTGAATTTTTAGGTAACGAATAAACATAAAAACTACTAGAGCAATTCAAAATATTCTTCTGCCTGACAGCTGTGTAGCTGCAGCTAATAACAATAAATGTAACATAGGTTATATTATATTTTCAAAAAAGGTAGGGATCCGTACGAAAACTTCCATAATGTAACCCAAGGTGTGCACAAAATACCAAAAAAAAAACATCCTTAAATGGCGAACGCTGCGGAAACTATTGACAATAGAGCAAAGTGGTGTACTGCAATTTTATATAAAACATCAATATCTATAATAAACTCTGCCATACCATATGTCTTACTATTACAGTTATGCCGAAAAATTCTTAAATCGTGAACGCTGCGGAAACTATTGACAATAGAGCAAAGTGATGTACTGCAGTTTTAAAGAAAACATCAATATCTATAATAAAATCTGCCATACCATGTCTTACTATTACAGTTATTCCAAAAAAATCTTAAAACGTGAAAGTTGCGGAAAATATTGACAATAGAGCAATGTGATGTACTGCAGTTTTAAAGAAAATAGCATATATAAACCATATTATGTCGTACCATTACAACTATGCCGAAAAATTCTTTTATCTTGTTTATGTAATTTATGAAATTTGGCATGGAGGTAGATGAGGCGCTGGATTAACATATAGGATAGGTACTTTTCATCATCATCATCATACATCGCTACGCGGGTGGAAAAGCGTAATATTTTTGGGCACAGCATAGACAACATAATAAGATCTCTGCCTACGCCAAGATCGTAATGATGACAGTTCTATCAAAGTTTGTATCAGTTTCTGATACCTAAGTCAAAAGCACGCTATCATTTTGATAGCTCGATACACTAGACGTGCTCGGCGACAGTCAACGGTGATGAAATGTAACACAAATACCGTCAAGGGTGATGAAATGTGTGTATCCAATTTACGCTTCTCAGGAATATTTCCCATGATAGTCTGCAGGAGAGAATACCGTTCATGCCGTAGAACATGTCCGAGGTAGGCGATAGGTACTATAAGTTTTTTCAGTGATAAATTTTATATTTGTACGTTCGTAAGTCATGTATCTTATTATTAATATTTACTGATTGATATACTGATATACTTAGTATTTAAATTTACTCATTTAATACTATTATTATTTTTTTAGTTTGTCCATGTACATACTTTATGACATTTTTGGTATAAAGGTAGTATTTCACCACACTTTTAATACCAGAAATACAAATAGGATAGCTGTACCTAGTTTTAGAATTTGTTTAGTTGCGAAGACTAATAAGTTATTCCTAGGAAATTGTGTGCGTTTTTACAATAAAATCCCAAAGCACATAACTGAGCTCACAGAGGGCAAATACAAGTTGACTGTAAAAAACGTTTTAATAAAAAAAGCTTACTATAAAGTTCGACATTATATAAAAGATAAAGATGCTTGGAATACTCCACTTCTGGCAAGCTGTCTCTCTGCCACCCATAAAATGTAATATTTGTAGTACCTAAGTAGAAACATTGTAAACATCCATATAAAAAGAATGGCCCCGAGTTTCTTGCCGCTTCTTCTCGGTGGGTTCTATATATTTTGGAACGCGGCGGTAGAGTCTTTAAAGTACATTATAATGAAAAGTTGACGTTCATAAGTGCGTCTTTGGTGCCTAAATTGAATAAATGATTTTGACTTTGACTTTGACTTTATTCTAATGGCCTTGGAGATGATAATAAGCTACTCGAAATACTAATGCTGCGTAGACGTAGTCGTGGGCACCAACTAGTATTTAATATTTTGACATTCGCTAATAGCGTCACCAAGCGTGTATCATACAGAGCAGTCAGTCATCTTAACAATATTTTAAATGTGAAAGTGATTGTGTTTTTGGTTGTTACGCTTTCACGCCTTAACTGTTGAACGGATCGCAAAGATTAGAATAGAAAAGAATGATTTATTTGTGGGACATATTGGTATGTATACCTGCACTTACAAAAGCATATACAGGATGGTAGGTACCTATAATCATATTTTGACTCTACAACATATTACTTATGTCCTTGCCTTGTTTCGACGTACAAATATTATAAAAGTCAAATTATTCTAATGAATAATATGACTGATTGTCAAACTATTACATTACATTGTGACATCAAACTTAATTCATTGCATTCAGTTTCTTAGCTTAAGAATAAGCTCTAAGAATTAAGTTTCATGTCATACCTAATTGTCACTTAAAAATTCAGTTACAATGGTCAACAAGTAATTTGTTTTTAAACTAGTTATTATTTAATTACCTATCTGATACATTTTGGATGATTATTTTATTGTATAATATTGGTGCCATGCCATATTAAAAACACTTTTAAATATGTCTCACTCAGCACAGTTTTAGAGCTACATATAGGTAACTACGCACACTTAGGTAACGTCTCGTCTGCTACGAGTAGATGTCAGAAGATTCTTAAGAGAATAGAAGAATAGAAGAGAAGATAGGTAGGTACTAAATCAGTCTAGGTAGTTTTTTTACAAAAGTATCTACTTCAAAATTTGACCTGACAATGATGAGAATGTAAGCAATATAAATAACCTAGCAAACTATGTTTAAGAAAGTATGCCTGACCTGACAGCTATCGGTTTCCTTTGCGCTTTGAATATAACCTTTTTATCGGTAGAGTTGCCCCAAAAGATAATCCCACAACGAAGAATCGACGCAACCATTTTTTATTACCTATGCTGTTATCACAGATTACATCCCGGGGATGGACATAAGGTAGGTACTTTTTATCTCCATCAGCACACGGGTGAAGTCGCGGGGAGCAGCCAGTAATTAATAAATCAGTACGATCATAATTTTCTTAAACGTCTATAACAAAGCAAAGTGCTTACCTTGCATGGAAATCATTGTAATGAATTAGTTCCAGCCTGTAAAGTCCTTCAGACGGCAAAGTAAAACTGCATACACCACTGCATATATATAATATTATAATTAATCGATTCATTACAAAATCGATTGTTAAAACTTTTATAAACACTGGTCATAAGATTTATAAATAAGTATTTTTCAACTTTTACTTTTGCACGAAGTTTACGCGGGAAGTTTCTCGCACGCCGTCTCTCTTTCAAGGCAAGAGTCGATTGACTGACAAATAACTCTTCTGTGTGTCGGCAAAGTAGTCCAGTCAAATTAGGTAGGCAATATTTTGCAAGAGTCGAAATAATTCGCGATAGTGGGTTTTTTATTTTATTATGGTTCCATATGATTTAAGAATCATGTCTACCAACAGAAAAAATTTAAAAAAATGCATAACTTCCTTCAGGAAAGTGTAGAGAACACTATATTTTTATACTAGGTATAGTTAAAGTATTATAAACTAACATCTCACTAAGTATTTTTGTAATATAATTACTGAAGATCTCTGAAAAAAAATGTTTAATAGGGATAATATTTTTTTTCTTACCACCTGCTCGAAAATGTCCAATTACTTATCACGCAATATCAACGTAAAGCAAGGCATTACGTCCCCGGGCTTGTAATGTATGAAACTCCCATGGGTGTAAAGTGATTTTGATTTTGAACGTTAATTGTAGGAAAACTCATAGTACGGAGACAGCATACAGAAAAAAAAGGATAAAGGCGCGATTGTACTATAGGGAGTGTGATTGTTGTGCGCCGCGTTGCTACGGGCACGGTAACATTATGTATATATTACCGATATGGTAATATATAGATATAGATATATTGATAATATTATATATAATATTTTAATGTGCTATGGGTCACGCGCGGCCCCTCTGTGCATTCATAGTTCAAATTACTTGCCGCGGTCAGCGTTTTGGTGTTATTTTAACAACTTCAATAAAACGTGTAATTTTTAACTTGGTGCATGTAACTGTGCCGAAATATCGGAAGCTGCAAAAGCATCGTAATCGTTGTCTACATCTCGTGAGTACTAATTATAACCTAGTTAACAACGGCGAATGTCTAAAACAATGTTTTGTGTGGAACAACAAAGTGGGAAACACTTTCCAAAAAATGTTACTTCCAAAAATATTAATCTGTCCCTCTATAACGGGACAAATGTGATCAATTTGAATATTAACTATTAATTTATTTACTTTTAACTGCTTAAATTACTGCTTTTTTTAAAGATCCGAGTTTTTATTGTCTCGCAGTAGGTATGAAAAGTAGAGCATGCAACTCGAGGATAAAGCCTGTCTTCGTCTTGGGCGGCTTTAAACCCTCGCTTCACTCAAGACTCCCTCGGTTCGCTCGGGAACTACATTTTAATCCCCTCGCTGCGCTCATTAACTCTAAGTCCCCATTACACTCAGAGTTCAATATACCGCCCGTGACGTAAGACACTGCTTTACTCCCTCGGTGCATAATCTACTATTTAAATAATTGGGGTTCAAGGAAAGGTATGACAAATGGTGCAAATTGACACAATTATCACTGAAAAAAGCCAGAATGTATAGAAAAAAAAAATAAAAAAAGCAATTCATATTACATTACATTAATATCATATTACAAATCGCGTTTTTCACTGCAGGTACCTACATAATTAAATAAATGTGTATATATTTATTCCGCAATCGCCCGCGGCGCTGTGCCGTTTTATAGGTAATTTAACATGTTTTGTTTTTAACCGACTTCAAAAAAGGAGGTTTCTCAATTCGACCGTATATGTATGTATATATATTTTATGTGTGTTCGCTGATAACTTCGGGATTTATAAACCAATTTTGAAGATTATTTTTATGTTTGGTATAGAGTAGGTATACATCCGAGGTGGTCCCATATAAATTTCATCAAATTCAGCCAGGCTGTTTTGAGTTATACTTCAATAACTAAAAAGTGTTTCACCTATCTTGATGATATCATCATTGACGGTGTGTTTGACTGGACAAAAGGTACATAGTCTCGAACTGTAGACAGTGCATTTCTATTGTCTGTCTATTCTCAAACTGACAATGTAGCAGTAAAATAATTAAGATAGCAGCTAAGGGCGCTTTGAAGGTGCCCAAAGCACCGGTTACGGTTATGACGTAAGTAATGATGCTGAATGACTGTTTCAATTCAATTTGACCAAAATCTGACCCGTAATAATTGCAAATTTAGGAAAATATATAATAATCAAATTCATTGAGAGCCTTGTTACATACGTTTTTTCCCGCCATCTCCTATCTCGTCTTATTTTTAGTCTTTAGTATCACATAAACATAATGTTGATATAGCATAGCTTGTTTTATCAGTTTTATTTGCAGCAAATATTAGGTCTTTCTATATAAAATTGGCGTTTTGTATGGCAAAAGTATGAAGAAAAATATATGCAATTAAATATTAATTAATCACAGCATGTATTTTTATTAGTTGGACTGTAATCGTTAATGCGTTAACATTTACGTGTAAATAAAGTGTGATCTATCTATCTATCTATCTATGTGCCATTATTATCTATGCAATTTCGCCATTTTATAAGTAATCTTGATTTCATTGCTGCAGTTCCATCACTTGTGACGAAATGCATCTGTTATCGGTAGAAGTTGCCGCTTAATACCAGGTGGGTATCGTTCTTGTTCTTAATGACATACAAAACATATAATAAGCTAATGGAAAAATAGATTACAAAAACCCTAAAGTCCTTCGGGCCAATTTCTCGTGAAAACTTTGTAAAGATTCATCATCATTATACATTATCAGCTGGAAGACGTCCACTGCTGAACATATGCCTCCCCCATAGAACGTCACTTGGACCGGCTACACGCTTCCTGCATCCAGCGATTCCCCGCGGTTTTGACGAGGTCGTCGGTCCACCTAACCGGGGACCGACCTTCACATCGTCTGGTGCGTGGTCGCCACTCGAGAACCCTTCTTCCCCATCGGTTATCAGTTCTGCGAGCGATGTGGCCTGCCCATTGCCACTTAAACTTGCTAATTTTGAGAGCTATGTCAATGACCTTAGTTCTCCTACGGATCTCCTCATTTCGGATCTTATCACACAGGGAAACCCCAAGTATAGCCCTCTCCATTGCTCGTTGAGCGACATTAAGCTTGTTAATGAGGACCACAGTAAGGGGACCACCCCTTACTGTGGGCCTCATTAACATTAGTCTCAGTGCCATAAGTCATCACTGGCAACACACACTGGTTGCAAACCTTGGTTTTCAGACTCAGAGATATTGGGGACGAAAACATGGATCGAAGCTTCCCGAACGCTGCCCGTTCGGGAAGCTTCCGAGTCTCACGAAGAATCCGAGCTGGATTCTTCGTGAGACCTCCATGTTGCAGTTGGACCTACGTAATTGGACAGTCTGTCCCAGATAGACGTAATCGTCTATAATTTCGAGTGCATCGTTTCCAACAATTACAGGTATAGGTGGAACATGGACGTTGGACATGATTTTCGTCTTAAGACCAACCTGTTGGGAAACTCTACTGAGGTCGTTGAGCATGGTGACGATATCCTCGAGTGACGCCGCGCCATTATGACTATATCATCGGCAAAACGAAGTTTAGCGATGTATTCGCCATTAATGTTGATGCCAGATCCTATCCAGTCCAACAGTTTGAAAACATCCTCCAATGCGTTAGTTAAAAGTTTCGGAGAGATGACGTCTCCCTGCATCACACCTCTCTGCAATGGAATTTGTTCCGTACTCTGGTCCTGTAATCGGACTGACATAGTGGCCTTGCTGTATGAACACTTCAACGCGCAACGGTTCGAAGGTCATGGTTTTCTTTCATTTAATTGATAGAGAGATTGCATCCACATAATTGACCATAACAATCGATGCAATAAAAGTTCAGGATGTAATTTTACAGATTTTAGTCGGTTTGATTCCCGGGTGTGGCAAGCGAATTTTCAAAAATCTTTGAATGCAGTTTTCTTTCTTTTCAAAAATAAAGGAATGTTTTCTTTGAGTAACATTTTCTATATGCAGGTACATATCTTAAGCGCGGTGTTTTTGATACGACCCTATGAGCAAACATCCAAAGGACATTCCAGATCGTAATGGAATAGGACAAGGAGATAGATTATATACATGCCAGGGGAATGACAAATAATACTTTTCATCATCATCATCATTCATCACCACGCGGGTGAAACCGCGGGGCGCAGCTAGTAGGTATTTAAATGTTGGCCTTAGAAACACGTCACCCAGCGACGATCTAAAAATGCAGTCCGTCATATCTATTATTGACCGAGCGAGCGAAGCGTCTCTTCAAATTGATTCTTTTCAATTCGTCTAGCCAAATTGACTTTCATCTGTCCGTATGTTTGTTAGGATATTTTGAGGTGAAACTTATATATGTCGTAGGATAATTTGATAATTCGAATCTTCGCGAAAATCCTAGGGGTTTTGCGAAAACGCGGATAATTAGACATAGGCGAAAAATTATCTTATCTTAATTACTGGACAAAGTCAGGATTTTTGCGAACAGCGCACGCTCGCTGCGCTCGCTCGGCTCGCGCGTTGTGGTCACAAGTAACCTAACACTCCTCCTCGCTTCGCTCGTCGTCGTACCTATTTGTGACTTTGCCTTAGACTGGTTTACGTTAATTTTAGGTATTAGGCACTTTTCGCACTTTTCGCAAAAATCCTGACTTTGTTCAGTAAGATTTGATAATTTTTCGCCTATGTCTAATTATCCGCGTTTTCGCAAAACCCCTAGGATTTCCGCGAAGATTCGAAGTATCAAATTATCCTACGACATATATACGCGTTGAACACTTTTTGGATGAAGAAAAATCAACGATCTCGCGTCTACATACCCTAATCTATGCTCGTGTCATCGTCGCGTAACGCTTTGTCATAGATAATATAGTTTTGAATTGAACTTCTTTAGACGGGACGATGGTTTCCATCATAGACTAAAATATATGGTTTCCATGACTACCTATTGTTGTTGATTGTGCGCATCAAACGAAGTGTTTATCAAATAGAATATAATTGAAATAATAGCATAGAAATAATGTATCCTAACGATTGTGTGAGAAAAGTGCTTTCTCTAAAAAGAGGAGAACTTTGCAGCGGCGCTATTTACCGACCGACACTATTGATTAAATTTTATATATTTTGATCTATGTACTTACCTACCTGACTTCAAAGAGTGGGTGAAATAGTTGGGAATTACTGCGAAAAATTATCGCTAATAAGACTATGTGCTCGCGAGGTCTACTGTTCGCAGAACTACTAGTAGTAATAGTAGTAGTATCATTATATTCGTAGACGTCTGAAATTTAACAAAACAAAGTGCTTACCTACCTTGCATGAAAATCATTGTAATGAATTAGTTCCAGCCTGTATAGTCCTTCATACGGCAAAGTAAAACTGCATACACCACTGCATATGTATAATATTAGAAATAATCGATTCATTTTAAAATCGATTGTTTAAACTATTAAAGACACTGGTCTTAAACAATCATGATTTAAAAACTATTTTTTCATTTTCTACTTCGTTCAGAGTTTACGCGGGAGTTTTTCGCGCGCGTCGTCTCTCGAGACATGAGTCGATTAACTGACAAAGGGGTATATTGTTCTGTGTGTACTCAAAGGTAGATAGCCTCGAACCGTACACAGAGCATCTGTATTCTCTGTCTATACATCGAACAATGGAGCAGTAAAATAATTTAAATAGCAGCTATTGACACCTTGAAGATGTTCTGGTTGCGATGTAACGTAAGTAATAAAATGTAGCTTAGCGCGATTCTTTCTTCAGTATTTGCTTGAATTTGACCATTTTCTTACCTTTTCCAACGGACTTCTAATCGTTCTCAATTCCACCGGTTTTTTATGTGTGACATCGTGTGTGTGATACCTCATAACTTTTATATAGTGAACCGATTAACTGATAACCGATTCTTAGTGAAAGAATCATCAAGATTTTTTTGTCATAGCTAGTACTTCTCTGTTACTGTTGTAATCACTGAGATAAACAAATAGAGTAGCAAACTTCATTACCATGCGTCAAAAAAAGTGTAACCACTATATAACCGCGACGACGTAGCTTTGAAACAACTAAACAATTAGAGGAAACATATGTCTATCTCGCTTACACAAGTAGCAGGAGCATTACTGGCACTGAGATTAGATAAAGATAGTAAAATTTACATGCAATGGCGGGTTGGTGTTGCCTACCGTACGAATTTTACCCAAAAAATAGTAAATAATCTTTATTTACTATTTTTAAAGTTTCTTTAATGTCGCTATGTAATAAAATACATTTTCAACCCATTTAGTTATGTACTTATTTGTTATTGTAACGCAGTATAATGAAATAATTAAAAAAAAATCTCTTTCAATATTTTGATTGTGCCTAGATACCAAAAATCAAACTCCGCTATGAAGCATCATTTTCGTATACAATTGCCTTTTAGGCTCTGTTTTGTTAGTTTGAGTGAACAATTTTTTCCATCAATCGAACTGTTTTATTTGTGAAATTTATCTGCATTTCTTCTTCTTCACTCAACGTTTTTATTATTCTTAGTATTCCAGTGGCTACAATTTTCAAACGGTGAATATTTTTCTCATTTTTCTCTTTTGCGGTGTTTAAGTTATTTCATCTATCACTTCATCGGTTTCCACAGCATCTACATGCATATCAGAGTCGTCCTGAAAAATATTAATTTTAGTGTAGTCGAAAGAGCGCTATAACGCCTAAATAATAAGTTAATAATAACAATTCATTGTACTACGCAATTCAGTTAGAGTCGTATTACAGTTTGAACTTAAAAAAAATTAAGAGGTTTCTCAATTCGACCATATATATTTATTTTTTATGTGCGTTCGCGGATAATTTAGTTGTTTATGAACTGATTTTAATGATACTCTTTTGTTTGATAGAGTATACTTATGTGGTGGTACCATATAAATTTCACCAAATTCGGTCAATCAGTTTTTGAGTTATACTTCAATAACTAACGCGCTATTCAATAACTTTCACCTATCTTGATATCATCGTTGACGGTGTATCCCGTAAGTAGCAAGGTCACTAAAAGGGTGGGAAAATTAAAACATGTATTACTCAATCATAATATTGCAAAAGTATTTGAAATAATTTATTCGAAACGAAGTAACTTATTCCATAAATTTCAAATTCTCAATTAATGTGGGAAAACATTTTTTTAGTGGTAACACTCAAAGTAAATTAATATATTCGGTGTTTTATTTTAGTTTTTGTGTTATTTAGTAAATATATATTGCATAAACAGTAAACTTACGTGTGAAAAGTTATTCCGCTTGATTTATTACGTTTTTTTGCCTTGAATCGCACTCTTTCACTCCGCATTTACCCATTTTGGAGATCGTTTTTGTCGCGTGTCACTCGGTTGTCATCAAGCTGTGTACTGAACTGATGCTAGCTAGACATATGGCTGCGGCCATATGTGAAGTGGCAACGATTTAGCGCGGTAATTACTCATCTAGTGTAACATATAAATCAATGGTTGCAATTGAATGTTATCAAGATCTTACCAGTAGTTTTGTATTCTGATAATATTAATTATAATATTCCTTATATAATAAAATTTATCATCAGCATAGGGTATAACAGAATGAGAGCCGATTTATTTTTTTGTAAAATAGAAGTTATTTAAGTTACCTGTTCGAGTAAATATTAATATGATTTAGCACTAACGACTGCTTAGCGATAACAAACATTGCAATTTTTAGATATTAGTTAGACAGTAGTTAGATATATTCCGTCCTCATACGACGGTTAAAATCAGATAGAGACCTAAAATTCGATGCTCGGACCTCGTGCGTCGGTGGCCTAGAGGTCATGCGTCTGACACGGATTGTCGGAAGACGCGGGTCAAATCCGGTCCGAGGATGGAATTTTTCTCTCTAAAGTTTGAAGTGTTTAAATATTAATAGGTATATAATAGTAGTTTATGCAACTGTCATATAATGAAGGGTATTAAAACACGAGTGTGAGTTTCATAATAGTAACGAGTGTTTTAATACCCGTGTTATATTTTTTGACCCGTGTTTTAATACCAGTTGCATACACTTTTTTTTTAATTTTTTTTTTTATTATCGTGTGGGGAATGCATTTACACATCCCCGCCAAATCCGGGGAGATTCAACGGGGTATGTCGGACTCGTCTTGTATCGCCAACTGCACCCATAGCAGCAAGCAGACCATACCGACTAAACCACCACACGGTGTTTCTCCGGGCGCCTTAATGTCGGGACTACGGGCAAGCTTTTGCAATCGTCCGCGGTCCCGGCAACGTTGGTCCTCTCATGAGAACCCCATCCCGGTGGGATGGAGCAGGAGTCACTCCACCCCAGCATCAATGAGGGGCACGCGGAAACACCGCGCGCGCCACCTCGAGGTCTTTAAATGGCGATGGACACCCCCGTGTCCATCACCAAGACCTCTGTTATGGGGGATGGAGGAGGGCTTGATACGCCCTCCTCCTACGCCCGGGTCTCCGGGTGCGGATCGGAAGAGTAGAGGTGATCTCCCTCTCCCTTTCGGCAGCCTCCTTTTGCGACACGACCCGTTCGCAGAATTCTAGCCCCGCGTCCCACGACTTTTCGCTCTCCACCATGGCCTTGACCAATGACGGAAGCGAGATGTCGTCCCCCACTACTGCGACGAGTTCACGGCGCTCGCTCTCCCAAGCTGGGCACTCCTCGAGCGTATGCTGCGCTGTATCTTCGTCACAGCTACAATGGGGACACTCTGTTGTCGGTTCTCTTCCGGCGATGCGACACAGGTACTTCCCAAAGCACCCGTGGCCCGTAAGGACTTGCACCAACCGGAAGGTAAGTGACCCGTGTTCCCTGTCCAACCAGTCCTGAAGGACGGGTCGGACAGCCTCAACAGTCCAGTGGCCAGCCCTAGGTTGGTCCAGCCGCTCCCTCCACCACCCAATAAGGGACTGTCGAGCGCGGTTTTGCCATGCTTGCACTTCTCTTGGCGGGAGAATCTCCCCTCGGATTCGGTGCTGCGAGCGCCAGACGTACATATTTGCGTAGAACTCGGCCTCCAAATCCCAGGGGGGAGACCCCGCCAATACGCACGCCGCCTCGTAGGAGGTGGTGCGGTACCCACGTACGACCCCGATGGCCATCACTCTCTGAGATCTCCTCAGCAGAGCGATGTTTGACTCTGTTAGGGCATCCACCCAGATGGGGGCTCCATACAGGGCCATGGATCGCACCACCTCCAAATACAGGCGGCGACTGCTTCCTCTCGGTCCCCCAATGTTGGGCATCAGTCGCTTTAAGGCAGCGGCCGCCCCAATCAACCGGGGTGACAAGCGAGTGAAGTGCTCGCGGAAATTCCACCTGCTATCAAGGAAGAGCCCAAGATATTTTATCGAAGACTCGACCTTGATCCGGGTCTCACCGATAGAGATGAAGGAACCCCTGGGTGGCGCCCTGCGAGGGCCGTGAAAACACACAGCCTCCGACTTATCGAGCGCGACCCGGAGTCCCAATAACTCTATCCTACCGACAACCAGTGCCACCATTTCCGTGGCTAGACGGGCAGCCACCTCAAAAGTCTCGCCCCGGGCAGTCACCAACGTGTCATCTGCGTAGCAGATCACGTGGGCGCCCGGATTGAGATTGCCCCGCTACACCCAGTCGTACCCGATGTTCCACAAGAGCGGCCCGAGGACCGATCCCTGTGGGACACCACACGACATTACCCGCCGCTGCTCTCTAGCTCCGCACCCAGTGTACGAGATGTATCTCTCGGAGAGGTAAGCTCCAACGATCTGACAGAGGTAAGGAGGCACTTTATGGTACTTCAGCGCCTCCCCGACACACAACCACGGCATGGAGTTAAATGCGTTAGCGATATCGAGTGACACCGCCAGCATCACCCCGCCTTGGGCTGTCGCCTCGTTCGAGAGGGTCCTGACACGTTCGACTGCGTCGATAGTCGAGCGACCCCCCCGGAAACCAAACTGTTGGTCGGACAAGTTGGGTCCAACCTCTCCAAGGTGCTTTGTAAGCCGACGGGCGATGACCCGCTCAAAGAGCTTGCCAGCCTCATCGAGCATCACGATCGGGCGGTAAGCGGAGGCAGACTCCGCGGGGCAGCCGTCCTTCCTCAGGAGGACGAGCCTGCCCGTCTTCCACTGAGACGGAAATCGTCCCGTCTCCAAGCAGGCGTCGAGTAGGCGTCGAAACCGGTCCTCAAGGGTTCCGAGAGCGATGACCAAGGCGCGCTTAGGAATGCCATCTGGGCCAGGGACTTTGTTGGCCCTCACCCTCAGCATGGCCGCGCCTAGCTCTGCCTGCGACACAGGGGGTATCTGGCCATCCTGTTCCCTCTGCTCACCACCTCCCTCCGGCAAAAGGGCCATCGCTGGGGGCTGGTACACCGCTCTGTTCGGAAACAAGGCTGCTACCACTTCTTCCAGCAACGAGGGTTCGAGAGTCTCAGTAAGTGGGGGCGTCCAAGCACGCATCTTCCCCCTGACCGTCTTATACGGGCGCCCCCACGGGTCGTGACTGAGAGTCTCGAGGAGCTCAGCCCTCGCCTGTGACTTGGCATTGCTGATAGCCAGCTGCAGGGCGATTACCTTCCCGCGGTAGGCCTCGTACAGCTGCTTCTCAGTATCCTCGTCCCGGCGTCGCCGTCGACGAAGCCTGGTATACTGGCGCCTAGCCTTAATACAGTCAGACCGGAGATCGGCAATCGCGTCTGACCACCAGTATACCTGTCGCTTTGGAGGTCGAGATTTCGCTCGGGACATGCCAGCGTCGCAAATTTGCGTGAGGGCGTCCCGGAATCGCTCCGCCTCAACCTCTACCTCTACCGGTTCATCCGGGAGGGACTGCCAGGCATGGACAATAGAAGCCTCCACCAGCGTCTCTTTGTCCAAGCTCCTAAGAACCCATCTTGGGGGATTCGAGATGTTCCTTGTTGATCGACGACGAGTTTCAGGGCTGTGTGAAGACGCAGAAACGTCAAAACGAACATATAGATAATCGGACAACGTCTCCACGTCCTCCAGAACCATTGTAACGAAGCGTTACATGATAACTATTAAACTAATAATATTAATACTAAACTGTATAGATTAAATGATAACTACTCTAAAGCAAAACATACAACTAAAATACTTATAATCTACCACTAGGAAGTAAACATAACTATTTACAAATATTAAATTCTAAAATTTAATCGATCGCTCTCTGTTCTGGTATCTATAAACGTGTGCACGGTCCTCAGGAGAATCACGGGGACCCCCCGCGGGTTGAGCGGCAGGGCCGCGAGTCGTTGCGCAGGCGACGAAGGCTTCATGCTATCGCCGCTCGCCAGTCGCAGCTAGACCGAACTTAAAGCCAGTCCACGCCACTTTGCGCAAACCCGTGCGTTCTAGCCGGCTGCGCGATCTTATTTTATAATATTAACTTTTGTGTGCAACTCCAAATTTCATAAATACGGTTGTAAAGCCGTATTGTATTGAAAAGTGTTTTCCCGCATTAGGGTAAGTTTTGAATAGCACTCAAACTCACATATTTTAACTATTGCCTCATATTTTGTTATTATATTTCATCCTGTGTACAAATTGTATTTATTGAACCATTTTCTTTGCCTTGCTACTTTATGTTGTATCTTAGCACAACCATCCGTAGTTATCATTAGTAAGTTTCCGTAAAATTTCATCATCTTTTTATTTACGGAATACCTACATTTTTTCACATAACTATTTTAAAATAAAACTATCATATTCAATGTATCGTTTTAAACCTAATTTACAATTCTTTGATCATTTAGATTCACTTCTGCCTTCAGCTTTATTTTCCACTTAATGTTATGTTAACTCCGTTCTGGTAGTACCTACACCACTACGGCAATACAACGACTACTAGTTATGCAGGTATTTCCATCCTGTTGCCGTCAGTGGGTACTCCAGATCGGACGCTAGACATATCAGGCTTTAACCCTGTGGTATTGTCAATTCCAGGAACCACCCTTCGACCACCTAGGGTCGATATACCAGGGCCGCACCCAGGACCGTACCGGGGGCCCCAGCCGTACCAATCGAAGGAACCTCACCACCTGTGTCCGGACTACCACAGGATAGTACCTGCACTGAGAGGTGGAAAACAGATAGGCCGTACACCCACGACCTACAAATTTTTGTGTTGCCCTACCACTAACTTTTGCTGGGTCAGAATAAAATATTTATTACTGATCGCACGCCCTGTTTTTTTATTTCTTTCCGCTGGTTAGGTGAGAAGTAGAACGGGTAAGAGGTGACACCCTCCAACCCTGAACACGGCATGCGACAGCGGGGGATGCAAACGTGACGTCTACGATAGAGCCCCCGCTATGTCGCACGCATGTGTTTGTGGACCCTTGGTTAAGTACTGAAAGGCCAGCCATCGTCACCCACTCCTCAAGAGCCTCGCCTTGCGAATCCGTCGCAGGTGATCCCCAAGCCAAAGATTTGGCGTTGAGGTCCCCCGCAACAAGTACCGGACACGGTAGAGTCTGCCCCATAAGGACCCCTACCGCGTCCAGGAACTGCTCAAACTCAGCGAGACACCTGTTGGGTGAAAAGTACACCCCGATGAGGACCGTTCCCTTCCACTTGACCGCGGCGTACCCCCGACCCCGTGCTATCACTGGAAGGGGTCCAGCAGCCGGCGAGGTGATGATGGTCACTAAGCCATCAACGTCACCTACCCAGTTATTCTGGGGAGGGACGAAGTACGGCTCAGCGACCACTGCCACATCAATCAGCCACTGTGCCATGGTTTGCAAGAGAAGATCTTGCGCGCCAGCACAGTGGTTGAGATTTGCCTGTAGAAAGCGATGAGCCATAATCAATCAATAAATAACCATCACCTCCTCACCTCCCTCAGTATCGAGGGGGTAGCTGGATGCTTCTGGGGCCTTGGCAGCTTGAGCCGCTGCTTTTGGCCCCCGTTTTGGTTTGGGTGGGTGGCAGGATTTGCTACCCAACCTGTGTTGCGCAGGTCTGCTCGCGGCTTTGCAGAGGGAACAATGAGCCGCAGACGCGCAACACTTGGCCGCTTTGTGTCCAGATTGACCGCAGCGATAGCACTCATCGCTACGGTCTACCTCAGCGGTGCACTGAGCACGAACGTGCCCAGTTTGCAGGCACCGGAAGCACCGCCTTGGCCTGGGTTCCAGCACCTTAACCTGCGCAGATATCCACCCAACCAAAAGCCGTCCACTATTTCCCAGTCGCTTAGCAGCGGCCACCGGACACCGCACGAAGAGGGAACAGGTACCCTGGGAATCTCTCCGCAACTCCCCATGTGTCACCGACTCCCTTGAGCACCCTCCGCGCTGTGCAACGGCAGCTACTACCTCATCGGCAGATACAGAGTCGTCGAGCCCTGAGACCCTCAGCTCTGCGCATTTCTCTGGCCTGGACACGGTCACGATATCCTCGCCTAGCGTGTCCTTAAGCGTTTGGGCCAATGCATCCGCCTTTTCCCCACTGGCTGCTTCTGGAACCTCCAGAATGCAAGCACCTGTAGCCGCCTTGCGGAACCGTACGCTAGCGATTCCGCAGCTAGCCAGGTCCACCTTTTGGCGGGCTTCCGCAAGCACCTTGGCGTATGTTGCGCCCTTCTCTTCGGCGCCTGGCTGTAGTTTTAGGACTATAGCCGCCGATCGAGGAGGGCGCAGCTTAACCGGAGCTGGCTGGCTCCTGGGCTTCGCGGTCGCCGCTCTGGTTTGCGACTGGGATGTCGCCACCGTTGCCGCCGACGTCTTTGTCTTCGTCATTTTCCCCCGCTTTACCACCGTTGTCCATGGGACGTCCATAGACTCAGGTGCAGGTGGAAGATGGCAAGGAGTTCCCTTCGGGGGGACCGCTTTTGCAGCTTTACCCTTGTGCCCCGATTTTGTCTGTTTTGACCTCGGGGCGGCCGCAGATTTTGCCGCCTGTGGCTGTCTCGCTTCTGCCTCCGCGTTGGGCTTCGGAGTAGTCGCTGCCACAGCAGCTTTCCTCCTATCAGCCGCAAGTGGAGGGCGTAGTCGCTTCTCCGGGGGAAGGCGTCCTTCCAGTGACTCGAACCGAGCGTTCAGCATGTTGCCAACTTGCATCATCAGCGAACGCTTCAGCTCCTCCAACTGTTCGTCTCCTTGCGAGAGTGCAGGTTTAGAAACCCGCGTCCTCTTAGGTGATGTTTGTCGCTGAGATATAGGGGCACTGTCACCGGTAACTTTTGCCACTTCCCTTCGAAGCTCCGCCATTTCCTGTTACATGGATGTCAATTCTCCTTGCAGTCGAACGTTGTCTGCTAGCAGTTTGGCGTTTAGGTCTGCAGAATTCCTCTTAAGGAGGACTTCTGTCACCGCCATTATGGATGAAGCCGATTCTTTAAGGGCACGCTGAAGTGTGCCTTTCAGGTTCTTCGACTTCGTCGCCACTTCACACACCAACGCGACATCATTCATAATGATGCGGTTGAGTGCTTCCGTCGTGTCGGCATCGTCGTCCCCAGCAACTTGTAGTTTTAGAGCCGCCCTGCTCGTCGCTACATCTTGAGCCCGCTCTTCGAGCATAAGCTCAGCCTCTTTCTTACCCGTCTTGAGGAACTCTCTTCGCCTGTTTGGAACATTCATGCCATCCATAGGAGTGGGTGACTTGAACGCTCCAGATTGCGAACATTCGCTCTCGCTAGAGGAGAGTTCAGACGGAGACCCCTTTTTCCGTTTTTTCGCCGGGTTAACAGGTCGGCAACTAATCACGGGTGATCTTGCCGATCTTTCCACTGTCACGTCCATGTCAGAGTCGGACGCTCTTGACCTTTCTCTGTTTCTCCTACTTCCACTTCCATCCCGCGACTCACTTCCTCGTCCTTCCTCCCTATCATCGTCAAAGCAGTTCTTGCCCCCCCCCCCAGAATACGAGGGGCAGAATGCCGCTTCTGCAGTGCCCGTAGGCACTGCAGCAGCGGCACCGAGGGATTCTCCGGACCCATGCCGGTACCCTCCTGGGGTAGTTTTTTCGGAATCTGCCTTATTCATTATTTTATCCTTTTTTGTGAAGGGGGTGCGGTCCCCCAGGGTTCGCTCTCGCGACCGGTTACCCCCCGGCCATTCATACCCTCGGCGAGCGTGTCCTTAGTATTAGGGTTCTATGACGTATTGGGGACCTCCACAAGGAAAGATTCCTTGTTGATGCCCCCATTGCGATGTTTCCACCTTTACCCTACGGGCTTGCCGTGTAGTTTATGCTGAAACCCGCCTTACGGCAAAATGTCATAATGCTGGCTCCAGCCCAAACCACACCGCTCTCTTCGTATCAGTTCGCACCGCCGCTTCCCAGACTATCCAGGGCGCCGGACGAGCCATTTACTCCGACTCGGATCGCCGCTACTTAGCATAAGGCCAAGACGCCGACCAAGTCCCACGTCTATGTTGTCCGACAGGGAAGCCGAGTTGACAAACCCTGCCGCACCGCTGGCCTTGCAGGCCTGCCGTACTACGACCCAAAGGTCCGCTGGGCAATTACCATCTTGCACCTCTTCGTGGCGGAGCCCGCCTGCACCATCCGCTGTTTCCTATGCTAACATCATAGGGACACGCGGAGGAGCCCACCGTGTCAGATCTTTTCCCAACGGTCAACAAGATCCCGTGAAGAGAAGTTATTAACCGTTGCCCAGGATGCACCGTCCCGAAACTGCTATTCCCCCGGGATAAACCGTATCCAAGAGGACCAGCAGTACTCGGGCACACGAGGAGGTAATCTGACAAGCACCCCCAGTTGCATACACTACTTTATCTTCACAAATGCAATTAATCAAACAACAAGAGTAAAAGCTGACAATAGTTTATTTATAATAATTGTTCAAATTTTGGATGGTACAATTTTGAAAGTTAATGTTAATTATTGATCCAGCAGCTGTAGCGGTCGCGGGGCAAGCAGTAGAGCTCGTAGACGGAGTCGGAATATTTATAATTACTTCATTCGTCTTGTTTTCTATACTGTTCAAGATCGTATTTGAGACTTGAATTTTATTCATTAAAGACTCATCAATGTAGCTTTCAGCCACAGTAGAAGACTTCCACCCCCCGTGTCGTTTCAGTGCGGTAAAATCACCACCGCTATCTATGAGAAGGGTCGCCGAGGTGCGCCGGAAGCAATGCCCCGTGTACAACGCTGGGTTAGGCAGATTCAAAAAACTTGCGATAGTTTTTCCCAGAGCACCAAATTTATTAATACCAATTCTTTGATCGACACACTTCCCCGATCTATAGCTCAAGAAAAAGGCAGGGTTTCGACAGGGGGTGGGTCGAAGTTCCATGTATTTTTTACACACGGCATAGCAGTTGCCCGTCACAACGAAAGAACGATCTATTTTCGTTTTTGTTTTCGAAACTTTCAACATGATTGTACTGTCGTCTATGTTAGAGACTTCATCGAACTGGATGTTGTATAGCTCTTGCCTTCGGCATGCCCCCATTATGCCGAAGATTAGTGCAACCTGTAACAATAAACGATATAATAAGCTTGAGGTACATAGCCAAGGCAAAAACTATGATTTATGAAGTAGTAAAGTGTAGGTACCTACTACCAAATTTATACACAAAGCGCTTAAACGGAGTGTCTAGATAACTTGCGTGTGTAGTACGTAAGTACTAGGTAGATTAAATAACAGAACTAAAATACACTTACCTTTTCAAAAAGATACAAAATATCTGGTGAATCTTCCAGGAACATCTTTATTTGACCTGATGTAAACGTCAAGGACTTTTTTTCCTTGTGTCCTTCTGAACTGCGTTTCAGGAACGCTATGACCTTTGAATACTTCGTGATATCAATATTGTTGTAGATACTCAGTGTGGACTTGAGCATAGAATATTTAGCCCACATAGAAGATGGTTTGAATTTGTCGGAGAGGTCTTTGAGATACGCAAGAATGACATTTTCAGAAAATGATGTAGTTTTCTTTTCGGTCTTCCATGCCAAAAAGTTATTATATTCTTCTTTTCTGGCAAAAGATTGTGAGTTACTTTTGTTGCCAATTCTAGAATATCCGGAGGCGTACAAATATCATCGTCGCTATCCATTTGTAACTTTTAATTTGTATTTTAAAAACAAAACAAACATTAAATTCACGCGTATTTATTGTCACAGTGAACTTGCCGCCATTAAAATGCAGCTGCGCGCGCAGGGCCAATCAGGAGCGAGCGCGCGCTCTTCTTTTTTTATTTAATTGGCACAAGATCTTACCAAAGAGTTTTGTGTATGTAAGTTTAGTAGTTTCGACGAAGTTTTCACGTATAACCCAACTGTTTTCAAAAGCCAGCCTAATATCAAAATTTTATACAACTTGTATGAGGATTTTGACATAAGGCTCGCCACGTTAATTGGTCGCGTTTTATTGATGTTATAATGAGATTTTACGATATCGATGTGGATATTATACCATCATGTGAAATTGCTTAAATTGAGTGTTTTGTTGTCTGTTCTATAACAGTAGTAATTATAAGTCAAGTATTGGAAACATAAGTAGAATGTTACAACATTAGTGTAGATAAAGGAAAATATGTATCGGTACACAGTCACAAAAACCATAAGTATATCATTAAGCTACTGTCCTAAGTCATGTTTTAGTAAAGTAGTGAAGCCATTACTAAAACTATCAAAGGCGATTAACGAGAAAACCCCAAAGCAACATTTGATGATTTTTTCTACACTTTGCCTAAACTCGCGCCCGTACTAATGCCGTTAGAAACGGCTCACGGTTACGAGTCCATTACGAGCACTTGGTTAATGATGAAATCACTATTAGGGGTACGTTCCGGTAAGTGCCCTCAACGCTCACAACTGTCGCGCCCCGGTTTGCCCTTTGGTTGACAGTGACAGCTCATAATGATCACGTAGACCCAGCTTCGAACCGCGAGCGTTGTGGTCGCGGCTTGAGCGTTATCGGTGACGTCATCGATGACGTATCGAACGCCGCGAGAGATTTCGGCGCTTCCCGGAACGTAGCCTAGGTAGTAAGTACATGTCAAAACTCGAAGAAACTCAAATGTAGGACAAATAAACAAATTCAACGAGACCCATTGTTTCTTACATAATGTTTTATCTCGCCACCTTACCTAATTTTTAGTCAATAATATCACAAACACAATATAGATGTCGTGACCAGATCATAGAATTAAACATTTCATGAAATAGTCAGCTGTCACCATAGACTTCACTGACCAGCAGTAGGTCTACCACGAGCTTATAACATTGACACCAATCGATGCTCGATATCGACTGCTACGAAAAATGTATGAAAAAAGAACAGTGCCACCTCACGGTCAATTGTAGAACTAAAATTGACAGCGAGTACGCCAATCACAAGCTTAATAGGTAGGCGAGATCGAGTATCGACTATAGATGACAGCTGTCAACTCGTGGTAGAGCGGATCATTAAATGTTCAACGTTTAACGATTTTGTCAGCGACGTTTGACTTGGAGTTCATAGCCAAATTAGATTAGCCATGAGAGCAGTGGCCAGTTCGACAAAATGCCAATTTCATCTGGTAAACGCTGGCAACCTAAGTAGGTAACATTTGTTAGAACAATATACTAAAACCGTGAGTTACCGTATTTATTATACGAAGAGTATTAGATAGAAGAATTTGTTTATAGAAGAATGTAATATCCTCGAATGGGATTAGAGCCCGCGTTTTCTGAAGATCAGTTTCAGACACCATGATTGCTATGCCACTGAGTCACCCATTTCAGGATCGAATTTTTCACCTCGTATTTAACCGTCGTGTTAACTAACCCTTCAAGAGTCGATATATTATAACAATGCAATTTATATTGTGTCTGGCCCTATGATGACCAACGACCTATGAAGGGCTAAATAAGCCTTATGGCATTACGTTTGCAGTGTCACTCAGAACTAAAAACAGATACCATAGCACGAACAATTTCCGAAAAAGTATTCGTAGGTACTGTAAGCGTCAATACGTCACGCTTCGGCGTACAAACTATGAGGTGCCTGTGTCACAGTTGTCCTAGATAAATGACAGTTTATATTGTTTCACGTGAACGACACGTTACGTTACACTTACGCAGTTAGTGCTAGACCCCCTGTATAGTTTCGCGTGACACTGTACAGAGGCCGTAACACTAACAATTTGCGAAAAAGTATTCGTATGGTAAACGTCAAGCTGTCAAGTTTCGGCTAGATAAATGACAGTCAGTACTGTTTTACGTGAACGATACGTTACACTTACGCGGTGATTCGTGCTACGGCCACTGTGCTTCTTACCCCCAGACATTTGTTTTGAGTCTCTTGCGCCCATTAAGTTCACTTGCTACAGCGTGTTTCACACCCTAACATAGTTAGATAATGCTGGCGCACTATTGCCGCGCTAAATTATCTGGCACTGCGGTGGCACCGACCAAGATGACATATTTTCTTCCTCTTCTTGTCCCATGACGGCATTTAGTGGAGTCTAGTAATAGTAACTTAAAATAAAACAATAGTCTCACACGCAAAGCTTTATTTTTAACGCGAATAGCATTGTACTCGTATAATATAAATATTCATTAGTTATATTTATTACAAATTATTTACATTCATTATTGATTAATTACATTTATTTTCAATTAATTATATTAATTAGTATTTTCAATCAATTATATTAATATTTTCAATTAATTATGTTAATTGATAAACAATTCATCATGTTAATTTATAATCAATTCTTTATATCAATTTATAATCAATTAATTATATTAATTATGACAACCGAAAAGTATATAAGGTGTTTGTTAATTAGTGCACAATATTGAACGGGGTGGCTTGGAATCGATAACTGGTGATGAAAATAAAAGAAAAACATTACTTATATGTTTTATTATTATGAACGTATATTCGCCGCTCCCCGTCTAAGAGCTATAGTGTTGTCTATTCTGTGATGTAGCGGCGTGCGTTCAGTCTTGCAATAATTATTAGCTGCGGAGCAAGGAATATGGGTCCATAAATAATAAAAAAGACATGTTCTTTTTCCTTCACTATAATGGCCAGTTATCGTTTCCAACCTATATACGCATTCGATATCGTGCACTGATTAATATATCAAGAGTTTAAGAATCAAAGTAGATTTGTGAAGAATAGTCCTTCGCCTCGCTCTGAATTCAAAAGAACGCCCTTAACACAATATATTGCTTTACTCCCTTGTAACACGAATAACTATTGCTTGATATTATGCTCATTTGAATAATTATATACCTGACACTGGCCTAGTCACAGTCCATGCAGGACCAAATTAAGTAGTAAAAAAATAAGCGTTAAGCAGTTTTGATGACAATCCTTCCATAAGTGCAGATATTCAGGGGAGAGTGTTTTTCGATGTATGCCTTCAGAGTTTGCTGATCGCGACCTATTTCTTGTACGTTTCTGCTAAATTTGTAAACATCCTGAAAATGTACATGTTAGTTTAGTTTTGTCTCTTATAAAGTACTTACTAGCTGTTGCCCGCGGCTACGTCTGCGCAGGATTAGTACTTCGCGTAGCTTATTATTTCTCCAAGGGCATATCTATCTTTATACCAAATTGTCATAAAATGTGTACATGGTCAAACGCAATGCTATAATAGTATTATATGAGTACATTTAAATACTTAGTATATCAATCAGTAAACATTAATAATAAAATACAGGACTTACGTACATACAAATATAAAATTAATCGACATGGAAAAAATCTGTCATTTTATTTCATCACCCTTGACGGTATTTGTGTTACATTTCATCACCCTTGACGGTCGCCAAGCACGTCTTGTGTATCGAGCTGTCAAATTGACTTGGCTTTTGACTAAGCTATCAGAAACTGATACAAACTTTGACAGAACTGTCATTACGATCTTGACGTAGGCGGAGATCTTATTATTTTGTCTATGCTGAGCCCAAGCATATTACGCTTTTCCACACACACAAACTTTCGCGTTTATAATATTAGTATTATTTTCCCTGGGGCTAAATGAGACCCCTGACCCTCAGTTTGCCATAATTGGTCGTCTGGGGGTGGAGACGCAAGAGCAAAATTAGGAGAAAGCTCCAAGGGTGGAAGTGTTAACCCATTTTTGTAATAGATAATCCATGTCACCGTCATCCCAATTATCTTTTTATACACTTTTGTACATTTATTTATACCAAACAGGCCTCTAAGTGTTGGCTACAGCCCCACTTATGTCTTTGTAAAGGATCGGATAACGAATCCGTGAAAAAGTTGAAATAAAAGATAATAATAATAACCACAGTTGGGCGAGCCGTGGGTGAGTGTCGACACCGTGGACCCCGGTAAACCCTGGGGCTAATTGAGACCCCTAACCCCCGATTTGCCTTAATTAAAAAAAGTTAAACCGCAGCACACACCACGGCACTCTTTAGCCATCCACACCAACGTTGTCCCTTTCGTAGTCAGTATTGGCTACGAAATGGTAAATGGTGTTTAGTGGGTGGCAAGTCACCACCTGTCAAAATTTTTAAGATGAGACTGAAATTGGCAGGTGCCGCAGTCTCGTCCATAGCTGTCTATCTCCCTTACATGTATACAAAGTAAGTATATAAAGTATTTGAAGCATTATTATCTTGAATAGTGACTTAGTTTCATCTTTAATACAATTTTTAACTGTTTCTTATCATTTATCATTTCTATATTAAGAATGCATAGCAATTTAGAATTTTTCTCTTACATGAACTCAGCACCTTGAAATTCTTAAAACAGCACGTTAGTTTAGAAAATCACGTTTTTGCAGAATGCAGATGATGTCTGTATCAACTGTTACATCCCACAACAATAATAGGTATATACCTAAATAAAAAGCCTATCCCTAAATTAAAATATTATAAACCGCATATAAACCTGACAGGCCTAAAGTCACATACGAAGGCAAATCAAGAAATAAACAAGAATAATTTGAAAAATTTAATACCGACTTCCATTCTATTCAGTTTTTGGAGTGTAACTCAAAAAGTACTGAACCAAATTTGACGTAATTTAAATGGGACCACACGGGAAGCACCAGCATTCAAACAAAAAGAATTTTGAGAATCAGTTCACCCTATCGAAAGTTATGAGGTAACAAATATGGAAAATAAAAAAAAACTAATTGAGTACCTCCTCCTTTTTGGAAGTCGCTAGAAAACAGCGCATTATACTCTTTTGATAACAATCCTTTCATAAGGGGTGATATTCAGGGGAGAGTGTTCTTGGATGTAGGCCTTCATACGAGTTGAGAGTTTGCTGAGGTCGTAGCACAAACAATTTGAGAAAAAGCATTCGTGAGAACGTGAAACTGTGAGTTAACTGTGTCACATTTGCCCTAGACAAATGACAGTTTGTACTGCTTCACGTGATTGACACGTTACGTTACAGGTACGCAGTTATTCGTGCTAGATCCACAGACTGCGTCCTATTAGTTGTACGTTTTTTCGTTTAAACCTTTACGTTGTAATTCGCATATAACGACAATTTATGTTCAAAAGAGTCCTTGATATTCAATTGAAAAAAAATCTGTCTCCATACGACGGTTAAAATTACAGAGTAACTCGATGTTGGGATGGATCGCCTAGGTGACCTAGTGGTCATGTCACCTGACACGGATTAGCGGAAGACGCGAGTTCGAATCCCGTTTGAGTAAGAGAGAGAGTATATTCTCTAAATTTGCAAAGTTTGTTCTTACACGCTCAATGCTTAAAAAACCGGCAAATTTAGAGTCGGACAGACATGATTTTTTACCGTTTTTATATATAATAGTACGGAGCCCTTCGTGCGCGTGCGAGTCCGACTCGCACTTGGCTGTTTTTTTAGTATTTGTTGTTATAGCGGCATCGGAAATACATCATTTGTGAAAATTTAAATTGTCTAACTATCACGGTTCATGAGATACATTCTGGTGACAGACGGACAGACAGACAGACAAACATACAGACAGATGGACAGCGGAGTCTTAGTAACAGGGTCCCGTTTTACCCTTTGGGTACGGAACCCTAAAATCATATAATAAAAATTAAATATTTTTACTTTGACTTTAACATTGTAAAAGTGCCTTACCGGAAATCCTTTTCCCAAAAAGGTGGCGAACTTTGCAGTAATTATATGATAATATTTGCTGTCATCTAATGGCACTGAAGATTTACAGTCACCAATATTTACTGACACGACCCTTTGTCCTTCTGGCAGAGACACGTCGTATATTACTCGAAGACCTGCAATATTTAATTTCCTTTTAAAGTGATTAGAAGACGGTACAATCACGAGCCCCAGGGCGGAAGTATCTACATAAATAGGAACAGTGTTGCAAAACGATCGCTAATTACACAATAACTTGCTTGCAAATGCAACTTTCTGCAGTCGAAATAACGAACAAAGTCGTGTGTTTGTTCATTACGAGTCGCGTACGAATATACGCTGTTACGAATAAAAATCTCATTTGATATATAGGTAAGTATAGCAAAAGCACAAACGTACATGTCCACTTTAGGAAATAACCAATAATATAAAGTCTAGTCTTATTCCTATATTTTCATGCAAGACGGTTAGTCAAATAGAGAGTTAAAATTCGGTGCTCGGTGGCCTAGTTGGTCAATGGCGTCTGACACGGAGAGTCAGAAGACGCGGGTTCGAATCCCGTCCGAGGATGTAAATTTTTCTCTCTATATATTTCAATATATATTTTCATGTTTCATTATCTATCCATTCATGTTTAGGCTGTAGAATATATATAAATCCGAAAATTCTTACGTATATACATACATGCATCCTAAAAAATTGAATTATACATTTGAACAGAACAGCGGGTACTAAGAAATTGGTCAAGATTTTTGACGTGAATACGCTTTTAAACTTGCTACCACACGGGGGCAATCCAAAAACCTAATGATAACAAAATCGGGGGATACAGTTTGGCGTTGTAGTTTCGAATCTATCCTATACGTCCACAATTAAATTATACCACTGGATAGCTAAAGGATCAAATAATTCATTACGATAAACGAGAACAGTGATGCATCACGCGGGGTGGAGTGGAAGCGCCGCCATTTTGAGGTTGTTTTACTGGGAGAATCGTATTCACGTACAACACACGTCCATGCCTATGACAAAGCCACACCCCATTTTTTGCATATGTATCTAACTAGCAGAAGTTTCAGTAGCTTCATAGGTGCTTTACAACAGTAAACACTTGTCTACTACGGGCTTTTCAATTAACTTATGCACTATTTTAACGATTGACGACCTAAAGCATCTTATTACACATGTAAAAATGCAATAATAATAATAATAAGACACACAAAATAAACAAAATTAAATTTAATAGCCTAAAACTCGGCAATTTTTAATAAAAAAAATTAAAAGTCGAATATCTCGAAATGGGTTAAGTTTAGGGTAGGGTATTGCATAGTGAAATAAGTCAGAAATTATGGGTACTTTTCCTGTAACCCTGTATATATATATATATATATATATATATATTACATATACCTGAAACTTGCTGCACCCAGGGTCCATCAAACGGTTGCAATGAGGTTGCATCGCTAACAGCATATTCAAGCACATGCTTCAGATGCTCTCCTTTCAACTCGAAGTGTAGAATTCGATCAAAGAATGGGTAAATATAGTAAACGTTTCCTTGAGTTATTACTGTGAACACGAAATTGAATAAAATAGGTTTCTTTAAACCAGAATGTATTGTCATATTATTGCAATAACAATAAGAATAAATTTATTTCGCATTGAGAAAAGGTTAAAAACGTGTTACAGTGAATGAATGAATGAATGAAATATAATTTATTTATGACGGCAGCATATGACATTGATTGATAAAAGAAAGAAAGTAGAATTACAATTTACTGCTATGTCATAAAATGGTCCCCAACTCAGCATAATGCTGGTTTAAACCAGCGCTGGTCTTCCGTTGGAGCCAGTGTAACTGATACGCCCAGCATCTTGGCAGACTTCTTGACTTCCAATGCGCTGACTGAGGCCGCTTCCTGATTTTGCATCGGCGGTATCGGTATGCGGTATTTATACGCTACCGCAAGTTCACGAATCGGTAAAAAAAAGCCGAGCCTACTTTACTGTACCGATAATTTACCGCCAAACCAGGAAGCGGCCTAAGGCACTACCACATACTCGTAATAATTCGCTTTGGAATGTTTAACGCAAAGCAATTTTCCTTTTATTGTCAAACATATAAAATTTAAGATTATTACTTACTTCCTTTTTCTAAGTGTTTGGATAAGATGTTCCCTCGTTGTACAAAAGCCAAATAATGATGAGAAGAATTGATTTTTTCTTTTGCCTAAAATAAAGAAAATAATATAGTACAGCAACGGGTAAATATGGCTAGATTTTTCAAATTTAATTCATTTAACAGCCATAATAACACAACATTTTTAAGACAAAGTCAAAATCATTTATTCAATCTAGGTATCAAAGACGCACTTATGAACGAAAATTTTTCATTATAATAAATTTATTCTTTATCTATGACTTGATGTGACAATAATTGTATTGAGTACCTCCTCCTTTTTGGAAGTCGGTAGATAAAAGTAAAAGGGTGGTCTTGAGCCGCGCATAAGTATTTATTTTTTAGTACAAATTAAATTCACAAGGACGACTTAATGCTATATAGCATTTTCTACCAGTCATCCTGGATATACAAGAAAAATTGTAGCGATGCAGCAAAATAAATAAAGATGTAGCGTAAACAGAAATCGAACTAATTTAAATTTTTAAAATTTATTTGTTACTCTTTTTGTCTGTTTCTCTGTTCGTCTGTCTGTTTGTAATCTCCGAAACGACCGGACCGATGTGAATAAAATTTTGTATGGTGGTAATTAAAGAGTAAGATTAAGTTAAAGAGTTCGCGTGGGATAGTTAAAAACTGTAATTATCCGTATCCCGCGAGGCCATGTGAGCCGCTGGCGGGTCACCTAGTAAAAATAAAAATAAAAGATACAAAGATAATATTGAATGAATTTAAAGTAAACATTATATTGAATTCAGATAAGAGGTAAAGATAAACAATATATCAAATATAAGCACAAGTCAGAGCGCATATGGAGTACTGCTCACATCTATGGGCCGGGGCACGGTTTGTCTGGTATACCAGATTGACTCCCTAGACTACATCCAACGTCGTGCCATTCGTATCGTTGATGATCCCATACTTACAGACGGTCTGGAATCGCTTAGTCTTCGGAGAGACTCTGCATCTCTCTGCTTATTCTACCGTCTGCGCGACCAGTGTTCGGATGGACTGTTGAATCTAATGCCAACGCCTCCATTCCACCACCGCACCGCTCGCCATCGGCGGAATGTTCACCCCCATTACCTTGAGCTAGGTATGCAACGGTAACCACATCATTCCGACGATGGCGCCACCCTCCCACGACGTGTTGGACGTGGCCTCGATCCCACCTGTGTCGGAGGTGGAAATTGGGGTAGCAGTCGGCCGCTTGCAAGGTAAAAAAACCGCACCGGGTCCAGATGGGATCCCGGGGCGGGTCCTCACGATCGCCTTGCGGAAAATGGGTGACCAGCTTCGGGATTTGTTCGACGCGTGCCTCACGTCAGGGCAGTTCCCGAAGCTGTGGAAGGACGGCCGACTGTGCCTCTTACGGAAGGAAGGCCGCGCACCTGACTCGCCCTCCGGGTACAGACCAATCATACTGCTGGATGACATGGGCAAGCTGTTAGAAAGGGTGGTAGCCTCACGTGTCATCCGGCACCTGGAGGGTACTGGGCCTGGCCTGTCGGAGGCCCAGTTCGGGTTCAGAGCGGGGCGATCTACAATAGATGCCCTGCTCTGGCTCAAGCGGTGGACGCAAGATGCGGTCAGCAAGGGAGAAAAGGCGTTGGCAGTCTCGCTAGATATAGCCAACGCCTTCAACAGCCTCCCGCATGGAGCAATACAAGAGGCGCTCCGCTATCATGGAGTGCCCTTGTATCTGCGGAGGCTGTTGGCTGACTACCTCCAGGACCGCGAGATCCTGGTGGAAGGCCGCGAAGGTCTGAAGCGCCGTCGCATCTGCTGCGGTGTTCCACAGGGGTCAGTGCTGGGACCACTCCTGTGGAATGTAGGCTACGACTGGGTGCTTCGTGGCACGCTACCCGCAAGCATGCGGGTCGCGTGCTATGCGGATGACACGCTAGTCGTAGCCAGAGGGAGGAACCTCCGGGAAGTAGTGCGGTTGGCCGAGGTGGGCACAACCCTCGTGATCGACCGCATTCGTGCCCTAGGACTGGAGGTTGCTGTCTCCAAAACCGAGGCCCTACTATTCCACGGGCCTCGGGGTCCCCTCCAGGAACGCGAATTATCCTGGACGGGGTCCTCGTGCCGGTTGGGGCCAAGATGAAATATCTGGGCCTCAGCCTGGATGGGAGGTGGGCTTTTGAAAGCCATTTTGCCCAACTGGCCCCAAGAGTCGTGAGAGCTGCAGCCGCGTTGGGAAGGCTGCTGCCCAACGTGGGTGGTCCGAACGCCAACTGCCGCCGACTGTACTCCGGAGTGATCCGGAGTATGGCCCTTTACGGGGCACCAGTCTGGGTAGACACCCTTGGTCGCAATAATCGGAGCTTGCTGCGACGTCCGCAGCGAGTCATTGCGACTAGGGCGATTCGCGGATACCGGACGGTGTCATGGACGGCGGCATGCGTGCTGGCCAGTGATCCCCCCTGGGAGCTGCAGGCGGAAATCCTTGCCGAAGTCTACCACTTCGTGGCGGCAAGGAGATTCCAAGGAGCAGCCCCAAACTGGGAGGAGGTCACACGCATGCGACGGCAGGCGCGAGCCACTCTATTGCGGCGGTGGGAGGAGGACCTGGCTCCGCCGGTTCCTGGGCAGTGGACGGTGGAGGCCATCCGTCTGGTCCTTCAGAGGTGGGTAAAACGACCTTTCGGTTCGCTGACCTTCCGATTGGTGCAGGTGCTCTCCGGACATGGATGCTTCGGAAAGTACGTGCACCAAATCGCAAGACGGGAGGCGACTCCAACCTGCCACGCGTGCGGTGCGCCGGAGGATACGGCGCACCACACACTGGAAGTGTGTGCTACATGGGGCCCGCAGCGGCACACGCTTTCAGCGGAAATAGGGGGAGATCTCTCCCTGCCGAGCGTGGTGTTCTCCATGCTCAGCAGCGAGAGATCGTGGCAGGCGGTGGCCACCTTCTGCGAAACGGTGATGACGCAGAAGGAGGCCGCGGAGCGGATCAGGGAGAACGATGTCCGAGCTGACCCGCTCCGGCGCAGACGACCGGGGGAACGGAGAAGACGGTTTGCACGTCTCCTCCCTCCTCCGTAGTGGGGTTAGGCGTAATAGGGGCGAATAGTCGGGGGACTCTTTGCCGGTTTGCACGGCCCTACACGTCTAGGGGGTGACCTTGGTGAGCAAGGTCATCCCTTCACAGGCGCTGAGGCCCGGTTAAGATCAATCCGGGCCTACCGCTGGGGCGAGATGGTGACTGCCAGCGCGACCCTGTCTCGCCCAACCTTGGCGGAGGACTGCTCACGGGGGGGTTTTAGTGGGTCTGAGCCCCACACGCCCCCTTCCGTCACCCCCGTGACGGAAGGGAAGTGCACAGCATTTCCCCCCTCAAAAAAAAAAAAAAAAAAAAAAAAAAAAAAGTATGCAACGGTTCTCAAGAACATTTATTCGGCGTACAACAAAAACTAGATGAAGCTTCCCGCCGAGGTTTTCCCTCTGCGCTACGATATGGAGTTGTTTAAAACGGGCGTCATAAAACTTTTTAGTGGTAGGCAGCGCGTTGACAACGCCCTTGGTGTTGCAAACGTCTATAGGCGACGGTGACCACTTTACATCAGGTGGGCCGCTTGCTTGTCTGCCTACTTTTGGCTATAAAAAAAACCTCCCGTCCACTCGGATCCACAGCTCGGCTCCACATGTGTCTGCGGATACCTTTATATATAATCCACAGGTGGATCCGTAGATACTTCCTTTTCCTTTAAAATACACAGATGGATCTGTGAATATTTTGATTTCCTTTCAATTTACCTACGTATGCTTCCTATTAATTTTTCTTACCTTTTCTAATATAATAAATAATTGATTAAATCTGTTGTTTAAATAATATAAACCAATTTTTTATACTTTCCCTATGTCAAATGGAGATCCCGTCATTGTCATACTTGTACACTGGTTTTTTTTTTTTATTAATAAAACTACGCTCCACAGACTCCAGGGTCCGTGCCTTTTTTTAACTTACAGATTTTTGACAACTTACTTATAAATTTATAACATACAACAAAATACATACATGAGGAACATATAATTATTTTTTTTCTCATACAACATACATATAACATAATACACTTAAAGTTATTGATACATTTTATTCTGAGTTGGTGCAAGCATTCACAGCAGACCAGTGCCCGCCCGCAAACAGCACCCGTTCACGAGTTGACGCATGTGCCAGCCATCGCCTTCCTCAACCATTTCTGAGGGAAGATGGCGACACGCCACCGCTTGCCAACACATTTCCGTGAGCATGTCTGCTCTGGATGCCCGCACCATCTCTTTGTCAGTTATGATTTCTTAACGCTAGCTTACATACAATTCGAAAAACTACATATATTACAGCAAATGGATTATAGTATATTTATTGTGAGCCCACGTTGCCCACTTTGCGCTGAAGCAGGGCCTCCATCACCACGCTGTTACGATCCCTGATTGCCATCTTCAGGTTATAGCCGTAGATAGTTTGCTCGCTCGCAACCGTCGCTTGCCTCACAAACCGTCCGATGGCATCATCCTCGTCGTCGGCGTAGTAGACAAAGGTCCTAGTGTGCCGGGAAACCGAAACGACTGCGTGCGGGACGCTCTCGTGCAGCTTCATTTTGCCTTTAGTTTTAATCACCGCGACTGACTCGTACGTCAGTCCCTGCGCCTCGTGTACACTGGTTAATAGTATAAACATTTTATTCAGCAAAGGGTATTCAGAATAATATTTCATAGAAAAAGAACAAAAGTCCTGGCATTGATAAGCCTTGATAGCGGATCTTAGATTCATGTGGCATACGAATATATCATTATTTTTGGATCCCCTCTTTTGTGGATTCAAGTGGCATATAAAAATATTATTATTTTTGGATCCCCTCAGTGGTGGATTTAGGAGGAGATAAAGGTATCCGCGGATCAACATGTGGAGCCGAACTGTGGATCCAATTGGACGGAGGCTAATAAAAAGTAAATATAGCAAACACTTACATATTCCACCATAGCATCAGTCAACATATTCCCAAGAGTGCATTCGCCGGAGCCGCAGTCTGCAGAGTCCATGGTGAGCAAGCTTCGCCCCACGGGTTGGTTCTCGGCTTCGTGTATCAGTTTCGCGTAAGGCTCCAGTTTTTTCTTCATCTCAACATCTGTAACATATAGATGGGATCATTTTAGTTTTTATATTCGTAAATGGAACATCATATTCGTCATACTAATATTATAAAGATTTGAATTTTTAAATGTTTGTAACGAATAAACTCAAAAACTAATGAACCGATTACAAAAATTCTTTTACCATTGGAATGCTACATTATCCTTGAGTAATTAACATAACAGAACATAATTAATATAACAGAACATAGGTTATATAATTATCGTCCAACACCACGCGCCTTAAACCGCGGAAAACCCATAGCGTGTAACAAACATCAACACGGTACCCTATTGAAGAGAGTTGAATATTTATGAAATAATGTTTGGTAGTGCAGCGGAGAACGGCGATCCTAAATTGGAAATTTTAGACAGCAAAATCTTATATTATATACTATTACAAAGTATGATGGATTTGCAAAACTCTCTCTGTCTAAGTCTATTAACGATTTTTGGCTTCTTAGTTCTGATATGAAGTATGTAGGTATATGTTAAATCTTTGATTTTTTGCTGTCAGATATGAAGTTAGCTGATAAGTTTCTTACATTTTAATTATTTTAGGATCATATTATGAGCCAATCTAATTATTTCATTAACTATTATCATAAAAAGACTAGTGCCCGCGACTTGGTTCGCGTAGTAGTAGTATGGAAGTAGTAGCATAGTATGGAATTTTTATCCCCACGGCACTACCAGCTTGTAGTGCCGTGGGGATAAAAATTCCATTATGCACTACCAGTAGTGCAGCTTGGTAGTGCAGCGGGGAATGACTGGAGCGCACCTATTTTATTTATATATCGCACAGCGTATCTGGTGTGCCTCTTAGGTACACACACTTGGACAGTAGAATGACTTCGTCCGAGGAGGCACGACCATACCTTTTTATACCGTGAAGCAGTAATGTTCGCAATACTAAAACAAATCGATCCTAAAAGAGCTTAAGGTAGAAAACAACAGAAGGCTATCTACTATTTGTCTTGAACGGGTCCTGCAGTATTTCGGTCATGTAGCACGCAGAAACCCTGACAACCTGGAAAGATTAATTGTCACAGGAAAAATAGAGGGCAAAGGCCAAGAGACAGAAGCCCAAAACGGTGGTCTAACCAATTTTCGCAGCAGCTCGATATGCCGGTCAACGTAGCTCTCCATGAAGGCACAGACTGGAAAAGGTGTAGGGAAGCAGTTAGGAGACTTCAAAAGAGTCACGATCCTTAAGACTGAGGGCACGACTGATGAGGAGGAAGAGGTGGAATTTACAGGCACATGAGAATAAACAACTTAATATCTCGCTTGTGACGAAATGCCCTTGTGAAATCGCAAAATATGCTACATAACGGTCGTACCTTTGAGGAATTTCACTTACAAGTTAGAATTTTAATTCGCAGCTGAAAGAAACCGTAGGTAGACCCGAATATTTGATATACATTTCAACCTCTATGCGTTCCTGATAAAAATGATCTTGACAGACAGAAACATGGCAATAAAGCGATCTTATAAGGGTTCCTTTTTCCAATTGAGATACAGAACCCTAAAATGACGCCAAAGATGTACTAACTAGATAATAATCTATGGTCCCTGATATTTTCTCTTATTACCTTCTGGTATGGATCTGTTCAGAAATATGGGGCCGCCCTCCCATTTCACGTAGTCTCCATGACTGTCGAAGTAAACAGACAGGTTGCCCATGTACTTAGTGAACGAGGATGCTTGGACTATCAGCACCTGGAACGAAAATAGATCGTATTTGACTTTGTAATTTATAGAGAAAATTGATTTAAGACGAGACTCATACGCGTCTTATGAATGACCATGTCAGAAGCCTTGACAAGTAAGAAATCATTATAACACATACTAGCGACCCGCTCCAGCTTCGCACGGATGCTATGCTGATACTAAATAATATACCTACCTACTACAGAATGTCCTTATAAACAACGTTTACAGCTTTTTTGTCATTAGACAATACAAACATATTTTATTTAGAAGTTACTCTTGAAAAAGCGACATATAATTGACCATGAGAAAAACACTCAACGCTCAAATCTAACCGCCGCGCCGCACCGCTATGTCCCTGCATTTTAAATCTGTAATATCTTCGGAAATATTCATTTAAATAACATGCTGTAAAGGACCTTATTGATCTATATTGAATGGACATTGTATTTAAGGTACTTAATTGGATAAAGAATAATGCTGTATTGCTTAAAATAACTTCCTAAATAAGCCCTATTTTCCCGTAAAATTTTTTACATAGTTATATTATATTAACGGGGCTTAATCGCGTTAGTAATAGTATTTATTTACCTCGACGTTTCGATCAAGTTGCATTGATCGTGGTCACGAGCGGACGGATAAAAAATGGTTATTGTGGATTATCCTTAAGAGATAGACATATATATATATATTTTGTTGACCTTTTTAAGGTGTACAATACCGTAGTACATTATTTTGATTTATCTCAGGTTCAGTCAGCGTTTGCAATGTGGGCGCAAAAAAATGTGTCTATTTACGACATCACATTAGAAACCTGTAAATTCATCAGTGTTTCTCTACAATATTATGCATGTATCATACATATAAACCTTCCTCTTGAATCACTCTATCTATTAGAAAAAAGCGCTTCAAAATCCGTTGCGCAGTTTTGAAGATTTAAGCATGCATAGGACGGACAGACAACGACAGCGACTTTGTTTAAGGCGCGGTCCAATCCTAATTTTAAAACAATTTACGGTGCTTTACATAAGGTTGAGAATTGCCTACCAGAATGAACGATTTAATGCGAAAATTCAATTGAATACGTGCTCATACTTTTTATATTTATTTCGTACAATCAAATGATACAATTTTAATGATAAAGGAGTCCATAGTTCACTAGTAAATTTCACTGGGAATTCGAATGTGATACATTAATGAAATATATTTGCCCATAATTGAATAAAAATGCTTTTTCCCACGAAGCACGTAAGGAAAATTGCAAAATTTAGGGAATGTTGCCGATTTTTTTCTATCGAGCCAAGTTTGCTCAATCGTGTATTGGCTTCCATACTTCATAAGGACGTATATTCAATTTACACTAGGTTTTTTTTCCAACTTCAGTTATTAGGTTTAAGCGTCGAAAAACTAAGTTTTCGCGAAGTCGAATCATGAAATTTGGAACTCATTTCGCCTTAATACTATGTAGTGATGATAATATTGGTAAGATTTAAAGTTAGTGAAAAAGGTTGTAACAAAATCTCGGATTACTTGGAGGATAAAACAGCTTGGGACTGATCACTCCAGGATCTATCTACTCGTGTACTAAGATGTCAAAGTGTAGCGTGTCTTGCCTTACTGATACCATTATTATGTTCTCTTTTGTAAGGCAACACACTGGAGCTAATATTTGTAGTACCTAAGTAAAAACATTGTAAAACATCTATGTAAAAAGAATGGCCCCGAGTTTCTCGCCGCTTCTTCTAGGTAGGCTCTATATATTTTGGAACGCGGCGGTAGTCTTTAAAGTACATTATAATGAAAAATTGACGTTCATAAGTGCGTCTTTGATGCCTAAATAGAATAAATGATTTTGACTTTGACTTTGAGCTTTAAATGCTTTCTCTTCTAACTAATCTGAATTAATCTAATTGAAACTAATTATTTACATCAATGTAGTTGATATTCCTAAATATAAAGCAGTAAACGTCAGCCCTGCGGTGCAAGCATGGGTTGTCAATAGGATAAAAAATCGAAAATTATCGGTAAAAGACAGCCCGCGATATAGCTACCACAGTACACATCCACACTACAGACAAGGAAAGATAGCTGATAAAAGTCAGTTTATCGACTTCGTGAGATCCATGCTCGCATAGCAGATCTGGCACACTAGGATTCCCTGTTTCCTGGAGACCAGTTTTCAGCAGACTGGCTATCAGAGTAGACGCTACTCAACGTCGTCCAGTAACCTTTTTAGGTCATCTGTCAACCTAATTGTTGAATGACCTACGCTGCGCTTGCCGGTCCTTGGTCTGTACTCCTCACCCTTTTAAACCCATCGACCATAATTTCTGATCTGATTTCTGATTATTATACTGATATTAGTGATTGTTTGGAAGTTGCTCTAAGCGATAAGACACGTTGTGACACTTAAATACTTTTCATTTTTGTGTAAAAAGAAATGTTTCTACAATATAGGCCTATTTCTATATAATGTTACTTGTATTTTGTATGTATGTTTTGTACGTCTGTAATGATGCAATAAAGAGTTTATCTATCTATCTATGTGACCATGCCCACTGTCATTTCACCTGGCTTATCCTCTAGCTAGGCTATTGATTTTCGTTTCTCTACGGATCTCCTCATTCCATATTCGATCTAAGACAAGATGACCTGCCAGCAGCTTCACTCGCGTCACTCTCTAAGGGGAGCAATTTCCAATCCTTACTTACTGGGTGGTTACAACATAAACGGCATCCGCTGCCAAAATTACAAGTTTGTAGCCTCAAAAGCTTAGTCTGAACGTTGACGAATCGGTCAGTCAGTAAGTCAGGCAGTCAGGAGAAGTAATTATATATGTACGAGTATAATTTAGATGTCAAGTGGGAGTCCACAACCGTGCGATTCCGAAGGCAAGTGCCTCACACTACTACTATGTGAAACCAGCTGCCATTTGAGGTATTTCCGAACCGATACTACTTGGGAACCTTCAAGAAGAGAGCCTATTCCTTCCTCGAACGCATCCTTGAAACCTCTGGTATTGCGGATGTCCGTGGCCGACGGTGATCACTTACCTTCATGTGAGCCGTCTACTCGTATAGCAACTTATCCCATAAAAAATTAAAAGATTATGTAGTGTGTTTACCTTATGTTTATCATCAGCAGCACTTTCAACAAATACCGGATATGTATCGATCACAGGATCCCCACTCGGCGATTTTCCATTCCAAAGCAAAGAGTGGGTATGACCTCCCACGATGACGTCAATATACTGGCCATAGTCACGGGCCAGCTGTCTGTAAAGGTAGCATAATAAAACTACAGGATTTTTTCGCTTCATTGGAATCTCTTTATTAATAAAAATTCTTCTTTCATTCTATTATCCGATAACCGATGTTTATGATAAAATATTATCAAAAAAATACTGGTCAGTTCTTGATCAATGTGACCATATCAGAAGCACTAGATTTCAAATAAAAATAATAATCATCTAAATCGGTTCATTAGGTAAAAAGTTATGAAGTAACACACGTAAAAATACAGACGAATTGAGAATCTGCTCTGGTAAGGTTAATCCTTCCTATATCGTGATTTAAACAAAAGATTTATGACTGAAACTGACGTGTCTGGGATTCAAAGGGTTAATGGACCTATTGTATGGTATTTGTACTGCGATGACGCATGCAGTTCTACGAACAGTAGACCTCGCGTGCACATAGTCTTATCAGCGGCAATTCTTCGCAGTACTTCACAACCTATTATCTCGGACACCATGCTCATATTCGAAATTCTTCTTTAAAGTCTAAAGGTAGGTAAGCACCTAATGTTTGTACCAAATTATATCAAAATCGGTTGGTAAATAGCGCCGCAGCAAACTTCCCCCTTTTTACAGCAAATATACCTATCGCAGTACAAATTTTATAAAGGCATTTTCTGCCCAAAAGAAATGTATTCGCGCTATTTGTGGCGCAGTACCGTATGAGTCATGCAGACCGCTCTTTCAGATACTGAAAATATTACCCCTGCCATGCCAATACATATACGAAATATCATGTTTTGTAAGGCAGCACAGCTATATGTTTACAAAAGCGAGAGAAATGTTCCCCGAAACACAAGGAATAGAGACAGGCTAGTAAACAATTACCTTCCGAGAACAGCACTTTATCAAAAAAGCAGTTATTCGATGTCAATAAAAAATTTCAATAAATTACCTCAGTTCCTAAAGGTACCTTTTGCCAAATTTAGGAAAGAGTTACAAGCGTGGTTGTTACAGCTTAGTTTTTACTCTTTACAAGATTTTTTGAGCATAGTGACGTAAGGTTTAATTTATAGTTTTAATTAAGTTTTTGCATACCATTAGCTTGGTGAAATGTGTAAGGTCTATTTTGTTTATTTATCACCTAAAATTTGTGTACTCACATTTCAAGCAAATAATAGTACATTGTTCACCGAGAGGAGAAAGTGACCGATTACCGTCGAGGGTGTTGTTTGAAGCCCGAGCCGTAGGCGAGGGCTTTAAAACACCCGAGATCGGGAATCACACTTTCTCTCGAGTTACATAGTGCTTTATACTACACCTACGAGGAAAATAAAAAACTAAATCTTTACTAATTGAAATTTATATTGAAATTGTTGCAGTTAATGAAGCTTAATGTAACACTTTTTCCATTAATGTTTGTTTGAGATGTTTGCGATAATGTAGGAGGAATAACTGGCTGTGCTGTTGGCACTGCGCTCGTAGAAGGCTGTGGTGCCAAAGGGGCAACTGGCTGCTGATGGGCATCTGGCATCGCCGCGCTCGTTGATGGTTGAGGAGATGAGTCTTGATGCACATTAATCGATCCCGATATTTGGTTATTTATTCGTGTTTTGTTTTCTACGGAATTCTCTATGTAGCTTTCTGCAACAGCGGACGATTTCCAACCACCGTGACGTTTTATTGTGGTTAAATCAGCACCAGTATTGGCAAGAATAGTCGCTGAAGTTCTGCGAAAGCAGTGGCCAGTGTATTCTAGTGGATTGAGTAAATTAAGGTACGAAGCTATTTCTCTTGGCACAGTACTTATTTTGTTTTTCCCAATTACTTGTTTCGTACATTTTTTGTTTTTATATTGTAGTAAAAACCGATTGGTTTTGGGGTCACTGGGGCGAATTTCGTTATATTTCTTCACTATTTCATAAAATAAGCCCGATATAACAAATGATCGCTGAATTTTGGTTTTTGTGTTAGGAATATTGACGATTATTCCATTTTCGAGGATTTCGATATCGTCTGTTGTCATATCCACAAGTTCTTGCGAACGACAGGCCCCATTTACTCCTAAAATCAAAATAACCTGTAAAAAAAAATATCAAACATGAAAACCTAGTAGATTTCTACTCATAAATAGGTACGTAATAAATGTTAAACCAGTGCATTTTGTTCATAAACTTACCTTCATCAACAAATATTTGTCATCTGGAGCATTCTGCAAAAAGGAATAAACATCCTTTGTAGTAAGCACTTTTGATTTCTTACTATGGAATCCCTCCGACTTTCTTTTCAGAAATGCTGTAAGTTTTTTGTATTCTTGAATATTTATGTCGTTTCTTGTCAATATAGTACTTTTCAACATTGAGTACATAGACCATAACGTACTTGGTTTGTATTTTTGCGCTTTTTCACTGAAATAAGCTAGCAAAACAGTTTCAGAAAAAGATGCCGCATTTTTTTCACTTTTCCATTGCAAAAAATCATCATAAGTTTTATTATATTTTTTAATTGATTTCTGTGGTAAAAGGTTATCAATCAGTATTTTTGCTGTTTCCTTCAACTGCGGCGGAGTTATAAAATCTTCATCATCACTATCACTACTTATCATTTTGATAGTTTTATTTTACTTTTCTACGAAAACTGAATCCTCAAACAACACACAAATTGAAAATGGCGCCAATGGCGTCTGCAATTTTCACATGTTCTTTTTTCAAATTGTTTGACACCATCCAACACACAGCTAGTGGCCAGTGTCATTTTGCGAACTTGGAGATAAAAACTCACTGTAAAAACTTTTTGGCTTTTGATATTTAGGTTACCAGCGCATAGTCTTACCCAAAATTAAAAAAGAAAAACCACGTAAGAAATGGATTTTCATACACTTTTCTCTCCCGCTCAGATGCGTTTTCTCGCCGCATATTTGTTCGATATGCAATGACGTACTTTCTACCGTAAATTTGATAAAGTATCAAGGTACTTTCCGAGCAGGTGTAGTATAAAGAATATTCTATTCTATAGAATAACATGCATACTAAGTATACTTAAATTCGAAAGTAATTGATGGATATTTGACAGCTGTTGTTTATGTCGCAAAGGTCAGATTTGCGTGCTTTGATCAGTGGTCCGATTTCATTAGCACGCTAACAGCGCTGTGTTTGAAGAAATCGCGTTTGTAAAATTGGGTCAGCAGAGATAGACGTCAGCATAGTAAGCGATGTACTGTACACGTCAACGAAAAGATTACGATACGCAAATCAAATTTTCGCGCTACGTCCCCTGGAAACTGAAGCAACTGCAGTTAGGTTTCTATGGGCAGACGAAACGTGGCCGTTAAAGGCATTACTTTAAGGGCTACGTTGTGTTGTTTTTAAACTACGTTGCATATAACGGATTGCGGTATTAGTAAGATACTCACTTATCGACGTCCAATCCACAATGCGACAGAAGCACAATGATATCAACGCCTTGCTTCGTCAACGCCTTTGCTTCGCGTTTGGTAGCTTCGCCCGGGTCTGTGAATTTCACCTCCCCGGTGGGTGCGAACACCTGTGGAATAATATACATGTATTTAACCAGCTTCAAAAAGGAAGTTTTCAGTTCAACTGTTTGATTTTTTGTATGCTTGTTACGCAATATAGTCCACCAATGATGAATTGAATTTGATGTTTTTTACGTACCTACTTTAGATGTGGTTTATATATATTTTAACAAAATTGATCCAGCGCATTTTAAAATATTTATTTATTTTTACTTTATTTAAATAATTGACCAAGCGAGCGGTTGACGGTGAAACATCAAGTTTCGTCGAGATTGGTTGACAAATGCGACCTGTGCAGGAGGACCATCATACGACCTAACAAACATACGGACAGATAAAAGTCAATTTGGCCTGTTAAAGCAGAGACGCTTCGCTAGCTCGGTAAATGATTTATTAACCATAAGTGTTGCTTCAATGTTAAATTTTTTTAATCTTAATAAATCTTAATTATAAGATTGCCTGATTGGCATTTTACACAAATAATAAAATGATTAATCATGGGCCCCTAAGAAGCATAGCCTGTATCTTGGCGACCCAGACACCTATACATATAAGTGCTATTCTTGAAAAAAACTTCCGGCACTTAGGTACATTTACAACAAAACTTTACGGACAGATCGATCTTTGAGGTATTGTTTGGGCGCTATGCAGACGACGGGGCAGTTAATTTTACCGCGAACGATAGCGCAAAGGGAGTCCTATACTACCAACGCACACGGAGGGCAGTATAGGATTCCCTTTGCGCTATCGTTCGCGGCAAAATTGACCGCCCCGGCCCGCCCCGTCGTCTGCAGAGCGCCTTACGTGATCTTACCGAAAAAAGTTTATTTTCCAACATATGTATTTTTCCACCATGGTGCTTTGTGGGGAAAATGAGGATTGCGATCTATATAAGACTTAAAAAAATACCTACATGTAAACAAAAATATATGAAATATTGGACATTTATCAGAGCATATATTACTTTAAAAGTCTATTAATATAGTCTATTACTTTCACTAGTATTAGGAGCTAGGCGGAGGTCGGCACAATTACGAACCGAAATGTGATTGAGATAAGGTTCATATCAGCGCACACTGCTTCGTAGCGGTTACGCCCTCCACTCTGATAAAACTCACTAAAATTTCATGATGCAATTATTATGACCAAATAATGATATGGAAATAGGAATATGTATTAAAAAAACCTAGTTAGTTTTATTAAATTATTACTATGCTAAATTTCAAGACCTCATTTATCGAATATCAAAATAATTTATTGCATTGTAGAATGTAGGTTTTAACAAGTTCTTATAAATAATTAAAGTGCCATACAATCTACCTCATTTACAGTGTGCAACATTCTTAATCTACTATATTATAATGATTAATTAAATATTTATGTCAAGTTAAAAAATATTAGCTGTCAAATTAGTAATTGTACATAAAAAAAAATATCTTAACAAAAGTATTAATCATTTAATATAAATGGTTAAAGGTAAGGATTACTAATAGGAGTAATGGTAAAGGTTAAGGATAATTTACTTATTTGTTTATTACATTATCAAGGAAATACTCATTAACACTGTAAAAACACTTATTAATAAGCCATGATTTTAGTTTATATAAACTAAAAGCATGGCATAAATTTATTACTGGTCAAAGTCTTTATTTCAGTAGGTAGTTTAATGTACATTTTGATCGTCATAAAATAAGAATTTTTCTTAAATATTTCCAAACACATTGGTACGAAAATTTTTTTTAAGCCCCTTGTATTTCTTTGCACTATGTTTATGTGTTTAATACATTAACTGATTTCAAGATAGGTATTTAATAGTTGTAGTTAATTTTTAAGACAAAACAATGATAAGAAAAGTACAATTTGAAAATTTAATACCGACTTCCATTCTATTCAGTTATTGGAGTGTAATTTGAATGAAATTTAAATGGGACCACACGGGAAGCACCACCTTTCAAACAAAAAAGAATTTTGAGAATCGGTTCACCCAGTCCAAAGTTATGAGGAAACAAACATAAATAAAAAAACATACAGTCGAATTGAGTAGGTACCTCCTCCTTTTTGAAAGTCGGTAGAAAATATAAATATTACAATACACCTCTTTTGTTTTAATTTCAATTATTACAATAATACTAAATGTATATACTTATGTGTAATTTAATGATATCATTTAATACATTTACTCACTTTTCAAGACATTATAAAATTCTTAATTAAAGATTCTAATACGTTCCTGAATACCAATACAAATATTTCACTAAAAATATGTACACTTTTGTTAAATCTATATACTAGCGGATAAATTGAATAATTAGGTGTAACGTAGTTCTCCATAAAGTACCTAGATGACCGAGCTGAGCTCGTATCCTCTAATCAAACACTTATTGGCTCAGTGTTGCTTAACAACGTCATCTATTGTCAAGTAACTTTAGTGTTGCTGTGTCGGTAAAACAGTTTAGTGTAGCAGTTTTTCATTGCCTGTAAACACTGATATAACGACGTTTTCGAGAAATCCAACCTAGATAGATTGATATATCGCCTCCGAAAGCCCCGCATACAAAATTTCATGAAAATCGTTGGAGGCGTTTCCGAGACTCAGATTATATCTATATGTCTATATATAGATATAAAGGTATAAAGGTGTGTTACACTTAGAGATTTTATTTAGAATAGAATCCATGGTGTTTACCATAGATGACATATGTCAATAGGGCGAATTCTGTGGTGTTACATATTAGGTCCTTACATACACACGTCAAAAATAATTGTATGCTCTTTGGTTATCACTTTAAAAAATATAAATCTACTAATTACGGTTTTTATTAAAAAATATAGATTTAGAGTATAAAACAATAACACATTTCAATTGTCTTTCCATATAAAAAGGATTTCAAACCTAGGTTACGTTCTGTGAAGAATATTAAACACCACAGAATATAATCACACTGTTTATTTCACTAATATTTACTTACTTTATATAAATACACTTTCATCACTTGATTAGATAATATATCACTATTAAGCGATATTGGTAATTATTTGCTTTACTTTTCACAACACTTAACACTAACACCTTACGGAGGTGTTGCTTGCTCGAAATCACTCAAGGCAGTGATCGTTCCAAACTCCACTCCCAGTAAATCGCTTGTGTAGCCCTATATATATATACAAACACATTATATACAAGAACTGCTTGTTTAAATGTATTAGATAGATATCGAAGTCAAAGCAAAAAACCCGGTCAGTATACTCGTCAATCGTCAGTCGTCGATAGCACAGTCATAAAAAGGTTTCTACCGACTTCCAAAAAGAAGGAGGTACTCAATTCGACTGTATTTTATTTAATGTTTGTTACCTCATAACTTTCGATTGGGTGAACCGATTCTCAAAATTTGTTTGAAAGCTGGTGCTTCCCGTGCGGTCCCATTAAAATTTCATCAATTTAGGTCCAGTAGTTTTTGAGATACTCCAATAACTGAATAGAATGGAATTCGGAATAAAATTTTTCAAATTGTACTTGTTGATGTCGCAAATTGATGTTTAAAGATGATTAGAGAGTTAAGATTTATTGGATGGTTAGATATTTGTCTCGGTGGCCTAGCGGTCATGGTAACCCGAGTTTCTTGTCGCTTCTTGTCGGTAGGTCCTATATTTTTTGGAAATTTTATCAAATTTGGCCCAGTAGTTTTTGAGTTACACTCCAATAACTGAATAGAATGGAAATCGGTTTTAAATTTTTGTAATTGTACTTGTGCAATACAGCTATGACTTTAACAACATGCCTAAATAATATAAAATTTTGCATTAAATCTAAATTGTTATGTGTATATGCATATCTTCATCAGGATTATATTTTCAATATATATATCTATTAAAATATTACTTAAAATATCTATGAAAATATTACCTGATATTCACCGTCATAGTTTACCTAGCCTGATGGCATCAGTGCACTATGGTCTCTATCTGTCAAGGATATGGGAATGTCAAATCATACAGTCTTCTTCATCAGGAAGATATTACTACGCAGCTGTGTTTATCTTCCAACACATAATAACAATTTTGCTTTAATGCAAAATGTTATATTAAGTATGTGTTTACGGTCGGTGTGTTTACAATAAACACACCGACGTAATTAAGACGTTTGTTATCGGTTTGTGACGAACACAAACGCTATGTTGAATATAAATTCCTTTTATCAGTTTCCTTCGGAAACAAAAAGAACAAAAGTTAAGTCCTTTATCCTATACCTAGGTTGTTCAGAAAATTTATAGCCAAAGAATAAATACAACCTCTTCTTTCATGAAACTATTTTGAATTGACGGCTAATTTCAACACAAACCTCCTTTATGAAAATCAATGTGTAGTTTTTTTAAAGTTATTTTTAAAGATTATCTGTCACTCTTCTTTTGTTTGCTACAATGGTAGTCTCCAAAGATAATATAAAGACTACGTTTTAGTCGTCTCGCGGGAAACTTTTCGTGCAATGATTTTCTATGATTATAAACCATATTCTCTTTGTTATAAACGAGGGTTAACTTTCAAGGAATCTCAAGAAAATTTTCAAGTTGATTTTGGGGAGTCTGCTCCTGCGTTAGCAACAATTACTAATTGGTTTCGTGAATTTAAACGTGGTCGAGAGAACTTAAACGATGACCCCAGACCCGGCCGACCACCAACTGCAGTAACTCATGAAAAGGTCATCAGGGTAGAGTGGCTATTGCGAGAGAATAGACATAATTACACATCGAGATATACAGGTTTAACTAAACATTGGATCACAGGCAGTTTCCACCAACCTGCATGAGCACCTTAAAGTTAGGAAGCTTGCTTCGCGATGGATAACTCATTCTCTCAACGATGAGCAAAAATGCCATCGTGTTGATTTATGCAAACTTATGTTTATGTATGTAGTATGTGTAAGAAAAGTTCGAAGAAGGAACTTCATAAAACGTATCCTACATTTTTACAACTGATGAATCATGGATATATAGCTACGATCCACTCACGTAGCAGCGATCCATGCAATGGGTGTTAGAAGATGACGATTTGCCCACAAAAGTGGTTTGAGGTCTGGAAATAAAAAATGATAGCGGTTTTTTTCGACGCAGTGGACCAGTAGCAGTAATTCTGCTAGAAGACCGTAGAACAGTTACTAGTGAAAGGTACAGCGCAGTTTGTCTGCCTCAAGCTTTCGGAGAGTTGGATAGCGACCGCCCAAGGAGCGGCGTCTGAGGCATTCTTTTTACCAAGATAACGCGCCCGCTCACACAGCTGCTAGAACCATGAACTATTTGACAACTTCGGGAGAAATGTTACCCCATCTTCAGTACAGCCCAGATTTAGCTCCATGCGTTTCTTTTTTCTATTTCCCACGGTAAAAAAAAGGAAATTTACCAGGCATATTGCATACCAGGCCCATAGTAGGCGCAACATGGCCGTCTCAACACGTGACAGAATTAAAAAACAGCCTGTCGGTCTGAGGCCTTAGCACAAATAATTTACGTCACGCTTCAGGGCACAAATAGCAAGTTATCTGTGCCACAGTTGGTCTAGATAAATTACAGTTTGTACTGTTTTGCGTAAACGACACGTTCAGTTACATTTACGCAATTACTCGTGCTAGGCCCACTGAAGTGATGTAAAATGAAAGCTATTCCATGGCGGTGCTCTACTTAAAAATAACGTCGCACTGTCCACTATCGCACTCAACACCTAGAACCCCTACAACTGCATAAAACCATAACTTTTCTAAGCGTTTTCTACCTTTTGGTTTGGTTTTCATGGCGAATGTTCCGAAGAGTTCTTTAATCTTATTCCTTCCTCACCATTCCGATCCGGAACTACTCGTTCCGGCCTAGCATGCCATGTATAGCTGTTCAAGATGTTGCTGTTCTTATCATGAACCAAAAAGTTTGGCAATTCCTGCCTCTGTCGTTAAATTATAAGTAAATTATGGAATACTCTTCCGGCGTACGTTTTTCGATGCAACTATGACCCAGGGTCTCTCAAGCAGGACGTGAAAAAGCATATATCAGGTCATCATTAGGGGAGGCGGTTAAAGCGGGTTACGGCTGCATTAATGGTCATCGCTTTTTGATTCCATCTCTGCTTTCCATCAGGCGAGTGGGAGTAACTTTGATGAACCAATATATAAAAAAACTTCTGCGTATTCTCACCTCAGTATCAACTGTAATAAGTCCAATGATACCAATCTTCCTTCCATGCCGTTCTACGACTATAGATGGCTTGTAGGTTCCTTGAAAAGACGGCACTTTGGAAGTGTCCAAGTTGGCTGCAAGCACTGGGGCCTTCAGAGCCTTGAGATAAGGAACTAAAGCTTCGGGACCATCGTCGAATTCGTGATTGCCAATTGCCTGGTAATCAAAATTTAGATCATGTCATTAACAGTTTATACATAAGCATAATTTAAAAGGTTTGTTAAGTAAAAGTGTTTATCGTTTCAAGTAGGATGGACTTATAAAGGAAAAAAAACGTGACCGACCCGTGGTACAACTGCGATGACCAACTGGTTGTACTACGGAGAAGTAAAGTTACCCATGGTACAACTCTTTTTTTATATATTTATGATTATGATCCATGGTACAACGGTGGAATTATGTCCAACTGGTTGTTCTATGGGGAAATATCTTTACCAATGATTCAACTCATTTAAAATAATTAATTCATTTAACTAACCTAACCTAACCTAAGTGTCAATGTCAACGTTTTAATCATCAATAGACAATTAATCAAAAGAGGTAGTAATTTTATTGCACTTCAGAATTGATAGATAAACTTTTCCTGTTTATTACCAGTAGTTGGTCCATAGATAAATTCAATTCCCAGTAGTACAACTAGTTGAACCAAGGAAAGAATAACTCACTCGAGTTGAATCATTGGTAAAGATAATTCCCCATAGAACAACCAGTTGAACCATATAAAAAAAGAGTTGAACCATGGGTAACTTTACTTCTCCGTAGTACAACCAGTTGGACATCGCAGTTGTACCACGGGTCGGTCACCAAAAAATTTATCAAATCTGAAATAAAAGATTACAAATAGTCTTGCGTCGATTTCGATGAATATAAAATGCGTCATAAGCCGAAAACATCATCGATGCCTCTAGTTAACATCATATCTAACTACGTGTGTACTCAAACCATTGATTTAAGGGTGTATTTCAGATTCAATAATCGTATGTTTTTATGTTATTAGAAGACGGAAGAAGCACGAGTCCCACCTGGTGTTACTAAGTGGTAACCTCTGCCTAGAACAGATGCATTTCGTCGTGACGAACTGCACTGCGCCGATAGCCCTGAGACATTAAGTTATTAAGTTTCTTATGCCTGTAATTTCGCTGACAAACGTACCATTAAACCAGAACATAACTATTGCGAAAAAAACTGCTTCGCGGTACAAATAGGTAGGCATGGGAGTTATGGAGGGGTTAGGGGGCCGGACCCCCCCCCCTAGCATACGACATCATTAAAATCGCGATTGGTATATTGATGACGGATAATATATTCTGTGCCATAAAATATGAGTAGGTAGGTACGCGTCGCGAATATTAAGTATCTTTAAAGTTAAGCTTTGGCTATGTATAATAAATCTCATAATTTGGCTATGGCTATTTCCGTAAAGCATTTTTAAGAAAGTAAATTAGCCTCTTGTGATCGCCCTGAATTGAAGCCATGTTGTTCATATATTAATAGGTACTCTTTCCTTGGTTGGACAATACAAGAGCAATCTAAATTAGTCAGCAATATTTTTTCCATTGCTTTTCGGAGTTACGGGAGTTTAGACAAGAGATATATTGATTTATATGATATTTATTTACGTGCAATGATAACTTCATAAGACAATCCTAACGCTTAGGCCGATCGTACCTCTCTATCACTTGTTCCGCGCTCTCGCTTGCACGTTCGGCCCAGGCGGAACGTGATAATGAGTCATACTTTTTCGTGCGTGCAGCCGGCGTTCATCGATTTATAAGACGTTATCACGTCAAAAAAGCTTGCTCATAACTGCACTACATCTCTGTAATAGAATAACAGCTATTCTTTGTCATCTTTAAATTTAATGAACTTTGTACTAGGTCCGCTGAAAAAGTTCATTGTCTATACAATCATCAATTCTCGGGGATTTTGATTGGTGGAACTGGTACGTGTGGTGGCTCTCTTACTCTGTTCTAACTGTCGGCAAAGTAAGTAAATCGAGGCCGCGTGCTCCAAGTATTTTACTATCGAGCAAAAATTTTTAGTGATTGTAAACTATTGAATTGGTCATACTTATCATCATTTAATGAAGGAGGCACTGATACTTATGAAAGTTACGCTGCCTCATCTATATAATATATATATAAATGAATCCCTATCTCTCCTGGTCACGCTATAACTTGAGAACGGCTTATCCGATTTCATTTATCTTTTTTTAAATGTTTTCAAATACTTCGCAGATGGTTCTTACATTAAAAAATATTAAGAAAAGATGGGAGGTCATGGCGAGGCCGACGGCCGAGCCCACTACGCGAACGAATTCGCGGGCATTCGCTAGTATAACTTTAAAAAGATTTATGCCCGCTACATATACTAACATTTCTTAATCTGTCCGACTCAGCAAGACTCGTTCGAGTTAAGTTTCATTCATAAATCTATTGTTATTTTTTGCGCTGATGCGGACGGGTTAATATTGTATTTTAGTGTATTTATAGGTAAATAACTATTGTTTCTATGCAGTTGAACTAGCATGTACCCATTTCATGTAATAAGTATGATTTGAGCGTTTAAATTTTTACCTGCGGACCCCCCCCAAGTGACAGCTATAGCTACGTCACTGCAGGTAGATATGGTGGCAGAACTTCCCTGGACCCAGACGAACTCATTCACAAAGAGTTCTACAGTCTACTGCACTAATTAAGTTATTTCAATAGTCTGTATTGGTAACTTACATGGGCATCATGTGGCAGAAGATTTATGAACTCCCGAGCTACAAGCCACTTGGGCAGCGTGTGCCAGAACGTGCCTTGGAACATGTCTCCAACATTCAAGAGTAGAGCATCCGGCTTCTCGGCCAGGAGTGTGCGAATGTGATGATACAGCCGGGGGAACCCACCGAGGCAGGAACCGTTGTTGAAACGACATACTTCATGGGCTAATGATGTTTCTTCGTACCTTTATACACGAAAGATAGGTTATCTCTGTTTTATACAGGGTTATTGGTAAAGTCGACCTATTCCCACTAAGGGCGCGTAGTTTACCTACATCGTTTATTACTCATTTGACTATGAAACACCCTATCCTAAATCTAACCATTTTCGAGATAAATATTTGTATTTTTTTAAACTTACTTTTCGGCTTAGATATTTTGAAATGTGTAAGTCTTATTATTACTATAAATTATTACTTGATTATTAATTGTAAAATAAGATGCTTAATAATCTCAATAACCAATATTGTGCGTACATTGAATAATAAAGTTGTAGAACGATTAAACATTATGAAAACAAATAAAAATTTACAAAATGTATTTTTCTTTCAAGGATATCTAAAAAAATCTAAATATTACGGCGCCTGTATTGCAGAAGTGCTTAAAAATATCTACTTTTATATGTCGGAAACGATGTAACCTACACGCCCTTAACGGGAATAGGTCGACTTAACCAATAACCCTGTATACATTAGAATAATACAATTAAATTGAGCGCCGTGTACGCTCAGTAGTAAATCTCTACTTGAGTTCAGATCTGAGTTTTTTTATTTGTCTTTTAATGACGAATCGAAAATGCCGCTCAAACACAGAATATATAATAGTATTCCGTAGCTCAAGTCAAGAGACACAACGCGTTTTTCTGTATTACCGGTCTTAAGTTGTAAAAGGCACGGAAGCAAAAGGAAAAACTGCAATATAATAATATCTTCTATTGAATGTCATTCAAAAGACTGAGGCGTCGAATATCGAAGCGACAAGCACTGGCAGTACTACGCAAAACTTTAGTTTGACAACTCTGGGTGGCATTGCAACTGTCTTGGGCAAGCGTCGAGCTTACCCCCAGCCACAAACATTACCCGTTTCTTAACCTAAAGTAAAATGAAAATATCAGCGCAATACTTGGCCACTAGCCTCTAGACATTGCGTCCTCTCAGGGAGAGGAGTATGGGGCAGGAGGAGTATACAGCTCGCGGGCCGAATGCGGTTTAGTTGATAGGCTAGTGACCAGCCTAGTGTTTAAGTTATCAGACCGCCTGAATGCCTCCGACATAACGACTGTTGTCCTAAGACAAGCAATCGGGAACGACGGCGAACCACAGAAGCGGTTAGTTGAAAATGTCAACCCATCCAAGGCATGACCGCAGCAAAGGTAGCTAAATCGTATTGATCTGTTAAGAACGAAAAGGCAAGATCGACTGCAAGTATTTCTGGTACTAAATAACTTTTGTTAATAGTATTAACAAAAAGTTTCTACTGCTGAAACGCGCGCCTTCCTTCAGCGAGAAGTTTTCATTGCAACTTTAGCAAAGTAATTTGAGTTTTGATTGATTAATTTTCATTCATATACTCTGACTGACAGTACTGCGATTCCTATAGACGTTAATTTTAGCAATTTTACAATTTATTTATCATTAGCAACTAGACTGTTTTTATTAACTGTTTACTTCAATAAAATAAAATAACTACAAGACTACAACATATACACTTTTCTTGCTACCTAACCCTTTGCATACCATTGACGTAAATTTACGTGCGTTTCATTCATAAATCTTTAGTTATAATTATCACGGTATAGGAAGGATTAAGGGATCCATTGTCGTTCACCGTCACTATGAATGACCTATGTAAATAGCGCCAATTCTGTGGATATAATCAAGAAGCGAATCACAAGTTTTTGGAATGTAATTCAAGAACCGCTTGACCGAATATGAGGAAATTTAAACCACGACCACCTCGGAAGTATACTTTTTAAATAAAAATTAAAGATAATAATAAAAGAATTTTAAGAATCGGTAAAATAGGGGGCGAAATCGGTGAACATTAAACAAATACATACAATCGAAGTCATAAGCCTCCTCCTTTTTTGAAGACGGTTATAAAGTCTATAATAATTAAAAAATAACTTACCTGGCATGAAAATCATTATAGTGAATAATATTTAATTTATAATAATCATTATTGATCGAAGTCGCAACACCAAACACATAACAATGTAATAGAAGAACACTTTTAATAAACAACATTGTTTTAATTATTCAAATAGGTAACATAACAACAAGAAACTCGTTATATCCAAATATTATTTAAACTCAAATAGATTATTAAATATATCAAAATAATATTATATTAATAATTGAGTTCAATCAAAAAAAACTTTTTATTACACTACTTTTATTATAGTTAAATCCTCAAGGTTTTCAAAATAGACACATTAGTTTCTAAGCAAGTAATAAAACAGAATATGCCTGTATGTCTCGTTTGGCTCGCAAGTATGTATATACTGATAAATTATCAAGCATGCTTGAAGAATATAAATATTTATAGGAGTTCATTGTATGTTTGTTGTTTTGTGACTAGCTAACCTTGATTTTTCTTTTGTCTGGTACAGATCGCGCGGCGAGAGTTTGGCTTTGACCGTTATTGCGCAGAAGTCAAAAATTGGGTATCACAGGGTGGCTAGAGGGACGAAGGACTCTTGTCTCTCTCTGTCACATCGAAGACGAGGGACTCTTGTCTCTCTCTGTCACATGGCGCGACAGTACCCATGCGCAGTAATCCCCTCCACCCGAAGGTCAAAGCCAAACTCTCGCCGCGCGATCTGTACCATGTTTGCGTCAATCTAATAATAATAATATAATATGGGACAACACCCACACAAGATGTTTCAGGTCCCAAACTAGGCAGAATCTGTTTATTAAGGTATCATGAAGACCGATAGACTACTTATATATGTTTCAGTCAAAACTGTTAACCAGACAAAAGTAGTATTATCTGAAAAAAAAACATGTAAACGTGGTTTTGACTGAACGGGTTGGTTGAAAGTAGTTTTATCTGAAAATTATGTCATGGTTAAAAGTAGAAGTGCTCAGTTTTAGCAATCTGGATGTACTTATCTTCGGTTAGAACTTGGTTTAGCCTTCATCATACCGGCTAGAAGTAGCAGTTCACGGTTAACGCAGATTGTCTAGTCAAAGTCACGATAGGTGCGACCTCGAGCGAAGAGAGGTTGAGCGTTAGGTTTACCACACAACACGCGAGCCGAGCGAGCAAAGCGAGCGAGCGCGGCAGTGGCCGGCGTAGATTCAGAATAAGGTTCTAACAAAAGATTTTCAGTCAAAATACAATTCTCGTCGAAAGCCTTCACGCGAAAGAACTTTCTATTCCAAAGTACTTTTGATTGGTTATGGGTTGTGACTGCAACAGCAACATGTAAGTATATACTATACCTACACACCTAGACACAGGTCAAATATGTACACTAATGTTTGACCTGTCCGGGGACCAAACCCGGGAGCAACAGCTGAGAAAGCAGGGTTGCTACTAAGTATGCCAACCGGCCAGTCTAGACAAATCCTTGGTCTTGACTATTATGCAAATTAATAGCCCAAGTATAATACTATCAGAAAACCCTGAGTAGAGAGTCTCCGTGAATATAGGGCACGGCAAACATTCGATAATAAAATTATCCGTATAGAGGTTACAATAACATAACATGAGACTAATTAACGCTTTTATGCATTGCTGATAACATTGTTATATAAACATGTCCGATCATTTTATTTATAAATTAGCTAGTACTACTAACTAGTTGCTGTAGACCCCTTACAAGAGACGCGAAGCAGCAATGCGCAGTTATCACTCTATTTTAGGATTGAAGAAGTAATTAAAATTAATTTAAAATGAGACTTATCACCTTGTGTTTTACAGTAACGACTACAGTATAATACCATGCAAACCTTCGGCTTAACATTTTGCAGTTCCTGGAAAAGTACGTTGATTTCTGCGAAATCTATTGTATTATTAGCCAAATATGGCGAATCCTGAGCCAACGGGTTAAGGCACTGTGGCACTGCGATTATCATAGGTATAAATAGTGCTTACCACCAGGCACACAACAACGCGTCATGTAACTTTTAAAATTTCATTAACATGCACGAAAACCACCGGTGTTAAGGCGCGCTCGTATCCTGATATTAGTAAAAAGCATAATCTTTAAACATCTAGTGTAACGAAACAGATCCATAATATTGTATGAAAAAAATATTTAGTTTAGAAAAGGAACAGGTAAAGAGTAATAACCGAACAGAATTCCTAAATAGTACTTGCTCTCTGCAGAAAAAAATCCTGAATAGGTCCATAAAAATAAACTTTGACGTCCAAACTCTCAGAATTTTCAACGATAACACTACCTATATTTTTTATTAAGTGATACATAGCCAACATATAGTACTTAACCAGCAGTTTTTTAAATTGTGTTAGTATATATCAAAATATATTAAGAAAATGTACAAAATTAATGCTATTTCTCATGACATCGTCCAATATAACGTGCGATTTTCGACCTTACGTAAAGCATCGTAAATTATTTTAAAGTTGGACCGCGTCTTAAGCGCTAACCTCTATGTTATAACCGATGCATTTCGTCACAAGTGACGAACTCCACTGTGTCTGTAATCCTGAGAGTAATTTAGTTTGTATTAAGTTTTTAAGTCTCACGTGCCTGTTACTTCACCGGCAACCATACCCTTCAACCCTGAACACAGTAATGCGAACTTTATAGAAATAGGTAGGGTGGTAGTACCTACTTCCCCGGGCGAACTCATTCTCAAAGTTTTACCTTGGTTCTACTGCAAACTTATAGAATTTAAAAAAGTTGCTGCTCAGGGTTCATACTCGACACAGGTCTACCAAGCCGGCTCAGAGCAACTTCGCAAAAAAGCGAAACCAGCTACCAGCGGCGCTATTTACGGACTTTACTAAAATTTGGTACACACATTAGGCACCTATTTGACTTTCAAGAGGAGTTTCGAATGCGAGTATAATAGGATTGTCCAACCACTATTATGTTAACATTACATTGTAATTGTTTCCGAGATAATAGGTTATGAAGTACAGCGAAAAATTGCCGCTGATAAGACTATGTGCTCGCAAGGTCTACTGTTCGCAGAACTACTAGTTTTACTGGTTATCAAGTTGAAAGGGTAGTTACTGGACGAATGAACTAAATAACTTTGTGCTGGGGTGTCGAGCTCATTGCAGTGACTTGGAAAATGTGTAGCTTGCATTGGATACCAATCGCCATATTAAAGGTAAGTATTCAATAACCAAATTCTCGTTGTTTGACTTAATATTTATAAAAATTATGAACGCTGTCACTTAGCTATTATAATTTTATTTACAGTATATATAATATTAAAATACATGTTATTATTTACAACGGGGGCCAATACAGCGTGACTTCATTGTGAGCAGATTCCGGTAACCATTTCAAATACTCGTTCAAAAGATCTGAAACAAGGAAAAACATAATACGTCAATTAACAGTCATGATGCTCTGATATAAATACAGAAACGAATAAATACAAAACACTAGAGTCCGATCAAAAAGAGAAACGTCGAGGCGTTAAGGTGAACTAACATTCAGATGTTTATTATGACAGTCCAATCCAGTTATTTTCTGTCTGTCTGTTGTTTCATCAAAGTGACTCCCTCTCGCCCCATGGAAAGCGAAGATGGAATCAAGAAGCAATGAGTCCACATCAGTGCAGCTTGCGGCTGCACTCATGTGGACTGGATATGTACCTTTTTGGAACTCTATTGTGGCAACAATGTGGTTCAGATTCGGTTGACCCGTTGAGTAGTTACGAACAGGCATAGGAACGGACACACATACAAGTCAAATACATTACCCTCCTTTTGGGTACTGCGGCAGTCGGTTGAAAATACGCACATGCACTTTCGCATTTATAATATAAGCAGGATAGTAGGATTACTGAGAAAAAAATATACAATTACAAAGAAAAAACATATAAATCCATTACTTACACGTTGAATTTTTACCATTTTTATATTGGAGTGTAACTCAAAAACCGCTTGACCGAATTTGATGAAATTTAAGTGGTGGTCCCAGTCCTCGGAAGCATAAAACATTTAAAAAAATTGTGGTCGGTCCACAAATGGGAGAAAAAGCGTTGAACATACATAAAAAAATACATACAGTAGAATACAGAGCCTCCTGCTTTTTTGAAGTCAGTAAAAAAATTGATTAATTAATTACTTACAAGTAGGATTTTCTTTCCACGCTTGTTCTAAAGCCTGCTTAAACCCAATTCTCTTCATCAGTAAGGCTTTCAGAATGAGTTCCGTTCGCGGTTGCAGCTTAGCCCAAGACTTGACCATGGTCGATGGTGGGGATAGAAGTGAGCCGTTGTATTTGCGTAATTTGGGGAATATGGTCCCTTCTAGGAGAAATCGGGCGAACCATCTGTCGAGAAAATCAGTTTTAAGGTTTTTTATATAATAATCTGCCCGGTCGTTTTTACTCCGCAGTCGTCAGCCCGAAGCAAAATAAGTTTTATTATTTGAACAATGTTTTACAAATTAATCAATTACATATTTTTTTTCATAAGGATTTACAGATTTAGGACATAAACCTTTTCAATACGTATATTTTGTTATTTCTGCACTTGTAGCACTAATAACTATTTTTACTTACCTATATCGCTCAACTTTGTCAGGATACTCGACTTCCACAGTAGGTAACTCCCAGCCAGACTTTCCAAACGTTCCTTTGAAATGGCATTTCACACGACCTGACTTCTCGTCATATCTCGGTTCCGGGTCCATTAGAGGGTCCCCTGTTAACAAAGAATACTTGATGTTATTGTTATAATTCATTATGTAAATGTGATTTGTGTTCAACTGTTTCTTTGTATACTGACTGATTGACCGGTTGGAACAATTGATAGCCTTTTGAGCTGCTAGTCCAGTCAAATTAGGATAAAGTATGGATATAATTCTGATAGTTGGAGATTCTTCTGGAATCGTTAGAAAACACAGCTAGAAGTATCCAACATTACAACAGGCCCCGGTTGGCACCGTTTCTATCACCTATGGAACCATGTTAAATATTAGGTACCTATAAACTTTAACAGTAAATCTTCTGATTAACGAATTTAAGTAATTTGGAATTATTGTATTTATGAATAAAGGCTTACTTTATATATAATGAATTACAACAAAAAAAGACGTGTGGCACTCGGAGACTGCCGCGGTAAAGCTATTGCATAGCTGTTTTTATCAACTTATGCAATTATAATTATTTAACCAATGCCGGTCGAAGAAGGTCAAAAAATACCTAGTAAAAATGATCAACCTTCATACTAAGTATTTTTCAACCTTCTTCCATTGATATAATACTACAAGTATAGCACAAAAATATAGTGATCATAACTCTTTCCTGAATGAAGTTATGCTATTTCAAGGTTTTTGCTTTAATCCTCTTCCGGAGGTTTCTTTCGGTGAGATTGAGTTAGACATGATTCAAGCATATTAAGCCATAATAAACAAAAGAATCCACATTCACGAATTACTATATTTGTAAACTCTTTTGCAAAATATCGCTTAATTTGACTGGGCTATGCTGGTCCCGTGTTCGATCCCTAAAAAGGTAAATATTTGAGTGTTTGAACACGTCTGTTTGAGCTGTGTATGGGTGTGTAAATGTAAATCAGTCATCAAGTTACCAAAGTACACGCTCTGCCTAGTTTAGGAGCGTGCATGGGTCCTTCTCCCTTATATTAATGATTTATTGTTAGATTGTTGTATTGATGTTGACACATTCAATTCTTCTATAGGTTGTCATAAATCTAATAATTTAGACGTGTAATTGTAAGTTTTATTGTTATTATATGATTATTGTTGATTAAAAGAGAGTAACAGAAAAATTAACCATGGTTTGTTGGTCCTTTTTTATGCTATTAAGTGAGAAGACAGGCAAGTCGTGCGCCTGACGCTAAGAACTGTCCTTGCCCATGACAGTTGCAGGGATGTCAACATTGCATCTACGAACAAATCTTCGATCGATCTTATTTGTTGGTACCTAGAAGGTATATGCTATCAACAAAAAAGAGCTAGGTATTGCACACAGTAATCAATGGCATTTAAGAACTGCCAACCCCGATCGCTCTGCCGGCACTCGCGTAATGATCGCCGGCGTCCTCCGCTCCCACCGCACCGCCTCTTCACACTTTTGTCGCCTATTTATCGCGAAGACGTGCTGCTTACTATGTCGGCGACTATACTTGACACCCAGGGCTGAGAACTGAAGTTTTCGTGGCACTGCTCTGTTCAACTAGTAAGTCGTAGCATGTACCATTATAGTTTGCACAGTTGTCCCTATTTTCTTACACATTACTTACAACTTTAATATAAATACATTGTAAAAGTGAGTTGTCATACCTAAGTTACACAACAGCGGCACGTAGACCGGCAACCACTCTGGCTCTATGGCTGTCACGTTACGCATCACCATTTTGCGGTTGTTTTCAGATCCCGTTTCGTACAGCTGCGGGACAAAATGAATGTAAAGTACAAGAATACGAAATAATATTATGAGAGAGCGCTCTTAACTCAGGGTGAACACTTTTGGAATTGACGTTTTAAAATTTCGCGAATCAAATACACGTTTTAAGAAAATATCGGGAGTTTTTTGCGCACAGATTATTATCAAGACATAATTTTGACTAAGCTCCACGTTTCGACCGAGCTGCATCGACCGTGGCCACGAGTAGACTGGAGAAGCGGGTGTCCGCATCTCGAGAGGTCGATACAATTCCATCGAAACGTCGAGGTTAGTCAAAATTATGTCTTGATAATTATCTGTGCACGAAAAAGTCCCGATTTTCTCTTAAAACCTTTTGCGATTATATAGGATATTAAAAAAACATTTTTTTCATATTTTTAGCTAGACTGGTTAATAATTTTCATTATCTCTACGCAGCGACGATATAGATGGAAACATTTCAGTGATATAAACACCCAAATGTGTGATTTTTTGACTGTGATGAAAATGACAGAAAACTCTCTCGTGTAAAGGGACCAGCCTGTTGCCATCTGTAATGTTAGATGGTTTTAATATTATTTATATGAAATAGAATATTTCAAAGTTACGAATAACAAAATTTGGATATAGAATAAGGTACCGAAATTATAGAACTGAGGCAGAGAATCTGCTTAGATATTATTAGATAGTTAGTCAGTATCTAACTAAAATAATTTCTATCATCATCTTTTTATTTTATTTTTATTTTATATATTCTTAGTACAATTACAACCATCTTTACAGGAATGTCCTAATACAATAGTGTAAGTAAATTAACTTTTTATAAATAAAATTAAATTACAATCAAAAACAAAATAAATGAACTCAAAAGTAAAATTAAAATAAACCAAAATTACATTACTACAAATCAAGTAAAGTCAAAGTTAAATAACATCAAACTCAAATTAAATCAATATTAAACCAAAATTAACTTAAACCTAAATCAAAATTAAACTATTATTAAATTAGATCCAAATTAAACCAAAAATCTACTAAATTAGAACAAAATCAAAGTTCATCATCATCATCATCATCATCATCATCATCTCAGCCGTAGGACGTCCACTGCTGAACATAGGCAAAACAAATCAAAGTTCACATAAAATTAAATTAAACTGAAATTCACCGATAACATATGTATTTCAAATAATACAGATTTCTTGAATTCCGTGACTGTGCAAGCATATATATCAGTTCTTTCGGCAACCTGATTTAATAGGCGCAACATTCGCACCAAAGGTGACATCGCTAGTTGGTTCGAGCGCGGGGCACTACAAATAATTGCGGTCGGCGACGCCGCACCACGTACTCGTTAGGTACTCCCTCTATAGGGTAGACCTATGTTATGGGAGAGGCGTCCTACGTCGAGGGGTTTTGCCAAAACTCGCCACGCTTGGCGGGTTGGCGAGTGCAGTTTTGAGGTGATTTAAGGGGGAAGCTGCTGTTGGGAGTTGGAGGATTGTTTGGGGGGGAGGGCTTAGGTTGGTTAATAAGTTAAGTATTCTAAGCCGGCAACCCATAGCAAATCAAATGAGACCAAAATATATACATGATCCTCACCTCTTGATATATGACCCATTCCGGTATCACCTTCCGGAGTATGGATTCTGAATGTAGATGTACTGGCTCCTCCAAATCGCCGCAATGGTAGGCATATTTAAATTTGCGTTTGTCTTCACCTGCACAATTATAATTAATATGATTAAACTTTATCCTAGTTCAACATTTTTTTTATTATTTCCTGTCCGATGATATGGCTATTGAAGAATCCTTAGATACCCTTAGACAATTATCGCAATGCGATACACAATTTAGTTTACCATCACACCTATTCGAAAAACAACAACCGGCTTAAGCAAAATTCGACTTGAACCCCAATGGGAGTTTTTGGTTCTCCTTTGAGATTTTCTATTGAAATTTAGAAGGTTATGCCCTATTTGCAGAGCCCTGCGGCTGTTTTTTCTGAACCCGTCCAGTGTCTACTTCTTTCGGTGTCTTTCCGAACTACGGATAAAAGTTCAGATCAAAAATACTACACATGAATGGTTTGACCAACTGAAAGCAAGTTTATACCGATCGAGTGCATTTGTTCTCATAAAATTAGTTACAAACCAGGGGTATAAAAATGTGTATACATTAGGTGTACGCGCTATTAGCACTTTTTGTATGTACACATGGTGTACGCGAGACACGCGACTTGTATTTTATTTACACCTTCAACCAACTTCTACACATACTAGTTTAGAGAGTATTATTTCACAAGTTACAAACATAAGCATAACAGTTCTAAAAAATACTGTCAATATTACCATATAATAGTAATTATACTATTAACTTTTAAAATACTTAACTTAATAAAAAAACATTCATTTAATATACTGTTTTAGCTGGTTTTGAAGGTGAAAGGTTGTGTTACCTTTGAAAACCTCGCTACACTTATGATTCCATAAACCCCTAGGATCCTAACACAAATAACTATTGTAATGTGGATGTGTCTCTTCTCTCACCTTTCATTATACGATTTTTGAAGCATTAACGCCTGTTCAACGCAGAAAATGACAATTTTAGAGATAAATATTTACATTTCAGTCGGATGTTGGGCCGCGAATGTTGGGAAAGCCTTCGTCATGCAGAAGAGAGCCGTGCGCGCAATCGTTGGTGTGTCCAATGATGGGTCGTGCAGAGACCGAGACTGAAAATCTTGCCTCTTCCATGTGAACTTATATAATAATATCAAGTCACTGTTTTCACGTTCAATAATATCCAAAGGGTCCAGGAGAGAGGCGTAAACACTTACCGCGCTCTGCGCAGTAACAAGTTCGCTCACGTCCTCGTCACTCCCATGCATAGGCTGCGCAAATCGGAAAGGTCCGTACATGTAATGGGCCCATCTATTTGCAACCGTCTGCTGGATACGATAAAAAGGGATGCAACTTCCACTATGGTCTTTAAATCAAGACTGAGAAAGTGGCTTCTTGAATTGAATTGAATTCTAGAAGAATTTGCCAATTATATACATAGTCATATAATTTGGCATTTATATAAATTGTTATAGAATTTTATTTATTCTAATTAATTTTTTATTAATTTTAATAATATACCTATGACATGATTCAATTTATAATTATATATGATTCATGATGTAGGTACTTTTTTTGTTACACATGGCACATATTTGTTTTAAGTGGGATTATTATTTGTAGAAATCAAATTATTGTTTTAGACCTATTGACTTTTAACTTGACGTTATAAATGAATGATTGTTTGATTGGATATAGCTTTTCAAGCTAATCAATAGATGTCGTTCCGTCTCCATACGACGCCGAAAATCAACTAGACAGTTCAATAAAATTTTCAGATGGATTGCCTCGCTGGCCTAGCGTTCATGCCATCTGACACGGATTGTTGGTAGACGCGGGTTTAAATCCCGTCCGACATTATGTAATTATTCTCTCTATAATTGCAAAGTCTTACGCTAAAGTTTTACCTTGTTTCACTTCATCTAATCCGATTTTCCTGCCAACTTGATCGCCCAACCCGCTCAGGAGCAGTTGTCTAAGCAACCTTGCTTGGTTATCGTCTGGAGGTTTCATTTCTGGGTCTATAGTTGCATCCACACCCGCCACGCTTAGATTAATTTCTGAAGTTAGCTGCTTGCGGAGTTTTCTTATTTCTTTAATCGCCTGTAAATAAATTAAACGGTCTGCCAATACGAAACATACAAGAATTCAATTTTTATGGGACATTTGCCAATCGCCCTACTAAAGTTTACTTCACGATATTTTAAAAATTACTATAGAATGATTGTTAAGTCAGTGAAATTCTAAATAGAAAGAAAATGTTTAAAACATTGCAATGGGCTCAATTTCGAAACAGTAATAATATAAAATACTAGTTGGTGCCCGCGACTACGTCTGCGCAGCATTAGTATTTCGAGTAGCTTATTATCTTCTGCAAGGGCATATCTACCTTTATACCAAAATGTCATAGAATATGTATATGGTCAAACGCAATTGCTATAATTTAAATACTCAGTATATCAATCAGTAAACACTAATAATAATATACAGTACCTATGTAAGATAAAGATAAAATTAATTACCATGGAAAAAAACTGTCATTACATTTCATCACCCTTGACGGTATTTCTGTTACGTTTCATCACCCTTAACGGTCGCCGAGCAGGTCTAGTGTCGAGCTGTCAAATTGACTTGGCTTTTGATTAAGCTATCAGAAACTGACACAAACTTTGACAAAACTGTCATCATTACGATCTTGACGTAGGCGGAGATCTAATTTTTTTTGTCTATGCTGTGCCCAAGCATATCACGCTTCTTCACCCGCGTGGTGATGGATGATGATGATGATGAAAGTATCCTATGTGTTAATCCAGCGCCTCATCTACCTCCATACCAAATTTCATATTAATTGCCCCCGCCCCCGCCGTTTGAGCGTGAAAGAGTAACAAAGATCCACACATCCATACTCACAAACTTTCTTGTTTATAATATTAGTAGGATGTTTTCTAAGGATTCAAATAATACATTTACATGACACGATATTAATTTGATTGTTTGTTTGTTTGTAATGGACAAACTCAAACACTATATCATCATCATGATGATGATGATGATATAGTGTTTGAGTTTGTCCATTACAAATGATATGATTTTAAAAACTGTTTCACCAGTAGTAAGTTACAGTATTCCAGAGTGACATATGCTATATGTGATTCATCATCATCATTGTGAACCACACGGGTGAAACCGCGGAGCGCAGCTAGTATTAATTATATGTTATATTGTATTTACCTTATTCATTGAATTACCAAAATAAATAATATAAATAATAATACCTTATCCCTAAGTCCGTATTTAGCGCAGAACAAGTCCTGCTCTCCTTTCACATATGCGTATTCCGCGGCGCCGACAGCACGCAGAAGCACTCCCGGATCGCCTAGCAACAGAGATTGCCCAGTCGCAGGCCAACTGTCCGGTTTGCCACTCATCACCTAGAAACAAATGTATACTAATTATTTTCCAATTTTAGAGAAATAAATACAAACCCGCATCTACAAAAATAATCTTTCACGCCCAGACTTTATGAAATTTCAGTGATAACATTATATATTTTTAGGTTATACATAGCTAACGTATAGTATTCAAATGGTACACAGAAGTTTTTTTAATTCTGATAGTATATACCGAAAACGTACAAGATTAATGCATATTCTTCTTATTCTTATTATTATTATTATCTTCGCATTACATCGTTCAATCTGATAAGACATTTTGGACATTACGTTTAATGCCGGCACTTCACATAGCTATTTCTATTTGTGTATGGCATATTTGGCAAACAATTACTATGTGGGGACAGTTGTAGACGAAGTGTTTGCCTTATTTACCTATTTCACAAATAAGTCAAATACCAAATACACGTTACCGTGCGCTTGTCGGTTTTTCGAGGCACATCAAAGAGATCAAATAGGCAAATAACAGAAACCGTCAATTGCCTTGTTATTTGTTGGATAAAAGTGGATGGTCGTATTTGTCTATAACTGCATGTACGCATGAACGTCGTGTATTTTGCCAAATACAACAAACATCCAATAGCGAACACAAATAGCCATGTGAAGCACCCATTGAATGAATTGTTTGAAATTGAATGATGCGGGCACCCATTAAATATAGATCTTGAGGCCGCGCTTTTCGGAGCGCCGTTGACGTTTATGGTTTCTCATTCACACTAAAGTTGTTGTTTGTTGAATTATTGTTATGGCAACACATACACACAACAACGACACTACTCCACTCTGTCTCATTCACTTCACTTTGATAGCAAGGAAAATTTAATGTAATAGCGACATTGCGAATTGTTTGACAGATTATTGTGAGCCAAAATTCCAAGCAGGCATGTCGACCACCCTCTACTTTACATATAAAAAAATAGCCTTACTAAACATTTTGATACAAAGTTATTATAATTTTGTGTTACCTTTTGACATAATCTAACAACTCTATATAACAATAATACCTAAAGTATCTATCCACGCAGGGCCATTAATGTTCATACATTTGGTCATTAACCTTTAGGTCGGTCACTAATAGTATAATTCACCTTGTAGTACCTACCTCGGGCACCGTAAGCGCGGAAACCAATGCGACCGTGTACGGCAGAAGTTTCTGTTGGTGGCTGAGCGCTAACATTTTCCCGTATCTCGGCAACAGCGGGAATGCTGACACTGCCTTACCTAGCGCTGTCACTTTTAGAACCTGAAAAATAATAGATGTTATTCAGCGCGCTCCTTACAAAAGTATTCTTAAATTCGAACATCAATAAAATTCCCAAATATTAATTTACAAAAAACGTTGTGTAAAGTAAAAAAACACGTTCTATAAGTTATGACTTAAATTCAACTTAAAGAGTCTGGAGTCTAAGCTTATTATTATTATTCATAGTTTAATGTTGAAAATTTAAGTCATAATTTACCGAACGTAGTTTTTTTCACTTTATTTTTAACACAAACCATAGATATTTCTGAATCGATCTAACTCTATTTTAATGTACCGCCTATTAATAATTGGTACCTTTGTATTTTGGCGAAACGAAAAATTATGCGAAATACTAGAAATATTTAACTTTAATGTAACTTATGATAAAACGAAATGCTGTGTGCGAAGGAGATTTTAAATTTAATGCGAAAAAATTATGATTATTCTTGGCTCGACACGACGACAACCAACTACTACCAATTCTCAATATCGAAATTGTAATTTAATTGCCATAGTTAAAAATGTACATTTTCATAGTTTTTATGAGTCACGTAGTTGATTATTTTATACATAAAAGAACAACTCATGTAAAATTCAGTAGAAAAAAAACTCAAAAGCATTCTAGTTTTTTAAAGAATGTTTTAAAGTTGCAAAGAAGAAAAATCGCGGAACAAACATGGAGGTGATAAGGGGGTACTCTTATCACCAAGGGGTGTTCTATCTCCGGACTTTCCTTCGACACTATTTTTTGGGACGACCTGTAAAAACGATATTAATCAAAAGAGGTAAATCCGAATATTCTACTTTGTCCCCTCATGGCGTACCTATTCCAATATTGATTTAGCTCCAAGCGTTTGTAGGATTTCGTAAATATTCAACATAGAATGAAAGGCAAACTGCAATCACTATTTATGTTAAAGTCGCCAAGGTCAAACATATAATCGAACCTGCAGTGCAAGTACGGTACTATGTTGATCGACTATTCGACGTCGACAGAATCGGTTGTATTAATGTCATATTTGACAATATTAATCGTTAAAACTTACGAAGAAATAATATTAGGAAGAGTAACTGCCATAAAAAAATGACCCATTAAAAGTCGTGCTAAATCAATAACATCGTTCACGCCTCTATGACTCAGATATCATAGTAGACGATTCACCACGTGGACCAATCCCTGCTTTCCTTCCGAAATTTAAACCAATCACCGAACATGTCAGAATAATTATAATATAAAATATAATTATTATGTCAGAATAATAATATTTGGAATCATACGTCGTTTTCGTTTGAAAGACCACTTTTTGTGTGGAATTTGTTCTGAGTTATGCTTCCTAACATTATTTCTTCGTAGGTTAAAACCCATTTATCGATGTTACATATCGAATTTATGCTGCTGGTTATGTATATACTGTTATGAAAATAAACTTAAGTACCGTAAAGAATAAATATTCCTTTACATCTCTCATATTCGGTAAGTAGGTCCCTATTACCCCCAAATGGGGCTTGTAGGTGACCAATTAGCGCTCTAGGGTAATAATGTAGCTAGAAAAGCCTAAGGACGGCAATTTTTTTTTAAACACTTCACTCTTTTAAAATGTTTGCGTACATATAACCATCATACTAGCAATAGACATCATGCATTCAGCCCAATGACAAAAGAGGTCGCTTCGCTATTCAGCCTTGTCTTCGTATGAGTATAATAGTCATCAATATAATTTTTGTAATGCCGGTTATTTTCTACTTACCTCACAATCGAGATGTAAAGCAGAGTAGTTAGCTCGGGTGAAAGCATCAATTGCAGCCAGAGATATTTAGGCGCACGAGCGCTATGTTCGAGGATGCCTCTACAGCCCTTGGCAGCAGCCAAGGGCTACAATCTACTATTGTAATAATGTAAGACTGTTATGAAAATAAACTTAAGTATTGTAAAGAAGAAATGTTCCTTGGTGACCTACAGTTCAAACAAAACTTAAAAGTTGTGAGGGAACAGATGAACATACATGCTACATACCGGCCAAATACCTAACCCTTCTTGTTTTCGCCATAGTCACGTATTAAGTTTCAGTTTTACGGTATTTTAGTAAGTAAATACATATAAAAACAACACTTTGTAATTCATTCTTCATGTATCTTCATATCCTTTTTTAAGTGACATCTTTAAAACTACCGATATTAAATTTCGAAATTGATTAAATTAATTACTTCTTAGTTAAATCATAACTAGGTCACCAGAATATTCTGCAGAGAATGTACATTTAGCAAGACTAACCTCATCGTCATCATTCCTTTTGTTATTCTGTATAACAGGTTTCTCCAAAATGCCAAGAGTTTCTAGTCGTTTCTCTGCTAAGCGCAACTGCATTCTGTCCGGTGCAGTGGGAAACGGGAAATTAACCACCTTAAAAAAAAGCCATAAGATAAAACGTAACATGACAAGTTTACATATCGGTTTCCGTAAACTACTGTGGAAAAAGAAAAAATACTTAAATTAAATTAATTAATAATTTTTCTTCAAGCTTTGGATGACATTGCGACTGTATTGGGCACGCGTGATGGTTACCGTAAGGCTGTACTTTCACATTCTTGTCGTTTCCATCCAACGGGAAGAGATCGCTTTCAGCAATTTTTCCCATGGTACTGTAGAAAATCTCAATTCTACCCTTGACCATGATCACTGAAATGTCGGGATAATATATAAAATAATATAAAATGTTTGCAGTAGTTAATCTGTTTTAAGTTGTTTCAGTTCAATTTCGTCTTTCGATAATGTATAAATATGTAGTGTATTTCCGCCGTTTGATTTACGTGCGAATCTGTGATTCTGCACTAGCATAAATTAAAAAGCCTAATAAGTTCCCCCTATTCTAAAAACTCGGCCTTTGTGTAGGTTCAGGAATGAAAGTATAATCCGCGCGAGATGAGAATGGGATGGAACTGTGTCAAAATATACAGAAGTTTACACGCGATGAGAATAGGATGGAACCGTGTCAATGTATATAGAAGCTTACGCGCGATGAGAATAGGATGGAACCGTGTCATTGTATATAGAAACTTACGCGCGATGAGAATAGGATGGAACCGTGTCAAAGTATATAAAAGCTTACACGCGATGAGAATAGAATGGACCCCTGTCAACGTATATAGAAGCTTACACGCGATGAGAATAGGATGGACCCCTGTCAACGTATATAAAAGCTTACACGCGATGAGAATAGGATGGAACCGTGTCAATGTATATAAAAGCTTACACGCGATGAGAATAGGATGGAACCGTGTCAATGTATATAAAAGCTTACACGCGATGAGAATAGGATGGAACTGTGTCAAAGTATATCGAAGCTTACGCGCGATGAGAATAGGATGGAACCGTGTCAAAGTATATAAAAGCTTACGCGCGATGAGAATAGGATGGAACCGTGTCAAAGTATATAGAAGCTTACACGCGATGAGAATAGAATGGAACCGTGTCAAAGTATATAGAAGCTTACGCGCGATGAGAATAGGATGGAACCGTGTCAAAGTATATAGAAGCTTACGCGCGATGAGAATAGGATGGAACCGTGTCAAAGTATATAGAAGCTATATTTTCGATATACTTAGATACGGTTCCATCCCATTCTCATCGCGCAGGGATTATAAGTGTATGTATTACCGCGCGGCGGCAACTATTGCTTCAGCAATGTCATGAAACTAAACATGAAATGTTACTAATAACTCGCGGACTCGCGTGGATTTTAGTGGTGGAAAAATCTCGGAGCGAGCAGCAGCGTTCTGCAAAATCAGACGATAATCAAAGATCCAGCAGTTAGCAATCGGGACATTCAGTAAGAACACCGCACTAATTTCAAGTCGTGTCACTTGTCCTACTATTCTTTCACTCGACCCGTTAACAATACATACCTTATCGATGCTCATACACTTCATAGTGAGTACTAAATCGTCGACGGGCCGCCTGCACAGGTCCGGCGGGTGGTGTTCGGGACACTCATGTTGGAACACCGCACTGCTATACAAACGGTACGCATGTCCCGGCGCTATTCGTCCCGCTCGTCCCGCACGTTGGCCCGCACTAGCTTGAGACGTCCATACTATACGCCAAGCGCTTGCGCCTGTTATGTGGTCGTACACTCTGAAATTAAAATTAAAATAGAAATTACCAGATATGAAACAAATTGATGTTTAGTTTAACACCTTTGTTGCTCTCTCTTTCACACCCATTATAAAGTTAGGAGATGAATGACTGTGTACGTTGTACAGTCTTTCTCGCTCTCACTTACACACACACATAAAGTTTGCAAATGAAAGAATGTATGTGTTTTACAGTCTTTCTCCCTCTCACTTTTACACACACATAAAGTTTGCAAATGAATGACTGTGTAAACTGGCATAATACTCATTTACTATACCAGTGTAATATACATTTACTATACTGGTTTAATATTCATATAATTAGTGGAATCATTTTACTGACTTTACTTTCTACTTCCCAGTATCAACCACTTTAATTCTGCATAACGTAAGCGACTTCTCAGCTATGTTAGTGCTTATAACACGTAATCTAGCTCCAATAGGTGGTGAGAGTATGCTGGCTCGTATACCGGTATAATACTAATTTACTTAACGGAATAAATGTACATATTCACTTCATTTTCTTCTTTCCAGTATCAACCACATATTTAATTCTCGGTATAGTAAGTGATGTCTCAGCTAAGTTAGTGCTTATAACACGTAATCTAGCTCCAACAGGAGGTGGTGAGAGTATGCTGGCTCGTATACCGGTATAATACTAATTTACTTAACGGAATAAATGTACATAAACACTTCATTTTCTTCTTTCCAGTATCAACCACATATTCAATTCTCGGTATAGTAAGTGATGTCTCAGCTAAGTTAGTGCTTATAACACGTAATCTAGCTCCAACAGGAGGTGGTGAGAGTATGCTGGCTCGTATACCGGTATAATACTAATTTACTTAACGGAATAAATGTACATATTCACTTCATTTTCTTCTTTCCAGTATCAACCACATATTTAATTCTCGGTATAGTAAGTGATGTCTCAGCTAAGTTAGTGCTTATAACCCGTAATCTAGCTCCAACAGGAGATGGTGAGAGTATGCTGGCTCGTATACCGGTATAATACTAATTTACCTAACGGAATAAATGTACATATGCACTTCATTTTATTCTTTCCAGTATCAACCACATATTCAATTCTCGGTATAGTAAGTGATGTCTCAGCTATGTTAGTGCTTATAACACGTAATCTAGCTCCAATAGGTGGTGAGAGTATGCTGGCTCGTATACCGGTATAATACTAATTTACTTAACGGAATAAATGTACATATGCACTTCATTTTATTCTTTCCAGTATCAACCACATATTCAATTCTCGGTATAGTAAGTGATGTCTCAGCTAAGTTAGTGCTTATAACACGTAATCTAGCTCCAATAGGTGGTGAGAGTATGCTGGCTCGTATACCGGTATAATACTAATTTACTTAACGGAATAAATGTACATATTCACTTCATTTTCTTCTTTCCAGTATCAACCACATATTTAATTCTCGGTATAGTAAGTGATGTCTCAGCTAAGTTAGTGCTTATAACACGTAATCTAGCTCCAACAGGAGATGGTGAGAGTATGCTGGCTCGTATACCGGTATAATACTAATTTACTTAACGGAATAAATGTACATATGCACTTCATTTTATTCTTTCCAGTATCAACCACATATTCAATTCTCGGTATAGTAAGTGATGTCTCAGCTAAGTTAGTGCTTATAACACGTAATCTAGCTCCAATAGGTGGTGAGAGTATGCTGGCTCGTATACCGGTATAATACTAATTTACTTAACGGAATAAATGTACATATTCACTTCATTTTCTTCTTTCCAGTATCAACCACATATTTAATTCTCGGTATAGTAAGTGATGTCTCAGCTAAGTTAGTGCTTATAACACGTAATCTAGCTCCAACAGGAGATGGTGAGAGTATGCTGGCTCGTATACCGGTATAATACTAATTTACCTAACGGAATAAATGTACATATGCACTTCATTTTATTCTTTCCAGTATCAACCACATATTCAATTCTCGGTATAGTAAGTGATGTCTCAGCTAAGTTAGTGCTTATAACACGTAATCTAGCTCCAACAGGAGATGGTGAGAGTATGCTGGCTCGTATACCGGTATAATACTAATTTACCTAACGGAATAAATGTACATATGCACTTCATTTTATTCTTTCCAGTATCAACCACATATTCAATTCTCGGTATAGTAAGTGATGTCTCAGCTAAGTTAGTGCTTATAACACGTAATCTAGCTCCAATAGGTGGTGAGAGTATGCTGGCTCGTATACCGGTATAATACTAATTTACTTAACGGAATAAATGTACATATGCACTTCATTTTATTCTTTCCAGTATCAACCACATATTCAATTCTCGGTATAGTAAGTGATGTCTCAGCTAAGTTAGTGCTTATAACACGTAATCTAGCTCCAATAGGTGGTGAGAGTATGCTGGCTCGTATACCGGTATAATACTAATTTACTTAACGGAATAAATATACATATTCACTTCATTTTCTTCTTTCCAGTATCAACCACATATTTAATTCTCGGTATAGTAAGTGATGTCTCAGCTAAGTTAGTGCTTATAACACGTAATCTAGCTCCAACAGGAGATGGTGAGAGTATGCTGGCTCGTATACCGGTATAATACTAATTTACTTAACGGAATAAATGTACATATTCACTTCATTTTCTTCTTTCCAGTATCAACCACATATTTAATTCTCGGTATAGTAAGTGATGTCTCAGCTAAGTTAGTGCTTATAACACGTAATCTAGCTCCAATAGGTGGTGAGAGTATGCTGGCTCGTATACCGGTATAATACTAATTTACTTAACGGAATAAATGTACATATTCACTTCATTTTCTTCTTTCCAGTATCAACCACATATTTAATTCTCGGTATAGTAAGTGATGTCTCAGCTAAGTTAGTGCTTATAACACGTAATCTAGCTCCAACAGGAGATGGTGAGAGTATGCTGGCTCGTATACCGGTATAATACTAATTTACCTAACGGAATAAATGTACATATGCACTTCATTTTATTCTTTCCAGTATCAACCACATATTCAATTCTCGGTATAGTAAGTGATGTCTCAGCTACGTCAGTGCTTACAACACATAATCTAGCTCCAACATGCAATGGCGCGAGCATGCTGGCTTGTATATGGGTATAATATTCATTTACTTTACAAAATAATTATACTTACTTCATTTTCTTCTTTCCAGTATCAACCACATATTTAATACTCGCTATAGTAAGCGACGTCTCAGGTACGTCAGTGCTTACAACACATAATCTAGCTCCAACATGCATTGGCGCGAGCATGCTGGCTTGTATATGGGTATAATATTCATTTACTTTACAAAATAATTATACTTACTTCATTTTCTTCTTTCCAGTATCAACCACATATTTAATACTCGCTATAGTAAGCGACGTCTCAGGTACGTCAGTGCTTACAACACATAATCTAGCTCCAACATGCAATGGTGCGAGCATGCTGGCTTGTATATGGGTATAATATTCATTTACTTTACGAAATAATTATACTTACTTCATTTTCTTCTTTCCAGTATCAACCACATATTTAATGCTGGGTATCGTAAGCGACGTCTCAGCTATGTCAGTGCTTACAACACATAATCTAGCTCCAACATGCAATGGCGCGAGCATGCTGGCTTGTATAACGGTATAATATTCATTTACTTTACGAAATAATTATACTTACTTCATTTTCTTCTTTCCAGTATCAACCACATATTTAATGCTGGGTATCGTAAGCGACGTCTCAGCTACGTCAGTGCTTACAACACATAATCTAGCTCCAACAGGCGGTGGTGCGAATACTCGGGCTTGTTTGGCGGAACTTAGCATTGAATATAAAGGAAGCACCCATAAAGGTTGTCGGCAGGCTTTGATTTCTGGCCCTAAAATTTCTTCTTCTTCGTTGTCTGAGAAATTAAATGAAAAGAAAATCGAGGTCATTGATATGTCTACACTGATGGACAATGTGGACCTAGCACGAAATTGTGTGTAAGTGTAACGTAATCATATCGTTGACGTATACAGAGAAACTAGCATTTATCTAGTACAACTGTGACCCAGATAACTCATAGTTTGTACTGTATACGTCAACGATTCGACTACACTTACACAAATTTCGTGCTAGACTCACCGATCTTTGATATTATTTACTATTATCAATACAAAAATGTATACTCCAGTTTCATACATTTTAGCAATCAATTAAGTACCTAAAACTACTTAGGTATTAGCAGGCCATTGTATAGGCATTACAGGATTATCCTCATTGTAACAGGGAATACGTAAAATATACTATAATAAATACTAATATATTAATAGAAATAAAAATTATTGTAATTTTTTACCGACTTCGAAAAAAGGAGGTACTCAATTCGACTGTATTTTGTATGTTTGTTACCTCATAACTGTCGACTGGATGAACCAATTCTCAAAATTCTTTTTTTGTTTGAATGTTGGTTAAATTTCATCAAATTCGGTCCAGTAGTTATTGAGTCCAGTAGTTATATACACTCCAATAACTGAATAGAATGGAAGTCGGTATTAAATTTTTCAAATTATACTTGTATAGCGTCTCTTCACCTTGTATTTTAGGTATCTGACTATTTAATGAACCGTACAACATGCGATGTTTTTGTAATTTTATCCTTTTATTTGAGGGTTTCCATACAACAGTACCGTATTACACGGAACCCTCTGTGCTCGACTTCGACTCTCACTTGGCCGGTTATTTTTTACTATCGAGGAACGAGAAGGACCAAGGACCGCTTCGCCTGGACGACTATCAATGGTGTCATGCAAAAGAAAACTTTGAGGAATGCTCTGCCAGCGTACGTTTTTCCTTGCAGCTATGACCCTGGGTCTTGCAAGCGGGGCGCGAAAAAGCATCTCTTAGGTCATCATAGGGGTGGCGACTAACGCAGGTTACGGCAGTACTAATGGTAATTGCTTCTTGATTCTATCTCCGCTTTCAATCAAGCGAGAGAGATTCTCTTTGATGAACTCTTATATTAAAAGAACAGTAATGCTTACCAGAATCACTAAGATGCCCTTCGCTGTCATCGTCATTGCCCACCAAATCAGCTTGTCCATCGTCCTCTGGCATATCGTAATCATCGAGATTTATCTTTGGTAGCGCTTTCAACTTCAACTTGGCTTTCCTGCGGGCTTTGCGTGCGCGTTTTATTTCTTTTTCTACCTAAACAATATTTTGTATATGATTTCGGTGATTATCTATCTATATCTATACCTATAAAGGAGCAGAGGCTAAAAAGTCTGTACTTGGACGCAAAATAACAAACATGTAGGTCAGAAGACGTAAAATTAGCTACTGAACAAGAATTGCCACGTTTTTGAAAAAAATGTATGTCTGTCCGTCTGTCTTTATACTCACGCATAACTTAAATACTACAGAACAGATTTCGATGAAATTTGGTATATGGATACAGCCCGGAGCTATCAACTGTATTTTTTTTTCTAACTCCGTGACATAAAGTAAAGTAAAAAATAATTTATTGATATAACTTGTTGTACAATTATTTAGTGAATCCATAGGCTGTAAACTATTAAAAAAAACTAGTAAAAGCCAAGATTGCAGCTTGATCTCTCTATGCTACACAGTCTCATATAAAACTGGGGTCTCGATTGACTGGTCATTAATTTTTGCTAACATACCCATTTATGTTGTGCAGTAATCCTAAATCAGTAGACGAATACAGAAACGATAGAAGTAATCAGAAATTATTATATAAAGAAAATATTTCTGATGCAATTCACTCAAAACTTGGTAAAAATAAACTACAACGAAAATAATGCACTACGTGTTATTTTTAAACACAACATAACAAATCGTCACGCCTATATATCCTTCAGGGGTATGCAGCGGTGTTTTCAACACCTGCGTTTCGCAGGCTATATTTTTGGTCCCCTGTAATAGGGGGCGTGCATATTGTCATCTACGGGACACTGTTCTAGACTACGGACAAGCAAATACCAATAACTGTCCAACCCGGGTTCCAACTCAGGACCTCTAGATTCCAAACGGGCGCCTCCACCACTACACCAAGACCAAGCGAGCGAAGCCGCTGGCGAGTCGGCTAGTATTAGAATGATTATTTTTTATATGAGATCATTGAAATTAAACAGTTTCAAACGGATCGACACTCTTATGGAGGAATAGCGGAAGAAACATTGTAAACATCTATATAAAAAGAATGGCCCCGAGTTTCTTGCCGCTTCTTCTCGGTGGGCTCTATATATTTTGGGACGCGGCGGTAGAGTCTTTAAAGTACATTATAATGAAAAATTGACGTTCATAAGTGCGTCTTTGATGCCTAAATTTAATAAATGACTTTGACTTTGAACCCCAACAAAGGCTATCGTTGATTTTGTTTAATTTTCCTAGATTAGTGTTTCTACAAGTTTCGACGTGTAAAAGTGGTGGATTATTAACCGTTAGGTGTTCGTTAAGGTGCACAAGTAAAGACAAAGTGAACAGAATCATGAAACGTTAATCGCCTTAGAAATTTTAATAGCTTCACTAAAATGTGACTTAGACAGGATAGTGACCTAAAGACGAACTTATTTCGGTGACTGTGACTTGACTTTGACTACTTGAATAAAAATCTAACTTGAAACAACTGTACATATTAACCGAAATAACTTGAAGAATGGCCAATATACAGAAGTACCAGACCTGAGACCAAACACAAAAAAAAGACGTGTGGCACTCGGAGACTGCCGCGGTAAAGCTATTACATAGCTGTTTTTATAAACTTATGCAATTATAATTATTTAACCAATGCCATCTAGAGGCGAGTTGCTGAACTAAAGAGACAAGCGTGATATTTCAAAGTCATTAAAAGTTCTGCTATTCATCGATAGATGCCAAATCAACTTATGCAATTATAATTATTTAACCAATGCCATCTAGAGGCGAGTTGCTTAACTAAAGAGACAAACGTGATACTTCAAAAAGTCATTAAAAGTTCTGCTATTCATCGATAGATGGAGTCGGAGTGGGGGGTGTTAGGTTATTTTCGTTACGGAATTTCTGGATTCAGTCTCCTCTCTCAGGAGCGTAAGTGTTTATCTATGACGGAGAAGAGACCTCCTTTTTAAAAAATGTGACGTCTGCACTGCTGACGTCACTTATATTCTGTTCCAAATAAAACTCCACAAATCACTGATAGGTTTCGTATATTCGACCGGTAGCGTAACGACGTCCCAGAGAGGTCCGTACTGTGCGGCGGCTCGAACAAGAATGCCATCCCGTCTTTTTTTATTTTTAGAACGGACTAATGCGGTTTGCCTCTACCGGCATTTACAGCGTCACCGGACGGTTGGCGAGCGCAGATGGCACTCAGCCAGATGCGGGCGCAGAGGGCGCACCGCCTAAGGCGAGCGTTGAAGACGCTTCGCCGCAAGGAGAGGAGTAGGTGACTTGCTCAAGGGCACCACTAAGGTACGGACCTCGGCTTGGGCCGTCGCCAGGAGAGAGGGGAGTCGGAGAGAATCGCCCCGGTACATAAGTGTACCGTTGAAAGTGGGCCCTATGATTTTTACTCTATGACTATTTGGAGAGAATCTAACCAAGACATAATTTTTGCCTCGAGCTCGCTGGCGAGCTCGGTGTTTGAATGTGTTTACCTCTAAATCATAAACTTGTGTACCTCGCCCACAGTCATTACCTCGACCGGAGCCTACACCGTGATCGGAATGGTGAATCGGTTATTTTCGTTACGGAATTTCTGGATTCGGTCTCCACGCTCAGGGCCCGCGATAGAAGCTATGCAATAGCTTAACACGCACATAATTACATATTATTTTACGATGGTCAGTCTACCCGTTACCATGATCATCAAATATCGTTTGAAACGTCATAACCCATAACCCTCTTTATGTGCTTCGTCGCAGTCGAAATAAAACAGCTCGAAACGATAGAATATTTACCTCGTCATCATCAGACTCGATATCGTCAGGCTCAGAGTCCAAAGCAGCATCCACATCTGTTACGTTCTTTTTAGTTATCTGCTTCGAATAGTCGATGTCTTTGCGGTAAGGAAACGCTGCTTTCAACTTGCGGACTAGGTAGTGTATCTGAAAAAAATGTAACGTCACATGAGCAAAACTTGTTTTTGTCATAATTAAGGCGCTTTGCAGACGACGGGGCGGACCGGGGCTGTCAATTATGCCGAGAAAGATTGCGCAAAGGGAAACTACCAACGCACACGGAGGGCAAAATGACCGCACCACGCCGCGCCTCCAGTGCCCGCCGGACATTGGCGGCGCGGCATATCCGTAGCTACGTAGTGGCGAGGGCAGCCGCGAGCATCGACGGGCAGACGAGGTCTTTATTGCTTTGCGGTCAAAAAGACCGCCCCGCCCCGTCGTCTGTAAAGTGCCTAAACGGGATTAACGTTAGAGTTAAATTGACGTGTAAAATTAACGTGAGAAACAATTGTCGATCGTGATATCGACAACGCGTAAGTCTCACGTTAATCCCGTTTTATTAATACAAAATTATAATGAACATGTTTTTCAATGACATTATATGAACAAAACCGTTAGTTAGTTATTTTTACTTAATTTTATTATTTTTTTTATTTTTATTTTACTAGGAAAACAAACGGCTGCTTAGATTATAATAATGTAAACAATGAAGTAAACAATGAATGGATACGCAAACGCCTAACAGTTTCCGCTTATGGGAACAGTTAAAATGTCATAGGTGAAAAAATCCTAACTTAAAGTAACATTATTTATGCGCTAACTTAAAAATAATAATAATAAGAGTTTAAATGTGTATACAAAAGATTAATTCGAAGATAATAAATTGTTACAAGCCATGTAAAATAAAACAATGACATATAAATAATTTAGTCTGCATAGAATTGTTCGTTGATTATAAGTTTAAAAGTATTTTGCTTCATCGAAAAGAGATCCACATATTTTGAGTATTTCGAATTGAAAATATTGACAGTTCGCGGCTAGAAAGAATTTTGACGATAATTAGAGATGAAGGGAGGAGTATACAACTATAAATAATTCCTACGACTGAGTGATCTGTAGGGTGCTTTTAGTTTAACCTCCGACAGTAATGTCGACGAATCAATTATGTTAAGGATTATATTATGAAGTAAAGTCAGATCTGCTGCTTCTCTTCTTACGGAGAGAGGCAGCAAGTGGTGGCGTCTACAACTGTCCACATATCCAGGGCTTATAATCTTAAACTTGAAATTTATAAAGCGCAAAAATGCGCAAATTAATACTTCACATAGTTTAGTTTAACCAAGTTAGTTTAACCAAGTTAGTTTAATCAAGTCAGTTAAATGAAGTAATTTTAACTAAATTAGTTTTACCAAGTTTAGTTAACTTGTTTAGTTATTTACTTTTCATGTATCTTCTTGTCTGGGTCATAGTAAAAACCAGTGAGCAAAACAATTTTGCTCAACCCGTGAGAAAAAGAGTTGTGAATTTAGACCATTGCGAATTGTTGTTTCTATTGTCAATGCTTAACGAAACGTTCAGTAACTTTATCATTTGTTTCATGAATTATAGTATTCTAAACTTGCTTAAAGCATAGAAAAAAGCTCTGTATGAAATCTTAATTTAACTTACTCAAACTTGAAACTAAACGTTTCAAAATATCGGTAACCAGTTAAAACAATATCAAACGTAGTGTAGAAAATAATAGACGTCCAGGAATAATTACTTGTAACATTTTTAGAGAAAACATAACTACATAATATCAGAACGCACTTCAAAAAATGGCGGAATTAACGTAGCTATGTAATCTATGATAACTGAGACAAGTACAATTTGAAAAATTTTAAAACAACCATTCTATTCAATTATTGGTCTGTAACTCAAAAACCACTGGACCGAATTTGATGAAATTTAAATGGGACCACACGGGAAGCACCAGCTCTCAAACAAAAAAAATTGAGAATCGGTTCACCCAGTCGAAAGTTATAAGAAACATTTAAAAAAATCAAAAATACAGCCGAATTGCGTACCTCCTTCTTTTTGGAAGTCGGTAAAAAATAAAAAGTCGTAATACAAAATAGTATTAAAAGAATTCTTTATAGCGTAGATTACTTATCAGTAAATCACACAGTATTATTTAACTGCAGTGACTGGTGATCACACTTTCAGTTCGGTATATTTACCGCTAGTGGCGCTGCTCCAGTTTCATACCAATATTTTTTCTACGCTCGAAAGCAAATTACTGATCGTTTTACGATCAACTTGTGATACGAGGTTCTGTACGGCAAATATCAATAAAATGCAATATATTATTTGAAATTCTTTATGGTGTTTTTAACGTTAACACTCACACCCGCATATTTAATGTTTCTAATTGACCGAGCGAGCGAAGCGTCTCTGCTTTAACTGGCCAAATTGACGTTAATCTGTCCGTATGTTTGTTACGTTGTATGTTGGTCCTCCTGTACAGTAGGTCTACCATGAGTACAACATTGACACCAATTGATGCTATCGACTGCCGCGAAAAATTGTATGAAAAAAGAACAATGCCACCCGCGGTCAATTGTAGAACTAAAATTGACAAGGAGTACGCCAATCACAAGCTGAATAGGTAGGCGAGATCGATTATCGACTATAGATGACATTTATGTTGCCAACTCATGGTAGAGGTACAGCAGACCTAGACAAAAGATGTTTCTGTTATCGTTAACGCCAAACGACAACATCAAAATATATGGCGTTGACATTACCTGTGGAAAAGTCACGTGCCGTCACGCTAAGTTCGTAGACACATTTTTGTCTGTAGCGGAAACACGCCTGTTTTAATTTTGTCTAGGCCTGCTGATCTCATTTATCAACCAATCTTGACGAAACTTGGTATGCATGTTCGATATATTTTTTTTCGTCGGCGATTAGTGACCTATTTGTCGACCGATTTTGATAAAATTTGGTACTTTACATTACATACCTGATTTTAAAGAAGAATTTCGTTTATGAGCATAATAGGTCAAGTGGTTGCCGAGACAATACTCGTAGATTATAAAGTTACCAACCAAAGTACAAACTGGACGATTTTGTTAATATTCGGCAAGAATATTATGGTACCAACAACACACAATATTTTAGCTAAATAAGGTCTGGTTCTGTTGTCTTGTCAACGGCAAGTCTACTGTTCGCAGAACTACTGGTATAAAGTTTGGTTACCTCTTGTTGTCCAGTAACAAACACAAGGATTCCTCCATCGGGCAGTCTAGTGTGAACTTTGACAGCTTTCTTGTACGCTTCCTTCAGGTAATCACTCGGTGTGTTCTTATTGAAGTGAATAGTCACTGGAAACTGTCTGGAATCTATCTGAAAACGCATATCAATGCAAGTGAAATAGAAAAATAAAATGCTATTAGCGGACAATCACATACTTTGGTAGATTGTCTCTAAAACCTGTATAAGTATGTCATTTTTAGAGATGTGATGTCTAGGTAAGCGGAGGGTATAAAAACGGTTCGCAAAGCGACCTGTCGAACGTCGCAAGGTAATAATAATAATAAGAATTAAGTGTTGGCTATATGCTATATATACAGGGTGTCCGGTAATTAATGGATAACCCCGCGGGTAGTTGGGGGCGCCAGGGTCAACCAGGAAAAAATATAAAAAAATCTATTTGAAGTAATCTGGTTTTTTTTATTTTTTTTTATATATTAGACATTTGATACCTTTGTTCACATTTTTGGGCACTACGGCTACAAATTCAATAATAACGATTTGTCTTTTTCTGGGAATAACCGTGGATAGTTGGCGTTGTTACAAAATGTTTCTAGCTACAACTGTTAACTTTTTTTAAATACCTACTTAAAAATAACAATTGATGTTTTTAATTTTCTAATGATTAAGTTTGAGGACCTGTGGTATAAAAAAAACGTATGGAGACCTGGGTGGCCAACAGCTTTAAATTTATGCCGACTTTATGAAGTTTTTTAAGAGGTATCACACAAATTTTTTTTATTGTCAAATTACTGAGTTATGGCCACCTATGTCTCTTTAGTCTGATTTTTCTCAAAACAATTTTTTTTGTAAATTAGTTAAAAAGAACTATTCAAGGTCAGACTAGGCCCGCTCGTCTCGGTCCGAGCTCCCGTCAACGTTTGTACACAATTAGTTACCCGAATAAAAATTGGTTGCAAGTATTTTTGTAACTTGAATGAATTTTGAAATGAGTTTTGTGAAAATTATTGTTCTGGACTGTTAAATAGCCATAATTCGGTAAAATTACAATAAAAAAAATTTGTGTGATACCACTTAAGAAACTTCATGAAGTCGGCATGTTTTTAAAGATGTTGGCCAGCCAGGTCTTCATAATTTTTTTTATACCACAGGTCCTCAAACTTTATCATTAGAAAATTGAAAACTCCAATTGTTATTTTTAAGTATTTAAAAAATGTTAACAGTTTTATCTAGAAACATTTTGTAACTCGCGATAACAACGCCAACTATCCACGGTTATTCCCATAAAAAGACAAATCTTTATTATTGAATTTGTAGCCGTAGTGCCTAAAAATGTGAACAAAGGTATCATATTTCAAACATATTAAAAAAAATAAAAAACCAGACTGCTTCAGATAGTTTTTTTTCCTGATTGACCCTGGTGCCCCCCACGAGTACCCGCGGGGTTATCCATTAATTACCGGACATCCTGTATATACATAAGCCTTTGTAAAAGACCGAAAAACAAATCAGAGAATAAGTTTAAATAAAAGGATAATAATTAACATGGTGAAAATGTCATAAACACTTGTTACTCTCGTGGAATATTTTGTTGCTGTATGTACTTGTATCTTGTTATAGAGACCAAGAACCGGAAAGTTTTAATTCGGATTTGTTTTTATCTTCTTACAAAGCAATAAAAAACCGTAAATAAGTATTATATAGTATAATATATTAAGTATAGTATAGTATAACAACTCACCCTGCGAGTTTATGTACTACTTAAGAAAACATCATACCTTTATAACAGGTGGGGGTTCTTTAAACAGCCTTGGATTCTCTGTAAAATCTTCAACCCTCAATGTTGCAGACATTACAATGAGCCTTAGAGGATTCCCTCTCTTTCTTCGCAGTGGAACTATGCGAGAGAGCAAACCCAGGAGTATGTCAGTGTATACTGAACGCTCGTGAGCTTCATCTATGATTATCACTGAGTACTTGCTTAATAGGAAATCGGTTTGGATTTCTTTTAGAAGTACACCTGAATTAAAACACAATTTGATTTTGATCAAAGTGGCTAGGGAACAGAAACGGACGGATTTTCTTGAGAAAATTATAACTCTTAAACCAAAAAGTCACATTGAAGAGACATGATCAGTTATTGTTTTTTTGCCCTTGAGACTCCAATTGCAAGATTACAACAGCATCATTTTTTGTATACAAGTATTATCTTGGCTTGTATGCATCATAATCAGCCCATTTCATTCCCACTGTCGGGACTCGAGCCTTCCTCTCAGAGAGAGGAGTTGGGCCATAATCCACCATGCGGGCCCACTGCGGCTTGTTGGATAGGTTAGTGGCCAACCCATGTCGAATTTTTGAATTTGAACGCCCGAAGGTCTTCGACATAGCCTAACGACTGTTGTCCTAAGACGAACAAGCTTGTATGCATACGCAGCCATTATAAATTATAAGTGATTAATTTCCCACTGCTGGCAAATTGTAACCTACCACCCAACTTAGTGCCGATTGGCGGATAGTAGAAGATATACCCGTAGTCGAAGTTTTCAGACCTTCCACAGTTCTCCAACATGACCAAACAACAATTTTTTAAGTGAGCTATTACTCTTCTGACGTCTTAATGTACCCTTCGAAGTAGGGATGCGTCTCTTAATAGTACATCTCGTACTTAATAAAATATTTCAATGAACACAATCCTTTAGTAAGTAAATCTGCAGGATTTCTGAAGTGGGCTGGTTTATATTAAATGTACAATCTTATTTGCTACATTTTCTCTACTAAAATGGTATCTGACATTGATATTTAGACCTTTTGTGGAAAACAGTGTTAATTGACAGTTTTTGAGCAGACTGATTGTCATTATATATACACTATACATTTCCTTAGTAATGCCATATTGTACGCTACGCAACTGTACATCAACAATATAATAGAAAACCAAAATTCACTAGATGCAGCTTTAACTCACCATCAGTCATGAATTTGATCTTCGTTTCCTTTCCAACGTTTCCCTCAAACCGCATCAAATAAGATACTTCCTTGCTACTAAGGCCCAGTTCGAACCCAACTCTGGCGGCCATTGCGACCGTCGCGACACGCCGCGGTTCGGTCACACCGATTAGTTTATTCTCGGCATAGCCAGCTTCGTAGAGAAATTGGGGCAGTTGAGTTGTTTTTCCACTACCTGAAAGCACATAAATTTGCGTATATGTAGACACGGTAGCAATTACAACGTCCAATGCCTTGAACCAAAGTACAGTGCCAAAAACTCAAGTTGAAGATCTTGGATGCACTGCAACTATCATGGACAGGCAGCTTGCCATCAAGCCCAAGGCCTGTACATCTCGTCACTTACTAGAATAAAATATAAATAACATACAATTTGAAACATTTTATACCAACTTCCATGTTATTATTGAAGATACTAACTGAAAATTAATAAACTCAAATAGTAAACAAAATTGGTTCACTTAGGAACAAGTTCTGAGGTAACACACATAACAATAATACAACCGAATTGAGAACACCTGTATAGAAGTCGTTTAAAATGGTTATATAACCCTAAGTCTATTCTATTTCTTAGATTATGGCCTCTGCGATATTGCCGCAATTTAGCCAATGTCGCGTGGATAGAGTAGAAAACGAATGAGACTGGTCAGTGGAGGGAAGATTGATTAGTTTCTGGATCATATTTTTTTTGTCTGTAACCCTAAGTCAAAATCATGTTTTGATAATAATCAGTGCGCGAAAAAGAAGCGATATTCTTTTAACCCGTTGACTCGCGATTCGCCATATTTGGCCAATAATACAATAGATTTTGCAGAAATCAACTTACGAGTACTTTTCCAGGAACTGCAACGTGTGTGGTTAGAGCAAATGAAAACAGTTATGAATGATCATAGCTACTAAATATTATTTTTTAAAAATAATTTGTGGAAATAATAAAAAAAATGTTCATAATTGACAAGTGTGAGAGTGCAATTTGTCTCTGATTACATTATTAATTGTATAGACTTATATATGAAATAAATAATTTTGATTGATTGATTGATTATTACCTGTTTCACCACAAACAATTAGAAATTCGTTTTCGTTAACCAATTCCATAACTCTTTGTTCTTCTCCCAAAATTGGAAGTTTTAATCTTGCTACTTGTATTTTAGGATCTCTTTTTACTTCTACATGCTTTGTTACATGTACTAGTAATGGTTTCTTAGGCTCCACTTTTAATTGCTTCCTTGTCCTTTTAGATTTGACTTCTGTATCATTGTTATGTTTGTTAGATGGTTTTTCAGTATTATTTTTAGATTCTAAAGCATTTTCATTGTTTTTGCTTTTATTTTCGGAAATTTCGCGTGGTGAATTACTTGCGGCTTTATCTATTACTGATGTAGTTAAATCTTCAATCTTATCCTCAACGCCAATGGTACAATCATCAACAACTTCAATCACATTTGTTTCGTTACTTTCAATTGCTTCTGGTTCTTCAGTCTCTGATTCAGAGGTGTCATCTGATGATTGGTCTAAGCCAACAATGTTGGGATCATTTTTGGACTTTTTGATTTTGTCTGCTCTGTCCAGTTTGAGTAGCCGCAATCGTTTTTTCGCTCCTAAAACAACAGACATTTGGTCATGGTATGGTAGTGTTTATAATCAATATTTAAATGTCTATTTCTTGCTATAAAAAAGGGGATAAAACAGCTTGGGACTGATCACTCCAGGATCTTGTGTATTACGATGTCAAAGTGTAGCATGTCTAGCCTTCCTCATACCATTATTGTGGTCTATTTTATAAGGCAACACAGGAACTAAAAATAAATGAACATTTTGTTAAATATATTAAGTAACGGTTTATGAAAAAAAAATTTAAAAGGACAAGCCCGCTGAGTTTCTTGCCGTATCTTCTCAGTCGTGGTCGCATTCCGATCCGGTTGTAGATTTAAGAAATAATAATTGTTGTAATTTGTAAGTGCCCAAAGGCCTATACACAATAAATGATTTGATTTTGATTTTTGGACAAATCAAGATATTTAAATAGGATCCAAACTATATTAGAAATGACTATTGGATAGTTTCGCAGAAACACAAGAATCTGAATTAGGAAGCTTAAAACTATGTGTTTTGACAGCTATCCATGAGAACCAACCACTATTCTAGGTCTACTGTCTAGAATAACTTTAGTGAGTGATAATTTGGTGATTAAGTTAGATAGTAGTCTAATAGAAGCCTAAGAGAATAATAGATACACTTAAATAAATAAATTATTTAACTTACCAGCAATACTACTAAACTTTTTACCCTCATTAGCATCTGTATTTTCCTTTGCCTGGGCTTCAAAGTTATAATCATTAAGTTTCCGCAGACCTATAGTTTGAACGGCTGATATTGTGGTCATTTGCCTTACTTCATCTGGAGTTGCTTGTACTTGGGATAAAGACTCAAGGAGAGCTGTTCTCTAAAAATAAATATTCACTATGTATAAATGCATTCACACACAAAAACCCTCCCTCTAAATTATACATATGTACCTACAATACCAGATCACTAGCGTCACCCGAGAAAATATTGGATATAAAACATGCATTGAACAACATTAAATTTGATATAATCGGACTCGCAGAAATACGACGAAAAGGATACGAAATCGAAGAAAATGAAGACTACATTATGTGCTGGTATGGAAAAAGACAAGGACATCTGGGAGTCGGATTTCTTCTAAAAAAGAAACTTAAAAGCAATATAATCAGCTTCGTTGGCTTATCAGAAAGAGTAGCAGTACTAACCCTCACATTTGAAAATAAAGAGATGTCCCTAATCCAAACTCACGCACCTACAGCAAATGCCAGCGAAGAAGAAATAGAACTTTTCTATGAAACAATAGAAAAAGCTCAAAGCATCGCAAGGGAGACACAGTTCATAATAGGAGATTTTAATGCAAAAATTGGCAAACCTAAATCATCAGAAAATTTGATTGCAGGAATACATGGAATAGGTGTTAGAAATGAAAGAGGACAGTGACTGATACAATTCGCTATGGAACATCGAATGAAAATTATGAATACTCTTTTCTACATAAAGAACAAGCACAGGTGGACATGGACTTCACCAGACCAGAAAACAAAAAATGAAATCGATTTCATATTAACTAACAAACCAGGCAATGTTACAAATATAGAGTTCCTAAAAACATCCTTTCCATCGGACCACAAAATGATAAGAGCAACTTTCACATCCCGCAATAAAAAGAAAAGCAGAAATACATTTAGACCTATCCCACAGACACCTAAAACAGAAGAAGATATTAAATGTTACACCAAAAAATTTGATGAAACCTTGACTAAACTTTCACTTGACCCTCCTGAGACGGTACAAGACTATTACAATAAGCTACAAGAAAGTATTATATTAGCAGCAAAATCTACAGCAAACCAAGTTCGATCCAGGAACAATATTCTACAAGAGCACACGAAACACTTAATACATAAAAGGACTAAACTACTAAACAACCCTAATCGGACAACAGTAGAAAAAAAGGAATTAAGTATTTTATTCAAAACAACCAACAAGGCTATAAGAAAAGACTACAAAATTCACAGAAATCAAATAATAGAAAATAAGTTATGACTACACAGAAGTACAAAAAAGGCTTTTAGAGAACTTGATTCAAAAAAGAATTGGATACAAGAACTCAAAAACAACAAAAAGGAAGCTAGAACAAGAAACGACATTTTAGACACTGCCACTAACTATGTATTACAAACATCTATATGCAACATCACCTACCGACAAAGATAAAGACGAATCACAAAGCAATAATTAGTTAAATAAAGAGCACATAAATACCGTTGTTGACATAATAGAGGAAAGAGACATACTGAGGCACATAAAGAAGCTCAAACCTGAGAAAAGCCCAGGGCCCGATGGCATTAGCAATGAGCTACTAGTAATAGGTGCTAAACTGCTCTGTACACCTCTAGCCAAACTATTCAACATGATTATAGATAACGAAACAGTACCAAAAACTGGTACTCATCAGACATTATCCTTATATACAAGAAGGGAGACTCTAAAAACATATCAAATTATAGACCAATAAGCTTGCTGTTAAGTATATATAAGCTCTTTACTTCACTGCTTCTAAGTAGAAAAAAGCAAAAAAAAAAACACATGCTTAATGTACGGCCCCTAGGATGCATTGCACATTCCTATTCCTTTTTACTTTTATGGCCCTATGACTCAGTTGGTAATGCAGTGACTATAGTAGTCATTTATTCTAGCTGTTAACCACTATGTTACTGATAAAAAAGGTGCACTTTAATACTTGCCCATACATTGACGATGCAAATCAGGTGACATATTAGGCAGTTGGACTCATCTTAGTAGGTGCCATCATATAAGGGCGGCATAACAAGTGCAATTACCTACCAAATGGGACTAAGCTGCTATATCACACTACAACTGTCGCATCACTACACGTCAATAAAAAGCAAAGAGCAGTATTAATGGTAGGTAGATAGTATGCACAAATTGCTACTTACATTTTCTTTCTTCTTTTTCTTATCAACAATCTTTTCCAATCTTTTTCTATGAGCTTTTGATAAGAATCTAGTCTTTTCCTTTTTTTCTTTGATAATTTTGCTATCCCGCTTCTTTGATGGAAGTACCAGCAGATTACTAGCATCAGTGTCTCCATATTCATTCTTATTAAACTCTACTTTGATCTGAAAGGATCAAATAAATAGGTACATTTATTTTATATTAGTAACTTTGTTGTTGTAATTAAATAATGATCATGAAAGTTTAGATAATAAATAGGTAGGTATATTCATATTAACCTGTAGACTTCCCTAAGCCATATGTGGCCAATAACATAACTCCAAAAAAACATACTACGATTACAAGAAATGCAACACAGTGGGTTAAAAACCGTGTCAACAAATTTACATGGAAATCTATATATTGAGTAGCATAATTTGCAAAGGTTTGTACCGGAACAATCATAGTGCCAATTTGTTTAGCAAGAACTTGTCTTAGAGCACTAGATTACAAATACTACTATGTTAAGGTTTGAAGGGAACTGCAGCAAGTGAAATTACAGGGTGTATGAGATTCTCAATATCTCGAGGTGACACATTGCAGTTTAAACCTCTGTTTAAAACTAGGAACATACTACAGAATAATCCAATGATTTATATATCAAATAACACATATATGTTTGTATATCAAACAAATATGTGAGGTCTGTTCAAAAAGTATTGCAAATTTCAAAGATGTGAACGACGAACAGAGTGACAGACGCCCGAGCATGTCAACAACAGACGAAAACATTGATAAAGTGAAGAAAATAGTATTGGCCTATCATTGAATCACCGTTAGAGAAGTTGCTGAGGACCTAAACATATCGATTGGCTTGAGCCATTCGATTGTAAGTAATGATTTGGGCATGATTAGGGTAGCCGCGAAATTCGTGCCTAAATTGCTCAATTTCGACCAAAAACAGCATCTCATTAACATTGTTGTTTGTGCCACGAATATTTGTTGAAAAACAATACAGTAATGGTCCCACAGGCACCGTATTCCACAGACCTGTGACTTTTCCCTGTTCGCAAAACTGATTAGGCCCTTGAAAGCGCGACGCTACGCCACGATTGAGGAGATAAAGACGGCATCGAAGGAGGAGCTGAACAAGCTCACGAAAAAATATTTTTTTAAGTGCAATTCGAGGATTGGAAAAAACATTGGCACAAGTGAATTATATCCCAGGGGGATTACTTTGAAGGAGACAAAATAGATATTCATGAATAAATAAATAATTTTTGAGAAAATACAAAATTCGCGATACTTATTGAACAGACCTCGTATATCGACGGGTTCCAGGCTATTTGTATTAACCAACATTTTTTAAACTTTACACCAGAGCAGTTTAAAGTTTCAATTTTTAGAGAAAAAGAAGTTTACATAAGCAAATCGCATTCTTTTTTTCAAAAAGAAGTATACTACGGTTTTTATAACATATTCCCCATAACTGGATTCGTTTTTTCTCTAATATTCCTATTTTTAACGAAGATAAATGTTGCTTAATACAAAATGACCAATAATTGACTTTTTCTTGTTCCAGACTAAATGACTAAACCGCCTATGATTATTGTTTCTTATTCCAGGCTTAATGACTAAACCGCCTAGTTTTATTATTTATTGTTCCAAGCTAAATGACTTAACCGCCTAAGAGTGCAAATAATGGCTCTAAGCTAAGGGCTTTAATCAAAGAGTTGGTCATATTTCCAACCTAAGCTCATTGATTTAAATACCATAATCTTAAACTTCTTAATGTATGGCTAATTAGTTTATGCAACTGGTTTTTTTTTAATATGTTGTTTGAAATCCTACTTAAATAATGGATTGAAGTTAATTGTATTAATCGACACGATAAGAATTTAACAAAGAGGCTAATTATATGATGCTACATTTTTATATATTAATAAGGTCAGGCTAAATGCTTTAATGTACATTGCCTGTAAATTGTTGCTCCAGGACAAAATAGTTTAAACGACTGTCTGGAACTTGGTAGTGAGCTTAAATACACAGTTCCTAAATTTGTCAATATTTTGTGTCATTTCATACATTGCAGTCCGAAATTGGCCCAATAATGCGGTTGTATTAAGTAAAAAAAAGGGCTCCAATCGTCAGCCACCAACTCACCACTAGCAACTTTCACTACTAAACTCAAGCGCACTACTAAGCTCAAACGCAGCAGAAAAATTAGCTGATTCCATATATGTATAAAAGTCTATATCACCCAGAGTGTTGCTTAATACAATTAGCCCGGAACCCGTCAATACATTATCATAATAATAATACATCAAACACGATTTTGATAAAATCTAGTACAGGGATAGTTTATAGGCCAAATAAAGACATGGGATCATATATACTTGCGGGCTATGAGCAGTAAACTTGTTTTAATCTATCTTAATATATTGTAAAGCTTTTTAGAAGTAATGTGGTTATTGGTTGTAACCAGTATCATTTTAGGAGCGTTTAAAGATTTTGTCAGTAGAAATACAGATTGATCTTTAATTTTTTCTAATAGAACAGGATTTTGTTTATGTATGTGTTATTTATTTATGGATATATTTGATTGTGTCTGAGTAAAAAATATATTTTAAAAATGATCCATGCACTAAGTTATATTACTTAATTATTACCGTTTTACACCACTATGCGCCTATTCAAATTTATATTAATTACTATCCATCCCAAGGTTGCCTGTAAGAAATTGCTTTTAGTGATAAAGCCGCCCATTGTACAACCTGTTTTGTAAACTACTCTTAGTTCTTACATTTATAAGCTTGGTGGTCAATAAAGTATTATTGTATTGTATTGTATTTATATCGTTTTTGGCTAATAAAGGCATGGTCATTACTGCATTGTCGCAACTTTTTCAGTGGTTGTTGAAGAAATTAAAATAAACTTTTACCAAATCAACAGCAACTAGGACACAGTATTTGGATAGGTAAATATATCGGTAGCCTATAAACACCCACAGTTACTTCAGCACGAAAAACACACCTCATTAGCACGTGAATTATCAATGTTGGTCTTCACAACTTTACGCGCTTTCTCATTATATCGATTTTTCCCCATGATTTCACACTATTTTGTCAGAGAACTACGATTATCATACTATGAACATGCTATTATATTATAGTTTATTTTATTTTGCAAATAGAAAAAGCAGGCAGACAGAACACACGTGTTTTTGTTGTGGTAGTTTTTTTTTTTGTGGCACTTGTCAATATGACTTGACTTCTTTGTTAATGGCGTGTCTGCTTATTGCAATTCTGCCAGTGTCTGTTCCATGGTAGTTTCATAAACTTTTGGAGGTTGTTTATCCAAGCGTATGATCGGTGAGTCAAAGGGAGAGTCCACTAGACTTCATAACATCCAATATGATTATACTAAAACATAAAAGGGGGGGGGGGGAGACAACACAAGTTAAAAATAAAATAAAATAAATATTCCACAACTATCACACAACGCCATCTAGTCCCAAGCTAAGCAGAGCTTGTGTTATGGGTACTAGACAACTGATAAACATACTTATATATTTCTAAATACATAAATATTATAGATAAATTACACCCAGACACAGAACAAATGATCGTGCTCATTACACAAACATTTGTCCTGGGTGGGAATCGAACCCACGACCTCCGGCATAGCAGTCAGGGTCACTAACCACTAGACCAACAGGCCTGTCAAAGTTAGTACCAAACTATGTTAGATTACAATTTAAAACTATATACAAATTTAGTGATATTAGTTGGTAATTAGAATTTCATATTATTTGTACATATAAATTTACATAAAATATTAAAAATTAGTGGGAAAAAGGAAAGTGATAAAATACATTTGAAGGAAATGGGACGAGGGATGCTAGGAGGGAGGATATCATATAGGAAGTATTGTAATTTTGGGCACTCAAATAAAATATGGTTCACGTCTCCTTCGTCCAAACCACACTCGCATATTGAGTTATCCCGGATCCTGAGTTTCTGCAAATGAACTGGTGTGCATGCATGGCCTAAGCGAAGGCGGCATATGGAGGAGGTCGTGCGTTTATTCGCCGTTCGATATTTGAAGAACCATGGGATCTTAGGGATATCCGGTTGTATATCACCATAGTATTTGCCTTTGTGTTTTTGAGATGACTCCCAGTACTTTAACCAATGATAGAGGAGTTGGGACTTTGGGAGTAGGCAAAGGTCATGAGAGTATATGTTGTAGTATTCAAGAGATCCAATACGAGAGGCCATTTTTGCACAAGAATCAACAGTTTCATTGCCGGGTATTCCAGAGTGACCTGGAATCCAGGCAAGGACAATGTTGAGACCAAGGTTATGGCATTCAAAGAGGGATTGTTTAATACTGAGAATTACTGGGAACCGGGCAATGGAATGAAAAGGGTTAGAAAGAAGAGCTTGAAGACAACTTTTGGAATCAGTAAAGATTATAGGATTATGAAGGTTATGTGATTTAATGAAAAGTATGGCTTCTAGAAGAGCAATTGATTCTCCTGTAAATACTGAAGAGTATGGTGGGCTTTTGAAGGTCAAGCTTATCCTAGCTGCAGGGATCCGTACTGCTGATCCAACATCACTATCGGATGATAGTTTCGATGCGTCAGTAAATATAAAATGCCATCCCTCATAATGATTCCCTATTCTCTCATTAAATAGTTCACGAGCATTAGGAGAGTCTTTATCAATTCCAAAGTGTAACAGTATGTTGGGTTGGAAGATGAGAGCTTCATAAGCTATTTGAAAAAGTGGATTTAGGGGAAACTGGATGAGAGGATTTGGAAGTTTGGTAAATTTAATGAAACTCTGTAGAATGCAGAGAATAGAATCAGGAGTGATTGGATTACATAAGTCCAAGAGACGGTTTAATTTAGGAATAATAGGGTGGCTAGAATTCTGAATTAATTTGAAAATGAATCTATCAGCAAGAAATTGTCTGCGAATATTCAATGGAGGCTCCCCACACTCGACCTGCATGGCATTGATAGGTGAAGACTTCATAGCTCCAAGGATTATACGCAGGCATTTAGATTGAATTTTGAATAATTTGTCTTGTCCAGACTTGTTGCACAAATTTAAAAGAAATGAACCATAATCAAAGTGACTTCGAATTATTGCATTATAGAGTAGCTTTTGAGAGTATGGGTGGGAACCCCACCACACTCCTGAAAGAGAACGAAGAATATTAACATGCTTTTCACATTTTTGTGAGATGTAATCAAAATGAGGAGTACCAGTCATTCTTGAGTCCAACTTAATGCCTAAAAATTTTACGTGATTTGCCTGAGGAATTATTTCTTGGTCTATACGTAATTCAATCGAAGGGATGATTCTCTTCTTGGTAAAAACTACAACACTACTTTTAGATGCGGATAAGGATAGGCCATGTTCAAACAACCAATCATTGAGATACGATAAGGCTGAGTTTAACCGGCATTCTGCTTCCTCTATGGTGTGGGATTCAACATAAAGAGCCAAATCATCAGCATATTGCAGTACTTCGCAGAATGAATTTACCGAAGTCTCCAAGTCAAAAGTGTAAAGGCTGTAGAGTAATGGGCTGATCCTTGGGGTAAGCCTCTCCAGGTAGTTTTTGGGGCAAGGAATTGATGGGAGGATTTTACTGTAACATAACGCTCCATCAACATGTTGCAAATGAAGCGGACAAGCGTCTCAGGTATACTCAGCTGGGTGAGTTTACTCCTGAGCACTGGAAGCAGGACGTTATCATATGCTGAAGCAATGTCAAGGAACACTCCAACAAGATATTTCTTCTCTTTTAACGCTATGTAGATGTCAGTAGTGAGCAGACTCAGGCTATCCATGGTAGAAAACCGCGAACAATATGTAGAAATAGAACACTTTGACTTTGACACTGGGACAATTAATTCAATAAGATCAAGACCGTCCTGTATAAATCACTCAATCCCTCAAGGAAGTGTCCTGGGGTGTATCCTGTTTTTATTATATATTAATGACCTCCCAAAAACAATTAATAATTTTTGTGTTTTGTTCGCCGATGACATTTCTCTTTTGACATCTTGCAATAATAATATAAATTTGAATCATACCCTAACTGACATTTTTGGAGATATAAATAACTGGATGAATGACCACAATCTCGAAATTAATTTTACAAAGACGAAACTAATGCAATTTAGACCACACCAAAAAACACCCATAGACATAAACTTTACGTATAATAATATTAAATTAGAATGTGTCGACACTTTTTCTTTATTAGGCGTTCAAATTGACACAAACATTAGCTGGAAGAACCACGTTCTAAAAATTAGATCCAAGCTCTCAAGCTTCGCCTACGCACTTAGGGAGCTGAGAAGGGCCACTGACCTAAAAACCGCCCTATCAGCGTACTATTCATACGCACACGCGTGGCTTACCTACGGAATTTTACTTTGGGGAAATAGCGTTAATGCACAACACCTGCTTATTGCGCAAAAAAAATGCATACGAACACTCGCCTGTATTAAAGAACCGGAAAGCTGTAGACCACACTTTATTAAAAATAAAATACTTACCGTTACATCAATTTACATATTAGAAGTAGCAAAATTTGTGCGACAAAACCCGCAATTTTTCCAGAAACAGGTAGAACAAACACGGCGATACGCAACTAGGTTTCAACACAAACTAATATTACCAACATCAAGACTAAATTTACATAGTTCCGGTCCAAATGTTATGTCAATAAAAATTTATAATAATCTACCTAATAAAATAAAAGTTGAACAAAATGACCGATTTTATAGCAGTTTAAAACAACTACTTTTGGAAAAATGCTATTACAACTTATCTGACTTTTTTAATGATAAATTTAACGAAATGAAATGACAATTAAATCTTATTTACAATTTGCATGCATTAAACACATTTTGACATTAATTATTATATACCTTTGATACATTTTAAATTTAAATTATATAACATCATAATTGTACATTGCATTATACTATTTGACAAAAAGTGATATATACGATGTACCTACATTGCACACCATTGTCATGGTAGAATGTTTGAAACTATATTGTACTAATTTATCATCTCTGTGATCTACAACATTCGAGCAATAAAAACATTTGATTTGATTTGATTTGATTTGAAAATCTTTTTCTGAAACCAAATTGAGACTTGGCCAGAGGAGACCTGCTTTCCACTAACCATTCAAGTCTCTGCTTGATTAGGCGCTCCACTATCTTGGCTAAAGTGGAAGACAGTGCTATGGGCCTTCGACTGTTTACATCAGAGGGGTCTTTGCCAGGTTTCAGAATAGGAATAATGATCTGAGATTTCCATTGCTTTGGGATTATACCATACTCGAAGAATTTATTTATAAGGGAAAGATAGGTCTGTTTACATTTAGGAGAAGACTTAACAATAAAGGAGTAAGGAATACCGTCAATACCTGGGGAAGTGTCAGTCAGTCCGTCTAGTGCTAAGTTCAACTCGTTGACAGAGAAGGGATTGTCAAAACAGTCATGTGATGGTAGAAAGGAAGGGAGTGTAGGCAAAGAGTCCACGGAGGGAACGTACGGGGGGGCTATTTTATCCGAAAAGGCCTCTAACCATGAAGAAGGGTCATTGGTTGAAACATTTTCCGAGTTACACGAACCCCTGAATCTCTTTATTTGTTTCCAGACCAGAGATGAAGGGGTTTTGGGAGACAAGAGTTCACAAAAGCCAATCCAACCATTCTTTTTCTTTTCTGAGGTTAACTTTTTAAGACTAGCTGCGGCTTGTTGATAGTTATAAAAGTTTTGCATAGTCATAGCAGAATTATATATATGTTCAGTTGCCTTTCTTTCCAATGCTGCTACTGTACATTCAGAGTCCCACCATGGTGTTGATACTATACAATCCTTAGCGGGCTTTTTAAGAGGTATATGTAGATCAGCAGAGGCAGTGATACATTCTAAAAATATGTTATATGAAGTAAGGGGGTCAATATCTAAAGGAAGTATAAGAGATGCATCTAGTTTGAGGTCAAGAGTGGATGAATAAGAAGGCCAGTCGGCAGATGAAAGTTTGTATTTTAGAGAAGGGATTGCATTGCTATGAGGTGTTACCTTATTAGGGATGGATATGATGATAGGGAAGTGATCACTTCCATATGTAGAAGAGAGAACTTTCCAGGAAAGTAATGAAGCAAGTGATGGGGAGCATAATGAAATGTCAACAGCACTTTTCGGATTTTGGGAAGGGCGTACTCTACGAGTAGGAGAGCCATCATTGACTACACATAGGTTAACATCATTAAAAATATCTAGTAGAGAAAGACCAAACAAATCAGAATGACTTGAACCCCAAAGTATGTGATGGGCGTTAAAGTCACGCATTACCAGCAGGGGAGAAGGAATAGATGAAAGTAATAATAGTAAGTCAGGGATTAATGAAGAATTGGGATGTGGGATATAAATAGAGATAAAAGAGATATCCAAGGATCTGACACCGACAATGTTGATGTCAGGGGGGTGGGAGGGGAGAGGAATTTGAGTAAAAGGCAGGGAGCGAGTTACCACGGTCCAACCATAGGAATCCCGCTGACGCTGCGCTGCGACCGACCATTGTCACGTCATAAAGTGCTTGTTGTTAATTTTATGTTTATTGTTAATATTGTTTTGTAAGTTAGTCTTGCTTGTACTTTCCTGTAGTAAACAACTGCTTGTAATTAATAAATAAAGTATTTTTTATTCAATTCCTCGATCGCCGATACATAAGTGGCGCAGTCGGTATTCTCACGGCACTTAGGAGTTCAGAATCAAGCTCTTCCAGACTCTATAAGTGGCAATTTTCAAGTTGCAAACCGTGTTCAAGAACCTACAGGCGGTCACCAGAGGAACACAAGAAGTTTAAGAAGGACACCGTGAGGAGACCCGGAGCATTGGCTATCCCCACGAGGTACTCAGGACTCGACAAGAGATGCAGAAGCTGGTTTGGTGAGTACTCTCGCTATTTCCAAGTTTCCTGCTATATTTCCTGTCTTATTTTATATGTGATTAGTTTGTTAAGGAGTGTTTAAGTTTATAGCTAAAATCGCGATAAACATTGTCATAAGCTAGTACCTATTCGGTTATAAGGAAATAATTGATAATATAAAACAATAGAGTAACATGATACGTGCATTATGTCGTTCAAAGAGTGCGATGCCGATATTAAATTTATTGCAGAATTATTACCGCGATTTGATGGTAACCCGAAGCTACTGAATCATTACATACGTGAGGTAGAGCACATAATTAAGTTAATGAACGAAACATCTAGTTCGCACCCGGCTTTCATATGCTTAATAAAAAGTAAATTAAGTGGAGCCGCTATTGACGCGATAGCGTATGAGGAGTCCCTCGCAACCTGGGATTTAATTAAAAACGCGTTGGTTAGACGTTTAGGAGAACCGCGAAATGAAATTCAAGTCATGCAAGAGCTCACTAGAACTCGCCGCAATAAAAATGAAGATGCTGAGTCGTTTGGACGGCGACTTCGAGAGACGCTCGACACCCTCTACTCAGTAGGGAAACACGCAAATCGGTCGTATTACGAGGAAATGGTTATTGAACAATATATCAATCAACTCGATTTCCATGTTTCCCTTGGAGTAAGGATAGCTAGGCCAGGTACACTGGAATCTGCGATTGTGGCTGCTAGACAGGAAGAGGCACGGCTTACTCATAACAGGCAAAATTATGTCGCGCCATCTACGTCCTTGGTTAAGCAAAAGGATATCTCTAGGGGTCCTCCGCAATCAAGTTTCCAATATAGGAACTTTAGAGGGTCGCAACCCTTAGCGTTTCAACCCCAAACTCAGGCCTTCCACCAGCCTCAACCAAATTTTGTACCACAACAAAATAACATGACACCAGAGCAGAGACAACAGTGGGTACAATCAATGCTACCCTGGAAGAATCGCACATCCAACAACGCACGTGCAGGTAATGCATCTAATTTACGTACTGGTAATTCAGGTAATTTTCGAGGAAGCAATAGCGGTAACTTTCGGCAGTTCAATGTACCTCAGCAGGTAAACCTACCGCAAAAGAGCTCGGACGTTACCATGAGGTCCGTGTCGAAACCAGAGAAACCGCAGTTTGCCGCCGAAGAGCTGTACTACTCGCAGAACCACACACAGGACCAGTCATCATTTAACGGTGAGCCCTATAATAGTTATTACCCACAGGAGGAATGCGATTTCGCACAGGAAGAAGACCAGCAACCTGAGGCGGATTTTCAACAGGATTTTTACATGGACAGGAACCAAGAAGATCAGAGCTAGTAAAAATCAACCTACAAGATAGAGACCATCTGCCGTATATCGAGTTGCCTGAACTAGGAGGTAAGTTCCTAGTTGATACTGGAGCTAGTAGGAGTGTTATTGCGTCAGACGTCATATATAATACTATTTTCGAGTATTGTGTGGAACACGAACCCTTTCAAATTGCCACCGCGCACAGTGTTTCGCGTCATAATAACGTAGTTTATCTCCCGCTACCACCAGCATTTAATACGGACAAAATACATAAATTTTTAATATTTGACTTTGACCCAAAATATAAAGGACTAATCGGTTTTGATTTATTGAGATGCCTTAAAAGTAATATTGACTTAAATAGCAACATATTACGTACAACTAATGCCAATATTCCGATCTACTTCAACTACCCATTGCAGAAAATTTAAGTTGATGCTAAATGCGAAAAGTTAATAACTGTCAAAACGCATTACATGGACGGACAATACATACAGGACAAACATTATTGGTCAGACGGATTAGAATCCCCCGCAGCTATCGTAACGGTTAAAAACGGCTCTTTTAAAACATCTATCATAAACTATAATGATCAAAATAAGTTTATCCCGGAAAAGAGTGCGATAGAGTTAGAGGTCTATTCTGAAACTACGGATGATGTTATTAAATTAAATTCATTGGATGCTAAAATAGACATTGACGCAGAACTTTGTGAGAATTTAAAAAAAATTCGAACAAGTCACATGAATGACGAAGAGAAGCGTCAAATCATAAAGTTGTGCTATCGTTACCGTGAAATATTCTATTCTGAAAATATACCGTTAACGTTTACGCATGCAGTCAAACATGAACTTAGATTAACAGACGAAACACCGATTTTTGTACGCAGTTACAGACAAGCCCCACAACAACGTATTGAAATCCGTAAACAAATTGACGACTTGATGAAACAAGGTATCGTTAGGGAAAGTATATCACCTTGGTCTTGTCCAGTACACATTGTACCAAAGAAACCAGACGCATCAGGTAAAGTTAAATGGAGGCTTGTTATAGACTATAGGAGACTGAATGATAGGATAGTTGAAGACAAGTACCCATTACCGAACATTCATGACATTTTAGATAGACTTAGACGCGCTCAATATTTTACTACCCTTGACCTCGCGAGTGGGTACCATCAGGTCGAAATGCACCCCAACGATGTGGAGAAAACAGCATTTTCTACCGAACGCGGGCATTATGAGTTTTTGCGCATGCCTTTTGGTTTAAAAAACGCGCCAAGTACATTCCAACGCTTAATGGATCACATCCTTAGGGGCCTAACTAATGTTTATACGTATCTTGATGACGTCATTATAATTTCTACGTCATTGCAAGAAAACATAGAGAGGCTACGCGAAGTGTTTGATCGGTTTAAAACACATAATCTCAAAGTTCAACTTGATAAGTCAGAGTTCCTTCAGAAACAAGTTAACTTTTTAGGTCATGAACTTACTGACGAAGGACTAAAGCCTAACAGAGACAAAATAAAGGCTGTCCTTGATTTCCCTTTACCCCAGAACCAAAAGGAAGTAAAGTCTTTTTTAGGACTCGTTGGTTACTACCGCAAATTTATTAGGGATTTCGCAAAGTTAACCAAGCCAATGACATTATGTTTAAAGAAGGGTGGTAAAGTCATACATAGCGTAGAGTTTCTAGAAGCTTTCAATAAATGCAAACAAATTCTCACGAACGACCCCATCTTGCAGTACCCCGATTTTGACGAACCGTTCATCCTTACTACGGATGCATCTGATGTGGCACTAGGTGCTGTGCTTTCACAAGGCAAAGTAGGATCTGACAAGCCTGTTGCGTACGCATCACGTACATTATCAGACACTGAGTCCCGCTATTCTACCATAGAAAAAGAACTCTTGGCAATAGTGTGGTCAATAAAATACTTCAGGCCCTATCTTTATGGTCGCAAATTTACAATATATACAGACCATAGACCTCTCACGTGGCTCATGTCGCTTAAAGACCCGAATTCAAAACTAACTCGCTGGCGCTTAAAGCTAGCTGAGTATGATTATAAAGTTGTGTACAAGAAAGGACGTCAAAATACAAACGCGGACGCGTTATCTAGGGCAAAGATATACCATCATAGTATGGACTCTTTAGCGGTCAACTTCGAAGATAATAACGATGACGAAATGATAGGTAGAATATTCGAAAATGTACGCAGGGAAAGTCATGACGAAATCGAACCGGAACCGGTAACAGAAATTCAAGATAGACCAATAGCAAGTACTAGTGGTAGGAATAATAGAAACGAGACTGAAAATTTAGCTATGGATACAGAGACTATTCTACAACCTCCAGTCGATCAGGCGTCAGATAGTATGACAATAGTAACAATAGGCGAAGAACAATTAGTCAGCACTAATCACACTCAACCAGATAATGAAAATAATGGTATCCCCATTCTATCAGATGCAATAGACAGACAACTAAAACAATTTCACATAAGATCTACCCCGGGCTCAGTATATAGAGTAGAAGATAGGTCAACAAACTCACGTACAGTTATCAAAGACGTGTTTATCCCAATCAACAACACTGAACAAGAAATAATAAAGTTTTTAAAGGAACATACCATAGCTGATCGTGTGTTTCACTGCTATTTCCACAATGACGAATTGTATTTAGCGTTTTCTAGAGTCTATACAACTATATTTAACGAAAGAGGTCCAAAACTCATAAGATGCACTACACGTGTTACTTTAGTCGAAAATAAGTCAGAACAACAAGAACTTATTAAGAAATACCACGAAGGCAAAACTACCCATCGTGGAATTCAAGAAACTCTTAAACAACTTCATAGAAATTATCATTGGCCTAATATGTTATTAAGTATTCAAAGGTACATTAATCAGTGCGACACTTGTCTAAAAGCCAAGTACGAAAGAAATCCTTTAAAACCTCCCTTAGCTCTCACAGAGACACCAAGAAAGCCTATGGAACATTTATTTATGGACATATACTCGACAGGTGGAGGCACGTTTTTGACAATTATAGACAACTTCTCAAAATTTGCGCAGGCGATTTCATTGAACGCATCTAGTAGCGTGCATGTAGCCGAAGCCTTACTGCACGTTATCTCTGTACTCGGACTTCCTCAGAAAATCACGACTGACTCAGACAGTAAATTTGACAATGACGTTATTAAGGAAATATGCGCTTTACATGATATAAATATCCATTTTACGACACCTTACAACCCTAACTCTAACTCCCCTGTAGAACGTTTGCATTCAACCCTAGCCGAAATAATAAGAATCCAACGTATGACTAATAAAGACGACCCCATACAGCTAGTAATGAAATATGCTATAATAGCTTATAATAACTCGATACATTCCGCGACTGGTTATACTCCGCACGAACTGTTATATGGACATACAGCGTCACGAAACCCTCTAGAGCTATATTTTTCCAAAGAATTTTATCAAGATTACGTCCTGAAACACAAGTCAAATGCAGAAGCAGTCCAGGAGTGTGTAGCAGCGTACATGTCCAAGAACAAAGAACAGGTGATAGCCAGGCGTAATAAAGAAGCAGAAGAAATAGCCTTCAAGGTAGGTGAGACAGTCTACAAACAGGTGGCGAAGACAGCAAGGAACGATAAAACGAAGCCAGTTTTCAAAGGTCCGTATAAAATTATTCATCTCCATCCTAATAACGTAGCCGAGATAGTAGGTAACCACCCGAACTCTAAATCTATTAGGGTTCATTTCAAACTCCTAAGAAGGCCTCACCTTGTTCCAGGGCCTTCACCGCCGGAGCCATCGTGCTCCACGCAGCAGCAGACGTGATTTTTAACCCAGTCAGTAACGAACAAGGAATCCTATTGCTTAAACAAGGACAGATCGTCAGACAAGTAGATAATTTTAACTTAGCTTGTGTCTATAATATAACATATCTACACCTAACAGCTATTAAGTTAATGGCAGTATTTGCAAGTACAAAATCATCTGAAAAGCCCACTTCGAAGTCAGGAGCCTTACAAAACTCTTATAAAGATCAGATTGAGCATAGCTTATCTTTAATATCTAAAAAGATCGGTTTCATAATTCCACATGTAAGGCAAAAACGTGGCCTTATTAACGGGTTAGGCTCGGTTGTGAAGTCCATCACTGGCAACCTAGACAATCAAGATGCTCTTAATTTCGAAGCTGAAATTTCAGGAATCAGAAGTCAAGTGAGTAGGATTCAAAATTCACAAAAGAAATCCTTAGTTATTGCAGAGAGAACGGTTAAAGAATTCACAACTCAGTTAGATAAAATTAATGATAATCAAAGAAAACTAGCATCATACATACAAAATGTAACAATAACAACGGATGAGTTATCTAACCAGTTACATTACTTAGATATATATGTACAGATAGATTTTAGTTTACAAATTATATTAGATAAGTTAATGATATTGGAAGATGCAATGACATTTTCCCAGTTAGGAGTTATGCACCCTAGTATTATAAGCGCACAAAATTTAATCGAAGAATTGACTCAATTAAAATTAAATTATGACTTTGTTCCGATAACCGAAATTAATCTTAATAATATTCACGAGCTAGAAAGATCAATTAAAGTCAAAGCGTATAGTACACAACACTCGTTAACATTCATATTACAAATCCCTTCCATTGATCTAAATATATATGATCTAATACACCTCTACTCAATCCCTGATACCAACCACCTCACTATCATTCCTAAATCCAAATACCTTGCACTTGGAAGCGAAGAGTACGCCTACCTAGATGACAGCTGCAAACCCGTTGCCGACGGTGTGAACCTCTGCGAGACGCTCAACACAAAGCCGATCAAGACATCGGAAGACTGCGTAATATCTCTTATCCAACACAAGGATGCCAATTGTACCCGTGCGAAAATGATCCTATCAGAAAACAAACTTCAAAAGATACGAGATAACACCTGGCTGGTAATACTGACTAGAGAAGAGGTCATTCGAGCACAATGCGGGACCAAGACTTCATACAGAAGAACATCAGGAATCCATCTTATTACACTGACTGAAGACTGCCACGTTGAAGTTACGAAGAAGACCCTACAAACTCATACCATAACTACAGCTATCAACGAAATAATACCATTGCCCCACAAACAAATCGTACCAGTGGAAGCTATAAAATATCAACTCAAGCTAGAAGACCTGGAACTGGACAACATCCACAAACTTTTGGACAGGGCTGAAGATTTAAAAGACGAAGAGATCATAGAATGGCCTGCGTTGATGGCGACTCCCAGCTGGACAACAATCATTTTGTGCATCCTACTGCTAGGCGCAACATCGTGGAAATTTTACAAATACATAACAACAAAGAAAGATACATCTCCCAGTGAGGACACTGGAGGAAGCTGTAAGATCAGCTTCTCTCTGAAGGATGGAGAAGTTACCACGGTCCAACCATAGGAATCCCGCTGACGCTGCGCTGCGACCGACCATTGTCACGTCATAAAGTGCTTGTTGTTAATTTTATGTTTATTGTTAATATTGTTTTGTAAGTTAGTCTTGCTTGTACTTTCCTGTAGTAAACAACTGCTTGTAATTAATAAATAAAGTATTTTTTATTCAATTCCTCGATCGCCGATACATAAGTAGCGCTTTATTAATATAGCACATCCTGCGTACCCGTCAGCCCTGTCATCCCGCAGACAGGAGTATCCTGACACTCTAAAGTGAGAGCCAGGGACTAACCATGTCTCAGAGATGGCAATGACTGACGGGTGGAATCTTGCAATTAAGTGAACCAGTTCATGCTTCTTTCGTCGCATGCTCTGGGTGTTCCACTGCATTATGGACACTGGATCCATGTTGTAAGCTGGATAGAGAGACTAATTGTGTAAGTTTATTAGCAACGTTGGACGGTAAGGGGAGGGGACTTGTCGTAATTAAGTTTATGATCAATGAGATCAGTATTTCTAACATGTTTTCGCTAGGTGGAGATGATTTTAAGATATGGTTGTTGGCTAATGCACAACCATTTTGCATCTGCGAAATTGATTCAGCAATGATTTCATTGTGGGCAGCCTTATCATAAGACTTCCTGAGGGGGGCTTTTGGTCGTTGTCGTTGTGTGGCATACACGGTTTTCGCATAAGTCTGCCTGGGTTGAGACTGGGGGGAATTTGAGGGTTCAGAGGTTCGACGGGAAACAAGTGGAAGAGAAGGGTCTTTTTGAGCTACTTCAGCATATGATTGCACTACCTTAGGTATCTGAGATGCCGCTTCCTCATAGGATACGCTAGATTGGGCCATGACAGCTTTAATTGACTTTTGCCTTTCCAATTCAGGGCAGTTTTTGTCGGTAGCAAAATGCCTACCAGAGCAATGAAGGCATGTTGACTCATTTTCTTTGATCTCACAACTGTCACCAAAATGTTCTTTAGAGCAACGGAAACATCTGGGTTTAGACCTACATTGCAGTTTGGTATGGCCAAATTTGCAACATGCGTGGCATTGGATGGTTGGGTAGGTGTATAGTTCTACAGGTAGGGAAGTGTAGTAGGAGAATACCCTGGAAGGAAGAACTTGGCCTTGGAAGGTAACTACTACTGTTTGAGTTGGCACCCAGGTTGTCTTGTCATCCAATATATTTTTCCTACTGAGGCGCCTTGCCTTTAACACCTTTCCACATCCTGAGGGGAGTTCAAGGGACTCTACAAATTCTGTCATGGACATGTCTGTAGGTACTTGACGCACAATACCTATGCGGGTAACATTGTATGAAGGGATAAATGCTGTGTATTTGCACATGGCCAGGATTGGAAGGGTTACAAATTTGTTCGCATCATCGGCTGAAGTAAATTCGACCGAGATTTTGTTTCTGCCTACTTTCTTAACGCCATCATAACATACATTCGATATCTTATTGTGTTTCAGGAATTGTATGGGCATGCCGCTCGCTTTTGTTTCGCCCGTTTCCGGTGCGTTAAATGCCTAGGTGACCACGGCACCTCTAGCTGCTCTCGCACTAGAGACTCGCCGGATCCCCCAAGCTGCGTTCTGTGTGGCAATCAAGGTCACACCGCAAATTATCGCGGCTGCCCTAAGGCACCCCGTACCGCTAAGGTAACGAGAAAAAGGGCTCCGCTACCTTCTAGCCTAGCGAACCCTTTGCGCACACAAGGCGTCAGCCCTAAGCTGACGCTTACTCCTCCAACTCCGGCAACACCTAACGCACACAGTGCCTGGGCCAAGCCACTGAGCATGGTCCAGAAAAGCACTCCCGCTCGAGTAACAGCCTCCGCTACCGCTCATCCCCCAACCCCCGCTCCCGCTAAAGCGACTGCCCGCCCCTCTCCCCCTGCCCCTGCCCGCAAGTCCACTCCGGCCTTACCAAAGGCTGCAATAGCTGAGCTGGGCGAACAAAACCAATCTGACTTGGCGGCAGACCTAGCATTAGTCATGGACTACGCCATGGCTATTGATTTAGACGAAGTACGGATGTTCGCACACAAACTTCGTACGGCAAAATCCGAAAACGACCGCCTACGAGCCACGCTCGAGCACGCGGGAGTTATCGGCACCATTAAGCGCTACTCAGTCCCAAACACTCACTAGTACAACTAATATGGATTGTACAACAATAAGAGTAAAACCCCGCGCAGTTACGTTAGTCACCTTCAACGCTAACGGCTTTTCTTTTACGGAATTTACGGAATTTACGGATTGTCTCGGTTTGATGAGTGCTATTATAACAAATGAAAATGTAGAATCAGCTTATTTACTTGGGGACTTTAACGCTCACCCTGGAGAACCGTTTTATCAAGAATTAACTTGTTTTTGTTCGGAATTAGAGTGGGTATGTGCAGATGCTGAGTTGTTAGGGTCTGAATCGTTTACTTTTATAAGCGACGCAAATGGATCTAGACGCTGGCTAGACCATTGTGTAGCCACAAAGTCTGCTATGCAGACCATTATTAATGTTAACGTTACGTATGATGTCATGTGGTCTGATCACTTCCCATTAACTATACAATTTAAGTTGGAGCGCATAAAGCCTAAAATTTTAAGCGATGTTAACAAATTTTGCAATAAAGTAAGATGGGGGGAGAGAAACCACGACCAAACAGAATTGTTTCATAAGCTATGTAATGAGAAATTGAGATATATAGATTTTCCTAGTGAACTAAGTGCGTGTAGTGATAAAAGCTGTAGATCGTTGGACCACAGGCAAATTATTGACATAATGTATAAAAAAGTAGTGAATGTTTTATGCCACGCGGCATCCGAAAGTCACACTGTTAACCGTGTTAGAAAGAAAAAACCTGTAATAGGCTGGAATAGGCATGTAAGTGAGGTTCATAGGTACGCTAGGTATAAGTTTGAGCTGTGGGTACTGCAAGGTAAACCGAGATCGGGTCTTGTTTGGAGTGAGATGCAAGAAAGTCGTAGAGTGTTCAAATCTCGTCTAAGGTGGTGTCAGAATAATAGTGACCAAATAAAAATGGACATTCTGGCCTCACACCACTCTAAGCACGATTTTCGTAACTTTTGGAAATCGACTAACAGATTGAACAATGGACCGGGCTTACCTGTCAGTGTCAACGGTATTAACGACGCTAAATGTATAGCTGATAAGTTAAAGGACCATTTCACTATAAAGTCACCATTGGGAAATTCACAGTATGGGTGTCAAGATCATCATGATCCAGAGCTCAGTACGAAATTCACAGCAGCAGAGGTTAATAATGTTATAAGATCAATGTCGCGAGGCAAGTCTCCGGGTCATGATAATCTGAGCATTGAACACTTAAGACATGCGGGCGTTCATCTTCCCAGAATCCTAGCTATGTTTTATACTCTGTGTGTAGGACACGCTTATTTACCTGCGGAAATGGTGAAAACTGTGGTGGTACCAATAGTGAAAAGCAAAACGGGTGACATAAGTGACATTAACAATTATAGACCAATCTCGCTGGCCACTGTCATGGCTAAGGTGCTTGACAGTTTGCTTAATACTCAGCTTGATAAGTATGTACAGATCCATGACAACCAATTTGGTTTCAAGGCCGGACTCTCTACTGATACAGCTATATTGTGTTTGAAGCAAACTGTCAAGTACTACACTGTGAGGAGTACTCCCGTCTACGCCTGTTTTCTCGACTTATCGAAGGCATTTGACCTGGTTTCTTATGACATCTTATGGCAAAAACTAAATAAAATCTCAATGCCGAAAGAACTAATACGCATTTTTAAATATTGGTACCAAAACCAGGTTAATGTCATTCGATGGTCGAGTGCGTATTCGGACCCGTATGGGCTGGAGTGCGGGGTGAGACAGGGAGGGTTAACCTCACCTAAGCTCTTTAACTTATATGTAAACGCTCTGATAGAGGAGCTCAGCAGCACACATGTCGGCTGTCATATTGACGGACTTTGTCTCAATAATATTAGTTACGCGGATGATATGGTGCTGCTGAGCGCTTCTGTGTGTGGGTTGTCAAAACTTCTGGCCATCTGTGAGAAATACGCACTTGGTCACGGATTGGTCTATAACACGAAAAAGAGTGAGTGTATGGTCTTTCGGGTTAGAGGAAAATGTATAGAAAGTACACCATCTACCAAACTGTACGGGACACCGCTGAAAATGGTAGAACAGGTTAAATATCTTGGGCATTGGGTGAGGTCTGACCTGAAAGATGATACAGATATAGAGAGAGAACGTAGGGCGTTGTCTGTGAGAGCAAATATGATCGCTCGTAGGTTTGCTCGGTGTTCTACGGGGGTCAAAATTACTCTTTTTAGAGCATTTTGTACCTCGTTTTACACGAGTAGCCTCTGGATAAGCTACACTCAGAAACAATACAACGCCCTGCGGGTTCAATACAATAATGCGTTCCGGGTGCTATTGGGGCTGCCCCGATTCTGTAGCGCATCGGGGATGTTTGCCGAATCACGTGTCGATTGCTTTTATGCGACTATGCGAAAACGGTGCACATCCCTGGTGCGCAGGGTTAGGGCCAGCTCTAATAGCATCCTGAAGGTATTTGCTGAAAGATTTGACTGTCAATACTTGAACCATTGCTGCATGGTTCATGTACTGACTAATACATAAATAATCACAATTCTTATTAATATAATTTTGCATAGGTACCTAATAAATTTAATTTTGTATGTTATTTAATTTAATTTTTATCTAATTTGAATGAAATATAATTATTTGGTTTTTTTTTTTTTTTTTTTTTTTTTTTTTTTTTTTTTTTTTTTGTACATAATGTAATTAATTGTGATTGTTGTTGAGATCTTATGGTCGAAATAAACGATTTTATTATTATTATTATTATTTTCTAGTCAACGTGATGAAATTCACGAATTCTGTAAGACCCATCAGGTCGACGTCCTATGCATTCAGGAAACTTTCCTGAAACCGGGAAAAGCGGACCCTAGGTTCGCTAATTACCGGTTAGTCCGTAACGATAGATAACCCATGGAGGCGGAACACTTATCTACTACAAATGGTCTCTACACTGTATTCCTTTAGTACCTCCCCCTCTAGTTAACTTAGAGGTGTCACTTTGCCTGTTAGGGATGACAGGTCATCAACCTGTCGTCATAGCCTCGTGCTATCTCTCTCCGAATAAAGTCTTACTACGCAGCGACTTGGAAGCGCTATTTTCTATGGGTGACTCTATCCTTTTGATGGGTGACTTTAACAGTAAGCATATCCTTTGGAATTGCTCCCAAACTAACCCCAACGGTAAGATCCTAGACTCACTAGTCGACGCACTAGAATTTGATGTCCTCTCCCCTCTGGAGCCCACAAGATATCCCAACCAGGAACGACAACGACTTTCTGATATACTTAACATTGCCCTTCTTAGGAATGTAAGCCTCCGCATACGCGCCGTAGAGGTGTTACACGAACTCGACTCTGACCACCGCCCAGTCATCTTTCGACTTGGCCCTGACCCGACTGACTCTATCCCTATCACTAAAACGGTCGTGAACTGAAAGCTTTTGAGGGAGTCCCTCCGAGCGATCAGTTCACCCGGTCTGGATAGGATACCTGACGATATAAAGACTGTTGATGACGTCTCCTGTGCGATCGAAGCTCTCGGCGACCACCTTTGCACCGCACTAGGTGAATCCTCAAAGCAGATCAAGATAGCGGATGACCGTCGCTTTGAACTGCCCGACGATGCGAGGAGGCTGCTGACAGCCAAGAACGCAGCCACAAGGGCATATGACTCGACACCAACCCGCGAAAACAAGGCCACCATGCGCTACTTTCAGCGTGCTGTGAGGAAACGCATGAGTGAGATGCGTGATCAAAGGTGGGACGACACCTTATCAGAACTCGAACCAACCCACCAGGCGTACTGGCGGTTGGCACGAGCTATGAAATCGGATGGACAGACAACTATGGTTCCCCTCCTTAGGCCCCCACCCCTACCCCTAGCATTCTTTGACGATGAAAAGGCCGAGTTTTAGCTGATAGTCTAGAAAATCACAAAAATCAGAAAATGTAGACCACGTAGACCAGGGTCACCTCTATACGGTGGACTCTGAAGTCGAACGTAAAAGCTCTGTGCCCATCTCAGACCTCCCACCCCTCCCACTAATCAAATCTTCTGAAGTGGTCGCCCTGATCAAGTTAAATCCCATGGATCTCATGGTATCAGTAATAAAATGCTGAAACACCTCTCAGTCCCACTAATCCATCTCTTAGTCAGCATCTTCAATGCGGCTATGAACAACTGCTTTTTTCCAGACACCTGAAAACATGCCATTGTAATTGGCATTCGTAAACCAGGCAAGTTGGCCTCACTGCCAACTAGCTACCGCCCTATCAGTCTCCTCAGCTCCTTGGGGAAAATATACGAGCGACTCATTGTGAGTCGACTCTGGTCCCATGTCAAATCCAACAATCTGCTTCCTGACGAGCAGTTTGGCTTTAGAGCCAGACACTCATGCGTCCAACGGGTGCACCGCATCACGTAGCACATACTCGAGGGCTTCAATAAGATGCCAAAGCCTCAAGGAACAGTAGCTATCTTCATCGATGTAGCGAAAGCCTTCGATAAAGTCTGGCACAACGGCTTGATCTACAAGCTGTACCAACTCGGTGTGCCAGACCGTCTTGTACTCATAATACAAGACTTTCTCAGGGATCGTAGCTTTCAATACCGCGTAGAGGGACAGCTCTCCTCCCCTCACCCCATTCACGCAGGAGTCCCTCAGGGCTCTGTACTCTCACCCGTCCTCTTCTCGCTGTACACCAGCGACATCCCACGATCCGAACCCAATGTTCAGATTGCTCAGTTTGCAGACGACACTGCACTCTACTGCACTGGCTGGTTCAAGGCCAGGCAGAGAAAGTCGGTCACAAACGCCCTGCACCATGTAGGAACATGGTTCCGCAAATGGCGTATCGCTATCAACCCAGAGAAAAGTACAGCAGTGTACTTTCACGAGAGTGCTGGTCCACGGAAACCGCCAGAACCCATTATGTATTTTGGCGAACCGATACCATGGGCTACGTCCGCCAAATATCTAGGCGTAATCCTTGACAGGCGACTCACCTTCGCCAAACACATTGAAAGTGTTCGCAAGCTTTTATCCTAGGTCGCCTCAATCCCCTTATATGCAAGAGTAGCAAAATGTCCCTTAGAAATAAGGTGACACTTTACAAAACTTGCATTCGTCCGATCATGACCTACGCATCTGTAACGTTCGGTCATGCTTCAGATAGGCACATTCATAGACTTCAAGTGATTCAAAATCGCTTTACCCGCAAGGCAGTAGGCGCACCGTGGTACTTACGGAACGCTGACCTTCACTGCGACCTAGAACTCCCCTCTATCGTACAGTTCATGAAAGACTGTTCTCGCCGCTACTTCGATGCGGCCCCACACCATCCCAACCCACTAGTGGTGCAAACCGCTAACTACTCAACACACACATCAGATCCATACTTCACCCCGCCACGCCGCCGCCCACGACACCTCCTGGATGACCCGGACGACCCCATCACGACAGCTCTGGCGTCGATCAGTCAGCCTCCTGGTAATATTGGTATTTCAGGTATTTCAGGGTGTACTCGCCGAGCCACGAGAGGTAATATGTCTGATTTTGGATTTCCAGTCTTCACAGTTAGACATCGAGGTCGTCGTAAGTTTCCTAGTATATATTTTAGTCTATGGTCGTAAGCGACTTCGAAATAATCCTAAATCAGACACAAGGTAATCTGTATTATATTTTGGTAATGTGTATCATTTTAGTCTATGATGTGTATTAAGGTAAAGGTAACGTCAAAGAGAATATAATAGAGAAGAGACGGGACTTCATCGACAATAAAAAGTGTAATATTTAAACGTCAAAACGGGGCTAGCCGAAAACCAAACTTACGAACTTAACAGTTCTGCCAACATTAGGGATAAAATAGGGATGTGCACCCCTTTTATTCGAAATTTATCGATATCGATTCCATAACTACTACTTATGAGACCTATAACATTCTGCAGCCCTCTCATCTACACTTTTCAATTTTTTTTGCATAGGCAATGTTTGCATAAGAAAAATATGAAAAGTGTAGATGAGAGGGCTGAAGAATGTAAGAGGCCAACCGAACTTCGTCAAAACAAGAAAAACGCCATAGTGTAAGCGAGTTTAAGTTTATTTATGGAACTTAAATTTGATATTTAACAGCAAACTAACTATTTATTTGACATTGTTTTAAGTTGGTATGGTAATGGAATGTCTCAATAACTTTATGGGAAAGATGAAGTAAATCCTGGTGATGAAATTCAGGAATTAGCATCATGGATTAAATAGCTATGCTGATGCTATTTTCTTGCTGAAAGCATAAAATAAATAATATATCAATAAACCGCCCCCTCAAATGCGAAAAAAATTATATTGAACAAGTAGTTCCCCGTGGATTACACACGGTACGTAACACTTATTTACTGATGATCAAAAGGAGGAGATTGTATGTTCGTCTGTTTGTTTTTTTTGTGTGTATATCATTGAGTTAGAATCCTATAGAGTCACAATCAGACAAATAAAATGTCCGCGCCAAAACTCGGCGCACGCTACGCAGTGCAATCCTCGTACGGCATCCACGATGCCAAAGTGTTCGATGATTTCCTGCTCAAATAACACTAGATACGTGCAAAAAAGGATGGTGTTTCATATTTTAGGTAAGTATCATAACAAAATGTATTAACAGTACGTGTTTCCATTTTAATTTCAGTAATTTTCATTTTTTTAGCAAAATAAAACGCTCACTTCCTTGTCTTGGCGCCTCGATGGCGCATATCTTTCACACATTAAGCAAATATGTAAGAATAAAAGAGAAACAATTAGTCTTACGCAACCATATTTTGTTCGAACGCAAAGCTATGGAGTGGATTGATACACTAAATACACTCGAGAGCAATGAATCCGGGTCACTTAAAGAATCCTAAAAATCTCGGAAACTAAAAATGCTAGGTTAATGCAATAAATTGTATTTAAAAGACAATGTAATACTCCTTAAATGAAGGTATTAAAACTTCTTAGTTATTGTAAAGTTATATCTTAAAAAAATCAAATTTGAAAAAGGGCCACTTTCGAAGATGGAACTACGAAATTACAGCATTTGGTTTTGCTTTTGTTTGTAATCTGTCATTTATGTGGGTACATAAACCATGTTGATAGTGCTCTATATTCATTATTCAAGCTGAAATTATGTCGCTTACGGCTGAAGAATGCACCAGAATACTTACAATGCTGGAAACCGGCCGGAGTCAGCGCGATACAGCCAGGAATGTCGGTGTGTCGCTGTCAACAGTACAAAGAGTTCTCCGACGTTACGAAGAAACTGGTTCTAACCTACGCAGACCAGGAACGGGCAGAACCAGGTGTACCACAGCACGAGAAGACCGATACTTGGTGAACACCATGCTTCGAAATCGCTTTCTCACAGGAACTGAACTCACAAATCAGTTTCGACGCCTCGGAGGAAGTAACCCAAGTGCATGGACAGTAAGACGTCGGCTTTCTGAATCTAACTTAAAACCTCTTAGACCTGCAAACGGCCCTAAACTGGAGCGTGGGCATCGTATTTCAAGACTAAGATATGCCCAGAGCCACGTAAATTGAAGTATTGAAGATTGGTCAAAAGTTATGTTCTCCGACGAATCAAAATTTATGCTCTACAAGCACGATGGAAGACACAGAGTGTATCGAAGACCAGGGGAAAGATTCAAGCAAGCATGCATCGAAGAAAAAGTAGCCTACGGTGGTGGGTCTGTACTTGTGTGGGCCGGAAGTTCTTCTGAAAGTCGCACAGAGCTGGTGATCATAGAAAACGGCTCTTTAACTAGCGAAAGATATGTGAAAGAAATCCTCAATGATCACGTTGGTCCATTTATGGTCAATTTAGGTGAGGATGCTATATTTATGCATGACAATGCCCGGCCTCATACAGGTAGGATTGTGAATGACTACCTTCAAGAGATGAACATTACTCGTATGGAGTGGCCAGCGCGCAGCCCGGATATCAACCCGATCGAGTATGCTTGGGACGAGCTAGGCAGATGCGTAAAACAACGAAACCCTCCCCCAATCACGCTTCGTGAGCTCAAAATTGCTCTCACAGAGGAATGGGAGAATATTCCTCAAAATCGTATAAGAAACTTGGTGTACAGCATGCCAAACCGCGTAAACGCAGTAATGGAAGCACGAGGAGGCAATACGAAGTATTAAAATTCAAGAAAATCGTAATAAAGTTCAAAAATTTCATGTTTCCTATTTTTGTTTTAAGGAGAGATCAGCAGTTTTTTCTTTATGTAATTTTGTGTTAATAAAATGTATGGTGACTCATATTTTTTTTACTTTCATTTAAGGAGTATTACATTGTCTATTAAATACAATTTATTGCATTAACCTATCATTTTTAGTTTCCGAGATTTTTAACATTCTTTAAGTGACCCGGATTCATTGCTCTCGAGTGTATTTTTACATATTTTAACTTGTACATAATAATATTACCATGTTAAAAATGCTTAATTTTTTATTTAGAACAAAAAGGAGATGAGTCGATAGCGTTTAATTTTTTTGAAGTATAATTACAATATTTTTGTATGCTTTTTTTTTAGTTTTCCTCTAAAACCCATAAGGTGTTCTGAGTGGACAGCTATTATAGGTAAAGCCCGAAATGAAGTGAACTACAAGCCATACAAAGGGTCGGTTGTATGTTCCAATCACTTTCCCGCTTCGGACATTTATACAACAACCAAGGGGTTCAGTAGGCTTAACAAAAATGAAAAACCCATTTTGCACGTACGTAATTATTAATGCTTAAAATATGATTTTATTAATAATTTTTAATTTTGTATTCTTATGATTGTGAGTAGGTATTTAATTAAACATGAGTTTGAATTTTCAAACCATAGGACCATTTTGATGAGAGCAGTCATTGAACGGTACACATAAACATAAGATTTCATTACATTACAAAGAAATGTACAGAAAAAATAAAAAATCAAAGTAAAAGGCAACGTTACAATAAATTAACATTGTTTTAAGGTAATTAGGTTTATCAATTCAGTTTCAGTTGTAAGTTATTCTGTTAAAAGTAGCAATAAAACACTCATAATATTAATTTTGTTGTATTTATTATTATCTGCGCCCCGCGGTATCATCCGTGTTTTCCGGTATAAAAAGTAGGTAGCATAAGTGTTTATCCAGGGTATAAGCTATTTGCTAATAGATACTTATAAAAATAGGTATCACATTTCACAAATATTACCTCTTTATAATTTTGTTTAAATAGCGTCTCAACTGCTCCCATTGTGCCCTGTTTATACACATGGCCTTGAGTGAATAGTTATGACATTGTGTACAAGCAACATTGAACACTAAAACAATCGTAATAACTTCTACATTCGAGTAAATGTCATTGCAAGCGATATAATAACAATGTATAGGTATGTAGAACGGTGCTCGGACATTTTTTGAGTGTTGTCAGTTATAGATTGGGACTCTATAGGATTCTAACTCAATGGTGTATATCAATATTTTCGCTAATTAGTGGACCAATTTGAAATATCTTTTTTCATTCGAAAGAGTGTACTCCCGTGGTGGTCCATTTTCAAGTCAGGATCTGATAATGGAGTCAGAAGGTGGATAGTGGAACTCCACAACGGCGAAATGCAGGGACACGAAATTTTGTAAATTGGTTTAACTTTTATATAGCCTGTTCTATACTCCATCAAGACATAGGTGCTGCACCCAGGGTAGACTTTCGGCGAGGGAAGTTTTTCGATCGGTGTATACACTTTGTCTTCGTTGTCCGTACATTGGACCCATTTTTTACATCTTAATAATACAAGTAGAATATAAAAAAAATTAAATCGACTTTCGTTCAATTCAGTTATTGGAGTGTAACTCAAAAACTACAGAATTTGATGAAATTTAAATGGGAAGCACCAGCTTTTAAAAACAAATATTTGAAAATCGGTTTACCTAGTAAAAAGTTATGAGGTAACAAACATTAAAAATACAGTCGAAATGAGTACCTCCTCCTTTGTGGAAGTCGGTAGAAAACCATCCATATCGATATTTAAAAAAAATTTATTACGCACTGCACTATTTTATTTGAACTAAGTGGTCGGTATATGTAAAATGAATTTATGGCTATTGTGGGGGCTGAGGCTGGTTCGGGCTGAAGAAAAGGCTTCTTGTTCGAATTGTTCTTCGTTCTTTATTTCTAGTTTACACGTGGACTGTATTACACTGACTGAATAATGGCTCGCCGGCGAGCTCGGTGTTTGACTGTGTTTACCACTAAATCATAACCTTGTGTACCTCGCCTCCTCCCATTTCCGTGACATGGGTCCACACCGCGACCAGGATCGTCGCGTTGTGCACTCATGACTGTACTTTGGGTGGGGCTACAATAAGAATGTGTAATACCTCGCCCACAGCCATGGTGGCTGGGACTACATAGAAAACCAGAGTTACCTCGTCCGCAGCCATTTGCTGGGCCGGAGGATACATCGCGACCGGGGCCGCGGTGTATACTCCCACCCGCACCGTGGCTGGGACTACAATCGTGTGTGTGTGAATTACCTCGACTGCGACTGGGGCTGCGAAGAAGATCTCGGCCGGAGCCTACAATGCGATCGGGATCACAGCCCTGGTCGGGTCTACAACCATTACCGGGGTTCCCTTGGGACGACGCTAAAGCTGCCGAAGTAACGGCTGCGATGGGGTCGTCCGGGTCACCCAAAATATGCCTTGGACGGCGACGGGGGGGAAGGAAGTGGGGATCGGTTATGTCAGTGCAGTAGTTCGCCGCTTCGACCACGAGGGGATTCGAGTGGTGGGGAGCTTTGTCGAAGTGGCGGCGGGAGCAGTCTTTCATATACTGCGTAATAGAGGGGAGGGTGAAATCGCAGTGCAGTTCGGCGTTCCGCAAGTACCACGGAGCGCCCACTGCCCTGCGCATAAAGCGATTCTGAATCACTTGAAGTTTGTGGAGGTCGTGTTTCTGAGCATGGGCGAACGCTACAGATGCGTAAGTCATGATTGGGCGGATGCAAAGTTTGTAAAGAGTCGTCTTATTTCTAAGAGACATTTTACTGTTTTTGCCTATGAGGGGATTAAGACGACCCATAATGAAGGCCGCCCTATTGCGAACAATCTGGATGTGTTTCGCGAAAGTGAGTTGGCGATCAAGGGTGACGCCCAGGTATTTGGCAGATTTAGCCCAAGGGATGGGTTCGCCGAATAGGACTATGGGTGACGGCATGAGATTCCGCCGGGTCTCAGTGAAGTACACTGCTGCACTTTTGCTAGGATTTACTGCAATCCGCCATTTACGAAACCATGCACCGATTACGGTGATGGCTCGTTGGATGGCGCATCTCTGCCTGACCTTGAACCAGCCAGTAGAGTAGATTGCAGTATCATCCGCAAACTGAGCGATCTGAACATTAGGTTCAGATCGTGGGATGTCGCTGGTGTACAGCGAGAAGAGAATGGGTGAGAGTACAGAGCCCTGAGGGACACCTGCGTGAATGGGATGCGGGGAGGAGAGCGTTCCCTCGGTGCGATAGCTAAACGTTCGATCCCTGAGAAAGTCTTGTAAGATGAGTACAAGACGGTCTGGCACACCCAGTTGGTACAGCTTGAATATCAAGCCGTTGTGCCAGACTTTGTCGAACGCTTTCGCTACGTCGAGGAAGACAGCTATGGTCCCTTGGGGCTTTGGTTTCTTATTGAAACCGCCTAGGATGTGCTCCGTTACGCGGTGCACTTGTTGGACGCAAGAGTGTTTGGCTCTAAAACCAAATTGCTCATCGGGAAGGAGGTTATTGGACCTAACGTGGGACCAGAGTCGGTTCACAATGAGCCGCTCGTAAATCTTCCCCAGAGAGCTGAAGAGACTTATGGGACGGTAGCTGGAGGGCTCGGCTGCCGGTTTGCCTGGTTTGTGAATACCAATGACAATGGCATGCTTCCAAGTGTCTGGGAAGGAGCAGTTGCTCATAGCCGCATTGAAGATGCTAACTAAGAGATGGACTAGTGGGACTGAGAAGTGTTTAATCACCTTGTTGCTGATACCATCAGCACCAGGGGATTTACGGGTCTTGAGGCTCTTGATCAGAGACACAACCTCGGATGATTTTACCGGTGGGAGGAGTGGGAGGTCAGAGATGGACATAGAGCTTTTACGTTCGACTTCAGATTCCACCGAATCGAGGTGTTTCTGGTCGACGTGATCTACATTTAGAGTACACTGAGCCTCAAGGCTATCAGCTAAACACTCGGCTTTGTCTTCGTCAAGGAACGCTATGGAGAGGGGAGGTGGCCTACTGAGTGGAGGCATTGTCTGTTGTCCGTCAGATTTCAGAGTTCGAGCCAACTGCCAGTATGCCTGGTGAGTTGGCTCAATCTCTGACAGTTTGTCGTCCCACCTTTGATCACGCAGCTCACTCATGCGTTTCCTTACAGCACGCTGTAAATAGCGCATGGTGGCTTTGTTCTCTGGGGTTGGCATCGAGTCATACGCCCTAGTGGCGGCGTTCTTAGCTGTCAGTAACCTCCTCGCACCCTCGGGCAGTTCAAAGCGGCGACCATCCGCCACTTGGACCTGCTTTGAGGATTCACCTACTGCGGTGCGGAGGTGGTCACTGAGAGCCTCGATCGCAATTGACACGTCTTCTACTGTATGTATGTCATCGGGGATTCTATCGAGAGCGGGTGAACTGATAGCTTGGAGGGATTCCCCCAGTTGCTTCCAGTTCACTACCGTTCTAGTGATAGGGGTTATGTCCGTCGGGTCGGGGCCTAATTTCAACAATACAGGGCGGTGGTCTGAAGTCAGTTCGTGTAACACTTCTATAGAGCGCAACCGGAGGGTGACGTTCTTGAGAAGTGCTATGTCAAGTATGTCTGGTCGTTGGTTGTCAACATAGGGATATCTTGTGGGCTCCAGAGGGGAGAGAATATCAAAGTTTAAGTGGCTGACCAAGCCTTCAAGGATTTTACCATTACTATTGTTACTAGTACAGTTCCATATGACATGTTTACTGTTGAAGTCACCGATCAGAAGGACGGAGCTTCCTAGAGAGAAGAGGGCTTCCAAGTCTGTCTGTAATAGTTCTTTACCAGAGGGGAGGTAACATGAGGCTATGATGACAGGTTGATGACCTGACATCGCTAGAAAGCAAACAGAGGCTTCTAGTATTCTAAGTGGTGGAGTAACAATTGGGATACAGTGCAGAGCTCTTTTGTAATAGATGAGAGTGCCACCTTTTGGGTTGGCCACTCTATCATTACGAACCAAACGGTAATTTGCAAACCTAGGGTTCGCTGTACCTGGTTTCAGAAAGGTCTCCTGCACGCATAGGATATCGACCTGGTGGGTCTTACAAAATTCGTGAACTTCGTCCTTTTGACTAGAGAGGCCGTCAGCGTTGAAAGTCGCTACGGTGACTGAGTGGGGCTTAATTCGTTTCGGTGTACTATCCATATTGGATGATACCTAAGAAACGCTGGGGAGGGCGTAGCGCCTCACTGCGCTGATTAAACCCGCGTGTGTGAGCGTGGCTCGCAAGCGGTCTTGGTCGTTTGTGGCAGTACGAAGTTTGTGCGCGAATGCACGTACTTCGTCCACGTCTATGACCATCGCGTAGTCCATGACAAGGGCTATGTCGGCCGCCAGGTCAGATTGACCTGGGGCGTCCATGAGCCCAGCCATTGGAGGCCTAGAGAGCGGCGGTTTGGGCTTAGGAGCCGGCGCGCTGGCAGAGGCCTGCGGGCGGGCGGGGGTGAGGGGGGCGCTTGCTTGTACCATGCTCAAGGGCTTGGACCAAGCGTTGCGCGCGGGCGCGGGCGCGGGAACAACAGGTGTTGCCTGCGGTGCGGGTGAAAGGTTAGGCTTAGGGCCGTTCCCTTGTGAGCGGGTAGTGACCGGGCGAGGAGGGGGAATAGGCCTCCTAGCCGGCCCACTGAGTGCGCGGGGTGCCTTAGGGCAACCGCGGTAGTTGGCGGTATGTCCCTGTGTGCCGCAGAGGACACAACTAGGCGGGTCTGATGAGTCCCTAGTGCGAGAACACTGGGCTGTCCCGTGATCCCCTAGGCACTTGACGCACCTCGGGCGGGCGAAACAGAATCGGGCGGCATGCCCGTACAATTGGCAGTTATGACACTGGCCAGGCGCTCGGTTTCGGAATGGGGGTTGAACGGTGATCCCCGAGAGGTTCACTACCGTTTTGACATTAAAAATCGCTTTGCCCTCTGGCGTGCGATTGAGGATGACCAATAGTAGGTCGTAGGGCCTGCGATCTTTGCCACTGTACATCCGGTGGCATTCGCGGACGGGGTAGCCTTGCGCCTTTAAGTCGGCGAGGACACTATCGGTCTGTACCTCTTTTGGCACGCCGCGTATGACAACGCGTAGAACCTTCTCTTCCTCGAGAGCATAAGTATGAAAACTTATACTCTCGTTTTTTAAAATTCTGGTGAGCGCCCTATGGTCGCTTGGGGTCGGCACCTGGACTTTAATACCCAGTTGGGTTGAGCGGGCGCTAGTATATTGGATCTTACGATCCGTCAAAAGTCGTGAGACCATGTCCCACTTCGCCTTGTCCTGAAGGAACAGAGGCGGCGGCGGTTTCTCGCGTCTAACTGACACTCCTTGAGAGGAGACGTCGCGTTGAGACGCGGCGATGCTTGCGGGAGCATCGGAGTGAGCGAGAGGGTCGCGGGAGGCGGGAGCGAGAGAGCCTGATGGCTTCGCTCCCGGGGCGGTGCAGGCCGCTTTGGGTGGCGGGGAGGGAGCCTCTGAGGCGGCTTTGGGGACGCGCTTTCTCTTTCCGACGGTAGTGAACCCGTCGTTGGAGATGTTGCCAACAGAGTTAGCGCGGGAGCGGGAGAACTCTACATCCATCTCATTCTCCGAGTTGGATGCCGAGTCGTAGGCGCGTTCGTACTCAGTCCGAAGGACTGGAGAACGATCGCGGGGTGGTAGAGGTGCGCGGGGAGCGCGGGGCGCATAGGGCGCAGGGTCGGGGGAGAGAGGGCTATCTAACGGCTTGAACGCCGAAGAACCGAAGGGCGCCCTCGGAGGGAGGGAGCCGGAGGAGGGAATTTGAGAGTCCGTGAAGCGGGGTCTCTCTTTAAAGTCCCTATTGGACTGGAGATACTCGGACAGCATGTCCGGGTAGCAGTTTGAGACCCACGAGGCGAACGCCTGAGGCGAAACGCCTTGCGGGAGGCTCATAGCGGGGGAGGGAGAGAGTAAAGACATCTCGAGGGGAATACTCGAGATGCGAGTGAGGGGTGAATGCCACTCCCGCCGGGTACAGGCGGGAGAGTGAGTGCCTAGGTGTCCCTACTGTGTGCCCTCTGCCAGTCTTATTGTGCAGAGGGATGTGTGCCTAAACGCGAGGCCCTAGCTGCTCCGGGGGCGAGGAGAGAAGACCGAGTAAAACCCGGCTTCCAACCAAACACTTGCCCAGAGAATAGGAGAGTAGGATAGGGTAGGGTGGGAAGGAGATACCTGCCGTCGGCGAGGGGAGACCCCAAGGCCGGTGAAGGCAGGCCCGTCCGGTTTTAGCCGTTCCCTCCCACGCTCAGGAGGGAAAGGCTTGACGCACCGGGTCCGCGCCCAACTGGGTGGCGTTAACACCGCAAGGATCGTCCAGAAGACCACGTGAAGCGTGGATTTGTTTGACTCGACTTTGAAAATTGAAAATTAAAAAATCGAAACTAGAGTTCGCTCTGAGAAGAGCGGTTTTGATTAGACAATGAACAATGTAGTTGATTGATGTGTCGAAGCGCTCTTACAAGAGCGCGCTTCTTCCGCGACGCGAGCCGAGCCGAGCCGAACGCCTCCGTGCGCCGAACGGTACACGAAGCGGTGGCTTGACGTCGAATCTGCACACAGAAAATCCACTATTAGCGAAGTCCAACACTGAATCCTCTTCAATCGAAACGATACAGGTAACCGGCACTAAAAGCGCAAGCACTTTTAGGCCGATCGGAATATTCTCGGGGAGCACTTGAGCGCACGTCCGTCCCACTCGAGCGCGCTGACCCCCTCCTGAATAATGGCTCACAATTCTGCCTACTTATATTCACCATTTGTACCCGGCAATCGCCACCGCCCTCGAGGCGCGACGCACGGGTTTCCACCAATAGCAGAGCCGCGATCAGTCTATCTCTGTCTAAAATGACCTTGAAATTATGCTAATGTTCCCTGTCTCTTTCTATAAATTATTTCTCTTTCTAGCTGGGAATTTTTCATACATTTCGGCTCTACTATTGGTGGATACGTTAAAATGAAACAACCTAACTAATACAAGTTTTATTTGAGGCCCTAGCTAATCAATAATTATCTTTATTTCTTATACTATAAGTCTTACGCTATAATCGTAAATATTTCAATTAAATAACAATAAATTCTTATAAATCTCATTCTAACAAAATTCTTATCAATCTCATACTACGTTGCTAACACTTTCCCCGCCAGTGCACGATAGTTCGGGCACTCCATCTCCCGGCTGCAACGTCTGGCTCGCAGTCACGAAGATGAGTCTGGATACAGGGCGCCTCATCACGCCTCCCTTGGTTCTCACGTTCACTATGCGGGTTCTTCCATCTGGTCCTGGGAAAGTCTCTTTGATCACCCCCCGCGGCCATGTTTTACGCGGCAGCGAGGAGTCGGCGATGATCACCACATCGCCTTTCTGGAACTCTGCATACTGTCTGCCATCTAGCTTTCTCGGCATGAGGGTTGGGAGGTATTCCCTCAGCCATCGACTCCAAAAATGATCAGCCATTCTTTGGGCTGTCTTCCAGTTGGGTTTCCCAATGAGGTTCGTGTCATCATATTCGCCCAACACTGCTGCTCCACAAGATCTTCCGATCAGGAAGTGGTTTGGAGTAAGTCCTTCTTCGTCTTCTGGATCGGCGCTCAAGTGGGTTAATGGTCGAGAGTTAACTGTGTGCTCCACCTCAGTTAGGAGCGTGTGAAGGACTTCCTCTGGAGGGCTTCTTTCTTTGAGGACGGCAGTGAGTGCGGTTTTGACTGTTCGCACTAATCTCTCCCACGCCCCTCCCATGTTAGGTGCACCTGGGGCGGTGTATCTCCAAGTTATCCCCTCTCTTTCAGCCGCCTCAAGGATTTCGTGGTTCTGGATCTTCTTGGCTTCTTCTTTCAACTCGTGATCTGCCCCAACGAAATTAGTTCCGTTGTCGCTATAGATCGTTCTGGGGCTTCCTCGTCGTGCAGCCATTCTTCTAAGTGCCATGATCATTGAGGTAGTGCTAAGTGAGGTAGCGAGCTCCAGGTGAATCGCCCTTGTCGTCAAACACGTGAAGAGGGCTCCCCATCGCTTCTCTCTTCTGCGCCCGATCGTAACGTGCATCGGGCCGAAGTAGTCGACGCCCGTACACGTAAACGGAGGTTGGTTGTACGCCAGGCGCTCTCGGGGTAAGTTCCCTGGTGGCGGCATCCCGGGCTTCCTTCTTCTTATAGCACACCATTCACACTGGTGTGCCACTCGTCGAACGGCGTCGCGCAGTGACAGAATCCAATATTTCTGTCGGAGTTCATTGACGACCGTAGCGTGGTTCCCATGATGCAGACGTCGGTGGTAGTGGTCGATAAGAAGTTGTGGCACTCGGTGTTTGCCGTCTAGGATTGGCAACCTCTGATTCGTTCCCCCGTTTTGAAGCTTCACTGTTCGGCTGTTGAGGCGTAAGACGTCTTCGTCATCAATAATTACGTCGATCTTCTTAAGTCGGCTTGAATTTTCTAACGGTTTTCCATTCTTTAGGTCATTGATTTCTTTCTGGAAGGTTTCGCGTTGGCTCAAGCGAATCAAAGCTTTCTCTGCTTTCTGCAGGTATTCTTGTTCAATAGGTAACCATTTTCTGTTTGGTTCCTTTTTGCTGCCGGTCATATGCTTCTCCTGTCGGCAGGCATCTACAAACATGTACATTCGTGCTGTAGTCCTTAACAACCGAGTCCAGTTGCTGAATCGGTTCGGGTCAGGCATGCTTCGTTCGCGGTCGTTTCTGAGCGTAGCACAGGTAGCTCTTTTCATTTCTTCATCATCTGGGCTTGATTCATCTTTCTCTATTTTCTTTACCGGCCACTCTGATTTCGGTTGGTAAAGGAAGGCGGGCCCTTTGAACCATCTTGCTTCATCATTGAAGTCTCGTGGCATGTTTCTCGTGGCGTCATCTGCTGGGTTATCTTTTGTGGGAACCCATCTCCAATCGCGCGGCTTGGTGATGTCTTCTAATTCCGCCAACCGGTGAGCGACGAATGCTTTGAAGCGTCGCGGGTCGGCTTTCATCCATTGCAGCACGGTCGTAGAGTCTGACCAGAAAACTCGAGCTGTGACTTCCAGGTCGGATTCTTCGGAGATGGTGGTGGCTAATCTCGCTCCCAACAGTGCAGCTTGTAATTCGAGGCGAGGTATTGAAGTGGTTTTCACAGGCGCTACTCTGGCCTTCCCCGCCATCAGCGAAATGTGGATACTCCCGTTTCCGTTCTCGGTTCTCCAATAAACTGCGGCGGCATAAGCGGTCTCGCTTGCATCAACGAACGTATGCATCTCGCCGGTTCTGGTTACTGGTGCCAGACATCTGGGAATCTTCAGTCCCTGGAGCGTCTTGATGTCTCGTAAGTACATACTCCAGACTTCTTCCTGGTCTTTATCGATCGGTTCGTCCCATTTCACACCAGTCCTCCACAGATCTTGGATCAGTTTCTTTCCTTTTATAAGAGCTGGGGCCGCGAGTCCCATCGGGTCAAAGGTGGACATCACGGCGCTTGTGACCTCTCTTTTCGTTGGCGCTCGGTTTCCGTCGGCAACTTCGATGGGAGTGTTTCTCAATCCGACATTGAATGCCAGCACATCCTCGTTCACGCTCCACCTCATTCCGAGAGTCTTCTCCTCCTCGCCAAGCTTCTTCTCTTTCGGAGCTTCCTCTGTTCTCAGATTGACCAGTGTTTCCTTTTCATTGCTCGCCCACTGACGGAGTTCGAATCCAGCTGTTCGATGTATTTGATCTACTTTCTCTGCGACGTTTCTCGCTTCCGCCACTGTCATGAAACTTTGCAGGTAATCATCCATGTAATGATTCTTGATGATTGCTCTGGCCGCCTCTGGATGTTCTTTCTCTTGTTTCTTAGCGTTGGCGTTTTTAACGTAGATAGCAGTTGCAGGTGAAGATGCTGCGCCGAAAATCACAGACGTCATGCGGTATTCCCTGGGTCTCGACTTCCGGTCATCTCCTCGCCAAAGGAAACGCAAGCTGTTCCTGTCTTCTGCTCTGATGCGAATTCTCAAGAACATTTCTTTGATGTCGGCGACGACTGCTATTGGCCCTTCTCTAAATCTCAACAGTACTCCCAAGAGTGATTGGAGTAGGTCGGGTCCCGGCAGCAGGGCATCATTTAAACTCTTTCCATCGTATCTGGCGGCGGCATCGAACACTATGCGTATCTTTCCCTTCTGTGGATGAACTACGGCGAGATGAGGCAAGTAAAACGTTCGCCCTGGAGTGGATTCCATCGGGGCTTCTTCTGCGTATCCATTACTCAGTAAATTCATGACTTGCCTTTCGTATTCGCTCTTGCGTCTCTGTCTAGTTTCTTTTCTACACCCAGGAGTCGTCTGTGGGCTTGAGTGTAGTTGTTCGGCAACGTCTCGTTTTCCCCCTTCCACAGTAGGCCGGATTCGTATCTGCCGTCTGGCAACTGTTTCGTTGTTTTCTCCAAAACCATCAGGGCTCGTTGATCGGCATCATTACTCGGGCGTCGCTGCTGAATTCCAATTGAATCTAACTCGAAGTGCCGCTTGATCAAATCTTCGATATCTGTCTCTTTGTTTACACTGCGGCAATGATTCACGTAGTTCACTGGTGCGGCAGCAGCTCCGGTGCAGCATCCATGAAGCACCCATCCCAGTCCGGTAAGTGATGCCACGGGTTCGTTCTGTCTGCCCTTCAGTATCCTTCGGGAAACAATCAGGTCCCAGTTGTCCTGACCAATCAGCAGTGCTGGTCGCTCTTCTCGCGTTTTTCATATTCTTTAAATGGCTGCATTCTTCTATCACTCTCGTATCCACGCTATAATTTTAAGTGTTCTACGGTGCGCACGCCTTTGAGAGTTCTCTTGTCTGTCCTATGCGCACCTTTGATTTTCAGATTCATCTTCAGCGAATCTTCCTTTTCTATTATCTTTCCACCGACTGTTTCCAAAATGAGAGGCTCCTTATCGCCGGTGGCTCCAATGCGAGTAGCGATGTTTGCGTCGAGCAGTGATATGGTTGAACCTTCATCGAGCAGTGCCAGAATTCGTGTGGATCCCTTAGGACCGAATATGTCCACTGGAACCATCTTCAGGTACACTTTCGTTCCATCGGCTACCGCGTATACGGATTTCACTATGTTCTTTGCCTCTTCATTTGTCTCTGTTTTCTCATGTTGCTGAAGCGGTGCCGTGACTCGTTTCGTTGGCTCCGAGTGCAACATGGTGTGATGCGGTCGTTTGCATGTTCTGCAAGGCTGCCCCCTGCAATTGTTTCGCATGTGTCGGCGGCGCAGGCATCGGAAGCAAAGTTTCTTTTGTTTTGCAGTTTCCCATCTTTGATCGACTGTGGCCTCCTTGAATTTCTTGCACTCGGTGAGCCAATGCTCTCCTTCACACTGGAAACAGAACTTTTTGTTACCCTCTCGAGCTGTAGCGACTGTATTTCTTTCTTCTTCGTCATCGTCTCCTTCTTGAGTCGCGTTTACGGGGTATCTCTGTCCGCTAACCCTTTTTCTTCCGACTGGCTCGGGGGCACTATTGTCGCGGCCAGTTCTGCTTCGTAATTTAGGAAGTCCTTGATTTTCAAAAGATCGGGCTCTTCATCGCCTACGCGCTTGCTGTAATCCAACCATCGGTACCGCATCATGGGTGACAACTTTTCTATGATGTGTCTGTTCATGTCCGGCGAACACAGGTAACCCGGTTTCTTCAGGGCACTAATTGTCATCACTGTGTTGTTGATCCGCATCAACAACACAGTGATTTGCGAAAATGCAGATATCCCGCGGATTGTCACTCACTTTCGGCAGCGCCTTTATCGTCTCAAGTTCTGACACTATTAGTTGTTCCGGTCTTCCGAATCTTCGCTCAAGTGCGGCGACAACGTCCTCGGGATCTGAAGCAACAAACAGAAGGCTTCGTACTGCTTCCTTGGCTGTTCCTTTTACAGCTTTCCGTAGTCGGGCCATGTTATGTTCGTTCGTACATAGCGCTTTGCTGTCCTTGAAAGCTCTCTGGAACGGTAACCAATCTTCATGCGCTCCATTGAATTCTGGCAGGTCCCATATCTTCATGGGTGCCTTGCTCGGCTGCACTGATTTCGTAGCACTCACAATTGCATCGGCTAGTTCTTTCAGTTCCATGTTCCTGATTGGCCTTTCTGGTTCCTTGGGTTCCTCTAAGTATTCGGTGGTATGCTTCACCCATTGTTCGACATGCGCCGATCGTTCCATTTCCAAATCATCGTCTATATCTGGGTCCGATGTTTGTTGAGCAAGTTCTAGCTCCGTCTCGGCCAAGGCTACGGCGGACCGCGCGGCTTCCAGTTGTTTCTTCTGGAGCTCCAATCGGGCTTCGAGTTCCATCCTCTTAGTAGATTTGGTCGATCTTGCAGTCTGTTTCGATTGAGGAACCAACGTTTCCGAAGACGCGAACGGTGGGACGGCAGGTCTTCCTCCAATGTTCTTCGGTTTGCCCGTTGTCGACGTCTGTACGGGTTTGGTGGCAGGCGCGGCAGCGGCGCGTGCTTGGTTCGAGCGCTTGCCTTTCACTGATGGCGCGGTCGCGGACGCGTGCACAGGTGCAACCACGGATGCGCACGTGGATGCGGGCGCCGGCGGTGGCGCAAGCGCGGACGCGATCGCGGGCCCAGGCGCGGTGCCGGGCGCGGGGGGGGGTACGGACGCGGCCGTCGCTGCGGATCGCAGATATCTCCCCGGCGTCGGGGCGGCGGGCCCTCGGGCGACGCTACCGGACGCGGCGGCGGAAACAGCGGAGGCGGCGGAGGCGGCGGTACCCGCTGATGCTTCCGTAGACGTCGACGTAGTTGCTTCTGTTTCGGTCGTAGCGGGCGTATTCATTGACCAATCTGTCGTTTCGTCGGTTGATTCACGTCGCACAGGTGACCTCGAACGCACCATTTTCTTCTTCTTCTTCCGTATTTTCCTTTTTCAGCGGCGATCCGTATCGATGGACCAACAATGTGGGGGCTGAGGCTGGTTCGGGCTGAAGAAAAGGCTTCTTGTTCGAATTGTTCTTCGTTCTTTATTTCTAGTTTACACGTGGACTGTATTACACTGACTGAATAATGGCTCTTTTTTTTTTTTTTTTTTTTTTTTTTTTTTTTTTTTTTTAGGAAGGACATTGAGCTTTTTGCCACTACGGGCATTAAAAGCGACACAGGACTGTTGGTGAGTGCACGCAGCACTCAACCGAGGGACAACAAGGGCGCATAAAGCGCTAGACAACGACAAAGGCGAACCCTTGCCTAGTAGGGAATAGAGGTGCCGGTAGCCGCCAGCACTGTCTGAAAGAAAACAAAACACAGGTTAATGAAATAAAACACAGGTTAATGAAATAAAACACAGGTTAATATTGATGATACTTATAAACTTTCAATCGAAAATCGATACGTTACCTTTACCTTAATACACATTACCAAAATATAATACAGATTACCTTGTGTCTGATTTAGGATTATTTCGAAGTCGCTTACGACGACCTCGATGTCTAACTGTGAAGACTGGAAATCCAAAATCAGACATATTACCTCTCGTGGCTCGGCGAGTAGACCCTGAAATACCTGAAATGCCAATATTACCAGGAGGCTGACTGATCGACGCCAGAGCTGTCGTGATGGGGTCGTCCGGGTCATCCAGGAGGTGTCGTGGGCGGCGGCGTGGCGGGCTGAAGTATGGATCTGATGTGTGTGTTGAGTAGTTAGCGGTTTGCACCACTAGTGGGTTGGGATGGTGTGGGGCCGCATCGAAGTAGCGGCGAGAACAGTCTTTCATGAACTGTACGATAGAGGGGAGTTCTAGGTCGCAGTGGAGGTCAGCGTTCCGTAAGTACCACGGTGCGCCTACTGCCTTGCGGGTAAAGCGATTTTGAATCACTTGAAGTCTATGAATGTGCCTATCTGAAGCATGACCGAACGTTACAGACGCGTAGGTCATTATCGGACGAATGCAAGTTTTGTAAAGTATCACCTTATTTCTAAGGGACATTTTACTACTCTTGCATATAAGGGGATTGAGGCGACCTAGGATAAAAGCTGCCCTATTGCGAACACTTTCAATGTGTTTGGCGAAGGTGAGTCGCCTGTCAAGGATTACGCCTAGATATTTGGCGGACGAAGCCCATGGTATCGGTTCGCCAAAATACATAATGGGATCTGGCGGTTTCCGTGGACCAGCACTCTCGTGAAAGTACACTGCTGTACTTTTCTCTGGGTTGATAGCGATACGCCATTTGCGGAACCATGTTCCTACATGATGCAGGGCGTTTGTGACTGACTTTCTCTGCCTGGTCTTGAACCAGCCAGTGCAGTAAAGTGCAGTGTCGTCTGCAAACTGAGCAATCTGAACATTGGGTTCGGATCGTGGGATGTCGCTGGTGTACAGCGAGAAGAGGACGGGTGAGAGTACAGAGCCCTGAGGGACTCCTGCGTGAATGGGGTGAGGGGAGGAGAGCTGTCCCTCTACGCGGTATTGAAAGCTACGATCCCTGAGAAAGTCTTGTATTATGAGTACAAGACGGTCTGGCACACCGAGTTGGTACAGCTTGTAGATCAAGCCGTTGTGCCAGACTTTATCGAAGGCTTTCGCTACATCAAGGAAGACAGCTACTGTCCCTTGAGGCTTTGGCTTCTTATTGAAGCCCTCGAGTATGTGCTCCGTGATGCGGTGCACCTGTTGGACGCATGAGTGTCTGGCCCTAAAGCCAAACTGCTCGTCAGGAAGCAGATTGTTGGATTTGACATGGGACCAGAGTCGACTTACAATGAGTCGCTCGTATATTTTCCCCAAGGAGCTGAGGAGACTGATAGGGCGGTAGCTAGTTGGCAGTGAGGCCAACTTGCCTGGTTTACGAATGCCAATTACAATGGCATGTTTCCAGGTGTCTGGAAAAAAGCAGTTGTTCATAGCCGCATTGAAGATGCTCACTAAGAGATGGATTAGTGGGACTGAGAGGTGTTTCAGCATTTTATTACTGATACCATCAGATCCAGGGGATTTGCGGGATTTTAGATCCTTGATCAGGGCGACCACTTCAGAAGATTTGATTAGTGGGAGGGGTGGGAGGTCTGATATGGGCACAGAGCTTTTACGTTCGACTTCAGAGTCCACCGTATAGAGGTGATCCTGGTCTACGTGGTCTACATTGAGAGTACACTGATTTTCTAGACTATCAGCTAAACACTCGGCCTTTTCATCGTCAAAGAATGCTAGGGGTAGGGGTGGGGGCCTAAGGAGGGGAACCATAGTCGTCTGTCCATCCGATTTCATAGCTCGTGCCAACCGCCAGTACGCCTGGTGGGTTGGTTCGAGTTCTGATAAGGTGTCGTCCCACCTTTGATCACGCAGCTCACTCATGCGTTTCCTCACAGCACGCTGAAAGTAGCGCATGGTGGCCTTGTTTTCGCAGGTTGGTGTCGAGTCATATGCCCTTGTGGCTGCGTTCTTGGCTGTCAGCAGCCTCCTCGCATCCTCGGGCAGTTCAAAGCGACGGTCATCCGCTACCTTGATCTGCTTTGAGGATTCACCTAGTGCGGTGCGGAGGTGGTCGCCGAGAGCTTCGATCGCCAAGGAGACGTCATCAACAGTCTGTATATCGTCAGGTATCCTATCCAGAGCGGGTGAACTGATCGCTCGGAGGGACTCCCTCAAAATCTTCCAGTTCACGACCGTTTTAGTGATAGGGATAGAGTCAGTCGGGTCAGGGCCGAGTCGAAAGATGACTGGGCGGTGGTCAGAGTCGAGTTCGTGTAACACCTCTACGGCGCGTATGCGGAGGCTTACATTCCTAAGAAGGGCAATGTCAAGTATATCAGAAAGTCGTTGTCGTTCCTGGTTGGGATATCTTGTGGGCTCCAGAGGGGAGAGGACATCAAATTCTAGTGCGTCGACTAGTGAGTCTAGGATCTTACCGTTGGGGTTAGTTTGGGAGCAATTCCAAAGGATATGCTTACTGTTAAAGTCACCCATCAAAAGGATGGAGTCACCCATAGAAAATAGCGCTTCCAAGTCGCTGCGTAGTAAGACTTTATTCGGAGAGAGATAGCACGAGGCTATGACGACAGGTTGATGACCTGTCATCCCTAACAGGCAAAGTGACACCTCTAAGTTAACTAGAGGGGGAGGTACTAAAGGAATACAGTGTAGAGACCTTTTGTAGTAGATAAGTGTTCCGCCTCCATGGGTCATTCTATCGTTACGGACTAACCGGTAATTAGCGAACCTAGGGTCCGCTTTACCCGGTTTCAGGAAAGTTTCCTGAATGCATAGGACATCGACCTGATGGGTCTTACAGAATTCGTGAATTTCATCACGTTGACTAGAAAAGCCGTTAGCGTTGAAGGTGACTAACGTAACTGCGCGGGGTTTTACTCTTATTGTTGTACAATCCATATTAGTTGTACTAGTGAGTGTTTGGGACTGAGTAGCGCTTAATGGCGCCGATAACTCCCGCGTGCTCGAGCGTAGCTCGTAGGCGGTCGTTTTCGGATTTTGCCGTACGAAGTTTGTGTGCGAACATCTGTACTTCGTCTAAATCAATAGCCATGGCGTAGTCCATGACTAATGCTAGGTCTGCCGCCAAGTCAGGTTGGCTTGGTTCGCCCAGCTCAGCCATTGCGGCCCTTGGTAAGGCCGGAGTGGGCTTGCGACTAGGGGCAGAGGGGCGGGTAGTCGCTTTAGCGGGAGCGGGGGTTGGGGGATGAGCGGCAGCGGGGGCTGTGACTCGAGCGGGAGTGCCTTTCTGGACCATGCTCAGTGGCTTGGCCCAGGCACTGTGTGCGGAGGGAAAGCTAGGCACGTTAGGTGTTGCCGGAGTTGGAGGAGTAAGCGTCAGCTTAGGGCTGACACCTTGTGTGCGCGAAGGGTTCGCTAGGCTAGAAGGTAGCGGAGCCCTTTTTCCCGTTACCTTAGCGGTACGGGGCGCCTTAGGGCAGCCGCGATAATTTGCGGTGTGGCCTTGATTGCCACACAGAACGCAGCTTGGGGGATCCGGCGAGTCTCTAGTGCGAGAGCAGCTAGAGGTGCCGTGGTCACCTAGGCATTTAACGCACCGGGGACGGGCGAAACAAAAGCGAGCGGCATGCCCGTACAATTGACAGTTGTGACACTGTCCAGGGGTGCCATTACGATAGGGAGCCTGTACGGTGATACCCGACAGATTGACAATTGTCTTTATATTAAAAATGGCTTTGCCCTTGGGAGAGCGGTCAAGGATGACCAATACTAGGTCATAAGGGGACTTGGTTTTCCCGCTGTACATGCGGTGAACCTCGCGAACTGGGAAGCCTTGGGTTTTTAAGTCGGTGCCGACTAACTCCGTCGACACCTCCTTAGGGACGCCACGTATAACTACTCGTAGGAGTTTTTCCTCCTCGAGAGCATACGTATGGAAGCTAATTTTTGCATCTCGAAGAATCTTTGTGAGACCTCTGTGGTCAGAGGAGGTCGGGACTTGGACTCTAATGCCCTGCTGCGTGGAGCGGGCATTGGTGAAATTGAGCTTTCGCTCGGTTAGTAACTGGGATATGCGGTCCCATTTCGCCTTCTCTTGAATAAAGAGAGGTGGCGGAGGCTTTTCGCGTTTTGGCGCGGACGACCCCTGCGTAGCGTTATCTACCTGAGATGCAGGTAAGACGGGTGCGGGAGGAGCCGGTTTTTTGCCGGCGGAAGTGCAAACCGCTTTTGGCGGTGGGACAGGGGCGGGGGAGCCCCCCTTTCCACCGTGCTTTCTCTTGCCGGAGGTGACGGTAGTAAAACCGTCGTCGTCGTCGCTAGGGATAGCAGAGGGGACGGGGGGAGATGTTTCAACCTCCATATCTGAATCATCCGAGTCGGATGCTACCAGAGGGGTAGGGAGGGGGAGCGGGGAGCGCGAGCGACCGCGCGTGCGGGAATAAGAGCGTGGGCGCAAGCGCGTGGGCGGGCGGTCAGGGGAGAGGGGGCTGTCGCGCATGAGCACGGCCGAAGAGCGAGACGGCAAGCTATTCGCAAGCGAGCCGGAGGGCGGAAGCAGAGTATCCTGCGTATTTATGTCCTGATGGGACATAAATTTTTCGAACATGAATAATGGCTCACAATTCTGCCTACTTATATTCGCCATTTGTACCCGGCAATCGCCACCGCCCTCGAGGCGCGACGCACGGGTTTCCACCAATAGCAGAGCCACGATCAGTCTATCTCTGTCTAAAATGACCTTGAAATTATGCTAATGTTCCCTGTCTCTTTCTATAAATTATTTCTCTTTCTAGCTGGGAATTTTCCATACATTTCGGCTCTACTATTGGTGGATACGTTAAAATGAAACAACCTAACTAATACAAGTTTTATTTGAGGCCCTAGCTAATCAATAATTATCTTTATTTCTTATACTATAAGTCTTACGCTATAATCTTAAATATTTCAATTAAATAACAATAAATTCTTATAAATCTCATTCTAACAAAATTCTTATCAATCTCATACTACGTTGCTAACAGCTATATTAGCTCTTTTTATATGAATAGGGGTCGTTATTATGAACTAATATCCTACTTACCATACTTTTTCCAGCGGATATCTGGCCACAAAACAACGTCTAGTACCATCTTTCCTTTCTGATATAAAACTGCATATTTCACATTTTCTGTACTTCATATCTTCTCTAATTACACGTCCTACAGTTTTTAGCTACCTAGTACCTAATAACATAAAACAACTTCACAATATACATATATTTGACTATATATTTGCACTAAATTATAAAAACAACTCGTAAACAAAGATTTTCAATGACAATATTGACAATGAGAGAAAGAAAGCGATACATTGCGTGAGTGAGAGAGATATATCCGCCATTAAAGTTCTGCCCCGTTCCATACATCGTTTTCACGCTATGTAGTTGCGACAGACTGGGTAACGTATCGATTTTCGATTGAAAGTTTATAAGTATCATCAATATTAACCTGTGTTTTATTTCATTAACCTGTGTTTTGTTTTCTTTCAGACAGTGCTGGCGGCTAACGGCACCGTTTTAATGCCCGTAGTGGCAAAAAACTCTATGTCCTTCCTAAAAAAAAAAAAAAAAAAAAAAAAGACCGAAGCTCAGTTTGCTGCGAGCGTCCCAAAGAGCGTCCGCCGCGCGCACACCTCTCTGGTTTGTTAATAAGAGTTCGAAGATAAAAGTTGGAACAGACATTAGGTGTTTACTTCATGCCGGGTCTCACTTCATATCTGGCTCTCAGCCGATACACACATAACAATAAGAAAGAATAATAACTTAAAGAAAACTTATTCGGACATAAACAAACAACATTAAAAAAATAAATGTGTAGATGATAAAAGTTTAGGAATATGAGTCGGAAATGAGACTTTTAAAGATATGAGAGAATTGTAGATAATAAACATTATCATACATTATAAATTGTGTTCACCTCAACTGCAGCAATGAATGCTAAACAAAAATGTGCCGGCTGCAATAGTGTAATAAGAGGAGCGTCTCATTTGCAATGCTGCCGTTGCTCGGAAAAATATCATCATACTTGTATGAACTTTAGCAGACACGAATTCAATGGGTTTTTTGAAGGAGTACAAGGAATCATGGGTTTGCCCTTCATGCCGTTGTAAGGAGCCTAAACTTGGAGACAACTCAAATACACCGGTACGTTCCTCAGTTAATCCAACGCTAAAAGACCAAAAGGCGACGATGACAGTACAGGGGCCTTACTATGAGCTCTTAAAGCAGGCCTTCTAGACAACTGCACGGTTTATTGGTACCATGACAACTTTAAAGCAGGCCTGCCCAGGCCTACTATTCAAGAACCGCAGAAAAACCGTTCACCTATTTTTTTTGTATGGACTCTCGTTAACATGTCGCTCTAAATCCACTCAGTTTATTATCTTACAAACGTCTAGGCGTCTGCAATGTTGGTTATAGTAAATTATTAGAATGCCAGAGACAAAATATCCGTTCACCTTTGAGAAAACAATATTCAAACAGTTCACCTAAATAAGCGTCATGGTATGATTTCATTCAAAACTGTTTATGACAGGTTTAAGAACTGCACGGAACTTGCATGGTTTTTACGAAGCTGATAGTAAGGCCCCAGGTGCAACTGCCGGCCGCACTACCCTTTAATTGCAATAACACCGAAATGCGCACAGGATCTCGCAGTACTTGCAGCTGTTCCTGTTTATCTGCTAACAGCATTCGTGACATTTTAAGGGAGGAGTTGGATAGGAAGATGGATTCCCATTTTACCAGTATGCAAGAGAAACTGGCGAATTTCGTAGGATCTCTCGCATCTCATCATATACTAACTGAACGGCTTACGTGCGAAATCGAGTCGCAAAGGGTCGTCATTATTGAACTGCAACAAAGCAATGATGTGCTGCGTTCTACTGCAGACGACTTATCTCACCGTGTGCGCTTATTGGAGCAGCTTCCCCGCTCTAGAATTATAGAGGGTCAGCACGTAGTATCGCAGCCAGTTCTTGTTTTGAGTGGTGAAGATGACCCTACTTCCCAACAGAAGCACCGCAAAAAGAAGATTAATTTGCCTAAAAATACCTAGACATAAGAAAGGTAACAAAAATAGTCGGCAATGCCACTGAGTCGAGTGCAAGCCCAAGTGCTAGCAGTGGCAGACCTGGTTCAGGTACCACTTCAACCCCTGAAGCTACATTGGAGGCACTTCCGTTGCCTGTTAAACATACCAGTGAAAAATGGACTGAGGTGCGACGCAAAATAACCCGGCAGTCACTGTCGCTACGATGTCTTGCCGGTCCGGCTGTTACGTCACTTAAGGCAGTCGAACCACGCAAATACATGCATCTGTGGAATATGGTGCTCTAGTGCAGATGAAGTCAAACCATACCTGAACGACCTGTTCCCACAGAAGGCCTACACAGTAAAAGATCTAAAGACGAAGAACAACTACAAATCTTTTAAAATAGGCGTCCCTGAGGACTGCTTTGACAAGTGCTTTTCGGTCAATGTCTGGCCTGAGAATGCAAGAGTTAAGCAATGGGTGAACTATAGGAAACAGACTCCTTATAAGCGCCCTTTTCAGCGTGAGGTCGGCGAATAGCGTGCCGTGTGTGTAAGATCTCAAACTATATTAGTATTCTGTATCAAAACGTTCGAGGACTGAAGACGAAACTACTGTCACTAAGAAGAAGCTTACTAGTAACCGAGAGCATGCTGGTTTCTGCTTCAGAGACATTACTTGACAGTTCGCTGGAGGACGCTGAGGTGATTCCAGACGGGTGGTTGCTGCTTCGCCGGATCGGGGCACCCCTTGCGGAGGTGTCCTACTCGCGGCTAGGTCTAGTACTGGTATAGAGCTGAAACGTCGACACGAACTAGAAACCGAGAGCGGCGAGGACCTGTGGGCATCTTATTCCTTCCACGGTGTTACCATTTTTATATGTGTCGTGTATATAAATCCATATGCGACGGATGATAAGTACATGAGCTGGTTCTGTAAAGTTGAACCTTTTATCAGGGCTTTGAATGGCAAGTTAATAATAACGGGAGATTTAAATATGAACAGCGCTTCTGTTAGTGTGAATAATTATTATGGCTACTTTTTGGAGTTTTGTAATATGAATGATTGTAATGCAGTTTTCAATTCTCATGGTAGCAAACTAGATAATTGTTAGTGCGGGAATGCGATGAGCTCCATATAAGTGTAAAGGAGGACACAACTGGCGGCCTCTTCGACAAAGTTGATATTTACCACCAATTTTTCCCCTGGAAGTAACTGCCTGTTTTGGGGTACGTCGTCTACCCGATAAGCGACTACCGCCAAGCAATATCGATGAATCTCGCGACTATAATTTTATGAAGGTTGATATATCCTACCTTAATTGTGTGCTAGGTGAGTTTTCGTGGGCTAGTGTTTATGATTGCAATGATGCTCAGCTTGCTGTTGACAAATTTATCGACACACTTTATGCCCTTTTTAAACAATGTGTGCCCAAAAAAGGCGGGTTAAAAATACGACTGTCAGATACCCAGTCTGGTTTACTCATGACATAATCAAAGATATTCGCAAAAAAGTTGCTGCATCGGGTATGGAAACTGACGCGATGTGGGAACGACTATAAAAGTTTCTCCGATCTCCGGGGTAGTCTCAAAAGTCGTATATCTGATGCTTATGAGCGTCACACCGTATCTGTTGAAGCCAATTTTAAGCAGAGCCGAACTTCGGACGATGCGGCAGGATAAAATGAACTTCCTCCCCCCCGCCCCAAGCATTGAGGCAGAACTGACCCAGGCCGAGGGGAAACCCACCTATGCCAAGGTCGCAGCCAAGCCTCCCCCCGAGCGGAGACCGAACCACACCCTGATCATATCGACATTGAACCCTGAGAGTACAGCGGAAAACGTAATATACAGGATAAGAGATGCGCTAGACACGAGAACGACTGGAGCAAGGGTCGACAGAGTGCGCAAAGCTCGGAACCGGAAGGTCATACTAAGCTGTGGCACAAAAGACGAGCTAAGCCTGGTTCAAAGCCGTGTCCAGCAGGACAAGACCCTGAAGGTGGAGGTCGCTAAAGCCGGAAATCCACTCGTTATCATCAAGGACGTCCTGTCTTACCTCAAAGACGCTGAAATAGTGGACAACATACTAAGTCAAAATAAAAATCTGTTACAAGACATAGAGCTCAAGAAGAGCACGATCAGGGTGAGGTACCGGAAGAGGGCTCGTAATCCCCTGGAATGCCACCCGGTATTAGAAGTTTCACCGGAATTGCACAAAAAGCTGACAGAGGCAGGAAAAGTATACTTGGGGATCCAGCGAAGACCAGTGCTGGACCACTCACCCCTGGTACAGTGCACTAAATGCCTCGGTTTCGGCCACACAAAAGCGGTCTGCCGGGAGTCGGACAGCAGCTGCAGTCACTGCGGCAAGGCTCACTCCTGGGACCAGTGCAAGGCACGCAAAGACGGACTACAGCCGAAGTGTAGGAACTGCTCGGCCGCCCAAAAAGCAAACCCAACAGCGGACTTGGCGCATAACGCATTCAGCGCAGTATGCCCAGAAAGGCTGAAATGGGATGGTATAGCGCGGTCGAGAATCTCCTACTGCTAAGGGCTGCCACGAGACTCAAGGCTCAACTCCCCCCCGTAATGTCAGAACAGGTTTGCACCTCATCCAAGCAAACCTGCATCGCTCTAAACAAGCTACAGCGGAACTCCTGAATGCTGCAAAGGAAAAGGGTGTTTCAATCGCCTTAGTACAGGAACCCTACGTGGGGAATACAGGCGTCACGAAACAATACCCAGGAACACATGTTATCCAATGCACAAAAGGCGGGGAGAAACCAGTAAAGGCGGCTGTAATCGTTTTCGGTGACAAGCTGGAGGTAATTCACAACCCTCAGCTTGTGACCGAGACAGAGGCAGCAGTCCTACTGGTGAACAAAGATCTGCGGCTTCGAGTGATTTCTGTGTATTACGAGGGAGACCAAGACATCGAACAAAATATCAAAGAACCAAAGCATTCTGCGAGAAACTAGCGACTAACAACATCATAGTTGCGGGAGACGTAAATGCTTGGAGCCATTGGTGGGGAAGTAAAGAAGAGAATGAGAGAGGAAAGGCCTACGGCGCGTTTCTTGACGAAATGGGCTTTCAGATTCTCAACACGGGAGATGAACCAACCTTTGAAGCTTACCGGAGAGGCAAAGTGTACACAAGCAGAGTAGATGTCACGGCTTGCAGCACACCACTCATGGGAAGGATCAAAGACTGGCAAATAGACAGTACTCTTACGACATCAGACCATAACAGCATAACCTTCACGTTGCGCCTCGGAAGGGAACTAGAACAACTGGAAACCATAACGACGCGCAAATACAACACTAGGAAGACTAAATGGTCCAAATTCACGTCCAACATGAAAAAGTGTCTACAAGAGGAAAATATATCGCCAGCCTCCGTGAGAGAATCTGAAAGCACTGAGAGTCTCGAAAGTTTCATCACAAGCTATACCAACAGCATCCACAAGGCCTGCGCAGACGCCATACCAACACTAGGCCAACGGAAAGGGGACCCAGTTCCCCCCTGGTACACGAAACAGCTTGATGAAAAGAAACGAGATGTACTCAGGAAGAAAAGACGGATAAGAAACGCAGCCCCAGATCGAGTCCAATTAGTCATTGAGGAATATCAACAAGCTCGTAGGGACTATATAGAAAAAGCCGAAAAAGCTCAGACAGAAAGCTGGAAGGACTTCTGCACAGCTCAGGAAAAAGAGAGTATGTGGGACAAGATATACCGGATCATTAGGAGAACTTCAAGAAGGAATGAGGACATCCTACTGAGGGACACCGACGGCAATACCTTGTCTCCACAAGCATCTGCAGAGCTCCTAGCCAGCACTTTCTACCCAGACGATACTGAAAGCACAGACCATCCGTGCCATTCGGAAATCCGAGAACAGACAGGAGACCTACCATCCGCCCTGCCAGATGATGACCCACCGTTCACTTCGGTAGAACTGGAATCAGTGCTTCAAGCACTAAATCCGAAAAAAGCCCCGGGACCGGATGGGCTAACTGCTGACATATGTGCCGCAGCAATCCAAAGCGATAGGGAAGTATTCATGGCAATAGCAAACAAATGTTTGTCGCTTAAATACTTTCCGAAGCAATGGAAAAAGGCACACGTCATCATCCTAAGGAAACCTGGCAAGGCAGACTACACACATCCAAAGTCATACCGGCCAATAGGGCTCCTGTCTGTACTAGGAAAAATCGTCGAAAAGCTTTTGGTCGGCCGACTCCAATGGCACCTCCTCCCAACACTCAGTCAAAAGCAGTACGGGTTCATGCCGCAACGCGGAACCGAGGACGCCCTCTATGACCTGCTGGAGCATGTTAAGAACGGAGTGAACAATAAGCAAATTGTACTCCTTGTCTCCCTGGACATAGAGGGCGCCTTTGATAACGCGTGGTGGCCAGCCCTGAAACATCAATTAGCAAAAAAAAGGTGCCCATCAAACCTCTACGAGACAGTATGCTCATACCTTCAAGACAGAAAGATCACTGTCAACTACGCCAGGGCAGAATGCGAGAAGGAAACCACAAAAGGTTGTGTCCAAGGATCCATTGGTGGACCAATCTTCTGGAACGTAATCCTAGACTCGCTGTTGCGTAAACTGGAAATCGAGAGAGTATACTGCCAAGCATTTGCTGATGACGTCGCTCTCGTCTTCACAGGCCAACCCGACACCTTGGAGCAGGAGGTCAACTCAACGCTAGACATGGTTGTGGAATGGGGAGTCGAAAACAAACTCATCTTTGCGCCGCACAAGACCATGGCGATGCTACTAACGAAAAAGTTGAAGTACGACACTCCAAACCTATGCATGTCTGGCGTAAGACTTGACCTTGTGGAAGAAGTGAAACTGCTGGGCCTAGTGATCGACCGCAAGCTCACCTACAAAACACACGTATCCGCACAGTGTAAAAAGGTAGCGGACATTTACAAACAGCTAGCGTGTGCAGCTAAGGTGACTTGGGGTCTGAACAGTGAGATAACGAGAACGATTTATGTTTCAGTGGTGGAACCTATATTGACCTACGCGGCAAATGTGTGGGGAAAAGCAGTGGATCTTGAAATGAACAGATCGCAGCTTTTCGCCCTACAAAGAGGCTTTGCTCAAAAGATCTGTAGGTCATATCGTACTGTCTCTTTAATCTCAGCTCTTGCTCTGTCGGGGTTGCTCCCCATAGACCTGAGAATCCAAGAAGCAATGAGCCTGTATAGAGCCAAAAACAAACTCTCTACAGACTACCTCCCCCCGGGAAAGGAGATCGAAGAAAACGAACGTATCGCGGACCAACACCATCCGTCCACGAGATCGTTCGTAGAATACGAGCTCCTCGAATCAGACACCAGCCACATCTCCGGACCCCAAATCTACACAGATGGTAGTAAGATAGAGGGCCAAGTAGGTGCTGCATTGACCTGGTGGGAGGAAGGAAGAGAGATTAGGTTCGCAACCTTCAAGCTGCATCCTGAATGCACAGTCTTCCAATCGGAACTTTATGCCCTCCACAAGGCGACTGAGTTGGTAAAAATGAGTAAGGATCAAGTAGTAACAATCCTAAGTGACTCAAGATCTTCACTCGATTTACTCAAAAGGCCACTAACCAGTCACCCCCTAGCGAGGAGCATAAAGGAAAACATTGGCAAGATCAAGTCTGAAGGCAGAGATGTTCGGATGTTATGGTTAAGAGCGCACGTGGGAACCGCTGGAAACGAAAGAGCCGATGAGCTCGCGAAGTCAGCGGCACTCAGGTGCACGACTCAAGACTACGACAAAATTCCCCTGTCCTACGTAAGAAGAAGAATAAGAGAGGAAACCATACAAATTTGGCAAGACAGGTATGAGACCTCCAGCACAGGCGCAGTCACGCGAAAGTTTCTACCGGATGTCAAATTGGCATTCCGGCTAACGAGAACCGCGAAACTGTCGCCAATACTTGTGCAAGCAATGACAGGACATGGTGGAATCGCCGAATATCTCCACAGGTTCAAGCTCAAGGACAGCCCAGGTTGTGAGTGTGACCCCGAAATTCCTGAAACAGTCAATCACATAATCCTAGATTGTCCCCGCTTCATTGCCGCACGGCATGATCTCGAAACGAATGTGTGCAGGAAATTACTGGAACCTGAACTGCCGACCATCATGGCAGATACGGAAAACAGTACACTTCCTTTCCTTCGTGGAGAGATCATTCCGGACGGCAGTAGCTAGGAATTCAAATCTTCCCCCCCCCCAAGTAACCCATTCCCAACACAAACCCCACAGCCCCAACAACCGCACAAACAGCATGCCAAAAACAAGGAACTTTCTCAGCTGTTGTCATATGGAGAGCAAGGGGAGCCTGGGATTCATATTCGAGGCGTCGCCCTCTTCATGGACAACAGCATGGAAAGGCTAGGAATAAGTTTTTGCATAACCAGAGACAAAAGCCGAGTTCGGTTATCACCCGGGCTAGCATACTTGCTAAACGGAAATAACTTCAAGACCACCATGAAGCGAAAAGCATATGACGCGATGCCAGTGATGGACGTCACGGGCTGCCCCTGTCGACTGGTGCGACTGAAAAACAAAACAGTTGCACTAATCGAGGCGTACGAGACTCCCTTCGCTAAAGCGAGCATGCTACTCTCGAAATTGGCAGAAAATGCGGAACAAGCCCGAGTGATAAGCGTAGACGCTATGGTAATAGAACACTCCAAGGGTGAGGTCGCGGACCAACTAGGTTGTATTAGAGCCTCGGAACATCATGAGGTAGTTGTGTACGAAGACAGAGGCGAAAACCTCAGTTACCTCAGGAAGCCGATACACAACAATTCAACCGACTCTTGGGGGCACCTAATCCCCGCTTCAACCACCAAAAGCGGTTCGGAACGTCTCCAGGAAAAAGCAGAAGCAGAAAGGAACCAGGAGCGCAGCCCTACCAAGTGTAAGGTCCGTGTCACAGCGTTCCTGGCGTCTTTCAAAGCAGCAGCACAAAGCTTATTCCTACAGTCGTGTGAGCCAAAATTGCCCATGCCTGCGAAAAAGACAACTCCCAGTTCAACATTCCAAAAACGACCTCGGACTAGAGCTGACATGGGACAAGTCAGTCCGCCAAAGTACATACCAGCACAGGAACCAGTGAGCCATGCAGCGAATGCCTTCTTCGAGTTCCTCGCCATAACGAGAGCAACAAGAGACGTCAATCTCAGGAACTGCAACAACATCCTGCAGTCCTACAGGCGAGCAAACGAGGGCAGCATCATCAAATCTCGACTGCTTCAGAAGAGACTCGAAGAGGCTGAAGCAGCCATATACAACAACGACACATCCTCAATCATCATGGGGGCAATGTCTGGTCAGTATATGGCTGCCTACAACGCGACAAGTGGCTTTGTGTTTCTGGAAGAGGAAGATACCGAACGGACTGGTAGGCCAAAATACGCAACACCACCACACGACCCTATTGTTGTCACCGCCCGGTGCACCAAGATAATGTTGGATGACAGAGTCTTGCAAATGGCGAAAGCCATTTCGGGAGACTCTGAGATCAAGACATTTTGGAAACACTGGGAGGTACCCAAAATACAGTGGGTCAATGGAGTTCCCGGATGCAGAAAAACAACTTGGGTGGTAAGACACTTCGATGTGGACAAGGACGTTATCGCTACAACAACTACAGAGGCAGCAAAAGACCTGAGAGAGAAGTTAGCGCACCGAATCGGAGACCTGGTGAAAACCAAGGTGCGCACTATGGCCTCGGTTTTAGTAAATGGTTTTAAAAAGAATGAGAGCTACGTCCGCCTGATGGTGGACGAGGCTCTCATGAACCATTTTGGGGCCATAGTAATGGCTTCTAGGCTGTCTGGAGCTAGCGAACTTGTCCTCATCGGAGACGTCAACCAATTACCTTACATAGACAGGGAGAACCTGTTCGATCTAAGGTATAGCCTGGTTACGAACATCAGCCAGGAGTTGTTGTGCACGCACCGGAACCCAATGGATGTTGCGTATGCGCTGAGGGAAATATACTCCGGTATATATATTCCTCGGCTCCCAGTATAAGGTCCCTGCGCCTCGAGAGTTACACAGGAGCGAAAATCCCCAAATTCCATCCAAACGCCCTCTTCCTGGTCCACACTCAGGAGGAAAAGGAGACCCTGACCAGCCAGGGCTATGGAAAGGGCGAAGGGTCACGCACCCTTACCATTCACGAGGCGCAGGGACTGACGTACGAGTCAGTCGCGGTAATAAAAACAAAAGGCAACATGAAGCTGCACGAGAGCGTCCCGCACGCAGTCGTCGCGGTTTCCCGGCACACGAGGACCTTTGTCTACCACGCCGACGACGAGGATGATGCCATCGGACGGTTTGTGAGGCAAGCGATGGTTGCGAGCGAACAAACCATCTATAGCTACAACCTGAAGATGGCAATCAGGGATCGAAACAGCGTGGTGATGGAGGCCCTGCTTCAGCGCAATGTGGGCAATGTGGGCTCACAATAACATGTAACTAGCGTTAAGTTCTCATAAAAACTGTAACTGACAAAGAGATGGTGTGGGCATTCAGAGCAGACATGCTCACGGAAATGTGTTGGCAAGCGGTGGCGTGTGTGGCGGGTCGCCATCTTCCCTCAGAAATGGTTGAGGAAGGCGATGGCTGGCACATGCGTCAACTCGTGAACGGGTGCTGTTTGCGGACACTGGCCTGCTGTGAATGCTTACACCAACTCAGAATAATAAAATTTAGTTATATGTATTAGTTAAAAAAAAAAAAAAAGTTATGTAATATAGTAAATAGTTAGTTAGTTTAATATGTTCCCCATGTATGTATATTTGTTGAAGGTAAAAAATTGATCGTAAATGTTTTTTTAAATCCCAATAGTTGAAAAAAGGCACGGGCCCTGGAGTCTGTGGAGTAGGTAAATTTAAATAAAAAAAAAAAAAAAAAAAGCAGAGCCTCCAGCATCTTTGGCGACATGTTTCGAGTCTTAGGTCCAAAGGTGGCTTCGAGCCCTCTGTAACATATAAAGGGGCTAATCTTGAGGGAGTATCTGCGGCCGAAGCCTTTGCCGATTATTTTTCGAGTGTCTTTCTTAAAGACTCCCCATCCTTAGATGTAAATCGTTGCTCCGCTGGTCCTATCGAGGGAGGACTTGTTTCTATTGCTTATATATCATGCACTGATACTAAAATCTTGTCGCAAATATTTAACCTACCCTTTGTTACATTTTTAATCTGTCATTGGAATGCAGCGTTTACCCACAACAGTGGAAGTTATCTAGGGTTACCTAACCCCATACCTAAATCCTCTAACAAGACCGCAGTGGACGAACACCGTTCCATAGCAATTTTATGTTCCCCTGCTAAAGTTTTTGAATACATCCTTCACAGCGATATTTATAGACAAGTCAGCCAGTATCCAGTCACCCGTATATAAGTGTGAAATCCGAGGATCAGCTGAGTGCACTTAAAAGTGCTAAGTGACTAAAGATCTTAAAAAACATTAGTTTTAAAGAGTTTTTACTAGTATATTATTATGATCTTATCATTCACGTATTATTATTATGTTTATATATATGTAGTATCCACTATTATTTCTCAAAAATACATATACATACTCAACATACACCAAAAATGGATTACATACCTGCAACAAATAACCTCTTCATTGCTAGTAATACATCAAAGCACAGCGTATTAGCACATTTACTAAAGACAAACATTACACATAACAACAACAGTAGGGTTACTTTAACGTTGCCGATCTTATTTTATCCACAGAAAAATCAGCTAAAATGTTGTAACACTCATGGACACCGATTCTGTAATCAGCTAGATACTTTAATGCCTTTTTGTGTTGTAATCCACCATAATCTGGATAAAAATGGTTATGGCCTTGAAATAACGGTCATGACTATCATGGCTGTTAGATTACTGACCAACAATACTATGGTACTAATATTGTGCTGTCATTCCAAGCATTATTTACAAAACAAGCGGGCATATATTTATCATACGGGTTTTGCTGGACACTTTACAAATAAATAAACAAGCAATTACTTCAGGCACACCAATGTGATTGAAAAAAGCGAATTAACGTCGATTTCACCACAGTTACTATTCCTATACTATTTGATATATAATGCAAGACAAAATTCCAGCCAATCTCACGAGTACGCTAAAAACTACGGTCGTTCCTTTCTGTTTAAATTTCTCTGTGTTATACACGACCCACCTATAATCGGGGAACATAGGTACGCCAACATAATTACTGCTCATACCAACCTATACTCCAAGTTATATTTTGTTTACACACTACCGACACGTCAAGTTCAAATTGTCACAAATAATCACACCTACCAAACAGATACTTACTCGTACCGTACTTACTGTATACATTCCGCGCTATTGCATATAATGCTTATAGTTTTACCATGGCTACAAACACATCACACATATTTTGGCCTAACTTGTAAATGTAATGAAACACGAAGGACGCAGTTCTTACTACTGTTAGAGCTTTACGTCAAGGAACTAATATTATCGCTAATTTCACAATTATTTTTTGTCCATACACACATAACTCGAGCGGAGTATGTTCACTGTCAACATTATATAGACAATAATACCTCATCACAAATGTCACCATGTTGTGTCCCAATTGTAGGCACTGATGCTACTTCAGTATCTATCAAGATCATAAAAAAACAAAGGCCACTACCACCCTTATTAAATCGAACAAATAATACAGTAATTGTATGTATGTCTATGGGGACGGTTTTTTTGCTTCTTCGAAATATAGGTACGTATTTCATACGATCGACACTGTGTTCTAATATCACTGATAATCTTTTAACAAACAAGTTACGCCTACTCATAACGATAGAAACGAAAATATCACGAGCAGAACTCATAAGACAGGTACTGTTTAGTAACAACATTAAGCGAACCGTGTATGTACCCTCAATATATTTAATAATTAATTTCTTAAATCATTTTATTTCTAAGACGTGTACTTTTGTTTTTGACATTGTGGGTATACTTTTAGGACCGTTTGCGTGTTTTTATAGTGTTATTAGCAGCGTTAATCTAATAATGACTAAAGTTCGACTTTATTTGCAGCGTATACGAGTATTTGTTACTGTAGGTTTAAAGTTAACATCGCGCGAATTAATGACAGAGTATTATGTCGCACATGACAAGCCCTGTATACTGACAAGAGAGTCAACAGAGATACAGACTCTGTGGTGTTTTATTTTTGTTAACTTATGTATATCACAAAAAGTAGCCATTGTGCCATATACAAGTATTATAATATGCCTAATGTTTTTAAATATTAAATCGCTATGTTACTGTATCGTACGATAAAGACAGTTACCTATTTTCACATTAACAAACCAGTATGGATAAAAAAGACCTAAATGATGAATTGGACGACATGTGTATTGTTCCAAGTATCCAAGTAGATTACCCTGAAATGTGCATACAGCACTTGGGAAACATTAACACCCAACTTTCCGTCGTCTCGCAAAATATTAGAAGTATTCGTAAGAATCTAGATCAATTACTATTATTTATTGAACGGCTCAAATTTACACCAGATATAATTATCTTATCCGAATGTTGGCTAGACCATTCCTTTACAAACCCTAATATAAACAACTACAACTGTTATTTCTCGAAACGTTACATAAATCAGAATGATGGTTTAGTGATATTTTCTAAAGTAGGTATTGAAATTAAAGTTTCTGAACCGTCTTTCCAAGATGCTAACTGCTTATTGCTAGACATCAACAAGACATCTTTCGTACTGATCTGTCTGTACAGATCACCATCTTTTCACAATACTATTAACTTTATGAACTCTCTTGAAAATCTGATGTCAAACTGTAAAGCGGATTGCTGTGCTATAGTAGGAGATATTAATATCGATATCAAAGAAGGGTCTACAGATCAACGTGCGGAGGAGTACCTTAACTTAACAGCCCAATACGGGTTCATACCCGGCTACACTCACCCTACAAGGGGACCAAATTGCCTTGACCACTATCTTCTGAAATCCCGTCTAAACAGTAGGGCTGTGGTCTGCTCAGCCGGAGTTACCGACCACGATACAATAGTGTTTACTATTGATAAGGCACTACAAAAAACTGAAACTCCTAACAAACAAAACATGAGAATAGATTATAAGGGGCTACTACATGATCTGGGGACTTACGACTGGAGTACATTTTATTGCCATACCGATGTTGATAAGGCTACAAATGACTTCACTAGTATGATGCAAAAACTTATTAGCAAGTATTTAGAAATAACTACTCGTACTAAACGTCCCCATCGCTATAAATGTATTCTGCCGTGGGTAACACCATCTTTACTTAAGTGTACACAACGACGTGATGCAATGCATGCTTCGGCTAAGAAAACTCCTAATGATGAAGCAAAGATGAATAACTACAAAGTATACCGTAATATATGTAATAATACTATACAAAATGTCAAAAACGCTTACGAAAGGGATGAACTCATTAAACATAGAGGTGATAGTAGAAAAACATGGCAAACTCTTAAAAGGCTATGCAACATTAATAAAACCAAAACACATTGTATGGATCTTTTGAAAAGACGTTCAAGTCAGAACGATTGTCTAAATGCAGTAAATATTTATTTTTCTTCTGTGGGATCAAACCTGGCTAACAGCATCCTGAATAAAATAAATAGCACTGAAAATAAACTTGCATCTGAACTTAAATCGCTTTCCAGTATACATAGTTCGTCAAAATCGTTTTTCTTTACACCTACAGATGAAAGAGAAATACTTAAGATAATCGGACGTCTAAGACGTTAAGCCTAGGTCGGCTCCTGGGCATGACAGGATAAGCAATGAAATACTAATTGAAGCAAAACACTTGTTGGCTGCTCCTATTGCATTTTTGTGTAATATGAGTTTGGTTAATGGAACTGTACCGAAAAGTTTTAAAATCGCGAATGTCACACCGATATTTAAAGACGGGGACCCTTCTGTAGCTTCAAATTATCGTCCCATTTCTCTGCTTAGTAGTTTGTCAAAAATCCTCGAAAAAATTGTCAATGCGCGTCTACTCAAATACCTAGAAGCATCAAAAATTTTATCAGACCAACAATTTGGGTTCAGATCCAACAAGTCCACAGAAGACGCAGTTATCAAGCTTACTGATCTTGTAGCTGGTAAGCTTGATGATGGCCTAAGATGTGCTGGTGTCTTTCTCGACCTTGCCAAGGCCTTTGACACGGTCTCAAGGCCTATATTACTTAAAAAGCTGGAGCTTATGGGAGTGCGAGGAATCACTTTGCAGTGGTTTGCCTCATACCTCACAAATAGAACCCAAAGAGTTTGTGTGGATGGCGTTTGTAGTGAACTGGAGGAAGTAAGATATGGAGTGCCTCAGGGAAGCGTCTTAGGACCTTCATTATTCCTAGTTTACATAAATGACCTTTGTTCGCTTAAAATCCAACAAGGCCAGATCTTTACTTTTGCCGATGATACTGCAATAATCTTCTATGGTAGTAACTGGGACGATGTTAACAAAATCTGTCAACAAGGACTCGAACAGGTAGGATCATGGCTCCAAAGAAACCTCCTGACGTTAAATGTAACAAAGACCAATGTAATACCTTTTAGTATCACGACCAAAACGGCGCCTACATATCCAATAAAACTTAAATTACACGAATGCGCTAACAACAACAGTCTACCATGCAATTGCGTAATTTTAAACCAAGTCCCCTCGCTTAAATATCTAGGGGTCGTCATCGATGAGCACTTATCGTGGAAAATTCACATTGATACGCTAATAGGTAGAGTGAGGAAACTTATTTTTATTTTTAAAAGGCTCAGAGCTATAGCTGATGATGAAGTACGTAGGCTAGTATACTCCTCTCTTTGTCAGTCTGTTTTGACATACTGTGTCGGAGCATGGGGTGGAGCTTTTAAAACTTGCTCAAACTCGAACGTGCTCAGCGTGCTGTCCTCAAGGTTGCTTACAGAAAGCCTTTTCGTTACCCCACTAGTGACCTCTACAAAGAATGTGGTTTCTTAAGAGTAAGACAGTTGTATATAGTTCATGTAACACTAAGGTTTCATAAAACAGCACCTATCACTCGTATTATTTGTCACAGACACATAAGATGGAAAGTACCACTCAGGCACACCGAGTTCTATCGTCGAACTTACACATGGGTGGCACCTTATCTGTACACAAAAATTAATAAACTTCTTAACATACTACCGCTTACAAAAAGAAGATGTAAAATAAATTTGACACATTGGTTACTAACAATGAGTTATGAGGAAAACGAACAAATCCTACAAATAGACAAATAGCACATAACACATCTACTTTCTTCCCTCCTTCCCATTCAACCATAAACCATAACACACCGCCCCTCCTACACTCACATACATAAACTTACGGAGTACAATGCATAAAATGTATTACTAAACGGAATAGTAAATCTCTTAAATTGAATATTTAATAACTTTAAGTCACTCAATAGCATAAAGCGCATGTGTTAAATATGCAAAACATAAATGTATATTATTCTAAGGAATTACTACGAGTACTATGTGAATCTTCAAAGTGCACTACTATAGTTCCTTTTTAACACTGACATACTTCTCGGACAATCTATACGTTTCTGTTAGACACCCGCAGTTGTATACAATATAGTATATAGGAACCGTTCACTGTGACGATATAACACTTAAGTATACATGTTTGTAAGATACTGGTCGCCACGACACAGGGAATCCTAGTGTGGAGACCAGGGCCTTGATTGTTTGGCATTAAGTACAGTATTACCCATACTTCCTGTCTCTTATACCTATGTATTAGTTAATTATAGCTAGTTTGATATATATTTAGAGTAATATTAAGTGAACTGTATTTAGTTGTGTTTTTTTTGGAAATAAACTTTATTATTATTATTATTATGCGATGAACAGCATGGTTTTCGACCGCGACGATCTGTTAATACAAATCTTCTTAGTCTGGTCGATTATATCTCGGGTAGCATGGATCGAGGCTTGCAGGTGGATGTGCTTTATTTAGATTTTCGTAAGGCCTTTGATAGGGTTGACAATGATATTCTTTTGCATAAGCTCAGCAGCATTGGTTTCACCCCCTGTCTTCTTAGTTTCTTTGCGGATTATATGCGTGATCGGCAACAGTTTATCAAGTACGGAACATACGTCTCCAAGCCCTACCCTACACCCTCGATGGTTAGTCAGGGATCAGTCCTTGGCCCTTTGCTTTCCAGCTGGTCGTGATAAATGACTTGGTCAAGGAAGTCAATTTAGCCAAATGTTGGTTGTACGTCGATAACTTAAAGCTCGCACTTGAAATTAAATCACAAGCGGACTGTGCTGGTTTGCAAAACGATATCGATACAATTAATCGATGGAGCGTGGCTAACAAAATGTTATTCAACACTGATAAGTGTTACGTTATGTCTTTCAATCGCAAACATAACCCTATTCGGTACACCTACTTTGTTGATAAAGATGCCATGAAGCGTTTGTCAACAATAAAAGATCTTGGCGTTACGTTTGATCGCGGTCTTAAGTTTAATAATCACGTTGCAATTACTGCAAAGGAATCGTTTAGGCGTCTTGGATTCGTTTTACGCAATGCTAAGGATTTTCGCGATCCTCATGATCGCGAAAATCCTCTTGTTTAGTACCTTAGTGCGGAGTAATCTGGAGTCAAGCGCCTGTGTGTGGAACCCGCATTGCGATACGTACATACTTATGCTCGAGAAGGTACAGAAATCTTTCATAAGAAGTCTTTATAAGAAGACTTACGGATATTATCCCTATCTCTATCCCACTGGATTCTTGCTTGGCCAATTGGGTTTTAACTCGCTGCAGGTTTGAAGAAGAAACAGCTTCTTTGGCCGCTTTATCAGCACGTATATTACCAGAAAGACCAAGGTGTCCTGGTATCCAAGCAAGAACTACTTCTAGCCCTTTATCAATACAATCTGATAAAGATTTTTTATTTTGGAGAACAATGGGGTGAAATTTAGAGTGAAAAGGGTTAGACAGAAGGGATTATAGCGAGCTACGAGAATCTGAATAAATTATAGTCTGACAAAGTTTGAAGAGAAGGATATATTTTACCGCCTCAAGAATTGCTAGACATTCACCTATAAAAACAGTACTCAGGAGGGCATTTTATGGAACAATATTAAACTGGGAGTGAAATACACCACAACCAACACATCCAATTTTGAGGCATGCGTAAAAATGGTATGCCATCTACGACAATCCCTGAGCAAGAGCTCTTGAAAATACTTATCAGCGTAGAGGTCTCCCTTACAGATACCAAAGTCCAAAATTATTACCGGCTGCGATATTATAACAAAGTAATTAATATTATGAATCGATTTTATGAATCGAGTTTTTTAGACCGATATGTGGGATCCTTAAGCAATTTAAAGATTGAATAACTTTTCAAAAGAAGCGGATGTTTTTAAAAGTCCAAAAACGGGAAGTGGAAACATATTGTTTGGGAAGTTGGAGTTTAGGAATGAGAGGGTGATTAGAGAAATGGATAGAACGGAAGAAGAATCTATTAGCTAGGAATTGACGATCAAGATGAAGAGGAGGGTCCACACACTCCACCTGAAGAGCGTTGATTGGAGATTATTTCATACCGTACCCGTAATAATCCGGAGTGATTTGGATTGAATTAGATCAAGTTTGGTAAGATCTCGCTTACATGCAGGTTCCAGCAAGAAGGAACCATAATCCAAGACACTACGGATAATGGCATTATATAGTAATTTAAGATTAAAAGGGTAGGCACCCCTCCACACCCCAGACAATCACCCTAATATGTTAATATTCCTCACACTTATTTGAAATGTATTCACAATGCTGACGACCTGTCTATATATATAGACAGGTCATCTAGATAGATACTGTCCAACCAGAGACCTAAAAATTTTACCGACTCCTTTACTGGAATTCTGCACTCACTATTCGAGATATTTATATCAGGAAAATTTTATTTTACGAGAAAACAGAACGATATTACTCTTTGTAGGAGATAAATCTAAACCATTTTTTTGAAGCTAGTCATTTAAACATTCAAGGGAATGGGAAATACACTTACTAGTCACATCAATTTTGTGATGAGAGCTATGAGAGCTGTAGACAAGTATGTCATCAGCGTATTGAAGGATACGACTTAGACCAACAGAGGATTCCAGTACATACGTGTATACATTATATAGAAGTGGACTTAAGACAGAGCCCTGCGGTAAGGCCCGCCAAATTATCCTATTAGAAGTAATGGAAGAATCACTGCAACGGAGATATACATATCTCTCTGAAAGAAGATTCATAATAAAATTGCCTAATTTAGCTGGAACTCTCAATCGATTTAGTTTATATTTAAGAAAGGGAAGTTGGACACTATCATAGGCTGCGGAAATATCTAGGAAAGCAGCTATAATAGATTAATTGTGCGTAAATGAAAGTCGTATGTCAGTCGTAAAAATGGCAAGGCTGTCCATAGTGCTCTTGCCTTTTCTAAAGCCGTATTAAGACTTAGCGAGTAATTCATTGCTTTCATGAAACCACTCAAGGCGGTTCCTAATCAAATGCTCCGCAATTTTAGTCAAGACTGAAGAGAGAGCGATAGGACAGTGAGAGTTAGGGTCCAACGGATCTTAATTAGGTTTCGGAATAGGAATAATATATTGAGACTTCCAAGAAACTGGAACAAATCCGGTTGTAAAAATTGTGTTAACCAAAGTTAAATAATAGTTCTGAAGGCGGACATTAGCTTAAGAAACAAAGGTATGCTGTCAATACCCAGAGCAGAATCTTTAACGGATTTCAAAATGTTTTCCAACTCCCTAAGTGTAAACGGTTGATCGAGGGGATCATTAGAAAAGGAATTAGAAAGAGATGGTAATTCTGAATGATGGGGACAATAATGAGGGGCCAATTTGTCCATAAATGCATCAGCCCAAACTTGGGAAGGGCAACAACAACGATAAGGAACACATTGAGACCGACGATACCTATGTATTTTCTTCCAGATAAGAGATGAAGGAGTATTGGGGCCTATGCTGGAGCAAAATGACTTCCAACCATTACATTTTTTATCATGAAAGAGAGGCTTGGATTTTGCAATCATTTTATTCAATTTAATAAAATTATCATGGGTCATAGACAGACAAAAGATAGCTTCTGCTTCATTGCGAGATCTAACGGCTTCAGAGCAATCCTTATTCCACCATGGAGGAGAAGAAACTTTGTCCGGATGAGATTTCTTAACCGGGAAAGTCATATCGGCACATTCTACTAGAGATCGTACTAACATCTCAGAACAGGTTATAATGCTAGAGGAATTTATAAGAGGTAAAGTTAAAGCTTTGGAATCAGTACGATCATTGACCACATCCCAGATCGAACTGTTATTGTCAATTATATATTTAAGAAGGGGAGAATTAATTGGAGTAGGACGGGAATGTTTTTGCAAGATTCGTAAAAGAATTGGAAAATGGTCACTACCATGAGAAGACGGGAGAACACACCAATACATAAGAGACGCGAGCTCAGGAGAACATAAAGAAAGATCCACTGCACTAGTTAACTCATTAGGACGAGTTCTTCTCGTAGTGGAGCCACCGTTAAGGATGCAGAGATTAAGACTATCTAATGAATCAATAAAAACCCAGCATCCGACAAACCGCATCCCCATACCGTACGATGACAATTCAGATCACCTAGAATAAGGAGGCGGCTTAGGAAGAGACATAATTACTGAACTTAAATTTCGAATAATAGATTTAGAAGGATGAGCAATGTATATAGAGACAATTGTAAAATCGTTGATGCGTGCAGCATCAAAGCCATAATTACGATAAGGGATAGAAATACTTGAAAAGTTAATATTATTTCCAATAAATAGTGCAACCATCCTGGCGGTCACTTCGAACGTCAACATAGCCTGACAACCTAAAAAAAGGAATCAGGTCTAAGCCAAGTCTCTGAGACGGCCAAGACGCTTGGTTCATATTTATTTATTAAAAATATCAAAACAGACTTTTTTGCAAACACTATGACTACTCCATTGAAGGATCCTGTCAAAAGGGCCCATTTTGAAGTAGAGAAATAAGCAAATTTAAGTTGAAGGCAGCGTTGGATGGTGAATTACTTGAAGAGGAGGAATTAGACATGAGAGAGGATAATAGATTCAAGAGCTTTAGGAGTTCAGCTATTACAGCTTGAACAGGAGTCTCATTTTTTTGGGCCAAAAGATTTAATAAAGCACACCGTTTTGCGATGCTCCAGAGGATTCTTCTCGAATGATGTTCATGTGCACTTCACGGTCATAACCAACACTAGATGAAGGCAATATATGGGATTTCATAGATTTTCTTCCTTCCCTGTAATGAACTATGGACGGTTCAGTAGTTAAATACCTGGACGGACTAGGTAAAGGAGCTGCAACAGAGGTGGAAGTAACTTCAGCAAAGGACTTTTCATATGCAGGGAAAAACTGAGATGCTGAAGAGATGAATTTCTTCGTAGGTGCCTACCTTCCGAGCGGCATTGATCCGTCGGCAGTACTGTACATTGCGATTCATAGATAAAATATATCTGTCGCTAAAAATGTGAGCCGGTCGGTTCAGAGCTGAGTTACACACCTATACTTAAATCGAATAGCCTATTCGATTTAAGTATAGGTGTGTAACCATAAGAAGAAGAAGAAGAAGAAGAATAGCCTATTCAAACGCACTATTTATCTCTATTCTCTATTTACTTGGATTGAATTTCTGACCTCGAAGTTCGAACACCGATTTTTGCATCAGTGTTTCCAGTTTGGTGATTTTGTCGCTAGATTTAGTGATTTTTAGGGGCTACATGGTGAAATTTTGGAAAATATATCACTAGAAAAATATCTGGTGAAATATCCAGTTCCGTATTTAGGATATCTTTTTGAAACTCACGCACAAAAGACCTCTTTAACCGATTATGTCGTTAAAGCAGTCAGAAAACGCTGCATTGATTTCACAGTGAAATTAGCGAAAGAAATTCAGCAGAGACTTCCTTCTAATTATATAATTTTGGAAAAAATGTGTCTATTGAGCGTGGACAATACTCTTCGTCAGGGCAAAGACAACCGAATAGCAGATCTAGCCAAAGAACTCGGATTTAGTGACGAGACAATAGACAAATTGCTACAACAGTGGCATGGAGTAAATTTTGTGAATTGGACAGCCGCAAGTGACGTTATTGACTTTTGGATGGAAGTTCGAAATTACAAAAATGCTGCAGGAATTAATACTTTTCAAGAGTTATCTGATCTCGCTTTATCCGCAATGTCCCTTCCTCATTCAAATGCTGAAGTGGAAAGAGCATTTAGTGCTATGAATATTGTTAAAAATAAACTAAGAAACAAAATGGCTGTAAACACTTTAAATAGTATTCTCTTCATAAGAAACCAATTAAAAATAATGAAGAAAACCTGTTATAGCTATGAGCTCCCGAGCGATGTGATCTCTGCTGTTTGTACTAAACACATGTATGGACTTATAGGAAATTTCAATTGTTAAATCTGATTGGCTTAATAATATCATATAGAAAGTAAATTAAGCAACGATTGTAAATAATAGTCAAAGACAATGAAATAGATTGTACTCAGAATAAAAATACCATACCTGCCTAAAAATAAAAAAGGATTTTCGGAAATTGGTATATTACAGTCATTTTCTTTATGTGTCTATGATCTTTTTTCTTCTGTAACTAAGTTTCACTACTATAAATTAGTGTCGTCACTAACATGCATTAGATACAATTAAGTAATTATATTATGTATAAAATACCTTGGTGAGATATCTCTCTCTCATCGCTCTCCTCTCTCACCTCTTTCCACTCTCTTTCTTCTTTCTTATATCTACTCAATACGCTATGTTCTTTGTACTTTTACTTTCTTTCTTATTTATAATTCTTACTTGTATTTATTCCACGAGTACTTTACTTTCACTACCATTTATTATAAATGATAAATTAATACATATTCGTAACAGACCTACTGAAATACAAATCCTAGTGTTTATAAAGAAAACACCAAGGGCATCTAAGAAAAAAATATATACACGTCAAGCGCATTTTCAAAAGATGTGTCAAAAAATTTGAAATTCTCAAAAATTTACCCATCTCAACCGTCTACATCAGTAGACCCGTCACCGTGTCAAGATGACGAAGAAATACCAAACGAAGTATTTAATGTCGATTTCTAACCTAACGTTTTGATTTACTTATCATAAGTAAAATTGTTTTTTAAATTCTTAAGTTGCTTTTTAAGTTGTCACTAAGATTAATAATTATTATTCTTACGTTTAAAATTATGTTTCTTAACAAATAACTTGTAATTTTATTTAATACTTAACCCTTGATAAAAATAATTCTTTAGTGAATTTTGGAAATTTTTTTAGGTAAAAATATGAAGAAATCTAGAGATTTTTTTTTATTTAGCTGAAGATTTTTTTTTCTGTGAGCTGGCAACACTGTTTTGCATTACAATACAATCCCTCTACAAATGTAGGTACCCTAGCCTAAACTAAAATATAACAAAACAATTCAAAATAAGGTTATTTTCTCCGGTATACAATTTCTCTGTGGGTTTTGTGATGAATGTTTTGTTGTGATGTGCCGAGATGTGTTTGTTTACCTACTTGAATAATTGAAAGGTATACATGAAGAAACAAAAACTATCACCATGGCATATCAAGTCCTGCAGGAGTTATCTAAATACACAATAAACATTACCAAATTCGAAGAAGTAACATTAACGTGGCATGAATATTATTTAACCTTGTTGACAGAAAAAGGTGTGCACATCTTTGAATCCGCGCACAATATACGGTGTTTAGACAAGAGGATAGACTGTATTGAGACATTTATAGCCAATCCAAAGTATAGTCCAACAGAAAGCTTGTTTTCAGATAAAGTTGTGAACAGAGAGATAAGGAATGTCGAGTTAACTGAAATGATTGTTGATCACACTATGTGGCCCCATAACTCCCAGCTTTTATCTGAAATGTCCAGCATAGTTGACTTTAAATGGTCTCCTACAGGCGCTGTGAATAGCTATGACTCTGCTATTGCGCTTTTGACAAATGTTGGTGTTGTGGAAATCCATGTACAGACCCTTTACAATTGGGAATGTGCTATTGAAATATCATCCTTGTTAACCAAAGAAAGGATGAGCAGTATGAACAAACCTAAAGATTTAACTTCGCTGAAGGAAATGGTACACATGCTAGCAACCACAGCCATGTGCTGGTCTCCAATAGCGAATCCGGATAACACTTCCTACTTCATTACAGCTCAGAAAAGTGGAAATATTATACTTTGGCAAATCCAATGTAGAGAAAGTAATGCTAGTGCCAAGTTAATAGGCTCATTTGAAAGTGGCACTTGTGAAATTGTATCAATGTTATGGATTCAAAAGCACAATGAAGAATTTTTACTAGTTTGCTCAAATGTGTTTGGACAAGTTATTGCTTTTGATTGTCGACTTCAAAATAACATTCTACAGCTGATAAACCCTCACACATTATGGCCAGACAAAGATAGAATGATCTCAAAATTCCTACAATATACTGAAATAGACAATAAAATAATTCTTATGTGTAATAAGCACAGATATTTACTAGTACTTATGTTCGACAGAAAGTGCAACATGTTAGGAAACTACATAAACAACATGAATGATCACAGAATAACAAGTATAAATAAATCCGGCAATGACATACATATAACGACAGTAAATTGTAAGATTTACAAAGTGAATTTAGGTATGAATGGTGAAGAGCTGGACATAAGTCTCAGTGCTATAGAATACAACGGCTTGTCAACCACACATGAGCTACACAACATTGGATATTCACCAAACAAAACACTATGTGTGGTGTGCGCAGTTGACAGAAAAGTGAACTGCCGAAAAGAACCACTGAAAGTAGAAATAATTTTTACGAGTACAAAGGAAAATCTAGATTCATTATTAGAAATCCTACTTTTGAATCCATCAAAAAGTTTATCTAACTACTGGGATGTTATAGAAGTATTACGGTACAAAACGATGAAGACTAAATTACCCCCGCCAGTGGAATATGGGCACTTGTATGAGATGGCTTGCTCCGATATCTACATGCTTAAACTTTACTTTATTTTCAGTAGTCTATGTGATGTGTTAAGGAAAATATTTAAACTTGGACTAGACTTGCATTTGCCAGAAAGTTCAGTAAACATTGTTAAAGAAGAAATATTAGTAGCGCATGCCGATAAAGTAATACACAAGTATTACAACAAATATCAAAACGAAGGTAGATTGGACAATTGTGATATTGAATATTTCTTAGGTGCAAAGAAGTTTCTAGAGTATTTCTTTCAGAAAAGCAATAAAAACCTAACTGAAATAATAGGTGCTAACATTTTAAGTATTGTAGAACACAACAGTTCATACATATGTCAATGTTGTGATTTGGAAGTGTCAGGGTTTAGGTGTGAAAATGAACATTTTAACATGTTCTGCGCGCTGACTTTCACTCCGATAGATAGTAATAGTTATTTAGTATGTAAATGGTGTAATCTTACCGCTAGAAAAGAATTGTATTTAGAAAATCCATTGTGTTTATTCTGTGATATTAATTTACAGTTGGTTTCTGAATAAATTATTGTACTCTCAATTGGAAAGTTTTGATTCTATATTATATACTTACTAAACAATTATTGTTTGATTGCTGGGTCAATCAATTTATCTGGTTATATGATGACTAATTTGTGTGTAAATGATGTGATGTAAATGTGTGTGATAATGAATGTCATAAAAATTAACTCCCAAAGAGTTGAAATTCGGGCATGTGCCTTTTGGGGTTTTTTTTTTTAACATTTACCATACTACCCTCATTTTCGAGCCTCACGTGATTAATGGACGGCCCCTTTAGAGTTATGAAAAAATGACAATATCTATACACTTTCGAATGAATTCATCTGGGGAAGTACTGCCACCATATATATTTCTACCAAGTAAATATAAATAATTACATACCATACCATACCATAAATAATTACAGCAGTGCTCGCCGCACCAGGAGTTCGCCGCTGATGCGCAATTGGAGATGAACCTCTATGATATTCTAAAGGGGATCCCAATAATCTATCTATCTACAGTTTCCCTTACTACCGATAGAAATTTGACATAACGTCCATACAAATAGTGACAAATATCTATCTCTAGTAGTGGAAACCGGTAATAGATAGTTTATTGGGACCGGCCGTAAGCTGGTTCTATCGTACTGTCAGTTTACTCTATCTATTGATGTTTTACTTTCCTAGAGATAAAAAAGTTACATTTAATCGCTAGAAGCGTAAGGGGACACAATTGGCACCTACCTATCCAATGTTGTGTCAAATTTCGATCTGTCGTTTTATAATAATGAATACCTATTTCTATTGGTCACGCTATAACTTGAGAACGACTTTATTGACTTATACCAGTTATCAATAGTAGGTTCCTATATGTCATCAGTACGGGTAGGGATTGGCTGTAAGAACAATCTTATATAAGATCGTCAGCTAGTATACCTACTTCTACACTAACAATTTTATTAAACTATCAAGATAAATAGGTACATATTTAAAAAAAAATCTTATTACTTATATAGGTACCTAAGTACGTTATTTTACTATGTCCCACTTTCGCTCAAAAAGCTTGATAATGCTGACTGGAAATCTGGCAACGCTGCCAGTGACCCAATGAGACAGTTTGATAATAACAGATTGCTGCTAAGCGAGACGTCATCGACGCGGGCGTCCCGAACACTCCTTGAAAAAGACCACTGAATGTGGTCGAAACTATAGTCGGAACTATCCGAGAAATATTACGTGAGTAATTTTTAACTTCATTATCGGCAACGGAACCACTACTGAACCTACTACGCCACAAATTACAAGTTAGGTTTGATGGAACTTTTTATATAGTTGTAAACCAAAAATGGTACGTGGCTTATTACCTACCTATACTTATACATGTAAAGTCAATGGAATTATCATTGCGAAACAGATAAGACTAATATAAAATTACAAGTGCTGCGTAAACAAACGCGTATTTCGGATATCTTAGATATGTAAGTAGGTAAGTACCTGCCTATAAGAAAGTTCTAGATAAGTGTGTGTTAACGGAAAGCGCGTGGTAAACATGTTTGGTGGAACACTGCATGGGTAACTAATTTAAAAAAATATACTTACTACTTGCCCATTTAACTTAGTTAGGTATAGCAAATAAACACCAGAACCAAAAAGAAGAAAAGACAGGGTATTTGCTGGCAGACATCCCTTATTTTCTCCTATTATTGCCCTACATAAATATGTTAGTTAAAAACATCCCCTTCAGTCAGACACCGAGTTCACCGGCGAGCTCGAGGCAAAAATTATGTCTTGGTTAGATTCTCTCCAAATAGTCATAGAGTAAAAATTCATAGGGCCTACTTTCAACGGTACACTTATGTACCGGGGCGATTCTCTCCGACTCCCCTCTCTCCTGGCGACGGCCCAAGCCGAGGTTCGTACGTACCTTAGTAGTGCCCTTGAGCAAGTCGCCTACTCCTGTCCTTGCGGCGAAGTGTCTTCAACGCTCGCTTTAGGCGGTGCGTCTTCTGCGCCCGCATATGGCTGAGTGCCATCTGCACTCACCACCCATCCGGTGACGTTGCAAATGCCGGTAGAGGCGATCAGCATTTAGCCCGTTCAAAAAAAAAAAGAAAAACTTTTGCCCCTTCGCCAGCTAACTTTTTATAAATACCTATAGAAAATTTCTACCTAAAGTAGGTAGGTGTTGTGTTGATGTCGTGAGCATCGCAATCATAGCATTGCACATTTCATGCAATAGCCTACCATTTCATGAAATGATCGCATTTCATGAAGTCAACAGATTATTGTAATAATACTGAGAGATTTATTAGAACTAAATTTATTTTAAAGAAATTTATTAGGCTGAATTAGACCCCTGACCCCCGGCTTGCCATAATTGGCCGTCTGGAGGTGGAGACGAAAGAGCAAAGAAGAAAGTAACAAAAAGCTCCAAGGGTGGAAGTGTTAAAGGGCATGACGCCGGTAGTAGCGCTCTCGTGAAACCGCAGCACACCTCTTGGCACTCTTTAGCCATCCACACCAACGTTGCCTCTTTTGTCACCATTGATGGTGGCCCTTATGGAGGTCCCGTTTAGTCAACACCAAGTCACCACCTGCCTAAATATTTTACAATGAGACTGAAATTGGCAGGTACCGTAGTCTCGTCCATAGCCCACTAGCTACCTTCACTGCGGTCCTAATTGGCTATAATCGATATTAGCGCGATAAAAGTCGGTCCCTTTCACCGTGAGCGTGATTACGATGGCCCACGCTACGTCATCGATGACGTCTTAACTGCCGCCATATTGACGATTACATGAACCATGCTCTACACCATAATCGTCGTGAGCGTTCTGTCAAAAGTGACAGGTGTTTGTTTATTTCTACAATGTATTTACTGGTGTCCCTTCTTTTTGATGTAAAAGTTGTAAAAGTCGGTCCATCCATTCCATTATTTCTTTTTAATCCACACACTACATAGTTAACCTTCACACTATGCACGATATTTTTATGATATTTGTTTTTCGCGCGCAAATGGTTCGTTATTGCTACAACTTTGGTCCGAATTAACAACACGCTTACAGTGCCACGAGCTGTCAAAATCGCGATATTTATCTCGGACCAGCTTTGGTAGACGATAGCATTGTGAGCAAAATTATCGCAAAACGGACCACGGCTCTTATAACTAATAAGTTCATATCAATATAGCCTTAATTGCCATTTTACCCATTTGGAATAGATATACCATGTCACCTTCCATCCAAAATGTTTCTAGTTTTTATACTACATTGTATTTGTTATACCAAACAGGCCTGTAAGTGTTGGCTACAACCCCACTTATGCCTATGTAAAGGACCGGATGAAAGCCGAGATATAAATTGAAATAAAAGAAATAATATTATTTATTTGGAACTTTAAGAATAGATCATAATTCGATGACGCAGTCCTTTGAATATATATTCTGACAAGTATTGGCACGAACTCTGAAAGAATCGGAAGGCTGCGAGATGTTAGCGGGAAAAGTGCGTCAGAACTTTAAACTCATTCTACATAAAGTGAATCGGTAGGAAAAAGAATCTGCTTCCGTAGCAAAACCTTGATCGAAGCCCGCTGAGCTCGTTCTTCGGCAAAAATTGTTTTGCCTGCACTACCCCAGACTGTAATACAATACTAAATTATAGGCTGGCACAGCGCAATATAGATTTGCTTCAGGAGTGCTGTAGGTGCACAATCACGGAGTTCTTTCATTATGTGGATCAGTTAATGAGTGCGGGAGGAAACCAATCAACAGCATAAGCCGCTGAATTTAGTCTTACACATTTGTTTAAGGTGGTTTCCCCATTGCAGTTTAGCTTCTATAGTAATTCCTAAAAGACTGTTGACTCCACAAGATCCAACCCTGTTCCATTCAATTGTATATTGGTTTCTACTTGTCTCACATTTGGTGTCGAGAACTTTATACTTACAACTAGTTTTCTTCTCATTGAGAAGATTATTAGGTAAGTATAATAATAAGTAATAAGTATAATATATATATATATATATATATATATATATATATATATACATATATATATATATATATATATATATATATATATATAATTTAGTAAGTATATAATTACTCGTAGTATTGAACTAATTCACAACTTTGGCGAGTGCATTGTTAACATCGTCATATTTTAATCACTGCCTTTTAATTTTAAATAACAGTGAAGTGTCATCTGCAAACAATACAATCTCGTGATTATTCCTTACTTATGAAGGAAAGTCATTAATTTAGATTAAAAACAAGAACAGCCCTACTATTGAACATTGTGGAACGCCCAGTGAAACTAGAGAGCCGGGTGAACAAAAGGTAGTAGGTACTCATGTTACTAATACCGTAGACTTGTAATTTCCTGACAAGTATATCATGTCGGACGCAGTCAAAACCCTTACACAAGTCACAAAACACCGAAGGCATCCTGAGAATTCTCTCAGGCACCAAACACATTTCTTATAAGTTCTATACTTGCGTCTATAGTAGAGCGATTCCTTGTAAACCCAAATTGATTTGTATGAAATATTTTGTTAGCACTAAAATGAGTATCTAATTGATGTAATATAATGTTTTCGAAAATCTTACTTGGTGTAGTGTAGATACGTTTCTGTCATGGGATTGTCGAATTCGAACGGTGAGAATTAGATTTGATTTCATTGAACAGCTAGGCTTTGCAGCTAGGCTATTACTCGTATCTATCATAATCTGATTTATCTATGATCTTTACTACGAGGGTTTCATCAGGCTGATTTTGCCTTCTAAACTCTGCTTTATAGTTTTTACCAAAGACGTATTGTATTGTTGACGTTGTGTATTGTATACTAGAACTGGCTTTTACTACGCAATGATATGAATAAAAAATACAACAGCTTATTAAAAATGCAAATATAATAAAGAACCTATTATCAAAAGAAATTTACATTAAATTTAACATATATTTATAAAGAAAGTAACTAATGTGAGATAATTCATGCTTTGTAATATCTCTTGGCGACTCCATCGAATTTTGAACCGGTGAGCGTCTGCAAATAAAGATAATAAATGAATATATAGAAAACCCACAATGCTACCACATAAGCACCCTGTCTCAAGAATAACCGTTAAGTCTAGGACCTACATAAAAGGAAGAGAATCCTTATTTACGAATTAACCACAATACCTTACGGATTATATAAACGGGTATAGGTATATAGTTAGTCTACTAAGTATAATTAGGTGGAGAGAAAATGATTAAATGACGCTTTTGACTAAGGATTAGGTACCTTGAAATTATTTTCCTATTGCTTACTTGTCAAATAATTTTAAAACAGCTTTTGTCTAATACATTCAGTCATTTAAAATGTTGCATTCGTATATTCAGTAGATCGGGACGGCTATAATGTATCTCATTTGCTAACACATGTTGATTGAAATCTTGAAAAATGGCGGCTCTATGTCAGTTTTGTCAGCTCCAGCCATCAACTTATTAACATTTTTGCTTACTGGAGATGTCCAGACTGACATAGCGCCGCCATTTTACAAGATTTCAATCATCATTTGTTAGCAACCGAGATACACAATAACCCTGCAGAGCACCATGTGCAAGGAAACAACTGTAGGTATATAAAATGAAAAGGTATAGAAAACTCACCACTACAAGCTCATCGCCATTGTATTCCCTCTTGAACGTGGCATTTCCAAGGACAGAAGTCACCACCTGTGTGACAACGTTTCCTTCTACGGTGTAGGTCGTCTTAATCTGGAAGTTTTATAATATATCAGTTTTTGCTCAGAATTAATTCACTAATACTTGATGATGACGTCATTGACACGGGCGTACTGAACACTCTTTGAAAAAGACCGCCGGATATGGTGGAAACTATATAGTCGGATCTATCTATGCGACCAGTATATTTATAGATGTATACCAGATATTTTTTAGTAAGTAATACGGAAAACTTATATTTATATAAAAGTAGTTAATAAACATTTCTTCGTTTATATTATGCATGTTGTGCTTCCTTCAAAAGATAACACATTTAGTTAAGTTAGAAAAATAAGAATTCATGGTGTTTGTAATAATGTAGTTATCAATGTGAAACCTTAATAAATAAATAAATAAACCAGTATTACGTGAGTAATCCCGTATTCCTTAATAAAAATAGTGAAAACCATGTTAGTTTTATAACAAAATATATCAATTGTTTCAATTTCATTTTTCAGTATAAGTACATTGCCTTGACACTAACCCTACTAATATAATATAATAATAAGTAATATAATATAACTTAATATAATATTTATTGTAGTCTTTGGCCTTGAATTTTCCTTACGCTGTCTGTCAATATTTTTCTCTTATATAAGTTACCTAGAATTCAAATTCTAAATAATTTATCAAGATATTTTGACCGAATTATAAAAAAAGGTTCCCAATAAGCGGAAAAGTTTTTTTATGATCCCTGATATTCGAAGCCGCCTGGACCGATTCGAGAAATTATTTTCTTATTTGTAAGCTTTAAAAGAAATGTTTGATAATAATTTATCTTTAACATTAGGTATAATAAGATGGAAGTCTGTTTAATGTTTTTTTTTAAATCGTAGTTAGGCATGTTAAATTACAACGAAGACAAATTATGCTTTTTTTATTTGAGAGTTACCGAAAAGAAGCGGTAAGATACTTGGAAGCTATTTTCATATAGCTTTTTACAATGTATTATTTTTTATTAAGCTCTTCCAATGGAGTAACACAAGAGCAGACTGCCTGCCAATAAAGTGAAAAAAATGCCAAATAAAAAAGGCGTCTAGCATAGTCCTCAACTTACTGGAATCTTATCCTGAAATGTATCGTCGAATTCAACTCCGGACTTGAAGTTGGTCTCCCGGGAACCTTCAGGAGTGGTGGAGATGTACGTGTAAGTGTCACCGTTTTGCACCAACTTCGAAGTAGGCTTGAACTCCAGAAACTTAGCGATTTGATCTTCGGGAAGACCTACGATTAATAAATCGATCAGTATGAGCATTTATTTATATGTTATTAGGAGACTGTAAAATCACCGGGCCCACCTGGTGTTAAGTGGTAACCTTTGCCTATAACAGATGCATTCCGTCACGAGGGACGAAATGCAGTGCGCCTGTAACCCTGAGACATTAAGTTGTTTAGTCTCATGTGCCTGTAATTTCACCTGCACAGTATTGTGAACATTACTGATTCATGGTATGGTGGCAGTACTACTCCTGACGTACTCATTCACAAAGAGTTTTACTGCTCAATAATAACTGACCCACCTATTAAATTATGGCCTTTAAAAAATATTCACATACGAATCACAAACTTACTGCAATGTTTAGAATTAGACCTATGTATTTATGTAAGTACAATACAATACAATAACACTTTATTGACACCAAAATAAACTAAAAAACAGATTAGAAATATATCTTAAAGCTAGGTACAATGGGCGGTCTTATCGCTTAAAGCGGTCTCTTCCAGACAACTTTAAGATGGATTAGATATTATGTAAAATTACTCCAGGACGGTGGTGTCCATATTGGAAATATAAATAACTTTAAAAGACATCTTAGATAAATTTACTTCCTAATTATGTAGGTATGTGTGTATATTGGATATATATATACATACCTACACTATACCTATAGATAAATTTACTTCCTAATTATGTAGGTATGTGTGTAATATAATATATATACAACAAACAAACAAAAATACATAAATAAATACATACATATTTATTAGGGCTTACAAATAGGAACCAGGTAAACAGGTTATGAGAGATAGAAATTTTTAAGTTGGCTTTTGAAATTATTTAGAGTTTGAGCACGTCTTATAGTAACTTGCAGAACATTCCAGAGTCGCACAGCTTGAACAGAAAAGTTGTCGTAAAAAGTGGAACTATGTACCGGCGTCATGAGTGAAAGATTTCCTGATGATCTAAGAGAAAAAGAGCTAGAGGAGTGTAAGAACTGGAATTGTGTCTTCAGATATTGGGGAGTATATGAATTGAAAAGTATGTTATAGAGTAAAGAAAGGACATGAGTAGCCCGGCGACGACGGATGGGGAGCCACTTGAGCTTCAGGAGAAATTGAGAAATGTCCGAAAATGAAACGTATACAGACATTTTGAAGCCGCTCAAGTTTATTCAGCTGTTCTTGTGTAAGGTCTAAGTAGCAGGCATCAGCATAAAAAAAAAGAAGGAGAGATTGTGCAAGCGCACAGTAGTAGCAGTAGGCAAGAACAGACAACCTGTTGAGAGAAGCTGCTGACGCGAACACATTTCGGCAAGTATACGATATACGCCTAACTTTACGAGTACATGCACCTCAAGTGCGCCAATACAAGCTATAAACACTAATTACTAATTAATCTGTACTGATCCTGGTCCTGGTACGGTTTTGCAGCGATTTTAGATTCGATATTATCTTTTATTTAAAGGATATATAACATAACATAGTGATAGGAAACAAGTATCACTTAGTGACACTGATTCCTTTAAATAAATGAAAGTCTTTCGTAATGAAAAGATTAGATTAGATATTGTGTTGACTTACAAGTAATTAATAAGATACAGGTAACAAATCTGAGAAGGCGAACATGCAACATTATTTAATCAATAGATACGATACACAGGTGTTCAAATATATCTACTTAGGCACCACAGGTATAATAAAGTAATTAATAAAGTAATTCAAACAATTTTTTTTTGTCGGAAACAACATATTTCTTATTCAGTAAGTATCTGCGCCCCGCAGATTCAGCCGCGTGGTAATGGACGACGATGATGATGAAAAATATACGCAACTATCATAAATCAGGAGCATTTTGTAATAAGCTTAGAATAATCATATTTACTAACCCACCCCACAAAACCGACACAAAACGGTCGAACATATTACTTCAGTACTATTTACGGCGTGTTAATTTTTATAGTGGGTACACACGTACATACTTGCTCGATAAACTTGCTCGATCTCGAGCAAGTACGAACGTGTGTACCATGCAAGTCTCAAGACAAATGCTCTATTTTACAGCCCCTAGCCTCAACTTCCTACTTGCAAGACTCGCCTCAATTACTAAGTAGCGTAAGGCCACCACGACAAGCCAACAAACGATCTCATCAAACAGCTAATATCCCGCAGAAAAATGAAAAAATTCTTGAATTGATTGGAGATAAATTAGCTGAGCCTAAGCAAATTGACGATAAATATGATATAGGTAATGGGAAAACATTTTGCTAATCAAATGCGAAAATTATCACCATCTATGCAGTTAATTACAGAAAAACTTATCAATGATGTGTATTTCCAGGCCCAGATGGGTACTCTCTCCTTACACTCCACAATATATACTCCATCCATTCCAGGATTTAACAACAACTCTGCAGCACAATATATTCAAAATATTAACGATGAAACGATGTAACTATATCCTACATATAACTAATTAATAAATTTAAATTCTCACATACCTTCATGTATTTTTCTTTCATAACCTCATAAATTGCATTACAGGTTTCAGGTATAATTGAGCTCAGGGCTTGTTTTGAAATAATTGCGCTGTATTGTAGATCAGTGTACGATCTTCCCGTTGCCAGGTAACGTAGCGTCACTTTCAATTTCTCATCCACACTAATGCATTTTCTCATCACTGTATCTTGTTTTTTACAATTTAGGCGTTACCAAATGTAGCAAATTATTGTATAGAGTCATATTCATTCGTAAATAGTAACGAAACTCTTCAGGTTCTAACTCTTTTATCAAATTAACATGACTGTGACGTTCTCTTCTTTGTAACATTGGCCTAACCCAGCGACGACGACGCTTTCTTCGCGTAGTTTTTCCCTGACAGTAAATGTAGCAGGCGATGCCCACCAAACACAACAACGAATCGTCCATTGCTCGAAGAGTTTCAGCGCGCACTAAACATGTTCTTCGAGCAAGCTTTTACGTGAAGACGCAGGGTCGAGCATGTTTGTAGATAGTCATGCTCGGATGAAACATGCTCATCGCGCATGTACGTACATGTGTACCCACCATTAGCCTTAATCCATCCTAATGGTGCGTTCTAGGATCAATACTTGTAATGCCCTAATGAATAAAACACTAACGCATTTGCAAAATACTCGAATTGAGTGCACTATTTGATAATACGTCATTAAAACGTCTATCGTATTCCATTATTATTTTAAGCTTGCTATATTGACGTGGTGGTACCAAATTCAATGGTAAGGTTTAAAATGACTACTTTAAGACGTGGGAGTAGGGCCCCATTACCTTGCCAAAGATTACGATCCGTTTAGCTGTTTAGGCGTGACAATGTTAGAAACAGACAAAGAGACTAATACTATAAATTAGAAAGTTTGAATGTATGGATGTTTGTTACACAATCACGCAAAAACGTCTAAACGCATTTGGATGAAATTTGTAGAGGAGATGGTTTATAGCCGGGATTAACACATAGGGTTACTTTTATTCTTCGGATCTCGATAGCCTTATCCCACTTATAATAAAATTTAATTAATCAAAATTTTATATATAATCTAAGTGCTCGCAGCGGAGCTCGACTTGGCGATCTTAACCGGTCAACAAGTTGAGCAACACTTGCTGCGGTCAGGACTTGTCGTGCATACTGTTTGTATGTATCCTAGGGGAAAAAACATGAGCTATATAAAGATAAAAAAAATTGGCCAAAGATGGTAGTATATTAGACATAGAAACGCAACAGATTTTCAATTTTGAGGGTAGCTAGCAAGGCGGGCCCTAGGAAAGTGCGATGGGATACCTTGCGATGAAGGTTTATAAAGAGCTAAGTTTACTGTAGAATTCGCACTATATAGCGTGTAACAAAAAATGTGTAGTAATATTAAAGCCACACACGTAGAAGCTTGCATACAATTGGGACCTAACTACTGCGTCCCTGGAAGTAGTAAACAATTGGAGATCTGACTAACCAAGGTTTTCTAATAATCAAGCAGGTTCATCCCCGAAAAACTAAGCCAAAGACGTTATTGACCTCCAGAACGTAGGCTAGGTAAACAAGGGCCTAATGCCTGGGCTTTGGGGAGAGGGTGGCATGTAGAGTAGGGGGACGGGGGTTAATTAATCCCACGAACTCCAAGAATATAATGAAGCATGTCTGAGAGGGCTGCCAAAAAGAATCGAATAATATTTTCTTTTAAACTTGTATAATAAAATAATTAAACGGTTTAAAGTTTGATACTTTACCATGCGAATCTTGATTATAAGTATAGTCAGGTACATACGCACACCTTTCAGTATTACTAGGTATAACCCGCGGCACGTAACTCTAGCGCTGACCGTTATTGCGCAGAAGTCAAAAATTGGGTATCACAGGGGGACTAGAGGGACGAAGGACTCTTGTCTCTCTCTGTCACATCGAAGACGAGGGACTGTTGTCTCTCTCTGTCACATGTGCGCGACTGTACCCATGCGCAGCTATCCCTTCCACATTTCGCTCACCGCTAGAGTTACGTGCCGCGGGTTATAAACCTTTTTATAGACGCTGTATAAAAGAGTAGGATAAAAAAATAGAACAGTTTATTTCTGTATGTCTTACATACTTTTGCAGCTTAACGTACTACCTGTAGAGTATGTGTCAAGAATAGAAGAGTATTATATTCTTGATCTGTGTATATCGGATGGTGTGAATGACATCTGTCAAAGATGTCACTTAAATGGCGCGGTTAAATCTGTTGGTTAACTTGATGTTGTAAAGTATAAAATAAATATTATCCTAAAGGTCTAGTCGATTTTGTTTAAATAACCCCACCTACCTACTAATCATAATTAAAAATGTTTTGTGTGTTCAACACACATATTTTTTTTTTATATTACGAGTAGTTACATTTGCATATTAATATTGCTCGTCCTACTGTATTACTGACTTGAACACATGCACGCAACAAACAAACACCGAAGGTTTAGCAATTTACGCAAATTGTCCCCATAATTTGCGTAAGCCATAATGTTATACAGATATATATGTTATACAGGATATGTTGCCAATCAGGGTATTGGCAACCAAGCGTGGATCCACCGTTGTGGGCCCGATGGGCATGCCCACAACCCTAAAAGACTTGAAATATCTTAAAAGACAATGAATGCTTAATGTATTGAACGGGTGGCGCGAAGATTTGAATCCTGAACAATATGACATTTTATAAATTGTACAAAACCTACATATCGATGAAACTATAAAGGTTTTCCCGATAAAAGAAACGTAAGCTACTTTTTTAATTTGATTTGACATCGTATGATATCCTTTGTAGTTGTTTCCAGCGAAATTACAGAGCAAGAATCTTCAAAAAACAATCTTATATATTCTAGTGAAATGCGCAGTGCTTTGCCATGCACGGTTTTGTTGGTGTACCCAGTTCAAAATTCTGAACGGAACTGGACTGTCATAGGCAAGCGTGACGCTTAACACCAGGCGACCGACTTGATATTATATCGATCATGAGAGAGATCATGTTCCGACTCGTACTCTGCTGATTTTCGGGTGGCTGTGACCAGTGACCACAACCTTTTTTGTGGGCTGGATTCGCGCCTGTTGACACATATCCTTATATTACCATAAATAGACTAATTACTATAGATAACATTATAAAAAAGTGTCTCTTACCAGCTGCTTTCAGGAAACCATCGAAGTTCTCCTGTCTATCGAATTTGTATTCTTTCCCCAAGAATGCCATTTTTTTATATTTTCTGGCACCGTTTCACTAACGATCACAGTAATAATAAGTCAAAACCTTTCGGCTGTATCACTTATATTTATCACCTAATCTGATAAAATACGTCTAAATTTCGATAAGCCTGCACACAACCATCGAAAGTTTAAAATTCAATTGAAATTGTTTGTGTCATTGGTGTACTTTGTAAACGGGGATATGAATTTTGATTTTGACCGTTACAATACTTATACTTACGTTAAAATCTACTAAAGGTTTAAATTGAAATCTAAAATTTACCAGCACCCTGATCTAATGCAGCAATAGGTTATGCTATTCAACGTGGCAATATAGTGGTTAATTAGACTGGGGCAGGTGTTATTTTTAATTTAGCTTACGGTTGAGGTTATGTTTTTCTACATATTTAAAGATTTATCTTACTGATAATATAAGACTAATCTTTTTTTTGTTTTATATTAAATAACACATTTAATTTTATTGAAATACAATTATTTACAAAGATTAAAAATAAAAATTAATCTATAAGCCTATAAATTATCTTACTTATAAAATATGAATGTTTGATGGAGATTTGTATATCTCACTTGTATAACTCAATCACGCTAGAAAATCTAAACGGATTTGGATGAAATTGGGTTTGCAGATAGATGAGATGAGACGATATTTTTCACCATCAGTATCGTCATCCATTACCACGCAGAGGAAACCACAGGGCGCAGATGTCTGTATATTTCTTAGTAAAATCTGAAATGTAGCTTAAAAATTAAATAATTTTATTAATAATTTAGGTTGATTTTGATCAAGCTCTACTTTAGTTTGTAATGATCTCACCAACATGAGTCACGCGTGTGTATGTCTCACCAACCCTGAATTTTTCAGTGTACTATTTCATAATAACTGGGTTTTCGTGTTTCTCTTTCAGCCCTTATGTCGATGAAATCGTCTCATTTGTTTCAAGTACTAGCTATTTACGTACCGAATGATAATAATAGTAATGCGTGTAATGATATTGACATTGGCCATTAGCGATATAATTAGATAAAGTTTGCGATTTGCGAATTGATGAGATGTAAGTTTATTATTATTTATTATTTATTAGTTTATTACTCCAGTTCTGTTATAATTGATATTATTGTCCAGTCTTTCTGTCGATTCAATGTAATAACTCATGACAGTTTCACAACTTTAAAATTGAATCTAAAGCGTTTTGTATAATGCGCATGAAGCAAAGAATAAATAATAGTAAAACGGAAAAAAGGAGAACAGTATAGAAAACAGTAGAGTGCACAAGTGTTATTAATTAAATTTTATTTAAAAACCAATAAATAGACTTATTGACTATAAACCTCCTATTCATAAGCTTTTCATACAAATCTTAAATGAAATCTATTGTCATCTCACTTTATTGGTAAGGTTTAATAAGTTTTATTTATAACGGGTTTATATACATTTCATGTTTTTACGAATAAGGAGGAAATATATAACTTAATTTAATTACATTTAAGCCTTGTAGTATCTCTTGGCGACGCCGTCGTACTTGTCACTTGTAATAGACTGAAACAAAATGAAATAAAACTAGTTAGTATAGAATAAGTTAATCCGCTTACACTAATATTATAATGAGGAAAGATTTGTATTTTTGTATGTAACGAATAAACTTTAAAACTCCCTTCCGCCACGGAGGTGACAGAAGGGGGCGTGTGGGGCTCAGACCCCCCCCCCCCCCCCCCATGAGCAGTTCTCCGCCAAGGTGGGGCGAGACAGGGTCGCGCTGGCAGTCACCATCTCGCCCTAGCGGTAGACCCGGATTGATCTTAACCGGGCCTCAGCCCTTGTGAAGGGATGACCTTGCTCACCAAGGTCACCCCTAGACGTGTAGGGCCGTGCAAACCGGCGAAGAGTCCCCCGACTATTCGCCAGTGACCCCACTACGGAGGAGGGAGGAGACGTGCAAACCGTCTCCTCCGTTCCCCTGGTCGTGTGCGCTGGAGCGGGTCAGCTCGGACTTCATTCTCCCTGATCCGGTCCGGGGTCGCCTCCCGTCTCGCGATTTGGTGCACGTACTTTCCGAAGCATCCGTGTCCGGAGAGTACCTGCACCAATCGAAAGGTCAGCGACCCGAAAGGTCAGCGATCCGAAAGGCCGCTTCACCCACCTTACCATTAGAAAGCTACATTATTACTGAGTAACATAGGCTATATAATGTTTTCAAAAATATTAGGGATCCGTATGAAAACTTCGATAATGTAACCCAAGGTGTGAAAAAATAACAAAAACATTCCTAAATCGCGTACGCTGCGGAAACTATAGTATAGACAATAGAGCACACACACACTCACACAACATTCATAAACTATGAGCTCAATTCTTTTCTATATTTATCTCTGTCTATCGATGTATATTTTTGACGTATTGGCAATTGATACATTTTCCAAATAGACTCCAAATTGACATTGGTATTCACATTTTTGCTCGGATGATACCTATATAACGTTTCGACAAATTTACTTTTTCTATTTTTTTATTGCCATTAGTAGCCAGGAGGAGGAGGTAGGAGGCAGGAGGCTCACCTGTCGCTTATAGACAGAAGTTTGCAACACCAAGGGCGTTGTCAACGCGCTGCCGACCTCTAAATGGAACAGAAGGGGCGAGGTTGAAGGGGGAAAGGGAGGGAGTTGGGATTGGGCCTCCGGAACCTCCCACAGACCGACTGAAATGCAATAGCAAGCTATATCTTCACGTCGGTGTTATGTGGGAGAGGTACTTCCCCGGACGCGCTGGTCCTTTCGGATGTAGTAAAAAATGTGAAGTTTATGGTTTTACCTTTCTGCTGTAAGAAGTAGGTATGTAGGCAAATGAATTTTTTTTCCTTACCACAACAAGGTCGTCACCGTTGAACTCCTTCTTGAAGGTAGCGGTTCCGAGGGGGCTCGTGATCACCTGAGTAACGGTGTTGCCATCAACGGTGTAGGTGGTCTTGATCTAAAACAAATATGATGACCAATGTTCATTTATTTGTGGTAGACACGACTTAAACTATTGTATATTACGAAGTAAGTTTATGAGCGTAATATTTTAATGCAAACGTCAATTGATTATTTTAGACCATACTATACGTCGATATTTAAATTTTTGACTCATTACTATAGTTAATATACTATATTTGTGTTTCAACTTCAATTTTCGTTTTTCTAAATATATCAAATGTAGTTCTTTTAAAAAAGTTCCCTGAATGTAATTCATATGATTTTACTCAAAATAATAGAAGTTGAGTATTTGATAGATTATACCGTATTTTAGGTTAACTACTTTAGCATCAGCATAAGCGCATAGTGACTGCAATATCCAGGTAATACACGTACTATGTATGTAATGGCTGACAAAGCTAACAAATATTTGCTACACTATGTACCGCTATGTAGGCTTTAAAATCGCACGAATTACGATATTCATTACGAAAAAATAATCAAATTTTTGGTTATAATAATGCCAGTATTCATCATTGTAAATTGTTTTTCAGATGTTAAGCTATTGCAGAGCTTCTATCGCGGGCCTTGAGCGTGGAGACCGAATCCAGAATATCCGTAACGAAAATAACCTAACACCCACCACTCCGACTCCATCTATCGATGAATAGCAGAACTTTTAATGACTTTTTAAAATATCACGCTTGTCTCTTTAGTACAGCAACTCGCCTCTAGATAGCATTGGTTAAATAATTATAATTGCATGAGTTGATTTGGCATCTATCGATGAATAGCAGAACTTTTAATGACTTTATGAAATATCACGCTTGTCTCTAGTTCAGCAACTCGCCTCTAGATGGCATTGGTTAAATAATTATAATTGCATAAGTTGATAAAAACAGCTATGCAATAGCTTAACCGCGGCAATCTCCGAGTGCCACACGTCTTTTTATTTTATTTTGTTAGGAATTAAGTAATTTAGCGTACCTACAATCAAATGGGATTTTTCAGAATCAAATGTTTTTAATAACGTTGGTTATAATGGAATTTTTACTGAATATTAAAGATTTTTTGTGATCTAGCTAATACTTACCTATTAAATAATACCACCTCAACTTTTTCTAATACCTCTAGAGGCCCAGTCGTTAATTTAATATCAATCTATTTACAAATAAGTGGAAATTTACATTTTGGTGGCTCAGCGGAACTCCACTTTTAAGCAATTCTAATAAACTCTGTGATATATAATATTATCGAAAAATCTCATTTCATCAACAAATGCTCACAAAATTTCAGCCTTGGTATAGTATGATATACAGAGCGTTAACAATAGTCAACAATATTTTTAGAAAGCTTGATATCAACATTTTTGGGCTTATACTTTTTGTACGGTTGGTGGTATTTTTTATAAAAAACATAGCATTGGCTGTATTTCATTTAATGTATGTGATATGATTATAATATAGTAATCTTGAATAAGCTAGAAAACGTAGGCATTTTATAAAAGTCCAAAATGAGAGAGTTTCATAACTTGATATTTTATGTTCTTCTTTGGTTGGATTAATTTGGTTTGGTTTGCTACTTACGGGAACTTTCTCATCTCCGATAGTGTCGTCGAACTCCACTCCAGACTTGAAGGTGGTTTCCTTGTCGCCCTTGGGAGTGGATTGTGTGCTGACGTAGCTGTCTCCGTTCTTGACGATCTTTTGCGATGATTTTTCAGCTATTATAAGTGCGATCTTGTCATCGGGGAGACCTGGAATTGGCATTATATTGTTTATTAGCAAGACAGTAGTGAACTCATTATATTTTTTTTCCTTTTATGAATGGCCATGACGCGGCTGTTGTGCAAATTTCAGTGTAAATCTTCTTTGCAGTATTTCATTATATTTACAAATATATACAAGAAAATTAGAGGCGTGATTGATTTCATTAACAACATTTTTTATTATTTTAAAATTTCTACCCACAGACTCGTATTTTTTTCTCGAACGGACTAATGCAGTTTGCCTCTACCGGCATTTACAGCGTCACCGTTTATAAATTATATATTTATTTCTCAACTATTTAAATATACTACATCTTTGCATACAAGGAGTGAACATAGATTAAGCCTAACATATATATTATAAGAAAAAGTAAAATAACAAAGTGGAAAACAAAACTAAATAAGGTATTAGAGATTAGAATTCCGAGCAGACTGTCTCCGCATTATTACTTATGGGGGATCCTAATAATCTATTTATCCGCAGTTTTCCTTACTACGGATAGATATTTGACATAACGTCCATACGAATAATGTCAAATATCTATATCTAGTAGCGTAAATCGTCGATAGATAGATTGTTGACACTCATCATTATGGCCTTTAGAGATTCACGTGTACTCATTTTGTGTTCGTATACCGAACAGCATGTTTTTGAGTGATTGTTAGAATATATCCGTAGTCTTCAATATGTTCTTTATTTATTAGACGAGTTATAATTCCGAAGCGGCTTAATTAATTTTTGATTAATTATTAATTAATTAATTTAATTTAATAATAAATAAATTTAATTAACTTCCGGACCTTGATTAATTTTTAATTAGATAAGGTAAAGAAAAAAAAATGTAGGTAGAATATGTTTCATGAATTAACGTAAAATGTTGTACAATGTAGGTGAGTTATCATTTTGTAATTATTTTTTCACACCAACTGCTTAACATTGAGCTAAATGTCATACAATTCTAACCAAAAGTCCCCTTAGCCCCTAGGCCCCTTAGCCCTATACAGTTGTACCGATTCTAGTTAAGACGCGGTCGTACCCTGATAATAGTAAAAAGCAGAATCTTTAAACATCGAGTGTAACGAATCAGTTCGATAATAATCTATGAAAAAAAACTTAGGTTAGAAAAGGTACAGGCAAAAAGTAATAACCGAACAGAATTCATAAATATTACTCGCTCTCTGCAGAAAAAAATCCTAAATAGGTGCATAAAAATAAACTTTCACGTCCAAACTCTCAGAATTTTCAGCGATAACAATATATATTTTTTTAGGTATAGACATAGCCAACATATAGTACTAAAGTAGTAACCAGCAGTTTTTTCAATTGTGTTGGTATATATCGAAAAATATAAAGAAAACGTACAAAATTAACGCATTTTCGCATTACATCGTCTAATCTAACAAGCGATTTTCAACCTTACGTAAAGCATCGTAAATTATTTTAAAATTGGGGTTGGACCGCGTCTTACGGCCGTTTTCAATATTCTATCTATCCATAGTTTTCCTTACTACCGATTGAAATTTGACATAACGTCCATACAAACATTGTCAAATATATAAACCGACGATAGATAGGTTATTGAAAACGGCCGTTAGTAAATGCATGAACAATATCATTACACAATGTAACATCTCAGAATTGTAGGTACCGTACCTTCTGTTATTTCTCACTCCCCAATTATTAATCTAGAGACGACTCTCCTATTAAAAATTATATAAATATCTACATTATCTATTACTAATTATCACGAAAATTTTAATATAATATCAGTTTAGTAGATAAGCCCAAGTGAAAAATATGATAATGCCTCGACTTGGTGAGGATACTTCCGTCCGGCCGGATTTTTATGTACAGATAAAAAGCTAGCCGTGGTGATACTATGGTATGGTGGTGGTAATGGGGAAAAGTTTTATGAAATCGGTCCAGTAGTTTTTGAGTTTAAACCATACAAATCTTTCCTCTTTATAATATTATAGTAACGATAATAGAATGCATAATTAAGGTTAATGGAATAGCAGTGGCAAAACCAAGTGTTAACAGTACATTTTATTGACTTTAAACAAAATGAACTTGCTATACAAATTTCTATATTTTTCATTAGGTTCTGATAAACTTTTGGCCAAATAGTGAAGTCTCAATTTAAGATGGGCAAGTACTCCAGTATGATACCTTTTGTAAGTACGTATGTAGTTATCTAAATTAGCCAATAAAAAACCAGATGATATTAAATTGTTTTAAGACTTACCGACTGTCTTTAGCCAGGCATCAAAATTCTCGTGCTTCTGGTAGGTGTAAGTTTTTCCCAAGAAAGACATTTTTGCGCAGTTGTTTATTGACTAGGTTTAAGAACAGTCTTGTTAAATCTACTAGTGTATTACAATCATACACTCCTTTTATTAGGTTCATTTCCACTTATCTTTTTTATCAGTTATCGATGCATTAAGTGTAAATCTTTGATAAATAATTTTTATCGACCGTTTTTAGTATCCGTTTGCCATATTTGTTGGCAGACATTATGTTTGTTTAATGATTATATTATTATGAATCATATTTTAGTAATATATGATATGACTCGTCACCGTTAGTAATTAATATTCTATTATATTATTAACCGTTGATGTCATAATTTTCATGAAACATCCGTTTTACATACGGAGGTGTGTCAGCTTAGTTCGCGCCAACCAGATAGCAGTATCCACATCGCGTGTTCCCATATTATTCGATTCGATATCGGCAAAAATAATACAAATTTGAGACAAATCTTTTTTCCAAGATTTTATAAAACTTAGCACTTTGTACTCAATACTAATATATTAATAAGCCCGTATCGATACTTGGTCGAGCAAGTGCGAAGAACGAGCGGAGCGGCAATAGCTTGGGCCGGATGTTCAGCCGTTCTCCACTACAGGTTGCAATTCTCAACCGATCCTCGTAAAATTTTGTGAGCAGCAGTGCAAGTCGTTCGTCATACTTCGAAAAAACTGGCTATATCTATCTTGTGTCGATCATTGCAAGTAAGTAAAAATATTAAGCGATCGGTAGACAAATTCGATAAGCTTTTACGGTTATAACGATAACCCTAGCATGGAACTGTTAAATTAAGTTTGAGATCGTCTATTTAATCGATTTTAACGAATATAACGGGTGTATGTTATATCAGGCACTTTATTATCAAACAGATTACAAATTTAACAGGTATAATATTACACAAGAGTTAGACAGGAATAAAATTAACAATGAAAGTTATCTAGTCCTTAGCTTCGCTTTCAATCTTTCGCGTGTCGGTTGCGTAGGCTGACTGACTCTAGAGCGGCAAGACACGCGGGCTCTAGGTAAAGGGGCGGGAGCAACATGTGTGCAGCAGATGTAGTTTTGGCAGACGCAATGAATAAAGGTTTGGATGGTTAAGGGACGCGGTAACGGAAGCGCAAAAAGTTTTAAATACTGGTCGCGCGTTACAAGATTGTTTTGTCAGCTTTGAAAATCGATTGGCTTCGTTATAGCTTATCAACAGGCGACGGGAATGGGGATATTGTTTAGTTGCGTTTGATATTCCTATAATTATTATAAACGCGAAAGTTTGTATTTATGGATTCTCTTACGCTCAAATGGCGGTCACAATTTTGATGAAATTTGGCATGGAGGTAAATGGGGCGCTGAATTAACATAAAGGATAATTTGCATCAAAATCGTCATCATCCACCACCATGCTGGTGTAACCGCGGGGCGCAACTAGTATTCAATAAAAAATAGAATTCGGCCTTCCTTTGATCGTAGAAAAGCGAAATGTTGTAAAATTAAATTAATTTCATAGATTTTAGTGTCCTAAAATGAAACTAGATGGCTCGGTGAGTACCGTAAATTACGTGTAGGTATTTTTATTCATATTTGCTATGCGGGGAACATTTATTGAGTTTAAGTGCAAAGTCTAAAACTTACAGAGCCACTAGTTTTACATTCCAGATAGATGAAATCTCTAAAAATTGCAATGTTAGATATAGAGTGTAATCACTAATACGAAGCACATCGCCATGAGCGCTTCGATTCGCTAACTGACGATCTATGGAAGTCTACGCAAACAATGGATGAAAAAAAACAGTGCCACCTAATGGTCAATTGTAGAACTAAAATTGACAGCGAGTACGCCAATCACAAGCTTAATAGGTAGGCGAGATCGAGTATCGACTATAGATGACAGTTATGTTGCCAACTCATGGTAGAGGTACTGTTATGAAGTAGCTAAACCACAAGCTGATCATAAAATCTCTCTCTGAAGATCCCAGCGCTTATGAATACACGGGCCATCATGGGATATTGCCTTACTATCCATAAACACAACTTCTTATCATTTTTATTGTATGACTATGTGCGCCCCGCGGTTGCACATGCGTGGTGATGGATTATGATGATGATAAAAAGTATAATTTATGTGCTTCCTTGATAAGGTAACAAACAGAGAGACTGAGATTTATATATTTTTTCTAAAATAAAAGAATGTTACTCCGTATAACATCAGCTTTAAGCCAGTGAAAGCCCCGTTGAATCAGTCCAGCCCTTGCAGACTTTAGGAGGCACAGACAGACAATTATTTTTTTATTTAAGGCGAAATGAGTGTAGATTACGACCAAATTTTCCTGATTTGATTTCGTGAAAAATTACTTTTTCGACGCTTAAACTTAATAACCGATGTTCGAAAAAAACGTAGTGTAAATTGAATATACGTCCTTATGAAGTATTGGAGCCAATACACGATTGAGCAAGCTTGGCTCGATGGAAAAAAAGGCAACATTCCCTAAATTTTGTAATTTTTCTTACGTGCTTCGTGGGAATAAGCATTTCTATTCAATTATGCGCAAATATATTTCAATGAAAGTATCATATTCGAATTCCCAATGAAATTTACTAGTAAACTATGGACTCCTTTTCTAAGTAAAGTTTAATCATTTGATTGTACTGTTATACGGATATTTGGATTTCGGTTTTTAAAAAAAACTATTTTCACTCGCGACTTTATTTTGGTTATAGAATAGTATATAGTACATAGGATAGTACACGAGATTAATAGGAGCTCCTTAGGCAACCGCTTAAGTCAAAAGATGGGAACAGACTGACTTGAAAACCATCATTAGACATACTCTTAGCTCATAGAACTGCTGAATAGGCCAGATGGGCCGCCAGGCAAGCACTAAGGCTAACAAGGTTGGGGTATAACATCTCCCCCTTTTAGAGGAGACTTTGGGGATGATACAAAGTCTCTGTTAAATTCTAGTTCTAAGAGGAGCGATAGGGCTAATCATTTCTATTTCAGAGTCTTTCTCGAGTTCTTCATCTCGTCCGTCTTTCATGTTTATTGTTTCAGAAACGAGCTGAGGTGGTGATTTGTTTATGTTTAATTTGAGCTGAAAGGGTCGGTTGCTGCCGGATTTACATATTTTCTTAAAAATTAAGTAACCTAAAAATAGAATCAGTAAAATTAATATTACAATAATAAAAATAGAATAGTGGGTCCCATATTTCACGATATGCGGGCTCTGTGGCGTTTCGATAGCTTCTAAGTCATCCATGAGTGACCTCAATTTAACTTTATTTTCAGAATTTAGATCGTCTAAATCTATATTGTGTAAGTGAATAGGAGACACACTATTTACAACATTACTTAATTTAGTTAGGTTACAACAAGTGTCGTCGATTAGGTTAAAGTCCGGAAAATTATTGATAGGTGAGGTAATATTAAGTATATTGTATTTCGGTATTAACGTGGTACTTTTGCAGTATCCAATACAGTTCTTTGGAATACTGGGTATGCCTGTACCTAAAATATTTATTTCGTATAATTTAGAATTAAGACAGTCTATTGAGATTGTGTTGGGTTCCGATTGCACATAGATCCACTTATTGTTTGTCAATGGTTTCCAAATGTCTAGTTCTCCTAAGATGATTTTGGTTTTGCACTGTAATGGTTTTTCACTAATCACTTTTGCTAACATTTCACTTTCACAGATAGGTTTGGCTTCGGTGGAGTACACATTTTCAATGTCGCAGATGAAGTTTCCTGGGCTTTCAGATTTACAGATTTTCAGGTCGTCGATAATACAATAATATGATTTGTCTTTGGTCATTGCAATATACTTACTATCTGGTATGATTAGGCTAAAGGAGTTTGGTTCTTTAGGGTTGTAGGGTGTCGGAAGTGCTATGCTATGAAACAATGCGTATTCTCTGGTATTAACCAGCGGCACTTGTAGAACAAACATTATCTTATCATTTATATAATAACATACTAACTTAGAAATATTTAAAATAAAGTGTACAGAGTTAATATCTAAAATTACAGGCAGTTCCAGATCGCTGGGCAAATGTATATAGTTATCGGCAAGCTCTTGGTGTAACTGACTTGGTGTTATGATTGCAGGGTGCAGGATATTTAGACTACTGAACAAAATGGCGGTGGTTATATCCTCCAATTGAAATGACAAGGTAAGTATAGATGCTTCTAGAATGTTTAGTATTTCGTTAACATTAGCAAGTAATTGCAATCCGTTGGTGATTATAGTAATATTTTTAACACTCAGTGAGAGCTCGTCGATAGCTTCATTTAAGTTGGCTTCATTAACTTTTATTTTATCTAAGGTGTCATTATAGCCTGTTATTATTGATGTAGTGATTAAGATATTTTCTTTCATTAGTGAAACCAACTGTTTTTTATCATTTTGTAGTGATCTAATCGCTTCAACGTATCTCAGACCATCATTCTCATCTAGTGAACTAAAAATCTGTTTAATGATTGTTCCTACACCTCCTATCCATGCGCTACGTTTTGTTCTATTCTCTACCAGGTGCGAGATGGATGCAAATTCTCTACTCATGTCTTGGAATCGCGTTGTTAATGGTTGTAATAAATCGTGACATTCTGTGTCAATTTCGACAATATGGGTTTGTTTACACAATCGTCTCGTAATTTCTAAAGCGGTTTCAATATTTTGTATGTGTGGGCCAAAATGTGAAATGTCTATCGGTATTACAATTTTTAACTGAACATTATTGATTTTGAGGTTCCCTAAATAATCATAGTAGAGTCCTGAACTTGAGGTAATCGGCCGGATGAAATTTCGTTGAGATTGGCCTCGCGCTGAACTTGCAAATAATAATAATTATTAACGGTAAACTAAAGTAAGTTTCCTATTTTATCCTATGCTAAACCTATTTTAATGTGTTATTGACTAACATTTATTTTATTTTACAGGTTCGTCTGGATACCTACGTCATCGCGAGGTAAGTATAAGGTAAGTATTTTATTTTAATATTAAGTTTCTTAATTACAGTTACGACATCTCAGCCAGTTTCACCTGATCAAAATGGTGCGTGACATGACGTCGGTTAATAAGCAAGGTAAGTGTATTGTTACCATTTATCTTAACTACTTTATATGGTCCTTTCCAAACGGGCGAAAGTGCTTTGCGCATCCTCAAATGATTTCTCAGGTATACATAGTCGCCAGTTTTGTACTTAGCTGGACGAGTATGGGTGTCATAATAGGATTTGGAAGATTCTTTAGATGTCCTTATGACGTCCAAGGCTTTTTCTCGTGAATATTTCAATCTATTTTGAAGCATACGGACATAATCAGGATATGTTGCTCCAGGTGATTCTTCATAGATGGAATTCGGAATTATTGGTTTGCTTCCGAACATTACTTCGTAGGGTGTGAAATGGGTTGTAGAATGAACGGATGTGTTGTAAGTGAGCATTGCCGTATAGACATAGCGGGGCCAGTTTGATTGTTCTTCATTAGTATAGGATCTGAGATACTCTTTAAGAGTAGAGTGACTTCGTTCCAGCGCACCCTGGGTTTGTGGATGGTATGGAGAAGCCCAAAGGTTCTTAATTTTTAGAAATTCACAGGTTTTCCTAAAGAGGTCGGACGTAAAATTGGTTCCCTGGTCAGTGAGAATCGTTTTCGGGATGCCAAAGATAGAGATGTAATGGAGCAAGCATTCACTTGTTTCCTCTGCTATAGTGCTGCGGATCGGGTATGCGGAAGAGAATTTAGTAAGATCATCTTGTATCGTCAGAATATATTTTAATTTTGCAGGTCCCGCTTCAGGCAGAGGCCCAACAATGTCAAGAGATATTCTTTGACAAGGTTCGGTTGATGTGCTAGTGATCTGCATAGGAGCACGGTTTATTTGTCTGAGAGCTTTATTAGTTTGGCACTGTGGACATTTCTTTACGAAGGCCTCGATATCACTTCGCATGTTTTTCCAATAAAAGGATTCTTGGATTCGCTTAAGCATGCGGCTGCTGCCGAGATGTCCGGCAATTGGAATATCGTGGTTTTCCCTGAGTATTTTTGGGATTTCAGAAAGAGACGGGTATATGATTTTATCTTTATATATATGTATATTTATACCCGTGTTGTGGAAAAAGTAAAGAATCATATTATAGATCTTAATGAATTGGTGTGTATCGAAAGGGTTTTTAAAGTCAGTTATCGCGATTTCTGAAGTGACGTTTCTGTCAAGATTGACAACCAGTTCATCTCTGAGTGATTTAAGACTTTTATAGATGTCTACATATGTAGAGTTATCAAAATGGTATACTTTGAAAAAAAGGAAATAATACGTTTTGCTTTCATGTGTAAACGATGTAAAAGAATGGAGAGGTCTTTCCTTGTTTATAATTTCAGAATCATCGGGTATGTTGTCAAGAATATTTTGTACAAAAGGATTGGATTCATCAAGGTCGATGGAAGTAGGTAATATAACAACTTTACATTTGGATTTGATTATATCTCCATTATGTTCTTGAATATTTGTATTATAGGTTTTATTTTTATCTGACATTGCTTTTAGGAACGTGGGATAGTCATCGTCAGGTAAGTTTGGGAAGGCACTCGTGGATGGTGGAGAGACTTCAGCCTGAGTGTCGATGGTTGGTCGTGTTTCGGGAATACGTTTATCAAGGTCAGTATTTTCGTTTTCTACTTCTTCTCTAAGGCTGTCAGGAATGTTTGAAGGTAAGTTCGTTACAGGTGCGGGTAGGATGTCTTCATTAGGATCAAGGACCTTTGAAAACGGTAATTCAGGTTCAGGTAATGGAAGGATATCTTCGCTAGGACCGGGAGGATCTGGAGAAGGTATGTTCAGTTCGTCAGGGTTAAATGATGGTGGTGATATCAATAAGTCCATTAGGTCTTCGTCTAGTCTTCGAGGGGTGTCCCTTTCTACATTGGGGTTAAGTATCGGGCAAGAGCATCAGCGTTTGTGTTGATTTTTCCTTTCTTGTATTTAATGTCATATTCGAATTCCTCTAGCTTCAGACGCCATCGGATAAGCCGTGACCCTGGATCTTTAAATTTGAATAGCCATTCTAACGGCTTGTGGTCCGTTAGGACTGTGAAACGATGACCATACAGATAAGGTCTGAACGTTTTAGTGCCGAAAATTACGGCAAGGCACTCCTTTTCCGTAACACTATAGTTACACTCGGCTTTATTAAGGGTGCGAGACGCATATGCGATAGGGCGATCTTGTCCTATGTGACCTTGTGACAATATCGCTGATATTGCATAGTTTGAAGCGTCGCATGTTAAAAGAAAGGGTTGTGTAAAGTCTGGGTACGCCAGAATAGGGGCAGAGACGAGTTTGTTTTTCAGGGATTCAAAAGCAAGCTGTTGCTCATTTTGCCATATAAATGGGATGTCTTTCTTTAAAAGAAACGTCAAAGGTTTGGCTAGCTTTGCGAAATCGGGTATGAATCTTCTATAGTATGATACCAGACCCAAGAAAGATTTAATATCTTTTGGAGATTGAGGTATCGGAAACTCTGAGACAGCTTTGGTTTTTTCGGGGTTTGGTTTAACACCATTTTCACCAATAATATGCCCTAAATAGGCTACTTCTTTTCGTAAAAATTCACATTTTTCCGGTTGAAGTTTCAAGTTGAAATTACGGATTCTGCCGAACACGGCGTTTAAATTGTTAATATGTGAGATCAGATCACGCGAATAAATTACGATATCATCAAGATACACGAAGCATCTTGTGCCTTGGAGGCCAGAAAGACAATTATTCATAAGTCTCTGGAAGGTAGATGGGGCATTTTTTAGCCCAAATGGCATTCTATTGAACTGGTAATGTCCCTGAGGTACGGAGAAGGCTGTCTTAGGAGCATCTGCGGGAGAAATCAAGATCTGATGGAAACCGGAAGTGAGGTCTAGTGTAGTAAAATATCTGCTGTTTCCTAGTTGGTCGAGAATTTCCGATATTTGCGGAATTGGGTATGTTTCGCCGATAGTAATGTCATTCAGTTTCCGGTAATCAATTACAATTCGCCATTTACGTTGCCCTTGTGAGTCTGCTTTTTTAGGTACCACCCAAATCGGCGAACTCCAAGGGGAAGATGAGGGCTGTATTATATTCTGTTCAAGCATTTGGCCAATTTGGGTTTCCACCTCCTTTTTGTGGCATTCTGGGAATCGATATGATTTCGTGTGAACAGGAATGTCGCTACTTGTTTTAATTTGATGGTCAAGGGCAGAAGTATAGGTTAACTGGTCACCAGGTAGATGAAAAATATCTGAAAACTGTGAGCAGAGTTCTATAAGAGCATTTCTTTCCTCGTGATTCAAGTGCTCAGTTCTTAATGAATTTATAACTTCGTCGGTTCGTTTACATGTTTCTCGGATATTCAGGTTAACTGGGTATGCACTAACATGCAGAGGTTCGATGTGAAGGTTTAAATTTGTTTTTATATTTACAAAAGATTCCGAAATCTTTGATCTTAACAATACAGTTGGATATTAATAAGTTATCGGAAAGGTGTTGGTCTGTAATAATTCCTTCTTTCAGATCGGTTTTTTGAATTGAGCATTCAATGACGGCCTCAGTACGAGGTGGTATGACGTAAAAAGGTTCGGAAAAATGTAACTGGATATCGAGTTTACCTATCCTTAAGATGTCATGAGTATAATCTATTTTACAGCCATATGTGGTTAAAAAGTCTGTCCCTATAATACCGTCGTAGGGCAGATTTATGTCCCTAACGACGTGAAATTTGAATGGTATGGATTTTTTTTCATGAAGTTTTAATTTCAGTTGGAAATGACCTGTGGTCTGAGTTGGCTCATCACCTGGGTCTATGTCTTTTAATTTAATATATTCTTTCGTTAATTTCTGATTATTCTGTATGCTGGATTTCTTTATCAAACAAATGGCAGAGCCTGAATCGACCAGTAACGATAATGGGATGTCTGAGATTTGAGAGTCTAGTAAGACATGCGGTAACAACCTTTTCGTTGTGTCTATGTTTATTTCAAAGACTTTTTTACTAGTTTCTTGAGAGACGTTAGTGTCGTTTAGTGGTTTGTTCGATTTTGAATATTGGGCACTTATTTGGGGCTGATTACCCGTGTGGTCCCTGGACTTAGAATATTGGGCGCTTATTTGGGGCTGGTTACCCGAGTGGTCCCTAGAGTTAAGAGATTTGACGCTTATTTGGGGCTGGTTACCCGTGTGGTCCCTAGAGTTAAGAGATTGGGCGCTTATTTGGGACTGGTTACCCGTGTGGTCCCTGGGATTAGACAACTTGGGTGTAGTGTCGGCTTTGGTATTTTGTCTCGGGCGACACCGTGACGAGACTTCTATTCGTTTAAAGGATCAGGTGAAGAGGTATCAACTTCATCATGACCGACCTCCTCATCGGGCTGTTCACACGTAAAGTTTACACGTGTAGGCGGCCTATAAAACTGTTGGTTGTTTGTTTGGTTTTGTTGGACTCTGAAACGATTGTTATTAAATTCGCGTTTTTTGCACACAGAGATATCATGTCCTGGTGTTTTGCAATAACGGCAAAATGAATTAGGAACCCCTTGTGGTACGGGGTTAGATGGTTTTTGTGAAGTGAAAGAGGCATTGAAATTTTGTTTGGAAGGGCCGGCTTTAAATCTATTATTGTTATTATTATTACCGGGTTTTTGGTCCATTTGTGGACGCCAATTACGTAGGCCACAGCCGAAGGACTTAAAAAAAAACCGAAATGAATTTATAAAATATTTAATATAAAAGATAAAATGTTACAATAGTATTCTAATTACTAAAATTACGTCTAAGCTCGGACGAAGTAGGTACCGAAGTGAAGGTGTCGGAATCGGGGCCACCGGCGACACGAGGCAAGAACTGCTGCATCTGCATTCGCGCGGTCACGTACGCCACTCGATTGACGTCAATGGCAATTTCCGTAGAAACTGCATAGGCAGGCAAAACGCGTGGATGTAGGGCGCGTAACACCTCCCCCCTCAGATCAGCAACTATTTGAGCACTTTGAGCGAAAATGTTGCTGATTTTGAGCATTGTCCTTGCAGTTTCTCGGGATCTTCATAGATGTGGTCTTCAGATGGTGTCTTGGTTTCGGATGAAGATTTCTTTTCATTTGGTTTTCTGCATGGATTGTATCTTCGTATTATGATTACGGATATGAGCAATGTTGCGCCGGATATTAATCCGTAAAATGGTATCGTTGTATGATACAGTGTGCTATCTGTATGGGTTATTTCAACTGGATGCTGCATCAGGATCTTGTCTTCGATAGAATGTAGTCCTTTTAGGTTAATAGAGTTGAGTTTTATGTGAGGAATTTCTATGCTTGAGTTAATGTTGTAGCTAGTATGTGGTATTTCGGTTATAAGCAGTGGTTGTCCTTTGATTCGATCGTTAATATTTGTGATCGTGAATTCCTTTGTACGTATGTAGCATTTTTGAGGTATAGTGACGAGGTAGCTTCCATGTAAAGTGATGAACTCTTGTCGTCCACATTGTAGTTCTGTCTTCGTTGGAGTCGGGAAGATGAGCGTATAGTGCTGGTCATCTAGCTGCTCCATTGCTTCCTTGTCTAGGGTTACTTTGGTAGGCCGGCATGATTGTTCCAGGGATTGGTGGCTGATTATGTGCTGGATGCAGTCTGGGTGTTCTCGTGGCAGGTTATAAGCGTTTTCTTCGCACAGGTACTGATGGTTGACCTTCGGGCATTCTGCCGCTATGTACATGAAAATTTTGCCATTGGTTGCCAGGAACGGGTAAGGAGGGATGAAAGTTTGTGAGTTTTTATTAGGTACTAACGATACTTTATAAAAATCAAATGTGCTCGGAGATGTGATAGGAACTTTGAAAATAATTACTATTTTACTACCTGCATAATAATATCCTGATTTAATGATGCTGTAATATTCTCTAAGATCCGCATCTAGGATCTGATTTTGATCATATACTAGCCTAAGTTTACTTATCATATTCCTTAAAGTTTCTATACTTAACATGCTATGATGAGTGCTCGATGCACGTATAAAAGCTAGTATATCTTCTATCCTATTTAATTCTACATATAAATCATCTACGTTTTCACTAATTATTACAAGTAGCTGAGCAAACTTCGCGTATTTGAGGAGACTGGTATCAGCATGCGCGTTCTTATCTAATATTAATTGCAAACTATTATTGATTTGCGCTTGGTTTTCTGCTATATTCGTAAGTAGGTTAGAGTGTTGAGTCATCCATTCCTTATTAAGACTCATTTGCTCGTTTAATTCGGATACTAACTTATGATCGTTACTTACTAGGATTTTAATTGCTCTGTTGTACTTTTCAGCATCGGTATAATCTAAATTGCCAGTAATGCTTTTGACGAAAGATCCTAGACCGTCTATGAGACCTCTTTTATTTCTGATATTAGTTGGTTCTAACGTTGTACGTAAATTGGCGTTAAAATAACGTTGGCTTCTTTGGAAATGTAGACTAAAACCCTCAAAAACAAATAAAACACAATTTCTTAACTATTCCAAAATGTTTAGAAAAATAATAAAGCTTACAAAACGTGCTCAAAACAACTACAAAATTAAAACTTCCGATAATAAATCAAAAACAGCCTGGCAAATTATCAACAAAACTAGATTAAATTTACCAAAAGAAACTACTACTAGAATTAAACTGGGAAATGATAGTATTACTGACCCTAATGATATCGCTAATGCATTCAACAATTTTTTTGTAGATAAAATCAAACCGATTACTGGCGCTGGCAAGAAGGTAGCCGCACACATTAAACACTCCAAAGACTCTATGTTTATGAAGCCAAGCCTACCTAATGATATTGAGACAATTATTAAAGACTTAAAAAACACGAATAGTGTTGGGAACGATGACATTTCGACAAAAGTAATAAAGTCTGTAAATCAATATATAAGTTCCCCTCTGAGCTACATCATAAACTTAACAATTACGACAGGTATTTTTCCAACATCCCTTAAAACTTCCATAGTAAAACCTTTATTCAAAAAAGAAAACAAAGAATTACTGGAAAATTACAGGCCTATTGCATTAATTCCAATATTTTCAAAAATTTTTGAAAAATATTTATATCAGAAAATCAACAATTATCTTGAAAAAAACAATATACTTTGTAGGGAACAAAAAGGATTTCGAAGTAACAAAACTATAAATATGGCCATTTATGAGTTCATTAAAACAGTTCTGTTGCATGTAGACAAAACCTCTCCCATATGTGCTGTGTTCTATGATATGACACAAGCCTTTGACTACGTAGATCATAAAATTTTAAGTAATAAACTAGAAGCCTATGGAATTAGAGGAAATATATTAGCTTTGATTGAGTCGTATTTGTCCATGAGAAAGCAAGTGACACAAATTACAAAAATAAACGTTCAAACAAAATATGAAGAGTCTTTCACTTCTATGGAGCGCTATGTGGCCTACGGGGTCCCACAGGGAAGTGTCCTAGGACCTCTCCTATTTATTATATACATAAACGATTTACCAAGGGCAACTACTCAACCGATGACACTGTTCGCGGATGATAGCACTGTAACTATAGCTTGTAAGAATATTGACTTATATAAAACTGACATAAACAATTCCGTGACATCTATCATTTCATGGCTTGACAATAATAATTTAAAGATAAATCTTAATAAAACGAATATAATGCACTTTAGTCAAAGATCAAATAACCCATCTGACATTAACTTAATTTATGCAAATAATACAATTAATCAAGTCGACATTGCAAAATTTCTAGGTGTAATAATTGACAAAAAATTGAATTGGAAACATCACATCGAAGAACTTTGTAAAAAAGTCAGTAGTTTATCCTACGTTCTATATAAACTTGCTGCTACTTTAAATATAGATGCTCTGCTGTCCGCTTAGTATGGTTTAATTGATTCTGCTCTCAGATACGGAATTATCTTCTGGGGTAACTCTACCGAAAGAGAAACTATCTTTAAAATGCAAAAACGTTGTATTAGGGCCATGTTTGGACTTCAGACGTCTGATAGCTGTAATATCTATTTTAAGAAGCATAACATTCTTACACTTCCGTCACTATACCTACTGGAAATAGCTTTATTTGTTAAGAACAACTCTGAACTATTTCCTAAATTGTCAGATAAAGCTATAAGAAATCGGCGTGACAGTAAGAGACTAGCCTCACAATTAGCAAAAACAGCGCTTATGCGCAAAAGTGTAGTCTGCATGGCACCCACTATTTTTAATAAAATACCTAAGTGCTACAAAGAATTAGAGACTAATCTATTTAAGAAAAGATTTAAAAAGTTTCTAATAGAAAAATGTTACTATAGTATTAATGACTTCCTTAATGACAAATTCTAATCACCTTGACATATGTTATCATTATTATAATTGAGTCAGAAATCAGAAATGAATTCATGCCTAATAAATTAGGGATGAATTCATTTTGACACACTTAATTATCTTATTTCAAGAATGAGGGAATATTTGTTTGACATATTATTAATTTAGTTAAGTACCTACTATATTGCTATGATAATTATTTAATTTAATATAATATTGACAATGGCAGCTCCATCTCTCAACTTTGTACGCCTACATAGGCAAAACATAATGGACTTTTAACTTTATTACCAACAATGTGCATGCTTATGTATAATACTTATGTTTTGTGCAATAAATGAATCTGAATCTGAATCTGAATCTGAATCTGAGCACTGCTCCGATTGCCAAGTTAGACGCGTCGGTAGTTAAGATGAACTCTTTATTAAAGTCTGGGTATTGTAGGATTGGGTCGTTCGTCAGTAAGGTCTTGCATTTTTCAAAACAGTCAGTATATTCAGAGTCGAAAGTTATTTTGTGGGATTTTTTCAGACACTTAGTCATAGGCTTAGTAATGCGGGCAAAGTCGGGTATAAATTTCCTATAATATCCTAGAAGTCCTAAAAATTGTTTAATTTGTTTCGGTGTTTTTGGCAAAGGATATTTTTCGATGGCTTCAATTTTATCAGGATTAGGTTTAATACCCTCTCTACTGATAATTTGTCCTAAATAGGTGGTTTCCAATTTCAAAAACTCTGACTTGTCCATCTGAATTTTGAAATTGGACTCGCGCAATCTTTGAAACACTTTTTCCAAATTTACTACGTGCTCCTGCAGGGATGTACTAAAGACGATGATGTCATCTAGGTACACTAAGCATATCTCATTTTGTAATCCCTTGAGCACATTGTCCATGACACGTTGGAAAGTTGAGGGGCTGTTTTTTAACCCCATAGGCATTCTTAGAAATTCGAAATGCCCATGCTCTACGTTGAAAGCAGTTTTGGGTACGTCCTCTGGGTGCATTTCGACTTGGTAAAACCCTGATGCCAAATCAAGGGTTGTGAAGTATTGGCAGCGACCTAACTTGTCAAGGACATCCGAAATATTCGGGATGGGATATTTATCATCGATGGTTTTTTCATTGACTTTTCTGAAATCTACCACTAGCCTCCATTTTTGTTTCCCGGATGCATCTACTTTCTTTGGAACCACCCATATAGGTGAGCTCCAGGCGGAGTCTGATGGTCTGATTATGCCCTGTTCCAACATTTTAGTGATTTGATCCCTAACTTCCTGGCGGTGTACATACGGGTAGCGGTAGCTTTTTGTATATACTGGTTGTTCGTCAGTTGTCTTAATGTGGTGCTTAATCTTATTAGTAAATGTCAAGGGCTCTCCTTCAATGTAAAATACGTCAGCGTATCGTGTGCATAAGGTCTCTAAATTAATTTTTTCCTCAGTATTCAGGTGGTCAGTACGTAGTCGAGATAGTACGTCACTAACACGCTGTGACCGTGGTAACACATTCGTGAATAATGCAATTACACATTACTTGCTCACATATATACACGTCACCATCGGGGTTAAAGATCGGTACTTGTACTAACTTAGTCGAATTAGCGGGAATAATTTCCTCTAGAGTAGCTCTTCGACACGTGTAGCGGGAAAGCGGTATCACGGCATGATCTGTCACTAAGATATTACGCTTGAGATCAATTTGAATTCCGTCTAATAAATCTAGGCCCAACAATCCGTCAAAGTGATTGTGAAATTTGTAGACGAAAAGTTTAATTTCTTTTTGTTCGTTAAACTCTGTAAAATTGGGTATTGTAATTGAATGCTCGTGAGTGCTCGTTACTCGAGAGTTAGTTACCTCAAAGGGGTCAAAATTTAAAGGCACATGTGAAAAAAATTTTTGCACGGCCTCGGGGCTAATAAATGACTGATTTGCCCCAGTATCTACAAGAAATTTAAGCGGGGGTTGAGATATTTGAATGTAACGTAACTCCTTTTTTGAGTGTAGGTTAAGTTCTATCTTAACTCGGGGTTGGTACGGCCCTTGTAAAAATCCGAGTGATATTGGTCGTGGCTAGTAGAAGGTTGGGGAGCTTCTATAGCATTTGTGACGTCATAATGCGGTACGTCCTCAGAGTTATACGCGGCGTAATATTCAGGTTCAGCTTGGTTATTCTCATAGTAACCGCTGTAGTCATAAGGGTAGTCAGTTGAGTCATCGTTATGGTCAGCGTAGTAATAAGTCTCGGTATTATCGGCGGTCTCATTAAAATTCATCTCGTGCGATTTAAAGTAGTTTGATGGTGGCGGATTTCCGAATTTACGCCAATCATGTCCTGACATCGTAGCTGGCAGTGGTTTAGACACAAAATGGCTAACACCACTCATAGGTTTCGGTCCAGCATTTTGTGGCAAATTACGCGGCGCGGGTATTCTAAACGCGTTTTGAGGGTTATAATTAGGCGGGGGTGCGCGAAACATTTGTTGAGTACGAGTAGGCATACGCGGCTGATTAAAATTGAAACCAGGTGGACGAAAAGCAGGTTGATGAAAAGCGACCTGCTGTTGTGGTTGATGCTGCTGCATCGGCATCGGCCTCGGCCAGCTAGATTGGGGTTGTACAATATCAAATGGTTTAGGCACATTAAAAGGATTAATAGAAGGAAATTTCTGCATTACGGCTGTCTGCTGCTGCAACTGCGGGGGTCTCCTATCAACGTATTCGTTGCGCTGTTGCATGTACATGATATTTAATTCTTCCTGTACAAATTCCAGAGCCTTTTCTATAGTAGCGGGTCTCATACAGCGAATGCGGGACCCAAGAGGTTCCTTGAGGCCTCGTACAAAAGATTGTAAAGTTAATTTTCGATATAAATCGCGTTTAGCTTCGATGGTAGTAATGACAGCTTCGTGCAACGTAACATATGTCATTATGGTACTAAAAAGGTTCTGGCATTTGTCATAAAATTCAATAGGCGTGCTACTTCCTTGTTTAAGTAATGAGAGGTCATTATATAGAGCGGTCTCGTCTCTTTGATCGGAAAAATTATTTATTAAGGAATTACGAATGTCCTGCCAGGATTCAGGGATTCCGTTTGAATTAATCGTCCTAGCAGCATTACCAGTAATTTTGTTCAAGATGCCGTTTATTACACATAAATTACTCAAGGCAGCGCCTTCTTCCGCTTTAACATATGCGATCACTATTTGGTCGCATATCCGAATAAATCGCGTAAGTACATTCGGGTTGCCGTCAAACTCCGGCACTGGGCGTAAGGCCTTAAAAATAGTGTCTGGGTCCATGTTTTCTACGTTACTATTAACACTAGATAACCTATCTAAATTTATCTCTGATTCTAGATTCTATCTAGATTCTATCTAGATATCTATATTCCTATTTAAATCTATGTCCTTATTCCTACTAATCTGTCTAGAGGAGACAGATTGTCCTACGTTTTTCCTGGGATGAAAAATCTTGAAGGGAAAGATTATCAAGGAAGCAACACAAGACAAAAAATTTCACTGCACTTACAATTTCATTTCTCGCTGGTCCACTGAAGTTTGAGTGTAGTCCTCGGCCACGGTCCCACCAAAGTTCGGAATCTAGACAAGGCACTTGATAGTGCGAGCAGCTTTTTCGCAGGATCACAGGATATCGATGCTAGATGTCCTTATTCTCTCGCACGCGTGCTTCTAGAATCCTACCGACTGCGCCAATTACGTAGGCCACAGCCGAAGGACTTAAAAAAAAAACGAAATGAATTTATAAAATATTTAATATAAAAGATAAAATGTTACAATAGTATTCTAATTACGTCTAAGCTCGGACGAAGTAGGTACCGAAGTGAAGGTGTCGGAATCGGGGCCACCGGCGACACGAGGCAAGAACTGCTGCATCTGCATCTGCAGTCGCGCGGTCACGTACGCCACTCGATTGACGTCAATGGCAATTTCCGTAGAAACTGCATAGGCAGGCAAAACGCGTGGATGTAGGGCGCGTAACACGCCTGTACAGCGTCTGCTGTATGCGTTCTTCTGAAATAGCGTAATTAATTGCTTCGTTTAATGTCTTCGGGGATCTACACCTCACAATATTAGAAATTCGGGGATGAAGTCCCATGACAAAATGATGAAGGGCAAGGTCCTCCATGGCTGCAGTACGACCAGGCAATTCTTTGGCTTTAGTGTTAGATAAGGATATTTCAGTTAATATTTGTGAGAGGTAGTTCTCCATACGGAGTGAATATTGGCTTACATTATCTTGAGGCCCTTGTTTGCTTTCCTGAAGATCGGCAAGAAGATGCGAATAATGTTTTCGCTCACTGAATTGTGTTTTAAGGAAGTCTTTTAATTGTTCCCAGGTTGTAAAGTCTTTAATGGAACATGCTACCTCTGCTTTGCCATTCAATTGGCTAAGGATGAATTTAAATAATATAGGCTTCTGAATTTCCGATGCAAGTTCAAAAGCATTGTCGCAATTCACAAGAAATGAGTTGAGAGTTTCCCTGCTACCATCATAAGATTTTATAAATTTGAACAAGATATTTAGTTCTAGTTCAGCCATTGCGAGAGCTGCGGCGGCTTTCCTAGTAATTCGAGGTGAACCAAGAGGTGATTTTACTACCGTATCACTTGTAACCTGTTCAGTTCCGGGAATCTCAACTGATAATTTGGTTTCTTCAACTTTCGGCACTTTTGGCATAATTATATATCCAGTATAAAATTAATAGAACAAGTCACAAGTAACAGACATCAAGTTAAAATAACAAAATTAAAATAGTAATATTAAATTACTAAAGGAACCCTAATATATCGACTAAGTCAAAACAATAACCAAAGACTTACAGTATGAGCAGTGCGTGGGCGACCGATAAGAGCACGACGGCGGCCGGACACATTACGAGATAAGGCGAGTCGCAGCTTACGACCTTCAATCGGATCTTGAGTTATTATTGTTGATGAATTGGATGCTTGATTTTATTTCAGGTGCAGGATACCACGGTGAACGTTAATTACGAAGCAGGTTAGCAGTACGGTAAGTGTCTTCAATTTCTTTTCTTCAGGTCGGGACACTTTTCACGCAGCCGAAGGTAAGTAGTTGCAGTTCGGGTTGCAGTTATTTTTTTCGTTGCAGGATAGACAGATCCTTTCCAGGATCCGACAGGATATAGCAGGACTTCCGTGACGACGTGTCAAGGATTTCACGGTGAGTATACATTTATAGTTATTTTGTACACTAACACAATGTTTATATAATAGCACTAATTAATTTATTTGTTTCAGGATTGGGATCCAGAGCGAGTCTGCAGAGCGGCGCCCAGGCACTGGAGATTTCGGATCCGACCGCTGCCACCAAAATGTTATACGGATATTTGGATTTCGGTTTTTAAAAAAAACTATTTTCACTCGCGACTTTATTTTGGTTATAGAATAGTATATAGTACATAGGATAGTTACACGAGATTAATAGGAGCTCCTTAGGCAACCGCTTAAGTCAAAAGATGGGAACAGACTGACTTGAAAACCATCATTAGACATACTCTTAGCTCATAGAACTGCTGAATAGGCCAGATGGGCCGCCAGGCAAGCACTAAGGCTAACAAGGTTGGGGTATAACAGTACGAAATAAATATAAAAAGAAATAGCACTCAATTGCATCTTCGCATTACATAGTCCAATCTAATAAGCAATACTCAACCATATGTAAAGCATCGTAAATTGTTTTAAAATTGGGATTGGTCCCCGTCTTAAGTACCTAATATACTTTCATAATTATGCATTCAGTTAAAAACTGTTAATTTGGAATTACAGACACTTACGTACTTATATAGATTTTTAACCCCCTTCTTGGCGACAACAAACTTTATTATTTTAGAAAGAAACATTACTCATATTCAGACGGGGTTCGAACCCGCGCTTTCAGACAATCCTGTCACACGCCATGACCACTAGGCCACCGACCCGTCCCAGCATCGAATTTACTCTCGTCGAGGACGGAGCGTGTTGACGCCTGATAATTTACGAAGAGCTATTCAATGTGTATCTTACCCGCAATGTTTTTTATTCAGAAGGTCACCTGAGTGTTTTTTCATTTACCCTCAACTTCTAGCATGTTGTGGCGAACTATTGCTTCGCGTAAAATATTAAAAATATATTATAAAAAACCAATAAATAAGTCCTAATACATGCTCGGGAGTGTTCATTGGATCCCCTGCGAGATCACACAGAGCGACATCTATATAATAGCTTGACAAGCTTCACTCACGTCACTCTAGGATTGCATAAAATCTTAGAATTGCGACATTTTAGTCATAGAAGCCATCTAAAAAGAAGTCTAAGTCTAAGTAGAAATGAAATGTAGGTTAAAATGATAGTCACTAGGGTTTCTTTTTTATACTATTTGATTTTCTTTTTATTTAATCACCGATCATATTCTAAGTTTTTAAACAACATGTATACATAAGGTGCGTTCGCTTAGCTTTAAGGGCATTCGTGGCGCTGATTCATTGATGGCTCTTTTGTTAAAGCGTTCGTAAAGCTCAAAAACGTTATTTTTGCCCATTTCGCCACTTTTGGCCTTTTGCCCACATCCTACTAGATATAGTCTGATTAATCTATGACTCGAACGCTCAACTGAGAATAAGACCTAAAATCGCATGATTATGCTGTAAAAGATATAGTTGTCAAAAACGATCACAAACAACCACACTCTCGACGTGGGTCAAAAATTTCACTTTTTGGTGTCAAAAATAACTCTTTTTACATTTCCGAACGCTGAACAAAAAGATACATAAACGACGTTTTCCCCCACAGATTCCCAATTCGAACGCCCGCCGTTTTGAGCGTTTTTAGCGTTATTTTCGCAAACAGGGGTCTATTCGAACGCACTAATATCATGTACATACGAACACTGGCAGAATTGTGACAATCGAGTCACAGAAGAAAAGAATCGCAATCGTTGCATAACTTCTTATTCCTATTTATTTATTATCTATATTTATGACAGTTTTGTTGGCTATGAATATGGTAGAGAAAAAAATATAACAATGAACTTCTCCCTGTGGTTTACTTCAGGTCTAGGAGTCTCCCACCCAGGGGCAGAACTTAGGTAGGTTCTGGAGCTGTCCCTCATTGATTTTACATTGAAGGGTGATAATGTTATGAAGTACTAGTATATAGCGCTACTGTGCTTATCTGTTGGAGAAACAGTCTTGACGATAAGTACATGACTATTATTTTATTCAGATCGGTACAGTCACCTTAAGAAGTGCAGTAGCACGCTAATGTTCCTCTGTAACTATGCAACCGTCTAAAATATAAGTAATGACAATAAACACACCCTAATATTAATTTATATTTATAAATAAAAAATAAGTTAACATGACTCCCAAAATATTACGAAATTTTCGATCTCCTACTTAATACCCTAATATTCACTTGATCGTGTGAACATTAAGATGGTCCCTCACCTGGAGCATTCACTTAGTTTGAAATGTAACATTTTCAGTTTGATTTTAAGCAGTGCAATACTGCCTCCCTGACTTGACGAGCATTCAGTTGTAATGTTGTATGTTGTGTTACAAGTTGTATCATAACATAATACATCTACATATTGTATCATCACTTGCACAATCTTGGCACGAGGCACGCGCACAGGCTCATTACTCCCAAGCATACACTCGCCAAATCCGGCAAGTGTACGAAAATTACTGGTGCGAAGGTGTTCAACGCCCTTCCCGAACCAATACGAACAGCTCAAACTCTTCGTGCTTTTAAAAATAAACTGAGAAGTTTTCTGACTGACATAGCACCGTACAGCGTCGAGGAGTTCATTCCAAAAATGATTTAATAACAGAATGGAACTTATGAATATTCTTCGATATTCTTGACATGAAATCTTATTACTTTTGTATTTATAACTTTAACTACTATTGATAATTATATTTTATTATGAAAACTAACGTATTATGAAAAGTAACGATTGCGTCTCGACTTGCACCGTGCGAGGCGAGACGCAATCGCGAGCGTTCTGCACTCTCCTTGAAAAAGACCACCGGATGTGGTTGAAACTATAGTCGGAAAGATCTGACTTTTTTACGTGAGTAAATCCCGTTTTTCACATTAAATATATAATTATATTTTTTTAAGTAGGCTAATAATAACAATAATTTATTATAGCATATTATTATTATGAGTGCATAGCAATAATGTGAATAGTATAATTTATGACGTGTAATTCTCTAAAATATCATTGATATTTTGAGAATTGATATTATATCAATATCAATATCAATATCAATATCAATACATCAATGTGCGCACTGTAATGCTCGGCGCTTTTCCCTCACCAACTTTTTTTTATATACTGTTTCAGGACTATAAGCAGATTGGTTGGGCGGTGGAGACATTGTGAGGGGTCTCCCCAGCGGGAGGCACTCCTATTTTACCATCGAGCATGTAAAGTCTGGTTATCGTGGCGTTTGAGGCGTTTACTGTAGGTACTTGAAATTTTTTTTAATTCGGCAGCCAAGTCATTCGGGTGGTTGTCAAGTCGATTTGTATAGTTGATGGAAGCCTGCTGGATCTCTTCCTTTACTGTTTTGGTTTCCAGAGCTTCATGGATTTCAGAGCTAGTGAGAAACCATGGAGCATTTGATAAGGTACGCAGTATCCCATTTTGCAGTCTCTGTATAATGGTTACATTGGAGTTACGAGCGCTTCCCTAGAGTTGGATCCCATACATCCACACAGGTTTGAGAATCATTTTGTGGATTAGGAGCTTGTTGTCACCGAAAGTTTAGAGTTACGTGCAATAAGCCAGTACATGGTCCGGAACCGTATGTTTATATCATCACGCTTCATTTTAATATGATTTTTCCATGTCAGCATTCTGTCCAGGTGTATTCCAAGGGACTTGACTGAGTCACTTTGGGGCAGAGTATTGTTTCCTAGTTGCACGGGTGAACAGTTTCCTTTTCTAAGTGTGAAAGTTATGTGAGTTGATTTAGAAGGACTTGCTTTGATCCGCCACTTCTGCAGCCAGTCATCTACTTTGTTATGGCTTTCTTGTAACATATTTGAAGCAGATTGTGGATCTGTGCTGCTTGTTAATAGTGCAGTGTCATCAGCAAATGTAGCGTTCATTACTTGTGCTGACTGAGGGAGGTCTGCATTGTACAAGGTGTACAGGATTGGGCCAAGAACGGAGCCTTGGGGCACTCCGGCCAAGATCTCGTGGATTTCTGATCAGTCTCCACTTTCTCGTACTTGAAACATGCGATTTGACAGGTAGGAATTCATCAATGTATAGTAGGTATGTGGTAGCAAGGTTTTTACTTTAGAGAGGAGGCCTTTGTATCATACTTTGTCAAACGCCTGCTGGATGTCGAAAAACACAGCGGAGCAGTACTCTTAAGCTTCAAGGGAATGCCGTATTTTATCAAAAACCCGGTGAACCTGCTCGATGGTTGAGTGGTGTTTTCTGAACCCAAATTGGCCTTTGGGGATGGCGTCATTTTCATCCAATAGTGGCAGTATTCTGTTCAGGAGAATACTTTCAAACACTTTAGACAGGACAGGAAGAAGACTTATCGGTCTGTATGATGTGACATGATCTGGAGGTTTTCCTGGCTTATGTATCATGGAGATGATGGATACTTTCATAGTTGGGAACCCTGAGAATACCATTGAAGAGTGTTGTAATGTATACTAAAGCTTTCCTGGGAAGATGCATAAGTACTTCTTTAGTAATTAGGTCGAAGCCGGGGGTTTTGTTTTTCTTCATTCTTTTTATGGTCCATGATAGCTCTTGCACTGTTGCTGGTCTTGGTGGAAGTGATAGTCGGTGGTCGTCTACTTCCCTCCCTCACCAACGTAATTTTCGAATCTGTAACATTACAGTTTGCGCACTGGAATGCTCGGTTCTCCTCCCTCACTGATATATTTCTGGACTCTGTAACGTTCATAACAGGCGAATGCTCGAAGTAAGGGAGCACCTATAAAAGTGCATCATCTTATAACGTAGGTAAGAACAGGAGAACGTCGGGCAGGTCAGTTAGTATTTAATTAATAAGATATTATCAGCCGTATTTATAAACAAGTAATTACTTGTTGCTAAGTAATTTCTCAATGAAGTTAGCACCCGACAATATAATGCTTCAACATAAAATCTTATTCTATAGTCGACCATTATTTAGTTTACTAAAGTAAATGACCCATAACCCTAAATATATTAGATGTAGCTTTTCACACTTGTATTAGGTTGTTATCATGGGATTTAAATTTTTAGAGCATAATAGGTGCTTTATAGTGACATCAGGACTAGTGCGAATCTCATGTTTTACAACTTCACTTTTGCAATAAGAACGAAAAATTTACGTGTTATCATTGCAAAGGAAATGATGACTAAGTATACTCGGCTAAGAATTATAGCCTTTGATAGGCAAATTCTAGTCAATAGAATTAAAATCGTTGCTTAAGTAATTACCTTCCTTAAGTAATTACTCTCCTTAAGTAATTACTTTCCTTAAGTAATTACTTTCCTTAAGTAATTACTTTTACTTGTCTATAAATACGGCAGTAAATAGAGTGACTGAGTATAAAAATAGCTCCAGATTCAGAAAGAGTTTGTTCCTTTTTCTTTAATCGGATGTCGTAAGAAATGATTATGTGAACATATGCGTCGAATGAACGGCATGCCACACGCACGTGTGAGGAAACAACGGGGCTCTTCATCGTCATTATGCCATCCACAAATTCTGAAAGGCGCCGGGTACCCTTCTAACGATAGCATTCCCAAAAAGGCATCAAAACCGAAGCCTTTGCACGTAGAGATGTTGTCTTTTGAGTTGCGTCCTTCTTGTGTCAAAACAAATTCTGCTCACCGATAAGTACTCGTAGCACTTATGAACGGCACTGTACTTGGGTAGCTACCTATTTACTAATGTGTTAACTTTACCGTTGTTTGATGTGTGGTGTAATCTACCGAGATTACTGTTAAAACGCTTATCTTTTTATCGGTATTTTGACCTACTTAACGTAATAGGGTTTGGATTTCTTTGATGTGTTATTCAGGAGCGCTATATAGAGCTGACAAATACAAATTATATAACATCATGTATTACGTTACATCATCATCATCATTATCAGCCGGAAGGCGTCCACTGCTGAACATGCTGGTTTTCAGGCTCTGAGGTATTGGGGACGAAAAGATGGATCGAAGCTTCCCGAACGCTGCCCATCCGAGCTGGATTCTGCGTGCGACCTCCTTGTTGAAGTTGGACCTACCTAATTGGACAGCCTGTCCCAGGTAGACGTACATAGATAACGTTACATAGATATAACCAAATAGGAGGCGTTCTGACCACGTCGGTCGACTGTGGGTAGACTGTGCGTATATCTATGTAACGTAATACAACACAACGAACGCAAAACTGGCGCGTGAACGCGTGACCGGTCTCTGTCTGATAACTCCCTGATATACATATACAACCAAGACGCATGTCAAAAAATGTATATGTAAAAAAATATTTGACCTGTCCGGGGATCGAACCCAGCACCAGCGGTTCAGAAGGCAGAGTTGCTACCAACTGTCCTGAGGTTTTTTTAATCTAGAGGTTCTTAAAAAGTTGCGATACCAAAAAGATCGTGTTCAATAGTACAAATAAATGAATGTACTTATTGCTTGCTCATTTCATGCAACTTCGTATTTAAATAGATAATTTCAACTTGCACGTGTTTAATAAATAAAACATTCACTTATACATAACTTTTGTTTTCTTTGTAATAAAGAAAACTAAAAATGCCCCATTTTGTACGTGGCTTAAACGCTATCTGCGAAAAGCCAAAAAGAAAGAGAAACCTCATTCTTTTAGTCTATGGCCGACCGCCATTATTAGATAGATGCGCGCGCATAGGAAAACTGGTTAATTTTTCCCGCTACTAAATTAAATGATTTTTAGTATTATTTTCTTCACAAGTGTGTTTAAAAACATCGTATGATATACATGTGTATTGATGGTTACCGTCCATGGCTCTCTTAAGAACCTAACGGCTCGGGTCTCAATGGCGCCTCAGCGGTAATTACCAATATTACACACTTGTACCACGATACTCGTTTATGTTGTACCATTCCCACTCTAAAAAGCTTATTCTATGCACTGAAAACAGTGTATAAAAATTTTGGTGTTTGAATTTAGAACACATCAATATATTCGATCGACCCTACCAAGAAATAATAAGTCAGGAACAGTAACTGCGTTAAAAAAATGACCCAACAAAAGTCGTGTTCAAATAGGCGGGGCTTAAAAGTCGTGAAGAAAACTAAAAATGCCCCATTTTGTACGTGGCTTAAACGCTATCTGCGAAAAGCCAAAAAGAAAGAGAAACCTCATTCTTTTAGTCTATGGCCGACCGCCATTATTAGATAGATGCGCGCGCATAGGAAAACTGGTTAATTTTTCCCGCTACTAAATTAAATGATTTTTAGTATTATTTTCTTCACAAGTGTGTTTAAAAACATCGTATGATACACATGTGTATTGATGGTTACCGTCCATGGCTCTCTTAAGAACCTAACGGCTCGGGTCTCAATGGCGCCTCAGCGGTAATTACCAATATTACACACTTGTACCACGATACTCGTTTATGTTGTACCATTCCCACTCTAAAAAGCTTATTCTATGCACTGAAAACAGTGTATAAAAATTTTGGTGTTTGAATTTAGAACACACCAATATATTCGATCGACCCTACCAAGAAATAATAAGTCAGGAACAGTAACTGCGTTAAAAAAATGACCCAACAAAAGTCGTGTTCAAATAGGCGGGGCTTAAAAGTCGTGTTCAGTACGTCATCAGTCGGACATTTTTCTTGCGAGCACACGTCAAATCTTCACGTACAATTTCATTTTTATTATTGTGAACTACGGCTGTGAATCATCATTCCAGCATGTGTAGTGAAGTGGTGCAGGAGCAATACACGATTAAAATGTTCAGGAATCACTTATCACTAGTAAGTAGTATCAAAATTATAATTGTATTGAACAAATACGTTAAATATTCAAATACGATATCAAACCAAGATGGTCAATACTATGCAAAATGAAGTCAGTAATTTTTGACCCAATGTAGAAGTTATTATTTTTCTTATCACTGAAAAATTTAAATGCAAATCGATAACATTTTGATATTTTTATAACAGTAATGTGTAAATAAAATTTAGTTTTTTTTGTTTTCTTCTAGTTTCCCTGCCGATCCGATTCGGAAAAATAAGTGGTGGCTGCAGTTAAGCTAGAAAGACTATGACTGGATGCCTGTGAAAACGAGCAGAGTATGCTCCATTCATTTCAAAGAAAAATATTTTTATAAATCTTTGAAAGGGTATACCATGTTACACAAGATTGCAGTACCCGATTGTACAGTTTTATAATTGATATTTATTTAATAATTTAAGTACTAAAATAATTATACTATTATATCAAATCTAAAATTAAGTTGTTTTTTACGCAGATGATTCGTCCTGAAGAAATGTCAACATCCTTATAAGATACTACAGTAAATTACTGAGGTTTGACTATTATTTTTGCACTTAATCTTTAGGTTGGATATTGCTTAATCCGTATATGCGTATACGTATCTTTTTCAAATAGAGACAGTCTTTCATAGATTTGAAACTAATCTTCAGAATTATTTTCAGGAGAATAATATCAACACTGAATCTATGGACAGCGTTAAAGAAGAACCAAAAATACCAAAATTTAAACCAAAGTCCATAGTTTTGAAGAGAGAGGATCATGCGTTACGCCGATAAATATACCATCATCAAGCGATCAAAAAGTTCGCTTTGACGCTAAATTATTATTCACCCGCAGGATACAATTATGGGAGACGTATTGTATAAAATATTATGGTTCGAAAAGCAAAAATGTAAGAAAGGTAATAATAAATATAAGTAAAATATTAGTTTAGATGTATACATATGTACGTAGATTAAGTGACCCAGCATAAGAACCTATGTACGCCTTTAATTATTAATAATGTATACCGAAACCCCTGATCACGTTAGGGACCTAGTTTGCAGCTCGGCCAGTATGCGCCGGTTATTAAAAAAAAAAGAAATATGGGAGACGACAGTTGCTTTCATCTCTTCCTCATCCGTCAACTTTGTCTAAATGGTATCAATCCATAGATGGAAAGCCAGGCTTTACCGAAAAAGCATTTTCAGCTTTAAAGTTAAAATATTCTAACAGTGACAAAAGGCTTGCCTGTCTAGTTGTTGACGAAATGGCTATAAGGCAACAAAAGATATTCAATGGACGAACTGTAGGTGGGCTTGTTACATTCGGTCCATCGGATGAAATGGCTACACACAAGTTGATGTATTAATGCTGGTAGTTCACGCTAGCCAGAAACCGTGGAGCAAATGGTAGGTTATATAGCCGGCTTTGTTACCCGGAAACTTCAAGCGAAAATCAACTGTACAGAATGCTTATCGTTGCTCCCTGCAAATGAAATGACACTACTAATAATATAATAATAATAATAATCATCTATTTCAAGTAACAAAGACTCATATCAATTAAATTATAATAGTCATATTAAATTTAAAAATTACAATCAACATAATCCATTTATATCCATATCCATTATATTAATTCTAAGACAGATAAAAAAATTAAATTATAACGGAAAATCACTTACTTGGGCCAGTAACCTGTCAGTAATATCAACAAAGTGTTTTTCTGAAACAATTAATAATGAAGATATTCTGCGCCCACTGAAAAACAGTCACCTGACAGATGAAGACCATCACATTTTTTTGATAAAATGTATAATAGATGAATTTCTCAGAACCCGTCTTCACTACATTGCGAAGAAAGAGTCTCTTCTAATTGTGTTATTTATTGACTTGGTCCAGTCTACTTGTTGCATAACATCGTCCATGCCACTATGACTCCGCTGTCATAGTAGTCATAGCAGCACGAGGGTGAACCAATCCCTGCTATCTTTCTGAATTTAAACCAATCACCGAACATGTCTATTTATAACTTCGGAAACAATTCGTATTTGGAATAATACGTCGTTGTGGTTTGATGGACCACTTTTTGTGCGGAATGTATTCTGAGTTATGCTTCCTGACATTATTTCTTCGTTGGATCGACCTCCATCTCAATGTTTAAAATTACAACCTCCTTGCGCAAAAATACTCGATACAAACTCCTTGCGCAAAGAATACTCGACATACAAACTCTTAGTGCAAATAAGTCCTCGAGATTTGATTGGTCGATATTTGCGACAAGGAGTATAATAAGAAAATTACTCTTAAATTTGCATTTTAATTAATTTAATCTGCCTTTTTTTCTTAATTAAATGTCTATTTTCGCTTAAATTATTTATTTTTCTCGTAGACGTAGTCATGACGTAAAGTAATAGTACTGCGTGAGGTTTAGTTTCGACTGCGTGAATTTGAAACCTTGGGGGTCGTGTGATGTAGAGCTAAATTGTAAAATGTTAAGCCTATTTAAAATTCTGCCAATGCAGTCTGATAGCACCCTGAGCCGTGATAGATACAGATGACACTGAACTTCAATGATTAAACCGCAATGCAGTACGATTGGAAACGTTGCGACTTTATTGTTGAACAAGTGTATATCAACTGGATCTGAATGATTTAGTATACAGCCCATAGATGACAGAAACAAATACAGCCAGATACATTGAGTTCTGATTATGTTCTTTTAACATCTGAACTCTTGATTGAGGATCTGTTAAGCAAGTGGGTCTCAAAGATGGATAATGCGCTTTTAGGCTTGGACTGTCGAGGCTGTATTAATAACACAAATGGATTTTAAGATGAACAGAACTAGCCAATTGAGCTATAACTTTATAGCAACGAGTAGGGCGAATTCCTTTAGTCCTTTACTTGAGAGTCTACTGATGAGCATGGAAAAAAACTAGTGTTAGTTAGGTACCTACTCATTGTTGGAAACGACCATAGGCCGAATACTTTAAAATCAGTATAATAATAATACTAACTGTCAGACCTAAACTCTTTAGCACACTATTGATGCTTATCTGTAGCGACGTACTTATCCTGAGTAGGTATGCTGTAAAGCCTACGAGTGAAATCGCGAGCGGGTCAGCTAGTTCTACTTATATAATTTTACAATACGGTATTTTTCAATAAATGATGTATTATATACAATGAAAAATTTATTTTAGGTACAAATAATAAATATTAAAGTAAGTACAACAACAGGTAAAATTAAATTAAATCAGCCCGCCTTAAGCTTTGTAGAACCTCTTGGCAGCAACATTGCAGTTATCACCGGTAACATGCTGAAACAATAAATTAATGTTTAGAAAAAAAACACAAAAACCAACAATATTGATCATTGACCACCAAATTTGTAAACTACCACCAAATCCTAATAGCCAAATTAGCTTACTACGTATAACGAGTGAGCGCCTCCGGCGGTCTATGATTCGAACCCCCGCCAGTTCAGTCTTTTTGGGTTATAAAACTTGTGTCTGGCTTTGTTTTCTAATGAGTCGGCTAATCTTTTTAGACCCATTTATTATTTATTTAGGTAAAAAAATTGCGTGTATTGTTATATTATTGAAATTTGTGCGTAATATTCTGCGGAACTCTCTACAAACTGAGCTACCGGAGCCGTCTAAGCTATGACCTAGGCGAAATACATGCACTTTCAAGATGGTGGGTAAAACAAAAATCAATCAGTATTTGCAATACCTAAATAAAGATAATTAATAACAGATTTTTTTTTTATTCTTACCACAACAAGGTCATCACCATTGTACTCCCTTCTGAAAGTGGAAGTTCCGAGGGGGCCCGTGAATACCTGGGTGACGGTGTTGCCATCAACAGTGAAGGTGGTTTTGATCTGGATAGAACAGACAATAAAAAATATAGAATAAATTTAAAAAAAAACCCCGATTTTTTTCTACGATTTTCATCCCACAGTTTTATGTAAAGTTGTCTGTTGGCCATTCAAATTTTAAAATACGTAAATTGAAACAAATAATAATGGTTTATATACTATTTAGAACACTTTGTCAGACCACCAACGTGAATTTGTAGCTGGTAGGCACAAATCTAACCCTGTACACGGAGACTTTAAAAGAAACTGTGGACAATCGTAAACAGGTTGATGTTTGATGTGTTGTTCACGGACTTTAGTAAAGCTTTTGATAAAGTTCCACACGCAGTTTTTTTGCAAAAGCTAAAAGTCTACGAATTTACAGGTTCTATTTCGGATTGGTTCTCTTCTCATTTGTGGCAACGAACTTTCTATGTAGTAACTGGAGGACATGAATCTGTATGCTTTACGATTACAGCAGGAGCTCCTCAAGGGTCTCATTTAGGTCCATTTTTGTTTACCCTTTTGGTTAATTATCTAACATGATGTTTCTGAAACTCGGTACCCTTTTTGTTCGCTGTTGACTTAACGATGTTAAAAGTAGTTTAAAACAATCACGGTTGTCCCAATTTTCAGCAGCTATTCTATTATACGAGGGTGAATCAAAAAGTTCTTAGAAGTGCATATATATGAAACCTTTTTGGATCAAGTTCGATATTCAAATTAAAGAGTGTCTATCACACTATATTTATGCAGACTGTCACTTGTTTTTGTCAGTTCGTTCGCATGTAATAAATTTTTTTGTGCAACGAGTTGCTAAAAAGTCAAAATTATGGATAAAAGTGAGCTACGTGCGGTGATAAAATATCTCAGTTTGAAAAAAATGTCTACGAAGGAAATTTTTTTGGACACTCAGCAGACATTAGGGGGTGATGCTGTACCCTATTCTACGGTTGCGTACTGGGTGGCTGAATTTAAAAGAGGTAGATCAAGCTGTAAAGATGACCCGCGTTCTGGGCGGCCTTCAACCTCCGTTACAGAAGAAAATGTCAAAAAGGTTGAGAATCTGGTTTTGGAAGACAGAAGAATGACTATAAAACATATAGCTGAGATCCTAAAGATATCTTTTGGTAGCGTTCAATCCATTTTAATTGATTCACTGGGGTTCAAAAAAGTGTCTGCAAGATGGGTGCCACGAATGTTAACCGACGAAAACAAAAAGCGACGTTTGGAAATTTCCAAGCGTAATCTCGAAATGTTCCAGCGTGATTCGGATAATTTTTGCCGTCGTCTTGTCACCATGGATGAAACGTGGGTCCACCATTTTGATCCTGAAACTAAAAGACAAAGCATGTCTTGGAAACGACCATCCTCTCCATCCATTAAGAAATTTCGAGTTGCTCCTACCGCTGGCAAAGTTATGGCCTCTGTGTTCTGGGATAGTGAAGGAATCCTTTTTATTGATTACATGCCAAAAGGTCAGACGATTACTGGACCCTATTATGCAAATTTAATCCCGAAAGTGCGTGAAGCGATTAAAAAAAAACGTCGTGGAAAACTGTCGTTCGGCGTGTTGTTCCTTCAAGATAACGCTCCTGCTCATCGATCGGAAGTTGCGCTCAACGCAATCCGCTGTGCTGGCTTCAATCTCCTTGACCACCCACCATATTCTCCGGACTTAGCCCCAAGTGATTTTCACTTATTTCCAAAATTAAAAGAGGAAATTCGTGGAACAAAATTTCACGATAATGACGCGGTTATAGCTGCCGTAGAGGACTTTTTCGAGAGTCAAGAAAATATTTTTTTTTCACAAGGAATAAGGAAGTTAGAAACGCGTTATTCTAAATGCATTGCATTGGAGGGAGATTATGTAGAAAAATAAAATATTATTATTTAAATCTTTGCATTTTTTAATATTGATTCCAAGAATTTTTTGATTCAAAGTTCAGCGGAAGTATCCTCGTCACTATTGTCAGTACTTGTTCCTCCGCATCGAAGAACCTCATTAGGTGCCCACTCCATTGTTCTAAGATTATGCAGGATATGTAATAAATGTGGCAAGCAACCTATATTTTTACGCAATCGCTTTGTTGTTTGCGCAAAAAAAAACATTTGATTGTAAACATACAAAACCAAAATCCCTGAATTGTATACTTTTTCTACAAATTTATTGTAAACTTTACCTAGTTTTATAATTTTTATGGTTTATGGACAAGTGTAGGAATGTAATTATATATGTATGTATAAAAATAATCTTTTATTAACCATAAATAAATAAAAATAAATTAACCGAGATCACAACAACTAGCATTCATGCTAACGACGCCCGGCTTCACTACATAAGAACATCTTATGGCATTAAAAAATAACAAAATAGTCTTTGTTAATTTCAAATTTCATCTAAATTCGCTGCGGTGTGAGTATAGACATAAATGTTTCGTATTCACAATAATAGCGTTAATTATTTCTAGCCAGCCTGCTATGTAGGTTTGACCAGTATAATAATACTTGGTTATTTTTACTTACGGGAACTTTGCCATCTCCGATGGTGTCATCGAACTCTACGCCAGACTTGAAAGTGGTCACCTTGTCTCCTTGGGGAGTGGTTTGTGTGATGACGTAACTGTCTCCGTTCTTTACGATCTTCGTACTCGATTTTTCGGCTAAAATTAAAGCGGCCTTCTCATCGGGGACACCTAGAAACGACAACGAAAAATGTTTATGTAAAAAAAGCGTGAATGATGAAATGAGCAACATAATGTAAAAAAAGGATTTTAATTTACGTTGCTAAGCCACTTACGGACGGACTAGAAAAAACATCTATGATCATAACACAAATATTAGCCCCGGACGGGGATCGGATCTGTAAATTTGCAATTCGAAGGCAGTCACTAGCAACTAGACAATACAGGGCGTCATCAGTTTCCAAACCAAGACATAAATAGAAAGATGTTTTACTATTTGGTATTTAGCGTCAAACACTAAGTAAGGTACTTAGTGACGCTGGGATGGTGGGATGAAGGGTCATTTCAAAATATGTAGTATATATACAAATATACTGTATACTAATATTATAAAGAGAAAAGATTTGTATTTTTGTATGTACAAAATAAACTACGGGAGCGATTTTAAAATTATTTAGCCGTTAGAAAGCTAAATTATCATAGGCACACTAAACGTTTCCGGAATTGGCCACTTACATAAACAATATTTAAAACGTTATTACTATGAGTTAAAAGATGTGAGTTGAAGGCGAAAAATGTACCTACAACTTATGAGTCATACAGCATACAGTCCTGACCTAGCACTGTGTGATGATTTTTTTCTGTTAAAATCAAGAACCAATTACGCGATCAACGGTTTTCATCACCAGAAGAGGCTGTCAGAGTATACAGTATCTGACGTTACCACGTAGGAGAGGCACAAATGTTTTAAAAATTAGTTCAATCGTATGAAAAAGTGCACTGACGTAAAGGGAGAATATTTTGAGAAACAATTAATTCATTTATGACCATTAATAGTATTTTTTTTATTGATTCCGGAAACTTTTAGTGCGCCTCACGACTATCACTCGACTCACTATTTTCAAAAAGTTACGAATCCGTATAAAAGCACGGAGCGCAGCTATTATATTATAAATCCTAATATTTTAAAGAAGAAACATAATGTATTTTGTAAGTTTGTTAAGAATAAACAAAAAAATACCATTAGAATGCAACATTATCATATATATTTTTTATTCCTCATCATTATTATCCATCACCACGCGGGTGAAACCGCGAATTACAGCTAGTAAACTAGCTGACCCGCTAGCGGTTGATCGAATGACTGAATTTTTTTTTCATCCATACGTTTCTTACTTAGTCGATGCTTAGCTCACAGCATAAAAACACAGGCATATTTAAATAATGGCGTCAAGGTTGATGCGTGAACCGTACGAGCAGGTTAAGACATCAACTTCCAAAATGCAAAGTACCTATATAGGCTTGGGCTCATTATTCAGTCAGTCAGACAGTCAGTCAATAAGGAAAAGTTATATATATGGCAAAGGATAAATAATATCAGTCATGTGCCTAAGTACAATCGATAAGATTGATCGAACTGCGAACTTATGATAATACTAGGGACATTGTGACTAAACTTGTTTCTACTACTTCCACAATGTTGAAACGCTCACTTGGTGATACATTTTACGAATGTTAAGTTATTTTAAATGTATATAATTTGTCATTTAGACTTGTCCATCAACTTGTGTTGTTCACGAGTACTAAAGTACTCGTTTATTCGTATTCAGTTCCTATATGTGGAAATTTTTAACTGGCCTTCAGTTGTACAACCTGTTCTGTGTGTTTTAATTATAGCTAGCCGTTAATTTACCGATAATTGTTAAAATTAAAATAAATTAATAAAATAAACCGCAGAAGAGATACATATTTCAGCCATTTTCATTTCGAATGCTTATAATAAAACCAGCCAAGCGCAAGCGGGCGAGACCAAAGGTTCCGTAGCATTACACAAGTAGGTATATTGATATCAAATATTTAAAAAAAACATTGTGTTTCACTTGATTTTAAGTAACGCAAGTGCATCTTGGTTATTATTTGGTCTTTTAATATAGTATTTGCACTACAATCGCACCAAGTTTGATACTTGCATGTACAGTTTTGGGGGAGGCATATGTTCAGCAGTGGACGTCCTACGGTTGAGATAATGATGATGATGTTGTACAGTTTTTGTTGTAGGCACACTTTTTACGATACTCATATCAAAAACAAATAATGCTTTAAATTTCACATTTATTTATGGGTAATATGTATTATTATTTATAATATTATATATTATACTAGCTGCTCCTCGCGGTTTCACCCGCGCGGTGATGGATGATGATGATGATGATGAAAAATCGTATATAGCCTATGTTTCTCAGGGTGAATGTACGAGTAGCTTTCCAATTGTGAAATAAGTTTCTAAATCGGTCCAGCACTTTTTGAGCCAATTCGTTATACAAATCTTTCCTTTATAAAATATTAGTATAGATAGTATAGATAAATAATAATATGTAATTTTTTTTTTTTATTATTACAATTTAATATTATTTATTTAAAATTAATAATAATTTGATTATTCAATAATATATTATTAGTTAAAAATTGTATAATTATATTCATATAATATATGATATTATGTATTACATATTTATGTTTATGGTTATAAAATATAGATAGCAACTGACTTCGTTCGCGTAGTAGGCTCGGCCTTCGGCCTCGCCATTTACTCCCATCTTTTCTTGATCTTTCTTTTATAAGAACCTTTTCCTGGCATTAATAACCACATCAAAAAAAAATAGTTAACAAGCATAGTTGTTCCATTCGTTCACGCGTGAAGCGATGAGTAAGGGAAATAAATATTGTATTTTTTCTTTCCTAGACTACCCCTGTATTGAAACAGACATAAAAAAATATTGAAATTGGTAAAATCATTCTCAGGGGGACGGGTGAAAGGGGATTCATTTTTATATTTAGTTGAATTGACTTTATACGTTTTATTTGATTTTTTTACTATTATTATTTTACTATGGGCCACTTATGCAAAGCCGGAGGCAGAAGTTGCTAGTAAGTAAATAAATATTATATAAAAAAGGCGCCAACCTTTTTAAAGACTTACCGACAGATTTGAGCCATGCGTCAAAATTTTCATGGCGCTGATACGTGTAAACTTTGTCGTAGAAAGACATTTCGGCACAACTTTTTTATGTCTAGGTTTAATTACAACTTCGCTAATTATACTAGTTTAATTAAAAGCATGTCCCTCCTTATATTAAGTCTCCCGTCACTTATCTGTATTTAACTATTATCGATGCATTCATGGTATCATTGATAAATTATTTTTATCTTCAGTATTTTCCTTATAATAAGGAAAATATCTATCTAAAATGTGTTTGTATTTAACTCGTAATTTTATTAGAAGGTAAAAAATAAGATAACGTTGTCTTACGTCACTGACGTCATACTGAATCTATAGAGTGCAAGAGTCCATATTTTGATTAAAAAAAAACAAGAAAATGTTAAAAAATGGCACGAACACGTAGATTGGAGACATTTGATTGCTTTGAGACCCAGACAGAGGTAACGGATTCAATTAATGATTCAGAATGAAATATGTTGTCCGGCCGGTAGAACGTCTTCCCTACTAGGGTTGATTCACGCAGGTTTGATACGAGACGCGTGTAGCGTTGTCAACATCGCATCTACGAACAACTCCTCGATTGATCTATTTGTTGGTAGCCTACGTACGTACACAACAGAAAACAATGACATTTGACAAACTGCCAACACCAACCGCTCTGCCGGCACTCTCATAATGATACGGGCGGGCATAGTAAACAATGTAATGATGACAAACAATGATGATAATGAATATTGTATGGATACAATGGAATCAATTTTAAAGAAAATCTCTAAATGTAACAAACAAATCTATATCTGTGGTGACTTCAATATCGATCTATTAACAGATTCTTCAGAAAAAACAAACCTAATTGCACTGTTTAAATCATTCCATCTGAATTATTTATTCTTTGAGCCCACTAGAATAACTGACCATTCAGCTACCTGCATAGACAATATTTATTCAAATTGTAAGGCTAAGGAAACTACAATTATGACCGGTGTTAGGTCTGATCACAAGGGCCTTGCGATAAAATTTAATGGCAATAAAAACATGAAAAAGATGATAATCGAACATGGGCCGTTAACAACTAGTAGGCTCGGAAAGCTTCAGCAAAATATTGAAGCAAAACTTTGCATCGCGAATCTTTCGGAAGAGGACCGTAACGATTATTATTATAGATTATAATCTTTAGTTAGTACCGAGATCAATGAAGTTTGTCCAAAGGTTAAAATGTGTACAACTGGGAAGTTAGTTTTTGGTGACTGGGCTACTCGAGGTATTCGAAAAAGTAGAGATACCATGTATGAGTTATATCATAAAAAAACTATGACATCTGATAAAGTTTTCACTAACTATGTCAAAACTTATTCAAAATTATTTAAGGCTGTTTATATGCGTGCTAAAGCTTTGTTTATTAGAGATAAAATTCGGAAATCGAACGAATCTTCAACTTGTTTAGGGATCTGGCGAAACGTTTGTTTGAGGCATCGGTTGACCGAAATGCTGGCGCCTATTTTGGGCAAAAACTTAGCATTGCCATCCAGCGTGGCAATGCCATTACTATAGCACATAATGCTATAGATTAGATAGTTATTATTATTATTATTTTATTTTATTTTAACTAATAAATATCATTTACATATTAAAAAAGAAATCGAATAACAAAATAAAAACAGTTTGGAAGACTATAAATACTGAGACCGGCAAAAATAAACAAAAAGACACTGCATGTGTCCTTGTAATTAACAATCAGACTGTCTCAGAACCAATAAATGTAGCAAATACTTTTGATAATTTCTTCTTTAATTTACCTCTAGAAGTCACCAAGTCACTGAATTCTTGCCCCAATGCAGCAGAAGCTATTCTTAAAGCTAATTTCACGAACGAAGTACCTAGTTTTTCTTTTGAATATACTTCAACTGTCGAAATTATAAAAACATTCAAAAGCTTAAATATAAGACTTATGGGGAATGTCAGTAAAAATTGTAGAGCCAATTATTAGTTTTATGGGTCCTATTTTGACCCGCTTATTTAATCTTTGTATAGAAAGAGGTACCTTTCCTAATTTAATTAAATATAATAGAATCACTCCAATTTTTAAGGCTGGAGAAAAAACAGACCCCCCAATTATAGACCAGTATCTATACTAAGTACCAATTTTGAGTAAGATCTTTGAAAAAAATATGCTCGAACAACTTTTGGCGCACTTCAACGAGCATTCAATACTGCACGAAAATCAGTTCGGCTTCACGAAAACAAGATTAACTAAGGATGCCGGTGTGAAGTTAATGACGTATGTCTTAAAGGCTTGGGAGAGCTCACATGATGCTATTGGTGTTTTTTGTGATCTCTCTAAAGCATTTGATTGTGTGGAACACCGTATACTGATTCGAAAGCTTTTCCAATATGGTTTTCGTGGAGCTGCGTTTGATGTCATCGAGTCATATTTATCTGACAGGATGCAAAAGGTTGGCATAAATGGTGTAACATCTTCAGGATCTATAATTAAAATGGGTGTTCCACAAGGGTCCATTTTAGGGCCTTTTTTGTTCTTAGTTTACATTAACGACTTGCCACTTATGGCCAAGGATCTTTGTGATATTGTTTTATTTGCAGATGACACATCTCTGATTTTTAAAGTAGATAGGAAAGATAGCACACTAATTCAAGTAAACAACGCTCTATCTAGTATCTCTAAATGGTTCTCAACTAATAATTTACTTCTGAATTCAAAAAAGACAAAATGATTGAAGTTTTCTTTGCCTACTGTTCCATATTTGGAGTCCAACGTTACGCTTGATGGAGTTAAACTCGTAATGGACAAGGAAACAGTCTTCCTAGGCATTAAAATTGACGCAAAATTACAATGGGGTCCTCATATAAATGCCCTGTCTGGGAGACTCAGTTCTGCTGCATATGCAGTACGTAAAATAAGAGAGCTAACAGATGCTTTCTACGGCGCGGTTAGTGTATTTTGCATATTTCCACAGCGTAATGTCATATGGGATATTGCTATGGGGTTCAGCGGCTGATATAGAGGCCATATTTATCCTTCAGAAACGTGCTATTAGAGCTATATACGAAATGGGTCCTCGTGAACCTTTGAGAGATTTATTTAAAGAAATCAATATATTAACGTTGCCTTCCTTATATGTAATTGAAAATATAATGTATGTTCGTAAAAATTTACATAAATATAAGTTAAATAGTGATCACCACACTTTTAATGCCAGAAATACAAATAGGATAGCTGTACCTAGTTTTAGACTAGCGAAGACTAATAAGTCATTCCTAGGAAATTGTGTGCGTTTTTACAATAAAATCCCAAAGCACATAACTGAGCTCACAAAGTGCAAATTCAAGTTGACTGTAATAAACGTTTTAATAAAAAAAGCTTACTATAAAGTTCGACATTATATAGAAGATAAAGATGCTTAGAATACTCCACTTCTGGCAAGCTGTCTCTCTGCCACCCATAAATATATAAAATATATACCCATAAATAAAAACGCATTGCGATCACGTTGAGCGGTTAGAAGATGAATATCACAATGATGATGTCGACTTAGAAAGTTTTAATATATGTCTTGCTAGCGACAGTGATACCTCATCTGACAGTTCTGCGTCGGACTTGGAAGATCTAGAAGATCATTTATTAGATCACACATATTCTAGTAATAAATAATGTATAAAACAAAAACTGTTATATTTTGGTCGAACCCCAACACACTCACCTCTAATTCTAACTTAGTTAAAAACATATCAGTATTCATCTATGTCTTAATATTTCTGTTAATACAAAGACAGGCAAGTAAATTAGTGGGCATTGAATGAGTGTTTGCCTACCGCATAATTAGTAAGTAGTTAAGACACAAATTTATAAGGCATACCCTATTTTCGTATATGATACTGTAAAGTTAAGTTTAATATTAAGCAGTGTACGTTGCGAATCTGAGTACCAATACAAACCATGTCTGGTTTAATGGTAATTAAAAGAAACGATTAAAAGTCAGACTGCCGATTCTGTAAGCATTCTCTAAATCATGGCAGTTGTTATTCTATTTACGCTAAAATCCAAATTACTTAGTAGGATTATACTTAACACTTCCGAATGACAGCACTAAGGTTCTCTTCAATTGGGGGTAGGTACGTCACTTTGCTGTCAATAGCATAGACTAATATTATATGGTCAATATTTTGCGCAGTGTAGGCGATATAAGGAGGTTTTTTTTCGTATTTTCCACACCTTGGATTACATTATCGAAGTTTTCATACGGATTTTTTTTTTAAATATTATATAGCCTATGTTCATTAGGGAAAATGTGGGATTCTAATGGTGAAAGAATTTTTCTAATTGGTCCAGTAGTTTCAGAGGCTATTCAATTCAAACAAACATCCCCATATTTCCCTTTTTATAATTATTATAAGTGTAGATTATTCAGCATTGTGCTGTGTTTTGGCGCCATGTTTAGATTTAGGTACTGATTTTTTTGCGGTGTTTATTCTTTATTAGAAATGCTGATATTAATGAATATGAAGAAAATACCAATGTATGAGAGTAGATAAAGAAGTGTGTGAAACTGCACATAACTAGATATTATGTAACAGTTTCATATATTATTATGATGGAGTAATTAAATGTAAATCGATTAGTATATGTCTACTAAAAATTATGTGTCTATTTATTAGATACTTATCAGTGATAAGAATCACCTACGATAATGCGTGCTACCTACCTAGCTCTATAATTAAAATATGGGTGCTGTAATAAAAGTATTACAATTTAGTTTAAAAATATATTAGAAAAACAATAAATAAGGCCTATTATCTAATAATCTTAAGCTTTGTAGTATCGTTTAGCCACGCCGTCGAAATTGTCACTGGTGATAGTCTGCAACAATAAAAACAGTTATGTATACATAGATACCTATGTATTGGCTAGAAAATTTAAATTATTGGCTCATTTTTGGATTTAACCGTCCACGCCCAGTTGAAAATCTTACTTGTAGACGTGCCTAGCACCACAGAATAAGTAACTAGCACGAAGCTTGCCTAGGTAAGGGCTCTTATACATGAGCTGCATGTCGGCAGAGGTAACTGCTGCCGTTGACACGGATCGACGGCAGCCGTCGACCTACAGCGACACTTGCAGTTGTAGCGTGCTGACGACGGTCGCCGCTGATCTTCAAAGTTAAAGCGTCAAAAACTGCCGTCGACGCGTGTCGACAGCTGCAGTTACTTCTGCCGTTGGCCGCTCTTGTGTAAGAGCTCTAAGTGTAACGTATAACATAAAACAGTTGAATTTAGTACAAACTATAATTTATTTAGTTTATCTCGTTTATCGATTGTTTACGTCTACGATTCTAAAACATTTTGCAAATTGTTCGTGATACAGCAATTATTGTATATCTCGCTTGAGTCACGCTGTCGAGTACCCCACTTGCACTTGACCACAAGCACGTGTCCATTGAACTTTGCAAGGCTATAACGCCGCTCGATGTAACATAAAATTATCAGACTTCATGTATTTCACATTCAGTAAGGGAGATATTTCATATGTCAAATTTCTTGATCAATTTCAATGTCCAACATTTGATTAATTTTCGATTTCCTTTCCAACTGTCAAATTTAATTGTCCATGATTACTTTACAAATTGCGCAGTAAAAATACCTAGTTACCTTTAATTTTTTTGACTGACTGCGTGCGCAAACACTTTATTTTTTTCGAGTCTTGTTCAGTACAATAATAGTGGCATAAGCGTCTAAAACTCTAAACGTATCGTTTTATTTTGTAGTATTTGTGCCTCGTATCATAAATACATATATTGCATTCTTAAGCATTTAAACAAAACTTTCGGCATAGAAATGTCCACGAAATTTTATTCGCAGCCATTTTGATTGAAATGTCATCACAAATCGTTAAACATCTTTGAGCAAATATCGATGCTCCTAGTAAATAAGATGAATCATCGAATATCTTTCTTCTATATTTGACGAGTGGAATACCTGCCTATAACATTAAAACCTTACGAAGTCACAAATGATTTCAACGTATCTACGCGTGAAGTGTTGTTTTAAGAGGCGAGGACACGTGTCTTACTATGGTGGTCGTAGACTTCTTGTCGAAAGACCATCATGGTTTGTATTTCCGCATGTTAAAGATATCTTTATTATACAGTTAAGTGATAAGACCTGATGTTAAGCACTTCGCTAGCCCCATGACAATTGCAGAATAACCTACCCAGAGTTGAAAACCTCATGGGTTATATACGAGCTCAATGTATTGCTAAATACTGCGACTGTCGTAGGCGAGGCTAGTGCTTACCATCGGGTACAGGAGTTGTCCGTCTCGTCACTTGATTGGATAAAAACCATCCATGCGGTTGTTAGAAAAAATTCGAAGAGCATCGTATCGAGTGAAATGAATAGGCAATATGTCTAAAACCGTTATCCCAGAGTGCTCATCACTCTGGAGAAGTTCAGCAGAAATTTTGCGTGACAGATACACTGCCAGCTTCAAACTTCAGCTCAAACCCTGCTCAAAGTTCTGAGTATCACTCGACTGTCATTTCTCAGTTGACTCTCATGGCAGGCGTGTAGTTTTACGAGAATATAGGGACTTTTTGCGCACAGATTATTATCAATATATAATTTTGACTTATCTCGACGTACCGCGGAAAAATCCTGATATATTATTATAAAAATATATATATATATATATATATATATTATATTATATTATATTATATTATATTATATTATATTATATTATATTATATTATATTATATTATATTATATTATATTATATTATATTATATTATATTATATTATATTATATTATATTATATTATTGGTAGTATAGTATTCATCATCATCATCTCAGCTGTAGGACGTCCACTTCTGAACATAGCCTCCCCATATATCTCCAGAAGGACCGGTTGGAAACGGCATGCATCCAACATCGTTCTGCGACCTTTAAAGTCTATCAGTGGATGACCTACGCTGCGCTTGCCATTCCGTGGTCCTGTCTCAACTCCAGAACCTTCCAGCTCCATCGGCCATGTGTTCTGAATGTTATGTGGCCTGTCCACTACCACTTCAAGTGGCTTAGCTTCAGAGCTATCTCGGAGACATTAGTTCATCTACCAGACCTCGTCATTTCTGATTCAATCACGTAGAGAAATCCCGTGCATAGGCCCCAGTTTAACTGAACGAGCTATAGAGAGCCATAGCTCGTTCAGCTTACTTTTGGGTGATAGTATCCTATGATATGATACTACTATACTAATAGTATCCTATGATACTATCACCCAAAAGTAAGCTGAACGAGCTTGAAGTCATAGTATCATAGAGAGAGACCACGTTTCAGTGCCATACATACATACATTATACATTCATAAGCACTATGCTGATCAAAGACTTGAGGTTGTTGTTTTTTGTTTTTTTTTTTTTGTCATGAGGCAATGAGGTATTTTGGATGAGAAGACTTCTCGAAGTTTTCGAAACATAAATAATAGTATTATAAAACAAAAAAGCTATATCCTCACCACGACAAGCTCGTCACCATTGAACTCCCTCTTGAAGGTGGCTGTTCCTAGGGCTGTCTTTACCACCTGGGTGACGGTGTTGCCATCGACGGTGTATGTTGTCTTGACCTGAAATATACAAGGACAAATTTTAATTAAAATTATCCCTTTCGAGGAGACGGAGTATTATATTCCGTCGGTCGTCGGTATGCGAATCGTAAGAGGACGAGACAAGAGAGACGGACACGGGGGTGTCCGTCACCTTTTAAGGGCCTCGAGATGGCGCGCGTGGTGTTTCCGCGTGCCTCTCGATGTTGGGGTGGAGTGACTCCTGCTTCATCCCACCGGGATGGGAGGGCCAACGCCGCCGGGGCCGCGGACGAGGGCGAAAACGTTCCCGTAGCCCGACACTAGGGTGCCCGGAGAAACAGTTTCTACCAAGAGAAACTGGGAGAAGAAGAAACACCGTGTGGTGGTTTAGTCGGTTTGGTGACGATAGGTAGACAAAGAGTCCAACATACCCCATCGAATCCCCTCGGGTTTGGCGGGTATGTGTAACGTGCATCTTTTCGTTAGAGCTCATCCTAATTATTTCACAAAACGTAACGAGATCAACATTAGACAAAAAAGAGCTAAATTCCAAAGTCTACTTTACCAACTCAGAAATAGAGAAAATTATAAAAAAAATTATACAACATGTGCATAACTATTTATACTACATTACCAGACCATATAAAATTGCTACATGGTAATTAAATTTAAATTAAACCTACTTAAGTGGCTATTGCGCAATTGTTTTATATTGTAAATAAATCCTAATTTTAAATAATATAATTAAGTATAGAATTTAATAAATAGAAATTTAATATCCTTATATTTATATTTTAATTATTATAATATTTGCACGCCTACCTGCAGGTTGAATACATTGACATAATTGTTTGTTAAAGACCTTATATAATATTGTGTTCTAGCAAATAAATAAATTTATATTTGTATTTGCATTCCCCACAAGTTATAAAAAAGGTTGTTCAGTCTTCAGACAGGTTATTTAGCTGTGTGTTTGCTAGTGATACTTACGGGAGTATTATCGTCTCCAATAGTGTCATCAAACTCAACGCCAGATTTGAAGGTAATATCCTTGTTGCCCTGACTACCAGACTGGGACACGACGTAGCTGTCACCATTCTTCACGAACTTCTGGCTCGGCTTCTGGGACAGCATGGACGCAACAGCGGCGTCGGAGACACCTAGAATTTCATCAGAAGACAATTTTAAGATTTTGTATTGGTACTGGTGGTTTTTAGGGTTAAGATATCTACTGATCATCTTTGGACGGTAGGTAAAGAAAACAAGGAAATCCGATCCGTCTGACATGGACAAATGTCAAATATGACATTTAGCCGACGGCACTCAAGATGATTTCACGCAAGAACAATAGAATTGTTAGTCAGGAAATTACGTAATTGGCGACTTCACGCATTCACGCAATATCTGGACACTTTTGAGCGCAGTAACGCTTATGGCTTCATTCGGACCACGACATAAAAAGCCGCCTATAGAATAGCACTCAATAATAATGTAGGTAATTCTTATATTCTACTATTAAAACAGTAGAATCTTAATAGCATTAGTGTGCTCGTGTACCTTATTTCGCTAATTTATAATGAACAATTACAAATTAATAAACTATTGTTAATTGAGTTTGGATTGATTGCAATGTACTGACTATCACATTAAACAATTCGAATTACCACTCATTTGTACTTGTTTGGAAATTGTATTATACTTTTAGACAGGCCGGTTGGCGCAGTTAGTACCACCCCTGCCTTTTGAGCCGCTGGTCCCGGGTTCGATCCCCGGACAGGTCAAACATTTGTGTGCATGAACATTTCTGTATGATCTGTGTCTGGGTGTGTATGTATTTAAGTATATAATAGCATATTATAAGTATGTAATATCAGTCATCAGGTTACCATAGTACAGGCTCTGCCTAATTTGGGACCTGAAGGCGCGGTCGTACCCTGATAATAGTCAAAAGCAGAATCTTTAAACATCGAGTGTAACGAAACAGTTCGATAATAATCTATGAAAAAAAAACTTAGGTTAGAAAAGGAACAGGCAAAGAGTAATAACCGAACAGAATTCATAAATATTACTCGCTCTCTGCAGAAAAAAATCCTAAATAGGTACATAAAAATAAACTTTCACGTCCAAACTCTCAGAATTCTCAGCGATAACACTATATTATTTTTTAGGTAATACATAGCCAACATATAGTACTAAAGTAGTAACCAGCAGTTTTTTCAATTGTGCTAGTATATATCGAAAGATATAAAGAAAACGTACAAAATTACCTCATTTTCGCATTACATCGTCCAATCTAACAAGCGATTTTCAACCTTACGTAAAGCATCGTAAATAATTTTAAAATTGGGGTTGGACCGCGTCTGAAGACCTTTGTGTGGATGTTGTCCCATATATTTTATTGCCAAACGAATGGTATAAAAAAGTCTCGAGGTACCAAACGAATTTCCGCATCGTTTAACAGTTGCGTGGTATTGATACGAGATGTTTTCTTTGCAGTTAACATAGTAGAGCCCATTTCGATTGCAATGGTATTTGGCCCACGCTTTTCGTTCTGGTTGAATACAATTCTAGATCGGAATCCGTTGAGAGATAGCGGGAATCTCTGAAGCGTACCAAGGTACAGTTGCCTACAAAGCCAATGAGCACACTAAATACCTGGTATTCGTCTGTAGCAGTATATACGTAGGTACGTATGCTTTTACTTTTAAGTAGAACACTTGCAGAAATGTAAAAGTCAAACATACGTAACTAAACATAGGGACTAATATAGTACATTCATTATTTTAGTATCTACCTAACTAATGAATGGCCTGTTGAAAATCGTTATCAACCGACTTCGACTTTTAAGACCCGATGTTGATAGTAAATTACCTATTATCCACAAAAACAACTAGTCTGTTCTTGATCAAATTTAAACAGGACCACATGGAAGCCCCAATTTAAAAAAAAAAAAAAAGTTAACAACACACATTTAAACAATAATATAATATAATATTTATTTATTTATTTATATAAAGTTATGTTTGTGTAGTTTATGTAATTTTAATATTATTTAGGTTTACTTTTGACGTTGTTTCAAATACACTGCCGTCTATCCGTGTATCATAATTCCTCTCTATCCAAAGGTTGTCTAGAAGAGATCGCTTATAAGCGACAAGACCGCCCATTGTACATCAGTATTAATAATTATATATTAAATGTATCCGTTTTTATGTACAATAAAGAGTTATCTATCTATCTAAAACAATACAGTCGGATCGGGCACCTCCTATTTTTTGAAGTTGGTTAAAAAGCTAAAGTAAGCGGCATGATAGTTATCAATAAGTATATACGTCCCGTAAAATATTGCGCATACCAGGAATTCCTTTGTAAGGAGAAGACGCCGATTAAGTCCGGCTTGATATTGGTCTGATATTTCCTTTGAGAAACACTGGCCGTTTTCATATTAAGTCGATAATCATGTTTAGGAATTTTACTAAGATAATTAACGTTGCTTATACAAATTTTTGATTTGAAAAACGGGTATTACTCACGTAAAGAATTCAGATCACTAAAGTTCACTAAACTGTTTCGCTCAGTGGACCTAGCACGAAAAACTGCGTTGGTGTAACGTAACGTGTCGTTCACATGAAACAGTACAAACTGTCATTTATCTAGGCCAAAAATTACACAGATAACTTATAGTTTGTACGCGGAAGCGTGACGCGTTGACGCTTACGATACGAATGCATTTTCGCAAATTGTTTGGGCTACGGCCTCTAAGGTCATATATACGATATGACCATCGAAACACATAACGCGCTGGGTTACGATTTCTTCAAGGAATGATCGTGTAGTCAATACTGTTTTACCATAATTCCTTGAAGATACCGTAGAGCGGTACGGGCTTGGTTAGTCATAGCGAATAAGGCCTGTGTGCGAGGCGAGACGCAACCGCGAGCGTTCTGCACTTTCCTTGAAAAGACCACCGGATGTGGTTGAAACTATAGTTGGAAAGATCTGTCTTATTTACGTGAGTGATTCCCGTTCTCATATTAAAAAAATATTTTGGAAGCCTGTTAAAACCATTTAGACTTTATCAAGGCTTGTTTACTGCACTTGAAAACCTCATAAACCTTTACCGACCTATCTTTGAAACCTATTTTTTTTATCTTCGTAATAAAATATAGTGAGTACATATCTTATCGATAGCCAACTAAATAATAATTACACAATTTCATTTATGAGCTCCGACAGGGATCAATATTTATGACCTTTTATTTATCTTTGATGTAGGACTTTAGAGACTACGACATATAATCTGTTATACTAAATCCGTGAAAATTAAATATGTACCTGCTTACAGTGCTTACCCTACAGGCTACGAAGAAATTATGTCAGGAAGCATAACTCAGAACAAATTCCACACAAAAAGTGGTCCTTCAAACCAAAACGACGTATGATTCCAAATACAAATTACTTCCGAGGTTACAAATAGACATGTTCGGTGATTGGTTTAAATTTCAGAAGGAAAGCAGGGATTGTTCCACGCGCGTGCTGCAACGTCTACTATAACAGCTGAGTCATAGCGGCGTGAACGATGTTTTTGATTTAGCACGACTTTTATTGGGTCATTTTTTTAAGGCAGTTGCTCTTCCTGATATTATTTCTTCGTAGCCTACAGGACCTAAAAATCGCACTATAACATATCTACTAATATTATAAAAGCAAAAGTTTGTGAGTGTTTGTTATTTCTTCACACTCAAACGGATGTACTGATTTTAATGAAATTTGGTATGAAGGTAGATGAGGCCATATACTCATCATGGCCCATCATCCATCACCACGCGAATGTAACCGCGGGGCTCAGCTACTAAATTTGAAAATATTCATTCTTAACCCTAATGTTGAAGCAGTGAAGCTATAGAGGAATGGTAACTGTGAATACACGAGGTGTGATGCGTCAGGGAGACGTACTATTTGAGAAATAATTAGGTGTCGCCCGGTTAGACCTACATGTGGAAAAGTCCTTTCGAGGCAATAAGCAGTTCATTGGATTTGGATGAAATTAGTAGTGAGGATGGTTAGAACCACAGACCATTATATGGTCTGTGAATAGAACCCTAAATTAACACATAGGGTACATTTTATCCCGGTTTACGATTTAATTATTCATCCAAGTGTTATTGTAGCGGACATTCTAACAATGTATGTTGATATTTACTGTATTCAGATTCCTAGTCCATGACTTGGTACACAGTTCAGCTTATCCCAAAACGTACCGTTTTGGGATAAGCTGAACTGTATGAGTAATTGAAATAAATAAATAAACAAACAAGAAAAATAAGTTGAATAACCCGACTACCTTCGGAAATAATTAGCGCATACATGAAAGCGCATTAAATCTGCCCTCCTTTTGCGCTCCGCAAAGTCAGCAGTCACAGTCGGCTAATTATGTACCAAGTGACACTCGTGCCATCAAGACCAATCTAATGACGTATCATTTATCAAAATCGGTTGAGCCGTTACGGACATACATGTCAAATACATACTCCTTCTTTTGAGCTTCGTTGTAGTCGGGTAGTAAAGAAAAGGAAATAAACAATGGGTCTCCATGCAAAGAAGCGTAAAACTTGTGATCCTGGTAATCTAATTATATAAAAATGAACCCCTTAATTTCTCCTGGTCACGCTATAACTTGAGAACGACTTCATCGATTCATTCATCTTTGTTTTAATGTTTTCTAATTCTTCGTAGATGGTTCTTACGTTAAAAAAATCTAAGAAAAGGTGGGAGGTTATGGCGAGGCCGAAGGCCGAGCCTTTTATCCGAACGAAGTCGCGGGCAATCACTAGTAAATATTTATAAATATAATGATAACAAGTACAATTTGAAAAAATTTAATACCGACTTCCATTCTATTCAGTTATTGGAGAGTATCTAAAAAACTACGAGACCGAATTTGATGAAATTTAAATGGGACCACACGGGAAGCACCAGCTTTCAAACAAAAAAAGACTTGAGAATCGGTTCACCCAGTCGAAAGTTATTAGTTAACAAACATTAGAACAAATACAGTCGAATTGAGTACCTCCTCCTTTTTTTGAAAGTCGGTAGAAAAGCGGTCAAGTTCAAATGGAGCTTGCGCTACAGACTTTTTTAACAGACTTTAAAAAAGGAGGAGGTTCTCAATTAAACTGTATGTTTTATTTGTATGTTTGTTACGCGATCATTCCGCCAATTATGAATCGATTTAGATGATTGTTTTTTGTTTGGTAGATCATACTTCAGAGATGGTCCCATATAAACTTTATCGAAATTGATGAAGCGCTTTTTCAGAAAATCTAAAATAACAAAATATATACCCCGATAATGTTTTGGGTCCCTTTATTTTTAATAATAATTTATCATTAACAACAGGTAGGTATAATACCTACAATAGAAGGAGGATTTAATTTTTTTTCAAAAAAACAGATATTATAAATCAATTGTAAGTTGTAAGTTAAATAATGTTGTCCATAAGCGCTACACTGTAACTTATAATTACTCGTATATGCATATTTTTGATACTTTAATTATGTAGTGTTTGCGGACTTAATAAACATTTTTAATTTTTTCATTTTTCATTTTTAAATTAAAATAATTAAATTTGTCCAAACTAATATGTGGGGGAGGCATATACTCAGCAGTGAACGTCCTACGGCTGAGATGATGATGATGAAACTCATTACATGCATATTACCAAACCATATGTCTTTCGCACTTAGTCAATCAATAAACTAAAATACATACTGGTGATGTGTTTCGAAACTCTAGTCTGTCTCGCACTTGGCGGTTATTTTATTCGCAATGAAAATCTCTGTAGTCTCAAAACCACAGAAAAACTAAGTCTATCGTACTTTTTGTGCTCGAAACATTGTAACCTATACCGAAGTAATCTACAGGCTGGCCAACGACATCAAATGAATTGAAGGTCATAATAATTGTGACTCAATTCGCTCTAGCTTGAATAATGGCCTGATATTGAATAGGCATAAATAAACTATTAAGTACTAGCGACTGCCCGCGACTTCGTTCGTGTAGTAGGCGCTTTCGGCCTCGCCATAACCTCCCATCATTTTTTTAAATATTTTTTATGTGAGAACCTTCTATGAAGTATAAGAAAATATTTAAAAAAAGTTGAATGCAATCGTTCTCAGCAGTTACAGCATGCCCGGAGAAATACGGGTTCATTTTTATATACAGATATAGAATTATAATCATAAATATATTTTAAACTAGGCCTGCGGGATGACGAGCATTTTCCGGCATAAAATTGAATATACCTATATATAAAAGTATAAATAGGTCATACTCCTTATTAATTCAGCATACACAAAAAGATTTTATGAAATCGCATTTAATTAAACAAACAAACAAAACAGTTTCCGCTTTATAAAGCGTATAACTACCGTATATATGAAAGTATAGATTATATTATCTGTTATACTGGTATTTATAACTATGAAGGATTTATCTGTAGAAAATGTTACAGGATTCATAATAAGACAGGCTAAATGGCCTAAAACTTCCTGTGACAATGCAATATAGTTCTTTAATTTGAAAAAAAATTCTTGTCACTGAAATATAGGTAGTAACCTAGTAATAATGACTTGTATAAAATATATCCCACACTCAAAAATAAAAATAATAATAATAAAATTAGATAACACAAACTATATAACTAAACTGAACTGGATCTATTTTGATATATAAAAGAAGTACAACCATTGAATGTCGCTTTGTAGTGCAAACTCTTATAATTTCTATGGGCAAACATTGTTCAAACGATTTTAAAATATTTCACATATGTTGATAGTGTTTTGTAAATGATAACTATAAAAAGATACTATTATAATTTAACTTACCGCTGGATTTGAGGAAGGCGTCGAAGTTCTCCTGACTGGTCAGGGTGTAAGTCTTTCCCAAAAAGGCCATCTTGATAGAACGTCGCGTCTCCGCTTGTGATAGACAACAAATGAGGATGCAAGAGCCCCACCGCGGCTTTTATTTCCCCTGCAATAAAACATTTATCGACATTTATGATGTATGCAGCCACGATATGAGAGTAGGTTACCTCTTATTATCAAAATCCCAGTATTATCAGAACCCCAACATTATCAGAGTCCCAGTATTATCAGAACCCATAGATAGTTAGAGGGTGCCTCAATGTTTGGTTTGAGATTAACTCACGTGAAATTGCAGGGTTTATCTTTGCACTATCCAGTTATCTTAATCCTGGGATATCTTGACGAGATTAGGTCATTGATGCCTACATAGTAACCGTCGATATGAACAGCCGGTTAGTAACAACGTATTTTCAACCGATTTCCAAAAAAGAAGGCTCTCAAGTCGACGCGTAAGTTTTCTACCGACTTCCAAAAAGGAGGAGGTATGTATTTTTACTGTACTGTATTTTTTTATGTTTGTTACCTCATATCTCTGGACTGGGTGAACCGATTTCCAAAATGATTTTTGTTTGAAAGCTGGTGCTTCCCGTGTGGTCCCATATAATATTTTTCGGTCTAGTAGTTTTTGAGTTACACTCAAATATCCACCTAGGAGGTCACCATTATCAACACACTAGTAGGTATTATAAAATTAACAAAAAATGTTACTGAGATAGAGGTAGTAGTAGGAAAACAATTTATAAAAGTCATACTGACTTGAAATGTTTCCCAAACTCATAAATAAACACGCCATTGCAAATTAGATAAAATAAACTTAAGTAACTAAACTGAACTGGTCTTTTTTCTACCGATATCCAAAAAGGAGGAGGTACTCAATTCGACTGTATTTTTTTATGTTTGTTACCTCATAACTACATAGTAGAATGGAAGTCGGTATTATTTTTTTCAAATTGCACTTGTTATTTTTTATGATTCACGCATAACTTTTTACCGAGTATTCCGATTTTGATAATAATTTTTTTGTTTGGTAGAGTATACCTACATCCACGGTGGTCCCAATTAAATTTCATCAAATTATGTCTAGCGATTTTTATAGTATTGATCCAATAGCTGAAAAGTGGTATTCATCTTTTTTAGTTTCATTATGTTTATCTTTAATAAATATTTATATACATTATTATTTTGTAGGTAGGTAGTGATATAGGCTTCAATGGGTTTGCCACTACTCATTTATTACTAACTATTACTTATTATAACTTTAATACTAACTATTACTTTAGTGTTTTTAGTTGTCTTGTTTTATTGAATATGTATAATATGATAAATGTATATTTATTTACACACACACAGACATATATTATTTAAAGTCTAGTATTTGATTTATTGTTTATTCATGTCTGTTCTGTTTAATATGATACGTATATTAAATTGCACGTCCGTGAGTACTCAAGGTTCTGGCTGAAAAACAGCGCTGTAGGTCCGCCTGCAGCATCATGCTGAGCCATAACCCTTTTGGACGGGACTGCACACGACAGCGATCCATCTCTTTTTTTATGTTATTTTTAAGGTTGTGTACTTTTAATGTAACTTGATTTGTTCTTGATAGTAGTTTTTTATGTTGTTGTGTTCAGTATCTGTTGATGAAACCGACTTCAACATAATGTAGAGTAAAGAAACTTGCCGGTACCATGCGCACAATATTTTGATAATAGGTACTTGTGAACTATCATGTTAAAAATTATAAATATAAGCTCATACTTAGCACGTTATTTCTTATTCTCATATTATTCGTTATTTGGTATTTACATAGGTACATTGAAATGTGAAAATAATATGAATAGATGATTATGATAGTTCATTGAATGCGTTTCATATAATATTTTCTGATTTATATTGAACTTTTAATTACCTACTAAAACTTATACAATTAAATGGCATGCCTATAATAATGACTAATTATCCGTTCTTATTGTTTTTTGTTATCTGTGAATTTTGGCCATGATCATAAAGTACCTATATGGAATCCGATTAGGGTTGCCCCAGGTATGTTCTATATCGATGACTGCTAGTATTTTCTGCTATCAAACTCTTCTCTTGCTATCTATAAAAAAAATTGTCGATAACCTATCAAAGAAAATGGACACACCATTTGGAAATGCCAACCGCGTAATTGTGATTCAATGTCAGAATCAAAGCTATATTTTGTTATAGTTAAAAAATATTCTGTTAAAATAATAAATAAGGACAGTATAAATATAATAATATATAAGGAAAATATAAATTATATAGGTAAATTTTATAAACCAAAATGTTACGATTGTACGAATATTATTATGTCTTGGGTAGGTAGGTTACGTACTAGGCCTGTTTTATACGTAATGGCAGGGCATACCAACTATAAGTAAAAACAGCATGTGAGTCATATAATGGTATTTATAGCAGCAGTTAATTCGCCAGCATAATAAGTATATTTCAAGCAAATATTTTGTACCTACCTACTTACTTATGTTGAGAAGTACACGAAGGTGACTAATGGCATTTTTATATTTGGCCTAGTAGCAGTAGTTCGGTTGTTGGTCCGGTTGACCGAACTATTACAACTTTTCAGTGGCAATAGTCCGGTTGACCGAACTAGTGCAACTTTTCAGTGGCAATAGTCCGGTTGATACAAAGCACCGAACAATTGATACTCTCTCTAGTAGCAGTAGTTCGGTTGTTAGTACGGTTGTTAGTACGGTTGACTAGTGAAAAAGATAAAATAGAAAATAATAGATAGCTAAACTCTGCCTCCATCAAGCTATTCCTTAAGTAACATAATAATCAAACCATTTACAACAAGAGACAAGAGCTGGCAAAATGATTTGATGGCAACTGCGCTAACGGAGCGTTAGCACAGTTGGCAGCTGGCTTCGAAGCGCAGGGTCCTAGGCTCAATCCCTAGCTAGAGTAATGTTTTAAGTGATGAGCAGAAATGTTTGTTCTCGAATCTTGGGTATTGAGATGTGTTATTGAATAGAATAGAATAGAAAATATTATATTTACGACATTACAATGTATATGTATTACAAGAAGAAAATAGCACAAAACATGCAATTGTCACAAATTGTCACCAACTCAGCGTAATACCAGCTGTTCGCCAGTGCTGATCTTCCGTTGGGGCCATTTGGTGAAATCACGGACCATGCACACAGTACAGAATATAATATTATTTAAAAATCAATTCGTAAATCAAAAAAGTAAAAATGAATCTAAAATAACCTCCTAAAATAAAACAGAAAACAAAATGAATATAAATAATTAAGCTATACAGTACATTCTAGATGCCCTTTATCGTCTCTTGCTTTTTAATACAATAACATATAACAATACAAATACAATAAAACAAATACAATTACATTTAATACAATACACAACTTTGAATACTTAAGTACTTATTTCAAATTGCTTTGACTAAAATTGCACTCGTATCGTGTTTGAGTGTTTCCTCCTTACTCTGGTTTGTAGTAATATACTTATTTAAATTAAGTTTAAAACTAAGTACAGTTTGTAGTTATTGTGAGTGTACATGCCACCGTCGCAGAACAGATGGCCGATGGGGCCGGAAGGTTCTGGAGTGGAGACCACGGACCGGCAAGCGCAGCGTAGGTTCTAGCCAATAGGATTGCAGGGTTTCGCCGAGAATGGGGTTCAAATGTCAAAATGAAGCCCATTCCCATTCTCCGTAAAGATAGACAATAAGGCCGCCGATAAAGTTCATAGGACGACGTTGGATTCAGGCCGCTTCCAACCGGTCCTTTTGGAAAATTGTGCGGGAGGCATATGTTCAGTAATGGACGTCCTACGGCTGAGACGGTGATGATGATGATGATGATGCCTCCGGCGGCACTGGATATCCTAGTGCGGGGGTACGTTGTAACTATATTCAATATTATTTACGTCATACAATCTCTAGTGACTTTATTCATCAATCTTCACATTTTACGCTATCAATGGGTCAATTGACGTAGGCGAGTCGCCTGACCGTAACCGTTGACATCCGCCTATTGACTACCACAATAGCTTCAGGGGCATTGTGTTTCGAATCACTTTTGTAGAGCCCCTAAGGTCATTGATGCATTTTAAAGCTAACACAGCCCCTTGGTAGCGTGGGTAAGTCACCCATCAGGGTTAAGGAAGTTCTTGCCTAATTTAGTATCTACAAAAAAAAATTTAAGTGCAGTAGAACTCTATCCATCGTCCGAGTTTGACTCGAGACTACTTTAGTCCACTTTTTATAACGGTTATTAAATAATACGTTTTGTGAATGAGTCAGTCCGGAGAAGAACTGCCACCATACCTTTTTATAACGAGAAGCAGTAATGTTCGCAGTACTGTGTTTAGGTGTGAAGGTATGGTTGCCAGTGAAATTATAAGCACATGAGACATAACGACTTACTATAATGTCAGGGTTACGGTCGTAGTGCAGTTGCAGGCATCTGTTCTAGGCAGAGGTTACAATTTAACAGGTCGGCGTGCTAGTACCGTTTCCTGATAACGAATATTAAAAAAATTATAATTGAATACATTGCAGTCAAGATCACGGTTAAGACCTTCTAATGTCTCATACTTAGATTTTCATTTATTTCTTTCTAGGTCTTTGGTGGACGAGAAAGGAAGTTATTACAAAAATAGAATGAAATGAAATGAGATGCATTTATTTGACACACACACACACAAATAGAGACAAAAACAGTAATTAGTAAGACTAGAATGAATAATACAAAATAAACACTCATAAGAGTACCTTTATTGTAATGCCAAACCGGCCCTGTCTCAGAATAATGCTGCCCCACATTTGTAAACATGAGACAGCGCTGGTTTTCAGATAGAGCCAAGGACAGGGTGACTTCACGGGCGGATCCCCGACAATATAAATAACGGAAGGAAAAACAAGTAATATAAACATACATAAAATAATAATAATAAAATAAATAAATAAGTATGTAGTGAGACATACCATTTAATTCATTATATTTAATATCTAAAATTTTGTATTTTTATCTACAACATGGTTGTAAGTATAGGTGAGAGCTAGAGTGCCGGCTATATCATCATACATAGACTTCTATTATAGTAATTTTTACTTTTTTTACAGGTTCTCACTACCTTGAGGTGGTGGTGATGGACTTGGGACTATGTCCGTTGCCGCCAAAAGACCTCGAGGTGGCGCGCGCGGTGTTTCCATGCGCCCCTCAAGGAGTGATGGGATGGAGTGACTACTACTCCATTCCACCGGGACTGGGTCCTCATGGTCCTCGGGCCAACGCCCGCCAGGACCGCAGAAGAGTGCAAAAGCGTTCCTGTAGTCCCGACATTAAGGCGCCCGGAGAAACACCGTGTGGTGGTTTAGTCGGTATGGTCTGCTTGCTGCTTTGGGTGCGGTTGGCGCGTAAAGGACGAGTTCCACATACCCCGTCGAATCCCCCGTTGAATCGCTGGGCTCGACGGGGATGCGTGATGCATTCCCCACACATTAAAAAAATCTTTTCACTGTCTTAAATTTTATTGCCAGCCTTAAAGAGAGTGCATGGTGAAATTAGGTCAGGTTTTTTAAGTACCTATCTACGTCAATCTATGACGAGGCGATTAAGTCACTCGCCTGACATTAAGCGCCACGCTTGCCCGTAGCAGCTCAGTGCTATTCAGTATTTTAAACTAGTACGGCCTTATTAATAAACTTGTAATAAACCCGGAGTAGTTAAAACATCTATCTGTCAATTTTTCGCTTGCAGTAAATGTCACGCGTGAAAGCAAGACAAAGCATGTAACGCCTAATCTATGTTTACGCAACGTTTATTAATAAAGGCCGTAGAGTTCAAAACCCTGCACAGCAATACACTGCGATCGTCGCCCTCAGATATAAAATGTATAAATTTTTGGGTTCAAAAACAACCAAATATAGTTTCCAGCTCAATATAACCTCTTGCGCTGTTATACCTATTTAGCTGGAAACTTTACCATTCAACGAAACACAGTAAAGCATGCACACTACTGCTTCAAAGTTGAATATCGGGCAAAGGTATGGCATGACGTTTACTAGCAGGTATGGTTAAATTCTCAGATTATAGAACAAAAGGCAGATGGAGCGTACCGAACACGCGAGCGTCGCCACCAAAGCGAATACAAATTCAAAAGCAAATACAAACCCGCGCTAGTGCTATACGCGACTTGTCCGAAGCAACACGTTACGACTGGTTCGTAATTTTAATGTACAAAATACCGTCTTGTGATATTAAACACTGTAAAAGTTGTTCCCAAAAAGAAAAAAAAGAAGATGGAATATCCTTTCACAGATAACTATTAATTATTTGGCTTATATAATTTTTAATCAACATAATAACTTTACATGTGACTCGGAACACAAAACTTCAACAGGCATTCGCTTGTGTTGCCAGCATTTATTAAAATTAGTTACCTGTTTTATTGGTAAAACTACATTTAGAAGGTCTAGGGGTTAGTGATGTAACAAAAGTTTGTTTTTTAATATCGCAAATGCGAATATTTTTATATAAGTCTCGCTCGCACGGTTTTTTCCCAAAAAACCTCAAGTCTTCTTAGAAAATACTTTTTATGTCAAGTTTTTAATAAAGTTGAAAATGCGAATACTTGTCTCGTTCGCACCATTTTTAGGGTTTAGCACCTCAAAAGGTAAAAACCTTGTAGACCTTGCTTTTAGCCTAAATTGACAAGTCTGGGTCAACCGGAAGTACCTTAGAGGTTTTGGGTCGAAAACCCATAATATGGTAGTTCCCGTTGACCTAGAATCACTAAATTTGGCAAAAAGCTAGGTCTTATAGAACAAATAAAGGAAAAAATATATATGGCCACCCTCCTCTAATCTCCAAAGTCTGTGAAGAGCAAAATCTGAAATAATTTGTTACCTACAAATTTGTTCGGAACCCGAGATGGGCGAGTCCGATGGAATGTTCAGTATGTTAATCTAGATTAAAAATTACCTGTGTGCCAAATTTTATCCAAATCAGTATAGTCGTTTTTGCGTGAAAGAGAAATAAACATCCATACATACGTACTTCCATTCTCACAAACTGTCGGATATATGTGTAATAATTAGAAAAGTAGGATACTATTAAAATATTCAACAAAAACAATTAAACAATGAATTGTGATATTTATACAGAACCTTCTTTATTTATTGTAATTTATTTAGTTATTAATAACCATTATTTTATCCATATACTACTTTAGTACTGTATGTTACAACAGAACGTTTAAATTTCCAATATTATAACAATTTGTTACAAAAATGAGGGAGTTAATTTTTCATTATCTGGTAACTGTACACGCACACAGATGCACGTGTACGTACAGTGCAGTGGCTCGTTGTCACGCACACATAACTATAAAGGTGGCGACACTCGCGAGTTCGGCGCACTCCATCTGCCTTTTGTTCTATAATCTGAGGTTAAATTAATATAATATGGTAAAGGTATGACTTTAGCAGAGTCCGTCTGGGGACTCATACCGCTTTAAAAACACCTTCGCATTGTTGTTCATAGAATATTGACCCGTATGTCAAAAGTAAGATTATTTTTTTATCGAGAGGTTTACTTTAGATGGCAAATATAGATAAAGCCGTAATGCTCACGACCCCTAATATATTAAATGTTTTTCTTTCCTTTTGGAACTAGGTAACTCTTCTTCTTGCAGAAATGCGTTTAAATAAAGTTCAATAATATTGGTGACATAACATTATACCTATTTAATAAAAAAGAGTTTATACGTGATTGTACCCTAACGTGTAAGTAATTAGGTAGATACCTGATGGTACCTAATTATAAAAAAAATATAAACTTCCATAATTGTACTTAATATGACCTAATGTCATACTTAACCACGACCTTCTAAGTCATAGCTCAAATACTACTAAAAATGCATACCATTAAACAAATAATTTTACTACTACGAGCTACTACTTTACTCCTACTAATAATAATAAGAATTTGAAAGAGGATGAAGACGCTATAGAAACTAGTAGTAGTAGGCTCGTCTATAGCCCACTATCTCCTGTATCACTAATAAGTACATATCAATAGCCATGCCATTTTACCCGTTTTTGTAATAGACATACCATGTCACCATCTATCCAAAATGTTTCTGTTTTTATACTTAAATACTACTTTGTTTTTTTTAAACCAAACATATCTCTAAGTGTTGGCTACTGCCCCACTTATGACTTTGTATAGGACTGGAGGAAATCTGTGAAAAAAATTGATATAATAATAATATAAAAAAACCGCAGGGGCGGCTTTGTGGCGAGCTAGCAGTGAGTGGCGACACCGTGGACACCTATTCTTCCTGGGGCTCAATAAGACCCCTGACGCCCGGCTTGCCTTTATTGGCCGTCAAGAGGTGGAGACGCAAAAGCATGTACAAAAAGCTCCAATAGTGGAAGTGTTAAAGATCATAACGCCGGTAGTAGCGCTGTGAATCCGCAGAACACCTCTTGACAACCTTTAGCCATCCACACCAACGTTGCCCTCTCTGTCACCATTAATGGTGGCCCTTATGGGGAGCCCGTTTAGTAGATGGTATGTCATCACCTGCCTAAATATTTTATGATGAGACTAAAATTGGCAGGTGCCGTAGTCTCTACCATTGCCCGGATGATGGATGGAAACAACCAAGATATTTAAAGTAGACCAATTCTAGATAACATTTAGCAATAATAAAATGTTTTACTCTCCCTTTCCATAGTTAATGTTGACTTATGAAGGGCCTCTTATTCGGCTTCACTAACGCATATCAAAGGACCGTAGACCGGAGATTTAAATGTATAAGTAAATAATAGTTATATTGGACAACATCCACACAAGGTGTTCAGGTCCCAACCTAGGCAGAGTCACACACCCAGACACGCGTCATGCAAAGAGACACGTTCATGCACACAAATGTTTGAGATGCCCGGGTCCGAACCCGCGACCAACGGCTCAGGAGTCAGGAACCAGGGTCCACTACCAACTGCGCCAACTACCAGTCATTATACCACGATAATTGATAGATAATATTACCGTGTCTATACTATTATTTCAATATTATAAAGTGGAAAAATTACTTTGTTTGTTTGTGTGAATTGAATAGACTTCTAAACTACTGAACCAATTTGAAAAATTATGTCATCGTTAGAATCCTACATTAACTGTGATGAACATAGGCTATATAATATTTTCATTTATATCAATAATACAGTTGAAGGCATATTTTGATTCACATCATCAGAATCCATCGGACGAAACCGTAAAAAATATGTATTGGCGATTCACATAAAACTTAGTCATTCCAGGAAAACTGTAAATAAATAGAATACCTGTCAATGTCAGGTCTTGAGGAAAGTATACATAAACTGAGATAAGATTACACAAAAATAACATTGCATTGGGTCTCTTGACACTCCCTAAGATTTTATTGATAGTTACCTACTTGGCACTTGTAAGTAGGTTAGGTTGCACATTATATATAAGTTTGCAACCAAACATTTATTACATTTTTTTACAAAATTGTGACTAGATCCCGAAATCGTACACTTGATGACTTTAATTATAAAACTGCTTTGTATGCTAAAAGTGTCCTTGCTATGGCGCCTAAAATATACAATAAAGTTCCAAAATATATAAAAGATTCCAAACATATTAACGAATTTAAACAAAAAAAATCCTTTACTTGGTTGACCATACATTTTATTCTTTGAAAGATTATCTGCAATTACATTGACAAATTTTTTATTTTGACCGTCAATGTCGGGTTAAATGCAATTATATGTACTTACCTACAGTGCATCCCTAAAAAATAATGAGAACAACGAGATATTTTTTTAAACTGTGATGTAATTATTGTCAAACTAGCCATATATTATTAACATCGTTTAATTTAATGACAATTTACCGACTTAATTTATTCTTCACAAATTCTACAATGTTTTTTTGGTTTTTTAGTTTCATAGTTATTTACTCTTAGGTTTTTTTTACTTAACATTTGCACGCTTAAAGCAGATTACGGCATGCCTAAAATAATATATTTTAAGATCCTGTCTTACCTGTGTATCACAAATAAATAAATTCAAAAAACAGTAGGTGCTTAGGTACTGATTTTATTAGGTTAGGGTTAGGGTATAATTACCTACTATCAGAGTACTTAGGTACTTAGTACTTAGGTACTCTGATACACAGTATAAAGATGCATTTTTAACGTTAAAGTAGTTTCCGTACTGTTCTCTATATTTCTACTGTGTCTGATAGTAGATAATCTAAAAGGTAATGATAATAGGAATACTAGTATACTAGTAGTGTATTAATAGAGTAGATACTATAAAGCATAGTTGGCAAAGCGGTTAACAGAGTGGTTTTCTTAGCCGTGAGTGCAAATCCCACAGAAGCTGTTTTTTTTTAACATCTTAACTTCTTTTTATCGCCCTGTATTGATGGAGTACCTACTAATTCTGTTATCCTAATAATTTTATGAAAGTGGTGGTTTGTATGTAAGGATATGTACGGATGATTGTTACTCATTCAAGCAAAAAATACTGAATGGATTTTAATTTAATAAGGTATGTTAGATGAGGCACTAGAATAAGATATAGGATACTTTTTCATCATAATCATCATTATTCATCACCACGCGGGCGTAACCGCGGAGCGCAACTAGTAACATACATTTATTATCGTGATCTTAACGTTTTATGAATTTGGTGAAATGTCACCGCATCCGCCTCAGGGACTGAAATTTTTTAGGTACATATATGCCGCGGTCTGATATTCATTTCTTTTATCATATTCGTTTATCTTATATACGGTGCTGACGTCAATCTTCGGTGGTCCAATATTAAAAAGCGCGATTTGGTCAGCGCTGTTAGCGCGCTGATGAAATTGGACCGGTAGGTAAACAAGGCAAGCAAATCTGGCATCTGTGACATTGACAAATGTCATGCAAGAGCAATACTTACTCGTGTATTACGATGCCAAAGTGTAGCGTGTCTTGCCCTACTGATGCCATTATTATGGTCTCTTTTGTAAGGCAACAAACTGGAGCTAAAAATAAACGAATATTCGATAAATAGATACAAAAAAAAATTGGCGATAAAAATATATGCAAAAAGACAAGCCCGTTGAGTTTCTTGCCGGATCTTCTCAGTTGTGGTCGCGTTCCGATCCGGTTGTAGATTTAAGAAAAATAAATGTAAAATTAATTGTAAGTAGGTATACAGAATAAATGATTGGATTTGATTTGAATACTTAGCACAATAGCACTATAAGTCCTGAAATGACTTCAATTACGACTTCACATTCGCCTACCATTTGCCCGCTCACACAATTTCGGGAAACATGAGCGCAGTGCAGACCAGTAATGTACCGATATAGGTACCTACTACCTACACTGAAAAAAATAGTGAGCTGTAATATACCTACTTAATAAAAGGAAAAAAGATTATTTACCGAAGAACCATAGATATACAGCGTGTCGCTGTTGTAACAAAAAGGTGTAGTAATACTTTAAAAATTGCTACAAGCCAATATTATATAAGTTATTAAGGTTAAATCCTGATACCTATATGTATAGTGTTTTGTTGTGTTACTATGTTTTTGGCAATAAATATTTTTCATTTCTTTACTTTGTATGAAAAAAATATGAGATTTCAGTTTTGATACTTTCCAATGTGAATCTAGACTAGGTACATATATGCCTTTTACCTTACTTACACCTTTTAGTATTACTACTTACATCGTTTTGTTACGCGCTGTATATGTCTATGCAAAGAACATTCGAGATAAGCGGTGGCCACTCGATATGTGGTGCCTATTCAGTAGCTCTACCATGAGTTGGCAACATAAATGTCATCTATAGTCGATACTCGATCTCGCCTACCTATTAAGCTTGTGATTGGCGTACTCGCTGTCAATTTTAGTTCTACAATTGACCGAGAGGTGGCACTGTTCTTTTTTTCATACAATATTTTCGCGGTAGTCGACACCGAGCATCGTTTGGTTTGTGTGTCAATGTTGTAAACTCGTGGAAGACCTACAGTGCTGCATTTCTGTCGATATGCTATTTTATCTTGTTTGATGAGTTTCACACACCTTGTGTGGGACTTCACCGTATCTAAATTCGTCGTAATCGTCGCTGTAAGTAGATAGGACTTTGCTCTTTGTACTGACCTGGTAATCTGGTTATTATGCAAATAGGTAGATAGGTACATGATTCTTTATTTTGTATACTCCTTATTACCTATGAAATTGGAGATTAGTATGAAACTTTTTATAAAGAAACAAATTGAGATGCTAGGAGAGTTTTGGCGCGAACGCGGAAAGTCAACGTTTTTTCATTGTATTATTTATCAAAACTTATTTTTTTTTTCAGTGTTAATGTTTAAAATTGGTGGCGTTTTTCTCATTAAGTGCTGTTTTACGTGCATGAGTGTGGGCAAGTGATATAATGTGGTGAAACGTGTTTTCCGTGTTGTTCCCAATACTCCATAGAAGCTGATGGTAAAGTTGCCACCACTTTACTAAAGCATGACTTAGACTGACTGGACCATGACTGACTGACATTTTGGACTCAGACTCTGACTGACTACGACTAATATCACCAGAATATTCTACTAAAGCTTTGTGATACAAATAACTTGACACTGGCAAATGCACGAGAAGTGCGGGACCATAACCCTCTAAGGAGGGAAAACGAAAAAAAAAAAAAAAACAATTTGGTATTTTTATTTATTTTAGCTAATCAAAGTACAGGCCCAAATTTTGATGGCAGTTTGTTTATCCCTTAATTGTATCTATAAGTCTGCCGGACCGGAGAAGATGAAGTCAGCTAAAGCGTTTTGTACCTACTGACTCTCCGGAGTTGAATTTTTTCCCACTTATAAACTGCTATAATTTAAAAAAATAAGAAATTGTTGGGGCAAGGTCCGGTGAGTACGGTGGGGTACGGAGAGCTTCCAACTGCAACTCTTGTAGCTAGCTTTGCGGTCTGTTGTAAAGTGTGAGCTCGCGTGTTGTCGTGGAGATGCAATGAGGAATAGCAACTAGTCTTGGTTATTGAATCGCGAACTACTCCATCATTATTTGCAATTCTTGGCACTAGACATCTGCCGTCACTGTTGTGCCATTCGGTAAGAAGCTGTAATTTTTATGGGCTAGTTTGGCAAATGAGCAAGTGGCTCACCTGGTAAGTGATACCGTCGCCCACGGACATCCGCAATACCAGAGGTCTCGAGGATGCGTTGTCGACCTTTAAGGAAGGATGATAGGAAGGAAGAGATAGAAGGGGTGAGAGTGGAGAGAGAGGGGAAGGAGAGTAAGAACGGGAAACGGGGGAATTGGGCCTCCGGAACCTCCCACAAACCGACGAAACGCAACAGCAAGCTATGTTACTTCACGTCGGTGTTATGTGGGAGTGTGATACTTCCCCTGTCGTGCCGGGTCATTCGGCTGTGAGGTTGCAGCGTGGCACTACCACAATTTGATGTACAAGTCTGTCACTGGTCCACCAGACAGTGATCATCGTCTTCCTATACGTTATAAGCCGCGCAGATAGAGAATAGATCTGAAAATGGCGTCCGCTCGCATGCGTTCTCGCTCACTCTCTATCGCTGTCTATACTCACACAGTGAAGTATGCGCTACAAAAAAATAGTCAGTCAGGATTCGCTTTCCACGCTACTTGACGCACTCCGAGTTATCGTTAAATTCGTTCCGTTATTTTGTTGTTTTCGTTGTTATTCATTGTTGTTTTTGTTGAGTTTGATTGTAATTTGTTTGCTATACGTTTGATTGTTATTTATTTTCGTTAAGTTTTTGTTACGAACGTTGACATTTTGTGATTGATTGACAATGGCTTCACGAAAACGTGGAAAGATTCTTCACGGTGATGCACGTGAGATTGTTTACAACGTTATAAAATACTTTGACGAAGAGAAGAACTTGGAGCGTTATCATCCGTTAAAGTATAGCGCCGCACGCGCAGCGATGGCGACTAATTTATCGATGGCTACTATATCCAGAATAAACTAATAATATAATATAAATATATAAATAAAATCGAGAACTAATAATCATTTAGCTAGGCAGGTACCGCCTGTCTTGTTCAAAAACCAGCGTGAAATGATCGCGCAAAACATGCGTACGCGTCGGTGGCGTTGGTCTAGTGTGCATACCTATCACACACGTCGGCGACGTCTCAGACGTGTGCGTCGGTCTAATATAGTTCCGCCTTTACTTTACTGGCCTAACGGTATAATAGGGTGTAATAGTGATATTAATGTACCCTTGCTCCTTATTTATTTAATTAATATTTTTGTCATTATTTCTACTATTATTAATTAATAATATTAAAAAAGATTAATATATAACAAAAAAGTCAATAACAATCGATGTTTGAGAACTTGTTTTGCCAACCGTACCATGCGTACCCGCCGCCATTTTCAGATCTATTCTCTATCTGCGCGGCTTATATCTATTTTTAGCGCACTGATTAGGCGCTGTACCCGGGTCCACCCGCTGAGACGAACGCTTACGATTGTCGTAGGTACAGGATACACTTTTCATTGCAAGTAACAATTCAAGTCTGAATTCCCTCGTTTCTATTCCTATTCAGTAGTGCCATGCATGCTTCGACGCGTAAGTCTCGTTATTGGTCGCTTAGTTCGTGTCGCACCCACTTATAACCCGGTCACATTATCTCTAGACCTGGCGTTGATGACGTCACGTCGCGTCGGCGCTCTGATATGGTGCGCAAAACAAGCATCCTCTAGTAGGATATTATTATAAACAATAAGATTTCCAACAAAACAAATATTGTGTTAATTAATTTAATGTAGGTAATATTATTATAATGATATGATTAAAATGATAAAAAATAAATGAAACAATCTTGGTTAAGTGGGTACAAGAAGTATTTATAATAGTAACAAAAATGTCCAAATTAAACCAAAATGTACAAACTTAACAAAAATAACCTAATTTGCAACAAAAACAATATTTTAACGTAACAGCAATAACAAAATAACAATAAAAGTCCAAACGTAACAATGAAATGTTTAAAAATATACCACGATAACAAGTCGACGCGTATCGGCAACGAAAGTGCTAACCGTACTGACGCGCCGCGCGCCGTGGCGATCGCGGGAGGTGAAAAGAGAACGGGGCGGGAGGTTCGCATTCCAGCGAAGTCTCGAGATAATGTGAGCGGGTTGTACTAGCTTTTTAACTTTCCGATTTGACGCAATTGCTTCAATGTTGATTAAACCAAAACCAAAACCAATCTCCGAAGCCCACAGGCCTGCCTGATTAACACCCGCAGGTTTGATAATCTGTCGTGGTCGTGAAGCACCTAGTCATTGTGTTCCGGCAGCAGTCCTTGACAGCCAGTCGCTATTCTACATCTAGTTGTGATACCACCTTCGACCGCATCATCATTGACCATCAAGTGATATACCTAGTGGTCAAACACGCTAGACTATGGCTACGTTCCGGCAAGCGCCGTCAACGCTCACGACTGTCGCGCCCCGGTTTGCCGTTCCCTTTGGTTGACAGTGACAGCTCGTAATGATCACGTAGAACCACCTTCGAACCGCGAGCGATGTGGTCGCGGCGTAAGCGTTTTCGGCGACGTCATCGATGACATATAGAACGCCGCGAGTGATTTCGGCGCTTTTCGCAACGTAACCTATGTGTAAAAAAGGAAAGGTTGTCAAACTAAGTAACAACAGTTATTACAGTTATACATACATTTTATAAACTAAGTACACAAGTATATCATGTATATAAGAAAAAAGCGAACTGATAATGGATTTATATGATATTACCTATATCAACGGATTAAACATGACTTACACACTACAATAGATATCAATTTACAGCGAAAGGTTTTTATGTTTAAATTGCTTAGTAGATAAAAAATAATAATTTTAATGGTTACTTATTATAAATGTTGATACTTATAATAAAAATACAAAACATGTGACATGAAGATTTATTCCCACTAGCATAGACTAAAATACTAGTTCAGTTTGACATCTGTCATCTAAAATGAAGTCCATGAGATCTACCACATTTGTGGAGAAAGTTGTTTAAAAAAAAGCCTTTTTTCGTCAGCCTCGTCTAAGTAACAATCATTATAAGCAGCCCATTATGTTCTACTGCTGGGACACGAGCCGTTATCTCAAAAAGAGGAGTTGGGCCATCCACAACGTGGGCCCAAAGCGGCCTGGTGGAAAGGCTAGTGGCCAACCCATGTCGAAGTTTCAGGCCGCCTGAAGTATGACAGCTTTCATCTGCTCTATACATTTATTGACTGACTTATTCATCATTGCAGACCCTACATGACATGGTCTACAAACTTGAAATTTTGGCATCTGATGCCTTTTACTTATGTACTATGCATCCAGTTACGATTATCGAGATCGCTTTAGGGAATGAATTCAATTCATTTCTGTGACTTATTTATTTATTTATTTAATGGCAAACTGTTTGAGAACACTTTTGCCAACGACACGTCAGATGAGATATAAGTATAAAAATAAACGGCAAAATTTAGAATTAATAATCTGGAACAACAGAAAGTATCTTTTTTAACTACATTTCTAAAATGAGATCTAGGTACAATGGACTAATGACAAAATGAATGAAACTAGTAAAAGAAAATCCTAGCGACAACAGAAAATACCAACTAAAGTTTAATATCATTTTGAGAGATGAAGGATGATAATACATTTATAGTGACAGGATTTATATTACACAGGATATTGTCTATATGAACAGGTAATGGAACTTATGCCATATACCAAAACAGTGAAGCCGCTGACGGGTGACAGCTAATCCAAAATTCAAGACTCAATGTGGTCTAATACTTTTTGTAGAAATCAGTAAGTATGGGTACGATAAATAGTTTTCATACCACCTGCTCGAAAATGTCCAATTACATATTACGCAATATCAACGCAAGCAATACATGCGCGGGATGTAATTTTGTATGAAACTCCCTCGGGTGTAAAGTGATTTGAATTTGGAACGTTAGTTGTAGGAAAACTCATAGTACGGAGACAGCATACAGAAAAAAAGAAAAAGGCGCGATTGCACAATAGGGCAGTGTTGTCCAGCAGTTAGCCACTTTTTGGCTATATCAGGCAACATTTAGGATTGATTTATCCAAAAATGTTAAATACTATTAAATTAGCTAAATGTTTTAGCTAATAATTTAGCAACTTTTTACAACTGACAAGGTTAAGTACACAGCCAATTAATATACTTATTTCAATTTCATAGCACTAAGCTTGTTTTCACTCATCTAAATAATACCTATATAAATAATACCTATATAATAAGATATTGTTCAGAACGAACAATGTCTACGGAATACATCAATTTATGCAGACGTATGCTTGCTTCTTACCAAATACCCATGGAAGTGTTGGATTAAATCGGAAAGCATGAAAAATATTAATTCCTTATTCCTAAAGAATCAGAACCATCAACCTCAATTGAGTATTGTGTTGAAATATCGGGAGCTCCAAAAGCAACTAAATCGTCTAAATCTCGTGAGTACTAATTATAACTTAGTTAACAACCGCGAAAGTCTAGAACAGTGTTTTCCATAACATGTTCCTTCCCAAAATATTACTCTGTCCCTCTCTAACGGTACAAATGTTTATTTATTTATTTATTTAATTGGTCATCCAACAGCCTATTAACAAATATTTTTAGAATGATAGTCCATACATAACATGTGTCCAATTTGAATATTAACAAATGATGTATTTTACTTTTAACTATATAACTGCTATTTTACAGCTCTGAGTTTTTATTGTCTCGCAGTAGGTATGAAAAGTAGAGTATGCACTTCGAGGATAAAGCTTGTCTTCGTCTTGGGCGGCTTAACCCTCGCTTTATTAGGACTCTACATAACTACCTCGCTACATTACGCATAAGACACTGCTTTACTCCCTTGGTGCATAATCTACTACTTATTACACAGCCATTTTAAGTTTGACAGCTGTCATCCAAAATATAAAGTCTCGATGTCATCACATTTGTAAACAGACTGGAATTCTACGATAAATGATTCCTTAAATAGAGTTATTTTGAGTTTAATAGCTATAAAATTCGCAAATCACCGTATATTCTCAGAACTAAGATAATTGTTAAATGTGACAGATGTCAATATGACTAGGTGATGTAGTATGACTGCCTACCAGTATTATCATTGCAACTGTCATGGGCGTGGTCGGTACTTACCATCAGGCACCCGATATGCAGTCTCTTCACGTAATTGTATAAAAAATCTTACCTACTTGTATTACACACAAGATCAGATAATCAGCAAAAACATCTGATTGTAATATAAGTGGTGTGATTGGACCACGTTGTGGGCAAAAAATACATTTAGATAGCAAATTATGTATGAAGTGGAAGTAGGTATGTATACAGTTAAGTACTTATTGATACTTACTTACTACCAACCTACACCTACCTACTAGTTTGCAGTGTGGTCGCAGTCTTCTTTCATCTGTTAAGGTTGTCACTGAAAGACTGGACGCTTACCATCCTATCCCACTTATTGCTAGATAGGTACCCAGGCCTAGATAAAAGATGTTTCTGTTAACGTTACCGCCAAACGACAACTCCAAAATGTATGGCGTTTACATTAACTATGGAAAAGTCACGTGACCTCGCGCTAAGTTCGTAGACACATTTTTGTCTGTAGCGTGTGCGGAAATACTCCAGTTTGAATTTTGTCTAGGCCTGCAGTATAACCATCGGTACGTTTCAATTTGACACTTACAAATTATTAACTTGACATTTTTAAAGGCCTGTGAACGCAGTCGTCGAGTTGTTGATCAGTATTTTAATATTAGTAGATACGTATACTACCTATCGACAAGAATTGCATACTGTGGTGCGAGTATGGGTCTCACAATACTAACTTGTCGCGTCGATAAACCGATTTCTATCAGCTAGAGCTATATTACCTTGGCTCTAGCACGGACCTAGATACGATTTGCTATATCGAGGGCTGTCTTGTACCGATAATTTTATCCTATCGACAATCCATGCTCGCACCGCTCGTCATCAGGTTCCTGGCTTTGGGAAACTAAAAGAAATAACTCTTTTCTACCTCTTAACATTGTCCGTTTTCAGTGGTTTTTTTTTTCATTTTACGGGCATAGTAAACAATGTGATGATTACATGAAAAAAAAATCACGGAAATCCACGCGGGCCAAGCTGCAATCAGCTTGGTGGATAGGCTTGTGGCCAATTTATGTCGAAGTTTTCAGGCCGCCCGAAGGCCTTCGACATAGCCTAACGAAAGTACAGACTAAGACAAACAACCAGGACCGACGGATTAACGTGCCCTCCGAAGCACGAAAGCGTTCAGTTGAATAATGCTACTAGCGGTCACCCATCGCAACTCCTGGCATACTTGTTCGGTTAAGATCGCCAAGTCAAGCTCCGCTGCTAGCGCTTCCAGTAACTAGCGCTTACTAAATACTCACTGCAAAAGATGCAATAACTAATACCTATATAATTTTAATTTTAAGACCTTTTTCCTCAATTCAAACACATTTATCTTTCATATTACACACATTTTATTGAAAAAATAATCATATTACATTGCTGAATAATCATGACACATGCATTTGAGTATATAGTGAAATCAAAGATAACAAAGTTATTGATAAAACATAATTATCAGATAAACAGAGTGGGTAGGTGCGTAATGCACACAATACTTTTCTTCGTACATAAAATAAGATAAGCTCTTTTCAACATATCAATTGGATCCATCGAGGTACATCCTATAGAGATACGACTACTTCGAAGCTTCTGTTTAAAACAATATTTAAAAAACGTAACTATGCGTGATGAGATGGGTAAGTAATATTCCTGATGATAAGGGCCATGGTCATGTCTGTCCATAACAATTTCTGTGATAAGTCAAGTCAAGACGCTTTATTCTTAAAAGTCTAATGAGAATGGTTATCTAGTATAGTTTGCCAAGTCATTAGCTACCCTTCCCACGTAAGCGCTGCAATGCTTGCATTATGGCATAATAACTAGCCCTGCATCTATTACTGCACTTTGCACCAAGATTAAATAATTACCCTAAATCTTAACGTTTTTTCTTCAAACGCTATTTAGAGGATTTAATTTTCAAAACAACAGAAACGTCTAAAACGTTTAAAACAGTGTTTTACGTCATCACGTCTCTATATAGGATATTACTTCGATGTTCATCCAAGCGATGCAGATTTTTACAATAATATGATACTTTAGCATACAGTTATGTTTTTTTTATATTCAAGGTGGGATATTTTAATACGTATCAAATTAGTATCAGGTATTTATTGAAAAATAAAACTAAATAACTTGCATTTAAATTACGATAAATCCATGTACCTAAGTAAGTATACAGTTGAGTCAAGTTCGCGTGGCTTGCCCTAAAGTTCAAATACCATAAAAGTAAATAAATATTACTTACTTTTACATACCTAAAACCTACAGTGTTTTGATACCTAATTACTAATAATTAAGGTTATAAGCGGTTGGGGCTGTCATTAGATTCATACATTTTATGTACTTTTAACCTCAACTATAAGTCAAATATGTATCAAAAAACGCGTACTCAAAAATACGTTGTTAATCTTTGTGCGATGTAAAGTTATCTAAATTAGTAATAAAAAGAATTAAAACCAAAAAGCCTACAACATTAACGAAAGCTATTAACGAAATTTGTCCATATGTGGGCACTACTCTATGCTGGTATATATGGTGTGACCTGACCATAAAGCATACCCAGGAAATATGAATGTCAATCAGACAGCAAACCATAAACACAAAGCTAGAATTTAATAAATAACTGAAATAACAGTATGAATAATAATGAATTATATCCACCCCAGGGACAATATGAAAATATAAAAAAATTACTTGCCTCGAAGTGACCTAAATCTCAAATAATCAAGGTAGCCGGATAGGTCAGAAAATAAATGATAAAACGCGGGTTCGGGTTGTTATACCCTCTGATGAGTCGAATCACAAAACCTACCAAATATACCGGTACCGAAAATTAAATTGTAACTTTTAAATAGGATAATTTCAACGGGTAATGATTTCAATGTTATCCGCAATACCAAACGTCTGAATAATTGCTACTTTTTGATTGCTAGGGGAGCGCTCTCGTTTTGAGCAAGATTTTTTGTTCGTTTTTTTTCGATTTCCAGACTAGCTAACGATGTGACAAAGGTTTGAACGATTAATTCGCGTCACCATCACATCGCGTCGCATCGCATCGTTTCGCGTCCGGTTGCTGCGTCACTCTGTCAATGGTCATGTCAAAACCAGAGTTAGTTAGTTGTGGAGACAATAACCACTTGAAACTTCCTTGGCAATCACAAAACGTTATTTGTTTATGAACAAATTGTATGCTGCCAAGTCTTAACAAAAATAACTGAGCGCCATCTTTTGGCGGCTTTAGACACCATTTCATATACCTGCTAGAAAACTTCTCACAATTTTGGTTTATCTATACATTTGTTTTAACATGTCAAAGTATCCACAGAGAGGTAGGTAAAAATTAAATACACAGTTAAAAAACAGCATGGTTCATTTTACAAACAATAGCACGTTTTTCTCAATCTATTTAGAAACTGGCTTACCATACTATAGTTTTTTAAAATATTTCATTATATTGATTTTTTATATAATATTTAATTTAGAAAGGCAGTGTCGGATTAATAGAATGTATTTTTTTTTCTACTTGTACAAAATCTACGATACACCCTATTCCCCTACAATTCTTCGTCTACTGAAAATATAAAATCCTACTCTTCGAATACACAACAAATCAGAAAACGTACAAAAAGTCACAATACAGAATACAGAATTTACACATTTAGTTTACACGTTGGAGTATGATCCTGGGTATTTTTATCAGAGTATTAAATATCTGTTTTTTACTTCAATGTATACGTTAGATATACATAAATGATTGCCCGTTAAGGAGCGTCGAAAGTTTTCCTCTCACGCGAGTACCTTTGAGCGATTGATTTAATTTTTATTTGCGAAAAGTTCTTGGTCCGTTCTTTGATGTCAATTAAACATACAATTTTGACACTTCGGACAAATAAATCCACCAGATCTCTTTTCTGTAACTTTTACAACTTAGTAGTATCTAGTGGATCCACTAGATGGCGTTTTAATCAAATATCAAAGTCCGATTGCTATAAAATACCCAAATAACTAACTTTTATACACATACGTTTATAATGATAGATGACTCATGTTATGTCACCAGTGAGATTCTTTATAAAATTATCACTTTTTAGATTTAAAACTATACACTCAAATATCGGCCCCCAGTGGACCGATTAAAGGTCGTCGATTCTGTAAATTTAAATTCTGAAGTTGGCTAGAATAGACAGGAAATTTCTATCTGCACTAGCAATAAAAATCAGCAATTTCATATTATCATATCGGCAGTTGAAGCAATTAGATGGTAATAAATATCAATAACAGTTATGTTTGTGATTTAAATATTACGAGAATTAGCTGAAACTACATTTCAGAGTTTCGAGGTCACGCGAAACCGATACTAAAACCGTTAAATATGAATCAGAAAATACTTGTCATTCAATGAATACGATTGTACGATATCTGACTTATTCTGTACGAAGTTTCTACCACAGGATTCTAAGAAATATCATCCAAAGTCAAAACATCCTAGTTCTAAATATGGTACAAAAATACAGCAAATATATATTACGACTGTGTTTACATTTATACTAAATAAATTAATGACATTCTGTACCGAGTTTCTGAAATAAGATTGTAAGAAATCTCACCCAACGTCAAGATATTTTATTTCTAAGTATGGCATAAAAATATAACACATTTGTAATAAATAAATAAATACACACATTAATTTCACACTTATTAACAAATAATGGTACACGTAAATTCCATTATCTTTCACGAGAAAGGTAAGGAATATTACATTTTATTTGAGTAAATGTCAAAAGTTGGCTATTATAATGTGGCAACACTTTTAAATTTAATGTACTGTTCTTTTTATAATTTTAAATTTATACCTGGTACCCGATTTTATACCAACGTCTTAATATTGAATTTGTAGGTGATTTTATATATACCGTTCGAATTAAATAAAAACACTAATTCTTCTATTTCATTTACACTTTTAGTTGCGTTCCAGACAGTCAAGCATCAATTGTTAAATTGTGTTTGAATTAACTTATAGGTTTTATACATAATATGAAAATTATTTCTAGCTGTGATTAAAATTTTATATACTTATAGAAAATTTGTTTCTTTTTAGGAATGGACTCTGTAGTGTGTGATGTATAAAGCGTGATTTCACCATTAAATTTAGTTCAGACATATTTTATCTTTAAGTTTTATAATTATTTGACATTAATATTATTTAATTTCAATTGCAGTCTATTAATTTATAAACATTTAAACTGTATTTTTTTCTGTTTGCAACTGTCATTGTAATGTATTTAATTTATGTATGCCAGTTATTGGTGAAGTATGCTGAACCTATTTAATAGCTTAACAACTTTATTGTACCATGTTTCGTGCAAATAAACAAATTTCAATTTCAATCATACAAAGTTTAGTGTAAAGGAGTAATTCCCATGGCAATACTCGTTGCCATGGGAAATTGGTGCAAAATAAAGGACCTTTTATGTGATTGGCTAAAATATGAATGACCGTTTTAACAATGTTTAGAGGTTGTATTATGTATTGGGTAAACAAAAGTGGTTTATCACAATGAAGTTCACTTGGGGTTATAATGAGGCGTTGGTATCGGGGCCGAGGGTAGACGGGCAACGTTCATAATGACAATATCGAAGGTTCTGCACTTCAACCTTTGAAGGACACTTTCCTCCCTGAGTGCGTCCTAGAAAGCTGCAACCTCCTTTTTCTTGCCTGTCGCCACCGCCAAGGATGGCTCTTCTGAAACAAATGCGTGTTAAATTAGCGGAATTAAATTATGTAATTATTAGAATACTCTATTAAACAGCTCAAAGTCGCACAACGAGCTATGGAGAGGGCTATGCTCGGGGTTTCTCTACGTGATCGAATCAGAAATGAGGAGATCCGTAGAAGAACGAAAGTCACCGACATAGCCCAGAAGATTAGCCAGTTGAAGTGGCAGTGGGCAGGGCACATAGCACGCAGAACAGATGGCCGATGGGGCCGAAAGGTTCTGGAGTGGAGACCACGGACCGGCAAGCGCAGCGTAGGTCGTCCACCGACACGGTGGACTGAAGACCTGATGAAGGTCGCAGGACGACGTTGGATGCAGGCCGCTTCCAACCGGTCCTTTTGGAAAATCATGGGGGAGGCCTATGTTTAGCAGTGGACGTCCTACGGCTGAGATGAAGATGATGATGATGATTAAACAGCTGTACCGTATGTTTTGTACAAGTACAACATTTCTAAAAGTAGCTTGGAATCGTCGTGTAAACACATATCTAAGGTAGATAAAACTTTTGAACATACGTTCCTCTTATGGGTTACTGTCGCATTACCACATATTAATACAGCCTTCTAATATTAGTATGCAAGAATCACATATCTGTCTCAGACAGACAGACTGTCTGTGTTTAATTCTATTTATACATAAATTCATTATATGAATTCATCCATTTTTCGCTTAGTCACGCCGTAAATTGAGAACGACTTTACCAATTCCGATAAAATTTGGCAAGGAGATACATTACCTATATGCCGGCAAAGGACATAGGATAGTTACTCTTCATCATCATCTCCTCCAGACCCAACCTAATTCATAAAATAAACCCTAACAGTTTCGCTACATTTGATGTAATGCCTTACTTGACGGACACCCAATGAAAGTCAAAAACAGGACTTGAATCATTCGAATGCTTAATCAATCTTACGCCAGAACTGCTGAGAGGCCGTAGCACAAATAATTTGCAAACGTCAACACGTCATGCTTCGGCGAACAAACAATGAGTTATTTGTGTCATAGTTGACCTTGCCTAGATACATGACAGTTTGTGCTGAATTCACTGGAACGATACGGTACCTGCGTCACACTTACGCAGTTATTCGTGCTAGGCCCACAGATATGCCATTTACCAAGTTATCGTATCAAATGACACAATAGAAGAAGAAGAATAAGAAGACGAAGAAGAAGAAGAAGGAAGAAGAAGAAGAAGAAGAAAAGGAAGAAGAAGAAGAAGAAGAAGAAGAATTCTTACCAGCATGGCTGCTGGGATGCATACGCTTCAGCACGGCGGACAAATCCAGGCCAGTCAAGGTCTTCAATGCTGGCGGTATGCCACTAGCCAGGCGTGCCACTTCACCAGTTGCGCCAGAATCTCCAACAAGGACGATTTCGTCGGTCTTCGCCAGCGGTGCTGATACTTCTGCTGCAATCTGTAATTACCAATTATTGTAAATAATGTAATACAAATTATTCACAAGAGATATGAACGGTTACGACTTTAATAGAGAGTGTTAGCTGTGAAAGTATTTATTGCAGAACAGAAAACCACAGACTAAATTGCGCAAATGATAGTTTGTAAGAAATAATCTACAATAGTAGGTATATTCTAAGCTCGTTTCTATATCAAACATAGGTCCCAATGATGATCTTTGCAATTGCAATAGAGGTGAAATTGCTCTATATGTACTATTCTGCTGTGCCTGTGATGGAAACATAAAGGTTGATCTCTACTAGTCTACTGATGACCGCGATAGATTCAAATCGAAATGTCGAGGTCAGTCAAAACTATATTTTGATAATAGTCTGCGCGAAACAAGTCCCGATATTCTCTACAAATATATATGTTTCAAATTACGCAAAATTTTTTTTTGTCAAAAAATGGAACCAACTTCAACACAAAAAGCTAGCTGAACTACAATGCTCAACACAAACTAGCAATGCTGAGTTGGGACCGATTTGTAACATTTGAAATTGTTATTTTTCTTGATTACTTTGTTTTATATTTAGCAATGTTGTTGCTACAAATAAATATATATAATATATATATATATATATATAAATAATTTAATTTAAAAGTGAGAAATAACTTGCTGAAGTCGATACCATGATAGTTCAAAGTTACCTACTATTATCAGAATATTGTGGTGCACATGGTACCGCCTCTGAAAAGTTATTTCACACTTTTTAATATTAAAGTCGGTTCCATATTTTGGTAAAAAAAAACTTTTCCCTCTTTTTTAGTGACTTTTACTACTTACGGGATCGGTTTTCATTCACCGCCAATAAGAATATTATCAAGATAGGCGGATCACTTTTCAGTTATAGGAGTGTAACTCAAAAACCGCTTGACCGAATTTAATTAAATTTAAATAGAACCACCTCTAAAAAAAAACCTGTATGAACAAAAAAGAATGATCAAAATTGGACTAATCTGTAAAAGTTATGCGTGGTCATACATAAAAAAATACGCGTTGCTTTAGAATCTCCTCCTTTTGTAAGTCGGTTAAAAATTCAAAGTCACCTGCGGGAAAAATAGGTACGAAAAATAAAATCATATCATCATCATCATCATCATCATCATCATCATCAGCCTGTAACAGTCCACTGCTGGACATACGCCTCTCCAATTGCACGCCACTTAGGTCTATCTTGGGCTTCTCGCATCCAGTTTTTGCCAGCCGTCTTGCGCAGATCGTCACTCCACCGTGCCTCAGGACGTCCTACACTACGTTTGCCGAGACGCGGTCTCCACTCTAGAACTCGTAAATCATATCAGCAGAACAAAACAGCTGGTTCAATATGAAACTTAACAACCTACATAATGAGTAAACGCCTGATGCAATCTTTATCTAAATCCATTGATAAAACATTGCATCAGTAGATAGATGCAATGTTTTATCAACTACGTCAGCTGATATCCGCGTATGAAAGTTGTGTGTTACAAAAAGTCATAATGATTTGGCACTCTTTAAATTCTATAAAAAATGAATAGAAGGAAAACGTTTTAAATTGATTATTTACTACTAGCTACGTCCCTGGCTACACCTGCACTGAAAACAATTCGTATAACGTAAACCGCATTACTGGTATCTGCGAGGGAATGCTACATTGCTCGTTAGTAAGTTTATGCTAATACAAGTACAATTTGAAAAATTTAATACCGACTTCCATTCTATTCAGTTATTGGAGTGTATCTCAAAATCTACTAGACCGAATTTGATGAAATTTAAATGGGACGACACGGGAAGCACAAAAAAAGAATTTTGAAAATCGGTCCACCCAGTCGAAAGTTATGAGGTAACAAACATTAAAAAAATACTGTCGAATTGAGTAGGTACCTCCTCCTTTTTTTGGAAGTCTGATGAGTTATCTGTGTCACAGTTGCCCTAGATAGATAAATGACAGGTTGTACTGTTTCACGTGAACTACACGTTACGTTACACTTACGCAGTTATTCGTGCTAGGACCACAGTATAATATAGACATTTAGTGTAATGTATAAACGCGTCGCTTTTGTTCCAAGCTTCTGGCGTGAAACCTTTTAGTAAGACGGTATCAAAGAGCTTCTGAAGGACTTTTAAGTACTGGTGTTCCACCCGCTTTCAGAAGCTCCGATGTGATACCGTCGTCACCCGGCGCCTTGTCGTTTTTAAGCTGTTTCAAGGCCATCCTAATCTCATACAGGCTGATGTCCGGGATGTCTTCGGTATAATGTCGAGTCAGCTTGACTCTTGGGTCTTTGGCCAAGCTGCTAACAAGTTACCAAGAGGTCTATGTATAATGTACATATTATGTACATTATACATAGACCTCTTGACCTATCCTAGCACTTCTGCTTTAACCCTTTGCGTCCCAGAGACGTAAATATACGTCAGTTTAATTCATAAATCTTTTGTTTTAATTATCACGGTATAGGACATTAATCGACTCTACTGCCGTCTTTTATCTTCAGCTTCGTCAAGTGGCTTATTTATTTTATATAGCATAGATAAATTATTCTTGTATGTATAGCCCAGTTAGTAAAGGCAACTGTTTAGTTGAATTATTCAATAAAACTAGTTTGAAGAACTGTTAGTTGAATAATTATTATTCGCAAAACTTCTAATAAGAGTTGTGGGTGTATATCAGCAAATCGTGATTGTATATATAGGTAATAATCTAGTTTACTTTTAAACTGGGGAAATATGTATTACATAACATATTATTATTTAAAGGATTTTCTAATACAGAAATAGTACATTACTGCAGAATCCAGTAAGTAAGCCTTCTAGGCCAAGTATGAGTCAACAGAAACGAACCGCAGGTGAGGTCCGTTTATATACGAGACGATGGCATTCTTACTGGATGAGGCTTGTATAATGCTTTTCTTAAAAATTTAAGAATGTTTTTGCTAATTCGGTCTCAGCTTTTGAACCAGGAGTGTCATCTATTTTTCTGAATAAGATTCGCCTGAACTAATTTTTTTCGATTATCTATGTTCCAGCGATAAATTAAAACACAATTGAATGTGAAATCCCGCCAATCGTTGTTTTTTTTTTCTACTAAACAGTTTGCGTTTAGTTTTGAACATTGTTCTATTTTTACATTACATGAATGTTTTAGTAATAAAATGTTAATTATTGTTTTTGAATCTCCATGTTAATTTAAGAATGGGAAGCTTTAATCCAATATGATTTATGAACTGAAATCATTAAATACGAACATAAAATTCCACACTATACTCCTACAACAATACTAAGTACAAAACGCATACGGCCTTATTAATAAACTTAGCTTAGGCCCGGAGTAGTTAAAACATCTATCTGTCAATTTTTCGCTTGCAGTAAATGTCACGCGTGAAAGCAAGACAAAGCATGTTACGCCTAATATAGGTTTACGCAACGTTTATTAATAAAGGCCTTAGTGCATACTTTTTCTGCGACGCGTTAAGTGTCACAGACTGTGTCATGGCTGATTATTAAAGGCTCCAAAAATATATCTATCTCATAAATTATGAGATAGATATATAATTGGAGCCTCCCTCCTATAACCATGTTATAATTGCTAAACTCTAATCTGTGCCTGGTACTATGTTTTTTTCAAGCAGATCTAAAGAGGATGGCCTACTGTCCAGTAAGCGAACTACATACTTACTTAGTGGACAGTATGAGATTCCAAATTTAAAATCTCGCTGCTCACTGGACAGTTGTGAACAAGTCTCCGGTAAGTTCATTTTCTGGACACATTTTAGAGATGTTACGGCAACATTACGTACCATTTTTGGGAAAAAGTACTTACTAGTACTACCTAACGTACTTTTATTATCAATTTACAAACAAATACATTTAGATGTATCGACTACTTTTCGTGTTTGCTGTAGGTCAACTGTCAATCTTAATACCCTTTACCAGTTTAATTTTGAAAAAGGAGTACCAAACATAGACACATACTCACTCAAAAGTTTGCAATTATAATATTAATGTGATTATCACCTATTTGTGTAATCTGACCTCATTGTTACATAGATTCTGATATAAATTAAATCACTACATAAGTAATGACAATAATCATCGCAAATGTTTAACAATCAATCTGATACAAACGATGATGTCCCGACTTTACTCGTGTAATTAGCCGACGTTATCGACTTAGATTTCGTGTATGTCTGATGGCCATCCTCAGGCAGTTTACGCTGCAAGATCGCGGCGACTACTGTATTATGATGTAAGTATTTTATTTAATTATATTATAGTGAAAGCTTAGTGTTGAAATATTTTCTCAAATTGTAGGAACAAGTATAGGTCACTAACAATCCGATCCTGTGTTCGGCGAGTAAAAGCTTCTGAGCTTGCCTCGTGTAAGGGCGAAGCGAAAGGCTGCCGAAAGGGGTTTCTACTTCTGTATTTGTTGAAAGGAACACTTCTTTAGGCGCGTTGAGTAAGTTTAGGGCGAACAAAAACTCGTGTAAAAGCGTGAAACTCGCGTAATCGTCACCGCACGCTTCCCAAGAGCTATATGTACTCGTATATACTGTGATATACAGGGGTACTGTTAATCAATTAGCATCCTTTTAAGAGCATATTATGCACATACAAAACAAACATCTTTTGTTCTACGACTTTCAAAAATTCGTATTTTTTTTCTTCCATACAATACTTAAAAATTCAATTTGACCGGTCTAAACATAATTAACACTATGCCGACAAGCCCCGGCCGGCGCGGCGGCGGGCGGGCAGGCGGCGGCAGCGTAAGAAAGGGGTTGAGACGCGGCAAGTCAAAGTCGTCGTAGCTGTGCTACGCTACGACGCGCTGTTAACTACATGCATGGCTACACGTAGATGAATGAAGTGGATGCGATGTAGAGTTATGAAGTGTAAGAGAGAATCACAAAAACTATTTTTTTTTTAACTTTTGTTTAGTTTTTGGAAAAGTTCTAGAACAAAAGTTGTTTCTTTTGATGTCAAAGTCAAAGTCAAAATCATTTATTCAATTTAAGCATCAAAGACGCACTTATGAACTTCAATTTTTCATAATAATGTACTTTAAAGACTACCGCCGCATTAAAAATATATAGAGCCTACCGAGAAGAAGCGGCAAGAAACTCAGGGCCATTCTTTTTATATAGATGTTTTTACAATGTTTTTACTTAGGTACTACAAATAACAGCTCCAGTGTGTTGGTATAAGTAGGGCAAGACACGCTACACTTTGACATCTTAGTACACGAGTAGATAGTTCCTGGAGTGATCAGTCCCAAGCTGTTTTATCCTCCAAGTAATCCGAAATTTTGTAATAACCTTTTTGACAAAATACAGAGACAGATGTATAGAATATGCCTAATTGATTACCAGTAACCCGGTATAACATGTATTCACCAGTTACTTAGCTTACACTTCTATTGGTAGTCCCCAAAGACTGTCCTGCTTTTTTTCTCCATGACATCAACATCTTCGTACATCATCCTTACCTTACTCCTTACTATACCTTCGCATATGAAATCAGTAACAATCTTAAAGCTTGTAGACCTTCGACTCGTCTATCATCTTTCCAGCGGTCTCTAGCTAAAACCAATCACAAACTTCCGAAGATTTCTTTCCTATTGAGTTTTACCGACGTAACAAAACCGCCGTCACAATCGCTTACTTTAATTCCTGCTTTACCGACTTGCCCCATTCTTCCTTTCCTAACTTGTCTTAGACTTCAATGAAGTCGATAAAAATAAACGAAATCGTACTCGTTTATTTTCTCAATTCTCACCTTAGGCATTACTTCAAGCACCAGACCCATATTATTATTAGCAACGCCTTCACAGTGTACGAGTAACGATGGATAATATTTGCATTGGCTCATCGCTCGTCCAATGCGATCTTGATGACGTTGCCAATTAGAAACGCTTTATTTCTCAATCAGTTCTACTAGTGAACGCTTCGAAACACTTCACTTTCGCCTTCCTGCTTACTGCTACGTACCCCATTGTCCCATGGTTAGCATTCTGTCAACCCCGTACCTACGTGACTGATGTCTGACGACTACTTTCGTAATTTTTTTGCCATTCATCCATGTCCGTCCTGTCATTTATTAAAGCCGTTCTTACCTTAGGCAAAGCCTCAAGCACCAGCGCCATGATGGCAGCGTCTCCGTACTGCTTATAAACCTTCGCCTTGGCAAGCATCCTCTCAGCGTCTGCTTTACCGACGTCACCGATGGCCGTCGCTTCAGCCAGACCAAGCACCTTGATACGTTCGCCGTCGGCCTTGGCTGCTTCAACCGTTTGAGTGCTGTAATTTGATACAGAGATTGAATTTCGAAATGGGAATCAATACAGGAAATTGACAAATTGAAATGAATGAACAAGTTCGAAGATTGAGGCTTTACTTTGCGGCAATCCATATAATCTGTACTCGTAAATCACATGAATATCACACTAATAAATGAAGCGCTCGTAGCGGAGCTTGACTTGGCAATCTTAACCGATCAACAATATGTATTATATTACATATTTACAAGTTACGCAACGCTTGCTGCGGTCAGGACTTGGATGGGTGACGCTAGTGGCATTGTTCCACCGAGCGCTTCCGTGCTTCGGATGGCACGTTAAGCTGTCGGTCCCGGTTGTTTGTCTTAGGACAACAGTCGTTAGGCTATGTCGAGGGCATTCGGGCGGCCTGAAAACTTCGACATGGGTTGGCCACTAACCTATCCACCAACCCGCACGGGGCCCGCGTGGTGGAATATGGCCTAACTCCTCTCTCTGAGAGGAAGGCTCGAGTACGATCAGTCGGGACATAATGGGCTGATTATGTATTTATGTAAATAATGCGATGGTTTGCAAGGGAGTGAACAAATGAATGAATGAGTGAGTCAATGGATATTCTTGTTATTCCTTCGCGCTGTCACGGCCTTAGATGAAAATTGGGATGGAGATACCTTATTTATTTATTTATTGGCAACAAAACAGAATACAGTCAATAATAAATAGTTAAAACTAAAAAAAATTTAAAAAATTTTTAATTTAAAAATTTAGTAAAATTTAGATTTTATTACAATATTATACTTCTACAATTTATTACCAGTATTAACAAATCTATACTCATCATCAATATTAAGTATAAAGAGGAAATATATGTTTGTTTGAATTGAATAGGCTCCGAAACATCTGGAACGATTTGAAAAATTGTTTCAATAATTGAATCCTACATTATCCCTGATGAACATAGGCTATAAATTTTGATTCATCATCATCATCATCATCCACGCGCATTGAACCGTGGAGCACAGGAACGAAGGAATGAAGGAACGTCGCTCGATGGAATCAGAACCATCCCAATTCACATAAATACCAGAAATCAATACTGCGATATATACAGGATCGGTGAACGCTAGAGCAGTTGGCGGAAATGCACGATACACTACAAGCGGGACGTCAATACAGGGATATTCGTCCCTACAGAACAAGATAGTTACCGTTTCCCTTCAGCAATGGTCTGCAGACGGTAAGCCTCGGCCTCGGCGGGCAGACGGACAGTCGATATCAGCTCTTCTTCGCGCCGCATAATCTCTTGCTGTTCCACCTGTAACCGATACACATAGGTGTCAATTAACCGGTCTGCTTGCATAACACCTGATAGAGTCTTGTCATTCGTTTGAACCTTATTGTGCATTAGTACCTACTTATGAACTATAAAATAAGGTTGTTTTTCGTATGTTACATAGAAAACTTGTACAGGAAAATGTTCCTTATACACAAGTTACCTAAAAAGTTTTGCCTTTGTAATTGGACTCTTACTTCTGAACATTTGCCAATCCTGTAGTTATTTAGGTAAATATTTAGATTTGACTCAAGTTAGATTTTGGTTCAAGTAGTACCTAACGGTCACACATATACTTACCTAAAATTAAACCATTGTCCAACTCACTAATGAGGTTCATTTATACCTAATAAAAATATGTAAAGCTAAAGCTATTGACGAGGACAACACAAAACAATGTTTCATGATTCTGTACACTTTGCTTACACTCGTGCACCATTAGGAACACTTAACGGTTAATATTCCACCATTATTATACGCCAAAACTCTAAGTAACAAAAATGTAGAAAAGTTAAACTAAATCAAAAAAGCCCAACAATAGCTTTTGTTGGGCGTTTCTTTTGTATTTTGATATACGAAATAGGTAAGTAACTCTAAATAGGGACAGGAATAAATTAATAAGTTTAAATTAAAGTGATACTTGCGTCGTCGGTAAAAGAGTTGCAGGAGATGGTAAATGTTATGCAAGAGGCTTTAGAAAGAAAGGAAATGAAAATAAATGTAATTAAGACGAAAGTGATGGTGTTTGAAAGAGATGATAGAGTGACTGATTGCAATATTGTGATTGGGGGTGAAAAAGTGGAACAAGTGAAAGAGTTTGTATACTTGGGATCCATGTTTACAAAAGATGGTGAGTGTGAAAGTGATATAGAAAGGAGAGTGAACGCTGGAAACATGGTAAACGGAGCATTGCACGCTTTTATGAACAGTCAGAAGGTGTCTAAAAAGGCTCGTCTGGCTGTTCATGGGGGAGTGTTGGTTCCGACACTGATGTATGGTAGTGAAAGTTGGGTGTGGCAGAAAAAGCATGAAAGTAGAATAAATGCTGTGGAGATGAGAGCATTGAGGAGCATGATTGGAGTGAAACGGAGTGACAGGATAAGGAATAGTGTGATAAGGGAACGATGTAGTGTGAATGAGGGTGTAGTGACAAAAATCGAGAAAGGTATGTTAAGATGGTTTGGACATGTGGAGAGAATGAATGAAATGAGAATGACTAAACAGGTATACATGGGACAAGTAAACGGAAGTGTTGGAAGGGGAAGACCTAGGCGAACGTTCCGAAATCAGATTGAAGATGTTCTGAAAAAAGGCCAGGTCAAAAGTACCCTAAACCGACGCTTATGTATGAAAGGATTGATGAGTATAAATGAAGCGAAAGAGATATGTCAGGATCGTAGTAAGTGGAAATCCGTGGTCTCTGCCTACCCCTACGGGAAAGAGGCGTGATTTTATGTATGTATGTTACTTAAAAGTGCGTCTTTAATGAATAAATCTGTATTTTTAAGCATGGTTATAAACACAAGTTTGTCTAAAACCAATGTACTAAGCTGAACTGAAGCTAAAAAACAAATGATTTTAGCTTCAGTTTCGTATAACGAGTAGGAAGGTACCTACCTAGGTACTCTGTAATCATGGGTTAATTATCTCTTAGCAAATGTTTTCCATTTCCCATATTCGAATGTCGCAATGAACTACACACTTACCCTACACACTTACCCTACACTTACCTACAGTTTTATTCATTTAAGTACCTACACATCACAATAAAATTAACAAAATCTTTGGAGGGGCAGACAAATCATCTGTTTGCCCTTTTTAATTTTATACTTAGACGCGTATGCGTGACAAAGACAGCTATCTAACATCAGTTCACGTTACCTCAATCTGTTTGCGACGCTCCACAACTTCTATCTGTATCTCTTCGTTTCGGATTCTCTGTTTGATCTTCGCCGCTTGCAATTCGTACGCCAACGCTGCTTCGGCTTTCTGAAATTGCAAATAAATTTCCGTTAATGTCTATACTTATCCCCGTTTCCTTTTTATTTTTCTGTCTTTTCTTGGTATAAAAAGAAACAGTATTCAGATTTCCAGTGTATGAAACGAAATGATATTGAAATGAATCTTTACAATTTTTTAGAGCATTTCGTAACAGTGTCACCTAAGAATTGCTTTTTGCGTAGCACTACAAACTCCGAGACATTCCTTTTAACATTAAGACCTTAACACCCTAAATACTAATATTTAATATATCATCATCATCAGCCGTAGGACGCCAACTGCTGAACATCCCCCCCCCCCCCCATCATCCTGCTACCTTTATCAGGTTGTCTGTCCAACTTGTCGGCGGACAACCTACGGCTGCACTTGCCAGAACCTTCCGGCCCCATCGGCCATCTGTACTGCGTGCTATGTGGCCTGCTCACTGCCATTTCAACTGGCTTATCTTGGACTATGTCGGTGACTTTAGTTCGTCTACATATGTAGATACAATATATAGGTAATATTGATTCCAGGTAGAAAACTACGCCAGTACCAACCAAGAAGGGTCTCTTGAAAAAGATGCCTACTATCTAATAAAATGATTCGTGCTACAGCCGATCGGTTCTGAAACTCACAGCAGTGTTGATCTCCTGGTCGAACTGTGCCTTCTGCAGTTTGTACATCCTGGCGTTGTCTTCGATCCTGGTGTCCATCGAGTACTTCACATCCATCGCGCTCTTGTCGCACTCCGCTTCCTGAAAACAGTATTGCAACATCTCAGTAAGTATGCGTAACAAACATATGGTGCAAGATATTAAAACTAGTAAGTATGTAGTTCTGCGAACGGTAGACCTCACAGCACAGTGTTACTTATCGGTGATAATTTTTAGCAGTCTATACTATTAGCAGGTCATCGAAATTTGGATTAAATTGACAAATATTTAATCCGACAAGGCCTTGACCAATATTTTGCTAAAATTGTACCAGTAAGTTGGCATTAAATGTTCTAGCCGAATATTTTCAAAATCGTCCTGTTTTTAAACTTCACAACCTATTATCTCGGCAACCGCTTCACCAATTATGCTCATATTTGAAATTCTTCTCTAATATCGGGTACCTAGTATGTGTACCAAATTTAATCAAAATCGGTCGCTAAATCGCCTGCGGCCACCTTTCTCCCTTTTTAAGAAATGTAACTATTGAATAAGTACTTATCTTCATAAAGTAATTTAGAAAAAAATTGTGAAGCAAATACATTTTTATCGGCCAGAGTATACAGGAGTATGTTTTACCTCTTTTAGCGCAAGGAGACAATTTTTGTCCATGGTTTTGGTACGGTTTTCAAAATTAAGCAGCCATTATATAATATGTGTGTTGTAGTTCTTGCGCATTAAATTTGAAGCTCTATAGACTGACGCTATATTGTTCTGTCAATGAATCAATCGAACCAACTCATCAGTTCATTCAGATTCTAATTATCCAGTATTTCTGGAAACGGCGGCATACCCAATACTTATCCATCCTACAGTCTCAACAGAAGGGGACTAACTCTTGTAAACCCCGTACAGTAGGCGAATTAAGGATCTTCATCCCCTCGAGCGGCGACGAGGTCCCATTTTAAAAGCTAATCCTGGAAATGACAATATCACTCCTGTGCTTAATGTTCAGACCTCTACTGATGTTCTTACTCGATCCATTTCAAAATTAGATAAGTTTTCCTATATTATAAACTAGTTACTTAGTAGTAACTTAGTTCATGTTTAAGGCGAAAGTTATGTTTAGGCCAAACTCGAACTTAATGATTCGTTTTATTTAAGTAATTATGCTAAGAGTATAAACCAAACAGAATGTAACTTAAGCAAATTAATATCCAGGACAACAAACATCCTTGTATATCTACATCTATACCACAATACTATAAAGAGGAAAGATTTGTTTGTTTGTTTGTTTGTTTGATATGAATAGGCTCCAAAACTACTGGGCTGATTAGAAAAATTATTTCGCCATTAGAATCCTACATTTTTCCTGATGAACATAGACTATTTAGTATTTTCAAAAAAGTTATGGATATCCTATGAAAACTTCGATAATGTAACCCAAGGTGTGGAACAATTTCTAAAAAAATCCTTATGTTGTGTACGCTGCGGAAACTATTGACCATAATATAATTAGTCTATGCTATTGACATTAGAGCAAAGTGATAACAGGGGGACGATTCCACTAACGAAATTTGTTCTAAACCGCTATCTAACCGTAGCTGATTTACACACATTCCTATTCTGCTATTGAAAATCAGTGCAGCTGCAGTTACGTTTCTATTGACGCGAGCGATCGTATAACATTTTATATTATGGGAACTCGATAGAACATGAACGCGACGCTAACTCATATTAGTGTTTAATTATTACTATTATATAGTAATATTATATAGTACTATTTATACTAGTAGTAGTATTTATACTATTATATAGTAGCGTTTACGATACGTTTACGTGACGTTACGTTCCAATTTGTCTACAGAAAAAGTAGAATGGCTTTTTGGATTATTATCGAACGACAACCGGAGTAGAACTGCAGTTGTAGCGAAGTTGTGAAATAGTAGAATTGCCCCTCAGTTTTATAGAAGACGTCAATATCTAAAAAAAGTCCACATTACTATAATGTCTAACTATTACAGTTACGTCACAATAAATACTATTTCATTTTGGAATATGCAAAAAATGACCGCTCTATGTCAGTTTTGTCAGCTTCAGTCATCAACTTACTAACATTTTTGCTTACTGGAGTTGTCCAAACTGACATAGAGCCGCCATTTTTTAAGATTTCAATCAACATTTGTTAGCAACCGAGATACATAATAGCCCTGCAGGTCACATTATTCGTACCTTGGTATTAATCGTTATCTAATAAAATAATAAAGAGGAAAGTAATATGATTATTTGTTTCTTTATAATGGATACACTTAAAACTACTTAACTGATTCAAACAATTCTTTCACGAGTATAAAGCTATACATTATGCCTGAGTAACATACGCTATATTTGATTCATCCTCATCATCATCCATCACCACGCGGACCGCAGCTAGTAGTAGATAATCAAATATTGTCAAGCAATGGCAGTGCGAGTTTTCCAAGAAGATTGGAAACGGTATTATTATTATTATAAAACAAAATCTCGGATTTCATCCGGTCGTTTACAAAGGCATAAGTGGGGCTGTAGCAAATACTTGAGGCATGTTTGGTATAAAAATACAAAGGAGTATAAAAACAGAAAAAATGTTGGATGAAGGGTAACACATACTTATAACTATTACAAATATGGATAAAATGGCCAGGGTATTGATATGAACTTATTAGTGATAAGGAAGATAGTGGGCTATGGAAGAGACTACGGCACCTGCCAATTTTAGTCTCATGTTAAAATATTCAGGCAGGTGGTGACTTGCCATCCACTAAACGGGCCCCCCATAAAGGCCACCATGAGTAGTGACAAAATAATAAATAAATTGCGCAGTAATACCCTTAGTCGTCCGATACGTCTTCATACTTCTAAATCCGATTACCGTCCAACAACGAAATCCAGAACACAGAACAAACAAAACAACGACACCGGCTTAAGTTGTTTGGCTTCATGAAATAACGATGTTAGTAAATACAGCGCAGTATACGTTTACGTGGTGAATGCAAGTGCTGCAAAATACTAAGTATAGCCCTTTTGCCTTGTAAAACATCTCACATTTTCTGATTTCTAAAAGATAAATCTTATTTTTATACGGCAATAAATTTTCTATTTTTTTATTTGCGATTGAGATATCCGTAAGAATAAACCATATTAATTAGCTATATTCTGGCGCGCTGGTATCCTGATATTAGTAAAATTGCAGAATCTTTAAACGTTCTAGTGTAACGAAACAGATCGATAGTATACTATGAAAAAAATACTTTGATCGGAAAAGGAACAGGAAGTTTTTTGCTACCAAATAGGATTCATAATAGAAAACTTTTTCTGCGAAACGAGTAACAGTCGTTTCGCAGAAAAAGTTTTCTATAGTACAACTAAAATAAACTTTCACATCCTAATTCTCAGAGTTTTCAGCAATAATACTATATTTTTTACGGCGATACATTTTACAGGTTAACATTTTAAACTATACCTACTAGCTTAGCTAACCTATAGCTAAGCTAAGCTAGTTTAGTTTAAAATGTTAACCAGTACTTTTTGATGCTATTAGTGTATATCGAAATATAAAGAAAACGTATAAAATTAATCATTTTCGCATTCCATACTCGAACCTGATAAGCGATTTTCCAATTTTCAACCTTACGTAATGCATTGTAAAATTGGAATTGGACCGGGCCTGACTCGTTTGCTCTATTACGTTGTTGCATCATTCATATTGATCTCGTCATTCTCTAATCTCCTTTTCTTTCGTAATCATTCGTGGAGCCAAACTCAAACCAAAAAGCACGAGCATATTACCCACAGACCAATATATCCACGTGGATATATTGTTCTGTGATAATACCAAAGAGGTATTAACCAAAGATTGATTTACCTGGATGGTTGGAATCTATATTATTATTAGTAAATTATATGATGGAATGAGATGACCAACGAGTGGAATCTTTTGCCACGATGCAGGTTGCGAATGGGACCAGCTGCAAACGGGATACTATTTCTGTAGACAAATTGGAACGTAACGTCACGTCAACGAATATCGTAAACACTACCATGTAATAGTTAAATATTCAACACTAATATGGTAGCGTCGTGTTCATGATCTATAGAATTACTATAATATAAAATGTTATACGATCGCTGGCGTCAATAGAAACGTAACTGCAGCTGCACTGTTTTCAATAGCAGAATAAGAATGTGTGTAAATCAGCTTCGGTTCGATTGCAGTTGGAACAAATTAATTTAGTGGAATCGGCCCCTAGTCGCGTACAGATCCAGTTGCGAACCTGTGAAGAGTTGGCGAATCGCTACCAAGCCATTGTAACGGTCTTGATTCATACTGATTGTGATAGTGCATTAGTGTCCCTCTTTACATTTGTTATCGGTGATATTTCTAAGCTAACCTTCAGTAAGTTAGTTTTATATGTTTAGATATTAATGCGATGATGTAGGAAGGTGATAAGAGCTATTTAGATTACTTATGATAATTCAGGCGTCTCTATTATCTTCCGGGAAATTCAGACCCACCCGCCTCTCCCTTCATAGTTGCTGTCTGCACTAAACTTTCTAGGCCTTTGTTTGCACTTTTGCCGAAAAACAAGAGCGCGCTCGGAACCACAGAGTGCTGTTGTTTAGTTGTTTTCTAACTCGCTCTAAGGTACTCAACGACCACGGTTGTTTCCTAACCTCAAACACGATTTGACAAATTCAACATTGGTCGCTTGAGTCTTAACCTCAATAAGTTTGATAAAGGGAAAAAGAAGATGATTTTAGAAGATGTTTGTGGTTTACTGCCGCCTTAAATGCTGTCAAATGTCAACGTCAAAGTTATGTCTGATGCGGTAACAACCGGTTACAGATAGATTTTGATGGTTAAAACGTTGTAACCTTCAGACGTTCCGAACGGTCGAGTTGGGAACAACCGATTTACCCTGAGGTTCCGAACGGCGTTAGTCCGAAAAGTTGCACTTCGAGTGCGCTATCAACGAGGTTCCGAACGCGCCCCAGTGCTTTTATGTGAAGTTGATGGTGGTAAGGTAACTGCAGGCTAAGGTTATAAACGCTGATCGACAGTCAGCCTCTTCCTGCATAGTTTCCGTTCGTGTTTTCCGAAAGGGGAGCAGTTACTAACATAAATATGAGAAAAATGTGGGAAGATTTTTAACTGATTCAGGTAACTTACTCTGATTCCCGCGTCCCTATTAGCCTGTGCGACTCCCACGTCAGCGTCCCTCTTCACATTCGCCGTCTGCGCTTTCCCCAAGCTGGCCAGGTATTGGACGTCATCGTAAACGTCCTTGATCGTGAAGGAGAGAATCTCGATGCCCATCCGGCCGACGTCTGGTGCCGCCACCTCGCGAACAAGGCCCGCAAACTGGTCTCGGTCTTTGTACACCTCTTCTACTGTAAGCGTTCCTGGAAAGAAGGCAAAGGTTTTGGTCAAATTCCGGGATTTGGTTAATGTTCTGTAAGTCAAACTGTGATTTCGTTGGTAACTCTAACATCTACATATATACAGTATGTATCACAATAATCGCAGTATATAAGAGAAACTATATCTGCTGTAACATCATCATCATCATCATCATCAGCCCACATTAATCCACTGATGGACATAGACCCTTCTTAAGTACGCAGAGAACTCGGTCTTCAGCTCTCTGCATCCAGTTACTGCCAGCCGTCGTCTCTCCACCTGGCCGCAGGGCGTCCTACACTCCATTTGCCTAAACGTGGTATCCACTCTAGAACTCGTCATGCTGTAACATAACATTCCCAAAATTTGGATAGATTAATTTCTATGTATCCATTCAAAAGTTGGGTGAATGTTCGTTGACTTGACTTTGTATGTCACAACTGCTTATTGCAATTTTGACAATGGATTTTTGTATTTCACGAAAAATCTACTGGCTAGATATGACTGTATTTTTTAACATAGACGTCTTAAAATAACACATGGACTCTATAGTACATGTGTTTATATCGGGTGTCCTGAAACTCAAGGATAATCCTACCTGGTACCTGGAGAAGCCAAAGTACCAGGTTGTTATGAAAAAAATAAGAAAAAAATCTATGTCGCTTATGACTTACAAAGTTGTTGTCATGATGGATTTTATTTTTCATAACTCGTATATCTTTGCCTCTCGCCCGGTACTCACCAGGTTATCGTTGAGTTTCGTGACATCCTGTATAGTTATTTTCCACGCGGGTAGCAAATAGTAAAGTATCTAACGTATGTACGATTTATGTCGAATTTATTACGTAGCTGGTAGCGGGGAACTTCAATACTACTGAACAATAAAAACATAACCTTCCCCTATGAAGCACTGCGACCACAGGAAAATCAGTTTTGAGTTGTCTTACTTCTAAAATCAGGATAAAGCTTCATTGTCGTTCTCTTTTTACTTTGATTAATTACTTATTATTTTTTTACCTGGCGATATAGAGACTGCGGTATAAATTAAAGGGTTAGTTAAATAATATTCAAGCGAATTTGAACAACGTCAATATCATCATACATTGGTACAGCATTTTCAATTCAATTAAAACCAAAACCAATCAAAATCACAAAATTATACAAAGCATTACACGAAGTACAATTGCGTCGGTAAAAAAAATGGCGGGTTGTTCATTCAACGGCCTAACGAAAAGGTTATACGATGGATTTAACAAATTTCAGTAGGCTTACCAAATTATGCAAATGGCCAGACGCTGAGCTTTACCGTCCTAAGTCCGTTATATAAATATTCATTTGCCTTAAAGCATAGGCTTATAGGAAATAGAATAATCCTAGTATTAACCTGCTTAAATGATATTGTAATCTCAGGTTATTCAGGTTTCATTTAAACAGTTATTTTATTTTATTTTATTGATATAGGAACAATAAACAATTACATTATACATATTGTTTACATCTAAGTACAAAATAAAATTATTAATAATGTAGTCCACAACATCGTCCACATATTGAAATAAATAAGTGTAAGGCAGTTCAAATGAACAGCAAATAAAAATAAAAATGAAAACAATTGTATTCGTTTTTTGAAACAACATACATAACAGTATAACTGACAAGCTACAATTATTATGTAGACGCGCACAGTGCAAGGTCGTCTTTTAGAAGTGATGCAAAGAGCAGCTTTTTGAATTTATATAAGGAACAAGCAAAAATGTCTATACTTTGAATTATTCTATATTATGATCAATATACGAGCCTTAATCTTCAGCTGATGATGATTGAAGACCACTATATTTTTGTTGATAACTGTTTTTACTACAATTGTGCTATGCGGGACGAATAAAGACAAATATCATCCATGTGGGACGAATAAAAACTTTTTATTGTCTTGGGCCGAAAACTCGGGACGGATATGGAATAAATCATCATAAGAAATAAGGATAGGATGACAAATACAAATACAAATACAAATACAAATTTAATTTATTGACATAAAATAATTCCACAATATGTTATGAATCCATAGGCTCCCGAACTAGTTTAAACTGTGTTTCAGGAGCCAGTGGCTTCTCCGACGTACATTCAAATGTATTATGTCTCCAATCAAAAAAAAGAAAAGAGCATTGTCAAGCTTTTTCTTTTTTTTTAATAGCGAAGACGACTGCGATACTTAAAGCTAAAACACAAAATCCCGATTCACGTTATCCCTAAAGAACGATTTACCTAATAAGTAACTCTATTCCTAAACCACGTAAACTCTAATCATCGCATTTCTAAAACGCGCTATCTCTAATATCAGTTTCTTGAAATTGTAAATTATCAGTGTATTTTTTTATTATTTGATTTACTAAATAAAAGACGATAATTATTTCTTATTTTTTTTTTCGTTGAAACTTTATTTTTTTTGTTTGCTGCCCGTGTGGTTCCATTAAAATTTTATCAAATTCAGTCCAGTGGTTTTCGAGTTAGACGTATATTTTTTTTCAAATTATACTTGTTATTTAGGAGACAATAAACATTTAAATTGTTACTTTTTATTAATAATGTGGCTATGCATTATTTATTTAGTTATGCATTATCGTAAGATGTCGTAACAACAAACAGCACTATAATGCTTTTTTTTTTAAGGAAGGACATAGAGCTTTTTGCCACTACGGGCATTAAACTATAATGCATAACATTATTTCAATAAGTAATGTTACATCGCACGACAGTTAGCGAATTCATGCGCCTTACGTCAAAAGGTCCCTTGATAAAGTCCTAAACAAACGAAAGCGTGATTGAGGTTGCTTTATCCTTTATAATATAGGGGAGGTATGGACAAAAAGCTTCGAGGTGCTTCTTTGAAGTTGGAAATCAGATTCTGTTTCAAATTATAGAAACGTCCTAGAACAACAAAGTCAAAAGAGTATCTCACTTTGTTATTCTAGGACAAATTCTCCGCTAAATAGGTTTGTTTGGGTTTACATACATTCATTTTAAAAATCAATGTTGGTTTACTGTAGGAAAACTTCAGAGAAAAAGATATGATATATTTATGAAATTGGAATATAAATACAAATTTATAATATCTTGAAAACCCTTACATCTTATCAGTATTTAATTACTTTGAAAATATGAATTCATGTTCTTGTATTTTGATGAACATTGATAGGGAAACTGTTAAAATATGTAGAATTTCGACGGATTTAAAGGTAATTTTGTTTTTCAATATTTTCGAGTAATACGATAAATTGAAAAAATAAATGTTATTAGAAGGCACTAAAAAGCACGAGGTCCACCTGGTGCTAAGTGGTAACCTCTGCCTAGAACAGATGCATTTCGTACAAGTGACGAACTGCACTGCGCCCATAACCCTGAGACATTAAGTGGTTTGTTAACGGCCGTTTTCAATAACCTATCTATCGTCGGTTTACCTTACTAGAGATAGATATTTGACACTATTTGTATGGACGTTATGTCAAATTTCTACCGGTAGTAAGAAAAACTATGGATAGATAGAATATTGAAAACGGCCATAAGTCTCATGTGCCTGTAACTTCGTCGGCACCCATACCATTCAAGCCAGAACACAGTATTGCGAACATTACTGCTTCACGGTAGAAAAAGGTTAGGTGGCATACGGAAGTGCCACAGAATAAGTAAGTCAGTAGATCTCCGGACGAACTCATTGGACGAGTTCTACTGCTCTTGAGAATAGTCAGAGATCTTATAATGTACTCGTAAATTAAAAACTACTTTTTTATTTGAAACCGACTTCCAATCTATGAAATTGGAGTTGTTGATGATAAATTATTATTTAAAAAAAGTACTAATCCGATATTGATCAAATTTAATACAACCACATGGGAAGCACCAGCTTTGTAATAAAAATAGATTCATCAAAATCGGTTCTCTAGGTAAAAGTTAGGAGAACATACATACAAAAAAAGTACAATTTGAAACATTTAATACCGACTTCCATTCTATTCATATTTATTGGAGTGTAACTCAAAAACTACTGAACCGAATTTGATGAAATTTAAATGGGACCACACGAGAAGTACGAGCAACCAAACAAAAAAGAATTTTGAGAATCGGTTCACCCAGTCGAAAGTTATGAGGTAACAGACATTTAAAAAAACAGTCCAATTGAGTACCTCACCTTTTTTTGGAAGTCGGTAGAACAATATAAACAGACGAATTAAGAGCCTACAGTAGGTTCTTAATTCGTCTGTATATATTTTTGAAAATCGGTTGAAAATACAAGAAAAATATTATAGATAACATCGAATTATGAGCCTTATTTACTAATTACTAGTACATACTCACTTTTTTACATTAGCACACGTGAGGCCTATGGTAAGTGACAGCGGCACCAGCGCGAACCGTAGTATTTCCATTGTTCACACTCAAAACACTTATATATATAAAAAAAACAACACTTATTACTTTGGCATAGAGTTCATATTATTATTTTGGAAGACTTTGTTCACTACTAACTATATATAATGTTTTGGTCAACACTGGCTTTTTTTCTAACTATTCTTTGGTTTATTTTGTCACGCACGACTCGCGATTGGTATGTTAATCACTGGTATAAAACTTCTAAAGGGAATAACGCTAGTTTATTGGTATTACAATGATTAAAATTCTATAACGTATAAGTATTGCAAGAAAATTATAATAACGATATCTATAATTTATAACCTTAAGACGCGGTCCAACCCCAATTTTAAAATAATTTACGATGCTTTACGTAAGGTTGAAAATCGCTTGTTAGATTGGGCGATGTAATGCGAAAATGCGTTAATTTTGTACGTTTTCTTTATATTTCTCGATATATACTAACACAATTAAAAAAACTGCTGGTTACTATTTTAGTACTATACGTTGGCTAAGTATTACCTAAAAAAATATATAGTGTTATCGCTGAAAATTCTGAGAGTTTGGACGTGAAAGTTTATTTTTGTGGACCTATTCAGGATTTTTTTCTGCTGAAAGAGAGTTATATTTATAAATTCTATTCGGTTATTACTCTTTTCCTATTCCTTTTCTAACCTTTGTATTTTTTTCATAATATACTATCTATCTGTTTCGTTACACTAGGTGTTTAAAAATTCTGCTTTTTCTTTAATCAGGGTACGAGCGCGCCTTAATAATGATATTTCTTTATACCGTCCGCGTAATAAAATTACTCGAATTCTATATATCATAAAATGCGATTTCTTTACATTATTCACCAAAGGCTCAGATCAAATAAAAAAAAGACGTGTGGCACTCGGAGACTGCCGCGGTAAAGCTATTGCATAGCTGTTTCTATCAACTTATGCAATTATAATTATTTAACCAATGCCATCTAGAGGCGAGTTGCTAAACTAAAGAGACAAGCGTGATATTTCAAAAAGTCATTAAAAGTTCTGCTATTCATCGATAGATGGAGTCGGAGTGGGGGGGTGTTAGGTTATTTTCGTTACGGAATTTCTGGATTCGGTCTCCACGCTCAAGGCCCGCGATAGAAGCTATGCAATAGCTTAAAAGATTTTCAACTGAATCTGATATAATTATAAAAAAAAATCTGTTGTCCTTTTCACAACCGACCTAATACTAAAGAATTAAATTCATATGGTATGTTTTATATTTGGTAACCATTTAATCAATTATATTTAAACAAGCCAAATATAAACCAGTAAAAAATCACTAACAAGATCATAACGTTATTTTTAATGTATGTATATATGTTCTTATGCTGTCAAATTCTAGATTACACTACAAAATGTTTTTATTTTTAATATTTATTTATCTAACTGCGGAACTATGTGACAGATATCTACACATTGATATTATGTGCCTATCTAATACTCGTATGTCTCCCCGTGTACTAAGTCTCTATAGTAGGTCTCTAGTATAGCCTTGAGACCTACATCTGCAAACACTACCGCATTTAGTTTCAAACATGTTTAGAATAATAATTGACCTTCAAAGCGTCGTCGGAGCTAACTTCACGTTGTTTCAATAATTGTTTTTTCCAATGCCTTGGTCCAATACACTCAATCTAATTATAGGACCACAGCATAAAATACATAGACCGTGATAGGACAATAGACTTGATAGAGCATTCGGTACCTATTCGTTTTTATTCAAATTAAAACAAATTCAATTGTCTTTTGTTTTTACGGTGTTGGATAATTTGCTGCGAAGCAATAGTGCGCAATTGGATAAATATGGCTGTGCGTTGTGGTGTGAAGGGCTCTGTAGAAGGTGAAATTACAGGGTGAAAAAGACTCAAAAACCAATGACTCGGGATGACGAGCGTAGTACAGTGTCCTTCAAAACTAAACAGTTGTAAGCTCTGGGTGGCGCTGCAACTGTTATGGGCAAACGTAGTGCTTAACATCAGAGGCACGACTTGCTCACTTGTCACTTAATTACATAAAAAATAACAGATATATGACACTGATAAATGGATAGAGGGTTTGTAATTTTAGTTATTTTATTTACATATATACCTAAGTTTATTTAGTCTGAAATTTAAAAAATAGAAATAAGCCCGAGATTTAAACAAACTGCATGTTAGGGTTCCGTAAGAGATTATGCGGAGCCCATATTTATATTATTAAGCCTATGTATGTCTGTCCTACCATCAAAAACCTGTACTTTTTGATACCGTAACTATGGCGGATTTGCAAACCAACAATAGATCTAGATAGCAAAGTCGTGCTGGGCTAAGGATAAATACATTGTATGGTGGCAGATAAATACGGAACCTACGGTGCGCGAGTCAGGCTCGCATTTGGCCGGTTTTTTTCATATAGGAATGAAACATTTAAAAAAAATAAAATTGCGTAACTATGACACCAATTGCAAAATAAAACTCATTCAAATCCTCTGTACAAAGAAATATAAAAAAAGAAAACAACTCTACTTAAACTTCCTTTCTATTACTTTGGTAAAAATCAGTTATTAGAGTGTAACTAAAAAACTACTGGACCTAATTGGATAAAATATAAATGGGACCACACGGGAAGCACCAGCTTTCAAACAAAAAATAATTTTGAGATTCGTTCACCCAGTCGAAAGTTATGAGGTAACAAACATAAAAAAAACCTCTTTCTTTTTTTGGAAGTCGGTAGAAAATACCGCGCACTTTTCACAATTGGACAAATTCTAACTCACTACTCTATTCACTGTCCTAAAGTATAAAACACGATATGTATAAAAAACGCACATTTATTAAGTAAAGTAGGTACTATTCACTTTTAACCGTTGAAAATATGCCTTAAACGAAGAAACTACTGAAGAAACTTAACTACGTTTTCATAAATGTAACGCTAACGTAAAATAACGAGATATAAAATTAAATATTGCTATCAAAATTGAAACCAGCAGTTTCTAAGCACACTCAGAATTTAATGTTTCAAACTGCGAGTCACCAAAGTCCCCTAGACGTTTTAATCTTAGCAGATGAGACGGCACTGCTCCGTAGTGTGGTGTCCGGCCAATTTAATATACGGATTATGAAAAGTACGGATAATAATAATTTTATTAGACGGATAGTGTTTATTGTATAAACAGCCAGGCTGCTATGGTTGGCAGTTAACTATCCGTAGATGAAGTAGGTCAAATTCCACTTCGTTACATTAGGGGTGGGAGCAGTATTTGGCTCCAACGGTTCTTAGACAGTAGAGAGTCGACCGTTCGGTCCCATCCGGTGACGCTGTAAATGCCGGTAGAGGCAAACAGCATTAATTAGTGCGTTCGCAAAAAATAATATAGAATCGCTCGGTCTTTCAAGGCGCTAAGCGGCTTAGACGTAATATTAGCAGACACACAATATATGCAAACTAATGAACAAGAGTAACATAATATACATTTTTAATTAAATATTCTTGTATATACAAGAATATTTAATTAAAAATGTATATTCATAATTAGGTTTCATCATCATCTTTGCCTTTTTTATTGCTTTCACAAAAAATATTCTTATTATTACTGATGATTGTGACTGATAGAAATGATGATTTCACTTGGGTTCCGGATAGAATACTGTTCATAAAGACTCGGACTTTAAATGTATTCAACGAAACATAACAAGAGTTTTATTGAAATAAGTATCACTAAATGTATGTAAATGATAGTAAAGAAAAAAAGTAAAACATTTTACGCAAATGAGCAGAACGCTGAACACAACAATCTACTCGATACAAAACAAACATAATAAAAGCAAGTTAACACGTCTATGTACACAACGCTTTTATGGATAATTACATTCAGAAGGAATTAATACATTCAGAAATTAATTAGAATGCAGTCTAGTTGGAGTTGCAATATTTTAATAAAGATATCGCAAAAGTCAGAAAACGGAAGGAAGAAAAAGAAAGAACATTAGTACGTTCCAAATATAAAGTTACAACTACATATAACAAATGATAAAATCAATGCCCTAATATTGTGACTGCATACCTGAACTAAGGCCCGTATTAGTGTAATTGAAAAAGGTTACTCAATTTACGGATAATTTTACGGACATGGTCCGACCCTTTTTCTAATTTGCCCATCCCTACTGCAGTAACCTTATTTATTATTATTTTTAAGAGCTCTTATTCCAATGCAATAAGAAATATATTTGTTCATATAACAGCAGAGTTTATCGGTATTTACTTTGCGAATGATATAAATATGATAAAATGATAACGATGCGGTGTGATTTGATATTTATCGCAATGCTGTGCCTTGTGCGTAAGCAACCTTCGTTTCCTGAACCTTGTTTACATAGTGGTTAAACATTTTGCAATATTAAAATGTAGGTATATTATTTACTAACTAACGCGCCTGCGGCTTCGCTCGTATGGGCTCGTGTGATAATGGGTTTTATTTTTTTACGCGTAACTATAATTAAATTAATTTAAATAAATGTTAGTACTTACTTATAATATTAGCTATCTGCTAGTGAAAGTCCCGTCCAAATCGGTTTAGCCATTACGGAGACTAGCCGGAACAAACTGACAGAGATAGATTTTGTTTTTTGTTATACGTACATTAAGTACCGTATATACTTTCATACGCATTTAGTTACTGTTATTTTGAAATAATATAAAAGTAATTTCTTAATTAGTAAAAACAATTGTTGCTCTAGGGCCGACTATTTAGCGTGACTTGTTCGTTTATATTATTTAAACGCTCACCATCGCAGAATGCCTAAAATGATCTAATTTGTACCTACTGATAAATGACAGCAAGCTACCAAATACATACCCTAATCCAGGTAATTCTTTACTTATTTCCAAGGACAAATGCAACTACTCTTCATAGTCCCTTTCACAATTTAATTCTTGGGCTTTAAAATTCGCAGCGAAATAAATGGCACCGTGATGGCACCAACCACGACGGCCTCCCGCTCAAGAAGTCACCTCCTACCTCACCTCCTACCACCTCGTATCTTCTTGCACTCTCTAACTCCCTCTATTCATGGAGAGTAAATACATATAATGTAAACAAAACAATTGTAAGTTTGTACCTATTCAAATCAGAGAATATACATATACATACATATGCGAGTAAGAGGACTACTTCACAAAGCACAAGTACCAAAAAATAGGGCACCCAATTAAGAACAAATGTATACTCTTGACTCTATCTGAGCAATTACGTATATCTCAGTTGGAATCAAAAGATGGATAAAAATTTTTAAAATGGCGGCTTTATGTCACTTTTGTTAGCTCCAGTCAATTTATTAACATTTCCATGTTTAAAAAACTGATGCTGCTTTTTCAATTTTAGTGTCAGTGGATTAAGTAGCTTCAATCTAGCTATCAACTAGCTTTCTTGCTATTTTACACTGTGGTACCTATTTTGCGCCGGGTTGATACAAGAATAGTAGCACTTAGGTATATATATTAATTCTATCCGTTATTTATTAGTTTTACATTATTCTGTTGTAATTACCACGGCGTCATAATCGCATCAGCGACAAAGCCCTTCGTTAATTGATTATTAAAATACGAGTAAGAATATTTAAATTATGAATTAACCACATATGTCGAAATTCCTGGAAAGTAGTATGATTTCTGTGAAATCTTTTGAATTATTAGCCAAATATGGCGAAAAGCGAGTCTACGGGTTGATAAACGTAAAAAAAAGGGTTGAGCTTTCGAGGATTGAATCAAGATGCACCCGTTTCCGCTTATTGGAGTTATCATGACTCACATAAAGCCGCCATTTTTCAAGATTTCAATCAAAATTTGATTGCAACTGAGATACGTAATAGCGCAGCGGGTCAGCTGTTTCAAAAGAACTATATCATATAAGAGTAAAAGACGTAGAGACACAGAATAAATAGTAGGTACAACGTAGAGCTATGGGTTTGTTCCACTGCCTTGACACACTTTCGTGAAAGGTCCCCTTTTGAGCACAGTGGCAATGGTGGGTACATTCCCTTGAAGAGTATCGATAAAAGGTTTTGGCGATGTGTATTTTTTGATGTTTGAATACTTTTTAGTGGTTTCGTATGTTTTATTGCTTTTAGGTGATCGTCCTCATTATATCCGTCTAAGTAAATTCCAGCCATATTTTATACCTTTGTAGGCACCCACTACTTAGCGGATTTTTAAATTATAGTTTCTATGGTTAGTGTAATTTGTGTTTTTTTTGACATTTTGTAAGAAGTACATGTTTCGTTTTTGTTTATTTCGATTTTTTCAACACAGTCATAATATATACTTTGTATACACATTACACAGTGTTATAGGTAGTTATGCGACCAGGAGGCCAATTCTGTTATTTCACACTTTTCAACAATTTATACCGCTGCAACTGCAGTTTCACTCCGGTTGTCGTTCGATACTTTGGCAAAAAGCCATTCTACTATTTCTATAGACAAATTGGATTGTAGCGTCACATAAACATAACATAAACACTAATTTATATCATATATACATTAAACGCTGCTAAATACGAATATGAGATAGCGTCTCGTTCATGATCTCTCTAATTAGTAGAATATAAAGTGTTGATCGATCGCTGGCGTCAACAGAAACGTAACTGCAGCTGGACTGTTTTTCAGTAGCAGAATAAGACAACGTATAGATGTCACCGTTCAGCTACGGTTCGATTGCAATTCAATTAGTTGAATCAGCACCCTGGTCTCCAGATAACCGTTTCCAGCTAAACTGTAAACGGGTCATAACAGTGTCTCGGAACTAACTGAGACCTGCGTGGAAAGCGTTTGTTATCTAGTATGGCGTTGTGTATCAAGATCCTTGGTCTAGAGATATATCTACTATAATGTACTCTGTAGTCTAGTCTGAGGAACATCACACTTTACTTTGACGTAGGTATTAATTATGGTTTAGATAAAATATACTTATTCAAAACAATCTTTCAATAGCGTTTTCAAAAAGCTCTTATTTGCGCTTCCGTAAACTTGACTAAGTACTTCTCCGTTCAGCCGTTGAGTTACAAGCGGATATATAAACGGACATAAATACAAACGCATAACCCACTTTTAGGGCTTCGCCGTGACCGGGTAAAAACGTAAACAATTGAGTATGCACCGCGCTCCATCATACAAACTATGAGCATATCTATGCCATGCTTGTACATATAATATTGTTTGTGCTGAATTCCATTGTTACATTACAAGTCAACTATTCGATTACGTTGCACTTACAAAAACTTTAGTTAACGATGTAAACGTTGAACCTACTTTAAGAAACGCATAAATTTTTTTAATCATCTAGTTGGGAGAAGCCCTGGCACTCGAAACACAGTTTATAACTAATTCGGGAGCCTATGGATTCAACAACTTTATATGTAACAGTTTTATGCCAAATAAACTGTTATTATTTAAAAAAATTCGTGATAGGCCCACGTCAGGCCTATCGTTATCACACTGCGTACATTCGACGGAATAATAATGTAAATCCAACAAAGTTTCAAGAAAGCTTTCAACTTCAGCCTCCAGTTGCCAGCAGCTGACAAAAGCTCGTCGTATAATGGAGACGTTATTTGGAAGTTATTTGACATTACTTTTCCTAACAAGTACAATTTGAAAATTTTTATACCGACTTCCATTCTATTCAGTTATTGGAGTGTAACTCAAAAACAACTGGACCGAATTTGATGAAATTTAAATGGGATTATTACCACATTAATGCCAATAACCAATAAATGACCACATACGAAGCACCAGCTTTCAAAAAAAAAAGAATTTTGAGGATCGGTTCACCCTATCGAAAGTTATGAGGTAACAAACATAAAAAAAGATACAGTCGAATTGAGTACCTCCTCCTTTTTGGAAGTCGGTTGAAAAGAGGGAAAGTTTTGTGAATTTGGTACTTTAAAGAGGAATTCTGAATAGGCATAATTGGTCAAGTGCTTTTTGAGATATAATAATAGGTCGTATAGTACTGCGAAAAATTGCCGCTAATAGACTAATTGCTCGCGAGGTACGAGGACTATGTGTTCGCAAGAACTAAGTACAAAGATACTAGTTTTATAATGGTATTTAAATATGCGAACATAGATTACATAAATACGCAGTTATTTATAAATGCTTTGTCAATTCGTTATTTAAACCAGCTATACGACGCAGTTAGCACAAACTGGTACAGTCAGAATAACAAGGCCGCTGTTATAGATAAAAATAATTATAATATGTACATAATAGATAATTTGAAAAAAAATTAACCACATTCTATTATTCAAAACGTTAACATGGATTATAAATAAAATGTTGCAAATCGGTTCACAACCAACAAAATTGTATAACTTTATATAACTTTATTTTCTTTTATTTTTAATTTATAAAATTTATTTGGGACCCCTCTAAAGTATATGACCTACCAAATAAAAATATTCTTTCAAATTTATTTAAAATAATTGGCGAAATGATCGCGTAACGTATATACAAAAAAACATAAATTCGAATTAAGCCTCTCCCTTTTTCGAAGTCGGTTAAACATGCTACAATTAGAGCAGTAATGCCTAGATGGTAACCATCCCATATATTATATAATCTAGCTTCGTCAAGCGGACGAAATTGTAAGTACCTAGTAGATGATATTCAAAATGGTTATATAAAAATAGGTTCAGTTTAACTTTTGTTGCTCACTGTACCAACTGCCTTTTTTGCATTGGCACAAACCTTCACAGGACCTCTCAAGGGCGATCCTTATTTAAGTCATATGCTATTAAAAACCGGCACATTAACATTCGCATACAGTCATGCCCGTAGATGACGTGATTTTAAACATCTACTCGAGTTCATGAGCCAATCAATAGCATAGTACCAACTTATAACCTATACGAGTATACGCTCACCACATCGTCCGTATATAAATAGATTAACGTTGAATCAATGAATGAATGACACAATGAAATAATGTATAAATGAATGAAAAGAATAATAAATGAATGAATGAATGAATGAATGAATGAATGAATGAATGAATGAATGAATAAAAGAAAGAATGAATAAATAGTTAATTAAATGAAGCTTTATTTTCGTAATTACAGAAAACAACATAGCCGTAAACAAAATAAACTAAAACAAAACTAAATTGACAAGTCATTGCAATACCTCGGAAACTAACGGTTGAATCGGGATAAAAAGAAGCCTAGGTAGGTGTGCAGGGTACAAACCAAACCATCTTCACTACAAATGTCATCCAAATTCGTTTTTGCGTGAGACTCACATTCATATTTACATCGAAATGGACATCCAACATTTTTGGCCCATTTTTTATATCTCGGCCGATAGTTCTTAAAATATTGGATCAATCAATAAATGCATCATTTCAAATAGCCCATAAATCTAAAACGGTAGGTACATTTGACAAAAAAATTACAGGCAATAAAAGATGCGAAATTTTGTTCTCTACAATAATGGTCTCCATAACCTGTAACCTGGGGCTCTACTCCCACCTATTAAAGTAGTCATATTTAAACCTTACCATTAAATTTGGTACCACCTCGTCAATATAGCAAGCTTAAAATAATAATGGATTACGATAGACGTTTTGATGACGTATTATCAAACAGTGCACTCAGTTCGCGTACTTTGCAACTGCGTTAGTGTTCTATTCGGGATGGACATTATAGGTATTGATCCTGGAACGCACCATTAGGATCGATTTGGTTAAAAAAGGAACACGCCTTAAATAGTATTGAAGTAATATGTTCGACTGTTTTGTGTTATTGGGAGTACGATGGTAAGTATGATTATTATAATCTTATGTAATAAGCTTAGAATAATCATAGGTACTTACTATCGTACTCCCACCAGCACAAAATTATTAACCAAATTTAAAGGTAAGGTTGAAACATGATAACTTTAAGAGGTGGGAGTACCCTGTACCTAAGTAGATACCTCTGAAAAAAAACACCATCAATCTAACAAACAGTTAACACAGTTATTCTGTGGCAAAACATAGCAAGCTGTCAAACCACACTGGCGCATTTATTATACTTAGTGTTATTAATGTTAATTTACAGTTAATGACGTTATTATGGATTTATCTTGTATGAGTCAATGCCAAGGTAAACTGCTTAAAACCGGAAACTTAAGGTGTGTATAAATTTGCCAAGGAGGTACTTAGATTAGCTCGAAGAAGCCCTATTCGAATGTCCAAGTTTCTTTTAAATCCTTGAGAACGGGCGAACAAGAAGTTTTGTACATAAATCTTTTGTTGTTTACTGGTAGAGACGTTGTATGAATGCCTGCATACTCAGCGTTCGAGCTTTCAAATATTTTCAATATGTATCAACCGACTTCCTAAAAAAAGAAGAGTTTCTCAAGTCGGTGCGTATATTTTTTTATGTATGATCACGCATAACTTTTTTACCGTATTTCAAAAAGTACTCAATTCGACTGTTTTTTAATGTTTGTTACCTCATAACTTTCGATAGGGTGAACCGATTCTCAAAATTATTTTTTTGTTTGCAAGCTTCCCGTGTGGTAACTTTATCAAATTAGGTCCAGTAGTTTTTGAGTTACACTCCAATAACAGAATAGAATGGAAGAAGGTGCCTATTAATTTTTTTTAATTGTACTTGTTACACAGTCCGTTTATGATAATTTTTTTTATATGGTAGAGTATACATACTTCTTCTTTTTATTTTTTTTTATTCATAATTTATTTAGGGGGCTTTTAGCTACATTTGTCGCAGCCATGCCAGCCCCATTGGTACATTCGAGTATACTTCTGAGTTAGTCCCATTTACATTTCATCAAATTAGGTCAAGCTGTTTTTGAGTTATAATCCAATAACGGAAAGTGTTTCGCCTATCTTAATGATATCGATCCCGTAAGTAGCAACGCTTAAAAAAGGGCGATTTTTTTTAAATTCATATTTACCTATATCACAATACTTTGCGCATGGTACAGACTTCGACAAGTTATTTCACACTTTTTAGTGTTGAAGTCGGTTCCATGTTTTGGTATTTTTTTGGCACAATAACCGTCGTACAGTCAACTGTGATGACGATGTCTTTCCGGTGCTATATAAGCTCCGTCAACAGAGCTCCACCGACCCACAACGGCCCGAGCCACGTAATCTAAAATTAAGCATGATGACTGACCCATAATAATGACTCTTTGTTTAAGAATAAAAACAAGTGCCCCAGCAGTGATAACGTAACAGGCTCTTATTATGTATGTGCTATATACTTATGCCATGACGACATAGACGTAATATAGTTTATTAGATTTTTTATCAGTGGCATAACGGAAAAAAACCTACACTTAAAGTTCTATAATAGCTCTATTACTTCAAGTTTCATGAGCTTCAAACTCGGCACAGCACTGCGCTCTTCTACCCGAGACATAAATCATTTTGAACGAGTAGAGTAGTGAACAGAAGAGACTTTAGATACAAACGTCCATAGCCATGCTTACTCACTGCGTCCAGTATGCAGGCTGAATATCGGGCACAATAGTGGTACCTAGACACTTAGTAAAGAGGTCTACCATACCACTTTGCAAAACTCTAGGAAAGTTTTTAACCGAATAATCATTCTTCAATGGCAATATTACCAGCTATGCGATTGGAAACGTCATTATAGACAAAATACCAGAACAGTACCCAGGATTGAAACAGCTGTCCGCTGATTTGGCATGTTTCACTCAAATAGGTATTTGAACTCTGTGCGAATCGTTTGCTATTTATGGCTAGAACGCGTCTATATTTCAGTTGGCTTTGTTCTTTGTTTTAACTAATACGTAGTACCAGGGTACAAGGAAGCGAGTGCCTTACATTGTTCACACCAGGAGGCCGATTCCACTAACCAAATTGCAATCGAACCGCAGCTGAACGGCGACTTTTATTCTGCTATTGAAAAGCAGTCCAGCTGCAATTACGTTTCTATTCACGTCAGCGATCGATCGAAACTTATTATTCTTCTAACCTGACGCGACGCTAACTCTTATGTATATCTAGCGCGTAGTATCATTTTATGTATATTGTATAATAAGATATAGTTAGTAGTGTTTAAGATGACGATACGTTCCAATTTGTCTATAGAAATAGTAGAAATACTTTTTGGGTAACTGTCGAACGACAACCGGAGTTGAACTGCAGTTGCAGCGGGTAGAGTGTTGAACGTTGTGAAATAGAATTGTCCTACTTTGCCCACCCTTTTAAGGACAAAAGGTTGTATGAAGAGGGGTCGCGATGACCTAATTCCACGCGAAGCAAGTTACGTGCAGTAGCTAGTAATAATAATGGGCATATCTATAAAAATGATGATGCTTTAACTGGCCAAATTGACTTTCATCTGTCCGTATGTTTGTAAGGTTGTATGTCGTTGTGTTCCTGGTCGCATTTTACAACCAATATTGTTGTTTTTTTTTATTTAAAAAAAATAAGTTCATATTACTTTGAAATACTGAAAAAATCTAAACGTACGAGCATAGCATACAAAGTGTTGATTGCATGAAAAAAAATCCCTGAAATCTGACAATGTTAAGAGGTAGAAAAGAGTTTTTTCTTTTAGTATGGACGAGTACTAGCTATGCAATCCTCTTAAATGCATTCTTCTGTGTACCACAATGTAATGTAAGTATTCCTACAAATGCTGCGACATACTACTCGACCTTGCGAATTACTTCACTTCTTCGTGATAATGTATGACCATCGAACGTTTTATTTCGTAAGGACATGCATAATCAATAACTCGTGGCTTTGTTCTAGAATATAGATCAACGCAGAACAAAAACGGTTGGCAAGAAATGTGAATTTTAGACAGTCGATATATTTTATGATATAGGTATTCGTTCAGAAAGGAATTTTCGATATTCACCCCCCACGGGGGTAAAATAAACCCCCAGTTAAAGTTTGTATGTTAAAATATATTATTAAGCTACTCGTATAATGATAAAACTTTCGTGTTATAGCTAATGAAGTAAAATTATTTCACAAGTCATAAATCATAATCAGCCCATTTTGTTCCCACTGTTGGACTCGAGCCTTCCTCTCAGAGAGGATTGGGCCATAATCCACCACGCGGACCCAGTGCGGCTTGGTGGATAGGTTAGTGGCCAACCTATATCGAAGTTTTCAGGCCACCCGAAGGCATTCGACACAGCCTAACGACAAGACATACAATTTCATCTTTTCATAGTAATTTAGCATTTTCATTCAAAATCAACCCCGTAATCCTTCCTATACCGTGATAATCAAACAAAAGATTTATGAATGAAACTGACGTATATTTACGTCTCTGGGACGCAAAGGGTTAAGGGGAAATGGGTGTCAAGATTTTAATATAAAAGACTTTTAAAGCAACGATTATGAACGATTTAGTAAATATTACTTTAAAGAAATGACACGTTTTCAGTTAGTTAGCCCAAGCGCAAGCATCAGATATGTTGAATCGTATAAAGCAATCAAATCATAATTATGGTACAGTATGAACAAGAAATTTATTGTCCTGAGCACACTAAATGTAAATACTGATTATTCTATCATGTTTAAGTTTTTCTTTTTTTAGAAGGTTAAAATTCCTATTTTCGTAGTTTAAAGTTATGTCAATACGTAAATACCTACGTGCTTAATATCTTGACATACATGTTCATGCAACATTGTCTAGTCTAGTGCATCAAATCTGGGGGGCTATTCTCTTAGCTATTGAACCGCGATATCTCAAATCGATTGCACGAAAATTGTCGTTTTGACAGTTATGGTATTCTGCTCGCTATTTGGGTTCGATCGCGGTCCAGCGGCTTGCGATCGATAGTTTTTGACACAAAATGGTATTCTGTAAACTATTAAGTTTTAATTAAGCGATTGCGTTGCTAACCAACCTTTGTGTTTGCTACAGTGGTATACATCTGTTTCAGAGTAAGTATCAAATCGAGTTGTCATTACCGTATACCGGTAAGAGACAGAAATGCCACGAACCCAACCAATAGGGTAGTTGACACAGTCAAAAATAAATTGCATTGTAATGTTAATATGTAATGAAATGCCATACAATATATTGTGGAGTCAACAGTCTTTTTAGGAATTACTATAGATGCTAAATTGCAATGGGGTCCCCACATTAAAAAATTGTCTAGTAGGCTCAGTTCAGCAGCTTATGCTGTTAAAAAAATTAGACTATTAACTGATGTAGACACAGCTAGAATAGTTTATTTTAGTTATTTCCATAGCGTTATGACTTATGGCATACTGCTCTGGGGATGTTCTGCAGATATTAACTCTATTTTTATACTGCAAAAAAGGGCTATACGAGCGATCTACAGTTTGGCTCCTAGAGTTTCCCTTAGACAGAAGTTTAAAGACATAAACATTCTAACTGTTGTCTCTCAGTTTATCTATGAAAATCTAATGTATGTAAAATCTAATGTATGTCTAATGTATGTAAACATTAACAGTTTTGATAAAAGGAGTGATGCTCATTCCATCAACATGCAAAATAAGCACAAGCTATCCGAACATGTAACGCGTCTCCACAGAATAAGTCATTCTTTTATGGGACAATGTATACGATTCTATAATAAAGTTCCCAATGTTATCCGAGATTTGCCTATTAATAAGTTTAAAATTACTATTAAAACTAAGCTCTGTCAAAAAGGTTATTACAAAATTTCGGATTACTTGGAGGATAAAACAGCTTGGGACTGATCACTCCAGGATCTATCTACTCGTGTACTAAGATGTCAAAGTGTAGCGTGTCTTGCCCTACTGATACCATTATTATGTTCTCTTTTGTAAGGCAACACACTGGAGCTAATATTTATACCTAAGTAAAAACATTGTAAAAACATCTATATAAAAAGAATGGCCCCGAGTTTCTTGCCGCTTCTTCTCGGTTGGCTCTATGTATTTTGGAACGCGGCGGTAGGCTTTAAAGTACATTATAATGAAAAATTGACGTTCATAAGTGCTTCTTTGATGCCTAAATTGAATAAATGATTTTGACTTTGACTTTGACTTTGAATAGCGACGCAATTGCAATTGAGAGCAACATATAACAGAATACCGAATTTGAAATTAGAAGCAGTACAATCGCAGACGCGTTGCAGTAGTATGGCAATCGCACAGTAGCTAAGAGAATAGCCGCCCTGGGGTAATGCGTTTACAAGTAACAGTTCCAACATATTTTATTTCGTTTAATGTAATTGTTCTATATAGTAAACACTCGGGATACCTAAACATTCATATGACCCTATCCATATGTAAAATATCTCTGATATAAGACGAGTGGGCATGCTCCATTACCGCCCACGAATGCTCAGAAGCCATATCAATTTGACGTCCTGATTCAGGTAATTTGCATTATGTTGGATGATTTGATTGTTATTTACTGACCTGGGTATTATCCAATTGAAGATAACGATGTCTGCTCCTTCGGGGATGTACAGGGGTATTTGTATGTTTGTTGGACTAAACCTATAGAAAAGATATTTAAACGGAGTCCCTTTCAGAACCCCGACCTTTTTTAATAACTAATGTACTTAATTCATTGGTCGTAATTGGTAGCGATTCACTTGTACAAAAAACTAAACTAAACTACCAAACTAAAAATGTATGATGGTGGTTCTTATTCTGTTAAAAATAAAATCCAAAATCATTTAACACTTAGAATGACACTTCTAAAAATGGGATTATTCTATTCAATTTTGTGTTATTTTAGGTTAGTTTAGCGAGCACCAAGTTACGTGACGACTAAACTGTCTAAAATATGCCCACAATTGAAGAGATATGTCTAATTTTAGTGCTGTCATTCGAAAGTGTTATACTAATTTGGATTATAGCATAAACAAAATAAGAACTGCCATCATTTAGAGATTTTTAGTTAAGATAATGCTTACAGAATCGACACCATTGTTTCAATTTTTTTTGGAATTTGAAAGCTCAAAGCCCCAAAGGGTATGCAGATTGTGGCATGGTAGAGAGGGTATTAGCTTAGAGGGGTCTGAGGGGTGCATGTATAATGCAAGGACCGTGGAGCGTAAAACCGGTATGTACCTGAAGGTAATGGTTAAGGTCAAACGCTTAAACTTGACCTTAAAGGCTGTCTGGACACAAATTCAATGCCAGTACTGTGCCTGTTCTCCAAAAAGAATCAATTGGTGGGTAGATGTGTACTAAGAAAGGGTTTTACGAAAATCAACCCCTAAGGGGGTAGACATATGAGAAAACATTAGTATGAAAGTCTTTGTTTTCTACCGACTTTCAAAACAAGGAGGAGGTACTCAATTCGACTGTTTTTTTTGTTTTTTATGTTTGTTACCTCATAACTTTCGATAGGGTGAACTGATACTCAAAATTCTTTTTTTGTCTGAAATTTGTGGTCTTCCCGTGTGGTCCCATTTAAGTAGTCTGGTAGTTTTTGAGTTACACTCCAATAACTTATTTTTACCAAAGTAATAGAACGGAAGTCGGTATTTAATATTTCAAATTGCACTTGTTTAAATTATAGGTGCGTATTAAGGATTCGTTTTTTTATAAGAAATTTCTGAGGACGCCACTGTTTCTGGCTTAGGAAATTGAGAACGAAATGTAATTATAATAATATACCTCCGATAAACCCTTCAGGGTTGGGGGCTTTTTTTATTCACAATCTTCGTATATTAGTCAAAATTTTAATATACCTAAGTATTTGTAGATATGTAATGTAGGTTACACACTTACTGCATTTCCATGTTTTAATGTATATCAGAATGTCTGGATGATCGAGAATTACAGAGATAGGTATATACTATATACATATCTTTTATGTAACGAATAATGACGCGAATAGACGTTTGATTTGCGTTCAATCAAAATTATTTCATGGATAAAATATTATATAAGTATATATAAAGATATCAATAGCACTGCGTTTACCGGCAATATCGGCTTTTAATCTGTTGCAATGTAGGTAACCTACCTACGAGTAAAATACAAGTGTTTGAGTAGTATTCATAGATTGATGTACTTACGAAAGGCAGAATTAGATAATACTACTCGTACCTAAGTAAGTATAGGTAATATACTGGTAAGTACATTTTCAAAAATGTTTTAAATTACACGAGCGCTACCCTAGGTATACCGTGTGTGCCTAGCTATATTACAAATACAACAGAATTTTATAAAAAAATATCTTGAAATACTTTTAATGCCTCAGTTAACTTTTCTAATAACTATTGTTTAATTTTGTTATAAAAGTGCAGTGCTAAGCGAGACGTGTTCGACGCGGGCGTCCCGAACACTCCTTGAAAAATGCCACCGAATGTGGTCGAAACTATAGTCGGACCTATCCGATAAATATTACGTGAGTAATCCCGTATTTAATTAATATTGTTTAATTGTTTAGTTTATTATTAGTGCCATAGATAATGTAATCAGCTGTAAAAATAACAGTAAGTATCTGCCTAATCAAATTTGTTATATTCATATGAAACACAAATCTAAAATAACATGTTGACCAATTAGTACCCACGCGAAGCTTCAATGTACGGACCAAAGAGTCTGCAGTGGTTCAATTTGAAAAAAAAAATATGAGTAACCTACGCTAAGATTTTATTTACGAGGTATTTTTTAAAGATAAGCATTCTAGCAAATGACACATAACCAATTAACCACAATAAGCGATGCATATTTTCATATTGTACCAAAAAGAACTTCCTTCAACAAAAAAAAAAAAACAGAATTAGAATCCGTTTAGCAACTTCACTCACATCACACAGCACAAATATGAATGAATGAAACTCGTGATTTTCCCGCGCAAATTATTGAAGGGCAAGCGAGACCCACCGCTCGCGTGGCGGCGGCCGCGGCGGGACTGCGCGCGCGAAATAAAATAAAACCTCCGCGAACTGGACCTACTACGAAATGAGATAACCTACTCGAAAATAATTCGCAAATTATAAGATGGCGGGAAAATAGCTCAACAATGGCTATCGTTGATTTTGTTTCTAAGATTAAATTAGATTTGTGTTTCTTCGAGTTTCGACGTATAAATAATAGTGGTGTATAATTATGAACCGTTAAGTGTTCGTAATGATGCGCCACTGTGGGCAAAATGAACAAAACCATGACACGTTGTTTTTGTGTTTTCCTCGTCAATAGCCCTACAAAGTTTTAGCAATGCATCCACCGCATTACTAGAATACTAGAAACGACTTAGACAGGATAGTGAATTAATAAACGAGTTAATGTGACGGTGACATGACTCTGACTAATTGAAAATCTAAATTGATGCAACTATATCAAATAAACTATTATGCAAATAAATAACTTGACGAAAAGCAAATGTACACACACAACATAAGTAAAGAAAAAAACTCTGTCGTCTAATCGAACTTATTAATATCATCGAAAATAATATAAGGATATTTTATGACGTAGGTATATTAACCCACATTAGCGTTAACTTCTCCTGACGTTAGGCACGGGTAGAACGAGCAGGGGACTCGAGTACTTTACAATAACTAATTTGATAGTGTTAAAACAATTTTTTCTTGCCACTACGTAGAAATGTTATCATTAATCACTACAAAATCGATCACAAAGGACATAGTTTTTGCTTAGAACCATAACAGTGCAGATATGTCGTTTGAAATCTTATTATTGCACTGTTTTACATTAATGCGCTCTTTTTTATTCTTTATTCAGATATAAATTTACCGCAGAGGTTTAATGTCTCCCATTAAGTTTAAGGTACGACTTTCCATTGACTGCCGCCGAATTAAGGGGGGAGGGGGGAGGGGGAGGGGGGGAGGGGTTTCCCTCCCCCCTCTTCTAATAATAAGCACGGGAACCCCCCCTTTTTTACTTTTTTTTTAATTTTCCTAATTTTATGGATTAAAATTAAGATAATATTTTTTAATAGATTGGCATGAAATAGGGGGTTGAAGGGGGGAAGGATAGGGTCCTCCCCTCCCTTTTTCACCATTTTTATTACAAGGTAATGCATAGTTTTTGAGTTATGCTTATTTTTGTAAAATCATGACCTCACGTTATTTAACACTTCGCTGATCTAATTTATTGTTTTGTTGGATGTGTAACTGACTTTTTAGCGCTTCGCCGGCCGCTGCCGCGGCACGCTCGCTTCGCTCGCTCGGCTCGCGCGTTGGTTGTCGCAGTTTCAACCTAACCTAATTTTTTTTCGTGTGGTGTTCTTATTTATAATGTCGTTAGATTTCTGTATATTGTTTTCTTGTAAAATATGCATACTCACTAGAGTCCAACACTTGCACACACGGGGGGCCTGCAGAAGAGCTCGCGACAAGTGGCTCATCAGAGTCCAACACTAGCACTACACTCGATTCTACAGACGGAACGGCACCACACGAGGGGCCTGAAGAAGAGCTCGCGACAAGTGGCTCATTAGAGTCCAACACTTCCACTACACTCGATTCTTCAGACGGCACGGCAGAACACGAAACCTGGGGCTTCGGAGACGCCATGTTAGTAGTCAAATGTTGTTTACCGACAGGAGTACGAAAACGCGCTCAACTGCAAGGAACACAAAAGATGACTGACTGACGATGACAATGACAATACGAAATGGCGTCAATTTTACGTTTCGTTTCACAAACCGGCAAGAGACGGTAAATACTACTTACCCATTTTAATAGCTAGTAATGAAAAACAGCTGAAATAAGTACGAAATATAATTATTTACGTAAAAGTAATGAAAAACAGTTGAAATAACTTCAAAATATAATTATTTACGTAAATTTATATAAAATAAAATGTTACCGAATGTACCACAACTTAACTGTAGTTAAAACGAAACGTTCAATTGCGAGAATTCTACATAATCTGTGGTATGGATTCACGTAAATATTGCAAAAATAATTGATTTTCAATAATTTTTTTCTCAAAAACTACGCGTTTTCTGGTATTGAAACTTGGCGTGTGTTCATATAATAACGTGACCTTTCTGTGAAAAAAATATCAACCCTCAAACCGACGTCAGGCAATGGAAAACTGAGCCAAGTTTAATAAAAAATGTATAGGTACATTAGATCAAAAAGATACTGGCTGAAAATTCGGTTGAATAAAACTGACTTGGACGATGAAAAAAGAAACAAATGGCGCACTTGAAATAAGCCGGTGAGACGTCACGCGTATTGATAGGTCGCGGGCAAACTAGGTACTCAAAATACTTCCCAATTGGGATGCCCCAATTGGGGCATATCTGCGTCACGCTTTTGTACAAACGTGACATATTTAAATATACATTACAATATAAGTACATTCAATTTATTGTTAGAGAGCGTTATAAATAGTATATAATTTCTTGTTGGTTAGAAAAGATTACGTGCCAACTGCCAATTGTACATTAGAAGATATCTTAGGAATGGCACTAGGAACATGTCATACGAAAAATGATTGCCAATTAATGTCGAATCGCGAGCGTAACTATATTGTTTCTAAAAATAAACAAGCATTTCTCATAAGGCATATTGCCAAAAATAGTTGTAAGATTATGACTGTAGCGGATGATGAAGATGCGCACTACTGCTGCTTTTGGTGAAGGAACACATCATCAACACAAAAAAACACGAACAAAGAATCAAAGTTCTGATTGACAGACTGACTGACTGACCGACAACGCACAACCTAAACCGCTGGTCATAGACTTGAAATTTGGAAGGTGTTTTTATCTGGTGGGTAGACGTGTACTAAGTAAGGGTTTTTCGAAATTTAACCTCTAAGCGGGTAAAAACAGGTGAAAACGTCTGTATGGCCTTTGTTTATGAAGTTATAGATGTGAAAATTTATATTTAGATAGTTCATTTAATAGAAAAAATGGTGTTGCATAATATTTTTTGACAGGTATGACTTAAAGTGTTGAAAAGGGAAATAATCGTTTTGAAGTTATAGATGTGAAAATGTGTATTTGATGGTTGATTTTAAATAAAAATGTTCTAAAATATCTTTGACGGGGATGACTTAAGGGCTAAAATGGAGAATGAAACTTTTTGGTTTATTTTAGAATTTATAGTTGTGAAAAATTGTATTTAGATATTTCATATTATTGAGGACAAAGGAGAAACACTCTCGTGTGGTATAACTACAATGAAGCATTATTCGTACCAAAAATTATGCCGTAAGAAACAAAAATAAAAAAGTAGTTAAATATAGTACCTATATTGTTATTCATTCATATTACTTCATAATAGTTTAATAGTTATTATATTTAGTATACATGTTAATTGTAAACGTTGAATTACCAGAATAAATAAACAAATAAATTGTAAAAATAGTTGTAGATTTGCCTTAAAATTAGATAGGTAGATTGAGAAGGGATAGTCGTATAATTAGAGGTATGATTTTGAAGAAAAATAACACTAGGCAATGTTTGGATGGATGGAGATTCTAATTCGTTTCATCACAAGTGGATTACATTTTTTATGTAAGACTATAAAGTTAAGTTTTTCTAACTAACCATAAGCAAATGTACTGAAAATTACTATTAATAATCGGAGTATTGGAAGGCCACTCGATGCGGTATGCGAAATGTTACCTCTAAATTCCTTCATTACAGTTAATTAAATATGAATCCCGATACGTAAAACACTGATTTATCCTCTCTAAATAAAAATATCTAATTCTTATCCAACGATGTTGGGACATAAACCAGCCAGTTTTCGTACGTTTTATCGATTATGAAAAATCTTTTGATCGAGTACAGCACGCAAAATTGATAGACATATTGAAAACCATAGGTCTAGACCACAAAGACATTTGGTTTGTGAGAAACTTATACTGGAACCAAAGGGCGAATGTACGCGTTGAGTCTAGGCTGACTGAAGATGTGGAGATCTTGAGAGGAGTTCGACAGGGCTGCATACTTTCTTCCTTACTGTTTAACATCTACTCTGAATATATTTTTCAAGAAGCTCTTCAAGATTTGAATGTTGGGATAGTGATTAACGGCAAAGTAGTTTATATTATCACTCTCCGTACCCGTCTAGCGCGCTGCTATGTGTTCTCCATTCTTCTGTACGGCGTTGAAGCGTGGACACTTACAGATGCCATGTCCAAGAAACTGGAAGCGTTTGAGATGTGGGTGTACAGAAGAATATTAAGGATATCCTGGAGAGACAAAATAAGAAGCGTAGTAGTGCTGCAAAGAATGCGCAAGAAAGTAGAGGTACTGCAGACAGTAAAAACCAGAAAGTTGGAATATTTCGGACACATAATGAGAAATCCCAAGTACGAGTTATTACAGTTAATTATTCAAGGCAAGATACCAGGCAAACGCAGTGCTGGTAGGAGAAGAACATCCTGGCTGAAGAACTTACGCCACTGGTATAATAAAAGCACCCGTTCATTGTTCAGAGCTGCTGTGTCGAGGGTTCAAATTGCAATGATGATCGCCGACCTTCGTTAGAAGATGGCACACCGAGAAGAAGAAGATCCTCTCTAAAATTATAGTCGTAAACATACAGACTAATACGTAATATATTACGGAGATGTTAGTACCAACTGAGTAAGGCTTTCTTGCGACCCATTTTCCTTCATCGATTTTTCAGAGTAGCACCCCTTTCTTCCTCTACGTACTTTACTATCGACTACTGGATTTACAGCACGCCTGTCTATAATGTGAGAAGAATCCTCTTTTATTAGTTCCATGATAGTGTTCTGATTTATTTTCTTGGCTTTTATTAATGTACTAGCTGCGCTGCGACCCGCGACTCCGCCTGTGTAAGAAATTGCTTTCGTATGGAAATAATATTCGAGACGAATACTTTTAATGTTGTTCCAGGAGGTCAATTCTACTATTTCACAATGTTCAACAATCCCGCTGCCGCCGGCTGCAACTGCAACTTCAACTCTGGTTGTAGTTCAATAATTAATAGGTACAACACTAAAATTGTACCTACCCAAAAGCTATTCTAGTAGGTTTTTCTATAGACAAATACATGGCACGTAATGTCATCTTAAAAAACTCTACCGTATATAATATTATCTTAGTAATAACAAAAATGCACATGACGAGCTATGGAGAGGGCTATGCTCAGTGTTTCTCTACGTGATCGAATCAGAAATGTGGAGATCCGTAGACAAACTAAAGTCACCGACTTAGCCCAGAAGTTAAGCCAGTTGAAGTGGCAGTGGGCAGCCCACATAGCACGCAGAACGTATGGCCGATGGGGCCGAAAGGTTCTAGAGTAGAGACCACGGGCCGGCAAGCGCAGCGTAGGTCGTCCACCGACAAGGTGGAGGTGCAGGCCGCTTCCAACCGGTGCTTTTGGAAATTTTGTGGGGGAGGTCTATGTTCAACAATGGACGTCCTACGGCTGAGATGATGATGATGAATAAAAATGCGAATATGTGGATAGATGGAGGTTTGTTACTCAATCATGCCAGAACGGTTGAACTGCTTTGGACGAAATTTGGTAGGTATATAGATAAGGCGCTGCAATAACACGTAGGATCCAATCCAATCAATAGTAGCCATATATATAATACATATATATATAATCAGTAATAAGATATTTTTGTGTATAATTGTATCGAAATGACTTATGTATAATGTGGTGTTACAATAAAGAGTTAATCTATCTATCTAAAGTGTTGATCGATCGCTGGCGTCAACAGAAACGTAACTGTAGCTGGACTGTTTTTATTAGAACATTATTACATTATTTTTCATTAGAAATATGGGATTACTGAAGTTATATTTATCGGATAGGTCCGACTATAGTTTCGACAACATTCGGTGGTTTTTTTCAAGGAGTGTTCCGCCCGAGACGCGCCAACGCAACATAGTGTATCCCGCCCCCCGCACCAACCTTTAACTTCAGCTACGAGCGTCGAGCTGCCGCCCGCTGTGCTAAGCGAGACGTCATCGAGGCGGGCGTCGCGGGCGTCCGGAACACACCTTGCAATAGACCACCGAATGTGGTCGAAATTATATTCGGACCTATCCAATAAATATTACGTGAGTAATCCCGTATTTCTAATGCAAAATGAGTAAAAACCACGTTAGTTTTTTTATAACAACATTATTACATACAATAAGAAAACGTATAAAAGCCATCGTTCAACTACGGTTCGATTACAGTGGGCGACAGTTTAGTAAGTGCAATTGCCCCCCAGGTCCTAATCATACTAACATTATAAACATGAAAGTTTGGTTGTATGAATGATTATTACTCAATCGCGCAATAACAGCTGAACAGATTTGGATAACATTTGTAGTGGAAAAGAGTTTGTACATGGGATAAACGGATAGGCTACATTTTAACCCGATTCAACGGATAGTTCGTGAAAGATTGCGATAATCGTATGCCACGCGAACGAAGTAGCGAGCGGCTACTAGTAAACTGTATGCAAAATCTGTTAGCAATTTCGGCTCTGAGCGGAAACAAACATACCTACAATACAAACATATCACATCTATATTGGTATAATTACTTTCCAGTCCGTAGCGTTACTCGAGCTTTTCCAGTATTCCCTGAAGATTAGTGTTTATTTCACAAATATTGGATATATATAGAGGCGATAATGTTGCAATTTTTTTCCGGTTTTAATTTTGATGCATCATAAAATTCAAACGCGGATCGAATTTCGAGTAAGACATGGCTATCATTTAAATATAAATGTTGTATAAGTTATATGACGTTATTATGATATTTTATATAATCTCATTCGGTAATATTCTAATTATGAAATGAAATACAGACGTTTAATAATTGGCATATTTTATTTATATACTTCTTTAAGAAAATTAAAATATTAAATTAAAGCATTATTTTCCTAACAAAACAATGGTTTAAAACATTTTTTTAATTATTAACGTACAATGTCTCCCGACTAAGGAGGTTTCAATTCAATTTAAGCACACATTAACTGTGGTGATGGCGCAACGCGCTGGTTCCGAGCCATTAGAATAGACCAATAATCCATCAAAGGTTACACGGCCAGACACAATAGAAATTTCATTGTTATAATGCCATCGACTCTTGAAGGGATAACAGACGTTTTCCACTGATATTTGCAAAATTGTGGTTACGCCGCACAAGCCATAAAAACAAGAAGAAGAAGAAGATTTTTTCCATTTAGGCGCTATTTCGTACATACGAACTTGAGTAATATTTTGTTGGATAAAACTTTAGTAGCAAAAATGTCATGAGATTAAATAAAGTAGTGTATGCAACTGCATAATATATAATTAGTAAGTATATAATTAATATATACTATATAATATAATTAATATATAGTAGTATAATTAGGTATTAAAACACTCGTGTATTCTTACACATGTTTTAAAAACCTACACATGTTTTAATACCCTCTATTATATGACAGTTGCATAAACTACTATTATAGAATACCGCCCCGCTGTGCGATTCTCTAACCCCGGTTTTCTATATCTAAAAATGGATCGTTTTACTTACGAGTCGTTACTTTTAGACAGTGGTCTCATACACAAGTGCAATTTGAAAAATTTAATACCGACTTTCATTGTATTCAGTTATTGGAGTATTCAAATAACAAAAACTACTAGACCGAATCTAATGAAATTTAAATGGGACCACACGGGACGGACAAACAAACAAACGAATTTTGAGAATCGGTTCACCCAATCGAAAGTTATAATATAGATAAACATAAAAAAACAGTCGAATTGAGTACCTCCTTCTTTTTGGAAGTCTGTAGAAAAAGTGTCCTGAGCAAAACGATCCGTTTTTAGATATAGAAAACCACCGTAAGAGCAAACATCGTTGCATCTGTGACAACATCCGTGAAACAAATGACGAGATGACAAGAACCGTTGGAAAAACAACCTTATGTACAAGGCCGATATCTCTTAAGTATTTGACATCGTTGAGCTCGTCGACTAGCGCATCGACGAATCATTAGAGAATCGCACAGCTGAGCAAACTGTAGTTTTGTGTGGCACTGTTATGCGTTTGTCACCGAGATATCGGTTTTTGAGTTTTATTCACTACACTATTCTAAACATATCACTATTCTCACTATAGTGGACAGTAGGTAAATAATATACAAGATTAAGACATTATTATAATAATGTTATGCAATTATGGAGCAGTTATGACGACTAGTGAGAATATGATAGTTTTAAGAGAATTGCATAGCTAGTACTTTCCACACAAAAAAAAAAAACTCTTTCCTACCTCTTAACATTGTCCGATTTCAGTGATTTTTTTTTCATGGAATTATCACATTGTTTACTATGCCCGTACGTGTTGACTTTTCAGTATTTCAAAGTACTATCAATTACCTTTATTAAAACTTATAAAAACTGAAAAAATCACTAAAATTGGACAATGTTAAGAGGTAGAAAAGAGTTTTTTTTCTTTTAGTATGGAAAGTACTAGCTATGCAATCCTCTTAAGAATCTGAAGATTTGCTAAGCAGACTTCCTGCTATACAGACCATCTGATACTTGGACTATTTGCTAATAAGGCTTAGGTACGGTCATAAGTCGTTTCGCGCCGTTCAACGTTTTGGTTTTGCTACTAACTAAGACCTTCATAGGAAAGGATTAGGATAAGCTCGTTATAAGTCAGTTTATCCAACTAAATAACGATTACAATCTAATACAAAAACTCTTTCTTGGCACAAAAAAAATCACAAAATAATAAACCAACTTAAATAATAGGCACAAATGGGCGTTCTATCGCTAAAGGGGATCTCTTTCAGACAACCTTTTATTATCATCTTAAACCTGTGTTACATAATTAAATTAGTATGTACGTACATATAACACGCTCATCCATACTTCCTTACTAATATTATACGCGAAAGTGAGTTTGTTTGTTCGTTCACCTAACACGTTGTGTCACGCCTCACGCAGCTGATTGTAATGAAATCTGGCAAGGAGATATAGATATATCCCGCGGAAGGACATAGGATACTTTTCATCATCATCATCATCATCATCCACCACAAGGCGGGTGAAACCTCGGGGCGCAATTAGTAAATAAAATGTTAATTCGTTCGCAATATAGCAAATAGTAAACTATAATAAGTAGTTTCATCGGACATTGTAATGATTTCCGTAACGAATATTTTCAATTCTAATTCTAAATTCAAACATCCTTTTAAACCCTAACACAGCAATTCTAGGTATTTGTGTAAAGATTGTATTGTATTTTAAATATATATATTTAAGTTAATAGTACTTACCTACGCTAAAGTAAAATAATAATATAATGTTTGTAAAAAAAGTTTAATAAAAAATGGTTGTCTGTAAAGTCGGTTAGCGGAAAATAATTGTACGAGATAACGTCATAAGACAAGCCGAACGCTTAGGCCGATCGTGCCTATATCGCTTGTTCCGCGCTCTCGCTTGCACGCTCGGCTCAGACGGAACGTGACAATAAGTCATACTGTTTCGTACGTGCAGCCGGCGTTTTATAAGATTTTTTTTATTACTATTATTTTGTACAAGAGACCTATGACCTGAGTAATCCAGATTTCCTAGCCACCTAACAATTCCCATCTCGGCTCTCTCTCTCTACGGCTGTGCCATAGCCGTGACAGACCTCACAGAGTACTTATTTAAACAAAAACAACCAAATAATAGTCGATATTAGTATCAATACTTCAAATACCGTAATAATTAAAATAAAAGATTTATGAATGAAACTGTACATTAACGGATCTTATTTACGGATTAATCCGGGACTCGAAGGGTTAAAGGAATGGTGCTCCATAGTGATATTCATATACAAAGAGAACACAACGCCGAAGTATAAAATTCCATAATCACGCTTACACTCAAACCCCTCACTAAAATTCCCTGTGTCGCAGGAGGCATGGACACACTACAAAAAATCTACATACCTATTGCCGAACCTGCTCACAAAATTTCACTAGAATCGGTTGAGAAATGCGACCTGTAGAGAACATCTGGACAGACAGACATACGAAAGCATTTTTAACCTTATTTAAAAATGAGGAAGTTATAATGTTCGTGTGTATGTATTTTTCTACCGACTTCCAAAAAAAGAAGGAGGTACTACAATTCGACTATTTTTTATGTTTGTTACCTCATAACTTTCGATAAGGTGAACCAATTCTCAAAATATTTTTTTTTTGTTTTAAAGCTGGTGCTTCCCGTGTGGTCCCATTTATACGTTATAAACGCCGTCGAACTTAAACCGACATAATACCAAGTGAGTGCAGCCGGTATCTTTACATTATTATAATGAGACTTTACTCTGACTACTTAAATAAAAATCTCCTTTAAATATTTACAAAGATAACTTGAGGAATGTCAAATTTACAACCGTCCATACGGCATATTCCTGTAGTGAAGATGCTTAGATATAGCAGAATTAATCTTAGCACACAGAAAAATCTAAAACCAACGCCGCGCCGTGCTCTTCTTTTCCTCAGTGGGCTTAGCTCTATCTAGACAAGAGTTATCGCGATATAAAAGGTTGCGTGGAAAATACTAGAGTAGAGTACTTACTCTACGAGAGTATTTTCATGTTTTACTTTGTTTTACTGTGTTGCATTGCCTCTGGTGCAGACAGATTCTTTATAAGTCAGCTTCTTGCTTATACAGGGTGTTTGGTAGAGGGACCGACAAACCAAATGAGCGTGTTCGGGGGCCCACTTGGAGAATACAAGTTGGCCAAAAAAAAACACCATCCCGCTACCAAACACCCTGTATATATATTTAGATTGTACAAATTAGCCCCTATTTCTCCTGGTCACGCTATAACTAGAGAACTGATGGATAGGACCGCGCCTTAACTCTACGTAGTAGCCCACTTAAGCCTGGGATATTGCCACCCATAGTCATTCGAAAGGGTACTTATTGCGACCTAATTTCTGCTGTCGTTTTGTTTCGTTCGGCTTTTTCTGACAAGACACTTTAGGGGCCTGTGATTGATGATACTTGACTTGACAGACGTTTATGGCTTGATAACGCGTCGCCATAAATAATGGTATTTTTTGAAAGTACCATTTATAAGCTGCGGTAAAAAAAACATAAGTATAGGTACATAACTTAACATCGCTCCGCAAGTTAGTGCTTTTGTTTACTTTTTTTTAATTGTATCAACGGCTACGAATAAATAATAAGTCTATTTGTTCGTAGTAGTCAATTGACGACTAAGAAGTACCTACCCAAGTCGGTCGTCTGATGTACAGCAACACGCTTACCCGTAACAGTAGGCCGAGCACGAAAATCTGCTTAAGTGTAACGTTATCGTATCGTTTATATATTCAGTACAAACTATGAGTTATCTGTGCCACTATTGTACTAGATAAATGACAGTTTGTACTAAATACGTTAAGGATGAGATTACGTTACACTTAAACAGATTTTCGTGCTCGGCCCACAGGTCAGTACTATTAAATTTCAACCGACTTCTTAAAGGAGGAGGTTCTCAAGTTGATTTGTATATTTTTTTATGTGTGACTACGCATAACTTTACAGAATAGTCCGATTTCGTTAATTCTGTTTAGTATAACTTTTGTTTTAGAATTTTAACGAAGATGTCTTTTAGGAAATAAATTATATAGGTATTACCAAAGCCTTCCACATAAATCAAAGTCTTTGCTTATTGCAAGTAACTTAAAACGAAGCTGTAGCATATTTTCTGCGTAACTTAAAACTTGTAAGCGAGGTCCTGTCGCTGTATATCACACAGAAGGGACCTACATCATATCAGAAATTATGACAAAACAATGGCCCCGATCTTAAAATTACCATAATATTTTACGTGACGATGAAGGAAAACCGTGCTCTATCTGTTAGCGACCTAAAAGTGAGAATTATTATTTAAAAATTTAACATAGTAAAGTTACTTTAAAAGATAGGTACCAAGTCACGCTGTGTACAGTAGATAGATAGATCACCTGATTTTAAGCGCCATTAATCCTTTCTTTACCGTGATAATTAAAACAAAAGATTTATGAACGAAACTGATCTTTGGGACGCAAAGGCTTAATAAAGACAGCAAACTATTATGGATTGGCCATAACAGTTTGCTTCTTATAAACATTTTCAACACATTTGCTGATAAAGTGAGCCTTATGACATCGCTTTTAGTGCCGTAAACCGAGCCATAAAACACGTGCATAATAAAATTGTAACCATAATATAAATATCTCTACAAACTTAAATAAGTATCTTGCTGCAAGTTATAGGCGAGTAAACAGAACATTTTCAATTTAACCGGGTTATACAGTTTTTTTTAAAACAACACATTTTTTTGTCGCTGGAAATCTATATACATTTTTGGAATAAATAAATGTGTTTATAATAAATTTATAAATAATAAATTAACAAATGTTTATAATAGTTTAAATAAATGAATTTATATATTTGGAATAAAATAAATTAAGGCATATAAATATTTATTCTTATCAAATTATTCATAACTCACAATAATTTGTTATTATATATTAAAATATTTGCATGTTATCCCTCAAAATTATATTTTTTGAAATAGGCTGTATGTTCACCTTGCATGAAAAAAAAACTTTCGCGCCTATTCTCATAATTTTATATTGTATTTAGTTATAATTTATTAAGCTAGGTATATTAAGTGTATAAGTAATTTTACTTTTTCCTTGAAAATGTGTTGGTAAAAACGTAGTGTGAAACTCGTGAGCTTTGCTCAATTTTGTATCATGATATACCTACAATTGTAGCTTTAGTCCAATAAAATTGTCTGATTACGATACGATGAACAAACGACGCTTTGGCTACGTTCCGGAAAGCGCCGCGAAATCACACGCGGCGTTCGCACACCCATTCCCTTACAAGCCCACGATCATCGTGAGCGAGCTCGTACGTCATCGATGACGTTACCGAAAACGCTCACGTCGCGACCACAACGCTCGCGGTTCGAAGGTGGGTTTTCGCGGTCGTTGCGAACTGTCACTGTCAAAGCATCAAATAAGTATAGGATTCTTTCGATTGTTGACAGAAAATTTCGCGCGCATTTCGCGACAGCGCAACCGGTCCGTTTGGGTTGATCCACAGCGGAATGCTAAACCGAGGCGCGACAGTTGTGAGCGTTGACGGCGCTTGCCGGAACCATTTTATGTGAATCTCATGCCCGAGATAGAAAGAAATTGAATCGGTGACCGCCTGATGGGTAGCTTACACTACCATTTAGCTGGTGACATACCTCCATTCAGTTAATCAAAGTCTACCTTGTGTAGTTAGCAAGTAGTTCTGACGTATATGCAATCATCATAACTGCTAACTGCATTCTAGTTAATTTAGAACCAGAACATTAAAAATAAATAACCCTCATATATATAGTCTTTAATTTTATTATTTAAAATATATTTTACCTAGTAACACTCAGTAACGCCGGTTCGTGTGTAAACAAGTAGTAAGTAATATCTAAAGGTGCAAGTTGGTAGCCGGCTACACGTAGCAGAAGCAGCAGCAGACGACATGTCGTTGCTTCATGTCGCCGCGACGCGTCGGCGCTTCATATCGCTGCAGTCATGATTTCGAACCCGACTGCAGACGGAAACTGCAGATGGCATATAAACCATTTGAAAAGCGATATACAAACGGTTTCGTTTAAAAGCTTTTCAGTTGTTTTACTAGGTAGATTAGTACCCGCGAGCGGCACTACTGATCTGCGGTCGGGCGACGGTGTCGTCTGCCGCTCGACGACGCGACGCTAGCTTCGTGTCGCCAACTACGAATGGTATGTCATAGAAATATGCATGCGACACGTCATTTGCTGCGGCTTCAAGTAGCCGACCACAAACTAGCACCTTTAATTTTTTTATTTATCAAAATTAAGATACTTAAATCAAAATCTTAAATCAAATGGCCAAGTGGCCCACATGAAACATCAGTGACGCAGCGAGCTTATTAAAAAGTAGCTGACCCGCCAGGGGCTTGGCTCGCGTGGCCTCGCGGGACATGGTTACAGTTTTTTAACTATCCCACGGGAGCTCTTTAATTTACCGGGATCAAAAGTATCCTATAAAATAAGTATACAAGGAATATAAGCAACCAGCATACATAATTTCATTTAATACGGTCCAGTCGTTTCTGAGATTAGCCCGTACAAACAGACAGACGTACAGACAAGGCTAGAAACAAAAAAAAATTAAAAAAATCTAAATTACTTCGAATTCACTCCTTACTCCTTTTCGCTTAATATCTCCCTGACTCGGTTATTAGCATTTTTTTCATTGTACAGAAATTCAAACTCTACAGTTTTATTATACCTATGTAGAGATGCAGATTAGTAGCTTCGCATACTAGTGTGCATGATACGCACATATGCGCTGATGCGCTTCAAATGGCCGGCCGTTATTCTCTATGACCATTCAAACAAGTCACGTGGTGCGCATCTTCAAGGAATGACCGTGAAATCAATACAAATTTGCGACAATCCCTTCAAGATATCGTAACGCGCGCGTTAACAATGATCATAGCGAATAAGGCGCCTGTTGTCTTTATTTTCCTAGTATATATTTTAGTCTATGGTATTTGTTGCGGTTACGGTACACTCTATCTCGAAGACTAAAGTATATCTATGATGCTGCCAAACAATTTAATTCTAAAATATATCACAAGATGACACTGTTTGTCCTTGTATCACGCAAGCGTTTCATTCGTGAACAACACCCGCACTCGGAATATATAGATAGTACGGTGTGTATGAAAAGCACTAGTACAGTGTTAATTACTTTTTTACTAAAGTTTCTGGTCCGCAAGGGTCTTATGGAAACATAGATTAGATTAGAAATTAAACAAGTTCCAGATTAGATTAGAAATTAAACAAGTTCTATTCGTAATTTAATATTATACATACACCTACTAATAATAATTTAACTTTAAATAAATTGATATACAGCTCAAGCAAAGGCAAAGAGAGCATAGACTAAAATATATACCTACTAGGAAAAGAGAGTCTCAGTTCAACCACTACTCTCTTCAATCATTGGTTTGTACGAATACTTGTAGAAAAAATTTGCTTAGGGAGGAGAGAAGGGTACTTCCTTAACTATTTTCACAATGATTGTTTATTTATTTGAAAAAGAGAAATCCTATGCTTCAAAACCATAATTCGTTTATCGTTAACAAACTAACCAACCGTCTTCCAAAAAAAGAAGAGGTTGGTTAGTTTGTTAGTGTTTGAGATTCTATTCACTTTTCCCATACTCGTGCAATATTAGGAACAGTTAACGGTTAATGATCCACCACTATTACACGATAAAGTTCGAAGAAACACGAATCTAGGAAAAATAAACAACATCAACGAATGCCATTGCTGGGCTTTCCCGCCAACTCTATTCTAGTTCTTGCTTCTACTTCTACCTCATTATATTACAAAGTTTCTTTAGAGATATAGATCGCCGCCTTTTTTGTTTTTTCTTGTCAAGTCAAGTCTTTATTTATGATTATTCTACTTGGTTTTTTGGGGTTGGCGGGAAAAATCTTTATCAATTATCCTTAATTTACCTACATAAGAAAAGGGTGTTACAATTTCTGTAATTTCATCTATTAATTTTTTTAATAATTTATGTCGGCCTATTTTATGATAAACTAAAGTTATATGATTATTAACGGGATATTTACCGTGGTAAGGTTGTGGAATGAGCTCCCGATATTTCGGCGCAGTTACATGCACCATGTTCACGGGAAGACTGAAGAATGCGGGTGGTTGGTCAAAAAGTTTAAAAGTTAGGTGCAGACATAACGATCTACCCTCTTTCTTAGTCTTTTGCTACGGTTATCACTGGAACTCGAACTCGATCCTAAGTCCCGACAAAACACTCACTGTATCACTGCGTATAGTATTTTGAACACATTTTGAACGCGGACTTTTATTTTTAAAACAACCTAATACTGGATTCCACGCACTGGCGAGTTGAAAACCATCACCTCGATTGAAATTCTGGCATTTCGAGATCTCAATAGTTTCCTTTACTAGCCTTGGTATGTAATGGCGTTCGGTGGACAAGATTTTAGGGTTATGGAATTCAATCCAGTGGTTAGGACCCGCGTCCAGCAGATGCTCAGCAATGGCAGATTTGTGTCTTTCATTGTTTTTTACTGCCTTTATGTGTTCCTTGATGCGGCATGAAACAGTTCGCTTCGTCTGTCCTATGTACGAACTTCCGCAGCTGCAGTTAATTTTGTACACCCCGGGATGCTGAAAAGGAATCTTGTCCTTAGGGGAACGCAGACATTGCGCAATCTTCTGATGAGGAGTAAATATGGTCTTGATAGCATATTTGTCAAGAATTCGACCTATTTTGTCTGTGACTCCTTTAACATATGGCAAAAAGGTCGGCTGTCGTTCCACCTTCGGTTTCATCAGTTTCTTCCTTGGCTTGGTTATACCGACCTGAGCCTTGTAACCATTCCTGCGTAACACCATCTGTACGTGGGATAGTTCCTCTTCAAGGTGTTCTGTATCGCACAGATCATAGGCCCGATTTGTCAGTGAACTGACCACAGAATTAAGATGCCGGGGATGATGGTGAGAGGTGGCATGCAAGTACAGGTCTGTGTGTGTCGGTTTTCTGTACACTGTGTGGCTCAGAGACCCGTCTTCTCTCGTTGTTATTCGAACATCCAGGAACGGCAACACTCGATCTTTCTCAATCTCAGCCGTAAACCGCATAGCGTGATGAACACTGTTTAAATGTTCCAGGCATTTGCTCACTTGTTAATAATCATATAACTTTAGAGAACAACCGTGATAGTTTAAAACAGTGTTTTATGATAAACTGCGCAAAGGTGCCATAAATTTGATAAATACATAAAAAAATGAATATTCGAAAAAAAAATTACCTTAATATAATAGAGTGTGGATTTAGAAGAGTGCTAAGACAATATAATAAAAACGTAACCCAAGATTTTGATGATCGTCTTTATATATGCCGTAGGTAATATGTTCAAGTGGGGAGAGACGCGAAGCCGCATGCCGCAGCATGTTAAGGATATTTCCAATTACATAGTATGAAAAAGTCTTGATCCGCGTCTGTTTGTATATATATCTATTAAGTAACTCCTTCTATATATATATATATATATATACAGCATGACTGGTTGAACACTTTACATAAACAAGGACATGATAATTCATGGTCACATGAAACGTTTAAAAAAATAAAATTAAAAAAATACCGTTAAACTACAGAGGAAACCTTCATTCTATGAATGTGCTATAACTCGAAAATTATGGACACCGTCCGAACGGGGTTAATGACCCAAAGCGCCGCGCCGCGTTCAAAGGAATCAAGCTGCGTCCGAACGGGGTTAATGACCCAAAGGGCCGCGCCGCCCGCGCCGCCAAAGGATGCCGCGATCGTCGGCCGCCCGCCCGGCCGCGCCGCGCTTTTATTACTACACGCGCGCCGCGAGTGACCATGTTTATTGTTTTGAGTAGACAATTAAAGTTAAATTAGGTAAATATTAGGCACCTATTTTTTTTCTTAATTAGAACGAGAATCGAGTACTGAGCACTATATATCAATATGTAAAGTGTTCAACCAGTCACCCTGTATATATATATATATATACATACCTACTAATATTATAAATGTGAAAGTTTGGATGGATGGATGGATGGATGAACAGACTAAATGTTTGTTACTTTTTCACGCTCATACGGCTGGACCAATTTTGATGAAATTTGGTATGGAGGTAGATGAGGCACTGGATTAACACATAGGATACTTTTCATTATCAACTTGAGAACGGAAAGAACAATCTCGCTAATTTAAGAATTACATTTTAATGTAAGTAAGTAAGTAAGTAGAAAAGGCATTCTTTTTTCTAAATTCACAACCCGTGCGAAGCCAGAGGTCACAGGGCGCTACAAATATCGGCTCCAAGAGGTTTTATGCCCGAGATACTTTAAAAAAGTCACAGTATTTAATTACATTTTAATATAATTCCAATAATGATTGATTACTGCAATTCAAAGTTATTTACTTATTCAAACAATAATAGAGAAACGATGACGTTGAAAAATCGTGTCCCCATCATGGATAAGAAAAATGAAAATGCACGACTCATTTAATTCTAAATTATAGCACAAGATGGCGTTGGTGATAAAGGACTTTAAAGCAAAATGCTTCCACGCAATTTAATTCTAAATTTTATTACGAGATGACGCTATTGGTCCTTGAATCACGCAAGCGTTTCATTCGCGAACCACACCGGCACGCTGATCATAACTTACTCCTTAAGAATAGATACTATTACTACGTTGCACTAATGTGCTAAATTGTTTTTGATATAGTTTCCGGTCCGCAAGGGCCCATACGAAACTAATTTTAAAAGATATAAAGACCAGCCAGTGTAGTAGTATAGTACAGTAAGTATTTTTTAGAACGGCCTACTTGCTGTTTGGCTACAATACCGGCGTTTACAGCGTCACCGAATGGAAGTATAGTACTTAAGTGTATTAATAAACTTCGATAAGTAAGCTAACTAATTCTATTATAATATAATTCTATAGATTCTATCTATCTATGCATTAGATAGATGCAATGCAATACGTAGAATGAAGTTATGGACGAATTCGTATGTAATTTAATAAAATAAATCACTCCAGGTTCTGAAACTTCTAAATGCTCTAAGAGAAATCATGTAGTACATACAATACTCAGTTACTTGCATGACTTATTAATTTTTATCCCCGCGTGGTGATGGGTGATATGATGATGATAAAAAGTATCCTATAGTCTTACCCAGTATACAATGTATCTCCTTGCATTAGGATCCGTTCAGTCGTTTAGGCGTGAGAAGATAACAAACTTACAGTGATCAGAATTACAAATGATGAAATGAATTATATTTGTATGAATAATTTATATATATGAAATGATATATTGTTATATGTTATACTGTAAATTATAATGCCTTTCTATTTCTACCTACTCTATTCTATGTAAATATATCCTGAATTAAAGGTTTACAAAAACGAATTTAAAAGTAAAAAGTAGTAATTTTTGACACTAAATCTACCATAGTCATAATTAATTATGTTGATTCATCATAGTATAAATAAATGTAACATTCTAAAAGTGTATTTATAGTCATAGTGTTGAAAAAATTATATCACTTAAATTAATAGCATAAAAAAGCAACAAAAAATGCAATCACAATTTTGGTATCTCGACGGAGCGTCGAGTTATTGTAAAAAAACTCAATTATACGATTTTTTCAAGAGAGCGGAAAATGCAACCAAAAAATCTTGGTTGAGTTTTTCAAGAAAAGCTTTAATGTAAAAAGAAATTTGGTCGAGTTTTTCAAGTTAAGCTTTAATGGAGCCAAAAAATCTTGCTCGAGTTTTTCAAGTTAAGCTTTAAATAACGCAACCAAAAAATCTTGGTCGAATTGTTCAAGTTAAGCTTTAATGCAACCAAACAATCTTGGTCGAGTTCTTTAAGTTAAGCTTTTCTATGCCTCCCCCACGTAATATACCTACAAAATTTAGCTTTACCCGGTTCATCGGTTTAGATTCTTTTCTAACTCGTTTATTTCGACGTAATTACTGGACTATCAACCTTATTTCTTAATAGTGCTAGCGCATTATACAGAATGTCTCAATAAATGTACTCGCACGAACATACTGCCTTTGTGTATTGCAGGTGTAATTAATAAATCACTGCGTGTGAGGAAATCAACTTAGTTTGGAAGATAAGAAGTTTGGCCTGAAAAGTTATTGGAACACCGAAAACGCCACTGAAGCGCGAAGACGATCCAGAAGGAAATTCAAAACAAAAGCAAAACAAAAACCAAACGCAAAACCGCCACCAACGCGTCAGACCTTTACTCGCATCATTTAGGGCAGATGGAACCGTCCAGAACATCAACAAGAAACGTTCTGGACGAACGCGGGTATCCACGAGCCCTGGAAAAGAAGAGCAGGTGGAGGAAACACTCCTTCGATCACCACTCTTCTCTCGAAACCTCTTCGAGAAACTGCTCGGGAAACGAATATCTCAAAACCTAGCGTTTTGAAGCGTTTGCACTGAAAATGCTAACTCTAACACGCCATTTTATTTTGACTCTATGTTCATAATAATAATAAATGAGACCCCTGACCCCCGGCTTGCCTTAATTGGCCGTCCGGGGGAGGAGACGCAAGAGCAAGTAACAAAAAGCTCCAAGGGTGGAAGTGTTAAAGGGCATAACGCCGGTAGTAGCGCTCTAGTGAAACCGCAGCACACCTCTTGACACCCTTTAGCCATCCACACCAACGTTGCCCCTTTTGTCACCACTCATGGTGGCCTTTATGGGAGGCCCGTTTAGTGGATGGCAAGTCACCACCTGCCTAAATATTTTAACATGAGACAAAAATTGGCCTCATCACTAATAAGTTCATATCAATAGCCTGGCCATTTTACCCATTTTTGTAATAGTTATAAGTACCATGTTACCCTTCATCCAACATTTTTTCTGTTTTTTATACTCCTTTGTATTTGCTATACCAAACAGGCCTCTAAGTGTTGGCTACAGCCCCACTTATGCCTTTGTAAAGGACCGGATGAAAGCAGAGATTTTGTTTTGAATTAAAGAAATAATAATAATAATTTATTTGAACAAATATTAAAGCACTGTTTACAAAAAATATACTTAAAATTAAATAATTAAACATAAATAATGTTTTTATCGCCATTCGAAGTGCAAGTATAATTTTATTTGCCACCTTGTGTGTATACTATGTAAGTTACGTATAATCTGAAATGGTGGGTTATGAAACTGTTGCACGAGAGACGTATTAAAATATTTCATATGAGAAAATTAATGTCTAGTTCTCATGTAGTAGGTACTTTTTATATCTATGGTTGTGTAAACAAAAAGTCATATTAGGCAGAAGCAAACAAGTGTTTAGAAAAACTCTCATGTTTGAATTCCAATATATGACGATATTTTTATTATATGGTGTATAAAGCACTAACGCCTGCTTAGCGATACCAAACATTGCAATTTTAGAGAGAAAAATACAAATCCTCAAACTGGATTCGAATCCGCGTCTTCCCCATACGACGGTTAAGGCGCGCTCGTACCCTGATTAAAGAAAAAGCAGAATTTTTAAACACCTAGTGTAACGAAACAGATCGATAGTATATTATGAAAAAAATACTTAGATTAGAAAAGGAATAGGAAAAGAGTAATAACCGAATAGAATTCATAAATATAACTCTCTTTCAGCAGAAAAAAATCCTAAATAGGTCCGCAAAAATAAACTTTCACGTCCAACCTCTCAGAGTTTTCAGCGATAACACTATATTTTTTTCAAGTAATACTTAGACAACGTATAGTACTAAAGTAGTAACCAACAGTTTTTTCAATTGTGTTTAATTATATATCGAAGAATAACATCGTCCAATCTAACAAGCGATTTTCAACCTTACGTAAAGCATCGTAAATTATTTTAAAATTGGGGTTGGACCGCGTCATAAAATCAAATATCTCTTTATATTGAATGACTGCTGACCGCTGACCACTAGGCCACCGAGGCATGTACGAAAGTACATTACATGCGCTCATTTTGCGTATCTTGTACCGTACATTATTACTATTACCTTGGAAGCATTAAGTAGATAACTAGGTCGTCTTGTTGGTAGACAGTAATATCCGGTATAAAATTTAGTCCCATTCCAAGTACAGGAAATTCCTAGAGTCCCCCGAGAACACTCACGATAATGAGATGTTATTAAATACCTATTAGGTCAATCTTGGTATTGCGGCTAATAACTTCACTCTTCGATAGAAGGACGAGCGTCACACGTCTTACTTTTTTATGGTATAGGTTGGCAAACGAGCAAGCGGTTCGTCTGATGGTACTTAAGTGATACCATCGCGCACGAACATCCGCAATACCAGAGGTCTCGAGGATACGTTGTCGACCTTTGAGGAAGGAAGAGATAGAAGGGGTGATGAAGAGGGAATCGGGCAAGTGTGATATGTGGGAATGTGATACTTCCCTGGTCGTGTCGGCCCATTCGGTTGTGGGGTTACAACGTGGCACTACCACCGGCAAACAACACTTTCACATTAAAACAGTGTAAAATATTACCTATATTTTAATACTGGCAATGCAGGTAAAAATATTAATTGAATAATATTACATAATATACTTCAGTTAATCGTACCATTAGAATGCGATGCGACTGTATGACGCAAGTTCGTAGGTAGTGGTAGGGGGTTTTGGAGAGCCCGCATGGAGAAATACCACACCTTTGTCAGTAAACATTACTGTGTTTCGTTGAAGGTAATGTTTTCAGCTTAAACTACAGGGCAAGAGGCAAGATAATATCAAATTACCGTGCGAGAGATCTAACATCTTCTATCTCAGGGTGACGAGAGTAGGATAGGTACATTGCCATGCAGGGTTATGAACTCTTGTCGTCTTATTATAATACATGAAATAAAGACAGTTAAACTATGGTTTAAGCTAATCAACTATAGTTTAAACTTCTGATTGGGTATGTGCAAGCGAGACGCTTGTAATCAGGCGATCAACTTAGAGCTCTTACACACGAGCGGCATGTTGCCAACGGCAGAGGTAACTGCAGCTGTCGATACGTCGACGGCAGTTGTTGACGCTTCGGCGGCAGCCGTCGACTTTCTAACTTTGAAGATCAGCGCAGCGGCGGCCATCGTCAGCACGCTACAACTGCAACTGTAAGTCGACAGCTGCAGTTACGTCTGCCGTTGGCAACATGCCCCTCGTGTGTAAGAGCCCTTACTCGTCTCATCACAGATTGACGTAAAACAAAGAAAACAACGTGTTTCGATATAATGTATAATGTATTTAAGTACGAGTAGGTAGAGATACTACTACAATTAAAATCATGACGTATGTACCTTTTGCTTAATTCTCTCATGTCTTCACAGATGCTTTTCAGTTTAGACTTGTTATGGTACTCCTGGGCTACCTATATAGTATTTACGTAATTAGATCACACTAGCTACGCCCCGCGGTTTCACCCGCGTGGTGATGGATGACGATGATAATGATGACAGTATCATATGTATGTATCCTTCTCCACCGGGATATATCTATCTCCTTCATCGAGCTATTAATAATTTCTTTAAAGATGAGAAAAGAAAAAAGATCTCCTTAGCAAATTTTATTATGATCCGTTTAGGCGTGATATGCTAACAAACAGATAGAGTTGCAAACCTTTTTATAAATAGTATAGTATGGATCAACATTTATTTATCAGCTGTGGCCGTGATCTTGAAACGCTTGCTTACCGTGACCGTCATAGGCGACGGCAAGGCTGCCTCTCTAGCAGAGGCAAAGAGTAAACGCCTGAACTAACCAAATCGCCATGCCATTATCGCTCTTGCTGCAACCTTTACTTAAGGCGCCGGTAAGCTGCATCTAAACATTAAATCGGAAATTTGAACGTAATCGCTTTGTACAGGTCTGAATTAACTGACCTAGTTCGCAGCTATGTGGGGTTGATTCGCTATCCTCCACTTTATGAGAAGCCTCAGTAATGCATATCGATCAACGCAAATTTTTAACTTTACTGACGTCGCGACCGTGAACTTGATTTCCATGCCGTCATCTTTATATAACGCACCCGTAAGGTTGCTTTTCCAGTGAAGGCTGAGGCAAACATTTGAGTTAAACATCTATATTGACATAGTATGTCAATATAGATGACGTCTTGGCAGTAAACTTGAATCGCTTGCCGCGATCCTCTTACATTGGACCGGTATTTAAGACGGTCCCTACCCCTTGCCGCGGTTTAGAATACAATCGCGGAGATTTGAATATAAACGCCTGGAATGCTGTTCGTAGCGGCTGTTGGAGCGCTTGCCGACATTTTTATATCAGGCGCCGTTAACGTTGCCTAAGTACTATTATTGTGTGTGTGTGTGTGTGTGTGTGTTCTGTGTAGTCAGAACCGCCATGTGGCGTCGCCTTGAACTTAAATCGCTTACGCGGCCTTTGAATAAGCGAAGATAAGGTATTTATCTATTATATACCATAAGGCTACTATTAGGCTATTGAAGCAGATATTTGACGTATCAGCAGGCAGAGCTAGAGAAAATTACGTTTATACAGGGGATTTTAATGCGAGGTTTTTACAATAGTTCTTATAGCTCCACTTGAATTCGCCTCTTCATAGGATATAATTGGTAGGAAGGCTTCTTACAATGTCATATTTATAAGATTTTTTGCCTTGTCAGGGCCAACCACAATAGCACTGAAGCAATATTAGTAAAGGGAGGCTAGTCTACGAACAAATAATCCATTCTATGTAGAGAAAATTGCAGCTTTTCTGTAACAACAATAATAAGACAAATGACGAACTGAACATTTCTGTGAAATTAGACTTTGATCATTTTGTTGTCATTGATTTGAGATGATACAATAGTGTTTTTTGTTCGTAGTAAGAATTTTTGAACAGTATATGGACAATGCTAGGCCGGAACGAGTAGTTCAAGATCGGAATGGTGAGGAAGGAATAAGATTAAAAAGCTCTACAGAACATTCGCCATGAAACAATAACCGGTAAAAACGCTTAGAGAAGCTATAGTTCTGCGCATTTGTAGGGGTTCTAGGTGTTGAGTGATTTCATTGTCTCCAATAATGCGGACAGCGCGACGTTGCAGTTCATCATGCAGAGCATCCATAAGGTACTTAGCGGAGCCATCCCAGAGGTGGCAACTATATTCAAAACATGGGCGCACCTGAGTTTTATAAAGAAGGCAACGCTGATCAGGAGTAAAGAACCGCCTCGCTCGGTTCAGGACTCCGAGATCGCGGGAAGCTAACTTGATAATACTCTCGATGTAGTCACGCTGGTTCAGGTCACTACGGATGTCCATGCCAAGGATGTCAAGACTACACTGTACAGGTAAGGTGATATTCTGAACAGAAGGAAGAGGAAGAAATGGAGATGTTTTTGCCGAGAACGAGCACCTGAGTCTTCCTGCCGTTGAACTCAACCAAGTTGTGCTCAAGCTAACAATCGAAGACATTTTAGAAACGTGCCTAATAAAAAAAACCGGTCAAGCGCGAGTCGGACTCGCGTACGTAAATATTTCATTTTTCTACCTGTTATCGTTATAGAGACCAAGAAAAAAATGGAAAAATATCACGTTTGTTGTATGGGAGCCCCCTTATATATTTAGTTTATTCTGTTTTTTTAGTATTTGTTGTTATAGCGGCAACAGACACTGTCTAACTATCCCGATTCATTAGATACAGCCTGGTGACAGACGGACAGACAGACAGACAGACAAACGGGTGGACAGCGGAGTCTTAGCGGAGAAATAGGGTCCCGTTTTACCCTTTGGCTACGGAACCCTAAAAACGATACAAATCCCTTGTCACAGCAGAAGTTTGTTTTTACCCAAATGTGAAACACCGCCATTGTGTGACGTCACACTTCTGCTATCTATTACGTAACATGTATACAATATCGGCCTTATTAATAATCTTGTAAAAAGCCCGGAGTAGTTAAAACATCTATCTGTCAATTTTTGGCTTACAGTAAATGTCACGCGTAAAAGCAAGACAAAGCATGTTACGCCTGGTTTACGCAACGTTTATTAATAAAGGCCTATAAGTACAGCCTCGGAGTAGGTCAGTAAGTAGAGAAGCTACTAGAACGTATGAATTACTCATAAAACCATATTAAGCAGATATATATATAGAATATGGCAGATTTATACCTAAATCATAATTTAAATTGTTGATGTCAGAATATAATCTATTTTATATGAATTAATGTTTTATGAATTAATTTAATAGTGCACTTGACATTGCGGCTTCATGTTTTTTTGAACCGTTAACCAGTAGGGTTATTACGTATCTCACAATCGAATGTTGATTAAAATCTTGAAAAATGGGAGCTTTATGTCAGTTTTAACAACTCCAGTAAGCAAAAATGTTAGTAAGTAGATAGTAGTAAACTGGAGATGATAAAAGTCATCATTTTTTTTTAGATTTCAATCTGTATTTGAACATACTGAGATACATAAAAGCCATGCTGATATCGAAGAATTAATTATATTGGGTAATAGTATTTTTATAAGTTAAGAGACGAGCAAATCGTTCGCCTGATGGTAAGTGGTACACACAGTTGCAATGCCACCCAGAGTTTAGCGTAGTTGCGCTGTGCTCGTCGCGAATAATATGAATGCTTGGTGTAAATTTACTAGTGACCGACCGAAGTTTCGGTTTCGGCCAGTTTCGACCAAAAAATCTGTATCCACCATACGAAATAGCCGGAACTGTCGACCCCGCCGAAACTCAAGTGTTCATGAATGTTCGTTAGTCGTTCAATATATTATTTAAAAAAATATATTTGTTACGACTTCAATGATTGTAATTTTTTATTTTATTTAACCCTATTGAACTGTCTATATGTAATGTTAAAAACAAGTAAATTTCAGCAAATATAATATAAATTATTTTTAATAAGTTTCGGTTTTGGTTTCGGCTGAAAAACCAGTTTTAGTCGGATACTAAAGTTTCGCTAATAATGGCAGATGAAGAAGACGCGCAAAGCCATAATTCCCTGTAAATAAAAGACTTGGAAAAAATCGGTGGTCTACAAATTTCACCACAATTAATTTCTACTACATGTCCAACATTGGACTAAGATTGGACTCGCTTTGGCCCTTAGCAGACATGGTACTTTTGGTACACGTAGTTTTGACCCACTTAAACATAATTAAAAGTATAAAATATATAATAATAATAAAATAGTTTTTATTCTGTTATGTTTTATATTATGAATGTATTTGGCAGAAAAATGTTTCATTCAGTTGTTTAACCTTGAAATAATCTCAATTAGAGAGGAAATAAAGTTAGGGCCTTGATTTACTGACAAAAAGGTTAGGTTTAAATCTATTCTTACTTACTAGTTTACAGACTTGGTCCGCGTAGTATAAGCACAGAATAAGTAATAGGTATAAGTTAATCACAGTAAGTAGAATCAGAAGAAAAATTAGCCGGGATCGCGGGAAAAACCCGATATCGTTGATTTTGTTTAACTTCAACTTTCATATTTAACTCGCGAGAATTTTCCCATGAACAAGTGCAATTTGAAAAATTATATACCGACTTCCATTCTATTACTTTGGTAAAAATCAGTTTTTGGAGTGTATCTCAGAAACTACTGGATCGAATTTGATTAAATTTCAACGGGAAGCACCAGCTTTCAAACAAAAAAAGAATTTTGAGAATCGGTTCACCCAGTCGAAAGTTATAAGGTAACAAACATAAAAAACTGTCGAATTGAGTACCTCCTCCTTTTTTAGGAAGTCGGTAGAAAACAGTTTAAATTAGATAATAAATATCTTATTTCTGGAGTTTCTTTAGATATCTTATTCATCGATTTTATTTATACCTACTTAACAAAATATTTATTGCAGTAAACGAGATTTTTATCTACATAGTTTCTCAGAGTCAAGTCAAGGATAGTTCTAGTAATAGAGCCACCCCTTTACTTTAACGTTACTTAGAAAGGACCATAGAGATCTAAAGAGATACCAATCCGTGCACTGAGTACAAAAACTGGTGTCGCAAGCAGCGACCGTATTCCGCGATTCAACGTATTGTTGTCTTCGATAAGTTCATTACCCAATCCAGTATTCAAATGTAACGTTTGAATATTCGTAAGTACAGAGCAAGTATTGTAAACTGTTTACATACAATATCGCGACCGGCGTTCAGTCACTTAATACAAAAGTTGCGAACCGCCGCGCCGCAAGCAACGTGTTCTGTTTTTAGGCATATTGCTGCGACACCAGCCCCGCCCCCTTTTCTACCGACTTCCAAAAAGGAGGAGGTACTTATTTCGACTGTATATATTTTTTATGTTTGTTACCTCACAACTTTCGACTGGGTGAACCGATTTCCAAAATTCTTTTTTTTTAAAGCTGGTGCTTCCATTGTGGTCCCATGCAAATTTTATCAATTCGGTCAAGTAGTTTTTAAGTTACACTCAATAACTGACTTACCAAAGGAATAGAATGGAAGTCGGTGTTATTTTTTTCAAATTGCACTTGTCATATCTCCCTTGTTTCTGTGATCTGTGGAATACAAAGGACAATGACTTAATGGCAGACTTATTTATGCACAGTCACATAAGTAAGTCTCGCACTAAGTCACTGTCCTGTCTAAGTCACGTTCAAGTAAAGTTAGAACTAAAACTTTCCAAGGAGATAGGCGACGAAAACACAAAACAACGATTTACAATTTTGTACACTGCCTACACTTATGCTCCAATACGAACACTTAACGGTTAATAATCCACCGCTATTGCACGTCAAATCAAAACTAGAAGAAACACAAATGTAGGAAAATGAAACAAAATCAACGATAACCAATGTTGAGAGAATAATCTTTGAGAGATTGATTTAAAGAAATCAATATATTTACTTTGACTTCCTTATATGTATTTGAAAGTATAAGGTGTTTTCGTAAAAATTTACATAAATATAAGTTAAATAGTGATCACCACCCTTTTAATAGGAATACAATAAAATACAAATACAAAGGATAGGATACCTAGGAATACAAATAAAATAGCTGTACCTAGTTTTAGACTTGCGAAGACTAATAAGTCATTCCTAGGAAATTGTGTGCGTTTTACAATAAAATCCCAAAACACATAACTGAGCTCACAGAGGGCAAATTCAAATTGACTGTAAAAAACTTTTTAACAAAAAAGCTTATTATAAAGTCGCTTAAGACTTTTGAGCTTTTCCCGTCGTATAATGTTTCATTACAAAACTGTAAGCGCAACGGAACTTTGTATGACTGTGTTGTAGTGCCTATCGCCAATGCATTGGAGAGGAAAATGGGACACGATTTCCGCATTTTAATATACTTCGTTAAGGACGAGCCCAACAGCGCTTTATACATAGCTATTATATTGGCACTAATTCATAGAATATGGCACTAAATGGAACTAATTAGACTTTTTAGTGTGCTATAGCTTTTGTTGGAAAAAAATTGACCATCATAGTTCAAAAGTGCATAGTATCACCATATTGTGCGCTTGGTACCGACTTCACCACGTTTTTTCACACTTTTTAGTGTTGAAGTCGGTTCCGTTTTTTAGTAAAAAAATTTCACCCTTTTACTGCTAATTACGGGGTCGATTGTCATTTACCGTCAATGATGAATGAATGAATCATCAAAAAAAATAGGCAAACACTTTTCAGTGGAGAGTTACTCAAAAACCGCTGGACCGAATTTGATGAAATTTTAATGGGACACACGGGAAACACCAGCTTTCAAATAAAAAAGAATCATCAAAATGGGATTACCCCGTCGAAAGTTCTGAGGCAAATTACATAAAACAAAAATAATACAGTCGAATTGAGAACCAAATCCTTTTTTTTAAGGCGGTTAAAAATAGGACGGTTTTGTATTGTTACGTCAATATCTCAGAATGAAGCTCGGTAGCTCGATTTGTAGTATGATTATGCATTCGACGCCTAGGGTCCTAGGTTCGATTCTTGGCAAATACTTATATGATTATCAGATGCCGTAGCAGAAACAATTTGCGAAAAAGTATACGTATCGTAAGCGTCAACGCGTCGCGCTTCGGCGTACAAAATGAGTTGCCTGTGTCACAGTTGCCATGCCATACATGACAGTTTGTGCAGTTTCGCGTGAATGACACGTTACGTTACAATTACGCAATTATTCGTGCTGGGGCCACATAAATGTTTGTTTTGGTGGTATTTTAAGTTGAGATGTGTTATATCTACTGTGAGGCCATGCCTCCCGCCACACAGAGAATCCTAAGCGCAGGGGTAGATCTTATTATTTATGTTATAATTTTAACGCGTGAGGAGCTACAAAAGTAAACAAAATCTTAGTATAGTTTATTAACTAATTATATATTACCAATGTTATGGGACAGTCGAATAATGTAGATTATTTTGCAAATGTTGCCAGTTCTGAAATTGTCGGAGAACAAAAAAGATCCAAATATTTAGTCGTTCTTCCAAACTGGTTGTTGTCATGTCCAGGTAGTATCTTTTTGCAACCTGTTGTACTTTTTACCCGACTGCGGCCGAAAAGAAGGCTTATGTAAGGATCTCTATGTCTGTATGTATGTCCGTTCCTATGTCCGCTTGTATAACTCAACGGCTGAACCGATTTTGATAAATGATACGTCATTAGATTCGTCTTGATGGCACGAGTTTCACTGAGTACATAATTAGCCGACTGCGGCGAAGCGAAAAAGGAGAGCGGATTTTATGTGTTTTAATGTTGCTAATTATTTCCGTGTTCGATTTATTGAACTTTTAGTTTGTTTTCTTGTTGAATACTCTTTAATGACAATTTAGATTTACAATGAATGTTTTCAATTTTATTACACTGACCCCCGTTTGTGAAGTAGCCAAAGTCTAAAACGTACTATGTGCTCTTTTTAAGTTTTTACAGCATAACAAAAAGGGTGACCCCTCGTAGAACACACACAGCAATGTAAACATTAACCTGGGACAGGAAAGGAAGTGCATAGTAAACAAAAGCGCCTTACCTTTTAATAACGGCTAAAGTTAATCCAGCAGTTAACCCGAGATTAAATGCACCCATCCATAGCAGAGACATGGCTGCGATTTACTCTTAGCAACACTGCACTACGCGAAATAGTGCATAACTTGCAGAACACTAATAATGTTCCAATTTAAAAAAAAAAAACACTTTAATCACTTGGCAGAAGACCTCGCTAGTTACACGAATCCTTCTCAATAGCAACGTGGATTCAAAACGAGATAAGGCTAATTCTTTTTTCAAAAATATTCAGTCAGTATTGTCACTTATTCACAGTGTTGATATTCGTAAAGCGATGTAGGCTGAATGCGAGAGTTCACCTTTGCCTTGAAATTATCTTCTTCTTCATAAACGCGTAACCTTCGTACGATTAACTTTTCAATTAACTGTCACGCTTCCGAGCGCGTAATCGAGAAATTTTATAAAGAGGTTCGTTTAATTTCGAAGTTCTATTCCGAACTGTTTCACCGGTCGAGAAAGAGTGGCGCGGTGGGGCGGCCGTCTATAATATAAAGTTACAGTTTTCCCCCACTCCAATACTTGGTCTGTGGTTTTACGTTGAACCACGGGTTGAACCTTACAGTACCCAACAATGTTTATAGTGATGAAACACCGACGCCGTAATAACCGTTATGGGTAATTTGAAAATGTTATGTAATTGCATATATTTCCGTGGTGTATTTGATCGAATAGAATTATATTTAGAAATTATTTTAAATAATTAAGTTAGTAAGTAAGTACCTATTTAGTATTGCTATTTATTGATATGTTTTCATGTTTTTAATGTCTATTTTTTTGTCAATAAAAAGTTTCTAATTTCTAAATTTCATGGACATAAGCCAAATGGGTTAGTTGCTAAATTCGCGTTTAAATACGGAAAATGATTCATTAGCTTCAACTTCAGTTGTAGGTACTTATAATATAATGTTTGCAACAAAATAGCTGTTGTTCCAGCCAACAAAGCTGTTACAATGAAGTACATACCTATAATGCACATTTTATTGCTTTCTTACGAGTATATCTTTAATCTTTTTGTTTAATTAATTTGTTGATAAAACTACTTAATAAATAATAGCATAATAAAATGTTTCATTTAATGTTATAATTAGCAGAGAAATGTTGTTACATCTGACATGAGTATCTACATACGTACGTACTTATACTTATATAATTAAGGCACTCAATGTTCTGCCTATAGCAAAAATGGTACTGGAAATTTGAAGTAATTTTTAACCGACTTCAATGAGGAGGAGGTTCATGGAACCTCCTCCTATTCACTGTACGTATTTGTTTAAGATATTTACTAATTCATTTTCTACTGACATCCAATAAGGGGAGGTACTCAATTCGACTGTTTTTTAAATGTTTCTTACCTCTCATATCTTTGGACTGGGTGAACCGATTCCCAAAATTCCTTTTTTGTTTGAAAGCTGGTACGTCCCATGTAAATTTTATCAAACTCGGTTCAGTAGTTTTTGAGTTAACACTCCAATTACTGATTTTGACGTAAGTAATAGAATGGAAGTAGGTATTAAATTTTTCAAATTGCACTCGTATCACAATTGATAAAATGTAAAATCTAACTTTTAATCAAATATGTACTTACTGACTATATGTATATACCATATACTTATATATAAGTACCTAAGTTTATATTTTTTAAACATGTGATTGTTGTGCGTCCGAAATTGATGTCTACTCGTATATTACTGTTATGATATACAGTTCTTTCGCTTGGATAATGTTGTCCAATAGATGTCGTTCCGTCCCCATACGACGGTTAAAAATATGTAGAGTTAAAGTTGGCCTCGGTGGCCTAGCGGTCATGGCGTCTGACACGGATTATCGGAAGAAGCAGGTTCTAATCCCGTCTAAGGATCCGTATTTTTCTTTCTTAAGCTGCAATGTTGTGAAATGTTTATATTTAGAACCATTCAAGACCATTTTAAGTTATATTTATATGAACCTACAGTGTTAACAATAAAATCATATTCATATACTCAATATATTATCTAGTCTAGGTAACATATTTTTTTTAACAATTACTCTATTTATTTAGATATGTAGTAGGTTCTAAGAGTACGTCGCCTTTTTAAATTATTGATAGGCTAGGGGTTGACCGCTATCTCGCTTGATGGTCATAAATTGCGGTCGGATGTGGTACACACTAGATATATATTATAGAACGGTGACTCCCAAGGACAGCTGCCGGAACACAGCGCTAAGTAATTTGCACATCGAGCTATTATTATACGTCGTAAGAATTTCACAAAGGATTTGCAACATATTTTCAATCCTTCTTGTGGTAGTTTGCAAGACCGCTACTACAAAACCATGGTACGAAGAAATATTACTTCTTGCCACCATGCTGTAGATTTAATGTTCACCATCACCAAAAGCTCGCAAATCTGAGGTAGAATTAAAACCGCTTACCGCCTGCATTCGTCTGACCCTCACCTGCGCCACGGTAAGATTATTTATTGGATCTTTTACCATTAGAACCTACATTATTCCTATATATACGTATAGTAAATATATACCTATATATGTATATTTATTACACGTATTTATTATACAATTATATTATTTATGTATGCATAATATATATGTAGATATTTATAGTGTACCTATTTAGTGATTTTGTATTGTTACCGTCCATGTTATATTTGATACTCCTCTGAGAATGGGTTGTCTGGAAAAGATCGCTCTGAGCGATAAGACCGCCCATTGTTACACCTAGGTTAAAGAATTGTACTTTTTAATATTAAGTGATTAATGTGGTGTTTCAATAGTGTTTTCTATCTATCTATCTATTCCTGATGAACATAGGCTGTTTATTTTGATTCATCATCATCATCATCATCATACATCACCACGCGGGTGAAAACGCGGTGCGTAACTAGAAAGTATATAACTATGTATGTATTTCCCAGTAGTTTCACTGGCTAATATGCTCTGTGACGCTCAGAGTTATTATGTATCTCAGTTGCTAACAATTTTTGCTTGAAATCTTGAAAAATGGTGGCTATATGTCATTTTTGACAACTCTAGGAAGTTGATGACTGGAGCCGACAAGAGGAAATAGAGCCGTCATTTTTCAAGATTTAAATCAAGATCTGTTAGCAACTGAGATACATAATAGCCCTGCCTGCCTATCACAGTAATGGCATCAAACTACATTGTTGAGGGATATATACCTACATATTGACACCAACCGCCTTATTATAAAACGTGGACTAAATATAGTCCCAAGTTTAAACCAAGGTTCAGGAAACTTCACATAGAAAATTCCCTTAAACCTTGGTTTAAGCTCGGGACTATATTTACTCCACATTTTATAAATAAGACTGTATAAGTGTGAAAGGCTTCTATATAAATAAAGAAGTCGTAGATTAAACCGTTCAAATAAAGTCAAATAATCAACAAGTTTATTGCAAAATAGATTCCTGACGTCAACGGTTTTATCAGTATGTTGTCACATCTGGGAGACGTTGAGGACAGACCAATTTCGTAATGACCTGACAATCACTGTGGGTACTTGTACATGAATACTCGTAAACAACAATGTAAGAACTACTTTACCATTCGCAATTTACGATTAGTACAAGTATATAGAAATTGAACAAGTTTTAACTTATTAAATCGCGTATCCAACTAATACTCGTATAATAAACGTGAAAGTTTGTGAGTATGGATGTATGGATGTATGGATCTTTGTTACTCTTTCACGGTAAACGAGTTCTAGAGTGGAGACCGCGTCTCGGCAAACGTAGTGTAGGACGTCCTGCCTGAGGCACGGTGGAGTGACGATCTGCGCAAGACGGCTGGCAAAAACTGGATGCGAGAAGCCCACGATAGACCTAAGTGGCGTGCAATTGGAGAGGCCTATGTCCAGCAGTGGACTGCTACAGGCTGATGATGATGATGATGACATTGCCGACTGTCAAGGTGATTAAATGTAATGACAGTTTTTTTTCATGGTGTTAAATTTTATATTTATATGTACGTATCCTGTATTTTATTACTATATTTTACTTATTGATATAATAAATATTTAAATTTACTCATATATTATAGCAATTGTGTTTGATCATGTACATATTTTTTTACATTTTGGTATAAAGATAGATATGCCCTTGGAGAAGATAATAAGCTACTCGAAGTACTAATTCTGGGCAGACGTAGTCGCGGGCACCAGCTAGTATTTTATATTTTTTCATAAATCTACCCGTGACCATGTTCACTGAATTTCAATTGTTTAGAATCGCGGAAAAAGAAATCATTTTAAGAGTATACTATTCTGTTTATTTCTAAAATCTTACTTTTTTGGTATTGATAAAGCTACGCTGGAACTTTATGCGGGCGGATGCAAATAAAAACATAAAAGCGACTTTCGAAAACCGGCATTGTACCTGAATACATGGATGGATGTATTTGTTATCAGAAAATGCTAATACATAGATTTTTACCGATTGGATACCAAAGATTTACTTCATATCAAACACTATATTATGAAAAATTTCATACGCAACGACAAACAACGAGTAACCTGTCCCAAATGGGCGAAAACAGCTAAGTAGGTATTCAAATGTTAAAATCTAATATATTATAAGTTAATTAACCATTAGTTGTAATAGTAAATTAGTTGGTAGGTACTACACAGGTATTAGAGGGGTAAAATAGTTTCTAATAGGTGAATAAATAAATGTTTTATATACTACCGACTTCCAAAAAAAGGAGGAGGTACTCAATTCGGCTGTATTTTTTTAAATATCTGTTACCTCATAACTTTCGACAGGGTGAACGGATTGTCAATTTTTTTAGTTTGAAAGCTGGTGCTTCCCGTGTGGTCCCATTTTAATTTCGTAAAATTCGGTCCAGTACTTTTTGAGATATACTCCAATAACTGAATAGAATGGATGTCGGTATTAAATTTTTCAAATTGTACTTGTTATCGATTCAATTCAATCAAATATCCTAGCTATATAGCGATTTACTACGTATTATACCCATATGAAAAAGACATTACGTCCCCGGGAGAATTGCGCTATCTCTGCTCCAAGTACCTATCATTTTATAATATAAGTATCAGAGGTTGTCTGGAAGAGATCGCTTATAAGCGATAAGACCGCCTATTGTACAAAAGTATTAATAATTATATATTACATATATCCATGTTTTACGTACAATAAAGAGTTATCTATCTATCTATCTATCTATCTATCTATCATCATAATCGAGTCAGCCGTTTGACTGTGCGAAGAAAATAGACATCTCTTTTTTAAATCCAGTTACTTTCGCATGTGCATCATTATAGTATGATTGTTATTTAAAACGTTATAACGTATCGTAAGATATCACAATAATAAATGTCCAACAAAATACCGGATGTGATTTAGAGGGGTCATGCATTCACGCCACATCTGGCATTGATCGGTCACCCCATTGTAGTTACGGTATAGTAACCCGTTTTAAAGTAGGAACTGCTATGCCAACCTTGAGAACTACTCTTGAACTGATGCTGTTGAGTAGATGTAATGGGCTTATCATCAATTGTAAGCATCGAGCTATTATTACTACGTAGTAATAATTTCTCAAAGATTGTAAGAAATTACAGTCAGAAGTGATGTTCTTGAGCCAGCTAAAGTAAGCATAGTTTGGCTATCTCATTCGCTCACTTGGTGAAACGTTTCAGAAACATTGATGTGAGATGTGGATTGTTCTGGACGGCTCAATATTACACATCTTTTCTGCAGCCATCCATTGCTATGTACAGTTCGGTACATTTGAATTTTGTTTTATTACATTTATGCTAGCATGTGCTGTAATTCTTGAGTCTTCCATTTGCTTGAAGAGAATTCTGCAATATTTTGGTCACATCGCTAGAAAGGAAGGAGATAACCTCGAGAAACTTGTGGTGACTGAAAAAGTCGATGGTCCGATCGTGAAGCAGCAGTCCAATGCGTTGGTCCGACCAGATCCGCACCACTCTCGATACACATCTGGTAACCGAGCACACTGGCGTAGTATCTTAAAAGAAAGGACAATGGGTGGAGGAGGTCACGACCCTCAGACATGAAGATTACGACTCAAGGAGGAGGTGCTGTAATAATATATTATGATAAGAAGTGGATGAGCAGGAGAACACATGCGAGGAAAAATGAAATGAAACATAAATTGCTTTTACCACACAGAGACATATACGATAAAAACAAAATATGAAAATTATAGGAAACCGCAGGGTTGATCACTATCTCGAGATCGAGTCTTCAGTGAAGGTTATTAGCTCGTTCGTTGTGACGTAAGTCACAGCAGTATGGAAGGGCCCTTTAAATGGCGCTCCTGGCTTAGCTGCCATCCTCAAATTTGAAAACATGACACGGAACACCTAAAGGTGTGCCCGGCAGCTGTCCCTGAGAGCCAGTAGGGTAGTGACCCTAGATCTAGTATGATACTCCCTTCGACTGCATCACCACTAACCATCATCTGATAATAATAAAACGCTATAGTTTAGGATAGACGGTTTATTTTTTGTTAAAAAAATTTTTTACGATTTTTAGTCATCCTTGCTACTTACGGGATCGATTATAATTCAACGTCATTAAGGATACCATCAAGATAGGCGAAACACGTGTCAGTTATTGGAGTGTAACTCAAAAACCGCTTCACCGAATTTCATGAAATTTAAATGGGACCACCACGGAAATAGGTATACTCTTTAAAGAAAAGATAAGAATCAATCCACAAAGGGGGAGAAACCGGTGAACATACATAAAAAAACATACATTCGTGCATAGAACCCCCTTATTTATGAAGTCGGTTAAAAAGACTAACACTGTGTTTCGAAAGAAATAGTTGCGATGCTCTGTGCCACTTTCGAGAAGACATGGTCATTAGGGAGACCCCTTCGTGTATGAAAAAATCAACGTAATAATAAGATGACTGACAGCTGGCCTTACCCCTTATAAAATAAATTTAATTAAAATCAGAACGTTGCGTCAATACGGGAGATAATACAATGAAAAATCCCGTTCTCTCAAGCAATTATGTCTATCTATAGCTCTATCGATGGATAACGCATTGTTCATCATAAATTTTGCCGGGCGAAGGGAGATAATTAAACAGAGAATTTGGACGCTCGGCGCAGTCTTGGCTTAATATTTGCCAGTACTATGTTGTCGAACTTTCATCCGGCGTAAGTAGATATAGACATCCGAGAAACCCGGTCTGAATTTGCCGGGTTTCTATATCTACTTATACTGGATGAGAGTTCGACACATACTCGTAGTATGTACTACCAACCGGACCGGGTTTCCCGGATGTCTATATCCACCTACACCAGCTAGTCTATTATGTATCTCAGTTGCTAACAAATATGGATTGAAATCTGAAAAAATTGCCGCTCTATGTCACTTTTGTCAGCTTCAGTGACCAAATTACTAACATTTTTGCTTACCCGGGTTGCCAAAACTGACATAGGGCCGCCATTTTTCAAGATTTCAATCAACATTTGTTAGCAACTGAGATACATAATAGCCCAGCTGATGCAGATTCCAATGCAATCCAGCCGTGTGATTCTCTAAGAACAAACATCGTTGCATCTTTGACATCTGTGAAACAAATGACGAGATGACAAGAAACGTTGGAAAATCAACCTTATGTACAAGGGCGACATCTCATAAAGTATTTGACATCGGTGAGCTCGTCGACGAATCATTAGAGAATCGCACGGCAGAATCTATTGAATTATTCTGGAAAATTTTAGAAGTTTTATATTTTATATATTATATATTGCATTCGTAATAAAATGCTAGAGACGTAACAAGAAATTTGTACAGTTTATTGCACGCTCCAATGAGTAATTGAAGGACAGAAAGACAAGTGTCACAGAGTAAGTTATATGTTTGTATAACTCGTAGTTATCCGGACCTTTTGCTACGGGGAAAATACGCATATTTCCGTATTTATTTTATTTTCCTCATGCATTTTATCCTTCAAAGAGAAATAAGTACCACATTATCATGATCATAGTCTCATTAACTCTTTAAACATAGTTTTTCTTTGTTTGGAATTATTTTTGTTGTTGCTTTTTAGGGTTCTGTGTCTAAAGAGGAAAATCGAACCCTTCAGTATTGTTATTGGTTAATGCCTTACTCAGATTGTATTACAAACGCTGAGCTTAATGATCTACAAGATATCGGTGCGGGATAATACACTAACTATGTTGGGTTTTAGATCTTGTCAGTTAGTTATCTTTGATAAAATAAGTAAACTAGATCTATACATCTTACCGGTAGAGGTAGGTCTAGAACTATATACTATATAGAACTAGCTCGGATCCACAATGTTGTCTATTTGTCAATATTATTTATTTCCGGAAAGCGTGGAAGTATGATGTTGAAATTAATGTCAAATACTTGGGTTCCACGGTTTTTTGTAGTTGTTAAAAAATAAAGTTTGTTAGTCAATGCATGTTTAGATACTCTCAAATAAATCAAAACCTTATGGGATGCTTTCAATCATAAAGTTTGACAAGAAGCAAGTTTTTTTTATTTATTATTATTTATACAGGGTGTTTGGTAGAGGGACCGACAAACCAAATGAGCGTGTTCGGGGGCCCACTTGGAGAATACAAGTTGGCCAAAAAAATCCCCTACACCCCAATTTTTTTTAACTAAATCAGTTAGTTAGCTCTGTTTTGTATCCAATTTTGCTTTGCTTGGCCTGAAGGTGTATTAGAGACCAAATTCAACTAAAAACATCCGGTCTAAAACAGATTTTACAAATGTTATGGTGGTAAAAAGGTACAATTACGGAGAAAAAGGGAAAAATCACAAAAAAAAGTTAAACATATTGGGGGGTCGGGGTTTTTTTTGGCCAACTTGTATTATCCAAGTGGTCCCCCGAACACGCTCATTTGGTTTGTCGGTCCCTCTACCAAACACCCTATATATTATTTAATTGGGATAACCAACTTAAAAATACGTGTAAAATATTAAAAATAACGATATCTGGTAAAACATTGTCATCAAACATCAACTACAAAATTAAATTTGTCATTTTCTGTTCCGTCTGTCTGTACGTTTTGTGGCGCGCGAGTGAGACCCGTATTACTCCGGTTTTATTTTAATTACATTTATATTACACTAACGACTGCCCGCGACTTTGTTCGCGTAATAGGTTCAGCCCTTCGGCCTCACCATAACCTCCCATCTTTTCTTGGTTTTTCTTTCATAAGAGCCTTCCGACAATAATTAACACAACAAAAAAATAACTAGTGAGATTGTTCCATCCGTTCTCAAGTTATAGCGTGACCAGGAGAAATAGGGGTTCATTTTTATATATGTATTCTAGCGACTGCCCGCGACTTCGTTCGCGTACTAGGTAGGTAGGTAGCAGGCTCGGCCTCGCCATAACCTCCCATCTTTTCTGGATTTTTCTTTCATATAAGAACCTTCTCCTGATAATAATCAACACAACAAAAGAATAATTAGCGAAATTGGTAGAGCCGCTCTCAAGTTATAGCGTGACCACGAGAAATAAAGGTTCGTTTTTATATATAAATATATATATATGTATATATATATAGATTTCTATATTACATTTATGGTTCCATCAGTAATACTCCCTGTGATACAACCTGGAAACGTTTGATGTTATTGCCCCGTAACAATGACCCCGGGATACGTTACACACAAACACAATTGCACCCTTATGTTAACCCCACTAAGCCAAAAGGGTCGTTTTAATAAAAAAAGACCTACTGCTATAGAAAGAATGTACTTACGCACCTTTTACGAACAGGACAACATGTGTAAAGCGGAATCCATTATGCAAACAGAGGTGGTAGCACAAACAACTTGCGAAAAAGTATTCGTATCGTAAGCGACAACACGTCACGCTTCAGCGTACAAACTATGAGTTATCTAAAACACTGTTTTAAACTATCACGGTTGATCTCTAAAGTTATATGATTATTAACGGGATATATACCACGGTAAATATCCCGTTAATAATCATATAACTTTATGAGTTATCTGTGTCATTGCTCTAGATAAATGACAGTTTGTACTGTTTCACGTGAAAGACACGTTACGTAGTTATTCGTGCTAGACCCGCAGACCACCCAGTAGTGGCGTTCAAAAAAAAGTTGTCATAACAATTCTCGGAATATAAATATTGATTTAGGAACAAACGAATGCCATTTAAATATTGACAGCTAGGGTTGCCTCTTTACTGTTAGCCGGTCCGGTAAGTATACAATCATAAATTAGATAGGAAAACTTACATTTAATTTACTCAATAGCAGATTACAGAGAATACAAAATCCGAATCCTGCTTTTATTTAATGGATACTAGCTGTGTTCCACGGTACACCCACATGGTGAAGGATGATGATGATGGCCAGAGGATGAATAAGTACATAATATGTTATTCCAACACCTCATCTATCAACATCATCATCATCGGCTGTAGGAAGTCCACTGCTGAACATATGCCTCCCCCAAAAATTTCTAAAAGAACTTGAAGCGGTCTGCATCCAACGTCGTCCTGCTACCTTTATCAGGTCGTCAGTCCACCTTGTCGGTGAACGACCTACGATGCGCTTGCAGGTCCGTGGTCTCCACTCTAAAACCTTTCGGCCCCATCGGCCATCTGTTCTGCGTGCTATGTGGCCTGTCCACTGCTACTTCAACTGGCTTATCTTCTGGGGCTATGTCGGTGACTTTAGTTCATCTACGGATTTCCTCATTTCTGATTCGATCACGTAGCGAAACCCCGAGCATAGCCCTCTCCATAGCTCGTTGTGCGACTTCGAGCTTATTTATGAGGCCCATAGTAAGAGACCACGTTTCAGTGCCATATGTCATCACTGGTAACACACATTGGTCGAAGACCCTTAGCTTGAGGCCTGTTGTGAAATGAAAACTACTAGGCTTAAATGTACCTATTAAGAATCTTAAAGTCTTTTTTTCTTCAGAAATTGTTTGTTTACCTAGTATAAATAAAAAATAAAATAATAACTATATTGCACTATCCTCTGCTGAGTGTTCAAATTATCAACAGCGGTATTAGTTGTTACCTAGTATAGCCGATCGGATATGCTTTCGAGTAAAAGCCCTTTGTGGTTTGCCTGCCTACCTACGTGATCATTCGCACGTGTGCACTGGAGCTGAGTACTGTCAGCAAAGAAGTTTCAAAACCAACTGAAATTAAAAGGCTAATGCCACCGATCTGACTACATACAAATTACAAACCTCTGCTGAGTTGAAAGTTAATCACTAGTACCTAGATGGCCGAGCTTTGTTTGTATGTTAACAATTGATTTTATTAGTCTAACCAATCACTCATTGGCTTACGGTCGGTTCCAACAATCTATCTATCGCCGGTTTACTAGAGATAGATATTTGACACTATTTGTCCATAACGTCCATACGTTATATCAAATTTATATCTGTAGTAAGGAAAACTGTGGATAGATAGATTATTGGGATCCCCAATTAGTGTTGCTTAACACCGCCATCTATTGTCAAGTTGCTTTAGTGTTGTAGCAATTTTTCATTCACTGAAAACACGGATAAAACGACGTTTTCTAAAAAGGAAACCTAGCTAGACCCCCAAGAAACCCCTTGCAAACTAAATTTCATGAAAATCGTTGGAGCCGTTTCCGAGATTCAGATTATATATAATAGGTACAAGAATTGCTCGCTTAATGGTATTAGATGATGTTCGATATTTCCCAGTATATCGGGTTACTGGTAATCAATAAACATCATATTTAGGGCATATTCTGTACATCAAAACAAACAACTTTTGTTCTAGAACTTTTCCCAAAACTAAACAAATTTCCGAAAAAAAAATATTTTAACTTTTTGTGATTCTCTCTTACACTTCATAACTCTACATTTCATCTACGTGTAGCCATGCATGTGCGCGTCAATAGTGCGTCGTAGCGTAGCACAGCTACGACGACCGTGACTTGCGCGGGAGGCGCGCTGCCGGCCGAGGCTTGTCAGCATTGCGCGCGCGCTTTTTACATAGTGTTAATTATGTTTAGACCTGTCAAATTGATTTTTTAAGTTTTTAATGGAAGAAAAAAATACGAATTTTTGAAAGTCATAGAACAAAAGATGTTTGTTTTGATGTACAGAATATGCTCTTAAAAGGATGCTAATTGATTACCAGTACCCTGTATAGAGGATCGTAAATGCTTTCGAGTAAAATCTCTGAGAGTGAAAGCTTGCATGGCTGCTTGCGTGATTATTTGTACGTATGCACTGGAGCTACCACCAGCAAAAAAACATATGCAACTGGTATGCATGATATGAAGAAAAAAAGGGTTACTTCAAATATAACTTTTACTGAACAGAAATTATTTGTGTATTTTTGGCAGTTCATTTTGAAGTTATGAAAGTTCCTTTTTAATCGGTTACTGCTCTAAGCACTAAGTGAAAATAAAAATTCAAAGCTACACGATCTAAATCTATAACCGATGTGAGCCCATCTTTTATTGTTTATACATATATTTTCCACCGACTTCCAAAAAAAGGATCGACTGTATGTTTTTTTTTTTATGTTTGTTACCTCATAACTTTCGACTGAATGAACCGATTCTCAAAATTCTTTTTGTTTGACCCATTTAAATTCGGTCCAGTAGTCTTAAAGTTTCACTCCAATAACTGATTTTTACCAAAGTAATGGAATGGAAGTCGGTATTAAATTTTCAAATTGCACTTGTTCAAATTATACTTATTATCAATTAATTAATCTTCCTATGAACATGCCATCTTCGACTGCATGTGCATATTATTAAATCAAGTAGTGTTGCTTTTTCACGAAGAAACTGCTCGACTGATTTGGATTGAATTTGGAATGGTAATCCACGCAAATAAACACAGACATATTTTGTTGGTATACTCTGCACACAACCCTCGTTTTGGAGATTGGTGTATATTACCTACATGAATCCGATCCGAACACGTATCCACTAGAAGTGAGTACTATCAGCAATTAAACTCTGCATTACGAGGGTAAATTGTATGTAAGTAAAAAACAACGTGTCTAGGTTATTATTACAGTACAATCTCACTAATCCGGCACTTCGATAGATCGGCACGTCCAATAATCCGGAACCCTCCGCCCACGCCTCCCTTTCCCCTCTATACCTGTGCGCTTTGGTCGCTGCGTCATCGACTAGCAGTCTAACCTCAAAACTTATCACGTGCACGTGCTAACGTATTGTTTCTTTCAAGTGAGACTAGTTTATAGTTAAAAATGTCAAATAAACGCAAAGACAAAACACTAGATTTAAATAATAAAATGGATTTTATTTATTACCGATGACTTTTTCAGTATAACCCAGTAATCCGAACATTCCAATAATCCGGCACCCTCCGGTTTTTAATAGTGCCGGATTAGTGAGATTACACTGTACTTGGTAATTAAATCTCGAGAACTTTCCCGTTAAATACAAGTGGTTGCATCAAAGAGACTTGTTTCCGATGTTACTACCAGATACAGTCATAATTGTGCCATAGGGAACAAAAGACTTGAGAAAATGATTACGTTGTAAAATGAGAACGTTGCATTCGCATTCACATTAAGGTGCTGTCATTATCATGATGTCGATAAAAATGAAGGTTTTTAAAGCACTTTATCTCATAAGAAGCGATTTAATTAAAACTACAAAAAATAATGACTAAAAGTTCTACATACACATCGATAGAATTAAAAACATATTATAACATACTAAAGTACTTTAAAAAAAATCCAAACATAGCTCTTAATTTCACCTATAAAACAGTGTTTCTTTTTATTCATGTATTTGTCATGAAACACATATCATAAAATAGCAATTTTTAATACTCATACATTGACGGATTATTTTTTTATTTAAGAGGGCAAATTATTTTTTATGAATTTTGTGGGTACGTTTTTACGAGATGCGATTGCTTGATTTTAAGTAAAGGAAAATGAACGGAGCCAAGCGCTGAGCTGACAGCGCCTTAATAGCAGATAATCTGTTCCCGATATTTAATGTTTAGCAAAATAATAATAGATAATAAATGAAAGCGTATAATGAATTAAGAAAATAACATTCAAGATATTTAGTGTAGTGTAACCACTTTAAATATATGCATTTCGCTTTTTAACCGACTTCAAAAAAGGAGGAGGAGAAATTGGTGAACATACATAAAAGAACATAGAAATGTTCTTTTACTCGTATGTATGGTCACCAATTTCTCCCCCATTTGTAGACAGAATCTCAAAATTCATTTTTTATTAAAAAGAGTATAATTCCGAGGTAGTCCCATTTAAATCTCATCAAATTCGATCAAGCACTTTTTGAGTTACTCTACAATAACTGAAAAGTGTTCGCCTATCTTGGTGATATCCTTATTGACGGTGAATGACAATCGATCCCGTAAGTAGGCCACAAAATAGGATGAAAAACTTTTTTTACAAAAAAATTAAACCAACTTGTAACATTAGTTTTTCCACCAATGCAACTTCAATCAATCAAATTCTATGAATGTAGTTTTCAATTAGCAAAGGAAAATAAAATATTAGTTTAGAGCAGATAAAAAAAGTTGCTCGTTTGCGTCTTTTGAAACCCGTTTGGATATTCTAGGCTCAGCTCAAATACTGCTAATAACCAAAAATTTTAAATTTTATATTGTGCATGATTAATAAAATTCTGAGAACTAATTTGTGTGCGAACCATACATAACGGTCACTGACTACGTTGTTACCAGGTTGTAACATTTCGCTACACACCTACCGCTATACTATACCCGTGACTATACTATGTCCATAGTATCCTATCGTCCGCATCAGCAGAGTCAGGATACCATCCTTGAATGACTCATGCCTGGGCATAAAACCCGGTCGACGGCCGCAACGGGTTGGTTTTACCCGAGCCTTACTTCACATTATCTCTTGTAAATGCCGCCTAATGATGTGAATAAAATGCCTCTGGGTTTCTCTTGGACATTCCCAGTTTAAAAGATATGCGTACGTTACGTTAGGTATATTATGTAATACGGCCAAGAGAAAATGTTGCAATGGTAAAAATATCGGCTAAACATCGGGAGAAGCAAAACTATTTCGTTGACAAAACAAGTGAAGTTATCTAAAGGCTTTATGCTGGCCGATGCAAATGGCTGCTACGCGGGACTTTTAGACTGATTTATAGAAGGTTTCATGTTTTTTTCTCTCAATAATGTGAAATAACACGAATATAATATTAACTACATATAGATAAAAGACAGCCAATTAGACTACATAAACGTTGACAGATAGACAAGAAAGCTACAATAGATCATAAATATGCAAATGAATACACAAAACCTGTCTGGCGTTTGTCTGCTAACAAATGGAGTTGAATGGCTTGTATGATAATGAACTAAAAAAACATAAACAGGAATTTATTTTAAGAGCAGTACAACTCTTTGTGTATGAGTTCGTCCGGGGCAGTACTGCCACCATAGCCCTTTGAAACCCTCGGGGCAGCACACTCCTATGAGACGAGACACAAGGACAGACTTCGAACACCTGCTCACACCCTGGTCAAGTCAAACCAATCCGTATATGTCCTTGGACCAAAGGTTTTTAACAACCTACCGAATGTAATGAAGAGTAGAACTTCCCGACCTAATATTTTTAATCGTAGGTTGAGGAATTTCTTAACTAGCGAGGCCTACTACTCCCTTAAGGAGTACCTTGACGATAATCTACTGTCTCAGTACCAATCATATAATTTTTTTTTTAAATTTAATTATTCTTCCACATTACAGACTCTTTGGTCCGTACCTTTTTTAGATTTGTTTTTTTTTATATTAAATTTTTCTTGGAGATTCGTTCTCCAAACATCACAATAAACATTCTTAAGCTATGGTGGAAATTGCTTAAAAACTAAAGTGAGTCCATTTTTTTTTTATTTGTAAATACATAAATCTATTGCTAGTGAACAATATTTCCTAATTTTATACTTATGTGTACGCTATTGGCCAGAAGTACTGGCCTCAGGTTCACGCCTTTGCCGTATCCTTTCTAACATAGCCTTCACGATCTCTTCATTTCGGTCTTATATCGCCATTTTGAGATTATACTCTATTATTCGATATTCGGATGCTTTAATCGCCCGCCTGACGAAATCGCCAATCGCGTCCTCATATAATTATTGACATATGAAACCGACTTGTAAATATTTTATTTACTTACCAATAAATTGTCTATTGTCTATAGCTTTATCTATCATGAAGCAATAATGTTCGCAATACTGTTTGTCACTTGTTTGTTACCGCACCATTTCCTAATACCTAACATAAAACTATATTTAATTTTTTTTTATTTTATTAATGTAATAATTTAACTCTAATATAATCTATTCGCCTTGTTAATATAATTGTGTATTAAAATAAGATCATTATATTATAGTTAAAATCATCTGTAATTATTTTTTTTGGTAAATAATATATTATTATTATTACTTAAATAAAAAAATATTATTATATTATTATTTTATTAAATGCTAACGTAAATTATTCAATTCAATAATTAATGCGCGTTGGCATGAATGCATTATGAATGAAGGAACATTAATTCTAACCCTTTGGTGCTATAGGCAGTAGAAAGGCCTACCTCCGTGTGCCAGATGTAATATTCCGAAAAAATTACTTATTTTCTACAGATTTACAAAAAGGAGGAGGTACTCAATTCGACAGTTTTTTTTATTGTAGTTACCTCATAACTTTCGACTGGGTGAACCGATTCTCAAAATTCTTTGTTTTTGTTTGAGCTGGTGGTAAGCTGGTGCTTCCCGCGTGGTCCCATTTAAATTTCATCAAATTCGGTCCAATAGTTTTTGAGTTACCCTCCAATAACTGAATGGAAGTCGGTTTTAAATTTTTCAAATTGTACTCTAAAATGAAAATGATTATATACGATGATACCTTTTTATGTTATTAGGAGACGGGACTATATATATTATTATATATTTTTTCTTTAGCTCAAATCAATGTACAAGGAGGACTTAATGCTAAGTAGCATTTTCTACCAGTCATCCTGGAGGTGCAAGAAAAATTGTAGCGGTGCAGTTAAAACCCTTCAAGAGTCGTTATATTATAACAATGAAATTTCTATTGTGTCTGGCCGCATGAGGACCAACGACCTTTGATGGATTATGTAATATATTTGTAGAGAACTTACCGCCCTGTTTATCCGAACATTTGAATGAAAAGGCCGGACGTTCAAAATTTCCAGGTCAATCAAAATAGTTGAGTTGATTATGCACACAGATACATACATTGAGTAGCAGAGATTGTGACAAAATTTTAATAGGAGAACACAACATTTGTAATCCCTTTTCCGAATGACATACACACATATGACTGTGTGTGTTTCGACCACCATTCACCTTTCACGTTACTAGATACAAGGAATCATCAAACAGCGCCTTCCGAGTCGCCTATAAAGGATTTATCTATGCGAGACCGTGCGGTGCGCGTGCACAGTCCGTTCGCCACGAGGTAAAATATGAAGCCTAACAAAATCCGGTCAGGCCGGACTCCGTGAAATGTGACCGGACCATCCAAAAAGCTATGTCCGGCTTTATCCGGGCATCTGGCAACACTACCTCTGGTGCAAGAGCACGTCCTGCCGTGCGATTCTGTAATGATTCGTCAATGCGCTCGTCGACGACTTCACCGATGTCAAATATTTTAGAGAGATCGCCCTTGTACATAAGGTTGGTTTTCCAACGTTTCTCGTTATCTCGTCATTTGTTTCGCGGATGTTGTCAAAGATGCAATGATGTTTGCTCTAAGGCCTTTATTAATAAACGTTGCGTAAACATAGATTAGGCGTAACATGCTTTCCTGGACGGGAGGTGGGTTTTTAGGGCCCACTTCGCCCAACTGGCCCCAAGAGTCGTGGGGGCCGCAGCTGCCTTGGGAAGGCTACTGCCCAACGTGGGTGGCCCGAGTGCTAATTGCCGCCGGCTATACTCCGGAGTGGTCCGGAGTATGGCTCTTTACGGGGCACCGGTCTGGGTGGACGCTCTCAGTCGTGACAATAAGACTCTGCTGCGTCGTCCGCAGCGGGTCATCGCGACGAGAGCGATACGCGGGTACCGGACGGTGTCCTGGATGGCAGCGTGCGTGCTGGCCGGTGATCCCCCCTGGGAGCTCCAAGCGGGGATCCTAGCCGAAGTGTATCACTTCGTGGCGGCGAGGAGATCCCGTGGAGACGCTCCAGCGTGGGAGGAGGTCACACGTATGCGGTGGCAGGCGCGAGACGCCTTGTTGCGGCGGTGGACGGAGGACCTGGCTCCACCAGTCCCTGGGCAGTGGACGGTGGAGGCCATCCGCCCAGTCCTCCAGAGGTGGGTGAGGCGGCGATACGGTTCGCTGACCTTCCGATTGGTGCAGGTGCTTTCCGGACACGGATGTTTCGGAAAGTACGTGCACCAAATCGCGAGACGGGAGGCGACCCCAGCCTGCCACGAGTGTGGGGCGCCGGAAGATACAGCGCAACACACGCTGGAAGTGTGTGCTGCATGGGGCCCGCAGCGGCACACGCTTTCAGCGGAAATAGGCGGAGATCTCTCCCTGCCGAGCGTGGTAATTTCCATGCTCGGCAGCGAGAGATCGTGGCAGGCGGTGGCCACCTTCTGCGAAGCGGTGATGGCGCAGAAGGAGGCTGCGGAGCGGATCAGGGAGAACGATGTCCGAGCTGATCCACTCCGGCGCAGACGACCGGGAGAACGGAGGAGACGGTTCGCACGTCTCCTCCCTCCCCCGTAGTGGGGTCACTGGCGAAGAGTCGGGGGACTCTTCGTCGGCTTGCACGGCTTTACACGTCTAGGGGTGACCTTGGTGAGCAAGGTCATCCCTTCACAGGCGCTGAGGCCCGGTTAAGATCAATCCGGGCCTACCGCTGGGGCGAGATGGTGATTGCCAGCGCGACCCTGTCTCGCCCCACCTTGGCGGAGGACTGCTCACGGGGGGGTTTTAGTGGGTCTGAGCCCCACACGCCCCCTTCCGTCACCCCCGTGGCGGAAGGGAAGTGCACAGCATTTCCCCCCTCAAAAAAAAAAAAAAGGCGTAACATGCTTTGTCTTGCTTTCACGCGTTACATTTACTGCAAGCGAAAAATTGATAGATAGATGTTTTAACTACTCCGGGTGTAAGCCAAGTTTATTAATAAGGCCGACGGCCGTTAGAGAATCGCACGGCTGGTTGGCATAACCGCAGCGCGCAGTCCAAGGTATTCTGCCAAGGTGCAAACGTTGTGCACAATAGTGCAACAGTGCAGTGCCACGCAACATATTTGGAGTACTGCAAACTGTCATGGGTACTATCAGCTTACAAGAGTTCCACCTTGTCATACTACTTAAGTACTTACTTATAAAAAAGTAAGCGCGCATAATTTCGGTCGACGAGCACAGTATAGAGACGACTTTGCAATCAAGGCCTAGCACGAAAATTTGCGTGATCGTATCGTTGAGGTATACATTACAAACAATGAGTTATCTGTTGTTGTTGACAGTTGTATTAGATATATTATAGTTCGTACACGTTTTTTTTTGCTATGACCCTGGGTCTTTCAACTGGGGCGTGAAAAGCATCTCTCAGGTCTTCATAGAGGTGGCGTTACGGCTGCATTGGTCATCGCTTATTGATTTCATCTCCGCTTTCCATCAGGCTAGAGGGAGTCACTTTGATAAACCAATAAAAAATACGTCAATGATGCGATTCCGTTACAGTTACACTAATTCTCGTGTTAGGCTCATCCGTGATTGCAGTCTTCCTTATAGCTTCTTTGATTGCAGCTGTTAGTAAGGTCTAATACCACCTAACACCTACCATAAGGCCAATAATATTCCGGCACTTGAAAATAAAACAGCTTCTAAGCATAAAGAGGCTCCATGTTCAAAGACCTATCCCAGTCAAAGCATGAACGGCTTTTCTTCCACTTAGCGCATCTTTGTAAGAAAGAGAGAGCATGACTAATTACTACATTTAAAGTATCTACTAAGCATAAAATACAAAGGTAGTTTATACGTTCGTCGTTTTGTTGACGAGTTTGTGTGTGAGAACACAGAACATTTAGAACAGGCAAAAGTGGACGATGTGGGAATCGGTAATCAAGGAATATTATACGTATATATACACTGATGCGTGTTCTATAAATAGCATAGGATATATCCAATAATTAATAAAAAAATTTAGTTGATCACAACTAAAAATAATAATAATAATAGTTAGCTGCGCTTCGCAGTTTCGCCCGCATGTTGATGATTGATGATGACTATGAATCTAGCTTATGTTACTCAGGGTCAGGGATAATGTAGCATTTTAATGACAGATTTTTTAAAATAATCACCGTTTCTGGGTTTATTCGTTACACACATACAAACGCACAAACCTTCCCTTATTAGGGTTCCGTACCCAAAGGGTAAAACGGGACCCTATTACTAAGACTCCACTTTCCGTCCGTCTGTCCGTCTGTGCGTCTGTCACCGGCTGCATCTAATGAACCGTGATAGCTAGATATGAATTCACAGATGATGTATTTCTGTTGCCGCTATAACAACAAATACAATAAAAACAGGCCAAGTGCGAATTTTACTATGTATAAAACTAATCTATAAAAATGGCAAAAAATCATGTGTGTTATATGGGAGATTTATAGATAATGGTACGGAACCCTTCATGCGCGAGTCCGACTCATACTTGGCCGGTTTTTATAATGTTAGTGCAGATAAAGATTCTATCTTATGTAACTCTTTAATGATGACAAGAAGAGTTACTCTGCAATAGCAAATTGAGTAGTGTGAGCTTTGTACTCGAAATAGTAAAGTTTTGGGCACCTACTACAATAGCACTAACTCAAAGCGAACATTCGATCTCGACTTATCGGCTAGCGTTCTCGCGCTTTGAACGTCATTTTCTACCGACTTCCAAAATTGGAGGAGGTACTCAATACGACTGTACTTTTTTATGTTTGTTAGCTCATAACTTTGGACTGGGTGAACCGATTCTCAAAATTCTTTTTTTGTTTGCAAGCTGGTCCCATTTAAATTTCATCAAATTCGGTACAGTCGTTTTTGGGATACACTCCAATAACCGAATAGAATGGAAGTCGTAGGTAGATTTAACCTTCCATAAATTGTATTGTAGCGCTCGGCTTACGGAACTAAAGATTCCCTGGAAACAGTGGCCAAGGAACTAAATAGTCAATCAGTCTTTATCAAGCAAACTATACGAAAAAATACAACAATGATTAAATTTGGTTTAGCGCTAATATTATTCACGCAAAATACAAACACTAAATATATATAGAGGGAGAATATGTGCGAGGGGAGAGCAAAAATATATTGAAAAGCTTTTATTTTTTGTGTTTATAGAAAATTTTGTTTGACCATAACATTGAGTTTGAACACAAGACATGCCTCTCGACCTTTATAATTCTTTGAAATATTCCGTGATATAGTCCGTAGTCATTGAAACCAATTTTGCACAAATACTTAATCGAATACGAATCGAGCATTAGTATGGATGGCAAAACTTGTAACACAATATCCCTCTCGGCCTTTCCTGCTTATTATAATTCCATGGTAAGTAGGGCGAGTAGAGAGTGACAAATTGAAGGTCTAACTGTAGTTGACGACTCGAATGGCGAAGGGAAAAGGGCTTGCTTAACATTTCGTGACTACGTTTCGTCACTCTGAATTTTTAATGCTGTTTTTTCCATTCATGTACTTACTCGTACTTGATCTTGTCCTCAATTAGTTTCCACGGGGTAATATTTCAAGAGGCGTACCTACTTTGTTCTAACATATAATAAATAATAGGACTTCCCAGCTTGCGAAATGTAGTGTGTCATCAGTGCTTAGTAAAATGTATTGCTATATTAAAGTGACTACCAGTCAGTCGTTTAACTTGATGGCATTGATACCGATGTAGTACAAGACAAAAATAAGACAGGACGGTACTGCCACAGTCTATGTAAACCTTATGATTTTTATGCTGTGGTACTGCACTGTGGTCATTGTCACCCTAATTTTAAGTGTTTATTGTAATAAGAACGGTTCATTCATACATCCATCACTAACACTTAGGCCCTGTCCGCACTGTGATATTTCATCGAACTTTTTTTTCCTCGCTATTCTGTAACACATTGAATCCTATATGAGTAGCCGCACTAGCGATCGAAAAAACTATCTATATAAAAATCGGTGCATGGTTTAATCCAAATTGAACGCGATGGGGTGCGGATGTTTTGGACAGTATAAAGTAGGTATGGCTATGACCGCACTGTGAAATAAAATTCGCGCGTTTCGCTCAGTTGTGCACCGGCGATAACCGCTATTGGCAGATTGTCGTGCGCTTTGTGTCCAGCCTGGGGGCTTACTCCCACCTTTCACGAAACTATCACAAATCAGGAGCGTTTTGTAATAAGCTTAGAATATTCATACTTACTATCGTACTCCCACCGACACAAAACAGTCGAACATATTACTTCAATACTATTTACGGAGTGTTCCTTTTTTAGCCGAAATCGATCCTAATAGTGCGCTCCAGGATCAATACCTATAACGCACCCGAATCGAAAATTAACGCAGTTGCAAACGGGAATTGAGTGCACTATTTAATAATACATTATCAAAACGTCAATCGTATTCCATTATTATTTTAAGCTTGTTATATTGACGTGGTGCTACCAAATTTAATGGTAAGGTTTAAATATGATTTCTTTAAGAGGTGGCAGTAGGGCTCCTGAACGGGGGCTGCACAGAAGTTATCAGAAAATGACGACATTGATGTATGCTATCAATCACGCTGATGCACAGAAGACCTCCCCTGTGGGACAAAATTTGATCCAAAGTACCGCGATATAATATTTAAGGCGAGATTATGGAAGGAAATATATTCTACTTGGGAACAATGCAGTGTTATATTATTACAATTTTATGTAATATCCGAAAGTGATTACTGAATTTTCACAGTCCTTGATGTTTGATGTAGATATATCCTTTCGTAGGCTTAGACCTTGAGAAGACCGTGAATCCAATGTTTGTTTTTTCTGTTATTCATTTCTTTTTTCCGTCTCAGCCGGAAACTGCATCAAACGAACAAAAATCGAAAATGTCATCGACAAAAATATAAAACGCAAGATTAAAATCGCGCGGCGCAATATCGCAGTGCGGACAGGGTTTTACTACACAATAATATACAACATCGGCTCTCTTACTCAGTAAATCATACAACATACACCTATCTAATCAGAGTCTTATCTAGGTTACACCGGAACCCATCAAAGAAGCACAAAGCCTTGCCGGGGCCTTGTCAAAGGTAAAGCATGGTCGTGCGCTCTCATTATAATGCATGTGTCGGCTGCATGCAGCCCTACCGAGTCACGACTATACGTACTCGTATTTGGGTATATAGAGATTCTCTTTTCAACCGACTTCAAAAAAAGGAGGAGGTTCTCAACCTTATTCGAAGTGAACGAATTTTGTAAATTATCTTTTTATTTGTAAGCTGATGCTTCTCTGTGTTCTCTGTGTAATATAAATTAATGTGGTCCCATTAATTTATATTTGATCAAGATCTTTTAACAGGAGTTTTGAGATTTTCTAAAAATAATGTTATGCTAATAATGATAATGCGTATTTAATTAAAAGCGGTTTCATAGAGATCTAGAGATGCCTTCCGTGCGCTGAGTACAAAACCTGTAGGGCTATTATGTATCTCAGTTGCTAACAAATGTTGATTGAAATCGAAAAAAAAATGGCGAGTCTATGTCACTTTTGTCAGCTCCAGTCATCAACTTACTAACATTTTTGCTTACTGGAGTTGTCAAAACTGACATAGATCGTAAAATCTAGAAAAATAGCGGCTCTATAGCAACTGAGGTACATAATAGCCCTGCGGGTGTCGCAAGCAGCGGCCGTATTCCGCGATTCAACGTATTCTGTTAGCTTCAATAAGTTCATTATTCACTGCGGTATTCAAACTTAACGTTTAAATATTCGTAAGTACAGAGCAAGCATTGTAAACTGTTTACATGCAATATCTCGACCGGCGTTCAGTCACATAATGCAAAAGTTGCGAACCGCCGCGCCGCCGCGAGCAATGTGTTTTGGTTTTGGGCATGTTGCGGCGACACCGGCTCCGCCTCCTTTTCATATCTCTCTTGTTTCTGTATCTGTGGGCGGTTTTCATTCGACTTCTAAAATTAATCCCGAACGACCAAGTGCGAGTCGTAGTATGAAGTCTCTCATGATCGATATAGTATCAAGTCGCTCGCGTGATGTTAAGCGTCACGCTTGCTCGTAACAGTCCAGTGCCATTTAAAAGTTTAAACTGGATACAACACTTCAAAACCGTGCATGGCAATGACAACTGCAAAAGATATCAAATGATGTCAAATTAAATTCTTGTACTATACATTTTTAAGTAAATAATTTTATTTAGGTTTATGCTTACGTTTCTTTATTGTGAAACCGTAATTTTTTTTTGTCGATCTCCAGGTTTTGTATATTTTACTAAGACATTGGATATAAAAGGTCATAATCATCATCCTGTGGAACAAGAAAGTGTGACGTCTGATGTTACAAGCCTTTTAGGGTTGTGGGCGTGCCCTCCGTCACAGATTAAATAAGTTACTACGTAACAGATAAATCACTCCAAGGAAAAATGACAATACCTACTGCTATAATAACCTACTCCCTCTAGTAGCTAGACGTTGCAAGCCAAAATGAACCAAAGCTTACGAACATAAAGTTGACTTTGCTCTGTAGGTGCGCGCCGCCACGTGCTCAGCGTAGATTGTCAGGGCTGCCTCTTTCGATATATATGTCAGTAGGTATTTGCAGTAAACTTTATAATTGAAAGAAAAAGAATTTCTTCTGTTTTAACATGTTTTATTTTTTAATTATCAAGAAATTATACATAACTTACAAATGTTTTATTTTGATGTAATGTTTAATAATTTTTTTGCCTTGGCGAAATTCTCGGTTATTAAACTTAATTGTGGAAAATATTCTGAATCGTATAAATAATTTAAGTAGGTATGATGTGTGTGGTATGATTAAGGGACATACCAACCCATGCATGTTTTGTTTGTGTCGTTACATGGCGCATTGTATCGCCAAAATTGACGTCATTATTCGCAAGTCAAGTAGGCCTTAGCGCTTACTTGATTTAATTAGTCAATAAGTACGCTTTACAATAGGTAACATTACTTCAACTATTTTACTTAAGAAATATTTTTCAACTATTTTACACGACGCAACACCTGTGCGAGGCGCGGGCGCGCGGCGCGCAACATACGGCCGGCTTTCCTTTGATCCCTTTGTCGGCATGCGCTGCCGCACGGGAGATGCCGCAACCGCCGCCGCCGCCGCGCGCCCGCCGTTCAGCCAGACTGCGATATGACGACAAGTCGTGATATAACAGCAGCGGTTCAAATCGCTCTGGTAAATGCATAAATTTTGTTAGATCGACCAGCCTAACCTGAACCCGCGCGCGGCCCGCTCAACGACCGACCCACCACCCACCCGATATTGACTAACCAAAAAATTCAGAATAATCGGGAATTCAATTTTGATTAGGTACTCGATAATTGAGTAATTTGTCATGCCTTTGAAATTAGCAAAAATACAAGTACATAGGTAGGTACTGAGGAGTAACTTTATTAATCTGTGACTGAGGTACGAAATTATACGACAAGAAAAATAAAATTCTTTGTAGGTACGAAAATGTATTACCTAAATATCTAAACCTCCTGCACTACGTATTTTCATACGCTGGAACAAATAATGAATTAAAAAGGTAGGTAGGTACTCACGTTTCTTCATCAGCAGGTAAATGGAAAAAAGATAAGTTTTTATCTCTTCTCCTGCTGGATTTACATCCTTCAACTGCACATAGTGTACCACTATTTTTATTATTAGTTTCCATGTTAAATTAGTAAGTAACAAAACAAACAACGAACGTCGGGCTACAAGTCCGGTAACACAAAATATTTCCTCGCGTACGAACGCTCCGCGCGGCTGTCGGCAACCCACTGAGAAATAAGCAGTCGACTGCCCGGCGGCCGGTAGGTACTTATCGCGCGCAAGTACATGGAGTGAAAGAGGCCTGCCTCCGTGCCCACAACGGTGGATCCGCGCTTGTTAAATTTACTGTAACGGTACAGGTTCTTGCTGCGTTCTTTAGCTCTACCATGAGTTGGCAACATAAATGTCATCTATAGTCGATACTCGATCCCGCCTACCTATTAAGCTTGTGATTGGCGTACTCGCTGTCAACTTTAGTTCTACAATTGACCGCAAGGTGGCACTGTTCTTTTTTTCATACATTTTTTTGCGACAGTCGATACCGAGCATCGATTCGTGTCAACGTTGTAAACTCATGTTAGACCTACTTGTGGGTTGTTTAGGTTACCGGTGTATCTCAGCAAATGGCTCTAGAGTAATAACAATAAAAAAATGCAACCGATTTCAACAATAACAAGTGTGAAATAACTTGTTGAAATCGGTACAATCATAATTCAAAAGTACCTGTAATCACAATATTGTGCATTAGGTTTTTTTTTTTATTATTGCTTTTGTTCACAGACTCAATGGGTCCGTGGTATTGCTAACATTTATATTTTAAACTTATATTTTTTTTTATAATTACTAACGGAATACAGGAGGACATTTTTTTTTCTTAACTAAACTTTGTGCTTTAGGTTTCATACTTTGGAAAAACAATTCACCCTTTTAAGTGACCCTTGCTACTTATAGGTTCGATTGTCATTCACCGTCAATAAGGATATCATCAAAATAGGTGAAACACTTCTCAGTTAATGACTCAAAAACAGCTTGACCCAATTTCATGAAATTTAAATGAGACCATCACGGAAGTATTCTTTCAAATAAAAAAGAGAATTACGAAAATCGGTCCACAAATGGAAGAGGAATCGGTGAACAAACATAAAAAAAACATACATTCGTACATAGAACCCCCCCCCCCCCTTTTTAAAGTCGGTTAAAAACTACGGTATAGGTACTTAAAAAATAAGGTTTCCTGATCCATAAAGCCTTTCTAAGACCTTAAGGTCATGTGAAAGCTTCACTTCCGAGTCTATTTGTTACTTCGGTCGGAGTAATGCGTAGTTCTACTAGGGCTGCCAGTTCGAAATATCTGGGACAACATCATTTCAAGATTTAGACATTTTGGGGTAGTTGTTGGTATAAAACTAACAAATTGTCATGATTTTAATAACAATTTAACACCAGAATTTTGAGGTCATATAAACATTCGTAAAAGTTAAAACAGATTACTTCACATAAAATATTTTGAAGTCCCAACTAAAGCTAACCTTGGGATGAGGATTCCATTATTGTTCGAAAAAAATCCTCAGCTTTTATTAAATATTTACTTGAATATTTATATTGCAATTTCATAGCGAGACCTATTATTAAATTAAAGAAAAGATATCGCTTATGCACAAATCTTTTATAAGACCCTAGCGACTGCCCTCGTGCTCTCGTTTTCTCTATCTTCCTCTATGGCGCTGAGACTTGGACTCTAAGATCCGCAGACCGTAAACGCATCGATGCCTTCAAAATGTGGTGCTGGAGAAGGATGTTGCGAATTCCTTGGACGATATTTCGAACCAACGCGTCAATATTAAGACAACTGAAAATAATCACAAGGCTTTCAAGTACCTGCCTAAAACGCATCCTTGAATACTTCGGACACATTGCCAGAAAAGACGGAAACAATCTGGAAAAATTAGCTTTCACTGGCAAAGTGGAAAGCAAGCGATCGCGTGGCCGGAGCCCTATGCGTTGGTCTGGCCAAGTCCGAACCGCACTGGACACTTCCGTCTACGATGCTATTCATGTAGCCAAAAATAGGAGTCGATGGCGAAACATCGTATGGGAGAGGATAATGGATGGAGCTGGTCACGACCCTCAGACATGAGCAATACGAATCGAGGAGGAGCGATTGCCCTCAACTTCATTCGTGTAGTAGGCTCGGCCTTCGGCCTCGCCATATCCTCCCATCTTTTCTTGGATTTTCTTTCATAAGAACCTTCTCCTGGCAATAATTAACACAACAAAAAAAGAATTAGCGAGATGGTTCCATCCGTTCTCAAGTTTATAGCGTGACCAGGAGAGATAGGGGATATTTTATTATATAAAGCTTATATATATATTATTTAACGTGAAATGCAAAGTAGCTACGAACTCTCTCATCAAAACAAAAATGTTAATTTAAGAAATTCAAATAATATCCGTTTAAGAGTCAAAATAACACACATAGGTAAGTACTAACCATTTTATTATACAAAACCAATGTAACTAAAAGTATATCTTGGCATTTTATACTTTTTTGTGAAGTGAGAGCTGATGTGCCATCATGGTTACATAATAAATAATAACAAGTAAATAATAGTACCATCGCCATATGTCCCATTTGGTCGGCTAAATCTCACCGGTAGCGGAAGAGAGCCTTTACAAAACAAACCGCATGCAAATTGTTTCAGTCACGCGATCTCCATATCATGGGTAGTAAAAAAGCATCTCCATTTACATGGTAGGTACTTATGCGCCATGGTATCATCATATTTGCATTAGTCTTTCGAAGGTTTATGTACTTTCTATTTTATTACCTTGACACGTTTAGTGCGTTCAAATAGACCCCTGTTGGCGAAAAATAAACTCTCACAAGGGCGTTCGAATTGGGCATCTGTGGGAGAAAATGTCGTTTATGTCTCTTTTTGTTCAGCGTTCGCAAAGCTAAAAATGAGTTATTTTTGCCACCAAAATGCAATTTTTGACCCACGTCCGGAGCATGGTTGTGATCGTTTTTTGACAACTATGTATTTGACAGCATAATCATGAGATTTTAGGTCTTATGCTCGGTTGAGCGTTCGAGTAGCGTGTGGACAAAAGTGGCGAAAGTGGCAAAAATAACGTTTTATATCTTTACGAAAACTGTAACAAAAGAGTCATCAATGACAACGCAACCAATACCCTCAAAGCTAGGCGAATGCACCTTTTGAGGTACCAGTAGTGGAGACATGAAGTTTAGTAATAGGTAATTTATTGATTCAGGCGTTACTTCAGGCGGAAAGGCGGAAATCCATTATCAAAAAAACGAACGTCGGTCTAGCGCTCGAGGAGTCAACATCTCCTGAGGATGCCTCGTGTAGAGGCGAAACACGTGTCGAATCGGTTTTGGTTGATTTGGGGTTTCTTGTGTTTTTTATTTTGTATTCTTCCTATTAGCATTTTATGCGGGAGGGAGGGTGGTGCACGCCCCCAAATAGGCCAAAATCATTGTTTTCTTTTCAGCGGAAGTATCACTAAATATTTTTTAATATCTTTTTTTTTTTAGTAATAGGGTTCATATACACACTTTCTGGTGCTCGCATGATTGAAATTGCTAATCTCTGCTATTACTGTTGTATTGTACTATGTTGCTAAACACCTAAAAGTGAGTCCCGACAGCTATTCTAGGTCTAGTGTGTCATCAGCTTCGACCGCATCATCATTGACCGACTTGATCCTGTTTCCTTTTATAAGAGTATTAATAATTTTATGAAAGAGTTAATTTTCGTAACTGACAAAAATCGTCTCGTATGTCATCATACTAATATTATAAAGAGAAAAGATTTGTTTGTATGTTTGTAACGAATTGGCTCAAAAAGTACCTACTGGGCCGATTTCAAAAATTCTTTCACCATTGGAAAGTTACATTCACCCTGAGTAACATAGGCTATATAAGATTCATCATCATTTATCACCGCACGAGTGAAACCGCGGAGAGCAGCTAGTCCATAATATGTTATCTCGCTCTAGGTGCCAGAAAATATGCGCATGACTTCGGTTATCTCATATTTTTAATCAATCATCAATCGATATCAATCAATTATTAAATATAATTTTGGAAGGTTTTCTATTAGTTTGTTCTATTCAATTCTTGTATACCCATATCAAATACGTAATGAAATACTTAGTTTAAAACAAATTTTAAAAATTGCTTTTCTTTCCTGAATGTTACTTCGTGTAAGTTATTTTAAAACAAGGTCAAATTATTAGTACCTAGGCCCTTTTTTTTCCTTATCAATATTATCCTTAGGTTGGCCAGTCTTCACGTTGGCCAACCTGAGGATACAATTATCAATTTTGTTTGTGACAAATAGTGAATAGTCAGTCGAAATTTTTCTCTACGAGTTTTTTGATATATTTGAGAGCGAATTTACAAGGTAAGAGCGCAAATAATTATATGATTTTGTATTGTGTAGGTAGGTATATTATTTGATTAACAACTAGCTGCTCCCCGCAGTTTTACCCGCGCGGTATTGGATGATGATGAAACTTATATAGCCTATGTTATTCAGGGTGAATGTAGATTTCCAACGGTGAAAGAATTTTTGAAATCGGTCTAGTATTTTTTGAGCCAATTCGTTACAAACATACTTACATACAAATCTTTCCTCATTGTAATATTTATATAGTATATAGTATAGATATAGATTTAAGCTTTGCCATCGAATAAAACGAATATCAGATACCGTTTCTAATATAGTTATACACAGTGTATAGAATTAGAATTGGAATTAGAATTATTTATTGACCTTATAACAGTGTTCGTTATACTAGGCACGTCATATAAAATTACATTTCTTAAACGATATCCTAAATCAGTATGTATGTGGATCTCATCCATGATATTTATACCGTCCACTCTCAATAATAATTGATTTAATTGTATTGAGAATCTCAATGCAATTAAACATCTAACGTGTTATATATACCGAATATAGTACAGAAAGGTATCAAAGCGTAGCAATTATTATGCACACTAACCTTTGGACGAGTTGTGTGGACACCCTATTAATTATTATTATCTTATCAGACCTTTCACGGTCCAGTCGAATGGTAATGCAAAAACTACAATACATCAGAGTACACATTTTATTGAATTTAATTTAAATTGCCAATATTAACATATTCAATGCCTCTCGGAGGGTAACGGGGGTACCAAATTTCATCAAAATTGGTCCTAATTTTGAGTGTGAATTATCAAAAAGACAAACACACTCATACATTTCGCTTTTATAATATTAGTGTGATATTCTAAGTCATCGGAATTTAAATGTTATTCAAAATGTTGGTGAAAACAGGCGTGTGAACCCTACCACTTTGTATAAGCAAGCATTTTGTAGGGTGTTTCTTGTCAATTACTCATTATATAGTCTTATATTATGTATTCTAACAAGTACCTACAATTCGAAAAATTTAATACCGACTTCCATTCTATTCAGTTATTGGAATGTATCTCAAAACTACTGGACCGAATTTGATGAAATTTAAAATTTTGAGAATCGGTTAACCCAGTCGAAAGTTATGAGGTAACAAACATAAAAATACAGGCGAATTGAGTACCTCCTCCTTTTTTTGGAAGTCGGTAGAAAAAATAACTACATTTTACTTACTTCTTACATTTGATGTTACGGACTCTTTGTACATAAAAGGTATGATTGTATAGTCTATGACAGCTTGTTATTGATTTTGTTTTAAAATAAAGAAAAAGTAGTTCATGTCAAATGTTTGGTTTCATTGCACGTCAGCTTTTTTTATTATATTTTTCCCTAACATGTATGTTTATGTTGTTATATTCGTGGCGCCATCTATGATAACCTTTGAGGAAACCGTAATTGGCAGGCAAAACGCTATGTAACATGGTGCTTTCGTTTTCGGTCCTGTCCGGTCCGGTTAAAACGTTTACATGCAAAGCCAATGGACGAAATACGAAATAGCCGTAACCCGACGATAGGGCCGAGTCTGACGTGACGTAGAGCCAGCCAGAGTGATTTATTACTCAATTAACGATACGGTGTACCTTTTGAAACAAGGTGTAATGAAAGCTAGAGTACCACAGACTATGATTAATCATACAACGATACGCAGCGTATCTACTTACAGTAGTAAGTATAACTATCCATATACATGGAAGTATAAGTGGGTTTCCTTTTTCCTTGGAATTCCTTTACGTAAACCCACTCCCTGCGGTGACGGACCTACCTACATAGGATCTAAAAAAGTATCACCAATATGTCATATACCTAGGCTAATTACACAAACTTTCAAAAATTCGTTTCATCTTATTTTAGGTCGTAGCTAGGTAGGTAGTACGTTTCTGGGCAGGTTATACCTACTTTCCTTTGATATATACTTCTACCTGATAGATAAAGCTCATACCTACAAAATACGTCCTTGAATGAAGCTAAATTATTGTATTATTATCCACTATATCTCAGATAGCTTTAGATAATAGAGATAGCTTTATTCTTTGTGCTCAAAAAAGCGCCATCTACTAAACACAGCGTTAAACACATACTAATTCAGTTTCTTAACATAAATAATTACAGCTACAGCATTAAATTCTAGTGGTCCAACCAAATGCCGCTAGATGGCGGTGTAACGCAATACTTTACAGAATTAGTCATTTTAAAGTGCGTACTTTTTATGAGCGTGTTTCAAAATCCGGTGTATATATATAATAAGAAGTCCAGAAAAAAGTTTGGTCTTCATAATAAAATAATAAGCACTTACCAAGTATAGCTCTCAGATGCCCCTCCAAAGTCTGCAGTATGGTCATTTTGATCTCTTTGACATCCTTTCCCAGGAACTGCTCGCAGGCAGTGGTGAGGAGTTCGTCTTCGTTCATGATCTTACATTGGGCTACACCAGTCACCGTCAGCGGTACACCTTGGGCGGTTTCCACGTACTCGCACATCGGATTAAGTGTCATAACCTGAAAATATAGTTAAAGTTACGATTTTAAATAAATACTTACAAAATAATTAAAAAGTAGGTTACGATTTTATGGTTTACGACCGTACCAGAAAAAAACTGGCTAAGAGCGAGTGGGACTCGCGCACCGAAAGTTCCTTTCATTAAGAACGCGTCTTACATTATAGCACTAAATATAATACAACTAAGTTACAGGACAAACTTAACTTTACCGTTTGAGTATTTTACGATTATTACGATTAATAATAAGTTTATGATTCTAGTTCAACAGAAAGTATGAACAGAGTATACACTCTGCAAAGTGCACGAAATTAAATTAATTTAAAATATGCGAAGCGTTTTGTTTATATTAGTTCATACCGCTAATGAATGGAACGGCTTGCCTGAGCCTGCATCCCAAGAATTATACTATTTGGGAGTTTTCAAGTAAAGACAGAGTAAGATATCTTCCAGCATCATCAGCTGATACAGTAGTTAAAGTGAATAGGCTTGCTTATTCTTATTCTGTGTGGGGGCGCTAAGTCCTGCACTGAGATCCCGCTTGGGGTCAGGGGTATATTGTGCATTCACCGCCAGTCTTTACTCAAGCCGTCCCAACTCCTTAATGTAACGGAGTACCTATGGCTCTTGGTGGCTGGCACAGCTGCTCCAGTGATATTTGTAATAATATAACCGTACAAATAACATAACCGTACAAATAACATAACCGTACAAATAACATAACCGTACAAATAACATAACCGTACAAATAACATAACCGTACAAATAGCATAACCGTACAAATAACATAACCGTACAAATAACATAACCGTACAAAAATTATAACCGTACCTAATCTATACGTGTATGTGTGTATACATTTTAGTTTGAAAATTCTCGTGAGTTTGACACATATTTATTTAATATCAAAACCGACTTTACTCGCGTAATTAGCCGATGTTACCGACCTAGGTTTCGGGCATGTCCAACTGGGCATGTTGAAATCCCTCAGGATGGGCATCGGACATGACCGAAACCTAGATCGATAACGTCGGCTAATTACGTGAGTAAAGACGGTTTTGATGTGAAATAAATATAATGTATACATGTGTATACAGATAATTAAAATTGAAGTGTCTGTGTGTAATTCTTAATTAATTAATTTTCACTAAATGCATATGAAAGTACACCTATACGGTAATTACATAAAAAAAAAAATTTTTTGCCTGTCTGTATGTCTGTTTGGATTGTCTGCAAGGGAACCCTCTGAGCGATAAGACAGCCCATTGTTAAACCTAGTTCTTTCTAATAGTAAGATCATCAATCGTGTCTCATTAAAGTGTTATCTATTTATCTGTCTTGTCTGTTGGTTCCGGCTAATCTCTACAACGACTGGACCGATTTTAACGGGACTTTCACTGGCTAATAGCTGATTTTACAAGCTAAGCTACTATTATATTCGTAAAAAAACTCTCGTCTCTCTGTCTGTTTGTTACCTTACCACGCCTAAACGGCTGAACGGATCTTGATCAAATTTGGCAAAGTTATAGATTATATCCCGGGGAAACACATGATACTTATCATCGTCATCATCCATCACCACGCGCGTGAGCAGCTAGTCCTGTGTGAAAAGAAAAATTGTGCAAGATGTAGAAAATATTTACCTCGAGGGAGATACGCTGGACATCGGTGACGAGCCACCATGCCCATGCCCAGCCACCGACGATGGTGCGCTTCGTGGTAGAACCGCAACATCCTCCTGCAACAAGAAAATTATCATGTGTTTAGTTCCAGAAGCAAACCTCATAAGCAATATAACCCTGTATTATGATTATAAATTCTGAAAAATTGTTATTTTAGATAGAAAATATACATCTTCGGATTCGAATCCGTGTCTTCTGAAAATCCGTGTCTTACGCCATGACCGCTAGGCCACCATGGCTTACCGCCCGAGCATTGAATTTTAACGCACTATTCGATTGTAACTGTCGTATGATCGCTAAGCAGGCGGTATGTGCTTTAAAAATGATATATTTAAAAAGAACGATAAAAGTGAATATCAAATTTGAGCCGCAATATGCTTATTACCACAACCATGCCTTTACGAAAAACGTAAAACCACGTAATGTGGAAAGTTCTTGACGGAAAATTAAAATTATTTGTAAAAGACAATAATTTCGTTGACTCAAAAATAAAAGTGTTGATAGCGCTGTAAAAATAATAATACATTATACTGCGAAGGGTCCCCTAGTAATATTGCCTAAGGTGTGTTCGGCAAGTCCCCAAAAATATTACCCAATAATGCTAAAAACGTTCACAAGAGCGTTCAGCGGGAATCAACGATAGAAATTCCCGTTAGGAAAGGAGTTCTCATCTGTTTCGTTCAGAGACAATTTGCGAAAAAGTATTCGTATCGTAAGCGTCAATGCATCTCCCTTCGGCATACAAACTGTGAGTTATCTGTGTCACAGTTACCCTAGAAAAATGACAGTGAACGCGTGAACGATACGTTATACTCGTACTTAAGGCGTGGTCCAATCTTAATTTTAAAAGAATTTACGATGCTTTACATAAGGTTGAGAATTGCTAACCAGAATGGACGATGTAATGCGAAAATTGAATTGAATACGTGCTAATACTTTTTATATTTGGTTGTCTGGAAGAGATCGCTCTGAGCGATAAGACCGCCCATTGTGACACTTAATTTTAAGTTTTTTTATTTGTTGTATTTTATAATTTGGTGTTGCAATAAAGAGTTTATCTATCTATCTATCTATTTATTTCGTACAATCAAATGATTAAGTTTTAATGATAAAGGAGTCCATAGTTCACTAGTAAATTTCATTGGGAATTCGAGTATGATACATTCATTGAAATATATTTGCCCATAATTGAATAAAAATGCTTTTTCCCACGAAGCACCTAAGAAAAATTGCAAAATTTAGGGAATGTTTCCGTTTTTTTTTCTATCGAGCCAAATTAGCTCAATCGTGTATTGACTCCCATACTTCATAAGGATCAATAATTTATACTACGTTTTTTTTAAAACTTCGAATAACTTAGTTTTCGGGAAGTCGAATTATGACATTTGGAACTCATTTCGCCTTAAGCTGTTATTCGTGCTAGGTCAACAGAACTAAAGCTTCAAGCCAATCAATTTTTGACCTAGGACTTAGGTGAGAGGCTATTTTAAGCTGAAGTGATATTTGGCATGAGTTATTGAAATAATAATCTTGCATCTCGAACGTTTTACTAAGTATGTACCTACTTACATATTGAAAACGCTAGCAATGTTATCAGCACAATTCGAACGCACAATTACAAAGGACTTATGCAGCTTCCATATATCATATTAAAACAGTTTTATAATAAGCATTACTGTACTATAGCGTCTTATAATTGTTTCATTACAGCTAGTAGCGGCATAGCAGCAAAGAAAGTGAATTTACATCTCACGCTCGACTAGCTAATAAAATTCTTTAATAGAACTCAAGATGGGAGTTTTCACAGCTTTGTGCAACTATTCGTTGCGGTCAAGTGCTTTTGCAGTGTGCTTGATTACATTAAGTGGTTAATCAAAACCGTACCTATGTAATAAGAAGTTTTGTATTGCAATTTTATTTATATTCAGCTGATGGTGGTATTATTAAAACTGTCTATACTTAACCTTAAACATTTATGTATGTGCATTAATAATTATATGTAAAAGCTTACCTAATTTTTATTATTAAAAGATAATTTTATATCATTCATGATAAGCCCATTAATGTTAAACTGTTGGGGTGTGAGCTGAGATAGAGGGAGAGAGAGAGGGAGAGAGAGGGAGAGAGAGAGAGAGAGAGAGAGAGAGAGAGAGAGAGAGAGAGAGAGAGAGAGAGAGAGAGAGAGAGAGAGAGAGAGAGAGAGAGAGAGAGAGAGAGAGAGAGAGAGAGAGAGAGAGTACATATATGTATATATATGTATATATATGTTTACTTATAAATTGATTATACTGATTATGCTCATATTCCAAATTCCTCTTTAAAGACATACTCGTATATCTAACGTGTGCACCAAATTTTATCAAACCAACACAGTAAATAACACCGCAGCTAACTTCTAAAAATGCGACCTCTACAGGAGGACCAACATACAACCTAACAAACATACAGACATAGATGAAAGTCAATTTGGCCAGACGCTTCGCTCGTTCGGTCAATAAAACTTAAAAGAAGAATGGCAAACCTGTGTGTGTTTTGGGTACCATACATAGACGGACCCACGAGAAAAGAAACCATGCAAAACCAGTAATCCTTAGTAAGACTAAGATATTATCAAATTGTACCATATTTTTTAAAGTGGCGATTTAACAGTTATATTATTGATATTTTTTCTAGGTTAGGTTAGATAGGCAGAATTCGTTTAAAATATCTGACTTGGTTTTTCAAAAGAAATCTATCGTAATAGAGAAACGGGTGCTTCGCATTAGGTATCGTTATCGTAGATATGGATGCAAGTCTATGTACAGAATAGCTTTTCGTTATTGCCCACAAGCATCTTCTGCGTATTAATTTTATTGTTATACATTTAGGTTTTCTCATTTTCCCAACTGCTAATTAAATATAAATATATGCATTATTTGCATCTACTAATAATAAATAAACTTGGCATAGTTTCATTCTCCGTGGCTTTCATTCTCAGTGGGTACCAAGATGACCGATCTTCTTTAAGGAGGTTCCATTTGAACATAACGGTTTCCATAATACATTATGTAAGCATGAATGAAATCTGAAATGGAGACAGTTTATACCCAGAAATAACACTTAGGCTACATTTTATACTAGCAAACAGCTCAGCTGAGTTCCTGCTTGCTATCATACCAAGCCACCGTTGACAAGAAACGCCTTACAAGCAAAAAAAAAAGAAAGCGACAAGGACACAACACCCGTATCTTGGTAGTGGTACAGACGCGTTGAAACCTGTTGGTAGTACATATTCACTCTCCCTTTGAGGTTGTTGCCCTATCGAGATCTGTGAGGAAAACAGTTCGCTCTAGGAAACGGAAGAATAGTTCAGGTTTTATATATCCTACTTTCCCTTGTTTTTAACTAAACTTGTAATTGCAATGTTACCGATGGAATGTTACCCATGGAATATTACCGTTATGGGCCTGCCGACCATCGGGGCTATTGTTTTACAACCCCGAGCCTGACGCGCACTGCCGCGCGCTGTTGCCAGATGTGGCATGGCGTGGGTAGCAAGCCTCGTGATTGGCTAAGCGAAAAGGGACGCGTTGCATAGCGCCGACGCACCCCCGCCCGGCAGCGTGCAGTATCAAACGAGTCGACTTCCAGACAGTGTGTTATTAAGTAGTGTCGTTTTCTGTTACATAGGTCGTAGTGATATAGATATACTTGTAATTACCTACCTAGATATAGTTTTAGCCGCGAGTTGTAAAATACGTTTAGTTGATTTAGTAATTATATTGCCAAGACTTTAACAAACGAGTGGTTTTACTTCTACCAATGCTCACATACGTTAGATAGGGCTCACACATAATTGCACACGATTTACAACGTAAAGTTACATGCTCCACAAAAGCTGGTCCATTCGGTCCGGATCTAATTAACTATTTACAGTCCACATAGTGATATACTTTACGTTGTATTTTCGAAGTGCATTGGGCCCACGTGAACATTGGCAGAAGCATTATTTTATTGATTCAACGTACCGCGACGCGAGTGCTTAAACAATGGTAGGTACGCGTAGTGCGACTAGAGGCGGAGCGTCGGTGAGCGACGGGGAAACCCGCGCTGACGTACCGTCAACGGAGTCCGAAATTACCACGATCGACCACGTGAGGCTGACATCGCCGACCACACAAGGTGAATTAAGTGATCTAGTTCCCCTCACACAACCGGCGTCGGTGTCAACAAGAACAGAAGAGCGGCAAACTGACCTTGCCGCCAACGACGCTCTTGAACGTAAGAAGAGAAAGAAGGCTCTAGCACAGGCTAGGTACGACCTCGTAGCTGCGAGACTAGCCCTTCTAGAGGCCGAGGCAGACTTGATGGAAGATATTCAGGATGACTCAAGCCGTCCTATCAGCCCTGTGAGCTTGACAGCCGCCGCTGACTTAGCGACGCTGACTCCGTCAAGATCACCACAGCTGCAAGGACAATACAGGCTGACTGGTGTGTCAGAGACGCGCGTGCCGGAGGTGCCTATTAGCGCGTCAGAGGCGCGCACACCGGAGACAGGGAACAAGCCGCTGACAGACCTGGCGGCTGCGATTCTCGAGGTAGCGCGAGGTAATCGTTCACAGAATAACAGGTATGGTTTTGACTTACCCCTTTTTAACGGTACCTCTAGTGACTGGCTATTTTTTAAAGCAGCCTATGTAGAGTCACAAGATAGTTTTAGTGAAACTGAAAACATTGCCCGACTACGAAAATCTCTTAAAGGTGTGGCAATGGAATCAGTCAAGTGCCTTTTCCTCGGCAACACAAAGGCTCAAGATATAATGAAACAATTAGAAGCACGTTTTGGTAGGCCTCACTCACTTATCACCAGTGAGTTAGACAAATTACGCAGTCTTCCGAGACTTAATGACAGCCCGAGAGATGTGTGTGTGTTTGCCTCCAAAGTGAACAATATCATAGCATGCGTTCAAGCGATTAATAAGGTTGAGTACTTGCACAATCCAGAAATCACAAACATAATAACCGATAAATTAACACCCATTGTTAGACACCGGTGGTACGAGTTTGAGTTTAACTCGGACGAAAATGAGCCGGGCTTATTAGTTATGAATCACTTTCTCAATCGTGAAGCTGAATTGAACTCACGGCATGCAAAGGCTGAACACATAGACAATCGTCGGACTAGCTCTCAACAGAAAGACTGCCATCGCACATTCAAAGTCAATGCCAATAAAAATGATAAAGATTCGTCATGTCTCGTGTGCCACACCCACGGCCATCATCCTGTGGGATGCACTAAGTTTAAATCTTTGTCAATTTCTGAGAGATGGAATATTGCTCGTACTATGAAATTGTGTTTCAGGTGTTTACACAAAAGAGCTTGGCAACATCGGTGTAAAAGTAAGCGCTGTGATGTTGACGGCTGTCAATACTACCACCACAGAATGCTGCACGGCGACGGCGGAGCACAGCCATCAGAGATTAACACGGAGCAGGAGCGGATACGGTCGGCGAGTCCTGCACACGCTGCCACTGAGGGCGACGTCCATGCGAGTCTCAGTAGACAACGCAGCGCTAGCTGCCGAGACGCCCAGCCTACAGCCGCAGTCACCTCTACTTCGACACCGAGGCCACCGCACACCTACCTCAAAGTGCTACCTGTCTGTATAGAGGGTCCAAATGGTAAGATAGAAACTTTTGCTTTGCTTGATGACGGATCTACGGTTACGCTAATTACAACTGAGCTGGCACGTAAGATTGGCGCAGAGGGTCCAAGCGAACCTTTTTTTATTGAAGCTGTTGCTGGTGCGCGCATTGATAACGCGAGCTCCCAACGGGTAAAGTTTTACATAAAAGGTAGGTATGCTGTACAAGGTCAAGAAATCGAAGCACGCACGATCGATAGCCTAGACCTTTCAACTCAAACGGTAAGTACGGAAACTTTAGTTGGTTGCGGCCACTTAGAGCCCATAACCGAGCATCTGATGTATAAGGCAGGTACACCCACAATTTTGATTGGACAGGACAATTGGCCACTGCTCCTTGCTTCAGAAGTTCGTAGGGGCTCTAAGAACCAACCCGTAGCTTCACACACACCTCTTGGATGGGTCTTACATGGACGAAAAGGACACGTAGCTGGATGGAAGCATCAGTGCAACCACGTAAGTACCGACACTCATCTTGAGAGTTTAGTTCAAGAGCACTTTGAACTCGAGTCATTGGGAGTTGAGCCACGCAGACCTAAGCAAGATCCAGAGATGCGCGCGTTGGATATTTTGCAAAAAACTACGCGTGCACTACCAACAGGCGGGTACGAGACGGGGCTCCTGTGGAAAGATTCAGGTAAAACATTCCCTGACAACTATCTAGCGACGTTAAAACGCCTAGAAGGCGTAGAGAAACGACTTCTAAAGGATCCGGTACTAAAACAAGCTTATGGAAAGCAAATAGCCACGTTGCTGGAAAATGGCTACGCGGAAATCGCCCCGACAGCGCCACCTAGTGGGCAGACGTGGTATCTGCCTCATTTTCCGGTTTTAAATCCGTCGAAACCCAATAAGGTAAGGATTGTTCACGACGCCGCTGCACGCACGCATAATGTTTGTCTCAACGATTATCTGCTCACAGGGCCAGATTTATTACAATCTTTACTGGGCGTTTTAATGCGATTCAGACAAAACCCAGTAGCCGTAGCAGCCGATATAAAAGATATGTTTTTGCGTATTAAAATTAGAAAACAAGACAGAGATGCACTGCGATTTCTATGGAGGGATAAACCCTCTGCCACTCCGACAGAATACAGAATGACCTCAGTATTATTTGGCGCAACGTGTTCCCCAAGCACAGCAATTTATGTCAAAAACTACAATGCGCGGGAACACGAGGCTGAGTTTCCGGAAGCTGTAGGTCCAATAATTAATAACCATTATATGGACGATTATTTACAGAGCTTCGAGAGCGCAGACAAGGCAAATGAAATCTCTCGTGCAGTAGATGCAGTCCACCGACGAGGAAACTTTGAGTTGCAGAAGTGGGCATCCAACGACCTCGCCGCCATCGCGGGTTTGACGGATTCAGGGACATCAAACCATTTTTTAAGCGCCGAAAAAGTATTAGGCTTAGTTTGGAGGCCTTCTAACGACACCTTAAGCTTTGATCTCTCAAAATTAGAGCCACTCTTTTGTAGCAAAGAGCATCCAACCAAACGGCAACTATTAAAAACTGCTATGACGCTGTACGATCCGCTTGGCTTGGTTGCGCCAGTAACAATTCAAGCTAAGCGTATCCTACAAGATACATGGCGTAAACAGATTGGATGGGATGAACCTTTGCCCGACCTCTTAGTACAAAAATGGCACGCGTGGTTAGATACTCTTCATAACCTTCAAAATTTAGCATTACCACGATGTTATCCACACTATGTTGACGCGAAAAGCATAGAGTTGCATACATTTGTTGACGCGAGTGAGACTGTCTATGCCGCGGCCGCTTATTGGCGAATTTTGGACCATGAAGGAAATATAACAGTCACACTCGCGGCGGCAAAAGGCCGTGTAGCCCCTCTTAAGGTTGTGTCTATACCTAGACTTGAATTGCAGGCAGCGGTGCTGGGGGGACGACTGCTACGCGCCGTCGAAGAAGCGCACGAGCGACGAGCATGCCGACGAGTCCTCTGGTCGGACTCACGCACCGTGCTTGCTTGGCTGCGCGCACGTGCGCACTCATTCAAACCGTTTGTCGCGCACCGCCTCGCTGAGCTGGAAGAGACCACCTCTGACGCCGAATGGCGTTGGGTACCGACTGCACACAACGTCGCAGACGACGTCACTCGTGACACGCCGGCCACTTTACGGCCACTCATCGCTGGTTTAGGGGTCCGGATTTCCTGTACGACGACGAGTCCACATGGCCTCATGAAATAGAGCCCCTCACATCTACAGACACAGGCGAGGAGCGCCACACGACGGCCACAATTTTAGCCCGCCCACTAGTTAAGGAATCTCTGCCTGACGTAACCAGATTCTCATCGTGGCTTCGTCTCATCCGTAGTACAGCTCGCGTACTACAATTTATCGACAGCTGCCGCACAGCCATTGTAAACGCCACACGATCTCGTACCCATCGCACCGATGCCAAGGACCTGTGGAAGTCAGCGACACGCCGTCGCAAGCCATCCCCGCGTCGCGCGCCTACTGAACGTCCAGACACTCGTGCCTTACGACATCGTGATTACATACCGCTCGTAGCACACTACACCCGCCGGGCGGAAACATTGTGGGCACGTACACTGCAAGAAGACTGTTTTTCAACCGAGCTTCGTGATGTCACCGGCGGGAGAGTCGTTTCCACTGATAGTCAACTTCGAAATTTATCATTCAGAATCGATTCGACCGGACTACTCAGACTACACTCCCGCACCACTGCTGTAACCGACGTATCTGAAGAGTCACAGTCACCGATAATACTCGACGGGAACCACGCATACTGCCACTTATACATTGACTGGGTTCATATAAAATTACACCACAGTGGCGTCGAATGCGTGACCAATGAAGTGAGGCAACGCTACTGGGTATTGCGTCTTCGACCGACGGTAAGAACCGTCCTTAAGCGCTGTCAGCCATGTCGCCTGCGTCGTGCGTCGCCACCCGAGCCACCTACAGGGGACCTGCCATCCTGCCGGCTTGCTCATCATCAGCGTCCATTCACTTATACCGGATTGGATTATTTTGGACCGTTGTCAGTAACAGTGGGCCGACATCATGAGAAACGCTATGTAGCTCTCTTCACATGCCTAACGTCAAGAGCGGTCCATATAGAGATAGCCTCATCATTATCTGCTGACGCCGCCGTCCTTGCACTCCGCCGCATGATTGCACGACGTGGCTGCCCGGATACCATTTGGAGTGACAATGGGACAAACTTTCATGGGGCCGATTCTATGCTTCGAGAGGCTGCTTTGAAATCAATACAGCGAGAAGCGAACATACGACACATTAACTGGCGCTACATATGTCCAGCGGCACCGTTCATGGGAGGCGCTTGGGAAAGACTAATACGCTCGGTTAAAACAGCACTGGCCACTACACTGCATGAACGACATCCACATGAAGACGTACTTCATACATTGCTTACAGAGGTTGAACACACTGTGAACTCACGGCCTCTGTCACATGTCTCTGTGTCACCAGAAGACGCAGAGGCTATTACTCCAAACCACTTTTTGCTGGGCGGACCTTCTAAAGTTCCCCTACCCGGGACCTTCACTAAGGTTGATGAGCTTGGAAGATCACACTGGAGGGCTTCACAGCGGCTGGCAGATTTGTTCTGGAATCGATGGGTGCGGGAGGTTCTACCTCTACTTCAAAACCGGCGGGAGCCCGTGGGCCGCGGTACGCCGATCAAAGAAGGCGATGTGGTCGTCGTGGTGGACTCCACTTTACCGAGGAATGTGTGGCCAATGGGTCGTGTAGAGCGGCTCTACCCCGGCGCTGATGGAGTCATAAGGGTAGTTGATATAATGACAAAAAACGGAGTAATACGCCGTCCAGTGAAACGTCTTGTTGTGTTACCCGTTGATAATTGTTAGTATTAGAGTCTTTGTAAATGTGTGTTGTGTTACCCATAGGGTTATGTTAATATAAGAGTCTTTGTATTATTTCTTTGAAAATTTATGTCAATTCTTGTATTGTATAAGTATGCTTTTACTAAATAATTAGATAAAAAAAATACTTATTTTTTATTATTTCATTGTATAACTAATTTGACACCGATAGCATTAATTATTCTATGTATAAAGTTATTGTGTTATTGTTCATTAAACATTTTGTAATGTTCACTGCCGGGGTTAAGGTTGGTAGTGCCATATCGGTAACGTTTTTATTTGCATACTGTGTATGCACGGCGGGAGGAATGTTACCGATGGAATGTTACCCATGGAATATTACCGTTATGGGCCTGCCGACCATCGGGGCTATTGTTTTACAACCCCGAGCCTGACGCGCACTGCCGCGCGCTGTTGCCAGATGTGGCATGGCGTGGGTAGCAAGCCTCGTGATTGGCTAAGCGAAAAGGGACGCGTTGCATAGCGCCGACGCACCCCCGCCCGGCAGCGTGCAGTATCAAACGAGTCGACTTCCAGACAGTGTGTTATTAAGTAGTGTCGTTTTCTGTTACATAGGTCGTAGTGATATAGATATACTTGTAATTACCTACCTAGATATAGTTTTAGCCGCGAGTTGTAAAATACGTTTAGTTGATTTAGTAATTATATTGCCAAGACTTTAACAAACGAGTGGTTTTACTTCTACCAATGCTCACATACGTTAGATAGGGCTCACACATAATTGCACACGATTTACAACGTAAAGTTACATGCTCCACATGCAACTTGCATCGAAAAATAACATTCCAATTGATAAACCGTACAAAGGTCTGTCTTAAAATTTTTACCAAAAAATGGAACCGACTTCAACGCCAAAAAGTGTGAAATAACTTGTTGAATTCGGTACCATGATAGTTAATTCGGTACCTATTATAACAATATTGCGTGCATGGTACCGACTTAGACAAGTTATTTCACACTTTTCGGTGATGAAGTCGGTTCCATTTTTTGGTAAATAAATTTTTTCACCATTTTTAGAGACCCTTGCTACTTACTGATCTTACTTACTTAGTGATTGTCAATTATGATATCATCGAGATAGGCGTAACACTTTTCAGTTTTTGCGTGTAACTCAAAAAGTGCTTGACCGAATTTGATGAAATTTAAATGTGACCACCCCAGAAGTATAATCTACCAAACTTTACCAATAATTTTGAGAATCGGTCTACGAATAGGGGAGAAATCGCTAACATACACATAAAACAAATACATACACACGAACATAATTAACCTCCTCCTCTTTTGAAGTCGGTTTAAAATTAAATAAACCATTATGTAAAGATAACTTTTGAAGTACCTATTGGAGAAAAAAAATACAAAAAACTTGAAACGTCCTAGAAATATTCACATTCTTTGACTCTTTCATCATGTTCTGTCTTGTGACTTATTGCAACGTGTGTTAGTTCAAAGATCATCCCATCCGGCCTCCTTATTACTGGCCAAAGTAATAAAAATGTTAGCAAACAATGCTCATTAATTGGTGGTCTCATAAATACGTCATCAGCTAGCCTATAATAAGAATGGCTAAAGTATTTCCTCTTTAAGAGGGGTTCCTCTTAAAAAGCGATAAATCCCACGCGGATCAGGATCTAGTAGCAAAGTTTTCATACGGACCAAAACCCTGACATGACTTATATGTTGTCCTTATAAAAAACCGAACCGACCTCGGAATATCGGGCTGTACAGTCCAGCCTGAGCAAGAACGGTACGGAGTGACAAAGCACAGCCCGGAATCCGTGTACATGGCATCGATGGTTTGTGCAATACGGGGTGTACAATACGGTTTGTACGTTTTTTGTTTGCTCAATACTGGCCGTACAATATAGTGACTCGTCTATGCTTCCCTCGACACAGTGAATCGTAATACGGATGTATGATGGTTTAAATTAAACGTTATTTATTCATAATCCAAATTGTATACAAATTCCCAGCTTCCGAAAGATGATCTCACGTTGATGTTGCAGCCATTAGGTATATTATTTCACAACACCATAATTTAGTTGAATCACCACAAATGGAAAGTGATCCCGCGGCGGTGACGGCCTTCGTTCTGCGAAGTCACGGATGTGCACGGGGCTTACCAAACATTATCAGTGACATTTCTTTCTCTTCAACAATGTTGTGGTCATTACCATATTTACTACTATCAGAGTCTCCTCCTATTACCTCAGATTCAAAGGGGATTTTCAGCACTACCTATATAATTAAAAACGATATTAGAAGGAATACTCCACACACAAAACAACCCAATCAACCGAAAATGATTCGCCTCGTGTAGAGGCGAAACACGTGTCGAATCGTTTTTGGTTGATTGGGTTGTTTTTTTTGTTGTTTATTCTGTATACTTCCTGTTTGCAGTTTACGCGGGAGTGGTGCACTCCGTAACTCGGCCTAAGCATTGTTTTTAGCGGAAGTGTCACTAAATAATTCTTCTAATATCCTTTTTGATAATGGATTTTCGCAAAGTATCGCCCGAATTAATAAATTACCTATATAATTATACAGCATGTATTTTTAACGCTGCAGAAAACAGTGGGATATAAGGATTAAGGATGTCGAGGTCCCTCATGAAAACTGTTGAATCGGTAAAGAAAACCATATATGTCACAGAATAAACAATAGTTAAGCGCTCGTAGCTTGACTTGGCGATCTTAACCAATCAACAGCTTCGGTTGCTGCGGTCAAGGGTTGGATGGGTGACCGCTAGTGGCTCTATTATTCAACTGAGCGTTTCTGTGCTTCGGAGGGCTCGTTAAGCCGTCGGCCCTGGTTGTTTGTCTTAGGACTACATTCGTTAGGCTATGTCGAAGGCCTTCGGGCGGCGTGAAAACTTCGACATGGGTTGGCCACTAGCCTATCCACCAAGTCGCACTGGGACCGCGTGGTAGATGTCCCAACTTCATAGTAACAAGTACAATTTGAAAAATTTAATACCGACTTCCATTCCATTCAGTTATTGGAGTGTAACTCAAAAACTACTGGACCGAATTTGATAAAAAATAAATGGGATCACACGGAAGCACTAGCTTTCAAACAAAAAAGAATTTAGAAATACGGTTCACCCTATCGAAAGTTATGAGGTAACAATAAATAATAAATAAATAAATAAATATTCCACAACTATCTCACAACGCCATCTAGTCCCAAGCTAAGCAGAGCTTGTGTTATGGGTACTAGACAACTGATAAACATACTTATATAAATACATACATATTATAGATAAATTACACCCAGACACAGAACAAATGATCGTTATTACACAAACATTTGTCCTGGGTGGGAATCGAACCCACGACCTCCGGCATAGCAGTCAGGGTCACTAACCACTAGACCAACAGGCCTGTCAAAGGTCAAACAAACATAAGAAAACAAAAGACTACAGTCGAATTGAGTACCTCCTCCTTTTTGGAAGTCGATAGATAAGAGATAGGCTCGAGTCCCAGCAGTGGGAACGTTATGGGCTGAATATGTGGTGATCATTCATTGTTTCGCCATGTCAGTGCTTAATGGTAACAAATACATAGCTAACTAACATAATTATACTTTCGGACTTATATGTAATTTAATATGTAGTATGTAAGTATACTAAATGGGTGAACGCAATAACACAAATAAGTAAATAAACCACCACACTAGGATTCCCCGAGTCACGGGAAGCATGTAACACACTAATCAGAAACATCCAAGATCCGAGAACAAACATTCTTGCTTATTAAACAAATAATATTTGTTCCGCCCAGGTGTTGAACCTTGGACCACTCGCTATGAAGGAAGGTCATTACCGACTACACCAAAGGTGCCATCAATAACACGAAACGTGTTTTACTTCAATTTTGGTTTTTGCTCTAACGTGAAAACGGTTCTGGTTATGACCGGGTAGCCTACAAACTACAAAGCATAATGCTAAGCCGTTTGCATACAAACTTCGCTATTAAATACAAACAAGTATCGAACTTGATGTGGTTACAATTAATAAAATGACTTATTATTAACACAAATACATAATAATAATAAAGTATAAAAGCCGACCTATATGTACGAAGCTTTATGAATCACGTAATACAAAAAGAAACTTTTTTCATTTATTAGCCGACTTCAAAGAAGGAGGAGGTTCGTTATGTTTTATTGTATGTAGAATTTTTATGTATGTTCACCATATAAATGGGGAGACCCATTTGTTGACCGATTCTCATAATTATTAATTATTTTTGACTGGTAGAGTAAACTTCCATTTAAATTTCATCAAATTCGGTCCAGCAGTTTTTGAGTTACACTCCAATAAGTGGAAAGTGTTTCGCCTATTTTGATGATTTTCATCATTGACGGTTAATGACAATCAATCCCGATAAAAGCCGACCTTTATATATATATATATATATATATATATATATATATATATGTACGAAGTTTATGGATCACGTAATACAAAAAGACACTCTTTTATGTATTAACCGACTTCAAAAAAGAAGGAGGTTAGTTAAGTTTCACTGTATGTAGAATTTTTATGTATGTTCACCGTCTTCTCCGATTCTCAAAATTATTAATTATTTTTGTTTGGTAGAGTAAACTTCCGAGGTAGTCCCATTTAAATTTCATCAAATTCGTTCCAGCAGTTATTTACACTCCAATAACTGAAAAGTGTTTCGCATATTTAAAGATTATTATTGAAAAAATAATAATTTAAAGGTTGTCTGTAAGAGATTGCATTAGCGATAAGACCGCCAATTGTAATACCAGCATAGATCTAAGATCCTTACTTGTTAGTAGATTAATTAGTTAATTTACCTACTGTTTTTGTTTGTGTGGTAAGCAATAAAGAGTTATTGTATTGTATTGTATTGTATATTTTGTTGGTTTTCATCATTGACGGTAAATGACACTCAATCCCGTAATTAGCAAGGGTCACTTAAAAGGGTGAAATTTTATTTACCAATAAATGGAACCGACTTCAGCACCAAAAAGTGTAAAATAACTAGTCTAAATCGGTAAGTACAATCAATGCGCACAATATTTAGATAATAGGTACTTTTGAAATATCATGGTACCGACTTCAACAAGTTATTTCATATTTTTTGGTGTTGAAGTCGGTTCCATTTTTCGTTAATTAAATATTTTTCTTCTAAATGATCAACAAAGATATTGATTGTATTGTGGCAAGTAAAGAACAGTCTTTAAAGGTGTGATTTTGCTCATTTAAATTGTTATATACCATTACCATTTATATAAATGTTGCCTGTTAGAAAAACGTGAGCTGTATAAGCAGCATCGTGACATAGAGCATGCGCCACGCGCCCGAAACGTTCCTTCCAAAAAATTCCAAAAAAGGAACAGAACACTATAGAACATTCCCCACCATTTCACCAACGGTTTGTCGGCCTACGTGCGCAGGAGTCGGCAAACGCACGTCGAAGAAAGTCACCGTTACCTGCCCACTTTTAAAACAATCGAGATCACGATATTTCGAATACGGAATCGATTTGAGTTTGTTTTCTGTGTAATAAAACCTTTTTAATCGATTACTTTTGTAGATCAGTGTAGGTACAGAGAGTAAAAGTAGTGCAAATTGTTTGGGACAGAAGTGAAACTAAAGTGTTGCAAATGTTTTATTGTGTTTTGATTTTATCTGTAATATGTGTTTACTGTGAAAGTTGAAATATTTGAGGTGAGTTGAATACTTAAATGGTAAAGTTTATAGTACTCAGGAACTTTCTTGTAGTAAACAAATGTTGACTAATTCAGAAAGTATCCATTGTTTGTAGTTTTCTACCGACTTCCAAAAAAGGAGGAGGTACTCAATTCGACTGTATTTTTTTATGTTTGTTACCTCATAACTTTCGACTGGGTGAACCGATTCTCAAAATTATTTTTAAAAGCTGGTCCTTCCCGTGTGGTCCCATTTGAATTTCATCAAATTAGGTCCAATATAGTTTTTGAGATAACTCGAATAACTGAATAGAATAGAATGGAAGTCGGTATTAGATTTTTCAAATTGTACTTGTGTTTATTCCAACGCAAGTTCAATAACAGAGACAGTACCTAACAGGTCCATATCTACCGAATGCAGAAAAAGTTGGTATTGAGATTGAACTATTTTTACGATATACTAAACTAGCTGTACTCCGCAGTTTTACTCCGCGTGGTGATGGATGATGATGATGAATCCAAATATATAGTCTAATGGTGAAAGATTGCTTCAATTTGATCCAGTAGTTTCGGAACTTATTAAATTGGAACAAATCTTTCCTCTTTATAATAGGTATTGTATAGACAAAACTTTTTTTACCTTTTTATGTTTAAAAAATTTGGTTACTTATTCAATGTCAAAAGAATGAAATCTGTGCTGGTTTACAAACGTATCGGCGGCATATCATTATAAAGTTTTCCGTTTTGTTAATTATTTATCATTATCGGGCTTCACTGCGTCATAGACTGATAAGAGCAGATGTTAAAAAATCTGGCGACCTATAGAAATGAGCTAGATTTCTTTCGAAAGAATCCTATCAAAACATTACAGCTATCAAGCGAGAATACTGGATGTTTGATACTTAGGGTGACCAATAAATGGAATAATTAACGATTTATAAAGCTGAATTAATTTGTATCGTTATTTAGCAGCAGGTGTGTGTGTGCGCTCTCTGCTCTGCCGACTCTGAGCTCTATCCAGGCACAACGCAGAGTCGTAACTAACTGAACTGTACCCTTCATACTTAAATATTATATGAAACTATAAGGGCTGTTATTGTGTAAATACGTAAGAAAGCGAAAAGATTCTCATACTACTTGCTAGAGTGAGACAGATTTATTTTGTCATACATATTCCAACAAGTCTTATGTCAGACTTGAAGGTTGATTCTACTATTTAACAACGTTCGACAAATTCAATCTATCCCGCTGCAACTGCATTTCGACCACATGAGTAAGTAAATAAACGGGGCTCCGGTCTTCGTTCGATAATTACCCGTAAAGCCAGTCTACTATTTCTAGAAGTTAATTGGAACGTAACGTCATCTTAATCACTATTATTACATTAAATATACATTAAACGTAACTTGCTAAAAAAATTAACGCATATGAGATATAGATATAGAGTTGAGTTCATTATCTATCGAGTTAATAGAATATAAAGTGTTGATCGATCGATGGTTTGGACATGTGGAGAGAATGAATGAAATGAGAATGACTAAACAGGTATACATGGGACAAGTAAACATGGGAAAAAATAACAAAAAGTGTTGGAAGGGGAAGACCTAGGCGAACGTTCCGAAATCAGATTGAAGATGTTCTGAAAAAAGGCCAGGTCAAAAGTACCCTAAACCGACGCTTATGTATGAAAGGATTGATGAGTATAGATGAAGCGAAAGAGATATGTCAGGATCGTAGTAAGTGGAAGTCCGTGGTCTCTGCCTACCCCTACGGGAAAGAGGCGTGATTTTATGTATGTATGTATGTATGATCGATCGCTGGCCAATAGAAACGTAACTGCAGCTGGACTGTTTTCTACCGACTTCCAAAAAGGAGGAGGTACTCAACTCGACAGTTTTTTTATGTGTGTTGCCTCATAACTTTCACGATTAGGGGAACCGATTCTCAAACTTATTAATTTTTTTGTTTGAAAGCTGGTGCTTCCTGTGTGGTCCCATTTAAATATCATCAAATTAGGTCAAGTACTTTTTGAGTTTGACTCTCCAATAACTGAATAGAATGGAAATCAGTATTAAATTTTCAAATTGTACTTGTTCAATAGCAGCATAAGAAACCGTATGAAAAGTCACCGTTCAACTACGGTTCTCTCGCAATTTAGTTAGTGGAATCGACCCACAGGCGAATATATTATACTCACTAGAAGAGTTAGCCCTTCCATAGATATTAAGTGTTTTGACTTATGACATAACTAGACGATGTCACTCAGCGATAAAGCCCATACAAAAATATTACTCACTATAGAGAAAAGTGCGATCGGAGGACAGAGAACAATTTCTATACTATTTTAAAATTGAAATATTTTCCAGGGTTTGAGTGAGTGTTCGTCATTTCTTGCAAATGTTTTAATCGCTATTACTGTCTGACAATAAATACATAACAGTTATTACAAGAATATACTGATTATGATAAGTAGTTATAAAAATATCTTTATACTCTACGAAGAAATAATACCCAATAAAAGTCGTGCTAAATCAATAACATCGTTCACGCCGCTATGACTCGGCAGTCATAGTAGACGTTGCAGCACGCGCGTGGACCAATCCCTGCTTTCCTTCTGAAATTTAAACCAATCACCGAACATGTCTATTTGTAACCTTGGAGTTCGTATTTGGAATCATACGTCGTTTTGGTTTGAAGGACCACTTTTTGTGTGGAATTTGTTCCGAGTTATTCTTCCTGACATAATTTCTTCGTAGTTTATACTAACCGCAAATGGTAGTATAGTGGAACTCTTAGTGAACGAGTTCGTCCGTGGAAGTACTACCACCATACCTATTTCTACCGTGAATCAGTAATGTTTGCAATACTGTGTTCAGGTTTGAAGGTATGTTTGCCATCGAAATTACAGGCACGTGAGACTTGACAACTCATGGTTACAAGGGCAGTGCAGCCATGCGATTCTCTAATGATTCGTGGATGAGCTCGTCGACGAGCTCACCGATGTCAAATACTTTATGATATATCGTCCTTTGGGCCGAGCACGAAAATCTGCTTAAATGTAACGTTATCGTATCGTTTACGTATTCAGCAGAAACTATGAGTTATCTGTGCTACTATTATATTCGATAAATGACAGTGTGTACTAAATACGTTAACGATGCGATTACGTTACACTTAAACGGATTTTCGTGCTAGGCCCACTTGTACACAAGGTTGTTTTTCCAACGTTTCTTGTCATCACGGCATTTGTTTCACGGATGTTGTCGAAGATGCAACGATGTTTGCTCTTAAGGGGGATCCCAATAATCTATCTATCCACAGTTTACCTTACTAACGATAGAAATTTGACATAACGTCCATACAAATAGTGTCAAATATCTATCTCTAGTAAGGTAAACCGACGATAGATAGATTATTGGGATCGGCCGTTAGAGAATCGCACGGCAGTTCGCTACTTGTGACGAAATGCATCTGTTATAGGAAGACGTTACGCTTATCACCAAGCCTCGTACTTGTACCGTACGCAAATATTCAAAAACACTTTAAGAGAAAATTTACTCGTTCAGTAAAAGTAGATCTCTCGCCTGTTTAACATAAAAACAATGCACATGATTAAAACAATGAGAAAAGGTAACAATAACTGTCGCCGGGGTCTTTTGTAAGAGAGTATTCATGAATAATCGGCAAAGTCGGACTCACACAAGATGGTTCTGTACTTCCGTATATACTATTATTATATATTTATGAAATGAAATAAAATGAAATCATTTATAGGTAATCTGTATAGGCCTACGGGGACACTTATAAATTGTCATATTACATTTATTATTTCTTAAATCGACAACCGGATCGGAACGCGACCACGACTGAGTAGATCCAGCAAGAAACTTAGCGGGCTTGTCTTTTAAATTTTTTTTGTATCGCCAATGTCTTAATGTATATAACAAATGTTCGTTTATTTTTAGCTCCAGTGTGTTGCCTTACAAAAGAGAACATAATAATGGTATCAGTAGGGCAAGACACGCTACACTATGACATACAAGAGTAGGTAGATCCTGGAGTGATCAGTCCCAAGCTGTTTTATCCTCCAAGTAATCCGAAATTTTGTAATAACCTTTTTGACAGAGTATAGTTTTAATGGTAATTTTAAACTTATTAATAGGCAAATCTCGGATAATATTGGGAAGTTTATTATAGAATCGTATACATTGTCCCATAAAAGAATGAATGACTTATTCTGTGGAGACGCGTTACATATACGGATAGCTTGTGCTTATTCCGCGTGTTGATGGAATGAGCATCACTCCTTTTTTCAAATCTGTTAATGTTTTTCTTGACATACACTAGATTTTCATAGATAAGCTGAGAGACAACATAATGTTTATATCTTTAAAGTTTGTATGGTATATACTATACATATTTTTTAAGTGTTTATTTTTAACTGTGGTATATTCTATGGGCCTCACAAGTAAGACCAAATCGCACATGCACATATGGCAAGGGCTATGCTCGGGACACGATAATGTTGTACTGTGCTCGGGCTGTCTCTACGTGATCGAATCAGAAATGAAGAGATCCACGTATCTAGGAAGGGAGGAGATCCGTAGACAAACTAAAATCATCGACACAGGTTATCCTCTGATAGCCCAGAGGATAAGTGGCAGTGGATCGGGCTCATAACACCTATCTGATGGCCGATGAGGCCGGAATGTTTTGGAGTAGAGAAGAGGCCACGAACCAGCAAGCGCAGTGTTGGACGTCCACCGATCAGGCGGACATTATATACGTTTGCATTTGTATACTCACAGCTTTCCCTCTGTAGTATAGAGATATAGTTTCGGGTTATTATTATGATTATGTATGTACAGAACCTCATGTAGAGGTAAACCGTTATCACACACCCCCACGCTCCACAGAACGAACGGGATGTAAAATCGCAACTCGCATATATTACGCTGATTCATCAGGCCACTCAGAAAGTATTGCGAAAAAAAGTTTTTATGTATGAGACTTGCCAGTTATAATCTATTAAGAAAATATGGTTAATAAGTAGAAACAAGTAACCGAAAAAAGGTCAAAATTTGCCTCCAAATTGCGAGTTAACTTAAAATAATATCGAGTCTCATTGAAAAATGGATTTCCTCCGGGAACATTGCCGTGCTATGATTTTTTACCATTTCAAGTGTCGCCTGAAACCGGACAAGTAGTACGCTAGACTTCAAATGGCATTCATGGATGAAGGCCCTTCTAAGGCAACCGTCCATCGTTGTTATAACGAATTCAAGCGCGATCGACTAACTTTGGGGGAAGAAGAAAGAACCGGTCGCCCTTTGAGGGCTGTAACGGAAGAAAACGTGCTAGCAGTGAAACATTTAATCCAAGACAATAGGCGAGGTACGTTTTTTTTACGGTTTAGGTTGGCAAACGAGCAAGCGGCTCACCTGGTGGTAAGTGATACCGTCGCCCACGGACATCCTCAATACCAGTGGTCTCGAGGATGCGTTGCCGACCTTTGAGGAAGGATGATAGGAAGGAAAAGATAGAAGGGGCGAGGGCGAGGGTGGAGGAGGAGGGGGAAGGAGAGGGCGAATAGGGAGGGGGGAAATCGGGCCTCTGGGACCTCCCACAAACCGACGAAGCGCAATAGCAAGCTATGTTACTTCACGTCGGTGTTATGTGGGAGTGTAGTACTAATCCGGTCGTGCTGGCCCATTCGGCTGTGGGGCTGTGGGGTTATTAAGAGATTCTGCACATACTGCAAGTTGGATCGGGAAGCCTTCACGAAATTCTACACGTGCATCTTCGCGTGAGAAGGATAGTTTCATGCTGGGCGGAATGGCGCCGTGATATGATATGGCGTGAAATTTGCGAGAGGCGAGGCACATGCTCCCCCTCCCACGCCACCCTTAACAGATTCTTGGCTACGCCCTTGCCTAAGCAACATTATTTTTAATTTTTAAATTAGATAGATAAAAAATTTAATTAGTAATAAGTACCTACACAGAGTAATATTGTTATTAGATTCAACACTCTGCATATGTTTGAAAGTATAAAATAAAATGTAAGAAAATACTAGAAATAAGCACAAAGATAGATATATTATTGTTATAGTTTAAAACATTTTATATTTGATAGATATTTTGACTGTACGCATAGAATAGGACGTAAATGAAACAAAGAAAACAAAAACTCTGAAGAATATCAGAGGGACCCCTTTAAAAATTAAAAAAAAGCAACTTCTTTTAAACTGAACCTTCACATTAATTAGGGTTAGGCGACTTAGGTCTAAAATGATAATTGTCAAGGTATAATAATGTCAAATGTCGAAATATATATAAATGTCATACAATAAATATGACAATATTCTAAAATAATTGCGGGATGGGAAAGATGGTGCGAAAACGGGGATTGCGCTGCGCAGGGCTGAGAGTGCTGAGTTCAATTACTGACCAATTAAGTAAATAAATACCAATTAATAAGTACCAAGTATTATGCAATGAGTGTAAGTAACCCAATGACTGCAGAATAACTAATTACCAACACTATTGCACCCACCTCCAGTCCGCGTTACGTAACTGTTACTTTTCACCGGAACTAGTTATCATTCTGGATGGTAAACACTGTACAAATACTTGGTCACGGCCCAACTCGCTTGAAATACTTTCTAACATAAATACTTACAAATCTTAAATAATTTGGGCGTAGTACACATTTTAGGGCAAAGGTGGAATATAAATATTTTCTCTTTGTTGTAATATATTAACCCGTTGTTGACTCGCGATTCGCCATATTTGGCCAATAATACCTACAATACATTTCGCAGAAATCAACCTACTTTTCCAGGAACTGCAACGTGTGTAGTTAAAGTGAATATTCTGATCGTAGCAGGTTGTTAGATAGACTTAGTAGTCGACTTAATCATGTTTTGGATTACTTACTACAACATAGCCTTCACCATGGTAATTAAAAAATCTATTGCCTCAAAGGGCCTTAGGACTAGATATACCAATTATATGACTATGCCAATTATTAACAATGACAATTAAGAGGATTGCATAGCTAGTATTTTTCATGCTAAAAGAGAAAACTCTTTTCTACCTCTTAACATCGTCCGATTTCAGTGATTTTTTTTTTCATGGAGTCATGCCATTGTTTACTATGCCCGTACGTTTTTATTTTTTCAGTATTTCAAAGTACTATAAATTTCCTTTTTGAGAACTTCAAAAAACTGAAAAAAGTTAAAACGTACGGGCATAGATAACAATGTCATGACGAAAAAAAAAATCACTGAAATCGGACGATGTTAAGAGGTAGAAAAGAGTTTTCTCTTTTAGCATGGAAAGTACTAGAGCTATGCAATCCTCTTAATGTAGCCATTATAGGTCGCTTTTAAACTTGTGTAAAAAGTAAAACCGATTACTACGACCTTTGAAAAATCCTCCAAAGCAAAATCTTCTACAAAAAAATTTATCACTGAATGTGTTGCTAAGCGCAAATCTCGAGATCAGCTGAACCGATTTTGCTAATTCTTTTTTTAGAATATTCCTTGAAGTACGAAGATGGTTCTTACGGAGATAAAAATTTATAAAACTGTCGGAAAATGGTCTTAAAACAACACTTTTCTATACTCCCATACAATCGATTCGTAATAATACTTAAAAGTCAATTTGAACTTTAAATACCATAAAGTTTAAGTGATAGTGGAGAGGTTCCGGGAAGGCAAAACAATTGAGTGACGTTAGGTTAGTACCGTATAAATTATTTTTTGACATAATTTATTTGTTGACTTATTAACTTTCATCTTTCCTTTTTTTATCTTACTTGCTGACTTGGCGTCCTGAATAACAGAAAGAGTATTAAAAAATAAAAAAAATAAGGAAGAAACTGTTAAGCGGTACGAAGTTCGCCGAGTCAGCTAGTAATATGATCCCCTCCTTAATCGTTCCCTCATTACTGAGGATCGTGACTCCTCTGTTGCAGTTTGTTTACTGTTTCTCTCCACCGAGTTCTGTTGCTGGCCTGATGTAGAGCTGTGCTGAAAGGTATCTCCAGCTGTTCCGATACCTGATCCGTCCATCGCTTAGGGCTTCGTCCTCTTGATCTTTTACCCTCTATTTTGCCAGTTACTATTAGACGCTCAAGGTTGTCAGAGCTTCTACGCGCGAGTTTAACTTACGAGTAATATAATAAGCGAAAGTAATCTATATGTGAATTACTTCGGCACTACAAACCATAAGTAATACGGGTCGGACCAATTCCAATGTCAGGTTCCAAGGCGCGCCGCTACAGTAATTCACACCTTTGTTAACTCTATTACTGTAGCCAAACATTACAATTTTAGAGTAAAAAATTCACATCTTCAGACGGGATTCAAACCCACGTCTTCCGACAATACGTCAAGACGCCATGACCTAGGCCACCGAGACTTACCGTCCGAGCATCGAGTTTTAACTCTATATGATTTTAAGCGTTGTATGGGGGGACAGAGCGACATCTATTTACAGCTTGACAGCACTATCCAAGGAAACTTTCGTTTTAATATGAAGAACGGGAACCACTCACGTAAAAAAGTCAGACCTTTCCAACTATTTGTAATTCCGCTATTTATGTAATAGGATATTGCCAAAGTTTGTTAAATTAACGCATCCCTGGAAGAGAACTAGTTTTCGTACCCAAGAATCCTACCGCGAAAATTAGTGGTTGAACTCATGTCTAGATCTTAAGTAATTTAATCTTGAGTAAGTGATCTTAAGTAAGTTTGAATATAATTATGTTATGTCACATTTTAATTTGCCAATAAATTATTATTATTATATTAACTATAGTTTTTACACATCCGGGGATCTTTTCCAATTGGTCAAAACTTTCTTTTTGGGAGACGTATGATTCTTACATCCTTATTATTATTATTTATAATTGGCGCCATAGATCACAGAATCAAGGATATATATCTTTATGATTGTAGCCCTTGGGTTTGCTTATATACAAATATGATGGGGTTGAAGATGGTAGATTTGTCTGAGCAATTCTAAAGTTGTCGTATCGATAACATTCATCACTGATCATCAATATTATCAGCTTGTCCAGTTAATAACTTAAGGTGAAAATATACGCGTACATATTACATGTCAACGACACATAAAAGCACTTACGTTTTTATTTCTACAATAATTGGATAATTGAATTGCTTTTAGTTGAGATCTCACGATTCTGCTTCCGTCTTTCTCTAGAACGAAAGCCAATTGAAACACAAAAAGTGCATTTACTAACTAATGGTTTCTGAATTAACTAAGATATGTAAAGAACAAAAGAGTTTATGAGGAAATTTCCTTGATTTCGACATTTGAACTGACAAGACGAACAATTCGCTCATTTGATGGTACTTGCCAATGTTGCAACTGTTTTAACCTCATTCTAGGATTTTGACTTACTTGAATGCCCGCAAAACATAAACAAAGTTATCAATAAAACATTCACACGCTCATCACCCCGCATCAAGGTTCTCTATAAAGTGTTGCCAACTCAGTTTTATATCAGGCTGCTTTTGTTTGCCAACATTTGCTCAAATGATGAAAATGTTTGGAGCACCAGAAAGTAGCTAAAAATTTATGAACCACTTTTATTTAGGTAGTTAATTAGGCCCCAAAAGCTGCGCTAGATCTAGCTACAGAGTTGCTACGTTGTCACAACTCTCTACGTCACGTTAGGCATGTACACACACAATGACACAACAAATATCCAAGACCCGAGTACAAACATATCAGGTCATTGCACAATTGTTTCCCCGGCACAAGGTTAAACCTGGGATCCTTGTTCGAACGCAGAGTTCATGCTACTACATCCCTTTAGTATCGGATCAGATTGGATCTGAACGAAAGCGAAACAAAATTAAGATTGTAAAAGTATGCTAACAAATTGAGGCGACATAAACCTGCAGAGAAAACATAATAATATTGTAACGGAACAGCGGCACGGGCCGTTTGGAGGCGCCGAGCTGTGACGCACACTTATTTTTATTATAATTAACAACAAACATTGAGTAGAACTGCCAACCGAGTAGTTTTATCCGTTCCGATGCACATATTAGTCACAGGAAGTTTCAATGAAATATCGTTCATATATGCGTGCGCTACAAAGAGGGCCATCATTTAACGGACTAAATAATGATGGCTCTAAAAATGTAATACAATTCTTTGTTTGTCGACTGGGGATTCTTTTGGAAAAAAGTTTATATGGGGTAGTTCAATTAAACCTAAATAACTAAAATTCTATTAACTTTTTGTTAAGACACCTACACATTAAAATAAATCTTGTTTAATAGGCTATCTGACCTGATAATTAACTGTTAGATATAGTTAAATTTTAAAAAAACTTAGAAGAAGAGGAAAAACTCAGACAAAATTCCATCTTAACTTTATTTTTGAAACATCAAACCTAAACAAAACAACTATTGTATTTATAAAAATTGTTGAAAATATAAAATTAATAATCCGTGGATCCACTTAAGACTCTCCTGACACATCTGCAGCGGTTCTGCATACTCAAAACAATGGTGTCAATATCCTGTTGTGGAATACTGTCCCAAATGCTGCTAAGATGCAAGAAAAGCTGGTTTTCATGCACAATATCTTCAGGGAAATTCCTAAGAGCTCTTCTCTGAAGCATATCTCAGGACCTCAACGCATTACAACACGTGTACAGGACCGATTCATAGTAAATGCTGCATGAAGTCAACCAAATGTAACGGCGGTTAAAGTTTCCACAACAATTTTTATAAAAAAAATTAGTTTTGTTTAGGTTAATTTTGTCTGAGTTTTTCCTCTTCTTCTAAGTTTTTAAAAAATTTAAATTTATCCAAAAGTTTATTATCAGATTAGATAGGCTATTAAACAAGGTTTATTTTAATGTGTAGGTGTCTTAACAAAAAGTGTATAGAATTCTAGTTATTTAGGTTTAATTGAAATATCCCTATACCATGTTGATGTGTGTAGTTCAACACTCAGACAACAGTTCCTTTTTCGGATACTTTTCATACATTGATTAAATTCAGTTGGCAGTCTTTTTCGTTTTGAGCACGACGCAAATGAGCAACTAAGGGATTTCATGTATCGTATCATTGAATTGAATCAGTAAAAGGACTAAAGAGGAAAAGAGTCGCCCTCTTAGCAATTTCATGAGGCTCCCTGCAAATATCAAAGAAAGTTCCATTAAAATGATGTTCCCACTCGAGCGTGACTACTAATTATTTACCATGTAAGTATTGTGTTTATTGTGAGCTCTCAATACTTTGGCACCGTTGCATGCACCATGTTCACGAGTAAATTGAAGTATCTGCGGGTAGGTGTTATTATGAGCAGACGAATCGGTCTACCCTCTTCATTTTACGTTTTTTGTATTCGTGTGTCAAAGCATTTCCACATTCGTATCCGATACCGATATCGGTTCGGATACGATATCGGGGCAAGTAGAATGAATGACAGCTTCACCGATTATGACACGGCACCACCGTCACTCATGGGCGTGTAACTGACAATTTTGGACAGACATATTTCAGATATTTATATTATACTAAATATTCTTGAGAAATACAAATGTAAGAAAAATACAGAGTTACATATGCTGTATTATCATCATCATATCTCATCTGTAAGACGTCCACTGCTGAACAATAGCCTCCCCCACTAATTTCCAAAAGGTCCGGTTGGAAGCGATCTGCATCCAACGTCGTCCTGCGACCTTTATCAGGTCTTCTGTCCACCTTGTCGGTGGACGACCTCTGCTGCGCTTGCCGGTTTGTGGTCTCCACTCCAAAACCTTCCGGCCCCATCGATCGGCCATGTGTTTTGGATATGTGCCCTGCCCACTGACTTTAGTTCGTCTACAGATCTCCTCATTTCTAATTCGATCACGTAGAGAAATCCCGAGCATAGCCCTCTCCATATTTTCTTTGAGCTTGCTTATGAGGTCTATAGTAAGAGACCACGTTTCATATGCTGTATGCAGTTTTACAATCACTCTTTTTCTTTTATATACCGACTTCCAAAAAAAGGAGGAGGTACTAATTCGACTGTATATTTTTATACCTCATAACTTTCGACTGAGTGAACCGATTCTCAAAATTCATTTTTTTTTGTTTAAAAACTGGTGCTTCCCGTGTGGTCCCATTTAAATTTCATAAAATTCGGTCCAGTAGTTTTTAAGATACACTCCAATAACTGAATAGAATGGAAGTCGGTATTAAATTTTTCAAATTGTACTTGTTTTAATCTCTATTTGTCAGCGCGTGACGTAAGTGTAACCAGGCACATTTATGATGAATTTTGTCAACATCATTACGTAGAGATGGATCTATCTCCGAGCCTGAATCTGTCAAAGACGGCATAACGATCGCATTGCGTGTGCCATTAAGTTTCGCTTTTTAATATCACCCATCGTGGCGTTATTACAAGCGATAGAAAGACATGCGTGTTGTAATTACTCGTTACCACACAAATACTAGGAAAAAATATTTGGAAAAATTACTGTTGTAGATGTACCATTTTTTCAAATTTTGTACGTATAATAAATCAATGTTTAACAGTTACTCCTAGTAGACTCCTTGTGTACACTGAAAACCAAATTTAAAAACAAGTTGTCCATGTGTCAGATGCAAGGAATCACAATTTTAATCGAAAGTTCAGTCGTTCTTTAGAGACTGATTTCTTCGATAACAATTACTGTAACTACAATTTTAAATGCGAGCAATTATTTAAGGAAAATGTTGGATATTGTCATGATATTTTTTAGTTCTTGAAATACCGCGGCGTCTAAGCATCAGTCAGGGTTAAAGTGGTGAGCAGAATTTGCTATGGGACGCGCCTTAACAGGGATTTGTTGCGCTATGGTGCAAACATTAAACGACAATTAAAGGATAAAACGCTCAGGACTTCATTCTCAAAGTAACTAGTTGTTTGGTTACGGCATTGCACGAAAATTTGCGTCAGAGTAACGCAAATTTTTACGCAAGACCCACAGCATTTTCTTCGATAGCTAAATCAGACGCCACGGTATATAAGACTGTGCTAATGCGTCTGGTTTTGCATATCGAAATATAATTGTATAATTCAATCATGACGGCAATATCCTTATATACATATTTACAATTGTCTTATCGAAATTTACAACGCTAATTTGATTAAAAACAAAGATGTTGATAATTATAACCTGCGAAATAATGAAAAATTATTGAAACCTAAAACTGGATTAGTAAAAGTACAAAAACAAGGCATTCCAAAATTTTGCATGTTCAACAATTTACCATATAGAATTAAAGAAATACCTGCAAACGACTTCAAAAGAAAGATTAATCAGTTTTTCGAAATGAATCCATTTTACTTAATAAATGAATTTATGAAACTACGTCTCAGCGAATATTCGTTCTGGTATTAAAAACGACCAGTCTATATTGAATAAATAGTTGACTCAATTATTTTAGGTATGATTATTATTAATGAAGTACATTTTTATTTCAATATACAGGGTTATTGGTAATTAGACCGGATCCTTTTAAGGGGTGGTAGGGAATGCCATTTGCAACAATATGACTGTACATTGTGATATCCGGAAATGAATCATTTCTGTGATATTCTTTTTTTTTGGAAAATCCAGTTTTACTACTTTAAAATTCAATAAAAAAAAGTAATCAACCAATTTCAATTCTGTTCGCTGTTTTAGAGAAACCTTGTTACAGCTCTTAATAATAAACAATAATATCGTACTAATGTAGATAGATAGAATACCATCCAAAAACTAGAGGCTTTTTCATAATTTTTATTTGATAATTTTTGTAAGATGCTTTACAAAAACCTTTATTTTCTCTACAAAAGCGATAGTAAATTAAGTCTGCATTTTATTTAAAAAACATCTACAAGTATCCAACGAGCTATCCAACGAGGTAAAAAAATTAGCACTTTATTACACAGTTGCAGAAATAATGCGATTACAAAAGGCCGAGAAAGGAATGAGAATAGTCCATGAGAAGTAGCTATGGAAGAAATACTTTCTTAAGGTAACTTAATTTCTTTTAAATAAATAAAAGAGTAGATGTAATTAGTCTGTATTTATTATTTTTACAGTTCGTTCTCAAAATGTGAGCCAGAATTTTGAATGCGGAGACGCATACGTCTGCGTAAATTGCTTTTAACAACACTTGTATTTAAATTAATTTTCATTTTTTCTGCTGCATTTATTATGCGCTGTTTCAGTTCTTCGATGGTTGCCACAGGTCCAAGAGTATCGTCGTACACCAAGCTTTTCATGTGACCCCATACGTAATAGTCGACGGGAGTCAAGTCGGGACTTCTGGCCGGCCACGGAATGGGTCCTCTGCCAATCCACTTATTGGGATACTGACGATTGAGCCACTCACGGACGCTCAAACTAAAATGTGCGGGGCAACCATCATGTTGGTAAATCATGTTTCTGCGGGTTTCAAGGGGTACTTCACTGAGTAGCTCATAAAGTTCGTTTCTCAAAAAAAATTCATACGCTTCACCATTGAGGTTGTTGGGCAGAAAGAAAGGGCCGATCAATTCATTCTTAATAATGCCCATCCACACATTAACGGAAAACCTTCTTTGTGATCCTTGTAATCTTTTCTTGTTTGGGTTACCGTCATCTTTCGGGGCCCAATAATGAATATTATGATAATTTGATATTCCATCCTGATCAAATTTGGATTCGTCGGTCCATAAGATTTTTAATAAAAAATTGGCATCTTCCATATCGGTGTTCAACATGAATCTGCAAAATTCGACTCTACGTGCAGGATCTCCGTCTTGGATAACTTGTACCGGAGTCAAATGATACGGGTAGAGTATTGAGCGGTGCACTGTGTTCCATACTTTCCATTGCGACATGCCAAGACGTCGTGCAATGATGTTTGTTGAAGTCGTAGGATCTTGCTCAAACATGCGAATTATCTGTTCCTCTTCATCCGAATGATAAATACGAGATCATCCAGCATCACTTTGTCGTCTTTGAACTTGACCAGTTTCTCGTAGTCGCCGGTACACTCCGTCAAATACACTCACATGGGGTAAACGGCGCTGTGGAAATCGAGACTGATACTCCGTTCGAGCATGTGTAGCGACGCCGTTGGCAAAACCATAGCAAAACAGTATGTCCGCATACTCTTCGTTTGTGAACTCTCGAAGCCGAGGTAGATGGTCGTGGGATTCCGCAGTCATGATCAGATCCTTTAGTACAAGCCAAGTCGTCGGGTAAGCAATCAATCAAAAAGTCCAGTTCACTAGCCGAATCACAGAAAAAGAAGTTACACAAGTCCAATAACGTTATCAAGGTCGAAATTTAATCGTAATAAAGGGTTGCCAAAGAGCGTCTGAACAGTACGATGCGCTTGAGCAAACTGGGTTCTCATTGCTCGTTCAACAAACATAAGCGAGAGGGAGACGGCGCATTCAACATGGATACCGTTGTCTAAAACCCTTTCTCGGAATGTCTCTACCTGAGACTTTGTTATCGCATTATTTCTGCAATTGTGCAATAAAGTGCTAATTTTTTTACCTCGTTGGATAGCTAAAGACTTGTAGATGTTTTTTAAATAAAATGCAGACTTAATTTACTATCGTTTTTGTAGAGAAAATAAAGGTTTTTGTAAAGCATCTTACAAAAATTATCAAATAAAAATTATGAAAAAGCCTCTAGTTTTTGGATGGATCTACATTAGTACGATATTATTGTTTATTATTAAGAGCTGTAACAAGGTTTCTCTAAAACAGCGAACAGAATTGAAATTGGTTGATTACTTTTTTTTTATTGAATTTTAAAGTAGTAAAACTGGATTTTCCAAAAAAAAAGAATATCACAGAAATGATTCATTTCCGGATATCACAATGTACAGTCATATTGTTGCAAATGGCATTCCCTACCACCCCTTAAAAGGATCCGGTCTAATTACCAATAACCCTGTATTTTATATGTGTATTGTAAACGTGTAACATAGCACTTAAATCTTTTATTATAATCAAGGACTGTTCAATTTTTTCATTAATCTGTTTGACATTATTAATAATATTACTATTAGTGTATAATATACTTCCTAAATTTTGACTTTTTAATTCATATTTATACATTATTTTGTAAATTTGACTTGCCCAGTGTAATTGACAATGTTATAAGGCCAATAAACAATGTGAATTTAATTTTTAATTAATAAGTAAATAGTATTTTAATTAAATCAACTAAAACAAAATCATTATATTAAATTTTATCAGGCAAATCAAATCAAATCTAAGAGGTACTTATGAATGTCCATTAATAATTTACGTTGGTTACTTGAAAACTACTGCCGCGTCACAAAATAAGGCATTTTTACTTAGAAATACGGGATTACTCACATAATACTAGTCTGATAGATATAGTTTCGACCACATTCGGTGGTCTTTTTCAAGGGCTGTGTTCCCTTTCTGTCATCTGTGAGTGTTCCGTACGCCCGCGTCGACGCGTCTCGCTTAGCTTAGCACTCTGAGCTTAGCAACCTTATAACAAAATAGATAGGTACACTACCGAGAAGAAAGAGAGAGAGAGACTCGAGGTCATTTATTACAATACATTTTTAACAATGAATTTTGGTGATATCATCATTATTCTCGTCAATAATTGTAAAGATAAGAGCAATAAATCTAGAAAGATCAATCAAAGTAATTTGCTTTTGATCTCTCTCGATTAATCTTTTAAATAGTTTTTTAGATTATATATAGTTATAATATAGATTATATAGAATATGTTAGAATGCATAGTATGAAATGATCTGAAATAAGTAGATATATTTTAGAATAGAATAGAATACCATTTAGTTGCATAAAATGTGAGTATAATTTATTAATTTACAATAAGACTTTACACACTTTGCTAATGAAATAGCATGCAAAAACTTATAATATACCCAATACTAACAAGTATTTTTTCATACATTAGGCACCTCAATATAAAAATACAAAAGTAATGAAGAACTCTTACTCTAAATAATCCTTTAGAGACTGACACAAATACTGATCCAGGAACCACACCTTCAGCGCTTTTTTAAATAAAGGTAGAGAATAGTTTGAAATGTTGAGGTAGCTTATTACAAATTTGAACATGGCGTAACTTGACTTTGCGTAGAGTGCAGTTTTTTGGGCATAACTATTCACCAATCTCTCTTTGTTTCGGGTATTTCGAGGAGGATATAGTTCATGTGCTTTGGAATTCATATTAATAAGTATGTTGTTTAACAAAACTTTAATTTGTTTAAGACGGCAGCAATGGATCAATAGTAGCAAGTACATGTAGTACATTCAATGCTGCTAAAACCCAGGCGTGTCTTTTCTCCGCCAAACGGACATCCAGAGATACTCAGAAGCGCCACCGCTTTATGGTGGATATTCCATTTACCCGAACGAAGCCATTTACTTCTTCCTTTATCATACGAACCGCTAGGGAATGGAACACCCTGCCTGAGTCGGTGTTTCCGGTTAAGTACGATATGGGGGTCTTCAAAACACGAGTGCATATGTATCTTCTGGGTAAGCGCGCTCCATCATCGATCGCATCATCACTTAACATCAGGTGAGATAGTGGTCAAGTGCTACCCAGTTCGGTATAAAAAAAAGCACATACATTTTTATGATTTGATTTATGATTCAACACTTACATAAATGCCTAAACGGGCATTGATATTATAAATAAAACAATATACGCAAACACTTTTTCCAACGCGTCATAATTTACTGTGGGACGCAGATTTGAACTAAAGATAAATTAATTTTGTATTTTATTTAACATAAACAATAAAAAACGCTAATTAATGTTAAGCATCTATGGCTCTAATTACTTAGCAAGGTTGGTATTGCAATGTTTTGTTTTAATATTATAATTCCTTTGTAGCGACCTCTGCCTCATTCTACTCACAACTCTTCACTACATGCATACGTAACCAAGCGCTCGATCGACCCAATTGGGCAGTTGCGACAGATGGCATGGGAGCAGAGAGGCTAACTAGCAGCTAAAACACTGATAACAATCACAGTTCATACTACGATACGAAAGCTAACAGATGGCGCTTATATCAATCACACAAAAAATATTCGAACGTCAAATTCACGTCACGTTCGAAAAATAAGTGTCAAGTTTCTAAATGGCGATGATGAAATTGCCACGGCACAGCAACCTAATATACGAGTTCCAAAGATGGAATATCGGACAGATTCGAGATTATCAGACTGGTAACTTGCCACTTTGTATAAAAACTACTTTTTTCCCTCTATCATCTGTCATATCGGGTACTGAACTGTCCACTCCAGGTTCATGAGCATTCAAATTGCCATGACTATGTTCGGAAAGAAATATCTAAAGGAATAATATGGACTGTTTCAGGTGTCAAGATGAGCTTGATAGTGAACGCGGCTGCTGATGTTCTGTCCGGAACAGCCATCGCTGCCGCGGCAGGATCGCAGGTAATGAACTATAACATTCTTAGTCTATTTATGTGCAAAAATCAGCCCCCGTAAAATTGCAACCATGCTTAAGTATGGTTGAGATTTTACGGGGCCGATGCAGCTACTTTCCGTACCTTCGTACATATCCCTATACCTAAGTGCTACCCGTATGGTGATATTCTAGGTGTTGTTACTATTCTGCTAGTTTCTTTCTTGTAGGGGTGTAGTGCCAGATCTTCTTTCTCCAAGCATTTGTGTGAAAGCACTTCTGTGGGTTAAAAGGTACTGCAGCAAGGGAAATAAGTGAGTTTTTACAACTGAACAACTCGAGGTAGCTTGCGCAGCGCAGTGCATGGCTGTAGAACTTTACACGCACTGCATCTGTCAAAGGCAGGCGTGACGGTTACCGTCACCTAAATGACTTGATATCAGCTTAGAGAAACGTAGTATCGGGAGCCCATATCTAGGAGCACATACCTCTATGGAGAGCTTTCCATAGAGGTATGTGCTCTATGGCGTACTCAGACTAGATGGGTCTCTGATCAGCCCAACGTAGCTGACATTCTTTGCTTCTGCAGAACCGAAGACCAGGCAAAGTGACGTCCATTAGGCTTATGTCCAGTACTAGTGGACTAATACAGGCTATTTTGATGATGATTATATGTACTTATACTTGAGTAAAGTTGGTTGGCAAATATATGATAAAAAAATGTTGATTTCCAGGTGGCGTGGTTCATCCCAATGCTGGTAGCAGCTATAGCATACTACCAATTCGATCAGAACGACCCTGAAGGGCGCCCGGGACAGCTGGATGATGGCATTATCCAGCCGGAATACGATTTCATTATAGTCGGAGCCGGGTCTGCTGGTCAGTGAGTACATGGGTTTATTTCTAATTATTGAATATTTTCAAAAAATATGCACAATTACCCGATTGTTTTCATTACTGACAAACGACTTCCAGTTTTTAACTGACTTTCACAAAGGAGCAGGTTCTATGTTCGACTGTATGTATTTTTTTCTATGTTCTCCGATTTATTTATTTTTTTGTGGACCGCAACTCGAAATGATTTTTTGACTGAGTATATTTTCAAGAAACTTGATGAAATTTAAATGGGACCATTTACATTTCATCAAATTCGGTCAAGCGGTTTTTGAGTTACACTCCAATAACTGTAAAGTGTTTCACCTATCATGATGATATCCTTATTGAAGGCAAATGACAATCGATCCCGTAAGTAGCAAGGGTCACTAAAACGGGTGAAAATGTTACCAAAAAATGTAACCGACTGCAACAAGTTATTTCACACTTTTTAGTGTTGATGTTGGTTCCATTTTTTGGTTAAAAAAATATACAAAGCCCGCGTTTCTCTTGGGCATAGTGACTATCCCACAACATTTTTACCGGGATATAAAATGTACCTTTCCGGCTGTTTCTGTGCCAATCTATACTATAATTATTTATTATATTTATTATAATATTATAAAGAGGAAAGATTTGTATGTAAGTATGTTCGTAACGAATTGGCTTAAAAAGTACTGAACCGATTTCAAAAATTCTTTCAACATTGGAAAGCTACATTCACCCTGAGTAAGGCTATATAAGATTCATCATCATAATCATCCATCACCGCGCGGGTGAAAACAAGACGGGTTTTTAAGCCGGAAACTATATTGCGGTATCTAAAGTTACAGTCTTTGAACGGCACATATATAGACGAACACAGCCTTACATTTTACTGTATGATTTTAAAGCACTAACGCCTGCTTAGTGAGACCCAGCCTTAAAGTTTTAGAGTGAAAAATTCACATTCTCGGACGGGATTCGAACCCGCGTCTTCCGACAACCCGTGTCAGACGCCATGACCACTAGGCGACCGAGGCTCGGATGGAATTCTAATTCTACATTCTACCTGAAAGTGTAGGTGCGATATTGTCATTATTGGTTGCAAGAAAGTCTTGTATTTCCCTAAGTTCCTTTCTAGCGCCTATATAAAATGTACCGCAATCATATCTAAATAATCATATCTAAAGTTATTTTAACCGTCGTATGAGGACGGTCTAATGACGCGGATTGTATGAAGACGCGGGTACGAATCCCGTCCGAAGATGTAAATTTTTCTTTTTAAAATTGTAGAAACTTAATTGTTAGTAAAAATCTAGTTATAGAATAGCGAGCGAAGTCGGATAAAATAATAATGCGGAAGTAGTCAATAACTAAATTTAATAATAATTTAATTAAAGTTCGAGTACAATGGTAACAAACAGTAGTAGCTGTAGACTGATATTAAAGTAAGAATTTTCAATGAAATTCCAGGTGCAGTCGTGGCCAACCGCCTGTCAGAGATAGCGAACTGGAAAATACTGTTACTTGAAGCTGGTGGCGATGAGACCGAGATATCTGACGTACCAATCCTAGCTGGATACCTGCAGCTGAGCAAGCTGGACTGGAAGTACAAGACTGAACCACAAGGGACTAGTTGTTTAGGTAACATTATAATAGAAGAAACCAAAACGTTACATTTTATTCTCGACTGGTTGGTGCAGATGGTAGCAACCCTGCCTTCTGAGCCGCTGGTCCCTGGTTCGATCCATGGACAGGACAAACATTTGCGTGCATGAACATGTCTGTTTGACCTGTGCCTGGGTCCAGGACTTCCACTGCTGAACAAATCCCTCCCCATAATTTTCCAAAAGGGCCGGTTGGAAGCGGCCTTTATCAGGTCGTCTGCCCACCTTGTCGGTGGACGACCTACGCTGCGCTTGCCGGTCCGTGGTCTCCACTCCAGAACCTGGATAGTAATACTTATATGTATTTAAGTATGCATATCAGTTATCAGGTTATCATAGTCCAGGCTCTGCCTAGTTTGGGACCTAAAGACTTTGTATGGCTGTTGCCTCATACTATATTATTATTAAACCCATTTCGACCTTCACTGGGTAACCGACAAGGCAGCTGACGTCACCAACACCGACAACGTCAAGTTTTTTTTTATATTTGTACATTGTAGGATAAAATGAAATAATGCTCGACAGACAATATTTTATCGTACATTGTTCAAAATCGTTGAATCATGCGAGAGTAATTTTTAATCTGTTTACAGAAATTTTGAAGTAAACGTAAATGACGAAAATAAATAAAGAATAAAAACGTGACTCCGCTAAAGTTTAAATTCTGAGAGATGCAATTAAAAATTCTACAATAATAGTGTTTTAATTTTTTATAATCATGTTTCAGCTATGGACGGAGGTCGGTGCAACTGGCCGCGGGGTAAAGTCCTCGGAGGCAGCTCAGTCTTAAACTACATGCTATACTTGAGAGGGAATAAGAAAGACTATGACACATGGGAGGCTCTTGGCAACAAAGGTTGGGGCTACAAAGATGTCCTTTACTACTTTAAGAAGTCTGAAGATAATCAAAACCCTTATCTTGCACAGACACCATATCACAGCACAGGAGGGTTTTTAACGATATCTGAAGCACCGTACCATACTCCACTAGTATCAAGTTTTATAGATGCCGGTTTGGAAATGGGATACATGAATAGGGACATAAATGGCGAAAATCAAACTGGATTCATGGTCGCCCAAGGGACCTTGAGAAGAGGCAGCCGTTGCTCAACATCCAAAGCCTTCTTAAGACCAGCTAAAGATAGAAATAACTTACACATATCAATGCACTCTCATGTCACGAAAGTGCTTATAGACCCAAGAACAAAGATTGCTTTCGGGGTTGAATTTGTCAGGAACAAAATGTTGCATCGCGTCAGAGCTAGGAAGGAAGTTATACTGTCAGCTGGCACTGTAAATTCAGCGCAGCTGCTGATGTTATCTGGTATTGGACCAGCTGAAGAATTAACGAAGCATCGCATACCGGTTATACAGAATCTTAAAGTTGGAAGAAATCTTCAGGATCATATCGGACTAGGTGGCTTAGCTTTCATGGTTGACAAACCTATATCAATAGTGGAGCATAGGCTGCATACCATGAGCACTTTGATGGAGTACGCTGTTCTAGGCGAAGGTCCTTTGACTATTATGGGAGGAGTGGAAGGTCTGGCATTCGTCAACACTAAGTACACAAACGAGACTGACGATTTTCCGGACATAGAATTCCATTTCATATCAGGATCCACAAACTCTGACGGTGGCGAACAGTTGCGGAAAATCCACGGGTTAAAGGATACTTTTTACGATGCTGTATTCAGGCCGATCAACAACATGGATGTTTGGAGTGTTATTCCTATGCTGCTCCGTCCAAAAAGCAAGGGCTTTATACAACTTCGGAGCGCTAATCCATACGATTACCCTTACATCTATCCCAACTACTTAACTGATGAGATGGATGTAAAAACATTAGTCGAAGGCGTAAAAATAGCCGTCGCTCTGTCCAGAACTAAAGCATTTCAAAGGCTTGGGTCTGTACTGAACAAGCATGTCTTTCCCGCTTGCGTCAGTATAAAGAGATACTCCGATGCTTACTGGGAATGTATGATCAGACAGTATACTTGTACTATCTACCATCCCGTTGGAACAGCAAAGATGGGACCTTATTGGGACCAAGAAGCAGTAGTTGATCACGAATTGCGAGTGTACGGCGTGAAAGGTCTGAGAGTAATAGACGGCAGTATAATGCCCAACTTAGTAAGTGGGAATACAAATGCACCTATTATAATGATTGGAGAAAAGGGAAGTGATATGATTAAAGAATTCTGGTTAAAGAGGAGAATGTCAAGATACTATGTCTAATAAGGTTTGACTGAAATCCTGATGGAAGTGCTACAAGTAGATGTGTTATCTTATTTTTTACAAACTTTAGTATTTTGTTTTGGTACTGTGCTTTGGTCTCTCGCTAAGTAGAATATTATTAAACTCTTTCAAACGCTCGACTCAACAATCGAAAACGAATCAACAATAGGGCCCAGGCACATAAGTTTGCGTTTGACCACTATTATATTATATATATTAATATTTTAGAAACTACTTTTCGTAATTTGAAAATAATCAGTTCGGAAATGTGTTTTACGCATATAAAGAGAGATGTAAATCAATCCTTTATTATTTTTCTAATTTATAAATTTTTAATTACCTTGTGTCATCAACAAAAAACCGTTTGATCAAAAATCTTGAAATTTTGTTAGTTAATGCATTTTATGTTGTATGCAAATGAAGGGTTTTTTGGAAAATTCATCCCTAGGGGGTGAATCCCATTCATTTATGTGGCTTCATTTCCCACAGAGCAAGGGAGCGATGTCGTTGGCAGGGCAGTTAACTTTAGGTAATGATTGGTTCTCATCTGTTTTCAGGTAGATTTTATTAGACATTCGGAGGAAATTGAGCAATACGAAACCACACTTTTTAAGACTGCGACTGCGATGTAAGCAGGCCGAGGCGCAGTTGTGCCTCTCACTTTTACTTTTACTCTCACTCGCCAGGGGAGTGCTATAGTTTTTTTTAAAACATGTACTTATTTTTATATTATTTCGGTACTGATATTTCTTTATAATATTCTATTTCACGACTGCATCTAAAATGTAAGATAATACATCACCATGTGGCACCTTAATGTATAGAGTGTACAAAGAAATTAAAACAGTATTATAAGTAAAAAGTGTTGTAAATATTATTAATCGGTAAATAATAATTTATTGTCATACTCCAGTGTTAAGTTGTTAGAATAATTGATAACAATAAATTATTAGAATGATTACATCATATCGTTTGTCTTGTTTATGATAAAACAAAGATGCATTGATTAAAACTAGGTCATATGTGAATATAAGGCAGTGATGAAATGTATTAACAATCGAAGGAGGAAACATCGAGTCGCGAGCTAAACTGCTGACTTGTATTGGTCGTGTGCATATGTAGAGTTATTACACGTTCAGATAGATGCGTCTTATTACTGGTGTTTTATTATAAGTAGACTAGCTTTTGCCCACGACTTCAACCGTGTAGATTTTTTTTCTAAATATAAATTAAAATTTATTGTAACAATATAGAGATACTCTTATGTAAAAAAATATTAAGCAACACCATTTTTAATGAATATACACATCTTACAACCCATAAGTGAAAAAAAAAGAATAGTCCATACCAAGATTTCATCCTCCATTTCCCAAGTCATACCTACCAAAAAAAAATGGAAAGCACTATTTTTGTATTTATATGAACTACATAAATACAAATTTTCACTCTTTTAAGTTCAAAAACAAAGGACTTGAAAAGGCATACAAATGTTTTTACCCATTTTGTCCCCTTAGGGATCGAAACACCCTTTCTTAATACACCTCTACCCACCAAGACACAACCACCAAATTTCAAATCTCAATATCCACCGATTTTGACTATATATATATATCGACGGCGAAGTGCCAATATCTTCTAACTGACAAAACCAAAACTTTACACTAGATGAAAAAAATTATTATCTCTTTGTAAAATTTAAAATATATTAATTTATATACATCAATATTTTGTATAAAATAGCACAATTATTGTAGCAATACATTTATTGATTTATAAATAGATTTAGTAAGTATATCGTTAGTTAGGAGGTATTGTATGGAAAGTAATAATTAATTTAGTATATTTAAAATACAGATAGTAGGAAATCGTTTGAATAAAATAAAAAAAATCCAAGATAAATGGTATGTTTATTAGATGTAGTCAAATAATCAAACTTTACTAACACATTGGCTATTTAAATGATGAATTTAAATTTAGATACTGCAGATTAGAAACGAAAAATAATCAGACTTTATGAATTTAGAAAAGCTTAAACTTAGATCAATCAAGATGAAACGCGATGTAGGTACACAACAATAGGTTTTCTTTGTAATTGAAAATGATCAATCGTGAGCTAAGTTGTCATAAAACAGGTGACAATCTCTTGGCAAAACCTCCTTAAGCTGTTGAAGATGATTAAATTTGGTAGCAGCAATGGCGATCGGAGCAGTACGCAAAGGTGAGTAGTTTATTGAACCACTTTTTTTTGGTCTTCCTGGCATCTCATTCCAATCATCATCGAAGTTTGTCTTGAAGTTTATAATGCCATTTTTTGTGTATTCAATGGCTCGTAAATCAACAACGACTGAATCACCTGCTTTACGGCCCGGTCTAATGCTTTGGTATATCCATGTCGACTTATCATTGTAATTCTTTACGAAGCTGAAATTTATTTGTAAAGCTTCATACGGAGTAGGGTTTCGTCGAGCTTCTTTACTTGCGGTTATGTAGTCACTCGGTAAATGTATTTCCCGGTTTTTTAACTGTCTTTCAATGGCAGCATGTACAGAGTCACACTCCATTTGAGTATGACCAGGCTCTAAGTACTTCTGTGTTATGGTGACTTTGTGTTTTATACTGAAATTAAGCAATGCATTCGCCATTATATTGTTGCGGTTCTGATATGTACAACCATCAGAATATATTACAATGGGCAAGTGCTTCGGCAAACAATATCTTTCGAGATAATCAATTACGAAGGACGCAAAAGTACTAGCTGTTAGATCCGCAGCGGTCTCGTCGAACCAGTAACATGTGGCTTGATGTGATACAAGATCGTAAACTGTAAAATTATGGCAAGTTAGTTTTGTCTTGAAGTAAAGAGCACTGGCTGTTAACCAAGGGCACACTTTTACTGATTCCAGATCCATCGACAGCAAAATGAATTCTCCAGAGGTTGCTTTCTTTTTGTCAGTTTCTTTTTCTAGCCGGGCTCTGTTTTTACGTTTCGTGTGTTCTTCATAATCAGAAATACTAATGTTTCCTGTTTTATGACCGCTACAAATATCGCACATGTCTTTTTTTAATGTATAAAGTGAAATATTTTTTTCGTGAAACAGTTTTTCAAAGGTGAACCGGGAAATATCAGGTTCTTCGTTAAGAGCACAATATTCTTTGTATTTTCTGTACAAGTCACTCAGGGAACGGAAAGTAGGCTCTAAATATAATTTTGACGATTCTTTTCTTGCGTAGTGAGACGGCATCTTTGGAATATTGTCCAAAAAGCTGTGTGCTGTTAGAAGCTTTCGTCGTGTTCCAGATCTTGGTGTAGTAACCCTAGCAACATTTTGAATCTCTTGACACGGAATAATTCCACAATTTGCCCTTTTGACCCAAGATTGAACTGTGTACGATCCTAGAGACAAAGTATTCAAAAATGTTGTCCTACACACCTGCAGTTTTTGAGATTCATCAATTGGCAAGTAATAGTCAAATGTGCCTTCGCGTCGCGATGAGTTCTCACTTGTTTTACGTGATGTTCCTCTACGAGACACCAATGCGGCAACATACACCTTACGCTGATCCCAGTTCATTTGTTTCCAAAAGTTGTCATGAATCTCTAGTCGTTTTTCATCGTTGAACTTTTGGCAATTTCTGACTTGACTCTTCCTGCAAAACTCTGAATTACATGCACTGCCTAACTTTCTTGCAGGCCTTATTTTGTCTTGCTTTAGTTTTGTATTTTTTGGTTTTGTATATCCCAAATATTCTTGTCCTAACATACGAAGTTTTTGATTCTTTATTTTCTTCCAGGTCTTCGGATTTGCCTTCAGTTTGCGTTTTCTCCCATCGTTCTGATTACCGTGATATATTCCCGATGATGTGGAAGGCTCATCTTGAGATAAATTTAAATCGAGATCAGCATCTGACGGGCAGTAAGTACTATCGCTGTCATCACCTGAATAGTCGCAATTTTCAACATTTGAACAAGTGTCGTCTATTAAATCAAAAAGATCATGGTCTTGTATAATTTGAGATTCTACTAAATCACGAAAACGGAATTCTGGCGGAATCGAGCAGCTCCTTTTCATAACATACTCGTGAGTATCATCAGACGTCAGTGCTGTTAGTGATAGACTGAGGCCTTTATCTGTTGAAGACATCGCATTGCAAATATCAAAACTGTTTGTTTGGTGAAGTTGTTCCATAATTTGTGTAGGTGGAGCTGAAGAACAGCGTCTGCGTCTCATGAGGGAAATAATCTTATACGGTAGATTTGAATAGGAATACGATTTCGAAATATTTGGTTTCTTCTTTGGTATGCCTGTTTCTGAATCAGCAATGCAGTCTTGCAGCACCTTTTCAGGAGCTTGTTCGTCAGGCGGATCTGAAATAAATATAAAAATACAACAAGACTTAATTAAAAATTAAAAAAATATTAGAACCAAACATTTTATTTCCAAAGAACAGTAAGGTATTTGACCATAGTTCACCTGAAGTGACATTCGAACACGTGCTCTCAAACGAGGCTATTGGGAAACAAAATTAGGCGCTCAGCGATAGATTTTACATTATGAAAATAGCTAGCCAAATGGACAACAAATATACATTTTAAGTAACTAGATCACAGATGCAATTATGCAATTTTCAAGAATATACTTTCTTTAGTTATTACTTACCAACTTACTGACAGATGAAATCAAATTTGGCTAATTGATTCATGATCAATAACAAAAACTTACATAGGTCAAAAGTAGTGTTTTTCTGTTTTCTTGCTTCCTCGAGTACGTTTAACATTTGACGAGCTCGAACCCCTTGGTAAAGTTTAGCCATTCGAGACATTTCGCTATAACAATGCAAAAAGCAATAATTAGAAATATCTCCTAAATACGTACAATATATAACGTACAAAATTTATGCAGAAGAAATATATCCTAACTACAACTGAATTTTCAGAAAATGTGGAATTTTACCTTTTAATTAAGATTTAATAACAATCAAATCATTTTCTTACCTCTGTCAATTGTTTATTACACCAAAAACACAATAATAAGCACGTTATGTAACATTTAACTAAAAGTATTCTTTAAAACGATCGCGACACCAACGAAACGGACCAACAGCAAGTCACAACTAACAATAATGTAACTAGATTTTTCGATAGAGAACACACCCCTCACTTCTCCCGGGCCTGCTTTGCCGCCGCCGCCCGCTGAGCGCTGCACGAAACGGTTAGTCGGCGTCGAATATGGGACACGTGCAGACGTGTAACGACTTTGAAAGATAGGAGATATTTCCATACAAAAAATACGCTTAGGACTTAGGAGATATTTCTAGTATTTAGTTTTATATGGTTGCAGGCAAAAATTCACTAAGGAGGTTTTACTAAACTAAGCAACATTGACCCTTAAGCTCATTACAATAAGAAAGTGATTTTCACAAAAAATGTTAGATAGGAGGTATTGGCACTTCGCCGTCGATATATATATATATATATATATATATATATTGATTGATTGATGAATTATTATACGTTCCCATTGATAAACGAAACAGCTTTTTCCCAGAATGATTTCCATTTCATCACATGAGGCCAATCGATGGCTTCGTACGCTGACGACCTAATTATAATCGGTTTGTATATATGTTATCCTTAAAATAAAATTATTAGGTAAAAAAATGTTACTTACTTAAAAGATATTTATTAAACGTCTTTCATAATGAGTGCCCAAAATTGACCGGGTTTGCACCATAAAATCGAACCAATATGTCACAGCTCTAATTAATCTTAAAACAGTAACAGGTTTCATATTATACATAAGGACTTAAGTAAGTTGAGTTTCCTCACACGCTACAAATTAGACACCACTAGTGGAGGATACATTATTTAATTTGTGTCAAACGGAGGTACTGGTGCATTGTATAGTCGCAGGATTAACGGTCGCGCGTCTATAATGCGGTCGTCGTTCTAGATCGGAATTACTTGTTCCGTACCGACAAGGACTGTTTCACATAAAATTACTACTAAATAGGCTTTCCGGCAAAGTACTCTCTGTTTAGGACTCTATGTAATATTACTAATATACAGGATGTTTGGTGCATGGACCGACAGGATTTTTGGGGGGTTGAAGGGGTAATGCGCTAGTTTTCCCCGATAGATTCCCCAACCCCCCAAAAAATCCTGTCGATCCATGCATCAAACACCCTGTAGAACAATATTAGCAAACTAAATACTTGGTTACGTGCCTTGCGTGTCTATTCTAGTAAATTTATAGCTCTATATGTCTCTTACACACGTTAAGACATAAACAATACTCTTGCTTACTCCAGTATATTAGCACCGTCTGCCATTCAGTGTCATTTGGTACTCAGGGTCATGACTCAATTGCAATACAGAATCCGACAAGATGTCGACCGACGCGCAACTGGCTATCAAAGCATTCGCATCCAACACGAGGATCACGTTAGGGCTGATACCGGGACTAGGAGTATTTATAATGCTTCGAATGGCCATTCATCTGTACAGGCCAGATATAGAAGACGCTGAACATCGAGTCAGGGATCATCCATTTGAGCAGATATACGATTGCTATGACTTCATAGTTATCGGAGGAGGCTCAGCAGGAGCTGTTGTCGCTAGCAGACTCTCGGAGAATACAGAATGGAAAGTGTTACTGATAGAAGCAGGACAAGATGAAAACGTCTTAGCTGATATACCATCAATGTTTCCTGCCTTGCAATTATCTTCTATAGACTGGCAATTTGAGACAGAACCCAGTGAAGGATACTGTTTAAACATGATTGACGGGAAATGTAAATGGCCTAGAGGAAAAGTGCTCGGCGGATCTAGTGTTCTCAACGCTATGTTATACGTAAGAGGCAACAAACGTGACTATGATAACTGGGAGAGGATGGGCAATGTAGGCTGGGCTTACAAGGATATATTTAAATATTTTGTCATGTCAGAAGACATGGCGATTCCAGAATTCACAGACGATCCATATCACACGACGGGAGGACCTTTGACCATTGAACATTTTGGTTACGAGCAACCTATCACGAGGAAGATATTGGAAGCTGGTGAGCAGTTGGGATATAGAATATTGGATGTCAATGGAGAATATCAGACTGGTTTCACACGTTCCCAAGCGACTGTACGTGATGGCCTTCGGTGTAGCAGTGCAAAAGCTTTCTTACGACCTGCATCTAAGCGCCCCAACTTGCATGTAAGCGTTCATTCTTTCGTTGAAAAGATACTGATAGACGAGCATAAGACGGCGTATGGTGTAAAATTTGTAAAGAACGGACAACAGCGTATAGTGAAAGCGAGTAAAGAAGTTATCCTATCAGCTGGATCTATTCAATCTCCTCAGATCTTGATGCTGTCTGGTATTGGAGATGCTGAGGACTTGAAAGAACTTGGAATATATCCAATAGTGAATCTGCCAGGCGTTGGACAGAACCTACAAGATCACGTAGCGATGGGTGGTCATTCATTTTTATTTGATAATCCTTACAAAAATGGTTCTGATTATTGCTTCAATATAAACACAGCTTTGTCTCTTGGTAATTTCATAGATTTCACTGTACATAAAAAAGGAATGTTGTATAGTATGATGGAAGCTGAAGCTATGGCGTTTGTAAATACTAAATACCAGGACCCGAGTGAAGATTACCCTGATATTCAGATGTTCATAGCATCAACTGCTGATAACTTGGATGGTGGGTTGTTCGGGAAACGGGCAAATGGTCTGACTGATGAGACTTATGCAGCTTTGTATGAAGATATTTTGTACAAGCCGTCGTTTTCAGTGGTCCCATTGCTGCTCAGACCGAAGAGTAGAGGGTACGTCAAGTTGAGAGATGCCAATCCCTATACACCACCCGTGATTGTTCCAAATTACTTTTCGGATCCAGACGACATGAAAGTTCTGGTAAGCATACATGTTCATTGTGATTGTTAGGCTACCAGGTTAGTATAGTATTAACAAACTCCATACAAAATCAATGGGATATTATCGAAATTTAAATTAACTGTGCTCGATAAATACATTAATGTTTTGTGGACACGATCTAAATGTATTGTTCCGAACAATGCAATTGTCAGTAAAATCATCTAACTTTGTGCAGTTTGTAAACAAACAGCCGGTACAAACAAGTGCATAATATATTAAAACATGCACAATTTAAAAAAAAATACCATACATTAATAGGTTTATACATATAAATAAAATTGAAGTGTCTGTTTGTAATTTCAAATTAACAGCTTTTCACCAAATACATATGAAAGTATATACGGTACTTACATAAAGCAGACAATTTTTATTCCATTTTGTCGGTTTGTCTGAATGTATAATTATTCCAACTAATCTCTAAAACAGCTGGACTGATTTTAACGGGACTTTCACTGGCAGGACGTAACGTAACGTAGGATACTTTTATTTCATCATCATCATCATCACCATACATTATCACGCGGGCGAAGCCGCGGGGCGCAGCTAGTTATTTCATAAGCATAAATTTTATAAGAATTGTAACTTTTTTTAATATAAATAATTTTGTATATAGAGAAATTTATGACGCAAAATCTTGAGCATTGCCAGCGACATGTATTTACACATCATATACATACTAAGTAACCCATAAATTCTTGCTTACCTACATCAAAGTATTACTATCTGCTTTTCTATTTATATTATTTCCTTTCCTTTTCAGGTGGAAGGAGCCCGTATCGTCCAAGATCTTGTGAACCAGCCGGCACTCAGAGAAATAAACGCAAGTCCGAACCCTCGGAGAAACCCTGGGTGTGCTGAACACGAGCTGATGTCTTATGAGCACCTGGAGTGTCAAGCCAGGCATCACACCCTGACGATATACCATCCAGTGGGGACCTGCGCGATGGGGCCTGTAGACAACCTCGCAGCCGTTGTAGACCCTAGATTAAGAGTGAGTTTCTTTTAACAATCAGATTGATTCTATATCCTTACATAGTATAAAATAGTCGCTTTCCGTGTCTGTTTGAACATGCCTCCCCAGAAATTTCCAAAAGGACCGGTTGGAAGCGGCCTGCATCCTACGTCGTCCTGCTACCTTTGTCAGGTCGTCAGTCCACCTTGTCAGTGGACGACCTACGCTGCGCTTGCCTGTCCGTGGTCTCCACTTCAGAACCTTCCGGCCCCATCGGCCATCTGTTCGCGTGCTATGTGGCCATTCATTACCTTTTTTAGAACTTAAAAAAAAAATCTAAACGTACGGGCATAGTAAAAAATACACTGAAATCGGACAATGTTAAGAGGTGGAAAAGAGTTTTCTCTTTTAGTATGGAAAGTACTAGCTATGCAATCCTCTTAATAATTGTATAATTATATTAAGGTGTATAATATTTCATATTTGAATTAAATGTGTTTAAACTTAATTTATATTTTATTATACTCGTACTTCTGGTCAGTTGGAAATCTGGTGAGTTACGAGTCTGGTGAATTGAGAATCTGGTAAACTGCTCATATAGAAACGAAGTGCCTAGGGCGCAGGATATTCCTATGAGTATAGCTAAACTAGAGTTTACAGTGAAACCTAATTAGAGTTTTAGTGAAATGAGTTACTATGAGAACTCTCAGTTAAGTTCTGAGTTGCAAGCAGCTCTCAAGAGCAGCTGCTCGAATACACCTTCAGGTGCTTGGCAACAGATTTTCAATCCACAGTGGCTACTGTAACATGATTTACTGATTTGAAAATATCCCGTGGGTTTCCTTACGACGTTACATTTGGCGAAAATGTAAGCCTGAGGATCCGAACCTACGACCGTATAAGTTACAGCTGATCAACACTGCCCTGAGTAGTTATCGCTTTAAAGGTGTCAGGGCACTGTCCGTCTTGGTAGGTACCACCGCTGTGGCAAATATTCTTCTACCAAACTGTGGTGTTTTACAAATCAGGTGTTAAGGTTGAAGGGTAGCATGTGAAATTACTGGGCGAATGAGAGTGAACAGCTATATGTCTCAGGTGAAGAATGCCGTGCAGTGCATAGAACTTTATAGCTTGAAGATCTGGGTTACACTACCAATGACAAGTTCATGTGTAATGCTTACCATCAAGTGAACGACTAGCCTGTCTCGTTATTTACTTGCATTAAAAAAGCTTTCTATGACTGCAGTAAAGCTAAGATTAACGGCCAATGCCAATAATCTATCTATCCACAGTTTCCCTCACTACCGATATAAATGTGACATAACGCGCATACATATATTGTCAAATATCTATCTCTAGTAGTGGAAACCGGCGATAGATAGATTATTGGCACCAGCCGTAACATGTACTAAATCAACCTGTCGATTTAGTACCAAAGCTATGAAATATTTATTTACTTGTTTATTTGTACATTTGTAAATGATTTATTAACTTATTTACAATTCAAGAATTAACGTTAGAAGCGGGATATTTACCATGTATTGTATTTATAGTAAGCTCTCAATATTTCGGCACAGTTGCATGCGCCATGTTCACGAGTAGGTAAACTGAAATATCTACGGGTAGGTGTTGTTATGAGCAGACGAAACGGTCTACCTTCTTCCTTTCACGTTTCTTGTGTTCCGGCTTATAACCAATGACACAACAGTCACTTGGAACTCGATCTGGGTCTCGACACACATAACTCAAGGTATCTGCTCGCGAACTTTTTTCGGAACTTCTTCGGTTTTTGCAAAGATGAACCAGAGCTCACAACAAATACAATACATGGTAAATATCCCGTTTCTTACGTTATTTCTTGCATTACCATGTCAGTTTAAAAACTTATTTACAATTACAGGTTTACGGTATCAAGAGCTTAAGGGTTATCGACGGCAGTGTCATGCCAACAATAATCAGCGGCAACACGAACGCACCCATCATCATGATAGCCGAGAAAGCCTCCGACATGATCAAAGAAGACTGGTATGAACTGCCCAACGACCAAGCTACCACATGCCCAGTCGAATACCATGAAAACTACAAAAACTCCGAAGATGAAACTCCCCAAACTATCATACCAGATTTGTTTAATGAAACAACCAGTCTATTCTCTTATTTTGAAGTAGATAAACCTAACACTCCTAATAGAAAGGAAGGAACGTCTAAAAAAGATCAATACAATGAAAAACGTTATGAAAATAAAATATCCCTATTAGGAAGAGAATACGAGACTAGAATCAAAGGCATTGTACCAGAAAATGAAGGGAATAGGTACACTGAGCCGAATCCAAATCAGTTTCAAATGGACAATAGTTTAAATAATTTCAATAATTATGTCATAGCTAAATTTCCAGCTATCAATTATCTTCCGTCTATGTATACATCGCCGCCATACCCTTATTGGTATCCGGGTAAGGCCCCTGGACAGATCCTCCCAATACAAGAAAATCTGCAAAATTCAGTTCAACTCTATCCTTCATATCCAAATATAGGTCAACAATACCATAACCATAATTACCAATCAAACTCGTACGAAGATATTTATTCAAATATAAATTACCAACAAAAGCAGTATAAACCGATTAATAGCAAACCATTTAACGATAATATTGAGAAATTTAATTACGGTAATAGAAAACCGGTATATTACGAAACTGACGAAGTTGTAACGCCTAAAGGTCAGAAGAAGTGTAAAATTTGGCTTTACTTTGACGGGGTTAAATATGAAGTCGTTTTGTAAAATTATTTGCGGATGAATTTTGATTCAACATTTTTTTTCTGTATAGTAAAAATAAAGATTTATTTCCCAATGTAAATGTAAGTTGGTCTATTTTATTTGTACCTAAGCGTCCTGTTAATATTAACTAAATACATATAAATAAACTATTATTTACTTTATATCGATGATTTTAATGTTAAATATAGGATGTTTTATTATGACACTAGAATTTGTGCAAAAAGAGAACCGTAGTCGTGGCGTTTACGGTGAACTAAATTTCTATTTTTATACGGCAGCCAAATCCAGGTATTTTCTGTGCGTCACGCAACTGTCAAGTGTGAACTTCGACTCGATACAACTGTAAAACAACACAAGCCATACAAACAAGAAGCAGAAGAACTATAAAACAATAATTATAGTAGCAATTTTATTCAGCTTTTTATTTACTAGCATTAAAACACACGCGCGACCTCAATTCCTAAAACGCTTCTCATTTTGCACTAACTCTAAGCTAAGTAGTATTTTACTAGTAACCGTGAAGCGATTTCGTCTAGACCAGTGGTGCTTAACCGGTGGTCCGCAGACCACTAGTGGTCCCTGGTAGCACCTGAAGTGGTCCGCGTAGACATCCAAATTGGCAGATACATTCGAAACAGGAATTAAAGTTGAAGCCTGAATTCCTGGTTTCAAGATTAGTTCCAAGGCTTCCGAAGTTAATAAAAGGAGTTACAAAAATATAGCATTAACCCGTCGCGTGTCGCGCGTACATCATGTGTACGTACAAAAAAGTGCTAAGCCATGTCGCGCGTAGGTACACCTTATGTATACACATTTTTATACCTCTGGTTAGTTACTAATTTTATCAGATCAAATGCACTCCACCGGTGTAAAATTGCTTTTAGTTAACTATTTAAACTACGAGTATTTAAGTGTAGTACTTTTTAACTGAACCTTTATGCGTAGTTCGGAAAGACACCGAAAGAAGTAGACACTGGACGGATTAAAATAATATACATACCCGCTTATCTTTGTAATATAGAATATTTAGTCAAATATTTAGGTACTGTTGGCCTTGAACAATTTATTTATAGTTGGAAAAATCCTTTATTCGCTTATGTTTACCGTATATTAGACAGAAATTTTAGAAAATGGTCCCTCACCATTAAAAGGTTAAGAGCCACTGGTCTAGTGTCTGACCTTCTGGAATCGGCTGGTGGTTTTGAACTTTACGAAGTCGAGCTGAGCATCACTTTGGGGTTAGCTAACTCCCTAAGTAATGAGATGCCAGATATATTTTACAGTACCCGAGGTCCCCCATTGATTGGAACTAGTGGATGTATTCGCTAATTTAATAAAATTAATTAATAATATAGGTTGGCAGTTAAAGTAGATGTGGTCTTCTTACAGACCTTTCTATTTCTATATAAGGCATTTTTACTTAGTGCACAATATTGAACAGGGTGGTTTTGAATCGATAACTGGTCATGAAAGTAAACGAAAAAAAAACACATATTTGTTTATTATTGTAAACCCATATTCACAGCTCCGTGGCTAAGAACTGAACGCACGAAAGCGTCGCTACATCACAAAGGCCGTAGCACAAACAATTTGCGAAAAAGTATTCGTGTAAGCATCAACGCATCACGGTTCGGCGGGAAAACTATGAGATATCTGTGTCACAGTTGCCCTAGATAAATGACAGTTTGTACAGTTTCACGTGACACGTTACGTTACACTTACACAGTTATTCGTGCTAAGCCCACAGCACTAAATAGATAAGAGTAACTACGCGAGACATACGTAACCACTTAGAATAGATACGGACATACGAATAGGCATAGACATCAGCTGTGTAAACATTAATAATAAATAATAATAATAATAATTTATTTCATAATATTAGCACTTACATAGTTTTGAACTTATATAATATGGCTAGAATTTTGGCGAGTAAGAACATTGGCGAGTAGGTAGGTTCGTACGTCGTTGTACCTATTCTAAGCCTTCTTCAAACCATCCAGTTCAATATTGTGCAGTAACAATTAAAGGAGTTATATAATCGATTACTATCAACTTCTCCTTTCCTACTTGTAGTGTATGCGCTATAGCACTATACTAGCATATATGCATAATGTATATATTATTCCCGTCTCGTGTGTTTCGTGTGCATTGGTTAGCAAGCGTCATTGTATCGAAAGCCACCGGCAAGTGTGCAAGGCGGTTATACCAGATACATGGGCATTGTCGAGTCAGTGACGTGATATAAGGTAGTGAGGGAAGGAGATTTAACAACCCCTACAAGTGACGACGAGGAAAACGGTAAACATTTTACTAAAAGCTTACGAAAGAAACGTCGGTACAGTTTGAGGCCTGGCATGGAAATTAATGTAAAATAGAACATTATCACTATTTATAGTATCACTAATGGTTTGTCGCATCAACGTTTGTCAAATATGATAATTTAACAGATTGGAGTTCTCGGTACAGAGTCTATGTAATTTAAATTTTAAGATCAGTAGAACTCTTTGTGAATGAGTGCGTCCGGGGCAGAACTGCCACCATACCTCTATCTACCGTGAAGCAGTTAGCAAAACTGAGTTCTGGTTTGGTTGAAGGGGTGCCGGCATATTTACAGGCATGAGACTTATAAACTAAATGTCTCAGGGTTACAGGCGCAGTGCAGTTCGTCACTTGTGACTAAATGATCTGTTCTAGGCAGAGATTACCACTTAAACATCAGGTGAGCCTCGTGCTTGTACCGTCTTCAAGTAACATAAAAAATAACTTACATTAATTCTGTACATAAATAGGCATACAGCACAGCAACGTTCGAAACCCGTCCGTCTTGCAAATTGCAAGTTTATTAACGTGTTGGGTCTAGACTTAGACACGCACTGTTGAGGGTCTGCTGTCTGTCTACTGCTGAGCAGAGAAAGTCAACTAGATCCCAGTGATGTAAACAGTCAGAGGAGTCGATCTTTGGCTTTATGGTACCTTTATTGGAGTGACGCTTTCATCGATCAAACTTGACGTGACAGCCGTTAAGTTTTGATATGTTATCACGTGTTGTTATGACGCATTTAGACCAGAACTTTGAGGGTCTGCTGATGATCAAGGAACAATTAACTAGATCTCAGTGGTGAAAACGGCCAGTATGCGAGATTTGATTGTACGAGTATACTTAAACGTCAAATAGAGCCGTGAAGAAAATGGCTCTATGTAGATTTATAGTAACAGTTCAATTCATTTATTCATTAGATTTAGCATATAGGTTATATTACCAACGTGTTCGGGCGATTTATTTATGGCCCTAGACCGATTTATATTAACTATGATTTCATTCAATTCATTTATATGCATCAGACATAGTCCATATTAGTAACGTGTTCGGGTGATCTTTTTATTTTTAGACTTGAGCATTTGTGAATCTGCATATAAAGCAGAGAAGTCACGTAGATTAGTGGAATGGCTGTAGTTATGACATATTGACTAAGGTATTACTTTAGATGCCCGGTTAAGACCAATCCGGGCCTACCGCTGGGGCGAGATGGTGAATGCTAGCGCAACCCTATCTCGCCCCATCTGGCGGAGGACTGCTCACGGGGGGGTTTTAGTGGGTCTGAGCCCCACATACCCCCTTCCGTCAACCCCCGTAGCGGTAGGGAAGTGGACAGCATTTCACCCCTCAAAAGGTATTACTTTAGATCTAAATTCCTTAGGGTCTGTAAGTGCTTCTAATTTATAATATTTATCGTAAATATATTTTAGGCCGATGCCTTACCCGTATTACTCGATCACATGAGTTGTGATCGCTTTTAAAGATTTGTATACGATAATTTTCCCAAATTTATAAATTTCAGCCAATAGGTACAAGAGTAATATGTCTCCCATAGACCAAGCGAGCGAAGCCGCGGGCGGATCAACTATAATCACATGAGACATCTACAAAAGGTTGCCATTTTATGATACATAGCACACCCAAGCACAGGTAAAACAGACGTGCTTATGCAGACAAATGTTTGACATGTCCAAGGATCGAAACAGGGTCTAGCGGCTGAGAAGAAATGGATCTACCAACTGCGTTAGTCAGCCAGTCAATGGAACCACCTTTAAGTTTAGTAACTCTGGCAACTTCCGGTGATTGACATATAGGTGCTAAAAATGATCTTATTCTCATTTCGATTACATTATTATTTATTTTAATAACGTTGTGTAAAATTATCTGCAATTCAGTTACAAAAAGTAATATCATATTAACATATATATTCCTAAAGCTCATTTAAATTTGTAAAATATTCCATTATGTCAATATTCCCACGTCCAAAAGTCTTAAACTGCACATAATTTACTTACTTTAGAAGTATTCTGGCATCTTTAGGTACACGATTTGGTTCATACTGGTTAACAATCTCCAATAAGGAATTATTTGCAGTATTTAATTGCATTGCAAAGCATATTGTAATTGAGCACATTCTTACATCTTCTCAATAATTATAATCAGAGTCAGCTTTCGATCCAATTGCTAAATCAGCATCGGAGCACAATTTGGTGTCACTGACCGTTACCTCCCAATTTTCTTCTTAATATGTTGCGCCTGCAAATAATGTATAGACTATGTAAAGTATAAAGCTGCGTCCACATTTGTAACACTTTACCGAACATTGTCCCGTGACCGAATAAAACTGATATATCCTCAAAAGGAAATCATTAAGCGCCTAAAAATGAGAAAAATGACGTAAAATAAAGCCTGATGTAGTCTAACATTTTAATACATATATATTATAACAGCACGCCTTATTAAACCACAAGCAAGTCGCCATCAGAATTATTCTTTAGAATAAAGACAAAACTAAGTCAATCGCTGACAAGTCAGAGAAGTCGATCTGGATGTGCGAGATCGGGATACGTTTCAAAAGAAAAGGGGAAAGAGTATGGAGATAGAAGGAGATGAGCCATAGAATAGAACTTGGCTGAAGGTGATAAAGTATATGTGAAAAATGTGGATAAAGTCAATAAGCTCACATCAAACTACATCCCAACACTGTACGGAGTCCCAGTGGAGAAGATATCATAGTAAGAAATAACCGAACGTGACAAGTAGAGAGGTGGGAGGAATGTTGTTGACATGAAAAAGCAGAGGGACAATGGAAAACGGTTCAGGAAGAAGAAGCTGAGAAGGCGAGGCGAATAAAAATGAACAAATGTAGCCATGATTTTATTATACCTTCTTGTCTAAATCTTAATATAGTTAACCACACAGAACTGCAGATCCTGGAAAAGTAGGTTGACTTCTGCGAAATCTATTGTATTATTGGCCAAAAATGGCGAATCTCGAGTCAACGGGTTATAGAATTGGGAAAAGTTGAACACGGACATAGAAATAAAATAATATAATGATTTTACGATCTCTTCTATGTTATATTTTATTTTATCATTAAAGGAGGGTTGAAGTGTATGTGCTTTGGCATGTATACACTTTCTCGTGTGTTCCAGTATTGATCAGCAAACATCACTGTCCCTAAAGCCACGTAGGCATTGTCAGCCAGAGTTTAACAACCCCTACACTTCCTACCGCCTACGTAACTATTTACCCGTAATTCCTATGAGTTTGATATGAGAAACATTATTTTTTATTTTTTTTAGAATGGACTAATGCTGTTTGCCTCTACCGGCATTTACAGCGTCACTGGACGGCTGGCAAGCGCAGATGCCACTCTTTTTAGGCCAGGTCTTTTTATTTTGCCACATACGGTCTTATATAGTAGGAGCAGTATAAAGTACATACGTAGCTTCAAAAATTCTTGAATGAACTTCAAGAATAACTTCAAACAAGGAAGCGCTGAAAAACTGCAGTACAATCGTACTGCCTCGCTGAACAGATGAAGTAGGTTTACAAATAAAATATTATTAGCGATCGACTGATACATACTCTTAAAGGAAAATATGTTCTTTATAATGGGTAAGGTATCTTAGAATTTGCATCAACGCGTTCCCGGTGGCTATGCCCTTGTGCGCAATGACTATTCTATATGCTGTAACCTAGACAATAGGTCTCCAATTATATATCATAATATTCATTACAATCGGTTCTGTAACTACAAAAATGAGTAGATACAAACACACACACTAACTAAAACCGTAAAATCGCCGTCAACCTAAAACCGCTCGCGCAACTACGCGAACTCGCGGTTACGAACGCGGAAGTCGCACATTATTTTCTACATGAATAATGTTGACACGGTGACATTTCATGCACTGCACATTTAGAACAGGTGCACTCTACTGCACGTCATCTCAACTTGCATATGCGCAGTAAGTTGGCGCAAGTACTATTTATTAGTTCTTGCGCCATTAAAACGAATGCAGTTAAGCAACTTTTACTTTTACTACGAATATTCTGCTACACATTTCATACACAGTAGTAGTACTGGTGCATGCTTCTATACGTCATCTGCAACTTATAGATGATGCACAAGATTAGATTTTGCGCCATTTAAATATATGCAGCTAAGCAACTTCGACTTACAATTCTACTAAGAAAATGCTGGTAACAGGAGCACATTTCTTACATATTAGGACTGGCCACATGTACTACAGTCATCTGCTACTTATAGACGATGCACAAGTACTGATCATTAGTTCTTGCACCATTTAAACGTCTGTAGCTAAGAAACTTCCTGTCGCACTTTTACAAATAAAATTGTGCCTACACGAACATGTTTCACACATAGTAGTGGTACTGGCGCATGTAGTACACGTCATCTGCCACTTATAGATGATGCGCAAGTACTGATTATTAGCTCTTGCGCCATTAAAACTTCCACTGTCACTTTTACTAAGAAAACACTGGTAACAGAAGAAATTTCATGCATTACTATTAGCGTCAGTGGGCAAACATTTGCAACTAAGCAACTTGCAATACAATTTTAGCAAATAGTGTAGATACTCACACGCGCGAAATTTCATGCACAGTTGTAGTGGCGCAAATGATTGCCTCTCTTCTGCAGTTTTCAGAGGAAGCAAAGTAGATTGTGCTAGATATAATCGCTCGTAATTGCGCCAGTGCAAAACATCTGCATGAAAACAACTACCACTCGCACTGCACTTTATGTAATCAAGTATAGTGGTGACATGAAATTTAATGCACCATAATAGTTGCAGATGACCCGCAGTAAGTATAGCAAGTAACAAGTTACGTAATAGTAATTATACCAGCGTTCCGGAAACTTCGCGAAGTCTTCTCGTCAAAAATACCTCAGTGCCTCAAGACAAGAGTCATCGACCAATGTGTGTTACCAGTGATGACTTATGGCACTGAAACGTGGTCTCTTACTATGGGCCTCATAGATAAGCTCAAAGTCGCACAACGAGCTATGGAGAGGGCTATGCTCGGGGTTTATCTACGTGATCGAATCAGAAATGAGGAGATCCGTAGAAGAACGAAAGTCACCGACATAGCTCAGAAGATTAGCCAGTTGAAGTGGCAGTGGGCAGGGCACATAGCACGCAGAACAGATGGCCGATGGGGCAGAAAGGTTCTGGAGTGGAGACCACGGACCGGCAAGCGCAGCGTAGGTCGTCCACCGACACGGTGGACAGACGACCTGAGGATGGTGGCAGGACGACGTTGGATGCAGGCCGCTTCCAACCGTTCCTTTTGGAAAATCATGGGGGAGGCATATGTTCAGCAGTGGACGTCCTACGGCTGAGATGATGATGATGATGATGAATTATACCAGTGTTAGATAACGCCCGTGTTGAAAACTAATCAACTTTCGCTCGCACTATTACTAAGTATATGGTGCATGTTACTTGCGCCAGTACTAATGCGCATCGTCTGCAATGGGCTTAAACAGAAGGGTTAACTGCGTCGAGGTTTTCCGCTCACGGTGTAGCCTGCGGCCGAGGTAATGGCTGTGGGCGAGGTATCTTTGGTTATGATAACGTTTCCCAGGATGATATACTCAGTCAGACACGGAGCTCGCCGGCGAGCTCGAGGCAAAAATCACATCTTGGTTAGATTCTCTCCAAATAGTCATAGACTGAAAATTCATAGGGCCCACATTCAACGATACACTCATGTACAATGCGATTAAAATAAGAATAGGACCGGCCTAGCGCCATGTTGTGACGTCACTACGGGAACTTGGTATAGTGTGCAAAAAAAGCAATATTAAAAAATATTGGCTTGTTTTATATTGTAATAGCACGTACTTTTTTATCTGATAGGTAGAGAAAAAAATAGTCTAAAAACGAATCATAGGTAGGTAAACTAAAGTAAACACAGAAACACATTGAACTGTCTTTATTTAGTGAATGTACGTATTTTAATTTTAATCGCTCAGCTCTTCAATTCCACTCATGTCCTGATGCCCAACTGAATCAGACTCCTCGTAATCGTCGTCATCATCACTGCTGCTGCTACTACTGTCACCTATGTTTATAATGAAACTGAATGGGCCATTGTCATCGTCTTTAAGTAATTCCCTTTCGAAGTAGTCTTTCTCAATCCTTTTTACATGGTTTATTTCTTTCTTCCAGTCATCTTTCGTGATTGATGCGATCGACTCAAGTGTCAGACGTTCGATTGCGCTTTCTAATTGCTCAACATTTTTGTCTGCCACTCTACGTTTTGTACCGGGGCACCATTCAACTTCAACGCTCGCCTTAGGCGGTGCGCCTTCTGCGCCCGCATCTGGCTGAGTGCCATCTGCGCTCGCCACCGGTCCGGTGACGCTGTAAATGCCGGTAGAGGCGAACAGGATTTAGTCCGTTCGAAAAAAAATTTCGAGGTTTGTAACCTTCAATGAACTGGTTATTTGCCTCTTCCAAGGACTTTTCCACATGTAGATCTAACCGGGCGACACCGGATTATTCCTCAAATAGGGGCGCTGACGCTGACGCACCACACCTCGTGTATTCACAATTGCTTATTATTCCTCAATAGCTTCATTGCTTCAACATTAGAATGGTTCTTAGAACCCAGCCTCACCATTTCCCTGTGTAGACACGGACTCCTTCCACACATTTGGTCTCAAAATTCAACTTCACTTATTCTAGTTATATCTGACTTGTAAAAAAGCTCAAGGTCAAGCTCAAGGTTCTTCGCTATTGCGACTGTTAAATCATAAGTCGGTTATAATTAAGTGTAATAACACTTATTTATTCTAGAATTCAAAAAAGTAGAAGGTTCTATGTACGACTGTATGTATTATTTATGTATGTTCGCCGATTTCTCCCCCATTAAGGACCGATTCCCAAAATTATTTTATGATTTGAAGTAGTAACGTCCGTGGTGGTTCCTTTTAAATGGTCATCAAATTCGTTCAAGCTGTTTTTGAGTTACACTCCAATAACTGAAACGTTCCGCCTATCTAAACAGTAAAATGACAATCTATCCCAAAAAGTTAAAATAATATAAGAGTATAGCAATGGTAAAACTAAAAAGGGGGAAATATATTTTTACCAAACAGTTCAACACTAAAAAGTGTGAAATAACTTGTTGAAGTTGGTACCTTAACTTATATACCATGACATACCTAAGAATAAGAATCATCTATTTGCTCAAAACACGAGTATACATACCACACAATATGTGCAGGTTGTAGATTCGTAGGGCTATTATGTATCTCAGTTGCTAACTAATGTTGATTGAAATCGAAAAAAATGGCGGCTATGTCAGTTTTGCCAGCTCCAGTCATCAACTTACTTACATTTTTGCTTACTTTATTTGTCAAAATTGACATTTTTCAAGATTTCAATCAACATTTGTAAGATACTGAGATACATAATACTCCTGCAGGTGACATATAATATAGATGAACTTACATGTTATTTTGCCCACAGGCGTGCAAATTCATATCATAATCATATTTATTTTCGTGACCAAAATTCATTCTTATATAATCTTAAACAAATATAAATTAAACAACATAAAATTAAAATAACGTAAGATATACATGCAGCCCTTGCTCTCACAGTAGGATTCCCTGTGTTTGTGAGAGCTAGTTTTCTCCGTTAGGTTATCTTAATTAAGACAACTTATATATAAAAAGCAAATGATGTTTGCTATTGTGTGATGTGTCTATTTTTCCTTGATTTGTGTTTCTTCTGAATAATATAACAGAATGACGTATTACATATAAACATAAATACATTTATAATTATTGAATTAGATTCGATTACGGCATAAGTGAACTGAATAATAATTATGTTCGTGCATTTTGTCGCTCAGTGCGCGGGCAGAGCTCAATGCTCTTGCACTTGTGAAAACACACGAGGATTGTTCACGACACGAGCTGCAATTTCTTGTGACATTTTGCGAACTCAGTGCAAAGTTATTGTTGCGTTTTACAGGTGTTAAGGACACGGGGTGAGTTAAAATATCAATTTAACAATAGTAAAACGTGTGTAAATAAAAGGTCAAGGTATTTTAAAATATATAAATGTGTATAAGATAATTTATTGAAGCATTAATCCGCGTAAATACAAATTAAATTGATATTGAAACATGAAAAAAGAACAGTTCCACGTTGCGGTCAATAGGGCATTTTTATTGTACGTTAAATTAATCAGGACACCGAAATACACACCTAACATATTTTAAATAATTTTTAAAGAACTCTGAACTAAAGAAACGATGTTTTTATTTCAACTTTTAAAATTAGCGCTAAAACATTATTCAATAGCCGCCTATACGTCGTATGACGTCACTAAGGCAAAAACAAACAGTGTTGTGATTAAAATTCGTTTTGCTTGTTTGGAGGTTACTTGCTTGCACATGCAGATGGCGGGAAAAAACCAATAATGACTATTATAATTTATTTTCTTTTGTGTTTATTCTCTAGTTTTGACCTGTAATAGTGGTTATTATTAACCATTATTGATGTTTACAATGAAGCACGCGTGTCAGTTAAGTGTAAACAATCATCGAACTTTATTTTTGATTTTTTTCGTCAATGGCATTAGCAAGATTTAGAAATGCATCCACGAGACTTATAAAAACAGTACTTATATAACTGACGTATTTCTTAGAGCTGACTCTAACTACCTACTTGAAAAAACACTCCGCAGTTACAAAACTAAACCTACATTTTAGCCGCATAATTTGTTCTAGTAGGGTCTTCCACCTCAAAAGGATCACTTATCCTTTATCTAAGGAACCCTTATCAGATCACTTTGTGTCCGTCTGTCTGTCTATCAGTCAAAATCCTTTTTCATTCATATAAAGAAAAAATCTGATATCCATAAATGTGTAACAACAGTGATAACGAGAAAAACGAATTCACTATTGAATATTATTACATTATACTTAGGTATTTAATTAAATTAAAAAAGGTATAGCAAACTTATTATTTGCGATTGCGGTTATAACCGTGTTTATGGATCGACAGTTTGTCCTTTGACCTAGCATGTATTTAGTTATAAAGCAATAATATTAGATGCTTTCTTCACTTGCTTGATTTTCAATCTGTTGATAAGGCACGACACTGTCATGTTTTTGCCATTATGACATCATTTCCGAAGCTACTTCGGTTTTTAGTCACGTGACTTTTAGAAACTTTTGTACACATTTTGTTTATTCAAAATAAAGTTAATCCAATGCATATTAAATATTTTATATTAATTCATTGAGTTATTTGCTCCAACTATCAATAAGTTAACATTACATTGTAATTTATTTTTGACTGTGTCTACTCTATTGTTGAACTAAAATTGGTAGCGAGTACGCTAGGTAGGCGAAATCGAGTATCGAGATAAAATTTATATTGCCAACTCATGATAGAGCTACTGGTCGATCAATTACCTATATCTACACTTATATATAATATTTGTTTGTTTGTATGTCTTGAATAGGTTCCGATAATACTAGACCTATTTGAAAAATTCTTTCACCATTAGAATCCTACATTATCCCTGATGAACATAAATTATAGGAAACATGTATTTTAATAAATTTAGGGATCTGTATGAAAACTTTGAGAATGTAACCCAAGGTGTGAAAATAATACCCAAAAAATCCTTATATTGCAATTAGACAATAGAGCAAAGTGATGTACAAACATTTTTATAGAAGACGTCAATGTCTACAAAAATGCCTGCATTACCATGGGTGCCTTCCGATTGAAGTCATAATCTATTTTAGCGCTGTGATCGCCTCCGAATCAACAGAAGCGCGACTACGTAGACCGATGCGCCGTCATGGATAACGTCATCAAGAACGCCATTTTGCGATTTATACGACCACGCTGCAAACTGAAATCACCGTGAGCAGTCCCTCAAAAATGACAGGTCGTTGATGTGCCCGTGATCTTCAGTAATCTGTGCCGTGATGCGCTAGCTATCATCTGTCTGTGTGTGTACGTGTATGTGTATGTCCATGCCGTGAGCAACGTAAGCGTGGTTTCAACCCATTTCTAATGGCTGATAGATCTTATCTGTCAAAAGCGCGATATTGAATCGGAATGGAAAATAGTGATAATATCGCCAAATCAGTTTTGACGCCACTCGGAAAGCACCACATATATGTCTGACTTTTAAAGTTATGTTAAAATAAATACTTTTTTATGTTAAATACGCAATTGTATCGCCGAAAAGGCCTTGAATCGCGTACGACAGACAACAGAGCAAGTCATGTATTAGGTACTACAGTTTTATAGAGGACTTTTTGTAGATATTAATATATCTACAAAAAAGTCTGCACAATAACTACTTTACACGTTAAAATATGCAATTCGTTTTTAATCCTAATAATAAAGAAGAAAGATTTCATTCAACATCATGTTTGTTTGTAATGGAAACGCAAAAATTACATAACCGATTCAAACAATTCCTTCAGCAGAAATCTACATTATGCCTGAGTAATATACGCTATATTTGATTCATCATCATCATCATCCATCACCGCGCGGGTGAAACAGCGTAGCGCAGCCAGTATATCATATTGTTCGGATCGATGTGCATTGTACAGTGACAGTAATAAAAGCAGGAAGTGATGACATAAAAAACCGGTCAAGTGCGAGTTGGACTCACGCACCAAGGGTTCCGTACAAGAAGGAAGCGTCTAACATTCTTGCTCTAACTAAAAGACCAACTAGGTTAAAAAACAAACTTGACTTTGCTGTTGAATAAGTTTGTAATCGAAAATTCCCTTTTTTATTTAACAAAATATTTTTAGGGTTTTCAGATTATTTCCTTTATAGGTGCTGACATTGCTTTGAGCCAATATTCATAATTCTAGGTCAACGGGAGCACCGAGTACCCTATTAGTTTTGATTCCCTTCAGAACTCGCAAAATATGCGACATAAACGGTAATATTTGTTGATCGCGTTGAATTAAAAGTTTGATTTTTTCACAGCTGAAAGAAACCGAGTAGATCCGAGTATTTGATATAAATTTGAACTTGATACCATAACGCGTTCATGAGATTAACCCTTCCTATAGCGTGATAATTAAAACAAAGGATTGATGGATGACACTGACTGGTTTTGACAGACAGATAACAAAGTGATCTTGGGTTCCTTTTTCTTTTGAGGTACGAACCCTAAAAATATACCACTAATGGTATAATAAAATTAGTCGATTAGGAATTAATTACTTTAAGTAGTTCGATTGTAAATACGCGGGACATTGACTTGTTTGGTCGTTCATTTGTTTATGTATTACGAAATATCGAAAGTTCGATTATAGTTTATGACTTTTTTAGCGGACTCGTACATTTGTACATTTGCAATTCCTCAATTGAAATAGATAATACCTAAAGTTGCAATAAGTGAGATTTTCATTCAAGTAAAAATGCAAATCATTAACAACAATAATTATGTCATTAGTTCCTGTCCCGTTCTTTTCTAGTAACGAGGTGTATTACTTACCAAAAAAGTTTCTAAAGGAATACAAAATTACACAAACGTTTCATGATTCTTTCATTTTGTCTACACCCGTGCACCATTACGGACACTTAACGGTTAATACTGCACCACTATTAAACATCATCATCAGCCTGTAGCAGTCCACTGCTGGACATATGCCTCTCCAATTGCACGCCACTTAGGTCTATCTTGGGCTTCTCGCATCCAGTTTTTGCCAGCCGTCTTGCGCAGATCGTCACTCCACCGTGCCTCAGGACGTCCTACACTACATTTGCCGAGACGCGGTCTCCACTCTAGAACTCGTTTACCCCAACGGTTGTCGGTTCTACGGCTAATATGGCCAGCCCACTGCCACTTCAGCTTGCTGATCCGGTGGGCTATGTCGATGACCTTGGTTCTCTGACGGATCACTTCATTTCTGATGCGATCCCTCAGAGAAACACCGAGCATAGCCCTTTCCATAGCCCGCTGAGCGACCTTGAGCTTGTGGACCATTCGAGCCGTCAGTGTCCACGTTTCGGCTCCGTATGTCATGACGGGTAGTACGCACTGATTGAAGACTTTCGTCTTCAGGCACTGCGGAATCGGCGAAGTAAGGACTCGACGTAGCTTCCCAAACGCTGCCCAGCCCAGCCGAATTCTTCTATTCACCTCGTTCTCAAAGTTGTTTTTTCCCAACTGCAATGTCTGCCCGAGGTACACATATTTTTGAACAACTTCGAGAACGGCTATTAAACGTCAAAACTTAAAGAAACACACATTTAGGAAAATTTAACAAACTTTTCTAGCTCGATGATATCGTAATTGGTATCATCGAGACAGCGAAACGCTTTTCAATTATTAGATTGTAACTCAAAAACGGATTGACCGGATTTGATACAATTTATATGGCACTACCTCAGACATATACTCTACTAAACAAAAAAAAATTAAAAACAAACTATTCTGCAAACAGTTTTGCGTGATTATACATAAAATAATAAGGTGTAAAGGCATAAGTATCGACGGGGAAAGCTTAAGCAACTTGAGATTTGCAGACGACCTGGCACTTTTCTCCGAGAGTATAGAAGAGATGTTGGTCATGTTTGAGGAGCTACAAGAAGAGTCAGCTAAAGTGGGTCTCAGGATTAATACTGAGAAAACTAAAATCATGACCAACTTATCAACAGCGCTCTACCAACTGCCTGTAGAGGTCGTATCGGAATATACCTACCTTGGACATAACATCACGCTGGGTGGCCTGAACCAAACCGCAGAAGTCGAGAGACGTATTGCCCGAGCCTGGGCGGCTTTCGGCGCAAATGGTTATATTTTGCGTAGCAAGCTGTCCATAGGTCTCAAAAGAAAAGTGTTCGAGCAGTGTGTGCTGCCTGTATTTACTTATGGAGCCGAGACTATGACCCTGACTGAACACTCCGCAGAAAGATTCCGTGTTGCGCAGCGAGCGATGGAGAGAGCAATGCTTGGTATCTCCATACGTGACCGGAAAACTAACGAGTGGATACGCTCGAAAACCAAAGTCAGGGACGTGGTCATGGACATAGCGAAGCGCAAGTGGCGATGGGCAGGACATATTGCGCGAATGGACCACCAACGATGGACTCGGAGGTTGCTGGAGTGGAGACCGCGACTACACACAAGACCCCGAGGAAGACCACCTAAAAGATGGAAAGATGACATCAGACGTCACGCAGGTCGTGATTGGATGATAAAAGTTCAAGACCGTAGAGACTGGAGGAGATTGGAGGAGGCCTACATCCAGAAATGGATATGAACAGGCCGCTATAGATAGAGATACATAAAATAATGAAGCGCTCGTAGCGGAGCTTGACTTGGCGATCTTAACCGATCAACAAGTTAAGCAACACTTGCTGCGGTCAGGACTTGGATGGGTGACCGCTAGTGGCATTATTCGACTGAGCGCTTCCGAGCCTCGGAGGGCACGTTGAGCCGTCCCGGTTGTTTGTCTCAGTCGTTAGGTTATGTCGAGGGCCTTCGGGCGGCCTGAATACTTCGACATGGGTTGGCCACTAAACTATCCACCAGTCCGCACTGGGCCCGCGTGGTGGATTATGGCCCAACTCCTCTCTTTGAGAGGAAGGCTTGAGTCTCAGCAGTGGGAACAAAATGGGCTGATTATGATACATAAAAAAAATTACACCTCTACTTGATAAAATACTCCCAGTTTTGGAAGTTGGTTGAAAAATACTTCGTAAGAAGGTAGACTATAATACTTCAGGTATAGTATAAAAATATAGCGATCGCCACTATTTCCTGAATGAAGTTATGCGATTTCAAAGTTTTTACTCGATTTAACTAAGCCTCTTCCGTAGGTTAAGTTTCGTAGGGATTGAGTTAGGCATGATTCTTAAAGCATAACCATAATAAAATAAAAAAACCCACTGTCGCAAATGATTTTCACTCTTTTGCAAAATATCTCCTAATTTGACTGGACTATACGCAGTATAAAATTACTAATAATTATTAATATACATAATATTCATCACGTGAGATATTGATAGTGGGCAAACGTTTGGCTTACGTATGTATGCCACTTGCTGAAGACTTCTTATTTTTATAATTAAAGAAGATAGCATCACAATAACAATTAAAATTACTGTAATTAATGTGTTTCGTTGTTAATTAATTGGTAAAATTATAATATTATACACATACATTTATATGAAAAAAATACAATTTGCGTACTTATTCACATTTGTTAAAATTAATCATTGTTTTAAATATATCATGATAATGAATGTAAGAACTGCTAAAGATTCTGCTGTGCATTTTTTTTTTTCTAAACAGCACAAGTTTTTATTATTAAAATAGTTTTAAGAATTTAAACATCGTAAAGAGCAGGCAACACTGCGAGCTAATTCAAATTTACTTTTACTCACATAGCTTAGCGTGTTACTCGTACCAGCTATGAGAGGTAAAATTTTGCGAGTAAAAATTTGCTAAAGTATATGGATGCAGACAATGCACTTATAGAAGCTTGAGCGAGAGTGGAGAAGTCAATGACACCATTATGTTACGAGATCGTCCGGTTAACGGTTCGGTTAGTTTGTCTCGAAGTCGTATAGTTAAGATGATTCAGTCGAACGCGACGTCACGCTTGTCCTTAGATGGCGTCTTACTCAAGGGCAGCTGTTTAAGCACTGCATTAGGAGCTTAGCAGCCGTGCGATTCTCTAAGAGCAAGCATCGTTGCATCTTTGACAACATCCGTGAAACAAATTAAGAGATGAGAAGAAACGTTGGGAAAACAACCTTATGTACAAGGGAGATATCTCATACAGTATTTGACATCGGTGAGCTCGTCGACGAACGCAACGACGAATCATTACAGAATTGCACGGCAGGTTTTCAATCTTGAGCTAGTCTGGCGGGACATGCAAATATTATTTCCACTAACCTTACATAAATTATAGGTACTTCACTCGATCTCATATCAGTGAATTTTGGACACTTTTTTCACACATATTAAATTGTTTTTTACCAAACTTTTGAAAATGTATCGCTCTAGTTTATTTTGACCGTCGTGTGGAAAGCGCCACCTATCGACTATAATGTTATTAGCTACTAGCTGACACGCCAGCGGCTTCGCTCGCGTGGCCTGGAAGGATCCGGTTAATTACAGTTTTTTAAATATCCCACGGGAACTCTTTAATTTACCGGGATCAAAAGTATCCTATATGTTGACCAGGGATATAAGGACCACTATACAATATTTCATTTAAATCAGTTCAGTCGTTTTGGAGATTAGCCCGTACAAACAGACAGACGAACAGACACACAAACAAAAAAAAAAAAAAATTAGTTCGAATTCACTCCTTGCATCCCTGACTCGGTTTTCAGCATTTTTTTCATTGTATGAATAGAAAGAATAGATTTAAGGCCTTACTTATAAACGATGCTTAACATTAAATGACGTTATTTAGTAGTGCGCAAAGGGAAAATGTTCTACGAAATGACGTTATTTAAATTTAAGCAGCGTTTGTAAGTAAGGCTGATAGAAGATAATGCTGTCACAGGTACAATGCTCGTAAGTTTCAAACTTTGCTAGGCACCGCACTGCGATGTCTTCCTGAGTCGTAGTCTCTTTTTTTTTAATTAAAAGTAGTAGAGGAAAATCTTTTTTTTTGTGCGACTTTGCTGTCGTGGTAGGACTTTTGCAGTTTAGGGAAGCACCACCCACACCAATGGCCAATTATTCAACCGAGAAGCAGTAGTGTGCAAACATTACCTACTGTGTTTCAATGTGAAGGGCAATGTTTCCAGCGAGCAGCAATAGATTTGACATCTTATATCTCAAGGAACAGTTGTAGTGTCATATTTAAAAATTCAATAAGATAAGATTCTTCGACCAATGTGTGATAACAGTGATGACTTATGGCACTGAAACGTGGTCTCTTACTATGAGCCTCATAAGTAAGCTCAAAGTCGCACAACGAACTATGGAGAGGGCTATGCTCGGGGTTTCTCTACCTACATGATCGAATCAGAAATGAGGAGATCCGTAGAAGAACGAAAGTCACCGACATAGCCCAGAAGATTAGCCAGTTGAAGTGGCAGTGGGCAGGGCACATAGCACGCAGAACAGATGGGGCCGGAAGGATCTGGAGTGGAGACCACGGAACGGTAAGCGCAGCGTAGGTCGTCCACCGACACGGTGGACAGACGACCTGTTGAAAGGTCGCAGGATGACGTTGGATGCAGGCCGCTTCCAACCGGTCCTTTTGGAAAATTTTGGGGGAGGCCTATGTTTAGCAGTGGAGGTCTTACGGCTGAGATGATTTACAAATTCTGAATGGCACTATTATGAATACGGTTGTTATGCTTAACATCAGCCGAGAGATTCAACTCGCGCTGACTTACATAAAAATACAGAAATAAAGTTTGTAAACTTTTTACTATGGTAGTGCCATGCTGTAACCCCACAGCCCAATGGGCCGGCACGACCGGGGAAGTTCTACACCTCCACATAACACCGACGTGAAGTAACATAGCTTGCTATTGCGTTTCAGTCGGTTTGTGGGAGCTTTTCGAAGACCGATTCCCTCTCCCCCCGTTCCCCCTCTCTTTCCCCCTCCCCATCCTCCTCCACCCTCACCCCTTCTATCTCTTCCTTCCTATCTTCCTTCCTCAAAGGTCGGCAACGCATCCACGAGACCTCTGGTATTGCGGATGTCCGTGGGCGTCGGTACCACTTACCATCAGGTGAGCCGCCTGCTCGTTTGCCAACCTATACCATAAAAAAAACTATTTTCCAATAACTTTGTATGCTTCCAGAGCAAGATGTGGGCGTGTGACCCAGCCCTTACATCGGCAATCTTGCAGAGCTACCACGTCGCAGGTCCAGCATTCGTACAAGCACTGCAGAGCTTGTTTGCAGCACAATGTGCTATTGCTGGAGACCACTTGTGGCCTGCTGACGCCACAGAAAGTGTGCTTCAAGGTAAGAAATCTTCGACGTCATTACACGCTAGTTTTTAACCGACTTCCAAAATAAAGACGAGATTCTCAAATTGACGCGTATATAATTTATTTTTTTAAGTATGATCACGCATAACTTTTTACAAAGTAGTCCGATTTTTTGTTTGGTAGAGTATGCTTCCAAGGTTCTATTTAAATTTCATAAAATTTGGTTTGAGCTACAACCCAGTTACTGAAAAGTGTTTCGCCTATCTTCATAAATATCTTTATTGACGGTAAATGACAATCGATCCCGTAAGTAGCAAGGCTCACCTAAAAGGGTGAAAATTTTTTTTTACCAAAAAATGGAACCGACTTCAATTCAATTGAAATGATAATTCAAAAGTACCTATTATTACAATATTGTGCGCATGGTACCGACTTCCACAAATTATTTCTTGAATCTTCTAAAGTACCATCTCAGAATTTGTTAATGTATAAAAAAAATATCCAACACGCGAGCTCAGCACGGATTGGCAAATAATAGCGAATGCTAGTGTCAGACTGCCCAAACTCCTTCGACTCGACTGTTGTATTAAGACGAAGCAATTTGCTTGTTAAACAAACTAAACTAGCGAACTAAAATCTCTTATTAGTAAATTATGGTAGTTCATACTCTGTTCGTGATAAAGTCCAAATTCGTATAATACTTGCGAATGACGGTTCTTAAATTTACAATTTCTGATTAATCGCGTAAATTTGATCGTAATGTAACTTCGTGCTCTCAAAACTGGTATAAACTGATGTATAACTACCCCCAATTAAATTATGAATCCCCCTTAACATGTTAGCAAATAAATATTACTATAAAAATGAGGTGTCTGATTATGGTGTCAGAAGAGCTTGTTACTAAACTCATCTTCTGAAAGTTTAAGTACGGAAGTTATAACAAATCTTCTTCTCTCGGTGCCTCTTCAATCAATGAAGGTTGGCAATCAGCTTTCCGTACTTCTTTATCCTTGGCGAGGCGAAAAAGTTCAGCGGCACTCGCAATCCCTGTCCACTCCCTGATGTTTCGTAGCCATGATTTCTTCCTGCGACCAGCTCGTCTTTTTCCCGCAACTTTTCACATCATTATTAATTGAAAAGGCAATATCTCTCATGTCTAAGTGCATGGCCCAAATATGCTAACAAATAACAATATATGACAAATAACCATTTTTAAAATGTTTGTTTTATTTGTCTGTGTGTTTGTTTGTTCCGGCTAATCTCCAAAACGGCTGGGCCTATTTTGACGGGAACTTCACTGCCGATTGCCGATAACGAGTAACTTAGACCATTTATTTTAGAAAAATAATTAGGGATCGGCTAAAAAGTTTTGTTGAATTCTGCGCGGACTAAGTCGCGGGTAACGGCTATAGTACAGAAACAAGGAATAAGAATTAAAACAAGGAGGTAGGCATAAAATAAAACGTATACATTCTACGTTTGAATATATTACGTAGAGGCTGTACAAAATGGGAAGCGTCCTAGGAATTGAGGTCGCGCGTGTACTAATTTATTGTTTTAATGCTAGTAATTTAAAAGGCCCAATGAAACTGCTGCTAATTTACTGTTTCATACTTTTATCGAGTCGAAGTTCACACTTGACGATTGTCTGATGGTACTGATAAAGGCTGGGTTGGGCTGCCATATAAAAATATGAATGTTAGTTTTTTGTGGTAGTGCCCCGCTGTAACTCCACAGCCGAATGGGCCGGCCCGACCGAAGAAGAGACACGTACCACACTCCCACATAACACCGACGCGAAGTAACATAGCTTGCTATTGCGTTTCGTCGGTTTGTGGGAGGTTCCGGAGGCCCGATCCATCCCTTCCCTATTCTCCCTTTCCTTCCCCCTCCCCCTCCAACCTGCACCCCTTCTATCTCTTCCTTTCTCAAAAGTCGGCAACGCGTCCTCGAGACCGCTGGTATTGCAGATGTCCGTGGGCGACGGTATCACTTACCATCAGGTGAGCCGCTTGCTCGTTTGCCGCCAACCTATCCCATAAAAAAAGTTCACCGTAACACCACGACGGTTCTCTTTCTGTACAGACTCAAGCAATAACTTCTGTATTCAACACTGGACATGTCTTCTAATCAATAACCATTGCAAATAAGGTCCTTACCTTATTTGCGATGTCTCAAGATAACTCATCCAGTACTTTGTATCTTTTGCATAAATAGTAATGAAGTTCAAATAATTTGCAGTGTTTTCACGCTTGTAATGAATTTGTAGTTGTGAAGAGAACAAAAGGAATGAAAAACTTGTAATTTAGAACTCAGATACTGGGTATCTGAGTTTTTTTATTTGTATTTTATTAATGTGTATAAGTAATTAATATACAGTGTCGAATCATTGTAGATTCTAGACTTCCAGGTTATAGGGTAACGCATTACTTTAGTTCACATAACTTCCCGCAGTATAATTACAGCATAGGTACCTACGATTGCAAATATATGCAAGTTATTTTAATTATTTCCTACGTTCACAAAGTATAATGTAAATAATAGTAGAGTTAATAAGTACATATATTGTTATACTGATAAAGGTAGCAAGACGAAGTTGTATGCAGGCCGGTTCTAACCGGTCCTTTCGGAAATATATGATCATGATGATGATAATTAATAAATAATAGATAACCGCACTACTGTAGACTACGAGAATTGTTTAATTCGAAAATATAAACTAGCTACTGTCCTTCACTTTGTTTGCGTGAAATAAAAATAAGAAGAATAAGAATATCGCGATCCTTCGGGAACTGCACGTTGTACCGGTATTATGTAATACAATATGGAACAACATCCACACCAAAATTTTTCAGGTGCCAAACTAGACAGAACATGTACTATGGTAACCTGCAGTGCAAGTACCGTAATAGTCGTTAAATTTGTCTAATCGCTAAGATTGAAAAATATCGTAACGCCCCTAGCAAGTATGGAAGTCATATCGACGACTTATACGATCGTCAAATTGTCGACAGTATATCGATTATTACGAATTGTTTGCATTGCACAATGCGTCCTTCTATCATTTGCAGATTTCTATGAGCATTTCGCTCTTCTACGATCAAAAGAAGGGCGAAGTCTATATTTATTGAATACTAGCTGCGCCCCACGGTTACACCCGCATGGTGATGGATAATGATGATGTTGATGAAAACGATCCTATAGGATCATTAACACATATATGTGTTAATTCAGCGGCCCATCTACCTCCATGCCAAATTTCATCAAAATTGGGCCAGTCGTTTCAGCGTAAGAGAATAACAAACATCCATTCATCCATAAATACAAACTTTTTCATTTATAATATTGGTAAGATTAAACGCAAGTAAACAATATCCCCATTCCCGTCGCCTGTCGATTAGCTATAACGAGGTCATTTTTAAAGCTTATCGAATCGTAAAAGCTTATCGAATTTGTGTACCGATCGCTTAATTTTGTTACTTACTTGCAATGATCGACACAAGATCGATATCGCCAGTTTTTTCATCGATTATCGTTTTTTCGAAGTACTTGCACTGCTGATGACTTATAAACATATACACACACAGCTGTACATACGTGTGTTATGTACATATACAGTAAAGGTCAAATCGACTTGTGCAAACAGACATGTGCATGCACACAAATGTTTGACTTGTCCGGGAATCGAACTCGGGACTAGCGGGTCAGAAGGCATGGTTCCTAACAACTACGCCAATCCCGAAAATAAGCTATCTCTGTTATTAGATATATAACATTATATTATTATGCAATAACTATATCCCACTCCAAATCACTATCAACATACGTGAAATTTTTTGATTACTTGATTTGGTAATTAATTAAATAAAGTATAATACCTATTGATTTCTTTATGCCTTATCAATAAATATATTTTTATGCTAAAACAACTAAAATAAACAAAACCAGATGTCTGCCTAAGGCATTGCCTCCTATTAATACCATCATCACTTAGTTTTGATCTTGATATCTCCATAATTCTTAATCTTCACATGATAACAGTATAACGATAATAAACTATTATTTAATGTTTCAGATCCAAACTATGATTTCATAGTGGTAGGGGCTGGGTCAGCCGGCTCGGTAGTCGCTAATCGTCTAAGTGAAATACCCGATTGGAAAGTACTCCTCGTGGAAGCCGGTGGAAATCCCACTTTAGCAACGGAGGTGAGAAGGTTCAATTTTGCACGAAATGTGGTATTTAATATAAATTTCTCGCTTAGCGTTTCGTGCGTTCAGTGCCTAGATAGTCAAACAGTTTAGTCATGTTTACTGTTGTACTTTTCAGATACCGCAACTCTTCTATAGTAATATTAACAAAGAGGAAGATTGGGGATATAAAACTCAACCACAGGAAGGAGCCTGCAGAAGCTATAAAACAAAGGGCTGCGCATGGCCCCGCGGAAAAACTCTTGGAGGATCCAGCAGTATCAACGCAATGTTCTATGTCAGAGGCAACAAAGCAGACTATGACGAATGGGAGGCGAAAGGGAACGCAGGATGGGGCTACGAATCAGTATTAGAATACTTCAAAAAAAGCGAAACTATAATGGCACCAGAAACGGAAGAGATAAAGAAGTATCACGGAGAAAGCGGATACCTTAATGTTGCAAATGACAACAACACGCACGAATTCGAAAATTTAATCATTAAGGCGGCTATGGAACTAGGTATCGAAAAATCTGCTGATATCAACGGAGCAAGCCAAATGGGTATTGTTAAAGGGTCAACTACTATTAAGGATGGCATAAGACAAAGTACAGCTAGAGCATTTTTAAATCCCATAAAAGATAGACACAATCTGCACGTAATGAAAAACGCATTTGCCACGAAAATATTGTTTAAACCGGGTACTAGCACTGTTAGTGGCATTTTATTGAACAAAGACGGTGAAGAAATCACTGTTAACATTAGAAAAGAGTTGATATTGTCTGCAGGCGCTATAAATTCACCGCAGTTATTGATGTTGTCTGGGATAGGACCTCGATATCATTTAGAAGATTTGGGTATTAAAGTAAAAGCCGATTTACCAGTTGGAGAAAATTTGAAAGATCACGTATTTCATCCAGTGTTTTATACATTACCTGGCGATCAAAGCATTACTTCTTTACCTTATATCACAGAGAGTTTTGTTCAAAGCATTCTGCAACGTGAAGGACCTTTCGCTGACATTAGCCCACACAGAGTTATTTCGTTCGTTAACACTACAGACTCTAACGCAAAGACTCCCGACTTTCAGTATCACTATGTCGTTTTTCCACCCAGTATTTTTAATTTATTAGATGTGTTAGGTAAACATGACTTTAACGAAGAAGTCCAGACGAAGTTCCGAGACATAAATAGGAATCAATTTACGATGTTTGTTTTTAATACTTTATTGCAACCAAAGTCAAACGGTAAAATTATTTTAAAAAGTAACGATCCTTATGAGCATCCGTTAATTTATGCCAATTATTTCGACCATCCTGATGATATAAAAACTATAATCAAAGGTATGAGATTACACTCATTGAAATTGGGCGAAACAAATACATTTAAAGAAATTGGTTTTAAACATGAATGGCTTGATGTTGATGCTTGCAAAATGTATGAAAAGGAGAGTGATGAGTATTTGGAATGCATAGTCAGAGAGCTTACTTTTTCTCTATACCATCCTACAAGCACAGTAAAAATGGGACCTAACAATGACCCTACAGCTGTTGTTGATCCGGAACTAAGAGTTCGTAATGTTAAAGGTATTAGAGTAATAGATTCCAGTATTATGCCTTCTATTGTAAGAGGCAACACTAACGCACCAACAATAATGATCGGTGAAAAAGGTGCTGATATGGTTAAGAATTATTGGTTAAGCCAACATACTGAATTATAAGTTGTAAAGAATACCTACTTATCGTTTTATGTTCCGTTTACAAAACTAAACAATTGTAAGTGATAACCAAAATGTAGATTTTATTCAGTAAGTGGTTAACATTAAAAAGTTTTGAAAGAGTACAATAGTAATTTTCTTCCAGTGTGTACGTACACAGATATGCATCTTCAAGGTAACAATATAATTGTGTTGAATAGAAACTTGATCCTGAATATATGAATGTAATAGTAGAGGCGGCAGTAAAACCTGTACCTACTGAAAAGAATTACCTACCTTGCAGTCAGTCTTAGAACAGGCAAGTGTTCAACAGGTTAGTCCTAAGTACCGTGAGATTTTATATAATTACAATAAAATTAGTGTCTTCTGGTGGATGTGAAAAATTATCAAATCATTTAATTTTTAAAAAAGCTTGAATCACATGAATAGAACAAATTACGAAACTATCTTTTACCAGTTTTTCGATAACTTATAATACAGATTTAATACAAAACGCGTCGTAATAGTGGCTAACCCAATTTAATTATTTTGATACTTTTGATAAAATTTTATTAATATTCTCTATAAGTAAGAACTTCTGTGTGCTATAATAAATAGAACAAACATCATTCTAAAATATGCATAAGTCATATTTTTATACAGTGTTCCATTTCCATTTCCATTTAAAAAAATATACAGTCATAGATTTAAACATAATTGAAGTTGTATAGAACTATTGTAAGTAAAATCCTTGTTTTTACAATCGTAGTTTTTTTTATACGGTGTAATAAGTGAAGATAAGTGCAAGTCATATTATGCATCACACCTGCCCTAGACGGATGCAGTGAAATACTTTTAAAATTATTTTATTCTCGGCATTGCTCAGCAGCCTTTGTCCCAAGTCCACGTTAGGATGTTGAATCTCATTTGTGCTGTAATTTTACATGCTAAAGAGCTCTTCAAACAACTTTGGGGCACAATATCTGACACAGCGTTGATATTAACCAAGAAGTTTATGACTCACGACGCTTTCAGCGAGTGACCTTTAATTTTTAATTTTATATTATAAATATTTTTTATATATATTTAAATATGTGGTATTTAATATACCTCTCGTCTGCCTAGGCGTAGGTAGATTTACGAAATTCATTTTAGTTCATTTGTTTTTTTTTTTATGTTTGTTTTTATGATGTCTGGTTTTTCTGCAAACGAAAGATTAAACAAGATTTTTTTAAGTGTCAATTATGATATTTTTGGTTCTATGGCACGTGTAGTGATCAGTGTTTACACTCTATTAGATCATCAACTAAGTAAACAGTAACAGTAAGGCAATTGAAATTAACTTTAAATCTTACACTTTAAACGATTCAATCGCATAATTTGATATTATTTTTCTACCGATTTCCAAAAAAGAAGGAGGTTTCATCAAGTTAAGGAACTACTCACTCGACTCAATTCGACTGTTTTTTTTAATGTTTGTTCCCTCATAACTTTCGATAGGGTGAACCGAGTCTCAAAATTATTTTTGTTTGAAAGCTGGTGCTTCCCGTGTGGTCCCATTTAAATTTCATCAAATTCGGTCCAATAGTTTTTGAGTTACACTCCAATAACTGAATAGAATGGAAGTCGGTATTACATTTTTCAAATTGTACTTGTATCCCGACGACGTTTCGAACACTTTTCAGTGTACATGGTCACGGGTAGATTTTATAAATTAAAGTTGTTTTGTTTTTCAATGTATAAGAATCTCGAAAGCCTAAATAAATAAGACAAGTTAAATATAGTAAACCCGCAATGTTGTCTCTATTATCATATACCATACGATATAGCTAACTATCAATGTGTGCTCACTCACTACTTATCTATAAAGTAGTTTACATGAATCAATTAGCTTAATATAGAGTGTAAATATAGACAACTGCTGTGTTTGTTTTGTGATGACGCCTGATGATAATGTACATTTGCATTATTAATGTTGAGAGCATTGAGTAAGTACAGGACGTAATAATATTCAGTAATCTGTGGTACAGGGACGTAGATAAAGTTACATAGAAATAACCAAACAGTAGGCGTTCTGACCGCGTCGGTCAACTGTGGGTATATCTATGTAACGTAATACAAACACAACGAACGCAAAACTGGCCGCGTGAACGCGTAGACCGCGCTGTCTGTTCAGCAGGCCTAGACAAAATTCAAACAGGTGTGATTCCGCAAACACTACAGACAAAAATGTGTCTACGAACAGCGCGACGTCACTTTTCCACAGGTAATGTCAACACCATACATTTTGAAGTTGTCGTTTGGCGTTAACGACAACAGAAACATCATTTGTCTAGGCCCCCAGACCCTGAAAAGGGGGTGCTTATCATGATGTTCCATTTAAATTTGATCAAGATCAGGCCAGTACTTTTTTTGGATAATATTTTATCCACCACTGTAGAGGTCGGTTGGGTGGATAGGTAGGTAGAAGTAAGTGTGTAGGTATCCACGTTGAAGCGCCTCTACCAATACGGAAGTACTTCCCACTGAGCCAGGTGTTGTTGGCCCAGGGACAGCTGTCCGCTAGTTCATCGTTGGAGGTTGTATATAGGTTGATGTGCTATGTGTTCTACTCAAGGAAAGATCAAGGAAAGCTGAGCTCTCCTTGTGAAATTGTGTTGGATTAACACCATGATAACTAGTGCAGGTCACTTCCCAGTTGCACAGACCACCCAGGAAGCACCAACAGTGTGCTAGCCTTAAGAGCTAATCACAATTCTTTGTCTAATGATACCACCTTCAAGTGCATCATTACTTATTGGTCCAATACTAGGGTAGGCAAAACTATCATTTATAAAAATAACGCACTTTATTCCTACTCGTAATATGAAAGGTGTCCTTAATTGTCGATTATAAAGGAGACCTGCGGGCGCTTAAATACATATTCTTTAATGGTAGACACGCCAGCGGCTTCGCTCGCTTGGTCTTGGTTTAGTGGCAAGAGAGTAATTCTTTAAATTTCAATAACTTTTTTATTTATGAACCGATTGACAAACAAACACTAAATGTTCAGTGAAGCTTACCACAATATATTAGTAAAAAACCACATCTTAATCGTATAAGCCGTTTCTGAGATTAGAGTGCACAGACAAACAGACAAAAATTCTAACCATCATTTTTTTTCCATTCTTTTTTCTATACTAATACTCGTATTATAAAGAGGAAAGATTTGTATGTAAGTATGTTTGTAACGAATTGGCTCAAAAAGTACAAAGATTCTTTCACCGTTGGAAAGCTACATTCACCCTGAGTAACATAGGCTATATAAGATTCATCATCATTATTATCATCCATCACCGCGCGGGTGAAACCGCGGAGAGCAGCTAGTCGTTTATAAAAGTCCCAATAATATTTTTTCTCATATATCTTCCGCGTACAGACAGCGATCCGTTACATTTTTATTATATGTATAGAATACTGCTAGATCAGACCAGGCTTATAACAATAACAACAATAACAGAATCGAAACATGGAAAACCTTGAAGCAGCTGTATCAGCTTCATGTCCATTGGCGTTTACCGGAGCAAGTGGACCCCTGTTTGCTAAAGCCGTCACAGCATTGGTTGCTGCACATTGTGGAATATTCGATGACTACCGATGGCCCGAAGACGAAGCTGACAAGATATTTATGGACACCAAAGGTAGCTATTGCTCGTATTTTGTTTAAACATCAACAACAAGCTGATCTAACTCGTTTAGAAGACTATTGTCGTAAAAACAAACTGCAACTAAATCCCTCTAAATGCTCTGCTGTTACCTTCACTCGAAAGCATAATATCGTTTATACAAGCTGTACCTTACTAGGCCAAGCTTTATTAAAAAGTGATAGTATGCGGGATCTTGGAGTGTACCATGACTCAAAATTATTATTTGACATTCATGTTGATAAAATAATTAGTAAGGCTTCAAAATCACTGAGATTTATCATGCGTCTTTCTAAGAGCTTTACTGAATACAAAACCATCAAAATACTTTATTGTACTTTTGTTAGGAGTAACCTTGAGTACGCATCCCAAATTTGAAATCCGTGCTTTAAATACATTGACCGCATTGAAGGTATTCAAAAACGGTTCTTGAGATACGAGTACCTATGTTTTAAACTTAAGTTATCCTATACTTCTACTCAATACATTGGACCTCTGTAAAAAATTCCACTTTTTACCACTTGAAAATAGATGTGCTATTGCTGATTATTTATATATTTAAAAAAATATTTCTAATGACATCGATTGCCCATATTTACTTAGCAAACTTTAATATTCCACGTAAACTCCATAGGTTTAATCATACACTTAAGGTTCCTTTTGTCGCCACCAACTATAGACAAAATTCATTTATTGTGCGAGCGAGTAAAACTTTTAATCCATTCCTAAACTAATGGAAATTGATCCATTCGTTATAAGTATTCCGAGGGCAAGGCGGTGCTTAACCGTTAACTTCTTTAGTACTTAGGTAGGTTTCATTTAATGTAATATTTTTAATAATCTTAAAATAGTGTTAACTATTTGTTGGTTTTGTAATAACTTGGTTAGTTATTCAGTGTTCGCATAATTATAAATTTATTAAGTCTATATCTGTGAAAACCTATAATTGGCTTTCCGTTTCATTTCTAGTTGTTAAAGAAATTTGTGTAGCTGTTGGTTTTCCAAGTATAAATAAATAAATAAATGTATAGTGATGTTTACTTACCACCCCTAGCACGCGGCGGAGAATAATAGTCTTTCCACCGTTTATATCCATCTGTCAGTGGAAATAATTGTCTTCTCCACCTTACAGAGCATGGCAGCCGGGGAATGAGATAAAATGTTTCCTTTTGACGTATCTCGTAGACAGTATGTCCCGCTACTCCCGCTGTAGAGCACGGACTCGTCAAAAGGTGGATATAATTATCTCCAATTGACATAACGCGGAGAAAGGTTATCACCTTCTTTGAAGGTGGTGGATAAAAGTTTATTTTCATCCAATAATGTCTCGCGCATATTAAAATAACATTTTGTAGCGGAAAATGGAAACAATGGAAAGAAAATTACAACGAAGGTATATCCGAGATGTCACAACCCTGCGATTACCCATATAATTAATTCAGGCACATATTCGTATTTCGGGTCAATAAAGAAATGACATTGTAATGCATAGCAGCCTCGAAACCATACGAATGGTTTGCCGGTGCATATCAAGGTTTTTATTGTATTACTGTCCTATCTACATTCTGTGAAATACCTAAGTTAAATAATTATTAATTGTTTTTACTATAAAATAAGTCCCCACTTCCATACGCATAATGAGTCTTAGATATATAGATACTACATTTCTAAAGTAAGCAATTACTATACGAACGAAGGTGGTTTCAATATTGCGCGTATTTTACTTCTTTACATATTTTTTTCTAATTTTATTTGGAGCGCGGCCGTATGATCGTCAGCGCGCGCGGTTTATACTTCCGTCATGTCCTTGCGTTGGTACAATGTTAGAGATTTATTTCTTTGGTGATTAGAACATTTACTTACAATATCCACATTCCCAATTCAAATCACTTTGAGTCCCTAGGGATTACAAAGCTATATTATTTCCCGTTTACGAGAAACGAACTAGCCCTTTTCTATTAGATGTGATAAAAACTTTAAATCCAACTCTTGCTTGCTTTTCAAAATAGGACATTTTTTTCGTGTAATCAAAAAGGTTATAGCAAAAGTGTTTCTTTACAGCTAATATAACATTTGACTTCATAATAGTAGGAGCTGGAACAGCTGGTTCCATTCTTGCCAGCCGCTTAGCCAGCTACTTCCCTTCTAGATCTGTTCTCCTGATAGAAGCAGGTGGCGACCCTGGACTTGATAGTGAGGTATCCTTTATTTTTATAATAGTTATTTTTAAATAAGTAACGAGACGAGTATGGCATTCAGCTGATAAGCGTTTCACCTGCCCCTAACAATTGCAATGCTATCCAGACAAATATGCTAGAAAAATCTGCTCTCCTCAACCCGACTGTTTTATACCATTCGCACAGTAATTTCACTTGAGAAGTACCTACTTAAACCTTTAAAGCTTTTACACTATAGCTTTGAGAAAGAATATCAAGCTCTGCGGAATAGATACCCTCTTACGAACATGGGTCCCTAGTAGCTTAATGATTTCTTGTAGGTGATGAATGGTGACCCCTTAAAAATATATATGTGTGTTATATAATCATTAAAATATTATATAAGTATAATATATAATATATCTAATATGCGAGGTAAGAAAAAATTCGATGTAAAAAACCAACTTATAAATATGCATATACGAACCCCTATTTTTCTATAATAGCAACAACGTCTTCAGCAATTTGGAGGAATGAAGTGCAAAGGCGATAATAGAAAACACGACATTTTTCATTTTAGACTAATACTAATTTAAACTAATAACATTAATATTACAAATGCGAATTTTGGTATGTTTGTTCGGATGTAAGGATGGATGTATGTTTTCTTAGTTATAAAAACTAACGTGGTTTTCACTCATTTTTACTTAGAAATACGGGATTACTCACGTAATATTTATCGGATAGGTCCGACTATAGTTTCGATCAGATTCGGTGGTCTTTTTCAAGGAGTGTGAGACATCGTCGACGCGGGCGCCCCGAAAACTCTTTGAAAAAGACCACCAAAAGTGGTCGCAACTATACAATGACCTATCCGATAAGTATTACGTGAGTAGTCCCGTATTTCTAAGTAAAAACGGATGTTTGTTTGTTACTTTTCACACTAAAGGTACTGAACCGCTTTATCTAAAACATTTACATATATAGATATTGCCATGGATTAAGGCACAGGCTACTGTTAATCCCGGAAAAAATATCCTTTGGGATGGTAATATTCGACGCAGGCGGAGCCGCGTACGACAGCTAGTTATCTTAGCACTTTATGTATATACATAAAGTGAGTAGACGAGCAAGACGTGCACCTGATGGTAAGCACTAAAAGCCTGTTGATCATAGTAGTTTGGATGGCAGCACTGCGCATATTACCTATATGTCCCATTACAATCTCATCAAATAATCTCACAAAGTTTTTTTGCAAATTCTGTATATAAAAATTTTACATGGAAATAAAAAGAGTACATACCGCCTCTATGACTATTTGTCGCAAATAATTAAAAAAAATTTATCTATACTGATAACCTTTATTTCTCACTAGCCCGCGATCCACAACAACCCCATTCGCCTAGTTAGTAGTGCTCTACTTTCGAAGCACAGAGCTCCAGGTTCAATCCATGACCGGGGCTAATATTTATATGATAAAATAAATGTTTGTTCTCGGGTATTAGAGTTTGTGATGTGTTAATGTGTGTGATCATGACTCCCGTGACGCAGAATCCCTTAATACGAGGGTAAGTGTGTACATTATTAATATAATTCTAAATTTTCAGATTCCAGCATTCCTATTCCTGAACAATCACAAGACTATCAACTGGCTCTACAAAACGTATCCTGATGATAAAAGCTGCTTGGGTTTCAACGACAACAGTTGCACTTGGAGTAAGGGTAAAGCCATGGGGGGTTCAAGCTCCATAAACGCAATGCTTTATATCAGAGGTCATCCGAATGATTACAAAACATGGAGTGAAGGTGGAAACAAAGGATGGAGCTATAAAGAATTAAAACCATACTTTGACAAGTTAGAAAATAAGCTAGAGTTACATGATTGGGACAATAATAGTATGTTAAATCCCTGGTATGACATTATCAAAGCAGCATGGAAGGACCAAGGCATTAATTATTATCCTAATGATAGTAATGAAGCTCTAACAGGCACTAGATTTACTAAATTACTAACACGAGACGGAAAACGACTAAATACCGCTAAGATATATCTAAGTGAGAAGGCAAATTTACATGTACTTAAAATGACTACGGTACATAAAATAATTATCGATTCAACGACTAATAGCGCAAGTGGTGTCGAAATACAGCATGCAAATGGTAAACATATGATAATGAAAGCCAATAAAGAGGTAATTTTATCAGCTGGGTCTGTTGCCACCCCACAAATATTAATGTTATCTGGAATTGGGCCTAGTATGCACTTAGCAGAAAACAACATAAAAAGTATAGTAGATCTACCAGTAGGACAAAATTTGCAAGATCATATTTTATTGCCGCTATTTTTGAAAACAAAGTTTCATACACTTCTAACACCTAAAGAACTTAACTCTTTTCTTTTACAATACATGATGAGCAAAAAAGGTATATTTTCTCATATTGGCATTACGGATTTCATGGGGTTTATTGAAACTGAAAATACGAAATACCCTAGCATTCAATTTCTTCACACACATGCTATTAAAAACGACAAATTTATGCTCGAACCGTTTCTAAAAGGGATAGGATATAAGCATGATATCATAAAACTAATTGAAGAATTAAACAAAGAAAGTGATCTGTTAGGCATTTATCCTACTTTACTACATCCTAAATCTAGAGGAGAGATTCTGTTAGGAAATTCTGATCCAAAATCCAAACCAGTAATAAAAGCAAACTATTTTGAAGATCAGCATGATTTAGATACTCTGATAAAAGGTGTGAAGTTTATAAGAAAACTGACTGAGACTGATAGCTTCAAAGCTCTTGACATAAAACTAGCAATCTTAAAAATTCCAGGATGCTCAATATTTACATCAGATTCTAAAGAATACTGGGAATGCTATATAAGACACATGGCTACTACATTATACCATCCTGTAGGTACAGCTAAAATGGGATCAAAAAATAATGATTCAGTGGTAAATGCAGATTTACTCGTCCACGGAATGAAAAATCTTAGGGTTGTTGATGCCAGCGTTATGCCGACAATAACAGGTGGTAACACCGTGGCTCCAACTATGGTCATCGCCGAAAAAGCAGCAGATATCATTAAACTAAAATATGAACATAAATCGAATGACGATCTTTAGGGGTTTTAACGTTTTAATATATAAAATGAGAAGGTAACCGGCCCGGTAAAGCAAGGTAGGTAATAAAATATTTGAATTAAATTTACTTCACACTTTTTTTCCCAGCACTCACGCACAATAGATAATTAATAATGATAGATTAGATAGATAATTTAGCCAAAGAAATATGTTGTGAGAGTAAATATTATATTATATTTTTAGCCTTATGTAGGTATACTTATTATTACTTAGTTGATATTACGCATATAATAAATAGCAATAGTAAAATATGTTTTTGCATATTTGTTTTTTTTTCAAAAGGCATAATGCGAGTGTCTAAATTATAAATCATAGTTTAAAGCAGATAGTAATTATTATTAGTACTGTGTCGTATTAAAGCCAAAGTTGGCATTTATTATAACAAAATTGTAAGTATTTTGTGGTTTTTTTCCATTCCCTCTTAGACCTTAATATAAGAGAAGTTATATTTCCACCGTACTCTACTTATTGCCATCGAAGAAGTAAGTAGTTAGAAGAAGAAGTAAAGAAGTTTCATAAAGCGTTTGATTTCTAAGGAAGCTCTTGTTATTATTTTATTGAGTTGAAAGTTCCTCTACTAGATGTTATATTTTTTCTTTTTCCTAGCATAGCTTAGAACGAATTATTTAGGTATTGTAGGCTACGAATTGTAGGCATATAAAAGGGCCTTGGATAAATCAAAAATACATCTGTAAACATTCAACAATCAAAAATTTTGACCAGAAACATTCATGGATAAATAAAGTCGTTAAGGTAGAGAAATTAAAAGAGTAAAATTTAAGGAAAATTCTAAAGAAATATGCATTACGGCTATTGCAAGTTATCGGCTATTACGCAAACTTATAAAGCGTATTTTCCAAACAGTCGCACACCCACCACGCATGTCTAACCCTCTATCAAAAACACCAGAATCTGTAAGGTGGTAAGGTGTTTGAAGGTATTATTTTTAAGGCTCCGTACCTCAAAAGGAAAAAGGAACCCTTATAGGATCACTTTGTTCTCCGTCAGTCTGTCCGTCAAGACCCTTTTTCTCAGGAACGCATGAAGGTATCAACTTAAAATTTATATCAACTCTAGTACTACTGTAAATACGCGGGTTTGCGGTATGTTACAAGTTAGATTTTTTTGCGCTAGTAAACTTGTAAGTCAACGCGATCAAAAGATATGACATATTTTGCGTTTATACCAAGGTATCAAAACTTTTAAGGTACTTCCCGTTTGATCTACAATCGAAAAATTTGCCAAGAATTGTTTGTTAAATTTCTCAATTAATAATACAATTCATGGGACAGCATTGATAACAAGTACAATTTGAAACATCGGTCGGTATTAAAATACCGACTTGCATTCTATTCAGTTTTTGGAGTGTAACTAAAAAAAACTACTGGACCGAATTTGATGAAATGGGACCACACGCGAAGCACCAGCTTTCAAACACAAAAAGAATTTTGAGAATCGGTTGACCGTATCGAAAGTTATGAGGTAACAAACATTAAAAAAAACAGTCGATTGAGTACCTCCTCTTTTTGGAATTCGGTAGAAAACACTTTAAAATTGAACATAATATGAACTTTATACACAAGCTTCAAAGTTCAAATCAGTGTTGAAAATTGACGATATTAGGGACACCTGGACGATAACTACAACAAATCGGTCGCGTACCCGTACAAACAGCTGTATTTTATTTCTTTGATTATTTAACCACTTTATAAATTTTTGTCATTATAGTAAAAATGTATAGGTATCAAAAGAGTAATAAATTATGAACCTCTTCAAATATTTTTATAGGGATATAAAAAAAACTATAACGTGACGTGACAGAGCTGTAAACACAGCAAGGTTCAGAATCTGACGAGTATTGGTACGTTTACCTTAACTTGAAGCGTAAGGTGACGATGACGCGAGTTCCATGATTTTTGTTCACCCAGAAAGTGCTCATCGCGCCTAAAGAAGTTTTCACATCAATCTTTAGTAATTCAAATTCATTCTTTAGTAATTCAAATTCATTCTTTAGTAATTCAAATTCATTCTTTAGTAATTTATAAAACAAAAGCACGAAGAAACTTATTATTTGCGGTTGGTGCAATAATCGTTCTTAGGGATACAACGATAAGTTAATGTAAGTTTGTTCTTCTAACTAAAAAGTTAACACTACAATAATGTTAGATGCTTTCTTATGTCCGAAAGGCTCGGTACGCGAGTTCAGCTCGCATTTGGCTGGGAAGTTTTTTTATTTACATGCGATATACAATTATTTCATTTAATCATTGGCTAGGTTTGTAGAGTGTTAAAATCTCGTTACATATATATTAATCCTTTATATACCGTGATAATTAAAACAAAGGATTTATGAATGAAACGCACGTAAATTTACGTCAATGGTACTCAAAGGATTAATCAAGTTTGCCATGTCAAATTAATACGTTTAAACTATCATGGTCACAAACATAAGAAATGTTCACATTATTTACGGCATTCAGTTACCACGTAGTTATTACTTTTTCTTTTTGAGGTACGCAACCCTAAAAATTATATAAGGTTTGTGTTTTCCGCTACAAACGAGAGCATAGGCCTTGGCGCGCGCAGTGCGAACACCCAGTAAGACAGTTACACCTAATTTTTACACAACAAAGCTACTCGTACACCCAAGGCTTGGCTCCCAAGCAAGAACGTGTTACATAAGCACCTTGTAGTTGTATTGTAACCACTTGTGCTGGCCTTGGAGACGCTACGGTGAGCTGACCCCACTGACGAAATATGTCCAATTTTGCATGCCTGAGATAGTGTGGTGTGACTTATGAATGTTTATTTAATATAAGGTAGTAAGTAGCTACGGCCCGCGGATTTAGCCGTGGTGATGGTTGATGATGATGATAATAACGAATACCATATTTCCTTCCGATCCGTTCAGCTGTAAGGCGCGAAAGCGAAACAAACAAACTCACTTTATATTATCAATTTAACACACATGGGCATAATAAAATTATAACCTAGTGCATAATGGAATTACCTCTACAAAGTTACATCAGTACCTTACTGCAAGTTGTTATAGGCGAGTAAACAGAGCATTTTAAATTTAACCGGATAATACAGTTAGTTGTTTAGTAACAAGGAGGTTTTTTGACGCTAACAACTCATATACATTTTTGGAATAAACGTACGTCCTTAATTAACTCAAACACCCATTTATGCATAATAATAATCATTTATTTCATAAGTTTTAGGTACAAAACTTCATATTATGCATAATGTCCAGCCAAAACTTGTCTTAGCAAGCATATAAAATTTAATTTAATACATTTATAATCACTTTCAACAATAAGATAATCATAAAGACTTTACTGTCATTTAGTATAATGTGAATGTAATAAGTAATTAAGGTACTTACTAATTAGAAAAGTCAAAATATGCGATACATTTTACAAAAGTTATAAAATATTAAATATCAATAAATTTAAAACGAAATAAATATAATTCAAAACAATATGTAAACATTTTAGCAATTGCAGTTGAAAATTAATTAAATAAGTAAACGACAAAGTAGATAGATTAGTCTATATCACATATTGTATTGGAAAAAAATCTGTATGCTTTAATAGTAGTTTATGCAAATGTCATATAATAGAGGGTATTAAAATATGAGTGTAGTTTTTTGAAACGAGCCGCAGGCGAGTTTTAAATTAAGATTACACGAGTGTTTTAATACCTAATTATATGCAGTTGCATACACTACTTTATTTAATCTCATGACATATTTTTTGCTACTAAAGTTTTATCCAACAAAATATTACTCAAATTCGTATGTACGAAATAGCGCCAAAATGGAAAAAGTCTTCTTCTTCTTCTTGTTTGTATGGCTTGTGCGGCGTAACCACAATTTTGCCAATATCAGTGGAAAAAGTCTGTTATTGGTCTATTGGCTCGGAACCAGCGCGTTGCGCGCGCAGCACGCTCACCACAGATAATGTGTACTTAAATTGAATTGAAACCTCCTTGGTCGGGACACATTGTACTTTAATAATTAAAAAATTGTTTTAAAGCATTGTTTGCTTTAATTTAATTTTTTAATTTTCTTAAAGATGTATGTAAATAAAATATGCCAATAAAAGTCTGTATTTCATTTCATAATTAGAATATTACCGAATGAAATTATATAAAACATTTTTCAGAAAGCCAACGGTTTAAACTCCTCTTAAATATGAAGTACTCTTTCAAAATGTCAAGAATTTTATTGAATATTTTAATACACATTATAAACAATTATTGGATGTCAACATCAGTCTTGTATGTGATCGATATAATTTCTTCTTGTTGATTAGTTCTAGTATTGACATTTTGAAAAAGATTTCTATGCGTATGAACAAATATGCAGGTAACCATAACATATAAGCTAGCGACTGTTAGAATATTATATTGTCGAAAATATGGTCTGCACGAGCCGATTTATTTGTTGAAGGCCAAAAATGGCCCACTAATATATCTTTTTTGTTGAACAAATACCCTGTCTAACCATTAGACAGAGTATTTGTTCAACTAGTTTGTTAAACTGTAACGCAACAGATCTACCCCTATATTTAAATTCCGTAAGTACCTTAAGATAGAATTCACGTATCCGTAATAGGCAGTGATAGCCGCCTCCTTGGACACAACTTGAGCTATTTTGCGGAGAGGGTAAACAAAGCTATTTCGTTTTGTGGATATATTTGAAATGTGATGCTTCCAAGAGCAATTTCTATCAATGGTTAAGCCTAGGAATTTGAAATCCGTCGTCTGCCCAATAGCCTTGCACATTGTATATAATACTGAGTTGTGATGGCTTGCCTTGTGCGGTAGGGAATTGCATAAGTATAGTTTTTTCAATGTTTACTTGAAGATTATTTGAAGATAACCACGCAAAAGCTTCGTTAAGAGCCTTCTTAATGTGCATTTCATATGACACATCACCTCTACCTTCTGCTACTATTCTGGTGTCATCAACAAACAATATAGTTATATATAGTTTTATATTTAATTGCATTCGGGAGGTCATTGATATAACGTATAAACAATAGAGGGCCCAGAACCTTATCCCGTGACCATTTTGTAAAGAATTTGAAATGTAGGTTTCTACGGTTTTGGTATTGTCCTTATATTTCAAAATTTCTACACACTGTGTCCTATTGCTTAAGTACGTAATAAATTAATGTGGCAGGTCTGTAGTTATACAACTAAAACTTTCCCCTTTCTTAAAAGCGGCTTAATAATTGAATTTTTTTGACAATCAGGAAAAACTCCTTGTTCTATATCACATAAGCAAGAGGAACAATTATGTTTGAATTTTTTTTTAATTAAGTTAAGTTAAGTGTGTGTTATTAAATTAAGCGTTGAAAAAACGTCGTACGAAACTAATCATCATCATCATCATCTCAGCCGTAGGACGTCCACTGCTGAACATAGGCCTCCCACATGATTTTCCAAAAGGACCGGTTGGAAGCGGCCTGCATCCAACGTCGTCCTGCGACCTTCATCAGGTCGTCTGTCCACCGTGTCGGTGGACGACCTACGCTGCGCTTGCCGGTCCGTGGTCTCCACTCCAGAACCTTTCGGCCCCATCGGCCATCTGTTCTGCGTGCTATGTGCCCTGCCCACTGCCACTTCAACTGGCTAATCTTCTGGGCTATGTCAGTGACTGTCGTTCTTCTACGGATCTCCTCATTTCTGATTCGATCACGTAAAGAAACCCCGAGCATAGCCCTCTCCATAGCTCGTTGTGCGACTTTGAGCTTTTCTATAAGACCCATAACTAACGAAACTAATGCTAACTAATAACTAATAATATACATGACTACTACCGCATTCCTAAATAAATAGAGCCTCTACCAAAAAGAACAGGGGCCTTATTCTCTACGTCCATTCAAAGACGTAACGCGCTGCGTTACAATATCTTCAAGCAATTATCGTGAATTCAATACAATGTTACTACTCGTATAATTGAAACTTCCTTGAAGAAATCATAATGCGCCGCGTTAAGTGCACGAATGATCATAACGAATTCCCTGGCAAGAAACTCAGAGTGGTACGTTTATTTCGTATATTTAAAATATAATTAAAATAACGAAATTTTATTTAATGAATTAAATCAAACTATTTTTATAAATTAATCAATGTTTTTAATCTCTTTTCATTTATACTTACTAACCTATCCTAATTCCTAAATATGCTTTTTCCGCTAGTTTACGTACCTCGATGTCCATTTTGCATTAAGTCAATGTCTCTAGGTATGCAACTAGCTAATCCAAAGATAACACAAGAATTTTACCCGACCAAGGCGAAGCTCAAAAGAAGGGTAATGTATTTGACCTCTATGTATGTATGATGTATATGTTCCTATATCCGCTCGTCACTACTCAAAGGTTCCAACGATTTCATAAATGATACATCATTAGATTCACCTTGGGGCGTGAGGCATAAAATTATTAAAAAACAAAATGACGGATTGTATGCGCTTTGTGCAAACTCTATATTGCACAATGTATCGCATGGCAGAATGGTACACCTGTATAGTCATAGTCGAGTTGGAGTCAAGGGTGTTGTTTGGCAACGCAATGGGCAACTAAACTTACGTATTTTTACGAAACGACTTAGCACAATAAAGAAATATGTTGAGTAAGGGCAAACAGTATTCCCCTCTAATCCCATCGGATTAGCTAAGATCAGCGTCCCCAGGACCGCGGATGAGTGCCACAGCGTTCTCGTAGTCCCGACATAAAGAGGACCATCCCGGGGTATTGGTGCATAAACGACCTTATACGTAAAACTCTTTATTTGTACCTCATCAAAGTAAAACATAAAAATAAAAACATTATGCAATATAACAAACATAGCAGTACCTACCGGACTAAGTAGGTGTTATGTTTTTATATCTTACCTATATAGTGTTATCGATTGAAGCAATTTCCTACCGACTTCCAAAAAGGAGAAAGTACTCAATACGACTTTTTTTAATGTAAACCTCATAACTTTCGACTGGGTGAACCAATTCACAAAATTCTTTTTTTTTTGTTTGAAATCTGGTGCTTCCCGTGTGGTCCCATTTAAATGTCATCAAATTCGATCCGGTAGTTTTTGAGTTTCACAGTTCATTCGCGTTTCGATTAACGGCCGGCGCCAATAATCTATCTATCGCCGGTTTACCTTACTAGAGATAGATATTTGACACTATTTGTATGGACGTTATGTCAAATTTCTATCGGTAGTAAGGAAAACTGTGGATAGATAGATTATTAAGATCCCCATTGAGTCACTGTAACCCGTGAAATAAACTCAGGCTCGGCCTAAAGTTATTTTCTTGTTTCTGAATAAATGAGAAATGCAAATTTCATTCAAAGGCTAATTTCACCATCGGATAAAATTTTATAAGTTAGAAAGGAATGGTTAGGACAACGTATTTATTGTAGCATATTATTTATTATTGCGTGTTTCCCTTACTGTTATAACTTACTGTTGTCTTCGAAAAAATGTGAACATAACATCCTAATCAATATTTAGACAACACAATACACAAATATACATTTTAATCACGTGTTGCTGAATATTTTGTAAGATGTCTACGGAGGAGAGGTTACATAGATGTCATGTCATTTAAACTTCGAACTTTTACTAATGACATTGTTACCGCAATGGTAAGTTTATGTTTTTTTTCCTACTATGGACCCGTACGTTTGTACATTTGCCGTTTTATAGCTGCATCAAGTGATCTTTTTAGTAGTTAGAGTCATGTCACAGTCATATAAATAAGTCTTTCATTATGTCTCTTTCTAGTAAAGTGATGAAATAAATACTAAAACTTTCTAAAACGAATGACAAGGAAAACACAAACCCAAGGTCACGGTAATATTATCCATATTACCGTGCCAACGTTGCATGATTTTGTTCACTTTGTTTACACACACTAATCAGTTCTCCTTCTTCTTCTTCTTCTTCTGTGGCTTTTTAACGTTGGAAGACGTTACTCTGCCAGTGTCATGTTCTAGCACTCAAAGGTTTTTGGCGGGTATTTGCCTTTGTGCTCCCCCAACCCTGAAGGAGTGACCATTGTACGGTACGGAATCAAATAAAAGTAATATCAGGCGGGGATCCAGCGCGTAAAAAAGGTTATGGTCACAGCCACCCTAAAATCGGCCAAGTGCGAGTTGGAGTATTAACTCTCTCATGATCAATATAGTCTGTAATATGAGTATCAAATGTATTAAAAACTGGTTCCGCTTTTACAAACGTATATTATTGGTTTTAATAAAAATACATAACATATAAATGAAAGGTGCGAAAACAAGCTATAAAAGAGAGTTAATACCAGTAGGTCTAGGGATATCATAATTTAGCTTATCATGTATACTTTCATTATATCATATACCGAACAATTTAACCGATCTTACCTACCTTCAATAACAAATAAAAATTATTTCTCACTTCTTGGTATTAAAGTCGGTTCCACTTTGTGGTATTTTTTTTTAATTTGCATCCGTTACACAAGACGTAGGTATAAGAGCTTATCTATTCCACATCAACGAGCTTGTAGGAAGGAAGTGTTGAAAGTGAATCGAGCTAAATATGTATGCCAGGAACAATTCTGTTCTCTTTGCAACTTTGAGATAAAAATACAGAGTCAAATAATGAACAGCCATTTATTTGTACTTTACACCAATGACCGACCAATGATTAGTTTAGTTTAGTCAAACAACTATTAGTAATGAGTTCAGAATAAAAACAATGAAAGTTAAGTAGGTATTTGTGATAATTTTATAACATTAAAGGACAAAATCGGGTAATTTAAAAACAATCGAAAAATTCTAATATCCCGAAATCCATGAGACTTATCTTTTTTTTTGCGGAATAGACCTAGGGCTACCCTACTTCCAGTATCGCTGTGGCGTGTTCTTTTTGGGACACCCTGTATAATATACGCGACGCGATTAAATCCGTCAATCATACACGTCACAGTTCCTGGAAAAGTAGGTTGATTTCTGCGAAATCTATTGTATTATTGCCCAAATATGGCGAATCGCGAGTCAATATAAGGTTTCAATATAGTATTTCTTGTTTATTTTTAGAAAGTAAAGAAAACTCAATGGCGTCACTTTGATTTTGGGTACTTATAAGACTGTTGAGACCACTTTATTGAGACCTACTAACAAAATCGACGATGTTCTTTTGACTATTATTTTTTTCGGCAATGCCTCTAGCTCTACATTATTTAGAGGCCAGTTATAATTAAAACCTTAAGCAAAAACATCACAATTTAAGAGAGAAGAATCACATCCTAGAACGGGATCCGAATCCGCGTATTTTTTAAATACTACTAATTATTATTAAATTTGTTTACAATTAAAATTGTACTGTTCGATCTCGCTAAGCAGGCGTTAGTGCTAGCATATACAATAAAAAAATCCTAAGCAAAGAGTTTAATTCTACTTCAAAGTTTCGTTCCCTTAATTATTTTGAGCAAGCTGTATCATCTGGTGACGCTGTAAATGCCGCAAGAGGCAAACAGCATTAAAAAAAAGCAGCAATAATTTGGTTATCCCAAAGCGCGACTGTGTTCCATTCATGGTTTCGCCACTGATGACGTATCGTATCGATGGAAACATTACATCGGATTGGCAAACCGCGTAGCGCGCGCGTCTGGGGTCACGTACGCAAATCTGTTGCAAAAGTCGACGAAGGATAACGTGTAGATTATTTTATCACACGCTAATTAATACTATGTCATCATCATCATCATCTCAGCCGTAGGAGGTCCACTGCTGAACATAGGTCTCCCCCATAATTATCCAATAGGACTGGTTGGAAGCGGCCTGCATCCAACATCGTCCTGCGACTTTTATCAGGTCGTCTGTCCACCGTGTCGGTGGACGACCTACGCTGCGCTTGCCGTTCCGTGGTCTCCACTCCAGAACCTTCCGGCCCCATCGGCCATCTGTTCTGCGTGCTATTTGCCCTGCCCACTGCCACTTCAACTGGCTAATCTTCTGAGCTATGTAGGTGACTTTCGTTGTTCTACGGATCTCCTCATTTATGATTCGATCACGTAGAGAAACCCCAAGCATAGCCCTCTCCATAACTCGTTGTGCGACTTTGAGCTTACTTATGAGGCCCATAGTAAGAGACCACGTTTCAGTGCCATAAGTCATCACTGGTAACACACATTGGTCGAAGACTCTTGTCTTGAGGCACTGAGGTATTTTTGACGAGAAGACTTCGCGAAGTTTCCGGAACGCTGCCCATTGCAATTAATACTTTGTATAAGTAGGTAATATGTGAGTGTGTGTCTCCTGCGACACAGGGAATTCTCTTATGAGTATGTAAATGTTATTATGAATAAAAACCACCAAACGATTTTATTGAGTTTACGGAAACTATACTTACCGAAACAGAAACATATGGAACACTAGCTGTGCTCCGCGGTTTCACCCGCGTGGTGATGGATGATGATGATGTTGAAAAAGTATCCTATATGTGTCATTCCAGCGCCGCATTTAACTCCATACCAAATTTCATGTTTTTAAAATACTAATAATATTTATTTCAAAAATATACATATTATACATGTTAAAAATCACTGGTCAAGCCTGTCTCTCTCATTAAAATCCATGAAGTAGTTTTTGCGTGAAAGAGTAACAAACACACTTTTGTGTTTGTATTATAATGAAATACACACAAACTTTTGTGTTTATAATAGATTAGTAGAATTTGTCAATTATTTACATTACTAAAGAAGCAGACAGGAGATATGACCCCGTTCACAAAAGATTTAGTTAGACCGATGTAATGTGTGTTAAGGAATCAAATAAACCGTCATATACAGGATGAGTAAGTGTTTTCTCTTCAATACAACCGGGTTCGATTTTCGAACTGAATACTAGTTTAAAAAAATCGAGGTATGCATTTATTCTCGTCACTAAAATCGATGACATGGTTCCTAAGAAGAGATCTTTGTATGCCTTATAGTTTCAGACTTGCCCATACTGACCGTTCTAAGTAGCCCATCCCCTGTATATTACATAACACGGCATTCTCATCAACTAAATATGATATATTTTGTATGATCGATAAGATGATAGAAACCAATCATATTTATGTAATCTTTAAATCGACACAAGACATAAAACTAGAAATGTTAGTGCGGTTGACTTTTAAAAATAAACTATAATTATAGCTTACTGATATTATAATCGCGAAAATGTGAATGTTGTCTGGAAGAGATCGCTCTGAGCTATAAGACCGCGCATTATTATATCTAGTTTTTAGAGTTGTTTTTTTCTAATATTAAGATCATTAATGTGGTGTCTCAATAAAGTGTTATCTATCTATCTGTCTATATCTATGTTTGTTACTCATTCACGCTCAAACGGCCCGGCCGTTCTACTTACTTCTTTCTTTTTCTATACCATTATTTTCTTACAGGCCTGTTGGTCTAGTGGTTAGTGACCCTGACTGCTATGCCGGAGGTCGTGGGTTCGATTCCCACCCAGGACAAATGTTTGTGTAATGAGCACGATCATTTATTCTGTGTCTGGGTGTAATTTATCTATAATATGTATGTATTTAGAAATATATAAGTATGTTTATCAGTTGTCTAGTACCCATAACACAAGCTCTGCTTAGCTTGGGACTAGATGGCGTTGTGTGATAGTTGTGGAATATTTATTTATTTATTTATTATTACTTCTATACCTCTACCTCTAGAAGTAGATGAGGCGCTGGATTAACACATACGATACTTTTCATCATCACCCATCACCACGCGGGTGAAACTGCAGAGCGCTATAGTTGCGCTTGTTGTCGTATGTGTATATATATATATATTCCAAGCAATCTACCTGTGGAGTTCCTTAACAGTTTCAACTAGACATGCACCATGCACGGGGGGGGGGGGGTCTGGTGATTTATGATGATGATGATGCCAATGAAAAATCTCAACTATATACCAACTCTACCTGCTGGTCTACCAAATTTAATTCAAATCTGTTTAGCCGTTTTTTCGTGATTGAGACACATCCATAAGATGCCGGAAAAAAAGTCCAACAATAGACTATTTACTTTTACTATTATTTCATGCCATAGCTACGAAATTGGTTTATAATATCTTTTTTCGCGAGTCGAGGAGTGAGTTAATAAAAAAAATACCAAAACATGGAACCAACTTCAACACTAAAAAGTATGAAATAACTTATTAAAGTCGGTTCCATTCGTCGGTTTTTTGGTAATTTTTTTTTCACCGTATACTAAAAACGTGGTTGATCGAATTTGATGAAATTTAAATGGGACCACCTCGGAAGTAGGTATACAGTATCGAACAAAAAAAAAACATTAAAATCGGTTCATAAACGACGAAGTTCTCCGCGATCACACATAAAAAATATACGATCGAATTGAGAAACCTCCTTTTTTACACCCAGTTAAAAATATAAAAAAAAATTGATAGTTTTTCTTAATGCATAAACAAGAAAACCAAACATTTAATCCTCTCTTAGCTGGAGCTAATGTTAGCTTAGCAGGAACTTGCATAGCTCATATATATAATAATATAATATTATAAAGAGGAAAAATTTGTTTGTTTTAATTTAATAGGCTCCAAAACTACTAGACCGATTAAAAAAATTCTTTCACCATTAGAATCCTACACTTGTCCTGATGAACATATGCTAAACAATATTTTCAAAAAAGTTACGGATCCGTATGAAAACTTCGATAATGTAACCCAAGGTGTGAAAAAAATACCAAAACAAGTCCTTATATCGCGTAAGCTGCTCAAACTATTGACCATATAATATTTGTCTATGCTTTTGACATTAGAGCAAAGTGATGTAGCTACTACAGGGGACCGATTCCACAAACTAAATTTGTTCCAACTGCAATCGAACCGTAGCTGATTTACACCCATAAATTTATTCTGCTATTGAAAACCAGTGCAGCTGCAGTTACGTTTGTGTTGACGCCAGCGATCGATAAACATTTTATATTATGGTAACTCGATAGATTATGTACACGAAGCTAACTCTTAATTGTGTTTAATATTTATATATAACATAGTAGCGTTTACGATACGTTTACGTGACGTTACGTTTCAATTTGTCTACAGAAATACGAGAATGGCTTTTTGGGTAATTATCGAACGGTAACCGGAGTCAAACTGCAGTTGAAAGTTGTAAAACAGTAGAATTGCCCCCCAGTTTTATAGAAGACGTCAATATCTACAGAGAAGTCCACATTACCATATGTCTCCTATTACAGTTATGTCACAATAAATACTTTTTCATTTTGAAATATGCAATAGTGACGAAGCCAGGTCACATAATTCGTACTTTGGTATTAATCCTTATTGACTCTAATAATAAAGGGGAAAAATATATGATTTTATGTTCTTTTATAATGGATACACGTAAAACTACTTAACCGATTCAAACAATTCTTTTACGAGTATAAAGCTATACATTATGCCTGAGTATCATACGCTATATTTGATTCAACCTCATCATCACCACGCGGGTGAAACCGCGGAGCGCAGCTAGTATATAATATCCCTTTATCCGCATATTATGATCTCACCTAGACTTACTACTTTCAAAGAGTGCCTTGAACGTTACCTAGTTAACTAAACTAGATTAGTACAATCATTTATTCTGTGGTTCCGCGATTTTACCTTCAAACCGCTTTACGGAAAGTATATTATCATGATTATGACTAACGGAACGGAACCTATTATATAGGGTGTTTGGTAGAGGGACCGAGAAACCAAATGAGCGTGTTCGGGGGACCACTTGGAGAATACAAGTTGGCCAAAATATATCCCCGACCCCCCAATATGTTCAACTTTTTTTTGTGATTTTTCCCTTTTTCTCCGAAATTGTACCTATTTACCATCATAACATTTGTAAAATTTGTAAACAGTAAAAACATCCGGTCTAAAACATACTTTACAAATGTTATGGTGGTAAATAGGTACAATATTGGAGACAACGAGAAAATTCACGAAAAAAAGTAAAAAAAAATTGGGGTATCGGGGATTTATTTTTGGCCAACTTGTATTCTCCAAGTGGGCTCCCGAACACGCACATTTGGTTTGTCGGTCCCTCTACCAAACACCCTGTATAGGAAGAAGATTACCTATAATGTTATTGAAACATTGAAATCGGAAAAGAGGATTCCATACAAATAGTTTGTGATACATGCCAGATGACATCCATTTTATATCATACTAGCTGCGCTCCGCAGTTTCACTCACGTGGTGATGGATGGTGATGATGAATCAAAATATATGGCCTAGAAGAAATGATCGTGATTTCAATACAACTTTACTGTCATTCCTTAAAGAAATCGTAATGCGCCGTGTTCGTGTTTTTTGGTCATAGCAAATGCCCCAAAATATTCCCTTAATGGCTTGTAACAAGCTGGTATAGACAGCATAACAACACAAATGCCACCAAACTATGCTAATTGTTAAATGACTCCAATAAATCATACCGCGAGGCTTGTCCTAAATTATACAAAAAGTTTTAACCGATTTTTATAGTTGTATGTCCATTAACACTGGCCTTTCATTAAACCTGTCAGCTCAGATATTGTGTAATAGTCATCCGGTAATCCGATACAAAAATGTGTGTAGCCTCAAATAAAAATGGCAATTATATATCGTGTTATTGGCGCTTGCTTCCACAAGGAATCATTGCAACTCTGTAAAAATTGGAATGATAAACGTATGAACAATTTAGTAAAAGATTTTGTAATTTAGAGAGTAACTTAAATCCTCGGTCGGGATTCAAATACGTATCTTTTGATTTTTTTTTTTTTTTTTTTTTTAGAACGGACTAATGCTGTTTGCCTCTACCGGCATTTACAGCGTCACCGGACGGTTGGCGAGCGCAGATGGCACTCAGCCAGATGCGGGCGCAGAGGGCGCACCGCCTAAGGCGAGCGTTGAAGACGCTTCGCCGCAAGGAGAGGAGTAGGCGACTTGCTCAAGGGCACCACTAGGGTACGGACCTCGGCTTGGGCCGTCGCCAGGAGAGAGGGGAGTAGGAGAGAATCGCCCCGGTACATAAGTGTACCGTTGAAAGTGGGCCCTATGAATTTTAACTCTACGACTATTTGGAGAGAATCTAACCAAGACATAACTTTTGCCTCGAGCTCGCCGGCGAGCTCGGTGTTTGACTGTGTTTACCACTAAATCATAACCTTGTGTACCTCGCCTCCTCCCATTTCCGCGACATGGGTCCACACCGCGACCAGGATCGTCGCGTTGTGCACTCATGACTGTACTTTGGGTGGGGCTACAATAAGAATGTGTAATACCTCGCCCACAGCCATGGTGGCTGGGACTACATAGAAAACCAGTGTTACCTCGTCCGCAGCCATTTGCTGGGCCGGAGGATACATCGCGACCAGGGCCGCGGTGTATACTCCCACCCGCACCGTGGCTGGGACTACAATCGTGTGTGTGTGAATTACCTCGACTGCGACTGGGGCTGCGAAGAAGATCTCGGCCGGAGCCTACAATGCGATTGGGATCACAGCCCTGGTCGGGTCTACAACCATTACCGGGGTTCCCTTGGGACGACGCTAAAGCTGCCGAAGTAACGGCTGCGATGGGGTCGTCCGGGTCACCGAAAATATGCCTTGGACGGCGACGGGGGGGAAGGAAGTGGGGATCGGTTATGTCAGTGGAGTAGTTCGCCGCTTCGACCACGAGGGGATTCGAGTGGTGGGGAGCTTTGTCGAAGTGGCGGCGGGAGCAGTCTTTCATATACTGCGTAATAGAGGGGAGGGTGAAATCGCAGTGCAGTTCGGCGTTCCGCAAGTACCACGGAGCGCCCACTGCCCTGCGCATAAAGCGATTCTGAATCACTTGAAGTTTGTGGAGGTCGTGTTTCTGAGCATGGGCGAACGCTACAGATGCGTAAGTCATGATTGGGCGGATGCAAAGTTTGTAAAGAGTCGTCTTATTTCTAAGAGACATTTTACTGTTTTTGCCTATGAGGGGATTAAGACGACCCATAATGAAGGCCGCCCTATTGCGAACAATCTGGATGTGTTTCGCGAAAGTGAGTTGGCAATCAAGGGTGACGCCCAGGTATTTGGCAGATTTAGCCCAAGGGATGGGTTCGCCGAATAGGACTATGGGTGACGGCATGAGATTTCGCCGGGTCTCAGTGAAGTACACTGCTGCACTTTTGCTAGGATTTACTGCAATCCGCCATTTACGAAACCATGCACCGATTACGGTGATGGCTCGTTGGATGGCGCATCTCTGCCTGACCTTGAACCAGCCAGTAGAGTAGATTGCAGTATCATCCGCAAACTGAGCGATCTGAACATTAGGTTCAGATCGTGGGATGTCGCTGGTGTACAGCGAGAAGAGAATGGGTGAGAGTACAGAGCCCTGAGGGACACCTGCGTGAATGGGATGCGGGGAGGAGAGCGTTCCCTCGGTGCGATAGCTAAACGTTCGATCCCTGAGAAAGTCTTGTAAGATGAGTACAAGACGGTCTGGCACACCCAGTTGGTACAGCTTGAATATCAAGCCGTTGTGCCAGACTTTGTCGAACGCTTTCGCTACGTCGAGGAAGACAGCTATGGTCCCTTGGGGCTTTGGTTTCTTATTGAAACCGCCTAGGATGTGCTCCGTTACGCGGTGCACTTGTTGGACGCAAGAGTGTTTGGCTCTAAAACCAAATTGCTCATCGGGAAGGAGGTTATGGGACCTAACGTGGGACCAGAGTCGGTTCACAATGAGCCGCTCGTAAATCTTCCCCAGAGAGCTGAGGAGACTTATGGGACGGTAGCTGGAGGGCTCGGCTGCCGGTTTGCCTGGTTTGTGAATACCAATGACAATGGCATGCTTCCAAGTGTCTGGGAAGGAGCAGTTGCTCATAGCCGCATTGCAGATGCTAACTAAGAGATGGACTAGTGGGACTGAGAAGTGTTTAATCACCTTGTTGCTGATACCATCAGCACCAAGGGATTTACGGGTCTTGAGGCTCTTGATCAGAGACACAACCTCGGATGATTTTACCGGTGGGAGGAGTGGGAGGTCAGAGATGGACATAGAGCTTTTACGTTCGACTTCAGATTCCACCGAATCGAGGTGTTTCTGGTCGACGTGATCTACATTTAGAGTACACTGAGCCTCAAGGCTATCAGCTAAACACTCGGCTTTGTCTTCGTCAAGGAACGCTATGGAGAGGGGAGGTGGCCTAATGAGTGGGGGCATTGTCTGTTGTCCGTCAGATTTCAGAGTTCGAGCCAACTGCCAGTATGCCTGGTGAGTTGGCTCAATCTCTGACAGTTTGTCGTCCCACCTTTGATCACGCAGCTCACTCATGCGTTTCCTTACAGCACGCTGTAAATAGCGCATGGTGGCTTTGTTCTCTGGGGTTGGCATCGAGTCATACGCCCTAGTGGCGGCGTTCTTAGCTGTCAGTAATCTCCTCGCACCCTCGGGCAGTTCGAAGCGGCGACCATCCGCCACTTGGACCTGCTTTGAGGATTCACCTACTGCGGTGCGGAGGTGGTCACTGCGAGCCTCGATCGCAATTGACACGTCTTCTACTGTCTGTATGTCATCGGGGATTCTATCGAGAGCGGGTGAACTGATAGCTTGGAGGGATTCCCCCAGTTGCTTCCAGTTCACTACCGTTCTAGTGATAGGGGTTATGTCCGTCGGGTCGGGGCCTAATTTCAACAATACAGGGCGGTGGTCTGAAGTCAGTTCGTGTAACACTTCTATAGAGCGCAACCGGAGGGTGACGTTCTTGAGAAGTGCTATGTCAAGTATGTCTGGTCGTTGGTTGTCAACATAGGGATATCTTGTGGGCTCCAGAGGGGAGAGAATATCAAAGTTTAAGTGGCTGACCAAGCCTTCAAGGATTTTACCATTACTATTGTTACTAGTACAGTTCCATATGACATGTTTACTGTTGAAGTCACCGATCAGAAGGACGGAGCTTCCTAGAGAGAAGAGGGCTTCCAAGTCTGTCTGTAATAGTTCTTTACCAGAGGGGAGGTAACATGAGGCTATGATGACTGGTTGATGACCTGACATCGCTAGAAAGCAAACAGAGGCTTCTAGTATTCTAAGTGGTGGAGTAACAATTGGGATACAGTGCAGAGCTCTTTTGTAATAGATGAGAGTGCCACCTTTTGGGGTGGCCACTCTATCATTACGAACCAAACGGTAATTTGCAAACCTAGGGTTTGCTGTACCTGGTTTCAGAAAGGTCTCCTGCACGCATAGAATATCGACCTGATGGGTCTTACAAAATTCGTGAACTTCGTCCTTTTGACTAGAGAGGCCGTCAGCGTTGAAAGTCGCTACGGTGACTGAGTGGGGTTTAATTCGTTTCGGTGTACTATCCATATTGGATGATACCTAAGAAACGCTGGGGAGGGCGTAGCGCCTCACTGCGCTGATTAGACCCGCGTGTGTGAGCGTGGCTCGCAAGCGGTCTTGGTCGTTTGTGGCAGTACGAAGTTTGTGCGCGAATGCACGTACTTCGTCCACGTCTATGACCATCGCGTAGTCCATGACAAGGGCTATGTCGGCTGCCAGGTCAGATTGACCTGGGGCGTCCATGAGCCCAGCCATTGGAGGCCTAGCGAGCGGCGGTTTGGGCTTAGGAGCCGGCGCGCTGACAGAGGCCTGCGGGCGGGCGGGGGTGAGGGGGGCGCTTGCTTGTACCATGCTCAAGGGCTTGGACCAAGCGTTGCGCGCGGGCGAGGGCGCGGGTACAACAGGTGTTGCCTGCGGTGCGGGGGTAAGGTTAGGCTTAGGGCCGTTCCCTTGTGAGCGGGTAGTGACCGGGCGAGGAGGGGGAATAGGCCTCCTGGCCGGCCCACTTGATACGCGGGGTGCCTTAGGGCAACCGCGGTAGTTGGCGGTATGTCCCTGTGTGCCGCAGAGGACACAACTAGGCGGGTCAGATGAGTCCCTAGTGCGAGAACACTGGGCTGTCCCGTGATCCCCTAGGCACTTGACGCACCTCGGGCGGGCGAAACAGAATCGGGCGGCATGCCCGTACAATTGGCAGTTATGACACTGGCCAGGTGCTCGGTTTCGGAATGGGGGTTGAACGGTGATCCCCGAGAGGTTCACAACCGTTTTAATATTGAAAATCGCTTTGCCCTCTGGCGTGCGACTGAGGATGACCAAAAGTAGGTCATAGGGTTTGCGGTCCTTGCCACTGTACATGCGGTGGCATTCGCGGACGGGGTAGCCTTGCACCTTCAAGTCGGCGAGGACACTATCGGTCTGTACCTCTTTAGGTACGCCGCGTATGACTACTCGTAATACCTTCTCTTCCTCGAGAGCATAAGTGTGAAAACTTATGCTCTCGTTTTTGAGAAGTCGAGTAAGCGCCCTATGGTCGCTTGGGGTAGGCACCTGGACTTTAATACCCAGTTGGGTTGAGCGGGCGCTAGTATATTGGATCTTACGATCCGTCAAAAGTCGTGAGACCATGTCCCACTTCGCCTTGTCCTGAAGGAACAGAGGCGGCGGCGGTTTCTCGCGTCTAACTGACGCTCCTTGAGAGGAGACGTCGCGTTGAGACGCGGCGATGCTTGCGGGAGCATCGGAGTGAGCGAGAGGGTCGCGGGAGGTGGGAGCGAGAGAGCCTGATGGCTTCGCTCCCGGGGCGGTGCAGGCCGCTTTGGGTGGCGGGGAGGGAGCCTCTGAGGCGGCTTTGGGGACGCGCTTTCTCTTTCCGACGGTAGTGAACCCGTCGTTGGAGATGTTGCCAACAGAGTTAGCGCGGGAGCGGGAGAACTCTACATCCATCTCATTCTCAGAGTTGGATGCCGAGTCGTAGGCGCGTTCGTACTCAGTCCGAAGGACTGGAGAACGATCGCGGGGTGGTAGAGGTGCGCGGGGAGCGCGGGGCGCATAGGGCGCAGGGTCGGGGGAGAGAGGGCTATCTAACGGCTTGAACGCCGAAGAACCGAAGGGCGCCCTCGGAGGGAGGGAGCCGGAGGAGGGAATTTGAGAGTCCGTGAAGCGGGGTCTCTCTTTAAAGTCCCTATTGGACTGGAGATACTCGGACAGCATGTCCGGGTAGCAGTTGGAGACCCACGAGGCGAACGCCTGAGGCGAAACGCCTTGCGGGAGGCTCATAGCGGGGGAGGGAGAGAGTAAAGACATCTCGAGGGGAATACTCGAGATGCGAGTGAGGGGTGAATGCCACTCCCGCCGGGTACAGGCGGGAGAGTGAGTGCCTAGGTGTCCCTACTGTGTGCCCTCTGCCAGTCTTATTGTGCAGAGGGATGTGTGCCTAAACGCGAGGCCCTAGCTGCTCCGGGGGCGAGGAGAGAAGACCGAGTAAAACCCGGCTTCCAACCAAACACTTGCCCAGAGAATAGGAGAGTAGGGTAGGGTAGGGTGGGAAGGAGATACCTGCCGTCGGCGAGGGGAGACCCCAAGGCCGGTGAAGGCAGGCCCGTCCGGTTTTAGCCGTTCCCTCCCACGCTCAGGAGGGAAAGGCTTGACGCACCGGGTCCGCGCCCAACTGGGTGGCGTTAACGTTAACACCGCAAGGATCGTCCAGAAGACCACGTGAAGCGTGGATTTGTTTGACTCGACTTTGAAAATTGAAAATTGAAAAATTAAAAATCGAAACTAGAGTTCGCTCTGAGAAGAGCGGTTTTGATTAGACAATGAACAATAGGTGATTGATGTGTCGAAGCGCTCTTACAAGAGCGCGCTTCTTCCGCGACGCGAGCCGAGCCGAGCCGAACGCCTCCGTGCGCCGAACGGTACACGAAGCGGTGGCTTGACGTCGAATCTGCACACAGAAAATCCACTATTAGCGAAGTCCAACACTGAATCCTCTTCAATCGAAACGATACAGGTAACCGGCACTAAAAGCGCAAGCACTTTTAGGCCGATCGGAATATTCTCGGGGAGCACTTGAGCGCACGTCCGTCCCACTCGAGCGCGCTGACCGGAATGCGTATCTTTTGTTTGACAATCCGGGTCTGAGTTATTCTAATTCACACGGAAACGATTCGGAGACAGAAACGGCCTATCCGTCTCTGTCATCTACATTCAGGATGACAGAGACGTATATGCCGTTTCAGTCTCCGAATCGTTTCAGAGTGAGTTAGAATAGCTGATGTGCCATAACCGCTAGGCAACCATCTTAAAATAATTGCATAGTTACTAACTTGTCCATACTAAAAGAAAAAACTCTTTTCTACCTCTTAACGTTGTCGGATTTCAGTGATTTTTTTTCATGCAATCGACACATTGTTTTCTATGCCGTACGTTTTGATTGTTTTAGTGATTCAAAGTAATATAAATTTAGATTAAAAAAAAAACCGAAAAAATCAAAACGTGCGGACAAAGCAAACAATGTGTTGATACCATGAAAAAATAATCACTGAAATTGGACAATGTTAACAGGTAGAAAAGAGTTTTTTCTTTTAGTATGGACAAGTACTAGCTATGCAATCCCCTTAACATCGAATTTCTCTCTCAAGTTGATATTAAGACGCTGTCAGCTCAGCGCTTGGCTACTTTCAATTTCTTTTACTTGAAATCAAGCAAGCGCATCTCGTAAAAATGTACAAATTCATAAAAAGATAATGTGCACTCTTAAATTATATAAAATAACTGTCAATATATGTGTATTAAAAAAAGCTATTTTTAGATATGTATTGAAATTGTCGTGACTTTGACACATATTCAACTATTACTGTTCAACTGCGAGCTCGCAGACGCATGCTCAAAAAACATCGGACATGCTCAAAACTCGGCGAGACGTATTCGATCCCTAACGTGAGTGTTTTGCCAATAAACAGAAATAGTTTAATTTATGACATGTGTTTCGTGACAAATACAATAGTGAATGAAGAGGAAAACTGTTTTAAAGGTGAAATTAAGTGGTATGTTTGAATTTTTTTTTAATGTACTCTACTATGTTAAAATATGTTTTTAATGCCGTCAATGTTTAGGTTTAAACTTAGAAATGGCATATTATTTTTGGTAATTTTAATTAAATCGTTGTTTATGAGATAAACTGCTTTACAAATCCTCATTTTTATCGACATCGTGAATTGACAGCACCCCGTTGTATGGGAACGGAGTGCTATTTATTGAATAGCTTTACATGGTTTATGCAGCTACAAACACCTTCGTATTGATGGCGTAAATCACAAATTTTATTATTTAATGTTTTTGAAACATTATAACCTCCTCCTCATCCTCCTCTTTAGTGAAACCAAATATTGCAATTTCAGATAGATTACTTAGATTCGGTGTGGGATGCTCAAAGTACCATGGAACTAGCATCCTAAATAGATAATTGTAGAGTCGTGGCTTATAAGCAGGGTGAATTTCATCCTAACCCTGACAGCCAAATCCGAAACTACAAGGAATAGCTAACATATGCACCAAAGCGTTATGGGTCCGATTTTGGTGTTAACCAAAAATCAGTCATCCAATATATCCCGAGAGTCTTTATCAGCTAAATGGTTAACTGAAAGCCATGCATGCGTCCGCCTCTTTAGACTTCCGATTACGTACGCCGATGCAGTTATATAGTGAAATCTAATTAGGTACTGCTATTAAGGTCAGATTGTCTTTTCAAACAGCTATGATTTCAAAAGAACTGACACTATTGTTGATAACTCCAGAATCAATTTAATTATAAACGATCTACGAAGAAATAATACTCGTATCAGGAAGAAGAACTGCCTTAAAAATGACCCAATAAAAGTCGTGCTAAATCAATAACATCGTTCACGCCGCTATCACTCAGCTGTCATAGTAGACGTTGCAGCACGCGCGTGGACCAATCCCTGCTTTCATTCTGAAATTTAAACCAATCACCGAACATATCTAAGTAGAACCAGTTTTTGCGTGGAATTTATTCCGAGTTATGCTTCCTGACATTATTTCTTCGTAGTAAACGAACCACCAACTTGTTAGCGTATTCAACATGTACAACTCCATAACGGCATAGCACCTTGATGCCGAAAAATATGGTGTTGAAGCGTGATAGCGCCGCCGATCTGGCAATCCTCAGCTGGAATCCTATCTCGATCTTCGTCTTTCGGTAGAGGTAACATATGCAATGTAGGTTACATTCTAGTAGTGCGTTTTTAATCTTTCTTAAACCAAATGTATCTTATTTCTGTCATGGTCACCGTGAGTCCGCTCGTGACTACGGTCAAGGCAACTTGGCCGAAAAGTAGAGGTTAGTCAAAATATTTTTATTTTGACGTTAGTACTATCTAAGCTAGCTCCAGACCTGTCAATCTGTGTTAAAGGCGCTGTTAGCTCAGCGCTTGGCTACGTTCAATTTACTTTACTTGAAATCAAGCAAGCGCATCTCGTAAAAACGTAATAAACTCATAATAACATTTTATTATATTTTTAATTATAATTTTAATTATATCACGGATTTAATCCGGTCCTTTACAGAGGCATAAGTGGGGCTGTAGCCAACACTTAGAGGCCTGTTTGGTATAGCAAATACAATGTAGTATAAAAACAGAAACATTTTGGATGGATGGTATAATATATTTATTAAAATTTATACATATATAAATATATGTATTTATTATGCAATAAATAAATTAGGCTGAAATTTTAAGCGCAATAAAAAGGAATCCGTCTATGTATGTGTATTGAAAATTGCTATTTTATGATATGTGTTTCATGACAAATACAACGCAGCGAATAAAGAGAAAAACTGTTTAAAGTTGAAATTACGTGGTATGTTTTATTTTTTTTAATGTACTCTACTATGTTTATATATGTTTTTAATTCAATGTGTACTTAGAAGTCTTAGAAACGTCGTATTATTTTTTTCTAACTTTAACTAAATCGCTGCTGAGATAAACTGCTTTGAAAACCCCGATTTTTATCGACATCATGAATTGACAGCACATTAGCATAAAACGGTGTATTCCGTTGCGATCGTCGACGAGCTCACCGGATGTCAAATAAGAGATATCGCTCTTGTTGATAAGGTTGTTTTTCCAACGACAATTACTGTTTCGACCAGGTGGTTGAAATGATGGTTGATGAAAAAATTGATGCAACGATGGTTGCTCTTAGAGAACAGCCGTGCGATTCTCTAAGTTTTCGTCGTTGCGCTCGTCACCGAGCTCACCGAGCTCACCGATGTCAAATACTTTATGAGATATCACCCTTGTACATAAGGTTGTTTTTCAAACGTTCCTTGTCATCTAGTCATTTGTTTCACAGATGTTGTCAAAAGATGCAACGGTTTCCGTTCTTAGAGAATCGCACGGCTGATAGACATGCTACTAAAATAGTATGCTTATTAGCATGCGTTAAACGAGCAAGCTATTCAGCTGTATACATTTGATTAAAAAAAGTATACTCATTTTAAGCATGCCATTGAATTAGCACGCTCAAAGCATTGCTATCAATACACATGCCATTTAATAGCAAGCTCACTGCCAGTGCAGCGTGTTCTGTAGTGAAAAATTGTCTCTTCTTACGTGGTGTTGTATTCTCTTTGGCTAGATCGATAATAGCATGCTGATAAGCAAAGCTGTCCAGACGCACTCAAAGCACTCAAAAGCTAACTTCCACCCGCGCAGCAGGTAGCATTTTTGAGCATGCTCGTAATAAGCATGCTAATTATTAGCAACACTTTGACATACATACTACTAAGTAGCATTTGCTCATCAATAGCATGCTTTCGTGCTAGTAATGAGCATGTCTAGCAGTATCTTTAGAGAATCGCACGGCTGTACTGCTGTAAAGATAGCGGAAAAAAGGTGTCATAACCGGTCAGTTAAAACAAGTTGTGCTTTCACTGCCATTGTAGTTCAACTCTAATACTAATAAAAAAACTATCTAATCCGCGTCACTGATTGCTGACTAATCGTGGCATGACCATCGCCTGTCCCAATTTACACCGTAACCTATTAACATTGACCGTTCGCCGAACCTGTCTACTTGGATTGTGCAATTCTGTGCAAGCGCGTTGGCGAGCGCAGTGCCTCTCGGGCTACCTATTCGCGCGCTCGACTCCATGATTCTGTGATTTAAGTGAAGTGTGATATACGTGCGGTGCGGTGTATTTGAGGAAAATTCTGATTGAAAACTCGTTCAGGTATTTTCTTTGACAATTTTCTTAAACTGGTTTGTTAGAAATTTTAAGTGGATTCCGCCTTTTGGTATGCGTCTTGGTTGAGCTTTAAGTTGTGATAGGTCGTGTAAACAATGTTGCCAATGTTAAACGATAGGCGACTAAATAAAATACATATTGAGAAGCTAGCCCTGCGGCAGTTTTGAAGCTGTAGCACAAACAATTTGCGTAAAAGGATTCGTATCGAAATCGTCTGCGTATAAACAATGAGTAATCTGTATCTTAGGTGCCCTAGATACATGACGCGTTCCGGACACATTCCACTTACGAAGTTTGCGTATATGATGGGTAAAGTGTCATCGCCTAATTGTGAGGTGTGTGATAAACCTGAAGACGTATATCACATACTGATGGAGTGTACCCAGAACCAGCCTGAGAGGCAGAAATGTTTCACTATCTTAATGTAAACAGAACACATTGGGGTGTGTTGTTTAATATTTTGTCTAACGTCTAGTGAAGCTGGAATGATGTATGAACTAGTGACTCCTTGTCTCAGTCCATCATCATACTTAACTTATATAGGTAGTTATTTATTTATAGTTTTATTATCTTATTTATATATAATTTAATGTATTAATGTTGTGTAAAATGTGTATGATTTGTATGTAAGGCTAATGGGACTTACATGTCATAAATACGATGTTTAAAAGTCTCCAAATTAAAAAATAGATAAAAAAAAGATTCATGTCAGTTTGTACTGGTTTACCTAAACCACACGTTACGTTACACTTACGCAGTTATTCGTGCTAGACCTACTGCTAATTGTATACAGTCAAAATTGCATTATAATTATAGATATTTCATAATTTTTGCAAATAGATTCGTTTAATGGTTATGCAATATATTCCAGTGTCAGTGTGAACTCATTTCGAAAGGTTATATTGGAGATTGTGAACTTAATTAACAATTTATTTCTTTTTCACAACTCTGCAAAACAAGCGTCTTTCTCGGCCAATTACTATTCCTTAGTATGTTCATATGTAATCCAGAGAAAGACTTTCTTTTAGCCTTTTTAAACGACTTAAAATAGGAGGAGGTTTCTCAATTCGACCGTATAAATATTTTTTTGTGTGTTCGCTGATAACTTCGTCGTTTATGATTCGATTTTGATGATTCTTTTTTTGTTTGATAGAGTATACTTCCGAGGTGGTCCCATATAAATTTCATCTAATTCGGTCAAGCAGTTTTTGAGTTATACTTCAATAACTAAAAAGTGTTTAGCCTATATTGATGATATCATCATTGACGGTGTATCCCGTAAGTAGAGGTTACTAAAAATAGTGAATTTTATTTTGCAGAAAACAGAACCGACTTCTACACTAAAAAGTGTGCAATACGAGTAACTTGTCGAAGTCGGTATCACGCACGCAATACTGTGATAAGACGTACTTTCAAACTATCATGGTACCGACTTCAAGTTATTGTAGTTCCAGGTCATCTAAATATATTCAAAATTTTCATTAAAATCGGTTCAGTAGTTTTGATGTGAATGTGTAATTAACCGACAATGGCAGCGATTCACTAGTTCCAAAAACAAACTAAACTAGGGAACTAAAATTGAATTATGGTAGCCCTTATTCTGTTACCACTAAAATCCAAATTCATATAACACTTAGAGTGACATTTCTGGAAATAGGATTATTCAATTAAATGTTGAGTATTTGTACGTTAGTTTAGTGAGCATCAAGTTACGTGCCGGCTAATCTGTCTAAACTATACCCATAATTGAAGAGAAATTATTTAATTTTAGTGCTGTCATTCGGAAGTGTTATACTAATTTGGATTTCAGCATAAACAAAATAATTACTGCCATAGTTTAGAGAATGCTTACAGAATCGACACCATTACTTATTTATAATAATAATTTGATGCAAGGAACTATGGTAAAGTATCATCCTCACCATCATCATCTCACCCGTAAGACGTCCACGTCTGAACATAAGCCTCCCCCATAATTTTCCAAAAGGACCGGTTGGAAGCAGCCTGCATCCAACGTCGTCCTGCGATTTTTATCAGGTCGTCTGTCCACCGTATCGGTGGACGACCTACGCTGTGCTTGCCGGTCCGTGGTCTCCACTCCAGAACCTTCCGGCCCGTCGGCCATCTGTTCTGCGTGCTATGTGCCCTGCCCACTGCCACTTTAACTGGCTAATCTTCTGGGCTATGTCGGTGACTTTCGTTATTCTACGGATCTCCTCATTTCTGATTCGATCACGTAGAGAAACCTCAAGCATAGCCCTCTCCATAGCTCGTTGTGCGACTTTGAGCTTATCTACGAGGCCCATAGTAAGAGACCACGTTTCAGTGCCATATGTCATCAATAGTAACACACAAGGTAAAGTATAAAATAGTCAAACTAGCAGAATAGACACACAATTGATTTGGACGGAAAATGTCGTGGAAACGTTTATTGTCGATATATGTACTCTATGAAGTTCATACTTTAATAGAACAAAACCTACTAAACAATGATTTAACAATTATTGACTAAGATATCCAGTTTAGTACCAATCTCTATTATATTCCACATACTCAGTATGTTTTAACTATAGTATCTATAAGCGATGGCGTATGAAAATCTCAATTTTTTTTTGCACACACTTCTACCTCAATAATTCATTCTTAATATTTAGACCTAAAGAGTGTATAAAGATTGTTCGTATACACAGAATAAATAACAGTAGTCAATATATAGTATTATTTTTCACACTAGCGCTGACCTTTTCTTCATAATGTCATCTTTCATCATAAAACTACCATAAAGACATACCAACGGCCCATGGGCAACTCCCCAGTAATTTTCATACCAAAATACTGACCCCTTTTCACAGTTCCGACCTTCATCTCTAAACTAGATGGCTATGGAAAATCTCATCTCATTATATTAGAAATCTTATTCTACAAAGTGCTGGTTTTTTTCTGGACGAGCTTAGTACTATTTCTGTAGATATCACCAAAACAGCAGAAAAGTATAACCCTAAGTAGTACCTACGTTAATCGTGTAAAATAGTATTCATGTAGTTCACAGAGCGTGGGATAAACAAAGCCATACCCAACAATGGGTCAATAGTTCTTACATAGATATACTATCGCTATTCATTCTGTGTATTGAATTGTGAGAAAGATGTAGTGTAATTATGATGAATGACGGACCGATACGGACGCATGTACTGGAAAATTATACTCGGTCTATACAAAAAAAAAATATTTTATCTTATTTGACTTCAGTACGCTTTCATCTACATAAATATAGTAGGTACTCAATACAGAGATGCAGTTTTAAGCAAAAAAGCATCATTACATGCTTTTGTGCTTAAAACTAAATATATAAAAAAAATATGTATAAAAAAGCAATAATTTTCCATATATGTAGAAAATCATTAATGCAAAAAAGCATTTCAAAAATACGAGTTCCTCGTGAATCGTGCGACGTGCTACTTCTACGCCTGAAATTACATCATCCGAAAAAATAAATATACCCAACTAATAAATAAATTCAAGGAATTGTAAATTAAAGTTGAAAACTATACAAAACTAAATACGCATCAAAATCGGACGATCCGGTTAAACTAACATCTAAAAGCTCAATTTACATAGCGGAACATAAATTCGAGCCAAAAGCAGGGAAACTGCGGGAAATCCTGCAAATATCAGAATTCTCCAAAAAAACGCGCGACCTAATTTGGGACTCGTGTCTGGTTTGTGCGTTTCCCAATTGACATAAAGTTCATTACTGCTACTCGATTATGTATATTTCCTTTACATAAATACGTTTCCTATCCATTCCGCGACAACGTAAATTGACCCTTACAGTTAAATAAACTTCAAATATTACATATACGAAAAAACAAAAATCAAAGACCACTACAGTTTCGATGTCTATACTTCAAGATAAACTTAAATCAAGAAGATGGTTGTCCGGAGACACATTTCTAATAACAATTTTCGATAGTATTTTTTATTAGAAATGTGTCTAAACCATCTGTAAATGTTTTAAACTATTCTAAATTTCAAATAACAGAAATAAAACAAAACACTACGAAACAAAACAGTTAACAAACTGTTGGAAGCTGATGTTCATTGAACAATACGGTAAAACAAATGAGCTACTTGGTTCCATTGAGAGATGACACGCTTCTTTCGTTCAAGTCAAGTTCAAGTTCAGTCAATGCAAAGTTGACCTACTGAAGGATAAACAAATACCTATTTCTTTATTTATTATTTACCGTGAGAACACTCACGTTTGGGAAGTCGAATATGCATGTGATGCATCAAACGCCGTTGCACCTTTACCCTAAAAATGAACATCTGATATGCTCGAAACCCAGGTCGACGTATTCGATCTCAAACATGCGTCTTTTTTCGGTAAATAAATAATAGTTTAATATGTGTCAAAGTCACAAGGACTACAATACAAAAAAAGCAACTAAAAGCAAATTTGGTATATGTGAAAAACTTAATATATCTAACTATGTATAAGACGTTAGGTGGTAAAGGAGTCGCAACAGCAACGGCCTGTCAGACACAAAAACAGACTTCTAGCCGCGACACACTCACTTGGCAAGTCCGCGAAGTAGACACATGTCATGCGCCCGATGTTATATAACAGACTTCCCGAAAATGTGGTTGAGGTATTAAGCATCTCCTTGTATAAAGCAAAGCTAAAACGCTGGCTTATCAACCAAGCTTTCTACGATATAGAAAAAGAGTAGATGACTCTTCCACTAAGACCGTAGACTATAAATAATTTGTAATGTACACAATGTATAACTTTTGTTATTTTGATTTTTATTGTTAAGTAATTTTATTTTAGTTATAATTCTACTGTGACTAATTGTAATATTGTGAGTATACTATCAGCCGTGCAAGTACTGTACTTTGCCGATCGATTAATTCGATAATTTGACGTCGAACAGAACAGGTTTTATTAATTATAAAAGTCATAGTTGATAACATTAATCATTAAAAACCCTCTTATCGATGTTATATATCGAATTCATCTATCGAAGTAGTAAAGTAATAGTATGAGTATGAGTATTAAACTATGGTTTAAACTCTGTATTATCTTTAGTCCAAGTTATATTCTAATGTGGATTGGGTTGATCGAGCACTTTATGTAGGCCGATACCATTGTTTCTGTGATCTGTGGCCGATGCAAATATATAAAAGTATCCAAAACTATCTTAGTATTATAATTAGGCGTGTATTTTGGAACGCGGCAGTACGTTTTTAAAGTACATTTAAGTAACTAGCTGCACCCTACATGTACGTTTTATTAGTCTTAACAAAAGTAAAAAAGTGAAACTCCACATATGCTTGGTTATTAAATAAAGAATCAATAATTATTCTTCTAATCTATATAATTCTAATCTACAATGAGTGCAACCAGGTCCAGTAAGTTAACTCGCGGAGGCACTCAACATATGTTCACGATGGAGACGAAATGGAGGCTCACATTTCATGTACTATTCTTTTCAGATTCTGGTTCGACTTCGATTCGTACAATTATGTCCTCTGGTAAATATTCAGCTACTTTCCCCATCGTACGTATAGTAGCTTTAGTCCATCCATCAGGAGAACCAAACGCAGATTTCCTCATTGCCAGAGTAGCGAATCCAATCATTGGCTCAGGCCTACAATTTTCTAGTTTTCCAACCATCAATGCAGCTTCTCTATAAGCAGACGGATGGATCCGCAGTATTTCACTTCTATTGAATTCACACAGGATCTGTTTCAATGCCATTAGGTCATAGTAAGTGTAGTCTTCAGGATATTTGCCTCCGAAATCTTCCCTAACCCTGTCTGCAATGGCTGTGAGTTGATCATGATTCAGGTTATAGTTTAAACCAAAATTCTCGATAACTTCAATGTTGTCTAAGGTAATGTTTCCATAGTCCTCAGGTGTCACCGCCGTTGTAACCCAATGCAAGATCATCAACACCGTGTCAGGGATACTTCCGATCCCGTCATAATAATGTATAATGGATTGCCATATAAACTTGGCTTCAACAATCGGCAACTGTTCTTTACCCAGATGAGCCAAACATTCGATTATTTGTTGCGGTTGAATACTTTGTAATTCCGCCAGTGTCCACTTTTTGTCCGATGGTTGTTCTAAAATTTCTGAACAGGTAAGACAACGAATATTTGTAATGTTACAGAAAAATATTATGAAAAAAAAATGTTTCATCTTGACGTCGACAGGTAAGATACGAGTTTGTGCTCACGGCATTAGAAACACGCCACCAATGACTTATTTTCTGTTTGACCTTTCCACAGAATGTCTTCTTCCTTATTCATGTTTCAATTACCCTTACTTGGTTGGATTGGTTTATTAATCGCACACTGTTCTACAGTCTATTGATTATATTTGAGAATAGCACAGCACACAGCTGTGTTTTATTGCCGATCCGTTACACAATAAGTATATTAGATTACTCCCGGATTCTAGTTTAGCTAGAAGAATTTTGCCTTCACATAATCGCAGTAAAGTGTGATTATGGTGTTTATGTTCTATAGTGCAATTGGTTTGTTGTGATCACTTGACAAACGTACAAAACAAGAATACTAAATCACGAAAAAAATGCTTAGATTGTTATACAATTGAGGCCAATGGTGACCATGTACAGTGCATAGGTTAATAAGGTTACACCTGCGTGGTGATGGATGATGATGATGATGATTATAAAAAGTATCCTACGTAGTACGTGTTAATCCACCGCGTTATCTACCTCGTTGCATCAAAATTGGTCCAGCCGTTTGCGTGTGAAGAAGTAACAAACATACAAACACACTCACTAACTTTCGCCTATATAATGTTAGTGTGATTGTTAGTTGATGTGTGACTTTTATAAATACGTATTTGATGCTTAAATTGTAGAAATGATTTAGATTACATTTGATTTAAATGACAATAATAAAGTAATAAGTTAATAATGATTTAATATTTATTAAGAAAAAGTATTGATCCATCCTATACCGTGATAATTAAAACAAAAGATTTATGAATTAAACTGACGTATATTTACGTAACTGGGACGCAAAGGGTTAAGTTACAAAATAAATGTATAGGAAGATAAGGTTTCTAAACTAGGCTCGAGGTCGAGCCCGTGCAATAGAACGCAGGACTTAAGATAATATGAAAGGGTAAAGCGTAGTGAGCAAAATAAGTTAAATAGTCATGTAAAATTCCGGTTTCGTCCTAAACATAAAGTTTATTGTAATATTTAATCTTGTCCCAAGTTAACCTTACTAATATGTATTATAAATGCGAAATTTAGATGGGTGGACGTTTGTTACTCCACCACTTCAGAACGGACTTGGATGAATTTTGCCGCAATATGAGGCGCTGGAATTAGGAAACTTTTCATTACCATCATCCATCACCACGCGGGCGAAACAGCGGGGCACAGCTAGTGACACAACTAGTGATATCTGTAATACGTACAGATTTTTAATAACCAGGGGAAGAAACTACTAGTCAAGATTCAGTTGTAGTACCCAGTAGGTAGAGCCGCAAATTGTAACAATATACCTACTAAAAGTGAATAAATAAATTTAATGATTTCTTAGGGTTTCGTAATTCTTATACATTGAAATTAAACAACTTTAATTTTCCAGGAACTGCGAAATGTGTGGTAAAACGGATGAAATCGCGTATAATTTTATATTATTTCATTCCGACGTTTCGTTCACTTTTCAGTGAACATGGTCACGGGTAGACTGGATGAAAGATGACTGTTATAACGTTATGGAAATATTTTTATGTACCGCTTATTATATTTTAATCAAAACGTTCCCGATGCACGCAGTAGTCACTCACAGTGTCCAGAGGTATTGCAGTATTGTACTGGCTATGGGTTTTTAGTAGCTTGTTTACTGGATCTCAAGCAATTTATTGATTCAGGCGTTACTTTGCGGAAATCCATTATCAAAAAAACGATATTAAAAAATATTTAGTGTGTATATGTTGACTCGTTTTGGTTTATTGGGGTTTCTTGTGTTTTTTATTTTGTATTCTTCCTATTAGCATTTTATGCGGGTGGGAGGGTGGTGCACGCCCCCAAATAGGCCAAAATCATTGTTTTCTTTTCAGCGGAAGTGTCACTAAATATTTTTTAATATCGTTTTTTTGGATCTCAAGCAGGTGGTACTTGCCAACCATGATGTCTACTGAAATTGGGGTATTTTTAATTTTTATAGTCTCTTAACATTCTCGATTCATAGCGGCTCTCCCTAGCTAGAATTTGTGGGTTATCGAACCATTAACTGGTTGGGCTTATCCAGAACATGCTCATATCTATATATCTTCTATATATATATATATATAAAAATGAACCCATATTTCTCCTGCTCACGCTATAACTTGAAAACGGATGGAAAAATCTCGCTAATTCTTTTTTGTGGTGTTCAATATTGTCAGGATAAGATTATTATACAAGAAAAATCAACAAAAGATGGGAGGTTATACGATAGGAGGCTACTACGCGAACAAAGTCGTAATAAATAAATAAAAAATTAAATCATGGGCCTTATTAACAGATTGTGCATAATGTAATCTCACACAACGGCAACGAATATGAACACTATAAAACTGTTACACAGCACCCCGAGCTACACCGAGGTCGAGCCATGGTTGTCGCAACCGAACATATTTATTCCGTGTCGTAACTATCTTGCGCCTATCGACATAGTATCCACTTTGGGATACTCGGACCATGAAGTCGTATAATATTAAGAAGTAGCTGATCTGACAGCGGCTTAGCTCGGCGGTCACATTTCCAAAAATCCTTTCATATTACTCGTAAAGCCGCATTGGCACGATCAGAGTCTGCTCGGGCCGAGTGAACTCTGATACTAACCGGACGCAACTCGGATTGTGGCAACTCATAATCCGAGCACACTCGGATCACGGCGTCCGATCCGTGCACACTCGTATCGTGTTCTAATTTTCCGAGCTAGCTCGTATACGAGTAGGAAAACAAAATGGTGTATAATAACAACAACTAAACATCCCGCGAAAAAAAGTAGTCTGAGCCTGACACCAGTAGATCTGTAGAACAGATGAAGATACGTTTCAGGAGCGCTTCAGGGAGCTTTTATAACTGTTTTTCGAATTTTAGTAATTTATTTTAAGATGTTGACTGATAAAAATAATTGAAAGAATGAAGAAAATGATCCGAGTGAACTATGTTAGTATCAACAGCTATCTAGTACACTCGTATGAAGCTTACTCATACGAGTGCACTCGGTCCGAGCAGACTCTGATCAAGTCAACGCGGCTTTAAAGGCATCAACTAACAAAATTTCAAGTTTGTAGCCCCAGCAATTTAGGCTCTACGTTGATGAGCCAGTCAGTCAGTTGGACATTATCCTACTTCCTACTATATATACACTAACTGCGCTCCGCGGATTCACTCACGTGATGATGATGAGGATAAATCAAATATAGCGTATGTTACTCAGGCATGTAGCTCTAAACAATTGTTTGAATTGGTTCAGTAGTTTTACGGATATCCATTACAAACAAACAATCATATTATATCTTTCTTCTTTATTATTAGAGTAGATAAGGATTAATATCAAGGTACGAATAATGTGGCCTGGTTTGTACCGGCGTTACTATTGCATATATCAAAATGAAAAAGTATTTATTGTGCCATAAACTGTAATAGTTAGACATTATGGTAATGTGGACTTCTTTGTAGATATTGACGTCTTCTATAAAACTGTAGTACTTACGTCACTTTGCTTTGCTTTGTGCGTGCTGTGCAAATGCAGTGACTCACCTTAAGAAGGGATAGAGTACCATCCATTCGCCCAGTAATTCACTTGCTAGTAGAAATACAGTAGCTCTTGAAATCAACTGCTTGGTGTTTACAGACCATACCGTGATGAAGGTAGAAATGGTCAGCACTGTAGTGGTATTAACCCCTCACCAGTCGATTGTCAATATAACAATTAAATTTCTATTGTCTGGGCCGTTCGACTGATGAAGTATTAACTAATATGGAGAATAATTGCACAAGATTCTTATCTTTCCTACAACCTAGGAAATTTTATTAAACCGTTGACTTCCGATTCGCCATATTTGGCCATTAGTACAATGCATCGCAGAAATCAACCTACTTTTCCAGGAACTGCAACGTGTGTGGTTAAACATTAAGTATTCCTTCATTTTACAACATTTTATAAAAACAAGGCCGAAAATGTCATACTCTTAAAAGATCACCTGATAAAATAATATAATTTTTTACACATTTTGATATATATTCAAATTTTTTTGCATATATGATTTACAGTTGAATTTGCAAAGCCGCCTGCTTAGCGAAATCATCCAAGGTTATGTAATTATCTTCTCTATAATTGCATTATTACCTACATGTCTATCGCTTAACAATCTTCTAAATATATACTACATTACAAATAACGGATGCTAAACGAAGAATTAATTTAAAATTATTGTTGCAAATAAATGCATCCCGGATGTGCAATTTTAATATTATAAGTATTTGTTTATTTAAAAATACAATGCACCGATTGCTTGATACTCGGACTCGTTGCATTGAAAGTTGCGGTGAGTAAAGATCTTAATCTAATTATGTATTTCAAGGATTTTGTATATATTTATATTTTCGAACGGTCTAAATATTGTATGTACCTTATTTGTATCTTTAAATCTTGTTTGCTATCTATATTTCTGTTTATTTTCCCACTTTATGGAAATGTCACTTGAATGCATATACGTTTAGAACGGACACGAAAACATGTTTTTTCGACCACCTTCCAAAAAATGTGGAGGTTATCAGTTAGTCTGTATTTTTAAAACTTTCGACTGGGTGAACCGATTTTAATAATTATTTTTTTGAAAGCTGGTGCTTCCCGTGTGGTCCCTTTAAAATTTCGGTCCAGCAGTTTTTTCGAGTTACACTCCAATAACTGAAATAGGTTTCACCTATCTTGATGATATCACAATTGACGGTGAATAACAATCGATCCCGTAATTAGCAAGGGTTACTAAAAAGGGGGCCAAAAAAAATTGTACCAAAAAATGGAACCGAACACTAAAAAGTGTGAAATACCTTGTCGAAGTCGGTACCATTCACAAAATATTGTGATAATAGGTACACATAACGTCAAATAGTTTATTGAATTTAACAACAAATATCGCTCAAATATAAAACCTACATAAAACTTTCAATATTAACAAACTTCTAACCCAGATTGCATTACATTGATACTCAAACTAAGTAAGACAAATGATATGGCGACCAATGCCCACTGCCGAAAATAAAATGTTATATTATAATATACATTAAATGATACTTTTCCTGTAGTCCCCCAGAAGTTATTCAATTTTGTCATCTTCGAAGGCAAAACGCCGAAAACAAGTGCTCTTCATCAAAAAAAGTGATTAAACCTTATTGAAGAATTATAGGCCCATATCTCTCTTGAGCCATACGTGTACAAGTTGTTATCGAGAGTCAATACGAACGTCTCGCACGCAGGTTTGAAGAGTTTTAGCACCGTGAACTACATACATACACTATAGAAGATTCTACAGAAGACCGAAGAGTATAATCAGCCACAAAAGCCTTAGCCTTAGCCGATTCTATCGAAAAGTGGGCCGTGCTGCAGCCCTTGCAGAGATGCCAAATTGACTATAGGTATATATAAGCGTTTAAGTGTTTATACAGCACGGCCACTATGTCAGTCCGATTACAGGACCAGAGTACGGAACAAATTATATTGCAGAGAGGTGTGAGACAGGGAGACGTTTCATCTCCGAAAGTGTTCACGAACGCATTGGAGGATGTTTTCAAACTCTTGGACGGGAAAGGATCTGGCATCAACATTAATGGCGAATACATCACATACCTTCGTTGCCGATGATATAGTTATAATGGCGGAGTCGCTCGAGGATATCGGCACCAAGCAAAACGACCTCAGTAGAATTTCACAACAGGTTGGTCTTAAGATGCACATGGATAAGACGAAAATCATGTCCAATGTCCATGTTCCACCTATACCGGTAATTGTTGGAAACGATACGCTCGAAGTTATAGACGAGTACATTACTGGGAAAGACTGCCCGATTAGGTAAGTCCAACATGGACAAGAAGGTCGCACGAAGAATCCAACTCGGATGGGCAAAGTTCGGGTAGCTTCGATCCATCTTTTCGTCCCTAATACCTAAGAGCCTGTAAACCAAGGTTTTCAACTAGTGTGTGTTGCCAGTGATGACTTATGGCACTGAGACGTGAGCCTTACTGTGGGCCTCATTAACAAGCTTAAATAGAGAAGGCTATACTTGGGGTTTCCCTGCGTGATAAGATCCGAAATGAGGAGATTCGAGGGAGAACTAAAGTCATCAACATAGCTCTCAAAGTTAATAGCAAGTTGAAGTGGCAATGGGCAGCCACATCACTCGCAGATCTGATAACCGATGGAGAAGAAAGGTTCTCTAATGACGACCATGCACCGGAAGTCGTAGTGTAGGCCTGCACACCGCTAGGTGGACCGACGACCTCGTCAAAACCGCGGGGAATCGCTGGATGGAGGAAGCGAGTAGCTTGTCCAAGTGGCGTTCTGTGGGGGAGGCATATGTTCAGCATATGTTCATTCGTCTTCCGAATGATGATGATGATGATATATTATATGATAAACTTTAGGTAATTCTTTATATTTGTCACTATAGTATTATACAGGATGGGCCATTTCGATGGGTCGATATCGGTAAGTCTGAAACTACAAGACATGTATGAGAATTTCTTCGTAGGAACCATCGATTTTAGTGGATAGTGAAAAACTGTACTCATATCTTAAATTAGTTGTATTTTATATACTTTAATTCAATTAAGTAATTGTTCGAACAGACTACATTTTTCAAAATATTTTAGTTTAGGAAACGTGACTTTTTGTACCCAGGTGGTGAGTTTGCGATAAAATTGTCTTTATGGCTGCTTTTTTAGGTCTGCAACGGTACCGTAACTTATTTTGTACGTCGTTAACGTAACCCCACAATAAATAGTCTAGTAAATAAATCTAACAAAAATATGTATATATTATCATTATTTATTGTTTCTAACATCACACATAGATAAATACCTACTATCGTAGATAACAAAACCACGAAAATAATTATATTAATATTATATAATAAACGTGACCAAACTTCCGAAATAGCATTAACTAAGTGAAAGGATAAAAAAATATAATATGAAATAAAATCCATTTTAGATATCATGTTTCACAGCAACATTTACTGCTTATAAAAAATAATAAAATAATTAATTAATTAATTTCGGAATAAGAATTCGATTCCCGAAACTCCGAACAGAGTACATGTTTTTTTAAAATCTATTAATGCAATTTTTTTATCAATAAAATTTATGACATGGTTCCAAATAAGTGATATTTGTACCGTATTATAGTTTCAGACTTGCCCATAATGACCGTTCTAAATGGCCCACCTTGTATAACCCTGTACATAGCAATAGTAACATTTCGGTAGCGGAATGCTGGTATTACTACCACTTACATTACGTTACGTTTGTTTTCGTGTTGAACCGTGTGGTAACACCAATGACAAGGAAGGAGGTTGCAATCGACCTTGAGTCAGCTCAACACCAAACTGTTACATCAAACGCTTAAATATTCAATCTATTCATCAAAAGGTTAGAGAATGCTAATAAAACAAGTTTAGTATAGATAGATGATTGGAAAAAAATATGTATTTTGTATTAAGAAAATGTTGAATAAAGAAATGGGATAAGGTCGTCTGGCCTGGGGTCTAGGCCGGTGAAACACCTAACGCGGCGCGTTACGGTATCTTCAAGTAATTATCCTGATATCAATACATTTTTAGTACCGGTGGGCGATTTTTTTTGTCGGATGGGATGGCAAACGAGCAAGCAACTCATCTGATGGTAAGTGATACCGTCTCGCCCACGGATTTCTACCTGAGGATGCGTTGCCGACCTTTGAGGAAGGAAGAGATAGAAGGGGTGAGGGTGTAGGAGGAGGGGGACGGGGAAAGAGAGGGAGAACGGGGGAGGCGGAGTCGGGCCACCGGAACCAAAAAAAATGATTATGAATGATTGGCCCCTCAGCTGTCGCTAACCGAGATAACAATATTTTTTTATTGTGTCTGATTCCTGATACAGCTGAAGGCTTCGAATTACTCTGCAATACTAATATTGAAGCTCAAAGTCGCACAACAAGCTATGGAGAGGGCTATGCTCGGGGCTTCTCTACGTAATCGAATCAAAAATAAGGAGATCCGTAGAAGAACGAAAGTCACCGACATAGCCCAGAAGATTAGCCAGTTGAAGTGGCAGTGGAGAACGTTAAGTTTTGATCGTGGGATGTCGCTGGTGTACAGCGAGAAGAGAATGGGTGAGAGTACAGAGCCCTGAGGGACACCTGCGTGAATGGGATGCGGGGAAGTGAGCGTTCCCTCGGTACGTTCGATCCCTGAGGAAGTGTTATAAAATGAGTACAGGACGGTCTGGCACACCCAGTTGGTACAGCTTGAATATCAAGCCGTTATGCCAGACTTTGACGAACGCTTTCGCTACGTCGAGGAAGACAGCTATGGTCCCTTGGGGCTTTGGTCTCTTATTGAAACCGCCTAGAACGTGCTCCGTGACGCGGTGCACTTTTTGGACGCAAGTGTGTTTGGCCCTAATACCAAATTGCTCGTCGGGAAGGAGGTTATTGGACCTAACGGGGGACCAAAGTCGGTTCACAATGAGCCGCTCTTAAATCTTCCCCCAGAGAGCTGAGGAGACTTATGGGACGGTAGCTGGAAGGCTCGGCTGCCGGTTTGCCTGGTTTGTGAATACCAATGACAATGGCATGATTCCAAGTGTCTGGGAAAGAGCAGTTGCTCATAGGCACATTGAAGATGCTAACTAAGAGATGGACTAGAGGGACTGAGAAGTGTTTGATCACCTTGTTACTGATACCATCAACACCAGGGGGCCTTGAGGCTCTTGATCAGAGGCACTACTTAGGATGATTTTACCGGTGGGAGGAGTGGGAGGTCAGAGATGGACATAACGCTTTTACGTTCGACTTCAGATTCCACCGAATCGAGGTGTTTCTGGTCGACGTGATCTACATTGAGAGTACACTGAGCCTCGAGGCTATCAGCTAAACACTCGGCTTTGTCTTCGTCAAGGAACGCTATGGAGAGGGGAGGTGGCCTAATGAGTGGAGGCATTGTCGATTGTCCGTCAGATTTCAGAGCTCGAACCAACTCGCAGTGTGCCTGGTGAGTTGGCTCAATCTCTGACAGTTTGTCGTCCCACCTTTGGTCACGCAGCTCACTCATGCGTTTCTTTACAGCACGCTGTAAATAGCGCATGGTGGCTATGTTCTCTAGCGTTGGCATCGAGTCATACGCCCTAGTGGCGGCGTTCTTAGCTGTCAGTAACCTCCTCGCACCCTCGGGCGAGTTCGAAGCGGCGACCATCCGCTACTTAGACCTGCTTTGAGGATTCACCTACTGCGGTGCGGAGGTGGTCACTGAGAGTCTCGATCGCAATTGAGACGTCTTCTAGTGTCTGTATGTCCTCGGGGATTTTCACGCGCTACTTTATTTATTTCCACGTTATATATGTAATTCGCATTCATTCACTCAGACTCCCCCAGATATTTTCTTTGGTTACTTCAAACAGGGATAATGCTACCATTCCTAGCTCGCATCTCCGTACTTATTGCGACGTCATACCGGTTCTGCAACATCAGACCACGTGCGGTTGTTTTACAAGAAACCTTCATTTAAAGGTGCGTTCGTTTAGCAATGAGGGCATTGGCGGCGTTGCCATTGTTGGCTCTTTTGTTAACCACACACGTTGCAGTTCCTGTAAAAGTAGGTTGATTTCTGTGAAATCTATTGTATTATTGACCCAATATGGCGAATCGCGAGTCATCGGGTTGAAGCGTTCGTAAAGCTCTAAAACGTTATGTTTGCCACTTTTGCCTACACCCTACTCGAACTATAAACCGAGCATAAGACCTAAAATCGCAAGATTATGCTGTCAAATAGATAGTTGTTAAAAAACGATTTCAAACGCCCATGCTCCGACGTGGGTCAAAAATTGCATGTTGCAAATTACCTATTTTTTAGCTTTCCCAACGCTGAACAAAAATACCTTTAACCACATTTTCACTCACAGATTCCAATTCGAACGCCCTTGTGAGTGTTTTAGCCAACCTGGGGCTATCCAAACGCACCATTAGAGGCAACCGTTTGTGGCGATAGAAACCGGAACGACCACTCCTTGATACTTGATTTAGGGGAAGTTGGAAAAACCTGCTCAGAAATTGTAACTCTTAGTTAAAATGCAAGCAAAACCGGTATCAGACGGCCTTGCCCGCATAGCCCGTTCTGTACAATATCTACCCAGCTATATAAATAGACATTCTATTTCAGTCTAAAAAGGCCCAATTACATAATATTTCACAGAATTATTTTTTTTACCTATTACCTTACTTATTATTTTTATATTAAATTATTGTTATACTTATAAACCTGAATTTTTAATCATCAGATTTGATCAGATATAAATAATAGTATTATAATGTATATGTCTGTAAATGTATACATATGCACATGTACTTATCCCATATATATATCCCAATATTGATGCCATAGCGGAGATTTTATATATATATTTGTATATATATATAAAATTAAACTATATTGTATTAAATTGTATTAAACAAAATTCCCAACTTTGACAGAAGAAAAAAACTTCTGTCAAAGTTGTGACACCCAAGTCGGAGAGGCCATTAACAAAGATTCGAATCTAAAACTTATCTTACACATAGGGATTTTTTTAAATTTATTTATTCATATCAAAATACATACAGTGAAAACTTAATTTTTACAAATTACTTATTAAAATTACTTTTTTTGCTATGCATAACTAAATATTTCAAAAAAGATGATTCTGGCGCAGAAAGATATAGTAGTAGATAGATAGTATAAAGGTCCAATATCGTCTGTTTGCATTACTTTCTTTCTACTTATAAAAACCTTTCATTGTTATAAGATATGTGCAGGACTGCAGGTCGATAAACCAACGTAGCTAAACCGTTAGACAATAAATACAAAATGAACGCAAAATGACCCAGATGCCAAACGAGGCAAATCTCACATCAGCCACATCTGAAACCCTGACTCTAGAAGTATGCCGATGCAAGGATAGACCATAAACCCAGAAAGCAATATGTACCTAATTTGAACACGCTATAATCAACTTTATTCATATTCAGATACAGTTGAAAACAAAGAATAGTCAAAAGCATTTCTTACAAAGTAATTTGTGGCAATAGTGATGAACGAGTAGGCAGGAACATAATATGTAACAACAATTACATATTTGGTATTCGGTTTCACTTAAATTAATAAGCCTAGCTGATAGGGCTGCCACGTTATTGGTACGTATTCGTTTGTATTCTTCCCGTCAAATTTTCGGTACTTACATAAATTGTTTAATTAAACTTTTTCGAATGGAAGTTTAATGTAAGAGTAGCTTCGAACCCGTATACTCAGGGTTTTCCGGACTATAAGGTTAATACGGACTTACGAATTCTCTAGGAGGCTAAATAATAAATGGCGTAAATAATAAATTCAAATACTTAGTTTTATTTTTAATTAGAAATACTACATTTTCGGTGGTCTTTTTCAAAGAGAGTTCGGGACGCCCGCGTCGATGACGTCTCGCTAAGCACTCAGTGCTCGAAGCGTCGAAACTATAGTCGGACCTATCCGATAAATATTACGTGAGTAATACCGTATTCCTAATTAAAAATGAGTGAAAACCACGTTAGTTATATACTTAGTTTTATTTTCAAATAGATATTATCCCGCGTACGTTTGATCTCTTATTCAAACATACTCGTAATTATGTAATTTTATAACGAAGTTGGTACAAGCTTCAATTTATATTTTCCTCCATAATTTCCCCAACCGCCCGACATATTTTAAGAGATTTATTCAGAAAATTAGGTTGTCTAATTTGACAATCTTATTTGGTAAATATTTCTTTTTAGCCAGTTTTCTACCGGGACCGGGCGAGAGGCCAAGGTATAGCAGTTATGAAAAAAAAAACTAAATGGGCCATCTTGTGAAATAAAGTTGCCAAGGGTAGTGTGGTAAGTACATTTTTTTCCAAGATGGAGTGTCAAAGTTAACAGACAATAATTTTGTAAACCATAACTCTTCAAAACTTAATTTATTTTACTTAGTTATCAATGTTTATTACTTTGACTCGTGCTTGCAATTAATATCACTGTTATTTGAGATTACACTATTAAAAAATCACTGTAAAATTCTGATCGCAGTATTTAAAAATGTGACCAAGGCCATGACATCCAGCATATAATAAACTTGACGACTCGATAAACCAACTTTTACCAGCTGTCTTACTTTGTCTCTTGTATGGATCTAGCTGCGATGGCTATATAGCGAGACATTTAAGTTGTCAACTCATGGTAGAGGTACACCTCTACCATGAGTTGACAACTTAAATGTCATCTATAGTCGATACTCGATCTCGTCTACCTATTATGCTAGTGATTGGCGTACTCGCTGTCAACTTTAGTTCTACAATTGACCGCGAGGTGGCACTGTTCTTTTTTCATACTTTTTTCGCAGCAGTCGATATCGAGCATCGATTGGTGTCAATGTTTTAAACCCTACTGTTTAGTTTTTTTTTTGTATAATCTCAAAATGGCGATAAAGGACCGAAATGAAGAGATCGTGAAGGCTATGTTAAAAAGGATACGGCAAAGGCGTGAACCTGATGCCAGTACTTCTGGCCAATAGCGTACACATAAGTATAAAATTAGGAAATATTGTTCACTAGCAATAGATTTACGTATTTACAAAAGAAAAAAAAAGGAACTCACTTTAGTTTTTAAGCAATTTCCACCATAGCTTAAGAATGTTTATCGTGATGTTTGGAGAACGAATCTCCAAGAAAAATGTTATATAAAAAAAAATCTTAAAAAGGTACGGACCATAGAGTCTGTAGTGTGGAAAAATAATTAAATTAAAAAAAACCCTACTGTTTTTACCGATATTTTTATTCTATCGACAATGCATGCTCGCACTGCTAATGTTCTTAATATAATCTCATAGGAATAATTCTTCGGGCAACAACCCTAAAATTTCGACACTTGGATTTTTGCCCAGATTTAGATTTTCAAATATGACAGCCCTATTATGGTGATTACTTACACTTACTTATATCGTCATTTAGTGACAATAGGCACTATTATATCAAATATATTATAAATGAAACTCCTCATTGTGATCGCAAATACAATAATTAATAACGCTTTTAAGATGACATTCAGATAATAACAGATCATACTCATGTTCCTAATCTAATCGCATAAGAATATGTCAATGGAATAGAAGTAGAGCAAAAACAAAGCTATAGAGAAAAGAATAAGTCGTGGGATGTGATAGGTGAAACCTTTATTTTTAGGTCAATAGTAGCAGCCAAAGTAACCGGCCCACAGTATGAAAGCAAATAATCTATAGGTAATATACTAATGTTATAAAGAGGAAATATTTGCTGTCAAAACGTTACCGATGGACGCAGTAGACACTCAGAGTGTCCAGAGGTCTTGCAGTATACGCGATTTAATCCGTTTAAAGTTGTGTAATAGTAGATTAGTAGCCAAGGGCTGTAAGGCATCAATTGCAGCCCGAGATATTTATACTCTATAGTTCGAGGGTGCAATTGATGCTTACACCCGAGCTAACTACTCTGCTTTACATCTCGATTGTGAGGTAAGTAGAAAAAACCGGCATTACAAAAATAAAATTGATGACTATTATACTCATACGAAGACAAGGCTGAATAGCGAAGCGACCTCTTTTGTCATTGGGCTGAATGCATGATGTCTATTGCCAGTATGATGGTTAGATGTACGCGAACTTTTTGAAAGAGTGAAGTGTTTTTTTTATTACTTACCGCCCTAGGGCTTTTCCTGCTACATTATTACCCTAGAGCGCTAATTGGTCACCTACAAGCCCCATTTATGTTTTTTTTAAATACTTACCGCCCTAGGGCTTTTCTAGCTACATACACTAGAGCGCTAATTGGTCACCTACAAGCCCCATTTGGGAGTAACAACGACCTACTTACCGAATATGAGAGATGTAAATTAGTATTAGATGTTATGTTTTGGGGTAATAATAGCTCGAGGATAATGAGGATCAGCCCCCAATCAGGCTGTCACCGGTTTGACCCCTACCTAGGTCTTGAACTTTCAGTTAACCTATAAACACGCGCCGGTACACCGGTGGCCAAATCTATACATTGCACAAAGCGCCGCTGGTACACCGGTGTACCGCAGTCAAAACCCATATCAGGACTGAACATAAACGTTAACTGTTCTTTATTTATTTAGTATTAACTGTTAATTAGATGTTTTTTTTAATACTAATAAGCACCTAGAAATCATTTTTACATAGAAATATAAATTATTTTGCTTATCAGTAGGCTAGCAAAAAAAACAATGGGCGTCGATAACATATCTCTTCAACTTTCGCAGCAGTGCATGTGCTAGTGTATTGTTTTCGTGAATAAGTACCATTTCGAGGTAAAAACCTAAGAAAAAGCTTATAATCCTCTTATATTATGGTTTTGTGAGCAATTCCCGTAATTTGATAAAGGCAGCCTCCATATTGTTTTGATAACGAGTGGGATTACGATTTTGAGATCTATTTAGTTAGCGTTAGAGTATATGTTTGTATGACAATTTGTAGATTTATTATGGATAATTTATAAAATGGGTAGTATAGGTTTTCAAAGTCTCTTATACCGTTGTGATTGTATGTTTACTCCTTTTACACCTGCTTGAGAGATAAAATTGGTCTTTGTAGAATTTATTTCCTTTATTATTTTTTTGTTGCGGTTCAAGTTTTTATGTATTTTTTCGGTAGACTTTACCTCTATAATTTGACTAAAAAGAAACAGTGAACATAATAATAGAATAAAGGAAGATGTACTGGGTAACCAGTGTAAATTTACGCCGTTTACAGAAATAAAATAGATCAAATAGCTGTTTTACTACGATTTTAGTCCTGCAAACATTTAAGGCGCGCGCGAATTTTTTTAAATAGTGAATTTTCGCGCGCTTTTCCTATCGATTTGGCGCCTAAATATTTTTATTTTTAAGCTACTTAAAGGGTAATGTAGCATCGTTTATAATGCATAGTGTATAACTATACTATATAATATAATATTATAAAGAGGAAAGATTTGTATGTATGTATGTTTGTAACGAATTGGCTCAAAAAGTAATAGACCGATTTCAAACATTCTTTCACCATTAGAAAGCTACATTCACCCTGATTAACATAGGCTATAAAAGATTCATCATCATCCATCAACACGCAGGTGAAACCGCGGAGATATATATATATATATATATATATAGAGGCTGACTGGTTGAACACTTTACATATTGATATATAGTGCTCAGTACTCGATTCTCGTTCTAATTAAGAAAAAAAAATAGGTGCCTAATATTTACCTAATTTAACTTTAATTGTCTACTCAAAACAATAAACATGGTCACTCGCGACGCGCGTGTAGTAATAAAATTTGCATTAGCGCGGCAAGGTAAGTACTTGTTTGTTTACACCGGCGCGGCGCGGCCGGGCGGGCGGCCGACGATCGCGGCATCCTTTGATTCCTGTGAACGCGGCGCGGGCGGCGCGGCCCTTTGGGTCATTAACCCCGTTCGGACGCAGCTTGATTCCTTTGAACGCGGCGCGGCGCTTTGGGTCATTAACCCCGTTCGGACGGTGTCCATAATTTTCGAGTTATAGCACATTCATAGAATGAAGGTTTCCTCTGTAGTTTAACGGTATTTTTTTAATTTTATTTTTTTAAACGTTTCATGTGACCATGAATTATCATGTCCTTGTTTATGTAAAGTGTTCAACCAGTCAGTATATATATCATCTAAATGCAGCGTAGTTGTAAGGTAGTTTCAAAATACTTTATAATAGTATAATTTAAATAAAAATAAGTTAACATATGGGACAAAAACCAATAATGGTTTTTACTGATTTTGTTTATTTTTCCTACATACGAGTAGATAATCATATTGGATGGATTGAAGTCTGCTGGACTCTATGAATCTTCGATCATATTCTTAGTATAAACAACTTCCAAAAAGCGAAACTACAATGGAACAGACACTGGTATACTGTGGCCCGAGCACAAACAATTGCTAAAGTGTAACATTATCGTATCGTTGACGTATTCAGTACAAACTATCATGTATCTAGTACAACTGTAGCACAGATAACTCATAGTTTGTACTGTATACGTCAACGATACGATAACGTTGCACTTTACAAAATATTCGTGCTCGGGGCACTGGTATATTTGTATAAACAGTGCATAAACATAGAAGTCAAGAAAATTTTCCTCGAAGAACTCGCACAATACGCTGGTCGCGTCAATGGCCATAGAAGAATAGAAAAAGTAAATTTTCCTGTAACTGTGTTTCTACTAGTTTTGACGTATGAATAGTGATGGATTATTATACGATTACGATTTAGGTTAATTACGGTGAAGGAGTGTCGGAAAGTCGGAAAAGTGTACAAAATAGTGGAACGTTGTTTTTGTGTGTTCCTCGTCAATCACCTTAGAAACATGAAAGAACGTGTCTTAGACAAGACAGTGACTTATTGACAGACTTATTTATATAAAATATGTGAAAATAATGAATTGTGACATAATAAATAAGTAACTATTAAATAATTAGCGTAGTAATAATTAAATAGATTTAGGTAAGTGTGTTTCTGTTGATAACTGTTTTTAATAAATAAATATATAAAATATGACCGTGACTACTTGATTAAAAATGTAACTTGATGCATAGGTACATATTTACTTAAAGAATTTGGGCAATGGCAAATGTACAGACGTACGAGTCCAATTACAAAGGAAAAAGCTATGTGGAGGAATGGTCCAATTCTCACTCATTCATGGAGTACTTGCCCATATTAATAATAGAAGTTCACATAGCTTTTTGCTTTAATTGGAATGAGATATTATTTCCTGTCATGATAACCAGCACGCATATTTGCCTACGTTATGCCGACTAAGGGATTCAATAGCATTAGGCATACCTCTGATGTATTCATGAGGTAGTTCATCTTACCTTCTGTGATAAGACAAGGTACATGACTGGTAATATGTCGATATTATAATATACTATCAGCTCCGCCTGCGACTTCGCTCGCTTGTCCTACAGAGGTAAATAGATATCTCGTTGTATAATATAGATTAATAATATGATTTTTAAAGCCAAACTAAATTACCAAACATTACCAATCCCCATATGACGGTTAAAATGAGATAGAATAAAAATTCGATCAACGTCGAGGTTAGTAAAAAGTATGTTTTGATAATCTGTGTGAGGAAATGATCCGATATTCTCTTAAAACATATCCACTCTACTTGTCTTGAGAGGTAGGGGTTGTAACAACCCCCCCAAATTTAATTTTATTCTAATAATTCGTTTTGTTTTGGTCAATGATCGTCTAGTCTAGGAAGACCCTAACACTGTGTACCGCTGCTGTAACCTTGCTCTTTTCGGAAAGAATTGAAACAGAGAAAACTATTCAGAACTATAGATGCCTAGAGAAACCAAAAGCAACGCCTAGGTATTCTGATATTACGATGGATAACCTACTACTACATTACTGAACTGCTAGCTGATAACGAAAAATTGCGATGAACATACTAGATTGCAAATACTTAGTTCTTACAGACTGACTGACTGAGCCGATCCTAGATTTCTAGCTTATGTACTTGATTTGACTTCTAATCGTGGAAGATATTAATCATCAATATAAGTTTCTGAATTTAAGGTCTATGTTATTTGACCATAGAACATAAAAACAGTAGGATATTTGCAAGTTTTACTATATTATAATTATTAGCTTGCAAAACTATCTGTTAAATATGATAAATCAGTTTTGATTAATGAAATAATATATAAACAACTCCATTAAATAATATCAGATATACGCATGATTTTCGTTATTATTAATAACAGTTATAAACCTGTTAATTATATAACTAGCTTTCTTTATAGATTTATGTTTGTTGCTATGAGCATTTACCTGTTGATAAGATTGATATAATCTCTTGCAGACTAAGTGTCTTTATAATATGTACTATTTGTTTCGTTTATGAAAACTGCTAGGAAATAAATAACAAAAGTAAAGTAAAAACTCGCTTTATATGCGCTTTAGAAATCTCTTGTGATCAGTAACTACTACGGTGATTATCCAATTCCTTTAGATAAATATTATCAGCCACTATTCCCTGAATAGTTCAATTGTTCAAGTTTAATCATTTACTTGTTTACTGAAAGCAATATATGGGAAATAATATCAGTGACTTAGAGAAATCTCTAGACCCTTGTTTGTGGTTTACAAGAATTCTCAAGGTGCTGCATTGCTTGACCAAGTTTGATAAGATTTACCACATACATAAATCTCCTTTTTATACGAGATTGCTATACTTAGATAACTAGCGTTTTACATGACATGTCATCTATTGAACCATTGTAGGAAAAGCAATTATATTAAATATTTAAGTATTAGCAGAATCTTTGTTGTATTGGTTAGCTCAACACTTAGCAGGCAAATATTGATTATGATGATATTTATAATAGTTAGCTTTATTTTGCCGAGCAAACTAATGATAGATACCTCTACAATTTAAAGATATAATATATTTCATTAATTTTCATATTGTAAGTAATTAGTTTGATTTCTTTAGATTTGCCGTAGAATTCTAGATTTATTATGATTTAGATAGTAGGATTCATGGCATGTTCAAGGCTTACAACTCGAATGCTGGATTAAGAGCTGCTCTTTACTGTGACACAAATGTTCTCCATCATGCCAACAACCTCTTCTATTTACCCCAAAATTAGTAAGGCCTTACTAAGTCCGTTTGGTAGTTTTCCAAATGTAGAGTTTGCATCTATAAGCGATTATAATCTTATTTATCTCTTCTTAATATTATTATTTATCATTACGAATTATCATTTGATTCTAAATATTACATTTGATACTTTCAGCAAATAATTTAATTGCTATAATTTATTACCGCATTCTCATGCTAGGATCAGAGTTGACAATCTAGCCCAAACTCGATTCATTAGCAAATATATAACATATTATTGCAACAAATACATTACATTTCGTTTGAACTAATATTTCTATATTCCTTTGCAGGCAAATATTTCTGTATTCCTTACTTTATACTGATTAAAAATACATTTATTTTGTCATTTTTTTGGCTCAAGTTTGATCCCTAACTAGCCTCTAAAGTTCGGTGCCAAGCCGAGAATCGAACCTATGGCCCCTAGGGTGTCCAACTCCACGCACGGAAATAGTCGCGCGACTATACCGCTATAGCCGAAGCTATGGAAGGCTGCAGAGCGACGTTCTAGTATGAGAGGAAATAAATACATATAATAAATAGAAGACACTTCCACTGGAATATTCTTTCCAATCGAAGTGAGGAGCAGTTAATCGTACCCATTGCAATAGGTTAAAGCGATTGTTGGCTCGCTCCCAAAAGTGTCCAACTCTAAGGATTGGGCGTTCCCTATCGAGGTGGATCTTAGTTGTCACCGTGAGGTATCCAACCCACGTCCGGAACCATGTTCGTAGCAGAATATATTACCTCACGGAAGTTCGAGAATTTAATAAGCATTTTCTCGGTCTTTCTACTGCTTATATACTTTCTCAAACTTGACAGTGACGCCGATTTGAGGCCGATAGGTATCCAATCAATGCCCTTTCTATCGGCGTCAAAACGGCTTCAGATCCACCTCAGCCAATCTCTGCCCTCCAGCGCATTCCTATTCTAATTTCAAATTCTCATCAAAATCCGCTCATGACAACACATATTTTGAATTTCGTATAACGCCGATCAGAGGTACGTAGATCCAATCAAAGCCCTTTCTATCGGCGTCAGATCGGCGTCAATACTCATTTGTTTTAGGGTTCATTTTGATGAAGCAAACTCAAATATACGGACACATAACGAAAATGTGTTCCTCACATTACCTTTGTATGGTTAGAAATATCAATACTGCTTATTTTCATGGTAATTTTATTAATTTTTCTTATAACTTTTATGTATTTAAAGGATTACTCAACATTTCCTTTTCCTTGAAGTAACTTATCAGTTCTGTTTGAACAATTGATTTAAATGGTTAATACATAGAATATCTTGATAGCTTAAATATTCTATGCTGCTTATCATTTTCAATAAGTATAATCTTGCTATAAGAAATACCCGACTAAACATCTTAATCTCAATATCACACATTATCGGTTTCTTCTACTTTTGATTGTCTAAATTTCATCAATATTTGTTCATACCAAGATACTTTTTATGTCTCTATATTTGTGAATCGTGACGGAATCCTCATCCAGAGCCTGTTCCGTTACAGGGTGTAAGCAGTAAGAACATACTGTGCACGACTAAACAATTTCGTTATTTGATTTTTATCTGTTATGTTAAATTTTATTTTTTTTAAGTTATTAGAATAAGCACACTACTTACATAAGTTTTTATATTAAATATTGTCGTTCATATGAAATTATCGAAGTAATTAGGGGAAGACGCTGCCTTCTGCAACACAGTAATATACTAAAGCAGTAGGCAGGGTTCTAACTAATAAGTTTATATATGTATGAACAAGAAATAAACATTTTGTATTTTGTATTTGTTTATCATCGGATCGTCACTTAACATCAGGTGAAATGTTGATCAAACGCAAGCTAATAGAATTATAAAATAAAATGTTAAGCCCCCAGCGACTTCGCTAGCTTGGTATATGGGATACGAAGCCACAGAAATAAATAGACCCATAGAAAAATAACACAGGGGAAATTCCCAAAAACCTACTTAGATTACTACTTAGATACTACGTAGATACTTCAACACAGTATCTACTGGCTTTCCGGTTTAAATCCCCAGTGGTTTGGACTCTGCTTTGATGAATAAGTTATAGTAGATCCAACCGTTTATCCTCTTTTTGACAGATCTAATTTGTCAGATAAAGTGTTGTGACCAAGTGATTATAGTGGACACGATTTCGATTCATTTTTCTATCGAGTCTGTGCGGAAAGAGAATAGTCCTAGGAATGGCGCCATGACCATGGCTATTGGCCATCTAGAAATACGTCAGCCAATGGGGAATGTTGAAAGGGCGTGGACAGGCCGTCATGGCATGGCCATCTAGAAACGCATCAGCCAATGGGAAATGCTGACGCATTTCTAGATGGCCATGCCCAGATGGCGAGGCCACGCCGTCCGGTTACACCCGTGTAGTTTCCAAGGTAAGCTATCAAATTCTGAGTTATAAGTTTTCACTTCTATCGGCAATTCCTATGACTGCCAATTTTTTTGTCTATGGGTAAGCAGTAGTATTTTATCAAGGTAGTAAAACTCAATGGTCCACCGCCGTTTTGTATTTGTCACTGTCACTCGCAACAAGACGCCCGTGCTAGTAATTATTTGCTGAGTTTTATATTGGAACTATAAAATGCCGAAAGGATCAGTGCTGAAAGGACAGACGAGAGAAATGGTGATCAAGCTTCGTAATTACTTTGAAGCAGAGTATCAAAATGGCGGCCCGCTTTTACCATTGTCGCAAGTGAGAGAGCGCGTTGCGGCCGCGTTAGGTATTAGTGCATCTACGATTACAAAAATTACTACCGAAGCCTACGGAACAAGCGGCATGCAGGAGAATAAGCTTCGTACGCCGAAGAAAAAACGCCAACCACGTCGTGTGACTTCGGTTGACAACTTTGACGCAGACGCTATACGCCGTCATATATATAACTATTACTTACGTAAAGAAGTTCCAACACTTAAAAAACTTGTTGCTTCTTTGCGTGAATGTGATTTGTTCCGAGGTCAAAAATCGTCATTGGTAAAGGTCTTGAATGAAATTGGATTTACTTATAAAAAATCGGACAAACGCAAAATATTGATGGAGCGTCGCGACGTAGCTTTTGCTCGTTGCGAATTTTTGAGCGAAGCCAAAAAAATTACAGATTGGTCAAATGTTGTTTTCACTGACGAAACTTGGCTGAATGCGAACCACACAGTGTCTAAGAGCTGGACTGATGACACCGCTGCTTCCACTACCTCAGTACCGATGGGAAAAGGAGAACGTCTAATCATTTGCCATGCAGGGTCTGTGAAAGGATTCATGCCAGATGCTTTGTTGGCCTTTAAATCCAAAAAAACAGTTGAGTACCACGAAGAAATGAATTCTGAGGTTTACGAAAGTTGGTTTAAGGAAATGGTACAATCATTGGAAGAACCGTCAGTTATTATTATGGATAACGCATCCTATCACTCACGCCAAATTGATAAAATGCCGACCCAGGCCGACAAAAAACAAGTAATCATTGACTGGCTTCAACGACATGGTGAAAATGTTGATAACTCCTTACTAAAAGTACAATTACTAAATATATTACGAACAAAAAAACACTTCCCAAAACGATATGTGATCGACGAAATAGCTGCAGAACATGGTCATTGGGTTCTTAGACTTCCACCCTATCATTGTCAATACAATGCCATTGAATTAATATGGGCTCAAGTTAAAGGACACGCTGCTAGAAATAACACAAAACCCCCATTCACGGCAAACAAAATGGTAAATTTATTAAAAAATGCATGTGTGAAAGTAACTGCGGAAAGCTGGCAAAATGTAATTCAAAAAACACAAGAAACTATAATGGCAGATTGGGATAAACACGTGGCGATAGATTATATGAGTCAACAATTAATTATAAATGTCGGCAATAGCTCGAGTGACAGCAACGATGAATCTGATTTTGATTAATAAATAAATAAAAATAAAAGATTAGATTTCGTTTGCTTAAATTGGAATTGGGGTTGCTCAAACTTTACTATTTTCTGGTACCAAACGGCAGACTTTAATGTCTGCCATCCCCAGCGAGCAACACGGAAGGGAGTAGCCTTAGCTAAAAAATATTGTTCAAATCTTTCTGTCATTTCTTGCGGGAGGGGAAGTTGCACACTAGCGCAAAGCCGCACTATTACATACAAAACATACCTGTACCGATCCATTGCCGATCATACTCACACAACCAAATCACTAACACATAAAAAATAAAGCACCATTCACAAATCTAGCCCCGCCCTCACCCCACAGTATATTATCAAACTCCATGGTCCATGCGGACTTGTACTTTGACAGAGGGGAAACGCTGTGTATGCCTACTCCCTTCCGTGTTGCTCGCTGGCCATCCCAGATTTAACCGGTAACAGCTTCGTCAAGTATGACTTGTACTTGTAATCATCATAGTCATCATAACCTTGTTCTTTTTTGGATATACACCAGGAGATAAACACGTCTTCAAATAATGCTGTATGTTTTCCTGAGGCGCATCAATATAACGGTTTTACATAAAAATAAATCCGATATTATGTGCCGAGAACGGAAAACACCCGTGTAAAAATAGTTCATAAACAATATCGATATCTCAATCGTAACTTCGTAACATCACTATGTTGATAGCCATAGAACGTAATTTTTTAAAAACGTTTGTTATTTTATGGAATTTATAAAAAAACTACTGCACTTATGGACTCATTTTGTGAAAGATGATTATTATACGGGATCAAGGAGCAAATTTAAGCAGTTGTCATATTTTTAAAACCTCGCATTTATAAGTTAACTTTTGCGTAACATCGTCATGTTACGTTCTATTGGTGCTGTCAAAAAGAGGATAAACGGTTGGATCTACTATAGCAGTCAGGACAAAGTGATTATGTAATGTAGATACAGGCAAGGACGTTAAAAAAAAGGTTAAACGTCCTTGGATACAGGTTATAAACTTTATTGCTTTATCGATAAACGATCGCCAATTGTCCATTATAGTATACATAATATTAATATTGGTGAACAATAGAGAACGTTGTATTGTATTTAAGGCACAGATTATACATCAGTACACGACGCTAGACGATTATCTAACTTTACAAAATTAGTATCGAATTCAACAAAAGTCTGTCAATAGCTTCCGATTTAATCTGTGACCTTAAAACCACCCAGCACTATAGTTCGTCTCGCATTGTTACTAAGACTTCGTTCACCTCAAGAACCCAAAACATACTTAATATGCGTGATACAAGCCTAAGGGACATGCTACACATACGTTCATCCGCCGCGGGAATTCGCTTAACCGTCGCCAGCAAATATTCCCTAGAGTCAATGCCGAACTAAAAATTGTCAAATGTATTGTATTTATTTTAACTGATAAAGGCAATGTGGGATCATTGTATAGTACGAGTACCTATACAATTTACTAAAACAGTAAGTTATTGTCAAGAATTATCTAGATGTGTGTTTACGTATATTCGTTAACTACTAAAATTGTTATATAATCGTTCAATACATAATACCTGGCACGGCGCCGGCGGTGGTACAATTAAAGATGGCCTCTTGAACAATATGTCTACCGCTTAAGTTAGACTTCCTCGCCTTTTAAATCTGTTCGAGTCAAAGAATTTCGCCTTTGGGTTACGAATCGTACCTTACGGAGTGTGCTAAAAAGGACGCAACATATCGTTGCTACCAAGCTGGTCCGAAATAAGAGTGCATTTTATATTAAAGCAGTTATTTTCCAAACAAATTAAGCGATAAGTTGCGGTGTCTCTAAAAGCCAAACTCTGTGACCCCTGTTAGTAAAAAGAGCCCCATCTATGTTCGCTTTAAAAACTAGTCCGTGCCTTTTACATGATTGTCACGTGAACATATTGCATTACAGTTTATTATTGAGAACATATGAATATATTAATTATTATCATAGAAGGTATTACTTTTATTACGAGTGATTTTTTGCTATGTATATTTCAAATCTCCCTACTATGACCCCTCATTGATGCATGCAACCTTTTTCTCTTTCGCTGCTGGATGACTGGTAGATAATGCCCTAAAATTTAAGTCCTCCTTTTATATATTTTTTATACTTTTATTATTTTCGGTTATGTTACATATCTTTTATGACAATAAATAATTACATTTTCTTTTTCGAACTGCTACAAATTACTGCTACTGCGCGGTTTCTAGCTCATCCGATACACGCGGATTCCCGCGGCGGAAAACCGCTCGTGTAGCGTGCGCCTTATGTTACATCACAGTTGCATAAGCGACTGGGAGGCGACTGTCATCCGTCCTGCATTCGTCGCGTCTCGTATCGAATGCACGTTTACTGCAATGCGGTCATATATTATCTGTGCCTCTGTGATCATAGCCACGCTTGTGGTGGTACTTTCACCTTGAGCGGGAAATGTGTTTTTTTTTTGCATTTGCAGCTAGGTCAGAATACTTTTGTAGTTCATAATAAAACTCGCGAGAATGTAAGATTACGAGTAATATGATAATCTTTAGATTAGAAATATATATAAAATATTAGAAATTCATGAAGTATTTTATTAATTAAAAATGGTTGCCTGTAAAGTCGGTTTATGGACGATATTTTTACGTGATAACGTCACAAGACAAGCCGAACGCTTAGGTCTCGCTTGCACGCTCGGCTCAAACGGAACGTGACAATGAGTCATATTGTTTCGGCGTTCATAGATTTTTAAGACGTTATCACGTCAAAACCCCTTTAATATTATAAAATTCCGTTTGTTTACACCTTCAATTGTATACCTGTTACAATTTTAATATCGTTATTACCTGCCTTCTACAAGTAACTTATCAAAAACAAAAGCAAAACATAGAAGAATGCTAATAGTTAATATCTAAGCCATTAAAACAATATATTAGTGTCACGATCTAGAGAAGAAAACGAAGAATACCTACTTTTGTAACTATGCTGAAGACGTCAAGGACCATTAACTACGTAACGTATCTGTGGTTCCTGTAGGCCTAGCACGAATAACTGCGTAAGTGTAACGTAACGTGGCATTCACGTGAAACAGTACAAACTGTCATGTATCTAGGGCATTTATGACACAGATAACTCATAGTTTGTAAGCCGAAGCGTGACGCGTTGACGCTTGCGATACCAATACTTTTTAACCGACTTCCGAAAACACGTTCCTGGCACCGGACTTCTGGCCTGAGGGGATCGTCTTTCGACGGTACAGGGAGCCTAGACCGAATTTAATAAATCCTGAACTGACTGTACGGTAGTTAATAAATCCTATAATATATGTATATATGTAAATCTGTAAGGTATATGTTTTGTATATGGGCCGCTGGTATTTTTATGTTGTGTAATTCTACTATTGCCTGAAATAAAGATTATTATTATAAAAAAAATATTATTATTAAAAAAGGAAGAGGTTCTCAAGTCGTTGTGTATATTTTTTTATGTATCACCCATACATTTTTACACAGTAGTCTGATTTTGATAATTCTTGGTAGAGTATACTTCCGAGGGGAGTATGGTGTGTATATGTGTATGGGAGTGTGGGAGTATACGAATGGAACACCCATTTAAAATTTTATCAAATTCGGTCATGCGGTTTTTGAGTTATAACCCGGTCACAATATCTGTGCACCTGACCTCGTGACGTCATATCGGCGGTCTGGGTACGGTGTGAAAAAAAGTTTTTTCGAGAAATGTGGAGGTAAAAAAAAATACTAACCTTTTCAAATCAATTTATTATTGATGAAGGGTTTGTTATTAAAAAACAATAATTTTGATTACAAAAACATTTATTATTAAACTCAGTCACTATAAATTATTGCCTCTATGCCTGACATTGTATCTTCCTCACTCTCACTTTCTGAACTCTCCGAACTATCTTCCCCTAGTGATATTAAAAGTTGTGTGATGTTGTCATCTGCTAGATGATCCTTTTCCCAGTATTCTCGCTGTAGTCTCTCCACGTGATTCACTTTTTTTTCCAGTCAGCTGGCGTAATTGACTTAATCGCATCTTTTGTCCGCACAGGTTCGTTTCACCACTTGGTCTACAGGTATGGTGTACTGTTTATTTGCTTTCTCCGATTCAAAAAACTTGAGCACTTTCAAGATTAAATTTCTTGATTCGCTGTGTATTGTTTTTCCCATGACTTCAGTTTAACAGCTACAACAATTTTAATAACAACCAAACCAGTCCAAACTTAACAGTAAACAGTCTAAACTTAACAATAAATATTAAAAAACAAAACAACAACAAAGCGAAAATATCAAAATTATCGGGACGTGTATCGGCAACGAAGATGCTAACCGTACTGTCGCACCGGGGAGTGCGCGGAGAGGTGACAGGGGAAGCGGGAGAGGCGCCGCATTCCAGCGAGGTGCACAGATATTCTGACCGGGTTGTACAATCCAAACACTGAAAAGTGTTTCGCCTATCATGATGATATCGTAATTGACGGTGATCGACCATCGATCCCTTAAGAGGATTGCATAGCTAGTACTTTCCATGCTAAAAGAGAAAACTCTTTTCTACCTCTTAACATTGTCCGATTTCAGTGATTTTTTTTCTTGGAATCTAGACATTGTTTACTATGCCCGTACGTTTTGATTTTTTTCAGTATTTCAAAGTACTCTAAATTTCTTTTTTAGAACATAAAAAACTGAATAAATCAAAACGTACGGGCATAGTTAACAATGTCATGATTCCAGGAAAAAAAAATCACTGAAATCGGACAATGTTAAGAGGTAGAAAAGAGTTTTCTCTTTTAGCATGGAAAGTACCTACTAGCTATGCAATCCTCTTAAGTAGCAAGGCAAAGCTTCCACACTAAAAATTGTGAAATAATTTTCGGAAGTCTGAACCATGCGCACAATATTCTAATAAAAGGTACTTTTGAACTTTCATGGTACCGACTTTAACAAGTTATTTTACACCTTTTAGTGTTGAAATCCGTTTCCATTTTTGTCAAAAAAAAAATTTCCCAATTGTTTGTTTTAACAACAAGCCCTAAGGCTTTTGATATTTCCTCTCAAACATTACTGGGCGCGTTCTGTAGTACGGTAATAGACTGTGGTAATATGCTGCAACACCTTTTATGGGTGGACATATGAAATGTTACTCGCCCATTGAGCCATATTTCCGCCGAAAGCATACATCGACTTAAACGGAACCATCTACCTCGTCGGGTTTACCACAATTACCTTTGACTTCAGCGTCGCAATTTGCTTGGCATTCAAACATTTCCACATACAGTAAGATGAATTGTCCATCGACCTTTTTTTGTGAACTTTTTTGAACATTTGAATGTTCAAATTGCATTAACTGAAGAAGCGGCCGCGCCGTTTAGAAATACAATAATAGAATGTCATGATTCAAGTTTCAAAATATATTATGTACTAGCTGCGCTCCACGGTTTCACCCGCGCGATGATGGACGATGATGATGATGAATCAAATATAGAGTATGTTACTCAGACATAATATAGCTTTCTACTGGTGAAAGATATTGTTGAAACAGTTAGTACATTTTGCGTTTATCCGTTACAAACAAACTGTCAAATATTTCCTTTATATTATTGGAGTACTTCAAAGTAATAATAATAATAATAATAATAAGTAACCTGACTCAAATGCTTACAAAACATCGCATGCTACATCCACGCTCGTCTGTTATGAGGCTGTACATCCCACGGAAAGGTCCACGGGGAGGTCGTGGCTTCCTCAATGCCAAGAACCTCCATAACTGTGAGGTGTCCAGTCTCAGAGAGTATTTCCGTAACACCGAGTGTGGGATACATTGCGATGTCATAGCAGTTGATAGGAGCCTCACGCCTCTCTCCTTGGCAAACGAGAACTGGCGTAAACCAGTGGTGCTAAGCATCGAAGACCGAAGAGACGTATGGAAGGGCAAAGAGCTGCACGGACGATTCTACAAGGCCCTAACAGGACCTGATGTAGACCAGCTCGCGTCAGTGAACTGGCTACGTTTCGGTGATCTGTTTGGTGAAACCGAGGGTTTTGTCTGTGCAATTGCTGACGAAGTTATCAAGACGAATAACTACCGGAAATATATTCTGAAAGACGGTACGGTCGACATTTGTCGGGCATGCCGCCGTCCTGGAGAGTCACTCAGACATATTATTTCCGGTTGTTCTCATCTTGCTAATGGAGAGTACTTGCACAGACATAACCAAGTAGCCAGGATTATTCACCAGCAACTTGCACTTCAATACGGCCTTATTGAGTCTGAGGTGCCATACTATAAGTACGCACCTACGCCTGTTCTTGAAAACGGTCGTGCTAAGCTCTATTGGGATCGATCTATAATCACGGACAGGACTGTTGTTGCAAATAAGCCTGACATCGTGGTGATCGATCGATCTCAGCGCCGGGTAATGCTTGTTGACGTCACCATTCCTCATGATGAGAATCTCGTGAAGGCCGAGAAGGACAAGCTCAGGAAGTACCTTGACTTAGCTCACGAGGTGACCGCCATGTGGGATGTTGACGAGACGATCATTGTTCCGATAGTGGTTTCAGCAAACGGCCTTATAGCAAAAAGCCTCGACCAACATCTTAAGAGGCTCTCGCTAGACGGTTGGATCAAGAGCCAGATACAGAAGGCAGTAATCCTTGACACGGCACGTATTGTCAGGAGGTTCCTCAGTCTGCAGCCCTAACCACCGGTAGTTTGGGTCATGCTCCACTGCCGATAGCAATCTAGGATTAGGTTTTTTATAATGTTTTTATTTTATATAGAAATATTGTAAAAAATTTAATTTTAAGAAAAAGAAATAAATAATGTGAATAATAATAATAAATGAATGAAATAAATGAAACCTTAATAAACTACTAAATAACCTAAATGATACCTCTGACCCCCGGCTCTAAATGAGACCCCGGCTTGCCTTAATTGGCCGTCTGGAGGTGGAGACGCAAGAGCAAGTAACAAAAAGCTCCAAGGGTAGAAGTGTATAGCTAATAAGCTAGCTAAGTGGGTGGCAAGTCACCACCTGCCCAAATATTTATAATGAGACTGAAATTGGCAGGTGCCGTAGTCTCTTCCATAGCCACTATCTTCCTTATCACTAATAAGATCATATCAATAGCCTTGCCATTTTACCCATTTTTATAATAAATACACCATGTCCCATCCATCCAAAAGTTTCTGTTTTTTATACTATATTGTATTTGTTATATCAAACAGGCCTCTAAGTGTTGGCTACAGCCCCACTTATGCCTTTGTAAAGGGCCGGGTTAAACCCGTGATAATAAATGAAATACAGAGAATAATAATAATACCGCAGGGGCGGCTTCGTAGCGACTCGTCGGTGAGTGGCGATACCGCGGACCCTGATTCTCCCTGGGGCTAAATGAGACCCCTGACCCCCGGCTTGCCTTAATTGGCCGTCTGGGGGTGGAGACGCAAGAGCAAGTAATTTATCGATTACTTTACTAATGTAAGATTACTTAAATACAAATTTTCTTTTTTGCGAAAACGTTAATAATTTAGTCGATATCCAGATTTTGTATATTTTACTAAGGCATTGGATATAAAAGGTCATATCATCAGCCTGTGGAACAAGAAATTGTGACGACTGATGTTACAAGCCTTTCAGGGTTGTGGGCGTGTCCTCCGTGCCCACAACGGTGGATCCGAGCTTTGCCCACGGTGGGTGAATGTTTATGTGTAAGATTATAATATCTGAAATAAATCGTGGGCTAATTTTATACCAAATTATATATCAAGTTGCGATACATTTACGAAGCACGATCTACTTTCATTATGTTCGGTCACTGAACTTTACAGTCTCGAAAAAACTGTATGTTACGTTACAAGCTTTTAATTTAAACAAAAACATAATTTTACTTCATGACATTCATAATATTATTTATTCAAAGGGTTTTTTATTTTTTTTATTTTTTTATTATTGCCTATATTCACAGACTCAATGGGTCCGTGGCATTGTTTACATTTATATTTTAAACTTATATTTTTTTTTTATAATTACTAACGGAATACAGGAGGACATTTTTTTTTCTTAACTAAACTTACATACTCGTAATACATTTTTTTGTACACAAATAGACTTTTAACTAATTTCTAAATATCGTGCATACCGAGAGCATACCGGCTCCCGCAAGCAGCGCCCGTTCACGAGCTTGACATGTGTGCCAGCCATCGCCCTCCTCTACCATATTTGAGGGAAGAGGACGACCCGCCACACGACGCCGCCGTGAGAAGAAGCCTTTTAGTGAGCATGAATGCTCAAGGTATACACGCATACATAATACAAAAGCCTAAGCTTGTCTATTTTTTTATTTCTTTTTATAACTAAATTTTATATAAGTCGGCTTTCTCCACCCGGCCCAGGGCCTCCGTCACATCAACATTCCGATCTTTTATGGCCATCTGCAAGTTGTAGTCGCGGATAGCATTTGGTGACGCAGACACCGCACGTCGCACGAAACGGCTGATGGCGTCTTCTTCGTCGTCGGTGTAGTAGGTGAAGGTCCTGGTGTGCCGCGAGACTGCAACCACTGCGTGCGGGACGCTCTCGTGCAGACTCATGTTGCCCTTGGTTTTAATGGCGATGACCGACTCGTAAGTCAGTCCCTGTGCTTCATGGATGGTAAGGATGCGCGACCCCGTGCCTTCACCATAACCCTAGTTGGTCAGGGTCTCCTTTTCTTCCTGAGTGTGTACTAGGAAGAGGGTGTTGGGAAGGGTGCTGGGTATATGCGCATCTCTGTACCTTCTCTGCTCCAGGGACCTAATACGTGGGGCTGAGGAATATATACCTGAATATATTTCCCTCAACGCGTACGCGACATCCATGGGATTCCGGTGTGTGCACAACAACTCCTGATTGATGGTAGCTATCAGGTTCGGGCGACAGTAACTTAGCTCGAAGAGGTTCTATCTATCGATACAAGGCAGTTGGTTGACGTCTCCGATGAGGACAATTTCGCGAGCACCTGCCAGCCGCGCTGCTATGACAATGGCTCCGAAGTGGTTCATGAGAGCTTCGTCTACCATAAGGCGAACGACGCTCCTACCACTTCGGATGCCATTCACGAGTACAGAAGCCATGGTGCGCACTTTGGTTTTCACCAAGTCGCCTATGCGGTGCGCTAGCTTCTCCCTCAGGTCTTTTGCTGCTTCGGTTGTCGTGGTGATAACCATGTCCTTGTCCACATTAAAGCTTCTAACCACCCATGTTGTTTTACCACACCCCGAAACCCCGTTGACCCATCGGATCTCCGGTACCTCCCAGCTTTCCCAGGACTTTACCTCGACTCCAGGGCTCCCTTCCATGGTTTTAGCCATTTTTTTTTTTTTTTTTTTTTTTTTTTATTTATTATCATTTTACAATGAATAAGCAGGTGTTTTACAATAAAACAGTATCGAAAAACCACTGGGTTTGTCTCGATACTGTTGTTCGCATCGCGCGCTATTTACAAACTTGAAACAGTTCGCAAGCACCTATTCATAAAATACTAATAACTACTTATATCTCATTCGCCTATTACTAGCGAAGCGACGCTGTTCGTCATACGGGCGGAACTCAGACTCGAACTCGTTCTCCGAGAACCTGTCCGCGCGTCCGCAGCGCCTATTCTAAACTATGTATACAGGATGTCTTGTCCTTCATTTAATTATATTAATTACCATTCAGTATATGTATTAAGATTTGGTTGAGGAGGGTGTATGGGAGCTACGAGTACCTATTTGTTAGGTTATTGTAGAAATATTTTTTGTACATATATTTGTAATTTATATCATTTGTGTCGTTTTTTATATTTTGGGGCAAACTGTTTAAAAGAGTAGGGATTAGGTATGCTACTGTTCTTCTTCCATAATAATTATTTTTTCTTGGTATTTTCTAGGATCCTATCGTCTAGCATTATCCTGGTACAGCGGGCGATAACCACGATGGGGTCGTTCGGTGGTGTTTCGTACTTAGGCTTTCCGAGCCGCTCCGTCTCATCTTCGTCTAGGGCCATGAAACCACACTCAGAACTGTATGCTGCCATATACCGACCTTTCATCGTTCCCTTGATGACCAGAGAGGTGTCGTTATTGTATATGGCTGCATCAGCCTCCTCGAGCCTCACCTTTAAGAGGCCTTCGTTTTCTAACCTGAAGGACTGCAGGATATTTTCGCAGTTCCTGAGATTGACTACTTTAGTCGCTCTCGTGATGGCAAGAAATTCGAGAAGTGCATTTCTGGCGTGGTCTCGCGGCCCCAGGGCCGGGATATAACGAGGCGGACTAACCTGTCCCATATCGGCTCTCGTCCGAGCAATCTGTTGTGGCGGCTGTTGTGTCCTAGGAGCGACTTTTGTGGGGAGAGCTCCTCCTATTCAAAGGGTTCAAATTGCAATGATGATCGCCGACCTTCATTAGAAGATGGCACCCCGAGAAGAAGAATATTATTTAGTCTTAAACTGTGTCCCTCAGGCTAATAAATAATAAGTGTCTAAGTGTAAAGCTAGTGCCCTTTAGGCCTTCACCAATGTATAGTGTCTAAGGCTAGTTAAGTAAAAACAATAATTAAAAAAACAAAAACAATTCCTTTTGTAGGTAGTTATACAAAAAAATTTAAAAGAAGTTAAAATAGTAAACAAATGTCACGAACCCATTTCTTGTCTGTGAACAAAAGCATAAATAAAAAATAATAAAAAACAATATTATTCAGTGTACTAGTAACCGAGTAAGTGTATACACGGCTTAATGGATTTGGACGTAATAATGAGACTTTAACTTGGACTCAATTCAAGGGGTAATTCCCGTTCCCAGATATCGCGATAACCATAACCCATGTGATAGATATCGCGGTCAGTAGCTAGTTAGTAGATTACCATATCATGAGGAAGCAAACTATAAAAGAATATGATTGCAATATTATGACGACTAATCTCCATATTGAACGGTAACCGAAATTAAAATTATAATTGCAGTTCCGTATAGAACATTACGTAACTCAAAACCGATCGCTGTCGCTGTGTATAAATCTGTGTTACGAATCCACATTTATATACCGTACTAGCTGGTGCCCGCGACTACGTCTGCGCAGGATTAGTACTCGTATTTGTATATCAATCAGTAAATATTTAATAATAATAAAAAAATTGTCATTATGAAAAAAACTGTCATTACATTTCATCACCCTTGACGGTCGCCGAACACGTCTAGTGTACCGAGCTGTCAAATTGACTTGGCTTTGATTATATTGATGAAAAGTATCCTATGTGTTACACCAGTGCCTCATCTACCTTCATACCAAATTTCATCAAAATTGGCCCAGCCGTTTGTGCGTTAATGAGTAACAAATATCCACACATCCACACATCCATACATCCAAACTCACAAACTTTCGCGTTTATAATATTAGTAGGAAGTAGGATGTTTACTAAAGTAGCAGATTCATATTGCGATCGTTCAACACAACCTTATTTCCCCCATCTCCTTTCTTTAATCGGACAATAAGACGCACAGAAACACGGCATTCGTACATGCTCGATATTTCGAAAACATGAAGCGCTTTAAATCCAGCTTCATAATGCGTACGAATGAAGTATGGAACTATCTACCAGTGTTTCACGATAGATATAATCTAGGAGTCATCTTGTATCTTTTAGTTAAGACGCGCTCGTACCCTGATTATAGTAAAAAGCAGAATTTTTAAACACCTAGTGTAACGAAACAAATCGATAATATATTATGAAAAAAATACTAAGGTTCGAAAAGGAATAGGAAAAGGGTAATAACCGAATAGAATTCATAAATATAACTATCTTTCCGCAGAAAAAAATCCTGAATAGGTCCACAAAAATAAACTTTCACGTCCTAACTGTCAGAATTTTCAGCGATAACACTATATTTTTTTAGGTAATACATAGCCAACGTATAGTACTAAAGTAATAACCAGCAGTTTTTTCAATTCTGTTAGTATATATCGAAAAATATAAAGAAAACGTACAAAATTAATGCATTTTCGCATTGCATCGTCCAATCTAACAAGCGATTTTCAACCTTACGTAAAGCATCGTAAATTATTTTAAAATTGGGGTTGGACCGCGCCTTAAGCATGTTCCACCGTCAACCGCGTAGTCTCTTTCCATCAGGGGAGATTGCGGTCAAATGCTTGCATATGACATTATACAAAAAAGTATTACGTTAGTGTCCACTGTACATCATGGTAATAATCGTATACTATACCTTTTAAATGGTTCACCATTTTTATTTTTCTAATTACCCAAGTTTACGACCGAACACGTACAATTGCACGATTGAAACGCTCGCAGCGGAGCTTGACTTGCTCTTAACCGATCAACAATCTTGAGCAACGCTTGCTGCAGTCAGGAGTTGGATGGGTGATCGCTAGTGGCATTATTAAAACTGAGCGCTTCCGTGCTTCAGAGGGACCGTTAAGACATCGGTCTCAGTATTTTGTCTCAGGACAACAGTCGTTAGGCTACGCCGAAGGCCTTCGGGCGGCCTGAAAACTTCGTCAGGGCACACTAGCCTATCCACCATGCCGCACTGGGCCCGCGTGGTGGATGGCTCAACTCCTCTCTCTGAGAGGAACGCTCGAGTCCCAGCATGAACGTAATGGACTGGTTATGTTTATGTTACGCACGCACGATTGGTTCAGAAAAACATACTCAAGGAAATATTTCTTAATTTTCAGGACCAGATAATGCGTGATTGACCAATAATGGGAATTCTCACGGTGGCAGCTACGGCTGCCAAGTCAGCTTTAACCATAGCTGGCATCAGCAAGCTGACCTTCATTCCAGTGATGCTGGCAGTCATGGCATATTTCAATTACGAGCTTCTCGACCCTGAGCAGAGGCCATTCAATCAAAAGTATCTGAGGGAGACATACGACTTTGTGATCGTCGGCGGAGGCTCAGCAGGTTCAGTTCTGGCGAACCGGCTGTCAGAAGTTGAAGGGTGGAACGTGCTGCTATTGGAAGCTGGCGGACATGAAACGGACATCAGTGACGTACCACTTCTCTCACTATATTTGCACAAGAGCAAACTTGACTGGAAATATCGGTGAGTTGCGTCAGTGTGCCTTGCACAGCTAATTTCATTACCGATGCACATTACCGTCGCATCAATATTTCAAGAACATGTAATTGTCTTATTACGTAAATTCGAGTACTGTATAGACTCTTTCATTGCGGTGATGTGTGGCTACTGAATTTGGAAACATCCATTTTCTTAATCCATGCGATGACGACGTAATAAGTAGCCATTCAAAATATTTCTTCACGTTTTCCAGAACTCAGCCACAAGACACTGCATGCCAAGCCATGGTAGACAAACGATGCTGCTGGACTAAGGGCAAAGTTCTTGGTGGGTCATCAGTCCTGAACACGATGCTTTATATCAGGGGGAATAAGCGAGACTTTGACCAGTGGGAGTCCTTCGGCAACCCTGGATGGGGATATAAAGATGTTCTACAATATTTCATGAAATCTGAAGACCAAAGAAACCCCTACCTAGCGAAGGATAAAAAACATCATTCAACAGGTAAAGACATTGCGAAAATATTTCTAAGTTATTATTACATACAATACAAATACACTTTATTGATACTAAAAACAGAAATTACAGAAAAATATATGTCTAAAAAAAGTATGTACAAAATCTCTTCCAGACAACATTTAGATAAATACTGCGTGTCTTTACTTACATGTATATCTTGGACTGTCACAACTACAGCCGTGCGATTCTCTATGGTTCGTTATTGCGCTCGTCGACGAACTTGCTGATGTCAAATACTTTGAGATATCGGCCTTGTACATAAGGTTGTTTTTTTCAATGTTTCTTGTCATCACGTCATTTGTTTCACGGATGTTGTCAAAGATGTAAATATGTTTGCTCTTATAGAATCGCACGGCTGTCTTGTGTTGTCTATGTTAGAAAAATCCAACGATTTTTATACACAAGGCCGCATAGAAAGAGTAATCGCATTTTTTTAACCGACCCGATTTCTTTGCGGCCCAGTGTATAAGCTACTCCGTAACTCAGTTTAAGTAGAAGTTTTTGAGAAAAGCTTGTTGTGTGACAATCATTGACCGAGCGAGTGCGAAGCGTCTCTTTAACAACTTGGGTAAACATTGTTTGTATGTCCGGATGTCCGGCTGTTCTCATCTTCAGGTCGCATTTCTTATCCGACTCTTGTGAAATTTTGGAAGCAGGTTCGATAATTATATAGATTTATTAATTGATGCTGTTATTGTGCGTGGCGAATATTTATTCAGTTTTAGCTATGCAAAAACATTCTCGCGAGATCTACAGCTCACAGAGCCACTAGTGTTTTTATAGTTAGGTACTGTAGTATGTTGCGTTTGCAAATTTATTATCACCAATATTACCCGGAAGAAGTCTACTGTTTAATATAGGTTCATTGCGTGCCTGATTCAACAGCTCCCCGCTACCGTCACAAAGGTGCACACAGCAGGAGGCCTATCTACAACACATTTTCCAATTCATGGTCGAGAATGAGTTCACTCGAGAAAAGCACGAAACTTAAATATTTTCCCCTCGGATGCGAGGAAACGCAACTTATTAGGTGGAAGGACTCTTGTGCAACGGTCCGTCTTTCCGTCTTGTCCGACTGTAATGTCAGATATCCTGTATTGCCGATGTAGTATACAATGACTACTTTGTTAAGGTATGAGAGACATTGTAATAGGTGAAATTACTAGGCGAAGGTCTCACAAGTAAAAAGAGTACGTTGCCCTGCAATCTTCAGTTGAAAGGTCTGGGGGCACTACAACTGCATTGTCACGTGTGGTACTTACCATCAGCCGAAGGACCAACTCGCTTTATTACCTGAAAGTATAGAAATGCCACTTAAGAATGTTTTTGTAATAATTGAAACTGAAAATTTCAGGAGGATATTTGACCGTTCAAGATGCACCTTACAATACACCTATTGGAGCGGCGTTCCTGCAAGCTGGAGAAGAAATGGGCTACGACATCCTCGACGTCAACGGAGCTCAACAGACTGGTTACGCCTGGTACCAGTTCACAATGAGAAGAGGTACCAGATGTTCTTCAGCCAAAGCATTTTTAAGACCGGTTCGCCTTCGCCAGAATCTGCACGTAGCTCTCTTCTCACACGTCACCAAAGTATTGATTGACAAGAACAGTAAAAGAGCCTACGGAGTAGAATTCATAAGAGACGGAAAGAAGCAAGTCGTATACGCAAAGAGGGAAGTTATTCTGGCAGCTGGTGCTATAGCCTCTCCGCACTTACTTTTGCTTTCCGGTATTGGTCCAAAAGATCACCTCCAGGAAGTTGGAGTAGATGTGATCCACGATTCTCCTGGTGTTGGGAGAAACCTGCAAGATCACATTGCGATAGGTGGCATAGTATTTCGTATTGACTACCCGATCAGTTTAGTTATGAACAGACTTGTAAATATAAACTCTGCTCTGAGATATGCAGTTGCAGAAGATGGGCCCTTGACGTCCAGCATAGGATTGGAAGTAGTCGCGTTCATAAATACGAAATACGCAAATGCTTCAGATGACTGGCCGGATATTGAGTTTATGATGACGTCAGCCTCTACCCCTTCTGACGGCGGGACTCAAGTGAAGAAAGCACATGGATTAACAGACGAATTCTACAATGACGTGTTTTCCGAGATCAATAACCAGGATGTTTTTGGTATATTCCCAATGATGCTTCGTCCTAAAAGTCGTGGTTTTGTAAAATTGCGTTCAAAGAACCCGTTGGACTATCCAATTATGATTCATAACTACTTAACGCATCCGGATGACGTTGGAGTCTTGCGAGAAGGTGTGAAAGCAGCCGTGGCTGTTGGGGAAACACAAGCAATGAAACGATTTGGTGCTAGGTTCCACAGCAAGCCAGTGCCCAACTGCAAGCATCTGCCCCTTTATACTGATGAGTACTGGGACTGTTTTATTCGGCAGTACACCATGACTATATACCATCTTTCAGGCACTGCCAAGATGGGGCCTTCTAGTGATGTAATGGCTGTTGTTGACTCTACTTTAAAGGTACATGGCGTTGAAGGCCTTCGAGTTATCGATGCGAGCATAATGCCTACTATTACCAATGGAAACATAAACGCTCCCGTGATGATGATAGCTGAAAAGGGCGCCGATATGATTAAAGAAACATGGCAGCCCAAGAAAAGGAGTCGAAGGTCATTAAACTGTTCTAGATTAGAGCAATTGGGGATTGAAAGCAAGCGAATAAGGCTATGTAAAGTCAGTAGATGATGGAAATTCTAGTTAGATTAAATAGTCATATTTAGATTAAGGAAGAAATACCAAAATTGATCACAATGATAAGTGATAAGTTAGGTGTCAAAAGAGGTGTGGACATAATGACAAGAGTTTTTGGATACAACAGTTACCTTAGCAATCTAGTCCCGAAGGAATACTGTGTGACATTACTACACATAGATTATTTATAAATAAGGTAAGGTTAAGAAAAAACATCACAAATTGTTATAGGTAAACATTACCTGAATGGTGCTGTCAAAATATGACAAATTATACTATGAATCACAATAAAGAAATTAGATTACGTGCTTTTACACATGTGCAAATAAGGTAATTTTTATTTAGTTTAGGTATAGGGTTGTAAATAAATATATAGCATTTTTAAAGAAGCCTTTCATAATTTTTCCACCTATTCTCCTTACCGTATATGTACTACTTTTCGGAAGCAAAATCTCAGTTTTGTGCGATGGTATCAACTAAGACGGAATCTTTAAAAAGAGGTATATGGCTTAGTAAGTTGTTGTACCTCATTTTTTACTACTATCATCGCAACGGCAAAGGGTATATTCTTCAACAATTATTTCTCAAAGGGATATTTCAGTACATATGCACAATTCACACAGAGATGCTTGTATCCATCTCAAAGAGTCACGGTTTTCAAACTTTGATTGAAAAATGCCGTGATATGTATTTATTCTGTGCCTGTATAAAGCAAAAGGGTTAAACTGTAGTTTCACTGCCTTATGGAATTTTAAGGCTCCGTACACCAAAAAGAATAAGAAACCATAAGGGTTCTTTTTTCATCAATACTTTGTTCTGATATATTCACCGATACACGATTAAAGAAATTTGACTCGATAGAAAAAATCGCAAACTTTCCCAAAAACACCCTTGAAGACGTTGCCGTCGATGGAATTAATCTACCCCATTCTGTTTCTATGGTAGATATATTATTAAAAAAACATTGTATGTACATAATATTAACAAATGTAAAAGCTTCAGTTGCTTTTTTCAAAGCTTTCGAATGGAATCTTGCAACTGAATTTTAAATCAGTTATTTTATCCGATTGTGCTGAAACTTGGTATACACGCTTATTTTGGATGACATGACAATGCATGTGTCTTCAATCTAATTCCAATATAGCGGATGATCCAAGATGGCTGACAAGTTATATTATGCATTACTGCGATATGGGTATCAAATGAAAGGGATACAGAAGAACACGAAAAAGACTGAGAAGAAAACGAAAATAATAAAACGTTACAAAATGTAAGTGATGTAATTAATTACGTCAGCGTACGTCTAGTAATTATTTGAGGAATAACTCGGTGTCGCCCGGTTAGACCTACATGTGGAAAAGTCCTTTCGAGGTAAATAAGCAGTTCATTGTACGTACTTTTTTCAGAAATTGTATATGCCAGGGTTTTCTAACAGTTTTATAACAGCAGAATTTCAACAAAAGTATGCCTTGTTCAACTTCATACTTTGACGTGTCTGATTTGGCGAGATAGACGTCAACAGCATTGGTTTGCAATCTATCAAGGAGAAGGATACTCCAAAGTCAAACCAGGAACTGTGTTACGTTATGAACAAGTAAGCTTTACGTTGAAATAAGTGGCGCTTCTCTAAGATTTTTTACCTGGCGCTACTACACTGAAGTATTGTTCACTTCAGTACTTATACAAAGTATTATCGAGCGAGTTTTGTTCTAGTCAAAATACGCACCTGTTGTGATTATATGTGATATAGTCACCCGTCACCTCAAGCAAACGTTTGGCCAGATCCCTATAATAGTTGACAGCCATTAATTAAATTAGAGGCTTAACCGCTGATCATTTAAAAAAAATGCAAGTCAATTTTTAGATTTAATCATGTGATCCGCAAATCTCGTTGAATATACTGATTTATTTATGTTTGTTTTTTTTTAACACAAATACAACTAACCATACGATTTTTTCGAAGTTTGGGAAAAACCACCCATAAAATATCATTATTCCTCTGCGGCCTACAGTTCCTGCCCCTCTTCGCTTTCCGAGTTGTGAACATCACATGGCGTAGAACATTTTCACTCTCAGAAGATGTTTGTGACCTTTCTTCATCAGATTGAAATAACTCTTGTATAAGGTCTTCGAGGCGTTGAATTTGTAGATAGGTATTTTGCAAACTATTGATAAAATAATACAAAAAGCGTTATAGGTCACATTTTATTATGTGATTGTATTGAAAATAATATAGCAAGGCTAAATGCATAGCCATATCAAAATATAAGAACTTTTTTTTGTATTGAAATTTTATTGAACCCCTAGGCTTCCTTGTTAGGTAGCACAGTCTCACGCACTGGGTTTACGCCAAACTCCAGAATCTCAACCCGCTTCGTAGTCGTGAGTTGAACTAGTGTGGGGGTGTAAATGAAATTTAAACTCGAAATTTCAGTAAAATTTGACCCGGAATAAAAAAATCTACATTTTTTGAATGGTCAGCAGGGCTATTATGTATCTCAGTTGCTAACAAATGTTCATTGAAATCGAATAAAATGGCGGCTCTATGTCACTTTTGTCAGCTCCAGTCATCAATTTAGTAACATTTTTGCTTACTGGAGTTGTCAAAACTGACATAGAGCGGCCATTTTTCAAGAGTTCAATCAACATTTGTTAGCAACTGAGATACATAATAGCCCTGCTGGTCTCACAGACTGACACATCACCGATGGGGGGTTAAATAAAATCAAACCAAGAAATTTAGTACATATTGTATTACACAATTAATAAAAGCTTACCGCGAGATTTACCTGTGAACTAACAAGTCTAGCTTGATATATTAAACATAATATCTATGAAAGAAAATGTTTCCTATAAATATACAAATCAAGCGACAAGCGTTTATATCATTAAATAAATTGTGTATTACATGTAATGTTAGTACTAAATTGGTTGATTTGATTAAATTTAAAGTTTATTTACTTCTTTTTAGGGCAATTAAATAAAGTTTTATAGTATTACTTTTTAAAGCACTAACGCCTGCTTTAGCGATCTCAAACATTAAAATTTATACAGAGAAAAATTCCTCGGTAGCCTAGTTGGTCAATGGCGTCTGATACGGAGAGTCAAAAGACGCGGGTTCGAGTCCCGTCCGAGGATGTGAATTTTTCTGTCTATAAATTTCAATGTTTGAGATCGCTAAAGCAAGCGTTAGTGCTTTAAAAAGTAATACTATAAAAATTACAAGGCTTGCGATGTCAATACGAAAGTTTAAGTATTTCTAAATAATGCTTCTTTCGGTTGGATAGTACTGTCAAAACTGTTGAATAGATGTCGCTCCGTCCCCGTAAGACAGTTACAGTCAGCTAGAGAGTTAAAATTCGATGCTCTGACCCGAACCTCGGTGGCCTAGTTGGTCAATGGCGTCTGACACGGAGAGTCAGAAGACGCGGGTTCGAAATCCGTCCGTAGATGTGAATTTTTCTCTCTATAAAAACAATTAATTAAATAAATGCTTGCATTGCATCTAAAATTATTTTGAACGCGGAGTATTAAGTATTTCACACACACACACACACACATCTCAAACTAAACCATAAATCATATCGCATCGCCTTCCGATCACGATCAGAATTGATAACAGTTTCATAAAAGCCTTCGCGGGCCTTAAACTATTAAAAACTAATCCTTATACAGTCCACCCACTACTACTTATAGAAGTAAAAGTGGTCAATGTTTCATCGACCGCTATGACCGTTCGCTTTACGAATGAAACGCTCGCGTGTGTTACCGAAGAACTGGGCCATCTATCGACAATATTTGAAACTAACAACCGTCAAGCATTGATTAGTTTTATTACCTTTTTATGATCTACATGAGTTACAGGATTATAAATATAGTAAACGTTGTGCATATGACTAAGTTATATTTAATAAAAGTTGTTTAAGTAATAATTATCTTATAAAAATAAAATAATACACATTTCCATTAATACGCTCCTAACGTTACGCAAAATTTTTGTTAGCCAGCGACATCTACCGTTATGCCATTGAACAAATACCCAGAAGAGATAGGAGCATCGGCGCCAACATAGTTCACGAGGAGATTTACAGATGGAGTTTAACATTTTTATAATAATATGTTATCGGCAACCAGCTACGACTGAATACATCCTAGTCCAGACAAATTAGGCGATATTTTGCAAAAGAGAGGTAATAATTTGCGACAGTGGGTTTTTTATTTTATTATGGTTTAATATGCTTTAAGAATCATACCTTTGTTTTTCTGCCCCGGGGAAATCCTTTATAGATACCACCCACCACGGGGAGGTAGGTGGTTATGTGGGAGTCCGTATACCCACCAAAACCCCGGGGTGTTCCTTCAGTGCCGCTTTTGGCGGGAACGCGGGACAGATTTTGCACACGACCGCGAACCCACCGCGGCTGTCCGTTGCCGGACCCTTCTCTTCGCGGCACGCCAGAACACATGGCGCGCCGCAACTGCCTCGGAGACCGAACCCGCCAACAATGGGCGCCAGACTTCCCCGTGTCTGGACGCCCGTGGTCTCCCTGCGGTGGGTCGGATACGTAGCCCCACCGTCTGCTACGTCAGCCACAGGCCACGCGACCCCACCTCCTCGAGTCTGCGCCGAGCGCCCGGACCCCACCTCCTCGAGCCTGCACCAAAGTGCCCGGGCCCCCCTCCTCGAGCCTGCGCCAAAGCGCCCGGGCCCCATCTCCACGAGTCTGCGCCAAAGCGCCCGGACCCCACCACTCCTATGTGGACTTGGCGGCCAAAGCCCATAGGAGCGGCCTCGCCTGAGCCGGCCAGCGCACCTCAACGCCGGCGCGGCCCCTGGGTTCCTCTTGGCTTCACCGTGGTGGTCCAAGCCACGGCTACTAAGCCCCCCCGCCACATCAATGCGAGAACCCTTCGGGGGGGTTAAGAATCATGCCTAACTCAACCTACGAAACTTAACCTCCAGAAGCGGGTTAAATCGAGTATTAACTTTGAAATTGCATAACTTCATTCAGGAAAGAGTGGTGGTCGCTATATTTTTATACATAGGTACTTACTTAAAGTAATTTAATCTACCTTCTTACGTAAAGTATTTTTCAACCAACTTCCACAAACAGGAGTATTTTATCAAGTCGAGGTGTATATTTTTTATGTATATACGATTTTCACAATCAGTTCATATAATTGTCCACGGAAGGTTTTTATATATAAGTACATACTAAATAAAATCCAATTAGGTTTAATATGTAAGTAAATAAAACAAAAACTTCACATTTTTCTTTAAACTGTTTGTTTAAAGCATCTAAGCGAAGCTGGGGCGGGTTGCTAGTAAAACATAACACAAGCACAAATTTACCAATAAAATACGGAAACGTTTCGTTTACAATGGACCTGTCAATGTACGAATACAGGTCAAAATATAGGAAGCACTTTTGTAACCAAAGGTCTATGAGTAAAGTGCCTTACACACTGGTTGTATTACAGTTACTGTTGTGCTATCGGCTGAACACAATGGGCACTTCTGGTTTTCTTATTCGTATGTGTGATGAAAGAGAGAACGAGACACAAAATAAGTGCCGTTTGTTTATTGGTTTGTATTGGCTGGTGTTTCACTTCACACTGGGTAAAATGCCAAATGAAATTAATATGTTAAATTTAATCGATGCATTTATTATAAAATTAGATGGCAACTATACAAGAACTAGCTGACCCGCCAGCGTTTCACTCGCTTGGTCTTGGTATAGAGGTAAAAGTGCCGTTTTGGAACCTCGAGGTCTTGGGTGGATCCCCGGGTTGGACAGTTATTTGCTTTTTCTGCCCAATAAATTTTGAAAGAGTGCCCCGTAGTTTGCAATAGACACGCCTCTTCGGCAATAGTATCCCCATGCAAAATTTTAAACTTTTAGCACTCCCAGTAACGAAGTTTCATACAAACTATCAACCTCGAAAAAACCCTTAGGGATTGAATTTCATAAAATCCCGTCTTAGTGAGCACCTACGTCCTACAAAGATGCAAAATTTTAGAGTTTTAGCACTCGCAGTAACGAAGTTCAATACAAACTATCAACCCCAAAAAAAACCCTTAGGGGTTGAATTTCATAAAATCCCGTCTTAGTGAGCACCTACGTCCTAAAAAGAACCCGCATGCAAAATTTGAAACTTCTAGCACTTGTAGTTTCTGAGATTTCGTGAAGAGTGAGTGACCTTTCGCTTTTATATATATAGATTTAAAATTCTACATTATGAGGTAATAATGGATTTTAATTTTATGCGTTACGCAATATTATGATTATATAAATCACAGTGAGAATCAGTCACTGAAATTGTGATTTTAAACATTACGCCTTATCATATGCTTGCGCCTTACAATGTATAAAACGTTTAATAAAAACGATTCCCTACTTTTTCTTTTTTGTATAATGTTTTTAGGAAACGGTACAAGGACGAGGCCCACCTGTTAAGTGGTAACCTTAGCTTAGAACAGATGCAATTCGTCACAGGTATAAACAAACTGCCTGCGCCCGTAGCCTTGAGAGATAAGTTGTTAAGTTTCATGTGCCCGTAATTTCACCGGTAACCGTAACTTCAAACTAAAACACATAACTGCTTCACAGTAGAAAAAGGTATGGTGCCAATACTACTAAAAAATTAGAAAAAAAATCCATGTCATTTAGCCAAGCGATAATAGATTATTTTTCGAAAAAGTTGAAAAACCGACCGAATGCAACCAAGGATGGCAACACCCTTGGTCGCATTTTTAAATACTGTGATAACAATTTTTACACATTTGCAGTGATTTTTTGAATAATGTAATCTCAAATAACAGTGCTATAAATCGCGACCACAAATCAAGCTAATACATATTGTTAACTAAGATAAATAAATTAAATTTTGACGAGGTCTAGTTTACAAAATTATTGTCAGTTAACTTTGACACTCCATGTTGGAAAAAATATGCACCACACTACCCTCGCCAAGTTATTTCAAAAGATGGCCCATTAAGTTTGTTTTTTATAACTGATCTTGGTTTCTCTGCTGGTACTTACCAGATTATCGTTGAGTTTCGGACAGCCTATATACAATGAACATTTAAAAAGTATTTCTTTATTGTTAAAAATCTAAATATAAAATAACTAATAACACGTATAATTGTAAAACTCTTCTCATAATAATAAAAAAAACTGCGGGCTGCCGACGGAGTGAAAATAATAATAATTGAAATATAATAAGCACTAGGGCGGAAAAGTGCACGATTCTGCTGCTTAGTAAACGCTTTTTGCGAGTACATGCATCGTAAAGATAATTGACGTCTTATTTGTCATTGTTACAGTCAGATAAGACGAGAAATAAAGTTATATGATTATTAACGGGATATTTACCGTGGTAAGGTTGTGGAATGAGCTCCCGATATTTCGGCGCAGTTACATGCACCATGTTCACGGGAAGACTGAAATGCGGGTGGTTGGTCGAAAAGTTAAAAAGTTAGGTGCAGACATAACGATCTACCCTCTTTCTTAGTCTTTTGCTACGGTTATCACTGGAACTCGAACTCGATCCTAAGTCCCGACAAAACTACTCACTGTATCACTGCGTATAGTATTTTGAACACATTTCGAACGTGTTACTTACCACGGTAAATATCCCGTTAATAATCATATAACTTTAGTGAACAACCGTGATAGTTTAAAACAGTGTAAGACGAGAAATAACTAATACGAAGCTCAGAAAACCAAGCATTAGTCAATTTATGTCACTCGAATTTTCTGGAACATACGTTAATAAGTAATCATTTCAGTGTGCGAGGTCTCTAACATTAAGATGATGGTCGGTTACATCACTTAATAACATTAGTCATGGTTACTTGCAATAATAATGCTCGGAAAGTTAAGTCAACTTTGTGAGGTAAAAGTTGCCTACAGCGTGTACGAATGTTTCAATACTGTAGGTACATTATGATACAAGTTTGTGATGATCAACATACCAAACGCGTGTCATACGACGTTTTTCATCACACATGCGAGGAAATAACAGACTTATGTTATTATCGTAAAATATTTTATTAAAAAATACAATAAAGCGAATATTTTCATATGTATTGCATAATTTATTGTGAATTATGAACCATTTGACAAAATTATATATTTTTTATTTATAGTTAATACTATTTTACATATTTATTGAATATTGTACTATTTTTAGGTGTACAAATATAAACTTTTTGTTAGTATTCAAGGTTACTAAAGTAGTTTCAAAATAAAGTATCACCCGGGTGAATTATGTAAATAAAGATTGTTTCATTTACATGCGTTTAACTTGCAACGATATACAAATTAATTTAATTTATTCGCGCCAATTCTATAACGCACTTGTGCGGTAACGGTAAAATAAATTGCATTTGTGTTTAAAATCTTGGATTCCTAAATTTTCTTTTCCCAACGTCGAAGGCAACATTGTAGGATTGAAAACCGTTATGAATTTCGGTACCGGTGGTTATGAACCGGTGACGGTTTTTACCGTAATATATGTATACCTTATTACGGTGACCGGTTAAGGGTATAATATATTGAATACCGAAACCTTTATTACGGTTACCGGTTGAGGGCACAAGCATTACCGGTACCCGTTATTAAGGTTACCTGTAGGTTACCGCTTGGTACCGGTATAATACTTGAAATAAAAAAAAATTTAGTACTTGAAGGAAAGGTCAAAAACAAAGAGAAAAGTATGTTGTGATCTTTTGATTATTATTTACTAGCCAGAGCAATATATTGCACGCACTGCATTGTGCTTTGTACTGTCAAGTGTCGTTAAATATTGTTCGTGGAATAATTAATTTTATATAAGTCTGTCGCTGAGCAAACTGAGAAAGTTAACTTTAATATTGGTAAGTTTCAGCATAGAATGTTATTTAGCTATTTGTGTTACGTGTTTAGTATTGTTGCAAATTGTGTACATATAAGTTCGTTATTCTGTAGTATTTACTCTTCTTTCTCAGTGAACCGCAACATATCACCAGACATTCAAATTTAGAAATCAACAGGATCTATCCTGTCTCAGCAATTAGAAAAAAAAAAAAAAAAAAAAAAAAACTCTCTAAAAACGTGAAACATATATATGTGGGAAAAGGAAAAAGTTGGAAGAAACTGAAACTGATTGTTCATATATTAACATTTTTATGGGATAGATTGGAAATCGAAGAGGCGGCTCACTCGTCATCGTTTGTTGGCACTTATCAAAGAGACACGTGTAAATTAAGTGTTATTTTTTTTGGTTACCGGTATTATTTGTGAAAAAAACATTTAAATTTTTCGGTTACCTAAATAGGTAACCGGTATCATGGAAAACGGTGGTAATCAGAAAAATACTGCTATATTAAATACCGGTTTCATGCCCTAGACTAGTAGGGCACTAGGCACTATTGCTGGCCTCGACAGCTAGAGAAGCCGTCCTTGAGAGCCAGTGACCATTCTAGTAACGTGCTTGCTACTAACTTCGGCCGCTTCTAGTCTATACGTGAGAAACTGGGCAATGCTAAGCTAATTCCGGAAAAAATCAGATCAGGGAATATGTCTCTTTACGTTTCATATGGGTGACATTATTATGCCTTTTACGATATATACGCGATAGAGTTCGTAGAGGCCGTGCACAAACAATTTACGATAAAGTATTCGTATCGAAAACGTAAACATGTTACGCTTCGGCGTACAAACTGTGAGTTATCTGTGTCACCGTTGCCATAGATAAATGACAGTTGGTGCTGTTTGACGTGAACAGCACGTTACGTTACACTTATGCAGTTATTCGTGTGGCCCAAGATTGAAAATCTGTTTAAGTGTAACGTAATAGCATCGTTAACGTATTTTTCACAAACTGTCATTTATCTAGTACAATAGTGGCACAGATAACTCATAGTTTGTACTGAATACGTAAACGATACAATAAGCTTAAGCATAATGCTTAAGCGTAAGCAGATTTATGTACTCGGCCCAGTGTTCAGTGCGAGCATGGATCTTTACACGTTATAGAGTTGTGACGTCTATGAACTGATTTTATGTATTTGACTCTAGCGTGGATCTAGCCGCGATAGTTATATCGCAGGCTGTCGTTTATCGATAATTACTGTCAAATTTGTCCTATCGACAATCCATGGTCGCAGTTCAGTTCTCTGCATCGAGTAACAACCAGTCATCGTAAAGCAAGTCTTTACGATTGGATCTTACAAACAGCTTGTCATTCATCCTTCGAAATTTAGATATTTCCATTTGAATCTCATTCAGATAGTAATAATAATTCGTACAGTGTTTGCACAATACAACCTCGAGACATAAAAGCGGGTTCTTCAGTGGCACCAACCAAAATGCATTCTTGCCCAAGAGGTTACCTAATTAAATTTACGTTTGCTCTTTGGATGCGTTGCCATTTCTAAACTAGACAAAACGAGTGGTGATTTAAAACTTACCTACATCAAAAACCTGTTACATGTCGCCTCGTTACTTAATTTTAAGGATTTACATCACTGTTTGCTACAATAAAAACTTACTAGACCACCTATGTAAGATCGCTGACACAGAACACATAATACATAAACCACAACCTCGTTACATACGAGTACTTATGTGTATGTAAGTAAACAACATTGAATATGAAATTGTAACGATGTGCCTAAAAAGGCAATGTCTGAGAAGTCTGAGAGAGTCACTTCATTTAGAGCTCTTTTAAAGGTACTATTGTACTTACCTTATAGGTTTCCAACAACAGATTTATATGCCGAAGCCAACGTTCTAAGCGTCAGAAAATTATTTGTGAGAGCCTACGGCGGCATCATATGAAAATAGTGACATATTTACCTACGGCCCACTTGCACGTTTCAGAGTTAGCTTCAATAACTCAGAGTCAACTGCTTAAACGGGGTTTTATAATCTTGCACCATTAAAGGTTAGGAGTGCATCTAAGGTTATTTATTGATATTTAACCCAGCAATGTGGGAGGGTTAAGTGTTTAACTTGGGTTAGTGAAGTTTTGTGTCAAAAGAATTGAGGTTATATTCTGCTGTATAATGTACTCTTTGAACGAAATGACACGAGACAATACGCATAGAATAAAAAGTCGTCAAATTTCATACAACAAAGGATAAACAAGAAAGTCTATATACATTGTACTGTAGTGCCAAAGAGATAGATATAAGTTTCACTTTTTTTTCGAGTCTATATTTATTGGTCAGGTTACAATATAAGCGCATAGACAATAATTGTCTATGTATGTAATTGAATAATTCAATGTTCCCATCTAAAGATTACTTATGTCAGTTTAGCAAAACCGGTGATCTTTTATAGTCGTGCAAGGCAAAATGAGAGTTAAAATTGATATGACTAACGCAAGTTTTACAAACTCGTAGACATATTTATGCAACCCGAGCAAACTTGCAAGTGGGCCTAAATCGACCAAAAGAATAGACAGATGTCCTGCACCCACTTCTAAATCTAAATTTGCCCAAAAAAAGTACGAAATCATCGTTCCTCATATCTAAAATAAGCTTAATAAATATAACAACGTTAGAAAATATAGTAACAATAAAATCAAAGACATAATAGTTACCTGGTTAAAAACATTCGATTATGAAGGGCTTGAAAATATGTTGACAATTTTTATACTAAATAAATATTAACCATTATTACACCATAAACATATATCTTATATACACATACACATAAACCATACACCTAATAACAAGAGCACATTCACATTTATGCGCTTTTTAATATCAAAGATCTGTCATAATTACCTGCTATGTATTTATGGGAGAAGCCACTGGCTCCTGAAACACAGTTCACACTAGCTCGGAAGCCTATGGATTCAAATATATAATGTACCTACCATTTATGTCAATAAACTATTTGTATTTGTATTTATACATGAGCATATAGGCAAATTATTTTTTTATGCACCGTCCATTATTTTTAAAATTATACGCAATTTTATCCAATAAAATTATTTAATTTCAATGTATTAGAATGCGAAAGCCTATGACATCATGATATACTAATTTATCTATTATTTACCAGCAAAACACTCACGTTAGGAATCGAATACGCCGCCCTGCCTTCATGGCGTGTGCACAGCGGCGTCGGAAATGTACATTACAAAAACTGAAGGACAGACGGACGGACGGCGCTATGGAATCTCAAAAACATTACTCTAATCATTATTCGATGGGAAGAATTGGCTATATTGTACCCCTTAACGATTATCTACGATTGCGCAAATACGGTCAAAAATATCCTTATGCTTCTGTTATAAGATGCTTTAGTTTAGTTACTCACCTAAACAATTTTCCTTTTCGTATTTGAGAGCATTTTTCTCTGAATAAATTAAAATTACAAAAAAATTGCTGTAGGTACGATTTAGACAGAGGTACGTTTAATCGTACCACATGGGTTTTGAAAACTACAATTCATATTTTTTACACGTATTTAATGTTTCGAGATCAACAAAAAGGTAAAGGTACAAGTTCTTGTTTTTACTACTAACCACTACCTGTAACGGCCGGTCCCAATAATCTATCTATCGCCGGTTTACCTTACTAGAGTTAGATATTTGACACTATTTGTATGGAAGTTATGTCAAATTTCTATCGGTAGTAAGGAACTGCCGATAGATAGATTATTGGGATCCTCCATAAGTCACAGTCCTCAGATTTGAGATAACTCAGAGATGAAATAATACAAATGCAGGTTTTTAACAACGACTTATTGTAGACACTAAGGGCAAATATTACTACAAGTGCCACTTATGTAATCTGACACACTCAATCCAATCCACGTTCGGTCCTTTTTCTACCGACAACCAAAAAAAATGAGGAGGTATTCAATTCGATGGTTTTTTGTTTTATGTTTGTTATTCATAACTTTCGACTGGGTGAACCGATTCTCAAAGTTCTTTTTTTGTTTGAAAGCTGGTGCTTGGCTCATCAAAATCGGTCTAGTACTTTTGAGTTACACTCCAATAACTGAATAGAATGGAAGTCGGTATTAAATGTTTCAAATTTTACTTGTTGTCATAATAGTAGGCGTTGCAAACGGAACAATAATTATCATCCAATTTTTCTTTAATATCTACGTCCGAATCATCGTCTAAATTTGTTATAGGATAGAATCTATTACATAATCTTCTTTAGTTGATGAATCTGTTTCTGAATTTTTGGCAACATCTAATATTGCACTACACTCTTCCTTAGAACTACATTTCAATTTATAATATGCCAAAAATTCAATATTATTTTTATTAGGACGGGTAATTGTACCGGTACAATTTAAAAACTATCGACTGGTACGATTTGCAACACAAGCGCCATTTTGAGAAAAAATGTTGTCGTTTCCTAACCTCAAAAGATTTCATCGTTAAATATATACATATTCAAAGAATAATAGTCCATAATTAACATTATACAACAGGAAATTCCATAAACTTTACCATTTCCAAACCACCGCTTACGATTTTAAGGTAAAAAGCTATAACAACCACCACGAAAAAGTTTTTTAAATCGTTACAACTTTAATAATTACCATAGCGATGAGCTAAACTGTCATATTTTTTTTTTAAATAATATGGTTTTGGATACTTGTCCTTATGCCATATCTCATTGTTTTAATTTCATGGAGCAGTCAGGTTCCTGAATTCTCTTCACAAAACTTGTCAATGTCAGTGTATTCTTCAAAATTAATCGGTTGTTCAAATCTATGGTTTTCTTCACGTGAAACTGTCATAGCTTCCTTAGTGTTGCCAGCAGGAAGTTAGTGTTGCCAGATTAAACCAAAACGCTAATTTAGTAGAAAGTTTATGGGTGGTACGATTTACAACTAGCATAATTAGGTGCAATATAGTATACTCACACTACAGCATATACGAGTATTGTGATTTGTGTATCGTGACTTTTTTTTCAAGAAATAAACTACTTAATAAAAATCCCCGTTTTTTTTATATGCTCGACTCATGTTAAGTGTCACGCTTGCCCATAAGATATCCATACAGATATGTTTTCAGAATTATAATATTATTATATTCAGATTAAAGTCAAACTACGACAAATAAACAATATCAATATCATTACTTTCGAGAGTATTGAGGAGACTAAAGGTGGCGTAGGGATAGCAAAGCGCATTGACCCCAACGAACTCCAAGAATATGCATGTGTAAATAGGGCTGCCTAAAAAAAATCCGATTTTTTTTTACTTTGTATGAACAAAATTATAAGTGATTAAATTTTGATACTTTATCTTCTGATTTCTGTCTAGGTACATATGACAATCTTTCAATATTCCTAGACCCTTTTGTTACTCGCTGTATACAGGGTTTCCCGAAGCTCTACTATAAGCTAGTACGGGCATGAGACCAAGGTTATGACAAAAATAAGACAAAAAATATTTTTTTTTACATAAGTGTCAAAGTTACCATAGGCCGCAGCCACAGACCATATAACCACTGGTCTGTGGCCGCAGCACAATAAATTTGCGAAGAAGTATCCGTATCGTAAGCGTCAACGCGTCACACTTCGGTGTACAAAATATGAGTTGTCTGTGTTGCCCTACAGACAGTTTGTACAGTTACACGTGAACGACACGTTACGTTACACTTACGAATTGATTCTTCTAGGCCCACAGGTACCGGTACTAGGTTACCGTTGAGTTTCGGGACACCCGATATATACAGCGTGTAAAAAGGTGCATCATCATCATCAGCCAGTATCAGTCCACTGCTGGAAATATGCCTCTTCTAATGCACGCCACTGAGCCCGATCTTCGGCTTTTCTCATCCAGCTGCTACCAGCCACTTTGCGTATGTCGTCGTTCCACCTAACCGGAAAACGTCCTACACTACGTTTGCCGAGTCGCGGTCTTCACTCAAGAACACGTCTACCCCAACGGCTATCGGTTCTTCGTCTAATATGACCAGCCCACTGCCACTTCAGTTTGCTAATTCTTTGGGCTGTCGGTTACCTTGGTTCTCTGTCGGGTCACTTCATTTCTGATACGATTCTTCAGAGAAACTCCAAGTATAGCCCTCTCCATAGCTCGCTGAGCAACCTTAAATCGGTGGACCAGTCGTACCGTGAGTGACCACGTCTCTGCTCCGTATGTCATAACGGGTAGGACACACTGATTGAATGCTTTAGTCTTCAGACATTGTGGAATTCGCGACGAGAAGACTCGACGTAGTTTTCTAAATGCTGCCCAGCCTAGCGGTATTCTTCAGTCAGTTTCCTTCTCAGAGTTGTTTTTACCTAGTTGGAGCATCTGCCCTAGGTAAACATGGTCTGTTCCCACTAGTTCTATTGATTGTTCTATTGATAGAACTAGTTGGTCTTTTTTCTCCAAGTAGTTCCATTACTTTATGTTTTTTGATGAATGTAACTAACTGGGCCATTTTAAAACATAGGGTGCATATATAGCAAAAGCTATAATATGGTATATCTGTATTTTTATATCTATGGGATGTATACAGATGTGTCGCAAGAAAGCTGCGGACGTAAACGTTGACTACCAATATGTCAATTAATAGATAATAACGAACTAATAAAACTAACAATATGTTAATGATCAAAATGTGTCGTTGTGACTTAGCTGAATTGGTGTGGAGTTCGATTTCTAGATTCGATTACGTGCTCGTAGGCCATTTCGGGTACCAGCGCTAAGGAGAGGCAATCGAGGAAGAAGATTACAATGGGCTATTGCACACGAAAACTGAAACCATTCTCAATGGTCACTTGTGCTTTTCACTGATGAATCCAGGTTTGGATTTCATCCTGATTCGCGAAGAGTACGCGTTTGGAGAGAACCTGGACGTTGGAATCGACTGCAGCACCCACAACAAGTTCATGCATATCAAGGTGGCACGATTATGGTTTGGGCAGGAATTCGTCTCGGCGGTAGAACCGACCTCGTTTGGATACAAAGCAATATGACTGCTCTAAAATACCGAGATAAGGTGCTAGAGCCTGTAATCTTGCCCCACAGACAGCAAATGGGACAACATTTCCAGCTAATGCACGACAATGCCCGTCCACATACGGCGCGTATCGTTACAAGTTTGTTACAACAGCATGATATCCAAGCTTTACACTTGCCTGTACAATCCCCTGACTTAAATCCTATTGAGCATGCCTGGGATATGCTTCAGAGAAGAGCTCTTAGGAATTTCCCTGAAGATATTGTGCATGAAAACCAGCTTTTCTTGCATCTTAGCAGGACTTGGGACAGTATTCCACAACAGGATATTGACACCCTTGTTTTGAGTATGCAGAACCGCTGCAGATGTGTCAGGAAAGTCTTAGGTGGATCCACGGATTATTAATTTAAAGCTTTCAACATTTTTAACAAAAAAAAATACTCGTAGTTGTTTTGTTTACGTCTTGATGTTTCAAAAATAAAGTTAAGAGGATTGCATAGCTAGTAATTTCCATGCTAAAAGAGAAAACTCATTTCTACCATTAACATTGTCTGATTTTAGTGATTTTTTTTTCATGTAATCATGACTTTGTTTACTATGCACGTACGTATAGTTGAAAATGAGTTTGAAAAGTCACGTGATGTCACGCTAAGTTCGTAGACGGGACCCGGGAACGTTCTGTCAGTAGCGTGTGCGGAAAAACGCCTGGTTGAATTTGTCGAGGCCCGTTCCGTTTTCTAATGCAATAAAAATATGGGACAAGATCTTCAGGTCCCAAACTAGACAGAGCATATGGTAACCCGATGACTGATATACTTACTTATATAGAAATACACACACATACACGGGTCAAACAGACATGTTGATGCACACAAATGTTTGACCTGTCCGGAGATCGAACTCAGGGCTCAGGGATCTACTAACTGCGCCAAACGGCCAGTCACAATATTGACTGTATGGATCGGAAGAAGAAACGTTTGATGTTACGTCTAATTACGACAAAATGAATTTATAGCCATGATGGTAACAGATGGTTACCAATCACTGAACCTGACTTTTACCTTACAATGTTGTTTTATGATGATTTTATAATCCATAAAAATATTGCGAGCGAGTGAGTGAGCGAGTGAGCGAGTGGTTCATCAGGGCCTGTACTACCAAAAACGAACTACGTAGTTTCGGTTAACGGATTTCACAATTCCTACTGTGAAAGTGAAAAAGCACAAATACAGTCAAGGGTGATGAAATGCAATGACAGGTTTTTTGATAATGATTAATTATATTTGTATTTAGCCAGTATGTTTTATTAAAGGTAGTTGCTGACGTTTTGATCTACTATGAACAAAGTATTTACTGGTATACTCTGTAGTAATTGTTATAATTCAAGCAATTAAATATTCACTTGTTATATGTTGGGACGGATCACTGGATTGTATACATACTGACTATTAGTTTTTATTGACTAATTATATTGATCTCATTGACGAATTATTGTAATTTTATTTTTGTAATTATGTTTCATTTTAATTAATTAATGTAATTGGCCATGCTGTTTTAATTAATAATAATAAATAAATAAATAAATTAAATAAATGTTTTATATAAGTAGTATGTGTCGACATGAGTACCACTGAATTTCTAAAAAGGAACAATAAAGACGGTTTACGCACATACACAAAATTAAACTTCATCAAATTACACATGATGTTTAGATTTCATATACGAGTATCATCATCACTTGAACATAAAACACTTATCATTTTATCTGTCATTGCATCTCATCACCCTTGACTGTATTTTTGCTTGATCACTTTCACAGTGGAAATCGTGAAATCCGTCAAACGAAACTTCGTAGATAACGCAAGTATAACGTAACGTGTCGTTCACGTGTAACAGTACAAACTGTAATTTATCTAGGGCAACTGTGACACAGATACCTGATAGTTTGTACGCCGAAGCGTGACGCTTACGATACGAATACTTTTTCAAAAATTGTTTTTGCTACGGCCTCTGTTACGTTTTTACTTCTTTACGCTAAAATGGCGATTTCGAAGAAGTTTGAAATATAGATAGCCTACACTTTGGATTATCACAAAGGCTTTTACTCGTATTTAAAATTAAATACGTCAGATAATTTCTATGGTATCCTGATAGCCTAAATCCACGTCGGTGAAGTCGCAGATGGAGCGGTACTGGGTATTGAGTACAGGTTGTTAAAAAATGTTTTTTTGGTATTTTAAATAAAATCGTTTTGTGTATCTCACTTTTTTTTAAATGGGTCATCATAGTAACTCCATCTCGCCTGATGAAAAGCGAAGAAGAAATCAAGAAACGATGACCATTAGTGCAGCCATAAGCTGCACTTATCGCCACCCCTATGATGACCTGACAGATGCTTTTTCACGCCCTGCTTGAAAGACCCAAGGTCATAGCTGCAAGGAAATACGTACTAAGTTAAATAGTGATCACCACACTTTTAATACCAGAAATACAAATAGGATAGCTGTACCTAGTTTTAGACTTGCGAAGACTAATAAGTCATTCCTAGGAAATTGTGTGCGTTTTTACAATAAAATCCCAAAGCACATAACTGAGCTCACAGAGGGCAAATTCAAGTTGACTGTAAAAAACGTTTTAATAAAAAAAGCTTACTATAAAGTTCGACATTATATAGAAGATAAAGATGCTTGGAATACTCCACTTCTGGCAAGCTGTCTCTCTGCCACCCATAAAATGTAATATTTGTAGTACCTAAGTAGAAACATTGTAAACATCCATATAAAAATAATGGCCCCGAGTTTCTTGCCGCTTCTTCTCGGTGGGTTCTATATATTTTGGAACGCGGCATTATAATGAAAAGTTGACGTTCATAAGTGCGTCTTTGATGCCTAAATTGAATAAATGATTTTGACTTTAGACTTTTGACTCCGGCAAAGCATTTCACAATTTACTCACACGACAGTGGTAGGAACTGCCAAACTTTTTGGTGCGTGGTAAGAAGTTTTGAACAGTATATGGATGCAATGCTAGACCGGAACGAGTAGTTCGGGATCATAATGGTGAGGAAGGAATAAGATTAAAGAACTCTTACCGTAAACACTCAGAACGATCGCCATAAAACAAACGGTAAAAAACGTTTAGAAAAGCTAATAGTTCAACGCATTCATTACCGAAGGCAGGGCGTGTATTTATATAGTCCTTATTTGAAAAATAAAAAAAGACTTACTTTTCTAGTAAGTCCATAAACGGATGTTTCTCTATCAAACCGAACAGCGTTTAGGTGATGGCGCGTATATTTTTTATTTTTATTTTATTTTTTATTTTTATTTTACTAGGAAAACAAACGGCTGCTTAGATTATAATAATGTAAACAATGAAGTAAACAATGAATGGATACGCAAAAGCCTAGCAGTTTCCGCTTATGGGAACAGTTAAAATGTCATAGGTGAAAAAATCCTAACTTAAAGTAACATTATTTATGCGCTAACTTAAAAATAATAATAATAAGAGTTTAAATGTGTATACAAAAGATTAATTCGAAGATAATAAATTGCTACAAGCCATGTAAAATAAAACAATGACATATAAATAATATATGCAAATATATTTAAAAAAGAGAATAAAAATCGTTTTTAGTACTCGTATTATTAGAAATATATTTATAAACACGTAATTCCAATCTATTAAATAATAGTATAATATGCAATTAGTGAATAAAGAACGGATTTAAAGCGAGGGTCATAGATGAATCACGAGTAAGTGAAGGATTAATTTATTGGTTCAGGCGTTACTTTACAGAAATCCATTATCAAAAAACGATATTAAAAAATATTTAGTGACACTTCCGCTGAAAAAGCGGAAAGCGGAAGTGTCACTAAATATTTTTTAATATCGTTTTTTTAAGTGAAGGATTCTAACGACTATTCGTGATGATTCATTTTTTATTTCTATATTCTATTCTATATTCATTCATTATCACGAGCGCAGCGAGTTATTCGAGTGTTCAAAGTTCAATCTTGAGCGATGCGAGTGATTCATGGCCCTCGATAAAAAACCATTTTAGTCAAGAGTTGCGTACTTTATACCATGTCTACGAGAAAAAGAAATAATCAAGGCGAAAATAGACATTTCATGAAGAAAAAAGGAAGGTTTAAGGTTAAACGTTTTCCATACAAATTAAACTATGCATTTTTGAGTTCTCTGGAGCGAATTTAAAGTTATTGTGAGTTAACATTGTCCTAATTTGTACTCATATTTGCGCAAATCAATGATATAGTTAAACATCAGCGTGTTATCTTATTGTTTTACCATCGCCAAATCGTCTGATTTTACGTTTGTGTGGTTCAATTTTATACATATAGCTACATTAATATTGTACGTTATAATATCTTGACAGTGCAAGTAAGCTACGTTGTCAGATGGTGCGTGCTAGTAGAGTACATTTTCTGCGAGAGTAGGACCGCGCTATATCACGGCTTGAACGCAACGTTGCCACTCTGTGCGACATAAAATAAATTCATTTTCTTCCACTCAGTTCTGCTGTCTTTGTGTTACCAGACTCGAGCTGTTAGCTATATTAGTTATTTTTTACGTTTGTGCACTACTTCCGATCGAAATGTATTAGTTGAGTGTTTTTGCACAAAATTAGTAATTACCATAACCTTCATTAGGTATATTATTTTACTGTTGATGTAAAAAAATGGAAGCTTCCTAATGCTTAGATTTTTTTTGTTTCCAGCGACATTATCGACTCTTGTTATGCTTATTCCAAAATTACTTACATTAATTAATGACCTTGAAACACAAAAACCCAAATAAAAGAGTGCTAAAATAGTGAGTTTTTTGCCTGATATAGGTACTTATTAGATGACTCGAGTTACTTTTGACTATCTGCCACTAGCAACACTGGTTCGGACGTTTTGACAGTTTTCAATTTCATATATGAAAATTACAATAAATCAGTTCGTCCATCTGGCTTATTCATAGACGAGGAATATGGGTTTTTGGGAGCAAGTCCAGACGGTAAATATGCAACAATTTTGTAACCAAGATGTATAATATAAAATAAATTTTGTTGATGCCATAAGTAATGTGAAATTTGTTTCAGGGGTGGTGATAAATGAAGAAGCAATTCTTGAAATAAAATGCTTTCCTTCACTGGCCAGGCTGGATATGAATATTGAAAGAGCTGCACAGGAAAAAAAATATTTCCCACTTGTATTGAAAGATGGAAAATTGGAAATGAATAAAAATCATAATTATTATTACCAGGTAATTGCTCAATAAAGTATCAAATTGTGATATTGGATATAACCATGAATATAAAATTAGAAACTACTGGCTGCCCAAGTTGTTTCAGGATAAATAGTAGCCTTTGTATAAGTAAAGTATGTACAGTATTTATTGCAATTCTGGAAACTAATATATTTTTGCAGGTGCAAGGTCAGCTGCGGGTAACCAACATGAAAAAATGTTACTTTGTGTGCTACATCTCACCAGAACAACCCATAAAAGTAATAGAAATAGAACGAGATGAAGATTTTATTGCTGGAATGGTCCCGAAACTGGTAGCATTATTTAAAAAATGTGTTTTACCAGTAATTATTCTAAGAAGGGTTAAAAAAAATGCTAAGTGCTTAGATCTATGAATATACACTATTAAAATGATGTAGACTTTTATTTATTACACAAGTGTCTGCCCGCGGCTTCGCCCGTGTTACGTCTGTATAAAAAGTAACCTTAGTCACCCTCGGAACCCTATACTACTCAAAATCAAGACGATCCTTCGCTCTGTTACAGCAGCAGAAAAGACATAGGGTAATAAAGTATAGGTATCTAAAACAGGTTGAGGCTTAGGTATATTAGAATGTCACTGATAATATGAGTATCTATTCATATCGTTATCTAAAATGACGAATAAAGGTTTCTCAAAAAACTAAAACATAAATGCCAAAAATAACACGATAAGCCCAGGTTCGAACCATGCACCTTTGTTCCCATGCGAAAACGTTTCTACGGATAGGCTAATGGGAACTCTGTGAGACGGACGAATTTGTTAAATAGCTACTACAAATTCTTAATTTGTATGTGTGCGTGCCTAAGGATTATGTACTATTACGTAATCTGTGGTATAACAAGAGTTGAGAATTATTATCCATTTTCTCGAAATCCGAGTAATAAATAGTTTCAGTTATGTTTGTAGTGTGTTAATAAATAAAGATAAAGGGCGCAAAATCAAGCATTCTTATTTAATCCTCCCATATTTCATTAAAATAAATTAATATGCAATTATCAAGAAAACAGCGCCATCTAGTGGAATTTGTTTCTTAGCTGACCCTAACGTTTTACGTTAATTAATTAAAATGAACACATTAAAATTGCAACAATCACTAAACGAGTAATTATGTTGTTATTATTAGATTTTTTTGTAATCGCATAAAAAAAGAAGACAATACAGTTTTTATTCTAATGCTCCTTGTCGGAAATATCGACGAAATAAATCTCGAGGAGTTATTTGCACAAAGAGTTTGTATGTCGAGTATTCTTTGCGCAAGAAGTTTGTATCGAGTATTTTTTGCGCAAGGAGGTTGTATAAGCATTGAGATGGAGGTCAAATATATTGGTGTGTTCCAAATTGAAACACCAAAATAGTGATTAAAAGGCCTTTTTATGCACTGTTTACTAAGAAATTCAGGATTATTCATGTAACATTGATCGCATAGGTCCGACTATAGTTTCGACCACATTCGGTCTTTTTCAAGAAGTGTTTCGGACGCCCGCATCAATGACGTCACGCTAGCGAGCTAGTTCAGTAGCTAGCCGAGTTTTTACAACAGAACTGAATTCACTTTCCCGCTAATCTGAGTAGAATTTTTTTAACTCATCCACTTACCGTATTTGCGATGTAACATTGCCATGTCACTGGGTTAGAGCATCGTAACATACCTGGAAAATTAAAAAAACTATCGTTAATACCTAACAATAACAATTTTCAAGTATTGAAACGGCAATCAAATTCACTACCAGAGTGGTAGTGAATTTGATTGCCGTTTCAATTTCATTTGTGCCAACAACTTGACTAGAAATTGAAAATATGAAAATGAAATTGAAATCTATAGCGATATACAGCAGGTTATGAGGGTGTGTGCTCCCAACTCGGGCAAGATACCCAGCACGTGTATTCTAATTAACTAGTAGTTCTGGTAACATTTATGAAGGTTCTTAGCATTCCAAAAAACAACTGTTTTCTTTTTAGTTATAGTCAGTTCTTTATTTGTTTTTCTATCGTTCCATTTTTCATTCATATCGATGATTACGTGACCATGGCAGTTAAGCGTTATTTTCGAGTACGAGTCTGGCAACACAACAGCAAAGACAACTCGTAAATTAAACGTCATCGAGTGTGCCATGTCTATTTAGTCTGTGATGTACGTGGATTATTGGCTGTACATTATCGCCCTGTAAAAAAGGGTCTGATTGTATTTCACGACCAATAATGCAGAGCCTGATATTTTATGTACATGTAATGGATTCCATTTCCTGTCTGCGTATTGTTGCCCGAGCAATATCAGCCCGTCTTGATAAAATGCAGCCAATAATGTCTAATGTCACAGCCTGTACTGTACAGCCAAATGGTTCGAAGCCATTCCACGGAATATTGGACGCATGGACATTATTTGGTCGCGAATTATTGGCTGTACATTATCGGGACTCTCGACCAACCTATTTGGAAAAATAAAAATTGCGATGTCCGTTGCCGTATGCAATATGGGCTAAGCAACAGACACATTTTCACATTTATAATGTTTGATAAATATAAGCAAATTAAATAGTAAATTGTAGTAGTAACTTAACTATAAACATTGTAATTTCTCGTTATTGAGGCGTTAGTGCATTGAGTATCATATAATACAACTGTAGTAGGAAGTTTACTTTTTGTAATTGTCCATGGACATAGAAGTTTTTAAAACAGCCCACTGGAAATGCAGAATTACTAATGACTCTGGACCAGACTAGACTGTCTAGTCTATAATGATAAGTGATTACGAAATCAACCTCATCTGAATTTCTAATAAGTCGCAAACCACTTAGCAACAACTACTCGAATTAAAAACACAACGATAATGACTAAAAAGAGATTTATTGTCATACTATTTTAACCAAAACGAAAATCTGACTCATCAGAGCAATTCTCGGATATCTCTCACATAAAAAGATAGTGTTGACAATTTGATTTATAATTGAAATTTGCACCTACTTTATAGCATATTAGAGTCAGTTTTAGATCTTGGGATTTCAAGTTTAATTGTACAATAAATTGTACACGCGTAAAGAGAATGAATTGTTGACACGCAACGTTAACAGTTTTCAATTAGTTTAGGTTTAGACTTGACGCGTCGAATGTACGCATTTTTTCATGTGGAAAAGAGAGATCGTGAATATACGGAGGACAAATCCCCCTTACCAGTGGCGGGTTACCTGGAGGTATCCGGAATACATAGTATCCGTGTGGTGACGATAAGGTGATATATTTTGTGATATCGCTCTTCTAAGAAATTATTTCTTAGTGAGAACCCTCGCCGTGATAAATATTTGCGTTGGTCCTAAGGTGGTACCTAATAGTCAATGCCTCTAGACTTGAAAGCTGTATGAAATTAGGGAGAAAATTGGGTCAGAAGATGTATTGAGGTTTAGAATGTACCTACCTACAAAGAAAATACTATTTAGCATATGAGTTTGTTTCGTCTTGTACCTATATATATTGTATCATAAAGTTATATGATTATTAACGGGATATTTACCGTGGTAAGGTTGGAATGAGCTCCCGATATTTCGGCGCAGTTACATGCACCATGTTCACGGGAAGACTTGAGTCTTACCACGGTAAATCATTATCATCATCATCATCATCATCATCATCATTATCAGCCAGAAGACGTCCACTGCTGAACATAGGCCTCCCCCATAGAACGCCACTTGGACCGGCTACTCGCTTCCTGCATCCAGCGATTCCCCGCGGTTTTTATGAGGTCGTCGGTCCACCTAGCGGGGGGCCGGCCTACACTACGCCTTCCGGTGCGTGGTCGCCACTCGAGAACTTTTCTTACCCATCGGTTATCAGTTCTGCAAGCGATGTGGCCTGCCCATTGCCACTTCAACTTGCTAATTTTGAGAGCTATGTCGGTGACCTTATTTCTCCTACGGATCTCCTCATTTCGGATCTTATCACGCAGGGAAACCCCAAGCATAGCCCTCTCCATTGCTCGTTGAGCGACTTCAAGCTTGTTAATGAGGCCCACAGTAAGGGACCACGTCTCAGTGCCATAAGTCATCACTGGCAACACACACTGGTTGAAAACCTTGGTTTTCAGGCTCTGAGGTATTGGGGACGAAAAGATAGATCGAAGCTTCCCGAACGCTGCCCATCCGAGATGGATTCTTCGTGCGACCTCCTTGTCGTACGTGTTGTCCACGGTAAATATCCCGTTAATAATCATATAACTTTAGTGAACAACCGTGATAGTTTAAAATATTGTATCATGTTGTGATATTTTAAGATCAAAATGTATCCGGAAGTAATACTCAAGCTACCCTTTTATTACTACCCGATTATTCCTTTCGTTTATTTCCTTCATAACTTAGGGCTTCTTTAGGCTATCTTGATGATGATTACTGATTGATACAAAACGAGGTAACCAACATGATTCGTTGATACGTAGTTATGTAGTTACAACCCGGTCACAATATCTGTGCACCTGACCTCGTGACGTCATATCGGCGGTCTGGGTACGGTGTGAAAAAAAGTTTTTTCGAGAATTGTGGAGGTAAAAAAAAATTACTAACCTTTTCAAATCAATTTATTATCGATGAAGGGTTTGTTATTAAAAAACAATAATTTTGATTACAAAAACATTAAATATTACACTCAGTCACTATAAATTATTGACTCTATGCCTGACTTTCAACACTTTCAAGACACTTTGACACTTTCAAGGTTAAATTTCTTGATTCACTGTGTATTGTTTTTCCCATGACTTCAGTTTAACAGCTACAACAATTTTAATAACAACCAAACCAGTCCAAACTTAACAGTAAACAGTCTAAACTTAACAATAAATATTAAAAAACAAAACAACAACAAAGCGAAAATATCAAAATTATCGGGACGTGTATCGGCAACGAAGATGCTAACCGTACTGTCGCACCGGGGAGTGCGCGGAGAGGTGACAGGGGAAGCGGGAGAGGCGCCGCATTCCAGCGAGGTGCACAGATATTCTGACCGGGTTGTATATGCGTACTTCGAAGTGCCCGATTCTTTAGGTATTTTCGTTTATCATCATCATTAGCTCCGCTCCGCGGGTACACACCCCCCCGTGGTGATGGATGATGACGATGAAAGTACCCTAAGTGTTACGCCTCTTCTACCTCCATATCAAACATCATCAAAATTGTATCAGCCGTTTGCGCGTGAACAATTAAGGAACATAGATAAATAAATAAACTTTTTATTGCAACACCACATTATAAAGTACCTACGACAAACAAAAAAATATGATAATATAATAGAAAAACGCATTACTCAACAATGAAAAACTTAAAATTAAGTGTCAGAATGGGCGGTCTTATCGCTCAGAGCGATCTCTTCCAGACAACCATGAACATACAAACACACTCACAAAATTTCACCTTTTCATTATTAGTGTGAAGTGTGATGTTAAATGTGATACTAATTATTAATTTTATAACGTTAGGACCTTGACTGACTACTATTGCTAACTGTTGCAACTTTTTAGTGGCAATAGTCCGGTGGGTACAAAGCACCGAACTATTACTACTCTCTAGTAGCAGTAGTTCGGTTGTTAGTCCGGTTGCCCGAACTAGTGCAACTTTTCAGAAGCAATAGTCCGGATGATAAAAAGCACCAAGCTATTTATATTCTCTAGTAGCAGTTGTTGACAGCATGACATGGCTACGGGCGCAGTACAGTTCATTTGCAAGGAAATGCATCTGTTCTAGGCAGAGGCTACCGCTTAACATCAGGTGGGCCTCGCGCTTGTACGGTTTCCTATTAACATAAAAAAAGGCAAGCATTGTAATGTAAAGGAGAAAAATATCAATTAATTCCGAAAAAAAAATCTTTAGGTCTTAAATACAGACCTATATAAATTCGTAAATACATAAGCAAAAAGCTTATTTAATAAATGCATATTTTAAGTATCTAATTACGTAATACACAGCGCGAACATAGATTTCTGTAAACTATACCAAGGAAGAACTATAAACAGTGAAATTGACAATGGAAATGGAATATTATTTGTGTATTTTATTCGTATCTTTGTTGTTAATATTGATAATATTTTACTGATATTGCAAAACATATATAATAAAAGAACTTGCAACAAGAGCATGTCGAGACATGTTTAGTAAAGGGTTCCGTAATAATTAACTTTTTTCTAACACTCTACAAACTATAATCATAGTAGCTGCGCCCCGTATTTTCACTCGCGTGGATGGTTGATTATTATGATGAGTATGCTATGTCCTTCCCTATAAAGGTAATCTATCTCCTAGCCAAATTTCATCGAGATCCCTTCAGCCGTTTAGACGTGAAAGCGTAACTAACAAACAAACAAACTCAATTTCGCATTTACAACACGTTATGTTTGATTACGCTCGATATACACTGGACCATAAAGAAAGCGGTTCGGTTATAAAAATGCAATAACTTTTATATATTAAACAAATCTTATTAAAATAAAAACAAAATTAATATTTATTTCATTAAAATGTGATATAATGAAAATTATTTCATTTCTTTTTAATATGACTATTTTTGACTAGTTTTCGATATATACGACCACAACCTGTTAAAGATGACAAACCGTATGACAGCTGTATCAGCTCGGTGGCAGAACAAAGCAAAACAAAATACTATAAAATACCTATCTGTAAAAATTGCATTGATACCGTAGCACATTTTTCGAAATCAGTCAAAAATATTCGCATTAAAAAGAAAGAAAGGTTTGGATGGATGTTTGTTACTCAATCACACCAGAATTGCTAAACAGAATTGGATGATGTGTGGTATGTAGATACTTTAGGTATTGGAATAACACGTAGAATACTTTTCGTCATCATCATCCATCACCACACGGCGCAGGTAGTGACTATACTTGCATATGGCAACGAGGGTAAATAAAACCGATGAAATTGCATTCTCGAAATACTGTTTTTGATGTTGACGTAAGGGCAGAACGGACTGGTACTTCGTCGCGACTCGCGAACGAGGTACTCAGTTCGACTGTATCTTTTTTTATGTTTGTTACCTCATAACTTTCGATAGGGTGAACTGATTCTCAAAATTATTTTTTTGAGTTACACTCCAATAACTGAATAGAATGGAAGTCGGTATTAAATTTTTCAAATTGTACTCGTTTTTATTGTTTCACTTTATTGCCATTTTTTGAGATATATTTTGACAAATTGCTCAATATTCTTGTAATAATATACAAGTTTATTAGAACTTTAAACCTGACCCGTTCCGTAGTAGTTCGTCGTAATACAACGTAACCCTAAAAATACATACAATTTAACAAATAACCATTTTTTGAAGTACCGACTATTTAGGATTTTTCGGAAGATTATGTAAGAGAGCTACTGGCACTTCTATCTCATCTCATATTGGTATCTTAATATCATCCACAGATTAACAGATCAGTGGGCTAAGCACACAAATCCGTTATCGTATCGTTGACGTATTCAGTACAAACTATGAGTTATCTGTGCCACTATTGTACTAGATATATGACATAAATACGTTATTGATGCGATTACGGTACTTAAATATATTTTCATGCTCAGCCCACTGTTAGCTGAATTGGTAGTGACTTTCGAAGCGCAGGGTCCCAAGTTCGATCTCGAGTTCCCCTGGCCGGGGCAAATATTAGTACAATGAGCCAGAAATGTTTGTTGCAGATCTAGTATGTTGTGTTATTGTGCGAATCCATGATCTCCCACGACACAGGGAATCCTAGTACGGAGTTATGAGATATACTTATGAAAATAAAATTAAAACCTAAATGTTATTACTGGATGTGAAAGAGTCTATCTTTATTTATTTATTTATTTTAACCACCAATAATGACTACAACATTATTAAAACTAGTAAATTTACATAATATGTAACAGTTTCAGTTATTTATTTCTTGTAGACCCTGGTCTCCACACTAGGATTCCCTGTGTCGTGGAGATCAGTTCCTCACAAATCAGTTTTAAATCTATTTGCTTTACAAGTATTTGCTTTAATATTTTGTTAAGGTTACAGATAGAAATTACTTAAGTTATCTGTAAAAGTCCAACAGTCTAAACAGTGTAGTCGCAACTTCATATAACTACCTACGCATTATACAGGGTTATTGGTAATTAGACCGGATCCTTTTAAGGGGTGGTAGGGAATGCCATTTGCAACAATATGACTGTACATTGTGATATCCGGAAATGAATCATTTCTGTGATATTCCAATACAACCATCGAAGAACTGAAACAGCGCATAATAAATGCAGCAGAAAAAATGAAAATTAATTTAAATAAACACTTGTGTTGTTAAAAGCAATTTACGCAGACGTATGCGTCTCTGCATTCAAAATTCTGGCTCACATTTTGAGAACGAACTGTAAAAATAATAAATACAGACTAATTACATCTACTCTTTTATTTCTTTAAAAGAAATTAAGTTACCTTAAGAAAGTATTTCTTCCATAGCTACTTCTCATGGACTATTCTCATTCCTTTCTCGGCCTTTTGTAATCGCATTATTTCTGCAACTGTGTAATAAAGTGCTAATTTTTTTACCTCGTTGGATAGCTAAAGACTTGTAGATGTTTTTTAAATAAAATGCAGACTTAATTTACTATCGTTTTTGTAGAGAAAATAAAGGTTTTTGTAAAGCATCTTACAAAAATTATCAAATAAAAATTATGAAAAAGCCTCTAGTTTTTGGATGGATCTACATTAGTACGATATTATTGTTTATTATTAAGAGCTGTAACAAGGTTTCTCTAAAACTGCGAACAGAATTGAAATCGATTGATTACTTTTTTTTTTATTGAATTTTAAAGTAGTAAAACTGGATTTTCCAAAAAAAAAATAAAAAAAAAGAATATCACAGAAATGATTCATTTCCGGATATCACAATGTACAGTCATATTGTTGCAAATGGCATTCCCTACCACCCCTTAAAAGGATCCCGTCTAATTACCAATAACCCTGTATATGGTTAGTACATATATTTTTACCCCTTACGAACTTCAGTGATTCGGCACCAAATATATGCTCTTCAGAGGGGAAATCTAATAGAAATGTTGACCCCATGAATACACTACATAAATACATGTTACACAATAAGCATGTATCCTCAGCATCAAGGAAGGACATTTGCTTCCTGCACAGTGGGTTTCCAAAGAGGCGATTGTGCAAATAAACAAACGAGCTTTCCCTCTTTACAATATAGCCGAAGCGAAGATACAAATCGACTTTATGTAGACATACTGTACGCACGTGATCAAGATCGCTTCCAACTGAGTTATTGCACTTTCTATTCGGTGTTGCCAAGTGAACTGTGCTAATACTCCCTGCAAAATTGTTACTATTACTCCTCAAAATTTTACTCCGGCTGGAATCAATTTAATTACTTTATGGTGTTGCCAAGTGAACTGTGCTAATACTCCCTGCAAAATTGTTACTATTACTCCTCAAAATTTTACTTTATATATTACTTATATACTTTATAACTTTATATATTACTAGCTGCTCTCCGCGGTTTCACCCGCGCGGTGATGGAGGATGATGATGAATCCTATATAGCCTATGTTACTCAGGGTGAATGTAGCTTTCCAATAGTGAAAGAGTTTTTGAAATCGGTCCACTACTTTTTGAGCCTATTCGTTACAAACATACATACAAATCTTTCCTCTTTATATAATAATATTATAGTATAGATAATTTGCACACACACATAGTCTGTGTTGCACGACATAAATTAAATGCAGTTATCGATAAGTCTCTCTAACATATTTTTTTTTCTGTCAGATTCCAAAAAAATATGTTTGTATATCAATTAACAAACAAACATAAACATTATCATTGTAATCAATCAATCCTAGTGTGGGGGACTAGGATTCCCTATTACATATAACACATCATAAAAATCCAAGACCCGAGTAAAAATATTTCTGCACATCACACAAATATTTGCTACGGCCAAGAATAGAACCTGAGATCTCACGCTTCGTAGTTGGTCGCTACCAACTGAGCTAACGGGGTCTTTGATCTTTTTTCCCACAAGGGTTGTTGTGCAGTTTTTTTTCAATAATAAGAATTCTTCTTGAATCCTTCTATCTATCGGAATCAAACTAAATAAGATAATATGTATAAATATTTTACGGTAATTACCATTCTCCAAGTCACCGTCAAAAACTGCCAATAAAACGTTAATCCCCCAAACATGGCAACCTATTTCTATTCGTCCACACAATTTACGCTACGGGAAACTGAAAAACTAATATAGAGAAGTAATTTAATAGTTTACTGGTCACTAACCTCGTTAGTTAGTAACTAGTTATGTAATCTGTGTCTGCATCTCAATGGGTGTAGCTGTCTCTATGGTTGTCCCATTCAGTTATGATTAAGTTCACTTCCTGGACTTAATACAAGGGGAAAGTGGTATTAATTTCTGATTAGTATCTTGATATAAATATTTAAAGGTGTATCCGCATCTCTGCTTGCACTGATAATTACTTGTCGAGGGCTTGGTGTTAAGTGTGTTAAGCATCATAAATAATTTATTAGAAATAATAAAAAACAATATTTATGTCTGCTTAAACGAAATAAAAATACATATAGGAGAGACACAGTAGAAATGACAGACAGGGTAAAAATGGTAGAAACGACAGACAGCGTAAAAGGGGTAGACAGGACGAACGGGGTAGGCACCAAACCGTTTAGCCTGAGGGACGATCATAATCCTAAAAACCTTACGTTTAAATAAGGTTTTACTTTGGTTTTTATATTGTAATTTTTAAAGCACTAACGTCAGCTTAGCGGTACCAAACATTGCAATTTTGGAGCGTACGACGGTTAAAATCATGCAGAGATCTAAAATACGATCCTCGGACGGTGGTGGCCTAGTGGTCATGGCGTCTGACACGGATTATTGCAAGACGCGGGTTGGAATCCCTTCCAAGGCTGTGAATTTTTCTCTCTGAAATTGCAATGTTTTTCTTAGGTGTTACATTAGACCTTATATCAGATTTACTTACGGCCAGTTTCTATATCCTGTCTTATCGGCGGGTTACCCTACTAATGATAGAAAGGGGTTCAAACCTTTTCGTATAGTAACCATAATTTTGCGGGTAATTTAGAAAATGTTTCTAAACAGCGGTGCGCTATGAAACCTATGTTTATTTATAGAGAATCTATAGACAAACAAAAATGACATGAAGTCCTATAGCGATGGCGGGGAAAACCGATAATTATTGTCAGTAAGCTTTGTTATACTAGATATGCGTTTCCCCGAGTTTTTAATGGTTATAGTGGTAGATTATTAAACATTAATGCCCTTTTTCACCAACATTTTAGGTGACATCCAAGTCAAGTTAGGTGACATTTTTGTACTACTAAGGGTTACCTAACTGACTTAGGTGTTACCTAAAATGTTGGTGAAAACGAGCATTAGTGTTCTTAAAGATCCATAAGTGTAAGCAAAGTGTACAATATCATGCACCGTTGTTATTGTTGTGAGCCTCGTTATCACCCAAAAAGTTGTAGTAATGCACCCACCGCTTTACTATAAAGCGGCTTAGACAGAACAGTGACTTTTTGAATAAAATTTTCACTAGTTGCAACTATAAATAACAACCTAAGAGTAACTTGACAAATGGCAACTATACTATAATACAGTCTTTTGTCATCTTACAAAGGAAAAAAAGTCAGTCAGTGACACGAAAATCTTGCGTTTTAGGAGTTTCTCATATGATACTTTTTGTTTGTATAAAGATCCGCTATCGATATACATAGGTTTCATCAGTGCACCGATAACTTGAAAATTTTCTGAAATCTTCCGCAAAATTAGGGACACCACACCACTATGAGGTTCAAAGCCCTTTGACAGAACTACTAACTATACAAATTTTGTCAAATTCCTATTCCTTCATATTTTTTATTCTGTCGACGGTTTGCCTTGTGCTGGTGGCGGGAAAAAGCCCAACAATGATTATCGTTGACTATCATATACAGGCTGACTGGTTGAACACTTTACATATTGATATATAGTGCTCAGTACTCGATTCTCGTTCTAATTAAGAAAAAAAAAATAGGTGCCTAATATTTACCTAATTTAACTTTAATTGTCTACTCAAAACAATAAACATGGTCACTCGCGGCGCGCGTGTAGTAATAAAATTTAACGGGCGGCCGACGATCGCGGCATCCTTTGATTCCTGTGAACGCGGCGCGGGCGGCGCGGCCCTTTGGGTCATTAACCCCGTTCGGACGCAGCTTGATTCCTTTGAACGCGGCGCGGCGCTTTGGGTCATTAACCCCGTTCGGACGGTGTCCATAATTTTCGAGTTATAGCACATTCATAGAATGAAGGTTTCCTCTGTAGTTTAACGGTATTTTTTTAATTTTATTTTTTTAAACGTTTCATGTGACCATGAATTATCATGTCCTTGTTTATGTAAAGTGTTCAACCAGTCAGCCTGTATATAAGAAATGCAAATACATTATTACATTAAAAAAATCAACTTTTTTAATGTTCTTGTATTTGCATTTCTTCGAGTTTGAGACATGTAATAGTGTTCGAAGCGCTCGTAGCGGAGCTTGACTCGACGATCTTACTTAACCGATCAACAAGTTAAGCAACGCTTGCTGCGGTCAGGACTTGGATGGGTGACCGCTAGTGGTATTAGTCAACTGAGCGCTTCCGTGCTTCAGAGGGCACGTTAGGCCGTCGGTCCCGGTCGTTTGTCTTAGGACAACAGTCATTAGGCTATGTGGAAGGCCTTCGGGCGGCCTGAAAACTTCGACATGGGTTGGCCACTAACCTATCCACCAAGCCACACTGGGCCCGCCTGGTGGATTATGGCCCACTTCTCTCTCTGAGAGGAAGGTTCGAGTCCCAACAGTGGGAACAAAATAGGCTTATTATGATGATTATGAACAGGGTTGGATTAAGTGGTTAAGATTAATGCCCATTTTTACCAACATTTTAGGTAACACCTAAGCCTGTTTAGGTGACAATTTTGTACTACTAAGTGTTACCTAACTGACTTAAATGTTGGTGAAAACGGGCATAAGTGTTACATAATGATGCACGAGTACCTATAGGCGAAACGAACATAATCATCTAAAGTTGTTTGTCTTTTCCTCGTCATCCCCTTAGAAAGATTTAGCAATAGATCCACCTCGTTACCATAGTAACTCAATGACAGACTTATTTACGTGACTGTGACTTGACTCTGACTACTTGAATTAAAATCTCACTATGGCAAATGTCCAACCGTACGAGTCCATTCATAAAAAACACGGCTGTTAATTAGACATCTTGTTAGTGCGCGACACGTAATCTTAAATATAGATTAGAGCAGCTTAAGAGATACATATTTATTATGATTAAACTCGTTTAGAAACAAAAACCGGTAGTCGGTCGACCCCATAACAAATGCCTATGGAGATTAAATAAATGACTACAAATCCGAATTGTATGTGTGTTTGTCTGTTGTTTTTGGTATGAATTGACAAGACGCACAAGATCAGTGCCCGATGTGTGCCTCACGCCAGCTCATGACAGTTGCCGTGGCACCCAGAGATTTAAAGTAAAGATTTGCTTGGCACTGCACTTCGCTCCTGTTGAATCTCATTCGACAGCAATTTCATCTGAGCCCTTCAAACCCTAGTACAATATGGCAGTGCCAGAATATCCCTCTGGCACCAACCAAGACGGCCTTGTGCCTAAGAGACTTGGAAAATTTAGACTCTCTAAGCTTTGGAGCATTGGTACCTGGGGCCCTAGTCTCTTAGCTATTGAGCTAACGCCACACGACAGCGATGCTTCTGGGATTTAACTGCCTTTAATGTCAAAGTCTGTAGTCTCTTAAATCTCAATCGCAGTTGTATAGCAATCGCATCGCTGTCGCATGGCTAAAAACGACAATCAGGTTATCATAATACAGGCTCTGCCATGGTATTATATATTCTATGACTTAATCTTCACTTTTTAATGGAATCTAAACCAAAATTACTGTACAGACAGACCAGCGAAGCAAACAGCTAGTCCGGAATTAAAAAAAAACGTTACTTAACGCACAAAATCTGGACACTAAAATATCTAATTTAATTTAACGTTAAAAAGATGTAAAGTTGTTCGTTCTGTAAAACCGGTATTCGGCGGGACATTACGACGCTCGCTTTAATATCGAAGAGCCGTCGATTGACATTACATCAATCCTCGTTAACACGCGAACGTAAACGAAACAAGGCTGGCGGCACACCAAGACTCGAGTCTCGGTGGAATTTTCTATCTGTTGGAACACGCACAGGAGACTCGGCGTACGTACGCTACGTAAGGCCGAGTCTCTTGAACCTGTTTCGGTCTACACACTACACAAAAATCTCTACATTCTCTACACAAAACACTGTTTCGATACACATTTTCGTTCGCCATTTTGTCAGCAAATGTTTGTTTACATGTAAAAAATGCGTTTTGTGATATATATTAAATCAGACATGTAGATTACAATAATTAATTCATGATTGAACTGAAGTTCAGTGTTCCTTCCAGAACTAACTTTAATATATATATTGTAGCATTATATTATTAGTTATTTCCCTTTTTGTTACAAAGTTGTAAATTTTTATTCATACCAATTATATTATTACTTATGTTAGGTAATTAAGGGCGCACCGAGCTTCTGGCGGTAAGCGATTTTATGTATCTATGCGCTCCGCGTATGTGTGCGTGAGTAATACACGCTGCCCGCCGCTTCGCTGCCGCCACCAAGATCGAGCGACTAAATAGCTATGCGCTGAGCCGCCGCGCTGCGCCAATCGACTAGCTAGGGTGCTACTAATATTTATTTACAAAGCAAAACCACAATTTTCTAATACTTTTATTAAATTTGTATATTCATGTAACTTTTATTACAATAAATGGAATCGGCTAAAACACACAAAAGTGTGAAATAATTTGTTGAAGTTTGAACACTTTTCAGTTATTAGTAGGCTTGACCGATTTTAATGAAATTGAAACCACACAGGAAGCACCAGCTTACAAATAAAAAATTAATCATCTAAATCGGTTCATCTACTCGAAAAATCTGAGGTAACAAACATAAAAAAAAACTGGTCGAATTGAGTACCTCCTACTTTTTGGAAGTCGGTTAAAAAACCTTTGTTTATGACTTATCGGCACTTCAGTAGGTTCACTAGAGTAAAAATTCCAGTGGTCGACCCTTTTCAAATTTACATTATTCACTTCTCAAAGTAGACGTAACCGATTTTGAATCGACTAGCTAAGGTGCTACTTGTATTTATTTACAAAATAAAGCAACAAATTTCAAATACTGTTTTTGAATATATTCAGGTAAAAAAACCTTTTTCCACGTTCTATTTCTTTTAATTTATGACTTATCGGCACGTCAGTATATACATATTATGGTAAATAAATAGGGTAAAATCCTAGTGGTCGGCCCTTCTCAAATTCTCAAACTAGACGTAACCGATTTCCATAAAGTGTATATATATATTACATATATTATGTGTGACCACGTATAATCACCTAGAATATCCGATTTTTAGATCGTGTACTGTACATCCCCTAGTAGGTTTTTGAGTTACACCAAATCAATCATCTAACAGTACTCGTACTACATCCGCAGAAATCTTGGGACATTTGCGTAGATGTGGACACTTATTTTAAAATTCTGCTAAATTAGATTATGTTAAATAAGAAATTGACAAATATTTAGTAAGCTGGCACAATTTATTTATTGAACATATATATATATATATATATATTAGTAGAGCAATTTGACGTTCGACGGATAAGTTGCACAATTATGGTGGCGGTCAGCATAAAATATATAGTATATACATCTGTTTTTTTAGTAACAGTAGAGATCTTTATAAACTTAAAACCGAATTCTTTGAGTAATTGTTAGTGAGATGATATTATTTCAATATTTAAATGCTGTATTACAGTTGACACATTTTCGTTTGAATGTATAAAAGTATCAAAATAGTCAAAGTAAAAACGGTGAACGTGTGCGTTGAGATTGATATTCTTCGTAATTAATTTTGGTTTAGTTAGCTTCAAAGCATTGATATTTATAAGTAAGACATAACTGTTAAAAGACTTGTCTTTATCAGTCAATTAATAATCTAGTCTGTAGTATATTAGTAAGTGTTTGCAGGGAGGTTCGATTAAATTTCTGATAATGAAGTTGACTGATCAGGTATTTGGTTAGTTATGGCAAGGAACATGAAAGTCAGAGAAAAAAATAACTAAGTTTTTTCCGCTTTGCTTCTGGCATAACATTCGCGGAAGGAATTGCTTTTCTACGTTTTTCTAAGTTTTTTTTGTTTATTGCGTCTAAAATATATTGTGGCTCACTAATTTCCATTTTTCTGTCCAGCCTTGAATCAATAATTTCTGGTAGCAGACAATCAAAGTAAAATGTTTGTAATTTTGTTTCCATATTCTTTTCCCAGAATTCGTCATCTCTTTTTACTGTCTCAATTTTTATATCTTTCTCTGTCCACACTACAAATAAACACACTGCTTTCCTTGTAATGTGAAGCTGACCTTGCACCTGGTAGAACCAATCATGTTGTTTATTTATTGTCAACTTTCCGTTTTTCTCCTGTTTCCAGAATTTAATTTTTTTTTGTGCTATGCCTTCTTCGACTGTTTTGTCCTTAGCCGAATACGGACACTTGACTTCAATGATTTTATCATCTATCAATCCGTCTGGACTTGCTGCCAAAAATGGCAGTTCAGAATCGACAAATAAGCCACATTTTTTAATACCATTGAAGTTAGCTTCTTTGTCGAGTTTGAGTACTTCAGCTAACTGTTCTAATGCAATATGTTCGTGTTCCTTGCCATAACGAACGGATTTTACGTGACTTAAATCACCGGTTACATTCACAAGACTTTTTACTAGAGGTGCACATTTTATAAGGCCTCTTTTGCATACCTTTCCAAAAGCAGACGCAGTAAGGCGTAACTTTCTCTCTTGGTGCCATTCAATCGAATCTGCCTGCAAAACAGTTCTTTTTTCAAGTGACTGGCGATCCTCATCAGAAAGATTAATATTTTTCATATGTTCTGATTTAGCGAAATCAAAGTCAGCTTGTTCTAAATCTGGCTTTTGACAAGAATCGCCATAATATTTGTCATTTGTATTGTTTGTGCACTTTTTTTTCGCAAAAGATTTTGATAATCTCCGTTTTAAATCTGAAAGTCTTTTTTTATTGCGTTTAATCTCTAAGCGTCTAACAATAGGATTAGGACTTCGCATTAAAATCTTTTTGCAAATGTACGATTGCGGTTCTTTAGCGTTAAATGACACAACTGAGCCAGCACAGCGAGCTGTATAAGATTGTCAACTTGAATAATTTATTCGTTTACCACCCACAAATTTCGCGATAACGCTGTTGAATACTTCTGCTATGTTACTATTTACATCATGTATTAGGCTTTTAGCATTATTTACTAATCTAGACATGATTTTCATGATAGCAGCAAAAATATTATTAGACTTCATTTCAGCAACAAAATCTTGTGTAGGTTCATTTTGATCAATATTTTGGCAAAAATAAGGTTTGCATAGTTTGTGATTTCCGAAAACGTGATTTGGTGCATTTATTAGATCTTGTTTTAATTCAATTACTTTTTGGGTGAAAATTAAATCTTTTGAATTTATATGTTTGACAGCTCCTTTTACTGCTCTACGCAAGCGCAGTATATTTTGTCCAAGAACTTTGCGATATCTAATAAGATAGCAAGTGTTTTTGGTTAATTCGTTTAGTTTCGAGCAAACGTTTCTCAACAGGTGATTAGTGCATTCAATTTTTTCTACCAATAAGTTTCCATAAGGTTTTGCTTCTAATATGCTCTTATATGTACTGGAGTCCCCATCAGCAATTAACTTAGAATAAATCAAGCCCTGATTTGGTAAAGAATGTTTAAACCCTTCAACTATTGCTACGGATTCCATTCCACTTGAGGACCCTTCGTAATTTTTAAAACACGTGTGCTCAGGGGGTATTTTGTTTTTGTTCTCTGACCGTGCACAAATCATACAATATTTGTTTTTAACTGCCATATAAAGGACTTTTTTTGTTCTGTAACCAATAATTACCGCAGCACCAGACAATGCGTTATAATTCTTTTTAAATGATCTTTTTGACCAACATCAAATCAAATCAAAATCAAAAATCAAATCAAAATCATTTATTGCATTAGAATGTAGGTTTTAACAAGTTCTTATAAGTAATTAATGTGCCATACAATCTACCTCATTTAGAGGTGTGCAACATTCTTAATCTAATATATTATAATGAAATATTAAATATTTATGTCAAGTTAAAAATATAAATTGTCAAATTAATAATTGTACATAAAAAATAATTATAATATCTTAACCAAAGTATTGATGATTCATTTAATATAAATGTTTCAATGATGTTAAGGATAATTTACTTATTTGTTTATTACATTATCAAGGAAATACTCATTAACACTGTAAAAACATTTGCTAATAAGCCATGATTTTAGTTTATATTTAAATTTATTACAGGTCAAAGTCTTTATTCCAGTAGGTAGTTTGTTATATATTTTGATCGCCATAAAATAAGAATTTTTCTTAAATATTTCTAACCGACACATTGGTAGGTAAAGTTTGTTTAAACCCCTTGTATTTCTTTGCACTTTGTCCAAATGTTTGTCAAAGAAGTCTGGATGGTCGTGTACAAACATGCAAACTTCCATTATGTACATGCAGGGCAATGTCAGAATGTTAAACTTCTTGAAAAGGGGTCCACAGCTATCAGTAGACCAGGCACCGCTTATTGCCCTTACGCATTTCTTCTGCACTATGAATGCCCTGTTAATGTCAACAGAGTTTCCCCATAAAAGTAGCCCATATGACAAAATGGAAGCTACGTAGCCGTGGTATGCACACAACGCAGATTCCACTGACACTAAAAGTCGTAACTGTCTTATAGCATACACAAAACGATCGAGCCGGTCACAAACTTCCTGTATATGGTATTTCCAATTGCAGTTTTTGTCAATAGTAATACCTAGAAATTTATACTTGTCTGCTTCTTGAACTTGTGTAGTTTGGAATTTAATATTTAAATTAGGTTGTATAGATTGATATGAGTGGAATTGCATTACGTTGGTTTTGTTTATATTAATTTTTAATTTATTTTTATTTAGCCAATTTACAAGATTATTCAACGTATTAATAATCTCTATGTTAAGTTGATAATTGTTATCAGCCTTTATAACAACAGTAGTATCATCAGCGTACAGAATACATTGGTGCTTGGTAACGTTTGGAATGTCATTTATGTAGGCTAGAAAAATAAATGGTCCTAAAATGCTTCCTTGAGGAACACCCGATATGGTTTCTTGAAGTTCTGACCTATATATTTTTTTATGCCCTTGTTCAATTTTATACGTTTCAGTATATTGTTTCCTATTTATCAAATAACTTTGAAGCCATTTTTGAGCGTTTCCCCTGATTCCATATATATCGAGTTTTTTCAGTGCTATATTATGATCAACTAAGTCAAATGCTTTTGTCATATCGATCAATATTGCAGCAACCTTCATTCTATTATTAAGACCTTCTGTTATTGATTTGATTAAAGTAAAACATGCTGAAGTAGTAGAACTGTTTTTCCTAAACCCAAATTGCTCTGGACATAAAATTTTAGTATTTTGCATAAACTTATTTAGTCTTACAAGCATTGCCTTTTCAAAAATTTTTGAAATAACCGGTATCAGCGTCACTGGTCTATAATTGTTCATATCCTTTTTACATCCTTTTTTGTGCAGTGGTTTTACTATTGAAACATTCAGCAAGTCCGGAAATGTGCCTTCTTCAAAAGACAAATTAATTATATGACTTAAGTGTTGAATTAAACTTGTTCCACATTGTTTTATAATGTTAGTGTTTATGTTGTCGTAGCCTACTGAATTTGTATTATTAAGTGATTTAATTATACGCAAAATTTCATTTTGGTCCGTTGGTATTAGAAATATTGAGTTTATTGAACGTTTATTAATTGTATTATATGTATCTATTGTTGATTGTAATGTCAAATCATTTTCATTGGCCACATTAATAAAATAATTATTAAATATATTGCATATTGTATTTGGATCATTGACAGTTATATTATTTAAGTTAAGTGATTCTATGTCGTTATATTTTATATTATTATCGCCTATATTATTACGAATAACATTCCACACGGCTTTACCCTTGTTTTTATTACGATTTATATATTTAGTGTTCTGTATTTGTCGAGATTTTTTAATACATTTTTGTAGAATTTTGTTATAGTTTTTATATGTTTGAGCATTTATTTTTTTGTTGTCTTTGAAATAAATGTATTTTAAGTAGTATGCTCGCTTTCGTACACATGATTTTTTTATTCCCTTTGTTATCCATTTTGATTTGCAAATGTTTTTGATTTTTACCTTTATTACTGGGAAGCACAAATTATAAAACAATAAAAGAATAGAATGAAAAGCATTAAAAGCATGGTTAAGTGCATTTTGCTCATACATTTCAGTAAATTTTAACGATGAGATGCAATAACAAAACTTTCTTATATTGTCTTTAGAGTAGTCTCTTTTGTCTTCATACTCAGACTCACTTCTTCAGACTTCACACTCAGTACAATCCATTTTTGCTTTTATTTCTATAGTGACTGTTTGAGCGGTTTCATGATCAGATAGAGCTAAGAAATGAACGCCTCCCTCAACATTTCTCTTAATATTTGTTACAATTAGATCAATGCACGCCCTTTGTCTTGTCGGAACCTTGATAACATAATCGTAATTATAGTTTTTAAGTATCGTTTGTAATATATTGCTTTTATCATAATTTTTAAGTAAATCAATATTCCAATCTCCGCATATTATTACTTTTTTATTTTTATGTTTATATGTCAAAAATAATAATAGTTCTTCGAATAGTTTAAAAAAGGTTTTTGCGTCATATTTAGGTACTCTATAAATACATATTATAATCAAATTATGTGTTGATATTTCTACGCCGCAAGCCTCAAATTCAATGTTTGTCGCCAGTGACTTAACCATTGCAATTTCTTTGCATTGCAGACCTTTTTGTAATAGTATGCATGATCCTCCTCTTTTACTATTTCTAGAAAATGCAGAAGCTAATTCATAATTTGGTATTTTTAGAAGTATTTCGGTACCTTTTTTTAAAAATGTCTCACTTAGACAGATCGCATCAACATCTAAGTGTTCTGTTTCTGATAACTCAGCCAAGGCTGCTTCTAAGTCGTGTGCTTTACTAATTGCTCCAGCTATATTTTGATTAATTAACGTAAATTTATTTTTATTTTTATTTATATTCGACTCATTACCGAAAAAACTGAATTTTGTTATTGTTTTGATTTTGTTGCTTATCTAGTTTAATAACATTCGGATCTGATTTAAAATAGAAAGGTATTGTTCCCTTCTTTGGACTAGCAACTTTGATATGGTTTCTAGTTGATATCTGGGTAATAGTGCCAGTCTGTGAATTTATTTGGGTATTATTTCTCATTACATATCTTAATTCAGAGTTTATATTCTCACAGTCTATTTTCAAATTAACTGCCTTACTAACAGCTAATAAATATGAAAAATTGAAGTTCACGTTAGGATTAATTCTAACAAAATTGCAATTAGTATAAGTTTTGACAAGAGCTGCAATGTGACTTACTACTTTCTGTGTACTTTTTATCTATCAGCAACTACGGTAATCATAGGTACTCCGTCTACATTAATATTACCATCCCGAACAGCTAAATCGTATTCTTATTTTGCTGCTTCTTCCATACATTTTTCTTTTGCCGTTTCCCATAGTTCACAGACTCTTGCGTGACACTTGGCATACAAATGATCCGACATAGAAGGTATTTCAAGTGAGGCCGACACTTGTTCTAAACCTGCGTATCCTACACCTATAGACATGAAACCACTTACCACATTTTCGTTGAGATCAAGCTCTTTTTTAATGTTGGATTTTTTACAATTATTTAAACTTAATTTGGTGTTGCACATTTTGCAAACAAACTCGTATTTTGACATAAACCCTTTTCTTTTTTCTCCGACTAATTTTAAATGATTGAAATTGCAACCTAATGGAGAATTATGGTGCGAAATTTCCTGCAATTGTTCAAATAAATACATGAAATCTACAACTCTATTTCCACTTATTCTGATCTCTTCCACTTTTTCTTCTGGTTTTATTATATAATCTTCTTCTTGATCTGAATCATCTGGCAACTGATGCGTAGAAACCTAAACGGTAAACCAATTATACAATTAAATCAAAAACTTTTTATTTTGTTATTTATCTAACAACATGGTTAAGGATACCTTGTTTTATTTAAATTCATAATTGTACAACTTACAATGGGGCTATCTTGAGTCCTGATTACATCAGCAAGTCTCTGCGGTTTCTGTATTTTATCAAGCGGAAGTCTAAAATGAATAATTATAAGATTTATATTAATTATATATGTTTTGTTATATTGCTACGTATTGGAAATTAAAATTATATTTATAATTACGATTTTTGAAATGTACAATAAAACACAGAGAAAAAGCATCACAGAGAAATCAAAGTTTATGTAGTATGTAGTAACAAAAATCTAAACACAGGTTTAGACGTAATTTTTTTAAGCATTATACATAATGTACACTGATATATCATTGAACAGTTTTATCAGGACACATAAAACCATCATGATTAATATCGGACTTACTTCATGGCATTATTTTCTTTTCGTGAATAATTCATGATATTGTCTATTTCATCTTCCACTGAAAGACAAAAATTTTGTGCCGGTGTAATTGGTACCCTGTAATGAATCAGATAATTTAATTTATATATATCAACAAAATAGTTTTTAAGGAAATTTGTAATTGTTATTTGATAAATTAATTCCATTACAAAAGCTGGTTACTTACAATTCTAGAGTGTGGTAAATTTTACAATCACTGTCATCCAAGACCCTGGAAATTAGAAAATATTAAGATGGTTTGGTAAACTAGCAATTGAGAGAAATTTATTATATTATTGCCCTAAAGACAATTTAAAAACAAAAAAGATAATTTAAACTAATTCAAAAAAAATTTTTCCAAGAAATGGACAATTTTTAATTTTCACCTTTTTAAGGGGGTACCATACCTCAGCCAAAAATCGAATTTCGTCTCAACTCGGCCGCGCGGGCCCGAGGCGGCGCGGCGCAGCGCGCTATACTTCGCGCGCAAAATGGGTTCGGGTTCACGCCAACCGCAACGTCAAAGAATCTAAGTTAGGTAGCTCCAATATTTTTGTCTAAAAGATAGGTAGGTATTTAGGTGCCTACCATAAAACGAAATTATCAAATAAATAGGTACTTTATGATTTTTTAGTAAGTTTGTAACATATTTATTAGGTAATAGGTATTCTGATACCTTCCTATTAGGTAGGTATTGATGGATACCTTACCACTTACCTACTTACAATTGCAAAACTATATTTTATTGTATTGTTATTCAATGTAGTTCCCAACGGAGGCATTATTATCTGCTAAAACACAAGACTCTAGGCAGGTGCGAGTCGCTATAGCGCTGAGGGTTCCGAACATTATTTTCTTTAGTAAGATAGTGTTGTGCGAAATTTAATATTACTGATGCTTACTATTACCTTACTACTTACCTACTTACAATTGCAAAACTATATTTTATTGTATTGTTATTCAATGTAGTTCCCAACGGAGGCATTATTATCTGCTAAAACACAAGCCTCTAGACAGGTGCGAGTCGCTATAGCGCTGAGGGTTCCGAACATTATTTTCTTTAGTAAGATAGTGTTATGCGAAATTTAATATTACTGATGCTTACTATTACCTTACTACTTACCTACTTACAATTGCAAAACTATATTTTATTGTATTGTTATTCAATGTAGTTCCCAACGGAGGCATTATTATCTGCTAAAACACAAGACTCTAGACAGGTGCGAGTCGCTATAGCGCTGAGGGTTCCGAACATTATTTTCTTTAGTAAGATAGTGTTATGTGAAATTTAATATTACTGATGCTTACTATAGTACGCGCGTTATCATCTGAGTCTTAGGGCCATAAACCATTTCTCTATATCTATCTCGCTTGCACTTGTGGGTCTTATGGAGCCGTCTAGTGAAGGGAGTAACAATAAAATACATATTATCGATAAGTAACGTTTATTATTGTATCTTGTTCACAAAATTTAAAAATCATTAGTGACTCATCGTTGCACGTGCGCAGGTAGCCGTTTATCAATAACTAGGGTCCGGCGCGCGAAACAAACGATGATTGGTACCTACTATTGGTACTACTATAACTCAATGAAATAAACAATATGTTCATGTCTACATAAGTGTAATTTTGTTTTTAAATAAATAACTACATAGAGTGAGGCTTCCGCACATTGGTTTTTGAAGTAAAATTTAATTTTGCTAAGCAAACATTATGTGAAAATAGAATATTAATGATAATGTACAGGAATATATTTTCATAAATTAAAATATCGTTCAAATTAAGTATATATCTATAATATCTATATATCAATCACAAATTATTTTAATTCATTTAAATCTCTAATTGGCATGTTTCGAACATGCCTGGGATCGCATAGCTCGGGTAACATATATGTTAAATAAAAATCCTTTAATTTCGGTTCCATCAGGTGTTCCCAAAATTGATCATCTTTCTCGATTACCTCAACTTTCATCTGAAATTAAATTGTATTGTATTACTCAATATGTATTGCGGTAGAAATTATATTTGTAATGTCAATATAAAGTCACACACATTTCGCTTATAATATTATAATAATAGTATGCATACTAGTCAGCAAGTGTTTTTATTTTTAAACTTGGTACCTGTTTATCGGATCCAGACCAAACCGCGAAAATACATTTATTTCTTCCAGTTATATGTAACTGTCCTTGGACTTGTATATACCATGGGTGTTTTTTATTGACAAGCCCATTTTTCCCCTTTTTCCAAAAATTTACCTTCCCTTTTTCTATAGCTTCATCTAACGATGTTTTGTTAGCTGTTATGGGGCATTTAATTTCAATGATGGTATCATCTCCTACAAGTCCATCCGGAGTTGCACCTAAGTAAGGCAATTTTTTATCAACAAAGAGACCACATGGCTCTATGTTGATTTTTAGCTGGGAAGCTAGCTGTTCAGTAGCTCGTGCCTCGTTTTCAATACCATGTTTAACAGATAGCACATTGCTTAATTGTTTTGGGTAAATTAAGGTCTTTATTAAATTTGTTACCCTTGTATTCGGACGCCTATTAACCACCTTCGCAAAATTAGACGCTGTTATAAGCTTTCTTCTTAATTCTAGCCACTGGCTAGAATCACGTTGGAGAATTGTCGCTCTTTCTATTTGTTTGCGTTCATCATCTGTACACTGAAAATCTTTCAAAAAATTTGTTTTGCATAATGTGAACTCTAAGCTTGGCATGTCGGGCCTAAGGCAATGTTCACCATAATCTTTATCTTTTTTCCCTGTAGCTAGGAACAGTTTTCTGCCTTTTCTTAAATATTTCGACTTATTTTCTCGTCTTTTCTGTTGTTTCTCCTCTAATTTCTTTACAAGCTTACTAGGACTTCTTCCTGAAACAGCGCGGTGTAAGGTGGATAGAGGGTGCTTTGTGTTAAATGATACAACAGCAGCGTTGCATCTTGATTGGTAGCCCTGACGCATCGAAAAGTTAATGCGCTTTCCGCCAACAAATTTTGCAATGATGCTGTTGAATGATTCAACCTTATTGCTATCACAATTATGCATTAAACTCCGTGTTTTAGCTGCTACAGTGTTCATTATGAACTGTATTCTAAGCCATATAGCACACGTCTTTAAAATCAAGGTAACATCTTCGCTATTGTTTTGGGTGGTGCAGTAATATGGCTGACAGTTTTCATGATGTCCGAATGCATGGTTGTAAGAATTATTGATATCTGTATATAGGCTGTTTACTTTGGTGTCAAAGTCTGTGTCCTTACTGCTGTTTTCACTTATGGATGCACAAATGACTTTTCGAATTGCCAAAATTCTTTGTGTTGTGATTTTTTTTTCTCAAATTTACAGGATATTTGGTTTCTGTGGTTATACTCTTTAGTTTTTTGCACATGTTTCGGAAAATGTGATTCTTACATTCGACTTTTTCTACGGTGCAATTGCTGTATGGCCGACCTTCCAAAATCTTTTTATAGGTACTCGAGTCACCGTCTGCCACCATACGTTCATAAATGATGTTGTGCATGGGAATAGACTGTTTGAATCCTTCGAGCAATATTTCGGACTCCATACCAGTAGAAGAACCGCTATAATTTCTGAAGCATACATGATCTACTGGGCTGATACTTTTGCTTTCGGCTCGTGCACATATGCAGCAATATTTATTCTTTATTCCGATGAATAAAACCTCGCCAAATCTTTTGCCAATTATAGCGGCAGCTCCAGACAAGGCTGAAAAATTGGTTCTATATGATCGTTTGGACCAGGCACCATCTGCTATAACATCAATGCAAGCTATACCATTTTTAACACGCCCTTCCTCAATAGCTGCATTTCGTTCTCGTGTTGCAGCTGCTTCCATCACACATAGAGCTGTTTTTCGCCAGTCATCATATGTCTCATTTTGGACTTTGCGGTAATGTTTTTCAGAAAAAGATGGACAATCCATTGCCGCACATAATTCACTAAATTGGGAATAGCCAATTCCTGAAGATACAATGCCAGATGCCGCGGCTTTATTCAAATCTAATGCTGTTTGGGGCTCCGAATCCAGATAAAATATCATGTTGCACATGTTGCAAAACAGTTTGTATTTTGAAAGTAATCCTTTTCTTTTTTCCGATATAATTTGAACATTGCTCAATGTACATCCAAACATTTTATTATGACTGCATATTTCTTGAAGCCTTCTATAAAAATATTCGAAGTCAATTATTCTTCGTCCTTCTACTGAATAACGATTTTCTACGTTTTCTGGGTTATTACTAATTTCGTACCTGAAATAAATAGTTTTACATTTGTTAAACAATGGTTGTAAAGTAAATACTGTAATTTATTGAAATATAAATAAATTGTGCAATTACCAATCAGTATTATCACCAGGTTCATCAAGTTGACTACTTTGTGTACACTCCGACTCTGATTCTGGAGAGGTGTGTGTTTGTCTGAAAAAGGAAGAATTTAAAACTAAAACACAATCATATTTATAATCTAGGTAAAAACTCATTTATGTAAGTAGGTGCTGGCAAGAAAATTTTCTGTCTTTAACTGAAAGTAGAATGGCGTGTGTTTTTAAGATAGGAATAGTTCTTGGCTAAATTTATGCAGAACCCTAAAATTCGCAAACTCGTGAAAACGTTAGTAGGTATATTTCAGTAGATATATGAGTATCTACTTACAATTCAATTTTGTAATTGACGATTTGTCTTGTCCGGGTTTATGTCATCTGTCAAATCATTCAACGTAAGTTCCATCCTGTAACAGTCGCACGTGCCAAGAATAAAGGTAATATGAAATACCTTAGTAATATAAATGAGTCATAATGAAGAAATAATAAGGACTCCCGTTCAGGGTATAACTCGTAAAAAATTGCATTATTACCCAATTGATAATAATAAAAAAAACTTCACCTTCGTGAACTAAAAGTAGAAAAGCTTGTGTTCGTATCGTAAGGTAGGAATAGTTCTTGGCTAAATTATTACAGAACCCTAAAATTCGTAAACTCGTGAAAATGTTAGGACACTATAAGTAATTAGGTATATTTCAGTAGATATATAAGTATCTACTTACAATTCAACGTTTTGTAATTGATGAAGATATGTCTTGTCCGGGTTTATTTCTTTTGTCAAACTATTCGACATAACTTCCATCCTGTAACAGGCACACGTGTCAAGAAAAATATTCACAGAAAGATTTTATCTGCACTTTTATTTTCTAAAGATAAGGAACCCTAAAAATATCTATAATGCTGTAGATGACATTTTCCACAGAAAAAAAATCATTTGCGCTTTTATATTCTAACGATAAGGGACCCCTAAAACACACCTATAATGCTGTAGATAAAAAAATCCACAGAAAAACTTTTATATTCTAACGATAAGGAACCCTAAAAACACCTATAATGCTGTAGATAAAAAAATCCACAGAAAAACTTTTATATTCTAACGATAAGGAAACCTAAAAACACCTATAATGCTGTAGATAAAATTTTCCACGGAAAGAAGTGCACTTCTATATTTTAGTAGGTAGGGTCTTACCTAGACTCTGGAGTAATGGTGGTCTCTGTGGTAATCTCATGTTCGTCAAAATGCTGGTTTTGTAATCGACGGCTTCTGAAAATGCAGATATGAGTACCTAGGTAAGTAATTACAAATTCAATAGACTAGATAAACTAGAGTAGAAAAGAAATCGATAGGTTATAAAGAAATAGGTAGATTTATGACGATATTACCACAGATATTACTTACTAGGTTAGGTACCTACTTACTAGGAAGGTAACTAGGCACTAATTTTTTACTTACTTCATCAACGCGTTCATATGTTGGGCATTTTTCTTCCGCCACATAATTTTTTTCTTTTTATTCGGCATGTTGAAAGTAAACCGACACAGGTGTCCCGTACGAGAGCCGAAACGGTACTGATAAATGAGAACGCTCGGTGGTTCGTCGCGCGAATTGTAGGTATTTTCTCCTTACAAACATTACAATAGTTATTTAAAAAAAACGAAACATATAAAATGTTCTTTATACTTAGTTTAATTACTTTACCTAATCTCAAGATCTTAACTTATGTATTAATTGAGAAATGAAGGTTTTAGTAAAAATTTAGAGGTAACTTTGCGATTTTTTTCCATCGAGAAAATTTTATGGAATCGTGTTTTCGAAACTTTTAATGGATAGAATAAGTCCTGAACTTTAGCATGTATCAATTTCAAAGTTAAATATTTAGTAGTTTGGAAGATATGGATATCCGACGGAGTTGAAAATAAGCAATTTGAGGTAGTATGAACTCTTAAGTGATCCTTGCTACTTACGGGATCTATTGTCATTCACTGCCAACTACTAAATCATCAAGATAGAATAAAAAAATTCAGTTATTGGAGTGTAACTCAAAAACCGCTCGACTGAATCAATGAAATTTAAATGGGATCACCTCGGGAAAATACTCTTTCGAACAAAAAAATGAATTTTTCGAATCGGTTCACAATTGCCGAATCAATCGATGAACATACACAAAACAAAACATACAGACGAACATATAACGTCGCTTTTTGGAAGTCGATTAAAAAGACGGAAGCAAGATTGAGAATAGAAAACTTTTTTTTTAAATAACTCTTACACACTGTAATGAACAAAAACTGTGTATTTGACATATACACCTAGAAGTAGGACGAAATGTAGAGATGAAGCATATTATTATTGTATATTTATTATACTTACGTAGGTACAGAATTATCTTTGCGTTCAAAAGTTTCTGTATGTAGTGGTATTTCTCTCATCGTATCATCACATGAATCAAAATATGTATTTTGCAGTGAAATGCCAACATTTGGTACATTCACCCTATAAATAGAAAATTTTACAGAAAAGATCTGCCGTGTGATTCTCTAAGAGCAAACATCGTTGCATCTTTGACAACATCCGTCAAACAAATGACGAGACGATAATAAACGTTGGAAAAAGAACCTTATGTACAAGGGCGATATCTTCTAAAGTATTTGACATCGGAGAGCTCGTCGACGAGCGCATCGACGAATCATTAGAGAATCGCAAGACAGATTTTTCATTTTTGATCAGACTTTACCCACACTTGGAATGTATAATATAATTGTATAAATACTAACGAAGGCACAGAATTTTCTTTATCTTCAAAAGTTTCTGCCTGTAGTGATATTCGTTTCATCGCGTCATCACATGTCATGATTCAAATGTACTTTGCAGGTCTTTTTTGTCCGTCCGAGTTTGCAGGTAAGTATTGCTGAAATAACGAAAATACTAGTTTTAAACTACCTACGCTGTTAAAGTAAGTTACCTCTTGAGTATACTTACGAAGCAAGAGTATTCTCTTTGTTTTCAAAATTCTCGGCCTGGAGGTGTCCTGTTCTAGAATAATAAATTTGATTGTGTTTGAAACCATCCAGTTTGATTTTAAAATAAACGCATGTGTAAGTAATGTATTAAAAATAAATTTATGAAAAAATAGGAACTAATATATGAGTTTTACTTAAGTACCTACTTTATTTTTTCATGCAAGCGTTTAGCATTAATTTTTCGCTAACCCCTTCACTTTTTTGATTTATTCACTTTGTTCCCCATTGTAAGTCAACAAAATCGTGACCTAAATTTAAATATAATTTTTAAAATCGTGCGTGAGCCCAAGCGACGCGGGTTTCCCGTCCGACGGCCGAAGCGGTACTAAAGCGGACAGGAGGAAGGGAAGCGTCGCGGCTCTGGCTAAAATGGGCGAAACGTGCGTGAATTTAGGTATTTCTTTCGTATTATAAAAATAATACCTTTTTGAAAAATTTAATGTGTATACGTTATAGAAAACACGTTGTTTTATTATTATTCAAAAACTGGTGACTTTCCGTGAAATATTTACGCCGTACGAAGGGTTTATTTAGTTTTTTAGATATAACTTTGGATTTTTTTTCTATCGAGGAAACTATAAGTAATCGTGTTTCTAAAGTGTATGATTTATAGAATGAATCCTTAAGTATCACACATGTTAATTGCAAAACCCAAAGTTAAGAAATAAAAATACAGCAGGGGATCAAACGAACGCAAGTATTTCACAATTACGTATCGCTGCCTCGGTGCAGGCTTAAGAGCTAATTTAATTGGGCAAACCATACCGCCCTTGTTTCTGCATAAGGAGAAAATAGTCCAAATAAAATAGTAACAGGGTATGAAGAGTTGTTTTGTTTCCTGTACTATAATGATATTATATGTATAACCCTGCACTAACGCAAAATACCCGGTGCCATAATGCGGTTATAACATTATCGTTTGCAATAAGTCTCCTTATTCCATCAAAGGTCATTGGTGCGGCCAGACACAATAGAAATTTCATTGTTATAATATAACGACTCTTGAAGGGTTATATAAATAATATATCAGTATCGGTACAAGTAAAAACTCTGTAGTCATTAAAATGTCAGAAATTGACAAACGATTTGTTCAATACAATTGAACAAATAGTTGTTTTCGACCATTTTATTGTATGATGTTTATAAGTGTTTCTAATGAAGCAAGTGATTGTACAAAGGACATTGACATTACTGATCGAAAGATACACAACAACACAATATCACAGGTTAATTCAAGCCACGAAGAACTTAATGGTTTAAATCTACAGCTGTCATGGATGTGCCTGAATTTTACCATCACACGGACAATGTGTCATCATTATCAGGTGATAGACGATATTGGAATAAGACTAATCAAAACTTCTGGTAAGATTTTTCACCGGACTTACTACACTTACAGCGAATTTTCGAGTAAGTATACTTTGGTATCCTATACTTACTGTGTCCAAAATAAGTGTGCCTTTGTGTTTTCAGAAAATACAGACGAACAAGGAAGCTTGCGTATGTATAACATACGTATACATACTTGCGTACGTATGTATGTTACATACGCAAGTTTCCTTCTTCGTCTGTATTTTATAGTATCATGAAAAATGATCATTATTCGTTTTGTTTGTGAGTGACATTAGGAACCTAGTTTCTAATTATACGTATTACTGGGGTAGACATTTTTTTTATTACTTTTTAGTTTTCTCGCATAAGTGCACTATTCCCTGCAATATATGTGTCCAGTACAGATAGTACTTGAAAGTACATTGCAGGAAATAGTCCTCATAATTTAAAATATAACTGTTTGATCATATTTTAACTAAGCTGTTCTGTACTACTATAACTAGGTCATACCTATAATCAGAACATGGGAAATCCTAGTACACATATCACAAATCCAACCGGTTCTTTTGGAAAATTATGGGGGAGGCATATGTTCAGCAGTGGACTTCCTACGGCTGAGATGATGATATCACAAATATTCAAAAACTAATACACACAGATAATTTAGGATTTTCTTAGTAACAATAGGTCATATCTTTCGTAACACGAGAAATCCTAGTGTGCTATAAAATGTGGGTAGTTTTCACACCACGAATATCCGAACCAAAAACTATTATTTATAATTATTACTCAGATGTTCACTAGTCCAAATAAAATAGTAACAGGGTATGAAGAGTTGTTTTGTTTCCTGTACTATAATGATATTATATGTATAACCCTGCACTAACGCAAAATACCCGGTGCCATAATGCGGTTATAACATTATCGTTTGCAATAAGTCTCCTTATTCCATCAAAGGTCATTGGTGCGGCCAGACACAATAGAAATTTCATTGTTATAATATAACGACTCTTGAAGGGTTATATAAATAATATATCAGTATCGGTACAAGTAAAAACTCTGTAGTCATTAAAATGTCAGAAATTGACAAACGATTTGTACAATACAATTGAACAAATAGTTGTTTTCGACCATTTTATTGTATGATGTTTATAAGTATTTCTAATGAAGCAAGTGATTGTACAAAGGACATTGACATTACTGATCGAAAGATACACAACAACACAATATCACAGGTTAATTCAAGCCACGAAGAACTTAATGGTTTAAATCTACAGCTGTCATGGATGTGCCTGAATTTTACCATCACACGGACAATGTGTCATCATTATCAGGTGATAGACGATATTGGAATAAGACTAATCAAAACTTCTGGTAAGATTTTTCACCGGACTTACTACACTACGTACGTATGTATGTTACATACGCAAGTTTCCTTCTTCGTCTGTATTTTATAGTATCATGAAAAATGATCATTATTCGTTTTGTTTGTGAGTGACATTAGGAACCTAGTTTCTAATTATACGTATTACTGGGGTAGACATTTTTTTTATTACTTTTTAGTTTTCTCGCATAAGTGCACTATTCCCTGCAATATATGTGTCCAGTACAGATAGTACTTGAAAGTACATTGCAGGAAATAGTCCTCATAGTTTAAAATATAACTGTTTGATCATATTTTAACTAAGCTGTTCTGTACTACTATAACTAGGTCATACCTATAATCAGAACATGGGAAATCCTAGTACACATATCACAAATCCAACCGGTTCTTTTGGAAAATTATGGGGGAGGCATATGTTCAGCAGTGGACTTCCTACGGCTGAGATGATGATATCACAAATATTCAAAAACTAATACACACAGATAATTTAGGATTTTCTTAGTAACAATAGGTCATATCTTTCGTAACACGAGAAATCCTAGTGTGCTATAAAATGTGGGTAGTTTTCACACCACGAATATCCGAACCAAAAACTATTATTTATAATTATTACTCAGATGTTCACTAGTCCAAATAAAATAGTAACAGGGTATGAAGAGTTGTTTTGTTTCCTGTACTATAATGATATTATATGTATAACCCTGCACTAACGCAAAATACCCGGTGCCATAATGCGGTTATAACATTATCGTTTGCAATAAGTCTCCTTATTCCATCAAAGGTCATTGGTGCGGCCAGACACAATAGAAATTTCATTGTTATAATATAACGACTCTTGAAGGGTTATATAAATAATATATCAGTATCGGTACAAGTAAAAACTCTGTAGTCATTAAAATGTCAGAAATTGACAAACGATTTGTACAATACAATTGAACAAATAGTTGTTTTCGACCATTTTATTGTATGATGTTTATAAGTATTTCTAATGAAGCAAGTGATTGTACAAAGGACATTGACATTACTGATCGAAAGATACACAACAACACAATATCACAGGTTAATTCAAGCCACGAAGAACTTAATGGTTTAAATCTACAGCTGTCATGGATGTGCCTGAATTTTACCATCACACGGACAATGTGTCATCATTATCAGGTGATAGACGATATTGGAATAAGACTAATCAAAACTTCTGGTAAGATTTTTCACCGGACTTACTACACTACGTACGTATGTATGTTACATACGCAAGTTTCCTTCTTCGTCTGTATTTTATAGTATCATGAAAAATGATCATTATTCGTTTTGTTTGTGAGTGACATTAGGAACCTAGTTTCTAATTATACGTATTACTGGGGTAGACATTTTTTTTATTACTTTTTAGTTTTCTCGCATAAGTGCACTATTCCCTGCAATATATGTGTCCAGTACAGATAGTACTTGAAAGTACATTGCAGGAAATAGTCCTCATAATTTAAAATATAACTGTTTGATCATATTTTAACTAAGCTGTTCTGTACTACTATAACTAGGTCATACCTATAATCAGAACATGGGAAATCCTAGTACACATATCACAAATCCAACCGGTTCTTTTGGAAAATTATGGGGGAGGCATATGTTCAGCAGTGGACTTCCTACGGCTGAGATGATGATATCACAAATATTCAAAAACTAATACACACAGATAATTTAGGATTTTCTTAGTAACAATAGGTCATATCTTTCGTAACACGAGAAATCCTAGTGTGCTATAAAATGTGGGTAGTTTTCACACCACGAATATTCGACCCAAAAACTATTATTTATTATTATTACTAAAATGTTCACTACGACCAGTGGGCCTAGCACGAATACCTGTGTAAGTGTAATGTGCCGTGTCGTTCACGTGAAACAGTACAAACTGTCATTTATCTGGGGCCACTGTGGCACAGATAACTCATAGTTTGTACGCCGAAGCATGACGCGTTGACGCATACGATACCAATACATTTTAGCAAATAGTGTGTGCTACAGTGTCTAGGTTCGAACACGAAACCTCGTTTCACATAGTCAGCCAATTAAACCACGTAGTCATGGGAATAATATCACTGATTATAAATAACATGCACGCACGAAAGCTAGTCACATCTGAACAATAATCTCCCAGTGTACCACCAGCCTAACGACAAGAGAAGGCGTACGCCATCGCACGCGCGCATGCGCCGGCGCAGTGGTCGAGCCGCGCGCACCGACGTATAACGAATCTTGCGCACCCGTGCACCATGTGCTTGTGAATTGTCTAAGTTACAACCTAACGCCAAGGATCACCTTTTCGGATTAAGCTCTCCGCATACATTTGGTAAGTACTTATAAAGTAAGTTTAACTTAGTTGAATATAATTATATAAATATGAAAAAAATTACAAATGTCTAAACTGATAATGTTACGATTTCTTTGTTACGGGTTTCGCGATTATATTATTTTATCCCGACGTCACGAAACTTTAAAACACTTCAGTAACCATTTTCACTGAAAAGTATTAGAAAAGTCGACAATTTTACGCGATTTAATCCATTCAAAGTGTCCTAATTTCAATGGTAATGTTACATTACACTGTGTATTTCAGTGATTACCAAATTGAAAACACATACACTGAAATTAAATGTATTTTTTAAACCATTAAACTCATTAGTAAAATTTATAATTAGCATGGCTCACTTTAGAGTACATACTACGTATTTGTTTACCTCTACGTGGATCAGTAAAAAAAAATGCATATCAGTGTTTAAATGTTTTTTTTATATATATCAATGTAACGTATTATATATCTACTATTATATATTATTTACAAACTATTATATAGTATTATATTTTAGATATACCTAAATAAATTGCATACGTTTTAGTAATAAATATCATCTATTAGGAAGAACTGGGCAAATGTTTAGGTAAAATCAAAATGTGAATACCATTTTAAGGTGTGAATGATTATTTTAAATAAATATATTAATAACTAGCTGCGCTCCACGGTTTCAACCGCGTGGTGATGGACCGGATGGATGATGATGAATCAACATAAATAATAAAATAAAATAAATACTCAGGGATAGTGTAGCATTCTAATGGCGAACATTTTTATCCATTCCTGTAGTTTTTGAGTTTATTCGTTACAAACACACAAAAATACAAATTTTTCCACTGGACCAACATGGCAGTCTAATGAAGGCACATATTAATTTATTCATATAGTCAATAATTATTTACTAATCAAACGCTAAATTCGTGTTTGTTGAGAGCAATTAATAAGTTTACGTACACAGTAAGCGCTTTGATCTAGACCTATTCTGTACAAGTATCGGATTGGCTGACAGCTGATGAGCGGAGAGTTCTTTGTGTAACCTTGGTTACCTAACATCATCGCATCTTCTATATTATATCATATTCTATTTTGTTTACACATTATGCATCCAGGCGAAGTTCATATTGTGAATACATTTTTATGTACCCGTCAGGACCTCTGATTGGCCAAGTTTCTATTTTGCATATACATATAAAAGATATAATATTGTATGTATAATAGAAGACTTAAGTCTTCAATCAGTGCGTCCTTCCCGTTATGACGTATGTAGCTGAAACGTGGACATTGACGGTGAGACTGGTGCATAAGTCGCTCAGCAAGCTATGGAGCGAGCAATGCTTGGAGTTTCTCTAAAGGATCGAATCCAAAACGAAGTGATCCGGCAGAGAACTAAAGTAACATCATAAAGTAACTAAAGTAAATCAAAGAATTAGTTAACTGAAGTGGCAATGAGCTGGTCAGTCCAGTCCATCAGCACCAGTCGTAGGACTGATAAACGATGAAATAGATGGGTTCTCGAATGGAGCCCACGTGTCGGCAAGCGTAGCGTGGGACGTCCTTCAGCCAGATGGAGCGACGATCTGCGCAAGGTAGCTGTCACTGGATGAGCAGAGCCGAAGATCGGGCTCAGTGGCGCGCTTTGGGAGAGGCCAATGTCCAGCAGTGGACTGTTACAGGCTGATGATATAAAATGGCGTTTGGGCTTCCTGATAATATATAAACAGATAGGACGGATATGTACTTGTATATTTTTTACAACCTTTTACTCAATACAAATTTGGATACATTAAGATATTTACCAAGTAGATTATAATCAATTAAAAATGTGTAATAATGTTAGTAGGTAAATGAACTTGACCACATTACAAATAAGTGACGTAAAACACTTTCAAAAACAGTTCGTTATTTATTTTGCATATGCAAATAGTGTTCATGAAATTAATTAAAAACCTACTTTGCAACATTTTAAATATACGAAGAATCGTGGTCTGTCCAAACTACTAGTTTACTATGCAGGCGGTCTAGACTTCATCTGTTTGCATAAAATTTCAAAACAAACCAATATTTTTTTATATCTATTGAAAACTACCATACAAGTATTGTAATTTTATATCTATCCTAAATGTAATCACACTGTATGTCAAAATGTCATTAAGTATACATTCTTTTTACTTTGCACTATTATATGGAAAATGTCATCAAAAGGTATCCGTTTCATTTATATACCAAAGGTATCCCTTGTTCTTTTCACTTTATATTAACATGTGTCATAAAAATGGTGTGTACTTTTTGACATTCAATGGCTAGCTAGAATCATGAAACAATATCATTTGTCCTTATCACTTTGATCCAAATCTCATCAAAAATCATCTTTTGTTCTTATCACTTTAAGCCAGGTGTCATCAAAAATTACCCTCTGTTATCCCTGTAAATCAATTATCAAAAAGTACCCTGTGTTCTTATCACATTAAGCCAATTGTCATCATCTTCTGTCCTTATCACTTTACCAGGGTCTAGACGATAATGTCTCATTTATCTATGGTCTAGATTAGCCCCACTTGTAGGACCCGTTCATAGTTTTACATATTTATATAATTAGTATTTTTTATATTATGTATTAGTAAATATGAGTAATTAATCAATGTATCATAATAATTTATATAAAGTATGGTATTTGTTTTGTTCTGTGTATATCTTGTGATGTCTTATTGAAATCCGTAGGGAGTCTTTAAGGTTAACGCACACCAATCAACCGAGCACTGTGTCCACAGCGCCTCGCCTCGTCCGCCCGCCGGGCGGCGCCGTCAATGTAAAGGCGGCGCCCGCGCCGTTACAGAGTTGACTAGCTGTGCGGTCCGAGTCAAGCGAAAATTAATATTAGCGCTATAACAGTCGGTCCTTTTCCCCGTGAGCGTGATTACGATATCCATGCTACGTCATCGATAAAGTTTTAACTGCCGCCATATTAACGGTTACTTGAACCATGCTCTACAACCAAATCATCGTGAGCGTTCTGTCAAAAGTGACAGGTATTTGTTTATTTCACAAGGTTTTCTTCAAGTTTTACTGTGTTGTCCCTTGTTCTTTATGTAACAGTTGTGTGGGAAACATGGTGATGCCAAAATTTTAATCCACACACAACACACAGTTCCCCTTCACAATACTTACCTACTTTATTTTTATGCACTTTTTTTTCACCCGCGAATGATTGTTCGATACAGCTTACAGTGCCACGAGCTGTCAAAATCGCGATATGTGTCTCGGACCGGCTATGGTAGACGACAGCATTGTGAGCAAAAAAAAAGCGATTCGGACCGTACTATAGTGCGCGTTGAAGTATGGAGTTCCATACAAAGAATATTGATTGGCTGAGGGTTGAGGCGATGCTGATCCGATGCTGGGTTGATGGGTGTGCGTTAACCCTAAAAGTCTACCAAAGCCAGGTGCTACAGAACAAGTGCTCTTCCATCAAACTATACATTTTCTGCCGATGCTTTCTTCGATGAAGGCTCAAAGATGACCGCCTGCCTGCATGTCTATTTGTTCCGGCATGTCTTCAAAACGTCTGAAATGATTCGGAGGGGGTTTTCACGGGCAGATAGCTAATGTAATAAGGAGTAACTTAGGATTACTTATTTTTATAAATAGGTTTCACTCATCACACGGGTGAAACCGCGGCATAAAGTACAGTAAGTACAGTCTTACAGGACGAGTCCCCAATACCGTATTACCTGACATCCGTAATGTACGGAAATCATGAATCATTAATTCCGTTAAATACGGTCGTGCGTCGCGTTACGTTATACGTAATGTGACGTTGTGTCTGAGTTACGACTGCGAATTATGAACTTGTTGAGATTTTGTATTGGATTGTTCTGGCAAATAATCTGATTATAATAATTTGACTTACTAATACAGTATACTAGCTTACGTTCTTGTATACAGTACTCAGACTAGTAAGGAAATTCGTACATTCTCCTTCGTTTATTACAGAGCATTATTTAATAAAATGTATGCGATTATAATTATAAATATCAATTCACAATCAGCCCATTAAGTTTGCACTGCAGGGACTCGAGCCTTCCTCTCAGGGAAATCAGAGACAGTAGGCCATAATCCACCACGCGTGCCCAATGCGGCTTGGTGGATAGGCTAGTGACCAACCGCCCGCCCGAAGGGCTTCAACATAGCCTACGACAAACAACCAGGACCGCGGCTTAACGTGCTCTCCGAAGCACGGAATCGCTCAGTTGAAATATGGCACTAGCGGTCACCCATTCAACTCCTGACCACAGCAAGAGCTGCTTAACTTTCTTGATCGGTTAAGATTGCCAAGTCCACGTCTTCTACGAGCGCTTCAAATTATATATACATATTGATTAAAGGTGTTTAATTTAAATGATACAAATTTTATACTAAGTATATTATTATTATTATATATATTATACTACGAGTGTTTGAGAACTGAGTGAGCAAGTAAGTGAATACGTTTACTACTTCTCGATTTGGAAACTTACGATGGAGACAGCTTATTCCGAGGATTAGCACATAGACTAGCTATAAATGATTTCGCGATTCTTATCCATTTAAATTAAACAACTTTACACGTACCTTTTTTTTTTTTTTTTTTTTTTTTCCGTGTGGGGAATGCTCTTACGCATCCCCGCCAACCTGGGGAGGTTCAACGGGGTATGTCGGACTCGTCATCTACGCGCTAACTGCACCCATAGCAGCAAGCAGACCATACCGACTAAACCCCACACGGTGTTCCTACGGGCGCCTTGATGCCGGGTCAGCGGGTACGTTTTGGAGTCGTCCGTGGTCCCGGCGGCGTTAGTCATGAAGACCCCATCCGAGTGTCGGAGATTCTCCATCTCCTTCTCTATGAGCGGCGCGCGGGAATACCGCGCGCGCCATCTCGGGGCTGTAGCTATATGAGCAGCGGACTCCCCTCAGTCCGCCACCCTAGACCCCTTTTATGGTGGTCGAAAAAGGGCTCGAAAGCGCCTGCCTCGAGCACCTGCTCTCCGGCGGCGGATCGGCAGAGTAGATGTTATTTCTCGCTCACGCTCCGCTGCCTCCTTCTGCGACACCACTTGTTCGCAAAAGGCTAGAGCCGCCTCCCATGACCTGTCGCTGTCCAGCATTGCCTTGATCAATGCTGGCAGAGAGAGGTCGTTTCCCACCTCAGCGACGAGGATACTACGTTCCACCGCCCACGCACTACACTCCTTCAACGTGTGTTGAGCGGTATCCTCGTCGTAGCTGCAATGGTGGCATTGCGTTGTTGGCTCCCTTCCAGCTATGCGGCACAGGTACTTACCAAAGCAACCATGCCCTGAAAGAACCTGCACCAGCCGGAAGGTAAGATATCCATGGCCTCTATCCAGCCAGTCCTTAAGAACGGGCCGGACAGCCTCGACGGTCCAGCTACCGGCCCTTGGTTGGGCGAGTCGCTCCTTCCACTTTTCAACCAAAGCCCGTCGAGCTTGGAACTTCCAGGTCTCTATTGCCCTTGGTGGGGGAAACACTCCTTGGAGGTGGAGATCTTTGCGCCACTTGTACATAGCGGCAAAGATCTGCGCCTCCAAGTCCCAGGGAGGGGATCCCGCCAACAGACACGCCGCATCGTACGAGATAGTGCGATAACCGCGTATTACCCCGACGGCCATCACCCTCTGAGGTTTCCTCAGGAGGGCAATGGATTGTTCGGTCAGGGTCTCCACCCACACTGGCGCTCCGTAGAGCGCCATGGATCGCACCACGTCCATATATAAGCGACGAATTAGCGCACTGGGGCCTCCGAGATTAGGAAGCAGCCGTTTCAGCGACGCGGCTGCAGCCATCAAACGCGGGACCAAGCGGGTGAAGTGTTCCCGAAAGTTCCAACGGCTATCAAGGACGAGTCCAAGGTATCTAACATTGGACTCGACCTCAATACGGGTTTCACCAATGGTGATGTGGGCACCCCTCGGTGGCGCCCGCCGAACTTTACACGTACCTACGTCAACATAGACTAGCTTTTATCCATCGGCCTAAGGATCTTTATATCACTATTTTTATTTGATACTAGCTGATTCGCCAGCGGCTTGCTTCGCTTCTTTAGTTATGAGATACGAGAGACACATAAAAATACAGGTTGTATTTTTTTTAAAGTCTGAGTGAAATGTCCAAAAATTCTTCCTTAGTGAATGTTCTTCTTTTTTTTAATTTTGTAATTCTTCAACACAAAATGCACCAACTGCAAAAATTTCAAGTCTGCTGCCCCAGCGGTTTTGGCATTGCGTTGATGAATTTGTCAGTCAGTAGGAACAAGTATAATATGTGTGTAATAAACAGAGAAGTTTATAAAAAGGTCCCAGTCTCTTAGCTTGTATACACAGCGTGTAACAAAAAGGGTAGTAATTATTAAACCACACGCAGAAGCTTGCATACCATTGGGACCTATAACTGCGTCCCAGGAAGTAGTAAACATTCCGAGTTATGAGTAACCAAAGTTTTTCTAGTACTTAAGTAGGTTTATCCCTGAAAAAGTCCAAAGACGGCAATGACCTCCAGAACATAGACTAGGAAAACAAGGGGTCTAAGCGTCCTGGACAGGGGCGCGGTGCGGGTAGGGGGACGGACTGGAATGAATAAGTGGCGTGGGGATTGGAGACAGAGCGCATTGACCCCAACGAACTCCAAGAATAACCATGTAAAATAGGGCTGTCCAAAATAACTATTATAATATATTTTTGAAATTGTATGAATAAAATATTAAGTGATTTAAGTTTTGATACTTTGCTATGTGAATCCTGACTACCCAGTCATACATATGCACACCGTATTACTATTACTACACCATTTTGTTACACGCTGTATACTGTTGTTTTTAACAGTTTTCCTAATTTGCTCGCTGGTTAGATCGCGGGCCAGCAGCTTGCTATCGATAGTTTTTGATATAATTGCTATGATGTAAACCCTTGTGTTGCGGTTGCGTTGCTACAGTGACATGCATTGGTGGTTCATTTGTTTTTTTGAGGCAAAGATAACATAGATTATTCTATGCGTATTCGTTTTTTTCTCACAAAGTGCTCAGTTTCTGTGCTATTTTGAAGGTTTTATATAGCAAAAAGATTAAAAATGTATTATGCATTGTGTTTTTGCTAGAAAACTATTGTGTTGATAATTTGACTGATGCTTGATTGATAGATATGTTCAATATCTTAGGCAAGTGGCAACATTCGCAAGCCGTAGCACTGCCATACGACAGCGATGCTATTGCTATACAACTGCGATTGAAAAATAAAACAAACAGGAACCGATGCACAAAAATGTTTGCAAAAAAAGTGTTTTCGTAAGCGTCAACGAGTCACGCTTCGGTGTACAAACTATGTGTTATCTGTGTTAAACATGCCAGTTTGTACTGTTGCACGTGAACGATACTTTGGCTACGTTCCGGGAAGCGCCGAAATCATTTGAATTCGAATTGACAGAAAAGTTGGCGCGCTTTTCGCGACCGCGTAACTGTTCCACTTGGGTTGAACATTGCATTCATTCCAACCGGGACGCTAAACCGGGGCGCGACAGTTGTGAGCGTTGACGGTGCTTCCCGGAACGTAGCCTATATGTTACACTTACGCAGATATTCGTGCAAGGCCCACAGTCTACAGACTTTGACATTAAAGGCAGTTCAATCGCAGAAGCATCGCAGTAGTGCGGCGTTTGGTGATTGGCTAAGAGACTTGGGCCTTTTTTATTATTCCCAATAAACATCCAAATGAGTTACGTGTGTTACACGTAACTCCTAAGATTAAGGTACTGTCATATCATGATGTCGATAAAAATGAGGGTTTTAAAGGAGTTTATCTCACAACCCTTATAGTCGTTATATTATAACAATGAAATTTCTATTGTGTCTGGCCGCATGATGACCAATGACCTTTGATGGAATAAGCAGAGATTTAATTAAAAGTACAAAAAATAATATGACATTTCTAAGACCTCTAAGTACACATTGACGGAATCAAATACCTACATATTTTAACATACCTACTTGAGTACATCAAAGAAAAATTCAAACATACCACTTAATGTCACCTATAAAACAGTTTTTCTATTTATTGTAATGGTTATGTAACACATATCATAAAATAGCAATTTTTAATACACATACATTGACGGATTATTTTTTTATTTAAGAGTGCACATTATATTTTATAAAATAAGTTTTTTTCGGGATGCGCTTGCTTGATTTCAAGTAAAGGAAATTGAACGTAGCCAAGCGCTGACCTGACAGCACCTTAATGACATTTAAATACGTCATCATGACAAGCAAACTTAATTGAAACAAACGTTACACAACTACATGCCATTTGCAAACTTGAGATACGAACCGTTCACATCATACTCATTATGTATATTCTAGTAGATCCAACCGTTTATCCTCTTTTTGACAGCACCAATAGAACGTAACATGACGATGTTACGCAAAAGTTAACTTATAAATGCGAGGTTTTAAAAATATGACAACTGCTTAAATTTGCTCCTTGATCCCGTATAATAATCATCTTTCACAAAATGAGTCCATAAGTGCAGTAGTTTTTTTATAAATTCCATAAAATAACAAACGTTTTTAAAAAATTACGTTCTATGGCTATCAACATAGTGATGTTACGAAGTTACGATTGAGATATCGATATTGTTTATGAACTATTTTTACACGGGTGTTTTCCGTTCTCGGCACATAATATCGGATTTATTTTTATGTAAAACCGTTATATTGATGCGCCTCAGGAAAACATACAGCATTATTTGAAGACGTGTTTATCTCCTGGTGTATATCCAAAAAAGAACAAGGTTATGATGACTATGATGATTACAAGTACAAGTCATACTTGACGAAGCTGTTACCGGTTAAATCTGGGATGGCCAGCGAGCAACACGGAAGGGAGTAGGCATACACAGCGTTTCCCCTCTGTCAAAGTACAAGTCCGCATGGACCATGGAGTTTGATAATATACTGTGGGGTGAGGGCGGGGCTAGATTTGTGAATGGTGCTTTATTTTTTATGTGTTAGTGATTTGGTTGTGTGAGTATGATCGGCAATGGATCGGTACAGGTATGTTTTGTATGTAATAGTGCGGCTTTGCGCTAGTGTGCAACTTCCCCTCCCGCAAGAAATGACAGAAAGATTTGAACAATATTTTTTAGCTAAGGCTACTCCCTTCCGTGTTGCTCGCTGGGGATGGCAGACATTAAAGTCTGCCGTTTGGTACCAGAAAATAGTAAAGTTTGAGCAACCCCAATTCCAATTTAAGCAAACGAAATCTAATCTTTTATTTTTATTTATTTATTAATCAAAATCAGATTCATCGTTGCTGTCACTCGAGCTATTGCCGACATTTATAATTAATTGTTGACTCATATAATCTATCGCCACGTGTTTATCCCAATCTGCCATTATAGTTTCTTGTGTTTTTTGAATTACATTTTGCCAGCTTTCCGCAGTTACTTTCACACATGCATTTTTTAATAAATTTACCATTTTGTTTGCCGTGAATGGGGGTTTTGTGTTATTTCTAGCAGCGTGTCCTTTAACTTGAGCCCATATTAATTCAATGGCATTGTATTGACAATGATAGGGTGGAAGTCTAAGAACCCAATGACCATGTTCTGCAGCTATTTCGTCGATCACATATCGTTTTGGGAAGTGTTTTTTTGTTCGTAATATATTTAGTAATTGTACTTTTAGTAAGGAGTTATCAACATTTTCACCATGTCGTTGAAGCCAGTCAATGATTACTTGTTTTTTGTCGGCCTGGGTCGGCATTTTATCAATTTGGCGTGAGTGATAGGATGCGTTATCCATAATAATAACTGACGGTTCTTCCAATGATTGTACCATTTCCTTAAACCAACTTTCGTAAACCTCAGAATTCATTTCTTCGTGGTACTCAACTGTTTTTTTGGATTTAAAGGCCAACAAAGCATCTGGCATGAATCCTTTCACAGACCCTGCATGGCAAATGATTAGACGTTCTCCTTTTCCCATCGGTACTGAGGTAGTGGAAGCAGCGGTGTCATCAGTCCAGCTCTTAGACACTGTGTGGTTCGCATTCAGCCAAGTTTCGTCAGTGAAAACAACATTTGACCAATCTGTAATTTTTTTGGCTTCGCTCAAAAATTCGCAACGAGCAAAAGCTACGTCGCGACGCTCCATCAATATTTTGCGTTTGTCCGATTTTTTATAAGTAAATCCAATTTCATTCAAGACCTTTACCAATGACGATTTTTGACCTCGGAACAAATCACATTCACGCAAAGAAGCAACAAGTTTTTTAAGTGTTGGAACTTCTTTACGTAAGTAATAGTTATATATATGACGGCGTATAGCGTCTGCGTCAAAGTTGTCAACCGAAGTCACACGACGTGGTTGGCGTTTTTTCTTCGGCGTACGAAGCTTATTCTCCTGCATGCCGCTTGTTCCGTAGGCTTCGGTAGTAATTTTTGTAATCGTAGATGCACTAATACCTAACGCGGCCGCAACGCGCTCTCTCACTTGCGACAATGGTAAAAGCGGGCCGCCATTTTGATACTCTGCTTCAAAGTAATTACGAAGCTTGATCACCATTTCTCTCGTCTGTCCTTTCAGCACTGATCCTTTCGGCATTTTATAGTTCCAATATAAAACTCAGCAAATAATTACTAGCACGGGCGTCTTGTTGCGAGTGACAGTGACAAATACAAAACGGCGGTGGACCATTGAGTTTTACTACCTTGATAAAATACTACTGCTTACCCATAGACAAAAAAATTGGCAGTCATAGGAATTGCCGATAGAAGTGAAAACTTATAACTCAGAATTTGATAGCTTACCTTGGAAACTACACGGGTGTAACCGGACGGCGTGGCCTCGCCATCTGGGCATGGCCATCTAGAAATGCGTCAGCATTTCCCATTGGCTGATGCGTTTCTAGATGGCCATGCCATGACGGCCTGTCCACGCCCTTTCAACATTCCCCATTGGCTGACGTATTTCTAGATGGCCAATAGCCATGGTCATGGCGCCATTCCTAGGACTATTCTCTTTCCGCACAGACTCGATAGAAAAATGAATCGAAATCGTGTCCACTATAATCACTTGGTCACAACACTTTAACTGACAAATTAGATCTGTCAAAAAGAGGATAAACGGTTGGATCTACTATCGTATATGTAATAAACAATGAAATTGTATCGCTATTGTGTCCGTTATCAAGTTATATTATTAATTATTGATAGAACATGTTTTCGTCTTTAGAGGTTTGAGGACATATTGTACACTGGGCCGCGAAGAAAGCGGGTAACATGTGATAACTTAAAAAAAAATTAGTAACACTTAAAAAGAAATTTACGTATGTTACATTAAAATAAACGAACACAACCTTTTTATAATTTTTTAAGAAGATCGTTTTTCACTTAATTTCGACAAATACACTGCGATATCAAGGCATGATTATTTTACACATTTTAGAACAGGTCTTTATTGACTGTGTTGTGTGGCATACACAATACTACAATGTGCTTATCCGAACCGCCGAGCGAGCATAGATCTCACGATAAAATTGTCGAGTCGATAAACTTACTTTTATCATCTATCTTACCTTGTCTCTAGTATGGATCTAGCTGCTATTAGTTTCATGAACTATTATCGAAACCAAACCACCCCGTTCAATATTGTGCACTAATTAACAAAGACCTTATATAATTACTGTGGGCCGAGAACGAAAATCTGTTTAAGTGTAACGTAATCGCATCGTTAACGTATTTAGTACAAACTGATATTTATCTAGTACAAGAGTGGCATAGATAATAAAATTCATACTTGTACTGATTACGTAAACGATACGATAACGTTACACTTAAGCAAATTTTCGTGCTCGGCCCACGGGTCCTAAATGACTGATTCGTCAACCCAGTAGTCCGGTCAATCTAGACTAGACAAAAAAATGAGAGAGAAGGTACATAAAGTCCCAACAAGCTGAAAATCAGTTAAATTGTTCAAAACATAATTATAAATAATATTTTAAAGTTCCCCATCATTCCCGTGTATGGAATTTTTTTTATTCAAGGTCAAAGGTCAAAAAAATGAGTTTTTTGCGATTTTCAGCAAAACGGTAAGTTTTATCATAAAAGTACTCTAGACAAAAATTGTAGATCATAAAATTATCTATAAAAAATGATTCAATACTTTTTCCTACGAGCCACCGTTTCCGAGATATAACGACTCAGTAAGTTATAAAAGTTGTTATCGTCATAATATGCACGAGTACGCCACGTATATACATCTCTAGAGTTGTTATATATAATATATTATAATATATATATATATATATATATATATATATATATTTTATTGTATATGTTGAAATATTTTTCTATCGGTCATTGTAACTTATACTAAAGATATAAAATATACATAAGTTATAACTATAAGTCGTGTTCAGTACGTCATCAATCGGACATTTTTCTTGTAAGCAAGCACACTTCAAATCTTCGCGTACATTTTCATTTTTATCATAGTGAACTACAGTTGTGAATCATCATACCAGCATTCGTTGTGAAGTGGTGCAGGAGCAATACGCGATTAAATTGTCCAGGGATTACTTGTACTAGTAAATAGTAGCAAAATTATAATTATTCAAAGATGTTCAAATACGTGAACATATCGAGATGGTCAATACTATGCAAAATAAAGTCAGTCTATTTTTCATTTAATTTAGGCTTTTTAGGATGTATTTCTTTCTTCAGATTTAAATATAAAAATGTAACAGCAATGTGTTTTGCTTGTTATTTTTTAGTCTCGTTTCCTTGCCGATTCAATGCGGCAAAATAAGTGCTTGGCTTCACACAAGCTAGAAAAACAAGAGTATGACTGCCTGTGAAAATCAGCATAGTTATACTCCGTTAATTTTGACAAAAACATAATATAGACTTTAAAAACAAAAGACCATATTACACAAAACTGCAGTACCTACCAGTTTGTACAGTAAGTACCTACTGTTTTTTAAATTATGTATTATGTAAAATCTCATGTTTATCTTTTTATGCTGATGATTCGTCCCGAAGAAACATCAACATCTTCAAGAGATACTACAGACAATGAACAATAAACAATGCTGAACGATTATCTACAGTTGGTATGTATATGGTTGGTTGGTATGCTATAGCATCAAAAAACAGTTCATTGTTTGTTCAAATTAACCGTTGAAGTTTAATTTTTGAATCACATTTAATTTTCAAGTTATGAAAGTTCACCCTCTGGAATGTTTAAAGTGGTTTATCTGAGTTACTAATCAATCTGTCAGTAATATTAACACAGTGCTTTTCTAAATTAATTGATAATGAAGGTATTCTGCCACCACTGGAAAACATCCACCAGGCAAATAACGACTATTATTTTTTATTAACGCGCTAAGTATACTACCTCATAGGTGGCGTGGAAACGTTGCACACGTTTCCACGTTATTATGACGATAACAACTTTTATAACTTTTTGAATCGTTATATCTCAGAAACGGTGGCTTGTAGGAAAAAAGTATTGATACATTTTTTATAGATAATTTTATGATCTACAATTTTTGTCTAATGTACTTTTATGATAAACTTACCGTTTTGCTAAAAAACTGCGAAAAGCTAATTTTTTGACCTTGAATATTTTTTTTCCATACACAGGAATGATGGGGAACTTTTAAATATTATTTATAATTACGTTTTGAACAAATTTATTACGTTTTGAACAGATTTTCAGCTTGTTGGGGCATTGTGCACCTTCGAATGTCTAAATTGATCGGACTACAGAGCCTTAACAGCTGATGTTACACAACCTCGGAATCTTGGCAGTTGTTGCCCTTAATGTTGTAAGCATCCACTAAGGAAAGTTTTTTGGAAACTTCACACCTGAGGGGGTGAGTTCTGTTTATTTCAGTGGTTTTGTGTCCTATAGTATAGAACATGAGAGCGGGTCACTGAGTATAAATATATGTCTTCCTCCGCTCAGTGCTGTACAGCTTACTACCTTAAAATCCATAATTGTAAGTAATGATTCAGAAATTACCCTAAAGAAGGTAAATTGTACAAGTTGTAAAGGTTCTCTGTAAGAGATTGCATTAGCGATAAGACCACCAACTGTATCATCATTCTAAGGTTTTTACTCGTAAGTCGGTTAGTTAGTTAATTTTCCTACTGTATATTTATTTATTTTTGTGGTAAGCAATAAAGAGTTATTGTATTGTAAATTTGATTTCTTTCTTTATGGCGCGTCTACACGCATACACGCGTCGAGACACCCCGAGACAGGCCGAGTACGAGTGTGTAGCTGTAGACGGTTCGCACGTCGCGTCCCGCGGCGCTCGTTGACTCTCGGAAGCGTGTCGGTATTTTGCGCCCGAGTCAAAGGTTCTCGGTCTGTCGCGCGAGGACAACGAGAGGTCAATCCGTCACTATCTCTTGCCATACGAGCGCTCCATACGGCGTTTGGAGTTCAAATGACACCATGAAGGTGTGGACGGTATGCTATCGTTTACTCGACGAGCGCCACGAGACGCCACGAGACACCCCGAGCCACCCCGAGACGAGCGTGTAGACGCGCCGTTAGATTCGGATCCCGTAGAGCGCAGACTAAGCGAGCAGACGCATTACGAATATATAAAGGTCGTAATTAGAGATCCATCATCGTTAATAAAGATTAGGCCTGCCTGAATCGTTATAGCGGTTAAGCTAGAATTGCCCCTCTGTATGTAATCCGGAATGAGCTACCTTATCTCCGCCGGCAGTCAGCATCAAGCTGATTAAAAGATTCTCATTTTAGATAACAAGATATTAATTATAGTATTTTTCAAAGGGCGCTTCAAAATGCCATATTTATTACATAAAGTGGCACGCTTACGTAATGTGATTATGTTCGGCGGCTAAGTTACAATGAAGTTTAAGATTTCACTTTCGGTCAGTAAATAGTAAAGCGAAGATGAAACAAATAAAACGAGTGGGTGTGAGCTATTGAATATTAATATAATGTGGGCTATAGAAACTAAAGATACACAGATAAGATAAGGTTTTTTAAGTCTTTTCAAAGTTTTCAGTATAGTCAGTATATAGATATAGTTTCAGTATATAGATATAGTTTCAGTATATAGATAAATTCATCAGATTTATAAGCCAGTAAAGTAAAAGCCGTTTTTGTTGGTCAACCTCTCACTAAATTTCCTGAGCATAAAATCACAAAATGCTGACAGATCCAGGTGGAGTTTTTGGTCGATATCTCGAAAACTATGCACTTCAGGGCAAAAGTTATTAAGATCATTATTGTACAGAATCAAATTTCGCATCTTTTATTTCCTGTAAACTTTTTTGCAAAACTTACAGTTTACGATTTATGGCCCATTTGAAATGATGCGCTTAATTTATTAATCCAATTTTTAAGAGTTATCGGCCGCGATAGAAAAACCGCTTCCCTGCATGTGTGTTTCTTCGATTTCGAAAGACCGTAACAAATACCAGAAACAAAAAAGCCGTCCCCAGTAAACATGAAACATGTTTTTTTTTTGTTTTGTTTGCAAAAACGGTAGCACATACAAATATCACTGGATTTACTTTGATTAGAGATAATACAGTCTCAACAGCTTTTAATTAATTTTTAATATAGCAAAGTGCGAGTATGCAGTAATATAACTACGAACTTCTACAAAGAAAACGAGTTTTGTCTTGTCATTCCAAAAAGTTAGAGTCTGCGGAAAAAGAGGTGTTCTAGGAGTTGAGTCGGTCTAATTTACCGTTAGTTAATGCTAAGTAAATACAAAAAAAATACAATAAAAAAACTAACATACAGTACGAATTGAGTACCTCCTCCTTTTTTTGGAAGTCGGTAGAAAGTACAGTCGAATTGAGTACCTCCTCCTTTTTGGATTTCGGTAGACAATAGAACAGACTTCTACATTAAAAAGTGTAAATTACTTGTTGAAGTCGGTACCATGATAGTTCGAAAGTACCTATTGTCACAATATTGCGTGCCTACCGACTTCGACAAGTTATTTTACACTTATTAGTGTAGTAGTCGGTTCTATTGTCTACCGAAATCCAAAAAAGAGGAGGTACTCAATCCGACTGTACTTTCTACCGACTTCCAAAAAAGGAGGAGGTACTCAGTTCGTACTGTATGTTAGTTTTTTTTTTATGTTTGTTACCTCATAACTTTCGACTGGGTGAACTGATTTATAAAATTCTTTTTATTGTTTGAAAGCTGGTGTTTCCCGTGTGGTCCCATTTAAATTTCATCAAATTCGGTAGGCCAGTAGTTTTTGAGATACACTCCAAGAACTGAATAGAATGGAAGTCGGTATAAAATTTTTCTAATTGTACTAGTTGATAATTTAAGTAAAAATAAATATAACATTTTTTTCATAATTTTTAGTGACCTTGCTACTTACGGGATATACTATTAATGGTGATATCATCAAGAAAGGCGTAATGCTTTTTAGTTATTGAAGTATAACTCAAAAACTGCTTGACCGAATTTGATGATATTATTAAAATATATATATATATATATATATCGGCTGAGAGCCCGACATGAAGTGTGACCCAGTATGAAGAAAACACGTAATGTCTATTCCAACTTTAATCTTCAATCACTTATTACATTACAACAACAGAGACGTCCGCACGCGGCGAGCGCTCGCAGAAAACTGAGCGGCAGTTTTTTTCTTTTTTTTCGAACGGACTAACGTTGTTTGCCTCTACCGGCATTTGCAGCGTCACCGGACGGGTGGCGAACGCAGATCTCAGCAGCGCATCAGGCACTCAGCCAGATGCGGGCGCAGAGGGCGCACCGCCTAAGGCGAGCGTTGAAGACGCTTCGCCGCAAGGAGAGGAGTAGGCGACTTGCTCAAGGGCACCACTAAGGTACGGACCTCGGCTTGGGCCGTCGCCAAAAGAGAGGGGAGTCGGAGAGAATCGCCCCGGTACATGAGTGTTCCGTTGAAAGTGGGCCCTATGAAATTTAACTCTATGACTATTCGGAGACAATCTAACCAAGTTCGGGAGAATCTAACCAAGTTTGGAGAGAATCTAACCAAGTTTGGAGAGAATCTGACCAAGTTTGGAGAGAATCTAACCAAGGTAAGCTACGGTTGCCAAGTGCAGCTGTTTTATAGGCGACTGTGAGGATGGGTAAGCGGTAAGTCAACCGCTCGCCCGTTGCGCACTGTCGCTCACACGCGCTCCGTCACAATAGGCGGCCGACGCCGTCATATATATCGAATTGTCGAACTGAGAAACCTTCTCTTTTTATTTGAAGTCGTTAAAAAAAAGGTGAAAATAGCTGCAAATTTACTGTAGTTTTATAGCCTTGGAGTGGCAATGGATTGGGCTACCATATAAAATCTGAATGTTAGTTCAGCGTAGCGCCAGAACGGTCCTCTGTTTGCACAGACATATATTATTTTAGTACTCAGTTATTTATTTTATATTCAACTCAGTATTTTATGAAATACTACATTATTAAGTTAGATTCTACTTGGAAATAGAACACTTCAAGACAATCTCAAACCTACAAATGGTCATTCAAACTGATATAATTTAACGCCACTAATAAGTAGAACATTATGCGCATAACGCGGAAGTCAGACGTTGTTTTAAATAAATATATATTTATCAGTATCAGGTCTAGTATAAATTAAGGCGAGTATCCATTAAAATTTCCTTTTTTTAATTATCTGTGTCAGATTAAGCCAGTTTCTAAAGAGATATCCTTTTAAGTAGTTGTCACATTATATTTTATAATTAAGTGGCATATTCTATGTCTACAAAGCTCAAGTTGAGCGGTTGATGGCAAGTGCCAAGCCTGCCAATATGACGAAGTAATTTGGGCGTCAGCCGTCAGTCACTCCAAGATATTGGTTATTGACCTAGCGAGCGAAGCGCGCCTGCTTTAAATGGCCAAATTGACTTTCAACTGTCCGTATGCTTGTTAGGTTGTTCGTTGATCTTCAGATAGGTACAGGTCGCATTTTTTAACCAATCTTGACGAAACTTGGTTTGCAGGTTCTATACTATTCAGTATATTTCTTTTGTCGTTTGCGAGGGCGGGTCATAATCATAATCAGCCCATTTAGTTCCCACTGCTGGGACTCGAGCCTTCCTCTCAGAGAGAGGAGTTGGGCCATAATCTACCACGCAGGCCCAGTGCTGATTGGTGGATAGGTTAGTGGCCAACCCATGTCGAAGTTTTCAGGCCGCCCGAAAGCCTTCGACACAGCCTAACGACTGTTGTCTAAGACAAACAACCGGGACCGTCGGCTTAACGTGCCTTCCGAAGCACACAGTTTTCCTAAAAAGTGGGAAAGTTTGCAAATTTGATCAAAGTCCCGATTTTGATCAAATTTGGTACACACATTAGGTATCTGACTTTAAAGAGGAATTTCGAATATAAGTGTCAAGTCAAGTGGTTGCTGAGGTAACAGGTTGTGAAGTTTAAAACTGGACGATTTTAGTAATATTTGGCAAAAGGTACTATCTGTAGATGGCTCAGACAGCGAAAAATTGCCGCCCATAAGACTGTGCTCGCGAGGCCTACTGTTCGGAGAATTACTACTTAATATAGTTCCACTTGACCAGTTCACTTGAAACCCTCATACAGAACTAGTTCTTGCACACTACTACTTCGTAGCTGAATATCTGGACGACAGTTTGCCTGTGTCTTCGAAAGGCCTATGGAGACTGATTTATTTAACCAGCGATGCGAGCAAAGATTGTCGGTAGGATAAAATTTAACATTAAAACAGCAACACAAAAGACAGCCCGCCTTATATCAATTGCAGCTAGATCCATACTAGAGACACGTTAAGATAGCTGATAAAAGTAAGTTTATCGACTCGATAAGTCTATCTTGAGATCCTCGCACGCCACGGCACTGTCGTGCGATTTGCGATAGGAAAAATCGAATACTCTGAACCGAAAACAGAAAATACCGAGGTACCACACACATGCCTATTCGTTTATGCAATTACTCGTAAGTGGTAAGTATTGATACTCTCAGTGCGATCCAAAGCTAACCTACAAATGAAGCTTTACGTGGTATTGCGCTCGTCGACGAGACATTGACTTATGTAGGCCTAACACGGAAATTTTCGTTATTGTAACGTGATCGTATCGTTGACGTAATCCTCGTCATTTATCTAAGACAACTGTGGCACAGATAACTCATAGTTTGTACTGTATACGTCAACGATACGATTAAGTTACAATAACGCAAACTTTCGTGCTAGATCCATTGATCGTCAATCGCCCAGTAATCTCGCTTAGCCCCTCACCAGTCGATTGTTAATATAACAATGAAATTTCTATTGTGTCTGGGTCGTTCAACTGATGAAGTACTAGTACAGTACCATTGACACTCCACATTACCTAATGCTCGCACAGACACAAATGGCGTACCTACTGGTAAATCGGGTTTCTTCATCTTTTACGATTCGCATGACGACGCGAAAATTCTTCAACTGCGCCCTTCCCGCAGTGTGCAAATAAATGACAGCCTATTCGGAATCGGAAATGAGTCGCACTTAGAATTACCATATAAATCACCATAATATTCGACCCGTAAACAAGATTTTTGACCCTACAGTTGACATAAAAGGCAGATCACATTAACAACGCATATATGTATTTGTATCATGCTAGTTTATTATATTAACTCAATAAATTACGTAACTGCGCAAAGATAAAATTTATAATGCCTTTGGTTTAGTTTTATAGTTTTTTAATGAGCTGCCTACGTCTCTACTATTGGTTTCAACCAAGGCAAGTAGAAATATGCTGTTAAGGCGCGTCCCATAGCAAATCCTGCGTAGATCCTGAAGTTTAAAAGCTATCATCGCTTTATATATGTTAAGGTTATATTTATATATGTTAACTTTATATAGGTTAAGGTTAATAAAACTAAAAAATATCAAGACAACATTTTCTCTTCATATTACACGTTTAAAATATTATTTTTAGTAATTATTACCGAAGAAATCAGTTAAAAAATTACTGTAGTCGAAAAAAAAAGAAAGAAAAAAAATACTCAGATTCCTTGCATCTCCTTGAATGAACTACAACTTATTTTGAAATTTGGTTTGCACTAATGGATTAATAACGCGTTTAAAATTATTCAATAGACCTATTACTATAATGTTAACCATTTATTTAAAAATTCGAATTTTCGCAGTGCGCAGAGGTCACGCGGCAGTCGGCAGTCGAACCGGCTTTCGAGAGACGACTGCAGACTAGAACCAAATTCTGAAGGTCATTCCTTGAGGGATGCGCCTTAATAGTAGATATGTTATATAAATGCCTAAATGACCCATAACAAACGAGGTAGTTTTACTCCCGAGCTTTACCGAGGCAGTAAATAGAAACCAATTAATAATAGGTTTTAGCGCCGTGTGTTTTATTTTATTGAAAATATTGTTTTCGAAATTAACGATTATTGCATATTTTAACGTGAAAAAGTACATATTGTGATATAACTGTAATAGAGTATTGCAGACATTTTTATAGACATTGACGTCTTCTATAAAAAGGTTTGTACATCACTTTGCTCTATTGTCTAGTTGCGATATAAGGATTTTTTGGGTATTATTTTCACTCCTTGGGATAATCAAAGATTTCATACAGATTCCTATATTTTTGAAAATATTCTATAGCTTATGTTCATCAGGGATAATGTAGGATTCTAATGGTGAAATAATTTTTCAAATCGGTTCAGAAGTTTCGGAGCCTATTCAATACAAACAAACAAACAAAATTTTTCCTGTTTACAATATTAGTGTAGATAATATAACATGAGGAATGGCAAATGTACAGAAGTACGAAACTAAATACAAAAAAAACATACCAGGATGCCATCTGTACCCTTAGCTATATGTTAAAATAAATAAAGCTACCAGTCTACTGACAGTACAGACATTTAATTTTTTTAGATGTTCTAATTTATTTATTTCAAATTTATAACAATCATAAAAAATGTATAGGTATATTAGAAGAGTTACTAAATTGGTATTGAAATATGAAATGCATACTAAACAAGTTAACCTTTCAGAATGCATCACATTTAACGCCAATATTATTCAGCTAATTATCAAACCTTGGCATTTGAAGATCACGTTTATTTGCGAAACTTTCTGAATAATAGTATATTCATGTAATTCATAAGAGCGAAATATCGCTGATGTATTAAGACAGAATTCGACCAGCCAATTGTGATGTATTTTATTTTTATATTATTTATTGTTAAGATAGGATACGGTTCAAGCACGAGGCCCACCTGATGTGAACTGGTAACGGATACTGTTTCTCACAAGTGACAAACTGCCCGTGCCCGTAACCCTGATACATTAAAAGCCTAAGCACACGGCGTATTTAAAAAAAAAATATTCCGATCACGGTGTAGGCTCCGGTCGAGGTAATGGCTGTGGGCGAGGTATTTGGTTGGTTTGGTTGGTTATGATAACGTTTCCTAGGTATACTCAGTCAGACACGGAGCTCGAGGCAAAAATTATATCTTGGTTAGATTCTCTCCAAATAGTCATAGAGTAAAAATTCATAGGGCCCACTTTCAACGGTAAATTCATGTACCAGGGCGATTCTCTCCGACTCCCCTCTCTCCTGGCGACGGCCCAAGCCGAGGTCCGTACCTTAGTGGTGCCCTTGAGCAAGTTGCCTACTCCTCTCCTTGCGGCGAAGCGTCTTCAACGCTCGCCAAGCGGCTCTTCTAATCTGGCTGAGTGCCATCTGCGCTCGCCACCCGTCCGGTGACGCTGTAAATGCCGGTAGAGGCAAACAGCATTAGTGCTTTCGAAAAAAACGTATTTTAGCGCAGACGACGCGCAGACTTCACGAAGACGACGCGCAGACTTCACGAAGACGACGCGCGTTAACGCACTTCAAACGAGATTCACTCGAGAATTAATTAATTCATCATTAACGTGGGTAACGAATGTTTTTAAGACACCGTAAGAATGTTGCGAAATTTTTCTAATTAATTTTTTTCTAGCCTTGAAAAATACTTGCCAAAGAAATAATTTTACAAAGTCCTGCATAAAAGATAGGTTTTATACAAATATTTTTAATGATTCCCTAAATGCGATGGTGCCAGAGGTGAATGTGATTAAAGTAAATAACCCATTTTTTTGAAAACCCAGGGAAGGGAAACCTTAACGGGGTAAAGTCGAACTTACATTCCAAAACCGTCTTTGTAGCTCGGATCATAAGCTCTATAAAACGAAAACAACATAAATTAGTTAATGAGTTTTCTACCGACTTCCAAAAAGGAGGAGGTACTCAATTCGACTGTATTTTTTATGTTCGTTACGTCATAACTGGGTGAAACGATTCCCAAAATTATTTTTTTCGAAGCTAGTGTTTCCCGTGTGGTCCCGCGCAAATTTTATCAAATTCGGTTCAGAAGTTTTTGAGTTACACTCCAACAACTGATTTTTACCAAAGTAATAGAATGGAAGTGGGTATTAAATTTTTCAAATTGCACTTGTTGAGATATTGTTTCTAAATCGAAAACAAGAATAGAATTTAATTTTTATTTATTTTGTCATCCGGTAAGTTTGAGCTCATCACACACTATAATATTTTTATACGAGTAGTAAAGGAAAAAAATCACGTAGCCCACTTGGTTTTAAACCGTAATGGGTTGCCGCTTAACACCAGGTGGGCCTGTCAATGTCAAAATAAATGTATGACATTATAGTATTTGATGAGCCCATATCAGATACATCTGGTATCTAATATGGGCTCATCTGCGCATCACTGCGCCCATCACCCTAACACATAAAGTAGTCTCGTGTGCCTGTATATAAAAGAAGAAGTTGGTTATGTCATTTCACGAACTACATACCTGTGGCTCTGAGCTTCTTCTTCTCATCTTCATTTAAAGTGTAACATTTAAATATGTAACATATTTTCTACCGACTAAGAAAAGGAGGAGGTACTCAATTCATCTGTGTGTGTGTTTTTTTATATATTTGGTACCTCGTAACTTTGGACTGGGTGAACCGATTCTCAAAATTATTTTTTTGTTTGAAAGCTGGCGCTTCCCGTGTAGTCTCATTTAAATAAAAATAAATTTCATTAAACTCGTTTCATTAGTTTTTGACTTTTTTGAGATATACTCCAATATCTGAATAGAATGGAAGTCGGTATTAAATTTTTCAAATTGTACTTGTCTAAATATCAGAACAACGTTGAATATCTCTACACAATGATGAGATGCGAGTCTTAACCTGCAAATAGCCAGCTTCTAATTTGAGATCTGTCTTCGATTTTTTCGGGGATACCATCATCACCATCACCATTTTGTCAGTCTGTTGATTAGGTACGTTTGGATTACACAGCTGTGTTTATTATTTACATTTAAATTACCGCTCTGTTATCTTCTTCGACACATGAGGGGATATTCGAAGATTACTCCAGGTTTCTTCACTCTTAAATCAGCCTCGTACTCCCTGCTGGAAGTCACTTCCTCTCAGAGAACAGGGAACGTAGCCTGTGATAAATATATGCTGTAGAAATCTTTGTGAATGATAACTCATTCCGGTCCGGGGAAATATTGCCACCATACCTTTTTCTATCGCCGAGCTGTTCACATTCACTACATAAAATAATTAATTAATTTAATATATAATACATTTTAAATTAATCATTAAAATTTTAATAATAAATTCATGAATATATTAAATTATGAATCATAGTTACAGCTTATACATTTTGAATATAACAAAATTATAATCTACTAGCTGCTCTCCACGGTTTCACCCGCGCGGTGATGGATGATGATGATAATGAATCTTATACTCCTCTGTTACTCAGGATGAATGTAGCTTTCCAATGGTGAAAGAGTTTTTGAAATCGGTCCATTAGTTTTTGAGTTTATTCGTTACAAACATAGATACAAATCTTTCCTCTTTATAATATTAGTATATATCACCAAAATGATAAATACCAATATAATAAACACCAATTAATAATAAATTTTGCATGGCATTTGCATGAAACTCGAACAATTGTGACATTAACATATACATTTTTCTTTAATGTCAACGTTAACATCAATATATAGATATATAATATAAAATATAATCTAAATGTCAGTGAAAAATCGCATTCCCGTCATATCGCGTTAACCCAAATCAGCTTCACGACATACAGTAATTCTTGGATTCGAAAGCCATCAGCTGATGCATCATTTCTAATTAATCACTTAAGTTGAAGCGTTTTATGAGCCGAGGCATTAAACAAGTACAATTTGAAAAATGTTATACTGACTTCCATTCTAATCAGTTATTGGAGTGTAATTCAAAAACTACTGGACCGAATTTAATGAAATTTAAATAGGACCATACGGGAAGCACCAGCTTTCAAACAAAACAGAATTTTGAGAATCAGTTCACTCTATCGAAATATATGAGGTAACAAACATTAAAAAAATACAGTCGAATTGAGTACCTCCTCCTTTTTGGAAGTCGGTAGAACACTCATTAGTACCTAATTTATGTTTTATTTATCGTTTTATAGAGCTTATGATCCGAGCTACAGAGACGGTTTTGGAATGTAAGTTTGACTTTACCCCGTTAAGGTTTCCCTTCCCTGGGTTTTAGTATAACTTAACTTATAGCTCAAAAAGTATGGATATTAGAAAAAAAAATTGCAAACAAAAGTTGTAGAGAATAAACTGATCTTTAAGAATGTATTGATGCATTTTTTGATTAATCTAATATTTCAATAGTTATTGGCCGCGATAGAAAAGCCGGTTCATGAAAGGGACTATAAATCGTAAACGGTAAGCTTTACAATAAAGTTTAGGTACTGGAGACAAAAGATGCGAAATTTTATTCTCTATAATAATAGTCTCTATGACTGTTGCCCTAAAGTGCATAGTTTCCGAGATATCGGCCGAAAACGTTTATTCAAGATGGCGACTGTGGCGTCACCTGGATCTGTCAGCATTTTGTGATTTTATGCTCAGTAAGTGATCCTTAACCTTATAAAAAATAAAATTTGGATCAGAAATTTAGTGCAAAGTTAAATTCTATTTTTACTGGCCCAAACATTGCGAATTGCACAAATATCATATAACCACAAATTATGATTACGTCTCATGAAAATTCATCTCTCTTCCTATTATTTACTACATCTTACGTAAATTTATGTTTAACAGAGCTCAAGCAGGTCAGTATGTAAAGCATATATTCGCTGCAATTAAGTTAATAATTTGTATGATATTACATGTGCCAGTATGAATAATTCATGTATAACTTGGGAATTAGGAAACACGTGTATGACGAAAGGTCTTGGTGTGATATCGCCCGAGACATCATATCGATAATCATGTAGGTTAGAGCGTTTACATTATACTAGCTGCGCTCCGCAGTGTCACTCGCGTGGTGATTGATGACGGTGATGATGAATCAAGATATATAAGCCTATGTTAATATAATTTGCCGTGGCGGTGCCGGCTTAGAATAGCACCCCCCCAACTCTACCCGTGGGTGCCGTAGAAGCCGGCTAAGGGATAACAAATCAGAAGGTGGGCAGCAGCACCTTCCCAGTCAAACACACACAAACTGCGCTCGCCAACCCGCCTGCCAAGCGTGGCGAGTATTGGCAAAAACCCCTCATGGATTGGACAAAAAGAACCAGGCCCCCAGTCCCCGGCAGCCCCGCTATTCCTGGCTACGGTAGCGGCCACGGTAACGGTGGGGCAGGGGGTGCTAAGAATCCCCGGCAGACGCCCGGCTACCACCCCCAACGACGACGACTGGCCCTGGTAACACACAACATACGCACGATGAGGACAGACGAGAAGATATATGAGCTGGAAGAAGAAATGAGTAAGCTACGCTGGGACATTGTGGGGTTATCTGAAGTCCGTAGAGCGGGTGAGGACACGATAACCCTAAAATCAGGTAACCTACTCTACCACCGGGAGGGCGACCAACAGTCCCAAGGTGGTGTCGGGTTTCTCGTCCACAAGTCCCTTACTAACAACATAGTTAAGATCGATAGCGTTTCCAATAGGGTCGTATACCTAATACTCAGAGTATCCAAACGATATTCGCTGAAGGTCATTCAGGTATACGCACCGACGAAGTCGCACCCGGATGATGAGGTGGAGGATATGTATGAGGACATTAGTCGGGCCATACATACCTCTGAAACGCACTTTCTAGTTGTTATGGGGGACTTCAACGCGAAGTTGGGTAAGAGAAGCGAGGATGAGTCGAAAGTGGGGCAATTTGGCTATGGACAACGGAACCGTAGGGGACAGAGGTTGGCCGACTTCCTGGAGAAAGAGGGACTCTTTATGATGAATTCTTTCTTTCAGAAGCCACCTCACAGGAAATGGACCTGGCTGAGTCCCGATGGTTCCACGAGAAATGAGATTGACTTCATTATGACCACCAAAAGGCAAATATTCACTGATGTCTCCGTGATCAACAGGGTTAAAACCGGTAGTGATCACCGAATGGTAAGAGGCACGGTGAATATTAATGTCAAACTGGAGAGGTCTCGTCTGATGAAGTCTACGCTCCGACCTACTCGTGCCCATATTCAAGACCCCGAGAGCTTTCAACTTGAGCTATCCAATCGCTTCGATTGCCTTGAGAACATCGCTTCAGTGGACGAGATCAATAACAGGTTAGTAGAAACTGTCCATACAGTGGGTTCCAAGTACTTTAAACCCCACTGTACAGATAGGCCACAGAAACTCTCCAACGATACCCTCAACCTCATGGCTGAACGACGCTCATTGAAACTGCAGTCTTCGGATGATGCTGAAGCATATAGGCTGCTCAATAGACGAATATGGAAGTCCTTGCGACACGACATTCGGATCTTTAATACAAACCGTATTAAAGAGACGATAGAGCGGAAAAAAGGCTCCAAAGTGTTTGCAAGAGACATGTCTATTGGGCAAAGCCAGTTGACGAAGCTGAAGAGAGGAGACGGCAGTGTAGCGTCGACCAAAGCGGAAGTGTTAGGAGAGGTCGAGAGTTTCTACGGACAGTTATACACCTCGGTCGCTAAACCTGTTAGCAGCTCGGCCAAAGACCCAAGAGCCAAGCTGACCCGACATTATACCGAAGATATCCCGGACATCAGCCTGTACGAGATTAGAATGGCCTTGAAACAGCTTAAGAACAACAAGGCGCCTGGTGACGACGGTATCACATCTGAGCTTCTGAAAGCGGGTGGAACACCGGTACTTAAAGTCCTTCAGAAGCTCTTTAATACCGTCTTACTCGAAGGTTCAACGCCAGAAGCATGGAACAAAAGCGTGGTGGTGCTGTTCTTCAAGAAAGGTGACAACACTTTACTTAAAAATTACAGACCCATCTCGCTTTTGAGCCATGTTTATAAGCTGTTTTCGAAGGTCATAACGAACCGTCTCAGTCGCAGGTTTGATGAATTCCAGCCTCCGGAACAAGCCGGTTTCCGAAAAGGCTATAGTACCATAGACCACATCCACACGCTACGGCAAGTTATACAGAAGACCGAAGAGTATAACTTGCCTCTTTGTCTAGCGTTTGTGGACTATGAGAAAGCCTTTGATTCGATCGAGACGTGGGCAGTGCTTGAGTCTCTCCAGCGGTGCCGTATTGACTATCGGTATATTGAAGTGCTGAAGTGTTTGTACAAAAACGCCTACATGTCAGTCCGAGTACAGGAGCAGAGTTCGAAGGCAATTCCATTGCAAAGAGGCGTGAGACAGGGAGACGTTATATCTCCGAAACTGTTCACCGCTACATTGGAAGACGCCTTCAAGCTTCTGGAATGGCAAGGACTTGGCATCAATATTAACGGCGAATACATCACTCACCTTCGATTTGCCGACGATATTGTAGTCATGGCAGAATCCATGGAAGACCTCAGTACAATGCTCGAAGACCTCCATCGAGTTTCCCAACGGGTAGGTCTTAAGATGAACATGGACAAGACGAAAATTATGTCTAATGCCCATGTTGTACCTACCCCAATATCAGTTGGGAACTCAGTTCTCGAAGTTGTTGACGAGTATATCTACCTGGGACAGACAGTCAAACTAGGCAGGTCCAACTTCGAGAAAGAGGTCAATCGTCGAATCCAACTCGGCTGGGCAGCGTTCCGGAAACTTCGCGAAGTCTTCTCGTCAAAAATACCTCAGTGCCTCAAGACAAGAGTCTTCGACCAATGTGTGTTACCAGTGATGACTTATGGCACTGAAACGTGGTCTCTTACTATGGGCCTCATAGATAAGCTCAAAGTCGCACAACGAGCTATGGAGAGGGCTATGCTCGGGGTTTCTCTACGTGATCGAATCAGAAATGAGGAGATCCGTAGAAGAACGAAAGTCACCGACATAGCTCAGAAGATTAGCCAGTTGAAGTGGCAGTGGGCAGGGCACATAGCACGCAGAACAGATGGCCGATGGGGCCGAAAGGTTCTGGAGTGGAGACCACGTACCGGCAAGCGCAGCGTAGGTCGTCCACCGACACGGTGGACAGACGACCTGAGAAAGGTCGCAGGACGACGTTGGATGCAGGCCGCTTCCAACCGGTCCTTTTGGAAAATCATGGGGGAGGCCTATGTTCAGCAGTGGACGTCCTACGGCTGAGATGATGATGATGATGAATCTGGGATAATGTAGGATTCTAATAGCGAAATAATTTTTCAAATCGGTTCAGTAGCAAACAAATATTTGGCCTGGAAAGGATAGATCTGGAATCTAGAATCCAGATCACGTTAGGTCCATCCTCTCTCCCGACCATCATGGAGTGCCAAGCCACTAGAATAACTACCCTTCTTGGAATTTGCGAGCAAGGCTGCCAGAATCGCAGCGGCGAGGGACAAGTAAGGCTAATTATGCACTAAACATGAAAATCGCTTCTAGCTCCCGGTAGAAAATTCCTCCGTCCGAAATTCCTTTGGTATATGTTAGTTAATATGAATATGTATAGGTATGCAACGGAATCCAGGGATATGTTCACGTCAAAGAGGCAGAAATTTTATAAACTTATTTTGCATCATGACTTTTTCAGGAGAATTCTTCTCTCAAATTTGATCTTTTTATTTCTTTAAAAGTATAACTTTTCACAATTATCAAAACAAAAATCAATCCTATCACACCAATGTTTTGTATTCAAAAGGAAAAAATCTTTATTGGATAATATGTTAATCGTAACCTATAAACATTGTTTATAGGTTTTAAACAATGTTTATAGGTGACACTTTAAAGCAGGCCTGCCCAGGCCTACTATTCAAGAACCGCAGAAAAACCGTTCACCTGTTTTTTTTATATTGACTCTCGTTAATATGTCGCTCTAAATCCACTCAGTATATTAGCTTACAAACGTCTAGGCGTCTGCAATGTTAGTTATAGTAAATTGTTAGAATGCCAGAGACAATATTATCCCTTCACCTTGGAGAAAACAATAATCAAACAGTTCACCTAAATGAGCGTCATGGTATGATTTCATTCAAAACTGTTTAAGTTAGGTTTAAGAACTGCACGTAACTTGCACGGTTTTTACGAAGCTGATGATAAGGCCCCAGACTTCAACACTAAAAAGTGTGAAATAGCTTGTCGAAGTTGGTACTATACGCACAATATTGTGATAATAGGTGCTTTTGAATTCTCATGGTACTGACTTCGACAAGTTATTTCCCAGTTTTTAGTAAAGTCGGTTACATTACTTGGTATTTTTTTGTATGTAGTATCTATACATTTTTGAAGTACCGTTGAGTGAATCGTATAATTGCTTGTCCCAGAAATATTATAGACTCATTTATACAATTATACGTAGAACACCGAGACGCATGTAAGTCAAAATAAATTAATGTTAAAGTTCAATTGTTTTTATCAGTATCTATTCGGCTTACAATAACTAAACACGTACCTAAACCAAATACAAGTTAAGAAGTGTACTTCCGCATGTATCTATCATCATCATCATCATCATCATCAGCCTGTAGCAGTCCACTGCTGGACATAGGCCTCTCTAATTCCACGCCTGTATCTATACTAATATTATAAGGAGGAAAGATTTGTATGTATGTATGTTTGTAATGAATTGGCTCAAAAAGTACTGGACCGATTTCAAAAACTCTTTCACCATTGTAAAGCTACATTCACCCTGAGTAACATAGGCTATATAAGATTCATCATCATCATCCATCAACGCGCGGGTGAAACCACGGAGAGCAGCTAATACCTTAATAATTTATATGAAATCAATAACTTTTAAACTGTCCAGAAGGGGCGTCATTGAATGGTCACATTGTAATTTAAGTCGCTCTTGCAATAATATGTTCTTTTATCAGATACAAAATAAAAATAATGTATTTTTTGCCATGTGAAAATACATTCAAAGCATTTCCGAGGCAGACAAAATAGCTGTGAAGCCAATCTAGAATATTTTGAAATCTGTAACTTTCACTGTAGTGTTTTCAAGTCTTAACGAGACCAATTATACCATTACGCTCGCGCCAGTGAAGAGAAATAAAAGATTTAATTGTACACATATACGATAGCTTCAGTCTACCTACTTATTAATGCACTCAGATGTATCTCAAGTTATTATATCTACGTAATAGCTATGGAAGTAGTTACAATCTTAAACAAATACTAGTTGTTCTAACCATAGGTATCTCTAACAAGAACTCCGCGATGGACCGCTTTTAGACATTTATAGCTCAAATCTTGCAGCATTCTTTTGCAGGTTTTATCTAAACACCTAATAGTTAAGACGCCTAAAATATAATTAAAGAGTTTTGAGCCGTAAAAGTAAAGCCCTTTTATATAAAAAAAAACCATTTATGATCTAATTACCTGAAAAGTAAGAAGCCCTTTTTTTAATTTTTTTTATTTATTTCTAGCAAAAGTATATAGCAGTTAATAACAAATCAGCCTTATCTTAATTAAACCATAAAGTTATACATCTATTAATTAACTATAGGTACTTATATTTACAAAAATTTTAAAGGTATACAAGAAAATTTTAGAGATACATTTCTGTTACAATTTTATGAATTATTATTTTCATTAAAAACATATGCCATATATAAGAAGCCATTGAATGCATTATACCTATAACAAGAGGTTGACTGGAATCTGTTTGCCTCTAACGGGCGTTTTCACACTGCGACGATAACGACACCGACACTCGTCAGCTCGGACGACAACGATATCGGCACAATATCGGTAGGTATGTGAGAGGATATCACCAGGTTCTTATTCAGTAATCTGTGACCAGGGTAATAATAACTAACCAGTATTGTATCTCACTTAAATTAAAAAAAAGTATTGTAACTCAGCCCTGTCCTTGATTTTAAATGCCTACAGTCGCGCGGTACGTAAACACGCGGTAGGGCTGCCCGCGTACAGTATTTTAATGTATTTTACCTATTTGAGTTTCTTTCTAGTTTTGTGATTTTAAATATTATATTTATTATTTAAAAAAAGACCGCCACAACCGCTATGTCCCTGCATTTTAAATATGTAATATCTTCGAAAATATTAATTTAAATTACATGCTGTAAGGGGTCATATTAATATATATTAAATGAAAATGTATTTAAGGTACTTAATTGGATAAGGATTAATGCTGTATTGCTTAAAATCGCTTCGTAAATAAGCCATTATTTCTCGTAAAAAGTAAAGGGTAATAAATGGTTATTGTGGGTTATCCCTAAGACATAGGCATATACGATCGCGGACTTTTTTGTTGACCTTTCTAAGGTGTACAATACTGTAGTACATTCTGTTGATCTATCTCGTAGGGTTCAGCCAGCGTTTGCAATATACCGACTAGCTTGCCTAAGGAGCCCTGTGGCGCCCTCGTGATTGCTCCCAAGTGTTACGACCTGCGCCCGCGTCAAAAGTTTGCGCCGAGTTGGGAATAAATGGCTCTTGTGCCATACCTATAGCGAGTTAAGAGACGAAATTTTTGTCAGAGATAGTTGAATAACCAAGAAATCTGATACATAAACATTCATGTCAAATGTATTAGTAAAATGTTATGTTACACGAGGACAAACTTGACGTAGCCGAAAAAATCAGAATTGATGTGGAAAAAAATTGTAATTTATAAATTTTACATTAATACCTATAGGTTTTTTGCGGTAATTTAATAGTAAAAACACATATCTATCTAATTACATTCAAATATTTGAATTCGTAGAAGAAATAATATCATAAAAAAAACTTGCAATCTGACCACAAAAATTAAGTTTTATCAATAAATAATGCTTCCCAAGACAGGATTTTGATTTGATATCTAAAAATATTTTGAATGTCTAGAACAGAAATATTATTTTTAACTAGTAACATATGCTTAGGTTATTAATAATTACATAAAAAATAAGAGCTACTTTGAAATTTCGGCCAATAATGTTTTTTTTTTCAACTTCCCCCAACTTCCCCCATTTTCGAGACTTAGACATGGTGATTTCCAAAAATTTTTTTATGTACGAAATATAAATTTTCTTGTTGGTTTTTTTATTTTATTGGAATTCTTATTAGAAATCCTACAAACCAAACGTTTCAAAGAATAATTATACAGTGGTGGACATATAATTAAGAACGATTTAAAGTTCATGTTTTTTAAAATATAAATCATGTCACGTATATTTATGTGTTCCTTCTTAGAAATAACTAGGTATGTTATGAAATAGCCACATGGATAGAGCAAAGGGGAATACAAATATAAAATAAAATTGCTAACATTTTTTATTTAATTATACTCTATAATAACAAATTCATATAGTAATGAAGCTGGACAAATAATTAAGAACGAATTATTAAACTGTTCAAGAGTTGTTTTATATGAAACTTAGATTAAATAAATCACATTAATATGAAGTGCGTAAAGGAAAAAAAGAACAATTTATTACATTTAAACTAAAATTAATAGTTAGTAGCATGTCCACGGCTTTTAATTACTGCTTTACACCGGCGAGGCATTGACTCTATCAATTTTTGACATTTCGCAAGAGATATAGAGTTCCATTCTTCTAAGAAAACGTCGTACAGTTCTCTTAAATTGCCACACTGTCGATCTGAAACCTTTTTCTTGACTTCGCACCAAAGATGCTCTATTGGATTTAAATCTGGGCTGTTAGCTGGCCAATCTAAGACAGAAACTGATTGCGATGTGAGAAATTCCTTAACTGTGCGTGCAGTATGCTTTGGATCATTGTCATGCTGGAATGTCCAGATAACCGGAAGCACGTCTTCAGCATAAGGTAACATTGTTTCTTCCAGTATATTTTTGTATTGGAATTGATCCATGTTTCCTTCTATCAACTTAACAGGTCCAACACCATACCCAGAAAAGCACCCCCAAATTTTCACATTTCCCCCACCATGCTTTAATGTCACTTTTGTGTATTTTGGGTCAAATGCTTTATTCGGAGGGCGTCGTACATATCGTTTTCCGTCAGAACATACCCTATTTATTTTTGTTTCGTCAGAAAAAAGAACATTTTTCCACTGACTAACTGTCCAGTTTTCATACCTTCTTGAAAATGCAAGCCGGGCTTGCCTATGGCACCGTTTCAACATGGGCACCTTCCTTGCTATCCTTCCGTGCAACTTTTCTTCTACCAAACGCCTTCGAATAGTGCGTGCCGAGATTGCTGAAGGGTTGTTTTCACCAAAATATTCTTTTCTCAGCTCATTAGACCCTTTAAAAGGATTTTGTTTTGCCAAACGAACGATATTGCGATCATCTCGACGAGATGACTTTCTCTGTTTAGGTACACGGGGAACTGTTGAAGTAGTTTGATACATGGCAAAATGCTTCACAGCGTGGAAAACCATAGTTTTTGAGCATTGCAGATGGTCGGCTATCTTTTTATATGACCAATTCTTGTCGCGAAGTTTTATTATTACTTCCCTTTTAGATTTATCACAACTTTTATTTTTCCCCATTGTTTTTATATGAAGCAATCACCTTTAAGACGTTTACAGCACTAAATGGCGCCAAAATTATACGAATAGTGCCCAAGAACCACAGAGCAACAGAGTGTTCTCTATTTAAATTTGAATAAAAAAATAAACTATTCAGCGTTCTTAATTATGTGACCAGCCAGTAAGTAGTAATACTAGGCTCAGATCTAATGTATAAAGTTTATATATGAATTTTTTAGCCAATCATGTGTATCAATGAATGTACCGCTAGTATGGAAAAGTTTTGCGATACCAAGAGAAATACAAAAAAATACATGCAATTGGTTATACTTGTTAGTTTGAAAAAATCTTCCCTTTAAATTAGCGTTCTTAATTATATGACCACCACTGTATATAAGAAATATTTAAAAAAAATTACAAATTTTGAATTTTTAGTACAAGCTAATTTAACTGTCACGTGACTTCGATTTTTTATCGATCCTCACATGATATGGCGTATTTATCATATTATGAGTGGGTGTAATTACTTGACAACATTATTTCTGTGATATTTTACAATGTAAAAGTATAATCTATTCAAAATAAAGCAAATTATAACCAATCATAACAATGAGAAATTAGCTTACCAAGTGTTGTCGGTTCGTGACAAATTTATATCGTAAAATTTTGATGTCAGAACTTAAATCACATATTTACAGTATTCCTTACACATTCACGATCATATTCATGTTTAATTTGTATCAAAATCATGAGTTTAACCCGATTAATTCACTAAAAACTATAGCACAAAACATAACCTCGCCGCCAAACACAGATGAAAATATAAACATTGATTATATATTTTTTTAAAGTTCACAGATAGAACATGTCCGTGTGTAGTGTTGCCATAGAAAGAAAATATATTACGCTAAAGAATTAAACTCTATGGTTAAACATTAGGATGACTTTAAAAAATAAACAAAAGAAAAACGCGCGTGACACTTACTTGCAACAATTGTTGCGCCGACACTTTGGACCTCAAAAATCCTTGCAGTTTTGTTGCGCGGGCAAACTAGTCGGTAAGCGCAAAAAATGTGTATATTTACGACATCACATTAGAAAGATCTATAACTTTAGCGTCTCTACTATATTATGCATGTATTATACATATAAACCTTTCTCATGAATCAATGTATCTTTTGAAACAAATCCCGCATCAAATCCGTTGCGTAGTTTTAAAGATATACGCATACATAGGGACAGACAGACAGCTTTTTTTCGATCGGACTAATGCTGTTTGCCTCTACCGGCATTTACAGCGTCACCGGACGGGACACACAGACAGCGGGAAGCGACTTTGTTTATACAATGTAGTGATTAACCCTGAAATTCCCTTATGGAAATATTTATAGAGGAGTCCCATTTTCAGCAGTAGTCCTTCGGCATACGAATAATGTCCTACGGAAAATACTGAAACACAGTTATAAAGATTAACAAACATTATATTTAGAAACACTAACGGTCTTAATTATAAACTTTGTATAAATTTAAACGTCATCTAGTACGGTGCAGAACAGTTTTGTAGTGCACAGTACTAAATGACGTTATTTATATTTATGCAACGTCTATAAGAAACGCTGAAAGTGTGCCAACAATTAACCTGTGTTTATAAAACCACTTGTAATACAAATTATTTGGCAATAAATCTGACAAAATTAAAGTGAAGAACTAAATTGATTTACAAATAAGGAAGGAAGGGTCGCCATTTGATATGTTAAATCCACGGTAATCAATTATTCTTTATGGCTCTATATCGTAGACCTTTGTAGTCATAAAACGTATCGTAAACCGATAAAACTGCTATAAACTTGCATAATAATATGTATTTCGCTTTGTTTGAAAGTTTTCGATTTGAGAGATTGACACATGTTTATATCTATACAGACTTCGTCCGCGTAATATGGTACGAGTATCGCAACAGTTAAAACAGGTAGTTTCCTAAAGATCGTGATAACCTAATACTTAGTATTAGCACAGTATATACTAATAGTTTCAAGACTAAAGTCTTTGACCAGTGTGTGCTACCAGTGATGACTTATAGCACTGAAACGTGGTCTCTTACTATGGCCTCATAAGTAAGGTCAAAGTAGCACAACGAGCTATGGAGAGGGCTATGCTTGGGGTTTCTCTACGAGATCGAATCAGAAACGAGGAGATCCGTAGAAGAACGAAAGTCAGCTCAGAAGATTAGCCAGTTAAAGTGGCAGTGGGCAGGGCACATAGCACGCGTAACAAATGGCCGATGGGGTCGGAAGGTTCTGGAGAGGAGACCACGGACCGGCAAATGCAACGTAGGTCGTCCACTGACAAGGTGTACAGACGACCTGGATACAGATATTAGAAATACGCTGGATGCAGGCCGCTTCCAGCCGGTTAGGCGGGAAGGCGTATGTTCAGCAGTGGACGTACTGCAGCTATGATAATGATGAAGAAGACTTTAAAACGTTCTACAAAATTAAAATAACCATTTATAAATAATATGACTCTGTAATGACGTGTGTTGCAGGATGGAGGACAGTGCAAAATTATAAAAAAAATATACTAGCTTAGAGCATTAACAATGTAAAAGCCGCTGTGAATTCATCCGCTGCATTAATACCACAGTCTATTTTTTATGCTGTGTCAATACTATATCCGCATGGAATAAATTTAATTAAAATTTCTCCGGGAACAGCTCTTGAATAGGGATAAAAAGTAACCCTAATGTCAATCCAGGGTATAAGCTATCCATCAATCCAGTCGCCGGGGTGAGACGGTGATTTCCAGTGCAACAACCCTATCTCTAGACCCGTGTCTGGGTGTGTATATGTATATAAGTATGTATGTCAGTCATCAGGTTACCCATAATACAGGCTTTGCCTAGTTTGGGACCTGAAGACCTAGTGAAGATGTCCCATATTTATATTAATGTATTTAACTTCATATTGTTATTATTAACCCGACAGCGGCTTCACTCGTGTGCCCCTAAAGGGTTTTATTATGATAACTAACGTGTACACATCTTTAATATGAGTAACGGGAATCGCTCCCGTATAGAATTCAGATCTATCCAACTATAGTATCAGCTACATCCGGTGGTCTTTCTCAAGAAGAGTGCAGAACGCTCGCGGCTAGGTCTCGTCTCACAAAGAGGTGAAATTCCCAAAAATCCTTCTTTTTTGGATGTTTACAACATAAAACGCATAAACTGCCATAATGTCAAGTTTGTAGTTCCAGTGGCTTCGGGTTAATTTATCAGTCAGCTGTCAGTCAGGAGATGTAGTTATTAAATACTAGCTGCGCCCCGCCGTTTCACCCGTGTGGTGATGGATGCTAATGATGATGAAAAGTATCCTGTCTTTCCCCGAGATATGACAAATCAAAAGCACAAAAATCATGAGCTATAAATGGTGTAACTAACACAACTTTGTTTTATATAATACTGGCGATTGCCCGCGACTTCGTTCGCGTTATAGGTTCGGCATTCGACCTTGCCATGACCTCCCATCATTTCTTGGGTTTTCTTTCATACGATGACCAAGAGGAATAGAGAATAATTTTTATTCAATTTCTAAGTTTTTGTGCAATTTACTTAATTTTTTTAATGTAAAATTAAAAAAAAAAAGGTGAATAAAAGCGGTAAAGCTTTTCTCAAGTTATAGCGTGACCAGTAGAAATAGGAGTTCATTTTTATATAATAGACTTTATATAATGAGACTAGCGACTGCCCGCGACTTCGTTCGCGTAGTAGGCTTAGCCTTCGGTCTCGCTATAACCTCCCATTTTTTCTGTATTTTTTAATGTAAGAACCTTCTACTAAGTATTAGAAAACATTTTAAAAAAGATGAATGAAATCGGTAAAGACGTTCTCAAGTTATAGCGTGACCAGGAGAAATAGGGGTAAATTTTCTACCGACTTCCAAAAAGGAGGAGGTACTCAATTCGACTGTATTTTTTTTGTTTGATAGTTGGTGCTACCCCATGTGGTCCCTTTTAAATTTCATCAAGTTCGGTCCAGTAGTTTTTGAGATACATTTCAATAACTGAAAAGAATGGAAGTCGGTATTAAATTTTTCACATTGTACTTGTTAAATATATGAATATAAGATGCATTTACAGTTAAAACAACCAACACATTATTTTTATGTCGCAATATGGACCATGTTTCACTGAGCACAATGTCAAACGAGTGCAAAATCCAAACTACACCTCGTCACAATTACGCAACTCCAAATTGAGTTTGCAGAGAGCATCGATCTTTCTCCGCTCGATTTCTCGATTACGCACAAGTACGTGGACCAAATCATTCGTATTACCTTATTCGGGTGAAAATGAGGTTTTACTGATTCATTATTTTACGTTTTATTTAATTAGACATTATATCTATATATAAAAACCAAGTTGTTTTAGCTACACCATTTATAACTCAAGAATGGCTGGACCAATTTTTATGATGTTTGTTTTTGTTTTCGATTTGTCATATCTCGGGAAAGAACATAAGATATATTCATTATCATCATCAGCCATCACCACGCTGGTGAAACCGCGGAGCGCAGCTAGTGTCTCTAGTATCTAAAGGCAGCTTTCATACAAATCCGTCTAATTTCATAAACAGTTTTAAGTTTTTTTAATTACAAGATTTTGGTAAGTCTCATTGATTTCATTTGTAACATTTTAGCAATAAACAGTTAAATATATTTTTTTTAATTATTTTTTATATGTATGTGATAACATTTTAGCAATAAACAGTTAAATATTTTTTTTTTAATTATTTTTTATATGTATGTGATAACATTTTAGCATTAAACAGTTAAATATTTTTTTTTTAATTATTTTTTATATGTATGTGATAACATTTTAGCAATAAACAGTTAAATATATTTTTTTTAAATTATTTTTTATATGTATTTGATATGATTATCAAAAAGCGTTAAGTACGAGAATAGAGAAGAGAGAAGAGAGATAATGTTTGATAATAGTTTAAATCAAAAAATATTTTACCATTATACAAAGTATACCAAATAACAAGGTAAGGTTATCTAGGCTGCCTAATAAACTTATAAAAATAAACTAAAATATGCACATAAGTATGTATTATGTATTTACATAAAATGCTTTCATGTACCTTATTTCTTTTCTCATCACACTAATATTTTAAATATGAAAGTTTGTTAGTCAATTACCCCAAAACGGCTGAACTATTTTTTATGAAATTTGGAGTGGAGATGGTTTGTACCAAGGAAAATAAAAAAAGATAGCATAAGCTTCATTTTATCTCAATTAAAAGGCTAGTTATAGAAGGATTTCGATAACCTTAATCCACGCGGTTGAACGCGTGAACTAGCAAAATATATATATTATGTTTCACCACAGTAGAATAGCAAGATTATCACAAAAAATCGGCCATTCAACTAACAAAATGACCAGTCGTTCCACTCAAAAATTATTAGCACATGTGCAGTGTATCTAACCCGACATACAATTGGCCGACTTTTTATTATTTATTGATTTCCTTCAGAGTTTACAATACAACGTCACCAACTTTGACGCTTGTACAATTACCGTCTTTAGATAAAGCAAAAACCAAATAGGTAACCTCTCATAACTTGCGATTTTAAAATTGATGCCGGAAAGCGACATCTATATTTTCTGAACCTAAACTTCCGTTCCGGTAAGGCCCTGTCCGCACGGCGATTTTTCACCGCGCGATTTTGAACATATTGAATCTTATATGAGTAGCCACACTGGCGGTTAAAAATCCACACGGGAATATAAATAGGTGCAAAGTAGCGGTGTGGAATTATTTCCGCGCGAATGTTCTGTCTATGGCCGCAATGCGAATTTTAATTCGCTCGTTTCGCAAAAATTTACAAAATTTTATTCGCAGTGGGTACGTGTGTAATTTCAATTTCGTAATCTATTACGCGCGAATAAAAATCGTGCGGTGAATAATCGCTGTGCAGACAGGGCCTAAAGAAGAGCATTAATTGATGACGTAAAGCGACATCTATATTTTTAAAGCATCTAACGTTTCACTAAATAGCATCTATTTTTATTCAAATTAAATTGCTAAATACCAAAAGCATACAAAGCATGGTATGCTATAATATAGGAAGGATAGGATTCTTAATGCTGGGCTATGAGCCTTCTTCTTAGAGATAAATTACCTACAAATATCCATATACTTCGCATTATTATGAGACTTTATCCCGCAAACCTCATTATAATTTAGTTCGGCTAACTTGAAACCGAATTCCTAAAGTATACAAGGTTTTTTGTGTAACACGTAATTCTGACATATCGTACTAAAACAACGTACGAAATACATAAATCATCAACGCATGGAGAATTACGCACTGACAGTACCGTGATATACTCGCATAGATACTGACGATGACGTCATCAATCTAGTATAACGATAGAAATAATAATAATCAGACACTAGGATGCCCCGTGTCGAAGGAGGCATGAAGGTTCGTAAACTAATACATAAATATAAGTTAAATAGTATTACCACCCTTGATCACCCTTCTAATACTATAGGTATAAGAGTAGGATAGCTGTACCTAGTTTTAGACTTGCGAAGACTAATTAGTCGTTCCTAGAAAATTGTGTGCGTTTTTACAATAAAATCCCAAAACACATAACTCAGCTCAGGAAAATTCAAGTTAACTGTAATTAAAAAGTTTTAATAAAAAATGCGAAGCGCTCGTAGCGGAGCTTGACTTGGCGATCTTAATCGATCAACAAGTTAAGCAACACTTGCTGCGGTCAGGACTTAGATGGGTGACCGCTAGTGGCACTTTTCAACTAAGCTTCCGTGCTTCGGAGGGCACGTACAGTCGTCGGTCCCGGTTGTTTGTCTTAGGATAACAGTCGTTAGGCTATGTCGAAGGCCTTCGGGAGGCCTGAAAACTTCGACATAGGTTGGCTACTAAACTATCCACCTAGCTGCACTGAGCCCGCGTGGTGGATGATGGCTCAACTCCTCTATCTGAGAGGAAGGCTCGAGTCCCAGCAGTGGGAATAAAATGAGCTGATTATGATGATGATGAATAATATAAGCATATTATAAAGTCTGACATTATACATAGAATTTTATTATATAGAAGACAAAGATGCTTGGAATACTCTGGCAAGTTGTCATCTGCCACACATAAAATGTAATAATAGTACCTAGTACCTAAGCAGTAACATTGTAAAAATCTATATGAAAAGAATGCCCCCGGGTTTCTTGCCGCTTCTTCTCAGTTGGTTCTATATTATTTGAGGAACGCGGCAGTAGTCTTTAAAGTACATAATAATGAATAATTGACATTCAAAAGTGCGTCTTTAGTAGGTATAAAATTATTGGTCATATATATAAAGCAAGTATAATTTAGAAGACTTAACGTAGGTACAATATATCACACAAGTATGATCTAGTAGCGCTCATGCCTTCGAAGCTATGGGTCCAAGGTTTGCTGAAAGGCAAAGACATTACCAAGGTGATGAGCGCAAAACATTGTCATGCAGTGCTTTGAATTCTACTAGTTTAGAATAGCACTGATCTGTAATGGGCAAGTGTGATGGTGAACACAAGGCGAGCGACGTCACCGACGTTAATAAACAAAAAAAAAGATTTTTCAAATAAGTACTGTTTTTTTTCTACTTCGTTATTTCAATATCTGGCAAGGGTGTGGTACTTCGGCGGACTCGGCAACAGTTACCACTACATTTTTTTTCTTATATAAATTTATTTATTATAACAAAGAAGGCAAAATCTCTAAACTAACTCTAAATATAGTTATATTAAACACAAAGATGGAGATCCAAGTTTACATGTAATTTTTTTATGAATAGGTTGGCAAACGAGCAAGCGGCTTACCTGATGGTAAGTGATACCGTCGCCCACGGACATCCGCAATACCAGAGGACTCGAAGATGCGTTGCCGACCTTTGAGAAAGGATAATAGGAAGGAAGAGATAGAAGGGGTGAGGGTGGGGGGGAGGGGGAACGAGAGGGAGAACGAGGAAGGGGGGAATCGGCCCTCCGGAACCTCCCACAAACCGACTGAAACGCAATAGCAAGCTATGTTACTTCACGTCGGTGTTATGTGGGAGTGTGGTACTTCCCCGGTCGTGCCGGCCCATTCGGCTGTAGGGTTACCTCGTGGCACAAGCACATAAATGTAATGTTTTGTACAAAACAGCGCACGTTGATGTCTTTTGCAAGGAGTAACAAGATGTCATAACAGTCCGATTTCATTATCTGGCACTTAGCGTGTAAGTAACAACTTAGTTTAGGTTTCGACATAATATCCGATGCACTTTGTCTATTCTGTACGAATGTTCGAAGGTGGGTATTATACATACATATTGTCTAGCATATTGTTGGGCCGAACGTGGAGCTGAAAAGTGGGGCCAAACAAGAATTATTAGATTAAAATTTGAATCGGGCCGAATAGGGCATACAAAATGGGACGAAAGCAGATTTTGTTTTGTGGGCCGAACTTCCTTGGGACGGATATGGCATAAATCGTATGTATGTTTACTTGTCCTGACGTTCTGATTCTGCAACGCAGAAGGAACCTAAACCGCTAGTTTATCTTAAAACTTTGGCTGTTGTCTTTTATGTTGTAAGCCTTCGATTGAAAGTATTCCAGTAAAGTAGGATTTTTGGCACTATTTTTAGTTTGGTGTTTGTATTGTGTGTACTTATAAGTTTTATAATTGTTATTTAAAAAAAAAATAGAACATAACAAAAGATCACAAGCATCAAAACTTCATTTATTTATTATTTGCCCATCAATTAGTCCCGTGGGCAGCGCGGCCCACGAAACAAGTTCCTGAAAGCGGGACTCTGCTGGTTGATTAAATACTTACTCTACTGGAAAATATAGTAATTTGAGCATCAACTTTACATTTTAGGTAAAATATGCCATTACCCATGAGAATGTTTTTAATATGCAAACGCAAATACAAATATGCAAACACATGTATTCCAGTTTCTTAGCATTATCATAATGTTATTTCTACATATACATATCTATTTTATTTTAAATTTTACAAATTTTATGTATTAGATCTATCCCAATATAAATAATTTAACTTTCGTGATATGATAGTAGGTTAAACCCTGCTTAATATTTGTTTGTAAATTACCTCACCTTACATATTATTATTATACGATATCTATTCATATATGGTCATCGTTTTCAGAAAAACCTTTATTGTTTTGTGGGTCGCACCGCACAGCCTGTAAGACAATACCTACATATGCTGAAAACGCTAACCTACTGTTGTATGGTAAGATTTCTTGGTGTAAGCAGTTAGAAGTTAAGTAATTATAATAATAATGGTTATCTTATACCATGAGTAACCTTTTCTATCTCACATTCCGACCTATTCGCAAAGGATTCCTTCCTTGAAACAGAGGTAGTTAACATATTACACATATCTAATTCTTAGCAACCAGAAAATCATACATTCTTGATATTTTACTGTTAAAAATAATCACAATATTATAATTTATCATTTAACTCCCACCACAGCATTTTCATTTCTTAATCAAAATAATGTTTAGTAAATACGTTATTGCTTTCATTTCTATTTGAACTAATTACGTAAGTAAATATTTCAACAGATTCATGAAATTTAAACAATGAATAAAGCACCACCTAGTCAGTTAAGGTAGAACTAAAAACATCGCTACTTGACGGTAGATGGCAGTTCAACGAAGTACATGGGTTAGTTCATAGATGGCGCTATACATTTGTGTTAAGCTGTTTCAATAAAATTTAACTCGTACGAAATACAATGGAATAAATGGAATAAAACTAGATTTCTCGATAGATGTCAGTCCGTCCGTTCAAACTATTATTTATAATATTTGCGCGTTTCGTTTATCACATACGGTTCGTGCAATATTTGTACCTAAATATTGTATCAAGTTTTTTTCAACATTTGTATTTATATATTGTTCCTTTTTAGCTGATTTTAAACTGAAGAAAGTGAGAGGAAATCAAGTGTACACACGGTTTTTTTCAATGTGTATCAATCATTATTATAGTGGTACTACTAATACACATAACCTATAATTAAAATATTTTTAGTAGATTAGGGAATTTCAATTGAAACGGTAGGTAGCAGGTTTCATATTAAACTATACTTACTGAACCGAGTCTATATTTACAGGAAATAATTTTGGCAGTAATTTTACTTGCTACAATAATAATTGTTATCTATTTTTGTGGGTTATAATGGGGGGGGGGGGGGGGCAGATTCGCACATCTCTGTAGGAGGGTTACCCTTTAGTAATTTATACGTGATCCATTAACTACATTTGTTAGCTGCGTTCCGCAGTTTCACCCGCGTGGTGATTGATGTATGATGTTGCATAAGTTGTCCAATATTAGTGCTTATAGAAAATCAAACATATCTACTAATCACACAAATATTTCGATGTCCAGGGATGTCGGCCAGAGATTTAATCCGGGACCCCGCACTTCGACAGCAGGGTACCTACTGAGCTCAAGGAGTCGTCGGATAAATAGTTAATTTAGATTTTAAAGTCTTAATAAATATCTCCTTCAATTAAAACACGTCCTATTTTTCTACATATAAACTACTAAACTACTATACTATAGGTAGGTACTATACTACATATAGCTTCACTATATTGCTAAATGTTTTTTACGATTTATTATTTTACCGAATATTCATACGGTATTTATGAGTAATTATATTAGCCATGCAAGTTTAAATTATAAAGATACTAATAATGCTGAACCGCCAGCGGCTTCGCGTGGTGGAAGCGCCATTTTGGAACCTCGAGGTCATGGGTTCGATCCCCGGGTTGGACAGCTATTGCGTTTTTCTGAGATAGAAAGCTATTCTCAATCTTTCTATTCTCTATATATTTAATCTAGCTATTCTCAAGCTTTGGCAATAGGCTCGCCCCCGTCGGCGTAGCCGGCGTAAGCGTTGTAAACACCGCTGCTAACCCCTTCGAGGATATAATTATAGACCAAAGTATCGATTCACTCAACTACTTACCCTTTTGAGGATGTATAGGGGAAACTATTTGTAATGTTGTGTTTAAAAATAACATGTAAGTATTGCGGACGATTCACTTAAAACCGCTAGACTGATGTTTCACCTCTGTGGTGATGGCGGAATCGCTCGGCTACAGTCGGCTGAACAACAAAGATGGATGACATGCCGACTCTATCGCCGAGCACGTCTAGTGTATCGAACTGTCAAAATCATTGCGTGCTTTTGACTAAGCTATCAGAAACTGACACATGTTTGACAGAACTCTATTGATACAAAATAAGTCATCATTACGATCATCTACGGTCAGCCGTTCTGCCGTGATTGAGTAAACATCCATCCATCCATCCATCCAAACTTTCACATTTATAATATTAGTGGTATAGTGGGATTAAGAAATGAAGTAGAAAAAGTGAATGAAATTCAAAATGACATACACAAAGGTCTCTTTCGCAAGAGGCCGTCTTAGGTGGTACCACTGCAGTGTTAAATATTCTGCCACGAAGCAGTAGTGCGCAAGTATTACTGTATTAGAGTGTAACACAAATAGGGCACAGCAAGGGAAGTTATTGGGCGAATGAGACTCAAAAACCAATGTCTCGTGGTGACGAGCGCAGTGCAGTGCCACGCAGAACTACAGTTGTAAGCACTGGATGGCACTGCAACTGACATGGGGAAGCGTAGTGCTTACCATCACGCGCACTACTTGTCACTTATTATTATTAATTGCATATTTTTTAAAATAATAAGTTAAAGGCTTGGATAGATTCAAGATACATAATATTAATACAATGTCAGTAATCCAGGGCCCGTAGCACAAACAATTTGCGAAAAAGTATTCGTGTCGGACATGTCACGTTTCGCCGTACTAACTATGTGTTAACTGTGTCACAGTTACCGTAGATAAATGACAGTTTGTATTGTTTCACGTGAACGACACGCGGTTAGTCGTGCTAGACCTATTGCTAAGTACCTATAGCAGAAAACTATACATCGCAGAAACTAAGAACCTTCAACGTCGACAACCCTTAAGAGGGATCCCAATAATCTATCTATCCACAGTTTTCCTTACTACCGATAGAAATGTGACATAACGTCCATACAAATAGTGTCAAATGTCTATCTCTAGTAAGGTAAACCGCCGATAGATAGATTATTGGGATCGGACGTTAGTACGAGTAAAACGCCTATGACGTCAAGCATAATGTGGTTACTAAATATTATAGTAATAGAGAGAAAACTGCAAAATACTCAACATGTCCTAGTTCAAATGTCATTGACCTTAGAAAAATAAAACTTAGGATCTCTTAACAATATTATTTCGTGTGTTATTACAACTACAGAGGTATTCAATTTATTTTCTACCGACTTCCAAAAAGGATGAAGTACTCAATTCGACTATATTTTTTTTCTTTTTTATCTATTTCACCTCATAACTTTTGATAGGGTAAACCGATTCCCAAAATTAGTATTTTGTTTGAAAGCTGGTGCTTCCCGTGCGGTCCCATTTAGTCGGTCCAGTAGTTTTTGAGTTACACTCCAATAACTGAACTGAATAGAATGGAAGCCGGTATTAAATTTTTCTAATTGTACTTGTATTGTATTACTAACGACTGCCCGCGACTTCGTTCGCGTAGTAGACTCAGACTCGCCATGATCTCCCGTCTTTTCTTAATTTAATTTTTAAAGTAAGAACCTTCTACGAAGTATTAGAAAACGTTTAGAAAAAGATGTATGAAATCGGTAAAGACGTTCTCGCAAGTTATAGCGTGACCAGGAGAAATAGGGGCTGATATAAATAGATTATATTATGTAATCTTATTAAGTACAGGAGAACCCTTTTAACCACGCTCGTTGCGGTTCCTGGAAAAGTAGGTTGATTTCTGCGTAATCTATTGTAGGTATTATTGGTCAAATATGGCGAATCGCGAGTCAACGGGTTAAAGGGGTGATAGACGTGCGAGTAAGTTCGCGAACTTGTGGCTCGACGACCTTTTTCGCTGGTGTGTCACCGAGTAAGTTCGTTGGCGATCCGACAAGTTTGAAATTTTGCTCGTAACCCGCCTCCGCTCGTACGTGTGGCAGCACTGCGAGCCGCGAGCCGCCATTATTAGACGAGGTTTTTCTAATTTTAGTTAATTTTGATTCAGAAATTTCTCAAAAATAGCGATTTCCGGACTTATTCGCATGAACTGCTAACCGAATTTATAGAAGCTTTTCGAAATAACAGAAGTTTCAAGCGTAAAATAATTTATTAGAAATTATACGTAAGGACAGAGATGCTACAATTGATAATGTCAAGAAAAAATCATGTATTCTGTTTTTAAAATGTAATACAATATAATTCTTAAATAACACAAAGCTTCTTCTGCCGATGGCATCGCAATACAGAGTGAGTAAGCTTCACGTGTGTCACCGACGTCGAGCCGAGTAAGTTCGCGATCTTTAAAACCGCGTACTTTAAGTTTGTACGTCTATCACCCACTTTAAAGCTGTGCCCGTACTCCAAAATGTGATGAGACTTCTGAACCGATTAAAAAACCTAGAAAAAAAACTGAAAGTTTAAAAAAGCCCGTCCACGGAAATAATTAGCCCACAGAAGCGCATACGATCCGCCATATTGATTTTTAAACTTAATTTTTATTTATTGCATAAATCATTAAATCTCATTTAATATTTTCAGATATATTTAAGCGAATGATTTTACTTAAGTTTTTCACTTTTACCAAACGTTTCATAATTTTTTTTTTTGCATATTCATTGATTTCATTGAATATTTTCAAATAATTGAGTGCAATAACGATAAAAATTCTTCAACTATCATCTTAATTTCCCAAATTTTTGACAAAACTTGTTTTTTTTTTACATTTAATATCATTGAGTACGGCGCAAAACAGTTTTACTGCCTACTAAATTTAATAAAGCCAGCATTTCTAAGTAAGTCCGTTTATGTGACACTCACACTATCATTAGTGCGTTCGAATAGATCACTTCTGATAGTTTTTGGCGAAAATAACGCTAAAAACGCTCACAAGGGGCGTTCGAATTGGGAATCTGTGGGTGAAAATGTCGTTCATGCCTCTTTTTGTTCAGCGTTCGGAAAGCTAAAAAAGATGCAATTTTTGACCCACGTCCGGAGCATGGTTGTTTGTGATCGTTATTTGAGAGCTATGTATTTGACAGCATAATCATGCGATTTTAGGTCTTATGGTCAGTTGAGCGTTCGAATAGGGTGTGGGCAAATGTGGCAAAAATAACTTTATTAAGCTTTACGAACGCCTTAACAAAAGAGCCATCAATGACAACGCCACCAATGCCCTCATAAGCTAAACGAACGCACCTCATGACGAACTTAACGACGTATCATTTATCAAAATCGGTCGAGCCGTTGACATAGGAACATAGGAATGCACATGCAAACAGGTCAAACAACTCCTTTTCGGTTTCACCGCAGTCGGATAACAAGCTTCTGAATAAAAATAAACCGAATGGAAATCGTACTACTCTCTAACCACAATGAGTAAAACGATATAACAGAAGATTGAATATGGAGTTTAGAAAGAACTTTAATACCGCTTCACTAATTGCAAACAAGGAAATAATACTTAGATTTTTTATCAAAACTTTTCCGACGCTATAAAGTTTAGATTTTACCAATAAAATTAAGCAACCGGTGTCTATCAGCATCGGTGCGTAGAGATCCCAATGCGGAATCGACCGCACTCACCGCGAGTAATACCCCGCCAACGGACGCGTCCAACCAAACTCTCACAACGGAACTCCTTGCTTTCTATCATTGACCACGACACTAAAAAGAAAAACAACGAACGTCATCACACATTGACAGATAACTTTTTAATTCAACTTTTTAAAATGTGCAGTGAAGTGGAAATAGGTTTTAGATAATTAGATAGTGGTGCTATCTATTGTGATCTATTTGTGAGTTTCTGTGGGACTGGAGATTTTGGATGCTGCAATCTTTTGGATTTTAAAAATGGGGCCAAGGTAAACGTCATTATTCATCTAACGTGTTGCATAATAATTATAGGCTGCTCAACATTTGAATAAGTATTTTTTCTAGATGCGCTTGTGAAATGTTGCCAAGAGTTAAAATACATTACAAAATAAAAGAGACTGTAGAACTTAGTTACCTAGGAATTATTCTGAGCTGTAGAATGAATTTTGCACCTCTCACAAGTACCTACATTGTATATATCCAAGTGCAATAAAATATTGGCAAAACATTCTCTCTCTGCTGAATCCAAACTAATGTTATAATTCTTAAGATTTAAGATATGTCTGTCTGTTTACTATCATTTTACGACTAAACGCCAGAACATATTTTAATGAATTTCCATGTATATTTACCGCTGGTGTAACCGGGGGATGCAGCTAGTTTATTTATATTATATAGCATCCTGTTTACGCTTAGAACAAAATTTTAAGATTGATACTAATTTCAACGGATGCGCAAGGGTTAACTATCAGTCTATTGCCAAAGTTAAACCAACAATGAAATATCATTGCGAACAACGGTATCAAATCCGAATAGCAGTAAATTAATTCTACAAAGCAAACATGGCGCGTTCAGAATAAATTCGACAGTGGAAAGTTGCCTCAATTCGGTATGCTAAAAAAAATTAACCTGCCAATTCCGAAACCATTTCGAGATTTTATGTTACAAACCCTTATTTTTCTACTCTGACCTTTTAAAACGATAAGATGCCATTTATTTTATCAAAAAACGATGAAATAATTCGACTTTCATTGACCTCTAAATGACGTCACTTTTTTGCACTTTTGTTTTGATTGAATAGAGACTTACGAATTAGTAGGTGTCACTGTCAAGTGTTCTAGTTTCTTTTTTTTTACTCGCGTGCTTTTCTTGGCTCCTCAACGCAACTACATATTTGTGCAAAAAAGTGACGTCATAGGATTCAAATTTTCAAAAAAATATTATAAAATAACTACTGAATATAAAACAAAAATATTGAAATTAGTTTCTTATAATGACCTAATCTACGAAATAAAAATATAAAAAAAATACCAAAAAAAAACTTTACATACCGAATTGACCTAATTTCCGTTCCGAATATCTAAAGAGTACCTAGGTATCACATCCAAGACATATTCGTAGCTGTTTAATACATATTCCTTTGCTTCGAATGTGTCACTCACGTTTCTGCATGCCTAGTGTAAGTTTTTCACGTCCATTAACTCTACTAGCGCGTACACGTATAACAAATAATAAATAGTTTGTAAGAAATTGAAACTGGTTTTACAAACTATTATACTATTTTCTGTTCTGTGTTCAGTGGGCCTAGCACGAATAACTGCGTAAGTGTGATGTAACGTGTCGTGCACGTGAAACATAACAAACTGTCATTTATCTAGGGCAACTGTGACACAGATAACTCATCGTTTGTACGTCGAAGCGTGACGCGTTGACGATTACGATACGAATACTTATTCGCAAATTGTTTGTGTTACGGCCTCTGTTCAAATACGCAAATGCGGTGGTAGAACTCATACAAGTCACTCTGATGAACACTATTTTATTGAGTTCTTTATTCACTGGTATACAGTAAAAGAACAAGTAAAGGGCGCAACTGACAAATAGAGTACCTAGATTAATTCGTAACAAAACCGTAAACTGAACCGTTGAGAAAACTTGTTTTGGGAGCCCTTATGTATTCACTTTATTTAAACTATTTATTGGAATAATATGACATATCCTGTGAATATTTTAACCGACTATTTAGTAGGTAGATGGCCCCGGTATTACGTACGAAACTTCAAAAAATAATACCAATAAGAAGAAGGGAATGGGAAAGAAAAGATGGGAAATCTAAAAAGAAGGGATAAGAATATAAGGTAGTAATAAACGAAAGAAAATGGAAAAAGTAAAGAAAAGAAAAGGTACTATATACCTACTCGGCCTTATTAATAAACTTGGCTTACGCCCGGAGTAGTTAAAACATCTATCTGTCAATTTTTGGCTTACAGTAAATGTCACGCGTGAAAGCAAGACAAAGCATGTTACGCCTAATATAGGTTTACGCATCGTTTATTAATAAAGGCCACTAGGTACTAACAATTAAAATCCGTATATATTTCAAAGCAGAGATATACATACTATAAGGTAGTAGATACTTTTAAATTATGTTTCATGGAGGCGTGGGCAAAGACTATGGGATGGACGTGGGTAGTAGGATTTATACTTACAGCGAACCTGACATACTTTTTGGCTTAAACCTACTGAAGAAGTCTCAAACTCTCTCATCACATTCTTCATACATGTTCATGCGCTTGACCCAGTCTATCCACAGAATGTGTTCAATTTAATCAGAATAAGTTCACTGAAATCATCCCCTTCCAACTATGCCATTATGTATACTTATTGAAGTCACTACTTACTTATACTTTCTTATCCAAACCCTTAACTAAATCCTAAATTATCCCGTTTCTTTGCACAACTTATGGGGGATCCCAATAATCTATCTGTCCACAGTTTGCCTTACGACCGATAGAAATTTGACGTAACGTCCATACATAAAGTGTCCAATATCTATCTCTAGTAGGGCAAACCGACGATAGATAGATTATTGACACCGGCCGTTAGCCAGGTAGAGCAGGGCAGCTACAAATAAACAAAGAGTAAAATTAAAAAAAGAAATTCAAAATGAAGATTTAGAGGTATCATATAATTGATCATATTTGCGAACTCGTCACGAACTAATTGGTTTTATTCACAGCTGATTCCCTTTTCAAGGAGTATCGCAAGTAGCATTCGCAACTGGACTCATTTTGAAGTATTCCTATTCGTAACAGTGGTGCGAGCATGGATTGTCGATAGGATAAAATTATCGGTAAAAGACAATCCGCGATAAAGCTATCACAGCTAGGCACAAGAGACAAGGTACGATAGCTGATAAAAGTCAGCTTATCGACTCGACAAGTTTATCGTAAGATCCATATGCTCGCGTAGTCAATACTTAACACTCAATATTATTTATTGCAACATATGTAGCCGCATGAAGGTCTTATTGAACATGTTTTTATTTTTATTACATATGCATAATAATATATATGGTCCCACATATGAAGGACTAGCTGCAATCTGCGGTTTCACCCGCGTGGTGTTGGATGATGATGATGATGATGATGATGAAAAGTATCCTATGTGTCAATCCAAAGCCTCATCTACCTCCATACCAACTTTCATCAATATTGGCCTAGCCGTTTGAGCGTGAAAGAGCAACAAATATCCAATCATCCATCCATCCATCCATCCATCTAAACTTTCACATTTATAATATTAGTAGGATATATGAAAACAATCATAAATGTATATGTAAATTATTATTCTTTTAGCAATATATAAGTTTATATAGGAAGGTGCAGTACTGCAGTATTATATAATTCCTTTCGGCATAAAGTAAGCAAAGGCATTGTTAAAATTTACATAATTCATGATAATTTTAGTCATTAACAGTACAACTCTATTCTGAGATGGTATTTATTACGCCACTAATGCGCGCGTCTTTGCTCATAGAGTTATTAACGACAAATTAATGGATTCAGGTTAATGGTCGTCACGAAACAAATATGTCTTCCTAGTGTTTAAAACATTAGTGTCTTGTTTACAATGACGTACAAGTTATTCATCATCATCATCGTAAATCATAAGCCATAGGAAGTCAATTGGTGAATATAGGCCACTCCAATGTATTTCCAAAAGGAACGGACGACAGCCAGCATTCGATGTCCACCTTGTCGTGTGTACGACCAACGCTGCGCTTGCCGGTCCGTGGTCTCCATTCTGGGACCCTACTCACAACTCTCAAATTAGTCATGTTTCAACCTTGCCATTAAATTTGGTACCAACACGTCACGCCAGCTTAAAATAATAATGCATTAAGATAGACGTTTTGATGACGTAGTATCAAATATTTCACTCATTTCGTGTACTAATTATTACAAAGGGCTCCTGATTTATGATAGTTTCGTAAAAGGTGGGAGTAGGCCCCCTGAACCTACCAACCCCTTAGGTCATCTGTTTTGCGTGCTATGCCAACTGCCACTTCAATTTATCTTCTGGGCCATGTCGGTGATTTTAGTTCGTATACGTATCGCCTCATTTACTATTACTTATACTACACGAACGAAGACGCGAGCAGTCGTTAGTATAAGTATAAAAAGTACCTCTACTTCTCATCGCATCACGCGTGAACAGATGGAACAATTTCGTTAATTATTTTTTCGTTTTTTAATTATTTTCAAGAGAAGGTTCTGGTGAAAGACAAAACAGAAATGATGGGGGGCCAACTGTGACACGTCATCATGTGATCATAGTTTGTACGCCGAAACGTGACGCGTTGACGCTTACGATACGAATACGTTTGCAACAGTTATTATTTGTGCTACGATCTCAGTTATTTATGAGTACAACACGTTTACTGTAGTGTTTTTATGTCCTTAGGTGATGGTAATACCACGCCCATCTATAATAATAATAATAATAATCGTTTCTTCTACCGCTTAACAAAAGTTCTTAACAGTCTTTTGTCGGGCGGCAACAAGACGCGCGCCTTCAATGGTTGGGTGATGCCCCTACTCATATACTCCTTTGGCATACTAAGATGGACTCAGACTGAACTTGACGCCCTGGATAGGCGGGTCCGTCAATTGCTTACAACACATCGCATGCTACATCCACGCTCGTCTGTTATGAGGCTATACATCCCACGGAAGTGGGGGGGTCGTGGCTTCCTAAATGCCAAGAACCTCCACAACTGTGAGGTGTCCAGTCTCCGGGAGTATTTCCGTAACACCGAGTGTGGGATACATCGCGATGTCATAGCAGTTGATAGGAGCCTCACACCTCTCTCCTTGGCAAACGAGAACTGGCGTAAACCAGTGGTGCTAAGTATCGAAGACCGTAGAGACGTATGGAAGGGCAAAGAGCTACACGGACGGTTCTACAAGGCCCTAACAAGGCCTGACGTGGACCCGCTCGCCTCAGTGAACTGGCTGCGTTTCGGTGATCTCTTTGGTGAAACTGAGGGTTTTGTTTGTGCTATTGCTGACGAAGTTATCAAGACGAATAACTACCGGAAATGTATTCTGAAAGACGGTACGGTCGACATTTGTCGAGCATGCCGCCGTCCCGGAGAGTCACTCAGACATATTATTTCCGGTTGTTCTCATCTTGCTACTGGAGAGTACTTGCACAGACATAACCAAGTAGCCAGGATTATTCACCAGCAACTTGCCCTTCAATATGACCTTATTGAGTCTGAGGTGCCGTACTATAAGTACGCACCTACGCCTGTTCTTGAAAACGGTCGTGCTACGCTCTATTGGGATCGATCTATAATCACGGACAGGACTATTGTTGCCAATAAGCCTGACATCGTGGTGATCGATCGATCTCAGCGCCGGGTAATGCTTGTTGACGTCACCATTCCTCATGATGAGAACCTCGTGAAGGCTGAGAAGGACAAGCTTAGCAAGTACCTTGACTTAGCTCATGAGGTGACCGCCATGTGGGATGTTGATTCGACAATAATTGTTCCGATAGTAGTTTCAGCAAACGGCCTTATAGCAAAAAGCCTCGACCGACATCTTAAGAGGCTTTCGCTAGACGGTTGGATCAAGGGACAGATACAGAAGGCAGTACTTCTTGACACGGCACGTATTGTCAGGAGGTTCCTCAGTCTGCAGCCCTAACCACTGGTAGTTTGGGTCATGCCCCGCTGCCGTTGGCAATCTAGGATTAGGTTTTTTACAATGTTTTTTATTTATTATTTTTTATTGTATATAGAAATATTGTAAAAAATGTAATTTTAAGAAAAGGAAATAAATAATGTGAATAATAATAATATTTATTTCGGTAATAGGCAATATTTTCACAATTTGAATTAAGAAGAGCTACTGGATCCTAAACTAGGTTCAAAAAGACCCGTGCGATAGGTTCCAGACCTCTTTCGCCAGTGTAAAAAAATAATATAATAAATTGCCTAAATACTAGTAAAATATTAATAGTATTTATTGACATGTTACTTAAGACTAAATGATGATGATTGTTATTAAAGGAACTGTAATAATACTAAAACATTTTAGTAAGTACAGTTTCACATAATTATACAAATTCATTCATCTTACAATAATTATAAATTAAATTAAAATATCCGTAGTAATTATTAATTATGCCGCAATAATTCAAAATAAATTAAATATTCCAAATAATACAATAAATATCAAATAAAACTTATAAAAAATTGAGTAAAAATTAAATTAATCAAATTATTATTGTGTTAAGGTACGTATAACTATATGTAAGTGTGTAGCGTGTTGGACTATCTGTTGTCAGACAGGAGCCTATAAAAAATGCAGCTCGTCACAAGTGAAGACGAACTGAACTACGCCCCAGCTTGAGACATTAACTTGTTAAGTCTCATGTGCTTGTAATTTCACCGGGAACCATACACTAAATACCAGAGTACATTAATACCATTTGTTACATATATTACTGTTTATTGGTAGAAATAGGTATTGTGGCAATACTTCCCCGTACGAACTCGTTCACAATGAGATCTACTACAAAAAACTGGTGTTGGCAGCTAATGGAGCCCATCGCTTCCTGTTTTACTGGTCACACTGGATTCCGACAACTTTCGTCCTGCACCTACGTCATGCACGACACACTCATATATACGTACTATGAGCGAGAATGGTAGTGGCCAAGAGGTTGAAATACTACTCAACATTATACAGTACAATTTTAAAAATTTTATTTTGACTTCCATTCTATTCAGTTATTGGAGTGTAACTCCTGAAGCACTTGCTTTCAAACAAAAAAGAATTTTGAGAATCGGTTCACCCTATCAAAAGTTATGAGGTAACAAACATTAAAAAAATACAGTCGAATAAAGTACCTCCTCCTTTTTTTGGAAGTCGGTAGATAATTTAATACCGACTTCGATTCTATTCAGTTATTGGAGTGTATCTCAAAAACTACTGGACTGATTTCATTAAACTAAATGGGATCACACGGGAAGCACCACCTTTCAAACAAAAAAAGAATTTCGGGAATCGGTTCACCCTATCGTAAGTTATGAGGTAAAAAACATCAGTAGAATTGAGTACCACCTCCTTTTCTTTGGAAAACGGTATGAAAAAAATACAGTCGAATTCAGTACCACATTCTTTTTGGAAGTCGGTAGAAAACGGACATTTGCATAAGTATGAAATAAACTGGATAAATGCAGTTGGAAAATTTAAGTAGATTTATAGATTACCTGCTTTTATTTGTAAACATTCTGAAAGAGAATTTAAAAAAAACTTTTTTTTACAAAAAAATGGAATCGGCTTTAACACTAAAATAAAAAGTGTGAAATAACTTGTTGAAGTCGGTACCATGATAATTCAAAAGTACCTATCACAACATTGTGTGCATGGTACCGACTTCGACAAGTTATTACACACTGTTTAGTGTTGAAGTCGGTTCCATTTTATGGTAATCATTTTTTTTTCACCCTCTTCAGTGACATTTACTACTTAGGAGATCGATTGTCATTCACCGTCAATAACGATATTATATCAAGAGAGGCGAAACACTTTTCAGTTTTGGATCGTAACTCAAAAACTACTGGACCGCCTAAAGGGACCACCTTGGAAGTATACTCTACCAAAAAAAATAAGAATTATCTAAATCGGACTACTCTGTAAAAAGTTATGCACAATCATAGTAATACATAAAATAATACACAACAACGTGGCGACTTGAGAACCAACTCCTTTTTCTTTGGAAGTCGGTTGACAAACCATGTCTCTAATCATAGACGCGTTGTTGTGCACGTATTTAGTACAAACTATAATTTATCTAGTACAACTGTGGAACAGATAAATCATAGTTTGTACTGTGTACCTCAACGATACGATAACGTTACTATAAATAACATTACTTACGTATTCGTGTAATATAGTAAAATGCAGATTAGGAAAAAAGGTATGGAAATACACAGATCAAAAAAAGTTTGCGATCAATTCGAAATAATATTTGCTACGGTAAGTACATTATATTACGATTTATTGTATAGAGCAGTTGCTGGAATTAATGGAATTGTCAGACCATTCCGAGAGTAAACCATGGGCACCAATTTGTACTTGTCGATGACAACGCGCCCGCCCATCAAGCTCAACGAGTCAATGCTGCTCTCCGAGAATACGACATCACAAGGTTAGACTGGCCTGCCGGCTCGCCTGACTTAAACCCAATAGAGCACGCGTGGGATGCTCTTAAGTGAGACGTTTGGAACCTTCAGCCACGTCCCAAGACAGTGCCAGTGCTCAGGGAAGCCGCTATTCAAGAATGGGACAGGTTACCCCAAGAAATGCTGAATAACTTGATTCTCAGCATGCCCAGGACGATCACCGCATGTGTTCGAGCCAGGGGAGGAGTTATATTATAATGAATATAAACCTTTCATTAATAAATTGTTGCTTAAAAGCTCAATGAAAAAAAAACATCAGGGATCATAAACTTTTTTTTATGTGTGTATCAAAAGTTTGGGATTCCATCGACGTGATTCCATCCTTCATTCAGATAATGGAAAATTACCAAAACTAACGGACCGTCCTAGAAGCATTAACGCGATTTTGTTAATAACATCGCCTTATTATTCGCCAAGAGGTCCCGTTAAAATTGAGCCTTTCGCTGTAGTTCTGGTTCTCTCGAATCACACTTAAATGTTTAAATGCGATAGTTTATGTATGAGTGAAGTGAGTGACGATGTGATGATGTGATTGAGTGATTGTATACGTTGCCAACTTCTCACGTTGAAGAGATTCAACGGATTTGTATCTGATAATCAAGTTTGTTAAACTGTACTGTTGATTTGCCGATAAAAGCTATGTTAGCGTGAGTGAGTAATGATGCATCGCATGTATGAGTGATCCCTCAGGAATTAGCCTGAACGAAGTCGCGAACGCGTCACTACTAACTTACATTCATACATAACAAAGTACAGCGAACGTCTTCTGTTTTGGAAGTCTGAAAAGTTATTTTTTATTACGTAATTTTGCAGCCTAAAAAAATATTGCCTATAGGTCTAAAGTCGTTAACCAAATTAACTTTTCTTAAAACGTAATACCTTATACTTAATATAATACAATTAATAATATATGAATATAAAGTATGTCATTAAAGACTTTAAAGCTTTTGGTAAAATAAAATAAAGTAAAATCCGTTAGCTTCAAATCTTAAACTAAGTAGAGATGAAGATCTTATAATTATTAAATTATAAAAAAAATTATTACTATAGCAGTATAAATCCAAGGCAACCTGTACCAAAGCAATAACGGCATTTTATTAAATGTCAACGCTCCTGCGCTTGCGCCTACTGACACCGTTGTGCTGTGCTGACCCACCACGGTAATTGCATTGCAAAAACATTCTTACCATAATAAACATAATTGACACTTAATAGCCCTTTGACAATCGCGATGTGACACGCACTTTATGAAAACAATATTAACGTTTCATATTTATTTTAACAAGCACAATCTACTCGTACATTTCACTTCAACATTATCGGCCCATTACGGTCCCACTGATGGGACTCGAGCTGAGTTGGGCCATAATCAACCACGCGGGGCCAGTACGGCTTGATGGATAGGTCCACCAATGAGACCACACGGGAAGCACCAGCTTTCAAACTAAAAAAGAATTTTGAGAATCGGTCCACAAATGGGGGAAAATCGATTAACATACACATAAAAAAAATACATGCACACGTACATATAACCACCTCTTTTTTTGAAGCCGGTTAAAAACCACATTTACTGGTGAATGTGTCTCTTCGAAATTTTATTGATTAAAATGCTATCAACGTAAAATGGTCAACAATTATAGTTGTTTCTTAGTTCCGAATGCAGTACTATACCTTTCTGAAACCGGTATGGACATCGAGACTGCGGCAGCGGGGAGTGGGTTATGGAAAGTCATTGGCACTAAAGTAATTAGTGTGATAATTATGTTGGAACTAATTAAAACTAGCAGTGTGTTGAATTGTGGATAGGATAAATCTGACAGTAATTATCGATAAAAGACTTTCCGCGACAAGACAAGCAAGTCGTGCGTCGGCTGTTGCTTGCTCATGAGAGTTTCAGTGCCACACAGAGCTCAGAACTGTATTTTAATTTATGTAAAAGTTAGTTTAATTTAGTTTAATTCGTTATATGTAACATGAGAGCTCGATGAATCCCCAATTGGCCTATTTGGCATTGACTGCCTTCAAACGCGCAGGGTTCCATATGAAAGCTTTTTAACGTGCTGTCATATGATGTCGATAAAGCAGTTTATCTCATAAGCAGCGATTAATTAAAAACTACGAAAAATAATATGACATTTCTAAGTATTCATTGACGGAATTAAAAACATATTTAACATACTAGAGAACCTTAAAAAAGATTTCAAACATACGACTTAATTTTACCTTTAAAACAGCTTTTCTCTTTATTCAGTAATGTGTTTGTCATGAAACACATATAATAAAATAGCAATTTTTAATAATCATACATTGATGGATTATTTTTTATTTAAGAGCGCACATTATAATTTTATGATTTTTTTACGTTTTTACGAGACGCGCTTGCTTGATTTCAAGTAAATGAAATTGAACGTAGCCAAGCGCTGAGCTGACAGCGCCTTAAGTTGTACGCGTCCAATAAGGATTTTAGGAAATGTCAACCCTAAGGGAGTGCAGCAAGCGACTTCGCTGGCAGATCAGCTAGTCTTAGTTTATATCTATTGACTTGTCCTGACTGACTGATTCTGGGCTATGGCTACAAACTTGACATTTTGGCAGTTGATGCCTTTTATAAGTTAAAACAAATTAAGTAAAGTAATCCACTAAGGAAGGAAATTTTGGAAATTCATCTTGTTCTTTAAAATTACCTCAGCCCGAATTTCATTTGTTTCTGTGGCTTCGTATCCTATAGACCAGTGGTTCTTAACCTTTTAGTATTGAGGGACCATTTCACAAGATGTATGTCTTGGACCACCAACTGCTTGGAGATAAAAGATACAGTAAATGTAAATCATTAAAGGTAAATAAATGATTATTATTTTAATGCAATTTTTGTGACTGTAAACTCTTTACCTACTAACTTCTGAATCCTTGGTTCTGTTCTGAGAATGGCAATTTATTTACTCATTAAATCAAGAAATACACCAGATTTCTTGAATAGTAATAAAAGAAATTGCCTTATGGCTCCAAAATTCATCAAGATTCGGTATCCGCGGTCAAACACAAAACACACATACAAGTACAATTTTAAAATTTTATAACGACTTCCAATCCATAATAATACTAATAATATTTGTATAGCAAAAAAATACGGATGATTATAACTATAATATAATGATCTTATTTTAATACACAATTATAACAAGGCGAATAGATTAAATTAGAGTTAACTTATTACATTAATAAAATTATTATCAATATAAATTTTTTTGTGCGACTGACTCCGGACAGGGTAGTCCGATTCCCGGAGTCGACTTCTTCCTGCGGTAATTATGTAATTCAGTTATTGGAGGGTAACTCTAAAAATACTGGACCGAATTTGATGAAATAATAAGTAAATTGGACCACACAGAAAGCGCCAGCTTTCCAACAAGAATTTTGAGAATCGGTTCACCCAGTCTTAGTTATGAGGTAACAAACATAAAAAAACAGTCGAATTGAGTACCTCCTCCTTTTTGGAAGTCGGTAGAAAAATAACATTAAACAATGTTTCTTTCCATTTGGATGTCTTCGCAGACCACTTCGAGTGCTTCAAGGTACCACCGTTTAAGAACCACTGTCATGAACCAAGCGAGGGGTCAGCTAGTATAATATGTCTTCCTCTGGTCAGTTCCGTGTATCACTGGTCAGTTTACTTATTCGTCAGTTCAGTGCTTACTACCGTAAAATAATGCCTAAACAGTTACTGAATCAAAGCTACGTGTTCCTAACCATCGGCCATGCGTGGCTTGCGGTTACTTACAACTGTTTACCATTTACATTACACGCATTAGCGCGGGTTCCGATACAGTTGGTTACGAAACAACGCTCAGGCAAGTGCTTAGTTCTCTGTATACACTGGGCCACTAAGAAAGCGGGCTATAAATAATGCCATTACTTTTCATATAATTGAGCAATGGTTTCTAAATAAATGCTACACTGTGTAAAAACTGCATATTCGAGACCGTAGCACATTTTTAGAAATCTAGTGAATAATAATATTGACATTCTAAACATATATAAAAAGTTTTTATTATATTCTTTTTAATTTACGTTCGTTTCATTCATAAATCTTTTATTTTTCTTATCACGGTATATGAAGGGTTAAAGCAATTACGAGGACTAACGCCTGCTTAGCAAGACCAAAGGTTGCAATTTTATAGAGAAAAATTACGCATCCTCGGAAGAGATTCGAACCAGCGTCTTCGGACGATGCCTGTCAGACGCCATGACCGCTAGGCAAGCGAGGTGATCCACCCGAGCATCGAATTGAATTTGATGTCGTATGGAGACGAAGCGACATCTATTGAACAACTTAGCAGAACTGACGAGCATTAGTTTATTTTATGTATATTCAAGGCAAAATGTCATATTGTTTTTCTTCAACAAATATATTGTTCTTTCTTTCTTTCTTTTCATTATCCAACTGAAAGAATTGTGTTTTTACAAACACTTAACTTTCGTGTCACATCGCAACGCAAAAACGCAACAATTATATTATATGATAGAGTATTGTTTCTCTAAAATTGCAATGTTAAGAAATAAAAAGGTTTTACTTTTTGCTTAATTTTAACTAAATAAATATTAAATTAATTTGAAAACCCAAAAATATCACAATTAAAATTTATAGCATTTTTACAACGGACGGACTCCTTTGCTTTGTGGCCTAGACTGTAGTTTTAGAAACATTAAGAGTAAGAGCATAAGTGAAACCATCATCTTAATCCTCTGATTACAAAATGCGGTGAGACGAACTTCAGATGCAGCGCAAAATAACTACTAGTAGAGATGCAGCGCAAATCTATTAAAGGAAAGGTTCCCGAGTGGACGTTCAACTTTAACATCTCTATATATTTAATAAGTTAATGAATATGTTAAACTCTCGCCTTGGTCGACAATTTTTTATAAGTTCATGATTATGTTAAACTCTTGGGTTAGTCGAATCAAAAAAATTCCATTAGCTAATTTATTTTTTATATTAATACATATTTGTGTTACAAGGGAATAAAGCAATATTTTGTGGTAAATGTGTTATTTGGAATTTAGAGCGAAGCAAATGATTCTAAAGTAGCTACGCTCACGACAAACACTATTTTTCCTCAATACTTATGAAAATAAAAAGTCTCATAACATAACTAAGATGCTATCACACTAATCATAATTCAAATATGAAAACTTTTCAAAACCGCCTTCTTGTTTCAACTATTTCGTTCCATTAATATTTATCAATACAATATAACAGACATTATTACATGATGCGTATACTAACTTAATATATTTTATAATATCATATTTTTCATTTATTTACAATAAACTACAGTGGCGCGAGCACGAACATTTGCTAAAGTGTAACGTTATCGTATCGTTGACGTAGGTATCCAGTACAAACTATGAGTTATCTGTGACACAGTAGTACTAGATACATGATAGTTTGTACTATAAACGTCAACGATACGTACTTATACGTTACAATTGAGCAAATGTGCGTGCTCGGGCCACTGTTTAGTGTTATATTTATATTATTTATATAGGTACTTTCATGAAAGCGTCTAATTTTCGGTTTTCGGCCGAGGTACAGGACGTAACAGTCATTGTGCAGCGCGCGCAATTTTGAACTTTATTTTAATATTGCTTCCTTCGATAATTGCATGAGCCCACTAAAGAAGGTCTGTTATCAATCCATGTATCAGGGTACTGCTTTATTGCCATACAACACTTACAATGTATGGACCTCATTTAAATGAAACTTCATTCGTTAGCATCAGGTTGCCCGATTGCCTTAACGGCACCTCTATCCGACATTTATGTATTAGCCAACATGGCGATTTCGTTATGATCTTCACATTTTACAGTTTGGTCATAGGTCAGATGTTACCTGATCATGATGCATTTGCTATATGTGAAGACGTGTCTCCTGACAAAATAAGTTTAATGTCATGCGCAGAACAAAACAAGCGCTTGAAAATATAGAAACATCTTTTTTTGGTATTTACCACAGAGTAAATACTATGTATTTACTCTGTGGTAAATACATAGTATTTACTCTGTGGTAAATACATAGTATTTACTCTGTGGTTTTCGTTGACCTTCGTTTCACGAGCCTGACTCGCAGTTAGCCGGTTTTCTTACGAGTCTATTCGTAACGTAGTATCTTATTAATTATGCTTAACCATGCCTATAGATACAATTCAATTAAACATGACCCTATTATGACATTATTATGACATAACGAATCAGACATTGCGTTATCAATTTAAAATTCAACACAAACCATTATCAAACATATTATACAGCTTGTGCAACTCGACGCAACTCAATCCTAAATTGTACATGTCAATAGAAAATGCTAGTGTCATCAGCGATTTGACGTGACGCGACCGTCGCACGAGCGACTGCTAACTAAACTAACCGCTGAACTAACAAAACAAAGAAACGATCGATCTTTAGCTTTCTCCGACGTGGGTGGAGAAACGCAAATCAATCACGGTGATAACATTCAAATCATCGATACTACACTCAAAACAACACCTTAACATTCTATTAATACGATTGATATTGAAGTTGATAATGATGCAGGTAGGAGAGACGACCCAGAGCTCACGTACGCTTATGGAAACGAAGTGACCGTCCCAGTTGGGGTCGTGGTCGTACTAAATAAAGTCAGTAATGAAATCGACGTGGAATTAATAAATACAATTGGGCTAGTATGTGACCTGATGCACGTCAAGCGTGACAGTGATGTTATATAAACGTAAAGGTTTAGAGCAGGTGCACATTGTAAGCTAATTCTGTTAGAATTCTAACGCGTGCCTCGCACTCAACTCGGGAACTCAGCGCATACATTTTGTACTAGATCCCGCAGATCATCAGAAAATTTCTGTATAGCGAATACAGTGCCGGGTCTAGTACATGTATTCGCTGAGTACCTTTCCAGCGAAAATTAGATTTTTTTTTAAAATAAATTTCTTACAATGTGCACCTGCTCTTAATAGTTAGTGTGGAACAAAGACACAGCTAGGTCGACGGAGCGTCGATGATGGCGGAAAAATGGCTATCGTTGATTTTGTTTAATTGTCCTAGATTTTTTCTTCTTCGAGATTGACGTTTAATAGTTGTTTAATATTATAATGATGCACGAGTGTATACAAAATCATGAAACGATGTTGTTGTGTTCTCCTCCTCATGTTAATAATGAACGAGTGTATGCAAAGTGGTCAAAATCATGATATGTAGTAGTGTTTTCGTCAATTGCCTTGGAAAGTTTTAGTAATATGTCCAGCGCTTTCCTAGAACGTGACTTAGACGGGACAATGACTTAATGACAGACATATTTATGTGAATGTGACTCTGAATAAAAATCTCACTTGACGCAATTATAAGTATTAACATAACTAGCTTCAGGAATGACAAATGTACAAACGTGCGAGTTCACTATAAAAGGAAAAAGACATGACTATGACTCCAATAGATGCTAAAGAGAATGCAATATTGTTCAAGGCTTCTGTCTGATGCAGTTCAAAACTTACAATTACGCAAAAAGCTTAACTGCGTAGGTATACATCTTCTGTCCGAGAGCATTCACAAGTTTGCATAATTCGAGGTCGTCGATGCCCAAAACTGGACATGAATAAAGATGTTCAATTAGCTATTCAGGTTGAGCTCTGGTAAACAAAATGATGCTGAATACGGTACACTGACACACTTTCGTGAAATCGTGCTTTTTATTCAATTAAAACAAGATGTTTTTAATTGAAGCTTAGAACAAGTCGGACATTTCGTAGTAGTTGAAATCAAACATGTTTAAGTTATTGGGAATAAGAATAAGCTGCAATTCAAATCAACATTCATTGTAATTTTACTTACTACTATAGCTGCGTTCTGCGGTTTCACCCGCGAGGTAATGGACGAAATTTGAAACCAGCTCTTATTATTTAAGATACCTACTCAGATTTTTAAAACCCGATGTTAGTGATAAAAACAACTGGTCAGATCTTGATCAAATTTAAATGAAAAGAGCTTGGTGATTCAAATAAAAAGATACATTAAAATCGGTTCACTTAGAATAAAGTTCTGTGTAAGTTGGTTGAATAAACAAATAGAACACAATAAAATTGTATAAACAACAGGATATTTAATGGTAAAATAAATATTAAGGCGCGCTCGTATCCTGATAATAGCAAAAAGATCATTTTTTGAACACCTAGTGTAACGAAACCGATCGATAATATATTATGAAAAATATACAAAGTTTAGAAAAGGAATAAGAAAAGAGTAATAACCGAATGGAATTCATTAATATAACTCTTTTAGCAGAAAAAAAATCCTGATTATGTCCACAAAAATAAACTTTCACGTCCAAACTCTCAGAATTTTCAGCGATAACACTATATATTTTTTTTTAGGTAATACATAGCCCCAACGTATAGTACTAAAGTAATAACCAGCAGTTTTTTCAATTGTGTTAGAATATTTCGAAAAATATAAAGAAAACCTACAAAATTAACGCATTTTCGACCGCATTACATCGATTTTCAACCTTACTTAAAGCATCGTAAAATATTTTAAAATTGGGGTTGGACCGCGTCTTAAGGATAAGATATATTTAATATTACCAGGAAACCCAATATTAACTTACAGCTGTATCGTTAAACTATTGTAAGAAACGTTTATTCTTAGTTGATAGAGTCATCAGATTGAAAATGTGCGTTTTTTGTATTCCATCTATGTACGAATCAAGATTGTCGAGTACATAAAATGAATATATATTATTGTTCTGTCTTGCTCTGTCTTGCTGCTTGTCAACAGCAATTAATACATTAGTGTATTTTATTAATGCTTTCCACGTCTTCAAGTTCTACCGGCAGTGGAATCAAGTAACTTACAACGCGATTGTGTTTCTGTTATAAAAGCGATTTCGTTGTATCAGATAATCATAGATTGTAAGAGCTCAGTAGTGTCACCGGTGGAAGACTTTTGCAGTTAGAAATTAGACTTTAAAGCTTAACTTATGATTAAAACTTTCGTAAGTTGAACACCTTTTAAACAATTAACTGACTAATTTTATTTAGCTATTCGGCAGTAAAATTATTATTTAAAATTAGTTTCACTTTCAAACACAAAACAGTAGTTTGACATTCGGAAAATGTACGGTTTGTAGTTTGTATAGCCTGTATGATATATATTATTATGTTGTATGAGCCAGCCTCTTATAAAAAACAATCGCATTTCTAATGTCAAAAGTCACCCGACAGTGGCGATACTGAGCTATAAATCCCCACCATTGATGGGGATTATCAATGGGGTTTTGTGGAATGACCCTAAGTACCTACTAATATGTTGTTATACATTATCAATGAAATTGAAACTCGACACTGGCAGTGATGTCTCTCACGCTAAGAGTGACCAGTAGCCAAACAAAAAAAACCTTGCTTAAAATGAAATTTTTTATAGGAGCAGCACAAGTTGTATAACTTATAATAAAGACATATCAGACTTTATTATAAGTTGTATAACTTATAATCTCAGTTAAATACGCTCACTGTACTCGTATAACCGAATAAAAAAATATCCTGATCAAATTAAAGTTTTATCAGTAAATTTAAAAAAAAACATCGCATTTCACGCGCTTACCAGCTAGGTACGTAATATTATTTACTTAAAAATTAGCGTTTTATCGAACTGGCCACTTTGAACACAAATTCAAATTTATTTCATATTTAGGTTTGTGTATTTGTGTTTCGAATTCAGTGGTTCATATGTTTTTACACCATATGATTTTTCTTTGACATCGGTCTGGTCTCAATATGGAAAACTTAAAATAACATATATATATCAGATATCTATATCAGGTGCCCATATGGTCGATCGCGAGAGGTTTTTAAGGTCGCAAGCCGAGGATAGGTAAAAGTATCAGTGATCGACCTTTAAACTTTAGCTCTTTGCTAATGAAAACTACGAATATTTTGTGGAAGACCAATGTCACACTTCCACATCAGCATCATGATAATTTTTAATATTGTATTACTAATATATAAACTTCTTTTTTTAATATTGGATGATTAAAAATTGTATACAGATTTGACACTTGGCACTCGAACCAGATGTACCAAGTTTTACTTATGCAAAAAAAAAACTTGGTAAATATTTGGTTAAACGATCGATCTCTTGGTCATTTATTTTTGCTAGGTCGATCTCCTTAAAAAAAGTATGAGCAACGCTGCTCTATATTATAGTAGCCTCTAGGTTTATGGGCGCGTTTTAAGGCGCGGTCGTATCCTGATAATAGTAAAAAGTAGAAACTTTAAACATCGAGTGTAACGAAACAGTTCGATAATAATGTATGAAAAAAAAACTTAGGTTAGAAAAGGAACAGGCAAAGAGTAATAACCGAACAGAATTCATAAATATTATTCGCTCTCTGCAGGAATCCTAAATTCACGTCCAAACTCGCAGAATTTTCAGCAATAACACTATATTATTTTTTAGGTAATACATAGTCAACATATAGTACTAAAGTAGTAACCAGCAGTTTTTTCAATTGTGTTAGTATATATCGAAAGATATAAAGAAAACGTACAAAATTAACGCATTTTCGCATTACATCGTCCAAACTAACAAGCGATTTTCAACCTTACGTAAAGCATCGTAAATTATTTTAAAATTGGGGTTGGACCGCGTCTTAAGTACTAACTATACCTAGTACCCAACTTAGGTACCTAAGGTCCACATCTCAACTAGATTGTGAAGTGTATCCAAGGTTGTCGAGTTCCACGTACCGTGACAAATCGAGTTGTTTTCCACGTGCTGGTCAAATATGGCATGTTAATCGAATGGCATCGTCTACCGAGAAGCTTTATGCCGGTCGATGCAAAAATACTACTACTGACCAGTAATTATTATGACATATAAATAACCAGACTGCACATAAAACAAAAAATATATTTCGCTACAATGAGATCAAAAGCTACTATAACATGCGGCACGTAACTCTAGCGCTGACCGTTATTGCGCAGAAGTCAAAAATTGGGTATCACAGGGGGGCTAGAGGGACGAAGGAATCTTGTCTCTCTCTGTCACATCGAAGACGAGGGACTCTTGTCTCTCTCTGTCACATGTGCGCGACTGTACCCATGCGCAGCTATCCCTTCCACATTTCGCTCAGCGCTAGAGTTACGTGCCGCTGGCTGTACTGACCAGTAATTATTATGACATATAAATAACCAGACTGCACATAAAACAAAAAATATATTTCGCTACAATGAGACCAAAAGCTCTCACTTACATGTTAGTGAAATCTAATCAAATCAAATCAAATCAAATCGTCAATAATTGTTCAAAATTTAGGTGCCACATATAATATAAAATATGGTACTTAAGACGTGGTTCTTGAGATAAGACTTGTCACTATTAATAACATTTTTGTTATAATTTATATTTTTCTTTCTTCATAACCTAGACTGCCCTTATTAAAAAATTCCAAAAAATGGAACCGACTTCAACACTAAAAACTGTGTAATAACTTGTTGAAATCGGTCCATGATAGATCAAAAGTAACCTACGAGTATTATCACAATATTGTGCGCATGGTACCGACTTCGACAAGTTATTTCACAATTTTTGGTGTTGAAGTCGGTTCCATTTGTTGTTAAAAAATATTTTTCACCAATTTTTAGTGACCCTCTAATTACGGGATCGATTGTCAACACAGACCATTTATATTGTCTGTGATTGTCAATGATGATATCATCAAGATAGGCGGCAGCACTTTTCGAAGCCCGACCGAATTTGATGAAATTTTAATGGGACCTCGGAAGTATAATCAACCAAATAAAAAATAATTTTGGAAATCGGTCTACAAATGGAGGAGAAATCTGATACACACAAAAAAATAAATACATACACACGCACATATAACCTCCTCATTTTTTGAAGTTGTCTGAAAAACTGTCTTTTAACTTCATTTTCATTAACCTTCATTTTCATACCCCACTTGACAGGTTTCGGTTAATATGTGGATTACATAAGCATAACGAAATTAACTAACTAATGTTTAAATAACCATGTACAAATATCCAGCATCACTTGCGTGGCAAACACAAATCCAAGGTCAATAAAACCCATCGACCCATTTGATCTATGGGATGGTCCTAAGAATTGTAGGTGACGTATATACCTCTTGGTGGTGCGTATGTATGTATGTATACAATCAACTCTGCAAACTATCGTGTGACCTTTTGACCGTGACCTAGAACGATTCCGGTTTTTGCTTTGCAAAGCTTTTCACTCACGACATGCTTTTGTAGTCCTAACTTTATTGCAGTTGCTCCGAAGAGAAATTATACCAACTGAGAAACATTTTGCAACTCATTTGCGCAAGATTATTTAGTTATTTTACCTGAGTGTAGATAACCCCTAGTTATTTGTTCCGCTTTAGACCCACACCCTGTTTTTGTTTCTTTTGCTCATCTCAACATGCTAATGCTGCTATCCCATTTTTAATCTCGGTTGCTGTCAGCGTATAAACATGAGAAGAACGTCCTGCCCGTCTCGTTGCTCGACTACATTTTTTAATATTTCATCAAAGTGTATCCAAGTATCCTTCCGCTCGAAAGCAAAGATATAATCAAGAAGCGATGACCATTAATGCAGCCGTAAGCTACGCTAATGGTCATCCCTGTGATAACCAGACCAGATGTTTTTTGCACGTCGCGTTTGAAGGGTCATAGCCAATGATCTTATATTAAAAAGAGGTAAATATGGTACTCACTTGTAAATACGGCAACAGTATTTGTTGTTGAACGATATATGCTATCCGTCATAGAATGACGTCCAAGAACCTCATCAAAACACCTTCTTGTTTGCGCGAAAGCTGGGACAACATTGACTTCGCGTCAGTTCTAACGTAACGAATCTACCTCTTTTTAATATAAGATTAGAAGAGAAGGCTATGACCCCAGATCTTTTCAAACGCATCGTGCAAAAAACATCTGGTCAGCGGGTCATGTATGTCAGTTACTAACAAAAGTTGATTGAAATCTTGAAAAATGGCCGCTCTATGTTAGTTTTGACAACTCCAGTACGCAAAAATGTTAGTACGAGTTGACAAAAGTGACATAGAGCCGCCATTTTTTTCGATTTCAACCACATTTGTTAGCAACTGAGATACATAATAGCCCTGCTGGTCATCACAGGGATTTTTGACATTGGTCATAGCTGCAAGGAAAAACGTACGCTGGCAAAGTATTCCACAATTTAGTTACACGACAGAGGTAGGACCTACTGAACTTTTTGGCTTGTGGTATGGGATTCTGAAATGGATAGCATGCTAGGCCGGAACTAGTTGCTCAGGATTGGAATGTCGAGGAAGGCATTTAGTTAACAGAGACATTTACTTGTTTCGGTAAGATTGTTAGTCTCAAGTACAACAGCTGTACTATAATGATCATCATTACGAGTAATGAGCACGTATCAATCGTGTTTTCGTGCAGGTTGTTAGCCTTCACTTCTATACTCGCAATAACCTCTCCAAAAACAAGGCACCCTTTCTCTTTTAAACTGTTTTGTACTTTATATAGAAACAGTGTGTAATTCGGTATGCTAAAAAAAATTAACCTATGCCAATTCCGAAACCATTTCGAGATTTTATGTTACAAACCCTTATTTTTCTACTCTGACCTTTTAAAACGATAAGATGCCATTTATTTTAACAAAAAACGATGAAATAATTCGACTTTCATTGACCTCTAAATGACGTCACTTTTTTGCATTTTATTATCTGTGTGACTATTGAAGTAAAACTTTATCTAACAACACGAGCGGACTTTTGTTTTGATTGAATAGAGACTTCGAATTAGTAGGTGTCACTGTCAAGTGTCAAAGTAAATTCTAGTTTCTTTTTTTTTACTCGCGTGCTTTTCTTGGCTCCTCAACGCAACTACATATTTGTGCAAAAAAGTGACGTCATAGGATTCAAATTTTCAAAAAAATATTATAAAATAACTACTGAATATAAAACAAAAATATTGAAATTAGTTTCTTATAATGACCTAATCTACGAAATAAAAATATAAAAAAAATACCAAAAAAAACTTTACATACCGAATTGTGTATCACTTCTTTTTTTATTGTCTTATATGGGTTTATGGGTTTTGGCGTATGATATAATAATGTTTAATAATCATTAATATAGGTAATTTCATTGTAACAAGCATTTATGCATTTAGGTGTCATCCTGCAAGTATTTGTTTTATCATTAGTTTCCAATCAAAATAATAACAACTACAGGATTATTGTGAATTAAGTCAGAATAATATAGATTTAAAAAAATGTGGTTACAAAATCAAACCTGAGATGAGATGTGAATTTACAATTAGATGATAGTATCTTAGTCTAAGGCCTACCCTTAAATAAATTACATTTATGTAATTTTACATTTCATATACTCAGTAAATTATATTATAATAAACAGAATTGTGGGGTAAGCCAGGGAGGGTAATTATATTTATACACTTGAATATCGGCAATCTACTGTTATGCGTTCAAAAATCTTAGGTTATCACCTAAATTAAATCAATCAAATCAATCAATCAATCAATAATGCTGGACAATCCACACAGCACCATCTAGCCCCAAAGTAAGCTACTCAAAGCTTGTGTTATGGGTACTAGGTAATTGATATATTTAATACATTATATACATAGATATTTTTTTATTATACATAGAGAACACCCAGACCAACGGAACAAATTTCTGCAGGTCGTACACAAATTTGTACAGAGGCGGGAATCGAACCCGCAACCTCTTGCGTCGCAGGCGGACTCTCGCCCGCTGCGCCACTGAGGTCGTCAAATGACGAAGTCGATCAGTGGTATTGATTCGCTTGTGCGCACACTAAACTAAAATTCTCAAAACTATGGTGGTTCTTATTATGTTATTACTAAAACCCACATTCGTGTAACACTTAGAAAGATAATTCTAAACATATCAGTTTAGACTAGTTTAGGGAGCACGAACTTGACGATTGAATTTGCGCTATACATACCCACAATTAAACAGAAAGGGTAAGTTAAGAATTGTAACTTGCAAGCATTATACGAGTTTAGACTTAAGCATGAACAGAATAAGAACTACCATAATTTACTAAAAATAGATTTTTGTTCGCTAGTTTAGTTTGGTGTCCGGAACAAGCGAATTACTACCAAAATGTCACATTTTATAAAATTATGGATTCTGATAAAGGTTTTTAATTTAGCAAAAGAACTAATTTAAGCACTGCTATAATCACTGAAGGCGTAGCAAGCAGCATTATTTTAGTGTTGAGCAAACATCGAAGCAAATAGTTGACAAATATTCTATCAGAAACCTTGAAATAAATGGAAGTTGACAAATATTCTACCACATAAACAAATAATTTTCTTAGCACAAGGTGTAAGAGTATACATTACATCATGTCGACGGGTTCTGACGACTTCTATTAGTTGTGCAAACACTTAACGACTTCTAAAATGAACAGTTTCTCAACACAATCTTCACCGGACTTTGATGCCTTTCGAATATGATCAGATATGTAGCAAGACATATTTTTGCTACTAGCTGCGGTCCACAGTTTCAACCGCGTGGTGATGAATGATGATGATGGAAATTATCCTGTCTTAATCCAGTGCTTTATCTGCCAAACAAATTCCATCCAAATCCATTCAGTCGTTCTGACGTGATTGAGTAACAATCCTTCATCGATCCAAACTTTAGCATTTATAATATTAATAAGTTAATATAGTAGGATTGACATTTCGTTTGCGTATAAATTTCAAATACACTCTTTTGTATTGAAAGGCTGTTTTCGGCAGTTCCCATATCTACACCCGGACAAATATAACTTATTATACGTAATTAGTAAGCTGAAGAGTTTGAGCCCTAACTAAACCCAACTAAAAATACTTATGCTTAATATTTCTAATGCCCACTTCTATCTGCATCATCAGACGGGCTCGCTGTACCCTAACTTTGCATTGTCAACGAAGTAGCTTAGGTATAGGTACACTAAATTAGCGTTTATAAATAAGGCCGTTAGTTTTTAGCACGCGTGATTTAAGATACTCCATGCCACGTCTATGCTACACATCCTTCAGGTATTTGTTTACGGTTATCTCCGCGCCGTTGTCTACATCAGGCGTGTATGTTATCGGACGAAACCTGTTCTTAAAACCACTAGGATGTACGGTGAAAGACACGGGTGTGTTTCTATAAAAGTCCAAGTTGCTTTTTATAAATAAAGCCTGTCCTTCCGGTTCATTCCGTGAAGGGACGAAAGTAAAAGAATATTCTCTCATGGCATTGAGATGCATATCCTAAGAATCGAGGAAACCAGACTTACGAGAGCCTTTAATTGAACAGACCACCATACCTATTTCTACCGTGAAGTAGTAATATTCACAATACTGCGTTTTGGTTTGACGGTATGGGTGTAGGCGAAATTACAGGTACATGGGACTTAACAACTTAATTGTCTCAGGGTTATGGGCGCAGTGCAGTTTGTCACTTGTGGCGAAATGCATTAGCTCTAGGCAGAGGTTACCACTTAACATCAGGTTATAACGTTATTTTTTTATTTTATTAGGAAACGGTATACGTTTCCTAATAAAATAAAAAAATACCTGCGACATTAGCACCAGCCTACATAAAGCTGCTCGGTCGGCGATGCCATTTACGTTAAAATTAACACCTGTTACAGTCGTATACTATGCTAAAACCCAACAATCCACACGCATATATCCTTTTGAGAGAGTGAATGAATACATGACAAATATTTGTCCCCAGGATTCTGCACGTAAAAGCAATTTAAGAAACAACTGTTACAACTCATGTAAACGTCACATTACAACAGAATACAAATATATTGTGAAAAAACACGTAGACTTTAATGTTATCCAATAAGGGTTATAATGAGCAGATCATAATTTACCAGCTGTAAAGATACGGTTGTAAACTCAACAGTGCGGGGTAAAAAGAGTCTTTACACGGTTGTTAAAGATGTAAGTCATGTCTCATATTGAACTTAGGTTACGAATGGTTTAACAGGTAATGGGCTTGATGGGCCTTTGAGAAAATTGTCCTAAGAGAAACTTGAACAATAGGAAGAGTTTAATGGCATTACTATTCACCCAACAAGGGTCGATGTCATTATAACAATGAAATTTCTATTGTGTCTGGCCGTGCGACTTTTGATGCATTATGGTATTTTGATAGGTTTATAAGAGTCTTGTGAATAAAAAAAAGTAGACTTTGAAAAGTATGCGAAAAAAATCATATAATCAGCCTTCTGTTACAAAAAAATAGGGCGACATTTTTTCATCTGTAACACAAATTTATTTTCAATCGATTTCCAAAAAAAGAGGAAGTTCTAAAGTAGACGCGTATATTTTTTTATGTATGATCACGCATAACTTTTTGCAGAATAAGATTTTGATAATCCTTTTTGTTTGGTAGAATATACTTCCGACGTGGTACTTACCATTTAAATTTTAAAAAAAATTCGGTCAAACGGTATTTGAGTTACAATCCAATACACAGACAAGTGTTTCGCCTGTCTTGTTGACGGTGAATGACAATCGGTCCCGTAAGTAGCAGGTTCACTCAATAGGATGAAACATTTTTTTTACCAAAAACATGGAACCGACTTCAACACTAAAAAGTGTAAAATAGAACCGAAGTCGGTACCATGCGCACAATATTGTGATAATAGGTACTTTGGAACTATCATGGTATGGACTTCAACAAGTTAATTCACACTGTGTTGAAGTCGGTTCCATTGTCCGGTGGACATTTTGGAAAGTACATAATAAAGTTTATTGGTACATTTTCAAATCCGTTTATGTGGAAGTGTTTCAAAGTTTATATTCGAGTACCTACTTACAACTATGGTGGATTACAGCCGCCATGTTGGCTTTCTCCATCGAATCTATAACTAATAAATAAAAATAATTTTATACATTATCGTGAGGCTCGCATGGTTACGATGGAATGAATGAAACGATATCTTGACGGTTCCAATAGCTCCTAGTAGCGAGCTTGCCGAAGCGCGGGGTACCCGGTTCGATCAGATATTTCTATGATGAGCAGACATTTTTGGTCTCGAATTTTAAATTGTTTGATGTGTGTCTCTGCCTCCAGTCCAACACAGGGAGTCCCAATGCAGAGGTAACAGTGTATCAACGTTACCTAAGTATATATATTTTTTTACGCTAGAGATATTCTAAGAACCTTACAAACATACAACTTAAAAACATAACCGACCTTCGGGCAATCTGGTAAAATAGAAATGTATAACAGTTGTTCCGTACTGCCGTGCGATTCTCTAAAGAGCAAACATCGTTGCATCTTTGACAACATCCGTGAAACAACAACGAGATGACAAGAAACGTTGGAAAAACAACTTTGTGTACAAGGGCGATATCTCTTAAGTATTGACATCGGTGAACTCGTCGACGAACGCAACGATGGATCATTAGAGAATCGCACGGCTGATCTTATGACATTTTATCCTATGTATACTACTAATATAAAAATATTTGTATTTTTGTATACGAATAAACTTAAAAACTACTGTACCGATATTAAAAATGCTTTTGCCGTTAAAAAGGTTCATTAACACTGAGTAACATAGAGTATATTTTGATTCATCGTCATCATCATCCATCACCACGCGGGTGAAAACGACGGTTAGGTATATTTATGTCAACCCATCTTAAACCATATTCTCAACTCATCCGATAGCATTATTAATGCATTTTCTTACAGTCATCTTGGGTAACTTTGACAGGGTTAGAGCACTTTTTTAACCATAATTAATGTTGGTTATTATTTTGAGATACAACCCTAAGGAATTATGTGTTCTTGTCACATGAGTAATGTGTACGATAATGGTTTCTTAAGAGTTATACCTCGATTTTCAGAAAAAAGCCAATTTTAGACAGTGTCAAAGTTATAACCCCAAACAAAGCATTGACACCAAATTCTATTTAACTAAACCGAAATATATTCCTGACTCCTCCACGTTCATTTTAATACCTGAAGTCTCGGTACCCAACAAACTTAACATAGGTAGATTTATTACAAAATAGTTTCACTCTCTACACTGAGAGCTCATTCAGTGACACTTACGTGCAAATTGCCACTAAAGTGTAAAATAACCAAATAACTATCACTTTTATCGTTAGGAAAGTTCAAATAAGTGTAACTCGTGGTAGGTAACGTTATCTCTCCGTATATAAAAAAATAAACTAGTTGCTATTGAAAACACAGTACCTAAATTAAACGGGCTTAAATATAATGACCACCAAAAATACCTCTACACCCTAAGCTTTATTACCGCAAAATATACTAAAAACTAAAAAAGACAAAACGGCTTCCAAAATAGGAAAATTTCGGCTAGCTGTTTTCTAACTGTACTTCAATATTTATTTACATACCAAAACTAGTAAAAAATCACAAAATGTTTAGGTTAGCTTATATTTTACTATATTTGGTGATCCGTTAAATATATGGTTTTAATTTTACATTAAATTAGTGTTTTGAAGTTGGTGATCATTTGCTATTTTTAATACGTACTGTAAAAAATTTATTTGACGTTGTTATGATTAGGTGATACGTTATACATTCGCCGTCCATTCGTAGGTCAATTCAATTTCAAATTTATTAGATATTATTCTTATTTTTTTAGATATTAGCTCCTCTTCATTTCTCGAAGAAATATTATTACATTTCTAATCTTTTTCGATTAAGCATACCATACATTCAAATTCAGGAAGATGTCAGACACAGAAACGTACTGTTTTCACCACCCATATTCACAAAACTGTCTTATCAGAGGAACTGTCAGCTAAAGCCAATACGTCCCTCATGTTTGTGAAATTAAACTTTTCAATAATAATATTTCGTTCGTAGAAGTGTACCGATAATTTCGACTTGTTTCGAATTGTTGTTATCAATCGTTTCTAATTTGTCGAAATCAACAATAATTTAAACGTTTTCACGTTTCGCTTGACGAATAGATCAAGGAATGTTTACACTACGTAACTATAAACATTCGGTGGAATAGATTTTTCAAACGATACGATTTTAATTGCTACTAAATATACTTTTTTGACGACATGTTAGTCATTGAACAATTTATTAATAGGATAGAAACAATGATTGGCCAATGAGAGAGGTACTTTAAATCTAGTTTATCTATTATTATCTATATATTAGAAAATTATCTCAGAAACCGGGCTTAAGAAGTTTCATATCTTAAAACATTTCTACAAATCATTTTAATGTTTCTCCGACTCTGAATGCGGTAATAACTCTGCCAGCTAATTATGATTTCAAACGATTATGTTAGGTAAACATTAATTTACTCAAGTCACGTTCTAATGCTAAATTTGTTATAAACAGAGACCAACGTATAAATTGAAAGTGTTAAGTAACCACAGAGCCTCCCGAGGTATCAGACGAAATGGTATATTACGAGAGAAAGTTTATAGTTGGGAATGTATATAACAATTTGTCGGCTTTTTAGTGGTAACATTTATTTATTAGAGCAATTACTATGATGAAATCGAGCTTCGGGGTAGATGGTAATCAAATCAAAATTAATACTTGTTTTGATATGGACAATAGATGTTAGGGGATTAGCAGAGTTTGCAGCACGATTACATCGGGTCGATGCAAATCTAGAATGAAATCCTATTAAAATAAATTTGGTATGAAATATATTTTAATAGGCACGCGCTGTAATGTATTTTATGAAAAACAAAAAGACGTTTGAAAATAATGATAGATTAGATACAAACAGAGAAAATAATATTTCTGACATGTACCTACACAATTGTACGATTTAAAAATCAATTGATTAGTTTACAGATACTTGTTAGGTGCGTTAAGTAAATGACTATCGAAAAAACATTAAAAAAACATATTTCCAACCCTGTGGAACAAAATTTTGTAATATTTTACAAAACTTTCTCTTTTCTATCGAATATCTATATATTTTAATTTTGAATACCTGTTTCCAATAAAATGTCTTAACCTTTAAATCATTTCGTTCAGGTAACTTCGGCGCTAAAGTGCTAAATACCAAATTCAAATAAATTTTCGTTTGTAAAATTTTGAATATAACAATTTCTAAAAACATGAGTGACTGCCGAAAGTACAATACTAAAAAAAACTGAAGAAAGTTTTACCCTTGTTACAAGCAATGAACGATGTAAGTTAGCCACGAGCAATAACTGAAGAATTACAGTTTCAAACTGAATTTTTGGTGGCCCTGACGAAAATTTGATGTAAAAATACATATATTTTGTTAGGATAGTAACAGCACAGTTATGTGAATTATTAGACTGTGCTGTGGTAATATCTATGACAAATTGATAACTACACCCTCTCTATTTAAGACCTTAGTAATAAGTTAATTTTTATATCCTTTTGATAATTAATTAATTATGCATAGGAAAGGAATTTACACATAGACTCTTTACTAATGCTTAGAATAAAGGAACCAGTTTCAAATCGATTGTTTGTGTTCGATTTAGACTCTGAATACAGTTTATTCTGTATTCGGCTTTAGAGGTAGTTTGGTTTGTCGCTGAAATTAATTATTCTATTTTTATAACTATTTGTAATTTGGCAGCTGTGACAGATAACTAACACATTTTCAAAACTGAAAGTGCTGTACGCATATTACTGGTAATTAAGTTATTGATTTCATGTACTCAAAAATTACAATTATATTTTAAGTGTTAGGAATATTTTGAGCCGATATACATGATCGTAAAAACATGTAGGTGCTTTAAAGAACCAGTCGCAATTTCACTTGAAACTCATTCTGGCCGGCCGGGTCTCTCTCTTTCAATTCAATTACCGTCCCACTGACACACAAAACATACACTTAACAAGTCTTTAAAGAATCTATTATTAGCTTTGGACATGCTGCCGCATTGTTTGTGACGTGTATCTTTATCTACACAGTTACTGACTCGTCGTCTGTTATCTATAACTGTTGCAATGCCAAGGTCATCGACCGACAATACAGATACTCGACAACAAAACAGATGGCGCTGCTTTCAATCAACAAGCTTCCTATAGATGTACTAGATGGCGGTGTACGTCCTTAACACGCGCAAGTGTTTCATTCACGGCAAAGCAAAGGTGATTTGCGCGAAGTTTGAATCGTTGCCATCAGAAGGGTCTTAACTGACTCGACTGAACAGCGAGTGATGAGATCGGATATGAATTACATGATTCCACTCCGCTCGCTTGCAAGTCAACTATCGCAGACTTGCTTGTCGATGATCTGACGCTGTTTTTGGCCATTTATAAATAAATAAAATTAGGTAATCATTAATTAATTAAATCTGATATGATATAAAATATGCAATCAACACACTAACACTGTTAGTACTGTTACTTAACTATTTTAAAAGATTTCGGTTTATCACACCACTGATTGACGGTTGACTTGACGGGTTAGATTGAAATTAATTCAGCCATCCTAGACATGTTATGAATTAGTGTTATTACCATTAATTATAAACCTTCCTATGACTTGTTGGTATTAGGGTATGTCATATAGGTACATACAGTGTGGTATTGTTGAGCCGGTGGTGTGAAAACACATCGAGATTAGTACCTCGTAAGTTTTTGATGGTTTGCAAGTACGCCTCAAGGCAAATGCTATACAACCTGGGGATGTGTGCTTTAGCTGTGCTGCTATATATAAGGTGTTTAATAAGGCTTTATAATATGTGCCTCAGAACCTATTTTTTTGTAACCAGCCTGTGTATCTTTTACAATAGCTTTAGCTACCATAGATCGGATATGAATTGCATGATTCCACTCCGCTCGCTTGCAAGTCAACTATCGCAGACTTGCTTGTCGATGATCTGACGCTGTTTTTGGCCATTTATAAATAAATAAAATTAGGTAATCATTAATTAATTAAATCTGATATGATATAAAATATGCAAACACTGTTAGTACTGTTACTTAACTATTTTAAAAGATTTCGGTTTATCACACCACTGATTGACGGTTGACTTGACGGGTTGGATTGAAATTAATTCAGCCATCCTAGACATGTTATGAATTAGTGTTATTACCATTAATTATAAACCTTCCTATGACTTGTTGGTATTAGGGTATGTCATATAGGTACATACAGTGTGGTATTGTTGAGCCGGTGGTGTGAAACACATCGAGATTAGTACCTCGTAAGTTTTTGATGGTTTGCAAGTACGCCTCAAGGCAAATGCTATACAACCTGGGGATGTGTGCTTTAGCTGTGCTGCTATATATAAGGTGTTTAATAAGGCTTTATAATATGTGCCTCAGGACCTATTTTTTTGTAACCAGCCTGTGTATCTTTTACAATAGCTTTAGCTACCATATGTATATACTAATTAAAGCTCCAGTCTGCAAAATATTATATAATAGCCATTTTCCATACCAATAAAGATTTGTAACAAACATAAGCGTCGATGTACCTGTAACAAAAAATAATAATAATTTTTTTACAAACCCTTCTTTAGATAAAGAAGATAAAGAAACCACAATATGGGATAAAGTAATGAAAAAATAATACCAGCATAGTAAAAAAATTGAGACGTGATTAAGTATAAAATACCCTGCAGTTTCCGACTAATGAAATTGACTATTCCATATCCTTTTACATGGGTTGTATACAAACCGACGTAGATAAATATATCATGCATTCGGCAACAATAGGTAGAATTGTCACGAACAGCTGTTGTCGATGGCGCAAACTGAAGGTCCATACATTAAACCAGGGGTCAAGCAATCGGCGGCCCGCAAGCCTGAGGTCCGCAAGAAAAAATACCGAAGCAAAAGGTCGTATAATTCCACTAGGATTTAAATTAAATCAATGTTAGTTTAAAATCATCTATTATCACAGTATTGTGCGCATGGTAACGAATTCGACAAGTTATTTCATACTTTTTGTTGTTAAAGTTGGTTCCATTTAGGAGAAAAAAAAAACAACTTTTAGTCACCCTTGCTACTTACGGGATCGATTTCCTTCACCGTCAATTTTTTCAATCAAAAACACTATTCAGTTATTTGAGTGTAACTTGAAAAAAGCTTAACGGAATTTGATGAAATTTAAATGGGACTACTATACTATAAAAATAATTAAAATCCAAAAATGGGAGGGAAATCGGTGAACATGCACAAAATAAATACATACAATCGAACATCCTCCTTTTTTGAAGTCGTTTAAAAATACGTGCGGCACTGACAACATTTGTAGCCCTGCTATAGCAAAAGGTTGCCGACGCCTGCATTAAACGATAGTATCCTGATCTGGTGGCGGCTATACTATAGAGACGATTTTCAAGGCAGGTTTACATCAGACAGGCCACTGGCTAGACAAACCTTTTATTAAATTACAATATAAAGAAGGCATTCACGTGCCGAACCCAGCCAGCGACACAGCTAGATAAAGATATAAGAAGAGTTGATATAAGTTTAATTTCCTAATATTACTCGCTGAACTATATATTAAACTATATTACACAGATTAAATACTTATTATAGTTTATCATCTAACACAAAAAAATCCTTATCATTGTAAGTATTAAAATTGAAGGTCTTGTTAATACTATTATGTGACAAAAAGGGCAAGTCATTCACCTGATGGAAACCATTACGACTGTCGCTGCATTTGATGATGGGTAGGCCCATATCAAATGCAGGGCGACCAAAATCGTTAAGGTTCAAAGAACTGCGTGACGTTGTCCTACGCTCGTCACTCCCATTTCCATTCCACGTCATACTCAGCAAGTAACTTCAACTGCCACAAACATTGCCATTCCACATTGAGACTGTAGTGTTTTCCCATTTCTGTAACTTCGACATATTTTGCCAACCAAGATAGACACTTGCAAAACAGTCCTATAAACCTAGTAAAAATAAACTTTCAAGTCCCTAACTATCTTCTTATTAGAATGTAGATGTCTAAATAATTACTTCACATAAACACATTGTTTATTTCTATTTCAGGAACCAAATAACCCGAGAGCGCGACCGCGCCTGCCATCATGGGTCAGGAGCAGTCTTATTCACACGCTAGCATCGCCCAGTCTTCCCCGAACCGTCACAAGGACAAGTACGAGATCCCTTACCGCAGCTCTCACTCCCAACTCGACTACCGATCCCACTACGAAGACTCCTACAAACGACAGAAACCACGAAAATCCACAGACAGCTTCAAAAGCGACAACACAGAAAGCAGCGGCTATAGAAGTGGTTCCAGCACTTGCGAATGTCGCTCCTCTAAAAGCGACTACTATTGCACATCGTTATACAAAAACGACCACTACAACGATAGAAATAAGGAACTGTACAAACCAGTTAAAATACCAAAAGAGAAATCTTACAAACTTCACCTGTTCAATATCCAGAAGGAAGAGTTGAAAAGCGCAAGGTTGAAAGGGTATCAGAGCGAACCGGACACTTCGAAGTTCAAAGTGGGCAGTGGAGCGTCGCAGAAGAAGACAGGTATAAGAAATTACACACCGAAGATCCTGTCTGAAGAGGAACAGAGAAAGAAAGAGTGGATATAAGAGAGTGAAGACTAGTAGGATAAGTTGTAAATATTAGTGTAACGGTAGATGAGTTTGTGTAAGGATGGAGGCGGCTGGAGCGCTGGCAAGCTTGGCGCCGTCGCCCATCACCGTGTTGGGGCTGATACCACTCCTGGCACTCGGGATCACGTATTTCAGATACCAACAATTCGATCCGGAATCCTATGTATCGGATATCAACACTGTAAGTATTTTTTTATGATGTTAACTGACGGGACTAGCGTGTAAACCTGATGGTATATTTTACAACTCTTCAAAAGATTGCTGAATTTTTGTTGGTGGTTGATGAGACAACCAAGTAGCACCTGATGCTATGCGTCACGCTTGCCCATAACAGTTCAGTTCCATTCAGAATTTTAAACATTAAGAGTTCCAACCCTGTATGGCAATCGCTCGTCACCCTGAAATATGAGTTATTAAATCTCTTGCTTTGTATTTTTGCAAACATTGCACTTCAACGAACTACAGTAATGTTTGTACAGTACTGCTTCACGGTTGAATGACTGTCAAAGGTAGTTCTCCAGCTGGACTCTGCAAAAATCCTACCACTACAAAAACATTGCTATGGCAGCAAAGATCTGTGAATAGACAGTACGGTGGTATAATAGGAACACCAGCACATTATGTTCCCACCGATGTTGTTCAGGCATTCATCACAGAAATAGAAGTATGGACCATAATCCAAAACGCGGGCCCTATTCGTATCCGTGCATAGTTATATATCTAGTCTAAATCAATGAAGTCAGACCTACAGTGGAAACCAGGCTAACTGAACGCACCCACATAGACCTAACACAAACAATCGCGACCAAAGGCTAAGTGCTTTCGGAAGCACGTAAGCGCTCAGTGAAATTGCCACCAGCCACACATCCAATTCGATAAAAACAAGACTTGCTTAACCTTGTTGATCAGAAAAGAACGAGATAATCTCCGTTGCGAACACTGTCCGTCGAGAAATCACTTACTAAACCTACGTCTGGACAGCATCGTCCCTAAGTAACAAAAACATAATACATAAGTCAGTATATAAATGTTCATTTAGTAAAAATAATACAATAGGTAACTGTAGATCTAGTTATCATTATGAGATAATGACGCTTTCACGTCTTAATTACATATTTAATATTAAATTAAATTAATAATGACGAAAACCGGTTGAATACAAATTTATTACAGCGCACCGTTGCAATTTTGGTGGTGAAAGTGTCAACTTTCGATTAGTTATGACATCTGCCTTCCAATACCTATATATTTTTACAATATTTCAATTTTTGTAGTCTGTTCTTTTGACTTATGTTTGCGTTTCTTTGTTTTCAGGTGTTGCCGATATACGATTTTGTGATAGTCGGCGGCGGCTCAGCCGGCGCTGTAGTCGCGTCCCGTCTGTCCGAGATCGGAAACTGGACTGTGCTTCTGCTGGAAGCTGGCCACGATGAGACCGAGATCTCCGACATACCAGCGCTGGCTGGATACACACAGCTTTCGGATATTGATTGGAAGTACCAAACCACGCCCTCAAACAATCGCTCCTACTGCCTGGCGATGGACGGCGATCGCTGCAACTGGCCAAGAGGCAAAGTACTCGGCGGATGTAGTGTCCTCAACGCAATGGTGTACGTAAGAGGCAACCGGAATGATTACGACCTATGGGAGGCGCTCGGCAACCCAGGCTGGTCGTACGACCAGGTTTTACCTTACTTCCTAAAATCTGAAGACAATCGGAATCCATATTTGGTGAACACGGCATATCATGCTGCTGGGGGATACTTAACGGTCCAAGAGGCGCCATGGCGGACTCCGTTATCAGTCACGTTTTTAAAAGCCGGATTAGAGCTAGGTTACGAGAATCGAGATATAAACGGAGCAAAGCAGACGGGTTTCATGTTGACTCAGGCAACTATGCGGCGCGGTAGTCGCTGCAGCACGGCCAAGGCTTTTCTTCGTCCTGTCCGACAAAGAGAAAACCTCCACGTAGCCCTTGGAGCTCAAGTTACAAGGATTCTTATCAACCCAAACAAAAAGCAAGCATACGGAGTTGAGTTTGTGAGAAATGGACAAAGACAGAAGGTTCGAATCAAGCGAGAGGTAATTATGTCAGCTGGTGCTTTAGCTACACCTAAGCTGATGATGTTGAGCGGCATTGGACCAGCTGATCATTTACGTGAACATGGAATCCCTCTGGTAGCCAATCTAAAAGTCGGTCACAACTTGCAGGACCACGTTGGTCTTGGAGGCTTGACTTTCGTCGTTAACAAACCAGTGACATTCAAGAAGGATCGCTTTCAAAACTTCCAGGTTGCTATGAACTACATTTTGTACGAGAAGGGTCCTATGACAACACAGGGTGTGGAGGGACTCGCGTTCGTCAATACGAAATACGCTCCGTCTTCAGGAAACTGGCCTGATATACAGTTCCACTTTGCACCAAGTTCGGTAAACTCTGATGGAGGCGAACAAATCAGACGGATCTTGAATCTGCGTGACAGAGTTTACAATACCGTGTACAAGCCAATAGAGAGCGCAGAGACTTGGACCATATTACCGTTGCTGCTGCGTCCAAAGAGCTCAGGCTGGATCAAACTGCGGAGTCGAAATCCATTCCATGCTCCTTCAATAGAACCCAATTACTTCGCTTATAAAGAAGACATCAAAGTCCTAACAGAAGGTATAAAGATCGCAATGGCAATTTCGAACACCACAGCCTTTCAGCGGTATGGTTCAAGACCGCATAACATTCCTATGCCTGGCTGTCAGCATCACACTCTGTTCAGCGATGAATACTGGGAGTGCAGCTTGAAGCATTTCACTTTTACCATTTACCACCCAACAGGTACTTGTAAGATGGGGCCAAAGCATGACGTAGAAGCTGTGGTGGACCCAAGGCTTCGAGTCCACGGAGTGGCAAACTTAAGAGTGGTAGACGCCAGTATTATGCCGACGATTATCAGTGGGAACCCCAACGCTCCAGTGATCATGATCGCCGAGAAGGCGTCAGATATGATTAAAGAAGACTGGCTTGAGTTATGACATGACAGTGTTGACGACAGAGAGAACTTTAAAATACTCAAAATATGAAATATTATTACATACAGTAGGATTTGTTATTGTGTTTTGTTGGTCGTGGTCACTGCACTATTGAGTGATGAGTAGCACTGCAATACCTACAGTATTATAGGTATACATAGATGATGACCAAAGCGGCCACAATAAAACCGATTAATTGTATTAATTGTTTTGATTGTATGTCATCATTATTTATAAGCTTTGTAAATAAAGTAAATTTAAGAAATGGTATTTCTATAGTATATTGGTTGGTATTTTGATAAATAACAATCCAAAACATATGTAATTAATTTCTTATAGAAATAAGAACAGTAGGTAATTAAAAAAGGAAGATAATAAAATAAAATATTGTAAGAATAAATGCTGTACTAAAATAAGAAACGCTGGTTTGATTTTTCGATTTAATTTAGTTTTTCATGGAAATCCTAGCTAATGAGCAATGCTTAATAAAAAAAACCTGAGTATCTTCATTACATAGTAGTATTTTAAAACATGATCAGTAAGTTTTGAGCTTTCTACGGCCACTGCTATACACTTCAATATCAGAAACTTTGGACTCGCACCATAGAATAAATGTACTTACGTACATGTACAGTCGCCTGCAATAAGATGTATACATTTCACAATATTCAAAAGAGCCACAGCATTCAATTTCATAAAAAATGCATCAAAAATTATCTGAAATGAAGTTATAAATAATGTTTGATTGCTTAAATAATCCTCATCTACATTGTTATGAAATGTAGTACTGTATTATAGTATTGAAAATTACGGATTATATACATCTTATTGCACGCGACTGTACCACCACCCATTAGTACCCATTAGTTAGTTCTTCTGTGTTATATATGATATGATGTGAAGAACAATCTATAGCAGATCTATATAAATATTATTGGGATCAATCTGATACAACTAATGTGAGTAGTAAAAACCAAAACTATTTTAGGTTATAATATAACATATTTATGTACCTCATTGAAAAAAAATAAAGCACTGCTATGCCACATTAGAACTACATAAATCAGATTGTGATTTTCTTTATTGACGGAGCGAGCGATGCGTTTCTGCTTTAGCTGGCCAAATTGACTTTCATCTGTCCGTAAGTACCTATGTTGGTTCTCCTGTACAGGCCGCATTTTTCAACCAATCTTGACGAAACTTGGTTTGCATGTTCTACTATTTTACATATTTTTTGTCGTCGGCGATTTTCCTGCGGCGCTATTAATGAACCGATTTTAATAAAAGAAGAATGGCATACCTCTGTGTGTTTTGGGTACCCTACATAGACGGACCCACGAGAAAGGAAACCATGCAAAACCAGTAGTCCTTAGTAAGACTAAGATATTAATAAAATCGTACCATATTTTTTTAAGTTGGGGTTTAAAAGTTATTACCATTTATATTTTTTCTAGGTTAGGTTAGATAGGCAGATTACGTTACAGCCAATCGGGGTAACATTGACAGATCGTCACTATATTTTTTTAGCTAACTTTTGCTAGCTTAATTATTAGACTAAATGGTTTACATAATCTGTGCTCTCAGGTTGGTTTTAATATTAATATTTTCAAATTATTAACAGTCTTTAGGAATCAAAAATTATATTAAAAAATGGCAATTTTGTTGTGTGTCAAAGTTATAACCATTATTTGGGTAAGTTTGATATAGATGAGATTTTTGAATAAATCATAGCATAAAACCGTTTTAAAGCATCAGGGTAACATTAGTATATATATTTAACAAATGTCAGATGCAGTAGAACCATAGACAAGTCAATAAAACCATAAAATTGTAGTTCTAATTTTATACCTTGATAGCAGCAAAATTTGTGTGATATCTGAAAAGTTTACTACTGAGAAAATTAAGCAGTTACACACAGGAACTTTCAGAAAGTTTTTGACATAAACATTGTTTGACAGCGTCTTTTTTTTTCAGAGAGTTCGTTTACGAAGTTTGTTAAGTACACAAATTGTATAAATTCAATATTATTGGACTAAATGTTGCCACGTAAAAATTAAAATAGTAGTGATAGATGTGACTGTCAAAGTTACCATTGTGAATCAAAGTTACCCCGATTGATTGTAGCTTAAAATACTCGTATCTGACTGGGTTTTTCAAAAGAAATGTATCGTAATAGAGAAACAGATGCTTGGAATTAGGTATCGTTATTGTAGATATGGATGCAACTACCTACTTATATTTTATGTGATAACAATATGATAAAACTTACTTGAGAAATGGCAAATGTACAACACGTACGAATCCAACAACAAAATAAAAACTATTGGTGTCACTTTGTCATGTCACACTCTTTTGGCAGAATATACGTGGTATCAAGAAAGTTGTATAGTAGTCTATGAACTGAATAGCGTTTCGTTATTGCCCACAAGCATCTTCTGCGTATTAAGTTAAGTTTATTGTTTTACATTTAGGTTTTCTCATTATTCCCAACTGCTAATTTAATATGAATTATTTGCATCTACTAATAATAAATAAATTTGGCATAGTTTCATTCTCCGTGCTTTTCATTCTCAGTCCCAGATGACCATTCTCCTTTGGTACATACGCTAGATACTTTAACGAGTAGTTTCAAATATGAGCATAATAAAATTAGTCAAGATGTTGCTTAGATAATAAGGTTGTAAAGTGAAAAAAGTGGACGATTTTGATAGCTCAGACTGCGAAAAATTACCGCTGATAAGACTGTGTTCGCGATGTCTACTGTTCACAGAACTACTAGTAAGTATAACATGATCATATATCGTCATTTGACCACTATTTGAGCCGGATGCCAATTCTACAATTTTCTGCAACTAAAGTTCGACTTCGGTTGTCGTTCGATCCTTACCCAAAAAGTAATTCTACTACATCTATATAGACTAATTGGAACGTAACGCCACCATAATCACTACTTTTTTATTATTAAATACATAGTAGCCAATTTATACGAATATGAGTTAATGTATTCATGATCAGTTAGTTAGTTAGAAGTTTTAATCGATCGCTGGGGTCAATAGAAACGTAACTGCAGCTGGACTGGTATTCATTAGCATAATAAGAAAACGTATAAAGTTACCGTTCAGATGTCAAGAGTTGATGCAATTTACGATCGATAACATGTGTCTGATGATCTATAACTAGAGGTCAGATTTGTCTCAAGATATTATTTAAAAGGTAATGTTATAAGTAATCTACACATAGGCTTTTATCCTAGATAATGTTTCTGCAAAAGTAAAGTGAAAAAAGAAAGTAATTTCTTCCATGTGTATATATATGACGATAAAATATTTATTATATATGTGAATATACAAGGTTATCGAGTTGCTAGAATAAAAAACCTAAACTTCACGGCTTGTAATCGTCCAAATCGATTTCGTTCTTATAACGTTACGTTCCCACTTCTGGGACTCAGAAATTCCTCTCTGGAATTAGTGTAATCCACCAAGCGGACCCAGTGTCGTTCGGTGGATAACCCAGCCTGACGCAGGGTTTAGGTCGCTCAAAAGCTCCGACATTGCCTAACGACTGTTGCTAAGACAAACAACCGGGATCGAAATGCACGTAAGCTCCCAGCTGAAAATGACACTAGCGGTGCTCCCAGTTATCTTGATCTATTATTCCAAAATATTGGTTTACGTTTCTTCTATGGATGTATTTACTACTTCTATCGTAGTACAGCCCTCTATTGATGAGTAGCGACACTAGGGCGCAGGCCTCTAATGTTATTTTATAAAGCTCCACCTAGCGATAAGTTTAAAAAACCCGCAAGCCATTTGACATGAATAATGGTGCTGACTAAAAACCAAACAACACATTCTAAATAGTTTCATAACTAACCAACAGATGTCTCCAAACAAAAACTTGCAATGACAACCAATCGAAAAACATTGTGACTGGAAAACATGTAATGTATCAGACTAAAAAAATGCGGCTGATTGTGCGTAGGTGTGTTTGTTACTTCATCATGCTGAAACCGGATGGTTTTTATATCTTACTAGCGACTGACCGCGACTTCGTTCGCGTAGTAGGCTCGGCCTTCGGCCTCGCCATAGCGTCCCCTCTTTTCTTGGTTTTTCTTTCATGATAACCTCTTGATAATAATTAATACCTACCACAATAAAAGAATTAAGTAGAGAGATTGTTCCATCCGTTCTCAAGTTAAAGCGTGACCAGCATAAATAGGGGTACTTATATATTATAAAAGAAAATATAGATCTGTCGACACCGTCCCTACCAGAAATGTAAATTTGAAATTTTTTCCATTAAATTACTATTAAATATATAATACTATTAAATGACATTACAATATTATCTCTTTTATCTCATATTTTTTTTATTATTTTTATTTCTAATTGTTGCAATGTGTAAATGTGACTTATGTAATCAAAATTCAGATTATACTTATATAAAAAGGCGAATGTAACTCTGTCCGTGTCTGTTTCACCTTGCTGAACTCATGAAAGTTAGTATATACGGTGAGATTGTCTGTGGAAATAAAAAAAATCCGATGAACAAATAAACCATGCCCCACTAAGGTACTTTTGTAACAAGCGATTCGAAAACAATAAAGTTCCAAACTAAAAAATCTTCCTAGATTTTTGTAATCGGAATTCGCTGTGGCACCCATAGCGCACCATCATCGAGGTCAATTTTCACATTGGGGGCAGACAATGCCGCGGAGAGCACGTAGACCATCGCCACAGTGCCTGAACAAACAGAAGAACAACTTATCAATTAATTTTAAATTCGCAATATCGGGGCGTGGGCGGTGCTGTAGTCCTTGCAGCAATGCCAAATTTACTATAGGTATTTTAATGATTAATGAACTAGTGACTCCTTGTCTCAGTTCATGAATCATTTCACCCACCATCATAATTAACTTATATAGGTAGTTATTTATTTATAGTTTTATTATCTTATTTATATATAATTTTATGTATCAATGTTGTGTAAAATGTGTATGATTTGTATGTAAGGTTAATGGTACTGTCATAAATACGATGTTTAAAAGTATCTAAATTAAAAAATAGATTAAAAAAAAAAAATTGACTATAGGTATACCTATCGAATGGACTATAGGTATATTGAAGTGTATATAAGGGTATTGTTAATTAGTGCACAATATCGAAAAGGGTGGTTTAGAGTCGATAACTCACTAGAACACTAGAAAAAAAGCATGCTTTTATTACATGCTTATTCATTGCTCCGCAGCTAATAACCATTGCGTGACTAAACGCACGCCGCTATATCACAGAATAGACAACAGAGACTACGCGAGACATACCAACCCACTTAGAATAGGTACAACGACGTACGAACCTATGCTACCTATGCCTAGCTGATGTCTATGCCGAACAAACGACGGCTGGTCCGGGCGGGTCATCGTCCGCACGTTGTACCTATTCTAAACAGGTAGGTATGTCTTGCGTATTTAGTGCTATCTATTCTGCGATGTAGCGGTACGTTCAGTCACACTATGGTTCTTAGCCGTGAAGCGGCGAATATGGGTTCATAATTATAAAAAAAATTTACATAATTTTTTTCTTTTACTTTCAAGACCACTTTCGATTCCAAACCGCCCCGTTCAATATTGTGCACTAATTAACATATACCTTATAAAAACAAGGCCAGAGTACTGAACAAATTCCATTACAGAGATGTGTGAGACAGGGAGACGTTGACGAACGCATTGGATGATGTTTTCATACTTTTGGACTGGAATGGATCTGGCATCAATATTATTGGTGAGTATATCACTAACCTTTGCCGATTATATAGTCATGATGACGGAGTCACTCGAGGATATCGGCATCAATATTATTGGTGAGTACATCACTAACCTTTGCCGATTATATAGTCATGATGACGGAGTCACTCGAGGATATCGGCATCAATATTATTGGTGAGTACATCACTAACCTTTGCCGATTATATAGTCATGATGACGGAGTCACTCGAGGATATCGGCATCAATATTATTGGTGAGTACATCACTAACCTTTGCCGATTATATAGTCATGATGACGGAGTCACTCGAGGATATCGGCATCAATATTATTGGTGAGTACATCACTAACCTTTGCCGATTATATAGTCATGATGACGGAGTCACTCGAGGATATCGGCATCAATATTATTGGTGAGTACATCACTAACCTTTGCCGATTATATAGTCATGATGACGGAGTCACTCGAGGATATCGGCATCAATATTATTGGTGAGTACATCACTAACCTTTGCCGATTATATAGTCATGATGACGGAGTCACTCGAGGATATCGGCACCATGCTCAATAACCTCACTAGAGTTTTCCAACAGGTTGATTTTAAGGAGAACATGGATAATACGAAAATCATGTCCAATGTCCACCGTACCGTATATCGTACCGTTCCGTATACCGGTAACTGTTGGAAACCATTCGCTCGAAGTTGTAGCCGAGTACGTCTAACTGGGACAGGCTGTCCAATTAGATATGTCAAACTTCGACAAGGAGGTCGCACGAAGAATTCAGTTCGGTTAGGCAGCGTTCGGGATGTTTCGATCCATTGTTTTGTCACATAATACCTCAGAGCCTGAAAACCAAGGTCTTCAACCAGTGTATGTTGCCAGTGATGCTGATGTCTTATGTCACTTAGACGTGGTCCCTTACTGTTGGCCTCATTAACAAACTTAAGGTTGCACGACGAGCAATGGAGAGGGTTATGCTTGGGGTTTCCCTGCGTGATAAGATCCGGAATGATGAGATCCGTAGGAGAACTAAGGTATCCGACGTAGCTCTCAAAATTAGCTAGTAGTAAGTATCACTGGGCAGGTCAAATAGCTCGCAAAACCGATAACCGATGGGGAAGAAAGGTTCTTGGTGTGGCGACCACACACCAGAAGACTTAGTGTAGACCGGCTCCCGCTAAGTGGACCTACGACCTCGTCAAAACTACGTGGAATTGCTGGATACAGGAACACAGCGCGAGACACATACGTGACTCCGCCCCTTTGCCTTCCACATCGAAACGTCACCTTATTTGGTAAAGTTTAGGCGCTCTTCCAGACACGAAGGGGGCGAAACGCGCGCGGGAACGAGTCATGCAGATTTCGTCATTCCGTCTCTAGAGTACATCTATATTATAGTTTCTATACAGAGGAAAATTACTCTTGATTTATTAGCAATTAGCGCCACCTAGTGTCGAAACAGTACACCGCTAATAGTTTGGCTTATGACCATACTAGTATGGTCCATAGACTAAAATATATGGTATGGTCGTCTATATTGTCGTCGTCGGTATGGTAGGTTTCTTCGAGGAGCTAGTAATATTAAAGTCGCCTAGATGGCGACACTCGTCGTAAAATGGCTAGAATAATTTATATATTTATCGAACCGGACTTAAAGGTTACACAAGTAGCCGTTTCGAGTGGCAATATATGGGGGAGGTCTATGTTCGATAGTGGACGTCTTTCGGCTGATAATGATGATGATGATGTTATATTTGTTCAAGTTGTATAATAATAGTTTTTCAAGAACAAGACGAATTTTTAACATTTTCATTTAATTTAACCAGCAAAAAGCTTTTAGGCTGAACTTTGAATCTGAATCCTGAAGTCTTCAATTTCTGTGAGATTTTAAACTAGTTTGCACAGTTTCCCAAACATAGACTCCGGTACCGGTCCGATCCGGTCCGTTTGTACAATCTAAGATGATCTCTTTCGTCAAAGCAGGATCCTCCAAAGTTGTGCACAAATAAAATCGACATTACAAATAAATATGTGACAGCAACTACAACCAGTATTTTGATCACCCCTGGTCTACTTCATTTTCTACCAAACAGCCAAACTGCACGTGTTTCTCCACTGTGCCACAACTCGACCAGTTTACATTACGTAACGAAGTATACCGTGTTCCGTGATTACACCGGTTTGCAAACATTATTTTTCATGTAAATTGAATGGTTTTAACTAGTCGCTAGTGGTGCATCAAAAAGTGATTATGCCGGATAGTCCGGACCAAAATAAGTGCAAAACTAGTTCGTCACTATTAAATTCCGCACACAGAGGCAAAATATAAGATGTTATACACATTGTCACTTATGCAATAATTAATGTTAGAAACGGGATATTTACCATGTATTGTATTTATTGTGAGCTCTCGATATTTCAGGACAGTTGCATGCGCTATGGTAAATACTAAATATCCTGTTTCTAACGTTAATTATTGAGTTATACACATACTCTTAACATTTAGTTATAGAAATATTAAGAAACATCGACTTTAGTACTGTTTTGATACTATTATTATTGATTGATGATAGTACAAGACGACACGAGACTATAGCTTTAAATTTTAATGATTCGGAGCACTGCTAAGCCGTTGAAAAATTATAATTGCTTTTATCATGTAATTATTATAAAAACTACTTTTGCATAAAACAGGGAACGAATATATTTATTTTAAATGGGTATAGCTTCAGCAGCTGCATTTAGAAGAGACACGTGGTACCTGTTTTTTTATAGATGGTGAAAATAAGAGTTGGATAAATATTACGTAAAAATTTATGCATGCTGATAATACATGAAATATGTAATATATTTTCATATACATACTTAAAAAACCTTATTATATGCAAATACTACAAAATAAAATAGATTTATTCAATTATTATAAAGTTTAGTTATTTTAAGTTAATATCTGGCTATATAACCAGTTATCTGTATTTATCCGGCCAATTTGAGGTGTAAGGCCGGAACAACTGTCCCATTTCTAGTAGATTTACAGGTTACCAAATAGTTGTTTAGTTTTAGTGTTAATGCGGGGTGGGGGTTTTCATCTTTTCTTTATATTACTAGTACTAGTTGTGGGCCTGCGGTTTCAATTATTATTATCATTGACGAAATTAGCTTAGGACCCAATGCAAATCTTAGGGTTAGGTATACAGGAAGTCCCGGAACTCAACGATAACCTGGTACCGGGTGAGATGCCAAAATATACCAGCTGGGCTATTATGTATCTCATTTGCTAACAAATATTAATTGAAATCGAAAAAAATGGCGGCTCTATGACACTTTTGTCAGCTCCAGTCATCAACTTAATAACATTTTTGCTTACTGGACTTGTCAAAACTGACATAGAGCAGCCATATTTTTCTATTTCAATCAACATGTGTTAGCAACTAAGATACATAATAGCCCTGCAGTTATGGAAAAAAACAATTTTTTTCCAACGGGTTGTCAAAGTTAACTGACAATATTTTTGTAAACCATAACCCGTCAACACTCAATTTATTTTACTTAGTTAACAATGTTTATTACTTTGATTTATGGTTGCATTAATAGCACTGTTATTTGAGATTACATTATTAAAAAAATCTCTGTAAATTGTGATCACAGTCCAAGGGTGTAAAATTTTCAACTTTTTCGAAAAATGTCTAATATAGCTTAGCTACTACCTGGAATTTTTTCATAAAGGTGCAAGTTGGTAGCCGGCTACACGTCGCAGCCGCAGACGACGTGTCGTCGCTTCATGTCGCCGCGACACGTCGTCGCGTCATGACGCTGCAGTCATGATTTTGAACCCGATTGCAGATGGCAACTGCAGATGGCATCAGCTATTTGAAAAGCGATACGAAAGGTTTTGTTTAAAAGCTTTACAGTTGTTTTACTACGTAGATTGGTACTCGTGAGTGGCACTACTGATCTGCGGTCGGGCGACAGTCTGATCTGCTGCTCGACGACGTGAAGCATGCTTTGTGTCGCTAACTACGAATGGTGTTTCATAGAAATATATAGAAACCAGTAGTGTCGCTGCGACACGTCATTTGCCGCAGCTTCATGAAGCCGTCTTCCAACTTACACCTTAACTGGTATACCTTGGCCTCTCGCCCGGTACCAGTTTATCGTTGAGTTTCGGGACACCCGATATACCAAAATTCATTAATGATCATCCATTAAGTTGTGAAAAGGTAACAACCGGATACATTGACAGAAAGTGATTTTGTAATCACTACATCTACTAAATAAAAATAAGTCGGGTTTTCCATCCTGACGCTATAACTCCAGAACGCACGAACCGATTTCCACGGTTTTGCATTCGTTGGAAAGGTCTCGGGCTCCGTGAGGTTTATAGTAAAGAAAATTAAGGAAAAATTTAAAAAGAAAAGCGGGAAAATCTTTGTTCACATACAGCGCCATCTCTGATACATAGCATGTACTACAAACCAATATTTTAAGTAGATGGCGCCAAACGAAATGTAACATAAAACGAAGCCATCTGGTGGCGAAACGGAGTTCGCAGGGTTTGCTAGTAATATTATAAAACAATGTCCTCGGCCGCGTCTGTCTGTCTGTTCGCTATAAACTCAAAAACTACTGCACCAATTTTCTCGCTGTTTTCACCAATGAATAGAGTGGTTCTCGAGGAAGGTTTTAGTGTATAATTTGTCAAATTTTTGTATACTTTGGCTAAAATATAATAATATTTGTTGGAGGTGTCGGATAAAAATAAGCCATTGGGAGCTTTCAACGAAAACTTAAGTGAATGTATGTGAACGACTGGAAGATTAGAAACCTGGTATTATGCTTATTTTGTTCACCTTAATAAGCAAAGAAAAAGAAATAAAACGGTTTTATTAAATATATATTTTAAAAACTCTTTGAAACAAATATTGCATGGCGACTCTAGTCAATTTATTAGTCAATGTTATTAACCAGTCGCCCGATTCAGAACTATTCTGTGACTATCCAATTCGATTCGATAGAAATCCCGTATCGGGTTGTTTATTGTTAAGCTATTGATTCTGATCAGCTGCCAATTCTTATCAAGCTATTGAGCAGATAGACCCAAAGCTTGGTCTCGCTAGTGTTTTAAAGGAGGCGTTAGTGCTTTAAACGTAGACACATTGTAAAAATCTTAATGTAAAGAATAGCCCCGAGTTTCTTGCCGCTTCTTCTCGGTAGACTCTACAGATTTTGGAACGTGGCGGTAATTTCATTATTATTTATTATTATTTTCATCATAATGAATAATTGACGTACATAAGTGCCAGACTACACAAATCCGAAGTCATACAGGCCTATAAGCCTGAGCTCCTTTCTCTTAAAAACACTGGAGAGACTTTGTGACAAATACATAAGAAGTGGACCACTGGCGGATAATCCCCTCCACAAAAATCAGCATGCCTATCAATCAGGCAAATCTACAGAGACTGCACTTCACCATGTGGTTCATAAGATCGAATCCGCAATGGAGAACAAGCAATCCTGCCTTGTCACTTTCATTGATATTGAGGGTGCTTTTGATAAAACAACGTTTTCCAGCATCGAGACCGGGCTGGCAAAGCAGGGCGTGGACAGCAATATGAATATGTGGATTACTAACATGCTCTCAAACAGAGCTGCACGTATAGATACTTCTGATAGGACACGCTGCCTTGTCAAAAAAGGTTGTCCGCAAGGAGGTGTGCTATCACCACTGCTGTGGGTAGTAGTGGCAAATGAACTGATCGAGCTCTTAAACAAAGAAGGGATTGTCACTATAGGATACGCAGATGACTTGGCTATCATGATCTCGGGTCTCTTTGAGTCTACCCTCTGCGAAAAAATGCAGATAGTCTTATATATATTATAAGACTATCTTATATATATAGTAGATAGTAGATAGCTTCGGATAGTCGAGGAATGGTGTGGACGCCACAGTCTATCTGTCAATCCTCAAAAAACCGAAATGGTACTCAAACTCACGCAAAACAAAAATAGGAAATCTCAAACTTCCTATCTTGTTTGGTAAAAAACTTGCTCTAACAAAGGAAGTTAAATACTTATGCGTTTGGCTCGACAGCAAACTTTCATGGGGAAAGCAGCTTGAGCACGTCACTACAAAAGCCATTAACATTTTGATGCAGAGTGCTAGAGCAGTAGGCAAAGACTGGGGTCTCAAACCGAAGCTTTGTCGATGGCTTACGGATGCGTTGTATGGTGGCCACGGACAACCCTGGTGACCACGATGGCTAAACTACAGCAAACTCGGAGACTGGCGTGCTCTCTGATAAGCGGGAGCACAAAAACGACCCCATCAGCTGGCCTGGATGTAATCCTTGGCTTGACACCATTGCATCTACACATTATACATAAAGAAGCAATGGCGTCTGCGCTAAAAATAAAATCCACAGATCAATGGAAAGGCACGCAGTCCATCACAAATCACTGTAGGATTTTAGACATGGCGACGAAAATAATCCTGGAGTCACACAAAGGCACCGACAGGATAGCCACGACGTACCTCGTAAACAAGAGGTACGAGCAGACCACCGAAAGCGGTGCCCTGGAGGGTCTAACACCGTCCTATCACGTCTACACGGACGGCGTGAAAAACAAAACGGGAACAGGTTGTGGTTTCCACTCACCACTTGGAATTTCTGATTCAATAGCCCTGAACAAGACCACAACGGCATTTCAAGCAGAGGCCATGACCCTGCTACTTGCCGCTAGGGCGATATCACGCCTAAATTCACAAAGTGAAAAGGAAGACAAGCTACAGGCTTTCATCACAGATAGTGCAGCAGTCATTCACGCACTGAGAAGACCGGTAACACGGTGAAGAGTCCTAACGGAATGTCTTGCTGCACTCCAAGGACTGTCACAGAAGTACAAAATAATCGTATCATGGACAAAAGGACATGGCCTTTGTTCTGGTAATAGAAGGGCAGATATACTAGCTAAAGAAGGAGCCAAAAACCAAGGTAGCATTGAGGAAATGGAACTCTGAAAACCATCAGCAATGGAATTGCGGAATCTCCTGAGTCGTTACACCGAGAGAAAACACCAAAACTGTTGGGATGACAGAAAGGACTGTAAACATGCGAAATCCATGTTTCCCATCCTAAACAAAAATACTACGAACAAATTACTACGATTACAACGGCAGGACCTTCGCCTAATGGTGGGCATTATCACTGGTCACTGTAATCTAAATTACCAGTCATACAAGATTGGAGTAACGGACAGCCCTCTATGTAGAGGTTGTCTGCAGGAAAACGAGACTGTGGAGCATGTGTTGCTGCACTGTAGTGCTACGGAAGAAATCAGATCAAAAACAGGATTACTGGAGGTCCACTCCAGACCGCATGAGGCATCACTAGCATCATCGACAGTTGTTCATACAACATCTCAAACAACACTGGAGCAGTTGTGCCAGCGACCCAAGGCCATACTCCGCTATGTAAAGGAGTTAGGCTGGCTTGAGTAAATGCTGGCAGGGGGGAATGCACAAAACACCCCAAGCGGGACGTCAGTGCAGGCCTCATCGCCCCCAAAGAAGAATAAGAATAAGAATAAGTATGTACATAAGTGCGTCTTTGTAGTCTAAATTGAATAAATGATTTTGACTTTTGACTTTTAAAAGTCATACAATACAAATTATAGAGACCTAGTTTCCTCTCCTAGATATAGAGAATTTATTTTTTAATAATCCATCATCGATTTTTTACATATATACTATCCCCGACAGTTATATGGCTGTTTGGCCTCTTACGTGCGGTACTTTGCCGTTACATAAGACAAGTGTGGGTTTCGCGAACAAACGCGACTTCCTCTGTCACATACCTTAGTTCAGTTGCTAGATTTAACTGCGAGTTTTCTACAATAATACGGGGAAACCATGTCAGCGATGGGCGTGGAATGGGGACACTTGAAAATAAACACTTAATTAATTCTAAAAATAGTTACTTTTACCTTTGTAAGTGGACTCGGAACGGTTGTACATTTGCCATTGCATAAGTTATATGTGAGCTACGCCTAAAGCATGCGTAGTTCTTGACGTTGTAGTTTCAATAGGTTATTGGTTAGGTTCTTGTTGAGAGTTGGAAACATCGCTTACCCTTGTTTGCATTCTTCTATTTTATGCTGCAAATTTTGTAGTTCTTTCTCAGTATAAATTATATTTATTAATTATAAATTATATTATTCCGAAATAAAGATTTTTATTATTATTATTATAAAGACGCAATAGTTCCCGTACCTCCATCGCTGATGGTTTGCACAGGTTCTTTATGTTTTTTTTTGGTCCAACTTTGGGTAGAGTATCCGCCATGGTGTTATGTGGACATAAATTGTGACCCTTTGCAAAGTAAGTAATAATCTATGCCGCGCGCTCCATCTACGTTGCCCTTTGTAATTTATGTGTCAATTTTTGTAATGCCGCATGGCATGGCAATTTTTTTTTAAATGGTACGTCCACCTCGAACATAACCACTGCGAACCTCCACGCATGTACACTTAGGATGAATGATATCATTTGGTTCTTGAAAATCGTTCAGTATGATGCGCACAAGTTCAGGGAAGTCAATTTAAAACGGCAGAGCTCTAGAGTCCAATGTTATGTGTCACACAGTGCACAAGTGCCGTAAAGCCTTCTCATTGTGCCCGACTGACGTAACATGGCCTCATAGCGGCAACCACTTTCGATTTCTGGATATAGCTCACTTCCTTACTATACCTGCGGAGTACTGGCAGCTGTGTTTACTTTAGTCGCATTTTCTTGTAGTCATGTACGTAACTGGGATTTAATTTTGTGAGTCATGTGGGCATGGCACGAATAACTGAGTATCGTAACGTGTCGTTCACGTGAAACAGTACAAACTGTCAGTTATCTAGGGCAATTGTGACACAGATACCTCATAGTTTGAAGAGTGAAGCGACCGAAGAGTGAAGCGTTGACGCTTACGAGTCTTTAGGTGCCTTTCAGCTAATTCTTACAAGTGGTAGCATACTAGGTGGTAGACCTGAGGCAAATTTGTTTTTCCTTTTCTTATGCTGGGTTGCGAGGTAATTTTAACCGTAGTTTATCTAATCGTTTGTTGTTTGACGTCTTACGGTAAGAAATAATGGCAAATAATACAGGAAACTATTGCGAGTTATGATATGCTTTTAGACGGGCTAGGAATCGCATTAGGTTTAAATTGATATTACTGGAAATAGTCACCGACTAGTTTGGAACTTGTTTGAAGTTCTTCGTCTGGGAGTCTCTGTTGTGCACAGGAGTGTTTCCGGTAAATATCCCGCGAGTTCTAGCCGGTCTTGAAGTATAGTCAGATAATGAAATAGCTAACGAACAGATAAACTACAGTTGAAGTATCTCAGAAACCCAGCATTAGTATTTTTACTGGCCCCATAAACTTATAGATAGGTGTTGCACAGCATTGCTTGGAGGCTGAATATGTTTAATTGCGTCTGGACGATACGAGCTTGCATAAAGTAAATAATTAAGCATAATATGTGGGCCACTTCGGCTATGTTAACAGCTATTGTTTATTTCTCAATTACATGAACACCCTGAAATAGGATACATGCACCTTTTCAATTACCGTCCAATTACACGCACGCTACATTCTGCCTATGGCTCAGCAATCCGTTCCAAAAATAGTAGAGGCGCCTTGTACTAATAATTTATTAACAGTGTTTGATAATTAAATTTATATAGATACTAAGTGTTTCCAATAAAAATAACGATGCCATTCTAAATTGGTATTAATAACAAGTGCAATTTGAAAATTTTAATACCGACTCCATTCTATTAGACATAGGTAGACATAGACATAAACTTTATATATATTTATTACTTTGGTATAAATCAATTATTGGGAGTGTAACCTAAAATCTACTGAACTAAGTTTAATACCATTTACATGGGAACATATACCACACGGGAAGCACCAGCTTTTAAAAAAGAATTTTAGGAATCGGTTCACCCTGTCGAAAGTTATGAGGTAACAAACATAAAAAAAATACAGTCGAATTCATTACCTCCTCCTTTTTGGAAGTCGGTAGAAAAATACATTTTGATGACTATTAAAAAAGTGAACTGGTTACCGTCAGGTAACATAGGCGTGGTTGGAAGAGATTGTATGAAAATAAATCTCAAAGATCTCGAAGATCAGGGCAACTTCATGGCAGACGCTTTTAATTTAACATCAGCGGAACTTGCCTTTCTCATCACATGATACCAAAAATACATTTTACAATCACCATCTTCTAACGTCTATAGCCTTGGCCAGTCATTTCAGATCTTAGTCATATATCCACCTGTTGTCTACTATGCAGGTCTACTCTCATTGGTGACGCAACAGAGCCTCTAGGCGCCAAACACTTACGATATCTGGATGGAATCACAGTTAACTTTCTTTTTATTTACTACTGCCTGACTTCCTTGCAATTTACCACAGAATAAATAACAGCATTGAGTAATTTTTTAATACAGTTGCTCAAAAAATGGCGTATTGAAGGGATGTATAGCGTTCGGGATGTGGGCTAATTATATATTACATACTCGTGCTTTTTTTACCTTTCCGGAACTCGTGCGATCTCTTTCCCAACTGTCAAAATAATGTCTATTAAAACAAAAACCAACCATAAAGTTTTTAATAAAAAAAATCATAGAAGTTTTTATGATTCATGCAAATACGTATATTTCAAAAAAGAAGCTACTAATTTGTTCCAATATCAGGTTTAATGATTTAATCTACTGAAGACTTGGCTGTATGGGCATAGTTCCTTTTGCCTACCAGAATGGGTGAAGAAAAAAATAATCTTTGCTTATATTCTACGGTTGGCGCCATTTTCCAGAAATTTCTTTGCGAGTTTATTTTATTAAATTGCTTCATTTTTTCGCAACTGTATTAAAAATAGTCGTTCAGTACACGTGCGGAACCGTCAATGCAACTTGTTCCGACTGTCAACCCTCGCCTTCGGCTGCGCCTCGGCTCGGACATAGACATTTGTCGGAACTCTTTGCAATGGCAGCCCTTTCCCACTTGTAATGAAATATACTATTACAACTACAATCTATTCTTCTTTGTTATAAAAAGTGCTTGTTATAAAAAGTTGTTATAACAGTGCTAAGCGAGACGTCATCGACGCGGGCGTCCCGAATACTCCTTGAAAAAGACCACTGATTGTGGTAGAAACTATAGTCGGACCTATCCGATAAATATTACGTGAGTAATCCCGTATTTCTAATTAAAAAATCTCGTTAAGTAAGTAAAAAATCGTAAGTTATTTAAGCTGTTGAGTGACAAAAACTCATAGAATTATCAAAATTTTACAAGTCACAAAGTGTTTTACATAGTTTCAGACAGCGACCAATGAGATATTGAGACGTATTAGAGAAGGATATTAAAACAAAATGACGTAGTAAAATTGTCACTGGAAAAATATGTTTTTCCAATAGGTATGTACATCACATCACGCTCCTGCCCGCACAATCCTGGAGTAGAGCATACACAGCATAGCAATACCTACATCCAAATCCAACTCAATCAATCAAGAGTGTATCAAGTCTACCTGATAGAAAGGAAATACGTGTCGAAGAGGTTTTGGTTAAGTGGTAGCATACGTTGCCATTCTGTGATTTGCATCTGGATCATCATGCAGCTGCCAGACGCATTCTTCAACCTAGAATTTCCACTAAATGATTTGAGTTAGATTTTAACATAGTATTTTAATAGATTTCCTCAAGGTAGCACCCGTACCTAATACCTATCTAATGTTTTATCAATTTGTGTTTTTATTGGTGAAGGTCTATAGCTGTAAATTAAATGGAGTAGAGTACCTACAAGATAAGACTACATTCAGAAGATGCTACGTATGGGTTGATGATCTGGTTATTAAAAAAAATGTATTTACTTTTATTATATGATTTTTAAAAGCAATAACGCCAATTTTAACAATTTTAAGAAGAAAAGTTCACATCTTTGGATGGGGTTCGAACCGCATACGACGGTTAAAACTATATAGTACTAGCAAACCCTGCGAACTCCGTTTCGCCACCAGATGGCTTCGTTTTATGTAACATTTTGTTTGGCGCCATCTACTTAAAATATTGGTTTGTAGTACAATCTATGTATCAGAGATGGCGCTGTATGTGCAAAAAGATTTTCCCGCTTTTCTTTTTAAATTTTTCCTGAATTTTCTTTACTATAAACCTCACGGAGCCCGAGACCTTTCCAACGAATGCAAAACCGTGGAAATCGGTTCGTGCATTCTGGAGTTATAGCGTCAGGAAGGAAAACCCGACTTATTTTTATATAGTAGAAGAGAAGATAGAGAGTTAAAATCCGCTGCTCGGACGGTGAGCCATGGTGGCCTAGTGCCCATGGCGTCTGACACGGATTGTCGGAAGACGCGGATTCGAATATATAAATAATTTTTCTCTCTAAAATTGTTATGTTTAATAGTTGTATTAGTTTAGCCATAGGGTGCAACAGATGGTTAAACATGGTTTTGGTATAGGTTCTGTTTGTAGGAATCCCCAATCCACCAACGACGTGTTGATAGCCTTGGCTAATCCTCTTGTAGTCATAAATTTACTTGTCATCTCCTCTACATGCTTGCGTAACTTGACCTTTGAACGTCAAACACTTTCGTTGTCTACATGGAAACAAAGTAACTGGCAATTTAATGGAGCGAGTCGTTTAATAATAAGGAATACAAAGGAGTATTTACATATCTGAAGTACTATTAGTGGAGTACTTATACAATACACCATACAAAATAATTATTTTTTATTTTGTGTGCTTGCATGTACATAGGCAAGTCCTCTTGCCCAATATGCTACTCGTATTTTGTAATTTTTTGTCGTTCTACTAAAATGTCGATTTTAAATTTCAGACCTTTTACTAGTAGGTCGTTTTGCTTTTGTGACGATCGACCTACACAGACATTTTACTAAATTGTATTTCTGATACGAGGGTTCGTAACTCGCAAGGCAACTAACAATCAAGAGTAGAGAACAACACAGATTACAATGCCTGTTGAATCAAAGAGAGATAATTACCCAATAGAGAATCCCAAAATACTTACATAATATTAGTTCAAATTGAATATCAATAAATTTTATTATTAGAGTGGGGGAAGCACTAAGCTATTGCCTTGTATTGTATATAGGGATGTAAGGAGACAGAGTCATACAAAGAACAAAAACAAAGGATAGAACAAAAGACATAAACGGGTTCAAGTTTTTTTAAATGTTCGTGTTTAATTTCTAAATTGAAGTGCGAAGTTTTCTCATATTTCGAGAAGAAAATAACTAACTTGTTACCTTGCCGAGAAATAAGGCATATTTTTCAATACTTTTTTGATTTTTTCATGCGTACTTACTCCGCGGAGATCCATAACCAAACTGACGAACTCGCATTCAGTTCAATGGCTAGCAGTCGAATTTCGACTGGTAGTTTTTGTATGAGAGGAAGTTGTACCATGGTCTACAGGATATATACTCTTTGGAGACTAACTTAACACTAAGGTGATTAAGTAAATCTATCGAAATGTTTTAGGTGGCTTTAGTCAACTTGTTAGTTGTCAAAACATGTATTAATTGGGGATCAAATGCAATGTAGTCCTGTTGTAACTCTTAAGAGAAGTGAGAGCCTTTCCTTACTCCACAGGTCCAATCAGAGCCGGTAGAAACCCAAGCAACGAACAGGAAGCGGCATCTCTCAGAGTACACATAACATCGACTGTGAGAGAGAGAGAGGCCAACTACCTGGTTATAAAAAAAATATGGTTATCAGGTTTTTCAAAAAGAAATTCTCTGAAGCATTTCAAAACTACTACTTATGTTATGACCTAAAACTTATACTGAGGAAATGTCTGTATTTACACAGCTCTGCATACCCCATCGGGGATTTAAAGCTGTGGCTTAAATTTGTTGCGAGCGATAGCATGACGCACGACACTTAACTATTCATAATATGCAAAAAATTTGTTTCCATTCTTTGAGAGAGAAAAAATTCACGATTTTGGTGACCCTTGCTACGTACGGGATCGATTGTTATTCACCGTCAATGATGATATCATCAAGATAGACGAAACACTTTTCAGTTAATTGAGTGAACCTCAAAAACTGCTTGACCGAATTTGAAAATATTAAATGGGACCACCTCGGAGGAAGTATACTCTACCACACAAAAAATATTTTTGAGAACCGGTCCACATATGGGGGAGAAATTGGTTAACATACACAAAAAAAATACAATCGAACATAATAAACCCCTCCTTTTTTAGACGGTTAAAAATAATTATTTTTTTCTAATTATATCAAATGTACAGACCAACCTTGGTTACAGTAATATTATAGTATACATTACTAAATAAACACCATGAACAAATCTTTAATAACTCGCTGCGGCTAATCAGTTTATCTTACCTCATTACCTACTTAAGTGGTTGCGTCATCGTTCAACTTTTTCAACTATCTGTACGTGTCATCACAAGTGAATATTTACTTTACGGATAATGACTTTGACTTGTATTATATTATTGCGCCGAAATCTTGGTCTTCCGGCAGCATCAACATAAGCATAATACAGAAATGTTTAGAAATGTACAGAAATGTTTAGAAATGTACAGAAATGCTTAGAAATGTACAGAAATGTTTAGAAATGTACTGAAATGTTTAGAAATGTACAGAAATGATTAGAAATGTGTAGAAATGTTTATTTGTGACAAAATATGGCTGAACAAAAGAATAAATTCAGGCAGTAAGTAATTAAATCTAACAGCACAACTATAATTTTGTCACAAAATCGATCCCAACTCAGCATAATTCTGATTGTAAACAATCAGCGCTGGTATTCTGTTGGGACCGGTAGGTAATCAGCCCATTGCTTTTCCACTGCTGGGGTTTGGGCCTTCTTCTTAGCGATGTGTGACCCTTAATCCACCTCGCTGGGTCAGTGCAGCTGCTGGATAGGATATAGTGACCAGCTCTATCGTCGAAGTTCTCAGTCCGCCTGAAGGTCTCCGACAGAACCCGCATTTCTTAGACACTTGGGGTCGACGCCTTGGCGTACTCTCAGAAGCACGTAGCGCTCTATGAAATATGTGTCCTCTATATGTTCTATAGAAACTCTCAAGTTTTAAATAAAGCACTACCAAACACACTTCCATATCACACAAAGGTTAGCTGGAAGAAAATGCTATTAGCATTAAGTTCACCTATGTACTTTTAGTTTTGTGCAATAAATAATTTTCTATCTATATGTCGCATTTCTCAACCGATTCTCGTGAAATTTTGTGAGTAGGTTCGATAATCAAATAGATGTTTTTCTAAACAGTGGTTAGAAAATTTTCAAAATAAAATTTATTTCATAAGGTTTTAGTATCCTAAAACGAATATAGATGGCGTTGGCAATTTAAAGTGCGCGATGATAAAGTATAAGCTATTCAAAGACATACTCGCTTACAGAGTCACTAGTGAATAGTCAGAGAAATAATTATATATTATTATCTTTTATTGTATACCTATTCCTCTGCGAATGGGTTGTCTGGAAGAGATCGCTCTGAGCGATAAGAGCGCCCATTGTTGCACCTAGTTTCAATCATTGTTTTTATTTTATTTTCTAATATTAAGTCATAAATGTCTCAATAAAGAGTTATCTATCTATCTATCTATCTATCTATCTATCTATCTATCTATCTATCTATCTATCTATCTATCTATCTATATGTGTGTAGGTTGTGTATGACAAAGGTAAGGTACCTATATTTTTTGGTATCTAGTGTAGAAAGTATGTTGTGTGTGGTAACTAAGCCTGCCTGCCCGTGGCAGCTGTTGCAGTGCAACGCAGAGCTTTAAGGTGTATCCACCTCGCTCGTGCTTCGCAATCGCTCTGTCAATTAACGCAGACTACTTACTACCTACAAATGTGATCACAATCAACGCAGAACCTAAAAACCTAATTTTACAAACTTAAAATTTTTGTCTTTTATGTTGTCACCATCGGCACAGAGATTTTTGGAAGTTTCACGCCTAAGGGGGTGAATTCAATATATTTCTGTAGCTTCATACCCGTAGACCACACGAGCGAAACCGCTGGCGGCGGTACGTAAATATGAAACATACCACATTCACATACTCGTACCATCAAACACATTATGTAATAAATAAGTAATAAACTCTGTTTCATTACGATAAATAAACATGTTATTATGGTACTATTAAATTTACTGCTTACTTCCTTTTGGTGAAAGACTTTTATGACAGAATTAATCTTTCTCTATTTGCCAATGAAGCAACAGTTTAGGAAAATGTCAAGGAGGTGTTGATATTTGGCCCGACTCGTATAAAAAGTCAATCAACACATAAAATCTACTATAGTATTTAACGACTTTCGAAAAAAGATAAGTACCTAATAAGAATTTACTCTAACCAAATACACTTTTGCAACAACAAGAATTACCTGTTAAATTTCTGGTTGAAGTTATATTATGTATTAATAAAAAATAAATCGCCAATAAACCTACATTCCGCCAGTTATATAAGTTCCTACCATAGCGAGCGAACCTATTGCTATCGTATCCCTCATTCAGCTACATTTCAAGCGCCGGAGAAGAAGACATAAGCATATTCATTCTGATTTTATAATTGCATTTATTATTCTTATTTACCCAACTGCGGCAAAGCCCGCAAGGAGGGTAATGTGTTTGTTGTATTTGTATGTATGTCCGTTCCTATGTCTGCTCGTGACTAACTAAACGGTTTAACCGATTTTGATAAATGATACATCATTAAATTCGCGAGTGTCACTGGGTAGTATAAAAAAGGCTCATGATGGCGGATTTTATGCAGGCTAGTTATTTTTTTAATCTAGTTATCAACATTTTTGTTTGTCTTCTTGTTGACAATCGTGTTATAAATATTTATAAACATTATTATTTGGTAGGTAGTTAGTGATATAGCCTTCAATGGGTTTGCCACTACTCATTTATTGCTAACTATTACTTATTATAACTGCTATAAAGCTTTACTTATTGTTATTGTAACGTTACTTATTATAACTTTACTACTAACTATTACTTTAGTGTTTTTAGTTGTCTTGTTTTATTGAATATGTATAATGATAAATGTATATTTATTTACACACACACAAACATATAGGGTGTTTGGTAGAGGGACTGACAAACCAAAAGAGCGTGTTCGGGGGACCACTTGGAGAATACAAGTTGGCCAAAAAAAATCCCCGACACCCCAATTTTTTTTTAACTTATTTTTGCGAATTTTCTCGTTTTCTCCAATATTGTACCTATTTACCACCATAACATTTGTAAAAGTGGGCCCCCGAACACGCTCATTTGGTTTGTCGGTCCCTCTACCAAACACCCTGTATACCTATTATTTAAAGGCTATTATTTGATATATTTTTAATTTTTAATTCATGTCTGTTCTGTTTAACTATTATATGTATATTAAATTGCACGTCCGTGAGTACTCAAGGTTCTGGCTGAAAATCAGCGCTGTAGGTCCGCCTGCAGCATCATGCTGAGCCATAACCCTTTTGGACGGGACTTCACACGACAGCGATCCATCTTTTTTTTGTATGTTATTTTTAAGGTTGTGTACTTTGAATGTAACTTGATTTGTTCTTGATAGTCATTTTTTATGTTGTTGTGTTCAGTAGCTGTTCAAATAAATGGCTTTTCTTTCTTTCTTTCTTTCGTTATAATTCGATTTTTAAAGTAGGTATATAAAATAACTTCGTTGGTAGAGAGATTTTACAACAGAATTGACACCAAATTATTATGTTGCTATAAGTTAATTTTACTAGATAATGATTAGTGCCAATGAATACTTTAACATGATGTTTCTATACTTACGCACATTTTAAAAATACCTCACTTGACATGCAGAGGTTTGCAGCCCTATTCAATCTAATCGATACGATGATTTCGTAATCGACTATCGCGGATTTAGGACGTACGCATCATCGACGCATTTTGTAATACGATCGTGCGACACGTAGGTGTGTGAATTTTCGTCATCAATGTCACTAGCAATTTGGATCGACCTCATAATGTCTTGGTGGTCTACGAGACTTTGAACACGCGCGCCCGCGCCGTTGACTTCTTTTGTCATAGTTACATAGAGTGTGTAAACATGTTTACACACTCATGCCTCTAGAATCCCCTATCTCGTTGGAGGCATGCATACACATAAATGGTATACATACAGGTACGCGACAAATGTGACAAAGGAAAGATTGTGATTCACGCTACCTGAGGTTAAGATAACGCGCCTGGAATCAAAAACGCGAGACTAACTTCAAATCAAACTAAAAATATAACAATATAACAATAATATAGAATATATTTATAAATATCAATTATATTATGAACTTGGTCATAAAAAAATGTAAAAACACTATTGAGGTGTTTCCGAAGAGATACGACTTGGGAGCTATCAAGAAAAGAGCCTATTCCTTCCTCAAAGGTCGACAACACATCCTCGAGACCTCTGGTATTGCGGATGTCCGTGGGCGAAGGTATCACTTACCATCAGGTAAGCCGCTTGACCGCTTGCCAACCTATACCATAAAAAAAACTGTCGTTGGCGTTTTAATACAAATTGGAATGCAAGTAGTAGTAGTATTATTAATTCATTATTTAATTAGTGATAAGTACCATAAATTCAATTATCTCGATCAGAAAATTGCGATTAAAATCACACCATTTATTATATTTGTATTTTTCCTGTTAAGCATAATAAAAAACTATTTTTTTGTCAAGTTTGTTCAGATTTCCAGCCAAGTTGAGAGACACATTCCTGGCACCAGACTTTTGGCCTGAAGGGATTGTTCTCCGTCGGTACAGGGAGCCGAGACTGAACATGAATGCCCAACTGCACGATATAGCCTAGTATTTAATATTATTATTATTATATATTTTAGGTTGTAAGGTATATATTTCTGTAAATAATTTCACTTTAAATATTTGTTTTAGTGATAAGTTACTCATCACACAAACAATTTCCCCGGACGGGTATCGAACCCCGGGACGTCTCGTTTCGAAGGCAGCGTCACTACCTACTAATTACACCAAGGTGTTCGTATAAAAGGTGGAATTAATAAGGTAAAAATAATTTAATAAGCAGTACATTTCTATTTAGTTACACATAGGTACACGTACATTCTATTAGTTATGTAGGAAAATTTACTGCTTATTAAATTATTTTTACCATATTAATTCCAATTAAGTATAGACTTAATTGTAAAAATAAATAAAATATATTATTATGAAGGAGAAATAAGAGTAACTAGGTTCATAAGTATTTAGATTTGTAAATTAGTAAATATCCTTAAACGTCAGAACGGCCGTGATAGTATGAACAGCAACCCCGTCGACCCACAACTCCACTTAAGGCCTACAACAGTCTCGTAACACAGTTCTGTATTCTGATTCTGTAATCCCTTGTGGTGCCGCGTGGGGAGAATTGGCTTCGGCGGCGGTGCTGCAAGCGCAGTGCAATACGCAAACTCGCCGCGCGCGCGCTACTCTCAATACTCGCCGATAACATCACAAATAAACGTTTGTTCCTTTTTCGAATAATTAAAAAGAAAACTGACACATACAATTTGCGCGCCAAAAGAATTTCATTCTGTCAATTTTCTTTTTTTTTGGCATGTGTGGCCAGCTATACCTCATAACTGCCAGCGCGGACATAACTCCTAATAACTCCTTACTTAAAACTCTACGTAACTGAAACTAGATAATCCTGTTTACATTACGTCATGATATGCTCGGTGCACCCTTGGATTACGTGTTTCGCGTAATATGTTGTGTCACTAATCGTAATAGTTCACTGTATATAACAAGATGTGCATAATTTCTGTACTTGGCCTGTGTATTCTGTAATTTATTCGAACTACGAATAAGATCTCGTAACTTAATGTATTGCCAGTGTTGTGAATCACGATGTTTCTATAGATCTTGGACAAAGGTTTGGCTATCGCAACTAAGTTGTCGTAAACAGTAGTTTGATATTAAACTTAAAACACTACCAGAAAGTAACTGCTATCTAAATCGTTATGCGTTACAACGCGATATTAACTGATGTCGTTTAAAAATACCTAAATGAGACTTTAATGCTTTCCCGTAAGTCAATGACTAGTGAAGACCTCTAGTGACTTGTCACAACATAATAATAGTTAACCTATTACGTCAGCTGCAATCATCTTTCTCGGCTTAAACTGTGCTTAATCATTGATCACAATTAGTTAAGTGTTAGGTAACTCTCAGTAACGTTTAGTCAGTGTTTTATAACTGACGTTTGTTTCGCTACCGATAGCGTTTTCGATCGATTTATCTCGTCCCTATTTCTTCTTTATTTGATATTTTATCAGTGTAATTTGAAAGTCATAAGCATAGTGGCGGTATAATACATAATAGGTTAAAACTTGGCATTAGTGCTTGTTTTGTAATACCTCAAGTGAGTTGATGTTCTTATAGCTAGTATAGATTCAAATGTTCCAATATTGCCATCTCATTTACTTTGATATTTCTACTAGTTGTTTTTTTATAATTTGGTACATCTTCAAATGTAACTTCCTGAATTCTAGACCGCAATACTTTAACTGTAATTGTTTTATTTTTATAAGTTGCAACACTGTAATAAATGATTTTATCGCCGAATTCGAATTGAAGATTGTTATAATCGATGACAGTCGTTAACAAGTCATAATAATACCGTTATGATAATCATTAGTATCGTTTTATATCACAGGGAAAAAAACCTTATTCATGGTGTTCCTTCGTAAAATATTTAAACAAATGTTAATTCGCATTTTCCACATTTAAAAGCAGAGGTTTCACCAGAACTAGATCTCCGATAAACATAATTAGTTATATAAGACTAAGCCATCTTTTGCTGGCATCGTTAATTACAACATACACAAGGTCACAGTGCATCGACAGTGAATCGTGGGAGTTCAACACAATACTCATAACAAATAATGAATTACTTTCCAAAGAGCTATCAATGCAATAGTAATAAATTAAAGCATAAAGAAACTCCACACTTCTTATATTTTCTTATATTGGCCGTTTGCGTTTTGTGCCAGTTTTATAATAATAAATCGATTTCAATAACGACCTCTTTAAACTATATGCAGTAACGTGTTTTTTTAAATATAGTTTTAGACCAAGGAGGTTAACAAACTTTTATTTTGGATGTGTGTTAGTGGATCAGAATATTTCCTCGTGAATTAAGTGATTAGTCGACATTAGAGTGACAAAACTTTAGTTAAAGTGTTTTGCAACTTCGGCAGGGACTTGGTCATTTTATTCTGGAGAATTGTGAAGGAAATCATCAGCAATGATTGTAAGTACTTACTAATATTTTGGGAAGGCTTTTTATCTGTGCTGCGGTGCTGTCTAAATAGGATAATTAAACTGATATTTTTGTATATTATCTAATCTAGATTTATATTAGACATAAGTATAGGTATACATATACTCGTGTACTTTAGAATTCTAAAAGTGAAAGCAAAACAAAAATAGTACATAATAATATGATTAATGTTTATGACTATGGTTCTGGTTATAATTTAGTACTATCCACATAGATAGATAGTCTAAAAACTCATAGCTTCAATTTGGGTATAAACTTATAGCAATAAATAAAAAAATTACAAACCAGTTTAGCAAATAATAAATCCCTCATGATTAAGTGAATATAACGGTTAAAATAAATCTATGTAATTATTGGATCAACGAACCCATGGCGGGTTACACCATCAATTAATATCTATTATGGCAACACCTGGTGGCATAATATCGCCGAATGTGTGCCAAGGCCACCGGCATAATGGCATTCAAATTAAAATGCAACGTGCTGAATGCGCGGGAGTTATGTAACGACAAACCGCAATGACAGCTGTCAAATAAATAAATCTAACAGGTTGACAGGACGATGAGTTAACGTGCTGGATGATTGACATGGCTAATATTTTGATGCTGTGCAGGTGTAGTTATCTTGTTTACGTTTGATCTATAGTTAGTATAAAATAAATAACACAAACTTATTAGAGTTATGTGTTAGTAGATGGTTAATATGGCAGCCCAGGTGTCAGGGCTACAGCAGCGCTACAGGGGCATTATTCGCTATGACCAAGCAAGTAACGCGATTCGTTACTATATCTTCAAGGAATGATCGTAAACTTGATTAACTATTGATCTCACGATTATTCTTCTAAGATATCATGACGCGCCGCGTTAATTGTTTGGAAGGTCATAGCGAATAATGCTCCAAGTTTCGTTCGTAAATCTTTTGTTGTTGACGTGAAAACATCAACGACGGAGATTTTAATAAAAAATATGTATAATGATATATAAAAGTATATAACTTTTTGAAGCTTGAAAAAAAGAAATCAAAGAGTTTGATTTTATATTATTATATTTTTAAAACGCGATTAACGCGTAACTTAGCAATTATTAGTATAGACAAATTGTTTCGGTAATAGCTATTCAGAATAGTTCTGAGGTTTTCCGAATAAAGCCGAAGTTCTCGTCGTTGTTTCCTGTCTCGAATACAATTTTTAAAGCCGTTAATGATATTGACAACGCGTAAGTTTATTGTTCATCCCTTTTTAAACACGTTTTTGTACACATGCCGAATTAGAGATTCGGAACGCTAATCTATACTAATATTATAAAGAGGAAAGATTTGTATGTATATTTGTAACGAAGTGGCTCAAAAATTACTGGACCGATTTCAAAAATTCCTTAACCATTGGAAAGCTGCATTCACCCTGAGTAACATAGGCTATATAAGATTCATCATCATCATCTATCACCGCGCGGGTAATACCGCGGAGAGCAGCTAGTTGTGGAATAAGTACATAATAAACTGTTCATCTTTTTTGATTAAGTATTTGACATACTTTAAGATCGATAAATCGCGAAAATAAGAAGCCTTATGAAGCTTTCTATTTAAGCATTTCTGTTTACATAAATATCTACAACACAGCCAGTATACCGACATTGCATTTGCCACAGTCGATTATGCAAAAACGATACCTTGTCTACAATGTTGCGTCAGCGCACGAGTTGCGTTTTTTCGTATAATCCAGTAATAAAACGTTGTATGGAAACGATATGAGATAATAATGTGCAATCATTACTAATTAAGAACTACATAATGTATGTATTTAAGCCTTAAGTTAATGTGAAGTTCCGTTAATATGGGGGTTACTAAGGCGTAATGGTTGAACTCGTTTTGGTATAGATTAGATCTGGGTCTATACGATTTATTCTCTACTAAATGCGAAAGTCACTGACATAGTCCAGAAGATTAGCCAGTTAAAGTGGCATTGGGCGGGGCACATAGAATGCAAGGCACAGAACAGATGCCCGATGGGGTCGGAAGGTTCTAGAGTGGAGACCAAGGACCAGCAAGCGCAGCGTAACCGATAAGATGGACTGACGACCTGACAAAGGTAGCAGAACGACGTTGGATGCAGGCTGCTTCCAACCGGTTATTTTGGAAATTTGTGGGGGTGGCTATGTTCAGCAGTGGACGTCCTACGGCTGAGATGATGAGATGATGATGAAATACGAGGATGGGCAAATCCGAAACTTTGATGGGTGTAGAAACAAAGATAATAGGTAATTAAGATTTTTTAAAACTAACTTCTTAGAGCTATTAACAGGATTGTAGCGAGATTTCTCAGAAGTAGGTATGTAGTTTCTTCTAGACTTCTTAAATAAATGCCTTGAATGGGAATGAGATCAAAATGTGTAAAGATTTGCATATTTGATACAGCAGCACGTTTTCGCTAACTGGTAAAAAAATCGTTTTAAAAAGAAATAAATGTTTCTACTTCTTCTCTTTTGTAAGGCAACACACTGGAGCTAAAAATTGTAGTACCTAAGTAAAAACATCTATATAAAAAAAATGGCCCCGAGTTTCTTGCCGCTTCTTCTCGGTAGGCTCTATATATTTTGGAACGCGGCGGTAGTATTTAAAGTACATTATAATGAAAAATTGACGTTCATAAGTGCGTCTTTGATGCCTAAATTGAATAAATGATTTTGATTTTGACTTTGACTTTGACTTCCTACATTTAATATGAACTTGAATTTAGTTCTTTAAAAAGATTGCTCAAGTAAGTATTTTATAAGCAGTTATTTTAACCGACCCGTTTTCTTTGAGGCCCGTCGGGCTATTATGTATCTCAGTTGCTAACAAATGTTGATTGAAATCGGAAAAAATGGCGGCACTATGTCAGTTTTGTCAGCTCCAGTCATCAACTTACTAACATTATTGCTTTCGGCAGTTGTCAAAACTGACATAGAGCGGCCATTTTTCAAGATTTCAATCAAAATGTGTTAGCAACTGAGATAAATAATATCTCTGTCGGTGTGTAATCGGTCAATTCACCTTGCTGGTTGGCGCAGTTGATAACACCCCTGCCTTCTGAGCCGATGGTCCCGAGTTCGATCCCCGAACAGGTCAAACATTTTGTGTTTTGTTTATCCTGTGTATGGGTGTATAAACATAAGTACCTATCTATGTAGGTATATCAGTCATCAGGTTACCATAGTACAGGCTCTGCCTAGTTTTCAGGACCTGAGGACCTTGTGTAAATGTTGTAAAAAAATCTCTAACAGAAATCTTTTTTTTATAATGAACTAGCTGACCCGCCAGCGGCTTCGCTCGCGTGTCCTCGCGGGATACGGTAATTACAGATTTTTAATTATCCCACGGGAACTTTTTAATTTACCTGGATCAATACTATCCTATATGTTGATCAGGGATATAAGCTACCACCATACGAAATTTCATTTAAATCGGTCCAGTCATTTCGGAGATTAGCCCGTACAAACAGACAGACAAACATACAGAGAAACAAACAATTTGAACTTATTTTTACTCCTTACATCCCCTGACTCGGTTTTTTGCATATTTTTCATTGTACAGAAATTTGACCTCTACAGTTTATAATATGTAGTAGTTTTTACATCCCTCGTTTTACCCCCTTAAGTCAACCCTGCAAAAATATATAAAGCATCACTATTTTAAATTACCCCCAGTTATCAATTTTCATCAATGTAGCTTCAAAAATAAATAACTTTTGAAAAAAAAGACATCTCCCGTTTCACCCCCTTAAGTCATTCCTGTCAATAAATATTGAAATCATCACATTAAACTGTCCAAATGCTAATTTTCACAACTGTTTAGGCTGTGCGTTGTCTGTCAGTCAGTCAGGACATCTTTTATATACTCGTATATAGATTACAAACTATCAACCCCAAAAAAATCCCTTAAGGGTTGAATTTCATAATATCCCGTCTTAGTGAGCACCTGCGTTCTAAAAAGATCCCCCATGCAAAATTTTAAACTTTTAGCACTCGCTGTAACAAAGTTTCATATAAACTATCACCCCCAAAAGAAACCCTTAGGGGTTGAATTTCATAAAATCCCGTCTTAGTGAGCACCTACGTCCTAAAAAGATCCCACATGCAAAATTTGAAACTTGCACTTGTGGTTTCTGATAGATTTCGTGATGAGTGAGGGAGTGACGTTTCGCTTTTATATATATATATTTATATATTTATATATTATGATATATAGAAGAATATAGATAGATATGCTAGTGTTAGGTCACTAACTCAGTTGATGATCAGAGATGATGCTGTCGAAGGTAGTATCAGACTAACTCTTGAGTAAATGACCGTGATATTAAAAAAAAAACAATCTTTGAAAAAAAAAACTGTTTGTTCAATTCCGAGAATTACAAATAGTCATGCTGGCCAGGTGTTAATAATACATAATAATCCACGATAGAGTAAGATCAATATCTGCTATCTATCGTTATGGGTTTTATTTCCAGCATAGCATAGTGGCTTTTTTATTTTGACTTTACGTTATGTATTAAAAAATACATTAAGTGATATAATATACATTAATGATATATACCAACTAACGTATCTATAAAAAAAAAACATTTTTAGTTAATTTCTTTTGGTCCTTGTCATAACTTGCGAACATATTATGTAACATTATGCTTGTCAAGTATTTTTTAATTTGACTGTATTTTTTTTTTTTATGTTTGTTTCTTCATAACTTACGATAGGGTGAACCGATTCTCAAAATTATTTTCTTGTTCGAAAGATTAAAAAACCATTTAAATTTCATCAAATTTGGTCCAGTAGTTTTTGAGTTACACTCCAATAACTGAATAGAATGGAAGTCGGTATTGAATTTTTCAAATTGTACTTGTTATTTTGTCACAATTTAAACTAATTTTGTATTTAATATAGATTTAAAAAAACGATATCAAAAACTATTTAGTGACACTTCCGCTGAAAAGAAAACAATGATTTTGGCCTATTTGGGGGCGTGCACCACCCTCCCTCTCACATAAAATGCTAATAGGAAGAATACAAAATAAAAAAACACAAGAAACCCCAAATAAACCAACACCGATTCGACACGTGTTTCGCCTCTACACGAGGCATCCTCAGGAGATGTTGACTCGTCGAGCGCTAGACCAGCGCTAGATGTGGGAGGGAGGGTGGTGCACGCCCCCAAATAGGCCAAAATCATTGTTTTCTTTTCAGCGGAAGTGTCACTAAATATTTTTTAATATCGTTTTTTGATAATGGATTTCCGGAAAGTAACGCCTGAATCAATAAATTATCTAATATAGATTTCTTTAAATGCTTGCAAGATGCTTGTCAGTAATATTATCAAAGTATTTTTTATGTTTCGAATAGTTTTGCCACTAAACGAAATGCTTTTACGGTTGTATTAGTAGTAATTTCCTTCCCGTCTTATATCATCAGTATATCGTTGCGTAACACGCGTACTCATATAATATATAATAAACAAACATTAAACTTTATTAACTATAATTGTCAATCAATAAAATGTCCACGTAATCAAGTAATCCCAAACTTTACCAATATACGACATTACAGTAACTCATCTAGCACCTAAGTACAAGAGGCAATGCGACGGCGGTAGTGTAAATATTGCGTAACTAACAAAACCGCGAATTGTATTACTTCTAAAATAAATATGTACTCAGGCGTGCGGAAGAAAATTACGAAGGTAGGGTAACCCTCCTCAAGAACTAAGGCAGGATAAAAATAAACATGATAACAGTAGTGTGTCAACTAGAACAGACTAACACGTTGCTAGTGGGTGGTAATGGCACAGTAGAAATATAGAGAATCTTTATACTGTGGTAATGGTAAATATAAATATTACTCGTATCTTGGTAGTGTTATGTAGCTGTCGATAACTTTCCCAATAAATTACAAGTCCGTCAATTTTACCAAAAAGCTTCACCTAAATACAGAGTACATACTCGTAGACCTGGGCTCGAAGTAGGATCTTTATGCTGGTACTGTAATATATCTGTCGAAAATATGCTTAGTTTACAAATCTGACAGAATTTCTGCAAGAGAGTATCGACTAACTTCAGAATACTCAGAGCTGAGGATCGAAGCAGGAACATAACGTAAGTATTTTAAACTAGTAGTTCTGGGTACAGTATACCTCGCGAGCACAAACTTTTTTCAGATATTATCAAAATCAATCGCTAGATGTCACTACAGCCAACTTTCCTCTTTTTAGGGAAAGTATTTCCCCATCAATGAAAAAACGCCGTTCATCAAAAATTCTACGGAATCGTAGTAACTGTATACGAAACTTCGGCAAGATTCGTTAAAAAATGCGACTTGTATGCGAGTACCAACATCCAGGCGGATGAAAGCAAAGACTTCGTTGCTACGCGGAATCGGTCAATAATTTTTAGAAATCTGCTCAAATACCTCCCACTGAAGATCGTTAGCTATAACAGCTGTCTATATTTTCTGGAATACATTAATACGAGAGAACAAAAACAAATGACATCTAGATGACAGATGTAGACTGTCAGGTCTACCTAATTATCAATCAATCAAAATGTTTATTTCAGTTTATTTTTCTTATAAATACGGGATTACATGAATCCCTAACTGTACGATATAGTTTTGTTATATTAACCCTATAAAATATATATGTTAGTCTGTAAGGTATTTGTTTTCGATATGGGCCGCTGGTATTTTTACTGTACTATTGCCTGAAATAAAGAATATTATTATTATTATTCCTTTTATTCAAAAAGTTTCACGGATTTCATCCGGTCCTTTACAAAGGCATAAGTGGGGCTGTAGCCAACACTTAGAGGCCTGTTTGGTATAAAAATACAAAGTATCAAAAACAGAAAGAATGTTGTATGAAGGGTAACATGGTACTTATAACTATTACAAAAATGGGTAAAATGGCCAGGCTATTGATATGAACTTATTAGTGATATGGAAGATTGTGGGCTATGGAAGAGACTACGGCACCTGCCAATTTTAGTCTCATGTTTCAATATTTAGGCAGGTGGTGACTTGCCATCCACTAAACGGGCCCCCCATAAAGGCCACCATGAGTGGTGACAAAAGGGACAACGTTGGTTGTATTATTATTATATTGTTTTTATTATTATTATTATTATTATTACTCACGCAATATTTATCGGATAGGTCCGAATATAGTTTCGACCACACATGGTGGTATTTTTCAAGCAGTGTTCGGGACGCCCGCATCGATGAGGTCTCGCTTAGTACTTAGAGCTAACGCTAGATAATAAAATCCAATTTTTACATCTCATTTTTATAAATCCTTGGAAATTCGCCTATAGAGGACATTTTCATAGTTTTATTAGTTTTTCATCATATTCAGAAAGTAAAAATAAAATCTTTAAACTCACATGAATAACAACAACCTTTCTGTCAATTTACCGCCACGACAAAAATAGCCCACAAGAAATGTCGATCTTAAGAAGTCTAGTGGACTCTCTCTATGATTCACCGATCATATTAGTTATTTAGTTGTTAGTCTAAGCAACCTCCAAAAAGTATGAAACTACCATGGAACGGACATTGGCAGAATTGCATCAACCAGAAGCGCAAGAAACAAAGAAGTCACGAGAAATGTCCGGATATTTCCATAAAAGGCATGGTCACAAACAATAAATAAATAAAATACCATACGAAGCCATTAGGGCAAGTAAACACCTTGTACAAACCGGTAACGTGACTCAACGAAAACATAAACTAGAACTATTGTTGAAATTTCATGTTGATTGATGGACTATTATTGGAAATTAGAGTGTTTTGTTGGATATTAATATAATTCAATACTGATTACTTCATTGTTTGCATTTCAAACATTAGGTAATCGGATCACTTTTGATAAGAGAAAATTGATGAAGGCGCCACAGCGAATATCGAAATATTACCCGAAATAACGTTCTTTCTCGCGCGCGCTACAGATTGGCAGTTTCGTCAATGATGCAAAAATCTGCAAAATATAAGGAGTATTAATAATAAATAACTAATAATATACTGCAGAGATTTCCTAAAGTAAAGAAAAAATATGCGGAAGACACGCGACCTGTACAATTTCGTAACAAAATTCGTTACCATTCTAGTCCAAGGCAATATAAATTGAGTCTAAAGAATAAAATCTTCTATTCTTAGAATAGAGAGAAACATATCAGACTAGCGACTGCCCGCGACTTCGTTCGCGTAACAGGGTCGGCCTTCGGCCTCGCCATAACCTCCCGTCTTTTCTTTGTTTTTCTTTCATAAGAACCTTCTCCTGACAATAATTAACACAACAAAAAAAGAATTAGCGAGATTGTTCCATCCGTTCTCAAGTTATAGCGTGACCAGGAGAAATAGGGGTTCATTTTTATATACATATAGATAGATTAAATTTGTTTCTTAAGCGTTCATCACACTTTCACTGTGATTTATATGGTAAATTAATTATAGTCATAGATACCATGGTTTTGTTTCCGAAAGGGTTTGGCAGGAATGTATAAACGCATTAGAAAAGTTAGAATTACCTACTATTTTTTATTTTGTATTAAACAAATATTATACGTTCTACCGGTACTATTCGCACTTAATTATGAATAAAAATACACTTGTAAAGGTGCCTCAACGACTTGAATTGTTGTTGCCGACTTGTATTATTCTTAAAAATTTACTTTACTAATTTTATTTACTATCTCCGAATAAATTTTCCAGTTTTATCCAGTTTACCTTAAATTTATCTGTTAATAAACATTAGAGCTTCATATACGTGTTGTAATTAATATGTGAATAGTGGCCGTTTAGAGTAGATCCCTACTTTGATATTACGCGCGTTACGAAAAGGTGCTCTGTCAGCAATGCCATTCGTTTACATAAACATATAACATATAGTGTGAAAATATTATTAAGTGGGAAATAAAATTCTAGAAGCCGGTTAATAAAATATATATACGGTGTACTTAAACACAGAACTATTGCTGTCGCTAAGAAATTTTTGGATTGGAACATGTATGCCATCACTTATAAGACAAATCATATTGTAGCCTGCATAACCATTCCAAAAACTTCAAAGAGCACAATCACCGTTTACGTACATTAAATATAACCAAAACTTGTATCTTCCTTTCGCAATACACACGGAAGTATATCGAAGTCTTGCAAAACCGATTAATTGTCCGCATGAAAGGTAACAATAATATGAATGATCGAATAAAATTAAAACCTCAATAAATACAGTCCACGGTCAGTACAGTCGGACCCAAAACCTTCACAGAAATCGAAGCTTAAACGCTAGAGGAGTAATCTTCCTTCGGGGTTACCCCCGAAACTAACTTCGAAGTTTCGTTTGACGGATTACGAGTTTTTAACTGTGACATTGAAAAGCAGAAGTACAGTTCAGGGTGATAAAATGTAATATCATTTTTCAAATCGTCTAATACGGACTGTCGTTTTAAGCCCCGTTATGTGCTGCGTCAGAAAATTTAGATAATCGTTGCTATATTCCCCTCAAGAGTCGTTATATTATAACAATGAAATTTCTATTGTGTCTGGCCCTATGATGACCAACGACCTTTGATAAATAAGAAGTGTTTTTTTTTAACCGACTTTATAAAAAGAGGAGACTCTATGTTCAAGTGTATTTTTTATGTATGTTCACCGATTTATCCCTCATTTGTTTGTAGATCGATTCTCTAAATTCTATTTTGATTTGAAAGAGTATAAGTATATATACTTCCGAGGCGGTCCCATTTAAAAATCATCAAATTCGGTCAAGGGGCTTTTGAGTTACACTACAATAACTGAAATGTGTTTCGTCTATCTTGATGATACCCATATTGGCGGTGAATGACAATCGAACCCGTAAGTAGTAAGGATGACTAATAAAAATGTTTTTTTTTTCCAAAATTTGAAATTTTTTGGCTTCATAGCTTTTAGCACATTTCGATTAATTGGTAGTGCAGTCTAGATGTATTCCCGAATTGGATGTCTGTGATATTATATACCTAAATAATATGATATACCTAAATAATAATAATGACAGAATACTTGAAAATAAATTAGTATAAAGTGCCGTTCTATTGTGTTAACAAAACCCATAAATACGTAAAATGAACTAAATCTATCTCAAACTGCATAACCGTGATCTCGTAGACCGTTAAATTACTAAGAAGCGAAGCTCGGTCATGGAAATAAAATCCTACAGCAACCATGGAAAGTGAATCCAATGACAGCTCGATGACATAACCAATTAACTAATTAAGGAGCGAAATATAAAACAAGGAAAAATGTTACCCGAAAACTAGCCTGGGTAGAGATAACTTTACGTGGGAGATGTCAAATTAGTACCTATATGTCTTTCTAAACTTTGAATAAAAGAAAGAAATTGTATTTATTTCTTTCATTTCTTAAACCTCACAACACTACAGCAAGAACATTATTCTACAGAACGTATTGAACAATATTAATAAAACACACTGCTTATTATAATTATGTAATGTTGCGTGATGCAAGGAAGTCCCAACTCAACAAGCATAGCATACGTTAGTGTTGCCTCTAACGCGGGCATCGCCTTAAGGCAGGCATCCCCTTTTGACGCGGGCATCGCCTTTTAAGGCGGGCATCAACTTTGACGCGGGCATCACCACCTGAATCAGGTGGCGGAATGGGAGCGGGATATCGTATCGAACGTCCCGATCCGTCAACGGATAGAATGGCAGATACTCTACGCCCTCCTTCATTCCCCATAACCGAGGTCTGGAGGCGTCTCAGGGGCAGCCGCCGTCTTACACTGACCTCGTGGTATTTCCACGCGTCCCTCTAGGACGAGGAGGCGAAGTAACATCAACCACTAACCATCAAAAACATTTATGGGACCCCATGGAGGGTCAACACCGTCAGGACCGCGGAAGAGTGCGCAAGCGCAGTCCTGAAAAAAAAGACGTCTGGAGAAACATCCCGGGATATAAGTGTGTAAACGGACTCCCACATAACCACTTGCCTCCCCCAGGTAAGTGGTATCCATAAAGGATTTCCCCGGGATAAAAGGGTTTCCTCTAAGCATTGATTTTGTAGGCTTAGTAAGTAGGTACACAGTATTATTAATCGTCTACGATCTTAGTAAGTAATGCCTAATGTAATTTCGATCAACTTAGGACCTACAATATGAAACTACTTTTTATTTTACTTGGAAAACAAACAGCTGCTTATGATAGTATAATATCGTATACAGAGTATGGACACACAAAAGCCTCACAGTAAATAGGGTGCTTTTTCGATATTTAATCAAACGAGTTTTCAAACGATTACCTTCAACTTTGCTATTTAACTTTTTTCCATCGGACTTGTAGTTTTTCCGAAAATCGAGACTGAAATTTTCGAATAATGCTTAAAAAAGCTTAAACAAATTGTCAGCTTCATATTTCAATTTTTTATACTTGATAGGTTAGTATTTGACCACTATCTCACTTGATGGTCAGTGATGTTGCGGTCGAAGGTGGTATCACACTAGACCTAGAATAGCAACGGGCTCTCAAGGTTAGCTGCCGGAACGCACCGGGCGCACAACAGACGCACAGCGCCCCACGGACAGATTTTCAAACTTAAGGCGCAGGCAATCCTAATTTTAAAACAATTTACGATGCTTTACATAAGGTTGACAATTGCTTATCAGATTGGACGATGTAATGCGAAAATGCAATTGAATACGTGCTAATACTTTTCACATTTATTTCGTAGAATCATATGATTAAATTTTAATGATATACGAGTCCATAGTTCACTAGTAAATATCATTGGGAAATCGAATATGATACATTCATGGATATATATTTGCCCATAATTTTATAAAAAGGTTTTTTCCCACGAAGCACGTAAGAAAAATTGCAAAATTTAGGGAATGTTGCCGATTTTTTTCTATCGAGCCAAATTTGTTCAATCGTGTATTTGCTCCCATACTTCATAAGACGTATATTAAATTTACACGTTTTTTATTCGAACTTCTGTTATCAGGTTTAAGCGACGAAAAACTAAGTTTACGCGAAGTCGAATCATGAAATTTTCGCGAAATGTACACTCATTTCGCCTTAAGAGTGCTCAGCCACTATGCTGTGGATTTCATCACGATGTTACCCTCACCCCACGTTGCTTTCGGGCGGCCTGAGAACTTCGACAGGGTGGCCACGAGCCTCACCAACCCGCACTGGGCCTGCGTGGTCGATTATGGTCCCAACAGTGGAAACGTAATGGGCTGATTATAAAGTTACCGTCACCGAAACATCGATGTGGGGATCGATTATGTAGCCGTGTTGTCGACGTTTAACGTGGCATGTTGTCTGCTGACCCTTGTTACCTCGCTCCACAATGCATTACCAATGTGAAGCGATGATACCCCGAGGCGAACGTACCTTTTACATCGAACTTTTACCTTGAGCGTTACATTTAAAAGCTGAACACCTTCCAAATTGATAGAAACAGACCAATCTCTATCACCAAACTCTATATATGGACTAGCTGCACCCCGCGGTTTCACCGCGTGGTGAGGAACGATGATGATGATGTTTTTAAATCTACCCTGTATTAGAGCGATTAAAACAATAAAGAATTATGCAAATCGGTAAAGTCGTTCGGAAGTTATGCGCGTACATACATTTCGGCAATTCATTTTTATTTATTAGATATATCTAATATATATGATATGAATACCTCACCCTAATAATAACGTAGCGCTGTCCGTATTATTAGAGGCCCTGAAGTCACTCAACACCTAGAACCCCTACAAAAACGTAGAACTATAGCTTCTCTAAGCATTTTCTACCGTTTGTTTCATGGTGAATGTTGTAAAGAGCTCTTTATTCTTATTCCTTCTTCACCATTCCGATGCCGAACTACCCGCTCTGGCCTAGCATGCCATTCATTACCATATAACCAAGAATCGAAAAGTTTAGGAGTTCCTACCTCTGTCGTGTAAGTAAATTGTGGAATGCTCTGCCGGCATACGAATTTCCTTGCAGCTATGACCCTGGGCCTTTCAAGCGGGGCGTGAAAAAACATTTGTCAGGTCGTCATCATAGGGGGGATTAACGCAGCTTGCGGCTGTATTAATGGTCATCGCTTCTTGATTCCATCTCTGCTTTCCATCAGGCGAGAGGGAAACACTTTGAAGAACCGTTATAAAAAAAATAACCATTGCAGTAAGTACTTTATTGATATCAGAAGTGCTAAAATTCTGGTAATTTTCAAAAACATGGTTAAGAATCACTATCTATCAAGTATGTAATACTGTTATTATTTTCATCCTTGTAATTTTTAGTATGTATTAGTATATAATTATTAGTATTTATGTATTGGAGTTTTAATAAGATAACAGAGTTAAAGGAACATATTTTGCACCACCGTCTACTTATGATAATGTCCATACAAAGGTTGTCTGGAAGAAATCGCTATAAGCGATAAGACCGCCCATTGTACTTTCCTAATTTAAGAGTATACTTTGTAATTAATATTTTTGTATATTGGTTAAAGTGCAATAAAGAATTTTTGTATTGTATTGTATTGTACTTTATAATTCAAGTACAAACTCATGTTTCAATATTGTTCACATTTCGCTTTTTAGATGTAATTTACAGAGCGGTGCTAATTTTAGTGAGTAAATGACAAAATTGCAGGCATATTGACCTTAACCGATTTAAAATTTGAATGCGATGTTGAAAAACTAAATTATAGATGATTATGAGCATAAAGAGGAAAGCGTAATGAAATTACAAGGGAAGGTCGTCACACTATAGTGTTACATTTGCACACCAACGTAAGTTAGTATGTAGATTATACATATATTATTACATATTTCTAGTAGTTTAGTCTAGTGGTATTGGTCATTCACGGCCTATCGAAAAATACTATGTATACAATTATAAATATTGTCTAAATTGTAATGAAACTTATAGGTACATTGTAATAAACTATTAGGTTACTGCGCACAAGTTCGAGACAGACCAAATTATGACATTAAAAATGTTCTCTAGCTACCCTACGTTTTAGGAAGGAATACATACAGGGTGTTTGGTAGAGGGACCGACAAACCAAATGAGCGTGTTCGGGGGGCCCACTTGAAGAATACAAGTTGGTCAAAAAAAATCCTCGACCCCCAAATTTTTATTAACATTTTTTTGTGAATTTTCCCTTTTTCTCCGAAATTGTACTTATTGAGTTAAAATAAGATTCTCATCATCAAAACGGCAAAATTCACAAAAAAAGTTAAAAAAATTGGGGGGGTCGGGGATTTTTTTTGGCCAACTTGTATTCTCCAAGTGGGCCCCCGAACACGTTCATTTGGTTTGTCGGACCCTCTACCAAACACCCTATATAATTTTAAAGCTGCTACTATATCACTATTGATGTGGTTGCGTCTAGATTTCAGATGCGTTGCTCTAAATTTAGGATATTCGAAAAAAAAAGCAAGTTACTTTCTCCAAATTTGTCGAAATTTCCCAGCTTCCCAGCTGTAATGTTTTCATTCCATCAATATTTATCATAATGTTTTAGAGGAAACTTACTTGGCACGTACGAATTTCGTAACAACATTCGTATTGCATTAACGCATGCAATGCGTACATAAGTCCAATAAAAAGGACTCGGCTACTAGCGAGATCTGAACCCACTCTCAAGTCCACGTTTCAATAGATTTACAATTCTTGTAGCTAAGCGACAGAACGGTTTCCTGTAGTCGTAAACGATATTGTTTCTTTCGCAAATTGTAGTTAGTACTCGTATTGTCAACCTCAACAATAAAATAAAGCACTGTACATCATAACAAGTAATTTACGTCACTAGATAAACGTTAGTTTGTTGGGAGTATCCCATTATTTCCATTAGGTATTTCTATTGATAGTAATACTAGGACTGATTCTCCCACTTTTTTCATTGCTGACTAACTACTTTAACACTCTTCTTCTGGCTCGCTTCGCCCGCTCGGCTAGCGCGTTTTAGTCAAAATAAACCTAACACCCATTTTTTCCAATACGTAATATTACGTGAGTTATATTTCTAATTAAGGCGCTGTCAGCTCAGCGCTTGGCTACGTTCATTTTCCTTTACTTAAAATCAAGCAAGCGCATCTCGTAAAAACGTACAAAATTCTTAAAAAAATAGTGTGCACTCTTTAAAAAAAAAATCCGTCAATGTATGTGTATTAAAAATTGCTATTTTATGATATGTATTTCATGACAAATACAATAGTGAATAAAAAGTAAAAACTGTTATAAAGGTGAAATTAAGAGGTATGTTTGAATTTATTTTAAATTTCTTCAGTATGTAAAAATATGTTTTTAATTCCGTCAAAGTGTATGTAGACGTCTAATAAATGTCACATTATTTTTGTAGTTTTAATTAAATCGCTTCTTATGAGATAAACTGCTTTAAAACACCTCATTTTTATCGATATCATTATATGACAGCATCTAAAAAATTTGCGGTAACCACGTTAGTTTTTATAACAAAAAACCTAACACTCCTTGAACTCGCTTCGCTCGTCGACGTATCTATATATGGCTTAGCTTTTGCCGCACTATAAATAATGAGAATAATTTGTAAAAAAACTAGTCCCACTTTTTCTATTTTCTATTTCCATGGAAATAGTGGCATACACTCAGTTTCTTTTCTATCGGAACTATTTACTAATTACTTACGTTACAAAAGAAACTGAGTGAGTTTACTAATCAAACAAACGAAAACAAACCTAAATAAGAACAAAAACAACCTAAATATATCGACATAATCGTGGATATTGCATAGAAATAATTTCCATAAATTACGTTATTAGGATTCTAGATCGATTATGTCTAAAATACTTTGACCGAATTGAACCGGCCATTGGACATTCAATTAAGATTAGCTAGGCAGGTATTGCATGTGTTCTTGGGTCAATGGTTGATCATAAATGTCTTTAATAGTACCTAAGTATGTTTTAAACAGAACGTATCAACGCGCCGTTGTCGGCCTTAAGACGCGGTCCAACCCCAATTTTAAAATAATTTACGATGCTTTACGTAAGGTTGAAAATCGCTTGTTAGATTGGACGATGTAACGCGAAAATGCGTTCATTTTGTACGTTTTCTTTATATTTTTCGATATATACTAACATAATTGAAAAAACTGCTGGTTACTACTTTAGTACTATACGTTGGCTATGTATTACCTAAAAAAAAGTATAGTGTTATCGCTGAAAATTCTGAGAGTTTGGACGTGAAAGTTTATTTTTGTGGACTTATTCAGGATTTTTTTCTGCTGAAAGAGAGTTGTATTTATGAATTCTATTCGGTTATTACTCTTTTCCTATTCCTTTTTCTGACCTTTGTATTTTTTTTCATAATATACTATCGATCTGTTTCGTTACACTAGGTGTTTATAAATTCTGCTTTTTCTTTAATCAGGGTACGAGCGCGCCTTAAAACAAATCTTAGTGTTGAATATACGAGTAAATAAAGTTGAAGTGTCTGTAATTCTAAATTAATCCTTCCTACGAGTATACCGTGAAAATTAAAACAAAAGATTTATGAAACTGTAAATGTATATGACAGTATATATGGTACTTATAATTTTTTTTTTAATTCTGTCTGTTTAGACCGATTTTAACAGGACTTTCACTGATAGATAACTAATATAAGGAGGAAGGTCATAAGGAGTAACTTAGGCTTCTTTTATTTCATCATCATCTACACAATCAGCCTGCGGGGCGCAGCTGGTTTATGATAAAACTAAAAATATTTTCGAATAAATTGAAAATGAAATGAATAATTAAAATAAAAGTTTTGGCAAGAAGCAAGGTACCTAAAGGAAAAACGCACAACACGAATGTATAAAAGGTAAATGTAAAAACCAGATAATCTTTAAAATTGTAGTTAAGTTATATAACATAAAACATTATTTCTATTGTGAGGAACTTTTCCTCGTGCTGTTTACCTTGCTTCTTGTTGCTCTAATTCCTATTTTTATTTTTATAACGTTTTTCATTTTAGTAAGTACCTAAAATAACTAGCTGCGCCCCGCGATTATACCTGCGTGGTGATGGATGATGAAGATGAAAAGTATCCTATGTGTTAATCCAGCACTTAATCTACGTCTATACCAAATTTCATCAAAATTGGCCGAGCCTTTTGAGCGTGAAAGAGCAACAAACATCTATTTATCCATCCATCCATTCAAACTTTCACATTTATAATATTAGTAGGATTGTAGTTTTATTAGAAATAAAAATGACTATAGATTAAGTTTGAAATATACAGTCAATACACGAACACGTTTTAATTTCCAATGGGAAACCAACAAGCTGCCAACATTAGAAAAAACGTTCATGACCGTGTCTCCAAACTAACCACATTGAGAATGAGCTATAAGGAGCGCTAAAGCGTTGCAAACCTTCGCCTCGGCCGAGTCCTTGCAAGGCTGCCAACATTACAACACTATATAGCAGCCAGTCGCCGGTTTAACATTACATAAGTCACAGTAACAGCGCTCATGGCTGGTTTATTTCAACAGAATGCATTCTACACTGTTTTGAGGCTCACTCAAACTCGTATGTAGCAAGGTTACGAATTACTATAAACGTTGATTGTCACAATTACTAGCATATTTTATTTGTCTAAACATGTGTGTAGTCATACAGGGATGTGCATGTAGAACTTAAATCTAAATAAGTTTCAACATGTTTTGCCCGCGTAAGCGTACAAATATAAGTATTGACATGGCGGTCACTTACAAACAAAATAAAAATAATAATTGAAATATTTATATAAAGTCAGAATTCAAATTAAAATTAAATTTAAATATGCATGCTTGTCAAATAACTTACAACTAAACTTATTGTACTTCAAATTGCTATACTATATTATCCAAACTTTTTTGTGTTTCCGTTTCACCGTTCTAAACGATCTTATTTTTTTATCACATCTGCCCGTAGCAATAAATACTAATTAATAAATGCTTGCATTGCGTTCATCGCCCGAAGACACGAGATGCGAATACCATCGCCAACAGATTAGCCTTTTAGAGGTTAGGAAAATACGCGATTGCCGATGCTTTAGCACTTTATCGTCAACCTTACAGTGCTCTGATGCAAAGTCTATTATTTAATTATTATTTTTTTTAGACCGTCGAAAGCTAAAAATAAGTCCTTCTTAGGCAATTGTGTACGTTTCTATAATAAAATCCCGAAAGACATTACTGAGCTCACTGAAGGGAAATTCAAGTTACGTGTCAAAAATATACTAATGAAAAAAGCCTATTATAAATTGAGTCACTACTTAGAAGACAAAGATGCCTGGAAGCTTGCCTAATAGCCAACTATTGAATAAATTTGTTATTTTAATACTACTCATATGTAACCTCAATGTACAAAGACTTGAAAAAATAATGGCCCACGAGTTTCTTGCTGCTTCTTCTCGGCGGTGGTTCTTTTCCGAAGACAGCGGTAGAATCATTTAAAAATTTTGACGTTCATAAGAGTGTCTATGATGCCTAAACTGAATAAATAATTTTTGAATTTTGAATTATTTTCTACTGGCTTCCAAAAAGTAGGAGGTACTCAATTCGACTGTTTTTTTAAATGTTTGTTACCTCATAACTTTCGATTGGGGTGACCGATTCTCAATTTTTTTGTTTGAAAGCTGGTGCTTCCCGTGTGGTCCCGTTTAAATTTCATTAAATTCGGTCCAGTAGTTTTTGCGTTTCACTCCAATAACTGATTTTTACCAAAGTTAAAGAATGGAAGTCGGTATTAATTTTTTCAAATTGCACTTGTTCAATTGTTATCAACTATCCCAGTTTTCATAACGTGAAATAGTTCCTGTTTAATGGATCTTCAGAGGTAGATGGATTGATAATATTGATTATTATTTTATTAATGTTACATGTATTTTTACTTTAGTCGTAACCGTAATTATAAATAAATAAATTATATAACTATAATATATAGTATAAAACACATATAACTTTAAAAATGAAAACAAAAACCCGATGCAAATATTACGTAACGACTCTAGGCATTGACCTGGCCATCACAAGTCAACAAGGTTACTAGTTAGGAAATGCTCCTAAAACTATGCATATGAGATATTTTCGAAGTTTTCACCAAACGTAATGATTATACGAGTAGATGAGATCCATTTATACTCCAGACATGGTCATCATCAGACACTCAATATTGTGACATTAATTTATGAACCAACAAACTAAGAATTATACCTTGAATATTGGATTTTAGTTTTTAACTGCAGCAATTTTTTTTTATATATGTTTCATACGCCTATCTTGAAGAATCTTCGAGACTTTAAAACAAAATTGGCTATGAACTTTTCATTTAAAACAAGCTTCTCAAAATCCGATTTGATATCAACAACTAATTTCTGAGCTACTCCTAACATAACATAAAAATAAAGATTGAGAAACTGATAGGTATTAAACTAATACGTAAAACCGTTCTATTATGGCGGGAGTCAAAGCTTATTCGAATTTTTCGAAATTAAATTTGATATTAACAAATACTCGTACAAATTCGTCGGACCGGTTAACTAGATTCAAAATTGGAACGATGACGTGCGGACCGCGAATCCTTGCAAAGCAGCCAACATTGCAACATCAAAGTTGCCAGAGTTGCCAGTACCCGGCGCCTATTACATAACTCATTTGCAACACTAAATGCATTACTGATACCTATAGAATGGGATGAATGTATGAGATGACCGTTGCTGTGTTATGTAATTTCGTGAACAACTTACGTTATTTATTGTACTACTTGTGTCACCGGTTTTCTGACATTGACTCCAATAGGATATGTGCTACATTAATTTATTTATACCACACCCACTCAGAAAGTATCTCATTACTCGTTCATAAACGGTTTACAAAGTTCGTCGTTTCTCCCTTAAAAATATGCGGAGGGAAAACTTCTATGGAATTTAATTTCTGCCCTCCGTAGCACGGTTAAAACGTTGTATGAAAACCCATTACTGCTCTGCAAAGCGTTCTTTAATTTTTTTTGGCAGCGAACATAAAAATAATTCAATACGTCAAATCTCAAAAAGGTTATATCCAATTATTAGAAAAAAGAGGTAGGAACTTTTTCTGCATTACAATAAAAAAAATAGCGGCCATTTGTTATGTATTGTTAAATTTTGTTTTTTACTAAATTGATAATTTAACAGTACACTTTTAAATATTCTAAATAATTTTCCAAAATGTCATCTGTTAGTGAAAGTGGCGATTTTATAATGATGAAGCCGCCAGAAAAAATGATGTCTTTGATTTCTTACAAAATGCTCCAGACGATAATTACTTACTAATGAAGGTAACTATTTTATTTTACTCGTAGGTGTAGTATAAAGCAATATGTATCTCGAGTTTCCTTTAAGCCGAACAGAAACAGACCGTTTTCTGCCCTCGGTGTACAATGTAGACTCAGTACAATTAATTTAATTATTTTATTTTATTATTAGCCTGATCTTATTATGAAAAACGGGGATTATTTTCGTACCCAAAATATGAAGAAAAGAACAGAGCTATCAGTCAACAGATCATTTCAATCAGTGCACTAGTTGGATTGTTTCAAACAAATAGTTGTAGTTAAATTAAGATAGTTAACCATATCGGTAACTGGTCCTATTATATATAATCTCACTTATATTATAATCATAAATTATAAATATATTATAAATTATAATTATATTCTGGATTATAGTCTGGACTAGCACATAGGCTACTTTTCATCATCACCATCCATCACCACGTAGGTGAAACCGCGGGGCGGTAACATAAGTCTAGCGGTCTTGAGTGAATCGATACTTTTGCCTATGGGGTATATCCTCGAAGGGTTAAGCAGCGGTATTTTCATCGCCTACGTTTCGCCATATATGTTTTTGGTCATGTGATAATGTTATAGCCTATTGCCATCTACGGGGCACTGTTCCAGTCTCCGGACTGTTATTGAGAATATCTCAGAAAAACCCAATAACTGTCCAACCCGAGGATCGAACCCATGACCTCGAGGTTACAAAACGGCACTTCCACCACTACACCAATACCAAGCGTGCGAAGCCGCTGGCGGAGTCAGCTAGTTGTATTCTAAATTCGAAGCTTCTAAGTGCCTTAGAGTTTTGATAATCGGTCAGTCAGTCAGTGAGTGACAAAATTAAGAAACTTTGACTAGTTATAATAAAATTCTTAAACGACTCGTTCAAATGGAATGAAATTTAAAATATACCGTGTCTATACACCTGCCTATGCCTGCTTGATTACTGAAAATTCAGGCTTCTACTTTTATCCACAACGATGTTATAACATCGTTGTGGATAATCGAAAATAGCCTGAACTACTTCAAGAAAAGTATGGTACAGCAGTGCCGCTATATTGCTCAACTTGGCGGTGTCACTGCCGTGCCCCCAGATATAAATAGGCCAAATATATCCTAATATGTACATTTTACCAGACACTGATTACTGATGGCATTTTGATTATGACATTTCCAAATGCATTCGCAGTGATAGCAAGCAAGTGGCAAATAAGTAGGTAATGGGCACTTAGTGGCAAGCGCGGCTAGGGTTGACACTTGTACGTCTGGATGTATCCGGAGATACGCCATTATTTGCCTGTCTAAGCTGATTTTATCTTGACTTTCATACGTCAAACTTTATTGGATTTAATAATAGTTAAAGCTGAAATTAATTCCTAGGCCACCACTTCCAATAAATCCTTTGGTCCATGGTAGGCTTCGCGGCCGATGGATCAATATTATCCCTGGAAACACGAGGGGCTGGAACAAAGTGTGCAGTGAAGTTTATTTGCTGTAATTTTCATAATTATGCTAGTATATTCACGTATTATTTATTGTTTATTTTATACTTACTTACTCAATTTGAAAGGACATTGATTATTAAGTTTTTTTGTGTAAAATAATTGCTAAAACGTGAAACTTTTAATGATTTCTGAGACGTTCGCGATTATTACACATGTAAATAAAACGGATAAATTATGTTTGAATCATGTTCACTGAAAAGTGTTCGAAACGTCATGTATTAAATAATTATACGTGATTGAATCCGTTTAGACTTGTTAAATTTTATGTTTATGCATTTCATCTGCAGGCTTTTCAAATTTCGATATGACAACCCTAGACACGTCAACATAACTTGCGTGCGTTACCGCGCCGATGACGTAACGCACGCAGTATTACGTCGCTAGCGGGCAATAACCACATGCTTTGCGTATGAATAAAAGAAAAATAAGAATAAAAAAAATTTATGGATTCGGTAGGAACATATGGGTTCTTTAAAGGGTTACTACCTGGCCCGCCAGCGGCTTCGCTCGCCTCGCCCTAAAGGGGCAACATTTCCAAAAATCTTTCCGTAACATCCACTACGATTTCGACATTTACGACAATTTCAAATTCGTTAATTTCTACCTACGCACAGGAAAGAGCAAATTGAACGCCACAAATATTACGATAATATTTTTATAATCATTATTTATTTTAAATTATATGCTATGATGATAATAAAATATAAATTTCATCAAAATTTGTATAGACATTTGAGCGTGAAGTAACAAACACACACCAATTTTCGCATTTATCATATTAGTGTGATATATTTACATGTTCATGTAGCACTTCATAATAGCATTAACATAAGCGATTATAAGTCATTGACTGAAATGTTTTGTCAAAACGAAATAAATGTCTTAGAGCCGCTAACTAAGGGTATCTCTATTTCTATATGATTGTAAATTCTTAAATGTACGCAAACTGTTTATTCTCCAAATTCTGCTTGTTAGACACGTTGCCCTTTCTATAAAAAGTCTAAACGAATAAAGGTAAAATCTGCCAAGTGAAGAGTACAATCTCAGTTTTATTATGAAAACTAACGTGGTTTGTACACATTTTTAATATGAAAAACAGGATTTACTCACGTAAAAGATTGCGAGACGTAATCGCGAGCGTTCTGCACTCTCCTTGAAAAAGACCACCGGATGTGGTTGAAACTATAGTCGGAAAGATCTGACTTTTTTACGTGAGTGGATCCCGTTTTTCATATTAAAAATGTACAAACTCAGTGTTCGCTAAACGATATGCCTCGTATTTAAGTAGGTATTTCTACAATAAGATCAGTAAAGATGAAACATTTTACTCACTGAGCTATGAGGAATGCAAAGTTACAATAAAAACCTGGCTAAATAAATTTGATTACGACGAAACTGAAAATCTGCTCATAATACCAAGATGATCGTGTTAATATAATATACCCATAATACACACAAACACACACACACACACACACACACACACACCTTCACATACACACCGAAGTTTTTTACTCGCTAATAAATTAAGGTTGCCTAATTTAATTAGAATTATCTGATAAGATTTTGTTAGTCACTACACTACTTCCTACTGTACCTTGTAGTAATTAACTATCATTGTTTTAAGCCCGTGAAATTAATAGGGGGGATAAAGGCACTCATCACACGGGGAAACCTAATTTAGAGCCAACTTACACTCGTGTTTCTATTATTATTGTGTGGTCAAATTCATTTCAATTTTCACTAGATTTAACTAAATTTACTCTGTGAATTAACATAATTTATCGGCTTACGGATTACTATGATAGAAATATTTAGGTAATTCTATAACTATGTGTAATTGTGTACCTACTTTAGCTTGACTACATAATAGACAACATGTTTACTTATTCATTATCTAAATTTTACATGAATAAATATTATCTTATCTTCTTTGCGTTATCGCAATCTTAAGCGTTCCGAGCTTTGTCTAGTTTAACTGATCAGTAAGTGAAATACCAAAGTAGTTAAATACTTGAATATTTGGTAACTCGTGGCATTTTCGACCTTGTGCTTCGGAGCTTCTAAGACGACGATCCCAGTTATGTTGTTTTACGATGTCAGTCGTTAGACTTAGAGCTAATTTCACCAAACTCTCATAAATCAGTCATTATCTAATGCGTCGTTAAAAATAACAAAGATGTTAAAATAATGTACGTTCCATAAAGTAAAAATAACAGACCATTACTAATGCAAAGTGTGTGTATGTTGATTTAATGATAGAAAAAACGTTCATTCAAATTTTTACGCGACCTAAACGAAATGTCATACTTTGCGATATCATTGTTACATATTAGTGTACTATTTACAATAGTCGTGTAATAATTCCCATGTTAAGCAATGCGACCGAATCAACGTGTGTTGTCTGCAGACAACACAGTGACATCACAGTGGACAGTTCGAGACGCGGCCTTCAACTATTGGCATTTTGGACCCATTAACACTCACAGCCGTGCGATTCTCATTTGATTCATCGTTGCGCTCGTCGACGAGCTCAACGATGTCAAATACTTTATGAGATATCGCCCTTGTACATAAGGTTGTTTTTCCAAGGTTTCTTGTCACCTCGTCATTTGTTTCACGGATGTTGTCAAGGATGCAACAATGTTTGCTCTTGGGGAATCGCACGGTTCACACGTACACACTCGCTTAAGCGAGTAATGACTAAACATACGGTTAAAAAATTAAAGACATGTTATAATCGTTTAATATGTATTTGTTTATAATAGATAGATAGATAGATAGATAGATAGATAGATAGATAGAAAACTCTTTATAACTCGCTGCGTAAGACGTGGATTATTTCCTAATTTATTGGTAAAGTTGAAATGTGACTATTATAAGAGGTGGTAGTAGGCCCCCTGTCAGCAAAGTTCAGAAAACGTCTGCCCACTACAACGGGCAATGATAAAACCGCACGAAAGTTCGAGAAACGTCCTTCACCCATTGCCGCGGTTCTCTACAATGTTACATAATTTTTGTTTACTTCTAACGTCATCTCTGCGCTACTTGAATATATTAGCGGATGATATAGTTTTATTATGTAACATCGTTTATATGAATGTTTATATCAGTCGACATTTTTGTATTAATTAATTTACATTAAATTTGATTAAATATGTGTACAATGACTTCATATTATGTATATCTAGTAATCACAAGTAATCATTTAAAAATACATATATAGGCCTCATACGTATCTAAGCTCAAAGTCGCACAACGAGCTATGGAGAGGGCTATGCTCGGGGCTTCTGTACGTGATCGAATCAGAAATGAGGAGATCCATAGAAAGTCACCGACATAGCCCAGAAGATTAGCCAGTTAAAGTGGCACACATCACTCAGAACAGATGGCCGATGGGGCCGGAAGGTTCTGGAGTGGAGACCACGGACCGGCAAGCGCAGCGTAGGTCATCCACCGACACGGTGGACAGACGACCTGATAAAGGTCGCAGGACGACGTTGGATGCAGGCCGCTTCCAACCAGTCCTTTTGGAAAATTATGGGGAGGCCTATGTTCAGCAGTGGACGTCCTACAGCTGAGATGATGATGATGATGATTTAAAAATACGTGATCCAATGACAATGAACTATGAAATCTTTTACAATACATGCTACTTTATATCTACGCATGAAAATTATAATTTAATAAAAAAAACGATATTAAAAAATATTTAGTGACACTTCCGCTGAAAAAAAAAACAATGATTTTGGACTATTTGGGGGCGTGCACCACCTTCCCTCCCGCATAAACTGCTAATAGGAAGAATACAAAATAAAAAACACACAAGAAAACCCAAATAAACCAAATACGATTCGTCACGTGTTTCGCCTCTACACGAGGCATCCTCAGGAGATGTTGACTCGTCTAGTCTAGGAGTAGTCGAAGCGTATACTTTTTAAGTACTCATTTATTACGAGGTCTTTAAAAAATCACTAACGTAATTTTAATTAAGTATATATGCGTATGTATATTAATTGTATAATGCATTTACGCATGCAAAATGAGATATTAGGACAGGATTTGAACCCATGACTGAATTACCGTCATGTACAATTACGGTTTTTACTACCATTGCCCAATCGACCATATTATTATAATTTAACATTTTTTGGACAATTACCTAAAATTACACATTTGAAATAAAATTGCTTTTGTTTATTTCATCTACTTCAATATTTCATTCACATTCGATATTTCACTCACATTCAATATTTCATTAATATTAAATATTTCTTTCACATTCTATACTTCATACACGTTTAATTTTTCTTTCACTTATGTTTAAAAACATTTGTTATTTTTGTATTGAAATTCTTGTAGTTTGACACATATTAAACTATTACTGTTAACCGGCAAAACACTCATGTTAGGGATCGAATACGTCGATCCGGGTTTCGAGCATGTCCGATGCTCATCTTGCTCAGTGTCACGGTAATATTTATAGATAATATCAATGCCCTGAATATGAGCATCGGACATTCTCGAATCTCGGGTCGACGTATTCAACCCCTAACATGAGTGTTTTGCCGGTTAACAGTAATAGTTAAAAAAATTTATTGTTAAAGTCAATGTTTAGTATAAGCTACATAAGTATAATTTAAGATGATAGTTCAACTATATTATAAGTATTGTAAGAGTAACAAGTCCCATAGTCTCTAGGAATTCAAACATATACGGTCCGGTCAATTTTAAGACAATTTAAACCAAACCCCAAAAGCATTACCACAATAGCGTCACGGCGGTTAGCCACAAACCACACGAATCTGTTACCAAAACATACGACGCTCTAATAGTCCAAGAACGACGTAACCCATCACTGTTTACAGAGCACTTACGTCGTTTCTCCACTACGATGTTACCGGTACATATCATGCTCTGATTGATCGCACAAACGCGGTATTGTTCTTATTCAACTTGAGGTGGAGTTGTTTTGTAACGCGTGAGAAAATAATAGCTTGTTTTTTATTAACTTACCACTTTTTTTTACAATACTACTTTTTCTCAAACATGCTTGGATATTTAGTTTGGAGTTAAACTCGTAATGGACAAGGCAACAGTCTTCCTAGGCATTAAAATTGAAAAATTGCAATATTACAATGGGGTCCTCATATAAATGCACAATATGGGAGACTCAGTTCTGCTGCATATGCAGTACGTAAAATAAGAGAGCTAACAGACGTTTCTACGGCGCGGTTAGTATATTTTGCATATTTTCACAGCGTAATGTCATATGGGGTTCAGCGGCTGAATCTTTATCCTACAAACGTGCCATTCGAGCTATACGTATTAGTACGTATATATTAACTTTGCCTTCCTTATATGTATTTGAAAATATAATGTAAGTTCGTAAAAAATTACATAAATATAAGTTAAATGGTGACCACCACACCCTTTTAATACTAGAACTACAAATAGGATAACTGTACCTAGTTTAAGAATTGCGAAGAATAATAAGTCATTCCTAGGAAATTGTGTGCGTTTTTACAAATAAATCCCAAAACCCATAACTGAGCTCACAGAGAGCAAATTCAAGTTGACTGTAAAAACGTTTTAATAAAAAGAGCTTATTATAAAGTCCGACATTATATAGAAGACTAAGTTCTTGGAATACTCCACTTCTGGCAAGCTCTGCCACCCATAAAATGTAATATTTGTAGTACCTAAGTAGAAACATTGTAAACATCAATCTATATAAAAAGAATGGCTCCGAGTTTCTTGCCGCTTCTTCTCGGTAGGCTCTATTTATTTTGGAACGAGGCGGTAGTCTTTAAAGTACATTATAATGATATTCATAAGTGCGTCTTTGATGCCTAAATTGAAGAAATGATTTTGACTATGACTTTGCCTTTGAAAATTTTAGTATTATTTGGATAATCTTCTTCGAGATAAATCGAAACTGTTGTACTGGCCAAATACATGAGAGCAGCGGCCGGCAAAAGTTGTATGAAAATTCATATCTGTCATGTAATTTAAAAATGGATCGATCTTTACTCCATAACATGGCAACCAAGGAGGTAACATATCAAAGGTTATTTATATTAAAATTTCAAACTGGTTTGCAATTAGAAAGCTGTTTATTGAAAATTGTACTATTTAAATATAAAAAGTTCTGCCTAGTGTAGTATTTAGTATTTAGTTTTAATTTCCGCGTATTATTTGTGAAAAGCACTATACAAGCCTTAGGCGCTGTGCCTACCTAAGCAACGCGACAGTAACGTGATTAACCTCGACATCCTGACCATGAGTCGGGCACGACACAGAAACATATTAGAGTACAACTATGTCGTCGTCTGATGAAGATCACGACGCTCAAATTTTAAATATGTATACAATCTGGACGAAGACGTTTTTGGTGGCACATACGTGGTTATGAAGGAATAAAATAGATATCCTCGTAGATTTAAAACATTTTACACAATGAAAAAAGAAACTTATTTATTGATACTCGAAAAATAGAGACCTTATTTACTTGAACAGTAGAGACCCGATTTAGGGAATAAGAATAAATGAATAAATTTTATATTAATTTGTAGATCTTCCTTTATTTTACTAACAAATCACTACAAGTTTCGTGTCACGCGTCACTTCTCTGCGTTACTTGTAGCACATTGAGCAGCACGTCAGGTCGTGTCACGCTACGCCACACGAATGGGCGCTACTTCATACAAAACAAATACTTTGAATGTTGATGGTAGTGGCAAGTTACATGTCATGCCGCGTACAGACCAAGCGAACGAGACCGAGCGAATGCTAAAGAGTGGGATTTGCCGATCAGTACCGCACGCTCGCTTGCTTTCGCTGTTGTGTCCACACTAAAAGAACGTATTGAAGTTCGTCGACAATCGGCGAACCACAGTGAATCCAATGACGTTATATATAAATGGAGGTAGATACGTCGGTTCCGGTTGTTTGTTTTAGGACAACAGTCGTTAGGCTATGTATCGAAGGCCTTCGAGCGGCCGGAAAACCTTCGACATGGGTTGGCCACTAGCCTATCCACCAAGCCGCACTGAGCCCGCGTGGTGGATTATGGCCCAACCTTCTCCAAGAGAAAGCGGAGTCCTAGCAGTGGAAACTAGCAGAAGAAATGAAATTAAAGCAATCGTCGATTTTGTTTACTTTGTTTTATGTTGTATTCAGCATGTTTAGGATGTCAAAGCCTCGGTTTCTGCTTATAGAACTCGATGTGCATTAGCAATCTATCTTAGTTCATTCTATAATCGTAAATAAATACAATTTATTCGCTGGAACGAAACGTCCGTTGCGTGCAACCGCCGCAACTGAATGACCATTCACTCGTCCGTCCACACCGCGGCCGTACCACGCCGTACGTTCGTTCCATTTCTCTTTGATGTACCGACAGCCGCCGGAGCACGGCCGAAGGCGAGCGAAGGCCCTCGTTTGGCTTCGCTTGCTTTCGGTATGACGTCCACACTCCACACTGATTCGTTTGCGCTCGCTTGTTACCCTTCGCTAGCTTGTTACCCTTCGCTCGCTCTAGTTCGCTTGGTCTGAACGCGGCATCAGATCACTTGTCAGCCGTGCGATTCTTTAATGATTCATCGATGTGCTCGTCGACGAGCTCACCAATGTCAAATACTTTGAGATATCGCCCTTGTGCACAAGGTTGTTTTTCCAACGTTTCTTGTCATCTCGTCATTTGTTTTACGGATGTTGTCAAAGATGCAACGATGTTTGCTTTTAGAGAATGGTACGGCTGATCACGTGTCCCGTTGTTTAGGTGGGCACAGCACCTTAGCCACAACTAGGCATTAACGGCAGCTTTGCCTCGGCCCACATTTACACGTACGGCCATCATGCCTCTTGGTGCAGTAATGTACTATGTCATAAGTTACATTACTTGTCCGTAACGAGACGTGCACGTCGCAAAAAAGTTCAGCACGACATTGTACTGCTCGTCACACTGACACATATAGATAGATAGATAGATAACACTTTATTGAAACACCAGGTTATGACATAATATTAGAAAAATAATGCTAAAAACTAGGTGTAACAATGGGCGATCTTATGCTCAGGGCGATCTCTTCCAGACAATCCATATATAGGTACCTGTTTTTAAATCTTAGCACACTTCTTTCACACTTCCGCTAATAAATAATATCTGAAACCATCAGCAACAGCTTTGAGAAATAATATCTGGGATCACAGTCATACATAAGTAACTTCCAAAAAGTATACTTGCAAAATTGTTTTATCACCTAGTATGACGCCTGATTGGCACCTGTAATAAGGGATTCGCCGAAGGGCCCTACGAAGGAAAACCTTATATTATACCCAATGATTTATAAAAACACATGGTTTAACTCTGGGTTTCGTGGCTTATTTGTAGTTTAGGCATAGGTTATTCGTTACTACTACTTGTTTCCATTCATTACAGTCATCAAATCCACTTGTATGAATCCAACACTACTTCTACTTGTACTCACTTTATTGAGTACAAGATACCTACTATTTCAGCTGACATCAACGGATTTTAACAGAGTTTCTTTCTCAGTTTGGTACTTTTAGGAGAACAGCCACTAATTTTGTTGAGATATGGAACCGATATAGCTTGAAGCTCTATAATAGTAAAACTTTCCTATAGTGCAATGACTGAAACCAACTTGAGGGTAGGACCAGAAAATGGTACTTTGTTATTACCGATTATTATTAATGGTTATTACTGAAGACCGAAACTTATTCCTTATTTTCTAACCGAACAAAAAACGATAAAATACCAAAGTCACATAACACTGTGTCAACGATTGAGAAGCCAGATTACTTTCTCGAGAACGGCTCGAGAATTATTATGATCGTATATAATCGGTGAGTTTATCATTTGTCTAGACCTGCCATGTCCCTAGTTTATAGCGTACACATTTGTGCTTGGAGCACTCGCAGCGGAGTTTACTTCATTCTTCTCAACTGATCAGCAAGTTTAAATAAACTTTAGTGCTGTCACGACTTGGTGGTTGCATTGGTGGAATTATCAACTTTTCAACTCATCAAGCACTTTCTTGTTTTGATCAAGTGACGAGACGAACTTGTTGTGTGCCTCGTAGTAAGCTCTACCCCTGCGGTCAGTTAAAGTTCATCCAAAGTTTCAAGCTGAAGATTTCCATTTCCATTCCACTCAACACATATATCTGACACTGTAGTGGTTCCTACCAAGACCGCCTCTTGTACAAAAAGTCTACCATCTAAACGGCTTGCTAATCACACTCCGAGACATAACGCTCGCCTCATGCCCTACAGCGAATTGATTCATACCGTAAAACCTATTTGTTGAGGATTTATTCCTAAATCTTTTGTTGTCTACGTAAACACGTAGTCTAAGGGAGAACACTCTAGACATCACAATTGGGGCGTATTTGTAGCACAGATTTGGCGTGTATTGTGATTATGACATATCTATATTTACAATATAATTGCACCTTACAATACTTCAGGAAATAGATCATATCTTCCGCGAGCTAGAAAATGGTGCATTCTGTGTCCCTTTCTAACTAACACTGATGCTGCCTGATGCCTTGTTATATCATTTTGTGTTGGATACTTCCGAGCGAAGTGCGTAAATGAATTACCTAATACTATTCGCATTATTATTCGCGGCAATTCAGAGCTTTGAAGGGTTTTGCTCATATCCCTTGGGAATTACGTGTTACTAGCCATACGTACCGTAGGCTTCTTTGTTGGATTTCCTGTGACAAACCCTCAATGACATGATAAGAATTGGTTCAAACAACAAACATAACAAACATACCATATATATCACTATATAATATTATTAAGAGGAAAGATTTGTATGTATGTTTGTAACAAACTGGCTCAAAAAGTACTGGACCGATTTCTAAAATTCTTTCACCATTGGAAACCTATATTCACCTTGAATAACATAGACTATATAAGATTCATCATCATCATCATCATCATCCATCACCACGCGGGTGAAACCGCGGAGAGCAGCTAGTAGTTAGTAATAAGTTTAATGGTATTTTTTTACAAAAGTAACCTAGAATGAATGGACAGTTGTCTACCCGTCACTTTCGCGTTTGTAACATAAAGGCCTATTCAAACCTGAGCGTCATTCGCTACCGCTGTGGGTAACGAAAAATACCACGCGGAACTCAATGGGTAAATAGTATGAAGTTCTATAACTGCAGCGAAACTTGTACCGCCTGATGAGGCGGTATTTTCTCTTGTTTGGCGAAACTAGTTCCGCCGGGCGACGCGGGAGCTAGTAGCGAGAGCGACATGCTTATAATAGGTATACAACGGATATCTCTACCGCGCGCGGTAGCGATATCCGCTCTGGTGTGAACAGCGAAATTAACGCATACCCTTTCGGATATCTCTACCGCTCGCGGTAGCGAATAACGCCCAGGTCTGAATAGGCCTTAATTGTGGATTATACAGTCTGGGAAATTATGTAATCTGTGTATTCATAAATTTAAATTTTCGAGGATAATATTATGTGACACTTCAGTAAAACATACCAAGATGATAGATAGATGAACTCTTTATTGAAACACCACAATATAAATATATATTACAAATAAAGAAATAGGAATAAAATAAAAATACAATTAAAAATATTTCACAACTAAATACCTAAAATTAAAACTGTAACAATGGGCGGCTGGTTGAATTTCAGAAAAATACTATCACCTTATTGGTACCTACCGTCCACGAACTGCGTGTTGTGATCTGCTGAATGGCTACGGAAGTTTATGACGCGGCCAACATAACAATTAATGGGTTCCCGGGTTCCACCTGATGATGGATAATATTGATGTTTTATTTCCCTAAACTAACCTTGTACAGAGTACAAACAAAATAAATAATATAAATATAATTATTCAAATCGGTTAAACTGCTTAAGAGTGTTTGCGAGACTAATGTACAACAATAGATTTTTTTAAATAAGAAGATTAATTTATTATATTACGGCCTTACTTATAAACGCTGCTTAAATTTAAATGACGAAATTTAGTACTGCGCAAAGGAAAAATGTTCTGCGCCGTGCTGACGTTATTTAAATTTAAGCAACGTTTATAAGTAAGGCCGTTAATGTTTATTTTATTTTTAATAACTTTCGGCAAACGGCCTTATAGCGTTAAGCCATGACCAACACCTTATAAAACTCTCGCTAGACGGTTGGATCAAGGGCCATATTCAGAAGGTACTTCTTGATACAGCACGCATCGTCAGGACGGAAGGTTCCCCATACTTAGTTCGTAGTTTGGGTTATGCCCCGTTGCTAGCGGTATTCTAGGATTAGACTTATAAAATATATTTAATGTTAAAAATAGTAATAAAAAAATAGAAATGTAAAAAATAATGGTTATAAATAAATATTAATGAAATAGGTACTTACCTAATACTCTGTTAAAAACAGTATAGAAGAGCAACTTACAACAGAACAATGGATTTATGTGATATCCTCAGATGCGTACCTGCGAACAAATAATATCTTTTTTAATATGAATAACGGGGACAGTCACGCAAATAAGTTGTTTATGAACCATAATAACTAATGTGTACCTATATAAACCACGTTAGTTTTTATAACAAAAATACATATATAATAAACCATTTATAACGGCGTAAGTCACAGTATACTTATTATTATTAATAATAATAATAATCTTTATTTCAATACAATTACACAACATGAAGATTAAGCGGCCCATACCGGAAACACATACCTTACAGCTAACATAATATTTTTATTGTACATATAATAATCATCTCGGTTCTTGTATGCAAAAGATAAAAATTTGTACAAAGTCTCTCATCTCTGTTTATCTCGTTCTTTCTATATCTCTCGAACATCACTTTACAATTATATAACTGTATCTCCTTTCTTCAAATCTCATCTCTTTCTATGGCCTCTTTTTCCTTCTACTGATATTACTCTGTTCTCTTTTCCCCTAATCTTTTTCGCTCTGAACTCTTACTCTTTAATATTAATCTGTGGTCAACGTTGTCGGTACATCAACTAGCAATATTTTATAAACCATAACTATTGCAACTCTAATTTTTGTTGTGCACTGTTACATCATCATCAGCCTGTAGCAGTCCACTGCTGGACATAAGCCTCTCCAATTGCACTGCTGTTGCAGTGCACTGTTTGTTGACCCTAAAATAAAAATATTTTCTCTCGTCTCATTATTTCTCCTTCCCACTCCGAGGTGAATTCGGAGTCCAAACCATAGAGCACGTGTCAGATGATGACGATGAATAACTGTTTACTTGATAATTCGAGAAGATTATAAAGTAGAGAAAGTTTTACAAGAACAATACCATGCACGAACTGGAATGTGCCTATACTTTGACCCCACCTGCAGAGGTTACTTTTGTACCTAATCGTAGTAACACGTTTTTTTTTTCAATTCCAGATACGGCTTACAAGAATCATCAGACACTGCTATGCCTAACATACCTCGTGGGCATCCAGAACCAACACCAACACCAACCAAACCAATGCGAAAGTGCAAACCTCCAGACCGACACAAACGTACCTGATCCCCTAGTCCTCACCTAACCAAAGCGTTCAACTATGCTGTGATATACTTGGCTAGAAATTATTGTGATACTGCAAAATTGTTTTATAAAATGGGTATACACGTCCTGCTAGCGTCTACAGCGCTGAAAACAGTCAGTGTGACAGGTTTATGGCTGATACCCTTGTTGCTTGGAGCGCTGACTTACCACAATTATAATTCTTATGATCCTGAAGCGAGGGTTTTGGATAGGGAGCCGAGGAGGGAGTACGACTTCATAGTGGTCGGGGGAGGTTCCGCTGGAGCGGTCGTGGCGAACCGGCTGACGGAGGTCAAAAGTTGGAATGTGCTTTTGTTGGAAAGTGGTGAGTATGATTCTATTCTGGTTGATAAATTAGTACCGTATAATTAACTAGCTGAGTCCCGCGGTTTTACCCGCGTGGTGATAGTACTGATGAAAATTATCCTACGTGTTAATAGTTACACGTTCATTAGCATTACTAGGCTAATAATGCTGATATCAGTCTAAAATTTTATATCTAACCAGAAAATTTCTATTGACATATTATTTATTTAATTTATGATTAATGAATTCTTCTTATTAAAATAAACAATCTCTATAAATACAACTTAAACTAAATACATCTAAAGTAAGTATCTACTTCACTTATGTTCAGGCAACATCACGCGCAATACCATAATATTATGCTATGCGGTTGTAGCTGCGTGAACTCTACCTACCCAAAAACCTATGTTACCTATGTAAAGTCTTCAGCACACCAAACGCGGGGCGTGCGCGGCGCGGGGCGTGAGCAGCGCGGTACACGGCACACCGCAAGACTATTGGGCGGCGTGGCGTGTACACGACGGGCCCGCGTTTAAAACGCGTTCAGTCGGACGGGTAGCGCGCGCAAAATTTAGCTGAAACAGTGTCGAGGTAGTGTTTTTAAAATGTACGATACAGATAGTAATGAAGAGGAACTGTTGTTGCTATTGGCTCTCCGGAAAAAAAGAACCTGGGTTCATGTTTTAAACACAAGAAGATAGCAACTTGGGGAATATCATCGTTTGTGTAGGGTACTTGAAAGTCATGAAAATCGGTTTTTTATATATTTTCGGATGTCAAGAAATTCTATTATATATTCTATTATAAGAAAGAATATTGTACAACGCAATTGTGAAAACTGATACTAATTTCAGAGAAAGTATTGAATCAAGACAACGGCTGGCAATATGTTTAAGGTAAAGAACTAATCGACTTACCCATGTCAATAATATTACAAAAAAATATGAAACAAGGAAATTTTAGTCTGTGTAGATAATTACCTAGGTAAGTAAGTAATTACGTATCTTAATTTTTTATACTGTTTAATTCCAGACTAATTTTCTCACACAACCTTAGCTTATAAGTTATATTGTTATAGTATTTGTCTCTGCAGTCATATAAACACTTATGTTTTCGCGCAAATTCAATTATATTCTCCGTAGAATCCATTTTAAATAACACAATTTTGTAATAATTTACAAACACTAGCACCCGCGCGCCCGCTAAACTTCCGCGACGCTGTCAGTGTGACGTGTATGTATGACAGCCGTAGTGATACAAGTAGCAAGCGCCCGCGACTGACGCGCCCCGCTGTCGCCGCGCGCGGTCGGTTTGTCGATTGGAGCGCGTTGCGCGGGTCGTGTGCGTCGCGGGTCTTCGGCGGGCCCGCGCTTTTATTTGATGTGCCGTGTTCGATGCATTTCGATGTAATACAACACGCGCGGGCCCGTCGAAGGAACGCACCGCGCACGTCCCGCGTTTGGTGTGCTGAAGCCTTTAAGAGAAGCAAACTATGTTACCACTCCCTATTGTCTACGTGTTGCCTATCCAGCTGTGTGTGGTGTGGGTATTATTATTATTGTAATATGATCATACACTACTTTGTGTTGGTAGTTATTCCCACCTAGATTATTCGTGCAAAGTTTGCGGCACCTATAGGATGTCCATCGGTGCCACTGTACGGTACTGCTTAGTGTCTAATCCCTGGATACAGGAAATTCTAACTAAGGTTTAGAATATGTACACCATTAGTGGGCGGTAACAATTCAACACCCCCTGTGTATGCGTTCCAGGTCCAGACGAGAACGAGATTACGGACGTCCCTTCGCTAGCGGGATACCTGCAGCTAACGAAGCTGGACTGGCAGTACAAGACTGAGCCCACCAACTACGCCTGCCTCGGGTTCAAGAAGCACCGCTGCAGCTGGCCGAGGGGCAAGGTAATAAACGTCACAATCCAAGTCTTATTCTACTACTAGCTTTTCGTCCGCGTAGAGAGTTTTTTCTGGATATGAATTATTGTAACTATATAAAGCCATGTTCATGGCTATTGCGCGCCAAATACACATTTTCACAACTATAAGTTTAAAAACACTAAATCGATTTTATCTCCTAAGTCATCCCTGTCAAAAAATACTAAAGAACAGGTTTCTTTTATATAAAAAAAAAATACCTAAATACAAATTCACAACGAAATAAATAATTCTCTATACAAAGTTTCATTCTCCAGTTCACACCTCTAAGTCATCCCTATTATAAAATATTTAGGAACACCATTTATATTTTAAACGAACTATCTAAATACAATTTTCACACGTATAAGTCCAAAAACAAAGCACATTCATAAACACGTTCTCATCCATTTTTACCTCTTTAGGGTTTGAATTTCGAAAAACCCTTTCTTAGTACATCTCTACTCACCAGACAAAAGCACCCTCCAAAGGCGTTTGTGCAACTTTGTATGGAGTAGTGGCGTTGTTTTTTTTTTGGCAGCCACTAATTTAATCATTAGTACCTCATAGTACTACAGCAGTACATGTTATTTAATAAGGTAAGGAAGTTGTTTTTTAAATAGTATCCGAACTACGTTATTTGACTTTGAAGTCTATAAAAGATGTCATCTAGATAACCGAATAATTGCGTTTTTACTCAAACGTTATTCTTATTTATTGATATTACAACTCAGATAAAATTATAGATACTCGAAGTACTTATTACAATATGGCAGCCAGTAGCTACAGATTAAATAACTAGTATCTAATAGTGCTACATTAGAAAAAGTGATATAAGTAATAAGCAAATTGTTTCCTAATTATCCATGCTGAGCAACAAAATATAATTTGTTGGTATGAGGAAAATAATAGAGGATAATAATATATAAGTACTTTATTACTTTTGTTATCATTTAATATTGTTTTATTTACTTTATCTTCAAGTACAGATCCATTGTGCATTTCGTTTTCTACGTCATTTCTGATTATCACATAGAGAAATAGTGCGGGTGGCGGGCGATAGGTTTTCTTGGTATCGCTCCCATCCTAGGTACCTTAAAATTGACATAACGTGGGCACAGCGCCCTAATGTGCGTTTGAGCTATATTCTCATGTATGGTTTGAGGATACAGCGACAATTTGCAAATCGGGGGTTCAAGCAGGTAAACAAATCCAGCGCTGTGAATGGTTGAGTTAATCGGGGGTCTTCAAGTGACCGCGGTATGAGTGGTATCTTTAACGCATTTACCTGCCAATAAGTTCTACGAAATAGCACTATAAGTTGTGTTTATATAATGAATATGGGTTCATAATAATAAAAAATATGTAATTTTTTTTCTTTTACTTTCATGACCAGTTATCGATTCCAAACCACCTCGTTCAATATTGTGCACTAATTAACAAATACTTATATATTACAAATATTTTAGGTGGGTTTTTTGAACACTCTTACAATGCAAATAGCCCGGCCCCGATATACTTTAGGCAGTTGTTGTAAAACGATAACTTCTTTATAATAATACTTGTTTCATTAGTGGCTGACAAACTTAAAAAAAAACGCCACTTTTGCACATTGCCCTTTCAAGCCTCTACGACCAGCGGTTTAGGCTGTGCGTTGTCTTTTATATATTGATGTATTTTTATAATTTTGGTAAGATACGCCTGCAGCTAACGATGCTGGACTGATAGTACAAAACTGAACCCATCGTCAGCAGGTTTTGGTTTCAAAAAACGTCGCTGCGGCTGGCCGAGGAGCCAGAAAACGCCCCTCTCATAGCAAGATAGTCAGCGGGGTTATTATGCATCTTAGTTGCTAACAAATGTTGATTGAAATCTTGAAAAATGCCTACTCTATGCCAGTTTTGACAACTCCTGTAAGCAAAAACGTTAGTAAGTTGATGACTGGAGCTGACAAAAGTGACATAGAGCCGCTATTTTTTTCGATTTCAATGAACATTTGTTAGCAACTGAGATACATAATTATAGCCCTACAGGTGAACAATTGAGTGTTAATATAAAAGGACCATTATGGGCCGAGTTAGCTACTGACGTTGGAGGGTACTCTTATGAGGTCTCAGGTGCAATCAGATGATAAACCTAATGGTGGGACACACTTGATGTCCATCTTAGCCGGTACCGGTGCAGCCGAGTATTCTGCCTTGAAATGAGTAGCGCGAAAGCAGCTTTTTAAGATCGAAGGGCACTACACTACACACACTGTAGGAAGTGAAATTACTGGGCGAATGGGACTAAACAACTACGTCTCGGGATGACGAACGCAGTGCAGTGCTGCGGCGGCAGAACTTTAAATCCTAAAGATCTAGGTCGCACTGTAATGGGAGAGCAGAAGTGACGTTTACTATGAGGCGAAAAACTTGCCAGTCTCATCACTTGCTGGTATGATTACAATTAAATATAATAATTACTATTAAAGCATTCGTAAAGTGCAATGCGCTGCAAATCTGTAGTAAGTATTATTTTTTGATAACGTGGATTGTAGAAACTAAAGTGACGGTGTCACTTAGCTACGCTATCTCGCTCATGTTAACCGGTGTCACTAAATGTAAGACCAAGAGAGAAAAAGGTTGGCATAAACAATTGGCACCTTTGACGGAGCAAAGAGCAAATCTCAAGAAACAAATAGTCGAATAATAGTTAATGAATCGAAAGGAGGCTAGGTCTTTTATCTGCTAAAGAAGCCACAGGGATGCTTCCCCGACACTATACAATTTTAATCGTAATAATTACATTCCTTGTCTCCGGATTCCGAAAAATAATTATTATGCCTGTTGAAATTTATTTGTTTTAGCGACCTTACAAAAGTAATTTCGTAGAACGCACCGTAGACTTAAAACAATTACATTTAAAACTTTGTTCTTGCAATAAAATAAACAAAGCGCCTTTCCATACGTTTAGAGCAATGTTCAGTCCATTCTTGCCTACCGTTTACTCAAAATACACGACACACTATTTAGATTGCTAAAACTTTAGCAGTATTTTAAAATTAAATAAATTTCCCTTAAATTCTCATTATAACGAGAATTATATTTTAACCAAAATTAATAAAGACTTATCTATATTACAGGTTCTAGGAGGCTCCAGCGTGCTCAACTATATGATCTACGTTCGCGGCAACAAATTCGACTACGATCAATGGGAACAACTCGGCAATCCCGGCTGGGCGTATAGCGACGTCCTCAAGTATTTCATCAAGTCAGAAGATAACAGGAACCCATATCTCGCCAAAAGCAAATATCACGGAACAGGCGGTTACTTAACAGTGCAAGAGGCGCCTTGGAGAACACCCCTTGTCGCAGCTTTCGTCGAGGCAGGCGTTGAAATTGGTTATGATAACCGAGACATCAACGGTGCCATTCAAACCGGTTTTATGATTGCTCAAGGAACCATCAGACGAGGTTCTCGATGCAGTACAGCTAAAGCCTTCCTAAGGCCTGTTCGAACGCGAAATAACTTAGACATCTCACTCAATACTCAAGTCACAAGAGTTCTGATCAACCCAGTTACTCTAAAAGCTTATGGAGTGGAGTACGTAAAACATGGTGTTAAGAGAGTCGTTTACGCCAAAAAAGAAGTGATACTATCAGCTGGAGCTATTAACAGTCCTCAACTGTTGATGTTATCAGGTATAGGACCAAAAGATCACCTGAGAGATATAGGTATCAAGGTACTCAAAGACTTACCAGTTGGTGAGAATCTACAAGATCACGTCGGTGTCGGTGGGCTTACTTTCTTAGTCGATAAGCCAGTTGCCATAGTACAGAATCGATTTCAAGCCTTTCCCGTGACCATGAACTACGTAGTAAATGAGCGCGGACCAATGACGACGTTGGGAGGATTGGAAGGTGTCGCTTTTGTGAACACAAAATACGCAAACAGTTCTGGACTATGGCCTGACATACAATTTCACATGGCTCCGGCATCTTTTTCCTCTGATAACGGACAAATTGTAAGAAAGATTCTGGGCTTGACAGATGAGATATACGACTCTGTGTACCGGCCTATAGCGAACAAGGATGCATGGACGATTATGCCTTTACTCTTACGACCCAACACACGAGGCTACGTGAGATTAAGGAGTTCCAACCCATTCCACTATCCTGTAATGAACCCTCGATACCACGAAGATCCATTAGACGTAGCTAGATTGGTTGAGGGCATAAAAATAGCGGTACAAGTTGCAAACGCGTCTCCATTCAAGCAGTTCAACTCAAGGTTGTACTTAAAACCTTTACCTAACTGCAAGCACCATAGCTTTATGTCAGATGAGTACATTGAGTGTCAAGTGAGACATATTTCTATGACGATATACCACCAAAGTGGTACGGCGAAAATGGGACCTTCGTGGGACAAGGAGGCCGTTGTAGACCCCAGATTAAGGGTCCACGGTATCGAAGGTCTGAGAGTGATAGACGCTAGTATAATGCCTACAATAGTCAGTGGTAATACGAACGCTGCAGTGATCATGATTGGTGAAAAGGGATCTGATATGATCAAACAAGACTGGTTGAATCGGTGACAGTGACTTTAAAATGTATATTTAGGCCTAAATTTCAAGTTACCAATTAGATGTGTGTGTATGGGCAGATCATTTACGAGTAACAATTGCCGTATCAATGATTCGAATTTAATAAAAATACGACATTCGAAAGAGTTTTAAAATAATTAGTTTTGTAAACGCGAAAACAAAGGCTCATTAGATTTAATTTCAAATGAATAGTTGTCAGAATATAACTACAAAATGTAAAATTGATGATAAAAATAAACCGCCGAGCCTCATTCAATAAAGTCATTGACATTGCCAATATTTTTACGCGCTTGTTTGTTTGGTTCAACAAACGTCGTGTAACATTATATCATTTTACAAATGTAAATTTATGCAAACATGAATTTCCTACACCTATATTTTTATATCAAACAAATAATTAATTTCAGCAAGGTTACAATATTATGAATCAAGATTATACGCATTAATTGAAGTGTCAAAGTCAACTAACAACAGCTAGAATATTATTACTCATCTGCATTTTCGTCTGGTAATAAATTCAAGTGTCAATTTAACAATTACTCTACGTGATGGGCTTTAGGAACTAGGAAAAAAATTATCAATTATTTCCAAATGATCATAAGCAACAATACACATTCTGAATGTCCCATAGATTACATAGCTAGACAGCCAGTGGTTCTCAATGAGTTTTAACTGAGTCACTTTTAAAAAGAGCCCGATATAGCCCAAATTACAAATAAGAGTATAAAAAGGAAAATAGTTATCGTTATTTATTATCTCATAACCTATATTATAATAATATTTAATATAATAGTATCCGCTATAAGTTAATAAAGCTAATCACAATTAGCAAACATGCATGTTACTGTTTTGCACAGTTTTGAGAAATTTTAGTTTTCAGTGATCTTCAGTCATTTGTAATTGTAACAATATTCAAAAATAATGTATTTATCACAGCCGTAAATCTTTTCTTGAATGAGCTTGAAGTTATTTTTTGAGTTGAGTGTATATATATTGTTTACTGATTGAACTACAAGAGCTTGCCCCGCGTACTTTTTTAAGCAGTCTCGTGGGGTACGGAAAATACAAATTGGGAATCACTGCACATCATCAAATGTAATCATAAAATGATCAGACTTATTTGAAATTGTGCAGAGAGAATATTTGTATATCGCAAGTTTTTTTAAAATATATGATGTTAAAGAAAACGCCTGCTTAGCAAGACCAAACATTGCAATTTAAGGAAGAAAAATACACATCCTCGTACGCGATTCGAACCCGTGTCTATCGGGAACCCTGTCAACTTGGTTGGCCTAGTGGTCATGGCGTCGGATTGTCGAGGATGTATATTTTCTACCGACTTCCAAAAGGGGGAGATACTCAATTTGCCTGTTTTTTTTTTATCATTGTTACCTCAACTTACGATTGGGTGAACCGATTTTCAAAATTCTTGTTTGAAAGTTGGTGCTTCTCGTGTGGTCCCATTTAAATTTCATCAAATTCGGTCTAGTACTTTTTGAGTTACACTCCAATAAACACTGAATAGAATGGATAGAATGGAGTATTAATTTTTTCAAATTGTATTTGTTCTCTCAAAAATTGCAAGGCGCCTGTATATTTCAGATAGCAAGACCATTTTTTGTTTATTACTGATCTATACAAAATGTAAAGACAGACGACGAACATTTAAAAAGTTAATTTGCTGTACAGTTTCTGGCATTATTTGATGACTTTCGAGTAGTCTGATAACTCCTAACCTATAGATCTGGCCTTATCCTGCTCCCGTGGGCCCCTCTTTTTTTTTATTGCCAAAAGTAGGCAGACAAGCAGGAAGCCCACCTGATGGAAGGTGGTCACGGTCGCCTATAGACGTTTGCAACACCAAGAGCGTTACCAACGCGCTGCCAACCTCTATGAACTTTAATGACGCCCTTTTTAAACAACCCCATATCGTAGCGTAGAGGGAAAACCTCGGCGAAAACCATTTAAATCACGCTTGTGTCTGACTGGTATCTGACCTGATGCTAAGTGATGATGCGGTTAAAGATACAGTAGGCAAGTAGCTTTAGAACCTTGTGATATTTATGCTTGTTCTTATATTTAATACGATATTCATTTCTTTGTTTCAATCAATCAAAGTAAATGATCTGCCTTAAGTTGGTTTTATGTCATACCCAAAGATTTATACAGTGTGTGTTTTTTTGTTCCTTGATGTGTATTTTATATGAACTTGGTGTAGAGGTTTAAATGTTTTCCTACAACTAAAAGTTAAGTTTTGAAATGTTAGCAATTAAGTACTTCATAATTGATGTTTTATATCGATAATATGTTTATGGTATCCATTACATATTGTAATTATATGTATGATACAATGTTTTGTAAATATGTAAAAATGGTAGGTTTAGGTTAATTGAGAAATTCTATTTATTTCTTTGTAATGCCATATCTTTTATAATAGAAATATTATATGTTATATAATGTACATCATACCAGTCTAGATGGGGAGAGAAATTATTGTTAATAAATAAAAACATGTATTTTCAGCTCACTATGACTTATAATCTTGTGTTATTTTAGAATCAAATATTTACATGTTGGAAAGTATTTGTTTAGCCACCAGCACTAGCACGACTTGAATCTAAGACGCCGGGGGGCCTAGCACGAAAATTTGCGTAAGTTTAACATAATCGTATCGTTGAAGTATACAGAAGAAACAATAAGTTATCTGTGCCACAGTTCTACTAGATAAATTATAATTTGTACCAAGCGCGGATCTACCGTTGTGGGCACGATGGGCATGCCGACAACTCTAACAGACTTGTGACGTCATACATTCAAGGTATATCAATGTCGATAGACTGATGATATTATATCCAATGCCTTAGTAAAATAAAATCTATGAAAGGCGAATGCTGACGTGTATGGTCATATTTTAGATCACATAGGTGTATATGCTTCTTTTTGGCACAAGAATACATTGTATTGGAAAAAAGACTTCATTGTCGCTTTTGTATTTTTGGTAAAACTAACATTTTACAGATTTATTAATTTACTAGTGTTCACAGCTTTGCCCATGTGAAACAATACATTTTAGTAAATTCTGGTCAGTGTTATATATATACTTTGTAAAAATGTCATTTGTAGCAATGTACATACTATGAACTCGTCATTATTCCAACTCGCACTTAGTCGAATTTCTGGTGGCTGTGACCTCAACCTTTTTTGATGGCTGGATCCGCGCCTGGTTTGTACTGAATACATCAACGATATGATTATGTTACACTTACGTAAATTTTTAAGCTAGACACATTAAATGCCTTTTTGTTTCTTTGCATCGCTACACACCCGATAGAAATAGTAGAAAGTACTTACCTACTTGCGTTTTTCACGCTATTGAAGACCTAAAAAGGCACGAGTATGGATTTAACATAATTTACCGATTGGACAACAACTAAAATAATAAACAATAACTCTCAACACCCTGCAGCCATCCACACCAACGTTGCCCCTTTTGTCACCATTGATGGTAGCCCTTATGGGGGGCCCGTTTAGTGGGTGGCAAGTCACCACCTGCCTAAATGTTTTAAGATGAGACTGAAATTGGCAGGTGCCGTAGTCGTCCATAGCCCACTATCTCCCGTACCACTAATAAGTACATATCAATAGCCATGCCATTTTACCCACTTTTTTAATAGATATACCATGTAACCATCCATCCAAAATGTATCTGTTTTTATACTACATTGTATTTTTATACGAAACGGGCCTTTAAGTGTTGGCTACAGCCCCACTTATGCCTATGTAAAGGGCCGGGTAAAACCCGTGATATTTGGTGAATAAAAGGAATAATAATAATAATGAATTCGTGACACACGGACTAAGAAATATGATATGTTCAATAAATAAACTTAAATAAATACTTAGTCTGCAAAAACAATAATAATTGTAGTTGAAAGATCGTCTTTTAATTTTTACAAAGAATAATAAAAAAAATATTGATGTAATTTTGATAATTTTATCATGAATTTTGCAATTATCTGCGAACAAATGAACCTGTATATTATATGCTTAGAGGGCATACAGACAAACAACACAATAACCTTTGATATAATGATTTAACTATCACGTTTCTGAGATAATTGGAGGCAAGCAGAATTAAATGATCTTTAGCTATCTTTACCTCTAATTATTTCAGTAACATGACAGATGAGGGCATTCTAATCTTATAATACAAAAAAGAACCCCTATTTCTACTGGTCACGCTATAACTTGAGACCGGATGGAACAATCTCGTAACTCTTTTTTTGTTGTGTTAATTGTTGTCAGGAGAAGGTTCTTAAGAAAAATTAAGAGAAGATTGGAGGTTATGGCGATGCCGAAGGCCAAGCCTACTGCGCGAACGAAGTCGCGGACAGTCGCTAGTATAACATAAGTACCGATTTTATGGTATTTGTACGTCTTTAAACTACACTTACTTAGGTTGCATTGTAAACAGTTCACTTGGGAAATAAATTAAAATGGCCGCCAACGCCAAAGCAACTTTTCACACAAATATCTTCCATGCACTTTGTAAATTTTATTAATGCCTCCATCAATTTTCATAAGAGTATCAAACATTATGAAATTAAATATACCGGCAGATAGCTGGCCTTGAAATCAGACGACAATATTAAAATACACAATTTTATTTGCCATACCATTGTCATTGTACATGTAAATAACATTTAATAATAGTGTTTCTGTGGTTGGTTTTGATGACTTCAGAGAATAAAGAAGTTTTTGTACTCTATGGTTTTATTTTCTCGTATTTGGTTTACTGGATGACCCGATAACGCCTGGAAGTTATTGGAATATGAAAGACTTGTTGAAGGGCATTATTCCTGGATGCGTGAAGAGCAGACGCATGGAAAAGTTATTCTTCCCATTGAAACCTCCTTCCTACCTAGATGGCTAGGAGATTAGCATGAAAAGACAGCAGTACGGGTTATAGACGTTTATTAGACTTCTAGAAAGCCCAGAGCTATGTCGTGAGTTTCAGACAGATTATGCAGTAGCCTCCCTTGTTACGGGGACTTATCTCAGATTAGCAGTTGTAGTCCTCGACGCGATGGTGTGGGTGGTGCAACAACTGGCAGAAGGCAGCGACGTCGTCCGGAGTACGGGCAGCCGCTGAGTCCCGCAGCAGTCGGGTTAGCCCAGACGCCCAGCAGGATTCAGGGTCCTGCGGTAACTGGTGGCCGCTTCGGTGATGTGCGCAGCACTAGCCCCGCAGTCTAACCAGCGGAAGTTCTGGCCAGCGGCAAGATTCGCCAGCGGTAAGGTTGGGAAACCACAATGATTTTAGAATTATGACGATACTACGCCAACAATAGTTCACTTGTCACGGCACTTGGAAATCACTGATGTGTCGTGTGTCTGATCGACTCGAAGGCTGGCGTCGGAAAGAATGCCCGCGGACGGCCTCCCGTACGCGTCCCTCACATGACACTCGTGACTCCGCCCCTTTGCGTTTTACATCGCGCATACCCTTATTTGGTAAGGTTTATGCGCTATTCCAGATAAAGGGAGCCGAAGTCACTGAGTGTGACGCCATGTCGTCTATTGCATGCCAAATAAGCTATGGCCAGGATAAGATTTTGAAGTGACGAAATAGACATATTAGTTTAGAAGATATATTTAAACTGCAGAATAACTAACATGAAAACCGGTACGCAGTGTGCCAAACGGAAGACCTGATTTGGAGTAGAGACCACAAATCGATAAACGAAGTCTTGGACGCCCTTAGGTTAAATGGAGTGAAGGTTTTCTATGGGTCTAACTGGATGGTAGCAGCTAGATGCAAGATGCCGAGGATCTTGCTCAGTGACTTGCAATTGGAGAAACATATTATGACTAGCAGTGGACTGTTATAGATGATTAATTAATTATAATATTAATTAATTAACGATTAATCACACTATTATACTTGTATTATAAAGGCCAAAGTGTGGGAGTGTGTTTGTTAGTTCTTCACGCTCAATCGACCCTAACTCCGAGACATAGGTATCTCTGTAGGTATTTATCACTGGTAGGTATTGCTGTTTCATTCGCCCAGTAATTTCCCTTGGTACAGTATCTTTCAAATTGAAACCAGCAGTATCTCAGTTGCGATCAAATGTTGAAATAATATGAACAAGTACAATTTGAAAAATTTAATATCGACTTCCATTATATTCAGTTATTGGAGTGTAACTCAAAAAACTACTGGACCGAATTTGATGAAGCACCAGCTTTCAAACACAAGAATTTTGAGAATCGGTTCACACAGTCGAAAGTTATGAGGTATCAAATATTTAAAAAAAACAGTCGAAGTGAGTACCTCCTCCTTTTTTTGAAAGTCGGTAGAAAAAATGGCAGCTCATCAAAAAATCAGCTCCAGTCAGAAACTTACACTTCTGCTTACTGGAGTAGTCAAAACTGACATAGCCTTAATTTTTAATTTTTCAAGATTTCAATCATCACTTGACTGTAACTGAGATCATCATCATCAGCCTGTAACAGTCCACTGCTGGACATATGCCTCTCCCAAAGCGCGCCACTGAGCCCGATCTTCGGCTCTGCTCATCCAGTGACTGCCAGCTACCTTGCGCAGATCGTCGCTCCATCTGGCTGAAGGTCGTCCCACGCTACGCTTGCTGACACGTGGTCTCCATTCGAGAACCCATCTATTCAATCGGTTATCGGTTCTACGGCTGATGTGACCAGCCCATTGCCTAACTGAGATACGCGGACACAATATGCTGATCGCGTCATGCCCTAAAAGAAAAAAAAAACGAATAAGGAATTACCCTGCTGGTGAAACGTCACACTGCAACCAGTACGCTGCAAGCGTCCTGCTTCTGCTGTTAAATCAGAACATGGAAAATAATTGAATATGCAATTTCGAATCGGGCTATGTCTGAAATGTAAAGTGATCAGGATATGGAAAAAACTTATTATTTTCTAAAGTAGTGTAAATTTTTAATATATTATTCATATACCTTTTGGGTTCTAGTATTAAAAAATACAGAAGATTTTGAAGTTTGTTGTTATTATATATACATTTCTATTGGTATTTTATATTTATGAGATATGCCCTTTTCAAAATATACGGTAATACCAACTCAAAATTTAAAGAAAAAACATATAAGTTTAGCGAAAGTTTTAAATACGTATCCGCAGTTAAACAAAAGTAACTTAACTCAAACTTAAATAACAGACTTTTTATTTTAATCTTCTGTAGGCTCTGTTTCGCTTTTATTTGGCCATTGAAATTTCGTCATAAAAGTCTGTAAATTCTGCCGGCATGTATTGTTTCACCTTTACAATGTCCTAAACTTACAGATCATTAATAGGTCCTGTGGCCACTAAAAGCTAAATTAGCTTGGCTTGGCAATTTACTACAAGTACCTTTTACTTTAGAAAGAACGAAAATTTCGAGAGACATGCCATTCTCTATATATTTTTTGCGATTACTTCACCAGGTCTTATAGGATCAAAAATAAATCATAATAAGCTGATACTTGAAAGGTACACACAAACATACAAAGGTACATCTTTTCTGTAACTTCATACTCATAAAGGTATAGCTTTAAAATTTAGTTGAGCCCATTTCTTAAAATCGATGTCTTCTGTATTTCCTTTTTAACGTAAAATTTCTCAGTGTTGCTAGATTCTACCAGACTAAAATATTGCTAATGATTTAACACACGATCTTCACCGCCTAACTTTCCTTTTACTGACTGAAAAATATCTGCCATAATTATTAAACGAGTGGGTGCATATTAGAAAATATATATGGCATCTAAAACAGGCATCTAACACATTAACAAAATACACTAAATCATCATAATCAGCCCACTTTGTTCCCACTGCTGGGACTCGAACCTTCTTCTCAGAGAGAGAGGAGTTGGGCCATAATCCACGCGGGCCCAGTGCGGCTTGGTGGATAGGTGGCCAACCCATGTCGAAGTTTTCAGGCCGCCGGAAGGCCTTCGACGTAGCCTAACGACTGTTGTCCTCAGACGAACAACCGGGACCGACGGCTTAACGTGCCCTCCGAAGCACGAAAGCGCTCAGTTGTATAATGCCACTAGCGGACACCCATCAAAGTCCTGACCGCAGCAAGCGTTGTATAACTTGTTGATCGGTTAAGATCGCCAAGTCGAGCTCCGCTGCGAGCGCTACACTAACTAAAACACATAAATAAACAAGTAACATTTCACTATTAGTAACAACCCTTCTACAATGTAAATGGTTAAAAATTGTACAAAAAATAATCAATCTATTTTTACCGGCAACTCTCTTCCGTTCGTCGTCCTGGTACTTGCCTCACTTTGTGGTTTAAATGAGGTAATTCTCTTTTAGTCTCTTTTATTACAACATGTTTATATGTCTCAGCATTTCTTACTACTTTATTAGATTTTTCGAAATTTCATCGTAGGAATTATATGACATGAAATCGCAACGGCACGTCATAAGTTGCGATAAATTCGAGAAAGGCACATCTCCTAGAGTTGTGACCTTTTCGAAATTGTTTCTGTACACGCTATGACGTCAACAGTAGAATTATTGCCAGAGTTGTACCCTTTTCAAACATAATAGGTACAAGCAAATATATTTTAAGTAATTAGCTATGGATATTGTTCGTTTTCCAAATAAAAAAATAAATAAATAAGGAAGCATTTAGATTACATTTATATGAAAAAGTGTATTTGTCAAAATATGCGAAATGTGCCCTTTTCGAAATTTCATATTCAATAATAATCAAGACGCAGGACAAAGTTGAATGCAGGCTGCTTCCAACCGGTCCTTTTAGAAAATCATGGGGGAGACTTATGTTCAGCAGTGGACGTACTACGGCTGAGATGATGAATAATCAAGAATACTAAATATGTTTCCTGCTTTTGATCAAGCGTATAAACCAATTAACATATACTTTACGTCATTACATATAGGTAGCTAAAGATCATAAAATATCGCCCTACTGCCGCAATAATCCTTCCTGCTTATCAATTTAAAATTAAATACTACTTACTATAGCAATTGTATATATAGAAGGCGTTGATGTGAGCCATTTTACGTTACAATTTCAAGTGCTATATTTATGAATCCAGAGATTTTAATATCTAAATTGATATGATACGGGACCCTTCGTGCGCGTGTCCGACTCGAACTTGGCCGGTTTTTTAGTATTTGTTCTTATAACAGCAACAGAAATACATCATCGGTGAAAATTTCAACAGGTTAACTACCACGGTTCATGAGATACAGCCTGGTGACAGACGGACGGACAGACAGACAAACAGACAGACGAACAGCGGAGTCTTAGGAATAGGGTCCCGTTTTACCCTTTGGGTACGGAACCCTAAAAAGCAAAGCAATCAATCAAGCCCGGCATAAAATTCTAGCCTATAACATTAGATGTCCTTTATATTGCCGCACACATCCTATATATTGCTACACTCGTTGCCACGACAACTTGATCTAGTTTATCATACACGGTTTTATTGAACTCGATTAACGGTGAAATCAGAGACCTACAGTGTTTCTAACGTCACTACGATTAAGAAACAGTAGGTGTATACATTAAGTTATCGCCTACACGTTAAACTTAATTATATTGTATCTAAGTAGCTTAAGTAGTTTGATTTTAACGAATACAATTGATTACTTAGGCACTTAGGTGTTTATGACAAAAATCTAGTTGATAAATCGTAAGGCTACTTAATTAAAGTGATAAGTACATTATTATATAGTTACGATTACCAACTCTAAAGGTATATTTTTCCAGTCAACAAAACAAAGCTCGAAAACCGGTTTACTTTAAACCGGTTTTAAAGTAAACCGGTATTCGAGCTTTGTTTTGTTGACTGGAAAAATATACCTTTAGAGTTGGTAATCGTAACTATATAATAATGTACTTTAATTTTTTTTTGTAAAGTTACTTTTGCAAAAACATACTTCACGATTTTTAATATAAGAGGATTGCATAGCTAGTACTTTCCATGCTAAAAGAGAAAACTCTTTTCTACCTCTAAACATTGTCCGATTTCAGTGATTTTTTTTTGCAATCCTCTTAAGGTGTGTGTTATAGACTACCAATTGTATGAAATATTAACGATGTTTAAATAAGCTTGAATGATTACTTATTATTATTTATACTTTGGTACGGATACACTGCCATTGCAGCTATATTTCATACTTGGCTAGGGTTGTCAGATGCGAAGGAAAATGTTTAAGAAAGTACTTTTTTTATTGTTATTGGTTCGCTTATTCAGAACACCACACTAATGTAGCGAACTAAAATCTATAATTCTCTAAACTATGGTCATCCACTTATATTTACCATCAAGATTAATAATGGTAAGGAGAGTTATTGGTAGTAATTCACTTGTGCAGTTCACCAAATTACACTAAACTGATTTAGTGAATAAAGACGAATAAAAGGCACCGCTTAGGGCTTTGGCCCTAAAGATAGCCAGTTGAAGTGGCAGTTGGCAGGTCACATGGCACGCAGAACAGATGGGGCCGAGAGGTTCTGGAGTGGAGACTACAACAAACCGCCAGGCGCAGCGTAGGTCGACAAGGTTGACAGACCACCCATGATAAAGGTTAAAAGACGACGTTGGATGTATGCCAAGCAAGGAAATTTACTTTTTAACGAGCAAGCGGTTCACCTGATGGTAAGTGATGCCGTCGCCCACGGACATCCGCAATACCAGAGGTCTCGAGGATGCGTTGCCGACCTTTGAGGAAGGATGATAGGAATGTGTTATGTGGGAGTGTGGTACTTGTCTTGTGTTGTCTTTCGTGCCGGCTCATTCGGCTGAGGGGTTGCAGCGTGGCACTACCACCAAAAATAAAAATGATTACATTTTTTCATTCAAACGAACAGAAACGCAATAAACCTTGCCAGAGACAGCCCTATAGGTACAGATAATGCAAAACCAGGGCAATTCATTAACAATCAAATCATCATCAATTGACAATCCCAATCAATTTTCTATAATAGCTTTTCCTATTTGCAATTAATGAGCCTAAACCTGATTTTATTATTTGGCAGAAAATGACCATATTAGCAATTGCGGATATTTTCTGTTTAGCTGTCAGTCAGTGCGCTTCTGTAATATAATTATTTGGATAAATTTTATTATTGAACTAGTTTGTAAGTGTTTTAATATGTTGTCTTTTCAAATAGTGATCAGGTAAGGTTAATTATAATGAAATATGAAAAAAAATTATATACTTAACACATAACACTACATATTCTTGATTGAAATACTGTTATGTTTTACTTTTGTTGCACTGCTCGAAAGAAGATTTGAGATTTTGAAGACGAGTAAAAACTTATATGGACAGTGTGAAACGGGTCTTAACTTGAAAATATTAAACGTTATGTTTAAACAGGATATTGTGATGTGTTTATGTATGTGTTCATGCCTCCCGCGAGTCTCGCGAAACAGGGAATCTTAGTGCGTATGTAAATGTTAGTTTTAATTAACTACTAGCGATTGCCCGCGACTTCGTTTGCGTAGTAGGCTTAGCCTTCGGACTGGCCATAACCTCTTATCTTTTCTTGGTTTTTCATTCATAAGAACCTTCTCCTGACAATAGTTTACACAACAAAAAAAATATTCTCGAGATTGTTCCATCCGTTCTCAAGTTATAGCGTGACCAGGAGAAATAGGGGTTCATTGTTATATATACAGCTTAAAAAAATATTATTATTCATAATAAAAAAAAATTTTTTTTGACCAAACTATTGTCAAAAATGTATCATGTCCTTACATTTCATCATTCTTGACTGTATTTGTCTTTTTTACTTTCACAGTAGAAAATGCTAAATCCGTCAAACTAAACTTCATAATTCGTTTTTGGTAGTAGACTCCCAGGCTTGGCGGTAACCATCAGAGGTCAACGACTCTGTCTTGGCAAAGCAACCTTAATACAAATTAATATTTCCCCTGTCTGGCAAAGTTATCATACCTACACCTAATGAAGATTAGCTGCGGTTTGCTGACGTCAAATGAAACGAACATTATAGCCGTGGAAAGTTTTGTATGATACAAGAACTCGCGCAGGATTTTTTTACATTTCAAATGCAACGATGACTTCAGATTGTTTTGTCTTGGGTTTTCGGGTGCTTACGCTCTGGGTTAGCACAAAAAGTTTGCCCCTTGAATTGGCGACCTACACTATTTTAGAACTTAATAAATTTAGAATATAACGTTTGAGATGGATATTTTGATATGAATGGACAAGACAGAAAACGCGCGTGAGGGATTTGGTGGAAACTATTGCTAGAAAGAAGTGGACATGTGCTGGTCACATAGCCCGAATTAACACGAACAGATGGGCACGGAAAGTTCTAGAATGGAGGCGAGCACCAGAACACGTGGCCGCCCACCTAAGATATGCATCTAGATGACATTCGAGGACATGCAGTCAAGAAAAGTAACGTCTAAAAGATATAATAACACGAATTGAAAAAACAAAAAAAAAAGTTTATTTGTGCCTACAAAATTAACACAAAAAAATAAATATATCTAACGAACAAGAATATAGCCACAAACCGGCCCCAACTCAGCATGATGCCGGCGGCTAACCAGCGCCAACCAATTAAAATGGTTTAGATTATTTCTTTTGAAATTCTTCACTCTCGTCTCTTACAGGGCTATTGTCAGGTGTATCATATTGTCTATTGCTAATTATTCACGACTGTATCACTTATTCATACTAAATTCTCATATGAATACGTGAATGACACCGTTGGCCCGTAATATTATAAAAATAAGTGAATTAAGCAATAAAATTAAGCGCTCGTATCGGAGCTTGACTTGGCGATCTTAACCGATCAACAAGCTAAGCATCACTTGCTGCGGTCAGGACTTGGATGGGTGACCGCTAGTGGCATTGTTTAAATGAGTGCTTCCGTGCTTCGGAGGGCACGTTAAGCCGTCGGTCCCGGTTGTTTGTCTTATGACAACAGTCGTTAGGCTATGTCGAAGGCCTTCAGGCAGCCTGAAAATTTCGACATGGGTTGGCCACTAACCTATCCACCAAGCCGCACTGGGCCCGCGTCGCGGATTATGGGCCAACTACACTCTCTGAGAGGAAGGCTCGAGTCCCAGTAGTAGCAACAAAATGGGCTGATTATGATTATGATTATGAATAGGGATAAAAACCTGAAACCGGCCTAAAAACTTCGACATGGGTTGGCCACTTACCTATCCACCAAGCCGCACTGGGCCCGCGTGGCGGATTGTGGGCCAACTACACTCTCTGAGAGGAAGGCTCGAGTCCCAGTAGTAGCAACAAAATGGGCTGATTATGATTATGAATAGGGATAAAAACCTGAAACCGGCCTAAAAACTTCGACATGGGTTGGCCACTTACCTATCCACCAAGCCGCACTGGGCCCGCGTGGTTAAATATGTCATTGTATCAACTCATCTTTCTGAAAGGAAGGCTCGAGTACCAGCAGTGGGAACATAATGGGCTGGATATGAATAGGGATAAGATTGCAACAGCCGTGCAAACATGGATATCACGATAAATTAGACGAGTCGATAAACTGACTTTTATCATTTATCTTACCTTGTCCCCAGTTTGGATCTAGCTGCGATAGCTATATCGCGGGCTGTCTTTTACCGATAATTTGATCGTATGGACAATCTATGCTCGTACTGCTGGCTCACCTATTACATGGGACCAAATACATAACTGGTGAAATGTGGGTGTTTATAAGGTGCGAAATTGATTTGTGTGAAATGAATTAAATTTTTGTTATTAATTAAATAAGAGACAATTGACCAACAACATTTTTGTCAAAGACAACAAAGTCAATGTGAACAAGCTGTAACTAACGTGTAGATGACGATAATGATTAGTCTTTGAGGTCTTTATCACGGTATAGGAAGGATTAATCACTATTCGATTGCTAATGTGCATATTACACTTACGATACTGATTTATGTACAGACAATATGTCTTTTTTCCCTGCAGCATCATCATCTTATCATCGGTGACTCTCAGCTCTGCACAACGAGGGTCCATCTTCGAGGCCGTGACAGGTTTCCTCCGAGACGCGACCGAGCTCAACGAGGGCGAGCCCCCCGATGCTACGATCATACTACCAGAATATGATTTTGTGATCATTGGAGCTGGAACAGCTGGCTGTGTTTTGAGCAACAGACTCACGGAAGTAGAAGACTTCAAGGTAAAGACAAGACTTCACTTTTTTATTTATTAGTTCATCAAAGTGACTCCCTCTCGCCTGATGAAAAGCGGAGATGAAATCAAGAAACGATGACCATTCATGCAACCGTAAGCTGCGTTAATCTCCACCCCCTATGGTGACCTGAGAAATGCTTTATCACGCCCCGCTTAAAAGACCCAAGGTTATAGTTGCAAGGAAAAACGTACGCCGGCAGAACATTTCAATTTACGAGTAGTTACACGACAGAGGTAGGAACTGCCAAAGTTTTTGGTTAATTCCTTTTTTATTTGTTATTAGGAGACGGTAAAAGCACGAAGCCCACCTGGTGTTTTAAGTGATAATCTGGACGAACTGCACTGAGCCCGTATCCCTGAGACATTAGATTGTCTTATGTGCCTGTAATTTCGCCGGCATCCATACCCTTCAAACCAGAACGCAGTATTGCGAACATTATTGTTATGTATATTATTGTATTAGAAATGGAAAGGGTGGTTGTGGTTGTAGTACTTCCTCAGACGAACTCATTCACAAATAACTTTAGCTAACTAATTAACCTACAAATAAAAAAAAACTACACTAAAGTTTTAAGGCGAACATTTAATATTGTAGGTTCCTAATAAAAAACAAACATGGTATAGGCCACGGACGACGTTCGATGCAGGTCGCTTCCAACCGAGGACATCCTATGGAGTGGATGATGATGAAAAAAAACAACTTGCCTCCAAGAAGACTGTTTCATTGTCTATGGAAATTTAATACTACTCGTAACAAACGTAAGAGATACTCAAGATAATTCAGTAATTTTTGAATTTAAAAATCAAAGTAGAAGGCAAAACATTTGGATATGTAAGATAAAACGTTACCTATACTTGAAATTGTTTTGGCTATCTTTTTTGTCTACTTTAAAAAACAGATATGTATCATTCGCGGAAAGAACAATGTCAAAAGACCTTGCACACGTATACGGTAAGTTGTTCATATTATGTTAAAAACAACTAAAAAGGCCTTATATGTATCTTAAATGTATCATCCTTCTTTTTCATTTCAACCTTATTGTATATCAGTGATAGGGTTAACATGATATAGACTCTGCCTAGTTTCTTACTAGGCACTAGGACCTGAACACCTTGTGTGGATGTTGGAAGAAAATTTTAAATAATTAACTGCTGCCCCTTTAAAAGATTGGACTGGGCTTTTAACACCTTGATCCTTTGATCAAGGTAATAATTAAAGATTTAAAATATGAATACGAAATGGGTCCCGTGAATCTTTGAGAGATTTATTTAAAGAAATCAATATATTAACGTTGCCTTCCTTATATGTATTTGAAAATATAATGTATGTTCGTAAAAATTTACATAAATATAAGTTAAATAGTGATCACCACACTTTTAATACTAGAAATACAAATAGGACAGCTGTACCTAGTTTTAGACTTGCGAAGACTAATAATTCATTCCTAGGAAATTGTGTGCGTTTTTACAATAAAATCCCAAAACACATAACTGAGCTCACAGAGAGCACATTCAAGTTGACTGTAACAAACGTTTTAATAAAAAAAGCTTATTATAAAATCCGACATTAGATAAGTATATAGAAGATAAAGATAAAGATGCTTGGAATACTCCACTTCTGGCAAGCTGTCTCTCTGCCACCCATAAAATGTAATATTTGTAGTACCTAAGTAGAAACATTGTAAACATCTATGTATATAAAAAGAATGGCCCCGAGTTTCTTGCCGCTTCTTCTCGGTGTGCTCTATATATTTTGGAACGCGGCGGTAGAGTCTTTAAACTTAAAGTACATTACAATGAAAAGTTGACGTTCATATGTGCGTCTTTGATGCCTAAATTGAATAAATGATTTTGACTTTGACTTTGAAAATAATTAATTTGACAAATGATAAAATAATTTAAAAGGCATTTACCTAAAAAATTTTATTGATATAAACTGAAAAATATAAAAACTCTAATGAGCAAAAAGTAATTGTTGATAAAAAACAAAACAATGCCCAAAACACTTAAATTTAACAATCACGTGTAAAACGTTATAAAGAATTCACTAAGATTATAATCAGTTCCTACAGTATCACCTGTAGGCATATTTATAGTAGGTAAACATATAGCTTCTGCGCACGACTTCGTCCGCGTAGTATAAGGTTATTGTGATCACTCATGAACTACTTATCCGATGAAACGGGATAGAAGCTTATATATAACTTGATTGAAATTTTCGTAAGTATTACACGTTTTAAAGTTATTTTGACAGTTAACTTACGCGGTAGATATAGTCGAGTATCTCGACGTGTTTCGTGACGGTCCGGGCCACTCCAGGTCACGCAAGTACTCCATGAAGAAGTGGCCCGGACGGTCACGAAACCGGTCGAGATACTCGACTACACCTACCGCGCAAGTTAAACCGTCAACATAACATTAAAATAAGATGCTTATATCTCCTAGAATAGCAATTAAGTAAGTGAAATCACAGTCACACTAATAAGTCTGTCATAAAGTCACTGTCCTGTACAAGCTACGTTTTAGTAAAGCGGTGAGTGTGCCGTCACCACGGATAGAATTGAACATAACATGAAATAGTCCACCATTCATCATCACCAAGTCATCACAGATAACTACGAGTATATCATGAAATGCGACCATTTCTTGATATAGTCATTGTCACTGACCTGCAACAGATCATTATGTTCAACGAGGAACGATTTGGTCAGCGACGTTTGACCATATCATTAATGTAAGGTGTCCATACAAATGTTAATACTAAAACTTCGAAATCTAAATATATTAAGTATCATATGAATATTTTCATATATAATATGAATATAATTTTCATTTATAATAGGTTTAATATTCCATAAAATACAATAGGAAGTAAGTACCTAGATTAAAACGAGCGATTCCGTTCTGGTGCGGTTCTGGTGTTTTAGTCACAAGCAGCCTAACACTCTTACTCGCTTCGCTCATCGTCTTACCTATACATGACTGTGCCCTAGAGTCTAGGGCAAAGTCATGTATATAAAAATATGTTTCTCTAGTTTTTCATGACTAGTCTAGGCCCTAGACTAGTCATGAAAAACTAGAGAAACATATTTTTTTGAATGTTCACTCTACTTTCCTTTACTTAGCGCCGCCATGATGCATCGCACAAACAATATTAATGCGCCATCAGTGCCGCTAGTGGTGATAAATGTAACTATTTAACGATATGATTATACGTTTTTGGACCAGGGGGCCTACTCGCACCTTTTACGAAACTCATCATAAATCAGGAGCGTTTTGTAATAAGATTAGAATAATCATACTTACTATCGTACTCCCACCGACACAAAACGGTCAACCAAATTTAAGGTAGTACGGTAGGTTAAGGTAGGTGTAACCTAACGTTGCAATATGACTACTTTAAGATATAAGAGTACGAATTTTTAAAAATTTCACATTGGAACATCGAAACTTAGTGTCTAAAGTCATGAAAAAGCGAATTGCGTGAAATATTTGATACTACATCATTAAAATGTCTATCGTAATCCAATATTATTTTAAGCTTGCTATATTGACGTGGTGGTACCAGGTTTAATGGTAAGGTTGAAACATGACTGCTTTAAGAGGTGGGAGTAGGGCCCTTATGAAATGGTCTTGTGTTAGTTGATTATATCATCAAATGATCTCTATTTATTGATTTCGTCAATCCATATCATGAAATGGTCAACAAACAATGTAATATTTCATGAAATGCAACCATTTTAAGAAATGGTGAAGAATTTCATGAAGTTAAATTCAATGATGTGATCACGACAGGTGCATTATTATAACTCTAAACGGACGAAGAAAACACAAAAACAACGTACTTAGTTATCATAATTGTATTCACTTTGCCTACCCTCATGTACCATTACGAATTCTTAACGGTTAATAATCCATCACTACTACACGTCAAATTTAAAGAAACACATATCTAGGAAAATTACAAAAAACAACCATAGCCGTTGTTGGGGTCTTTTCCCGCCATCTATAAAATATTTATTCTAACAATAAATATTTAAGAAGCATTGTTCTGGTCGCGGCACATTACGTCTGTTTAGCATAATTCAAATTCCGACATGCCGAAATTGTAGATATAGTAATAAAGAAGTAATATAGTAAAGCTGTGTTAATTAATTTAAATAAGATAACTAAATTATTATTTTATTTTTACACCCGCAAGAAAATGTAAACTAATAATTCACAATAAAATAAAACAACAAAAGAAACAAAGGAAATTTCTTCCTGGCACTCTTCGGATGAAATAGTTGTAAAATACTGTACTCTGTAAAAATGTAACATTCACAATGTAATGTAACAAAAATAAATTTCTTCCTAGCAATCTTAGTATGGAATAGTTGTAAAATACTGTAGGAACGGTAGTGTTTCTTTTTCTATTTTCTACCGACTTCCAAAAAGGAGGAGGTACTCAATTCGACTGTTTTTTTTTTCTGTTACCTCATAACTTTCGATAGGACGAACCGATTCTGATAATTCTTTTTGTTTGAAAGCTGGTGCTTCCCGTGTGGTCCCATTTATCATTTATTAATTTCATCAAAATCGGTCTAGTACCTACTTTTTGATTTACACTCCAATAACTGAATAGGATGGAAGTCGGTTAGTAGTTAAATTTTTCAAATTATACTTGTTTCTTGTATTTATGTAACGGGAGTGTTCTTTACATATACAGATATAAGCAATACCAATTATTGTGATATTAGGTACTTATACACACATCAAAAAAGTGTGTGATCACTAGCATAATCTGATATAATTTTATAAATTGAACTTAATCAGCAATTTATTAATAAAAGGTTTATATTCAATATAATATAACTCCTCCCCTGGCTCAAACACATGCGGTGATCCTCCTGGGCATGCTGAGAATCAAGTTATCCAGCATTTCTTGAGGTAACCTGTCCCATTCTTCGGCTTCCCAGAGCTCTAGCACTGTCTAGGGACGTGGCTGACGGTTCTACACAGCTCGCTTAATAGCACCTCACGCGTGCTCTATTGGGTTTAAGTCAGGCGAGCCGACAGGCCAGTCTAACTTTGTGATGTCGTAGTCTCGGAGAGCAGCATTGACTCGTTGAGCTCGGTGGGCGGGCGCGTTATCATCGATAAGTACTAATTGGTGCCCATGGTTTACTCGGTATGGTCTAACAATTCCATCAAAAGCAACTGCTCATACATGTCTGCAGTCATCAAGCCTCGATTTCGATTTTAAAAAGTGATGGCAAACTTTTTTTGATGTGTGTACATTGATTACTACAACTTAACAAAGAAAAAATGTTCTGACGACGTTGGATGCAGGCCGCTTCCAACCGGTCCTTTTGGAAAATTATGGGGGAGGCCTATGTTCACCAGTGGACGTCCTACGGCTGAGATGATTATATTAACATATTATAGCAATTGCGTTTGACCATGTACATATTTTATGACATTTTGGTATAAAGGTAGATATGACCTTGGAGAAGATAATAGGCTACCACAAATACTATTCCTGCGCAGACGTAGTCGCGGCCACCAGCTATTTATACATTACTAGAGTGTGTATATTTTCCATATACTTAATAGCTTACAAAGGACAACGAAATTGCAGTGCAGTAAAAACTATTTTTATACTCTGATTAGAGTCGCTTGACCGTCCGGTGACGCTGCCCGTCCAGTGACGCTGCCCGTCCGGTGACGCTGTAAATGCCGGTAGAGGCAAACAACATTAGTCCGTACGAAAAAAAAGTCGCTTATTATAGTTCTTGGAACTAACTTTAATTGAGCCTTTCATTTGTTAATGTACGTCATACACAGTTTTTATTAGATGTATCCCAATTAGAGTAGCCACAATGATTTATAATTATATATTATAATAATGGGGAATACCTATGGCTTCGACCGCACGTTAATGAATGAAAAAGTGTAGACAAAAAATTTGCAGCATATTATGATTATGTATTTTAAGATTGATGATTTATAATCTGCGTAATCTGTTGACGGAAGCGCTCCCTGCTTAGATAATCGTGGCACTTGAAATTATTGGTTTTTAAGAGCAGTGGAACTCTTTGTGAATGAGACCGTCCGGTGTGTGTCCGGAAGTGCTGCTACCATACCTATTTCTACGATGGAGGATAGATAGATAGATAGATTAACTCTTTATTGTAACACCACATACATGTCTAACTTTATTTATAATAACTTAAATCAAGTTCTGAGCATTCACCGACTCATGCGTTCTGAATGTAAATCCAAAATGTATGAATGGTTACTGACTCTCACCTATGATGAAATAGAAGAAATAATAAACTCTCATAAGTAGACACACAATACATTGTAACTATTTTTATAAAATCTATTAGTATTAACACATATTTTTTTAACAAAATGATTTCTCAACGCGTACTTGCGCATACGTAGTTATACCCTTACAAACCTTCGCACCACACACACACACTTACATCCTTACACTCCTACATAAATAAAGAAAATGAAAGAAAATATCTATATTTTCTTTCATTTTCTTTATATTAATAATATTATTTTGTATTTTTTAACTTTCATATTATAACGTTATGTTTAGAAATATATGTAGGTATCAAATAGGAAGGAGGTTCCCAAGATACAGGTTAACCTACTAGTAGTTTGGGGGCCAATGAAACCATGCTCTGTAAAATGTAATCTACGTCAATAAACGTTGTTTATGTATTGTTACATTACACATAAGTACATTACAAATAAAGAATTTTGATACAATTGTATACGCGCATAAGCTTAAGGAGGTGGTGTATAAACCAAAAATATTTACATAGCAAAGATTCAGAATGTAGCTTAAAATATATAATTACATTAAACACTTAATTTAATATAATTAATTATATATATACAATTATATAAGTATAGTTTGTATATAAAGTAATATTTCTAGCTATATTCTTGAGTTTTTCTATATGTAGTAATCTGTACACTTGTTTTATACACCACCGCCTTTATAAGTTTAAGCCTATTCATTTCCAAGAATGGTTGTCTGGAAGAGATCGCTCTGAGCGATAAGACCGCCCATTGTGACAATTTTTAATTTTAAGTATTTAATTGTGAAATATTTTTAATTGTATTTTTTTATTATTGGGTTCTTAACATTAAGTTTTCTGATGACCGTAGAGATAATGAACTTCCAACATCAAAAAATAATGATTATGTTCGCATTTCTGTGCTCCGGTTTGATGAGCATCCGCTCAAGGCAGAGGTTACCACTTACCACTATGTGGGCCTCATGCGTGTACCGTCTCCTAGTAACATTAAAAAAACCTTGTATTACACAGTCATGAACAAACTTTATTTCACTTATTAGTAATTTTTTTCCAAACAGAACTAGAAGCCGAGAAAGGGATAAAATGGCGATATGTTCGCCCACCTTAACACGCGATAACAAGAGTATTATCTTGTTATCACGAGATAACAAAAGTATTATCGCGTGTTACGGTGGGCGAACATGTCACCATATTATCCCGTTATCTGGGCAAGGGTTTTCATTTTTCGTTATTACATCATGCACAGTAAGCTCTACGCTACGATATGGGGTTGTTTAAAAAGGGAGTCATTAACCCGTCCGCATCAGCGCAAAAAATAACAATAGATTTATGAATGAAACTTAACTCGAATGAGTCTTGCTGATTCGGACAGATTAAATTTCTTAGACGTTGACAGCGCGGTGACAACGCACCTGCTGTTGCAAACGTCTATAGGCGACGGTGACCACTTTCCATCAGGTGGGCCGCCTGCTTGTCTGCCTACTGTTGGCAATTAAAAATATAAGAAAAATATTGAAACGCGGGTGTTCATTACATTTCAGTCCCAGTCCTTAGTCTCTCTTAGCATAATATTATTGGCATCAAAGGACAAGATATCACCTTATATAATTCCTATTTTCCAAATGTAAACATTTAGATTTTTGTTGTTGTCATTTTTGATATGGTCACGTTCTATCTCCCCAGGTCCTGTTGATAGAAGCGGGTGGCAATGAGCAGTTTTACATGGACATTCCAGTGCTGGCCACAATGTTGCAGTTCACGGATGCAAACTGGCACTACTACACCGAACCGCAGGCAAGTCGTTAATTTTAATAGAACGAACTTAACGACACCGCAAAGGTCATGGGGTTGCCGACCCAGTGTGTTGTTTAGAACGTCCGAAACAAATGAACTATTACTTAATCTGTGGCCTAATGGTAATTAAACCATAGTCCTACTAATATTATAAACGCGAAAGTTTGTGAGTATGGATGTATGGATGTGTGGACGTTTGTTACTCTTTCACGCTCAAACGGCGATGCCAATTTTGATTAAATTTGGTATGAAGGTAGATGAGACGCTGGATTAATACATAGGATACTTTTCATCATCATCATCATCATCATCATCCATCGCCACGCGAGTGAGAAAGCATTATATTCTTGGGCACAGCATAGACAAAATAACAAGATCTCAGCCTACGTTATCCCATCGTAATGATAGTTCTGTCAAAGTGTGTTTCTTATAGCTTAGTCAAAAGTACGCTATCATTTTGACAGCTTTATACACTAGACGTGCTCGGCGACCGTCAAGGGTGATGAAATGTAACACAAATACCGCCAATGGTGATCAAATGTAATGACAGTTTTTCTATGATGATTAATTTTATATTTTTATGTACAGTATTTTATTATTAGTGTTTATTGATTAATTTACTACGTACTTAAATTCACTCATACATATAACCATGTAAATATGTTATGACATTTTGATATAAAGATAGATATGGCTTCGGAGAATATAATAAGCTACTCGAAGTATTAATCCTGCGCAGAAGATGTCGCGGGCACCAGAAACTATGAAACTTTCGTAAAGTACTACACATTTTAATATTATATTGGACGTTTATCTTACGTGGTTGGTATAGTCGAATATATCGACCGGTTTCGTGATCTTCCGGCACATGAGTCTTCCAGGCCTTTTCTTCATAGAGTACTTGCGCACCCGGCTGCGTCCGCGCTAGTACTATAATAATACTATACCTACCGCGTAAGTTAAACCGTCAAAATATTATTAAAAAGTTTATGAAACTGTTGCGTTATAACTAGTTATGTAGAACACATTACTTTATTACTCTTATACATTGGGATTCAATCAAATTAATAAAAGATAAATGTTAAAATACTCTAATGCTTATAAAAATTAAAAATATCCAGGTTTTGTATGTTGCAATTATGAAATATGATACAGGCATTTTCGTCGTGCTAAAATTTGTCATATAATCATGACAGTTAAAAAATATAACGGACACTTTGGTCGTAACCTTTTTCTAGATTTTTTTATTTTATTTAAAGTACTTTAAGTTTGTGTGACTTTAACCGTCTTACGGGGACGGAGCGACATCAATTGAACAGCCTTGACAGCACTATCTAACCGAAAGAAGCATTATTTAGAAAAAAGAAAAAAAAACTACGTTTCATTGGATATGTCGTTTTCCAAACAATTCAACTGACTTAGACCTTTATGTTGTTAGCATCGAATAAGGAGCGATTTTTGTATATGTCACTCCTAATGGGGTGAAGCCAACAAAGGCACTGGAAAATCAGCTATAGTATTATATAGATTTCAAATTGAATAAGTAACGTTCATAGGTACAGCTATCACCGTTGACCCCTAACGAGCCTTCAAGAGTAGATGCACGACTTGCATATTAAGTAGGGAAGCGTACATGATAATGTATACTCTTCCTGACTTCCGATTTTGTTTTTGAGGCCAATGTTACATAGTCCAAAGGTGTACGTGAGTAATGACACGGGGATATATGTTTTTTCATCGCACTTGCTCGTAAAGTGAGCCTTATTACATCGCTATTAGGACCATAAACGACACGTAAGTATAAAAGACACGTGCATAATAAAATTATAACCTATAGTATAGTAGAGTTATCCTGTATACACAAAACATATGAAAAACAATATGGACTTTACAATTTGGTCGCATATATCATTCATTATTATTATAACATTCCTATATCGATCGCTCATCAATTCCTCACAAGTGACGAACTGCACTGCGCCCGTAACCCATTAAGTTGTTAAGTCTCATGTGACTGTAATATCGCTGGGAACCAAAACCTTTCAAACCAGAACACAGTATTGCGAACATTAGTTCGCAATACTGTTTTACGTTCGTACTGTACTGTACGTATGCAGTAATCTTTCTTTTTTGTTTATGAGGGGCAAATCTTATTAGATACCCGGACACTATGGGGAGCGTCCGGGTTATGTAGGACTTTCTACTAAAACCCCATCGGTGGCCTTCTTCGATTTCTTATAGATGACCCAGGATCTCCATATGAACGCACTGGGACCATCCTGACATATTGCCCTTTGGCTCGACTCTGAGAGCATTTCGCATCTCCTTCTAAAGATGGCAAGGTGTCAATTGCCACATCATGACGCTGTCTTCCACGAACTCTTTGGTGAGATAGTAAGGGCCCCACCCTCAACTATACCCGAACTCTTAGGGTCCCCTTTAGTCGGCTCTTACGACAGGCAGAGGTTACCGTAACCCTGTTCTTTAAAAATCCCGGGTTTACAGGGTCGACATGCTAGAGCGTTCCGCACCACCGCCCCGGCGTCGCCGTCTTCTTGCGGGATCAGCTCGTTCTCGATCTCGCTCTGCTGTTTCCTTTTGGATCATGACGGTCTCACAAAATTCGACAACAGCTTTCTATTCCGAGTTTTCTGCTAGCATGGCTGTAACCAACACCAACCACAACCAAAACAAACACTGGGCAGAGTAAGGTCTTGACCTATTTTAGAGACCAAAGTCCGCCGCTCTGAGCTCCACGCTGAGAACTCCTCCAGCGTGTGTTGTGCGGAATCTGGTCCAATCCCACAGTGATGACATTGTGGTGTCGGCTCTCGGCCTATTCTGTTCAGGAATTCGCCAAAACACCCATGGCCTGTGAGCACCTGCGTCAGTCTATAAGTGACGGGCTCCTTTCTTTTCAACCAGTACACAAAGTTAGGCAAGATTGCACTGACAGAACGTTGCCGCATGTTTCGCGGCTCTCTGAGTCGCTCACGCCATCTCTCAAGTGCATACCGTGGTTCTTGCTTTCTCACCTCCGATCCGCTAAGGTGTTCGTCACTCCTGTGAAGACGGACATACACCTGTGCATCCATATCCGCCAGTATGCCCAGTGGAGGAAATCTGGCTATAAGCGTGGCCGCTTCAAAATATATGGTTCTGTAACCTCGCGCCATCCTATTATACGGTGTAAGCTGTTAAACATTGCAATACAGCGCCTAATTCCTGAGAGACTTTCTGACCACACTGGAGCTCCGTATAGAGCTCTTACAACCCCCGCATAGAGGCGGCGAACCCCTTCTTTCGGCCCTCCGAGACGTAAGCAGTAATCTGCTTCAAAGTAGAAAAAATATGGTGGCAGTACTTCCTCGGACGGAATTAAATTGCGTGTAGGTACGAGTACTTATAGTTCATCTATTACTACAACCTTTTGGTATTGTAATGGACATATAAATTAATAAAATAAATATATGAAGAAATCGATGCGCGCTGCTGCAGAACAAGAAATTGGCGCTGCAATGAGTAATAATGAATAACCAATTGCAAATATTAAACCCGAATGACCCCAGATTTTAGCAAGAGTTAGCAAATTGAAAGATTTTTTTTTTTTGACACATTGTATTCTAAATACCACATACATTCTCAGACATTACGTTACACATTATGTTCCCTGTCGCAGAACTCAAGCTGTCAATCATGTCCTAGTCAGATCATGTTTCCACTAGGTCATGGAAGTCGCCCTGTATCACGAGACGCCTACGTACGCGAGGTCGTATCTATTTAACTTGACAATTAAACACTGCTCATTTAGAATACTTACTAAGTAAACAAGGTGACTTATAGAAAACAAAAAACAAAATATAAAAGAAAACGAAAAATAAACTGGTACAAACACTTGTTTTCTCTATTTTCCTATACGGTACTGAGACATGGGACCTCAGATCAGACATTGACACATTCGAGATGTGGTGCTGGAGAAGGATGCTGCGAATACCCTGGACGGCGCATCGGACTAACGTCTTAATTCTTATACAACTACATATCAGAGTTAGACTATCATAGACATTGCATGCCTAAAAAGAATACTTGAGATTCTTAATTCGGTCACATAGCCAGAAAATCTGATGGTCACTGGCAAAATAGGAAAATGATCTCGGGGTCGCAGTCCGATGCGCTGGTCCGACCTGATAAGCTCCACACTCGAGATTCCAGTACACGAGGCTCTGCAAAACGCCGGCAACAGATCGAGAAGGCGCTCAATAATAAAAGATCGAATACTTTGTGGAGGAAGTCACGACCCTCAATAATGAGGACAACGAATAACGCAGGAGGAAGGAACCTACGTGCTAAATTAAAAGTTTTAGGCATAATATTGTACAAGTGTTCTTGAATGATTAGAGCATTTACGTTTTTATATATACTCGAACATACATACGGTGGTATGGTGGTAGTAGACGTATAAATATTCAAACCAAGCAGCGTGACCACCAGCGTGACCACCAGCGAGACCACCAGCGAACCGTAATACACTGCGCAAAGAAAATGGGTAGGTTAAGGGTTAAAGGTAATGATCGGTTAAAATAAAATGTGATATAGCTTTTAAAATATTTGAGCAATCAGTTTAACCACATACGTCGCATTTATTGGAATCGTAGTAAGTTTTCTTAGAAAACTATTGTATTGGCCAAATACTGGGGAGTAAACGGGTTCATGTATAAACTAAATTAAAGTTTATTTCATTTAGATATAGGAAGAAGTAAACTTTTTATACACTGGCCCACAAAAATAAGTATCACATACTTTTAAAATTGCAATAACTTTTTAAGTTCACAAGATATACTTTCGAAACAAAAGGACTCGAAAAAGAGTTTAATTTTTTACATAGAAACTTCATAGTCGGTAACCTCCTTTTAAGATATCGCTGAAAAATAAAATAATCCTTTATTACCATTCATTTTTTGTTTCTATTTTTTTTCTCTTGATCGTTGAGTCTTGTTACAAAAGCTAAGTTAGACAACCAGACATATAAACTTATTTATCATGCCTCTTTCACCTGAAGAATGTGCTAGGATCATGACTTTTCTGGAACTAGGCATCAGTATGCGTCGTACTGCAAGAATGGTAGGTGTGACGTTACGAACGGATTAGAAGGTGAAGCGAAGGTACGTAGAGACTGGAAATCATTTGAAAAGACCTGGTAATGGCAGACTCAGGTGTAATATTGCCCGAGAAGACGTTATATTGTTTCCATTGTGTTGAGAAATCGCCAGTTAAATGCAGTTGAAGTTCAGCAACAGCTTCTTCAGACCCGAAGGGACTACATTAGTGACAGTCAGGGAGAAGAAGACTGGCTGAAGCAAACTTGAAACCCCGAAGACCAGCGAGTGGCCCCAAACTCGAGAGAGAGCATCGAGTAGCGAGACCGCCATACGCCCATGAGCACATACAGTGAGATCAAGAAGAATGGTCAAGAATTTTGTTTACAGATGAGTTTCGATTCTCACTTTATACTTCTGATGGAAGGCGAAGTGAGTGTGAAGTGATAGTCGACCTGGTGAGCGATACCTTCAAGCCTTCTCAGAAAGTGTCTCATTACTCGTTCATAAACGGGTTACAAAGTTCGTCATTTCTCCCTTATAAATGTGTGACGGGAAATGTTATATGGAATTTCATTTATGCCCTCCGTAGTAATAATTGGTTGATTCACACTCGTAAAAAAATGTCTCGTAGACACGAGCACAATGTTTAAATCGATTCCTAGTTTTAGGAATTTTACCTTATAGGCCAACGTATATATCAATAGTACTCATATTTTTATTTACTTTACTTACATAATTACTTTATTATTATACATTCATATGTACATTTATCCCGAATTCAACTATTTCCTATAAAGGAATTCAATTATTTGACACATATTGTTGCTAGTCCGGGTATTTATTAAACATGATTATGAAATTTGCGATAGTCAAAGATAATAACTATATGATTTTGTTAAAATATCTAATGATGCACCACGATCGCATAATATTAACGTTAAACGTCAAGTAGGTCACCGGTGACCGCACCTGTCCGGATGGGGCAATTTGCGAATGGGACTATTTACGACTGGGTCTATTTGCGAATGGGACTATTTGCGAATGAAACTATTTGCTAATCCATCAAAGGTCACACGGCCAGACACAATAGAAATTTCATGGTTAAAATGACATCGAACCATTTGCGAATGGAACCACTTGCAAAATCGTAATCCTGTCCGCCTTAAGTCCAAACTTTTTAATTGGGACAAACACGCCTTGGTTCTAATCAATATTAACTAATTAAGTTGTTTATGAAAGGCTACAATAAACATTCAAATATGTTTTTATAATCTAATCAGTAAGTAGCTAAATTTAATAAGGTAATTATAAATTTAATATATTAATAAGGAGAAAGAATAGAACATACCTATAAAAGTAACAAACCATGTTTGTACCTAAGATTAGTTAGATACGTAATCATGAGAAGTAACATTCCATTCGAAATTAGTCATTATTATAACGGACAAAAAATATCTTAGCAGCACATAACATACGATCAGGACGTTCCACCAACGTCACGTTTTGACCGTTTTTTTATAACATAATGTAATATCAAGTTAGATGGTGGGAAAAAAGCCCAAAATTTAGTGTAATTTTCCTAGATTTGTGTTTCTTCGAGTTTTAACGTGTAATTTGTAGTGGATTATTAAGCGAGTGTTCGTAATGGTGGTGTAGGCAAGCTGAAAAAAGTCATGGATTTTTGGGACGTCACCTCCGTCAAGCCCTACTTTAAGCAACTTCGTATACTCACATTGCCTGCCATATTAATATATCAGGTCGCAACATACGTAAAAACTAATAACAACGTATACACGAGGCGCAACGACTTGGGCGCTTATAATTTTCGCTATAGAAGCAGGCTAACGCAGATTCCCCACTCCCTTGTCAGATGAAGTAAATTAACACATTATGCAGGTCCAGCTGTCTTTAACCGCCTGCCGGATATTGTAAAAAGAGCTCCGAGTACTTGTAGCTTTAAAAACAGGTTGAAGCGCTGGCTCATCGAGCAGGCGTTTTTACAGTTTCGAAGAATTTTTAAACAGTGATGGTACTAAACGTATTTAATCTATATATATAAAAGCGAAAGGTCACTCACTCACTCACTCACTCATCGCAAAATCTCAGAAACTACAAGTGCTTCAAATTTTGCAGGGTTCTTTATAGGACGTAGGTGCTCACTAAGACGGGATTTTATGAAATTCAACCCCTAAGGGGATTGAAAGGGGTGAAAGCGTTTGTATGAAACTTCTTTGTTTTTAAAAGTAGTGAAAATTTGTATTTGGATAGGTCATTCAAAATAAAATATGTTGGCCTAATTTTTTTTGGATAGTGGTGGTTTAAGAGGGTGAAATGGAGGGGTGAAAGTTTGTATGGAAAGTTTTGTGTTTTCGAACATATAGTGGTAAAAATTAGCATTTGGACAGTTTAAAATGATGATTTCAATATTTATTGACAGGGATGACTTAGCGGGGTAGGTAAAACGCACGGAGCTGTTGTATCAACTCCGTGGTAAAACGGGAGATTTTTTTTTCAAAAGTTTTTCGTTTTTGGAGCTACAGTGATGAAAATTGATAACTGGATAGGTAATTTAAAATAAATAGTGATGCTTTCAATATTTTTGTCAGGGATGACTTAAGGAGGTAAAACGAGGGATGTAAAACTAGTACATATTATAAACTGTAGAGGTCAAATTTCTGTACAATGAAAACTATTCTAAAAACCGAGTCAGGGGATGTAAGGAGTGAAAAATAAGTTCAAATTGTTTGTTTCTCTGTATGTTTGTCTGTCTGTTTGTACGGGCTAATCTCCGAAACGACTGGACCTATTTAAATAAAATGTCGTATGGTGGTAGCTTATATCCCTGATCAACATATTGGATATTTTTGATCCCGGTAAATTAAAGAGTTCTCGTCGGATAATTAAAAATTTGTAATTACCGTATCCCGCGAGGCCAGGCGAGCGTAGCCGCTGGCGGGTCAGCTAGTTTGTAAATAATTATGACAAATTTAGTAACTTTATTGTTAGATGTGTTAGATAATTATGTTGCAAAATGTAATAAATGTTGATGAATGAATTTATTAATTGATAATATGTATTAGTTTATTTATACATTATGATGTATTTTCTAAAGATGACTTGTAATTTAAACTCAGATCCGCATTCTCTAGCTCAACGGCATAAGTGATACTTTCGTACGAAAGATGACGTAATCATCAATGTTATAGCCTTAACCATGACTCTATCGTGTAGAGGTACGGAACCCGTAGATCACGTACGAGATTTCGACACTTACAAGGAAAGGTCCCCATTTGTCCGACTCCGATTAGATTTGTTTCAAGATTATATTGCAGAGCATTGAAAAATAACTGATTTTGTTTTCGCCCACATTCAAGGCCTATTCAAACCTGGGCGTTATTCGCTACCGCGAGCGATAGAGAAATCCGAAAGGGTATGCGTTAATTTCACTGTTCACACCAAGCCGAATATCTCTGATATTCGGTTTGGAGAGATATTCGTTGGCAACGGTTACCGGGGATATTTTCTCTTATTTGGCGAAACTAGTTCCGCCAAACAAGAGAAAATATCGCCTCACTAGGCGGTACAAGTTTCACTGCAGTTATGGAACTTCATACTATTTACCCATCGAGTTCCGCATGGTATTTTTCGCTACCCTCAGCGGTAGCGAATAACGCTTAGGTCTGAATAGGCCTTACGTCCAGTCAATTTATACATATCTATACTAATATTATAAAGAGGAAAGATTTGTGTGTAAATATGTTTGTAACGAATTGGCTCAAAAAGTACTGGACCGATTTCAAAAATTCTTTCACCATTGGAAAGCTACATTCACCTTTACATTCCTCATCATCATCATCATCCATCACCGCGCGGGTGAAACCGCGGAGAGCAGCTGATGGAAAATAAAGTGAAGCTGGTAGCTGAATTTTGGATATAACCTGGGGGAGGCCTAGAAAAGTTTAATTTGAAAAACTGGACTAAGATTTCTAGGTTGCATGTTTCGCTCTCATGAAAAAAGCGGTTACTTCAGTTATTTTACAATAACTCTGCTTTTCGTCGAGACACGAACATTGTGATGTGTGTATTTACTTATTATACCTACCCATAAACAAAAGAGGACCCACGAAAAAAAATTGACTCTTTGAGATATTGATATGCTAAATTAACACACTGTAGTAGGTAAATAAAATAACTATAAATAAATAAACTAAATCCAACGTTGTATATTTTTTAAATAATGATCTTCTTTAAATTGTCTGTTCGATATAAACACAGCAACACTATCTAGGGATATTTTGAATTTACTCAATTTACTCTAAATTTATTAAAAATAACATACAACATGTATATATTTTTATAAAGCCCATTTATCAGACTTCATTCCAAATTAAAAGAAAACTTTTTTTTATGCGTTAACACATTTTTATTCAAATAAAGAAAAAACGTGAAATAATGGTAAAACTAACAATGAATGTGTTTCTCAAGAAAAAGTGAAAAATAAGAAAAAAATATTCTGTTTTTAACAGTTATATGAAAAATCAGCAGTCAGTAAAACCACATATGACGTTAAAACGGTCCTGCAACGGTTTTTCATGCTTTGGATTAAGCTATCAAAGTCTTGCTGCGGTATATTGTCCCAGGTCCGGCTAAGATGCAAAAAAGTTGCTCTTCCGTCGCAATGTTTGCAGGGAAATTCCACAAAGCCCTTCTTTAGAGTATCTCTTTGTTCTTTGGAGTGAGTAATTGTTTGGAGTATATATTAATATTAATTCGAAATAACCGATAACTTGTTATAAAACTTAAATTTGACACAAAAAATACCCAAAAACTACTGTAGGTAAATGAAACAATGAAACCTTCGGACTTCGCTACCATTATGCCACGTAAATCTTTTATTTTTAATTTATTTTTTCAAGTTCAAATTTAGAATGGTTCAAAAAGGTTTACAAAATAAGCTTTCATCAAAATAATTTAAAACTGGCCGGTATTTTTTGATTTTAAGAACTTTATACAAAACATCCCTAGACGGTGTTGATGTGTGTACTTGGAATGCCTGAGGTACAAAACAAAAAACTAGTTTACTAAGGCCTGTAAGACAGTGTTCACTGGAAGCGTTTTTATGAACATGAATAATGTTTTACAATTATATTAAAATGTATATAAGTTAAAGTACAATTATTGAATATCCTTCAGAACGTGTAATTGTATATAAAGATTTCGGTTTCTTAATTTATTTCTGCAGTTTTTTTAAATGTGTGTCTCTATTAAAATTAATTTAATATTTTATCCCATAGTTTGTTCTAAGTGTTATTAAACAGATATTATTAGAATGCCTAGTTATAACTTCGAGTATACTTGACATTTTGTACATATTATCTGTATAAAAAAAAAACTATGTATTATTAAAATTAATATTATATTTATATGTAGAAAACAAGTTGAAATAGAATTAGCAGAATTACACATTTCAAGTGAGGGGTTATTTGTATCTAAAATTATTATGTGAAATAAATGAAACAATGATACTCAAAATAGATTTTAGGTACAAATAAAATAAAAGCTATTAATAAAATACATAATATAATTCCCAAACATATTTTGGCGTGCAATTATATTATATTATATTATATTAATATTATAAAGAGGAATTATTTGTATGTATGTTTGTAATGAATTGGCTCAAAAATTACTGGACCGATTTCAAAAATCCTTTCACCATTGGAAAGCTACATTCACCCTAAGTAACATAAACTATTTAAGATTCATCATCATCATCACCATCCATCACCGCGCGGGTTAAACAGCGGAGAGCAGCTAGTCTTAAATAATCTTAAATTCTATACAACCCTGTTTCTTAGATAGACGTTGAATTTACTATTTTACACCACTACTTCGCTCCTTTTCTAAATCTACAATAGCGAGCTATGCACACACGAAACGCAAATTGTTAACTCGTGGACTACGGTGTGGGTCTAACGTTTATTACTCGAAGCATAAACATGTTTTGTGTATTTATTCATTATGTTAAAAGTTTAGTGTTAGTACTGTTTGTAGTTCCAAATAACTAAATGCCTTTCTTAGATGAAATCTACCCTATTAAGAGAACTTACATGCTGATTTGCCGATCTCGGCAAACGTAGTGTAGGACGTCCTGAGGCACGGTGGAGTGACGATCTGCGCAAGACTGCTGGCAAAAACTGGATGCGAGAAGCCCAAGATAGACCTAAGTGGCGTGCAATTGGAGATGCCTATGTGCAGCAGTGGACTGCTACAGGCTGATGATGATGATGATGACATACTGATCGCTAAATTAAAAGATTTCGTGAATAATTAGTGCGCATATTTACGCTTTTATATATACTCGTATGTAAAATGTACATATGAGATAATAGTAGACGTATACAGGAGAGTCATTTAGATGGGTCAGTATATGGAAAATGGTTTGAAACTATAATGATATAATTATTATTACAAAGGTCTCTTCTTAGGAATTACATAAGACATCGATTTTAGTGACATTAGAACTGCATTTAGAGATTTAAATAAACTAGTACTTACTCAGCACTCACATTTATTTTTAAAATAATACATGTTTATTAACTTTGAATTATATTTTATGATTAGGAGACGGTAAAAGCACGAGGCTCATTTGTTAAGCGGTAACCTCAGCCTATAACATATGCGTGCCACAAGTGACGAACTGCACTGCGCCCGTAACCCTGAGACACCATAAAGGCCTATTCAAACCTTGGCGTTATTCGCTACCGCGAGCGATAGAGAAATCCAAAAGGTTATGCGTTAATTACACTGTTCACACCAAAGCGGGTATCTCTACCACGCGCGGTAGAGATATTCGTTGGCAACGGTTAGCGGGACGGCGGAACTAGTTTCGCCAAACAAGAGAAAATACCGCCTCACTAGGCGGTACAAGTTTCGCTGCAGTTATGGAACTTCATACTAGTTTCCCGTCGAGATCCGCGTGGTATTTTTCGCTACCTACAGCGGTAGCGAATAACGCTCAGGTCTGAATAGGCCTTAAGTTGTTAAGTCTTATGTGCCTGTAATTTCGCATACCCTTCAAACCTGCCATAGCGTTATGACTTACGGCATACTGCTCTGGGGATGTTCTGCAGATATTAATTTTATTTTTATACTGCAAAAAAGAGATATACGAGCGATCTACAGTTTAGCTCACAGAGTTTCCCTTAGACAGAAGTTTAAAGGCATAAACATTCTAACTGTTGTCTCTCAGTTTATCTATGAAAATCTAATGTATGTAAAGAAAAACATGAGCAGTTTTGATAAAAGGAGTGATGCTCATTTTATCAACACGCGAAATAAGCACAAGCTATCCGTACATGTAACGCGTCTCCACAGAATAAGTCATTCTTTTATAGGACAATGTATACGATTCTATAATAAAGTTCCCAATGTTTTCCGAGATTTGCCTATTAATAAGTTTAAAATTACTATTAAAACTAAACTCTGACAAAAAGGTTATTACAAAATTTCGGATTACTTGGAGGATAAAACTGCTTGGGACTGATCACTCCAGGATCTATCTACTCGTGTACTAAGATGTCAAAGTGTAGCGTGTCTTACCCTACTGATACCATTATTATGTTCTCTTTTGTAAGGCAACACACTGGAGCTAATATTTGTAGTACCTAAGAAAAAACATTGTAAAAACATGTACCTATATAAAAAGAATGGCCCCGAGTTTCTTGCCGCTTCTTCTCGGTAGGCTCTATATATTTTGGAACGCGGAGGTAGTCTTTAAAGTACATTATAATGAAAAATAGACGTTCATAAGTGCGTCTTTGATGCCTAAATTGAATAAATGATATTGACTTTGATTTTAACCTGCGCAATGCGAACTAATGCGAACATTGCTGCTTAGCGTACAGTACTTCCTATCTAAACTCTTTCACGAAAAGTTCTGCTGATTTTAAACATTACAGTGTTATTATTCACGCTGGTACCATACAAGCACAGGCTAATACTGGTTAATAGGTCAGACAAGCTTCACCATCCGCATTCTTTGTTTGTCCTTCGATACTTTGCGATTTTGTTTATACAGACACAACACAAGCCTCCCTTCGAATCGATCAAAACATAAGAAAACCTGTTTATGTATGAATGAAATCTTTCCGTCTGTGATGCCCTCAAAGGTTACGTAAAGACCTTGAGACATTTTCATAATAATATGTAACATTATATAAGTTACGCAAAAGCGCTATTGACGAGTCAGGCGAGAGTTCCGATAAATCATTATTTCAAATAGGTATCTGTGAGTGTATTTTCAATAGGGTTCCGAAGCAGTAGTTTCACTATTATAGTTTCAACGTCTAAGTGAAAATCATTTATTCAATTCAGGTATCAAAGACGCACTTACAAACGTCAATTGTTCATTATAATGTACTTTGAAAACTCTACCGCCGCGTTCCAGTTTTGTCAGTATGTGTCAGTTTCTGATAGCTTAGTCAAAAGCCAAGTCAATTTGACAGCTCGATACGTGCTCGTCGACCGTCAAGGGTGATGAAATGTAACACAAATACCGTCAAGGGTGATAAAATGTAATGACAGTTTTTTTCCATGGTGATTAATGTTTATTGATATAATTAGTATTTCAATTTACTCATATATTATTGCAATTGTGTTTGACCATGTACATATTTTAAGACATTTTGGTATAAAGATAGATATGCATTGGAGAAGACAATAATCTACTCTAAGTACTAATCCTGCGCAGACGTAGTCGCGGGCACCAGCTAGTAATATATTAACCAATGTAATTATGACTGACTGATTCATCTAAGCAGAACCGACACCGCTGGGGCCACAAACTAGACTTTTGGGCAGTTGAAGCTGCTTATGTTGTAGGTGTCCAGGGGAAGGATTTTGCCAAATTTCGCCTGTAAGATGGTAAATTCACATTTATTTATGTGGCGTTGTATCCTAAAGACGAAGCGAGCAAAGCCGCTGAAGGGACAACTAATGATCGCATAATACGCCAATATTTTGTATCAAGTCATTGACATTGTTCGTATTCATGGTCGTTCGTAATTATTTCCAACCAGTTTTAAACAGCGTAATCGTAAGGAGCTAATCAAATCAGTTACACAACCTTATATATAGATAAAACATACTATTAAGAACCAATTTTTATGTAATTCTACTTTTTTTAAATGCTCGGTTTTATAGTGAATCTTTCTAATAATAATAAACTTTCTAATAATAAAAAAATACTGGATATCTAAGTAATGTATTCTATCCCACTAGCACGCATTTTGAGGTGGAGTTCACTAACATCCGTGGACTCCATTCGAACCTCTGTCGTGTAAGTAAATTGTGGAATGCTTTGCCGGCGTACGTATTTCCTTGCAGCTATGACCCTGGGTCTTTCAAGCAGGGCGTGAAAAAGCATCTTTCAGGTCATCATAGGGGTGATTAGTGCAGCCGTAAGCTGCACTAATGTATGGTATAGTGGTCATTGCTTCGTGATTCCATCTTCGCTTGCCATCAGGCGAGAGTGAGTCACTTTGATGCACTATTAATGTAATGACTACATTACTTTAGTCTTTGACAAGACACCAGCAACAATTCACCGCACCAAGTAGGTCTTTACTTGAATCCATCCTTGGTTGTCCCCAGCGAATCTTCGTCCTCGGGTCGGGTTACAATACTGCTTCAATCTCCCGGGGTTAGTTTAAATTACCGTTTATCATCGTAAGAAAAGCTTCCCACTCGTCGTTGTCTTCTTACTTATTCTGAGCTTGAGCTAGTGTGAAATTGGAAGCGGGAGTGTGAATATCAGGATATATGAGATGGTGTCAGAGGTTTTGTTTCCAAGTAGTATTTTGCTATAATTACTGCATATTAATTGGGCCAAGAGTCTTTGACCAATGTGTGTTACCAGTCATGACTTATGGCACTGAAATGTGGTCTCTTACTATGGGCCTCATAGATAGGCTCAAAGTCCCACAACTAGCTGTGGAGAGGGCTATGCTCGGGGTTTCTCTACGTGATCGAATCAGAAATGAGGAGATCCGTAGAAGAACGAAAGTTACCGACATAGCCCAGAAGATTAGCCAGTTAAAGTGGTAGTGGGCAGGGCACATAACACGCAGAACAGATGGCCGATGGGGCGGAAGGTTCTGGAATGGAGACCACGGACCGGCAAGTGCAGCGTAGGTCGTCCACCGACACGGTGGACAGACGACCTGATAAAGGTCACAGGACGACGTTGGATGCAGGCCGCTTCCAACCGGTCCTTTTGGAAAATTATGGGGAGGCCTATGTTCAGCAGTGGACGTCCTACGGCTGAGATGATGATGAAGATGAATTGAGCCTTGTAGCATGATAATATACCTACCGAGCAAAGGAGATAAGTAGATAGTACGAGAAGTAACACTAAAAGTCATACCGCAAAAAGCTTACAAAACACGCGTGAACATATGTATGTAAAAACTATCTAGCCAAGTAGGCGTTTCTTAAATTAATGTTATTTTTTGTACGACAAAATTATGTTTATCACGTTATTTAACTAGCGTTGTTCGATGTATACCATACAGATCTCAAACAAATAACGTCAAAGTTTAAGATCTATGTACCTTCTTGTTTAGTTAGGTGGCATTTAATTAAAACCCTAGATAAAAAAAGACGTGTGGCACTCGGAGACTGCCGCGGTAAAGCTATTGCATAGCTGTTTTTATCAACTTATGCAATTATAATTATTTAACCAATGCCATCTAGAGGCGAGTTGCTGAACTAAAGAGACAAGCGTGATATTTCAAAAAGTCATTAAAAGTTCTGTTATTCATCGATAGATGCCAAATCAACTTATGCAATTATAATTATTTAACCAATGCCATCTAGGGGCCAGTTGCTGAACTAAAGAGACAAGCGTGATATTTCAAAAAGTCATTAAAAGTTCTGCTATTCATCGATAGATGGAGTCGGAGTGGGGGGTGTTAGGTTATTTTCGTTACGGAATTTCTGGATTCGGTCTCCACGCTCAAGGCCCACGATAGAAGCTATGCAATAGCTTAAAAATACAGACAAATCCTACAGATATACAGAAAAATACAAATAGCCAGATAATGCAAATCTTCACTTCACAATTTCCATAAATATTTAGGTAAAAATATGGTATAAAACAAACGTAAAAAAAATGTTAATAAGCACCGCTAAGCAATTAAATATCGGGCAATATTATCCACCTTGACATATTCTTGTAAGTATACTGGAATACCGAAAAGACATTCTACCGGGTGATATAAAATATCTTAATGTTGTTCTTGCTCGCAAATTTTTGAAATAACTTCGATGACGTCAATTTATAATCAACAGCAAAGCGCAAAGTACAAAGAGACCATTTCAATGTAACAAGCGTTACAACTAATGATTTAGTATTCAAAAACAGTACAGTCGCGACCAGAGATGGAATAATTCTGCAAGGATTTACCTACATCGCCGGCATATCTTTAAAGCAGTATTGCCAGTTAAATAGCATAACATACCTTTACTTTATGGTATATTTTTAGAAACATTTAAAATTCGTATAGTGTTCAGTCTTCATACAGTGTACGTGTGATTACAAACATAAAATGTGAATTCGATTAATACAATGGCTGTATAATACGTTATAACTATTTTAGTTTTGTTTTTTTTTTCATTTGGTCTAACAGAAATACGCATCATAGTTGACATAATATACAAATACGGAACAGTCTGCGGGCCTATCACGAATAACTGCGTAAGTGTAACGCAACGTGTCGTTAACGTGAAACATACAAACTGTTATGTACTCGTATCTAGGGCAACTGTGACACAGACAACTCATAGCAAGCCGAAGCGTGACGCGTTGACGCTTATGATACGAACACTTTTAGGGCAAATTGTTTGGTTCTACTGGTGCTAAATTCACCTCCAGACCTGTATATATTATGTATTTCAGTTGCTAACAAACGTTGAAAGAAATCTTGAAAAATGGCGGCTCTAAGTATGTCAGTTTTGATAACTCCAATAAGCAAAGATGTTAGTAAGTTGATGACTGGAGCTGACAAAAGTGACATAAGGCCACCATTTTTTTAGATTTCAAGAAACTTTTGTTAGCAACTGATATACATAATAGCCCTGCTGGTTCGGATTGCAACTAACTAGGTGTGACGTGACGCTCCTTTATACATTGAAAAAAATGTATAGCTATTGTTGGCAATCTTCATAATGCCATCTAGATTCCAAACTAGGTCCATGTGTCCTATTTTTATTTAAGCTAAGCGGCACACTCAAGAGTATCCCAGAAAAAATACTAGTATTGAAATGTTAATAATAGTAGTAATAAGTAGTAGTCTCATCCATAACCCACTATCTACCTTATCACTAATAAGTTCATATCAATAGCCATTTTACCCATTTTTGTAATAGATATACTATGTAACCATCCATCCAAAATGATCCTCTTTTTATACTACATTGTATATTTTATATCAAACAGGCCTCTAAGTGTTGGCCACAGCCCCACTTATGCCTTTGTAAAGGGCCGGATGAAATCCGAGAAAAAAAGATATGAGGATAATAATAACAATACTAATACTTTTTGTTAGAAAGACTAACGTGGTTTTCAATCATTATTAATTAAAAAATACGGGATTACTCACGTAATATTTATCGGATAGGTCCGACTATAGTTTCGACCACATTCGGTGGCCTTTTTCAAGGAGTGTTCGGGACGCCCGCGTCGATGACGTCTCGCTTAGCACTGAAGGTAAAGGCCACCGAATGTGGTCGAAACTATAGTCGGACCTATCCGATAAATATTACGTGAGTAATCCCGTATTTTTTAATTAATAATACTAATACTTTATTCATTACAATCTTAACTAAGTTAAATTAACAAACACATAACTTATGATATTTTGTTGTATAAGTTATAAATCCTTGAAAGTCATCGGCACCCAAACTAGAATTACTCTGTGATATGGCAAGGATCCTTGGTAACATTGGCCCTAAAATATGAAACAGATATGGAGAAAGAATTCTGTTCATCCCGGGGTTTAACTTATTATTATCAAGTACTAATGTAGGTTTTATGTTCCTAAAATACGTACTGTAATTTAAAAAAATACAAGGTTACGGTTAAAAACGGTAACATGGCAACACTATTAAGGAAAACTCGTAAGATTTATAGATAGCCCTACCTTATTACGAGATTACTAATCTGCCAAGATTTATCTATTTGGGAAAATAAGTGCCATGACTAGAATGCGAAACGGTTTACAAGGTTAATCATCTCTTTATATTATTTCATGATATAATGTTACCTATTTCCTTAACTATTCAACCACCTTGCTGCAGTGCCTACTAGAATCATCATTATCATCTCAGCCGTAAGACGCCCACTGTTGCACATACACCTCCCACATAGATTTCAAATAGGACCGGTGGGATGCGGGTGTAGAGAATGTGAATATCTTATTTCAGGCCTTGACATGTACAAAGGCTAGTTTATAGTCATACCAATCATACGTAACCGTTTCACTGAATTCAGACCTCACCGAAATCTGACTTTATTACTTAGAAATCAAACAATTAGTAATTTAAAGGTCTGATCTTCTGGTCTTAAGTGTGCATACGACTTTACAACAGACTAACGTTGAGTCAACTTCCACGCCTCAGTGTGTAATATGAATTATTTCTTCCCTAGTAATACTGACATAGCAAGTAGTATTTACTTTTATCACATTATAATACTACTTTTATAGCGATTCATCTAGTAGTTCCCGAGTAGTTCCGAAGGGATTGAATTAACCTTATTCCACGCGAACGAAGTCGCGAACGGATAAGTATTATACATGTGAAAGTAAACTGGCATAGCTTTAGCCCCAACACAACATTATTAATTTTAATAGGAAATAGGGGGAATGTAAACAAAAAACAAATAATTGATTTCAACAACCGTCTATCTAATCTTACAGTAGATAATGTCATAATGTTTACATTTCCCTATAGTAATAGTTTGCCACAGGTGGAAAATGATATTAGATATAAGCTTAATTTGACATTATACACTATATGTAATAATAATTTTTATGGAAATAAATTCAATTTAATTGACATTAATAATTATATAAAAAAATTCTACTTGACAAAAGATAATTACTATCTTTCTAATTATTATAGAAGACAGATAGCTGTGTCGCTATCATATTTATTTGATATTGCAGCCAAAAATTTGGCTAACAAGGTTGCTTCTATTGAGCAATCCAATAGTATTGACAATGCTTCTATTGAGCAATTTGACATTTTTAATTCAGCCAATTGCTTGGCTACTAATGACATTGTAAATAATTTAAATTAGTGCCTAAGACAATAGAGACAACCTCTTGCATTAAATCAATCAATATTGTTCATCAGAACATTCAAGGTATGATGGGCAAAGAGTTGGAACTGGAATTGTTTATAGATGATAGCAAAATAGATATTCTTTGTATTACTGAACACTGGCTTAAAAAGAACCAACTCTTATTTAATTTTAATAATCATCAAGTTGCTAGCTCCTTCAACAGAGAAAAATCTATACGTGGTGGCTCTTTAATTATTACAAATAAAAATATAAAACTCAAAGAACGAAAAGACATTGTGAGCCTATCTGTTGAACGAGTAATAGAAATGTCCTGTATTGAGTTTGAGCAGTTCCTTGTTCTATGTGTATACAGACCACCATGCTCACCATATGATGATTTTGAAAAGTGCATGGAGGAAACATTAATTAAGCTATCTAATACAAATAAATCAATGATTATCTGTGGAGACTTTAATATTAATTTGCTAGAAAATAATCAGGTAATGGATAAATTTTTGTTACTGTTTAAATCATATAATATGTACAATATTTTCTTGGAACCTACTAGAATAACAGCCACAAGTTCCACCTGCATAGACAATATATTTACTAATCTCAAACCTATTAAAAATTTCATTATAAATAATCTAGAATCAGACCACTGTGGTCAACTAGCAGTGTTTCCAAGAAAAACTAACAAACCCCAAAGCAAATATGTTAGTTTTGTTCCAATAAATGCGAGCCGCCTAGAATTGTTAAGAAGTAATTTATCCCGGAAAGTGCCAGAGTTGCCCAGTCACAATGACCCAAATATATCATATAACACTGTTCCATCTTATCAGTGATGAATTTGGCAAAGTGTTTGTACCAAAAACAATATCTGTTGGTAATCGTGCTAGGTTTAGTGAATGGGCAACTCCAGGAATTTATAAAAGTAGGCAAAAGTTATATGAATTGTACCATGAAAAATCGTATAATCATAATCCTGTATTTTTGGAATATGTCAAACGTTATTCTAAGTTATTTAAACGAGCCTGTTCCTCAGCTAAATCTATTTATTTAAGAAATAAGATCAAAAATTCTGTTAATAAAATAAAAATTACGTGGAACATTATAAACAGTGAAACTGGTAGGAATACAGTGCGTAATCGAGACTTTCATTTAAAAATTAATAATAAAGATGTAAGAGCAGATTTGGAGGTAGCGGCCGAGTTTGAGAATTTCTTCACTAATATTCCTTCTTTAACAACCAAAACTCTAAAATCTTCCTCCATCTCTGCTGAGATCTTACTTAAACAAAGTGTAACTGAATGTGACACAACTTTTAAATTTTCAATAGTTAATTGCAAAGATATTGTAAGCAGTTTCAAAAGTCTAGATGCAAAAAAAACGGCAGACCTATGGGGTCTTTCTGTGAAGACCGTTTCTTCAATTATAGATGTCATTGCACCCAATCTAGCAGCTGTGTTTAATAGTTGTGTTGCAAGTGGTGTATTTCCTGACCTAATGAAGCACAGTAAAGTGGTTCCTTTATTCAAATCTGGTAGTACTACTGATCCAACAAATTTTCGGCCTATTTCTGTACTACCTACGCTAAGTAAGATTTTCGAAAAAATTATATTACATCAATTAGAAACTCATTTTAGTGCAAACAAAATTTTCCATAAGAATCAATTTGGGTTCACAAGGAATCGCTCTACCTTAGACGCAGGTATAGAACTTATAAAAGATGTGTTTGATGCCTGGGAGAACTCTCAAGATGCCTTAGGTGTTTTTTGTGACTTATCTAAGGCATTTGACTGCGTCCGACATGATATACTTGTCAGGAAATTACAACACTACGGTATTAGGAACATGGCTCTCAACCGACTTCATATTTAAATGATAGAATTCAAAGGGTTGACATAAATGGTAAAAAATCGCCCGGCTCTATAATCTCAATGGGCGTTCCACAAGGTTCAATACTAGGGCCGTTCTTGTTTTTAATCTATATTAATGACTTACCTTATTATGTAGAGAAGAATCACGAGATTGTATTGTTTGCAGATGACACTTCACTGTTATTTAAAATTAAAAGGCAGTTATTAAACTATGACGATGTTAACAATGCATTAGCTAAAGTTGTGAATTGGTTCAATACAAATAATCTTCTCCTCAATGAGAAGAAAACTAATTGTATAAAGTTCTCGACGCCAAATGTGAAACAAGTAAAATCCAATATACAATTGAATGGAACAGGGTTGGACCTTGTGGAGTCAACGGTCTTTTTAGGAATTACTATAGACGCTAAATTGCAATGGGGTCCCCACATAAAAAAATTGTCTAGTAGGCTCAGTTCAGCGGCTTATGCTGTTAAAAAAATTAGACTATTAACTGATGTAGACACAGCTAGAATAGTTTATTTTAGTTATTTCCATAGCGTTATGACTTATGGCATACTGCTCTGGGGATGTTCTGCAGATATTAATTCCATTTTTATACTGCAAAAAAGGGCTATACGAGCGATCTACAGTTTAGCTCCCAGAGTTTCCCTTAGACAGAAGTTTAAAGACATAAACATTCTAACTGTTGTCTCTCAGTTTATCTATGAGAATCTAATGTATGTAAAGAAAAACATTAGCAGTTTTGATAAAAGGAGTGATGCTCATTCCATCAACACGCAAAATAAGCACAAGCTATCCGTACATGTAACGCGTCTCCACAGAATAAGTCATTCTTTTATGGGACAATGTATAGGATTCTATAATAAAGTTCCCAATGTTATCCGAGATTTGCCTATTAATAAGTTTAAAATTACTATTAAAACTAAACTCTGTCAAAAAGGTTATTACAAAATTTCGGATTACTTGGAGGATAAAACAGCTTGGGACTGATCACTCCAGGATCTATCTACTCGTGTACTAAGATGTCAAAGTGTAGCGTGTCTTGCCCTACTGATACCATTATTATGTTCTCTTTTGTAAGGCAACACACTGGAGCTAATATCTGTAGTACCTAAGTAAAAATATTGTAAAAACATCTATGTAAAAAGAATGGCCCCGAGTTTCTTGCCGCTTCTTCTCGGTAGGCTCTATATATTTTGGAACGCGGTGGTAGTCTTTAAAGTACATTATAATGAAGAATTGACGTTCATAAGTGCGTCTTTGATGCCTAAATTGAATAAATGATTTTGACTTTGACTTTGACTTTGACTATGGATGTCTTCTTTTTTCTATAATGGTTCATCAAAGTGACACCCTCTCGCCTGATGGAATCAAGAAGCAATGACCATTAGTGCAGCCGTAAGCTCCACTAATCGCTACCCCTATGATGATCTTCTTACTCAATCATGCAAAAATGGCTGAACCAATATTTATATTATATTAACGGGGCTTAATCGCGTTAGTAATAGTATTTATTTACCTCGACGTTTCGATCAAGTTGCATTGATCGTGGTCACGAGCGAACTGAAGACGCGGGTGTCATTGTCTTGAAGTATGAAGATACTTTTTAATATACCCCCAACAGTTGTTATAAAAAGTCATTGTCCCGACACACAACACTAACGATATCGACAGATTTTTCTGAGGATAAATAATATAAATATGTGTTCAAATCGCGAAAGTTTAAAAATTACTATGGCTGAACCGATTTGTATGAAAGAAGAATGGCAAACCTGTGTGTGTTTTGGATACCCTACATAGACGGATCCACGAGAAAGGAAACCATGCAAAACCAGTAGTCCTTAGTAAGACTAAGATAATTTATAAAATTGTACCATATTTTTTTAAGTTAGGGTTTCAAAGTTATCAGCATTGATATTTTTTCTAGGTTAGGTCAGATAGGCAGAATTCGTTAGCTTAAAATATCTGACTGGATTTTTCAAAGAAACCTATCGTAATAGAGAAACGGATGCTTGGCACTAGGTATCGTTATTGTACGTATGGATGCAACTACTTATATTTTATGTGATAACATGATATAACTGACTCGAGAAATGGCAAATGTACAAAACCTACGAGTCCAACAACAAAGGAAATAACTATTGGTGTCACTTTGTCATGTTATTTCCACTCTTTTGGCAAAATATCTGACTGGGTTTTTCAAAAGAAACCTATCGTAATAGAGAAACGGGTGCTTGGCGTATATTTGCGTTATTTTTCTTCATTTGGTGACTTTTAAGCGAATATTCTGCAACTTTGAAGATAGTATGCCATTATCAAAAGTAGCTTGAGATAGTAAGAATGAAAATCCTGTTGATGACGTATGGTGCGGTGGTGAAATTCAGGAATTAGCATCATGGATTAAATAGATAGCTGATGCTATCTTCTTGCTGAAAGTATAAAATAAATAATAATGTCAATGAACCGACCAAATGAGAAAAAGATTTATATTGAACAAGTAGCTCCCCGTGTATTAGGTACACACGGTACCTACATAACACTTATTAACTGATTTTCAAAAGGAGAAGGTTATATGTTCGTATGCATGTTTTTTTTGTGTGTATGTTAATCAATGTTTTCGCCAATTTGTGGACCGATTAAAAAAATCTTTTGCATTCGAAAAGAGTGTACTCCCGAGGTGGCCCATTATCATGTCAGGATCTGAAAATGGAGTCAGGAGGTGGATGGTGGAACTCCGCAACGGCGAAATTTTGACAAAGCAAAGACACGAAATTTTGTAAATTGGTTTAGCTTTAACATAGCCTGTTCTATACTCCATCATGACATAGCTGCTGCACCCAGGGTTGACTTTCGGCGAGGTTTTTCTATCGGTATATACACTAAGTCTTCGTTGCCCGTATATTTGACCCAATATTTACACCTTAAATTATACATGTACAATTTAAAAAAATTGAAACCGACTTCCGTTCTATTCAGTTATTGGAGTGTAACTCAAAAACTACCGAATTTGATGAAATTTAAATGGAAAGCACCATTTTAAAAAAAAAACAATTTGAAAATTGATTTACCTAGTCAAAAGTTATGAGGTAACAAACATAAAAAAATACAGTCGAATTGAGTACCTCCTCCTTTGTAGAAGTCGGTAGAAAACCATCGATACCGATATTTACAAAAAAAAATATTGCGGCACCGCACTATTTTTTTAAAAAAAATAGTGCGGTGCCGCAATATTTTTTTAATGCGGTCGGTATTACGTAAAATGAATTTATGGCTATATTAGCTCTTATTATATGAATAAGGGTCGTTATTATGAACTAATATCCTACTTACCGTACTTTGTCCAGCTGATATCTATCCATAGAACAAAGTTTAGTACCATCTTTCCTTTCTGATTTAAAACCACATATTTCACATTTTCTGTACTTCATATCTTCTCCAATTACACTTCCTTATAGTTTTTTTGCTACCTAGTACCTAATAACATAAAACAACTTCACAATATATATATATTTGCACTAAATTATAAAAAAAAACAACTCGTAAACAAAGATTTTCAATGACAATGTTGACAATGAGAGAAAGAAAGCCATACATTGCGTGAGTGAGAGAGATATATCCGCCATTAAAGTTCTGCCCCGTTTCATACATTGTTTTCACGCTATGAAGTTGCGATAGACTGATGTAGACTTATTTGTAGCTATTGACGTCTTCTATAAAACTTTATACGCCACTTTGCTTTATAATCGTCAATAGTTTCTCGAGCGTACTCGATATAAGAACTTTTTTGGTAGCCACACCTTGGGTTACAGTATCAAAGTTTTGATATGGATCCCAAACTTATTTGAGATTATTATAGCCTAAGTTTATCAGGGGTAATGTAAGATTCTAATTGCGAAAGAATTGTTCTAATCGGTCCAGTAGTTTCGGAGCCTATTCAATTCAAACAAACAAACAAACAAATCTTTCCTCTTTTTAATGTTATTTTGACAGTTCAACTTACGCGGTAGGTAGGGTTTGGGAATCCCCGACAATTTCAAAGTCCCGGGACACGAGACAGTCTACAATCAAAGTTCCGGTACTTCGAGACTCAAGAAAAAAGTAGTTATTTTATTTTTAAGAGGGGTTCTTTTTTGAAGAATATTAATTAAGTTCATTTGTGGTGAAACGTATTAAAAAGGCAATTTTTATATAAATCAACCGTTATCAAACAGAACATTAAATCTTAATAACTTTAACGTTCAATTCAGTCTTAATAATTGCTTTGTTTGTTTCCTTTAATCACACACAAATTCCCTTTTAAGCAGTTAAATCATATAGTTATAAACCAATATATAGTTAAAAATTCTAGTAAGTCTCATAAACTTTACTATTATCTAGTAATTCTAGTATCTAATCATTAGTCATAATCACAACATTGTTAATTCTCATCACAGATTTTTTCTTTGAGTTGCTGGTTTTTCGCTGAGCGTTGGTATTTCTACATTAAAAGTCCTCAAACTCAAAAAGTATGGACAATAGAAAAAAAGTTTAAAACAAAAGTGGTATAGAATAAAATTGCCAGTTGTACTTTATTGATTAACTCAATATTTTAAGAGTTATTGGCCGAGATAGAAAACCCAGTTCATTAATTGGGCCAAATTAATCGTTAACGGTAGGTTTTACAAAAAGTTTACGGGCAATAAAAGATGCAAAATTTTATTCTCTACAATATTAATCGTTAACAGTGGCCCTAAATTGCATAGTTCCGAGCTCTATACCGGCTAAAAACTTTTTTGAAGATGGAGCTTGAAGCTTCACCCGGATCTGTCAGCATTTTGTGATTTTATGAACAGTAAGTGAACCTAAACGTTTAAAAAAGTTGGTTCAGGAATTCACTGCATGTTTGACCAAAAAACGGTTGATTTTTATTGGCCTAGACAATCTTGTCTCGTCTCGAGTCTCGACCCAAAAGTCCCGGGACTCGAGACAGCTAAAATTACCAAAAGTCCCGGAACATCGAGACACGGGACGTCCCAGAACCCAAACCCTAGCGGTAGGTATAGTCGAATATCTCGACCGGTTTCGTGACCGTCCGGGCCACTTCTTCATGGAGTACTTGCGCACCCGGCTGCGTTCGCGCTGGTACTGGCGACCTCTTTCCTCTTTATAATATTATAGTGCAGATACCATATATGTACGTATGTATGTATGCAAGGTTCGTAGAATCCTTCTGTAGCTTAAGCAGTTTGATGGATCTTTTTTATGGTTCCGTACCTCAAGCGGAAACCTCATTGGATCAATTTGTTGTCCGTCTGTCTGTATGTCAAAACCCTATTTCTCGGGAACGCGTAGAGGTATCTTATAGGTATGTTGAAATTTATATAAAATACTCGAGTCTATGGTCTCTTTCAGCTATGGAAAAATCAGACCATAAACAAAATTAAATTTGTCAACGCGACCGAAAGATATGACCGTATAATCTGGTATCTTCACATATTCTGCGATTACACCAGCGGGGCTATTATGTATCTCAGTTGCTAACAAATGTTGATTGAAATCTTGAAAAATGGCGGCTCTATGTCAGTTTTGGCAACTGTAGTAAGCAAAAATCTAAGTAAATTGATGACTGGAGCTGACAAAAGTGACATAGAGACGCCATTTTATTCGATTTCTATCAACATTTGTTAGCAACTGAAATACATAATTGCCCTACTGGAAATCAAAACCTATTGGGTACTTCCCATGACACTAGACTCATGAAATTTGGCAAGAAGCAATGTTTTACAGCACATGAAAGAAAAACAATCTGACCAAAAACCGTAAACATGTAGTTGATTAACAAAAAAAAGTTTATTTACTATAACTAATTCATTATTTGCGGTCGATGCAATAGTCATGCCCAGAGATCGAATGGCAAAGTTAAGTTTGTACTTTAACCTAGTTTGTCTTTTAGTTAGAGCAATAATGTTTGAAGCTTTCATAATGTACGAAGCCCTCGGTGCGCAAGGCCAACTCGCACTTGACCGGTTTTTTATGCATATATTCATAAAACATAACCCTCTTCTGGGAGTTGGGTAAAAACGAGAAGCTCCATATTACTATGACATTGACATTTTGGAAATACAGCGCAGGACGTCACTATTCGAAAGTAATTTTACCGTAAATAAGGAAGGTAAACAAAAAATAGAAAGGCAAAATGCACCATATACCTAGTTAACGAAGTAAGCGTAAAATCCTTGGAAGACACAAGCGAAATAAAGGACATCCTTAAAAATAATATAAACAACACAAACGTGAATAATTTTTGAAAATATTTTTAAGGTTTTGGCTAAAGCACTGTATAAATAATAGTTGTTTATATTAAGGTCGGTCGATGACATAGGAAATTACTCATAAGAATTAATTCAAATAATTAGCCAGTTTCAACTGCAGGTAAACATTTTTTTTAAGAGTTGTAGTAAAAAGGGTGTATTGAAACTGAGTAAAACCCGTTCGACCTGCACTGCATTGATAACCTATCAAAAATAGTACCTATACTAACTAAACGATATTATAAAAGTAACTTTAGAAATAAATACTGTTATAGTAAACAAAAATACATGACCTGGCGAGTTCACACTTCACTGTAAGTCCCGGAAGGTCAGATCCTCCAGCAGTATACAAACGTAGAGGTTCCAGTTAGGTTCAGGCTTTAAGACTTCAACAAGACATTGAATGGTTTACGAGCTTTGATTGCGTTGTCAAGGCGAGAGTACTCTATAAACCAATACCCTCAGTTTGGTATCGATTTACAACAATGAAAACATCATATCCTGGGCCATGACTTCAGGAACGTAATGGACGATAATTTCGTTGGAGATTGGTCGGGTCTAAATAACTCTTACAACAATTTTTACCACTCGCTCAGCATCAACTTTCCTTCGATACCCAAATAGGAATCAAACAGAATATCAATACTTCGTTACAGGAATCGTCGCTATTTCCATCTCAAATCGGAATCTAGTTATATAGACCCATGTCATTAGAGCGGATTCTGTGATCGAAATCGCTTTTTCGATTTGGATTTCTCTCCATTGACATTCCATGTCGATCTAGTATTTAATTTTCAAATTTAACACATATACTGGCCAATTATAATGAGATTACAAAATATAGGAAGGTATATAAAAAAGGCTGCATTTCATGAAATGAGTGATCCATGAATACATTACGAGGGTCGGCCGCCGATCCGACGGTGGCAGGATCGATCCTCGGGCTAGACCTTTCGGCTTTTGATGAAATCCACTGCATGGTGGTAGAGCACTTTTTGGTGCGCGCCTGGCTACCTACCACCCTCAAGTATAAATATCTGTCAAGCCTGTCACTAACCGCCTAACGGTGTGCTCTGTCCTTGAGGGCACAAGTCACAAATCCAGACCTACTGTGGCGGTGCATTCGACCGCAACATCACTCACATCAAGCAAGATAGTAGGTACTCAATCACTAGTTTAAGGTACAAAAAAGATTGTACTTCGATTTGTCTTTTTACCCGACTGCGGCGAAGCCCTAAAAAGAAGGGATTTTATGCGCACTGTGGCCGTAGCACAAACAATTTGCTAAAAATGATTCGTATTGTAAGCGTCAATGCGTGATGCTTCGGCGTATATGAATTATCTGTGTCACAGTTGCACTAGATAAATTACAGTTCTTACAGTTTCAAGTGAACGACATGTTACATTTACGCAGTTACTCGTGCTGTAGTCGGATTATTAGACTTTTAGTTTGTTTTCTTGTTATTTTTGTGACAGGAAAAAAACGCTCCCACGCGACTTGTTCTACACCAGTTACGTAGTATCCTTGAAAATACAAACGCAAACAAAATCCAAAGAGGTACTAAATACAATAACATAGTATAGTTACGGATATACATACGAATATGTACTGCTGTAACTCTGTTAAACTTTACCTAATATTTATTGTGCGACTTGATTGTTATAACTATGTTAAGTATTTATTTTTAACATAACATAGTTACAGCGGTCAGGTTCGTGGGACTTTTTCTTTTGCTTCGTTTAAAAACCGGTAGTCCAAATAGCCGCAAGAGGAGTTGCCGTTGGCTTTTGCATAGAAATTAATACTATCGCGAGGAAATTCTTAATTTGGGAATTTTATACAGTTCCATTGATGTATTAACGGTTTTTTGTTGGTGACGTTTATGAGTTACCACATTAAAATCACTATTTTTCAAGCAAATGGAAGAATAGACCATTATTAGTTAAAATGCAATAAAAAGATGACGACATTAAACACTAACGTAATGTAAGTACTAACAGGAAAGTCTATATTGCACTTGTAAACTTTAACGTTAACTCATTGATGGAAACGGTCAATTCAATACCTGGAAACTTCGATTTCAAATCTTTCATTTTGGTAAAAGACACAACACTTATTTAAAACTCGTTTCAATACATGCGCAACACCAATTTCCGTCAACAAAATGTCTCCATTATCACTTTACCTACGCTGCGCGCTGGTTTTGGAGTATTGATTGAGATGGTCATTTCACCTGTATCAGGAAATTGAAGGTTTACGTTTACTATAAGTTATTCTGCAATTTAAGTCTTTAAGTCTAATATTTTTGTTTTGATAATTTATTGCAGAAATAGGTATAATTATACATGATTATGAATTCTTACATTACTTTTACACTAAAATATTTTTATTAAAATTTTTTTTCAAAAAATTTACATTCATTCTTATTACCATTATTAAAATATGTAAACAAGCATGCACCTGTTTGTATAATTTTGCATATTTTCTCAATTAAGTGTGTAATATTTGAAAAGGTAAAACGAAAAACAAGCGCGAAGAAAAATCTTGATATTTTAATTTGTACCAAATTGCATCATTTTGTACAATAGTTACCCGGACTAGCTACATAATGATACTTATATAGGTACTGGTTAAATTTTACATTGTACGATCTAGTGTATAAACCACCTTACGGTAAAGTACCAAGCTTATCAAGACAAACCCATTATAAACTGTCCCAGGAAAACCCGTTGGTACTTTGGGTGAAAAAAATATCTTGTGGAAAACCAAGTGTGCTCCAAAGTTCGCCTGTGCGCAAACTGAACCTTTTAAATTGAGGACAGTGTGCTCCCATGACATATTACGTTATGGAATTGAAATGTTTATTGTTACAGATTGTAGGTTATAAGGGTGTTACAACAATTATAAATGGTTTCCTGTACAATCTTATCTATCTTGGGCGTAAATCATTAATAATTTTATTAACTCTTGGTCAAATGGACGTTTTCCTCCAACAACATTTTGCTCTGAAAATCACAGTCATATTCGCGATTTCACTCGCGGAATCGAAAACAAAAGAAAATGTATTACTTTGTCGTTACTTGACTCTGATTATTTGAATATTAATATCGCTTCATGCAGCTATAATAACAGATTATCCACCGAGGGAGTAAAGCAGTGTCTTATGTCACGGGCGGTATATTGAACCCTGAGTGTAACGGGGACTCTCGAGTTAAGTTATGTAGAGTCCTAAGTGAAGCGAGGAGTTACAGACGCCCGCTTTATCCTCGAGATGAATAGTTTACTTTTCGAACCTACTGCGAGACAATAAAAACTCAGAGCTTTAAAAAGCAGTTATTTAGTTAGGAGTAAAATAAACTAATAGTTAATTTTCAAATTAGACACATTTGTCCCGTTATAGAGGGACAGAGTAATATTTTTTTAAGGAAAATTTTAAGGAATACACTGTTTTAGACTTTCGCGGTTGTTAACTAAGTTATAATTAGTATACTCACGAGATGTAGACCACGATTTAGTAACTTTTGGAGATCCCGATATTGCGGCACAGTTACATGCACCGTGTTCAAAATTATATAATTTTATGGAAGTTGTTAAAATAACACCAAATACCAGATCGCAGCACGTAAATTGAACTATGACCTTGAATGCGCAGAGAGGGGCCGTGCGTAGCGTAAACCAAAATAGCAACGCGGTGCACGACAATCACACTGCCAATAGTACAAGCGCGCCTTTGTTTCTGTACAAACACTTAACACCCATGGGAGTTTCATACAACATTACAGCCCAGGGGATGTTTGCTTTACGTTGATATTGCGTGATATGTAATTGGACATTTTCGAGCAGGTGGTATGAAAATAATATAAAGCCAATGGAATTCATAAATATTACTCGTTAAAAATCCTAAATATGTTTAGCCTTTAAGCTAACAAAAATAAACTTTCACGTTCAAACTCTCAGAATTTTCAGCGATATATAGCTATGATATGTAATACATAGCATAGCTAACGTATAGTATTAAAATAGTAGCCAGAAGTTTTTTTGTGTGAGAATATATCGAAAAATATAAATAAAATTTACAGAATCAATTCATCTTCGCATTACATCGTCGAATCTGATAATCAATTTTGAACCTTACGTAAAGCATCGTTAATTTTAGGACTGGGCAGCGCCTTATCTACGCAAATTGTAAAGAAATCTTGGACAAAGATATTTGAACAAATGTTGGGAATCAAAATTGGACAAAGAAACTTGACGAGTGGAATATCACCCAGACCTAAGGCAGTATGTTGCCAACACCTACTCGGCTAAAAATACTATTACGTAATTCTGAATTACAGCCCTTTCCAAGCACGTAAAGTCATGCTGTGGTGATCTTTACGTACGTCATTTGCCTGCTACACTGAATCCTAGTCATTATGATGTGTGTGTACTTAATCGCACCGAACTGGTCATTTTAACAATTAAAAACGAGAATCAATCCACTACAGGAGCAATTACTGTGCTGTATATTGAGTAACTGCGTTCCGCGGTTTTACACGCATGTTGATGGAAAATAACGAAAAACCCTATATGATTTTTCCGGTACAAATGATGCGAATGTTTGGATAGATAGAGGTTTGTTACTCCATCATGCCACAACGGCTATACGAATTGGGATGAAATTTGGTATATAGATAGATGAGACACTTGAATAATACATAGGCTACTTTCATCATCGACTATCATCACGCGCGTGAAACTGCGGTACGAAAGCTAGAATTATATATTTTATTGTTAAGCAATATTTAATTTTTAATTTCATATAACTTCTGGCATTTATTTATCGGTTCACCGACAATAAAGGCCTGGAACCTATAGGCCTAGTTGCGAACAGCGTTGTCGATAGCAAAAGAAAGGATATAATTTGACAATAATTATCGATAATAGATATTGCTATCGCGGCTAGATAAAAGCGAGAGACAAGATGCGATTCTATCGACGTGATACGTTTATCGTGGATAGATGCATGCTCGAACTGCTGGTGTTCTAGGTATTACATCATTTGGTAACATTTACTTTAAAAAAAATTATATATTTCTCTATATTGTGTGACGCTGATCTGGCAAAGGTCGTTCGTGTATAGAAACCATTGTTATGTGCATGCTATCAAAACAATAGTAGTCATGTTTTTGTTTACAAAAATATGTTTAAACTTTTTTTATTGAAAAAAATATCTCATCGTACGTGAATTAACTTAGTGTGGTTTACTGGCTTAACTCTAGGTATTGCGTGTAAACATACTCGTATAAGATCACAAGATGATTGCCGCAGTACTATGGAATTAATGGTTCGAATGGAAAACCCCGAGGTGGAAATATAGCTAATAGTGTACCTGATCTGTGTGTACGTAATTAATTAGATACATATATTTAATTTACTAATTACTATTTATAGTACCTATACTAAGGTTGGGAAATATTATTTACCTATCTTCGTTTATAAACGTCCCAATAATTATTTTTCTCATATGTGTTCCATGTACAGACAGCGATCCGTAACATTTTGATTATATGTATAGATTATCTACAACAGAAACATATTTTATTTATTTATAAGGTTATCTTTCAATGTCAATATTGTCAATAAATGACTATACCTTTTACTTGTCTTATTGTAAGCGCCACCATGTTCACTAAAATATGTTTCCTACGGTTTAACGGTAAGGTTTCCGTCTCTAAAATTTGGCAACCAGAATAAGACACGTAAAAACCCCGGATTTTAAAGTCCAGAACCCGGACATGCCATTAGGTTTTTTATAAACATAGTGTTAACTTAAAAATGTGATAAATCACCTTTTTATATATTTTCGGACCTTAAATTGAAATTTAGTCTTCTCTCGTCATCATTTTAAATGTTAGGTACATTCATAGACAACAGAATCTCATAACACATTTTTGTATTACAAGTTTGTTACTTGGTGTTATCAGTTAGGTTTTATTTATTTTAGGCCCAAGACTTTAAATTTTTAAACCCGGGCTACAAATGAAATCCCGCCCGGACGCTCCCCGAATGCCCTCTAAACTAGGATAAATCCGAGGAAACCTGGCAGCCCTACCAACGGGTAAAGTAAAATGATTTGTTTAAACAATATCAATATCTGTACTTTCGATAGTTACTTTATAGCACTTATTATAATGTAGCAGGTAGTTTGTGTTGACCGTGGACCATTAATGATCTCATTGCAATTAATGTTGCAAGTATGGGCGTAGATTAGATTATAATCAATACCCGACATAAAGAAAATTCTGCGAGGGCAATCCCATAACTAGTAAATCAATTATTGCGTGATCACACGATTGTTACCACAAAGGCAGTGACGCACATTTGCAGATATACTCGTATCACTAGGTACGACGTGGCGCGGAATCTTTTTGAGAACACAAGGGCCAGTGGGCTGAGCACGAAAATCTGTTTAAGTGTAACGTAATCGCATCGTTAACGTATTTAGTACAAAGTGTCATTTATCTAGTACAATAGTGGCACAGATAACTCATAGTTTGTACTGAATGCGTAAACCTCGTACCAAAATACTCGTAGTTATTAATGAAGGAGGAATGGTATAAACATGTTTGCATGCCATTTTTTTGGAATGCAAAGGGAACCCAAATATAGATTCTCGAATATCTGTTTTGTAAACTAAAAAATAGGACTTTCATTCAAAATTAGCACTTTACAATTCTTTTTATATGGATATTTACATCCATTGTTTATCTGCCTATATTTATTATTAACCTCATTATTGTGGTTTATTTTCACTTTTCTCTTCGAGCCTAAACACAGTATTGCTTGTACTATTAGGTCTGATTTCACCGTTAATCGAGTTCTCAAATAAAACGGAGTACAGCATAGGTAAGCGAGATCAATTTCCATGGCAACGAGTGTTGTGATTGGTGCAATATAAAGGACCTTTATGTCATTTTTACTTAGAAAAACGGGATTAGACACGTAATGTTTATCGGATAGGTCCTTTATGTCATTACGGAGATTTTTTTGATTGCCGTGAATGATTGCTTTAACTGCGTTTAGGTTGAACTGATCGCATTTAGTTACAATGGTTAAGTCCGATCTTAGAATCAGAATATCTGTCAATGTGGCGGTATCCACGATTTTTTTTTATTGTAGAGCATTCTGACGATTCGTCGATTGATTAAACGTTTGTAGACACAATTTACGTATAAATACACACACAGATCTGTGGCGAACACGCAAAACGTTTCACCCAAATATTTGTTGATATAATATCATTAGGTCAAGACCAATTGGAATATTGACCGTAATTTTAGAACGCATTATTATTTCATCTATTTACGTAGGCACAATAAAAAAATGCAGTTGAACATTGATAGTGACATCTTTCATCATCTATCACACAAAAAATTGCCTTTGATTCTTTCTTGTTCCTTCTTCTATGACATAATATTCATCGAGACAAATCTTCTATTTACATAATAATATATAATAAAGATGTAACGGATCGCGGAAGATATATGCGAAAAATATTATTGTGACTTTTCTTAACGAAAATAGAATTAAAGAAAATCGAATGTCAAAGCATTACATTATGTACTTTAGATTAATTTCTCACATAAGTGAAATGTTAATTTCTTGTTGAGAAATAAACTCTTTAAACAGAACCGAAGAAAATGATTGTTAGATTTTTTGTCTGTTTATCTGTTCTGTGCGTTTGTGCACGCTAATCTCAGTAACGGCTTACCCGATTTAGATGTGATTTTCGTTAATATATTGTGGTAAGCTTCACTTTACATTTAATGTTTGTCTCATGTCAATCGGTTCACAAATAAAAAAGTAATTGATTAATAAAGGTTGCTTTTATTGTAAAGCCGCCGTATTTCGCGTATCCACGCGAGTGAAGCCGCTGGCGGAATCAACTGGTGATTATTTTTTAAACTAATAAGATTATATTTCATTTTATTGACAGAAGTCTGGATGTGCCGGAATGCGAGCAGGAAGGTGCGCGTGGCCCCGAGGGCGAGTGGTTGGAGGATCATCCGTCTTGCACTCCATGATGCACACTAGAGGGAACAGAAAAGACTACGACAGATGGGCTGCTAATGGTAACCCAGGTAAATCCCCAATCTATTTTCTTTATTCAAATGCAAATAAGGCTGTGTTTGGCCTCTACATATAGTATGTACCTGTTAACAACGACGAATATTTTGTTATCAACGATGTTGAACGAAACCAACGAAAACGCGAGACGATAGGGTCAAAGTATTTTCATTGTCTCACGATACAACATAAAATGTATCTTTGAACTTGGGTACAACATTAATATTGTAATACGGTTGCTTTCCTTTACAGGTTGGGACTACAAATCAGTGCTACCATATTTCAAGAAATCAGAAAATATTCAAATACCAAATCTAGCGAAGAATAAAAAGTTTCATTCAACGAAGGGAGAAATGACGCTACAGTATCCTAACTGGCGAACACCTCTGTCAGAAGCTTTCTTGAAAGCGGGTATCGAGACCGGTGGAAAAATTGTAGACTATAACGGAGAAAATCAAACTGGGTATTCCATTATTCAGTTCACAATGAAAAATGGAACAAGAATGAGTGCGAGCAGAGCGTTTCTACATCCGATTAAACATAGAAATAATTTTCACATCACCAAACAAACTATGGTTACTCGAATTCTTATCGATCCATGGAAAAAACGAGCGTATGGTGTGGAGTTTATCAAAGAGGGCAAACAATATACAGTCCTTGCCAGGAAGGAAATAATATTATCCGCAGGAGCCATTAACTCACCACATTTGCTAATGATCAGTGGGATAGGACCGAGAGACCACTTGTCACAGAAAAACATATCAACCATTGTAGATTTGCCAGTAGGTTATAATTTGCAAGATCACTGGGCGTTGGGCGGTCTGACGTTTGTTATCAACTCTACTGATTCAATCAGATCAGAGCGCGTCGCATCATTTGACAATGTGATAGAGTATTTTAGTCATCACACAGGGCCATTGTCAGCACCTAGTGGAACTGAAGCTTTAGCATTCATCGATACTAAGAACCCCAATAGCGACAATGGATATCCAGATTTAGAACTGCTCTTCGTAGGTGGCTCATTAGTTTCACAGCCAGCGTATAAACAAGCCTTTTCAATTGATAACAAGTTATACGATCAAGTTTACGGCCCCATAAGTGAGAAAGACACATGGATGGTGTTTCCGATGCTGTTGCTTCCACAATCGAAAGGTAGAATAATGCTGAATGACAAAAACCCATTCCGAAAGCCTCTAATACATGCAAATTATTTCACAGACAATGGTCACGATCAAAATGTTATTTTACAGGGTATAAGAAAGGTCATAGAGCTGTCTAAAACGAAGGCATTCCAGAAGTATGACAGTAAACTTCACGATATACCTTTACCTCAATGTGCTCATCATATATTCAATACAGACGACTACTGGTTTTGTGCAATGAAGACCATAACGAATACCATATACCACCACTGCTGCACAAATAAGATGGGACCAAGTGATGACCCTGGTGCAGTAGTAGATTCAAAATTGCGAGTACATGGACTTTACGGTCTAAGGGTTGTAGATGCTAGCGTGATGCCTCACGTTCCTGCTGCCCACACTAACGCACCCACGATGATGGTGGCTGAAAAAGCTGCAGACATGATCAAAGAAGACTGGGGATTTTCATTAGGGTGACAAAATTCGCCGCAGCGTCATAAGCTAGTCAAGTGTTACGAAATAAATACAACGACGCAGAGCCTAATAGGGAGATATTCGTGTGATGTGTACCATATATAATACACATGGGAACTACGAAAACACGTAATTATTGCGTTGCTATACAAACATTATTTATAGGCACACAAAGTAAAGAACAAAATAACGAAACAACTTATCCAAAATGAACAAATTGGTGGTCTTATTGCTAAAAGCGATATCTACCAGACTCCCTTTAGGTGGATAGTGATAACATGATTGAGTATGGATGGTGGTGCAAACATATTTTAGATGCAAATAATTATAAATTAACATTAATTCAATACATTATTATCTAGTTTTTTATGTCACACAATATAATACTAGATAAAACTTAGTTCCTAAGTAAGATCTGTTAACAAATAAATTTGTTTTTCATAATTCTCGGTTGTGTTTAAATAGACTTAAAATAATCGAAAATAAATATTATGCGATTGGATCAAATTTGCACAGCAGTTTTATGTTCCTAAAAGCCTTGAATCACGGATGTAATGTCCCATTTGACTTCAGGTATTCCCCTTGATTTGGCTTTAGTTTATTTCAAGACGAATTTTCTAGGCTGGATATGTTTGTCTGATCACATCGAAATAAAGTCATCTCTGCGCCAGCATTCACTCGTCATCACGAGATGAATATTTTTAGGTTTGATTTCAACGTTAAAGGAGTTCAATAATCATAATCATATTTATTTATAATATACATTAACCACACACGGTGCGGTTCTTGGAAAAGTAGGTTGATTTCTGCGAAATCGATTGTATTATTGGCCAAGTATGGCGAATCGCCATACTTGGCCAATCGAGTCAACAGGTTAAAATAAAACGGCGTTCAGGGTATACGATATCAACTTCCCATGGGTTGCTATGGGAGTGTTCTGATTGGTGAAATATAAAGCACCTATAATGTCATTGGCTAGAATTTAACTGTTTAGATTAAATTTATCGCTGTTTAGTTGCAATGGTGAAAGCTAACCTTAGTGGCATTCGTCCTGTCACATTTGTTTACACGCTTTATTATCATTAATGACAGCCAGCCTATCGATAATAAACACATGCTAGCAGGCACAACGTCTGGCCAAGGGTTACAAACAGGCGAGGCGCATTAGGAAACTACTTGATATTTTCTCACTTAACACCGGCGTCTTTCCACAACTCGACTCAGTTCTGGAAAACAAACTTTACACCAACTCAAATGTTTCAACATTTTATTTCGGCTGCGTCAAATTGTATAACGTTAGAATAATTTAAGTATAGCTTTCATTTCAATAACAATACCATTACTACCTTATGCATTTTCTCCACTATTATATGATTCTAGAATAAGAAAAACTAAACAAATTCTCGTGCATACCTACTACTCTACTATAACTTGTATACTTTTCACAAAGAGTTTGTTTACATGCAATAAGAACCCCACCCCGCACCACCCGCAAAATATTTTTGCTTTGTTTGAGTATATATACGAGTCGTGCATATTGTGCTTAAACCAGTAATCATATGGGACAACATCCATACAAGGTCTTCAGGTCCCAAACTAGGCAGAACCTGTACTATGGTATCCTGATGGGCTATTATGTATCTCAGTTGCTTACAAATATTGATTGAAATCTTAAAAAATGGCCGCTCTATGTAACTTTTGTCAGCTCCAATCATCAACTTACTAACATTTTTACTACTGGAGTTGCCAAAACTGACTTAGAGCCGCCACTTTTCAAGATTTCAATCAACATTTGTTAGCAACTGATATACACAATAGCCCTTCCGTTGAAATGTTCATGCACATAAATATTTGACCTATCCGGGGACCAAACCCTGGACCAGTGGCTCAGAAGGCAGGATTGCTACCAACTACGCGAATCCAGCTAGTAATCCAAACTAATCGACGGTCACTAGTTGGATCGGTCACCGCTATTGTAGTTTTAAAAACGCGCCGGCACTTCTCCGGGAACGTAAAACATAAAAAAGCATGTCAGACCTTTCCATAAGTCCATCAACAAAGATGGCTTAATAGTCATCCGCGATCCTGCGTGGACCTGCGTGGTGGATTACGGCCTATAGTCCTCCGGAGCAAAGCCCCTGTTCCAGCAGTAGAACTAATAGCCTTATTATGCTAGTACCTATAAAACAACCTAATTATGATTTTGCTAATATCTTTATAACCGGAAATGGCATTACAACGGTACAACGATACAAATGGACAGCGCCAATTAATTCCAAAGTTGTTATTCCTAATTATGTAATTTATCATCACAATGACATAGGGTCACAATTGTTGAGTCCATTGTTAGTTCATAATTGTAGAACGAAATGACCTAATTACTAAGGTTACGCTGTCTGTTCAACCCTTAATAACTTACTGAGGACTGTATGAAATTAATAGGTAAATCAATATGTAGTGGGTATAGCTAATAGTCAATAGTATTAATTTATTATTAAAGTAGGTATATTTACATGTCAAAATTAGTTATAACAGAATATGTACACCGATATAAACATACAATGCCAATAAAAATAAAACTAATGCTAGTCAATCACAATATGTAGTTATATAAAAAACTAGCTGCGCTCCGCGATTTCACCCGCGTGGTGATGGATGATGATGAGGTTGAATCAAATATAGCGTATGTTACTCAGGCATAATGTAGCTTTATACTCTTGAAAGAATTGTTTGAATCGGTTAAGTAGTTGTTACTGGTATCCATTACAAACAAATGTTTGTAATGGATACAATCACATACAAACATTGTGAATCGGTTCAGTAGTTTTTACTTGTACCCAGCGATCATATTATATCTTTCATATTTAATATTAGAGTAGATAAGAATTAATACCAAGGTACGAATAATGTGACCTGGTTTGTACCGGCGTTACTATTGCATATTTCAAATGGAAAAAGTATTTATTGTGTATACATAACTGTAATAGTTAGATATTACGGTAAAGTGGACTTCTTTGTAAATATTGATCTCATCTATAAAACTGCAGTAGGTACGTCACTTTGCTCCATAACTGTCAATAGTTTCCGCAGCGTACGCGATACAAAGACCTTACAGTTAGTAAGTGTAAGGTCTTTGACGCGATATAAGGACTTTTTTTGGTATTTTTCCACACCTCGGGTAACGTCGAAGTTTTTATACGAATCCCTAATTTTGTTTAAATATTATGTAGCTTCATCAGAGATAATGTAGGATTCTAATGGTGAAAGAATATTCCTAATCGGTCCAGTAGTTTCGGAGCCTATTCAATTCAAACAAATCTTTCCTATTTATAATATTAGTGTAGATGTAGACAATATAAACGTAATATCATACATACAATGTCCACAACATTGATTATAAGGGTACATTTTTGTTAATTGAATAACTCGTTCATTTTAAATTTCATAAAATAATAAGTATAATATATTCAATATATTCATGAAATTAATTTAACATTAAACATTGTAATACAAAAGTTGTATCGAAATAAATTTTATACAATAATGGTTCTCATATTTTTTTCCCTAAGGTCGATGTTTTCCAATATATACCCAAAAGAGGAGGTGAATTTTGTTTGTTTAACAACTCGTTTATTTTCAATGTTATATGGAAATTTATAACAACTCAAGTTGAATGAAATTAAATGTCTTACAATTTCGGTTTTTCGTAAAAGAAACCGGTTTGCCCCTTTTTTTGAGCTAATTCGACTAAATAAATAGATATTATGTTAATACATAATAATACAAAGAACTATGCATTTTTTGCCATCCGCATCGTACACGGTTGGCGCGTTTATGAATCATAAAAAACTGATTTGTGTCACAGAACAAATAATAGTACTGCGCACATTTGTGTGTCGGAAGTCGAGGGTAATTGTTGTTTTTGCTTTCAGAGCGATGCCGGCTGATTATATGTCAATCAAGGTTTTACGTTGGTCCTTGTATGTAAAAACCATATTTAGCAGTTAAACGTTAGATACCTGAAATTGACGGTATGATGATAATATAGTGTGATTGAAATTAAAACTGACTTATTATCTATATTTATATATTATCTGTATTACATTATTATAAAGAGAAGAGTGGCGAGGTCAAGAGTACGCGAAACCGGCCATTCTATATAATAAGAATGTGATGCGAGTGAATTAGGCTGGATGTACGCTAGGACCAGGAACGTAGCAAATGGAAATCTGTCTTTGCCTACCCCTCCGGGAAACAGGCGGGACGTTATGTATGTATTTACTTACTTATGTATTATAAAGAGTAAATATTTGTATGTTTTTATGTTTGTAACGAATAAACTTTAAAACTATAGGACCGGTTACAAAAATATTTTACCAATAGAATGCTGCATTATCCCTCAGTAACATAGACTATATATTTTCATTCATCGTCATCATCATCCGTCACCACGCGGATGAAACCGCGGAGCGCAGCTAGTTATATTAATATATTACAAGATCGCGCGGCGAGAGTTTGGCTTTGACCTTCGGGTGGAGGGGATTACTGCGCATGGGTACAGTCGCGCACATGTGACAGAGAGAGACAAGAGTCCCTCGTCTTCGATGTGACAGAGAGAGACAAGAGTCCTTCGTCCCTCTAGCCACCGTGATACCCAATTTTTGACTTCTGCGCAATAACGGTCAAAGCCAAACTCTCGCCGCGCGATCTGTAACTGTATTCAATTCAATTCAAATTTATTAGCTAAAATTCAAAAGACTTAAGATGAAATTTTAGAAACATAAGGCAACATCAATAACTAAAACATGCATCATCAATAATTAAATTGTCAATATTCCATATTCCATCAAAGGTCGTTGGTCATCATGCGGCCAGACACAATAGAAATGTCATTGTTATAATATAACGACTCTTGAAGGGATATACAATGATAAGCCTCAGAACTCTATGCTACGCTAAGAAGCCTGTGTTATATTTTGCACAATAATGCGGTCGTCTGTTTCTTTAAGTAGAATGATAAAGATTGTGTAGATTTGTTTGTGTAGATTGTTTTTGCAAAATATTGTTTTGAGATAATATTATACCTACCCACGGTGAAGTTTATCAAAAGCCTACCTAAAATACACCTAAACATAATCAGGTATAATTCCACGCAGAGGTTCAATTGTTAAAGTCAACCATACAATTAATAATAATCTGTACATGGCAGTTAATTTTTTACACGGACTAAATCTTAGCAGAACCCCGCACCGATGATTTAGGTAGGTACTTTTTTTCAGAAAGTACAGTGTTATTCTACAGCTATTTATCACTATGTTACTCTTGCACTGTAAAAAGGAACCCTTATAGGATCAGTTTGTTGTCCGTTTGTCTATCGAGGGGTTGACATTTATCTATTTTTTTTAATTTATAAAAATGAATCTCTATTTCCCTTGGTCATCGCATCAAACGTGAACGGAGGGAACAATTTCGCAAATTATTTTTTATTTTGTTAACACAACAAAAAACCTTCTGGCAGTAATTAATTACTTTTTAAGGTTCTTATTAAAAAAAATTAAGAAAAGATGGGAGGTAAAGGCGAGGCCGAAGGAAGAGCCTACGACCCAAACGAAGTCGCTAAGTTTCTAAGGAAGTTTCTAAGTCAAAGTATACAAAATGACGGTCACCACATACTCGACACTAGCTTATTATGGGGTACTTCCCGTTGACATATAGAATCTTAAACTTTGGTAAAAAGCAAGGTCTCATAGCGCAAGTAGTGGAAAAAGTTTTAAGATGTTTGTATGTACTTATATATATTTATATACAGTACAAACTATAATTTATCTAGTACATAAAATGACACAGACTCATTGTTTCTACTGTATACTCGTCAACGATACGATTACGTTACGTTACGTTACACTAACGCAAATTTTTGTGCTCAGCCCACAGTGCATCGTCCTGAAGCTTCAACGCTTTGATGAATATTCAGACATTACCTATATATAACTTGAATTTAGTAACTCGAGTGGCAAATTATATACCTAATTATCATATGTCGAGAAAGACAATAAGGCTAATAAATTTAATAAAAAATAATTAAGACTTTTTATCGCAAAGGGTTTAAAAATACAGATATTTCAAAGACTACTCCAAAAAATGATTATATACTACTAAGACCATATTGCTCCTAAGGTGCGACAGTCCGTGCACTGTTCATAGGATAAAATTGGTAAAAGACACCACGCGATACAGCTATCGTATCTCTATCTATACTATAGAGATAAGGTAAGCTGTAAACGTGAGTTTATCGAATCGACAAGTTTATCGTGAGATCCATGCTCGCACGGCAGCTAGGACTCACGTGATTTTTACCAATTTGCCATATTACTGAAAATTGCTTACATGCTGCAGCTCGCGCTCGACGCTGTGCACAACAGTGACTCCCTGACGAAGTGAATATAAGTTTAAGTTCAAAACTGGTCGAAAGCGATATCCAGTAAATACCACGCGAGTTCTTGCCGGTCTTAAAGTAGGTATAGTTATGGACAACTCGCGATCGTGTCTCATATTATTCCTCATAATTTCTTCCCTTAGGAGCTATAGCTGTCGAAGTCAAACCTTGTATTCTTTGAGCGGAAGTGTTTAACTCACAACTAGTTCGACTTTACGCTCGTTAAAAAAAAATCATACATTATGTATAAACAATTTAGTATTACGTAAATTATAAGATTAAAAAAATATTATGGAGGTTGCGAATGGACGTTTGAGCCACATAAAAAACTTTGCTATTTTACAAATATAGTAACGCAGTTTTTATATAACCACTTTATAATCTTCATAATCAGGTAACAACCGGCAGAGTATTTGCGAATCTCAGTTACAATAAAATTTTGATTAACATCTTGAAAAATGGCGGCTCTATTTCAGTTTTGCCAAGTCCAGTAAGCAAAACTGTCAGTAAGTTGATGACTGTAATGACTAAAGTGACACAAAACCTAAGTTAATAGAATTTAATTATCACGGTATAGGAAGGATTAAACCAGTCCAGTCAAACAGTTGTGCTTCCAGGAAATATATTGTTCCGTTGTCCGCACTGCCCACGAAACAATACAATTCTTGGAATATGTGACAAAAGAAACTGTATGCACTGCAGGTACTGCTTTCTGTTTGAATTTTATATTTATTATCAAATTACGGATTAGCAAATGACTTGTTTCTTCGAGGCGATATATACCTAGGTACCAACCATAGAGATCTAGAGAGATGCCGATCCGTGCGCTGGGTACATAACCTGTCGCAAGCAGCGGCCGTATTCCGCGACTCAACGTATTGTCAGCTTCAATAAGTTCATTATCCACTGCGATATTAAAACTTCACGTTTGAATATTTTTAAGTACATAGCAAGCATTGCAAACTGTTTTTACATACAATATCGCGACCGGCGTTCAGTCACATAATACAAAAGTTGGGAACCGCCGCGAGCATGCGTTCTGTTTTTGGGCATATTGCTGCGATATCGGCTCCCGCACCCTTTTCATATCTCCCTTGTTTCTGTGATCTGTGGTATCAACCTTTTCTTGTATAGAGCGCGCCGATGCAAATCTTAATATCCAACTGGTTTACCTGAAATAAAACGAAATAAATTTTAATACAAGTTACCTATAAAAAAGTTTATAGTGACCGTGGGGTTCTAGGTTCGATCCCTAGCAATGGCAAATATTTGTGTAATGAGCATAAATTTATTTTATCCATGTGGACACATTTTATCCAAATTATTAATGACTAGTTTTGCACACCGCGGTTTCCCCCGCGTGGTGATAGATAATGATGATGATGAAGAAGAAGAAAAAGTATCCTATTAATATTATAAACGTGAAAGTTTGGATGTTTGTTACTCTTTCACGCTCAAACGGCTAGGCCAATTTTGATGAAATTTGGTATGGGGGTAGATGAGGCGCTGGATTAACACATAGGATACTTTTCATCATCATCATCATCATCATCCATCACCACGCGGGTGAAACCGCGGGGCGCAGCTAGTGTTATATAATATTCCAGCTCCTCATCTGTCTACATGCCAAATTTCATCCAAATCCATTCAGTAGTCCAAACATCCAAACATCCATGCATACAAACTTTCGCGTTTATATTACGTTTATATTAGGTATTTCAAAAAATAGTAAGTGAAATGAAAAATAGTTCGAATATAAAAAAGTTTCTTTACTGCTTTTCAAAATATCCAATCCCAATGCACTTATGCATTCGGGTGAACCAGCTTTCAAAACATTTAAAAAACGTGTCTTGCGGGAGGTCGCGAAATAACCGGCGAAATTCTTCGACTGCCTCGTCTGCAGTGCGAAATTTTCTACCACGAAGCATTTTTTTACCGTGGGAAATAGAAAAAATCGCATGGAGCTAAATCTGGGCTGTACGGAAGATGGGGTAACATCTGTACCCCAAAGTTGTGAAATAGTCCATGGTTCTAGCAGCTGTGTGAGCGGGCGCGTTATCTTGATGAAAAAGAATGCCACAGACGCCGCTCCACGGTCGCTATCCAACTCCCCGAAAGCTTGAGGCAGACAAACTTCGCTATACCATTTACTAGTAACTGTTCTACGGTCTTCTAGCGGAATTACTGCTACTGGTCTGCTACTAAGTCGAAAAAACCGCTATCATATTTTCTTTATTAACGCTCCGATCGCGAACAACTTTTGTGGGCAAATCGTCGTCTTCTAACACCCATTGCATGGATTGGTGCTTCAAAGTCAATGTCAAAGTCAAAATCATTTATCATTTAGTGCGTCTTTGATGCCTAAATTGAAATTTAGGCATCAAAGACGCACTTATGAACGTCAACTTTTCATTATAATGTACTTTAAAGACTACCGCCGCGTTCCAAAATATATAGAATCCACCGAGAAGAAGCGGCAAGAAACTCGGGGCCATTCTTTTTAATGGATGTTTACAATGTTTCTACTTAGGTACTAAAAATATTACATTTTATGGGTGGCAGAGAGACAGCTTGCCAGAAGTGGAGTATTCCAAGCATCTTTATCTTCTATATAATGTCGAACTTTATAGTAAGCTTTTTTTATTAAAACGTTTTTTACAGTCAACTTGAATTTGCCCTCTGTGAGCTCAGTTATGTGCTTTGGGATTTTATTGTAAAAACGCACACAATTTCCTAGGAATGACTTATTAGTCTTCGCAAGTCTAAAACTAGGTACAGCTATCCTATTTGTATTTCTGGTATTAAAAGTGTGGTGATCACTATTTAACTTATATTTATGTAAATTTTTACGAACATACATTATATTTTCAAATACATATAAGGAAGGCAACGTTAATATATTGATTTCTTTAAATAAATCTCTCAAAGATTCACGGGGTAGGTCCCCGTGAATCGTATTTTGATATATAGCTCTAATAGCACGTTTCTGAAGGATGAATATGGTCTCTATATCAGCCGCTGAACCCCATAGCAATATCCCATATGACATTACGCTGTGGAAATATGCAAAATACACTAACCGCGCCGTAGAAGCATCTGTTAGCTCTCTTATTTTACGTACTGCATATGCAGCAGAACTGAGTCTCCCAGACAGGGCATTTATATGAGGACCCCATTGTAATTTTGCGTTAATTTTAATGCCTAGGAAGACTGTTTCCTTGTCTATTACGAGTTTAACTCCATCAAGCGTAACGTTGGACTCCAAATATGGAACAGTAGGCAAGGAAAACTTCAAACATTTTGTCTTTTTTGAATTCAGATGTAAATTGTTAGTTGAGAACCATTAGAGATACTAGATAGAGCGTTGTTTACTTGAATTAGTGTGCTATCTTTCCTATCTACTTTAAAAATCAGAGATGTGTCATCCGCAAATAAAACAATATCACAAAGATCCTTGGCCATAAGTGGCAAGTCGTTAATGTAAACTAAGAACAAAAAAGGCCCTAAAATTGACCCTTGTGGAACACCCATTTTAATTATAGATCCTGAAGATGTTATACCATTTATGCCAACCTTTTGGATCCTGTCAGATAAATATGACTCGATGACATCAAGCGCAGCTCCACGAATACCATAAGCTTTTCCAAAGCTTTCGAATCAGTATACGGTGTTCCACACAATCAAATGCTTTAGAGAGATCACAAAAAACACCAATAGCATCATGTGAGCTCTCCCAAGCCTTTAAGACATACGTCATTAACTTCACACCGGCATCCTTAGTTGATCTTGTTTTCGTGAAGCCGAACTGATTTTCGTGCAGTATTGAATGCTCGTTGAAGTGCGCCAAAAGTTGTTTGAGCATAATTTTTTCAAAGATCTTACTCAAAATTGGTAGTATAGATACTGGTCTATAATTTGAGGGGTCTGTTTTCTCTCCAGCCTTAAAAATTGGAGTGATTCTACTATATTTCATTAAATTAGGAAAGGTACCTCTATCTATACAAAGATTAAATAAGCGGGCCAAAATAGGACCCATAAAACTAATAATTGGCTCTACAATTTTTACTGACATTCCCCATAAGTCTTCAGTAGTCTTTATATTTAAGCTTTTGAATGTTTTTATAATTTCGACAGTTGAAGTATATTCAAAAGAAAAACTAGGTACTTCGTTCGTGAAATTAGCTTTAAGAATAGCTTCTGCTGCATTGGGGCAAGAATTCAGTGACTTGGTGACTTCTAGAGGTAAATTAGAGAAGAAATTATCAAAAGTATTTGCTACATTTATTGGTTCTGAGACAGTCTGATTGTTAATTACAAGGACACATGCAGTGTCTTTTGGTTTATTTTTGCCGGTCTCAATATTTATAGTCTTCTAAACTGTTTTTATTTTGTTCTTCGTGAGTGGATCGTAGCTATAAATCCATGATTCGTCCTACGTTAGAAACGGATTTTTTATCATAAAAACTAACGTGGTTTTCAATCATTATTAATTAAAAATACGGGATTACTCACGTAATATCAGTGCTAAGCGAGACGTCATCGGCGCGGGCGTCCCGAACACTCCTTGAAAAAGGCCACCGAATGTGGTCGAAACTATAGTCGGACCTATCCGTTAAATATTACGTGAGTAACTCCGTATTTTTAATTAATAAGGATTTTATATCATCAACTTAGATAAGATACCGAACAATGTAATTAGGTAGGCACATTTCCTTCAGATAATATGAACAACTTAATGATAACTTAAGTTTTCGCGCCACACTATGAAAATTAAAAACTTTAAAAGGATTCACTCGCGTACACATCACACTTCACACTAATATTATAAAGGCGAAAGTTTGTGAGTTCATTTGTTACTTATTCACGCTCAAACGGCAGGACCAATTTTGGTGAAATTTGGTATGGAGGTAGATGAGACACTGGATAAACACATAGGATACTTTCATCATCATCCATCACCACGCGGGTGTTACAGCAGGGATCAGCTAGTTTTAAATTATTAGAAGCCCGACATTTTCAAAACTGTTCAATGACCATGACCTCGGGTACACTGTCCACTGGTGACCGCCGCTATTAAATTTATTCAAACATACGCGAATAAATATGTTCAAATTTCAAGACATAAATAACGGTTCGTGTATTTCGTGTAGTTCCGGTATTAGAATTGGAATTTATGATTGAACCTTATGCTAGTAATTTAAATAGCTCTCTAGTAATTCTCATTAATATGATGATGTAGGTACCTGACTAGAAAACTTAATATCTTATCACGTCTTCTGACTCTCCTTGTCAGACGCCATTGACCAACTAGGCCACCGAGGTTCGGGTCCGAGCATCGAATTGTTAACTCTCTATCTGACTAACCGTCTTACGGGGACGGAGCGACATCTATTGAACAGCTTTTGACAGTGCTATCTAACCGAAAGAAGCATTATTTAGAAATACTTAAACTTTCGTATTGACATCGCAACCCTTGTAATTTTTATAGTATTACTTTTGAACTTTTACTTTCAATGTTTGAGATCGTTAAAGCAGTTAAATAAAATAAAAAAAATTAAGTAAAGATGAGAGGTTATGGCGAGGCCGAAGGCCGAGCCTACTATGCGAACGAAGTCGCGGGCAGTCGCTAGTATTATATAAATATGTACACTGGGCCGCTAAATAAGCGGGTAAACTTTAAGTACCCGCTTAGCTAGCGGCTCGGTTATAACAAATGCTAAGTATACAATATTGCAGGCGCTATTAAACCTGCTTAATCGTATCAGACAGATCCACTGTCAGACGGTGGCAAATTATTAGATAAATTATAAGTTACGTAAGTACCTATGATGTGTACAAAATAATGTCTGATTAAGCTGATTTTTTTTATGAGAGCGGCATAATCACAAATCCGATAAAGCCCTTAATTAAAGAAAAAATACTGATTATGTTTCGTATAGTATTAACAGGTTACTTACAGTTACTTTCTAGTTAAGGTTCTAAACTGAACAATATCTCGAATACAGTCAGCACCGACTCAAAGTTTAACTCCCTGTCTGTACTATATGATTTTAAAACACGCTTGAAATTGCAGTTTCAGAGAGAAAAATACACACATCCTCGCACGGGATTCGTACCCGTGTCTTACAATAATCCCTGTCACCATGACCACTAGGCCACCGAAGCACACCGTCACCAATTTGAACTTACTATTTGATTTACCTTACCGTCGCATGATGTACATTTTTCTCTCTAAAATTAGTTTCCGCGCTAAGCAGGCGTTAGTGCTTTAAAAATCTACATCTTCTTTAAAAATAAAATTAAGTGCCTGTTGATTTCAAATTAACAGCTTTTCACTCAATGATAATGAAAGTATATACGGTACTTACATAAAACAATAAATTTTTGTAAAAATTGTCTGTCTGTCTGTTTGTCCCGGCTAATCTCTGAAACAGCTGGACCGATTTCAACGGGACTTTCACTGGCAGATAGCTGATGTTATAAGAAGAGTTTGTTACCTTATCACACACCTAAACGGCTAAACGGACCAATATCTACTTTGGCAAGTTTATAAATTACATCCCGGAGAAGCACATATTATACTTATCATCATCATCCATCACCACGCGGGTGTAATCTTGGGGGGCAGCTAGTCAATAGAAACACGTAGCCTGCTTAACGAACAATTGCATAGTTAGGATTGCCTGTATGCATGGAAATAAAAGCTACGACGAGTACGACAAAATAACACACCCAGACCTTGCAACTGGCCACCGTCGCATGTAATGGTCAACTATGATGCCATGATACAGTCGAAAGTGAACTAAACTTAGAATATCAAATGCGTATAGTTGCCCGGACACATCGTTAGGTGTTTTGTAACAGATTTTCAATATTGTATAAGATAGCTAGCCAGGGCATGTAATGCGTACATGTAACGCGTCTCCACAGAATAAGTCATTCTTTTATGGGACAATGTATACGATTCTATAATAAAGTTCCTAATGTTATCCGAGATTTGCCTATTAATAAGTTTAAAATTACTATTAAAACTAAACTCTGTCAAAAAGGTTATTACAAAATTTCGGATTACTTGGAGGATAAAACAGCTTGGGACTGATCACTCCAGGATCTATCTACTCGTGTACTAAGATGTCAAAGTGTAGCGTGTCTTGCCCTACTGATACCATTATTATGTTCTCTTTTGTAAGGCAACACACTGGAGCTAATATTTGTAGTACCTAAGTAAAAACATTGTAAAAACATCTATATAAAAAGAATGGCCCCGAGTTTCTTGCCGCTTCTTCTCGGTTGGCTCTATGTATTTTGGAACGCGGCGGTAGGCTTTAAAGTACATTATAATGAAAAATTGACGTTCATAAGTGCTTCTTTGATGCCTAAATTGAATAAATGATTTTGACTTTGACTGGGCACAAAATTAACAATTACAGAAGTCAAGCTCATGTCTGTACCTCACTTTTTATGCCTAAACTCGGCGGTCGCGCTAGGGTTATCAACTCTGGCTTATGCGAAAAAACTATCGTGGCAGTGGCACTCGTATTCAGTAGTTTGATTGATTGTTGAGAATAAAACAGGAAGAACAGAAATTAAACCAACAACATACCAATAACTAAAATAATTCAATGTCATTATACAAATATAAAGATACCGGCTGCACTTACTTGGTATTATGTCGGTTTAAGTCCAACATCGTCGTACTTAAACCGACATAATACCAAGTGAGTGAAGCCGGTATCTTTATATTAGTATAATGTGTGATACTCACGATAGTTTTCAAACTCTAATTCAATGCCATTGCTTTTCCCATTTAGCCAGGAGCATACTAAAAAGTGACCTACCATCATGCTCTCGATTTTTTCCTTTGTCGAATTATCAAGCACGAGGTATAATTGAACTGACGATCGACCATCAATGAGCTTCGAATTTATAATTCTACTACTACTTTAATCCTGCTTATACCGTGATAATTAAAACAAAAGATTTATGGATGAAGCTGACGTATATTTACGTCTCTGGGACGCAAAGGGTTAATGAGCCCCGTAAACCCTAAGGAATTGATGCTATAAGTATGTACACACAATCCTCCAGTCGCATTTGTGTTGTGTTGTCCATACAAGCGGACCACCACACCGCAACACAAGTTTACATCCCAAACCTTCAGCCGTGCGATTCTCTTAGCGCAAACATCGTTGCATCTTTGACAACATCCGTGAAACAAAACGAGATGACAAGAAACGTGTGAAAAGCAACGCTATGTACAAGGGCGATATCTCATAAAGTATTTGACGTCGGTGAGCTCGTCGACGAGCGCATCGACGAATTATTACAGTAGGTCTCCTATGAGTTTACAACATTGACAGCAATCGATGCTCGATATCGACTGCAGCGAAAAAACGTATTAAAAAAAGGAACAGTGCCACCTCGCGGTCAATGTAGAACTAAAATTGACAGCGAGTACGCCAATCACAAGCTTAATAGGTAGGCGAGATCGAGTATCGACTAGATAACATTTATGTTGCCAACTCATGGTAGAGCTACAGAATAACACGGCAGAGCGCCGAATTCCGCTACGTCAACAACAACACAATACACGTTACATCAGTGGCAGTTGAAAGATAAGTAAGTACTTATTATGTTTTTCATTCTAAAGACCACAAAACACGCACGCCGCGCCGGCCGGCCCGCACTTGATCGCGAAGAAAGGTCAGGGCACAGAATAGATAATAGTGATACGGTCAGGGCGCGAATTTCCTCGGCTGAATATAACAAACAGCCCGATCCTTCGCGCGTCAGTGGCAGAAGGACCTCCCCACGCACTCGTACGAATAGTCCACCCGATCGAATCCGATTGTCTGAACAAATCGCAGTATCGCTTAGCAGAGTTAAGTGTCGTTTTGCGGTGAAGTGACGCCGCAGTGCAGTGAGATTAATTGTGGCATTATCATTGGATTTTATTTTAATGTGAGTAATTTAGTTTAGAAGTGGAATGAACATAAAATAAAATATTATGGCAGGCATATAACACCTTTTTGCGATTATATTATTTACAAGAAATATATAAAATATTAATTTACATTACTAATTAGTTTTAAATATTTTTATATACATTTCCAAACAAGAAAATAAAGGATAAGTAAGAAAAAAAAACAACCTTCATCGTTCTGAAAAATTCCATTCATTTAATATAAGCAATTAAGAATGGAAACAATATATACTTAGCTAACTATTTAATTAGCAGTATATTTATAAAGTTCATAAAACACTTATAACAATTAAAAAAGATAAACTCATTCAGACATGTTAAGCGTTTTCAGGACCTGTAGATATTTTATTAGGTACTCAATACATTTATTTTCAGTGAATACATCTCTATATTTTGTAGAATATAAAAGGAAAGGTTTGCTTGTATGTTTGAATTGAATAGGCTCCAAAACTGGAACGATTTGAAAAATTGTTTCATCATTAGAATCCTACATTTACCCTGATGAACATAGGCTAAATCTAATTATTAATTATCATCATGCATCACCACGCGGGTGAAACAGCGGAGCGCAGCTAGTGTAATAATATAGTCGTCAGGTAGTAAGCGAAACATAAGTGTTATGCTATTATTTAATGAACTTGCTACTGGACTTAATAACACGACTGCAAAGTAATCAGTCAGACATTATTTTTACACCAACAGCATATCCAAAAATAATAAGAAATTATTTATTGATCGAAATACTATAATATAAAGTACAAGGGACAGAATATATCGCCCAGCGATCGCTAATCGATTAGCTCGCAATAAATTAATACTCGTATTATGACTTCTTTGAAAATTGATTCCGTAAAATCAGTTTCTTGAAACTGTATGTCTTCTGCACGTGATTTCTATATACTGCTTTAAACTATTAATATTATAAAATATAATTGAAATTATAATTGTAATTCTATTATTTTTATATTAATTAACATTATAATTAAAATTATTAATGTAATAAAACTAAATATGTTTACGTTTTCTGATCAGTTACTTTCGTTATATGCGGAATCCAATAAATCATGAGAACAATGTTTTAAAACTAGTCTAATGAAATTTATAATTTATTTTGAGCTTGTCTTTTAAGGCCAATGATGTGATGTGACAAAAATGTAAGTCACCAGTTCTCTCTCGAACGTATAAAATTTTTCCTTTCTAATAATAAAAATGCCTTTATGATTATTGAATCATAAAGGGAAATTACATGCGTCAGGCTACGTTAAAGGCATCTTACATTAAAGAAAAACAGTTTTCTAGTCAACCTCTTGTTTAAAGTATAATGCTTTTATTGTCATCTTCGCTTTAAGGTAATTATACATAAAAACTAGATACGAAAGAAAGCATTATACCTTAACTGGTTCTTAGTAAGACGCCTAAGAACCAGTATGCCTAAAATGCTAAATTGACTAAGAATCAATTTGCCTACAACGCAAAATGCCTTAGAGGTTAAATGACAAGTAAAATATCGAATTAATTGACGATTATAAATATTTTACCTTTAATATTCAAAACTTTAAATTCTTTAAATCTATGCATAATAGTGAAATATATAAAAAAACCGACTCCGTACTTCAAATGTATATATTGAGGACTCTTCTTACGCTAAAACAACAACTTTTGTTCTACACTTGCAATAATCTACCTATACTAATCTCTCTTCTATTTTCAATATGTATTTATTTTAATATATATAATATATTTGAGATAGAAAACTATCGCGAGTTATGTTCATAATTACGCTTTAAAACCGGCTAGGACTCGCGTAATATTTACCGGAAATATTCTCCGACCAGTTTCGAACTTATTTGAAGTTCTTCTTCTAGGAGTCACTCTTGTGCACAGCGGCGAGCGCGGGCCACAGCACGTAATTGGCGCCGCGACGGTCGCGCTGTGTCTGTCAGATTTTTTCCGTCCGAACTGTCACTTACGTCAATGTCACTTTCAGTGTCACTGTCACTACCGTTTTTTAGTATATAGGGCTGTTGACACACCACACTTGTTGCGTCGACCTCACGGTTCCAAAGCTCCGAGGTCATCTTGTCAATGTTCAACACTGGTATCCAGGCCGGCGGTATATTCCACCCACGATCCCGATTGAAATTAGGGTGACGTCTTATTTCGATGGCTTCTCGTACTTTACGCGGGACGAAGAATTTCTCCCGCGCTAATATAGTCGCCTTATCGAACCGAATATAATGTCTGGCACCTGCGATCTGAGAGTGCTCTGCCACCGCCGACCTTACGGTATCCAAATTTTATATATAATATATATATATTATAAAACAAAGTCGGATTTGTTCAAACACTTAAAACTCGAGAACGGCTGTACCGATTTTATGGTTATTGATTTGTTCTATTAGTCCTTCCTTTAACGTGATAATTAAAACAAAAGATTTACGAATGAAACTGACTTATATGTACGTCTCGGGGACGCAAAGAGTTAATATCTGTCTCGAATAGCAGAATAACTATTGAAACATTGGAAAATTTACGAAAAAATAAATGCAAGAAAAATAAATTTCCAATACAAAATGTCCTCCAACTGTTAAACATTTAATGTTCATCCCGACATAACTAATCTGAACACGACATTAATTAACTGAACACAAACTAACAAAGGCGAAGTTCGATAAAACTCGTTTGTTGTACTACTGGATTTGAAAAATTCTTTCACCATTAGAATCTACAATAGTCCTGATGAATATAGGCTATATATTTTGATTATATAGACTATAGGATATATATTTTGATTCATCATCATCATCCATCACCGCGCGGATGAAAACGCGGAACGCAGCTAGTAATAGATAAATATTTACCCAATCCCGAAGTTTTCGTTGCACCAACGGCCTTATTGTCTATCTTTGGGAAGAATGGGAATGGGCTTCATTTTGACATTTGAATCCCATTCTGGGCGAAACCCTGCCACCATCAATGGGAATGAGAATGCAGTGACATTTTGTTCTCATTCAAGTTAGACAATAAGGCGGCTGAACCTGGACCACGCTATGTCGCCTGGCGTTTATAATTGATGCATTACGATACCTACTACACACTTTGTTGATAATTATTTATTTTAAAGTCATAATCATAAAAATGTTTATACCGATGATGGTAGTTTTAATTATATTATGTTATAGTATTATACTAGCTGCGCCCCGTGGTTTCACCCGCGTGGTGATGGATGATGATGATGATGATGATGATGAAAAGTACCTTACGACCTTTTCTCAGACCTGCTTGTTGAATACACACACTAAATTTCATAAGAATCAGTCAAACCGTTTCGGAGGAGTTTTGTCACAAACACTGTGACGAGAATTTTATGTATTAGATATGAATTATTATCCGAGAGTTTTCTGATATTTTTTTTAGTTTACCCTACAAAAATATAACAGAAATGAACGAAAATTTATTGTTATTATTTTATTATGTATTGAAATAATTTTAATAATAAATTATGGACTGTCCTTGTGTGTTTAATTTAAGTTAATTGATAAAAAAAATATATACCTATATGCGTCCAGCAGCGCAACCAAATTTGTAACCACACACGTTGCAGCTCCTGGACAAGTAAGAATTAATTCTTGCATTAGTGACCATGTCAGTTTAAAAACCTGGAAAAGTAGGTTGATTTCTGTGAAATCTATTGTATTATTGGCCAAATATGGTGAATCGCGAGTCAACGGGTTAAACGTTAGTTCAACAAATTCTTTACATATTTGTACCGACTCACACGAAGCTGCTTGTTTGGCAATGTATTTCATCTCAATGCTGCTTAGTAATAAATAATAATAATATAAATCGTTTATTTCATGAAATAAACTAAAATAATAAAATAATGATTCATGAATCATCTTATATTTTACAAATGTGAGGTAGGGACTACGTTTTAGGTATTGTGATAATACCTGTGCCATCAGGTAGACCCCGCTCTACCTATCTTAACAACACGAGTTAAGTTTACATATTATTAGTTAAATATTTAAGTAACGATTTATATAAAACAATATCATACCAATCTGAGAAATAACAAAATAAACTGAAGGTAATACCTAACTTAGTATCAGATTACTTGTCCACAGCCGCATAAACTGTACCTTAACAGTTTTAAAAACATACTACGTTTTAATTACTACTCGTATTTCAACAATGTCGATACATATTATTATATTACATAATAGTAAAACCTAACATTGTGAAGGCCGAGAAGGATAAACTAAGCAAGAACCTTCACTTGGTTCATGAAGTGATTGCCATGTGGGATGTTGACTCGATGATCCTCGATAGTCGTGCGGAAGAGAAGAGAAAAAAAAAACCTTTAGATGCTCTCACTAGACATCATCAGGGAACAAAAAGCTGTAGTCATGGAGACAGCACGTATCTTCAGGAGATTCCTTAGTCGGCAACCCTGATCAACAGTCAAGGTCCTGCTCCGCTGCCGGCAGCAATCTATGATCTATATTATAATTTTATTACTGTTATAAAAATTATCATAATTAAAATACATAATAAAAATGTATCGCATACTAATCTCATATAAAATCTCACATATCAAACAGAATATTTCAAGTAAGAGAAAATCATTCCACCTCAGGATTTCATGAAATCCTCTGCAGGAGTACCTCAGGGTTCGGTTCTTGGACCAGTACTGTACACTTTGTTTACTTCCGACCTGCCACAATGCATAGAGGTCACAGTCGCTACCTTCGCGGACGATACTGCCTTACTTGCTTCACGTAAATGTCCAATCCAAGCATCTCGCATTTTGCAAACCAGCCTGAATGAGATGGAAAAATGGCTAGCCAAGTGGAGAATTGCTGCTAGCGCATCTAAATCTGTCCACATCACATTTACTCTTCCCAAAAAAAAGATTGTGACCCAGTCACTCTAGATAGCGTTCAAGTCCCTCACCAAGAGTCCGTGAAGTATTTGGGTATGCATCTGGACCGTAGGCTCACATGAAAAAAACATGTTCAAACCAAAAGAGATGAAATCAACCTAAAATATAGGGGCCTTTTTTGGCTGCTGGGAAGAAACTCAAAACTGGCCACAGACAACAAACTCCTTATATACGAAATCATACGTAAGCCAATCTGGACATACGGCATTCGACTCTGGGGATCAGCCAGTGCCTCTAACATATTGATAGTGCAAAGGGTACAGAACTACATCTTAAAACAAATATCTAATGCACCATGGTTTATTAAGACAACAGAGATCCATGATATCTTAAATATTCCTATGGTCAAGGATGAAATAAGTGCACATGGCGAAAAATATAAAACTCGACAAGACTTACTATTCCGGAAAGCATCCGCTGATTAAAAAAGCGACGAGATATCTTTGACTACATGAATCAGCACGAAGACTGATTTTGGTCAAGAAAGGGCAGACTCTAATGGGAGTTGCACCCTACCCGCACATACATACACCACATCTGCTCATAGTCGAGGGTATGATCGCATGATAAATAAATAATAAACAAAAAAAAAACTGTTATAAAAATAAATGAAGAGAATAATCATAAAAAGCACTAACGCCTGCTTAGCGAAACCAAATTTTGACATGTTAGTGACAAAAAATTACATCCCATCGACTCTTCTTTCAGTGTGATTTTTAAGCTATTCGATACACGGCGCTCTGTCCTCATACGACGACGGTTAAAATCAAATAAAGAGATAAACTTGATGCTGATAGATATACCTCAGTGCTCAAGCGGTCATGGCGTCTTAAGCTAAGCAAGTCCACATGTCGGTATCGTACGCATCGGACGCATCGCATTATTTTTTCATACTGCGTCCACTGTATCGGCAGCGATCGGATTGTCGATGCAAGTAACAGCAATCGGATTGCCGATGTCAGTTTTATTCGGATTTTCTTTGTCATGGTACACGTGTGTTTATGAGAATGGAGGAAAGCGAAGAAGAACAATTTGTCGTTATTGCATGTTTGTTAGCAGAAGAAGATAATGCAAAAATATCTATAGAAAGAAAACATAATATCTGGATACACGACATATTATTCAAAAAGAGATCGCGTCCACTGATCGGCATTCCTTATGACGGCACGCATCGCAAAAGTTGCCTCTTGGGGCATCGGCGTCGACATTGCCGATGTGCGATCCGTACACTGCGGATCAGTGGACGCACTTGTGTGACCTTCTATAGAAATAATACTACGGATGCGTCCGATACCGACAGGTGAACGCTTAGCTTGAATATCTCTCTCAAATATAACAAAGGTAGGTATATAAATTTTAAAAACACAAACCTTCTGGTGGGTAGTGAATTAAACATATTATAATCAGTTACCATTCATTACCATGTAGTTCGTTTTTCTAAATTGTAGGATAACTCTTTTAGTTCAATTCCCGGTTTAAGAATTCATCTGAACAATGTGAACAATATGAATCCGACAATACAGATGTAGTAAAACTGAAGTAAACATGATTTGTCATCGAAAATGAGAAGGACTTGTGTTACTCAAGATTGTTCTTCTCATCTTTTGTGATAAGACTTCACCATGACTGGCGATATAAGAGTTTATATACTGCCAACAACTACTGGATGTAAAGTAGTTATAGTTACTAGGTATTATAAAAAAACATTGGCAATGGAAACTTGAAAAACAAGAGACTACTACAGTTCCATTATCAATCACAAAAAGTCTTCCTAAAAACAAGGTTCTCACATTAATATGCGCGCCAAAAATGTGTTAGGCACACCCATCATAGAAATAATTAGCTAGAACACTAAGCACTCACGAGGACAATAATAATTCTACTAGTTCACAAAGTTCAACAATCTATCTCTTTACAACTGTCGTTCGATCATTATCCGAAAGCCATTCTACTATTTCTATACACGAATTGGAACGTAACGTAATCTCCTACTTTATAATAGACTAGCTGCTCTACGCGGTTTCACCCGCGCGGTGATGGATGATGATGATGATGAGGAATTTTATATAGCCTATGTTACTCAGGGTGAATGTAGCTTTCCAATGGTGGAAAATTATTGAAATCGGTCCAGTACTTTTTAAGCCAGTTCGTTACAAACGTACTTACATACAAATCTTTGCTCTTTATAATAATATATTTGTATAGATGTAGAAATTGAACACTACTTTATACGTATGAGTTAGCGTCGTGTTCATGATCTATCGAGTTAGCAAAATATAAAGATTTGATTTACATAATATAACGACATGTCTATTTGCCGGAGGGGTACAGCACGGGTTTTTATTGCTACTTCGTTTATTGTTACTATTTCACTTAACTCACTCTGATACTCGCTCCATTCTCTTCTCTCATAAGCGTCTTAACTCGGCACTCTTCATATGATCTTGTTGGTAAGGATGGGATACCTACCAATCAGCCTCGCTGTTGTCCGATTTGGTCAGAATAAGTTCGTCAAGGTCTTGTCCGTCTAAATGTCCCATTTAAGCTATCTTAAAGCTATATCGCTATAGGCTAAGGCTCTTTAAAGACCAATCATTTAAATCTGAAAAAACGATATTAAAAAATATTGAGTGACATTTCCGCTGAAAAAAACAATGATTTTGGCCTATTTGGGGGTGTGCACCGCATAAACTGCTAATAGGAAGAATACAAAATAAAAAACACACAATTTAAACTTGTTTTTTTTTGCGCGGAACCTTAATTATGTTTTCAAAATAAAAACCAAAGTATCTCCTTATAACATAAGCTATCTGCAAGTGAAAGTCCCGTCAAAATCGGTCTACCCTTTCGGAGATTAAACAAACAAACAGACAGTCACACATATGAAAAAATGTTCTTTGAAAATAACATTTCATTTCTTTGTATAGAGAGTTCAAAAACTGTTGGTCTGATGTTGATGAAATTTTGATTGGACCAACTAGAAGGTCCAGTAAAAAATTATAATTAACATTCGGTTCGGAAATCACGTCATTGCCTTTTTTGCAAGGCGGTTTAACTCCTAACTAATATTATAAATACGATAGTGAGTTTGTTTGTTTCACGCTTAAATTATTTGGCTGAAAGGATAATAATGAAATTTAACAAAGAGATAAATTATATCCCGGCGATGGATGATGATTATGTAAAGTATCCTATGTTCTTACATAGAATACTTTACATCATCGTCAACCATCATCACGCGGGTGAAACCGCGGGGCGCAACTAGTTGAACGATAAAACTCAAAACAATGGCATCTAGCTCATCAGTGTATTCGCAGACTTTAACGGCCTTATTAATAAACTTGTAGTAAACCCGGAGTACTTAAAACATCTATCTGTCAATTTTTCGCTTGCAGTAAATGTCACGCGTGAAAGCAAGACAAAGCATGTTACGTCTAATCTATGTTTACGCAACGTTTATTAATAAAGGCCTAAAGGAATAATGGTAAACGACAATGGTACGTCATTCGATCACTGAACCCTAGTGGGTGCTCTAATATATGTATACGGTAAAATACATTAAGCATAAAAACTAATGTTTAAATCCACGGAACAGGTTTAGAAAAACATTCACAATACTACTAATATATATGTATAATTAAAAATTCTAAACCAACGGGATACATACGCCGAATTCAGGTTTATGGCAAAGGCTACAATTACAAACAAATAAACAAACAAACAAATGGACTGTCAATTATAGGCCCGCGACCATGTTCATTGAAAAGTGTCCCAAATGTTGGATTTTTTTTTTAAAAGCGATTTAATCAATTCATAGTTGTTTAATTTAGTATGCTAGAAGATAAATTAGTGAATTAATTTATGCATTTACACAAGTCACAAGCATTTCTCAGCCGACTGCGTACGTGGTACGTGTTTTGATACCATGTTTCACAATTCACGTCATTGGATTCATGATACCTATGATGTGCATTGAGCTAAAGCCGGACGTATAGCGATATTTCATCGTTTTGCTACCAGAGGCCGTAGCACAAATAACTTGCGAAAATTTATTATAAAGTAGCTAACAACCGCGAAAGTCTAAAACAGTGTGTAATTTGCGAAAAAGTATTCGTATCGCAAACGTCAATGCGTCACACTTCGGCGTACAAACTGCGAGTTGTCTGTGTCACAGTTGCCTTAGGATAAATGACAGTTTGTACTGTTTCACGTGAACGACACGTTACTTTACACTTTCGCAGTTATTCGGGCTAGGCCCATAGCACTCTGCTTCCAAATTCTTATCGGCAGGGCTATTTGCGTCTTTTATTTTCAATGCGTATAGCTATTATGTATCCTAGTTGCTAACAAATGTTGATTGAAATCAAAAAAAATGGCGGCTTTATGTCACTTTTGCCAACTCCAGTCATCAACTTACTAAAATTTTTGCTTGTCAAAATTGACATAGAGTCAAGCCGCCATTTGTCAAGATTTCAATCAACATTTTTAAGCAACTAGGATACATAATAGCCTTGCAATGTTGATTAAAATAATAAAATACGGCTTTGTGTGTTAAAAGGAGGAGGTTCTCAAATGTAGACGCATATTTTTTTATGGATGACCACACACATTTTTACAGAGTAGTACGATTTTGATTTTTTTTTGTTTGGTAAAGTATGCCTCCGAGGTGATCCCATAAACTTCAACAAGTTATTTCACACATTTTAGTGTTGAATTCGGTTCCATTTTTTGGTAAACATTTCTTTTTGCCAGTTCCATTCAGCAACTTGTTTCATTTCTACTTATACTCGAAACTGTCAAAACTGACGTAAAGCCGCCATTTTTAAATAGTAATATTTATTTGATTACGATCAAATATACGCAGATGTATCTGCGATACATGATTGCCCTGCAGATGCAGAAAATTAAAAATGTAAGATATGCAACTTTATGGTAATATGATACAAATTTCAGACTTGATAAATGTAACAAGCTATTTTATAGGCACATAATTTGAGAAGATTAAGTTATGCTGTAATAATGGTACTTACTTACGAGACGTATATTATAGCATCTTTAACTAGCTGTGGCCCGCGATGCTGCCTGCGCTTTAAATTACTATTCCACGGGAGTATATTTCCAGGATGAAAATGAATGCATATTCAGATGTGATAATCTACTAGATCTTAATCTATGTTAAAATCTTATGCCACATATTGTACAGTGCATTTATAATATTTTATCTACTCTGATACTATAATACAAAGATTATAAAACTGAAAACAAAATTCTTATGACAAACATTACGTACAGGCCAAAAATAATAAAAAAAAAGTTTAATTACTATACAGGTCTTGTATGGACACCTGTAACATAATATAACTTTTTAATCATAACGATACACATATACAACCTCCAGCTGGACCGAGGAGGTTGAACCTATACTTTAAAAAAAAAAAAAAAGGTTTCAATGAACGAGTCCGCGACGACGCAACACGCATGCACAATCGATGTTTGCGCCTTGGCGCCAACATTTGACATTTAAAAAATCTTTTCAATATTTAAACAAAGTTTGGTTTTGTTTGTAAAATACATAGGTTTTTGTGTAAAAACATGTCTGAAAGCGGGGATAGTGGTGATTGTACACCACCAGACATTCTGGAAGCTGCGTCAAACATGACCATGAACCTGTTGCCGGCGAAATCTAGGAGCAACTATAATAAATGTTACCACGAATTCATGGAATGGAAAATGAATAAAAATGCTACATCATTTTCTAAAAATGTGTTGTTAGCGTACTTTCAAGAGTTATCTGAAAAATATAAAGTGTCAAGTATGTGGGTTAAATACTCCATGATTAAAAGTACACTCAATATTTACAACGAAGTTGACATAACTAAATATAGCAAGCTGATTGCATTTTTAAACGAAACTCACAAGGATATAAAGGGAAAAAATCCAAGACTTTTACAGCAGAGCAGATAAATAAGTTCTTAAATGAAGCCCCAGACACACTATATCTCTTCACAAAGGTATTTTAGTTGTTTATCAGTTAACCATGTACATTTTTTTTTGTTAATATTGAGTTAATTTACCGTAATATATATATGAGTTGTTACAGATTACACTAATTTTTGGTATAATGGGTGCTTGCCGACGGCAAGAGTTACCAACATACAATTACATAACAACAACATATAACATCATACAATTCAACATACAATTCAAAGATGTTGAAGTCTTCGAAACTACACTATTGATCAAAATAAGTAAAACTAAAACCAAGACGGACCGCTCTTTTACCATTACTGGGAAATATTATGAACAATGCAAAAAATACATAGAGCTACGACCAACTGAGTGCAGCAATCCCAGTTTTTTTTTAACTATATTGACGGAAAAAGCACGACGCAGAGAGTTGGCATTAACAAATTTGGAGAATTAGGCAAAGTTATTGCCAGGCATCTTCAACTTACCGACCCCGAATTGTACACAGGACACTGCTTTCGCCGAACATCTGCGACCTTGCTTGTTGACGCTGGGGGAGATATAACGGTACTAAAGCGACACGGTGGTTGGAAGTCAACGACAGTTGCAGAAGGCTATATAGATGATTCAATGACTAACAAGATCGCTATATCCAATTCAATACTTAACAGTATTGAAAATAACAGAAATGAGGTCAACATTAACATACCCTATCCGAGTACCTCCAATAACGCTTCCTGTCCGGTTCAAATTCATTTTCATAATTGTAATATTCAGAACATCAATAATTATTACAAGTAAAAATAAATTTGTTGTTATATTCAGCGTTTTATTTGCAATATTGTTTTACGTATTATAGTATGAGAGTAGATAAAGTAGTGTATGACACTGTACATAACTTGGTCTTATAACACTCGTGTGATACTATAAAAAAACTCGCCTACGGCTCGTTTTTTTAAAACACACTCATGTTATAAGAACCCTTATTATGCAACAGTATCATAATCTTCTATTCTGTAATATGTTTTTTTTATGACAAACATCTTTGAGACCGACTTTGCGTCCGACTAAATTACTATGAAAACTTATAACTATCGTATTATTTAAAAATGGTTAGTATTCAGCTAAATATTCATAACATTTTTTTATACATTAGTTTAGTTCCAAATATATCAATGAAACATCAAGTAATGCACTCCAAAAAAAATTAAACTCGACATTGTGCCTCAAACGGAAATACGCTGGTTTAAAAAATGTCATAACTTTTTATATATTTCATTATTTTTCATCATATCATCATCATATTTCATTTATTTTTTGATATATTCAGCTCGTTGGCTAGGTCTAATAAAGAGGTTGACCTGTTTTACACGAAAATAAGTAAGCTGAAGTGCTTATTCTGTGAACAATTTTTTAATGTAATTTTTTTTAAATTTAAATGTTATGACCTGAAAAATATAATATATAACTCATATTGTGTAAGTATGTTGGTGTGTATTGCGATTTTTATTTCTTTTCTATTCTATATTAAGTATCGTTTATATTAACTGTTTAATTATTTCTATTTGAATCTTTTATTGTATGTGGAAACTTTTAATTGGCCTTCTCATATTATGTAACATTTATGGTTATATAGCTGTAAGTTTTCCAAGATTATAAAAATAAAATAAAAATATTTAAGCAATCTTATTAAATTAAAACTAATATTAAAGATTTTTTCATAAAAATATAGGAAGAAGTAAAAACTTTTTATTTCTATTTTATTAGAAACAGTCAAATTTTCAGTAGATTTGAAAAATGTGCTACGGCAATATAAAATGTGATAACTTTTTGTAACTACAACAGCAATATTTAGAAAATAAAACAAATTAAAGTTTATTTTATTAATATATAAGAAGAAGTAAAGCCCTTTTATTTATATTGAATATGTAATTTTTTCACAATATTTGAAAAAAATGTGCTACGGTATTCATAACCGATCCGATTTTTTTGCGGCCCAGTGCATTATGACAATACTAATAATAATTATATGAATGACCTGCACGTTGTAGTCAGTGTAACCTGACTGTCCTCTGCGTTTCGACAAAACAAGTTAATTCGATATGCAATTAGTATATTTGATAGACGATTTATTTAATTGTAGCAGTCATATAATGAGTGCTATAGTAGTTATAACGATGGACATATGACATGGTGCATTATTCATTTTGATATAATTATACATCTTATGGTGACCTCAGCCATGCGGCAACGACGTAGAAGAAAAAAGAATCGGATTTCTCTTCATTCATTCACTCATCAGATTTGATGTTCAAAATCTGATAAAATAAATAAGAGGAGAAATCTGATTCTTCTTTCTTCTACGTCGTTGCCTCATGGCTGAGGCAACGACGCGGACGTCACAAGTGGTTTTTCCCACAAAGATCTTCCAGGCTTCTCTGTTAAATTCGATACACTAACGCAAATTTTTGGTAATATGTATTTAATTTTTTTATGGTTATTTTACAACGGCTAGTGAAGCTTGTTTATAATATTTTTCTACATTTGCCATTAAGGAAGAAAATAGTTATGTAAAAGCCGTTTATATAAATACTAAATACTTCACAATAAATGAACCTTCTTCCTTAGATGGTGGGAATATAACATTAAAATAGCTATCATTAATTTTGTTCAAGTCTCCTAGAAATTGTGTTTCTTCGAGTTTAGACGCGTAATAGTGGTGGATTATCAACCGTTAATTGTTCGTAATGGCGCATGAGTTAGGCCAAAGTGTACAAATCCATGAAATTATGTTTTTGTGTAATTCTGGTGACTCAGACAGCACAATGATTTAAAAACAGAATCTATTATGCGACTGTGACTCGTCTCTGATTAATTGATAAAAATATCAATAATAAAATGATAATAATAATGAAATATAAATACAAAAATAATACAAATATCTTGAAGAATGCAAAAGTTAGAAATGTACGTGTCTACGTGTACGAAAAAAAAAACATCAACTTGTCGCTAAAATGGATCATTTTACTCAAAATCATACCAACCTAAAAGTGTTAATATGTAATCACAGGGTTTAATTAAAATCATAAAAGAAAAATTTAGGTTCTTAAAATAGAAAATTTGACTTCCAGATTATTTGCTTTTTAACTTTCTAAAAATACTGTTCGTCTTTGATTCTGGGATTTGTTTTACTTCAAATGGCAAACTTAGTTCAAACGGATACAGGAGTGTGATTCAATGAATTGCCACTGTTTGAAATTCAAATGGCTGCAAGATCCGTAATAGAAAATTGTTTGTTAGAAAACCACCAAATCAGAAGAAAACGTTTGAAAACCTCCGATAAAATAAACAATTTATATACTTTTAATTTCCGCGCATTACCTATATATGAGAAAAGTACTTCACAAACCTTGCTATACAAATGCACAGCCAGAGATATGCATTAGTGCTTCAAGAATAATTATAATTTACATAAGTCACACTATACTAACGCCTGCTACTTAGATCTTACAGAAGATCAATTAAACAAACTTGAGCGCCAAGACCAAGTTTCTAACTTTCGTCATAATCTCAAGTTACCTATATACTATATATACGTCTTCGTCGAAAAACTCACATGCTGACCCTGCTGTACGATATATTGTACAATCCATCCAACCCCTGCTATCTTAGAGAACGTTTTCAGTTTATATTTACTTAGAAAATTCTCTGCCTTTGAGATCATCAGGAACACTGGCGCTAAAAACACCTCACTCGTCATCGTTCTACAATGCGTCATTTACCGTGCAGGCAGTTCGCCTTTGGAATAGTTTGCCAGTTTCAGTACGTCATTCTCCCTCATTAAATATCTTTAAAGATCGAATTAAAAAATAATCTGTCACAGATTGGTGTTTGCTAAAATTTCAAAATTATTTTTGCCACTTATTGTAATTAATATATATGTTCTTATATTGTATTATAATAAGGCTTGTAGTTTATATGTATTAGTATATATAAATGTGTATTGTGTGTATTTTATTTTAGTTAGGAAGCATGTATACTATATAATATTATGTAGGTATTTATGTATAATATGTATTATAATTACATTTTTTTATTAGTTTAGGTAAGTACATATACTATGTCTTAAACATATGGCCTTTTTTCATTTGCTCGTTTTGCTCAGACTAAAGTCCTAAAAAATGTAAACTTACTGCAGTAGAAGGTTTTATGGTTGACAGTTATTTTTTATGTCTGGTCGTTTGTTTTTTTAGATAGGTTTATTTATAACTCCGTGCTGGTTCCAAGCTTATTTCATCAAGAATTTGAGTTAGAACTCTTCAATAAGTTCCAAGCTAATTTGACTTTTTAGAAATGTCATGTATGCAAAATTCTAATAATTGTAATGATTCTAATGATGTATATTGTAAATATAATGTAATTGTAATATTTAATTCAGTTCCAACCTAATGTATAATACGTACAGATTATAATAACCTAGGGAAGGAACTACCAATCAAGATACGGGTGTATTTATACCCAGTTTGGTAGGTAGAGCCGCAAATTGTAACGCTGTACTAAAAATGAATAAATAAATTTGAATTTGAAATTTGAATCGAGAATAGTATTTGCTTATTTATATATCATTATAGTGTCTAGCAGAGATCATTTGCATTTATTATAGTGATTTTATGCTTATCAGGAGTGGAAGTCAGTTTCGGTACTCCTAATTATATTTACTTGCATGACCTATGCAAGTAATGATAGATACTTACTTCAAATGTATGTCATACTCGTACTAATAGTTTATCTGCAATTTCGTAAGCGTATTGGTAAAACATTCACCCACTTTTCCCATATGCCGATTTATGCCTATTCTGGTCAGCCCAGGTACCTGAAATATTCAAATACATAAAGGATTTTAGGTAATGCCTCAGTTAGAAACTTACTTAGAGTATAAAATAATAATATTTTGTGTAACTCTCACATGGTACAGTTTTGGTCCTGCAGTGTAAATTATCTCAGTTACAATTAAATATTGCTTGAAATCTTAAAAAATGGCGGTTCTGTGTCAGTTTTGGCAACTTCAGTAAGCATAAATGTTAGTAAGTTGATGGCTGGAGCTGACAAAAGTGACATAAAGCCGATTTTTGATTTCAATCAAAATTTGTTAGTAACTGAAAACGTTATAGTCCTGCTGGTCAGGAGAACATGGACTCATGCGTTACGTTTGATACCTCTTTTTATATATATATATATATATATATATATATCATTGGTAGGATATATAATATCATTGGTACCGCGAGGTACCGGCTTAGAATAGTACCCCTCCAACTCTACCCATGGGCGCCGTAGAAGTCGGCTAAGGGATAACAATCGGAAGGTTCAGCAGCACCTTCCCAGTAAAACACCCCAAAACTGCGCTCGCCAACCCGCTTGCCAAGTGTGGCGAGTATCGGCATAACCCCCGCAATGATTGGGGGAGGCCAATGTTCAGCAGTGGACGTCCTACGGCTGAGATGATGACGATTTCTTTAATTAAATGCAATAGTTCTGCATTGTAGTTTAATGACTGCCACTGATGTTAGTGTACAAATACCTTGATTTAGAGCATGAATTAATTAAATATGGATGCACTACATTCACAAAAACAATGCTCAAGTTGATGCTTGATCAAGGCTAAATCTGTTATAGATGAGCACGCTATCGTAAGCGCTGCAATTAAAGATCGCAAGTATCAAACAGGCACGGGAGCATTGTCCGACTTTAGAAAATTGTACCGATGTTTTTAAATCTTCTTCTTTTAAATAAAACTAGCTGCTCTCCGCGGTTTCATCCGCGCGGTGATGGACGATGACGATGATGATGAATCTTATATTGTCTATGTTACTCAGGGTGACTGTACCTTTCTAATGGTAAGAGAATTTTTGAAGTTGGTCCCGTAATTTTTGAGCCAATTCGTTACAAACATACATACACATCTTTTCTCTTTATAATATTAAGTAAATAAAATACATTCCTGTTTCTTATTCTCGCAAAACTCGAAAAACTGCTTGACCCATATGATGTTTTTGTTTGTTTTGTTCTCTCTAAATAATTACCACTGGGTTGAAGTATAAAAAAATCATAATAAACATCATCCATCACCACACAGGTAAAACCGCGGGGCGTAGTTAGTATATCATAGATAATAAAATCCTACGTATATGGATTTCGTGATAATCCGTGAATAAATCATGCACCCGACAAAAATATGTATTCCACGTCAAGGTTCTGAAAGGATATCAAGGAATACTCTTGTATGGAGAAGACGTCAAAGAACACTTGACTTGTTATGAATGTGCCGTTTCTGATCAAAAATATTTTTTTAAAGTAGGGAAGATCGATCGTGAATTAACCAAGTATACGGTTATCATAAATACAGGTTACAGGAAATAGGTAGATAATCGTATAAAGACAAATTAAATTCAATAGTGTAAAAGCTTCGACAAACAGCGGGCGCGGCGGGCGACGACGTTTGCGCGAAGTGTTCTTGGTAGATAGATAGACAGATTTATTTTATTCCATAATTAGTACCACTTTAGAGCGAATTACACTAACGATAAGTAGCTAAAAATACTTAAAACTAGACAAATTAAATGTCTTAACAATAAAAATAAAATAAAATAAAGGAATAAAAAATATAGATAACACTTTATGGAGACACCGCATTAATGACTTAATATATAAGAAAAAGCAATGCTATAAATTAGGTATACTTATCTAATTTAGTTATACCTAATTTTCGTTCTTATCGCCCAAAGCGACCTCTTCTCTTGGTTGTCAAATATCACATGCGAGAATTTACACGCGTGAGATTCGGCGTAAGCGTGGCGTGTTCTGTATAAGGGCACATTACGCTTTCCATAGTAAGCGCACCAAGAACACGTCGCGCCAACGTCGCCACGCCCTGCCAGCGCCCGCTGTTTGTCAAACCCTTTAATGTATATTATAATCTATACATAAAAAAATCAACCCCTATTTCTCCTGGTCAAACTATAACTTGAGAACGGATACATTGTCAGAAGGTTTTTATGTAAAAAAACAAGAAATGTTGGGAGGTTATTATTATGAGGTTACTACGCGAACGAAGTCGCGGGCAGTCGCTAGTATAGTATATAAACGAGTAGGTATATTGGTTAGTCATGAAGTCATAAGTAAACTTAAGTTTTACCTGCAGATAGGTACCTGAAAGTCATCATCATTTAGTAGGTATTGTAATAAACTGCTTGCACTTATTAAATCAGTTTATTACAATACTAAATGATTTCCTTATTTTATCACGCATAAAGATACGTTTTAATTGAACATACCATTATATTGTTATAGGTGGGTACTTATCTACAACATTTCTCTGATGAGTTAAATAATAATTTTAAAAGTTTATTTATTATTAATAATTTAAGGTAAAATTATAAAGATAGTAGCAGTGCTTTAAAAATAATGTACCTAAATCTCCAAGTAACAAATTAAGTATCATTTAATTATGGATAAAACAAAATATATCTAAAGAATAACAATCATGACCGTGACAATGACAAATAAACATGCAAACTGCCTCGATGTTGTTTAATATGCAGTATGCAGTTCCTACTCGAATCCAGTTACTTGTGGTCAATTATGGAGCCGTGATTATGAACTACCTACTATACATTTTCCAGTTATCTGGTATACATGACCCGGTGACTAATATAGGTTCACGAACTTCGGAATAAGTAAAGCTGATAGCATCATTTTAATATTTGCCGCTCTTTCACGCTATAACTGCTAAAGCGATTCGTTGTTATTTAAATTACGGCATAATGATGATTTTGGAAAGTGCTTTAATTTCTCTCCTAACCTAGGTAATCGCCCCAGAAAATGCGATCTAGAATTCTAAAATCCGGCTAACTAATAATTTGGATCACGTAGATACTTAAGTTGCAACCTAACAGACACAGTCCGACTCAGTTTCAAATATACACTCGCGTGCAAGTAAATCGACTCTAGCCTCAAGTGCGCATAAAAAGTGATTTATCTTAACAATGACTCATTTTACCTCTATATAATGTTTTATATATTTAAAGCCTAGTAATTGGGCTTAAAAATGGTGTAAGTTGCATGAAAATCGATTCAGTTTTTCAGAGATTTAGTAATAATTATGATTATGTCAATGATATTGTAAAAAATATTGAAAATTCATACAATTTCACAGTATGAGGTTATTGTGTATAAATGAAACAAAATGTGTGTAAGAAACAAATTTTATTCGATTGTCAATACATGAGTCCTCTAGCCCTGACCACTGTTCTCATGCTATTCTTCATAGACCTCATCAACTTTTTTATTGATGATTGTGGTATTCGACCCCACTCTTCTACCAACGACGTCTTGAGCTCTTTTATGTTTGTAGGAACTGGATTCCTCGCTCTAACTTTCCTTTTGAGCTCGCCCCATATGCGCTCAATGGGATTTAAATCGGGACTGGGCGCTGTAGAATTGGATGGAGATGAATGATTTGGAAAAAAGTAATGTATCAGGCTGGCCTCTACTAGGCTCCCAATGGCAAAAACCTAGCTTTGCCAATGGGCGGGTTACACCGTTTGAACTGACAACCGTGTCCGCTCTCTCAAGAGCGTACCTAACAAAGAAGCAGAAGAAAGTTTTTCCTCTATATGTGGACTCGTGCATTTATAAATTTGCCATTCTTCAAGTGTTAAAACTAGTTGCATCAAATGATATTTGTTATCATATTGATGTATCTACTTAGTCTTTTTAGTAGATAATGTAAGATCTATATATATATATATATATATATATATATATATAAAAGAGCCCTTATTTCAGCTGGTCACGCTATAACTTGAGAACGGATGAAACAATCTCGCTAATTCTTTTTTTTGTTGTGTTAATTATTGTCAGGAGAAGGTTCATATGAAATCAAGAATGGGAGGTTATGGCGAGGCCGAAGGCCGAGCCTACTACGCATACGAAGTCGCGAGCAGTCGCTAGTAGCTGATAAAATTCAGTTTATCGATTCGACAAGTTTAGCGTGAGGTACATGCTCGCATGTCAGGTGTGGTAGTTGTCAAAGGACAAAAATTAAAACCAAATTTAAATTAAACCAACGGCCAAACAGGCGGGTTCCTTCACTATAATATTATGCACATAATATGGGTTTCTTTTCTATTATTAATATACATTATGAATGCATTTTAAAATTAAAATGCAAAATTAAATGTATTACATTGAATTAGCTAATCGAATGTAATATAGAGATAACCTATGACGATTTCTCATAAATATATTTCAACTAACGTTGATAAACATACACCTTTGCAATCTGATAGGTCTAGTTTTACGCAACGAAACGTTTTATAATGCGTTACCTACGTTCCTTTGCTTTTAGTACGTTCTAAACTATGGCACTATTACCTAAAAACATTGTCACTTGTAAGTAGTCTTCATTTCATATTACACAATCTATTATAATTAAACAATTAAAACTGTTTATGTGTATGTGTATAAATTGTTATAAGTTATTTATTGTTTATTTACTTAATTTTAGTATATGCATACGTGAAGTACTCGTAGCGGAGCTTGACTTGACGATTTTAACCGATCAACAAGTTAAGCAACACTTGCTGCGGTCAGGACTTGGATGGGTGACCGCTAGTGGCATTATTCATCTGAGCGCTTCCGTGCTTCGGAGGGCACGTTAAGCCATCGGTCCCGGTTGTTTGTCTTAAGACAACAGTCGTTAGGCTATGTCGAAGGCCATCGGGCGGCCTGAAAACTTCGACATGTGTTGGCCACTATAACCTATCCACCAACCGCACTGAGCCCGCGTGGTAGATTATGGCCCAACTCATCTCTTTGAGAGGAAGGCTCGAGTCCCAGCAGTGGGAACAAAATGGGCTGATTATGAATATATGGACCCGTTTAATTATTATTTTATGGAATTCATGCCGTATTTTATAATAGGAATGTATATAATCTTAATTTATTTGTAAGAATAAACTATAGATCATATGAATACTTCAAGGTGTGTATGTGTGTGTGTGTGTGTGTGTGTGTGTGTGTGTGTGTGTGTGTGTGTGGACATATATTGATTGTTTTACCAATAAATGTCACTAAAATAGAGTAATATGATAGCTCATTACTTATCTACATCTCGTGAGAATTCACAGGTCAATTCATATAATAATAATAAAACATCAAAAATCATTTAAAACCGATTTATGTATACTATACTTCAAATTTCATCACATTGTTAAGTAAAGAAAGAAAAATACAATAAACGGTAAATAGTTACCAACAGGAAAAAAGTAATCTTTAAGAAACAGCCTTATACCATTTGATCAGAAGGTTCCATGGCAGTCATTAGAATGTACGTCACGCAACCCGCCACTGGAAGTCTCTTTTGTTCTAGACCAGTTTGATCGCTACTGCCAGCATTGCATACATATTAACATAATTATTAGCAGTACCTTCCTGCTGTGATCGCTTTTTATATAGTTTACTAACTCCTTTTACAATAGATGAGTTATATATACCGTGACATTGTCAGCAGGGCTTAGTTAATCTTAGGCTGTCAATCTTAGCCTGTACAGAATGTTTATATTATCCGTCAGTAAACATTAGTATTGGATTACAATATCGACTCGTTAGTAATGTTGTAATTATTATCAACGTTGAATTATATTTATTTCAATTTCAGATGCGGCGTCAGCACCGCACGCCATCGCTGGCGGCGGCGATATGGATCCTCTTCACTTTGTTGCTCCCGACTGACACGCAATTCACCAACCCCATCACATCATTCATGAATTTCCTCAACGAGGGCACCAATCAACTCGATAATGAACCTCCAGACCAGAACAACTTACTCTCCGAGTATGACTTTATTGTGGTCGGTGCAGGGACCGCTGGTTGCGTCATCGCCAATCGTCTAACCGAGATCCCCGACTGGAAGGTCCTGCTTATCGAGGCCGGAAATAATGAAAATTTCGTCATGGACATACCAATTGTTGCAAACTATCTCCAATTCACAACAGCTAACTGGGGATACAAAACTAAACCTTCAAGTAAATATTGTGCCGGTTTTGAAAAACAACAATGCAACTGGCCGAGAGGAAAAGTCGTAGGAGGATCCAGTGTGCTAAACTACATGATTTACACACGAGGAGCTCCACCCGACTACGATAGCTGGAGAGAAATGGGTAATGAAGGCTGGGGGTGGGACGAGGTTCTGCCGTACTTCAAGAAGATTGAGAATTTCAATATACCATCAAAGAATAATCCACAATATCACAGCAACGACGGTTATCTCAATGTTGAACATGCTCCATTCCGCACTGCAAAAGGAAAAGCATGGGTTAAAGGAGCACAAGAGCTAGGTTTCAAAAGTGTAGATTACAACGGAGCCGACCCATCAGGAGTATCATTCTTGCAGCTCTCAATGAAAAACGGCACTCGCCACAGTTCGAGTAGAGCATACTTACATCCTATCAACGGAAGGCCCAATCTTCATGTTACTAAAAACAGTATGGTAACGAAATTACTATTTGACGAAACAAATACTAAGGTTATCGGCGTGGAAATGGATAAACTAAACAGAAAGTATAAAATATTAGCCAAGAGAGAAGTAATCGTATCAGCTGGAGCGATAAACTCACCACAACTGCTGATGTTATCTGGGATCGGTCCAAAAAGTCATTTGGAATCGATGAAAATTCCAGTTGTGAAGGATTTGCCCGTGGGATATAATTTGATGGACCACATTGCTGCGGGTGGAGTACAGTTCATGGTGAACAAACGAAACTTCAGTTTAACTACAGAATACATACTGAACCATTTGGATTTAGTGTTCAAATGGTTCAAAAACCACAAAGGCCCTTTATCTATACCCGGCGGTTGTGAGGCTCTAGTCTTCATGGATCTCAAGGACAAGTTTAACTCGACAGGGTGGCCTGATATGGAACTTCTTTTTATCGGAGGAGGTCTCAACTCCGACCCTCTGCTACATCGAAACTTTGGCTTCGATGAACAAATATACGCAGATACTTACGGAGCTCTCGGAAAAAGTGAGGTGTTCATGGTCTTCCCAATGTTGATGCGACCGAAATCGAAAGGAAGAGTCATGTTGCAAAGTAGAAATCCCAAAGTACACCCTACGTTAATACCAAACTATTTCGAGTATAAAGAAGACTTAGAAAAGATTGTCGAAGGCATAAAAGTAGCTATAGACATCGCTAGACAGCCAGCTATGCAGAAATTGGGAACAAAGCTTTATGATGTACCGATTGAGGACTGTTTGAAGTATGGACCTTTTGGGAGCGACGAATACTTTGCTTGTCAAGCTCAAATGTTCACGTTCACGATATATCACCAAAGTGGCACTTGTAAAATGGGCGTTGACAAGGATCCGTCAGCAGTGGTAGACTCAAGATTGAGAGTTCATGGTATTGGAAAGTTGAGAGTCATCGATGCTAGCATAATGCCGGAAATTATTTCTGGACATACAAATGCTCCGGTTTACATGATAGCTGAGAAAGGATCAGATATGATCAAGAAAGATTGGGGGAGGTAGTATTCGATACAACCATGCTAGTATTGTTTACATGTTTGTGGAGTTATCCTAAGGTGATTACGAGTAACATTCAAAGCAATCTGTGATGTAAATATTATTAATTATAATTTTAGATTAAATATTATTAAGGCCTATTTTACAATGGTGTAGTCAAAAGATTAAACAAAGTCTTTAATCTGTAAATTATAAATTGTGGCGAATTATTAATACCAAACAAAGCATTTTTAAAATATTGTTACTATGAAAATAAAACAAAGTTTTACGGTAATAAATATACTAATAATATAAGCATAGGATTTATTGTAAATAAGGCCTTGATGAATTATTACAACAAGTTATTATAAGTAGGTGTTGTTTATAAATTATATGACGTAGATTAATGAGACATCTGAAATCGTTATAAAACAGATAGGGGACAGAGTACTTAGACATTATGTATGTACAATTCTATTAATATTTGGAATGATTGATAAAAGGCAAACTAAACTGTATTAGCTATTAAAGAAGATACATACCTAAATTGTATTATTTATTACAGACCTGCTAAATATATGACGTGTATATGAAGCTGTTGTTATTATTATTGAGAACAATAAAATACGCAAATTATCTGTGGGTAAAGGATCGATTTTAAAGTAAAGTTTAATGATTATCATGATGTAATGGTGGTGGATAGTGCTCTTTTTACTCCTCAGCTGTCGTTTACCGAGATAACAATAGATTTTCTTTTGTGTCTGGTTCCTGATACAGCTAAAGGATAGCAAAAAAAGTTCAAAACGAGACAGCGCAATGTTTGACTGGCCGGTTGGCGCAGTTGGTAACTCACCTGCCTTCTGAGCCGAGGGTCACATCAAACATTTGCATCTGCATGAACATGTCTGATTGACATGCGTCTGGGTGTGTATACTTATATAAGTAGGTATGTATATCAGTCATACGGTTACCATAGTACAGGCTCTTTATAACTTAACGCCCGGTTTTTACCCTGTAAGCCCGGGTTTTTTTACATTTGATAAACAAGCATTTAACCACAGTCTCACCTGATGGATAGTGGTACATGTTTGCTTAAAAGGTGCCTATTCACTCTGTATTTGAATACTACCAGATTGTATATGTCAGGAAATTTAGACGCTGGTAGGTCGTTCCATACTTCAGCTGTACGGACTATGAAGCTAAATTTGAAGCGCTTCGTGCTTATTTTTGGAATATCGACCATGTACGGATGCAGTGTTCCTGTTCGTCTTGTTGTTCGATGAAAGGAAGGGGATGAGGGAATAAGATTATGGAGATCGAACGCACATCCTCCGAAGTGAATCTTGTGAAATACTCCGAAGTGAATCAGTTAATTTTTTTTTGAAAATATAGGGCTACGGTAACCCCTGCCTGACTTAAGAGCCGACTAAAAAGGGACTCTAAGAGCTCGGGTATAGTTGAGGGTGGGTAACCCTAACTATCTCACTAACGAGCACGAGGAAGATGGCGTCATGATATGGCAATTGACGCCTTGCATCTTCATGGCTTTAGAAGAAGGAGATGCGAAATGTTCTCAGAGACGAGCCAAAGGGCAATATGTCAGGATGGTCCCGGTGCGTTCCTCAGGAGATCCTGGGGTCACCTGTAAGACAACGAGGACGGCCACCGAGGGGTTTTTAGTGGAAAATCCCACATAACCCTGATGCTCCCCATAGTGTCCGGGTATCTGACAAGATTTCAACCCCGTAAACACAGGTCTTTATACAATCTGTTGCCTGCGACGTCATTCGCATAGTATCATCGTAACTTATAACCAAAACGACATATTGCACCTCAAACATAGCGTAACGTGTACACACTACTGCTGTACTGTAATATATTTGGCACTAGGTTGGTACCAGCAACCGAAGGGGTCTTGCAGGAGGCATATCTCCAAGTCGACGTACTACGAAAGGTTACTTTCCTCTTATGCATACAGACTATATTAGTAGACTATTCTACCATCTCCATGGGAAGGTACTCTGCAGCGAAATTCTAGAGGGTTTTTAAAGTACCTACTTGGTACGTAAATACCAAACTCAGTTTCTTAAACAACCACGTAGATATACAAAAAATCTGTCTTATAAATGATAATCCTATTGTAAGTTGTTAACTAGTTTTATACATAATGGATTACATTAATAAATCTCACAATATTAATAAAAATATGATTAGATTTATAGATTAGCCGAGACTAACCTATTATAAATCAAAACTAGGCATATTTTGGTTTGGCTAATTTTAATAAGGTCACGACGGTATTTTAATTGAAATCTTTACTTTTATGTTCCTGACTGCAAATCCTACACCACCGCACCGGTGCAAAAACTAAAGTTCAATGCTATGAAAACCAGCCAAGTGCGAATTGGACTAGCGCAGCGAGGATTCCCTACAAACTTGTAAGTATACATAAATATTATATAAAACTCGTAGTTCGCACGTCTTTTCCGACAAACTTAACCTTGCTGTTCGATCCCTAGACTCGGTTATTTAACCAAGAGCAAATAATAAGTTATTTGCTCAAATTTGTAAATTTGCTTATTTATACTAAGTTTTGTTATCAAACTACATATTCGGATTACGGTTACCTAACCTATATAGGTTAAGGGGATGAATCTCTTGTGAAATAATAAAATATGCGATATAAAGGCCATCTTTTGATCGCATTAACTAACAAGTTTGACCTAAAAAATGTTATCATTTCACGAAAGCCTAAGAAGTTATTATTATTTATTTGACTTAAAAGCAAGTAACAAACAAGCTCACTGAGTAGTAAGTTTTTAAAGGTGCAATTATACGAACAATTTTCGGCATTAATAACCTTGGGACTAACCAACTTTCAAAAAAGAGGTTCGAATACTTTTGTCGTTGATTTGATTTTTGTTTTTTTATATTTTTTTATTAAAGCTAATGCTTTTTATTTGATCATTAAATGAATATAGATTTTTTCTATTAGTAACAAACTAAATGGATTGTAGGTAAGTATTTAAATTTCAGGCACAGCATCTGCAACACACGCCATCGCTGCTCAGGGAATTCATCCTATTCGTTTTGTTGTTTCCGACACGTACGCAATTCGCTAACCCCATCATATACCCATGAAGTAATTTATATAACTCCATAATAAGCCCCCGGACCCCAACGTACTTAGCGTGCGACTTCATTTTGGTCGGCGAATAAACAGAAATGAAATGAAAACAACAATGAAAACACGGACACGCACAATAATATAAAATATAAAACCATAACATAAAAACAAAATACAACAGCCGGTTGCGTCATCACCAAAGGATTAACCGAAGTTGGGGAGTCTGGAAAGTCCTACTTATCCAAGCTGGAAACAAAGACGTAAAAGACGTACCCATCACCTTAAATTATCTCTAATACACCTCGGCCTTGTAAAGTATTAAATGCCTTTTTAAAGCGATATAGGTATTGTATTGAATTCTCATTATAACACAGATACTTTTATGCCATTGCATTGATACCTGATTCCATTTACATGGTAATTTATAATGACTTTTCTTGTTAATTGTTTTGTGTTTGTGTAAAATTTGTTAATGTGATTTAAGTTTGAATTTAATCATAAATTTTAATGGGGTCATCAGGAATAGTAATTCCTGTTTGCACCCACGGGGGTACATCAGGAAAATAAATACTCAATTGGGGGGCCACCACTGGGGGTTCCCACAATACCACTGGGCGAAGGGCAAAGACGCAAGATGATCTAGTGTACTGAATTACAAGGTTATGCTCCACCTAGGTAATTCTGAACGAACGGTTCTGAAAGGTTCTGGAGTGGAGACCACGGACCGGCAAGCGCAGCGTAGGTCGTCCACCGACACGGTGGACAGACGACCTGAGGAAGGTCGCAGGACGACGTTGGATACAGGCCGCTTCCAACCGGCCCTTTTGGAAAATCATGGGGGAGGCATATGTTCAGCAGTGGACGTCCTACGGCTGAGATGATCATGATGATGAGGTAATTACGAAGGTTGGTAAGCAATGGGTAGGTACCGACGTTAGAGGATGGCATGAGGTTCTGCAGTAGTTCAAGACTGATAATTTTGAACCGATGATAGCGCTGCCCTGCGATAACCGCTGGATCAATCCCTCGGCCTTGAGCTTTCGTTTAGGTAACATCGTAATGAAATCCACAGCATGGTGGTGGTAGAGCCAGTCGCAATTCAAGTTCTAGTGTGATACCACCCTCAACCGCGTCATCACTGGCCATCAAGTCAAACACTAGAGTTTGAAAACTATCGTGTGTATCACTCTTTCTAATAATTCATAGATGTATATAATATATGAACAACAAAGTACAAATGTACCTAAGTTGTTAATTCGATTTTTGACACATTGTTTATTTTATTATCAATATTGACGTGTATGGATTTTATACCAATAAAATATGATTATGATTATGATGCTGGCTGCACTCACTTGGTATATTTAGTTGTGGTAGTTTATTTTGCAAACGAGTGGAAATAATTCCGCCAGTGGGTTATTTATTTTATTGTGGTTTAATGTGCTTTAAGAATCATTGAGTTAGCTCAATCCCTACGAAACTTAACCTCCGGAAGAGGGTTAGTTAAATCGAGTAATAACTTTGAATTTACATAACTTCGGCACACATAAAGAGTGGCGATCGCTATATTATTATACTATACTTAAAGTATTATAATATACCTTCTTACTCAGTATTTTTCAACTAACTTCCAAAAACAGAAGTATTTTATATACTTACATAAAAATATTTACTATATTTACCTATAATTATATTTTAGTATATTATTATTAATTATAATTTATTATAATTATATTTACATTTATATACATATATACAAAAAATATATACACTTCGACTTGATAAAATATTCCTGTTTTTTGGAAGTTGGTTGAAAATATATCCGTAACCTGCACATTGGTGCAAATTTATCTGAACGTTTATGATGCTTATAAATACCTAATTTTAAGTTTGCACCTACGTCCGAATTTTCCTAGAGACGCAAATAAAAAAAAAACAATGACAAATATACTGTATGTGGGACGACTTTTTCACTCTAAGTCACTATACATAAAGGAAGCATATATTCATATATACAACAAACTATTCCAAATTCTTTGGTTTTTCTAATTAACGGCCTGTTAAAGTTTAAACCTAATATTTAAGGCGCGGTCGCATCCTGATAATAGTAAAAAGCAGAATCTTTAAACATCGAGTGTAACGAAACAGTTCGATAATAATCTATGAAAAAAAAAAACTTAGGTTAGAAAAGGAACAGGCAAAGAGTAATAACCGAACAGAATTCATAAATATTACTCGCTCTCTGCAGAAATAAATCCTAAATAGATGCATAAACATAAACTTTCACGTCTAAACTCTCAGAATTTTCAGCGATAACACTATATTATTTTTTAGGTAATACTTAGCCAACGTATAGTACTAAAGTAGTAACCAGCAGTTTTTTCAATTGTGTTAGTATAAATCGAAAGATATAAAGAACACGTACAAAATTAACGCATTTTCGCATTACATCGTCCAATCTAACAAGCGATTTTCAACCTTACGTAAAGCATCGTAAATTATTTTCAAATTGGGGTTGGACCGCGTCTTAACATGGTTCCGTAGGTGCTAGAAACGGTGAAAACCGGGGAGATATTCCTAGCCATGGTTCCTAAAGATTCCAGAAGAATCTACTACTGTCAGAATTAATTCCATACTTTATCCTAATTTCACTGGGCTATTAAGTCGGTTTAAGTCCGACAACGTTTCAAATGTATAAGACGTTCTTCTTCAGGGAGTGTTCACGCTTGGAGATCGCGTTGCGCTCTAACACGTGGCGTGCCGGTATCTAGAAATTATAATAAAGCCACACTAATCTATCCCGGCAAGTGACGACCCGCAAAATTCAAAGCAATGACGATTATCCTAACATTGAACATGCTCCACATACAAAAACAGTAAACGCATGGATTAGGACCTCTGTAGGTCTACCATGAGTTTACAACATTGACACCAATCGATGCTCGCTATCGCCAGCCGCAAAAAAAATATGAAAATAGAACAGTGCCACCTCGCGGTCAATTGTAGAACTAAAATTGACAGCGAGTACACCAATCACAAGCTTAATAGGTATTGTAGACGAGATCGATGCCGTGGTCCGTTTAGCGATAATTTTGCTCTCAGTGCTATCGTCTACCAAAGCTGGTCCGAGACAAATATCGCGATTTTGACAGCTCGTGGCACTGTAAGCGTGTTGTTAATTCGGACCAAAGTTGTAGCAATAACGAACCATTTGCGCGCGAAAAACAAAAATCATAAAAATATCGTGCATAGTGTGAAGGTTAACTATGTAGTGTGTGGATTAAAAAGAAATAATGGAATGGATGGACTGACTTTTACAACTTTTACATCAAAAAGAAGGGACACCAGTAAATACATTGTAGAAATAAACAAACACCTGTCACTTTTGACAGAACGCTCACGACGATTATGGTGTAGGGCATGGTTCATGTAATCGTCAATATGGCGGCAGTTAAGACGTCATCGATGACGTAGCGTGGGCCATCGTAATCACGCTCACGGTGAAAGGGACCGACTTTTATCGCGCTAATATCGATTATAGCCAATTGGGACCGCAGTGCGAATATCGAGTATAGATGACATTTATGTTGCCAACTCATGGTACGGCTACAGGAATTTTATAGCTTTCAATAAAGAACGGAACCCGACACAGCGTGAGTAGTTCGCGTATTTGAATGTATAAATATAGACAGTTATATTTCCGCATAACTTTTATCGTAACACTGTACACACACCATGTACTTATAGCTGTAGTACAAGTACCCACTACTTCATTATCATCATGATCAGCCAGTATCAGTCCACTGTTGGACAAAGGCCTCTCCTGATGCACGCCACTGGACCCGATCTTCGGACCTACTACTTACTAACACGATAAAGAAACGTATAAGTAGGTGCATGTGCTTAAGAATGTAGAGATGTAATTAAGAAGTACATACAAAAAACATTCAGCAAGATGATTGAGCTGAACTACTGTCCAAGTAAGTACTTATACCTACTTTTGCGGGCTTTCTTAAATATAAGGATGCACGAGGAAGATTAACGATGTGCCGACATTTCGACTATAGACTATGGATTGATTGCCATACATACCTCGTTGCAGTCTACGGGAAAAATCAAATCTCTAACAAGGATTACGTTTACTACATTTTCACTAGGTTTCTCCTGATTTAAATGTGTGAGCAAAAACTTAGCTACATCTGAGTGAGCGGCTTTATAAGTAAAAACATAGGCGTTTAGTAAACTAAACGCCAATTTATTTACTTGAGTTGTACAACGCACTTCACCACTTGTAAGACTGGCTGTCGACTGGCTTAGTAAGAGCTTCATGTAATATGATGTAGATGTCGTTTTTCGCAACTACGCAAATAGTGAAACGATATTAGTATACAAGCTGCGCCCTGCGGTTACACCCGCGTGGTGATCGATGATGATGATGAAAAGTACCCTATGTGTTAATATAGTGCCTCATCTACCTCCATACCAAATTTCATCAAAATTGATCGAGCTGTTTGAGCGTGAAGGAGTAACAAACTACTGAATCTCTCAACTCCACTCCATCCATCCCATCCATCCGTCCATCCAAACTTTCACATTTATATTATTAGTGGGATTTTATAAGGAAATAAAATAATGAGGGCAAAGTTAGAGCAAAAACCATTAATAATGTTTTGACAGACAGTTTCAAATAACGACTTAAGATAGAGTATACTACTATTTAATGAATTATTCAAAATGACAAGATTGAGTTCATCCATTATAATACATTTGTGTATGATTTAAATTTATGATTATATATATGATTTAATTTTTAAATTTCGTTTTAGAAACTACGAGAAGATCAAGAAGTTGTTCGACGCACCTAAACGCCTGGAAGACCTACTGGAATATGAAAGGCTTAAGGGTTATAAAAGGACAAGCTTCTTCTGCGCCTAAAACACATGGACCTATGCGTTCTGCCTTTTTTACCAGACTACGGCGAAGCGAAACGGAGGGCTATAATCATAACCCTCCCTTTTGATCGGTATGTATGTTCACCTGTTCCCTCATAATTTCTAAACTATTTATCATAATTTGAGGAATGAGGTGACGTTGGAAGCGTCTTGCTTGTCCGCGGCTGGTTGTAGGCTATGTGACGTCGTATTAAATTGAACATGCGCCCTCTAGGGGCACGTCAAACAAAGTCAAGAATAAAAACATGTTTTACAACCCACCTCATCATTGTGTAATATCATTGAACTGGGATTTTAAAATGAAGATATGGTTTGGTAAATCATATTTTTGTCAAGCGTATACGGTTGACGCCGTAGCGAGATATATCCCGTCAAAGTAAAGAAAACCAATCTTGTTACTCCTCATAGAGAAAACCAGCCCCTCTTTATGTAACTCCTGCATTATCTAGAGATACATGTAAAACATCAAACCCTAAACAGAAAGAAATGTGATGTGGCTCTGCAAAAACTACAAATACTATATAGGTATATAAATAATCATATTGGTGATTAGAGGATAACCGTGGTCTTATGCTAATTTGCAGAATTTATAGTTTGATATAATATTTATTACATGTAGGTAAGTCATAGCATCAATGATGTAAGTTGCTTATTTAATACACGATACATCTCGTGTTAATACAGTATGCGAATAGTTCGTACATTAAAATTTCAGTAGTCGGGTGCGTGATTTTTCAGTAGTCGGGTAATCGTTTTGAACTTATTTTTATCTCACATTGGGTGCACATAGTACATGGTCGGTGATTGCTCTCCAGAGGTCAGAGGTCCACACTCGAGGTTTGCAAGCGAGCAATGGAGCATATTATACTAACAGTTCTGTGATTCCATAATTCCCAGCATGAAATGGTGCACCTCAAATAAAATGAAATATATTTATTCGGACAGTCGGTTAGTAGCGGGCAATAGTCATCAACTTGCCTATACATATATTGCTACAATAATAATTAATATCTAGAAAAATACCCTAAGCGGACGAAGTCGTACGCAAAAGCTAGTAAAACTATAAAACAGTAAATTTGCAGCAATTTTATTCAGCTTTTACTTACAATCAGTAGATTACAACAGTAGATTAGCTATACACACGACCTCAATTCCTAAGGCGCTTCTCTTTTTGCAAAGGCTAGCACTGTTTTATCTCTGAAAGTATAGTATGGATATGTGCCTAGCGACCTCTGCCACATATTGCTCACAACTCTTCCTTACATACTTAACCAAGTGCAGAAAAATCAGTAGAATCTTAACGAACTGTCGACTACCTTCCGTAATACATCAGACAGCCAATAGATAGCGCTGATATCAAGCACGAAAATAAGCTCACGCGCAAATCGATAGAATTTCCTAAATCGCGATGACGAAATTTACACGTCACAGTAATATAATTATATGCCTACAAGAACCAAAGTTAGACTGTCGGACAGCTGTCCCTGGGCCAACAGCGCCTGGCTCGAAGCACGTCTTTCTCTATTAGAATAAGGCGCTTCACCTTTATACCATTCCAACCTATACAATACAAATACGTATATTTGCTCCAAATAAATGCGTGCTACAATTTTATCGCGAGACTCTAATGGGTGTGGCATGTACCTATAACAAGAGTCAGGTCATTCCTAGCTGTGGTGGATCAAGAGAACGTCTAATAATTAGTACATAATATGTTAAAATGTGTTAAGTTCGTCAATTTCTACTTAAAGGCTAAGGCCGTTGGTCCACCGCCACCGACACCGGGACGTCACCGGGAACGATATTATTTCTGGTCAGATCACGTTGACGTGACGGGCGTACGGTGTACACACGGCCATAGTAATTGCACAGCATAAACATCGTATAGACTGTGGTAATTGTATGTATCGCTAAATCGGCGCCGTCATCTCGTCGTTGATGACGTCTCGGTGACGGTGGCGGTGGACAAACGGCCTTAGAAATGTCACATTACTTTTTGTAATTTTAAATATAGTCTGATTAATCTATGAATTTTAAGTAAATCGGTGCAAATGAGGGTCCTATGTCAATGCAAAAACGCTCATTATTATCGTGGTCTGTATGAATTGACAGCAACTTAATACACGCAGATTTGGCGCGTACAAGCGCGGTTCTAGATTTAGACCACGCTGTACACTATTGCGAAGCCGTCGTTTTAACTTTAGTCCCTTAGATAGTTTAGATTACATCTCGTAATATAACAATTCATTAGTTAGACCATGGATTAGACTCGAGACTATCGTTGATCCATGTTTTTCCTTACATTTTTTTACCTTGTTATTAAGCGGTACAAGCAGGTCTACCTTGTGTTAAGTGGCAACCTCTGCCTATAACAGACGCATTTCATCACAAGTGAATAAATGCACTACGCCCATAACCCAAAGACATAAAGTTGTTAAGTCTCATGTGTCTGTAATTTCACTGTCACCCATAACCCATAACCAATCCAACCAGAACACGTACTGCGAAAATTTCTGCATTGGGGTTAAAATAGGTATGTATGGTGGCAATACTTCCCCGGACGAGCTCATTCACAAAGAGTTCTACTGCTACTATCAGGTAAAATTCTTTCGTTTTAACAATCAGTTCAAATCAATATTAAACAGTTTTTATTCTGTATCTCCGTTGCTAACAAATGTTGATGGAAATAGAAAAAGATGGCGACTCTATGTCAGTTTTGATAACTCCAGTAAGCAAAAATGTTCGTAAGTTGATGACTGGATCTGACAAAATGAAAAGCCCCCATTTTTTTTATTTCTATCAACATTTGTAAGCAACTGAGATACATAATAGCTCTGCAGATCACATTCTGAGTTTTGCGCTAAAACGGGAACATTCACCACAAGTTTGCTAAACGATGTATCTACATCAGGAATATTACAGAGTAAGTAGGTATAAGGATTCAAAAATGTATATTTTATACCTGTTTGTCCAGACGCTTCAAGAGGTCAAGTCCTGTTTGACCAGTTGTGGGTTCTTAATGATACATAACGACATAACATAATCACATAGGTAGACATGACCTACAATCAACTCTTTAATAACAACGTGTCCGGCACCATAAGCGTATGTTCTTGTAAGTACTTCAGCTGACAAACACGGAAACTATATTGTGACAATATATTATAGCAATATATATTTAGTGCATCTTTATCTCTTGAAGGAGGAAGATACATACAAGGGTGCATTAAGATTCTTTCTCAGTGTGTGAGAGACATGTAGTATACACAAAACACATTTGTTTCATGTATAAGAACAGGGTTCCTTCCTGGCAATGACTGAAGTTAAGTTAATTTAAATGATACTCTAACTTGTAGCCTGAATTTCAATGTTCTCACCTCACTACCCCACACCGGGTTAGGTTAGTCACATGACACAAATTTTGACAGTATTATGTGTAAACTCATGACTAATTTTAAAATGACTGAAGTGCATTTGACGCATTGTCCACACAACTGGTTTTTGTTTGGATTTCTGTTAGGATTCGGTGTGTCAAATTAATTATTTTTCTCTGGTAGCCTGAATGTCAAATGTTCCGACTTCACTAACCCACACCGGGTTAGCGACTCATGACACAAATTTTGACAGTATTATGTGTAAACCCATGACTAAAACTCAAATGACTGAAGTGCATTTGACGAATTGTCCACATAACTCGTTTTTTGTTGGATTTCTGTCAGGATTCGGTGTGTCAAATTAATTATTTTTCTCTGGTAGCCTGAATGTCAATGTGATCAATGACCTCACTAACCCACACCGGGTTAGGGACTCATGACACGAATTTTGACAGTATTATGTATAAACTCATGACTTCTCAAATGACTGATGTGCATTTGACGAAGTGTCAAGTCAACACAACATTCTGTTTTTAACCTGTGTGTCATATTAAATCTTTTTCTTTCTTTCTAAGTCACATTTGGAATAAGAAAACGGGATCACCATAATTTGTTCGCGTTGAAGATATCACGTTCGACAATTATAAAATTCATGGTCAGCATATGAAATTAAACATACTTACCCTACCTGATAGCCTGAAACCTTTGATTATTTACAAAATCGAAGACTTTAAGGCTTTGATGTACCTATGTGCAGTAGTATAGTTACAACTGCGAAAACGTCGACATTATACTACTAGGTATTTGACATTATATTCAGAGATTCCCGAGTTACTTATAACACAACTAAAACTGACAGAGAGACATTTTTATTATAAAATTATATTAATACATCTGAAAACTATATTTTCCACAAGCGGCACCTGCAGGGCTATTATGTATCTAAGTTGCAATCAAATGTTGATTGAAATCTAAAATAATGACGGCTTGATGGCATTTTTGTCAGCTCCAGGCTACAGTCATCAACTTTTTAACATTTTTGCTTACCGGAGTTGTCAAAAATGACATAGAGCCGCCATTTTCAAGTTTTTTACCAACAATTGATTGTAAATGGTGATTGTAAATGAGATACTTAATTTTTTGCGACACCCAAAACAAGTCGCAGAGGCCATACACAAAGAATCTAATCTAATCTACTTTTTTTTTTACAACGTTTATACAAAAGTCTTCAGGTCCTAAACTAGGCAGAGCCTGTACTATGTAACCTGATGACTGATATACATACTTATATACACATACAGACCCAGATACTGACCAGATATGTTCATGCACACAAATGTTTGACCTGTTCGGGGATCGAACCCGGGACCAGCGGCTCAGAAGGCCCTGCAGCAAGGCACGAGTTGACGCATGAGCTAGTCATTTTTTCTACTGACTTACAAAAAGGAGGTGGTACTACACTCAACTGTTTTTTTTTAATCTTCGTTACCTCATAACTTGCGATAGGGTGAACCGATTCCGTGTGGTCCCGTTTAAATTTCATCAAATTCGGTCCAGTAGTTTTTTAGTTACACTCAATAGAATGGAAGTCGGTATTAAATTTTTCAAATTGTATTTTTATTTATAATGAAATACCATCTATACCTACCATCTAACAGCCTTCTTCAACCAGATAACAAACAAACTAGACAATAATTATTAAAAAAGGTTGATTCTTAGTTGGCTGGCGTATTTAATTAGTCTGTCTGTTGTGTTTTTTTGGTATTTATGATCACCATATAGTTTTATTACGGCTTTTTATAAACATCAATCACGTTTTATTATAAAGCACCTAGTGGTCAAAATACATTCACATGTAAACCTAATAATATTTCTCTTAAATAATAGACAGTCTTCTGTCTTAGCCTTCACACTCACTAGAGAGTTAACTTGTGACATCGGCGAGTTAAGTTGTTATTGTTGTCTGAACGGCACAAGAGAGTTAAGTAGTAAGTTGTTGATTAAGTTAAGTTGAATAGATCGCGATCCTATTTTTTGACAAGTCCAGTGCGAAGTAGGCATCTCTCTCGCGTCTCCCGCACCTCGTCAACTTAACTGGCCGTGATGTAGACGGGCGAGTTTAGTACAGTCCATAAGTTTGTACACTGCGGACGCAGACACGTGTTGTATTTTGTACTTAATCAAAAATAAAGTGGTCTGATACATCACGTAAATTGGTATTCAGTAATTAGACATCCATTTTCTGAATTAAAACAACTGTTTCGGAGGAACAAAACAACCGACGCGACTGGTCTTCTTCTCTGAACGGTAACTTATGACTACTAAACTCGCGTATGTTTGGACGCTACTTACAACTTACTACTTGCTACTTAATTGATCGGTTACTTAACTCGCTACTGTACTTATTGATGTGTAAATCGGGATTAACACTCAATTATACTCACTCATTACTACTAATTACTACTTTAAATATTTTTAATGATATAAGTGGTATGCAAGCAGACGCTGAAAGCTGATACAGATCACCGTCACCTTGCCGTCTTACAGAATACGGTGCCCCAGTACTACTTTGCTTAAAATAGTACCACGAAATGTTCTGTTTAAATTATATCAAAGTTTAAATTATTTTTGCGTGGAACCCTTGTACTGTTTTGATACTTAATATTTTAAATAGGAAAGATGTGTTTGTTTTGAATAGGCTCCAAATCTACTAAACCGATTTGAAAAATCTTTCACTATTGTAGTCCAACATTACCCCTGATGAACAAAGCCTATATATTTTGATTCATCATCATCATCATCATCATCCATAGCCACGCGGGGGAAACCGCGGAGCGCAGCTAGTCTAATTTAAAAGTAAGGCCTTATCCTCAGATTTCTGGTAGTGAAAGTGCCGTTAGAAGTCAGTTGCCGAAGACCAGCCGGAAGAAACATGCAGACAAACAATTTACAAATTGTTTCATTTTTCTATAAAATAGTATACAATACCTACTCTATATGAAATGGTATAGAGTAAGTACTCTATACTATTTAATGTATAATTTCATATGCAGTTGGTAAAAACCTTTCAAAAATTAGCAGAAATAAACTACGAGTATATTAATAAAATAAATTACATTAATAAATAATTTATAATAAATTATTTATACAAGTCATTAATCAAAGTGTGTTGACATTATAAACTGACATTTCAATTTTTTCTACCGATTTCCAAAAGAGGAGGAGGTACTCAATTCGACAGTATTTTTTTTAATGTATGTTACCTCATAACTTTCCGTGGTGAACCGATTCTCAAAATTCTTTTTGTTTGAAAGCTGGTGCTTCCCGTGTGTTCCATTTTATTTCATCAAATTCGGTCCAGTACTTTTTGAGTTACACTCCAATAACTGAATAGAATGGAAGTCGGTATTAAATTTTTCAAATTGCACTTGTAATTTTTTTAACATGTACAAACCACTGTGGTTACGTTTACTTCTTACAAAATGAAGACATAAGAGAAATCTTTTTCATAATTTCGAGACATGGTATCAGATTTAGTTCAATTGCTACGATAAAAGTAACGCAACATTGCAGTTACCATACTACTTAAATCCTTCAATGTTAACCTACCACATTCAGGTCTTACCGGTGTTGTTAATACATAACTAACGGTTTTAGAAGCTTTAAAGGCTGTGAGGGAGGCGGGTGTATCAGCTCGCATAATACGGTACATATAGTAGTTACAAGAACTTACATCTATAGGCAGTGCATTCTTTAGTATTACTTTTCTACCGACTTCCAAAAAGGAGGAGGTACTCAATTCGACTGTATTTTTTTTCTGCCGATTTCCAAAAAAACGAGGAGGTACTTAATTAGACTGTATTTTTTTAATGTTTGTTACCTCATAACTTTCGATTGGGTGGACCGATTCACAAAATTCTTTTTTGTTTGAGAGCTGGTGCTTTCCGTATGGTCCCATTTAAATTTCATCAAAGTCGGTCCAATACTTTTTGAGTTACACTCCAATTACTGATTTTTACCATAGTTAGAATGAAAGACGGTATTATTTTTTTCAAATTTTACTTGTTTATAGGCACTTATAAGTAGTACATCAAGACAGCGCTGGCTGTATTAATACTTTTCTGTAGGCACTTATAAGTAGGTACATCTAGGCAGTGGTTTCTTTATTAAGTCTTTTTCATTGGTACTGAGCCGACGTAGATTATATATATAACTTACCTAGCCTAGCGGATATAAATAGTAACTAAGTATGCAACTAACTTGCCAATTTTTTCTTCCTTTTATCTTAATTTTGATTCCACGTGTTTTTGAATGCAATAGATGTTACTCGTATCTTACTGGCAGTTGAATTCAAGGCGAAATAGACGTTATTACTGGTTAATACAGTTTTGTATGACCCTTATATAACCTTTTACGTCCACTTCCTAGCACCTACAGCTATGAGTATTTGTAGTACATTAACGTTAGAAGGCTGGACTGGTTTAATTGGATATCGGCTGGCCACGTGCCTCCACGTTTGAGGAGGATTCATTTTTCGAAAAACTATTACTAAAACTAACCGATGAACTGGACTTTTGGGTGAAAAAAAAAACACAAGTGACGCAGATTTCAGTGTTTGCAAGATCTGGCTCCCCTACCTGTTGGATTGTTGAATAATTAGGTAAGTTTTTTGAATATTATTTTTAAAGCACTAACGCCTGCTTTGCGATACCTACCCATACGACACGGTTAAAATCATAGAGAGTTAAAATTCGATGCTCGGACCTCGTCCCTCGGAGGACTAGTGTTCATGGCGTCTGACACGGATTGTCGGATGATGCGGGTTCGAATCCCGTCCAAGCATGTGAATTTTTCTCTCTATAATTGCAATATGAAGTGTTTTTTTTTTATTTAAAAGTACTAGCTAACCTGGCTGCAGTTTTACTCGCGTGTCAACCGAATACATTGCTGCCAGGAGTAATTTGTTTAATAAAGTTTTATGGCATACTCTTTTTAAAGTATCGGAAGCCCCTTAAAAAGATTAATCTCTATAAGTAATAATAACTATATTATTAACAATAACTTTCCTTTGTGTGGTCTATTGTTCGACTGTTCAAAATTATGGTATAAATTTTGCAATATTCAGATCCACTTAGGTTTTCATAGTCCTAATAATAAGGAATAATTTCTGGTTGCATCAAAAAACGGGCCTGAAATCTCAGCCCAACACGTTACTATAAAGTTAAAACCGTATTTTACCCGACCGCGGCGCCACCCAAAAGGAGGGTTATGTGTTCGAACTGTATGTTGTATGCCCATTCCTGTGTCGCTACTCAACGGCTTAACCTACTTTGATAAATTATATATGATGAATAATGAATAAAATAAAATGATGAATAAAATCTAACGACTTACCTATGTACGTCGTTAGATTCTATATTTATGGCGCGATTGTCACATAACTGGCCGACGGTAGTCGCAAAAAGAGCTTTAATGTGTAGGCTATAGTTAATTCCATAGTCAGGTTATTAAAATAGTTTGTTTTCGTTGTTTATCCCTTAGATAAAGTTGTAAACCTAAATATGTTAGCTCCTGTTTCATATTTCTTTCTTTGATCATGGATACTTATTGGTCTTACTGTTTTGTATAGCTTCTAGGTTATTAAATAGTTCTAGAAGTTTGTTTTTGCAATACTGCAATTCCCAGAATTGCGATGATAGTTATCATCTAATTATTAATTCCCTTATATATCAATAAAGATGACTTGACACATGACTTCCCCATAACCCTTCGCGTACCAGAGACGTAAATTTACGTGCGTTTCATTCATAAATCTTTTGTTTTAATTATCACGGTATAGAAAGGGTTAATAAATACAATAATATAGGTGTTAATGGACACATTATTAATTCTACACTATTTAACAGTTCAGATTAAATTTCGATTACTTATTAGCCTATCAGGCTAGATCGCGATTTTGATCGGATACCATTGAAATGTTTTTAATAATGCAAACAAAAAAGAAGGTTACTGCAATACTGTATTATTTAACATTAACTTTACAGTATTATTGAATCTATTGCACTGTTAATAGAAGCACATTTGCCTTGTAGGCAGAGATAAAGCGAGACACAGTCTTACCAACGTATATTACAAAGAACAGAAAAGGACAAAACAAAAGACATCAACGAATTTTTGTTTCATTTTTGTATTGACGTGTTTAATTTCGAAATGTATGTGCTAGGTTTCTAATTTCGAAAAGAAACTTACTTATTTGTCAAATGATATAGGTACCGGTCTTGGTATTTTATCCGCCTTTTTTCACTGAGCAACATGGTATATTATCATACTTTTTATTTTTTCTTGCGTACTTATTAACCGCGTAAATCCAAAACCAAACTGACGACCACGCAGATTTTACCTGATGTTATTATCTCAACAACAAATACTTAGTTGTTGAAACTGAAACGTCTTGCTTTACTTTGTATTTCACATAGTGCCGTGTAAAATCTATTGGAGCGATAGGTGGTGGACACTGTACCTACCGCGAAGTAAATCGATAGTCTATAGTTTGACTATCGTAAGAAACCTTGATTCATATTACACACAGTGTAAGTTTACACGTTCAAATCCTAATGTTTCTGATATCTATACAGGGTTATTGGTTAGTCGACCTATTCCCGTTAAGGGCGTGTAGTTTACATCGCTTCTGACTGATTTGACTATGAAACACTAGGCTGTTTCATAGTCAAATCAGTCAGAATCCTAAATCTTACCGTTGTCGAGATATTTGAATTTAATTGTATTATTAATCATTAGTTTTTATAAGTTTCAAACGTCTACAAAGACTTATTTATTCATTTTACGTACAATATTGGTTATTGCGGTTCGCATCTTATTTTACATGTAAAAATCAAATAATGGATAAAGACTTATATATTTCAATTAAATTCAAATATCTCGAAAACGGTTAGGGTTAGGATACGGTGTTTCATATTCAAATCAGTCAGACACGATGTAAACTACACGCCCGTAACGGGAATAGGTCGACTTACCAATTACCCTGTATATTTCTGTCCTACCAGTATGTACCACAACGTGAAAAGGTTTGATTATATTAATATTATATTATAAGATTGTTAGTTTTTACGTTGCATGGTTTTGTGGCCGATACATTATAAGCCACTTGGCGGCAATATGTTGCCAACGGTAATAAAAAGTGATATGTATGAAATATAATTACACCTTTCTTTAAATAGCTACGAGTATTTCAGCAATAGGTACCCCAGTGGGATGGTGTCGAAAAAAACACATTATCGCTAACCGTAATATATATTGTAGAATTTAATTAGCTGCAAAGTATAAGGATGGGCACACGAACAGACGGACATAAGGACAGACAGACCGGAAGTTGGACAGAGGGGTCAGGCGGACAGTCAAACGATCTTATGAGGGTACAAGGGCCCTGCATGGTACCCAAGAACCATAAAAAATGTACCTATAAAGCAAAGAAACAAGAAATTATTATATACACACATTTTTTTCATTTTTATTTCTAACTAGCTGCGCCCTGCGGTTACACCCGCGTGGTTATGGATGATGATGATGAAAACTACCCTATATGTTAATCCAGTGCCTCATCTACCTCCATACCAAATTTGATCAAAACTGGTCCAGTCGTTTGAGCGTGAAAGAGTAACAAACATCAGCTATCCATCCATCCATCCATCCAACCATCCATCCATCCATGCATCCATCCAAACTTTCACGTTTATAATATTAGTGGGATAAGATCAAACTGCGTTCTTTAACGAGTAGAGAACATAATTGAGGCCTGCTGTAATTTCTAGAATATATATTTTTTATTATAATTTTAAGGGTTTGTCATAAATTGACTGTCACCTCATGGGTATTTATATAGCATTATCTAGTATACATAGACGATTATCAAATCATCTTATTACCATATACAAATTGGCTTACGGGCTTATTTATTCAAAATACATTAATATATCTTGTTTATACTGTACTAGGTATATTCATAGATCGCAAAAAAACAATAATTGTTGAAACAAAAACTAACATTTTGATTGGTGCGCAACGACCTTCGAATCAGCGTATGGCATTACATATTCCAGTTTCATAATATAGTAATATATTTTAAATTGTGACATTGATTGACCTAGATTTTTTTATTTGATACATACGACACACGTGACTGGGCGTTGTCTAATATAGGTTAATTTAAAGAAACCTTCAACCAATGTAAAAGTTAACTTTGTATTGGAATGTGACATCGTAGGCAAGGCTAATCAATAATAATAATGTAAGTAGTTTATTTAAATAACATCATGTTCAAAAACTAAATTAGACAACAGATATTACATTCATTACTTGAACCTAAACAGTCTGACAACGTCGTGTGCGACCGTCCTACGGGGTGACAGACGGTGGCGGGGACGAGGTACTAAAAATGTCGATGGCTCACCAAACTAATAACGATATTACTCGTTTTATATTTTACGATATTAGTGTCGTTGCACTTTATTTTGTGATGAGTAAGCCTTTTATAACCACTCGCAAAAACGAATTTGTGCATCTTTCACAACTCATAATAAAATTGGGAGACTCTGACGATAGGTCTGGAGTAATCTCACTCATAACGGAACATTAAAACTTCAACCTCGATGTCTTCTGATGACCTGACCAGCAGTCCTTCTGGAGCCATAATACAATACGTGACGTTGTTTTATTTTAAATGAGTTATATTAATTTAATATTTAAATATTCCAGGTCATGAAGTAATGTAGAAGCCAATAAAAATGTTAGCAACTTTGCTCCTAGTTCTGATGACGATAGAGGCTACCATCGGAGAAAACTACTACCTCCCAGTGGATACCTATAACGAGCAATGGAGACGAAACGTGCACCTTATCCCCAATGAACAGTCAAGAGCCGAAGACAGGTACTTCCCAGTAACTTATGATGTGAATCCACAAAGAGATGAAAGATATTTCGCAGACAATTATGGACAATCATCAGAATCAAACTTGTACCAAGAATCTTAAATAATATTATTAAATAGCCAAGGAACCAAGATACCGCGAACAAGCCAAGGAAGGTCATTTCCCCAAAGTCCGATAGTGGATATTCTGATGCAGTCCATAGCACCGAACTACTCACCGAACAACCCTGGAGACTTGTTCGACATATTAAGGGACACGTATGCTTTGCCGAATGGTAAGGAACCTTTTTTTATAATTATGTTCAACTAGAGTAACACAATGCATGCCGCTGAAGGGAAGGGAAGCGGAGAAATTTTTGTACTTAAGAGAATTGCATAGCTAGTACTTTCCACTCTAAAAGAGAAAACTCTTATCCACCCCTTAACATTGTCCGGTTTCAGGTTTTTTTTCATGGAATCATGGTATTGTTTACTATGCCCGTACGTTTTGATTTTTTCAGCATTTCAATGTACTATAAATTTCCTTTTTTAGACATTAAAAAAAACTGAAAAATTCAAAACCGGCATAGTAAACAATGTCATGATTCCATGAAAAAAAAACACTGAAATCGGACAATTTTAAGAGGTAGAAAAGAGTTTTCTCTTTTAGCATGGAAAGTACTAGCTATGCAATCCTCTTAACACGAGGTGCACCAGCAGGGCTATTATATATCTCCGTTGCAATCAAATGTTGATTGAAATCTAAATCAGGCCCACTCAATAACTCAAGAGTCAACTGCTAAGACGGGGCTTTATAATTAATTTATCTTGCACCATTAAAGGTTAGGAGTAAGTCTAAGGTAATTTATTGATATTTAACCTAGTAATGTGGGAGGGTTAAGTCTTTAACTAAGGTAAGTGAAGTTTTGTGTCAAAAGAAATTGAGGTTACGTTCTGCTGTATAATGTACGTTTTGGACGAAATGACACGAGACAATACGTATCGAATAAAAAGTCGTCAAAAAGACAACAAAGGATAAACAAGAAAGTCTTTATACATTGTACTGTAGTGCCAAAGAGATAGATATAAGTTTCACTTTTTTTTCGATTCATTCATTATTGGTCAGGTTACAATATAAGCGCATAGACAATTCAATGTTTCCATCTAAAGATTACAAATGTCAGTTTAGCAAAACCGGTGATCTTTTCTAGTCGTGCAAGGCAAAATGAGAGTTAAAAATTGATATGAGTAACGCAAGTTTATAAACTCGTATACTTATTTATTCAACCCGAGCAAACGTGCAAGTGGGCCTAAATAGCGGCTCCATGTCACTTTTGTTAGCTCCAGGCTCCAGTCATCAACTTACTAACATTATTGCTTACTGGAGTTGTCAAAGCTGACATAGAGCCGCCAGGTTTCAAGTATTGTATCAACATTTGATTGCAATTGAGATACATAACAGCCCTGCTGGTGTTAAGCGGTAACCTCTGCCTATAAACTATGTATAACTAAACTATATATAAACATTTCATTACAAGTGACGAACTGCACTGCGCTATAACCCTGAGACATTAAGTTGTTAAGTCTCGCGTGCCAATTTCACCGGCATCCATACCCTCCAAACCAGAACACAGTATTGCGAACATTACTGCTTCACGGTAGAATAAGACATAGGGGCAGTACTACCCCTGACGAACTCATTCACAAAGAGTTCTACTGCTACTATATTTTGTAATACTCTAGCTGTTTTCCGTACCATCAACATCTGCGCTAATATTATAAAGAAGAAAGATTTCATTGTTTGTTTGCAATGGATAAACTCAAAGATTAATTATCCCGTTTTTGGAAATTCTTTCACCAGCAGAAAACTACAGTATTCTCGAGTGGCATAGGCTGTTTTTGATTCATCATTATCATCGTCTATCACCACGCGGCTAGTAGCAAATGTTCGAAAAATTAATGGTTAGACATGACATAATTTAGATAATTTATTGATTCCGGCATTACTTTGCGGAAATCCATTATCCAAAACGTTATTAGAAGAAATATTTAGCGACGCTTCCGCTAAAAACAATGAGAGAGGGAGGGTGGTGCACACCACAACTGCCCATAAGCATTATTGTCAGCGGAAGCGTCACTAAATATTTCTTCTAATATCGTTTTTGATGACATACTTTATTTACTTATTTATTTTTATATCGCGTAAATATTTTTGGCAAGGTCACGAGACTTTATAATATTTTTAGGACGCTTTTTGTATCTGTCATAAAACCTGTACATCTATAAGGATAACTTAAACAAAGTAAAATTACCTGTTTTAAATTGACGCCATATTCAAATCTAATATTTCATTGTTTATGCTTATTTCTTTTATGGCTTGTTTGTTAGTAGGTAATATTCTAAAGAGTATAATATAAATAAACAACGTATGTGAAGATTATAGTGCTAAATTAACCTTTAATTCTTTTTGGAATTTTGTTGCTATTTTTGTCCGTGACATCGTTCGTGTGGAATAAGATTAGCGCTATCGTTCGGGTTACATTTCAAGTATCTATAACTAATAATCAATACTACTACTATATATAAACTTGTTTATTTGAATCTTGTTTACTTGTTATTAGAAAGAAATATTTACGAGTATGAGTTGATCTTTGTGTGTGTACTTCGGTATTTCTCCTGTGGAACAGTGATTTACAAAAAGGGCTACATATTGTATATTGTCTCTCCAGTACAGAAAGTGCACTTTTGGTACGTAAAATCTAACTTTACTCACGCGTTGAACAAATAACTATTGTTCAACAAGTGAGCAAAATTATTTTTATACTTAGTAGGTACCTACCATAAAACTACTTCAAACCAACCAATGCTGAAAAATTTTATTACCGCTATTTTATTTTGGATGTTGCGTTCGGAAACTGCATTGTTTTTGTAATTTTTATGAAACCTATACCTTCTTACAATATTCTTAAGTGAGCGATATTAGTAAGAGTATTAGGGTTTACTAGTATTTATTTTAATTATACGTCTCGGAAAAGGCAATGATACAATTAATATAATGAAATATCTATAAATGGCATACAACATTTTAAACCTATGAGTTAAATTGCTTGGTCAAAATCGGTATTTGAACGCGCCACCGCCTAGTTTATTTTTTTCATCGCCATGCAATTCCAAAATGGAGTGTTCGAAATATTCTGAATTACTTTGCCTGACGCTCTCAGCAAGAAGCGATTTTGCTGCGAAATTTTACAAACCAAAGGTGCCATTTTCTTGCTGGAGAGGTGAAAATAGATATTGATGATGCTGCAAGGACATCACCTAAGTAGTTCATTAAACATTTTTAGTGACAATCACCTTTCTGTTCAATGATTAGCTGTCAAAATTAACATTGACACCCTTGTGATACGCAATACCTATGCTATGATGACAATTAAAGACATCAAAGGTCGGTGGCCAACCAAAACTAGTTGGTCACTTCAAATGTCAAAGTTAGCGAATAGCCCTGCTAAGGCCGTAGCACAAACGATTTACGAAAAATTTTGCGTATAACGTAAGCGTCAATACGTCACGCTTCGGGTACAAACTATGAGTTATCTATGAGTGTCACAGTTGCCCTAGATACATGACAGTTTGTACGGTTTTACATAAACGACACATAACGTTACACTTACGTAATTATTCGTGCTAGATATTGATGATGCTACCAACCTAGCCACTGGTTTTGTTGATCGCAATTACTGCTTGGACGCTGTTTATCAAGCCACTGCTTATACTGATCGTGAATACTACCTAGCAGCTCCGCATCATGCTGACCGTGATGTCATCCTAGATGCTGATCATCTAGCCCCCATTTCTGCTAACCCCCATTTCTGCTAACCACCATGACTGCTTAGGCACTGCTTATCCAGCAACAACTTCTGCTGATTATGAGTACTGCACGGACGCTTCTGATCAAGCCATAGCTCCTGCTGCTTGCGTAGGTGGTTTAAATATTGATTGTCTATTGAAGCCCAATGATTCCCTAAATTCTTCTTTTTGTTCAATAGAACCTGAAGATTGCATTGACACTGCCGTAAATCTATAATATTAAACTTAACTCCTATTTCTTCTGGTCACGCTATAACTTGAGAAAAGCTTTGCCGATTTCATTCATCTTTTTTTAAATGTTTTGTTCTAATACTTTGTAGAAGGTTCTTACATAAAAAAATCAAGAAAAGACGAGAAGTTATGATGAGGCCGAAGGCCGAGCCTATTACGAGAACGAAGTCGCGCGCAGTGCTACTCTATCTATATAAAAATTAATTCGTATTTCCCGTAATCACGCCATTACTTGAGAACGACTTTACCGATTTTAATAATTCTATTTCTGTTTTGTTCGCTCTGATACGGGAATGGTTTAGAAATAAAGAAATCATCTTATAAAATATCCTCCATCACCATGCAGGTGAAACCACTAATATCTGTATGTATAAATATCATTAAGTACATCCAATTATATTTCAAATACATCCTAATTTCAGGTCTCAAGTCCCCGTACAAAGAATACGACTATGTGATCGTGGGAGCGGGCTCGGCCGGGTGCGTGCTGGCTGCCAGGCTGACCGAGAACCCCAACGTAACCGTGCTGCTGATAGAGGCTGGCAGACCGGAGATGTTCTTCACTGATGTGCCTTCCATCGCGCCCTACTTCCAGCTAACCGACTACGCGTGGCCGTACTATATGGAGCCGCAACCTGGAGTGTGCTTAGGTAATTATTAATTATTATTATTATTACCTTTATTCAGACAGTACACAATTTACATATTTAATATATTAGTTATTTGATAATAAATCTAAATATAACAGTTTTTTTTTTATTTCTTTGCATTGATTTTTGAAATTTATAATTTATTACACTTCGACTCCCTGTCTGTATGCCACTAGTTGACAAAGGCCTCCTCCAACTGTCGCCATTTCTCTCGATCTTTAGCTACTCGTGTCCATGTGCCACTGCTATGGTTCTTATGTCGTCAACCCATCGTCTAAATGGTCTGCCTCGTTTTCTCTTCTTATCACTTGGAAACCAATTCATCACTAATTTTGACCATTTTTCACTGCCTCTGATTGTATGGCCTGACCACTTCCACTTTAGCTTTTTTATTGTTTTTATGTCGTCTTTTGTTTGTGTGTGTTTCTTAAAAGCTTATGTAATACCACAGGATAAATATTAGTATCTATACAAACATTTAACGATTAACAAGTACAATTTGAAAAATTTGTATACCGACTTCCATTCTATTCAGTCATTGGAGTGTAACTAAAAAACGACTGAACCGAATTTGATGAAATTTAAAAGCATCAACATGTAAAAAAATAATTGAAAATCGGTTCACCCAGTCAAAAGTTATGAGATAACAAACATTAAAAAAAACAATCGAATTGAGTACCTCCTCCTTTTTGGAAGTCGGTAGATAATCTACCACAATTACACGAAATAAACATAAATCTATAGGAAAATCAAACAAATGCTTTGGATTACATTGTAATTGCATTCTACTTTTTTATGTTATTAAGATACGGTACAAACACGAGGTCCACCTGGATACCATTTAAACCAAAACACAGTATTGTGAACATTACTTCTTCGCGGTAGAAATAGGTAGGCATGGTGGCAGTACTTTCAAGGTCTAACTCATTCACAAAGATTTCTCCTGCAGTAAAATTCGCATGATGGTAGGACACTAATGGCCTGGCTTGGTACTGACCTCAGGTGAAAGCCTGTCGCTAAGCACATAGCAGTGTGTTCCGGCAGCTGTCCTTGAGAGTCAGTCTCTATTCTAGGTCTTGTGTGATACCATCTTCGACCGCAACACCACTGACCATCAAGTGAGATAGTGGTCTAAAACTAGTCTATCAAGTGTAAAAAACAATTTAGTATACAGTTCTTCAAATCTCCTGAACCACGTGATTAATTCGAATAACTATTCGTTTATTCGTTATATTCGGAATATTACCGAGCCTCCAAACAAACTCCAAAAATTAAAAAACCTGCTAATTATTGCTGCACTCAAAAGATTAATGTTTGAGAAAAAAACATAAACCTGTTACAAAATTCGAATCCGCATTCATGGTGATCATAAATGTAGACTTCGTAAGTTACATTTAATTAACTACTTTTACATGATAAAATTTAATGGAGCGTTCATTGTCAAAAAATAAATAAATATTTTTAATGTATGTAAATTATATGTAGTGTTCAAGAAATCTTGCAATTTGCATAAACTTAATTAATTTTCAGATAAATTGAATGAATGCCGTTCTTTCTTATTATATTTTATTAAGTATTTACGAGTACATACCTATGGAGTTTTACCTACTTACTTATGGCGGTATTCATTAAAAGAACTCTTGGAAGAGATCGCTTTTAGCGACATGATCGCCCTGTGTAAGATGTTTCTTACACGTTTTTATTGTAGGTTGTTGAATATTTTTGCTTAGTAGATCAACGTGTACAATACAGCGTTATCTATGCATCTATCTAGAAATCACCATCTATCTATCTATCTACAATTTTAAACAGTCAGTTCGTTCATAAATTAAATAGCAATATTTTTTATGTAGGGTACAGTACCTACATCACAAAATATTCCTGAATTTTTTTGTTGGTTTGTGTTGTAATGTTGGTTGTGAAGCGAAAATTTATAAATTAAGTTTCGGTGTAATGACAGGATACCCAGTTGACAATTATCAAATTTATAAAGGTAAAACTGGTCCTTGGGACGAGTTTCAGACCTGTCCTCTAACCCAATATGTTATCGACTTAGGCTTACTTTTATATTAAAGGCACCGCATACCACGTGGTCACGCGGACGAAGCCGCCAATGGGTCATCAAATACATAAATAACATGAATGTTGCGTTGTTGAAACATGATGTTACCATATTATATGATTACTGCGATCGTTGAACCAATTATGTTTTTTTATTATGTACCAATTCCGTTTAGTTTGAAGTTTGGCCTCTATCAAGGTTTAATACTCGAGACCTTGATCGGTGCTATCAATTCAGAGTTCTGTGGGCCTAGCACGACAGTTTGAGTAAGTGTTAGTATTATCTATCGCAGGAGTTCCCAACCAGGGGGGCATAGAGCGATGTCAAGAAGGGCGGAAAGCGTTTGCATTTTCTTTTTTTTATATACTACTGAGGTGGCAAACATGCAAGATTAAAAATAACAAAATGGACGCAAATTTGAAAGCTGACATAAAATCTCATTTGCAAGCGCTGGAAGACGAATTTCGCCGATACTATCGAGACATCGATTCAGAGTCACCAATATGGCACATGACAAGAAATCCATTTGTTATCGAAGTGTTACAATTACCAGAAGAAGTTCAGGAAGAATTTCTAGAAATTAAGGCTGTTTCGTCCATGAAAGACGACTACCATCTTTTGACATTGCAGAAATTTTGGATCAAAAGATTGCCTGTTCATTCGAAACTTGCCTCTCTTGCTTTACGAGTACTAGTTCCTTTTTCTTCAACTTACATGTGTGAGACAGGCTTTTTTCCTCTAGCTTTAATTAAAACTAAACAGCGAAATCGTCTTGATGTCGATAGCGATCTGATGATAGCTCTGGCAAAAACAGAACCCAGAATCAACCAACTGGTACAGAACATGCAATCTCAACTCTCTCATTTACTCTTATTTTATTGAATTTTTTGGATAAATAATATTCATTATTTTAATTTAAAAATTAAAACTTTAAAAGTTTGTTCAGTAGAATTAAAATAAAAAGCTTTTACACATACATAATGTGCGTTTTTTTTTTGTATTTATTGAAAAAGTATAGGGGGGGCATGAAAATATTATGAACAGTCCGGGGCCTCAACAAAAAAAAGGTTGGGAAACCCTGATCTATCGTATTGTCGACGTATTCAGTACAAACTATGAGTTATCTGTGCCACAGTTGTACTAGATACATGAGTTGTTACTGTATACGTCAACGATACGGTTACGTTAGACTTACTGAAATGTTGCGACCTACTGTGGTCCTAGCACGAATAACGTAAGTGTAACGTAACGAAACAGGACAAACTGTCATGTATCTAGGGCAACTGTAGCACAGATAAATCATAGTTTGTACGCCGAAGCGTGACGCGTTGACGCTTACGATACGAATACTTTTTCGCAAATTGTTTTTACTACGGTCTCAGATTCCCAAACTGCCACTCCATCTAGCCACAACTCGGAACTATGATGGAGATTAGATGGAACAGCAGATTGTATACATATATGTATACAATTTTCTAGTATAAAAGTTACTCTATAGAGTAATTTTTATACTAGATCGGATATATAGCAGATAATTTGCACAAAATTTAATTCATTACGTCAACGATATGATTATACGATACCCTTATCACAGTTTTAAGATGTAAGAGTATGGAAACTTAGCTTAGTTGATAAAACAATTATCCATGCTCCATTGAAGCCATAAGCTTGTCACTTTTACTACACATACTAAGTCTCTATATTTCTACTGTGCCCTTACGAAAATGTTCGTGCTAAGCCTACGCCTAAGCTCTGATGTCGGAGTTTTCAAAGTCCCGAGTTTGTGTTGTTCAAGTATTTTCCGTTCTTTTTGGCACCGCTAGGGCAAACAAACTTGAAATTATGGCAGTTGACGCTCTGTTGTAAGCAAAGCCTCAAATAAGGTACTACAGATTCTGAAGCACACAATTGCGTACATATATGAAATCTATACCGTTAAGTCTACATCAAAGTAGTTGCTTCCATAAATAATCTAATAAGATTAATTTCTTGTATCTTCTAGGTATGATAAACGGCAGATGCTTTTGGCCAAGAGGGCGAGCAGTGGGTGGTACCAGTGTCATCAACTACATGATCTACACCCGGGGACGCCCTCAGGAGTGGGACCGGATCGCAGCAGCTGGCAACTATGGCTGGTATAAACTAATGGTTATTTGGAACAACATTGCATGTGACTTCGCAAGTACTTACTAAAAACATAGTACTGTGATCTGTTTCTAAAACATACCTTAGTGGTACAGTCAGAGAAAAAATCGGGTGATATTAATAATTAGGTATAATAAATAATAATACAAACATTAATTATATATTAAATATAAGTATATATTATATTAAAATTTTAGAATAATATCTATCCACAATAAAATTCCAGAATGTTTGAAAAAGGAACCAAAATAACGTTTTCTACAAACAACTTAAACACATATACCTCATTTAAAGAAGTTATTATTCCATAGATGAGTTTATGACTGACATGCACTTGTAAGCGAAAGACTAAATAATTAAACTAAAATTGTGATAAGTTGAACGGATTATCGAGGTTATAAATAAGTGTAATATTGACATATTGACTTTGCAATCTTGACATATTGACATTTTAATATTGACATTAGGAATTGAAATAATTTAAGGCTTTATGTTAAATTTATTAATAGTATGTATAAATTATGTTAATTACCTAGATTATGTTAAGCTGAATTACTCAGACTGTGGACGGTTGCACAGTACCTACCTATATAATGCAAACGCCCTTACTGGGCACATGTACTACCTATTAACTTGTCCATTTTTCCTTCCTATGTGACATAACAATAATATGATGGATGTACATGAATGCAAAAGCAAATAATTTCTGCTTAAAAAAATTCAAATGATATTTTGACAAATGTTCATATGGTAATATTTGTTGTTTTATATGTAGCTATTTTCATCATCAGCGTCACTATCCAGCTATTCATAGTCAAAAGACCAAAACAGAGATGTATTGGTCTTTCTTTTTTTGGTTTCGCTCTAGTGGAATCCATAGAACATGAGATATTCACAATAGCCAATTATTTATCTCACCCTTAGAACGTCCACTGCTGAACATAGGCCTTTGATAACCTATATTGCAGGGGAAAACTTGAATTTTTGGCAGTTGATGCTTTTATGTTGTAAGCTTCCACTATGGATGGATTTATGGAAATTTCACTTCTAGGCGGTGAAACGAGCAAACCCGCTGGCGAGTCAGTTAGTGTGGTATTATAGATAACAGTTTTTTTGAGGTACGAAGAGTTACTACATTTTTATAAGCAACTATAATCTCAGTGAAGACCTATAATTGGCTCTCTGGTGCTTTATTTATAAGACGCTGTTTTAAGAATAAGAATAAGAATTAGAATAAGAATAATAATCATTTATTTGCTCAAAATACGAGTATACATACAACACAATAATATGCGCAGGTTGTATTAGATCAGGTGAATATAATAGATATAGACGATTAACTTTTGTTAATTTAAGCGGTAGGGCTTCCTATGAAAAAAATAAATAAATAAATCACATACAGGAACGGCTAGCCACGTGAGCGCGTCTGCTTACTATTGAAATCTCAGCTAAGTTTAAAATTTAAAGATGTGATGAAATCGCAGAATAATTTCATTTACAGGTCATACAAAGAAGTACTGGAGTATTACAAGAAATCTGAACGCGCCAACTTGCAAGGATTCGAATTTTCTCCATATAGAGGACGAAGCGGTGAAATGAATGTGGAACATGTTAACTTTAGGTGAGCTCAGTAAGAAATTCTAACAATAATATGTAAACTATAAGAAAATCACTTAAATTACACCAGTTATCTCACTAAATTGCTAATATAATATAAGCAGGACCAATAAAAAGACATGCAACAGAAAAAACCTGCAGAGGTTTAAACTCAAAATTGCAAACATGCTCTGATTTCCACAAACTCCACTAGCTTTGGATTTAAATTTAAAATGTGGATCATATTCGGGATATTTGTTATAAACAGACGCAACCAAAACAAATAAATCAAATTTCTGCAGAAATTGCCTTCCATTTCTGCACTGAACCGTGTATCAGGCGTGAAAAAATAGATGTATTTAGTATTCAGTTTAATTTAATTAGAGAAGGTCCACCCCATGGTACCTCTATCGCGTATATGAAATTATATGTCATAAACAATTATTATTGTATCTGTCTTTTACAGAACTCCATTGGCCGACGCATTTCTAGAAGCAGGACGAATATTAGGAGCACCAACAGTTGATTATAACGCTCCCGAAACTCTTGGGTTTGGATACGTGCAAACGACAACACGAAGTGGCAAACGAATGAGTTCCGCAAGAGCATTTCTATACGACAACCGCAAAAGGCCTAACTTGCATATACTGCCGATGGCAAGAGTCACGAAAATCCTCATAAATCGTACGACAAACACGGCATTTGGGGTTCAATATGTCGTCAACCGATTGAAGTATAAAGTCAAAACTAAACGAGAAGTCATACTATCGGCGGGGCCTATCGCGTCGCCGCAACTTCTAATGCTTTCAGGAGTAGGACCCAAAGAACAACTCAGCAAACACGGCATTCCTGTAATCAAAGACCTCCCTGTAGGCCGCACGCTCTACGACCATATCACGTTCCCAGCTGTTATATTTACTTTAAACGTCACGAATGTTAGTTTTAATGAAAACAGAGATGGCACGTTGGAAAATGTTTTCAGATACATTCGATACGGAGACAACGTAGTGTCATCACCGGGGGCAGTAGAAGGCATTGGATATATCAAAACGCCGCTCTCAGACGACGGTGAAGGAATACCAGACATCGAACTGATAAGTATCGGCGGATCTTTGATGTCAGACGGAGGCCCGACTGGGAGTAAGGCAGTGCGAAGGGGCATGATGCTTGATAACAAAATATTTGATAATATCTTCGGGCCAATTGACAATACGGACACGTGGAGTGCTTTCCCTATGCTACTGCATCCGAGATCTGTAGGTTCAGTCGAATTGAAAAATAACAACCCGTTCAGTTACCCGAGAATGTACGGAAACTATTTAACCGATCCAAAAGACGTTGCGACGTTTGTCGCTGCTATTCGCTACTTGCAGGCGCTGGCAGCTACGGAGCCTTTCCGAAGATTCGGAGCAAGAATATACAGAGCGCAATATCCAACATGCAAAGATCTTCAGTTCGATTCAGACGCTTTTTGGGAGTGTGCAGTGCGTACTTACACAGCTACTTTACATCACCAGATAGCAACGTGCAGGATGGGGCCAGAAGGAGATCCTCAAGCGGTAGTAGACCCAGAGCTTAGAGTCCATGGCATTCGAAGGTTGAGAGTCGTGGATTCCAGTATCATACCTCGGACGGTGGCGGCACACACGCACGCCCCGGCTGTCATGATAGGAGAAAAAGCTTCAGATATGATAAAATCTACGTGGATATAATTATGATACAATACGAGTAAATTTATTATTGTTATATAATTGAGATATAATATAATAATTGTTTTTTCAAGTTAGGGTAAGTAATTTAAGCAACGTTATTAAAATTCTAAGTTGAACAATATGCGTTACGTTTTTCTTACGATCTAATGACACTTTGGCTAGATAGCGCCTGCTAAAAACAGGTCTCTTTCTCAGCAACTCTTTTGGATAACTGTCTACAGCTAAACAAGGTTTAGGTTGGAGGTTGTACTCGTATATGCTTTTTTCACAACATTCTGAGGTCAAACCACCAGCAATATTACTTTTTTAAACGATATTTGATCCTGTAACTTTTGTCATAGCTTGTATTTTTTTTAAATATTTATTATAATTATTGGGGACGATTGGTAAATTATTATTTTATAGTAACCTGTGTCCGAAACAAGGATAATTTTGAATCTTTCATATTAAATATTTAAGTGTTTAATTCTTACCTACTTTTAGTAATCAATTTTTATAACGAAGATATAGTGTTGTTGAGATGTCACTATTACAAAAGCAATGTCGAAGTATGAAGGTGTACGGAGTGAGCGTCAGCGAGCGCTTTATAAACAGAGAGTTCAACAGAGTCATTCTGAGCGAGGTTCTTTACAACGTGAAATGAAAAATAGAACATAGATGAAAATTAGAATTAAATATTTTTGATAATTATAAAATTTCATTAGCGAACCGCGGTTGAGCATATAATACAGCACAATGAACTTAAAAGTTTGACTTCTGTGCCGAAATGTATGGGAAAAGATTTTCGCGATTTCTGACATTTCTAGTACCCAAACCTCAGTCGGTCCAGTAGATACTTTTGATCCTTATAAGAAACAAGATCGATTGGCATCAAAAAAAGTTTTTGTGTAAAATAACAATTTTCTTGCTGACAGTAAATTTTTTCCAAAATCTTTAAATGCAGTTCAGAATAACTTAAAAATTTATGGATAGTCTCCTAAAAACGTTTTCCTGTAACTAAAACGGTTAAGGTACCTACCCTTACTGTCCCGTCTCAAAAATTCACCCTGTATGTTCTCAATATTCAATTAAAATACAATAATGAATGTTCCACTTGCAGAGCTGGCTAAAAATATAGTTTACAATGCATATTTATAACAACGCTCTGGCCTTCTATGGGCCAGTGCGGCAGAAAGGGCATTCAATTCTGACCTTCACATATCTGTAAATGCGTGTCTTTTTCCTGCACTAAACGATATTACCTAAACTCCTTTTCCTCTAGCCTCTGGCAGAGTATCGCAAGCTTCCACAAAGATCACTAGTCTTCTAAATTTCAGAAGAAAGTTACAAAAAATGCAACAATTAAGTTTAGTTTCAATACTGTTTATAAGCAGCCTTGCAGTCAGTTTGCCGGCTGATGATGAATATGAGGCGGTGGAATCAGTGCCCGATAGTGACGTTGTAGAGTCACGCTTTATCAATTATCCGCGAGATCTGAAAAGCAGAAGTGCGACGTTCTTTTCCAGGATACAGAACCCGGTGATAGATTACATGATGCAGACCGCTGCCGTGGATTACGTCCCGAACAAATCTGGTGATTTCTTCGATTTTCTAAGGGATAAATACCCTTTGCCTGGGGGTGAGTAAATGTGAATTTTATCCTTTACTAATTATAGCCATTCGAATATAGATTTCATACAGTCCTGCACAGACGCTATGAAACCCGAGACTTAAATAATATCACATTTATTTTGCCTCTATGTGTCAAGTAACTTCAATTGGTTTACATTAACATTACTTATCCTATAAACTCCAGGTTTAACTGCTCCTTATCAAGAATACGACTTCGTGATTGTCGGCGCCGGATCAGCGGGATGCGTGGTGGCATCACGACTGACAGAAGACAAAGGAACTTCAGTGCTGCTGCTGGAAGCCGGGAAACCAGAGATGATACTGACGGACATACCGGTGATGGCGCCGTACTTCCAGTCGACAGAGTACTCCTGGCCTTACTATATGGAGCCACAAGAGGGAGTTTGCACTGGTAGGTTGAACCCTTTAATATACAGTGAATTTAGTTTATTAATGTATTGACGCAGTAGGTATATGTTCATCCTTATATTTTCCCAAACTGAACTATAAAGATAATGTTCATAAGACCTAATTAGATATTTTTTTCACACACTTACTCGTAAAGTGAGACATATTAAATCGCTTTTAGGGCCATAAACGCCCGTGCATAATAGAAATATCCCTACAAAGTTAAATTAGTACCTTACTGCAAGTTATAGTCGGGTAAACAGAGCTTTTTCAATTTAACCGCGTAATACAGTATTGAATAGTAACAGCGGTTTATGCTGCTGTAATTCCATATACATTTTTGGAATAAATCAATGTATACGTCCTTAATTAAGTCAAACAAACACTTATTATTAACAAATTATTGACGTTTCACAATTATTTCTTATAAAATATTAAAATATTTTTTAATTTGTATTTTATCACATAAAATTATATTTTGAAGTAGGCTGGATGTTCACTCAAAACTAATATACGTATAACTACTGCTACCATAATCAACAAAATGTTTTCATACCTTTAAAGCTAATAATTCCTACTTAAATGCGGAGAATTTGTGTATACTGTAAGTATACGAGCATTGTAGTGTTTGTTGTGTACTATAATTACCTTACTACTGAACTTTTTTTTTGATAACTATAGTGCTTATAGTTAAATATCCTGCGCTGAAAACCAGTTTTGTGTTAGCGAAATGCTAACATAGTTCTCAGTGCAGAGCGTACTCCTATTGCCATAAAACAGTTATTAAGGTTAAATCCTGATATATGAATATGTTTTTTGTTGTGTTACTATGTTTTTTTGGCAATACATATTTTTATTTTTTTTTAGTTCTTTCGGGAACATTGTACTCATTAAGGATGAGTATTTATCAAGGAAATTTAAAAGTTAAAGTGTTGCTAAACGGAGCGGTTGTGGGAAGTCAACGCCCGCGCTGACAACACCGCAGCCGTAAAAGTGGTCAGACTTCAATGTGATCTAGTTTAAAAAAAATATTGAATACTTAATGTGGATTGTAAATTTGCATGCACTTGAAATGCATTAAACTTATTAGACTTATTCACAAACGCAGTACAGATGTAATAATTTCTTAGGCTTTCGCGATTCTTAAACATTGAGATTAAGCGACTTAGAAATGAAAAAATTAAATGAAATGAAATTGTTTATTAACCAGATTTGCATCCAATTTAGGTACATAATAGATACAATATATACAGATTATATAATATGAACGAAATAATAGAAAACAGTATAATAATTATGCTGAGTACACGTCAGGTGATGGGTGTGTGATATTGTGCACACGTCTGATGTAGTGAGCTGTGTTCCCATTTCCTCACTGCTTCCACCAGAGTGTTGGTGGACCGGAAGATAGCAGTGCGTATGGCTTTTTGTAAGTGGGACTTTAAACGGATTAAATTGCGTATAATTTTAAATTAATTTATTCTGATTCTTCGCACACTTTTCAGTGGTAATGGTCAAGTCCACCCGTGACCATACTCACTGAAAACGATTTAAAGTTGTTTAATTTTAATTTTAATTTATTTGTTGCTAAATAAATTGAAATTTAAATTTAAATTCAACAACTTTTAACCGTTTTCAGTGAGTATGGTCACGGAACTTAAGATGTGTTTCTTTACTCTGAGATATTTGAAATGCATTGGTATCACATACTTATGTGATTCTATTGATATCAATTTGCCTACATTACGCAAATTTAATACGAAACTATGCGAATATCAAGTAGAAAGTCTATTCAAACGTATCAACCCTGGGTCTCAGTTCGAATCAAGCAACCGGGTTTACCTTGTCTTCGTCTAGTTTGGGACCTGAAGACCTTGTGTTGTACAGATCAAACATGTTCATGCACAATATGTCACACTATACATATACAAACCAGTGTATATGTATAGTGTGATGACATATCAGTCATCAGGTTATCATTGTCCAGGCTCTGTCTAGTTTGGGACCTGCGAAGACCTTGTGCTGGACAGATAAAACGTTTGTGTGCATAAACATGTCTGGATGACCTGTGTCTGGGAATGAATATTTATAGTATGTATATCAGTCATCAGGTTACCATAGTACAGGCTTTGTTTAGTTTAGGACCTGAAGAAGTTGTGTGGATGTTGTCCCATATTATATTTGTAAACTACTCCAGGCATGGACAATGGGCGGTGCCACTGGCCGAGAGGCAAGGCCGTGGGGGGCTCAAGTGTCATCAACTACATGATCTACACGAGGGGCAGACCACAGGACTGGGATAGGATTGCTAACGACGGGAACTATGGATGGTAAGAAAGTTAAGAATCCAAAACCAATCGATGATAGATACAATTTATAAGATAAATTAGGGCTTATTAACCGTAGGTACAGTCGGTGACAAAACTAGCTGAACAGGATATCCTTTTAAAAAGAAGAAGATATGTGACAGAATTTATTTTTATAGTTATTAGAATTTTTTAACCGTGAGTACAGTCGGTGACGTGAATAGCGTAATAATTTTTGAGCTTTTAAAAAGAAAAGTACATATCTTTTCTTTTTTTTTTTACAAAATATATTTTAATATTAATAGAATAATTGCCACATAACTAATGCTGTAAACGTTAATATTGTTAATAATTCAACAATAAATTGTAGTTTTAGTTTTATTACAAAATTTCAATTAGATAAAAAAATATTGAAATTGGCATAGTTCAGAAATGGTATGGTCACACTGTTGTGCAAAGCTCCCTCACTCAAAGGGGTCCGCGAATAATAATTTTCACCTCATTTGAAAACATGTATAATTCATGCAATAATGCAATATAAGTATATTATACCTTGATAATTTTATTTTCAGGAGTTATGACGATATCAGGGGCCGAAACAAGTTCTATGGTCGAAAATACTGATTTTACTGACCAAAAATTCAAAAATACTGACCAAATACTGACCATTTCGAAACCGTTTTTCGGGTGAATGGTGTGAAATAAAAAGCTTATTTTCAGTTATTGGCCTCCACCATCCCCATAGCCAACCAGCACCGCCTTTTTATTGTGTTAAAAAGCTTTTTTTATTGTTAGTAATTGTTATTGTATTACAAGTGAGTCATTTTGCATTCGTGCAAAATTATACATATAGTGAACACTAAAATCAAATGACTATGAGAAAGAAAAAAAGTACAGAGAAGTTCCATTAAAATAAACATAACATTTAAAATTAAGTTTTCTTAAAGAAGTTTGTTATAAGTGTTTTTTTCTTCTTATCTACGATTTTTTGTATTTTTTCTTCCTCTTGTATTTGTTGTTCTTCTTCTTTTCTCTCCTTTACTACAGTTTCTAGCAGAGATTTTGCCATATTTACGGAAACCATGTCTTTTTCTTTGATTCCGCCCTTCAACATGGCATTTGCATTTTTAATTAATCTGGAAATAATAATTAATTACATTGCGAAATCGTGCATAGAAATAAACACAAACAAACCAATTAGAAACAATCACAAAGCGTGCTATATCTACCTGTCAATTGTCTCCCTCTTAATTTTTTCTTCTTCTCTTATTTTTTTTAGCGTTGTCTCACCTTCTTCAATAATCGTCTTAGTTTCTTCGTACTTTCTCTTAAGTTCTTTTTTTTCTCTATCAAGTTCCTCATTTCTTTTCTTTTCGAGCTTCTTTATTTCTTCTTTTTGCTTCTGTTCTTCACAATATGTTTTATATCTTATATATGCCGTTCTGGCTAATTTCATCAATTCAGGTGTTAAAGGGACTAAATGAATCTTGTTTTCGTACATGTTTTTTAGTGCCGATTTAACTGTCAAATGCGCATCAAGGGTCCTCTGACACATGTTAGCCCTTTCTGGTGTTAAAATTCTACCCGAACATGAAAAGCCCCTTTCCACATCTGCATTGCCATGCGACAGTGCTAATGCGGCCTTTACAATGTGTTCCAGGTTGGGGAACATTTTTTCTCCGTTATCAAAGGTCCTTTTAAAAATATTGCCCCAGTAAGTTTCAATCCTTTGTTCTTCTTGATTTCCTTTTTGATGTTGCATCAACAAAAGACATTCGTTTGTTAGTGCCGTTTCTTCAAACGCAACCGGCAAAGTGTTTGCAATTTTTAAAAAGTCTTTATGACACGTTTCTGAATTTTGTTTTTTAGGGTTCAATATTGCCAAGTATTTTATTAAAGAATAATCCATTGACGTTTTTGTTAGCAGATGTTTGCAAGCGGCGACGTAATGATTTTTTACTTTGTGTAAAAATGTTACTCTATCACGTTCTTGAGCGGTCTCCAATAATTCTCTGATTGAATCTTCTAGCACAATATCTTGAAGAGGAACGTAATATTTTTCATTTAGACCTTCAACTGACGTAGGCGCGCTTTTTACACAAAACCGATTAAAAATGGTTCTCACGAGTTTCTTTAATTCTTCATGAATCATGTGAACCAATGGCTCTTCACGCTGGAAGAAACCAGTGACTTTCACGAACATCTTTACACTGGACACTACAAACATTATTTCTGCTTTTGCTAGCTTTTGATTGATGAAGTTATAGATGTTTTTAAAGTTTTGGGATGTATTAGTCTGTTTTTTAGGTAGATGTTTAGTGAAATACTCAATTATTGCAGGCCATTGCTCTAAAACGCGTTCAGCAGCAGGCCCCATAGTGAGCCAACGTGAAGAAACGTGCTTAATGAAGCGATGGTTTGGCAAATTTAACTTGTCTTGAATAATTTCATATTCTTCCCAGCGAGCAGGCCAACCATCGAAAAAGTTGTGAATTTGAAATATAAAGTCAGATACGCTTTCACCAAACTCCATCAAAGCCTTAAGAAAGGCATTGTGTACAGTGTGAATGTTACATGTTCCTATATCAGCTAATTTCCGTCTGCCCAACAGAATTAAAGAATCGTTCATCAATCTTGTAACCGCTTTATTCACATTGGGCCCGTCACAGCCCAGCATCAGAAGCCTTTTGCGGGATAGTTGAGCGTTGTCCATTGCTTCATTCAGCTTAGAATAAATATCCTCGGCGGTAGCTTTACCAATGAAGAAAGTTTCTAAATGTGTCGTTATTATCATTTCTTTAATCGGAGACCAATATTTTATGGCCACCTGAAGCTCCTTTTTTGATGCTGCATTGCAGGTTTCATCGAAACATAGCGAAAAATAGGAGTCTTTGTAGTCCTTCATCATTTCTTGCCTAAAATATGGAGCTATAGCATCACAAATTAAATATCTTGCTTTGGTAGTAGACATAGAAAAATCTGATGGTAGTGAATTTGGAAACATAGCTGAAAATAGTTCCTTTATAGAATCGCATGAGGGCTCTATTGGAAAATCAGAGACCACCATTTTCATAGCCCACAAAATTTCTGCTCTTGTGGCCCCATCTTTGACACTATATAATTGTACACAACTTCTTTGGCTATTTTCAGGTTTAGAAGTACTTGGTTGTTCTTCGATGGGTTTTTCATTGGGTCGCAAACTTGTCATATGCAATTGAGATGCTGTCAACTTTACTTTACACTGTTCCTTGTGTTTTTGTGTTGATGCGTGTTGTTCGATAGCTTCAAAGCCCCAAGCAATCGAAAACTTTTTAAGACACACAAAACAAAAAAAACCTGTATCACTGTCCTCTTTTTTTCCCCACTCACACACAATATGTCCATTTTTATCTTTTTTTTTAAGCCAGTCTTCATTAAATTTGCACTGACCCATAATTACTTGTTTTGATATGTATAGAGATAGAGTCTATTATTTTGTTAGTGATAAATTAAAGCACACACACAGGCAAGGTACACACATTTAATGTGTGTACCTTGCCGTCATTAACAAATCACCAGTATGAAGCTGTAACAAACATGCATGAGTTAAATTACACAAAATTAGAACAAAGAAATACTGATTTAAAAAAAAATATTAGTAAGTTTTTTTTTTTAAGTCAGCTGCAATATATAGTACGTAGATCATCCACATACACTTGGAACAAAAAATTTTGTGCCCAGTGTATATAGAGCATGCAAAGTGCAAAGCAGCCCTCAGATATCATCAGTCATCACTGGGCAAATCGAAAAATACTGACAATACTGACCGATTTTCAAAAATACTGACTTTTACTGACCAGGTCCAAAAATACTGACTTTTACTGACTTTACTGACCTGTTTCGGCCCCTGCGATATTCTAAAATACTTTATGAAATCAGAAAAAGCTTCACTGAAAGGATACGAGAACTACCCTTACAGAAGCACTAAAGGGCTACTTCCTGTTGAATTTCCTCCCTTAAGGTAATATGTCAACTATTTTATAACTTCATTCCGATGGGACAGGGTTTAAAAAGAGTTCCATCCTCCGCCGTCTAGATGCGAATCGTGAGAGACGAAGAACCCAAGCTTAGCAGGTGGTAGGATTTGTGTGCAATAAATAATCTGTCTTGTTTGTATCACTCCAGTGACATATTCTACCGCAAACCACAGATATACTACCCTATGTACAATAAATAACGCAAATGCGTATGTCCTTCCCCTGTCCGAACCCCGACCAAGCGTCAAGTTTGGCCGCCGCTACTTACAGTCCGCGTGCGTCTGATGTTGCAGCCGGACGGCCGCAAAAATTAAATTGCGTGATAATTAACTGCTATAGGCCAAACATTTTGAGCCCCCAAAGGCGAAGACATATTATTTCCTAACAGTTAAGTTATTTTAAAATAATATTATGCGTAAATTTACGTAATTCAATTCGTTCAAAAGTTGGCACGATGGTTTCAATACAAATCGTGTTATTTGCGATTTCTATTGTACTTATGTATGTATCTGTGTGTGTGTGTACTATAGCTATAGGCTTGATAAGCCCTCCTCCTTCGCCCGGGTCTCCGGGTGCGGATCGGGAGAGTAGAGGTAATCTCCCTCTCCCTCTCCGCAGCCTCTTTTTGCCACACGACCTGTTCGCAGAAGTCTAGCCCCGAGTTCCACGACCTCTCGCTCTTTGCCATGGCCTTGAGCAATGACGGAAGCGAGATGTCGTACCCCACTGCTGCGACGAGTTCACAGCGCTCGCTCTCCTAAGCTGGGCACTCCTCAAGCGTATGCTGCGCCGTATCTTCGTCACAGCTACAATGGTGACACTCTGTTGTCGGTTCTATTCCGGCAATGCGACACAGGTACATACTTCCCAAAGCACCCGTGGCCCGTAAGGACTTGCACCAACCACAAGGTAAGTGTCCCGTGTTCCCTATCCAACCAAGCCTGGAGCACGGGTCGGACAGCCTCAACAATCCAGTGGCCAGCCCTTGATTTGGCCAGCCGCTCGCTCCACCTTTGTATAAGGAACTGTCGAGCGTGGAATGTCATAGCCTGCACTTCTCTTGGTGGAGGAATCTCCCCTCGGATTCTGTGCTGCGAGCGCCACTCGTACACACACGCGCAGACCACGGCATCCAAATACCAGGGGGTAACCCCGCCAATACACACGCCGCCTCCTACGGAGGTGGTGCGGTATCCACGTATAAAACCAACAATCTATCCTGCTGCAAGTGCACTTCGACACTGGTTGTCGTGCAGTAATTACCCAAGCCATTCTACAATTTCTAATGTATAGATTTACCCAAGAATGCATAATAAATTTAATCCAAATTCTGCTACTTCTGTAAATTTCATCAAGCTCACGTCACCAACTCAATATGGACCTATGTCTCAAGCACAAAAACGTCACTAACTCAATATGGATCTATGTCTGATTGATAAGACAATATGTCTCGTGATAAAGGGGTATAATATATGTAATTTAAGTATGACCTTTACTGTCTGCACACTAAGCAACGTAGAGCGGTAACAGCGGAGGCTGGTTTCCTCTATGGGCGGTAAAAATTAACTGCACTCTCTCTGTGCAAGAGATCCAGAATTTAGAAGTCACATAGTAAAATGTAATGTTAGATTTATTTCTCAGTAATACAAAAGTGAAAATAGGATATAAAATACTTATTTTTATATTTTCCAGAACAAAACTTGCCAGCACATTCCTCGAGGCTGGCGCACTGCTCGGACATCCCACCGTGGACTACAACTCACCATATGCTTTAGGATTCGGCATCGTACAAGCGACGCTGAGTAAAGGTCACAGACAAAGTGCTGCCAAAACCTTCCTCCATAAGAACAAGAAGAGAAAGAATCTTCATATACTACCAGAAAGCAGAGTCACGAAAGTTTTAATAGACACTCAGTTAAAAACCGCATACGGAGTGGAGTATGTCCGTAACGGAGTAAAATATACTGTCAGAGCTCGAAAAGAGGTCATCGTGTCAGCTGGGCCTATAGCGTCCCCACAACTGCTTATGCTTTCAGGAATCGGACCACAACAACACCTGACTTCCTTAGGAATACCTGTAATAAAGGATCTCCCTGTGGGCCAAAGACTCTACGATCATGCCGGTTTTCCAAGTCTTGTTTTTGAGTTAAATGTTACTGGCATAAGCTTTACTGAAAGCAGGGTACTGAAAATATCAAGCGCAACCAGCTGGTTACAATACGGAGACAATTTTGTAGCCTCTTTAGGAGGAGTCGAAGCTATAGGGTACATAAAGACACCTGTGTCGGACGATCCTGAACCTGTTCCAGATATAGAACTGATCTCGTTCGCTGGTTCTATTCTGTCTGACGCTGGACCAGGTGGAAGTCAAGCTGTACGCAAAGGAATGAGAATAACAGATGACACATTCTACACCATGTTTGCCTCGACATCATTTACGAAGCGTGATATCGAAACGTGGAGCGCAATCCCTATGCTGTTGCATCCTAAGTCGTTTGGACGCATAGAATTGAGGGATAGCAATCCGTTTAGTAACCCCGTCATGATTGGCAACTACCTGACTGACCGGAGGGATGTGGCGACGTTCATAGCCTCTATACGTTACATACAGAGAATTGCAGCAACAGGGCCGTTCCAGAAGTATGGGGCTACTATAATTAAGACAGATTATCCTCAGTGTCGAGGTTACGTGTTTGATTCTGACGAGTACTGGGAGTGTGCTTTGCGGACGCTTACGACAACCTTGCATCATCAGATTGCGACCACTCGTATGGGTCCTCCAGGAGACCCTCTCGCTGTCGTTGACCCTGAGCTGCGAGTGTACGGCGTTACCAACTTGCGTGTAGTAGACTCTGGAGTAATTCCACGAACCATATCTGCGCATACGCATGCCCCCGCTATAGCTATCGGAGAAAAGGCCGCGGATATGATCAAATCAGCGTGGGGTATCGAGTCTAGAGCTAGATATGTTAGCTACTAACTGTGAAAGACTATCCGACACCGAAAAAATTAGACATAAACAATCACAGAACACATCACATGCCGGTCCATTGGATTTGATTTAAGGCCAGATTTGTTATAAAAGGCTATGCTCAGCGGGAAGGTACTGGGGAGATATATTCACCTGTAGCCAGGTATACCACGTACTCCATACAGCCAAGATATGCCCGAAACACATGCCGGTACAGATATATCATCTATTGAGGTTCAGTAATTAGAAGTTTTGAAACTTTTTAAATCTTTAGACCAAAACAAAGCTGCTGCTCCAGACAACATACCTCCATTTTTTGTTAATAACTGCGCCGAAAGTCTCTTGGTACTTTGTTATATATGCGATCATTGAGTGAAGGTATTGTTCCCGACATTTGGAAGTCTGCATTCATAACCCCCATACATAATAAAGGACCAAAAGATCACATTGAAAATTATAGGCCAATATCTAAACTATGTGTGTTCGCGCAAGTGTTAGAAAAAAATGTTTACAGACAATTATACTCATCCCTGAAACATACACTCAGCGAACATCAACATGGTTTTCTTAAGGGCAGATCCAGTACGTCTAATCTCTTGTTGTGTAGTGACTTCTTATCGAGGCACATGTCACAGCCGTCAGTAGACGTTATATATATACTGAATACTGATTACAGTAAATGTTTTGACAGAATAGATCACATTATTTTATTACAAAAACTTCAACAGGTTGGTATTTGTGGTGATTTATTTCGGTGGTTCTCGTCCTTTGTACAGAATAGATGTCAAACAGTAGTACTTAATGGTTATAAATCTTTATCTATGAGGATTGCATCAGGAATTCTTCAGGGGTCATTATTAGGACCACTCATTTTTATTATATTTATATTTGATATATCTTATTGCTTTCGTTTTTAAAAAACATATTTAAAGCTAAAATTTTCATATCCTCGGCATAGGCCGATATGAAAATTATTTGAGCCATCAATACTACTGAAGATGTTTCACGTCTTCAAGCAGATTTGAATAGTTTTCAAGATTATTGATCTAAAAAATTAAAATTAAATGTGTCTAAATGTTACATTTGCTCTTTTACACGGAAACCGTGCCCCATCATCGATACTACTTGAAAAACCTCATTAACCAGAGTCACTACTATTAAAGACTTAGGAGTCATTTTTGACTCAAAATTACTATTTAATACACATGTAGAGACTATTACTAAAAAAAAGTTCAAAGGCATTAGGATTTGTTTTAAGGATGTCTTCAGAATTTTGCGCACTTAAAACCTTAACAATTTTATACTGTGCATATGTACGGAGCCATTTGGAATATGCTTCCCAAGTTTGGAACCCTAATTATAACATTTATATTAGCCGGATTGAAGGCAAACAAAAGCGATTCCTTCGGTACCTACAATATCGCGCAAATATATTTTTGCTAAACACATCACGATGCAAAAAAGTTTAATTTACTCCACTGCAAGAGAGAAGACGTGTGGTAGATGTAGCCTATCTCCTGAACATAGCAAATGGCACGGTCGATTGCCCGGAGCTGCTCGGACAAGTAGGGTTACGCACACCTACTGCTTACTCTTTAAGACATTTTAAGCTTAAATAGCATACCTAGCGCTCCATGTAACTACAGGCAAAACACTTACCTAATCAGGGCATGCAGGTGTTACAACACTATTGCTTCAGATAAAGACATTTTAAGCTTAAATAGCATACCTAGCGCTCCATGTAACTACAGGCAAAACACTTACCTAATCAGGGCATGCAGGTGTTACAACACTATTGCTTCAGATATAGACCTAGATATATTCAATACTACTACCCATAAACTGAAGGGACTGCTGAATGAAAAATATTTTTCGTAAAATTGAATTTATTGTTTTGAACTGCATTTTTACCAGGTTTGTATTCAAACATTGTGTGCGGCCAGTCTACAGACTAAGTTAATTAAAGTTATTATCATGTACTTAATATCTGTGAAAACTTTTAATTAGCCTTCTTTATATATATTTTAATTTATTTATAATGTTTATACATAGCTGTTAGTTTTCCGAATATAATATAATAAAATTAAAATAAAATACGTTACTTATACTTATATATTAGCAACCAGATATTATCTTCAGATTTATCAAATGGATGTTGTCTCAGCTTTCCTTCAGGGGGACATTGACACTGAATTTACATGAGACAGCCTGAGCCATATGAAGAAGGATCACGGTCTGTCCTCTCCACAAACTATTATTGGGTTGAAACAGGCTAGTCACATCAAAGATGGTCCACCTTTGATCGTCTTGAGTTGATGATTTGATCCTGTTTACCCCTCAACAGCAAGACTTTCGAAAATCACACTTTGATATGAAAGATCTTGGAGGGGTAAGACTATGTGTGGGATTAGTCCCACACATAGTATAGCAAGAAAAGATGATATGATTTTGTGTGGAACAGAAAAAGTATTATTAATATGAAAGTTCTGAAGAAAACATGTTTGATTATCCATACCAAGAAGCTATTGGTTCCCGTTTCAATGGCAACTTAATTTCGTTTACGCTAAACTTTTATTAACTTTTATTAACTCGACTAACGGTGGAATCAGACTAAATATGGATTACTTGTGAAATTGGCGTTTTAGATGAAAAAAGTAGAAAGAAAAACTATGGATTTATAAATTTAACTAATCAAGGTATGCACCATTAGTATCTATGCACTTTTCCCATTTTAAAGGTAGTTCATTGGTTCCATTGCTGAAGATTATGGGAGCGATAGAAGAGCTGCCATACTGTTTCGTTGAAACAGTATGGCAGCTCTTCTACAATATAGTCTAGTCCCATACAAATAGTTTTTTTATCCACGCAATAATTTGTTCAAATTCCGAAAAAAGTGGTAACCTTTTGCAGCGAAGTCTGGGGACCCGCAATACAACAGAAATTAGACAAAGTTTGCTGCGGACGATTTTAGTAAATGCCCACAATGCACACAAAAACAAGTCAACTAGTATGTAAGTTAGGTTTTTTTTCATAATTTTATATTTCGCTTTATAAATTATATTTAAATTAATTGAAAAATACAATACTCATTATTAATTTCAATCTGTAATATGACGTTGAAACACATGTGAAATGTTTAAACGAATTCAAAGATTATGTGCCTAGGTCACTGTAAACACAAAAATCGCGTATCACAGCAAAAATGGCACGTAGTAAAATGGTTATTTTTTAAATCTTATAAATATTTTTAAATTTGTTATGTTTTAAACAAACGTGAAGTTAAAAAAAACGTTATTACAGAGATATATACCTTAAATCCTTTTCCAATAATTTCTACTTATCAACCACGGCCATATCCACCATCGCCACGGTGGTGAAAACGCATAATATTCTTGGGCACAGCACCATGTCCGCCTACGTCAATATCGTAATGATGACTTATGTATGGTTAGTTACTAATTCTTGAAAAGATTCTATAAGCTCATTATATATATTATCTGTTTCCATGCAGTGACTGTTTACGTATAGCCTAACCTGGCGATCATGGCCAGGTAGTTATTTCAAAGAATGGAGTAAAACATGACCCTACTATCGTCTGTGCATCTCCTAGAGCAAGACCCTCCGTTCTGAACGAAGACATCATGTATTCAATTTGGCTACGGAGTTTGGGGTTAATCTAAGTGCGGTTGGTATTGGTGCAAGTCCTTACGGGCCACGGGTGCTTTGGGAAGTACCTGTGTCGCATCGCCGGAAGGGAACCGACACCAAAGTGCCATCATTGCAGCTGTGATGAGGATACGACGCAGCATACGCTCGAGGAGTGCCCAGCTTGGGAGAGTGAGCACCGTGACCTCATCGCAGTGGTGGGGGATGATCTCTCGCTTCCATCATTGGTTAAAGCCATGGTGGAGAGTGATAGGTCGTGGAACGCGGGGCTAGAATTCTGCGAACGGGTCGTGTCGCAGAAGGAGGCTGCAGAGGGGGAGAGAGAGATTACCTCTACTCTTCCGATCCGCACCGGAGAGCCGGGCGTAGGAGGAGGGCGTACCAAGCCCTCCTTCATCCCCCATAACAGAAGTCCCGGTGATGGATACTGGGGTTTCCGTCACTTTTTAAAGATCTCTTTTTAAAGAGATGGCGCGCGCGGTGTTTCCCCGCGTGCCTCTCAAGAATGTTGGGGTGGAGTGACTCCTGATTCATCCCACCGGGATGGGGTCCTCATGAGAAGGCCAACGCCACCAGGGCCGCGAACGATTGCAGAAGCGTTCTCGTTGCTCCGACATTAGGTCGCCCGGAGAAACACCGTGTGGTGGTTTAGTCGGTATGGTCTGCTTGCTGCTATGGGTGCAGTTGACGCTTATTTCACGAGTCCGACATACCCCGTTGAATCCCCCGGGTTTGGCGGCAATGTGTAAGTGCATTCCCCACACGTTAAAAAAAAAGTGTGGTTGGTATTGGTCTAGCCTTGGGACATTCCTCAGTGGCAGTCCCGCAGTAAAAGGAGGCGGACTCTGTCAAAGTGATAACGATGAACGAGAAAGCCATGATAGGTTTGTACTGTGTTTAGATATCTACCGGTACGAACTTAGATAATAGACGACCTACTAACGGCATATAATATTGGGTCTGTACATATCCAGAGTCCGCAGACGCTGGAATCAGTAGTCGTGTTAACTCCCGCACAAGTCATTTTGTATCTCAAATATATTTAAAGTGAACACGACAGGACACGTAGCTAACACAGTCAGGACAAGTAACTATAAAACCATACATCCTACTAAAAAAAAATGTTTGGAAAACTGTCACTCTCTCTTTCGCTCTGTCTGTTTGTTGCTTTATCACGCCTTAATGGCTACGAACGGCTGAACGGGCCGTAATTAAATTTGTCAAGGAGTTAAATTATATGGTGGGGAAGGAAATAGGATACTTTTCATCAATCAATCAATATATATAAGAATCAAAGTCCTAACTAAATTATAATTAGTGCTCGCGGGACTATCACCACGACACCACGATTTACAAGGTTTTGGAGTTCCCGATAGAATTTCACAAACCACAAGTCTTATCCACGGAACGCCATTATGTACCCAGGTTGGTGAAGGCAGGCATCGAAATCCCAAGATGTCTAAAGTTCAATCGTGGTGGATTTCAACATTCCAGTGCGTGGAATCCAGTGGTAGGTTGTGTAAGAAGGATTAACAATCATCCAAAATGTGATCAAAACAACATTCGCAGTGATACAGTTAGTGTGTATTGTAGACACTTACAATCGAGTTCGAGTGCCAGTGATATCCGTAGTAAAATAGTGAGAAAGATTGTTGTGTCTGCTCTTAAATAACTTCGAATTTTTTTCACATCCACCCGCATCTTCAGTGTGCTCGTGAACATGGTGCATGTAACTGTGCCTAAATGCCGGGAACTCCAAAACCTATTATATTGTGGTGTACGTCCTGTGAGTACTAATTATAATATACGTAAGTCACTGGTCGTAGAGACTTGAAATTTGGAGTGCTTTTGTTTTGGTGGGTCTAAGAAAGATTTTTTATAAATTCAACCCCTAAGGAGCTAAAAATAGGTGAAAACGTTTGTATGATAAGTCCTTTGTATTTGAACTTGAAAGTGTGAAAATTTGTATTAAGATAGTTCATTTAAAATAAAAATGTTGATGCTTAATATTTTTTAACAGGGATGACTTAGGGGCGTAAAAAGGAGGATGTGAAATTTGTATAGGAAATTTCCACAACTTATAGTTGTGAAACTTGTATTTAGACATTTGACTTAAAATAAAAAATGGTGTTTTTTAATATTCTTGACAGAGATGACTTAGGGGGTAAAGGTGGAGGATGAAATTATTAATGGCAATTCTTTATTTTTGAACTTATAGTTGTGAAAATGTGTATTTAGACATTTGATTTAAAATAAAAAATGGTGTTTTTTAATATTCTTGACAGAGATGACTTAGGGGGTAAAGGTGGAGGATGAAATTATTAATGGCAATTCTTTATTTTTGAACTTATAGTTGTGAAAATGTGTATTTAGACATTTGATTTAAAATAAAAAATGGTGTTTTTTAATATTCTTGACAGAGATGACTTAGGGGGTAAAGGTGGAGGATGAAATTATTAATGGCAATTCTTTATTTTTGAACTTATAGTTGTGAAAATGTGTATTTAGATATTTCGTATTATTGAGGTCAAAGGAGTCTTCGTGCCGCGGGTACAATTATTTCAAAATTAAGGTTTGTTTCGCGATGACTTCGATGTACCTAAGTCACAGGGGTAAACTTTGACATTTGCTGAAGTTGATTAGCGGCAGGACTATTTCTCACACGACCATGTTTATGTTACTATAGTATCAAGAAATAAAAAGACCACCTGAACATGTGTTAAATATCACACTTAGTGGCGGTCAATAGCTATGAACAAAGCTCTTTACCGATACAGTAATACATATCAAGGAAAAAATGCTCCACACGGACGAAGTTTGTCTTAAGACAGGGGTGGTTACGGAAAGAAAAAAACATCATCAACATCACTCATCACCACGCAGTTGAAACAGCGGGGTTCTGCTAGTTTACAATAATATCAGTTTTGTTTCACCATGATAAATCACTGAGTAAAAAATAATTTTAAAAAACCGTTACAAAATATACGTCCCTATTTAAAAACGTAAAGGCATAATTATATCAAGCGTTTACTTTACAGTTTTGAAATTATTTTTTCTGTCGATATAATTGGGCAGCCAATGTGAGATCTGATCGATGAAATAGATAATTATGTTTTCTTGCTTGAGGAATTAGTGCTTCACCCTTGTAGAAATTCCACTTTCAGCCTGCAGATACCGCGGTGTTTGAACTTTTTATGGCATTGAGTAATTATTTTTTATCTTTCTGTGCTTAAACCGTGTCGAGCGTAAACCATGTGTACGTACAAAAAAATGCTAAGCCATATCGCGCGTACACCAAATGTATTACACATTTTATACCTCTTGTTTGTAACTAATTTATCACATCCAATGCACTCCATCGGTATAAACTTGCTTTTAGGTTGGTCAAACTATTCAAGAGTAGTATTTTTATCTGAACTTTTATGCTTAGTTCGGAAAGAAACTGAAATAACTAGACATTGGACTGGTTAACGGCAATCCTAAAGTACATATCTGTAGGGCTATTATTATGTATCTCAGTTGCTAACAAATGTTGTATTAGTCGAAAAAAATGGCAGCTCTCTGTCACTTTTGTCAGCTCTAGTCATTAACTTACTAACATTTTAGTTAGCTTACTAGAGTTGTCAAAACTGACATAGAGCCGCCATTTTTAAAGATTTCAATAAACATTTGTTAGCAACTGAGATAAATAATAGCCCTGCTGATCTAATAGAGATTCAAATGTCAAACAAAGCCGGTAGAGTTACCATGCTATTATTTTATTTTTATAAGATTTATCATCAAACCATATACCTAACATGATTAATGTATTTCAATGAGCCAAGTATACCTAACCTACAAAGAGCCTTTAGTCAAATTAAATAAAGCGATGTGCTTTTGTATTACATTATTAATTTGTATTAAAATTTTGCTATATGTCATGGTTATGTTATATGGTAAAGGTTTTGTGTTATGTATTTCATTTTTCTTTTTTAGTACCAACATATTACTGTGTGTGTATATTTTGCAAGTGATTGTGTTAGTAATACTTATGTCGTAATATGTAATTTTGTTGTAAATTATAGTATATAGTAGTAACTTAGTACATGAGCTTTTGGAAAGCAATACTTTGTAAGTTTGTATGTTGAAAATTAATAAAAAAAAGTATGAAAGAAAGAAAGAAAAAATCACAAATCTATTTGTTTAAGAAAAACAATATGACATTTTGCCTTAAATATACATACAATAAAATAATTTTCTACACTACATAGTACATTGTTTTACTGCAACACAGTCCCAACTCAGCATAAGCTGGTTGCGTTGTAGTAACTAGCGCTGATCTTCCGTTGGGGCCGGCGGTGAGGTCACACACGATTGCATGGAGCGCATTTTATGAGAGTAAAAAACAAACAAAAACAACACATTAAATACAATACTACTACATACACAATGTATAGAAAGATGTATAGAATTCAAAAAAACTATTTATCTAGCATTTATTGACTACACCAAAGCTTTCGACTCCATCTCACACAAGTACCTCTGGGAAAGCCTAGAGGAACAGGGCATACAAGAAAAATATATAAATATACTTAGAATCATCTATAATAACTACCACGCTAAAATAAAAACAGAGACTGTTGGCCCTCCGTTTGAAATAAAAAGAGGCGTGAAACAAGGAGATCCTATCTCTCCGAAACTTTTCACAGCAATCCTAGAGTCTATGTTCAGGAAGCTGGACTGGAAAGAGTTAGGTATCAACATTAACGGCGAACGATTAACACATCTTCGTTTTGCCGATGACATTGTTATTTTAGCGGAAAAACATGAAGACATCCAATTCATGTTAAGGACCCTAGAGATAGAAAGCCATAAAATAGGGCTCTACATGAACCTAACTAAAACAAAAATTATGACTAACGGAGAGGCGAGTACTGTCATACTAGAAAGTGGAAATATAGAATACGTAGAGGAATACGTCTACCTCGGTCAGATGATATCATTACATGATGCCACCGTCAAAGAAATAGACAGAAGAGTAGCCACATCCTGGAAACAATACTGGTCACACAAAGATGTATTTAAGAGCGACCTACCGGTGCAACTTAAAAAGCGACTGATGGACAATACCATACTCCCATCACTGCTCTATGGCTGTCAAACCTGGGCGATTACCAAAAATATTATACAGAAAATAACGTCCTTTCAGAGAGCGACCGAACGGTCTATGCTGGGTGTCAAATTAAAAGACAAAATAAAAAGTGTTGACATCCGGAAGAAAACTAAAATCATTGACGCAGTAAAAATGCTCTGCAGACTTAAATGGCAATGGGCGGGTCACATCGCCAGAAAAAATGATGGACGATGGGGCGCGCGAGTGATCCACTGGCATCCCAGGGACGGAACGCGATCGAGAGGACGGCCAAGGAGATGGTGTGATGACATCGTCGCGGTGGCGGGGGCGACCTGGACGCGAGTCGCCCAGGACCGTAACACGTGGCAACGCATGGAGGAGGCCTTCATCCACTTTTGGGTGCCCAATTAGTTTAGTAATTAATTAAAATATTAAGTAAATTGTAAAATATGTATTGAAATTGGGAAATAAACGGCTTTATTATTATTATTATTATTATATGTCATGGTTATGTTATATGGTATTGTATGGTAAAGGTTTTGTGTTATGTATTTCATTTTTCTTTTTAGTACCTACATATTACTGTGTGTGTATATTTTGCAAGTGATTGTGTTAGTAATACTTATGTCGTAATATGTAATTTTGTTGTAAATTATAGTATATAGTAGTAACTTAGTACATGAGCTTTTGGAAAGCAATACTTTGTAAGTTTGTATGTTGAAAATTAATAAAAAAAAGTATGAAAGAAAGAAAGAAAAAATCACAAATCTATTTGTTTAAGAAAAACAATATGACATTTTGCCTTAAATATACATACAATAAAATAATTTTCTACACTACATAGTACATTGTTTTACTGCAACACAGTCCCAACTCAGCATAAGCTGGTTGCGTTGTAGTAACTAGCGCTGATCTTCCGTTGGGGCCGGCGGTGAGGTCACACACGATTGCATGGAGCGCATTTTATGAGAGTAAAAAACAAACAAAAACAACACATTAAATACAATACTATAAAATATAAAAACAAACAGGGTACAAATGTTTGGATGTACCTACACAGACATCGGTAATAAAAATACATAAAGACAATTATTACTATTAAAATACATAATTTATATTGCACTGGATCATTAACCAAAATACCGTCTCTTTTTTGGTGATACAATATCCTTATCGGCGGAGCAATATTATTCCAGCATTTCGTTGCAGCATAACGAAAGCTACCCCTAAAAGGGACAGTGGCGTGTCTCTCTGTTAAAAGTTGCATAGAGCACGTGCCCATGCGACTGGCGACTTGAAATCCAACTAAACTTTTGGTACAATAAAAGATTTATGATCAGTTTTTTTCTCTTGCTGTGCTTAAGTCTTAACACCCATTGGAAAACTATTCAATCAGGATTGATATTTAAGCCAGTTAGTTCGTTCTTTAATTAGGTATTGTTGCCTCGAACCCCCATAGCATAGCATAGCATATGGTCGATATTTGATAAAAGTACATATTCCAAATCGATGAAAAAAGTAATACATAATAATGCTCGCCACGTACTCCTGTGGATTTCCTGTCTCGTGGGAGGCATGGATACATCACAACATCCAAGACACACTACCAAACATTTCTGCTGCTCATTACACAAATGTTTTCCCTGGCCAGGGATCAAACCTGGGACCAACTACTAACAGAGCCATGAAATTCGTTCAATGTCAAGTTTTAGTAGTCCCTAGTTAGTCCTTTTAGGCCAGTACCTATATAAATAATACGTAGTATTATCGCTGAAAATTTAGAGAGTATGGACGTGAAAGTTTATTTTTGTGGACATATTTAGGATTCTTTCTGCGGAAACCGAATAATAATTATATATGAACTCTATTCGGTTAACATTCTTTTCCTGTTCCTTTTCTAACAAAAATATTTTTAATAGACTATTATCGATCTTTTTAGTTACACTAGATGTTTAAGTATTCTGCTTTCTTCGGCTTTTGGTATTATCAAGAAAGTAGCGCTATTTCCCTGATACTATTAAAAAGAAGTAACAAAGATGAGCCTTCCACTCGCTTTAGTTATGCTAAAATGTAATGCATATTTATAACAACTCCGCGGCTATCTTTCGGCGTATTTGGCGGTCATTTCAGACATTCTTATAGGTGTAGCTATAGGTGCCTACTTATCCTGCCCAATACGGTATTCAATCACCGCTATGCTCTGGCCTCTGGCACAGTGTCGCGAGCCTCCACACGGCATACTAGTCTTCCAAAGCCAACGTTCTAAAAAATATGTTAGAATTCAGTTTAGTTTCAATACTGTTTCTAAGCAGCCTCGCAGTCAGTTTGCCGGCTGATGATGAATATGAGGCGGTGGAATCAGTGCCCGATAGTGACGCTGTAGAGTCACGCTTTATCAATTATCCGCGAGATCTGAAAAGCAGAAGTGCGACGTTCTTTTCTAGGATACAGAACCCGGTGATAGATTACATGATGCAGACCGCTGCGGTGGACTATGTCCCGAGCAAATCTGGCGATTTTTTCGATTTCCTAAGAGATAAATACCCTTTGCCTGGTGGTGAGTAATGGCACACGTGTTATTATTATCTTTTCCTTATTAATTATAATTAATATTTATGTATTAAAATTAATCTGAATATTTTTGCTTTTGGTATTTTTTTACGCAATCAAATCGACGATGCTATTAAAAAGTACGAAATCACTTTTAAATACCTACCTAGATACTTATGACTAACCATAATATGGAACCGATTTCAATGCTAAAAAGTGTGAAATTACTTAATAAAGTAGGTACCATGATAGTTCAAAAGTAGCTACCTATTATCACAATATTGTGCGCATTGTGCGTTTTTGGAGTGTAACTCAGAAAGTGATTTACCGAATTAAAATGATATGTAAATGGGACCACCTCAGAAGTATACTCTACCAAACAAAAACCTCCCCCTTTATTGACGTCGGTTAAAAAGTGAGCCTTTTGCATATTATGTTCTTATCCATAATTAGGTATGTATGTATGTATGATAAGTTCAATATAGTAATTCAATTGACTCCAAGATAAACTTATTGCAACATGTATCCACGAGTGAACTAGACACTGGCGACCTCAAGAATAAGTGCGAAAAACCAGTCAAGCCCGTGTTAAATAATGCATAAGGTTCCGTGGACTGTTCATCACAAAAACAAACGTGTAGCTTATGTTATAAACGCATATTCCGTAAATAGTACCTATTTATTAAAAAAAACACACCCAAAAAATAGCGTTTTATAAATAGTTTATTTTTGTTAACACTTTACTTAAATTATTTGTTACTGCTGTAATAATTGATTGAAATTAATTTATATACTAAACAACTCGTACAGGTTACAATCATCTAATCTATATATATATATATATAAGAAGATGTCCAGACTGACTGACAGACAACGCAACTCCTAAACCAATGATTGTAGAGACTTGAAATTTGGACGGTGTCCTTGATGCGTAGAGGAAAATTTTAAAGGGGAATTTCGAAAAACCCATTCTTAGTAGGTACACACTAAAAATGGGTTTTTCGAAATTCCCCCCCGAAATTAAGTAGACCGACTGTATCTACCGTATACATTAGTTAAGAATACCAACTAAAGTTGCTGAAACAACCGAGTAACCAGGCTGCATTTCCCGTATACATTTGGTTAAGAATACCAACTAACGTTGCTGAAAGTAATGAGTAAACCGGCTGCATTTACAGTATGCATTAGTTAAGAATACCAACTAAAGTTGCTGAAACAACCGAGTAAACAGGCTACATTTCCCGTATACATTTGGTTAAGAATACCAACTAACGTTGCTGAAAGTACTGAGTAAACCAGCTGCATTTACAGTATGCATTAGTTAAGAATACCAACTAAAGTTGCTGAAACAACCGAGTAAACAGGCTGCATTTCCCGTATACATTTGGTTAAGAATACCAACTAACGTTGCTGAAAGTACTGAGTAAACCGGCTTCATTTACCGTATACATTGATTAAGAATACCCAGTATGATTGCTGCGAATACTGAATAGACTGGTTGTAGGTACAAAATAAAATTGGCTAAGAATAGCCAACTTTACCGGTTATTAATAAGGTTAAAAATAAATTAAATAACACCTCTCACGCATCAAGGACAATACACCCTCCAAATTTAAAGTCTCTACGATCATTGGTTTAGGCTGTGCGTTGTCTGTCAGTCAGTCAGGACATCTTCTTTTATATATAAATAGAAGATTTATTTATTTGTTTGTTACAATAAGCACGGCATACACCACTTACACTATTATCTAGTGTAATGTGATTATTTTCTTAAACTTTACGGTATTCTTGAATCATAGGTTCAAAATGTTCCAATGCTGCTTAAAAGTCTGTAAAAAAACGAACTGTCTGTCGTGGCGTTACGGCGAAATAACATATATATTTTATATGGCAGCCCAATCCAGCTATTATCTGTACATTACGCAAGTGCCCAGTGTGAACTGCGACTCGAACATTTTACCAAACAATAGATAGTTTTGTTAACGAACATTTTTTACTCTTTTTAGTGAACCTTGATACTAACGGGATCGATTGTCATTCACCGTCAATTACGATATCAAGATAGGCGGCACTTTTCAGTTATTGGATTGTACTAAAAAATCGTTTTGACCGAATTTGATGAAATTTAACTGGGACCTCGGAAGTATATTACTATTTATTATTAAACAAAAATAAAGTTCAAAATCGGTCAACTCTGTAAAAAGTTATGCGTGTTTAAGTTTACACATAATAATAAACTAATAATGCCTATTCATAAGACTGGTTTCCTTGGTGGATCCTTCACAGTACGTGCCGTTCAACTCTGGAATGAGCTTCCGAATGCCGTTAAACAAGCTCCAGCTATGAATATTTTCAAAAACCAAGTCATTAGTTTTTATCTAGATAATGTACTTGACTGTGATAACTTGTAATTTGGTTCCTTATATATATATATAAATATACTAGCTGCGCCCTGCGGTTACACCCGCGTGATGATGATGATGAAAAGTACCCTATGTGTTAATCCAGTGCCTCATCTACCTCATCAAAATTGGTAAAGCCGTTTGAGCGTTAAAGAGTAACAAACATTAATTCTATTCATCCATCCTTTTTATTTACTATTACCACAGATTACTGAATAAGAACAGATACTTCACTCAGTAGAAAATTTCCAATACCTATTACGATAATAGCCTACTCCCTCGCGTCCACAACCACTGTATGCTAAAATGCGCCTAAATGCTCAAGCGTACAGCAGTGATTGCTTCGCACCGCGTGATTCCACAGTAATCGCAGGGCTGCCTCTTCGATAAAATTAAATTAACATAACTTTTTATCTATGTTATTGAGAACTGTGAATATGTTCTGACTTTTATGTGGCAGTTAAAAATTTTATCATTTATAAAATATTTAACCAACTTAAAAAAAAAGAGGTGATCAGACATACAGGCCAAACTGAGATGTTTGACTTGTATGGTTTGTAGGTATGTATGTTTGTGCGCGATAATCTCGCGTTTGGCTAAACCGATATCGATGCGGTTTTCAGAAAAGGATTTGTTACATTTAGGAGAACGTTTTAATTAAAATAAGTATAAATACTTCTTAGTTTGATGATGATCTTCGGAGATGTTCACTAGAAATGAAAAAAAAAGCCTTAAAAAAAGAGAACCGACTTCAAATAAAGCACTAAGCCGTAAGTTATTTTATTAACGAGTGTAACACTCTCACACAAAAATACATAAACACTGCAGTTTTCGAAAGTTTTCACGCGAAAAGTCGATGGCCTTCAAAATAAAAAAATATATCTAGTTCCTAGTTGTACATATCTAGGTGTATTGTACTACTACCAATTATCACGAATCAAATTTATTAAGATTAATTAATTTGATTCGTTTTCTCGCAACAAGTCACCTTACAACAGACGCGGCTTGTTCAAAGGTTTTCATCGGGCGTAAGAAAAAGAACTCTCACTACACAGACTTAAAGCGCATTTTGATTCGTTACGAGCGCGTCAAGGACTTGTAGGCACATTTTTTGAAGGTCACGTCCGTGCTTTGCAATGTTTTATGAACATTATTGCAGTTGTTAGTTTAGCAGTTTATATTCGAATGTTTTCTTTCGAAGAATGCATCTTCTGTACCTTGTACTATTAATTATTCTGTGGTATAACGTTTCTATGCAACAAAATTATGTAAATCTGTGTCTGAAAGGCAAGCTAATGCTTAGTATATACCTATTAAACTGTCAAATTCTAAGTGGATACCGGTGTCCGCACACCTAAACCCTGGAAAAATGTTAGGTGTTTATCCCTTCTTTTGCTTGATTTACACCCATCTACAGCACATAAGGCACCACACGGCATCGTAATACGCGTACGAACGAACAGCACTATTAAAATTGAACGGCGTGCGCGCGCTTGGCTTGCGAAAACCGCACTGAATTTGAAGCGCCGGCGGACCGAGACCGCTCGGCTGGGCGGTAGGCAGTTATAGCGCGCAAGTACATGGAGTGACGGAGGCCTGCTATTACTCTGTAAGCATTACATTATTTACACCACCGACCTTTCTCACTCCTTTACTTCTCTCCATGCAAAGGTTGGCTGGAAGAGATCGCTTTTAGCGATAAGTCCGCCCTTTGTAATTTAGTTTGTAGTTTATTACTCTGTGTATGTTTTAATGCTGTAACTGGTGTACAATAAAGTATTTTGTATTGTATTTTACATTAGAAAAAGTTATACGCGTCGACTTGAAAACCTAATTCTTTTGGAAGTCGGTAGTATAAAATACTATAAAACAGTAGGTAAAAGCAGCATTTTTATGTAGCTTTTTCGTTAAGCAATAAAACAGTAAATTAGCACACGTGTGAATTCAATTCCTAGGACGGTTCTCTTCTTGCACAAACTCTAGTAGACGTAAACTAGAGTTCCGAAAACTTAAAATTCACATCACACCAATAATAACACAATATTAATATTTGTGGGGGAGAGATTGAGTGAGTGTGGATATTTGTTACTTCTTCTCTCTGAAACCACTCTACTTTTTTTCGAGAATTCGGTATGGCAATAACTTATACTCGCAAGCCTTAAGGCGCTGTCAGCTCATCGCTTTATTTTCCTTTATTATACGGCCGACGGATCAATGCCGCTCGGAAGGTAGGCACGTAGACTGTTCGCTCATGTAGTGTGAAAAAATGTGTTCGCCGAAACGAGATATCGAGCACTAATTTTATGTTTTAAGTGACAGGCTTTTTGTAGTATATTATTATTCTTCAGTAAAATTGAGAATAAATAATTACTAACTATACCTGTTAAGATTATTTTTATTTTTTTATTAAGTATTACATTTTCATCATTATATTGCTCTTTTCCATTAGCATTTGTTGAGTTCTGATTTTCTGATATTTTGATTCTGATATTGTGGCTAAACGACTACGATCTCTTTGAAAGTTTTAATATTTTTTTAATTTCGACCATTCATGTGATGGAATTTCCTTTTCGGTTTTATAGAAGTTATGTATGATGTGTTTAACTACATATTTATCAAAATCTGTGGTTGTAACAGGTTTTGAACGAGTTTGAAGTTTTATATCGACCGGAGTACGAAAGAATGAGACAAGCTCGCACTTTTTATCTTCTCCAAGGGTGTAACGAACGGTGCGTATGGATTACACCATACCGTTTTGTATTTAATAACTCTCGCATTAGTAACTTACTTAATGTGTTTATTTTTTAAGCACGTATTATTTTTCTTGCTCGGCGGTGGCATAAAACTACATGGCACCGTGGCCTTCCGCGTAGATAACCACTGATAACAAATTAACCTAACAAAAAAATATTAATACTTAACAAAAACAATAACTGAAATATAATACGAACTAAACTTTATAAACTTACATATGAAAACATCAATCACAAAAATATCCACAAAATCAACAGAAAAACGAATATTTCTGTTAAAGAGTGTACCGCCCGGGAGAAAGAGTAACAATAATGCGCCAAACGTATACGAGTGACTGAGACACATGATCGGCGTTTTCAACATCAGGCCATGCGAATAGTGATGAGGTATAAGTGTTTTCACTAGTCGATTGATGAGACCCTAGACTCGGATGATTAAATTCGATGTAGAAAATTTTGATACTTATTTATTGTATGATATTAACTAGTGGCTCTGTGAGCAGTCGACTTTGCGATTATGTCTTTGCGCAGCTTAAACTGAATAAATATTCACCGCGGACTTAAAACAAAATCCTTTATACAATCTCACCTTGCTTGGTCTGCAAGTCTTTATAGTGATTCTATGGAGCCATTGATCTAGTTTCATTTTAGGATACTAAAAACTTATGAAATAATTATTACCTTTGTTGGAAATTTTCATCAATCAACAAAAAAAATATAAAATGATTGAACCTGCTAATAAAATTTCACGATAATCGGTTGAGAAATGCGACCTGTATATAGATGTGAACTTGCGGACCTCCGGACAGACAGACATACGAAAGCAATTTTGTCCAAGTTATTGGAGAGACGTTTCGTTCGTGCTTCGCACTCGCTCGGTCAATAGTTCTAATTTAATGCTACATGGTATTAAGTCCGATAGATAGTATAGTTGCGTTTAAGATTTATGTTTTTTATTTATTTTTATATATGAAAGAATATCTAACAGAGAGACAATAACATATAATGATTAATTACTTGGTCTTTTTAGATTCTAAATCATACATTATTTCTATAACTCGGATGCTTTCTTTCCTATGTTACTTTACCCAAAATCATAACTAAAAATGTTTGTTTGTGTGTAGATGTAGTATATATTTGTTACCTGTAGACACTTAGATGAGACAATAGTTTCTTATCTATGTTATATACTAGCTGCGCTCCGCTAAAAACCACAAATGGACAAAATTAAACAAGAATAAAAATAATTCTTATTTACTGGCAGTCTAATTAAATGGCCCTGGCAAATATGGCAATTCTACATACTAACGTTGCTACATATTATCATTTGAAAAGTTACATTATTAATAATTAGATATACGAGTGATTATCGATCAATAAATGTCGATTTAAATCAATAGCACCTTGCAAAAAGAGGCCACATCACTAGCCCGCCTCGCGCCCCGCCGCTTACCTCGGTTGAGACCCTAAATACGCTTGTGCGCCATCTACACGCTACTTCAGAACGGCATTGATCCGTCGGCCGTACTGTACTTGAAATCAAGCAAGCGCATCTCGTACAAACGTAAAAAAAACATTAAAAAAATGTGCACTCTTAAGAGGAGGATTTTTATTTATAGTTCTTTGAAATACTGAAAAAATCAAAACGTACGGGCATAGTATATTACTAGCTAGTATATACTACTAATGATTCCATGACAAAAATCACTGAAATCGGACAATGTTAAGAGGCAGAAAAGAGTTTTTTCTTTTAGTATCGAAAGTACTAGCTATGCAATCCTCGTAAATAAAATAATAATCCGTTAATGAATGTGTATTAAAAATTGCTATTTTATGATATGTGTTTCATAACAAATATAATAGTGAATAAAAAGAAAAACTGTTTTAAAGGTGTAATGAAGTGGTATGTTTGATTTTTTTTAATATATGTTTAGTATGTTAAAATATGATTTTAATTCCGTCAATGTGTACTTAGAAGTCTTATAAATGTCACATTGTTTTTTGTAGTTTTAAATTAATCGCTGCTTAAGAGATAAACTGCTTTAAAAACCCTCATTTTTATTGACATCGTGATATGACAGCACCTTAACAGATTCCGAAAATCATGCGAATTTCTATTTATACAATATTTGTCAAAGCTTTGCCTATTACTTTACTAACACTTAAGAACCTGCGCTAGTATATACTCTGTGGGGCGGCAGCCATGAACGTACATACTCATATTGACACACAAAATCCTTAACTTAAATTTCTGCTTATCACATTACATTATATTTGCCCTAGTCAGGGGTCGTAACTGGGACCCCGCGCTCCGAAGACCTAATTTGCATGTACCTTAATGTGGTTTATTTAATTATTCCGGGCGTCCTTAGCATGAGCTTGACCGGAGTAGCCGGTTATTAAAAAAAGTTTTTTTTTAGTTATAGCAAATTGTTTGAGGACTCTTTTGCCAACGACACTTTAGATGAGTGACAGCTTGCCAGAAGTGGAGTATTCCAAGCTATCTTCTATATAATGTCGGACTTTATAATAAGCTTTTTTTTATTACAACGTTTTTTCAGTCAACTTGAATTTGCCCTCTGTGAGCTCAGTTATGTGTTTTGGGATTTTATTGTAAAAGCGCACACAATTTCCTAGGAATGACTTATTAGTCTTCGCAAGTCTAAAACTAGGTACAGCTATCCTATTTGTATTTCTAGTATTAAAATGTGGTGAACACTATATGTGTGTGATAATCAAGACCAGTCAACGTGTCCAAAAGATTTAGGCTTCGTAACTGTAATGCGTTGATTATTTTGCCCAGTAATCTTCCTCTTTAGACTGTAGGTACTCTTCACACCTAATAAGCACCGGAATGCTTGTACAGTATACAGTTCAGAGACAAAATATCTTGCGCTATACCCATCATGACGAAGTCTTGCAAAAGAGTTGCCACTTTTTGGATAACTTATTCATTTAATCCGGAGAAAGACATATAGACTTTGAAAACTATCGTGAGTACCTATCACACATTATATAGGTACTAATATAAAGATACCATTGCGTGCGCGACGCGATCTCCAAGCGTGAACACTCCCTGAAGAAGAACGTCTTGCACGTTCGAAACGTCGTCGGACTTAAACCGACATAACACCAAGTGAGTGAAGCCGGTAACTTTATATTAGTAGAAAGACATTTAGGTTCCATTTCATCCAGATTTAGTATCCCACGTATTTCTCGAATGTTCCATAGGTATGTCAACCTCAACGCGCACGTAGTCACAAATAGGAGTAAGTTAAAACATAATATTGCAAGAAATAAATTTCAGTTTAAAAACATTACAAGGTTTAGCTATGTCGAGGACTACATTTAGATAAAATCATTCTGAGAGTAAACTGGTATATACAATTCAGACGCTGATGGCGAAATTATTCACCGAATTTAAATATGAGTAGGTACCTACTACTTTATAACACGTGTAGATACTATCATTCTTACGGTACACACATATATATATGTAATATACAAAACGGAATCATGAAAAAATAAATTCGAAACAATTACCGGAGACTACTAATTTTTGCCGTAATGGTAAACGTTATGGGGATATGGTGTATAAAATCAGCCTCCGAATGATACACGACGAATGAGGAATACAGGCGGCTGGCTAGATAATTTAAAAAAATCGCGGCACGTCGGAAGATAGTGGTAGACTTGGACTGAACCAAAATTGTTTTTTCACCAAAGAATAGAACAGACTTCAATACGTGTGAAATATCTAGTTTGGTGACTAAATCGAATGTGATTGATTATAAACTGATTGCAACTCTAAGCGAAACCATAAGTAAATAGATAGACTAAGATAACCACCAGACAATACATCATCATCTTCAGTCAATACGAGGAGATAGCAGTGGCGGTGACTGACTTATGATAATGATGTAAAATAAATAACCGTTAAAAATATGTAAAGAATAATTAACCTATTTTATTTATAAAAAAACAGTTATCAATTTACTAACAAACTTAGTTGTAAGTAATACAGTTATTAAAACTGTTATATTATATGATCACAACATTTCCCGCTAGAGAAAGGAATAAAAATGAAATGAGCGCAATGATGTTAGCGATCCAAACTTGAGCATTCGCAAACCTGTTATTCACATAAATAATTACATTTTAGTGAACCTGTTAAAGGCACAAACATGTAGACACGATATTATCCATTATCACGGGCTGGCTTTTCCAAACAGCCGCGATGTTATCGAACCATATAATTTATCCAACTACAAAGTGTAGATGTTAGGTTAAATTGACAGAATACACAATGAGAGATGAAGTGATAATATCTAAGTAAATCACCATCATGAGAACAAAGAAATTTTGACGAATTAAGACATGATGCGTTGTGCGTGTGTACTCTTTGTAGGACAAAGTATACATTTATAAATGAAACGCTGGACTATGGGACTCAAAAAGTTGATAGTGAATATCACAAAAACGCTGCACACGGTTTGCATAGTAGAATGTAGGTTGCAATAATACCGATATTTTTACCGGCCACGTTTTAGTGAACCTATTGATTTTGGAACGTTCCAATACAGTCTTTTAACATTGTGTTATAATTAGTTACTGACATTTAAAAGAGCGATCATCTAAAAAGCAAAAGGTCAAGCTAGCTTAATACCTAAAATGCATAATATCTGATTTGTAATTAATCTACTAAATCGCTTTACGTCTTAGTAGCAAAATACCTGAAATACGTTAAGTCTGCTTTGCTAATCACCTAAACCTTATTATGACTAAGTAGCAGTATGCCTAAAATGCACAATTACAGTTTATTAATTTACCACCACCGCATTATGTCTTAGGGGTCATCCAATAATCAAGTGGTGTATTTTACCAATTTTTTACAGTTTCGATCTTAGATATTTAGCGACTTCATAAATAACTAACCTAGGTATTGTGAATATCTTTTGAGTCCTAAACAATTCAGGCGCATGGACCATGCACCATTTGACATTGCACATTACTCGAACGGCGCGCTTCTGCTACTTGAATACCCTATCTCTGTCGGCTGCCGAACCCCACATGTGTATGCCCTAGGATAAAATTGAATGAAAGTATCCAAAGTAGGCTTTTTTTTAAGTGTCAACTTGGAGGCTCCCAACAAGACGAGCCGTTTAGATGAACTTGTTTTACGGTTGGTAATAAGAGTATTTGAAACACAGTTCAATGGATACGTTTAACTGTATCGCAGATTTAGTACAGTACCTATTAGGCAACATAAGATTGGCTATTTAAGGGAATTTGACTGTAAAGGCAAATTGCGTTTTAGACCCTATACAACTTAGGTAAACTGAATTTAAAGTATATTGACTATCACGCATTTTGCGTCTTAGGTATTTCAAAAGTTAGACAACATGAGATTAATGTATTTAACATATCACGCATATTACTTTATAGACATTCGTGTTAGGCATTTTGCTACAAAGGCTAAAAGCGTTTTAGATGTCTCGCTCATGAGGGAAAAGAGCGTCCTGGATTGAATTTATGATTTGAATTTGCTTGAATATGAAACAATGAATCAGCGATTAGAGTAGAGAGGCTGTAGGATCAACGTACCATAAAAATTGTTATAAATATATTAACGCGCTGTAAACCTTCTCTTTTTTGGAAGTCTGTTATACATATTACAACAATCAGTGACAGTTAAACAGCAGACACATTGAAGTTTATAGAGAGAAAAATTCACATCCTCGGATGAAATTCAAACCCGCGTCTTCTGACTATCCGTGTCAAACGCCATAACCATCTAGGCCACCGAGGCTCGAGTTCCGAGCATCGAATTTTAACTCCCTATCTGATTTAACCGTCTCATGGGAACGGAGTCTCAGTAGACACATTTTTACCTAATTTTTTGACGACTTACTTAAGTACATTTAACATTCGTAATTTTAACTTCAACAAAACCCTTCTGTAGGCTAAACCGTGTTATACCTAGTTAAGTTATTATTCAAAATATAATTACATACATATGCTTCATATATTACGAACATTATGATGGTTGATGATTGGCTTAATGAGCGGACCAATTACAAAAAAAGAGTAGTCAATCTGATTGTTATCTCTAAGGTTGTAAATTTTTTGGAATCCAATGAAGTTAAAGTGTCGTTGATCTCATGTGCTCTTGCGCTCATACAAAAAGGGTCGCGTGGGTTCATCGCCTTGAAAGACCCAACACCTTAATATTTCTAATTGCATGCATTTTGCAACTGACTATCCTATATCTACGAAGCGGGACTTACCTACCTAAGTAGGTACGCTTGTTCGAAATTGTGAAATCTTGCAGAGATTATTATTTGGATGGATAATTGGATAACTGTTATAGCATTTTTTTAGCACTTCCGTGCTTCGTACTTCGGACTGTCTACGACCAATCTTAAGACATTATTGGTAGTAGACAGTAGTTCGGCGGTATTCGAGCGTTCTAAATTCTGTCGAAACTAAGACTGTCCTCTGGCCTGTTGGACAATCCACACTGCGTGGAGACTTATGGGCTGGGCTATACTCCTATATCTGAAAGGAAAGCCCTAGTACCAGTAGTGGTGACGTGATTTTCTGAGTATGTGCACGATATATTCCAGGTTTAACTGCTCCTTATCAAGAATACGACTTCGTGATTGTCGGCGCCGGATCAGCAGGGTGTGTGGTGGCATCACGACTGACAGAAGACAAAGGAACTTCAGTGCTGCTGCTAGAAGCCGGGAAACCAGAGATGATACTGACGGACATACCGGTGATGGCGCCGTACTTCCAGTCGACAGAGTACTCCTGGCCTTACTATATGGAGCCACAAGAGGGAGTTTGCACTGGTAGGTGCCTGAATTTAAACATAATTTTAAGTTTCGCGACCTGACTTCGTATGCCAAAATGCTGATGTGTTATTGTGCGTGACAATACCTCTCACAACACGGGGGACCCCAGTGCAGGGTACGAGTGTATAAACTTTATTAGTTAAAACCTACATATTCAATATTTAAATAGGCCAACAAAAATCGTATCGGTTGGCGATGCATTTACTCGTATGTGATAAACACTTCTATCGTATACGGACTTTAGCCTACGTGATGGAAATTGAAAGCGTATAAAAACTAAACATTTAACGGAAAAGTATATTATCGTACGTTAATTAACGGCAATCCTTATTCTTCATTGTTGTTATAACGTTTGATAGAGATCTCTAAAAATATTATCATGATATGTACATTTTGACTCTATCTTTTATTTGAGAGGCAAATAAGGATGAATAAGAAGGACGCCAAGAAAATAACAACGGCTCTTGTGTCATGTGTTATATGTGCATAATAAAATTGAATTTCTTAACATTCTATACAAAATTTCCAAGTTGCTGGTTTATTACCGCTTCCGTTTGAAGTTGATATCCGTGAGATACGGATGGGTAGACTGACATACAGCACGGTGACAGAAAAAGTCTTGCCATTTAGATACGGTACCTTAAAACTAATAAAAGAATTCTGCGACCCAATAGTTGCACAACCTTACTACGAGTACCTACTTACGTAAGTCAATGTCGTGTGTACAATGTTATGGTGTACATTAAAATATGGTCGTCTGTCCAATTTTGGATGTCTAATAAATTAGTTTCTAATAAATTATTCCAGGCATGGACAACGGGCGATGCTACTGGCCTAGAGGCAAGGCCGTGGGGGGCACAAGTGTCATCAACTACATGATCTACACGAGGGGCAGACCAAAGGACTGGGATAGGATCGCTAACGACGGCAACTATGGATGGTGAGGATACAAAGTAACCGGCCAAGTGCGAGCAGAATTCACGTACTGAGGATTTCGTACTACCATCACATTCTACATCTAGGTTTCTATTGCAACATTGTTTTTAATGGGTTTTGTTACACATTGACTATGCCACTACCGTATAGAAATAATACAAGTGCACTTTGAAAACTTACTTAGCCTGAAGGGCACAATACGATAAGAGCATGAAGTCCTCAAACTTTTTCTTTTTAATTTCTTAGCCCGAAGGGCACATAAGATATTTAAGAAGAGGCCGGAGGGGCATTATTGCTTTTTATTGTACACAAATAGACGTTTAACTAATTTCTAAATATGGTACATACCGAGAGCATACCGGCTCCCGCAAGCAGCGCCCGTTCACGAGCTTGACACGTGTGCCAGCCATCGCCCTCCTCAACCATATTTGAGGGAAGAGGACGACCCGCCACACGACGCCGCCGCGAGAAGAAGCCTTTTAGTGAGCGTGAATGCTCAAGGTATACACGCATATATAATACAAAAGCCTAAGCTTGTCTAATTTTTTTTTATATCAAATTTTTATTTAAGTCGGCATTCTCCACCCGGCCCAAGGCCTCCGTCACATCCAAATTCCGATCTTTTATGGCCATCTGCAATAGATTTTATCGAAATCAGCTTAGAATTTGTTTGTACATAGAAATGTCTGGTCATAAAATCGTTTCAGTTCAGCTATTAATATAATAAATTTCTATAATGTATTAACATTTCTGATATAACGCACACATCAAATTGGCGTTTTGGCTGCCAAAATATGACATCTGTACGTTTGTTAAACAAAAACATAATGTATAATTAGGCAAAATGACATAAAAACCTGTTAGGCCTTTTTTTTCCTTTGTCACGCCCACTGCGTGCACTTTAACAATACAATTTATTTAAACATCAGTATTAAAATAAGAAATGAAAATATCAGGCGCTTACTGGATATACAAATTTCTCCCTGTGTATTCTCCTTTGAGATACAAGACCTATCAATTCATATTATTTAATCAACCATAAACAATTGATGGTAAAAGTCCTAAAATATATGGAGTAAACGAAAATCTTGCTGAAAAGCTTTCTTTTTTACTAAAACCTGCATTGACGCGGTTCCAACAACGCATCTGTTACATTTTCCGAGCTCCCCGTACTGACAGGTGAAAATTCCTGTTGCTTAATAATAATCTGTAATCCATAGAAGAATTACCTATAATACTGATAAATCAACGATACTGACGAATAGGTAAACTGACCAGTGATACTCAAAACCATAGAAACCGAGTTCGCGCGCAAAACGTAAGCCGTTCAAATGAAGCCATAAATAGCTTCATACGACGCCCGCGTGGTCAGAGCTCTCATTGCGATGATATACAGGTAGGTAAATAAAAAATGTCGATTTGTGCGTTGAAATTGTGCCACAACACTACAGAAAAGCGGCATGAGAGTTCTGGTGTGACATTTCACAGGTAAGCCATTGATATTAATGCTTGAATCGTCTATAATACAAAAAATATAATACAAAATACGGAATTTTGCCATGTTATGTATGAAATGATTCCAGTTTTAATAAGTTCAGTTTTTTAAAACGTTGCTTAGATATGACATAGCCTGTAATGTAACAGGTACCTATACTAACAAGAATAGCGATTATCCCTAGTAGGCCTAGCTAGATAATTGTAAATAAGAGGAATATTAATAAAGTTATAATAATAAAAAAATACATGACCTGGCTGAATCACATTTCACTCTAAGTCCTGAAAGGTCAGTGCATTCAGCACGTTACACAGGTTCTAGTCAACTTCTGGCTGTGAGGGATGGTTGAGTTCTGGATTAAGAGCGCGTGGGATACCATCAATGTCTGGTTCTGAATTAGGAATCCACTGAATTCCAGAGTATTTGCCAAATCAATACCTTCGGTTTGCATCGCCTGACACCCAAAATAGGAATCCAAGAGAATACAAACACTTCATTTTAATAGCAGTTTTCACTTCGCTCCATCTCATTTGCTCATCAGCATGCTCAATCCGAATCCTAGATAGGTATATAGTCTCATGTAAATAGGGCGAAATGTGTGATCGGAATTCTCTCTGCTCCAAAATCCCTTTATTTTCTCTTTTGTGGTCCACTTATCGGTTCCCAAATCTCTTCTCGATATCTTAGATAATTATTCTATATTGGTCGGAATCTCCCTCCGTCAAAAATCCATATTTTTTTCGTCGTCATATTATTTTTAATTTTTTAAATTTCCCGGTGAGCTGGTCAGTATCGAAACAGTTTTTAATAAAATACAGGTTACAATGAGTAAATGAGATGGCATGAAAAATATATTACATGCGTTTATACTTTCTTTGGTTATGATATTGTTTGTTTTACTCTTATGGTATGCATGAAAAAGGAACTTATATTTTCAGGGCTACTAAATATTATACAACATTTATATATATTTGTGTGAGTGACTTTCTTTATTCCACCGTACTTCTAAATCGCTTTGACCGATTGTAATGTATATGGTATGGTTAGAATCCTACATTATTCTCTACATACATACAAATACTTACATTAATCTCGGCAAACATAAGATTAGATAAATCATGAAAACGTTATAAACCAAAATCATTACTAAAATGCAATTACCCGGAGAGGAAAATATTGAAAGGAGTAACCTCCTTTCAATATTTTCCAAGAATCAAAATTTTGATTGCTGCAGACAACAATCAAAACTAGATTCAAAATCGTTTTAACAATATTTTTCGTTAAGAGTTAATCACAATTTCATCTCATGATCGGTGGTGATGCTGTTGATGGCGGAGTATGCTTGCCTTAAATAACCGCTATCTTTGACATTCACTGCTTGTTTATCTTGCAGCCCTGAGGGTATCAGCACATGCGGTACAACATGTACGGCAACTTTTTAAGGTTCACCCCCCTTTGGATACTGAACCTTAAAAAGTTGTCGTAAAAGTTAAACCGTGAAAAAAAACGGGACCCTATTACTAAGACTCCGCTGCCCGTCCGTCTGCAAAAAACTGCAAAAAAGGGCTATACGAGCAATCTACAGTTTGGCTCCCAGATTTTCCCTTAGACAGAAATTTAAAGACATAAACATTCTAACTGTTGTCTCTCAGTTTATCTATGAAAATCTAATGTATGTAAAGAAAAACATTAGCAGTTTTGATAAAAGGAGTGATGCTCATTCCATCAACACGCGAAATAAGCACAAGCTATCCGTACATGTAACGCGTCTCCACAGAATAAGTCATTCTTTTATGGGACAATGTATACGATTTTATAATAAAGTTCCCAATGTTATCCGAGATTTGCCTATTAATAAGTTTAAAATTACTATTAAAACTAAACTCTGTCAAAAAGGTTATTACAAAATTTCGGATTACTTGGAGGATAAAACAGCTTGGGACTGATCACTCCAGGATCTATCTACTCGTGTCCTAAGATGTCAAAGTGTAGCGTGTCTTGCCCTACTGATACCATTATTATGTTCTCTTTTGTAAGGCAACACACTGGAGCTAATATTTGTAGTACCTAAGTAAAAACATTGTAAAAACATCTATATAAAAAGAATGGCCCCGAGTTTCTTGCCGCTTCTTCTCGGTTGGCTCTATGTATTTTGGAACGCGGCGGTAGGCTTTAAAGTACATTATAATGAAAAATTGACGTTCATAAGTGCGTCTTTGATGCCTAAATTGAATAAATGATTTTGACTTTGACTTTGACTTTGACTCTGTCTGTCCGTCTTTCTTTCTGTCCGTCTGTCACCAGGCTGTATCTCATGAACTGTGATAGTTAGACAATTGAAATTTTCACAGATGATGTATTTATGTTGCCGCTGTAACAACAAATACTAAAAACCGGCCAAATGCAAGTCAGTCTCGGGCACGAAGGGTTCCGTACCATTATTTATAAAAATGGCAAAAATATCATGTCTGTTGTATGGGAGATTTATAGATAATGGAACCGTTCGTGCGCTAATCCGACTCGCACTTGGTCAATTTTAGATAATGGTACGGAACCCTTCTGCGCGAGTCCGACTCGCACTTGACCGGTTTTGAATAAGGTTTTACCCACAGTTCTTTGTAAGTAGGTACATAGGTACATATAAATTAAAATATGCGCCTTAGGCATAAAGTGCATATCTTAACTTTTAAACTATATTTATTATAAAAAATATTGTTAAAACATATTTTACAGAAATATTTTAGCAGTCAACCAATTACCAAGTTCTAGGGTAATATAGTTTTTTTTTACCTGATCATATTTTGTTTGCGTCTGTGTGCGTGACAAGGCAATAAAATACAGAACACATAGCGAATTTGTAGCGCGCGTTTTGAGAAGGCGTTTTTAGGAAACCTACCTTCTACAGCTAATTATTTTAAGCTGTAATCATTTTATTTTCAGGTCTTACTACGAAATCCTGAGGTACTTTATGAAATCTGAAAAGGCTTCACTGAAAGGATACGAGAAAAATACTTACAGAAACACCGAAGGTCCCGTTCCAGTTGAATTTCCACCCAAAAGGTGATAAGTAATAGTATATTATAACAGCTCCCGCGGCTTCCTTTAAGCGGAACAAGACTATAACATAGTATAAAGATGCAACAGTATGAAAACTAAACCTAGTTAAGCGGAAATAAACTTATACGTGACCACTTGTCTTGACGCGACCTCACTACTGACAGCACCGCGACAACCGCTTAGGGGTCACGGTGCTGTCGGTGGGTCGAAGTGCATGTTTGTGTGAGTGAGCAGTTTCGAACGTTTGTAGGTAGTTTCCGTACTGTTTCTCTATATTTATACTGTGAATATAACGTCCCGTCAAAATTCATTCAGCCATTTTGGTGGTTGACCGGAACAATCAGGCAGACAAATACAAACAGAAACAATAAAAATTGTGTTTCAGTTACAAGTACCGTATAAACAGACACTTCAATTTTATTAAATTGTATAGACGCTCGTAGCCGAGCTGAAATGCTTGTTGAGGAGCAAGCCTAGCAGTTCGTGACTATTCAATTTGGTTATAAGCAAACCCCGTTGCGTTCACTGTACAGAGTGAAGGTGACAGCAAGAGGAATTGAAAACTGAGCGCTTCTGTGCGTCAAAACAACGGTCGTTAGACCATACCACGTGGTCTGCATGATGGATTAATGCCCATGCATTCTCTCTAATAAGAAGACCCGTAACTCTGCATTGGCAACGAAATGGGACAATGACACAAATCTCTCACTCACAATGACAATTTGAAATATTCCATACACAAATATCTCATAATGAATATATGCATTACTGATCAAAGTTACCAGAAGGATACGCGTGAAACTTCTCTGGTGAACTGCTGAGGTGATACGCGCTGCTGTTATAAAATATAACGGCTTAGGTTATAATATTCATAGCTTACTCATTTATCGCATCTATTAAAGACCATAAAATTACAATTATGAGAAAACCCATGAGATCGACTATGAAGGAGAATCATTTTTAGTTATATTAGGATACTAAAAAGTCCATGAATAAAATGTAAATATTATTTGTATGTCTTTTGCAGAACAAAATTTGCCAGCGCATTCCTCGAGGCCGGCGCACTGCTCGGACATCCCACCGTGGACTACAACTCACCATATGCGTTAGGATTCGGCATCGTACAAGCGACGCTGAGTAAAGGCCACAGACAAAGTGCTGCCAAAACCTTCCTGCATAGGAACAAGAAGAGAAAGAATCTTCACATACTTCCAGAAAGCAGAGTCACTAAAGTTTTAATAGATCCTCAGTCAAAAACCGCATATGGAGTGGAATATGTCCGTTACGGAGTAAAATATACTATCAGAGCCCGAAAAGAGGTCATCGTATCAGCTGGGCCTATAGCGTCCCCACAACTGCTTATGCTTTCAGGAATCGGACCACAACAACACCTGACTTCCTTAGGAATACCTATAATAAAGGATCTCCCTGTGGGCCAAAGACTCTACGATCACATCTGTTTTCCAAGTCTTGTTTTTGAGGTAAATGTTACTGGCATAAGCTTTACTGAAAGCAGGGTACTGAAAATATCAAGTGCCATCAGCTGGTTACAATACGGAGACAATTTTTTAGCCTCTTTAGGAGGAGTCGAAGCAATAGGGTATATAAAGACACCTGTGTCGGACGACCCTGAATCTGTTCCAGATATAGAACTGATTTCGCTCGCTGGTTCTATTCTGTCTGACGCTGGACCAGGTGGTAGTCAATCTATACGCAAAGGGATGAGAATAACACATGACACATTCTACACCATGTTTGCCACGACATCATTTACGAAGCGTGATGTCGAAACATGGAGTGCAATCCCTATGCTGTTGCATCCTAAGTCATTTGGACGCATAGAATTGAGGGATAGCAATCCCTTTAGTAACCCCGTCATGATTGGCAACTACCTGACTGACCGCAGGGATGTGGCGACGTTCATAGCCTCTATACGTTACATACAGAAAATTGCAGCAAAAGGGCCGTTCCAGAAGTATGGGGCTACTATAATTAAGACAGATTATCCTCAGTGTCGAGACTACGTGTTTGATTCTGACGAGTACTGGGAGTGTGCTTTACGGACGCTTACGGCAACTTTGCATCATCAGATTGCGACCACTCGTATGGGGCCTCCAGGAGACCCTCTCGCTGTCGTTGACCCTGAGCTGCGAGTGTACGGCGTTAACAACTTGCGTGTAGTTGACTCTGGAGTCATTCCTCGAACGATATCTGCGCATACACATGCTCCCGCCATGGCCATCGGAGAAAAAGCCGCTGACATGATCAAATCAACGTGGGGTATTGGATCTATTCCTAGATATTATTGATTATCTACAACATGTAAAAAGAGTCTTAGAACTGGAATCATTATTCTTAAAAATCTACGCTACAATATGCTCCCGCTCTGTGGTAGTTACAGCAAGAGCGTATGATCAGCATTTGATCAAACAATTGGACATTGTGTTAGAATCGTAATAACTTTATAGTAAGTGAAACAGATCATTCGTATATTATAGGGTAGGTAGTAAGTGTGTTAAAATATAAATGGAAGTCTATAGTCAAGATTTTCTTTCTATATAAATAGAGTAGGTGTGATCAAACAACATTAAAACGTATACAGATTGAGATAGTTTTATTTATGCAATAATTATGATTTACGAGATGCCGGAGGAATCCGTCTTGATGGACACCACTGCAGTAGCAGACACAGTTACTGCTTCCAACACCGTACACGCACTTTTATTCAGAACATACAGTACTAAGATTCAGATATATTTATTTGTCAGGAAAATGGTGTTAAAAACAATGCCGCTAAATAAACGGCACACTTAACTTAGATGTCAAAATTATTACAATACAACTATATATGTCATCACGTTTAACCGATTAGAGATAGCTACAGTAATTCAATCAAACTATGTGCATGTTCTGTAACGGCCTGTGGAAGTTTATTAAACAGTAGCTGACCTACCAGCGGCATCGCTCGCAGGGTCTTCGTAGAGTGTTGGAAGCGCCGCTTTGGAATCTCGAGGTTCCGGGTTCGAGCAATAGGCTCACTCAATATTACATGGAGCTAAAGAAATATCCCTCTGGCGAAAGTAGGTTTTAAAAACACCTGTAACGCCTCACTTCCGCCAACTACGCAACCAACAGCCAATCGCAGAGTCTGCCACCAAGCTACGTCACTTCCTGCCCTGCCAGCCACGCCATCTGTGCCAAGCCTCGTGGTGGGGTTGTGACAAGCCAGCTTTTATAAGCCAGTGTGTCGATCTTAAGAGGATTGCATAGCTAGTACTTTCCATGCTAAAAGTGAAAACTCTTTTCTACCTCTTAACATTGTCCGATTTCAGTGATTGTTTTTTCATGGCGTCATGACATTGTTTACTATGCCCGTACGTTTTGATTTTTCAGTATTTCAAAGTACTATAAATTTCCTTTTTTTGAACTTAAAAAAACTGAAAAAATCACTACGTACGGGCATAGTAAACCGTGACATGATTCCATAAAAAAAAAAACATAGAAATCGGACAATGTTAAGAGGTAGAAAAGAGTTTTCTCTTTTAGCATGGAAAGTACTAGCTATGCAATCCTCTTGAGTGGATTATTCAAAAAATACCATTGAGTAAGGGCAAGCTCTGCCTGTTTGTAATTTAAATAATTAAAGATTAGAGTGATTGAATCCTACCGGCAGCAGTAATAATTATTACTTAAATTATTACTGCTGCCGGCTGCTATTAATTAAATTAGGATTGCATAGCTAGTACTTTCCATGCTAAAAGAGAAAACTCTTTTCTACCTCTTAACATTGTCCGATTTCTATGATTTTTTTATGGAATCATGACACGGTTTACTATGCCCGTACGTAGTGATTTTTTCAGTTTTTTTAATAAATAATTATTACTGCTGCTATTTCCTGACTCCCTCACACACCTCAAGGATACACCTTCAAGGATACATAGGCGTGACGATTTGTTATGGTTTTTTTTATAAACAACCTGTATATCATTATTTACGTTAAAGTTTATTATTATTATTATTACAAAGAATTAAGTGAATCGCACCAGAAATATCTTTCCAAATCATAAATTTATGAACTTTAACTGCACACTATCTAGTATTGCAAAAATAAATACATGTTTCGTTCTCAATTAATAAATAATTTTTTGGTTACCTTAGATACCTAGGTGACTCGAATAGCGCTCTTATCACCGACCATCTATTGTATTGTAGTTGCCGTTGTACCAGCAATTATACGGAGCTTTTGTGAACAAAAGATTTCCTTTGGCAGGTTTGGTATTTAGGACTACGATGGATTTAAGAACGGGAGCCACCAAGAATATTGATGCAAGTTTAGAGTGGTGCTCCCCCCACTCCCTATCTTGATGCCCACATCAGTTAAGCTATTCTCTATATGGGAACCCGGGGTTAGAGGATGCTGCATCGACACCAATGCACTGAAATAGTTATTTAGTTTATAGTTTCCAACAACTGAGCAAAGCTTTGGTGCAAACTTTAAATCACGAATCAGTGAAGTAGTCTAGAATAAATGACGAGCATAGCGAGTGATTCTCATATATATATAAACTACTGAGCAAAGTTAAGTAAGTAATTTAAAGGTACGAGAAAAAATAATTTGCTCTCATGTGCCTTTCATATTCGCCTTTTCACCTCTACTAGCGATATAAATAAACAATCAAGACAAAGGGTTCTAGGTTACCTTGTTTTTAATAATTCCATAACATATGACAACTCAACGGTCAAGTTTTAATACCTTTTGAAAGTCGCCAATTATTAAATAAATCGTACTCGTACGCCTTTAGATATTTACACGTGACTTTGCTCTGGTAAAAAGCTAAGTTTAGTATTAGAAACTGCTGCTCTCTCAACTCTATTGGAGTTAGACAATTATCTTCATGTTAGGACGCAGTAATCGATGTATATTTACTACCAAAAAATTACTTCAAAGTCTTCAAACCACCCAATGCTAAAAAAACGATTCCCGGTTTTGGTGTTGTGTTCGGAAACAGCAGTGCTTTTGGCATTTTATGAAACTCTAACCTGATATTTTTAAGTAAGCTAGTAAGTATTATGGTTTCCTAGTATTTATTTTAAATATTACATATCTGAAAATGCAATGATACAGTTAGTAAAGTTAGATATCAATAAATTAAATACAAGATTTTGTTTCTATGAGTTAAATTGCTTGGTCAAAATCAGTATTTGAACGTACCACCACCGCCTAGTTTATTTTTTTCATCACCATGCAATTCCAAATTTTTGATATCACACAACCTTTTATCATACAGCTTTTTCGTACTCTACGCGCTTGTTTCTGGACGTACCATTAGATAAATAATTAATTTAAATTCAGACAAGAACCTCTGACCTCGTAGATATATTGTACAGAATATATAAAAACATTTCGTCAAAAACGCGGGACACATGCAGAATTCTTAATAATTGTTGACGAAAGGTTGACGATGAAATTGTGGTTATGGCTGTGACATACCTCTGACCACATTTTTGTCATTTGATGAAGCTATTATTATATTATTCATGGGCGTCGGTTTTTTTACCAGTGGTTTTTATGGAGTGGTATTTATATTATATATAGATAGGTATTCACATTTTACAAAGTGTCACTCTCACAACAAGTGAGAAAACCTTTATACAGAGTATATGTCAAGTAGTTTGTGGGTAGGTAATTTTTCTTGTGCACTACTCTATCCAACTACCTACAAAAATACCCTAACCTAGGGTTGGAGCCACACTCATTCATTACTTTTGAGCGTTTCGCCGGCACGCTCGCTTCGTTCGTTCGGCTTGCGCGTAGTTTTGTCGCTGTTCAAACCTAACCTAACCTAGGGTTGGGGCCACGACTATTCAATACGTTTATCCAAACTATGTTACTGATTCGCTTGTGCGTACACTAAACTAAAATTCTCTAAACTATTGGTTGTTCTTGTTATGTTAACACTAAAATCCACATTCGTGTAACACTTAGAATTATAATTCTAAACATATGATTATTCTATTCAAATGTGGGTAATTTAACATCAATTTAGACTAGTTTAGAGAGCACAAACTTACATGACGATTAAATTTGCACTAAACATGCCCACAATTAAACAGAAACAGCAAATATATGAAGAGTAATTTGCAAGCATTATATTAATTTGGACTTAAGCATGAACATAATAAGAACTAGGTATCATAATTAACTAAAAATAGATTTTAGTTCGCTAGTTTAGTTTGGTGTTCTGAACAAGCGAGTTACTACCTATGTGACTAGCAAAAATATTAAAAAGGTAAATGTGTATAAATGATTTGTCTGTCTATAAAAACTAGTTTATTTGAAGTGAGAAAGAGGTTTTATTTTTCAAACATTGGATAGGTAATGTAAATAGAAAAGGAATCGTTTGTCAAACGATACGAAATAAAATGTAAAATTTGTGCAGTTATTATTTATGATACCGATCATATAATATATAATTAATAACTGATGACATAAGATCAGGTTTGGAAACTGACCAGCTAACAATCCTAACACTTCTCGATTTTACCAATGCTTTTAATACTGTTGACTTTGACATTATTTATTTCTTTCTTTTTCTAAGCTACGCTTAACTCTGTTAACATATCTCGTTTGGTGATTACAGCTATCTGTATGGACGCCGGCAGCGGGTTCGTATTGATGATTCTTTTTCGTCATAGTGTAACATGACTGCCGGTGTTCCTCAAGGAATGGTGCTTTCTCCACTTCTTTTGGATATATTTATCAATTCTATTTCTCATTCTCTCACTTCTTCCTATCACCTCTATGCAGACGATCTTCAAATCTACTCTCAAGCACCGATTAATCTGTCCGCATCAGGTTTACGAAAAGATTTATGAATGAACTGGAGGCTTGCTGATTCCAACCGATTAGGCTAGCTGAAGCCATCGACGACACCAACTGCAATCTTAGTCGTATATCTGAATGGAACAAATGTTTAGCCTTACAATCAACCCCATAAAGACACAAGCTATCATAACTAGAAGCTCGAGAATGATTGCTAAAGTAAATCCTTTGACAATCCTCCAAGTAATGTCAAAGTCAAAGTCAAAATCATTTATTCAATTTAGGCATCAAAGACGCACTTATGAACGTCAATTTTTCATTATAATGTACTTTAAAGACTACCGCCGCGTTCCAAAATAAATCAAAATCATTTATTCAATTTAGGCATCAAATAAGCACTTATGAACGTCAATTTTTCATTATAATGTACTTTAAAGACTACCGCCGCGTTCCAAAATATATAGAGCCTACCGAGAAGAAGCGGCAAGAAACTCGGGGTCATTCTTTTTATATAGATGTTTTACAATGTTTTTACTTAGGTACTACAAATATTAGCTCCAGTGTGTTGCCTTACAAAAGAGAACATAATAATGGTATCAGTAGGGCAAGACACGCTACACTTTGACATCTTAGTACACGAGTAGATAGATCCTGGAGTGATCAGTCCCAAGCTGTTTTATCCTCCAAGTAATCCGAAATTTTGTAATAACCTTTTTGACAGAGTTTAGTTTTAATAGTAATTTTAAACTTATTTGTGAGGCAAATCTCGGATAACATTGGAAACTTTATTATAGAATCGTATACATCCCATAAAAGAATGAATTATTCTGTGGAGACGTGTTACATGTACGGATAGCTTGTGCTTATTTCGCGTGTTGATGGAATGAGCATCACTCCTTTCATCAAATGTTTTTCTTTACATACATTAGATTTAATATTTGATGGGGCAGTTGTTCCGTACAGTTCTGAAGTCAAAAAACCTTGAGTCTTAATGGACAACTGCCTTTCATGGAAACCGCAGTTAGTATCAGTAAGCTGTAAGATATTTGCTTCAGGCTCAGACAAAATAAAAAAGTCAAGACAGAATGTTGTGAACAGAAAAGTGAAGCCGGTAAAACTCGCCTCGCCGTGTACATATACAATTACACACACACACGCACAACGAAACTACGCCTTGACTCGTCAGTCGAACTATCGCTGCGCGTGGAAGCAACACGTAAAGTAAATCAACAAATTTACCAGTCAAAATGCCGAATTGTGTCGTGAAACGGTGTTAAAACAAACATCAAAATATAAAAAGAAGGATGGAATTACATTTCACACGTAAGTAACTTGGAAAGCAATATTTTAAATAAATAAAAATAAAAATAAAGGTTATTGCTTGGAACATAGAAAATGTTGCCCTGGTAAAGCCTGTAAGGTTTACCCTATTATTGGGTAATCTTAATATTTAGTATATATGTTACGTTAATACGGGTACGTTTTTATAATAGTTTATCAACGTGTTTTAACTGAGTTCAAAAAAGAAGTAGGTTCTCAATTAGACTTTTCTTTAAATATAATATTGTATGACACTCGACGCAATATCTTTATACAAAACCGGTTCCGTCGTTTGAAAGCAAATTAAAAAAAATAGGCAATTCTTTTTTTTTATTTTTAGATTATTTTCAACCGACATCTAAAAGGAGTAGGTTCGCAATTAGGTTCTATTGTTTTAAATACTTGTTACCTCATAAGTCCGTTATTTATAAACCGATTTGAACAATTCTTTTTTTGTTGGAAACCTGATACCTTTAATATGGACTCGCATTTCACACTGAATTTTCAATTTCGTACATATTGAAGGCGGTTATGTATTTTTGTAAAAATAAACCATATTTCTATTGAAGTCTTTTGTTTTTAGGGTGTATCTATATTGAATGTTGTTGTGTGTAGTTAGTATGCGGAAAGTTATACGAGATGGTCGACCAGTCTTTGTCGCGATTTTATAAACCAGTCGTAGAAGAAAAATGCAAAGCAGGATTCATAGGTACATTAATAAATATTGAAAGTTTAAAAGCGCTTTATACGAAGTACATAGAAAATGAAAAAAGGCTGTTTTTTAATCTACTTATAAATTATGCCAGGATCATTTGGAGATTCTATTCACGTCTATTAGGATGCATGGAGGGTTCAACGATAACCCTAACGTAAGACAGTTTACAAGCAAGCTACAAAAATACTATGTCATTTAGAATTAAAATGTCTTACAAAAAGTAATTGTGTTTCTTTAGAACATATAGCAATACTTAATTGCACTTCAACAACTAAAATTATAAATAGCACTTCATCGTCGTATAGACACGAAGAAGAAGAAGAAACCATTGAAAATTCTTCGTTGCAACTTCTTAATGAAATTGTTAATGAATCATTTGATTGGGCTAGTTGTTTACATGACAATTCATATTATGGTGACTACAGAAAAATGATAATTGGTTACATGTCTGGAAGTACAGTGCATCTTGTTAAAACCATAAAATGCTCTAAATGTTAATATGCCTTGCAGACTGATGAGAAACTTTATTTTCACAAGCTCATTAGTTTAAAAAACAAAGGCGGTCTTCGCTTCCCGTCTAAGGATCTTTTTGACATTTGTGTCACTTGTGAAGCAGTTGTTCGAAAATTATTGAATGAAAATATTGCAATAACCGCAGAAAATCAACACCAAACTATAGTCTTGAACATATTAAAGAAATTCATTGGAAACAATCAGATTTTTATCAATTTAGAGTCAAAACATGAATATGTTGGGCAGGAACATAAACTTAATTTAATACGGTGTGTAATTGAGAAATACTTAAACATTAGATTCCACCATATTGCTAAATTAGAAAGTAATTCTAAATCAGTGCAAAGTAAACGACAAGCGTACAAAAAATTAATTCAGCATAAAGGTTTTTAAATAAAACTAGCAGTTACACCGAGTAATTTTATTTCTGAAACTCTTTGTCTTTTCTCTTTCACCACCCAGTGCCACTACTTTTTACCGACACCTAATGTAGGAACTCTATTATTATATTAAAACTAATAACGTTATAACTTTATTAAATTTATAATGTTAATAATTTGATAACGTTATTTTTATGGGGTAATTTAAATTATAATGGCAGCACCGATTCACGCACTACATGCATAGAAAACCGGCCTCACTGCTCTGTTCACAACATTCTGTCTTGACTTTTTTATTTTGTCTGAGGCTTCAGGTGCATCACTTCAAAGATTACGCAATTTTCTTCCAACTGCTACTAAAATTACTCTTGCACAATCCCTGCTCTCACCAATTTTCTACAGAATTTCAAGAAAAGGAGGAGGTACTCAATCTTTTCTTGTTTGAAAGCTGGTGCTTCTCGTGTGGTCCCATTTAAATTTCATCTAATTCGGTCGAATAGTTTTTGAGATACACTCCAATAACTGAATAGAATGGAAGGTAGTGTTAAATTTTTCAAATTGTCCTTGTAGACTATGCCGATGCCTGTTATCTTGATCTTACGGAGGAACAGCTAAATAAACTTGAGCGTCTCCAAAATTACTGCATACGATTTATTTTCGGTCTTCGAAAATATGATCACGTTTCTCAATTTCATAAAATTTTAAAACTCAAGTTGCTGTACCTACATTTTGTTTAATCCTCTCACTCCCCATTATTTGAAAGAACTATTCCTGTTCTTAGACTCTTCTCACTCACTTACCCTTAGATCAGCTACAAATCTGAAATTAAGAATGCCTATTCATAAGACAGTTTTCCTTATCTAGATAATGCACTTGCCTGTGATCCCTTTTAGCGATAAGTCCGCCCTTTGTACTTTAATTTGTAGTCTATTACTCTGTGTATGTTTTAATGTTGTAACTGGTGTACAGTAATAGTAGTTAATGCAACTGTCGTATAATAGACGGTATTAAATCATGAGTTTCAAAATAAGATTACACGAGTGTTTTAATACCTAATTATATGCAGTTGCATACACTACTTTATTTAATCTCATGACATTTTTGCTACTGAAGTTTTATCCAACAAAATATTACTCAAATTCGTATGTACGAAATAGCGGCAAAATGGAAAAAATCTTCTTTTTCTTCTTGTTTGTATGGCTTGTGCGGCGTAACCACAATTTTGCCAATATCAGTGGAAAAAGTCTGTTATTGGTCTATTGGCTCGGAACCAGCACGCTTACCACAAAATATAATGTGTACTTAAATGGAATTGAAACCTCCTTGGTTGGGACACATTGTACTTTAATAATTAAAAATTTTTTTTAAAGCATTGTTTTGTTAGTAGAATAATTCTCTTAAATAAGTATGAAAATAAAATATGCCAATAAAAGTCTGTATTTCATTTCATAATTAGAATATTACCGAATGAGATTATATATAGTATTTTGTATTGTATTTTTCACTAGACCTAAGTGGCGTGCAATTGGAGAGGCCTATGTCCAGCAGTGGACTGCTACAGGCTGATGATGTGATTGTATTTTTAATAGAACATTTATTAAATAATGTAAGTATAAAATGAACTGTTTGTCAGCTGTCACGTTGTAAAATGTAAATTTGTCGAATTATCGATTTAATAAATGAACCATTTGCTAAGTATTTTGTTGTGATTTAACAATTATGATTTAACAATTCATATCTTTAGTAAATATTGGTTGTGAACCGAAAATTTATAAATAAAGTGTCGGTGAAATGACAAGATACCAGAGTAGATAGAAGAGTAGATTTTGTATGACGCTGGCAGCGTGACACAAAATTATTCATCTACCTCCACTTCTACAATGAAGTCGACTGACTGTCAGGTTGTAACATAAGTAAATATAGATGTGATCTGACTGGATTTAATAATGTTAGACCGTGTTTTTCTAGGTGGTTAACGGGTTACCTGGGCCTGGGCGAGGCCTAGTCATACCCCTGGCAAAGTAGTTGGATCGCGCAACCTCGAGTAAGTAGAACGTCATTGCAAGAAATAGGTGATAAAAGTGGAAAAAGTGTGGGGGCGGAGGACGATTTCCGGCGATCATTACGTTAGAGCCGGGCGCCGCTGACAGAGCAATCGGGGTTGACACGTCATGCGATTCACGCGCTTCAAATCAAATGTCAAATTTATTTTTAAATGTATGGTTTTCTGTTGTGTATCTAAGCTACCAACAAATAAGATCGATTGAAGATTTGTTCGTAGATTGCGATGTTGACATCCCTACACGCGTGTCGCGCCTAACCGGCGTCATTCAACGCTAGTTGGGAAGACGTTCTACCTGGCTACGCCAATGGAATGGAATTGAAACGATGATAGCGCATTACAGGGTTTTTTTAAATCTATTTATAAACAAAACGAGTATATTCATAGTAACATAACATAATTGCCAAACTGCGTAGCGGTTTGTAGGCAGATGCCATGGGTCGGCCGTTGATTAGACGGTCACGGGATCGATACCCAACGTGGGCTTGAACATCGTGGTGAAATGCACAGCATGGTGGTAGTGCACTTCTGTAGGTCTACCATGAGTTTACAACATTGACACTAATCGATGCTCGAAACCGACCACCGCGAAAAAAAATATGTAAAAAGAACAGTGCCACCTCGCGGTCAATTGTAGAACTAAAATTGGCAGCGAATACGCCAATCACAAGTTTAATAGGTAGGTGAGATCGAGTATCGAGTATAGATGACATTTATGTTGCCAACTCATGGTAGAGCTACTGGTATCCGTCTGGCTAGCTATCACTCTAATGTTTGAAAATCTGTCGCTAAGCACCTAACAGTGTATTCCGGCAGCTGTCATCAATAACCATCAAGTGAGGTATTGGTCAAACAAAAGCTTATCGAGTGTAAAAAAAACATTTTAAACTGAATATAGTTAATTATGAATATGCAATGTAGGTAACATTGCACTGCCTAAAACCTCTACGCGTTCTTGAGAAAAATGGTATTCATAGATAAGACAGGCGGACGATAAAGTGATCCTAGAAATCCTTTTGCCTTTGAAGCATGGAACCCTAAAAACAACCAATGAATTAAACAAATAGGTAATCTTCTTCTGTCACTTCAAGTGTAGGTAATAAACACATCATAATGCGTGACATACAATAGGTTAACGACTCAATTAAAAAAAGCTTAAGATTTTAGTCGAGGCTACATTATGTATGTGTATGATAATATATATTATACAAAGCAAGGTCTTACTAGAATAAAAGCGGCAAATTAGTAACAAATGTTTATCATATTTTACTTCCCTAATGCAGTGTGACTTCCGTATATAAAGCTTTTTTTTAATTTGCACATTTTTATATATGTCACGTCATCACAATTACTGGGTGAAGGGGACTCCAAACTTTCTTTTTCAAGTCTGAGTAACGAGCGCAGTGCAGGGCCACGTAAAAATGTACTTGCTCTGGGTAGCACTGCAACTGTCTTTGGCAAGCGTGGTGCTTACGTAATAGGCCGCATGACTTGGTCATCTAGTCATTGGATTGCAAATTATGTTAATAAAATAGTGTGTTTGGGCACGAGAGTGAGTGAGGGTATGTATGTGGGTGTGTGAGTGTGTGTGTGGATATGGGTGTGTGTTTGTGTGTGTAAGAGAGCTAGGGTGTGCATGTGTGAGTGAAGGTGTTTGTGTGTGTTTATCACGATGACTGTAAGTGTGCGAGGGATAGAGAGAAATTGTTTGTACATGTGTATTAAGTTAGTGTTTAATGAGTGTTGACATGAGAGCGTGAGTTAGTGGACACTCGAGTTTGTGTATTAGTATATTAGTTACTAATCAGCGCTACACTGTAAGCACGTGTACCTAGTCCGCAAGAAACTTAATCATTACTTAATAATTAATTAGAACAAAGGCAGATGATAAATTATACTTTAAAACAGCTGTCCCGTTATTATGGTCATCACAGGTTAACGGACTAAGAATCACGTAACATTATGATATCTACAACTAGGTAAGTATATACACCGCTATAGAAATAATTACTAAGGTCAAAGACTTGCGTTCATTATCCAGGCAAAAAATGTATAAAAAGGCGGAACAGATAAACTGGTCGCAACAAAGTTGCCATATAGATTTATACAAATGTTACATTATGGTAAATTATTTTATGTAACTATGAACCTTTGCATGTGTTTAAAAATAGGCGCGGATCCCAAACATAATCTTCATCTTTTCCAAAGTAATACACGTAAGGTATATACACGATCTAAAATAAATCAATTCATATTTCTGAAAAACGAGTACATTTTTGAGTACATGTAGAGTTATACTTCGGCCCAGATGTAAAAGGGAATTATGGGAAACTAGGACTACGTAGAAACCAACATCACAATTACTATAAACAATGCTTGTTTTGCTTCGATTCCTTTTAAAAAAAAAATATATAAAAAATAAAATGCAATTAAATCAATAGACATTTACTTATTACACAAAGGGCCAAAACTACCGCATCCGAGTTGTAATGTGTTTTAGCGTCTATTACACTCTACTTTTTCCTTCGAGTGCGAAAAAAATATATACGAGTTATACTATAAAATAATCCAATACAATAGCAAAGTCATTGAGATTTTGCACCATTGCCTTTTGTTTATTTATTCTGTAGCCGCAACTTAAACGTATTCTATCGCCGCTTTTAGTTTCCTTATAATAAAATCGGTCCTATAGTTTCCAACCCTATTCAATTCTTACAAACAAGTCTTTCCTCTTTATATTAGTGAAACCGAGTGTAAGAAACAGTACCTAATCAGTCGAGCCTATATTCATGATTATTCTACTTCTGAATAATCACTTTTTAGTTATTGTGGGCTCCTCAGTAACAACTTTTTTAAATTATATCTTTTCCCTTACAGAAAAATATGCTATCCTCACTTTGGTACGCTACAATGACGAACTTTTAGAGCAAGAGTGAAATATTTTTTATGTATCTCGAGAAATGAGCCAGAAACTGTGTCTCCAAATAGTATAAGTATTTGTATGTTTATATAGTTTGTGCCATTATGCCTGTCATTGGGCAACACAATAAAAGGCGGAGTTAGCTTGCAATGCACGTGCAAAGTTAAACCTTTTTGAACTGGTCAGGCATAACATTGTCTGATATTTCATATCATCCACATCTGTTATCACTGCTGTAATTATTATGGAAAGGCGTGTGTTACCGTCAGAGGAAAAAAAACCGAGTTCACGATTATTTAATAAAATAATAAAAGCACGTTGTGAATCTGGCAACCCAAGTTTATATCACAGCGAACGCAAACACGTTCAAAGCTCGTCCGTAAACTTGGCCGAGACACACTTGGAACCATATCACAATTGACTGCCGTTGAGTCAGCTACTATGGATACAGTATTTATTTTACTCATCATAAATTTATGTGCGATCAAAGTATACAGTGATCGAGACGATGAATCTTTTGTTACTATCGAAAATGAGGATTATGCGGTTCCTATTACGTGCAAAGAGTTCTGTAGCGATGGTATAAGAGAAAAAAGACTGAGCGATCCGCCCCCAACAAGCAGGATCATAGAAGCGATGCTGGCCACACCGACGTTACATTTAAATCCTGCTGAACCCGATTTATTATCCTTTATGAGGGACCAGTATGATTTGCCGAAAGGTCAGTATTGTACAGCTAAGTAATTATGTATGTACTCCTTAAATATAAGTTTTATTAACATTTGTTGTAGTTCATTGATGTCTTGATGCTTAGTTGCTCAGTTTCTTTTTAATCTTATGTTTCTACGTAAACATGATGTAAAGCAGAAGACATAATCGGGGTTTTAATATTATTTTCGAAACAAATCGGAAACTCATTTTTAATGTTTGAAAACGGAGGAGGAAGAAAACTGACAACTTACTCGTATTCCCCTCAAGAGCAACGATGTCAATTAATTTTATTTTAAAATCGAAGGCTTTGCATTGAGTGCAAAAATAAACCAGTCAATGCGGAACTTTCAAAAACTCTATATTTTATATTCAGTTTTACCAAACACTAATAAGGCGCGGTCCAATCCTAATTTTAAAACAATTTAAGATGCTTTACATAAGGTTGTGAATTGCTTATCAGATTGGACGATGTAATGTGAAGATACAATTGAATACGTGCTAATACTTTTTATATTTAGTTCGTAAAATCAACTGCTTACATTTTAATGATAAAAGAATCCATAGTTCACTAGTAACTTTCATTGGGAATTCGAATATGATACATTCATTTAAATATATTTGCCTATAATTGAATAATAAGGCTTTTCCCACGAAGCACATAAGAAACATTGCAAATATTTTGGGAATGTTGCCGATTTTTTTCTATAGAGCCAAGTTTGCTCAATCGTGTATTGGCTCCGATACTTCATAAGAACGTATATTCAATTTACAGTACGTTTTTTTTTCGTATCGTATTTTATCGCTGATTTCGTTTATTTTTCCTACATTTGTTTTTCTTCAAGTTTGGACGTGTAATAGTCGTAGATTATTAACCGTTAAGTGCTTGTAATGGTGCATGAGTGTAGGCAAAGTGAAGAAAATTATAGCACGTTATTTGTGTTTTCCTCTTCCATCGCCTTCAATGCACCCACCGCATTACTAGAACGGACTTAGACAGGAAAGTGGCTTAATGATGACTTATTTATGCGACTGTAATAGACTCTGACTTCTTAAATAGTAACTAAATAACTTGAGGAAAGGTAGAGACGAAATACAAAAGGATAACAATAGATTTTTGCATACGTATAATATTTATGTGGTCTTAGTTATATTATGGCATGCTATCAAACAATGATATCACGCCAATGTCCGTAGCAAACACTACGCCTAAAAAAATGTGAAAAATACAACTAAAACGTAAATTTGCACTAATAACATAACATGAACAAATAAAAAAATGATTTTATTGGACAATCCTATTATTGGACATGGATTTGGATGTATTTTGACTTCACTTGATTTTGCACTCGATTTGTTTTGTTTAGTTATTTATTCGTTCGAAATCCTATTTTGACAGCTGTCATATTGGTAGTTCTACCGTGACGTATTATATTACAATTTATCTATAGAGGCACTATAGGATGCATATATCTTCAGTTTATGTGTTAAAAATTATATCAGAATGTTATTGTTGAAATTTAATAGGACTTATGTGAGCAGTATTATGAATTTTCATAAATTGGGTCTCGGACGTCCTATTGTTTGTACTATGACGCGTAATTAATAAAAAATATCTTATCAAGTATACATAACCTATTATAATTATAATACAAATTATAAAAAAATTGTATGTACAAATAATGTTCACATAATTTGCAGTTACAACTATACTTCGCTAGTCGTTTACCTTCATAATTATAATTTAAAATCGGTTCCTACTTTGGTTGGTTTTGCGTGCTTTTAAAAATTAAGTTTTCTGTCACATTCAAATGTGTCTTCTCTCTTAATCATACACATTCATTAAATAATCTTTATCCCTTTTCGATGCAAGTAAATTATTTTTCGTAAAATGTTTGCACGCACGTTCTTATTTTTGTGGACATCTAATTAGCTCATTTATTGACTTAGTACATAAATAACAAGTTTGCATAAATCACTATCATCGTACCAGTTTTGATATTAAATCGATATCGATACAATTCGTAAGGACAGAATCGTCACATTTTTAAATTCGATGCGAAGAACTTGAGCACAAGTTTAGTTTGAGAAACACAGGCGTTGACAATGCAAAATAAACTTGTAATCAGTCATGCTCGGAAAGTAGGTCGTATTCGACTCGAGATACGTAGTATCCTATAGTCTGTGATGCAGGTGATAAATTCGATCTTGCAACCCGCCGGAGGTGCATCAATGTGAAATCACCCATGGGATGTACTTAAATAAATTTAAAATTCGAACTTGGTTCCTTGACACAAATATGTTTACATTGTTTACCTTGCCAATATTACAGACTAGCTGGTGCCCGCGACTACGCCTGCGCAGGATTAGTACTTCGAGTAGCTTCTTATCTTCTCCAAGGCCATATCTATCATACCAAAATGTCATAAAATATGTACATAGTTATTCGCAATTGCTATAATAGTATTAAATTAATAAATTTAAATACTTAGTATATCAATCAGTAAACACTAATTATAATATACAGGTTTTACGTACATACAAATATAAAATTAATCACCATTGCAAAAACTGTCATTACATTTCATTACCCTTGACTGTATTTGGTTACATTTTATCAACCTTGACGGTCGCCGACACGTCTAGTGTATCGAGCTGTCAAAATGATAACGAGCGACACAAACTTTGACATAACTGTCATCATTACGATCTTGACGTAGGCGGAGACCCTATTATTTTGTCTATGCTGTGCTCAAGCATATAAGCTTATTCACACGCGTGGTGATAAATGATGATGATGATGAAAAGTATCCTATGTGTTAATAATCCAACGCCGCATCTACCTCCATACAAAATTTCATCAAAATTTCCCCCGCCGTTTGAACATGAAAGATTAACAAAGATCCACACATCCACATTCACAAACTTTCACGTTCATAATATTAGTAGGAAGTAGGATTGTAAATTACAGAAAGACGCACAGCTACAGGTAATACTTATAACAAGTGAGTACATGATTGTATTCCAAGTACTTTGCCCGAACTGTAAGCGACCTCGTTCGCTGCGCTCGCCCGGGTGCAATTCATTCCGTACCACCCTTGTATAAAGATATACAGTATACTTTTAATTTATTGGAGAGTATTCATATTGATATTTAATTAGAGTACTTAGGTATCATTTTGACTATAGAATCACTTAAAATCATCACATGTTACAAAAGATAGTTTCTTTTTGAACAAAACTTGCACATGGTACAAACACCTCGCCTATAGGAATATTTTAACTTCATATTTTATTTATATACATGTTTAGGATAATTTTGTTGTTATGACTTCAAAAACTTTACGGGACGACTTGAACAGTTATGCCAGCAACAAACAGCCCTAACTTTAAAATCAAAATTTAATTTCAGAATTCAAAGGACCTCTAGCAGAATATGACTTCATAGTAGTCGGTGCAGGATCAGCAGGGAGCGTTCTAGCATCACGATTAAGCGAGGGTCGGAAGGCGTCAGTGCTTCTCCTGGAAGCAGGCCGGGGAGAGTCCTTTTTCACAGCTGTTCCAGCACTGGCGCCTTGGCTTCAGCAGACTCCCTACGTGTGGCCGTATTTGATGGAACACCAACCGGGAGTATGCATGGGTAAGGCTTTTAATTATTATGGGCTTATGGGCAACCTTTAATACATAATACTTAACTTATATTTCTTCCAGAGATGAGATAGCCATGTCGTGCGTCTGATAGTAAGCGCCCAAGACAGTAGCAGAGCTAGCCATAGTTTAATTCAAGCTGATGTTTTTCGTGGGAATGCCTTGCGTTTACATTGGTTTATGAATCTCATTCATCCAGTAATGCCATTTGCTCCAGTTCCTTCAAACCCTAACATTAGTGCTGCGCGGCAGAGTGTTTAGCACAGCGGTGGTACCGGCCAAGATGATCTCTTGTAGGTACAAGAGGCGTACCACCAAGAGTAAGTTCCCTTAAGCGCCATCAATGCTCGCATGTCACGCCCGCGTTTACCCAATTCCTTTGTTTCCAGTGCATATAGCCTAGCCCGAATGGAACACTCACGCGATCGCTAAATGTGTCCCTAATTTTCTATTAAATATGTCGAATTAATCATATACATGAATTAGATATTGTGACAGTGACAACTTGCAACGACCGCAAGGCCCCACGTTACAACCGCGAGCGTTGTGGTCGCGACGCGAGCGTTTTCGGTGACGTCATCGATGATATATCGAGCTCGCTCACAATGATTGTAGGCTTGAAAGGGAACGGCTGTGTGAACGACGCGATTGATTTTGGTTCATAAAGGAACACTACTTGAATGGATATCATAGTTGATGTAACTTTATCTGTTATATTATTTAACAAGTTAGTTGGTAAGGGTGCAAAATCATATATTTGCGGCGAGGGCGGTTTTTTGAATCCAGAGCGAAGTGAGGGATTCTAGAGTAGTAGTCTTTAATAAAATCCTGTACGTAGCGAGGGATTGAAAGTAGGTCGCCTGAGCCAAAAATATATTTTGCGCCCGAGTGATACACTCTACTTTTCATTACCCTCTATGACAAAATAAAAGGCGCATCATATTTTATTGTAACATTAACACTTAATAAGACATAGAGTAACAACTAAATTGAAAGTAACTAAATTTAGCATTGAGAAGGTACCTACTACAAAGAGTGGAACGTTTTTAAGTTATGGTTAAGTACGTACTATGTTCGTAAAAATTTACATAAATATAAGTTAAATAGTGATCACCACACTTTTAATACCAGAAATACAAATAGGATAGCTGTACCTAGTTTTAGACTTGCGAAGACTAATAAGTCATTCCTAGGAAATTGTGTGCGTTTTTACAATAAAATCCCAAAGCACATAACCGAGCTCACAAAAGGCAAATTCAAGTTGACTGTAAAAAAACGTTTTAATAAAAAAAGCTTACTATAAAGTTCGACATTATATAGAAGATAAAGATGCTTGGAATACTCCACTTCTGGCAAGCTGTCTCTCTGCCACCCATAAAATGTAATATTTGTAGTACCTAAGTAGAAACATTGTAAACATCTATATAAAAAGAATGGCCCCGAGTTTCTTGCCGCTTCTTCTCGGTAGGCTCTATATATTTTGGAACGCGGCGGTAGAGTCTTTAAAGTACATTATAATGAAAAGTTGAGTTCATAAGTGCGTCTTTGATGCCTAAATTGAATAAACGATTTTGACTTTGACTTTGACTTACGGAAGTAGGTCAATAACACAGATTCTGACAAAAGGCGCTAATAATTGCGCCTTTTGTATGTTTCCATTTAATAAAATTACCATAGGTTTTCATATATTTCTCTCGGGATTTTGTACTCGTATAATCACATTTCCTGCGTCAGTTCTAATACTTTCAGGAGTCAATTCTATACTTTCACTGTCACTTGAAGAACTCATTTTTCAAAACAAAACCGTGAATTTCTAACAATGCTTGAAAATTGACGAAAACGCGGGCTGTATTCCACGCGTTTTTAACTTAATTTCTTGTTTTTATTCAGCCGGCGGCGCGACTATGGGCCGTCGTAACAGCCAGTTTTTATTCAAAGATTTTTTTTTTCGATTTCTTTGGCCCTGAACACTAAGATGTTCCAAATTCAAAAAGTGCGCGGCAAAGATAATTGCGGCGCACTTATAAAGAGATTTAAAAACTTATTACTTTGGGTGCACTTACGCCCGTTTTCAATATTCTATCTATCCACAGTTTTCCTTACTACCGATAGAAATTTGACATATCGTCCAGACAAATAGTGTCAAATATCTATCTCTAGTAATATAAACCGGCGATAGATAGTTTATTGAAAACGGCTGTTAAAGGCGAACCAAGTCATCCTTTTCCAACAGATGGAAGAAAAAATAATAATAAGTCAGTTTTTCAAATATTATGACACAGTGTCACATTTGTTCAGCAGCCAATTAAAGATTTTATAAATTCTAGCGCCGTAACCGTGAAACCGCTCACCGTATTTTGCACAAATTCTACCCGAATCTGTTGTAGTGTAAAAAAACATCCAAATTCAATCAGACATTTATTGCACACATATGTATAAATCTTAGAAAGACACAGCACAGGTGTTATTGTGCTTAAGTAAACATATGACCCTATTAGGGTATAGCATCATAATTATTATAGTGGTAGCAAGTAAGATATTGACGAGGATGAGACCGAATCATTCTGAACTCAATCAAATATGTAGTGTAGGTACATTAGTAAAATATCTTTGACATTGAAAAACTCGTTCGTTGTATAGTAACATTTGTTGACTAAAAATGTCCTAAGATTGTTAAGAAAGTTAGGGCCTTTTTCTTCTTTTTTTATTGTGTTGGGTATTTTATTGTATATTTTGACCTGAGCTATGTATTTTTAATTTTGAAGCTGGCAGCGCAAGATTATATCTGTGTCTAGTCACGAAGGGACTAGGTTGGTCGGCCTTTTTATTAAAAAAGTTGGGGTATTTTCGAACAAATTTATACATTTCACATTATATACATTTTATTGATGTTAATGTCAATATCTTATTATTTTTGAATAATGGTTTGCAACTCTCGGGAAAATTATACACTATTTATTAACATTGATTTAATTTTTAATTTATTTGATGAATGTATTTCAGGTATGACGGATGAAAGGTGCTTCTGGCCACGAGGGAGGGCAGTCGGCGGCAGCAGCGTCGTCAACTACATGATCTACACCCGAGGACTAAAGGATGACTGGGACAGGATCGCAGCAGATGGGAACTACGGATGGTGAGGACTGAAACACTGAGGATAATGTTAGCGATTGTGTTTAGTACAATTACAGTACATGACATGCAAATTCAAAAAATATGAAAATGAGTAGCATAGGATCGCATCAGATGGGTACTAAGAATGGTAAAAGAGACTGAAATTTTAACAGGGCTACGTATCTCGGTTGCAAACAAATGTTGATTGAAATAAAAAAAATTGCGGCTCTATGTCATTTTTGTCAACTACAGTCATCAACTTACTAACATTATTGCTTACTGGATTTGTCAAAACTGACAGAGCCGTCATTTTTCAAGATTTCAATCAGCATTTGATTGCAACTGAGATACGCAATAGCCCTGCGGTGTGAGAGCACTTGACAGTTCATATTACTTGATACTTGAAATTACGTGTCGAACGCAGCGCATTGTTTAAGACTTTGTAAATTTGAACATCTGGATTGCACTGCAACTGTCATTGGTAAGTGTGATGGTGACCATCAGGCAAACGAGTTTCTCTTGTTAGTTACTCTATAGTCCGACAAAGGCGCGTCTATCCCTACGGGGTGACAGACGGTGGCGGAGACGAGGTACGAAAGGTGACAGCGGGAAGCGGGGTAGCGTACACTTCTTTCAGTGTGTTGTCGTGTGCTAGAATGAGGTGATACTTCGTCCCCGCCACAGTCTGTCACCCCGTAGAACGTTCGCGACTGTAGTCGAATTTGCAATCACGTTTGGCCACATCACTACTGACCATCAAGTGATATAGTGGTTAAACGACTAACTCTAAAACTAAAAAAACGACTAAATTTAAAAGAAACCGATGACGAGAAAGAGAAAATTGGGATGGTAATGATAAATTGATACTCTTTCTGTCTTCAAGTCATATAATAATTTAGAATGATAAAACAAAAGATTGGCGGACATGGCAAGCTTATGTTAAATTTTAAAAGGCAATCCCGTAAAACAACCTAATATAAGTTAATATAAGTAAGAGTAGTTGATGCTTAGTTTCTAGTGCTGAGTTGTACAAAATCGCGTATTTATGATAATAAAGATCTGAACCCCAAAAACCCGATTGATTTGATTTAAAAAAACAAGCGGGTCTTTCGGGTTCAGCGTAATAAATCAATCAAGAGAATGGCATTAGTACTGGAAAGTTTTTTTTAATCAATGAAAAAAAGGCTTTGTAGCCATTACGAACATGCCGCTATTGGTACTTATACAATTTATGTAAAAGTATACTTAGAATAATTAATTGCGCTTATCTACTAATAAGTACAAACTTGTGGCATCATCTGAAACGGGGTCTGCCAGTGTACTTTTGCTGTACCTCTCTCTCTACTGCTCTGAGAGACAACAAAAGTTTCTCATACTAGCTTATCGATCAAGTTTACTGGAAAAATGGACATCGCTTACTAAAATAATAGCAGAATATAGGAAATACACGTATAACATAAGTCTAGCGTAAAATCGTACTAATACCTATTATAAATGTGAAAGTTTAGATGGATGGATAGATGGACACTTGGATGTTTGTTGCTCTTTCACGCTCAAACTGCTTGGCAAATTTTGATGAAAGTTGGTATGGAGGTAGACGAGGCTTTGGATTGACACATAGGATACTTCATCATCATCATCGTCATCCAACACCATCAAAAACCGCGGTTTGCAGCTAATATTTTTATAAATAACAGGTATGCTTACCATTCAAGGATATGAAGATATCGAAGAGCATCACATACCTGAAATGATAAATATTTTGCATTATTATTATTTATATTTGTAATTTATTAATTACATTATATTATTATTAATCTCAAGGGTTTTGAAGAATTGGTCTCATGATAATTATACGTTACACGTATAATTATCATGAGACCAATTCTACCATTTCACAACGTTCAATAATCCACCCCGCTGCAACTGCAGTTGGACTCCGATTGCCGTTCGATAATTATCCAAAAAGCCTATTCCTATTCTTATACAAGCGTCCCAAGACTAAGCGACATGAAGGGACAGTGCCTTTAATACTAAAGATAGGATATTTAACTGAAACAAGACTTTTTTTAAAGTTAGTAACACTGCATTCAAAAATATTCTAAAAATTAAATGCTTCATCTGGTAATGGACCCGACTCAAATGTAAAATAAAACACTCTGTATATTTTTGATGCCAATTCAAAGAATTGACAAAAATAGTAATTCTTCTTAAGTAACATAATATCTCAAAAGAAAGGAATAACGTAACATTTCTCAATTTAATCAAATTAAAAACTAAAGTACGCAAAATTATTGAAGTCAATTGTGTATTTTTTGTAAATTAATTAAGTAAATGCTCTAAATATGATCCTTTTTATATTATGCAATCTTTGAGTAAGTTCGCTGCCTGTTGATTTTCTTATCATATTGCGCTTTAACCCGTTGAATGGCGATTCGCCATATTTGGCCAACATTACAATAGATTACGCAGAAATCCTACTTCTCCAGGAACTGCAACGTGTGTGGTTAAGTGATAAGACCGCCTTTTATACAACTATGTTATTTTTTATTTTTCGTATGTTTTTCTCTTTTATGTTTTACTATAGTGTACAAATAAAGAGTTTTCTATCTATTTATCTATGGTGAATACTCTATATGGTATGATACTGTATGTCTTAATTCTGTTTGTAACGCCCACGTTGTCGTATTGCTTTTTGTTGAGCAAATTTTTCACGTATATGTTCACAAGAAGTAATGTATACCTGGTATATCTGGGGATGCCGGTCATCTAATTGGTATATTTGTACCAATCCAAGTAGGAAAACATTCATTCATAAACTCTGCTCTTCGTCAATTATGATCTGAGCCGGAGCTCATATCACATTAGTCGTCTTGTTGGAAAATTAAGTTTTGTTGCTCCGCCGCGGAGATTTCTGAACTAGTCTCTTAAAATTTGAAGATTTATTTATAAACAAATAATTTTAATAATTTCTTATCAAACATTTTACGTTTTTCCTTTCTTTTCTTTTAAAATACTATGTTACTTAAGAGGAATTATTATTTTAAGTCTATTATTTCGATTGGCAACATAAAAATACAGTATGTTTTTTTACATTTAACCGTTTACGTACCAGAGACTTAAATTTACGTGCGTTTCATTCATAAATCTTTTGTTTCTATTATCACGGTATAGAAAGGGTTTAAGTAGGTTTGATTCCCAGACGAAGTAAGTAATATTTAGAAAATCATGATTAATCAATGAATCTATAGTAAAGTATGTAGTAAGTGTAATAAAATCTATAGAATTGCAGTTTTATTAACTTTTAAAAATAAAATAAAGTCTCCTTTCAACTAAATATCCTATCTACAATATTTAAGGTACTTTCCCGTCATGTCGCAGTCTTGGGACGCCCTGTATACACAAATTGGAACGTAACGTCATCTTAAACACTATACCTTTTATACTCATTAAACGCTACTATGTGTATAGGTACGTATGAGTTAGCGTCGCGTTTATTACCTGTCAGGTTATCACAATATAAAGTGTTGATCGATCGCTGGCGTCAAGTCGTCAACGGAAACGAACTGCAGCTGGACTGGTTTTCAGTAGCAGAATAAGAAAACGTATTAAAAGCCCCTGGGAGCCGATTCCAGTAATTAAATTGCAATCGAACCGTAGCTGAACGGCGACTTTTATGCGTTTTCTTATTCTGCTATTGAACAACAGTCCAGATGCAGTTACGTTTCTATTGACGCCTGCGATCGATCTGAACTTTATGTTCTGCTAACTCGATAGATCATGAACGCGTTGGTAACTCATATTCGCATATAGTAGTGTCAATTATATATTTATTAAAAAGTAGCGTTTATGTGAGGCTACAATCCAATTTGTCTACATAAATAGTAGAATGGGTTTATGCCAAAGTATCGAGCGACAACCGGAGTCGAACTGCAGTTGCAGCGAGATAGATTGTTGAACGTTGTGAAATAACAGAATTGGCCTCCTGTTCAGCCAAGGTGTTAATGGCAAATTAGCTCGTGGATTCGGCCCCAGATCTCTGATAGACCAGTTATGTTTTTCAAAGATTAAAGTATCCTATGTTTTAATCCAGCGCCTCATTTACCTCCATACCAAATTTCATTAAAATTAGTCCAGGCGTTTGAGCGTGAAGAAGTAACAAACATACAAACACACTCACAAACTTTATTCTTTATAATATGAGTGTAATTTATTTGTTTAGAACAAACATATTATTATAAAGAGAGTGCTATACAACCTTTGGTACGGAACACACATTTAACCAGACAAGTAGCGATTCCTGGAAAAGTAGTATGATTTCTACAAAATCTATCTAATCTATCTCTATTGTATAATTGGCCAAATTTGGTTAAGAACTTTATTTTACGATGTTTTCAGGTCATACAATCAGGTGATGCCTTATTATATCAAATCGGAACGAGCCTCTCTCCGGGGCTTGGACAGATCACCGTACCACGGGCGTAATGGCGAGCTGAATGTAGAATATGTACCCTTCAAGTACGTTAAACGCATCGCTTATTCCATAGAGTACCAATTTTGAACTTCTCTTAGGCTACGTTCCGGTAAGCGCCGAAATCACTCGCGGCGATTCACACCTATTCCCTTATAAGCCCACGATCAACGTGAGCGAGCTCGTACGTCATCGATGACGTCACAGAAAACGCTCACCTCTCGACCACAACGCTAGCGGATCGTAGGTGGGTTTTCGTGGTCGTTGCGAGCTGTCACTGTCAAAGCATCAAATAAGTATAAGATTCTTTCAATTTTTGACAGAAAAATTGGTGCGCATTTCACGACCGCGTAAAAGTGTCTACACACGATGCAATTTCGAATGCAACATGCTGTAGCAATCTGCTGTGAAGCAGCAAATGGTATCGTATGTAGGCGTGTTGTGACTCCCTTCCAACATGTTGGACGTCGTAGGCCTAGCATCCAGCAGATTGTTACAACAAATAATTGTAAGCCGCGTTGTAACGTGAGTAGTGCGGTTGTATGCAATCTGGGCTCAGTCGCGATAGTGCCGCCGCCCGTGGCTAGCATCGCTGTGAAATTTATTTAATGATAGGTATATGTAAATGGATGCAAAAATTTATAGTACAGAAAAAACTATATTGATGAGAGATTGAGAATTTCATAAATATTTTAATGACATGCCATATTTGTGGGATAAAAAATAGTCATGGCATATTTGTATTTTTCTTGGTAGTTGGTTTTTTTTTCTTTGTGAAAATAATTTACAAGTCATTGTTCCTTCTAATTCAAATTCCTCTAGACGGGAAATAATTATTTTATTTATTAAATTACATAATAATAGGCATTATTTATTGTAGTTTGCTATGCATCTAAAATGTTTATTGTCTCTTAGTCTCAGTAAGTATAGTTGACTCAGCGAAGGCAATTAATTGCAAGACGAACTGTTTGATATTTGAACAGCATTTGAGCCATTTTCATACACGTGTGCACGCTGTGGCGATCCAACGCGGAATGAAATTGTAATCAGTGCTGCCAACTCGATTTTGCAAAAACGCGCTTTCGACAAGTCAAAAACGCGCTAGACAGCGCTAAATGCCACGAACGAAAAAAAAACTGCTCGGATCGGATTCGGTAGGTAAGAGATTTATCGAGTTTATAGTAAATTGATTAGGTAAATCAGACTAAGTAGGTAAGTAGTCGTTATAAAATTACAAAACAACTAAAAATATAAAATAAGTAAGAACTTTTATTCAAGAAATAACAGTTAATAGTTAACTAAAAAGCAATAAAATAGTAGGTGCCTATTATAATGATATTATTTATTAAAGGGACTTAAGAACTACATAATCAGGTCTAAATCATAATCTTCATCCGATTCATGGTCTCAACGTATACTACACTCTCTGCGGACGAAGTAGATGGTTGATTGGACTTGGACGAGTTTTAATATAAATTTATATTTCTAATATTAAATGAAACGAAGCGTAGACTATGGTAATTAAGTTAGCTGCTAATGATATGGTAATTAAGTTACCGAGGGGAACTCTTACTCATAGACTACAATACATATTAGCATTTCAGTGTTGCTAAAAAGTTACTGATGCATTCTGTGTTAAGCTAATAATATAATTTGAAAAAAGCGCTAGATTTAGCGCTAGGCGCTAAAACGCGCTTTGCGCTAAAACGCGCTTTGCGCCGAAAAAAGCGCTAGATCTGGCGCTGAACGCGCTAAGTTGGCAGCGCTGATTGTAATCGCCACTGCAACGTGTGTAGAGTAAGTAGGTACAACCGCGACTACAGCAGATTGCTACAGCATGTTGCATTCGAAATTGCATCGTGTGTAGACACTTTAACCGTTCCGTTTGGGTTGAAAATTGCAAGCATTGGTCCATAGCGGAACGCTAACGCGGGGCGCGAAAGTTGTGAGCGTTGACGGCGCTTGCCAGAACGTACCCTTAATATAGTGTACAAAGATATCAAAAGAAATATTTGGTGACACTTCCGCTAGAAAACTGCTTATGGCAGAGATGCAGTGTACACCACCCTCCCTCCCGCATTAAACCCATGCAGAAAGTATACAGAAACTTATACGTGTGTGTTTCACACATGCAACTGACTCGACCAAAATCAAAACTCTTCGACACGCGTTTCGCCTCTACACGAGACATCTTCGGTAGATGTTGACTCACAACAGTTAACAACTTTCAACAATCTATCTAGTACTAGTGACAGTTTCGTAAAAGGTGGGAGTAGGCCTCCTGGTTACTACCTGTGTCTTTATGTAAGAAATAAATCAAGGCGATATATAATAAATCAGGATTCACATGGAAAAGTATCAAAATTGAAATCGCAAATTTGTTTATACTATATTTAAAAAACATTATCGGCAATCTTTTTGGAAATCTCTATTAGACCTATTCTTGGAGTTCGTTGGGGTCAATGCGTTATACAATCACCTCGCCACCTATTCTATCACCTCCATCTCCCTACCCTGCATGAGCGCTCTCCCCCGCCGTAACCCAGCCCAGGCCCCGCTTAAGCTCCTTGTTTACTTAGTCTACGTTGTGTGGGTCACTGCTGTCTTTGGCCCAGTTTTTCAGGGTTTAACCTGCTTCAGTAAACTACTTAGAAAACTTTGGTTAATCTTATCCATAACTCAGAACTTTTACTACTTTCTGGTACGCAGTAGTTAGGTCCCAATTGTATGCAAGCTTCTGCGTGTGTGGTTTTTAACCGACTTCAAAAAAAGCGGGAGGTTTCTCAATTCGAACGTACATATTTTTTTATGTGTGTTCGCAGATAACTTCGTCGTTTATGAATAGATTGTTGTTGATTCTTTGCTTGTTTGATAGAGTATACTTCCGTGGTGGTCCCATATAAATTTCATCCAATTGAGTCAATTAGTTTTTGAATTACACTCCAAAAACCGAAAAGTGTTTATTTATCTTGATGATATCATCATTGACGGTGTATCCCGTAACAAAGTCACTAAAAAGGGTGAAAAAACTATTTTATCAATAAATAGAACCACCATTTTGTAGCACGCTGTATATACCATAGAAAATAGGTCTTGCACACTCATACCACTGGCACGCGGAGGTAACTCGTGTTTCCTCATCTCTATCATTTAGACATGAGCTTACACATGATTATTACAAACAGGCTATCTCGTGTTTCAGATCCAAACTAGCGAAGGCCTTCTTGGACGCTGCAAAAACTTTAGGCCACCGAAAAGTTGACTACAACAGCCCGGACGGCTTTGGATTCAGCTACATCCAAGCCACCATGAGCAACGGACGCCGTGCCAGTAGTGCCCGGGCATTTTTACACAGTCACAAAAAGAGAAAGAACCTCCACGTACTTCCTAGCAGCAGAGTAACTAAAGTATTAATAGATCCTACAACTAAAACTGCAGTAGGAGTGGAATTCCACAGAAATGGACGCATGTATCAGATAAGAGCGAAGAAAGAAGTCATCCTCTCAGCAGGACCAATCGAGTCACCGCATCTCCTAATGCTGTCAGGGATTGGGCCAAGCGCACATTTAAATTCAATGGGAATCCCAGTGATACAAGACTTGAAAGTGGGAGAATCCCTCTACGATCACATATCGTTCCCAGCTCTTGCATTCACTTTGAACACGTCCAATCTTACATTGCGGGAAAAAAATGTGGCGACGATTCAGAATGTAATCCAGTTTGATCACTACGGCGACGGGCCGATGTCTTCTTTAGCTGGAGTTGAAACTATTGGGTATATTAAAACCAATGTATCTGAGGAATTGGGCGATTATCCTGATATAGAACTTCTGGGAGCCTGCGCTTCTTTAGCATCTGATGAGGGGAAATTCGCGGCTAAAGGAATACATCTCACCGATTGGCTCTACAATGACATCTACAAACCCATCGAACATCTCGATTCGTTTTCTATTCTATTCATGTTACTACATCCCGAATCTAAGGGCTATCTCCGATTGCGATCCAAGAATCCTTTCGACGATCCCGAAATGCACGGTAATTATCTTACACATCCGAAAGACACGGCGACCATGATCGCCGCGATAAGGTACATCATAAAAATGGTAGAAACGGCGCCTTTCCAAAAGTATGGAGCAAAGTTATACAAGAGGAAGTTTCCTAATTGCAAACAGTATAATTTCGGTAGCGATGGTTATTGGGAATGTGCTGTGAGAACTGTTACTGCTACACTTCACCATCAGATCGCGACGTGTAAGATGGGTCCACGATCAGACCCTCAAGCAATTGTTGATCCTGAACTGAGAGTTCATGGCGTGAATAACCTCCGAGTAGTGGACAGCAGCATAATCCCACGGACGATAGCGGCTCATACTAATGCTCCGGCAATCATGATAGGTGAAAAAGCTGCTGATATGATCAAGGCCGATTGGCGGCTATTTTAAACCAATCATTGAACATACCAATGACGCTAGTTACACCAGATAGACATAAAACGATCCTAAATTGTAAACGATTCTAATAAACAAGTTGGACAAGCTTTTAGAATTAAATTTAAATTGCAAATTTTGCGAGCTCACAATTAGTTACGATCTTTTAGACACGTCAGTCAAAATTGGTTTGTAATTATTAATTGAGAGAACGTTACGTGGTCTAGCGAATCGTGTCATAAGCAATGGTAAGTGTTAAGGGAAAACAAAACGTTGTTTTTCCTTAACACTTTGATGTAAGGAAATTAGATGAATACTTAGAATAACTACCTTATAAGGTAGGTTTCCAAAACAACGTCTTCTCAAAACGCTTGCTACAAATTCGCTATGTGTGCTGTGTTTACTTGCCTCATCACGCACACGGAAGCAAACATAATAAATATCCTCTGTTAAAATGTTCTCTCACCAAACTTTAGTAAGTAGTTGACTGGTTAAAATGTTCTATACATTAATTTAAAAATACACAAAAGTAATAAATATTTAAAAGAACAAAGAACTAAAGGTACTTATTTACTTAATAATTATTACATTATTAAAATCGTATACTGCTGTACCGACGGCGCAAGCAAGGTGAGCACAATGAGAGAGTGAGATAAATAGCTTAATATAAACGGCTTACATATATACGGCGTATGTAGTTTAATTAGTTATTCTAAAAATGAATACCTCAATACATTCTGGATAATAAATTGTATACCTTCTTGGGGCAATAAGAGTTAATTGGTTTTATTTCTATCGACAACTTTTTCCGCTCTATCCTTGACTTTTTATTGATCGACAGTAAACCTATCTTCAAACAATACCTACATTGATTAAGGTCAGGCGTGGTACAATCATAGTGTAGGTAATTAGGTCGCCCACTAATGGTCGTAATAGTCAGTAGACAATATAGAGCTGAAACAAGGGCGTACCCAGGTAGGGGCAGGGGGGGGCAGCTGCCCCCCCCTAGAAGATTAAATAAATGTAATTTTTTTTTGGCAAATAGAAATTAAAAACGTATTACCTACTCTGCGCAAAATGAAGTGTTGGAAACAAAATATCTTTTCAGTCAGATTTTTTTTTCTATAGTTAAATATTCTACAATATTCGATATAGAGTCTATGTATAGTGAGTCGTGTCGGTCGTGCCGCAACGTATTTATTAGAATATTTTATATAGTGACTTTCAGCCGCCGTCAAACGAAACGCAAAATGTTTTGATCAAGTTTTGATACACTTTATTTATTTCTTTATTTCGTTTTTATTATTTTTTAGTGATAATGAAAGTGACAGTAACGATTCATAGTCGAGAATTTAATTTCTGGAATCTGATTTTGATTACGCGACAGAATAAATAAAAACTAAGTAAGGTTTTGATGCAAGTTTGGTTTTATTTATTATATTAATTTGTTTTCAATGCTAAAATAAAATAATATTCAATATGTTGCATATTATTTTAAGTAGTATATATCTGTACAGATTTAGTTTAAGATTCTTAGTGTTTATAAAATAAAATAGTGAAAGTATCAAATTCAAATTTCATAGTATATTCAGTGTTTACAACTAAAAGATTTTTGCTGCGGTTTTATCTGTGCCGCGGCTCACTAGACAGACTCTAGTAATTCTAGTATACTGTTAGCGATGCAATATAATTTAAATCTCCCGCAAAACCGTCGCATCTCGTAGTTTCCGGTTCCGCCGAGACAATCAGAGAGCCATCTAGGATTAAAGCCGAATATAATTCGGAGAAAGCAACATCTAGCGCCATCTAGTTTCGGACGGCAGTACTTTTTACAGTAAAAAGAAATAGGATCAATTTAAACGGTCAATAGCGACATCTTGTATTGAATAGCAATACCGCGAAGAACGTTCTAGCATGGACTATTCTGGAAAGAAAAGACAGTGATAGCAAGTATAAGACAAGGATGGAAATAGAGTCGAGTATTTTCTACATATTTCGGGAGCAAGAATATTTCAATATATAAGCGGAAGCGTGAGGCAGAGCACGTCAATTTAGTTCGAATACAATTCAGTTCGGAGTGTAATACGAGCGAATATTTCATACGACATAGTGTCTTATAGTTTCGTTGCGGCGACACGCGATTTACGTTTACTGTGCAACAACTGGAAATATTACTCCGTCAAAAGGATATCAGGAAATTCTTTGAAAGAGGTGAGTCAAAACAAAACACTTAAGTAGGTACCTAATATGATTATTTGATTTAATGGGGGGCTTTGACTCTCTTGTAAGTGTATATCTTAAGCATTACTTACAATATTTAAATTTATTAATTACAAGACGTGGTTTTGTTATAATAGCTAAAATAACATTTGTGAATATTTTGTGAATAAAAAGTAAAAAAAAACATAAAAGAAAGATCCTTGCAATATTTTGGATTTATTAATAAGTCCATACCGACAACAAAGTCCCTTTTCTCTAACGTCACAACAAGTGTATTATTTCAAATTACCTAGTTATGCTTATTTGGCGTTCAAACCATATATATTAGAATGTGAAACTTGATCTTTATTTTCGTCTTATACAACCCGCCTAAACACTGTAAGAGTATTTTTGTGTATCCATTTTTAGGGAGGACACGCGAAAAAAGAAAAAAAGGTCGGGAAAGTAGCAGTGGAAGCGATGAAAATGACAACCATGATAAAACCACTCATGTAATGCCAAGATCATTGCATGCTAACATTGGACAAGCGTCAAATTCTCCTGTACAACCTGTTAATATATCTGTTGCCGACTATTCTTCTCCATCGACATCCCAACAAACTTATGACGTCAACGTCGATCCTGAAATTATAGTGGACGATGGCTGTCATGAAAATGATCTGGGACGTTATGTTGGGTTGGCTACCCAGCTATCGACGGAAAAGAAGAGGGAGTTGTTACAAAATCCTTGGATCCCGCCCAGAAATTACGATTTTGAAAGTGATGCAAGCCATTTAAAAAGAAAATTTAATCATGCTTGGTTGGATCAATATTCACCATGGCTAGTATATTCCAAGCGACTAAAAGGTGCTCTTTGTAAGCATTGTGTTTTGTTCCCTCCGCCCATTAGCACTGTGAGAGGAATTTTGGGATCGTTTATGGTCAGGCCATATATAAAGTTCAAAAATATGCATGAAGACTGCCGAAAGCATGCAACGACCAACCTTCACCAAACGGCGACAAATGCTGCAAAAAATTTTCTTGAAGATGTTCCTGTAGACATCCAACTGCAAAGTGGACACCAAAAAGAAATCGATGAAAACAGACAAATATTGTCATCAATTATTTCTTGTATAGTATTTTGCGGCACACATGATATGCCTCTTAGGGGCAAACAAGCAGATGAGGGTGTTTTATTAGATTTATTGAAGTTGAGAATCAATTCAGGGGACGACAGATTAAAGAGTCACCTGGAAAAGTGCCGTCGCAATGCAGTTTACACATCACCAAAAATACAAAACGAATTGATAAATTTATGTGGCGAAGTTATTAAGGAGAATATAATTAGTGAGGTTCAGAAGACCATGGCTTACTCAGTCTTAGCTGATGAAACAGCAGACGTATCTGGGAAAGAACAGCTGTCAATAGGCGTGCGGTTCTACGACGAAAGCAAAAGGAAAATCAGAGAAGAATTTGTAGGGTTCGTTGAACTAAAAGCACAAAATGCTTCCGCAATTGCCGAAGCAATTGACAATTTCTTAATTAGTTCTAACCTCTCAACCGAAGATTGCGTAGGTTTTGGATTCGATGGCTGTTCTACAATGGCAGGGAAAGAGGGTGGCGTACAAGCCATTTTGAGAAAAAAATATCCTCGTGCTTTATATTTTCATTGCTCAAGTCACAAACTCAACCTTGTTGTGAATGATGCGAACGCAGTGCCAGAAATTAGAAATACTGTCGCCACTGTAAAGGATGTTATAACGTTTTTCAGGGAATCGACTACACGTCGAAACTACGCTCCAAACCTATCACGATTATGTGAGACGAGATGGTCAGAAAAATATAAATCAATCAGAAAGTTTTCTCAACATTTTTCAGAGCTTGTGAAATCTCTAGAAACGTTATCCGTAGAAGGAAATTATGCCACCAGAAAATCTGCATATCAGTTGCATTCAGCCGTTACAAAACCAGTGTTTATTGTTACTCTACAAACAATAGCCAAATATTCAGCAGTTTTAGAACCAGTAGTTAACGCACTGCAAGCTAAATCGATCGACATGATCTCGGTAGGGGAACACATAAAAAATATCACGGACATTCTCAGAAATGACCGCGAGTTTCCTGATAGAATAAGTAATGAAATACTTCAAAAAGCACGAGCTGTTGCAATGGATTTGAACATAGAAATTTCGGTTCCACGTCTTGCTCATAAGCAAACACATAGAAGTAATCCGCCATCAGACAATGATAACGAATATTGGCGGCGTTCCCTGATAATCCCATACATTGATTCACTCATTTCATCACTGAATATTCGATTCTCCCAAGAAAATACTCCGGCGTTTGCTTTAAGCAGGCTACATCCCTTGTATATGACAAAAACCAGCATTACAGAGCTACACAAAAACGCAGAATCATTCCAAGAATTTTATAACCTGGATATCACCGGAGAACTGAACCTTTGGCATAATTTATGGGTGACGAAGGCTTTATCAGATGATCAATTAAGGGACATAGAAGTAATTGATCTGTTCAACGAAGCCAACATTTTTTACCCTGCTGTCAGAAAGGCATTAATTATTTTAAGCACTATCCCATGCACCACGGCGACCGTAGAACGGTCCTTCAGTACGCTGCGAAGAGTTAAAACGTGGCTTAGAAGCACCATGGGTGAAGAAAGGCTTACGGGTTTATGTCTGATGAGCGTACATCGCAACTATTTAAAAGACAACAGTGAGTTTATTGAAAAGACTGTCATAGACAAATTTGCGGCAAATCCGAGAAGATTACTGTTAAATTAATATATACCTACATACATAATATAATAATATATATTATACATAATGTATGGTATAATTATGTATAATATTTTGTTTTGTGTCATCATCAAAATTAATGAATAAAAGTCAATTTTCATGATTTTTTGTTTCAATATACCCGACAGACGATCTTTTCGAAACAGGTATAAGCAGCCCCCTGCCCCCTCCTAGCTGAAATACTGGGTACGCCCTTGAGCTGAAAGCCTATGATGTAATGGTATGGGAGTGGCACGTGAACGTGACATCTATAAGTAGAAATATGAAATATTATCTACCAATACATTAAAAATCAAATGTCTACTTTTTTCTAGACTGTGTATAGAGATACGCTGAAAAAATATATGGTTTTATTTGCTCGTCTATTTTTTGTGTATGTTGGTCGATTTCTCCCTCATTAGAGGACCGATTCTCAAAATTATTTTTATGTTTGGTAGAATACTTCCGAGGTGGTCCCATTTCAATTTCATCAAAATCGGTTCAGCAGGTTTTGAGTTATACTCCAAAAACTAGCCTATCTTGATGATATCATCATTGACGGTGAATGACAAATCGATCTCGTAAGTAGGTCACAAAAATTGGTAATTATTTTTTTTACCTAAAAATGGAAATGACTTCAATGCCAAAATGTGTGAATTACTTATAACATGTCGAAGTCGGTACCATGCGTACACTATTTGGATAATACACAGGTACTTTTGAACTATCATGGTACCGACTTCAACAAGTTATTTCACACTTTTTGGTATTGAAGTCGTTTCCATTCTTTGGTATGTTTTTTGCATATTGAAGTTTGCAAACTATCCTACTCATACTATCCCTAGATTTGATAATTATTTGAAACTAGCTGAACCGTCCGCGGCTACAGTCGCGTCGCCACGCGCGATACATGGTTTTAACTTTTGTCTCTTACTTTTTATATAAATAGTAGTTAAGTTACTCATTATAACATCAACTATCTACCAGTGAGATTAATGTTAAAATCGGTCCATGTTTATGATTTACCGGAACACGGACAGACACAGCAACTGTTATGAGCAGGCGTGGTGTTTACAATCAGACGGAGAACTAGCCCGCCTCGCCACTAAATAGTATAAAAACAAATGCTATACCAACAATATTCTGTGATTATTTTGCTCCGTGCGACCATGGATCTCAGAATAAACTTGTCGAGTAGATAAACTAACTTTTACCAACTCTCTGACCTTGTCTCTAGTAAGAAACTAGCTGCGATAGCTATATCGCAGGCTGTCTTTTATCGATAATTTTATCCTATCGACAATCCATGCTCACAGCGACGCACTTTTACCTGCGACTTTAAAAAAAGTTATTTTCGTAAGATTAATTTAAGTAATAAAACATAAATCGCTTGCTGCATCTAACGAACTAGGGTTTTCCTGTTTAGTTTCCGAATAGTACTACTTTTTCCCTTATACAAGAAATATAGGTACGAGCGCGTATATAAGCGTTACCTATAACGATTGATTATTTGAGTAATAAGTTGATTGCCTCTTAATTAACCTACAAGTATTTGGTTCTTACATATATGAAATTGGAGTTTTATATGGAAAAGTAAAACGACAAGTACAATTTGAAAAATTTAATACCGACTTCCATTCTATTCAGTTATTGGAGAGTATCTCAAAAACAACTGAACCGTATTTGATGAAATTGAAATGGGACCACACGGGAAGCACCAGCTTTCAAACAAAAAATAATTTTGATTATCGGTTCACCCAGTCGAAAGTTATGAGGTGAAAACATTTAAAAAAAATACAGTCGAATTGAGTACCTCCTCCTTTTTTTGGAAGTCGGTAGAAAAACAAATGATGTTATAATATTTAATCAATCGAAGTAGGTATGTACCATTATTATCGATGCACTTTCGCTATTATATAGATCGTTGATATGCACCCCGCGGTTTTAGCTGCGGGGCGATGTATGATGAAAAGTATCCTATGAGTTATTCCAGTTCCTCACCTGTCTCCATACCAAATTCCATCCATATCGTTACAGGCATTTTGAGTATCAATCTTTTGTCCATCCAAAAATTCTAATTTATAATATTAGTAAGGTATAAAAATATATCGTGGAGTAATGATGTATACATATATATACATACCTACATACATATATGTACGACTTACATCATTTATTTAGTTGTTTATACTTTGTCGACGTCGCGTCGTCCTCCCTCCCTTTTTATCCGAGGTTTGCGGACGGAACTATCCGAACTTATTTCGAGGTGTCCCTATTGATGTTATTTAGGCCGAAATCGACGAAAATAGAATTAGGTTAGAAACTACATAAACCACAATACATCTCTCTCTGTCTCTCTTGGCCTCTTTATTTGGCTTATGTTTTGAGTTTTATTTGTTGTATTTGTAATATTAAACCGAGCAAGCGAAACGACTCTGCTTTAAGGCGCGCTGGTACCCTGATAACAGTAAAAAGCAGAATCTTTAAACATCTGGGTGTAACGAAACAGATCGATAATATTGTATGAAAAAAATACTTAGGTTAGATAAGGAACAGGACAAGTACAATTTGAAAAATTTAATACCGACTTCCATTCAATTCACTTATTGGACTGTAACTCAAAAACTACTGAACCGAATTTGATTAAATTTAAATGGGACTACACGGGAAGAACCTACCAGCTTTCAAAGAATTTTGAGAATCGGTTCACCCAGTCCAAAGTTATGGGGTAACAAACATTAAAATATATAAAAAACACTTTCGAATTGAGTACCTTCTCCTTTTTAGAAGTCGGTAGAAAAGATTAATAACCGAATAGAATTCATAGTTACTCGCTTTCCGCAGAAAATAAAAAATACTAAATACGTCCATAAAAATAAACTTTCACGTTCAAACTCTCAGAATTTTCAACGATAACGCTATATTTTTTTTAGGTAATACATAGCCAACGTATAGTACTAATATAGTAACCAGCAGTTTTTTTAATTGTGTTAGTATATATCGAAAAATATAAATAAAACTTACAAAATGTATGTATCTTCGATTACATCGTCGAATATGATGGAATTTTTAAGCTTACGTAAAGCATCGTAAACTATTTTAAAATTGGGATTGGACCGAGCCTTAACTGGCCAATTTGACTTTCATCTGTCCGTATGTTTGTTAGGTTGTATGTTGGTCCTCCTGTACAGGTCGCATTTTTAACCAATGTTAACGAAACTTGGTATGCATGTTGTATGCAAGGAATGATTGCATATTTGTATTGATTTCACGGTCATTCCTTGAAGATATAATAGCGCGCCGCGTTACCTCTTTGAGTGGTCATAGCGAATAACGGCCCAGGTATGAGTTGCCGATATTTCGGCACTGTTGCAAGCACCATGATCACGGATGTACTGAGGAAGGCAGACGAAACAGGTATTCTCTCTTCTTTACTCGATTATTACGTAGGTGGGTGAATGTTTACGAGCAGACAGAGAGGTCTATCCTCTGCTTTACTCCTTTATTACGTACATGGGTGAATGTTTACGAGCAGACGGAGGTATACCCTCTTCTTTACTCGATTATTACGTAGGTGGGTGAATGTTTACGAGCAGACAGAGAGGTCTATCCTCTTCTTTACTCCTTTATTACGTACATGGGTGAATGTTTACGAGCAGACGGAGGTATACCCTCTTCTTTACTCGATTATTACGTAGGTGGGTGAATGTTTACGAGCAGACAGAGAGGTCTATCCTCTTCTTTACTCCTTTATTACATGGGTGAATGTTTACGAGCAGACGGAGGTATACCCTCTTCTTTGCTCGATTATTACGTAGGTGGGTGAATGTTTACGAGCAGACAGAGAGGTCTATCCTCTTCTTTACTCCTTTATTACGTACATGGGTGAATGTTTACGAGCAGACGCAGGTATACCCTCTTCTTTACTCGATTATTACGTAGGTGGGTGAATGTTTACGAGCAGACAGAGAAGTCTATCCTCTTCTTTACTCCTTTATTACGTACATGGGTGAATGTTTACGAGCAGACGGAGGTATACCCTCTTCTTTACTCTATTATTACGTAGGTGGGTGAATGTTTACGAGCAGACAGAGAGGTCTATCCTCATCTTTACTCCTTTATTACGTACATGGGTGAATGTTTACGAGCAGACGGAGGTATACCCTCTTCTTTACTCGATTATTACGTAGGTGGGTGAATGTTTACGAGCAGACAGAGAGGTCTATTCCTCATCTTTACTCCTTTATTTCGTAGGTAGGTGAATGGTTATGAGCAGATAAAGAGTTATATCCTCATCTTTACTCGTTTATTACGTGGTTGGGTGCATGTTTACGAGCAGACGGAGAGTTATACATATCCTCTTCTTTACCTTTATTACGTAGGTGGGTGAATGTTTACAAGGAGACGAAGCGGCTTACCCTCTTCTTTACTCGTTTATTACGCGAGGCATCGCTACTGCACTAGTATTCCAGATACAAGACAGTAGAAAAATAACCTCACGATTGCAGTTTATGGATTCGTCATTTCAATAAAAATAAACATCATAAGGCCAATTAATCATTCTCTTCCATAACAAAGTCGTAGTTATGACTATGAATAGGCTACAACTAGAAGGTATGTATAGTACTACTAATGTATAGTAGTACAGTGCAGTAGATGTTCATATCAGCAAGACGAAATAACAGTAATCCCAGGCCTCCATTCATAGTGATAATAAAGCTATTATTGTCCAGTCAAGGTCTGTCCACCTGTCTGTAGTTTTATTTAACCACTCAAGGTCGATAATTAAAACAATGATATTATAAAGTGTGTGGGGCCGTTTGGGCTGGGCTGGGACTAACTATATATATATATATATACCTATAACTATATATATATATATATATATATATATATATACCTATAACTATATATATATATATATATATATATATATATAGGTATATTCTATAGCTTATGATTTTGATATATGATATATATGTTTATTTTATAGCTTTTGAATAAACACACTATTAATGATTCTAATAGCATTAGGACTAATATTGCACAAACCAAAAATATTATTACGAGTACTTTTTCATACTTACAATAAAGGCTCACTAAATAGTAAAGAGTAGAAACCAAAAAATATGTACTTGAAAGAAAAATTAAAAACAATGCGGGTTAGTATACGTAAAATTACCTACTGAACAAGAATATGGCATTTTTGAGAATAATGTCTGTCTGTATGCTCACGCATAACTTAAAAACTACCGCACAGATTTGGATGAAATATGGTATATGGATAGAAAATAGCTCGGAAAACTCAACTATAAACTTTTTATTACCACTATAACTATAACAATTTGACCAATATATATTTTTTTATCCGTGTTCGCGAATAACTTTGTCGTTTATTAACCGATTTTGATTTACGAGTATCTTTTTTTATTCGAAAGGAGATATCTCAAGGGTGGTAACATGATAAGGAAACTAGGATCTCATGATTGGATCCCAGAGAAATCAAGGGGCACCTTAGAAAATCGTAGTGGCGACCAGTGCTTTTGTAAATTATTTCAGTAAGTATTTTAAAGCACTACCATTTTATGAAGGTCTGGAGTCGATCTGATGATGGAGCCGAAAGACAGTCGATCGAAGAACTCCTCAACGATTTACAGCAATTAACTGGTCGGTTTGATTAATTTGTATTGATGACATTTTACACCTAAATGGGTTGTGTTGTGTCATTATGACTGCCATTAGGGGTCTGATGATGAAAACGAAGAACAGTAAAGGGAACTCCTCAACGTTTTACAGTAGCTTACAGTACCTTGTGTTTTTGATGAGAACTTTGCACCATTATGGGTTATGAGTCTAGCCGTTTTAGAATTACATTCCAATATCTGAAAAGGGTTTTCCCTATTTTGATCATATCATTGACGGTGAATGACAATCGATCCCGTGATTAGCAAGGGTCACTAAAATAAGCAAACAATTTTTTTATCAAAAAATGTATCACCTGTCAAATGCATAACCATCTTTTACACCAAAAAGTGTGAAATAACTAATAACGCACAATATTGTGATAGTAGGTACTTTTAAACTACCGACTTCAACAAGTTATTTCACACTTTTAGGTGTTGAAGTCGGTACCATTTTTTCATGATCAATTACATATATCCAAGAAGGCAGCTTAATCTCTCTATGCTACACGGTCTCATACAGAACTAGGGTCTCGATTAAATGGTCTCGCGCATGAACTTCTATGGCACGGCTAAAAATTCTTCTTTCAAAATGCTTCTACGCTATAACAATTAATTAACCAGACCGCCGATGCGTGTATAACTAGGGGTAGGGGATAGAGGTGTATAAATAATTATAATTAAGAATATAAGACGTATTTTTATTTTTGCAATATTACCCCTACATAATGAAACACCATTTTTATAGTATTACTTTTTAAAGCACTAACGCCTGCTTAAGCGATCTCAAACATTGAAATTTATAGAGAGAAAAATTCCATCCTCGGACGGGATTCGAACCCGCGTCTTCTGACTCTCCGTGTCAGACGCCATTGACCAACTAGGCCACCGAGAATCTGGTTCGGGCATCGAATTTTAACTCTCTATTTGACTAACCGTCTTGCGGGTTCGAATCCCGTCCGAGGATGGAATTTTTCTCTCTATAAATTTCAATGTATGAAACACCATGTTATAAATTAAATCAGATCACATAATAAATCACCACGCCTACATCCTTGAAGGGGTAGGCAGTGGTGTTTGAAACAACTACGTTTCGCCAGAGGGATAACATTATTTTGGTCCCGTGTAATAGGAGGCGCTGAGACTGCTATTGAGAATTTATTTGTCCACCAGAACCCAGTACCGCGAAATCCCAAAGCGGTGCTGCCACCACTACACCAAGTCCAAGCAAGTGAAGCTGCTGACGGATCAGTTAACAAATAATCGCACTATATATCCTTGAAGCAGCGGTGTTAAACACCTGTGTTTTGCCGGAAATATTTTTGGTCTCATCTAATAGAGGGGTGAGCCTATTGCTATCTATGGGACACTGTTCCACACTACAAACTGCTATTGAGAATTTCTTTGTAATAAAATCCTGATATCTGTCTAACCCGTGGATCAAATCCAGGACCCTGAGATTCCAAAATGGCGCTTCCACCACTACACCGAGACCAAGTGAGCGAAGCCGCTAGCAGGTCAGCTAGTTAATAATATTTTTGATTTGTGTAATATTAGCCCTAAAACAATAAGCATCATCAATAGTGTCATAATTTAATAGGATGCCCATTAATTCAAGTTCAGCCTGTATATATGTGTACCTAGGTTACCACAGACAAAATAATAGTTAGTTAGGTACTTCACAGATTATGTTGAGAGGTGAGACTACTAAACTAGATTATACCTAAGGTATTGAAGTTTAGTTGAATAAAGTAAATTGTGTTGAGATAATATACTTGTTCAGTTTATATATATTATATTTGATGAATTACTAGCTTGTTGAGAATAAAATAAAATCAGTTAGATAAATAGAAGGAAACCTTATATTTTATGAGGATGAATTTGAATTGAATAAAATTGGTATGTTTCATATGCTCAAAAAAATCAAGGCTTTTTATTACTTATCATTCAAAGAACTTAATACGACAGTAGGCCGACTAGGGACTTGCTGTGTCAAAGTAAGTTTTACATTTAAATCCGGAATCACACCAAAACCAAATGTCAAGCTTAAGCTACATCAATAGACTTGCATACTTAGTACCTACAAAGTGTTCTAGTTCCAGTCTACATATAGTGCATTTGAATATGCCCTTAGTGAGCGTTTTTAGCGAAAATAATGCTAAAAATGCTCACAAAGGGCGTTCGAATTGGGAATCTGTGGGTGAAATGTAGTTCATGTCTCTTTTTGTTCAGCATACAAGCAAGCTAAAAAAGAGGAATTTTTGACCCACAACCTTGCACGGTTGTTTGTGATTGTTTTTGACATTTGACAGCATAATCATGCGATTTTAGGGCATATGCTCAGTTGAGTGTGTGGCAAAAATAATGTTTTAGAGCTTTACGAACGCTTTAACAAAAGAGCCATCAATGACAACAGCACCAATGCCCTCATAAGCTAAACAAACAAACCTCTATTTGATGCATACATACTTATATATTTATAAATAATATAAATATGAAGGATAAATGCTGCTCGGTTCCAACCGAGACATTCAGAAGGTTAGGAGACTATATCTTCTGGGTAGGTTATTTATCTTTAACCTATTGATTATTTTGAAAATTTGTATAGCCTTTAGTGCCGGTATTGTCTAGGTCTAGGCAATACATGCCCACCTTTTTAGTAAAACTGAAACTACATGAAATCATATCTAGAAATGAGGGCTTCTGCACCACCTTCTTACAGGAGGTTTGGTAAACACCGAATAAGGAAGGTCAGTAGACTTCCTCACCCTTTACGGGAAGGATAGCTGGTAAGTTGGACCAGAAGTAATGTACACTTTATTGAAGTTAGCTAGTCTATACCCATGTTTAGACCGGAATACATATAGTAAAAATATCAATGATTTATATCAATAGAAAAATAAACGTTTACGCCCTTATCAGTGACATCATTCTTATCATTACAAACTTCGTGCGTAAACAATGCTATATTTTTAGATCAATAATTGCGAAATTCTGAACGTATGTTCACGTGTTCTGAAATACCTAAATAGGATAACATTATAAATGTAAATAGGTAATTGTTATCAGGACGAAGATAAAAATGAGGAAAACATGAATAGGACTGGGATCTAGCGCCAATTTTCAAAGTGATTTCTACCTGAAACTATGAGCGCCTCATTCGGGCCAACGGTATGGATGTTCCCCATTGTTATCTTTTTCACCACCACTATAGTTTCACAGAAAAACACTATTTTCAGATGCCTGCACTAACACAACACTTCACAACATCAACACAACTTACACAACACACAACAAGATCAAATTCAAATCAAATCAATAAAAAAACAAGCACAGACTACAGAGCCAATAACAACTTTGAATGCTTTCCGTACTTATTTCTATATACAATTTTCTCTATGTTTGATGAATGAATACGTAGTACATAATAATTGTCTGAATGAATGAATCACAAACAGCAAAGGGGAGAAAGAAACTAAAAGAATGAAAAGAAAATTGTATTTCACATGCAGTTTTTTCCTTTTCAAATGAACTCGTATGGTTATGTATTTGCCGCTCCTCAAGTTATATCTCTCATCGTGATGAAGTATGCATGTAGTTTATAAAGTACTCTTTGGTTTGTACATAAAGAGTCACTCACTCAAAAATTTCGCAGCTAGATGTGGTGTTTTCAGACATAAATCTGTTATCAATTTTACTGATGGGGTATATCGGAAGGGACGAGTTGTAGTTTATTTGACTCGAATTGATATTACTACTGACTCGAGTCTCAAGTCGAGTTGGCTTGACTCGTTGCCTCCTTATATAGAGAGCTCTACTCGACGCGACGCGGACGCTTGATTCGAGTCTGATAGGGATAGGTGATAATGAATGATATTATTTTGATATAGCTGTTTTTTGAGTCCTCGCATAGTATAGCTCTTTGGACAGGGGCCTTACTATCGGCTTCGTAAAAACCATGCAAGTTCCGTGCAATTCTTAAACCTGACATAAACAGTTTTGAATGAAATCATACCGTTTATTTTATTTACCATGACGCTCATTTAAGTGAACTGTTTTAATATTGTTTTCTCAAAGGTGATCGGATGGAAGATAATATCATAGGATATCTGAGCCCGTTACAAAATATTTTTTCATTCAAGAAGTGTCGAGACAGAATAGAGGCCCGCTAATGGTATACACTACATACGCCTATGCTTAACAGTTGCAGTGTCACAGTTTTGTGTAACACTGCACTGCACTAATGGTATGCAGTACATGCGCCTATGCATTACAGTTGCAGTGTCATATTTTTGTGACACTGCTCTGTGCTATTGGTATGCAGTACTTATGCCTGTGCATTACAGTTGCAGTGTTACAGGTTTGCCCACGTCACTAATGTCACACATGGAAGACGAGCGTGCGACTATGATCCGTCAAAGTGGATGGCACTAAGAAAATTAAACTTCCCGCTAACGTTCCGTTGTTTGCTTTAGTGATTGCCATCTATCTTTAATAAAGATAGATGATATAAAGATTCTTTATATAGTCTTATTAACCTATGGTTTGTGCTTCTCTTTGGTTGGTTGTAATGGCGGATGCGTTTGTGATTGTTTGATGAAGAAAGTTTGATTTTTTGTTTGAACATTTACGCCAAAACGATCGTAGAATTATTAATTAAATCAGTAAGTAATGTTTATCGTCCTTAGCATCTACTTGTCATTATCAAAATGCTTGTATAACCACGGGCAGCTTAAATTTTAGCAGTCATGCCCGTTACTCAATCATACAGCATATTTGATGAGCAACCTATTTTATTTGCTACGATGGTTTTACAGATCTTGTTACCCTAGCTGCGAATAATGTCGGATACAAGTGATCTGGATCGTCAGATCGAGCAGTTAAAGAGATGCGAAATAATAATGGAGGCTGAGGTAAAGGCGCTCTGTGCCAAAGCTCGAGAGATATTAGTCGAAGAAAGCAACGTTCAACGAGTGGATTCTCCTGTAACGGTGAGAATTATGATTCCTCCCATTTTCTTGTATGCACTGTAATTTAAATTTTAACCTAGGTATTTTTATCTTTTGTTTGTACTTTGGTGATCCTACATTAATTTACAAAGTTCCTACAACTTTACAAAGTTTTTCTCTAACAATAACAATAATTTTGAGCCATCATGTAGGTACAATCGTTCACAAATCAAAATAGGTTTATGGTTTTACCAGGCAAACAATAGGAATTTGTGCATTAGTTAATTTTTTATAGTGTACACTTTTGGGTGTTCACATCAAAGTCGTAGTGTGCGACCATTGTTTAGTTTAGGTTATAACTTCAAAAAATTAAAATATAACCGGCCAAATGGGATTTGAGATATCTTTTCCCTTGGTTCTAAATATTCTTGGAAACTTCTTCATAGTCAAAGATAGGTAAAATAGCAGGTTTATTATTAAATCATAAACCCTGAAAATTTCATTTGGCTAGTGCTAGGGGTTCATGTAGAAAAATGTACTGAGATAGACTTAGTGCCAAAAATCTGTGACTTCCAAGCAAAAAACTATGTAACTTCAAATTAAACTTTACATAATAAAAGAAAGATCACATGCTAGTTGGACACACGCATGAAAGGTTCCATACCAACTTATAAAAATGGCATAAAATCATGTTTGTTGTATGGAATACATTGAATATCGCAGAACCTATATGGGGGTTAAATAGATAGGTACTGAGGTCCCCCACCCCAGCCATTGTTAATCCACCCCTCTTGTTACACCGTGTATAATATAATAATATAAATAGGAGCTTTAATCCAAAAGTCTACAGGTAAGAATACATGAACATGGTAATGAATCACTTGGGCTTAAGACACTGATGAGCTAATGACTTATGAATACATATTCAATTAAAAAAATCCTACAAAAATGTAACTTAACAGTTTATAATGAAGATTAGTACTATGTTTAATAAATATATTACAATAGGTATTATAAAACTAGATCCAGTTATTACCTATAAAGTAATATAGTACCTTGATCAAATAAAGAGTATTTATGAACAGGGATAAAGAATGTTAAAGTTGTATCTCTGCTTTTGAAACAAGCAACCTAATGTATTTTAATCTTTATGCAGGTGTGTGGAGATATTCATGGCCAGTTCTATGATCTCAAGGAATTATTCAAAGTGGGTGGAGATGTGCCGGAGACCAATTACTTATTCATGGGTGACTTTGTAGACAGGGGATTTTATTCCGTAGAAACATTTTTACTGTTATTAGCTTTAAAGGTAAGTGATGTTAAATTAAATAAGTATACTATATAAATAAAATTTACTATCCTTGTGATGTTGGGGATTTTTAAACATATTATTTTTAAATTGTACTCTTTTTGAGAATCTGTTAATAAAAAAGAAATTAATAATCTACCACATAGGTGCTTATTTATTTAGTTACAACATTATGTACATATTCAAATCTTAATGACAAGTAAATAAATTAACCTATTTAACATCATACATGGAGCAGATGACTTTCCAACACTAGCAGCATTTCCTCGCTGCATTCCTATGGCCAGCTCTAGGTGTGACCCGGAACAAGAGTCTGATGTAATGTATATTGTCTATTTCAGGTTAGGTATCCAGATCGGATCACACTTATCAGAGGCAACCATGAATCTAGGCAAATTACACAAGTATATGGATTTTATGATGAATGCCTTAGAAAGTATGGTTCTATCACAGTATGGAGGTTAGTATTTTCCATTGGTTGACCAATGTCACTATTTTATTTAAGCTAGACACCTACTGACTAAAGTCCAAGGGGAGTGATTATTTACGGATTGCCAACCTATAGTTACTTTTACTGTCTCCTTTTAGTACCTAAATGAAAAGACTGTAATTGTCTTTACTAGTACACAGTTCCACTGCACTTCCCTGACTGGTGGAGTATTCAACAACAACCACTGTCAAGGTCTTGCATGCTCGAGCTGTAAATTGTTTCTCATCTCATTCACTTAGTGGTTGATGAAGCTTACAATGGTGGCCTTGAAGCGTCAAGGCCTTAGTAGGATTCATCTATTCATCAACTGGTAAGTGAATGAGATGTGAATCAATTTACAGCTTAAGCATGCAAGACCTTGACAGTGTTTGATATTGAATACTCCACCTATCAGGGAGATCTTCCTAAACAACCATGTCAATGCAGTCAGTCAGGAGTCTAACTAAGTTTAAACCAATTCAATTTTAAATAAATGCATGTGAAGGAAAGAAAGTATAAATATGTAAGGTTAAGTATGGTAAGACCCAGACTTGTTGCTTGATTGGTTGAAGGTTTTTCTAACTTAGTTTTTATTTTGTTGCAAATACAAACAATGGGTCTGGAATACGAGCTTTCAAATTTACTTTGTACCAAACCCACTCAGAAAGTGTCGTACTTGTTTGTCATTTCTCCCTTATAAATGTGCGGCGGGCAAAGTTATATGGAATTTAATTTCTCTGCCCTGGTAGCATTATTTTTTTACTAAATTGTTAATTTAAGAGTATGCTTTTAATTATTGTACATAATTTTCCAAAATGTTATCTGATAGTGTAAGTGACTATTTCATTTTTATGAAATGAAATGAAATGAAATTGTATATTAACCAGATTTGCATCCAATTTAGGTACATAATAGATACAATATATACAATATAGATTATATAATATGAACGAAATAATAGAAAACAATATAATAATTATGATGAGTACACGTCAGGTGATGGGTGTGTGATACTGTGCACACGTCTGATGTAGTGAGCTGTGTTCCCATTCACTCACTGCTTCCACCAGAGTGTTGGTGGACCGGAAGATAGCAGTGCGCATGGCAGCCGAACGGCTTCTAAGTAGCGCTGCCCACCCAAGTACGCGGCCCTCGCAGAACATAGTGCTCGCGCTGCAGTACCGAGGCAGTCGAAACATAGCTCGCCATATGTCATTATACTGTACTCGCATGTCGTAGTGCAGCTTTCGTGTAGTTCGACCATAGCTCGATGGTGTAAACGCTGGTGCAGTAACTAATGAACAGTTGAGCTTTCACTTTGTCGCTGCATCTAGTGAACCTCCGCGCCAGCATGTTGCCTCGCACAGTGATGGCTCGACGTTGTCTCGCTATCTGCGTGGTCAGACAGGTCGGCTGTTATAATGTGCCCGAGGTACTTTACCTGCTCGACTTGAGCTAGTTTGGCACCACATATATTAAGAGGAGGTAGATCGTTGTAGCTGTTTGTACTTTTAAAGACCATGTAGACGGATTTATCCAGATTGTACCTCATGTTGTGGTCTTCAGCATAGTTTAACACACTTTTAGCATTTTGCGCATCGCAGAAACAGATGGCGCTAACAATACCATATCATCTGCATAGCTTATATGATTCGTTAAAGTCCCGTTGATCGAGCAGCCCACGCCTGTTTCTTTGAGCTTGTCAGATAGACCATCCACGTACAAGTTGAACAATACTGGAGACATACTTCCACCTTGTCTTACACCACATTCAAGTCTAGAGGGCTCGGAGAGTTCGTTCTTCCATCGGACTCGATTTAGGTGTTGTTGGTACCAGTTCTTCAGCGTCAAAACAATCTTACTGGACACCTGACGGTTGTGAAGCTTTTCCCAAAGCAGGTCATGGTTCACACAATCAAATGCTTTGCTTAGGTCTAGATAGCATGCTATAACCGAGGTCTTCTTATTCTTGTAGTACCCAACATAACTTGTTTTATTATATAGATAGCAGTACTAGTAGATACATTGCTTTTAAAATCATATTGACAATCTGACGATTTTATGAATGGGGCGGCGTGTTTATGTAGAATTTTCTCCAACAGTCTAGCTACCATATTCGCGAGTGCAATCGGACGGAAATTATTCGAATCAGATATGTTTTTTCTCCGATTTTTACAAATCGGAACAATAACCGTCTCGGTGAGGGTCGTCGGTAAATACCCAGTGTTTATGATGGCTGTATACAACTACGACAGCGCCTGGTGCATACCTAAACCTCCATACCTTATATGTTCTATAGTGAGACCATCTATTCCAGGCGACTTACCGCCAGATGTTTGTTTTATAACATCGTCGATCGTTTATGAAGCCACCAGAGAAACTACTATCTTAGGTGCTAATCTTCAAGTACGCCTCACAAATCTAAAGTCCCCCTTATGATACGTCTCAAGAATTGAGCTCATCTAGGCTAAATTTCTTAAATATGTCTGCAATTGTCTGGCCACCTTACTCTTTTGTTAATTATAGCATAATTCATGTAGGTCGCCAAAGTTTCAAAAGTACTAATTAATTATTACTATCTTTGCAAGACAGGAACTTGCAGTCCTAGTATATCTTCGAAATAATTCGAGTAGTTTACTCATAACTACATTATTGCCCAGATCTCACAAATAAGATAACATACACTTAATTTTCCGTTCAAACTTGCCAGATTTAATGCACCACTACACATTTCTGTAGTCTACTGATTCTAGACAGAATCGGAATGGTATTTGCAACCAATCAAACTCTTATGGCGGCAAGCAACAACTTGAGTATGCTAAGTAGGCAAACTGACCTTTACCTCTATTTGCACCAGCGTTTCTTCGGCAAGGCGGCTGCTGAGCTGTGAATTCTTGACAGACGATTAGCGTCTGTACAATGTTAAATGTACAATTCCTTATTTTAAAATAATTAATGGGAAGCGCTCGCAGCGGAGCTTGAATTGGCGGTCTTAAGCGTTCCACAATGTAAAGCAACGTTTGCTACGGTCAGGAGTTGGGCCGCTAGTGGCATTATTCAACTTGGCGGTTCCGTGCTTCGGAGGGCATGTTAAGCCGTCGGTCCCGGTTGTTTGTCTTAGGAAAACAGTCGTTAGTGTCAAAGGCCTTCGGGCGGCCTGAAAACTTCGACATGGGTTGGGCACTAGCCTATCCACCAAGCCGCACTTGGCCTGCGTGGTGGGTTATGTCCCAACTCCTCTCCCTGAGAGGAAGGCTAGAGTCCCAACAGTGCGAACGTAAGTTATTATCCTACTTCATTTATACTCAGTTTTGAAACATACATTACCTATTCCGTATTTTGTTTGGTGTAAAAATGTTGATTGTCTGATTATAATAATAAATTTGAAAACTGCAAACTTTTGAATGTATACAGGTAAATGTTTAGTAAAGTAGTATAGTAACTAAGTTGATAAAATGATTTATTGATGTCCCTTAACATAATTTCATAATGAGAGTGGGCTCTAAACCCAACATAATAATAAAACACAGAGACGTATGCACGCACTTACACTATTATAAGCTGTCTTGATTATTTTAAGGTGTACAGATAAGAGTTTATATATCTGCTCGATCTACAAACAAATCTACATGATACACGGTAATTAGATATTCTTCGAGACATTATCATGGGTCTACTGCATCAGAATGATCTCTATAGATTATAATGTGACGCGCAATAAATTCCACGATCGCATACATTCTGTCGCTATTATTATCATTACTAGCTGCGCCCCGCGGTAACATCTGCGTGGTCATAGATGATGATGAAAAGTGTGCTATGTGTTAATTCAGTGTGTCATATATCTCCATACCAATTTCCATTAAAATTGGTGTATAGCCGATGTAGTTCAAGCGTGTAGTAAACACACAAACACAGTAACAAACTTTCGCCTGTGTAATTTTAGTGTAATTACACGCTGATATAAACCTTATTATTATTGATAATTAACAGGTAGGATGAGTATACATATATATATATATATATATATATTATACTCTGTCCTATATTATCGTTAGGTAATATAGGATTCCAAAGCTCTGACTAGGACATAAACTGTCGAAGATATGCGGAGCACTATTAATGTCAATCAGGAAATAACGTTTTAATCAGGGATGCTCAGCTGTTACTTGAGTGAGAGTGAAATATTGCTTTTAAAATAAACAAATTTACTCAGATCTGTGCTCAAGTTGAGATTCACTAAGGCCAGTTTTCACTATTATTTTAAACCTAAACAAAATAAGGTGACATATTTGTACCGCTAATTGTTACCTAACTGGCTTAGGTGTCACCTAAAGTGGGGCAGAAACAGACATAATTTATTCTATTTGAATTCAGGCTAATAGAAAGACAGCGCTGCTCTATGAGTTACATTGTTTTTTTAAGTGTAGTAGTGTAGGTTCTTTTTGTAAGCTCATGCTTATCAAAATCTTGAATGTAGCTAAAATTTTTAGATAAGTCATTTGGTGTTTTGCTTTGGATTTATGTTTCTCACCATTGTTATCATCAGGTACTGCACAGAGATATTCGACTACCTATCACTGTCAGCGATAATCGACGGGCGGATATTCTGCGTGCACGGCGGACTGAGTCCGTCGATACAAACCCTAGACCAAATCCGTACCATAGACAGAAAGCAGGAGGTGCCGCATGACGGACCCATGTGCGATCTGCTGTGGAGCGACCCTGAGGGTAAGTCTAACACAAAAATTATCTTAAGAATATGTTGCCTTGTCGTGCCCTGTCCTTTCTGTATGTTTAACAAAAGAGCGCAGACGAGTATACGTCGTGTCCGCGCCCTGTCATTTCTATATGTTTTTCGTCGCGACGCTTGTAGAAGCGTTGTATAAAAGGTATTATATTTTGTATAAAAGGGATGCGAAAGAGATATATGTCCGTGTCCCGTCCTTACGTATTTTCTGTGTGTTCAGAGCTTTACTGCACGTGGATAAAAGGCTTCTCAATATAAGATCAATCTGCTCATACTAATAATTGCTACCGTCATCTGTACTGTAATTACTCGTATTCCTCCAAAAGATCAAGGGATGTATATGGAATGTCTATGAAGCTGATCCGAACAGCCATCGGACCACTTGCGCCTATTTTAGCTAATCTTTTTAATAAATGCCTAAAGGAAGGTGTGTACCCCACGCCCCTAAAAATATCAAAAATATCCCCTATATTTAAGGCAAGGGCAAGCAAGACGACATGGACGCTTACAGGCCGATCTCCATCATCCCGGCTATTGCCAAGGTGTTCGAGAACGGTCTGAGTTCTTAACTGAGACAAACGCGCTCTCCGAGCACCAATATGCCTACAGTATAGGAAAATCCACCACATCCCTGACTCGCGAGGTGGTGCGTCGTGTATTGGACGCTCATGAACGAGGGCAGCAAGTCGCAGTCTTGTGCTGCGACCTTTCCAAGGCCTTCGACGTGGCGGACCACCAGGTACTCGCAGTCAAGCTGAAGCACTATGGAATCGTTGGGAATGCCTTTTCTGTACTTACTGATATGATGCGAGACCGGTCTCAAGTTGTCGACGCAGGTGATGGGTGCAATAAATCAGACCCACTATCGGCAACAATTGGTGTTGGACAGGGCTCATCAGTTTCGAATATAATGTTCTCCCTCCTGCATAACGATCTGCCTGATGCAATCACGTGTGCAGACATCTTTATGTACGCTGATGATGTAGCTGCGGTGGTGACTGCGCCCAAACTAGACCAGCTCGAGGAGAACCTGAACATCACTGCGTCACACCTCGCTGGCTGGTTCCGTGTGAATGGTCTGGTTCTAAACTTGAAGAAGACTCATTTTGTGCACTTCGTTCTATCGGGCCATTCTACGAGACTACTCACGGTACTAGTAGATGGCATCAAGGTGGAGCAGGTAGGGAGCACAACTTTTCTAGGATTCGAGATCGACAGGTGTCTGACGTGGGAGAACCACATAGACACCCTGTGTGGCAAAGTAAGTGCCGCATGCTTTGCACTCAGGCAAGTATCACGAGTGGTGTCCACGGAAGTGTCGCGCGCCTGCTACTTCGCCATGGTGCACTCGCGGCTGCAGTACGGTGCGGAACTATATGGGCGCGCTGCCGACTGGGAGCGCGCGTTCCGATCACAAAAACGTGCTGAGCGAGCCATCGTGAGGATCTCCCGCTACACCTCCGTCAAGCCTTATTTTAAGCAACTCGGTATACTCACATTGTTTTTAGTTGAATATAATAAAAAAACCATATCTGATAAGCATAGAAAATAAGTAGTTCCCCTATGTCTCCTAAATGAGCATGTTATGTTGTTCTTAAACATAATTTTAAATCATAAATTTCAAAAAGTTAATAAAAGGCACGTACCAAGGAGTATGTGGAGTGTAGTTGAATATAATAAAAAAAAACCATAGCTGATAAGCATAGAAAATAAGTAGTTCCCCTATGTCACCTAAATGAGCATGTTATGTTATTCTTAAACATAATTTTAAATCATAAATTTCAAAAAGTTAATAAAAGGCACGTACCAAGGAGTATGTGGAGTGTAGTTGAATATAATAAAACTATAGATATATCTATATGAGGGTTAAGCTAAAATGGTTTTCGGTGTACACAATGCTCTAGCTTGAGCATGAGTGAGAATAAAATGATGTTACTTAGTATCTACAATAACTAACTATAAATATCGCATGTTCCACACTGAATAACAACACGCTTCCAACGACGCCTCATTTGTTAAATTATGATAAGTAGTATAAAAGATATCTTTTGCAAAGATTGAGATGGGCAGGACATTTAGTGAGAATGGAAGACAGCAGAGCTGTAAAAACTCTCTCAGGTTGGACTCCACAACAGTCACGACCAAGGGGCAGACCCAGAAAGAGCTGGATTAACTGTGTGGAGGAAGACCTGAGCAGAATGGACAAGCTCACAGCGTGGCGGAGGTCAGCCAAAGATAGAGCAAAGTGGTGGAAGTTGGTAGAGGAGGCCAAGACCCACATCGGGTTGTAGCGCCGTAGGAAGAAGAAGAAGAAGAAGTATAAAAGATATGAGGGAACGAATGAAATACATACACACATACTGGTCAAAAACATAGCCCACCCTTTTGCCAAGCGCGGATCCACCGTTGTGGGCACGATGGGCAAGATTAAGATATGCTTTGTAGTTGTTCCCAGCGAAATTACATAGCAAGAACATCTTATAACTGCGGGTAAAAAGAGCAGTACATTGCCATGCAGGGCAGTGCATTGCAAAAATTTGAATCGCACTGGACTGTTGTGGGTAAGCGTGACGTTTAACATCAGGCGAACATCTTGATACTATATCGATTATGAGAGAGTTCATACTCCGTCGCGCACTTGGATGATTTTCGGATGGCCGTGACCATAACCTTTTTTGTGCGCTGGATCCGCGCCTGCCTTTTGCTTAGTCGAGTAAAAATAAATCTCCCAATTTATATAAATATGTTTACCTATGTTACAGATACGCAAGGCTGGGGTGTGTCACCTCGTGGCGCGGGTTACCTGTTCGGATCTGACGTGGTGTCTCAGTTCAATGTGTCGAACGATATCGACATGATATGTCGCGCGCATCAACTCGTTATGGAAGGCTACAAGTGGCATTTCAACGAGACTGTACTCACTGTGTGGTCTGCGCCTAACTATTGCTACAGGTAACTATAGTAGATCCAACCGTTTATCCTCTTTTTGACAGATCTAATTTGTCAGTTAAAGTGTTGTGACCAAGTGATTATAGTGGACACGATTTCGATTCATTTTTCTATCGAGTCTGTGCGGAAAGAGAATAGTCCTAGGAATGGCGCCATGACCATGGCTATTGGCCATCTAGAAATACGTCAGCCAATGGGGAATGTTGAAAGGGCGTGGACAGGCCGTCATGGCATGGCCATCTAGAAACGCATCAGCCAATGGGAAATGCTGACGCATTTCTAGATGGCCATGCCCAGATGGCGAGGCCACGCCGTCCGGTTACACCCGTGTAGTTTCCAAGGTAAGCTATCAAATTCTGAGTTATAAGTTTTCACTTCTATCGGCAATTCCTATGACTGCCAATTTTTTTGTCTATGGGTAAGCAGTAGTATTTTATCAAGGTAGTAAAACTCAATGGTCCACCGCCGTTTTGTATTTGTCACTGTCACTCGCAACAAGACGCCCGTGCTAGTAATTATTTGCTGAGTTTTATATTGGAACTATAAAATGCCGAAAGGATCAGTGCTGAAAGGACAGACGAGAGAAATGGTGATCAAGCTTCGTAATTACTTTGAAGCAGAGTATCAAAATGGCGGCCCGCTTTTACCATTGTCGCAAGTGAGAGAGCGCGTTGCGGCCGCGTTAGGTATTAGTGCATCTACGATTACAAAAATTACTACCGAAGCCTACGGAACAAGCGGCATGCAGGAGAATAAGCTTCGTACGCCGAAGAAAAAACGCCAACCACGTCGTGTGACTTCGGTTGACAACTTTGACGCAGACGCTATACGCCGTCATATATATAACTATTACTTACGTAAAGAAGTTCCAACACTTAAAAAACTTGTTGCTTCTTTGCGTGAATGTGATTTGTTCCGAGGTCAAAAATCGTCATTGGTAAAGGTCTTGAATGAAATTGGATTTACTTATAAAAAATCGGACAAACGCAAAATATTGATGGAGCGTCGCGACGTAGCTTTTGCTCGTTGCGAATTTTTGAGCGAAGCCAAAAAAATTACAGATTGGTCAAATGTTGTTTTCACTGACGAAACTTGGCTGAATGCGAACCACACAGTGTCTAAGAGCTGGACTGATGACACCGCTGCTTCCACTACCTCAGTACCGATGGGAAAAGGAGAACGTCTAATCATTTGCCATGCAGGGTCTGTGAAAGGATTCATGCCAGATGCTTTGTTGGCCTTTAAATCCAAAAAAACAGTTGAGTACCACGAAGAAATGAATTCTGAGGTTTACGAAAGTTGGTTTAAGGAAATGGTACAATCATTGGAAGAACCGTCAGTTATTATTATGGATAACGCATCCTATCACTCACGCCAAATTGATAAAATGCCGACCCAGGCCGACAAAAAACAAGTAATCATTGACTGGCTTCAACGACATGGTGAAAATGTTGATAACTCCTTACTAAAAGTACAATTACTAAATATATTACGAACAAAAAAACACTTCCCAAAACGATATGTGATCGACGAAATAGCTGCAGAACATGGTCATTGGGTTCTTAGACTTCCACCCTATCATTGTCAATACAATGCCATTGAATTAATATGGGCTCAAGTTAAAGGACACGCTGCTAGAAATAACACAAAACCCCCATTCACGGCAAACAAAATGGTAAATTTATTAAAAAATGCATGTGTGAAAGTAACTGCGGAAAGCTGGCAAAATGTAATTCAAAAAACACAAGAAACTATAATGGCAGATTGGGATAAACACGTGGCGATATTATATGAGTCAACAATTAATTATAAATGTCGGCAATAGCTCGAGTGACAGCAACGATGAATCTGATTTTGATTAATAAATAAATAAAAATAAAAGATTAGATTTCGTTTGCTTAAATTGGAATTGGGGTTGCTCAAACTTTACTATTTTCTGGTACCAAACGGCAGACTTTAATGTCTGCCATCCCCAGCGAGCAACACGGAAGGGAGTAGCCTTAGCTAAAAAATATTGTTCAAATCTTTCTGTCATTTCTTGCGGGAGGGGAAGTTGCACACTAGCGCAAAGCCGCACTATTACATACAAAACATACCTGTACCGATCCATTGCCGATCATACTCACACAACCAAATCACTAACACATAAAAAATAAAGCACCATTCACAAATCTAGCCCCGCCCTCACCCCACAGTATATTATCAAACTCCATGGTCCATGCGGACTTGTACTTTGACAGAGGGGAAACGCTGTGTATGCCTACTCCCTTCCGTGTTGCTCGCTGGCCATCCCAGATTTAACCGGTAACAGCTTCGTCAAGTATGACTTGTACTTGTAATCATCATAGTCATCATAACCTTGTTCTTTTTTGGATATACACCAGGAGATAAACACGTCTTCAAATAATGCTGTATGTTTTCCTGAGGCGCATCAATATAACGGTTTTACATAAAAATAAATCCGATATTATGTGCCGAGAACGGAAAACACCCGTGTAAAAATAGTTCATAAACAATATCGATATCTCAATCGTAACTTCGTAACATCACTATGTTGATAGCCATAGAACGTAATTTTTTAAAAACGTTTGTTATTTTATGGAATTTATAAAAAAACTACTGCACTTATGGACTCATTTTGTGAAAGATGATTATTATACGGGATCAAGGAGCAAATTTAAGCAGTTGTCATATTTTTAAAACCTCGCATTTATAAGTTAACTTTTGCGTAACATCGTCATGTTACGTTCTATTGGTGCTGTCAAAAAGAGGATAAACGGTTGGATCTACTATAGCGTGTAACCATTTATATTTTAATTAGTTCAAATGCCGTGTCTCAGTTCAACGTGTCCAACGATACCGAATGATATCACGTTATAGGAGGCTACAAAAGGCACATCATCTGTCTCCCATAGTCATAATAATTTATCAAAGTATTAGGCGCAGGCCATACATAAATGGCGTCGGGCGCGGACATGGCACGGGTGGCTTCCTATTCCATTTAAATTTCATACAAAATGCATAGAAACGAAGCGCAATTTTGAACACAAAATGGCGCGGCATAACCACGTCCTAGCAACGACATAACGTGTGTTCTAAATTGCGTTTTGCTTCCATGCATTTGAATGGAATAGTGCCATGTGCACGCGCTCAACGTATGTGTGGTTTGCGCCTTAGGGCGCAGGAGCGGCATGTTGCCAACACGGCTGCCGCCGAAGCGTCTAACTGCCGTCGACGTATGCAGTTGCCTCTGCCGTTGGCAACATGCCGCTCGTGTGTATGAGCTCTTAGGTACAAATGCCAATATGTGCATAATATCCAGACTTGACCTTGCAAGCATACGAAATAGAAGCTATTTATTCAATTCTTTTATAAATATGTTTTTATACATTCTTTAAAACGTCAATACTTACTTTCTTGTTAAAATATGAATATAATAGACAATTATGGTAAATACTTATATGAAATGTCAAAAGTTAAGCAATGAACTCACTCACTGTACATAATATGTGGTCAGAGTTCAAAATTGTAACATATACCTAGCATCTTTAGTATGGTTATTGCGGGCAGAGTCGAATTATGTCCCATACTCCTCGAGATAATCAGACATGTGTTCTGGCATTAATTATACAACTTTTGTACCACAGATGCGGTAACGTAGCTGCCATCCTAGAATTGAATGACCATCTCCAACGAGAGTTCACGATATTCGAAGCGGCACCACAAGAAGCCCGCGGCGTCCCATCTAAGAAGCCTCAAGCGGACTATTTCTTATAATATTGATGTCTCTCAATGTTCCATCGTACAACAAAACTCGGTGATTGACGCGTGAACTTAGTATTACGGTATTAAATGTAGTGACAAAAAACAATTGACATCGTGGAAATAATTTAATGTGATTTTAAGACTGGTAAGTGTAGCAAGTTGCGTTTCTATATTAAGGTTAACGAGTTGAGTTCTTCATATAAGTTACATAGGGTATTGATGTAGTTTTGTGTGAAGAAGTTGTTATTAATGGAAACAATTCATCATCATCATCTCAGCCGTAGGACGTCCACTGCTGAACACATGTCTCCCCCATAATTGTCCAAAAGGACCGGTTGGAAGCAGCCTGCATCCAACGTCGTCCTGCAACCTTTATCAGGTCGTCTGTCCACCGTGTCGGTGGACGATCTGCGCTGCGCTTGCCGGTCCGTGGTCTCCATTCCAGTACCTTCTGGCCCCATCGGCCATCTGTTCTGCGTGCTATGTGCCCTGCCTACTGCCACTTTAACTGGCTAATGTTCTAGTCTATCTCGGTGACTTTCGTTTTCTACGGATCTCATTTCTGATTCGATCACGTAGAGAAACCCCGAGCATAGCCCTCTCCATAGCTTGTTGTGCGACTTTGAGCTTATATATGAGGCCCTAAGAGACCACATTTCTATGCCATAAGTCATCACTGGTAACACACATTGGTCGAAGACTCTTGTCTTGAGGCACTGAAGTATTTTAGACGAGAAGACTTCGCCAAATTTCCGGCTGCCCAGCGGAGTTGGATTCGACGATTGACCTCTTTCTCGAATTAGGATCTGACTGTCTGTCCCAGGTAGATGATATGAAAACGATTAATAACATTATATAACACAATAATAAGTAAATGATAAAGTAAACTAAGGTGAGGCTGAAGCAACTACAAAAAATATTGCAAAGGGAAATCAAGCATTCGCATGCCGTTAGTGACTAAAATCGTCCGGAAATAGTCAGTTGCAGGTAAGTTTCCCAGATGAAATAATCAAAAGTCTGGAGAAAAGGCCTGATTTCCATTGAAAAAACCTGAAATTTTGAGCAGTTTGAGAATTTTCTCTCAAACATACTCAACAATTTAACAAAGTCATATTATCTATTATCTCGAGTGTCTCGTTCACACATCGCATATCGCATTCATACCGTTTATGGTATATTCATAGCGCATATGGTGGCGGCGGCACCCCACGCATGCCCTTCGCCGCTTTTAAACTTTTTATTAAAAAAAAATGGTCTGTAAATTATTGAAAATTCGAAAAACCTGATTGTTCCAAAATCTGGCCGCATTCCTAAGAAGTGTAATATGACATGATAGTTGCAGTTGATGAAGGATAAATTGGTTTACTAACTGTTTGATATCTATACCGGCACGTAAACACTTTGTTTAACAGTGTTTGCGTGCCGGGCAAAATTAAACGTTTTCGAAGAAAATGACCACTAGTGGTATGCGATTTCAGTAGTTCCCTCATGAAAGCAGCGTCAGCCTTACTCCTTGTATGTTACTTACTGTACCTAATTGTTATGGATAGGCTAGCGCTTATCAGCAGGCAAATGACTTGTCCATAATTTTTCTTTTGTTAGTTATGGAATGGCATTATCGATTAAATGTAAATCCTTGTTGCTGAAATTAGTTTGTTTTTTGTCGTCAAGTCAATACCTGCGTAAATTATATGAAGAATTCGTAATATAATCCACAGTGTCATTTTAGATCATTTTTCTTAGGTTCAACGCAGGCAACGAATAATTTTCCTTATGCGTCTTGTTTTTTCTGCAAACTTTGTCTGCAAACTACTATTAACCCCTCATGTGTCGATGTCATTATAACAATGAAATTTCTATTGTGTCTGGAGGTTTGACTCTTGATGGAATATCTATTAGAAGAAATTATATGATTAAACATTTTTTCTCCAAAATTATGCTGATTTTTTCAGATATTCCACATACTTTGAGAACTAAATTCAAACTTATGGCACTGAAATAAGATGAGATCACAGACAAAAAGTGTGCCGACGACAGTTTACTTCTATATGTTGGTCCTAAGTATTCTAAGTATTACAATAGAATAAATGGCACTGTGTGGTACTCCAAAGCCTCAACGGACTAAAATGAAATCAATGGCTTAATACTAATGTTAGCTTCCTAAGTAAGACTTAAAGTTTAGAAGCCTTGTGCACACCAAACAACCACTCTACATGTAGGTAGATAATTGCTAGTTGACTCTATCTGACGGTTGTACTGCGTAAGTACAGGGTTGCGTTTTTATTTATCACCCGACGAAGGACAGATTGCTCCTGGCAGAGCAATGCTCGTCATTTTCAATATTGATAACACAATAAACAGCTTTTTATATTTGTGAATGAAATGAAAAAAATATTTTATAACGTGAAACATGTTTTTTTTTTCACAGAAGAGAGATTGTTTAGATAAAATTATGTTGTTCGGCGCCAAGACACGACATTAATATAAAAAAGTAACATAAAAATGGTTGTCTATAAAAGTTTACGGAAGATAATTTTACGTGATAACGTCACAAGACTATCGTGCCTCTCTATCGAGTGTTCGCACTCGCTTGCACACTCAGCTCAGGCGGAACGTGACAGTGAGTCATACTTTTTCGCGCGTGCAGCTAGTGTAAACTGACATAAAAGAATTTTCCTGTCCTGACTGTCAAATAAATGACCCCTGGGATGCGTTTTTATGTGTCGCCTAACGACGCCCGATGACGTCCTAATATGCCCGGGACGATCGCTCGATATTCACCCGGAGTGTTCATTTATGTCGCTCGATGACGCACCGGTCGTCTCACAAACCTAGTTTCCGATTGAAATAATAATCGGCGCTGTGACCGTCATTCCAAATCAACGAGAGCGCGTTATTGTACACCCATGTAACGTCACCAAAGACGCCACGAACTGAATTCACCGTGAGCAGTTTTGACAAATATGACGTTGTGTGCGCTTGTTTAGTTTTAACTCTTCTTGGTTCGGACAAAACAAAAGTTTTATAGTACGTGTTACTGGCAGAATTGCGATATTATTCTGTCGCAGAAGCAATACACAGGCCGGTTGGCGCAGTTGGTAGCACCCCTGCCTTCTGAACCGCTGGTCCCGTGTTCGATCCCCGGACAGGTCAAACATTTGTGTGCATGAACATGTCTGTTTTATCTGTGTCTGGATGTGTATGTATATAAGTATGTAATATCCCATAGAACAGGCTCTGCCTAGTTTGGGATCTGAACACCTTGTAAAAGAAAAAACAAGTCAACTCAAGTTTTAGAGCCTGTTTTAAACGGTGTTTCATGGTTTGATTTTGTTTTCATGCCGTTTCGTTAAATATCTTGTAAGAAGCGTATACCAAATCTGTCAGCCATGCATTACCTTACTAGAGATAGATATTTGACACTATTTGTATGGACGTTATGTCAAATTTCTATTGGTAGTAAGGAAAACCGTCAATGGCTAGAATATTGAAAACGGCCGTAAGTCTTATCGCCAAAATCTTTTTTGCAGCATTGAAAGCTGCACATTGGTGGACGAAAGTTGCCTAGATGTTTCATTTGACAGTTAGGACTTAAGTGTTGTGTCGCAGATAAAGTTAACCACACCACACACCGTAATTCTACGAATTGGTGTATGATTTCTTTGAAAACTATTGTATTATTGGCCAAATTTGATGAAGTTGGGTTGGATTTTATCAATCTTGTAATAAAATCTCTGTAAAAAATGTTATAATAATCATTGTTTAATTATAACAAACAAAGATAATTCACGATACAAAAAGTTGGTTATCGTCTTGTTAATTTAGAGAGTAACGGATGACAAGCGTGTTTGGAACAATCATCAGTCATCATTCGATAAATCAAAACGCACCCCACTACTATATTGACGGTGTAAACAAGACTTAAAATATTGCTTTTGACATTAAATAGTGTTTCCCAAATATTTCCAATATCTTCCCGTGTTATTAAACACAAAACAAAGTGACCATTTTATTCTTATTCTATCTTATTTTATTATTACATGAAGACTTTGTGATAAAATTAAGCAAAAGGATTCGAAGGAATGCAGCATAAAGATGCTTACTTGTGCAGTGAAAATTATTTGTTCATAGAATAATCGTAATATGAATGGTTAGAACTAAGATACCTCCTCAAAAACTAGCTTTTTAATGGATAGTTGTATAAAAAGTCGATAAATCAATGTAATTTTAATTTAATACATATTTTCGAATATGTAATGAACAATGAATAGAATAGAATAAGGCGATATTTAAAATTACATTAATATTATGCAAGTATTAAATTAACTTTGTGGTTACCTAGCCCATTCAATGGCGCTACAAATCGGTTGTACTTTATATTTAATTCCATAAATTGAACTCTCTTCTTCTGTCAGATAAGAGATTATGCGTGAAACTAGATTAAATTTAATACTTGCAAATATTTGTGTATTAACAAAAATTGTATGTATCATAAACCTTTAACAATTAATGTCATTTGAACACTGCCGTTTCTGAGTACCAATTAAAGAGATTAAGCTAATATTTAATTCATGTTACAAAATTATAAATTAGAAGATATTTTAATAAATTGGAGCACTTACTGTAGTTGTTGATTATATAGATTTAAGCCGCTGAATTAAAGTTTGATATATGCGAAAGTAAAAAATAATAGATCCCTGAATATGAACCTGTGTTCTATGTGAGCTTCACCTAGGGTGCGTTATTGAACTGCGCTCGTCAATGATCTATTGCGCGTTCGGAACCGTAGCTCACCTCAAGAGATAATTATGTAGAGGTAAATCGCCTGACGTTTCATTAATAGTAGCCCTGCTTTATGAAATTTTTAGGTCTTTTTGATTTTATATTTCAAGGTGCCGTAATCATTGAGCTAATTCATTATTATCTAAGGAACGTAATCCATTGAGTTCAATTCGGCATAGATGACAAATATGCAGGGCGTCGTTCTAGTCAAGATCGTCGCTACACTTAGCGCGGCGCTTGGCGAGATAAAAAATGGCGACCCTGGGTGAAGCATGCATACCTACTCTCCTTCGCACCAAATTATAGCTTGTCATTTACTGATGGAAAATCCTATTCCGATTCCGCCAGATATGTGCGAGGCAACGAAAAATTAAGAATGAAGGATTGTACTACTACATAGTAACTCAGTATAATGAAACAACTTTATTATTACAATTTTACGATCTACGATGTGATACCTGAATAAAGTTATCCGTAATACATAGTTTATTTCTCGTAGCTGACTATGGCCACCTAATGAGGCGTTTTGCAGACGGCGGCGGGGCGTGCCGGTCAATTTCACGGCGAACGATAGCGCAGAGGGAATCCTACACTACCAACGCACATAGAGGACAAAAAGACCGCGTCGCCAGTGCCCGGCGTGCACTGGCGACTTTATTGCTTATATTATTATATTTATACGTGGTCTGCAAAGCATCTGACTGTATTAAAAGTCGTTAAATCTCTGGTTTTTGTTGAATCTTGCTCTACTTTCATGTGGTGGAACTTCACTGGTCCGGGGCTTATAGTATAACCTGTATAGAGTGGCATAACATATTTATAGCACAGGCCTGGGTGCTTAAACATATTTATGTACATATATTCAATTCAATGGACAATACAAAATGCTTGAATTGAAGATGTAAACTGTAGTACATGCAGCAATTTTCATAATGTGAACCCTATGTTATGTTATTTTACCGATCTGTTTACAGTTTGTGCACTTGAAGTAATCTTGTAATAACATTTGCTTGTTTTGCTTTGCATCCATGATAAAGCGGCAGTGATGCAGCAAAATTCCGAGTTAAGACTGTTCCATATTCTTCCACAAGATTATTGTAAAAGTCGACTAAGGAATAACTGTTATGAAAAAATAAAACAATGTTTTATCAAGCTCTATCGACATGCAGATGTGCAGACATGAGTGATTTTTGTAACCACATAGTATATTTAGACTTCTTACAACAGTTTCTTTTCCATTCACTGATGAACAAAGTTGTAAAAAAATCTTCGTCACATTTAAATTAATTAGAATAATTTATTCTAAGGCATTTAAGCAATATTTTCATATTACTAATGGAGGGTACTAATAATTGTTTTATTAATACTTCTTCGTTTACAATGAGACAAGGAATCAATGTAGATATGATTTTCTGCCGACATGATATATAGTACTCATAGTTAGGGAATGTTATTAGTAATCTCAATTTTGTAACATTATTTTGTTGTTTGATTCTATGTTCCTAAGATGGGTCTATTTATTTTTTGGATATTTACTATTTCATGTCTGTTCTCAAAAAGGCAAATTAGGTATATTTGTCGTAAAACTGACTAAGAAGTTTATAAGTTTACAACACAAAGGTTACTGTGGTTTTTGAAAACTTCATTTCATTATAGGTTCCAAGTGCTTTTTGGAGGGTAGTTCAAAATAAATTTCATTATTATTTATCTCGGTCAACTGTATATACTAGGTATATCTTTATTTGGTGCCTCAGTGTAACTTTTATCAAGTTAGCATTTCCAATGATATGTTATTCATTACCAGTTTTGTATCCTTTATTCTTTTTTATATAATGTAAAATTAAAAAATGCAAAACATGTATGTATAGTTGTTTTATTGTGATGAAACATATAACAATTCACTTTAGGTAGTCTATAATTCACTATTCTAACATTAAATATATGATTATTAAAATTAATAATATCACAGTATCACATACTTTTTATCAAATTACAGACATCAGGTAATATATCACCGCATTTGGTAGAAATTTTGGTGTCTATGATATCATCTGCTCTAGTAGGCCCTATGTTCAATATTATAATGCTTTTCTTCTCCTCTTTAGCTTGCAATATAATTCTATAACTAGAATACACGGTTAAACTGGATCCTAGTACGAACACAGCATCGCTTCGTGTTACTTCACTTCTGATATGTTCCACTCTAGATTTCGGAACATTATCACCGAAGAATATAATGTCTGGTTTGAGAGGGCCTTCACATTTTGGGCATAGGGGTGTCCTGAATTTTTCCACTTGGTCCTGCAAAAATAATTTTTAATAATACTGTTTTTGGTGTAAGTTGTTTACACTCTTTGCTTGAGGGCTGTGCTTATGTAAACAACAAAAACTTATGCATGAAACCCACTAGTCCTCAAGGTTATAAGAAACTGCTTTTATATCTAATTCATCAATTGTATTGGTAATTGTAATTGTAGAGGCATTCAATGTGCACCAATACTCTCATGTCCTAGCTATAGAGGCAAAGGGTCATTACTTTACCTTTCTCTATATGCAATGCAAGAAAAAGTAAATCGACGTGACTACATATTATGAGTTGCTATTTTTTATACAGTGTTATTTGAATTGTGTTGAAGATTTGTTCTATTGACAAATCAATCACTTTGTTGATCTCATTTTCATTATTGAGATGGCTGCAGAGCAATCTAATCACATTTTGTTGAAATACACAACTTTATCATAAATAAACTGACATACATATTTTAGAGAAGTTTTTGTAGAAGTAGGGAATATGAGAGAACTAAATTATGAGAATATTCAACAAAAAGTGGTTAGATAACTTTGCAGCTGTCTATACCTTAATCATTACCGTTGAAGCTTACTTTCGATAGTTCTACATCTCCATCAGGCCTGATCATTGTAAAATTGTTTTCTATATGTGGGTTATTTCTAATAAGTTCCAGCTGCAGTTCATGCCTGTCGATTTCATAAGGGCATTTTAAACATTTCACTATGTACCCAGTTCCATGTAGCTCTATGACGTTTTTGGAACCTGCCTTGTGGTGCAATCGATCAACATTCTGGGTTACAATTGATGTTACCTTTCCCAACTAAAAAATAATAATATCCGTATTGAGCTATATTGACACTTAGAAACACATAACAATAGAACATAAAACTATAAATAACACTTTCATTACAATTAGGATAGAAGTGTTCTCAAGTTGTGTGTTAGATCTGCTGGTCAGTTCATGTGATTTTGGTATATCGCCTGGATATAGCATAACGAATGGTGATTGATCATATCATGAAGTGGGGATGTTCTTCTATAAATTACCTGTTGCAGATCTGTAATAGACAAATGTGTGATATTAGGCTGTATGCTACTGAACCTCGGCCAGCCTACAAAATTTCTTGCCCAGTACCTTTGTCTCACTTTGGGGTACTTCACAAACTCTTGATATTGTATAGGTTTGTGATTGCTGCGTGCATAAAGACCAACCTCTTCAGATCTGTAGTCTGGGATTCCTAAAAATACCACAAAGTCAAGATTTAACTATAAAAGTATCACAATACTGCTACAAACTGATATGTATACTTACATCCTAAATAAGTCCAAAAACTATATTTTGACATTACAAAATATTATCGGTAAGTACCATTCAGACTGAACTATACACACCGGATTCTGTAGAGATCCCAGCACCAGTAAGAAATAAAATCTGATCATGCTTAGACAAGAACTCTTTGAGGAGTTGGACATCCTTTTGATCTGGTGGTTTATGTTTAGGAACACATACTATATATCTTGTAAAACATTTAAATTGATTTGGAACTACACGTCTAAACATTTTGAATAAATAAACCACCCACAGAATTCGCAAATATAATTCCAATAATTTGTGAACAAGAACAAAACAATAGGTGAATAAAAATCCAGACCAAGCGAACAGAATATTTTTAGCTAGTATGCATAGATTAATAAGACTATATCTAAAGAACGATAGATGTAAATCACTAAAGGAAAGAACGGGACGTTAGCGGGAAGTTTAATTTTTAAGTGCCATCCACTTTGACGGATTGAGCTGTCCAATCGCTTCGATTGAAATTTGTGGGGGAGGACTATGTTTAGCAGTGGACGTCCTACGGCTGTGATGATGATGATGATGATGAATATGCACTTGTATCTGACTAGACGATCTTATATTATTAAGAATTAAATAATTATGTTTTAGTGGGAATGAGTTTATTTCCACGTAATTAATTGTTTGTACTATGGTTTACTTCTAATAAGTAGTACATAATTTTCAAAACTTAGGATCAACTAATCCTTATCTGTATTATATGACTTCATATCAACATGTATTTGTTGATGGATGATTAGTTTAAGCAGTCAAATAATATATATTACGTCATTTTAGAATATTGATTTATTTTTTTATGAAATTGAATAACATTTAATTGTAGTATGTACTAAATATCAAACTTTAATATAGTATGTATTAAATGAAAATAAATAATTTATCGCGTTCGGTTACTATCTCCTCCATTATGTATGTGAGCGCACGCGTGGCCGTCCTTGGCGTTCCAAACACAACACGACTAGTCGTAGTTTTTCCGGCCCAACCCAACCATCCACACGTCCGGATTTGGTACGGAGCAGACCATGTCGGCTGCGGACCGAGGCGGACTCAATTAATAATAATATTGAACGCCGGACTACTCTATTGACGTTCGGATTTGGTACGGAAGCGGACCAAGTACGTGGTCCGGTCGTACCAAATCCGAACGTGTTTTAGGGCTTATGGCTATCTATGTCCAATATACATATTCCTAATCTATGTTCTCATCTATGGCACAGCACAGACTAACAGAATGCGTTAGCGTCTGATAAATCTGATAATATCTATCTTTAGATATAGGTAGTCTGATTAATTTATGCTGATAATCTGTGCTAACAGATGTTGAATCAGATTATGTCCAAAATAAATACCTAAGTATAAATCTAACTACGATGTCATTAGTGAAATTGTGTTCAGCGCCAATGATACTAATAGAAGACGATGCTAACAAAAACATCTTGCCATTACTGGTCGAGTTAGTACCCAGGGAAAAATATGTAACCTTATTCAGTTATGAACAACCTACGCATGTTTGGAGACGCATTTTCACAAACTTTAATGTCCAGTGCCATGAAGAATTCAACTCAGATTTGTACACTAAATACACAAGTTCAAAATGTACTGTAATTATAGCTTCTGTCAATCAAATGGCTATATGTATGGGATGGAATGAGTGCCTCAAATCTTTAAGACGACTCGGCACTCATTCAAACGTTGAGCAAATAATATTAGTACTCCATAAAGATTGTCTCTCACATTCCTCAAAGTTACAGATCCATTTGAATCACTTAGCAAATGCTATTGTATCATATGACCAATTAAACCCTTGCAAAGTTAATTTTAGGATAAAAAAGGGTACTAAAGTCACAAAGACTGAAGAAATATTATCTTTTGATAGACATACTTCATGTTTGAAGTCTACTGCAATTGTAAAAGAAGAAATAAAAGTTGATGAACCAGAGAAGCCTAATCCAGGAAGTCTTACGACATTTAAAATTGAAGTAGATCAAATAGAAAAGATGGAGAAATCAAAATTGAAACTTCCATACATGAGTAAGATACATGAGGGAGAGAGTAAGGTGTACTATGAACCTGATGCAGTTGATGATTGGGATGAAGAAGATCCTGATGAAGATTTGGATCTTTAATTAAATCAATATTAAAAATACAATTTGTTTTATTACATAATATTTTACACGTGGAAAAAAAGAAATTGCCCATGCTGCTTATATTTTTTTTAATTTCAAACGGCAAACAAAAATTCTTGCTTGATATATATATGCACAGAGAACATTAGTCACTCAAAATAACAAGTACAATTTGAAAAATTTAATACTGACTTCCATTCTAGTTAGTTATTGTAGTGTATCTCAAAAACTACTGGACCGAATTTGATGAAATTTAAATGGCATCACACAGGAAGCACCACCTTTCAAACAATAAAATAATTTAAAAAATACAGTCAAATTGAGTACCTTTTCCTCTTTTTTTTGGAAGTCGCTAAAATATTACTTATTGATACCAAACTATGCAACTTTGTAGAGAAAATTACACCCCCAGATAAGATTTGATTCTATGTCTTGTTACTACACATGTTTTTTGTTTGTATGTTGTATGGCTGTTTTTAATATACCCATGTGTACATAGACCTAGAGTAACAAAGGTAATTTATTTATTTGTGCAGATGCACGAAGAAAAAGAACTTTGTCACTGAGCGACCACATCGCCCCATCGGTACATAAACTATAAACTAACTTAATTTACTTATATCTAATTTCTTGCAAAAAATTTTATGTGTATTTTAATGTTGGGCTTTGTCCAACAGAGGTGATTAATATACGGTAAATAAATGACCGTTTGTACTAAATATGTTAACAATTGATTACATTACCACAGTACTAGAACCATGGGTACTTTGGCTAATAATGGTCTCTAGTATACATACCATTATTACCATGTGACTTGTATAATGTCGACCCCATAGCTAGACATTCTACTATTGTAAAATGTCATAAGTAGATGTACATTTGGATGAGTGATAAGTTCAACAGGTTGCTGGAAACTGTCCCGAGGTATTGGGTCCGAATTCTGTGAGACCAAACGCCGTAGGAATGCTCAAAAACTACGGATTTAATGGCAAAACATAGTGAAAAGAGACTGCAGTCTGCAGTTGATATGACGGAATAACAAAACTCAATAGACGAATTTGGATGTCCATGCGACGCGATTTTTAATACTTCGTGTATTACGGCCGCAAGTGAGCGAAACCCAGGACTCGAAATTGTATGCAAATGACAAAACTGAACACCGAAAATGGCAGTATTGTTTCATCCAATCCTGAGAGATTGAAAACTTTTATGGATAGGTATATACCTCGACACACAAACCCGCTACTGACGCAGCTCAAGAGCAGAGCCATGTTAGTCCGACACTATACCGAAGACAGCCCAGCCTGCGTACTAGATCAGAATGGCTCTCATATAGCTTATGAATAACAAGGCACCTGTCACTAAATATTATATTCTTTGTACTGATGAAGAAACAAGTTAAAGTTATCCAGCTGTAGTAATTCCGTCGTAGGCGGTACTTTTAGTCCTCCAGAAGTTATTCAATTCCGTCATCTTCGAAGGCACTACGAAGCCTGAAGCGTGACACAAGAGGGTTTCTTCAAAAAAGGTGATAAAACGAAGAATGAAGAATTAAAGGCCCATATCATTCGTGAGCCACGTGTACAAGCTGTTTTTGAGAGTCATAACGAATCATCTCGCGCTCAGTTTTGATGAGTTTCAATTTCAATGTTTCAGACATCGCGAGTATATTCTTAAAACAATCTCAACTTGTACAGTCTGCTGGTCTTTTTAGTGAGGCGATTAGCGCCATCTAGTTTCATTTTAGGATACTAGATATAATTTTGTTTTGAAAATTTTCCAACTGAATAGATAACTTTTTTTTAAAATAATTTTCGAATTTGCTTACAAAATTAAATAACTAAAGGTAAATATAATTATATAATGATAAATTATATAATGATAAGTATTTAGTTGGTATACCTATACGTTAGAATAACTTCCTACTCTAAAGCCGGTATTCCAGAACGCTGCTCATTTGTAAGCTGCGATGTGACAGTAAATGCCATACAAAATTTACTTGTCCTGTGGGCATATTATAGCACGAAGTGCGTAAGTTTAATGTAACGTGTCGTTCACATAAAACAGTATAAACTGTCATTTATCTAGGACAACTGTAACACAGATAACTCATAGTTTGTTCGCCGAAGCGTGACGCGTTGACGTTTACGATACGATCATACTTTATTGCAAGTTGTTTGCGCTAGGGCCTCTGAGCGTCTTTCTGTAATACCGGCCTAAGACACCGACACACCGAATGCTGTCTACTCACGAAAGTTCAGCAATTATAAATTATTTCGTTTTCGCAAGGTTTGACGTGTAGGTTATTACGTATTCCTGATGTTTAGTGTCAACCGCTCTGAAGTACGAGTATTTTTTTTATTATGCTTAGACTGAAGCCCATCACACACGACTAAGATAATATATATTATAGCGTCGAATGTAAACTTTATATTAATTTAACCCACCACACACGGCGCAGATACTATAATATACCGCAACGCAAACGTACATTCTATCGGAGTCCATCTCGGGAGCCGCACGTCTCGATCGTTCGCACTGTAATATACAGTGTTCATAATTTTTATTTTGCGATGATTCGTATTTTGTTGCTAGACCTGTTAGACAGTTCCTCAGATGATGATTATGTGAATATGATATAACCGTCATACTAGCTAAAAGTAAAAAACGAAGAATCTGGATAGAAGATCACATAAAACACAGAAAACACCGTAGTGAATTTAAACTTTACAATGATCTTTCAGAAAAAAAACAGGTTTTTCTTACATTCATATGGTTATTTGCCCGATACCTACCAGTTTTTTAATTGTTTGTCTGTCTGCTTCTATAATCCGGGTAATTTCTGAAAAGGTTGGACCAATTTTGATGGGGTTTATACTGAAAGCATTATTTAAAGGTCCACGCGAACGAAGTCGCGGCTGCAGCTAGTCTAATAATATAACATAGCCTTATTTCATCAATAATACTAACATCGATTTAGTAGTTACCTAGTTTGATTGATCAATACGTAGTACCTACAATCTAGAAAAACCTATGGAGGTTAGGCCCATAGAATTTCAAAAAAATCTAATAAGATAAATTTTTAAGATTTTTAGATTATTTCCTTTGTTTGACACATTCGCGTTAGTCAGACGTTAGTTTCATTTTTATTTACAAAAAATATGCCTACAGGTCGAAACAAAATAGGTAGGTACCTACATAAGATAATGTGAAGCTTTATTAGTTTTTATTGTGAAAATATAAATATGTTCGGTAACTGAAGACCAGACGTTCATTAACTGCAACGGTTTTGTCATACCTGTATCTCAGACCAAATAAAAAAGTCAAGACAGAATGTTGTGAACAGAGAAGTGAGGCCGGTTTTCTAAACTACATGTGCGTGACTCGGTACTGTCATGGTAATTCAAAATATATTAAAGTTATTAAAAAAATATCTATAATTAATAAATTTAAATTAAATGTTAATTAAAATTTTACGTGTTGCTTCCACGCGCCGCGATAGTTCGACTGACGCGCCAAGGCGTAGTTTCGTTGTAGGTTTTGTATGTAAATATGTATGGACACGCCGAGGCGTAGTTTCACCCGGCCTCACTTCTCTGTTCACAACATTCTGTCTTGACTTTTTTATTTTGTCTGAGACCTGTATTTGATCTTAAGATCAGTATCGGACACTATCTTAAGATGTCTTCAATATCTGCAGTAGACTTAGCGTATGTTAACATGCCTTTCGAATATCGGTGGCATCTTAAGCTACTCTAAGGTAAAATATTATAGTATATTCACCGTGTGTGGTCGCTCATTGAATTATATGGTTAGCGATATATCCGAATCTGCTCAAAGATAATATAAGGTCTCCTGCGCTAAGATGGCCCGTGTTTTTACATAATTGTATAAAATGTCGAAAATAAGTTATTAAAGAATTTAATAACATCCACGATGTACTAGCTTGTATATATGACAAAGCAATAGTGTGTTCCTTTGTTTCTTATATGTAAAACACGTAGCTACTAATAACATTTTATTAAACATGGACTGTGGGCCATCTTAGAAACATAGCGACCCATCATGGCCCGCAATAAAAATCTCAATATTTACGTTAAATTTACGCCTTTGTCATATTTTTAAATAAATAATAACATTTTAAAGCAATCAAATTTAAGTTAGAAGACCTTATATTCTTTATTAACAATTTATAAAAAGCTGGGCCATCTTAAATATATCAAAAATAAAAAATATTAAAAAACAAAAATTGTTTAATTAAAACTAAACAGTTTTCCGTGGTGTATAGTTTTATAACTTGTTTTTATAATTAAACGAAAACTAAGCTGAATTCGGATCATTTATTTTGAAACGTAATTGTAGGTGGGCCTTCATAGGAATATGATATTTTTTATTGTGAACTTACCTATAAAAAAGTATAACAGCGGTTTTTTTAATACTTTGAACTGTTTTTATCAAGCATGTAACTATGAGATCTATAAACAACAACAACAATTAAAATAAAACAGTGGGCTCTTCATCTTCAATCAACATCAAAAATGATTACTGACTGAGATGGCCCTGGCCATCATAAGTCATTATGGAGTGGGCTATCATAGGAATATTTCACAGATGTAGGTATCATCATCATCATCTCAGCCGTAGGACGTCCACTGCTGAACATAGTCCTCCCCTGATGTAGGTATAAACAACAAAAATATACAATGATAAGATAAATTAAACTTACTTACATGAAACTCGATGCTATAATGATTGTTTTTTAAAGTCCACTCAAAAAAACAACTGAATTTGCACTATTAAAAGTCAAAATGGAAAAAAGTTTGTCGAAGTATTGTTATAACGGGCACGATTTTTTGGACGTCCAAGCCTAACTGACGCGCGATTTCAAAATGGCGTCTCGCGCGTTATTGCTCTAAGTTGCCATTAAGTGTACGGGTGTGTTCGGAGATTACCATGGAATCTGATAATTTTTGTGTTTGTGGAAGTTCGTTTTATAGAGAGTGGGCTATCTTAAGCACTGGGCTATCTTAGCGTTGGATACCTTATATTTTATAGTATCTTCATCGTGTGTGATGGGCTTTATACTTCTTGTTTGTATGGCTTATTATGCTTTGTTCACAGACGAAAATAAATTTCTCACTAGTTCCATGGAACTAGTGAGAAATAGTTTTCTCATTAGTTCCATCATCTGCAAAAGTATGTTTAACATCAGAAATACGAACCTTTCGTTTGTACATTAACGCCTATAGTGTTAATTCCTTTCAACTAGCACACGACTACCTGTATGTTGATTGAAGGTTTAAGGATGCACAATGAAAGCCCAACGCAGTGCAGCATGTCACAACTCTCGTTGACGTGAGTATGCTGCACATAGGGCGCACATCAGCAGGCCTATACAAAAGATGTTTCTGTTAACGTTAACGCCAAACGACAACTCCAAAATGTATGGCGTTGACATTACCTGATTTGCCATCAGATGATTACCATTGCTGAGTTCCACCAGTTTAATACAGACAGCATATTATTGGATTATTGCTTTTGAACAGATCGCCAAGTAGCAGCATATATAAAAAAAATACAATAAGAATACAGGATTCAGGGATTAGGCAGATTGTTTTTTTACTTACACATCATTTTTTTAAGGGCCTGAAGGGCACTTTGAAAACTTTATAAGTACATATAGTTACCTACCTATTCTAAGGGCCTGAAGGACACAAAACATTTATTTATTATGTTAGCCTGAGGGCACGTAGTAACTTATTTAATCTGTGCTGAGGGGCACAGTTTGTAAACTTATTTCTAAATATCATATATATACCGAGAGCAGACTGGCTCTCGCAAGCGGTGCCCGTTCACGAGCTTGACACGTGTGTCAGCCATCGCCTTCCTCAACCATATGTGAGGGAAGAGGACGACCCGCCACGAGAGGCCTTTTAATGAGCGTGAATGATCTAGGTATACCTACACGCATTCCTAATACAAAAGCCGTCTTAAATTTTTTTTTCGCTTTCTCCACCCGGCCCAGGGCCTCCATCTCCTCTTCGTTCCGATCTTTTATGGCCATAGTTGCGGGTTGTAGTCGCGGATGGCATTCGGTGACGCAGACACCGCACGCCTCACGAAACGGCTGATGGCGTCTTCTTCGTCGTCGGCGTAGTAGCGAGACTGCAACCGTGGGCACCGCGTGAGGAACGCTCTCGTGCAGACTCATGTCTCTAGGAAGATTTAGTAATACCTACATCCCCCGCTTTACTAGAACCTGACACTATTTAAGTGTTCTACTTGACTAAAAATCCCACTTGACATAACTGAAAACCATTTACTATTAGTGTGTTTGAATAACCCCAAGTTGACGCTACGAGTAAACGCTCACAAGGCCTTTCGAATTGAGACTGGGTGAAAATGTCGTTTATGGCTCTTTTTGTTCAGCGTTCGGCAAGCTAAAGTGCAATTTTTGACCCACGTCCGGAGCATGGGTGTTTGTGATAGTTTTTTGACAACTATTTGAAAGCATAATCATGCGATTTTAGGTTTTGCATTCGAGTAGGGTGTGGGCAAAAGTGGCAAAAATAACGTTTTTGAGCTTTACGAAGGCTTTAACAAAAGAACCAACAATGACAACGCCACCAATGCCTTCATTGCTAAACGAACGCACCTTATATGTTTCATGCTTAAAACTTAAGTAATAGAAAATGTACAACCGTACGAATCCATTTAATAAGCGAAATATATATATATATATATTATTTATTTTCTTCGGGGAGCTTACAGCTATAATTACAATGGTACATGGTAATTAACAATGAAAGCCATTTACAAGCCTCCACAAGTAACAAGTATGTAAAAGAATATAAAATAATAGAAATAGTAACATGATAATACAATTAGAACCAATATACACTACCGGTGTAAGTCGGATATAACATTGCATTTATTGACTCCAAACTACTTGTAAATAGATCAATGTTGGGGTTCGTGTCAAGTATTTTATTGAAAGCAATAGCCAAACGTATTAGGAAGGAGTTAGTGCGGTAGTTAGTGCGCCGAAAATACGCATAAGGCGAAATAATACCTAAGAGATAAGGTCCCGATTAAAAACAACAAACTAATAGTTGTTGACATTTGCAAGTGTAGCATAGTGTTCAATTTCCGCGACCAAATGATTCATAACTCCACTCGCGTAGCATTAAGCGCAGTAAAATACATGTATAAATAATAAACTCTCGACCACTAGATACATAAACGAATCTAGTCACACAAGAATAAATAAATCGCCATAAGTAATAACTCTGTAGCTCAGTGTTAGAATAAGACAAATTACAATGTTTAAAATTAGCTGTCAACACACTCTTAGCATTTAACATTTTATATTCAATGAGCGCATAATACATTGAACCCATAGGGGTGCATTGCATAAGTACGACCCCGTGCGTTTACGTAAAGATTGCAACGATTATGTGAACAAAAGACCGCGATAAGCAAACGAGTAACGCCTAAGGTTCTCAAACGTTCTGAGACCCTTAATGTGCATAGTTTGAGAATAGCGAAGAGAAAAAAATACTTAATATAAATATGAACGATAATACCCTCAAAATTAGAGATAACGCAAAAACTTAGCAGATTTTCGGCAGGTCTCGTTCTGTTTTGATTGTTATTGTCTTCGATGTCGGGTCTCGCCGCACAAAAATCTTCATAATGTTTCACCCACACAAACTGAAAGTTGTGTTCCTTGGCTAATGTTTTGGCTTGAGACTGCAATATTTTGTTTATGGTGAGGTGGTCGTTCACGAATATCCGTCCCAAACCGGCTATGTCAAGATCTTTGGGAGACAGAAGGCCTTTCTTAAGCGAGCAGCTGCCACAAAATCCTCTTTAACATATCTATTTATGAATGACACTATGATGTTCTTTGTGTCGGTTGAATTAGTAGGGACTCGATGGATGAAATTAATTTGGTTATTTAGGACAGAAATCTTATCACTAATTTTAGGCACTATATCAAACAAGTTTTCTCTGTCTCTTGATGGTACACCCTTAATTTCGACATTATTGCCGCGGAGCCACTGCTCAGTGTCATGGATCTCGTCCTCCAGTTTATCCACCACATTAATTAGCTTAGCGGTATCTTCTTGAGCTGATTCAACTTTAACTAGCCTGTCATCAATTATTTGGACAGTTTTAGGTAGACCTTTAAGTTCGGATATCTCTTTCCGAAGCAGTTGAACTTCGCAAGTTGTAAACGAATACTCGCCAGCTCTCGCATTATAGAATCTAGCGATACTGATGGAGAATGAGCTGGTGATGCTGGGTTTGAAGCAGACTGGGCAGTGTGCAGGCCTAAATTTTTGCAGGTCGCACATCTCCATGTGGCTTGCCGGTCTCCCAGCTTACGGTACCCCTTTTCGGTAATCCCAGAACACGGAAAGTCAAAGAGCTTCTGACAAGCTGTGCATTGAATAGCTTCTGCCACCTCGTCATTGCACCTCCCACAGATGACCATATTGATGAGAGGTTCAAGCTACTGTTTAATTGCACGTAGGGGCAACGAGAAGTTTGCGAAACTGTGTGGTGAACGTAACAGAAACAGGATTTGTCAAGGCTCCTTCTGCAGTCCAGCCGAGTTTAGTCGATGCAACACGAAGTGTCCGTCGGGTCGCTTCAAGACAGAGAGATGCGTATCTCCTATCACTGATATATGGGAAAGTTTCGCACACAAATATAGTTTTACACAACAACACTTTAGATGCGATTATTGAGTAAGGGTTAATTAATAGATATTAGAGCTTTGAAATGCACGTGCACCAACAACAACCGTGAAGTGTTGACTGTACATACATACTGACTGAAAAAATGTGGTGGTACGGAAATACAGAACCCTCGGTCATAGATATAGCCTTTGTAAGTAGGGCGAATTCTGTGCCCTCGGTGTGCGAGTCCACTCGTACTTGTCTGGTTATTAGTCCGAGCACAGGTGCAACGAAGATGTAGATGGGCAATTGGGCCGCAGGTTTATGAACATACAGCATGGCTATGGGCCGAGCACAAAAACCGTACCGTTGACATATACTATACACTTGAACTATGAGTGGCCACAATGCAATTTTAAAGAGAAAAATAAATACACACTGGATTCGTAATCACGTCTTCCGACAATCCGTGTAAGACGCCACGACCGCTAGGCGACAGGTTCGCCGTCCGAAAATCTTTGTGTAATCTATCATACATACTATTCCTTTAAGTACTCTTTAACCGATAAAAGATAGCAGAAGCAAGCATATCATTCTTTGCAGAACAAAGAAAATACATCCAACAAAAATTCGTCAAACTTTTTTATGACGGGGGAAATAACCAAGCGGCTCACCTGATTGTAAGTGATCGTTGCCCTCGGACATATCAACACCAGAGGTCTCGAAGATGCGTTGCCGGACTTTAAAAGTACCTACTTGTAGTACACACTTGATTATATTTACTCACATATTATTTTTTCACATATTTTTTACACACTTGTCACACATATGCATTTGATTCATGTCTACGGTCCTTACAACAAAACAAAACAACCGAGCGTCGGCATTTCTACATTAAATGTCCTATAACTCAAAAATTGTGGACATTAGAAAAATAGTTTGAAACAAAAGTTGTAGAGAATAAACTGATCTTTAAGAATGAATTGAAGCATTTTATTGATTAACCTAATATTTCAAGAGTTATTGGCCACGTTAGAAAAACCGGTTCATTAAATGGGCCATAAATCGTTAACGGTAAGTTGTACAAAATAGTTTACTGGAAACAAAAGATGCGACCTTTCTATATGGGGTCTTTCTGTGAAGACCGTTTCTTCAATTATAGATGTCATTGCACCCAATCTAGCAGCTGTGTTTAATAGTTGTGTTGCAAGTGGTGTATTTCCTGACCTAATGAAGCACAGTAAAGTGGTTCCTTTATTCAAATCTGGTAGTACTACTGATCCAACAAATTTTCGGCCTATTTCTGTACTACCTACGCTAAGTAAGATTTTCGAAAAAATTATATTACATCAATTAGAAACTCATTTTAGTGCAAACAAAATTTTCCATAAGAATCAATTTGGGTTCACAAGGAATCGCTCTACTATAGACGCAGGTATAGAACTTAAAAAAGATGTGTTTGATGCCTGGGAGAACTCTCAAGATGCCTTAGGTGTTTTTGTGACTTATCTAAGGCATTTGACTGCGTCCGACATGATATACTTGTCAGGAAATTACAACACTACGCTATTAGGAACATGGCTCTCAACCTTTTCACTTCATATTTAAATGATAGCATTCAAAGGGTTGACATAAATGGTAAAAGATCGCCCGGCTCTATAATCTCAATGGGCGTTCCACAAGGTTCAATACTAGGGCCGTTCTTGTTTTTAATCTATATTAATTTTATTAATTAACTTACCTTATTATGTAGAGAAGAATCACGAGATTGTATTGTTTGCAGATGACACTTCACTGTTATTTAAAATTAAAAGGCAGTTATTAAACTATGACGATGTTAACAATGCATTAGCTAAAGTTGTGAATTGGTTCAATACAAATAATCTTCTCCTCAATGAGAAGAAAACTAATTGTATAAAGTTCTCGACACCAAATGTGAGACAAGTAGAATCCAATATACAATTGAATGGAACAGGGTTGGACCTTGTGGAGTCAACAGTCTTTTTAGGAATTACTATAGACGCTAAATTGCAATGGGGTCCCCACATAAAAAAATTGTCTAGTAGGCTCAGTTCAGCGGCTTATGCTGTTAAAAAAATTAGACTATTAACTGATGTAGACACAGCTAGAATAGTTTATTTTAGTTATTTCCATAGCGTTATGACTTATGGCATACTGCTCTGGGGATGTTCTGCAGATATTAATTCCATTTTTATACTGCAAAAAAGGGCTATACGAGCGATCTACAGTTTAGCTCCCAGAGTTTCCCTTAGACAGAAGTTTAAAGACATAAACATTCTAACTGTTGTATCTCAGTTTATCTATGAAAATCTAATGTATGTAAAGAAAAACATTAGCAGTTTTGATAAAAGGAGTGATGCTCATTCCATCAACACGCGAAATAAGCACAAGCTATCCGTACATGTAACGCGTCTCCACAGAATGTCATTCTTTTATGGGATAATGTATACGATTCTATAATAAAGTTCCCAATGTTATCCGAGATTTGCCTATTAATAAGTTTAAAATTACTATTAAAACTAAACTCTGTCAAAAAGGTTATTACAAAATTTCGGATTACTTGGAGGATAAAACAGCTTGGGACTGATCACTCCAGGATCTATCTACTCGTGTACTAAGATGTCAAAGTGTAGCGTGTCTTGCCCTACTGATACCATTATTATGTTCTCTTTTGTAAGGCAACACACTGGAGCTAATATTTGTAGTACCTAAGTAAAAACATTGTAAAAACATCTATATAAAAAGAATGGCCCCGAGTTTCTTGCCGCTTCTTCTCGGTAGGCTCTATATATTTTGGAACGCGGCGGTAGTCTTTAAAGTACATTATAATGAAAAATTGACATTCATAAGTGCGTCATTGATGCCTAAATTGAATAAATGATTTTGACTTTGACTTTGCGAAATGTTATTCTCTATAATAATAGTCTCCATGACTTTTGCCCTAAAGTGCAGTTTCCGAGATATCGGCCGAAAACGTTTTTTCAAGATGGCGACTGTGGCGTCACCTGGATCTGTCAGCATTTTGTGATTTTATGCTCAGTAAGTGATCCTTAACCTTATAAAAAATAAAATTTGGATCTGAAATTTAGTGCTAAGTTAAATTCTATTTTTACTGGCCTACTATTATCTCTCTATTTTGTTTGTACTTTGTATGAAGCAAAGAACTCAACTTCGCTAGCTTGGAGATGTGCATGCACATATTGAAATTAATATATTTTTCTTGGAGATAACAGTCTTATGTGGTATTGTAATATTTTAGAATACATGTACCACAGTCGAAACTGTGCGTCAATGTGATTATGCTTTACAGGATAGGAACCTGGAATTAGGATCATCGGGTGAACCAGACAAACCCTCGGGGTACAAGACTTCACTTTTTATTAATTTTTCCGTATTCTGTTACAATTTTGCGATTTTTTTTCATTATTTCTTTGCCACGCATCTTTGACATATATACGATATTTCTAATAAAGTAGAAATCCAAGTACGTGGAAGTTAATTTTATTAATGACACCGTAATTAAATCACCATATTATTATCAACTCTTAAATTATGTTTCATAATTATTACTCGATTTGTTATTAATTTAAATGACCTAAAAGACTAAATGAAAAACAAATACTATACAGACTCAAATATTAAGCTTTATCGACATGTATTACATAAAAAATAAAAATAACTATTATTATGTTTAAAATGTACATAATGTATCGAAAACAAAAACAGCTATTGTCGAGTTAAATTTAGAAACAATATTATGCGAGCTGACATTCATTCATACACACAACCCCGGATTTGGTGTGATAAAGAGAACACTAGCATTTTAAATACTGCGACTTATAATCAAAGCGGTTTGCGTCCCTCAAATCGTGTTAACATATTTGAAACCAATGCTGACGGGCAGGCTAGTGATATACACGATTCTTTTGGTAAGCTATGTTACCTGACTACCCTACAATTTCTATGAGAGAAATTCAACAACCAAATACAACATACCAAACTGACAAATCCTCGACAAACAGGGTACAAAACAAATTCACATTCGATATGAGGAGCGCAAAACAATAAGCTCAAACAATACACATAATAAAGCTAACAAAAAGTATATGATAAAAATGATTTACAACCTCATCATAACCTAACAAAATCTTTCGAGTTCATATACAATTTTGGCTGCACATTTTGTGAAGATTAGCGGGCGTAGGGGACGATACATATACACACGGAGCCATAGGGGTACTTCCGAACATAGGGGCTCTGACTTCTGTGGCGTCGCGACAGTGGCGCCGCGATATATATAACAGTACATTTGTTTTAATGGTAATAACTGGGTTGTGGTCGATGCCTTGGGATGCATTTGTTAAACTGATTGAATTGTAATTTGAATTATTATTTAGTTGTCTACTCATGTATTTACTTTGCATTTTACTTGATGATATTAAAACTTGTTCAATATTTACCTAGGTTGCATTTCAAGACACATTTTGTGATTGCTTCGATCAATATTAATTCTAAATTAATGTGTAAGTACCAACAATTTGCAAATTTTAAAGTCTTGGTTATGTCATTATGTTTGCAAACCAATAATATCCAATAACATAGCTATATCATTGCCTATCAATATCCAACAATCGTCACCACCACCAATTCACCGCTCACCCTTCCAACCAAAAATCACTGTGACCGTCCCTGTTATGTGTGACTTGTCTGTTATGGACTGTCATAAAAAATGGTTTAAATAATTTCTAGTTGATATTAAGATTCAGGATATTTACTTTGTTATGTTTTGATGTTAGAACTTTTATTTTATGATTTAAAATCAATCTGCTTCACAAAACCAAACGTGGCAATTTTGGAGAGATATACATATCCTCGGACGGGATTCGAACCCGCATCATCCGACAATCCGTGTCAGATGCCATGACCACTGGGCCACCGAGACATAACCTCTGAGCATCGAATTTCCCGTCCCTATACGATGATGCCCTAATCGATAATTGTGATTCTAAATTTAGACTGTTTTCAAAACTGTGAGCGCGGTAACGGTCTTTTTGAATGATAGATTTTAACTTTAGCGATATATTTAAACCGAATCGTACCTACGTGAATAACGTTAATGTCAGCAGCAATTATAAACGCGTCTCGAAATGTAACCTTACACTAACAGAGTTCATAACTTCTCTTTTATTTTAGTTTGAAAATTCTCGTCAGTTTGACACATATTTATTAAATATTAAAACCGACTTTACTCACGTAATTAGCCGATGTTGCCGACCTAGGTTTCGGGCATGTCCGATGCCCATCTTCAAGGAGTTTACGCTGCAAGATCGCGGCGACCACTACGACAGTGGTCGCCAAGATCTTGCATCGTAAATTTTCTTTCATTGTCTACAGTTATTAAAAAAATACAATTAAGTAATTCCGCTATGGCTAGAATGCGAATGAAGCTGATCAATATTGACAACCTTCACGCGACTGCGTAAGTTCAGAGGCCGTAGGACTACCAATTTGCGAAAAAGTATTCGTGTCGCAAACGTAAATGCGTCACGCTTCGGCATACTAACTGTGAGTTATGTGTCAGTTGCCCTAGATAAATGACAGTTTGTATGATTTTACGATAACGACACGTTACGTTACACTTATGCAGTTATTCGTGCTAGACCCACATAACAACGGAACGCGTCATCGAGAAGCTTGAAGAAGTTCATTCACGCGAAAAAATTGCACTTCAATCGTTTGCATAGAACGAAACCCTGATAACCTGTTGCATATAGATTAACAATATTATTTTTCTTAGAAATCATACTCCAAGCATTGCGATGTGTGTGTTTATGCTCACATTTACTATGAATTTTAATTAGGATACTATCGTGCCGACATTGACATCAGAGCCGCTGTGTTTGGAAGTCTAACTTAAGAGTTAGCGGAGGCGAGACCGGCTTCGCCGTCGCTGGCACACACGCACACACAAGCACACACACATGGACCCAATCTGTGGGTCAATGTGTGCGTAGCGCGTCTGTCGCAATAGCGGCAGCGCTATGTATGTGTGGCGAGTCTTAGCTGAGCGCTTCGGTTTGACACAATGACGTATCTACCAATAGTACATGTTGACCTTCTTTAGGTTGTTCCGTTCGAGTGATTATTTCTGTATCTATACTTTTATTCGTCTGCCATCAATTCTAGGAAATCCTTTGTTCAATGGGCCGCACTACTTACGACACTTACATGTTACGATATATGTTCACAAAAACCTATCAGGCATAAGTAACGTAAAATGTATCAAATGCTTTCAAAATATAAAAATAAATTTGGTCTGTCCTGTTGTTGCTAAGATATTCCGGAACTACAACTTTAATGACTGTATTCGGTTATGATGTAACAGATGTGTGGAGGAGTTAGGCTGGCTTGAGTAAATGCTGGTAGGGGGGAATGCACAAAACCCCCAAGCGGGACGTGCAGGCCTCATCGCCCCCAAAACAAATATATATATAAGAAGATTTAAAAAATATTAAATATCTATGTTGTGTTGCGACTTGGCTACCAGCTGGGATATGAGGGTGGGTATTAAATATAGGTGTTTCGTTTTAATATGTCAGGGTCAGAGTATTAAAGTAAAATGAAGTGAAATGTGTAAAATGGAATTTTATAAGATTTTAGCTTATCCAGATTGGGGGCGATAAGTCTTACAACTTACCCTGATGTCCCGCTTAGGGTGTATTGTACATTTACCCCCTAGCTAGCCTTAACCTAACTTCTTAATGGAACTTAGTATTGCCCTGGGTCGCAAGACACAAGCACAAGATTTTAGCTACCTCAAATCTAGGATAGCAGATATCAATCTCAATTTTCAAGATCAGTAGGCATATTATGCAAATCCAAACAATACATTTAACTTCTTTAAGGAAATAATCCTGAACAAAAAAAAAAAAACAACCAAAGAGCACCAGACGGTAATAAAATATAAACCTAAGTGTACCTTACGATGTACGAGGTATCAAGATGTAATTTATAAATATTTGTTTGTCAACATAAACACATCTTCGTCTTTATGTCATCATAGATTATAGGACAAATTGGTATATAAAAATCACCCAAACGGAACATAAGTGCAGAACTCACAGTCTCCCTACACTGAATTAGAATAACAATTAGTAGATACGTCATCGCTGCAACGGTACACTGTTGACATAAGACCGAGCAGCGCGAACGAGGCTGGTTGCTCCCCGCAGAGGTTAGTTTACTCGGTGAGCTCTTTGAGTCGTTCTTCCCTAGGCCGAGCTCCGCCGAATATCGAGGAGGCCTGACTGGTGGACGCCAACGAGTTCACTGGCTCCTTAACCGTACGCGGCTCTAACTTCAACTTGGGCCGCCCCGTTGTGTCTGGAATTTGTAAATACAACAATATTTAGAAATTGAACAATCAATATATTGAAAATTTGATGTATTCCACTATTTCCATTAGGTATTTATGAGACTGATTCTTCCATTTTTTCCATTGCTAACAAACCATCTACTGTAACACTCTTCTGGCGCAACGCCGACCGCTGGCGAGCCACGCTCGCTGAGCGCGCGCGTTTGGTCAAAAGAAACCTAACACTCCTCCTCACTTCGCTCGTCGTTGTACATAGTTGTCGACATTGTCTTTTGCCGCAATAGAAATAATAGGAATAGTTTGGAAAAAAAACGCTAGTCCCACTTTTTATATTTTGTATTTCCATGGAAATAGTGGGATACACACGAAAAAATGTTCTTTCCTATTCTAATAATTTCCTATAATATATATATATATAATTTACTAAGTTCCTATACGACGGTTAAAATCATATAGAGTTAAAATTCGATGCTCGAACGGTGAGCTTCGTTGGCTAGTGGTCATTGCGTCTGACATGGCATTCTTATGTTTCGAAATGCCCAGATTCCGTGCTGAATGCTTTCTTCTGTCTGTCATTCTCCTCTACTTCAATTTGATGGAAGCCATTCGCAAGGTCAAGGGTCGTAAAGTACCTACTTACTCTTTCCTAGCTTGTCAAACAGGTCAGTTATGTTTGGCAGCGGGTGTTTATCATCTATGGTAATGTCGTTAAGACGTTAGTCAATGACCATTCTATGTTTGATGTCACCAGATGCGTCTATTTTTTTGACACGACTGAATTCGTCACCCGAGTCAATCTCTATGGAATCCGGCTAAAGGAGGTTCCCAAGGGTTCAACCAGCAGTGGTGGTAAATAAATAAAATACGCTCCAACAAAAGTATACCGAGTGGCAGCCCCAACAAAATGTTGTCATGTTAATGACAAAATAAAATAATTATAGAATGTTAATTTTTATCTCTACAATTTTAATATCTTATTATAACATCATCTCAGTAATACAGTGCTAATATTCACATAAATAGTTGAATTAGTAATAAAAAGTAGTCCGAAAACAAGACGCTTCCAGCGGTAACTCATTTGTCAAATTACGATATTTAGGAATTATGAGGGAATAAACCCTATTTCATCGTAACTTCTTCACTTTCCGAAGTGATCAAAATAAACTAGCCAGAACAGGAATTTTCTCAAACAAACGCAGTTATTCCCAAATATACCCTAATGCCAGATGTTAGCGGGTAGCTAAATTGGATAGTACATAAACATTACTCTTAGAAAAAACATAGTTCGACAAGTCATTGCTTCGACAGAACAAACATTCGACAAGAATTACTCCCACAGAACATACACGGAGTCTTTAGTCAGAGCAAAGTCACGATAGGTGATAAGACGAGCGTAGCGAGGAGGAGCGTTAGGTTGAATGGTGACCACACATCGCGTGCCGCAGCAGCAGCCGCGATATTTTATACCTCGATAAGGATATAACGCAGAACTTTTGAGATAAACTACTTGTCGAATATATGGCCTGTCGAAGCAATGACTTGTCGATTTAATTTTCGTGATTTAATTGTTTAACGGCTGCGCCGTAGCGGCTTGGTTGCGGAAAAGAGCCAGCCCGCCAAGTAAGATGACAATGAAGAAGACAAGACGCCGACAACACACCTAATAATATTGTAACGAAAGTTTCTTTTGGCTTTAGTATGACTTTGGCGAGACTGGGGATTCAAGAGCCATTCTAATTCTTACCCCATTGTTGAAACAATGAGCTGTTGAGGTTTGAATATCAATAAATCAATTATTGTGAATACGAGATGTGGCATCAGTACCTTTATAAAAGGAGTGATCCGGTATCGCCGATTTAGACCTACATGTGAAAAGTGAAGTGAATTCCCAGGTCACGTTAGTCAGTCAGTTATTTAACTATTATATTAATGTTTTTTATGTTCCTTTTTAGTTACTTTTAGCTAGCTAGGCCTACTAGGGATAATCACTATTCTTGTTAGTGTAGGTATAATGTAACATTACAGCGGTTAGGTTTTGTAATGAATGCGCACAGTGATTGGAACACTAATTATTCAACCATGAAGCAGTTGTGTGCAAACATGACCGTGTTTCGTTAAAAGGCAATGTTTTTGTTCTTATACCTCAAGGTGACGAGCGCAGTCATTTCCGTGCAGAGTTCTCAGCTCTTCTAGTTTTAAAAACTTAATGGCACTGAACTGTTACGGGCAAGCGTGACGCTTCACATCAGGCGAGCGACTTGCTCATTGACATTAAAAAATATTTTGTTGGATGTCCATTTAAAATAAAATAAGTATAGGTATGTTTTTTAAAGTAAGTACTTGTCTATATACCAACATAAATAACCAATTGAATAACTAAATGATACTGTTTACCTTCTAACTTTCTTTCCCTTACTCAACTACAAAATGTTCACTCCTTACACACACACATACGCACACTACATACATCACACGCGATACACCTTTTAACTTAACTTATTTTTAATAGTGTAAAAGAATTTTATATTATTAGGTTTCACTATTATGTTTTATTTGAACCTAGCAGTAACACAGGCTACGTACGTCAAAATTATACACTTGTACAATATGAAGGAAACGCTGAATATACAACACAAGTTTTTCTTAGTGTAGGTTCTGCACGCCAACTAAATTGCAACAATACACGGCATATTTCTTAGTTTAAGTCTTTATGTATACGAGTATGAGTAGAGCAAAATTATTATAACTTTATACATACAAAAAATAGCTATTTATTTACTTTTGCATCTTTATAGACTTTCAGTCATCAAATAATATTCACGGACGCATACGAAACTATTGTTTACCGGCAAACCCCTCACGAATCGAATCGAATACGTCTCGCCAGATTTCGAGCATGATATCATAATGCTCATCATCAAATATAGTTATTATTATTATTATTTAAAATCTTACTGGTAGTTGTATGTAAAATACAGATTCGAATTATGCATAATTCAAATTTTGGGAGTCCAATGATTTGGAAAATGTTATCTATACATATGGTATTAAACAATTATAGGGCTATTATGTATCTCAGTTGCTAACAAATGTTGATAGAAATCGAAAAAAATGGCGACTCTATTTCCTACGTAACTTTTGTCAGCTCCAGTCATCAACCTACTAACATTTTTGCTTACTGGAGTTGTCAAGAAATACATAGAGCCGCCATTTTTCATGATTCCAGTCAACATTTGTTAAACTAAGATACATGCCCTGCTGGTTTCGAAGTCGTCATATCCTAGGGAAGTGGAGGGTTGGTAGAACCGGGGCATCAAGGCTATTATTTGGCACAGTATACAGACATCACATTAGAAGCTGAAATATTTCTATCAAAATTGGAAATTCACAATAGTTACCTGGACGTGACGGCGGCATGTCGTCGAAGGCGCGTCGTGGCGGGCGCGCCCCGGGTGGGCCACCCGGTGGGCCGCCGGGCGGTCCCGCGGGCGGGCCGTCCCTCGGCGGGCCGCGCGCTCCCATACGACCCCACTCACCAGCACCGCGCGGCTCTTCAGAAGCCCCGCGAGACCCCCGCGATCCATCACGTTCGCCCCACCGCTCCCCGCCACCGCCTCGCTCGCGCTCGCGCTCTGAACCACACCAACATCACATGTGTATGCGTCGTAGCAAGGGAAGACATGGGGCGGTATTCATTATATAGGTACCGCAAGGTTCAAGAAAAAGAAAGAATCTATATGAAAAGAATGGCCTGAGTTTCTTGCCGCTTCTTCTGTGTAGTGTCTTTATATTTTGGAACTGGCAGTAGTCTTTAAAGAACATTATAATGAATAATTGACGTTCATAAGTAGGTCTTTGATGCTTAAATTGAATAAATCATTTTGACTTTGACAAGTAGCGAGCGGCCGAACAACGCATGGATAACGTAAAGCATCATACTCCAATCACGCCATTTGTAGGTCGGTTGAAGAACAGACTTACAAAATAATGTAACTGTGACAGGTGACTTGACTCTGACTACTTGAGCAGAATTCTCACATATATAATAAGTAATAAACATAATTAACTTTAGAAATGGCAAATGTAGAAACGTATCGAGTCTACCTATATAAAAAATACACTTTTATTTTGGTCTTTGACATGGCATGGTTTTCAATAAGACACAGAAGTCTATGACAAAGAAGTAAAGTACATTTGCCATTCCATAAATAAAATTATTAAATATTTCAAGTCCGATTTGAATGATCAAATAATAATAATATGGTTATATTCAGAATCTAAAAAAAAAACTAATAAAGTTACGTCATATAGTCAAGTTATGTTCAGAGATTGCAACCATCTGCAGTCACTGCTGCAAACGAAACTTTCCAATATGAGCTCTAATATGTTTCGTGTTCCAGCTTTTACTCGTTACAGTTTAGGGGGAGTGAGGCCGTAGCACAATTTGCGAAAAGGTATTCATATCGTAAATGTGAACGCGACACGCTTCGTCGTACAAACTATGAGTTTTCTGTCATATCTGTGTCATATTTGCCCTAGATAAATGACAGTTTGTACTGTTTTACGTGAATGGTTACATTTACGCAGTCATTCGTGCTAGGCCTACTGTTGGACAACAATCAAAATATTTTTTCACAAACAAACTATCGTTTCCAATTTTAACTTACGTTGTTAAGCCGTGTACATAAGACTCGACCGCTCAATCGGCCTTACTTATAAACGTTGCTTAAATTTAAATAAAGTTACTTAGTACGGCACAGAACAGTTTTCCTTTGCGCAGTACTAAATAACGTCATTTAAAGTTAAGCAGCGTTTATAAGTGAGGCCGTTGATGTTTACAAAAGTTTCAAATATACAGATAAATATTTAACAACTGTTTAGTTCTATAACTACAGTTTTCAGATATTTATTAAAGATATACCACCTTGCCTTACCTTAAAATGTTAGAAGTACAATATCAGTTTATTTTATTGTAATGTATGTTTAGGTAAATTATATCATGCAATGCCGAAACATAAACAATCACAACTTGAAATTATTCAACAAAGTACCCCACACCAAGACCCCTGTTATACCGCCATTTCCTATGATATTAGTTATGAATATGCAATGATTTGTTAGAAAAGTTAATTAACTAAACTGTCAATGCACAGACAGATATGCAGTTAATATTACAATAACATAACATAATGATCAATTAAACATACAGCGAACTCATCTTTGTGCAGACTTAACTGATAAGCAAATATAGTTTGTTAGAAATGCGAGTGAATATTGTTTTTCCTTTACTTTTACACAATCAAACGCAAAGTGTTTGACTGTGTAAGAGTATTCTAAGCTAGGATTCCCTATTTTTTGAAGTGATTAGGAGTTGATACAAGCAAGACCACGGACCGGCAAGCGCAGCGTAGGTCGTCCACCGACAAGGTGGATTGACGACCTGATAAAGGTAACAGAACTACGTTGGATGGTAGCCGCTTCCAACCAGTCCTTTTGGAAATTTGTGGGGGAGACCAATGTTCAGCAGTGGACGTCCTACGGCTGAGGTGATGATGATGACAAGCAAGAGTGGTGCTAAGCCCTAACCTCTATCTATATAGATCACAAGTTACAAACTGCACTGTGCCCGTTACAATGAGACATTAAGTTGTTAAGTCTCATGTGCTTGTAGTTTCGCCGGCAACCATACCTTCAAACCAGATTACAATATTGCGAATATTACTGCTTCAGTTTAGAAATAGGTATGGATAGATACAATTATTGAGGATTAGAATCTTTTAAAGGGGGTTAGAAACCGTGCACTCGGAATTTGTAACCTTATGTTACATTACAACTTAATCTGCTCGATTTTATAGGTTATTCAAACAAACAAACAAAACAACTTTTGTGGAACAAAAGTTCCATAGCGTGACAATGATCGGATATGTCATTGTGTTATCATTGACCAATAGAAAGATTTACTGTAGCATCATGTCAATAGATGTATCCATCAATGGATTACAGTGCAACAAGGCTTCCTATATATGTTTATCCTCCAAAATCATAAGAGTTTTGGTGGATGATTCCAATTTAATGTTAATGTTATGCATGAGTTATTATAATATATTATTGAAAAAATTAGTCGATATGTTAATGAATGATCTAAGCCCCATGGTTGTGTTACATGATTTACAAAATTTGCAAGGTTCGGTTAAAACAATATGTTAAGTGTTACTTTCTTGCGAATTTTGTATGCTGCCTTTACATATCCTGAAATAATAATAATTTCTAATCAACAATATATATGATTTGTTTATTAGGTTCAAAATGTTTATGTCAACTTTACAAAATTTCAGAATATGTGGGTATTGTGAAATCAGATTGGACTAAAAAAATATATGGGGTGCGTTATTAAATCCAATACATTTATCTTTTGATTCAGATTAGGGAAAGTTGCGTTATTTGCTGATTAGCAACTTAATACATTTAGTTACTTTTACCGCAACATTAATTTATAACACTTGTTCAGTATCCAAAAATTCATGAAGAGACAGTTTATTGAGAAACATAAACTCTACCATCAATAACTTCTATCTATTTATGTTTAACAGACGTTTTTTTAATGTTCTTGTTATGTCCTCAAAAGGAGGGCAGTTTTGGGAAAAGTTAGTCTGGTGCTGTCAACTTAGCCAGTGGTTTTGTTCTGAGTTATATCGCGAAAATTGGTGCGTTTATAATAGTTCTGTAGGCACCTACTTCTGTTCATTACATACTGTAGAATTTATAAATAAACTAAAAAGTCCCTGACTATCACGCGTCTGCAAATATTAACTTCTCAGTTATTTTGATGGAACATATGCTCATAGTGTAATTGCTTCGACACCTGCAATTAGTTTGTGGCTATTGCCAATTCTATTCTGATATTCATATTGCTTGATAAGAGTGAATCTTGTAGAAAAAAATTTCAAAGTTGAAACTCTTTTGTTAATAATATGTATGAAATTGCTAGTTTGTCAATACAGTAACGCACGAGAACGGCTTATTTTTATTCAGTGAGGACTTTATTAACCCTAGAGTGGAAGTCTCTATATAGGCAACGATTGCTTTACAACCGACATCGGTCGCTAAATCGCTACAGACTGGAAAACTTACCTTAGCTGCGGCTATCCTTGTGATATGCCGCGCTAACGTTAAAATTTAAACTTTGGCGATTTAACGACTAGCCATAGACATAGCCTTAAGTATTAAAATAGTAATCAGCAGTTATTTAAATTGTGTTAATATATGTTCGAGGCGTTTATCAAAATATATAAAACATACAAAATTAATGCATTTTCGCATTACATCGTCCAATCTGACTAGTAATTAACCTTACGTAAAGCATCGTAAGTTATTTTAAAATTGGGATTGGACCGCGCCTTAATAGCAACCATGATGAGTTTTTGGTACAGCTATACAAGGTGTTTCCATTAGGATACTGAACAATCAAAATTATCAGCCAATCTGATTCCACGCAACGAGTTGGTTAGCATAGCGATGTTACCGTGTGTGAACCCTCCACCGGGCCGAGCCGAGCGCCGTTCCTCGAAGTGGTCGTACGTACCGCGCCCTCCGCCGCCTCCACCCCCGCCGTCGCGTCTGAACCCGCCTCCCCCTCCGCGGCCTCCATCCCGTCCACCGCCGCCGCCACCGCCGTCCCGACGGCCGCGGTCGAAACCACCTCCGCCCCTAACAATCCAGCAAATCAGTAAAGTTAACCAGCAAGAAAGTAAATAACTATATGTAGAACGTCTTCCCTGCTAGCATTGATTCACGCTGGTTTAGCGCGAGATGCGTGTATCGATCGATATTTTTTGTTGGTAGCATACCTACCATACCATTACGTACCATACGTAGTTGGTACCATACACAACAGAAAACAATGACGTTTAAAGACTGCCAACTCTGACCGTTCTGACGGCACTCGCGTAATGATCGCCGGCAAGCGCGCTCTGCCCCCACCGCACTGCATCTTCCCACTTCTGTCGCAAACACGTTCTACTTACTGGGGACCGCGCTCCAAGTACTTTGCCAGCGGTGCGAGCATGGATTGTCGATAGGATAAAATATCAAAAGCCAGCCCGCGATATAGATGTCGCAGCTAGATCCATACTAGAGACAAGGTAAGATAGCTGATAAAAGTCAGTTTGCCGACTCGACAAGGTTATCGTGAGATCCATGCTCGCACGCCGCAAGGCAGCTAAGATAGACAGCTAGCTCAATGTGACACAATGATGCCTCATCCAGAAACGACAAATAAGGTGGCAGCTACTACTTCATTAATCTCATATCAGGACATTTTTCCATGTGAACTAGCATGAGGTTACGTCACAAGTGACGAACTGCACTACACCTGTCACCCTGAGTAAAACATAAAGTTGTTAAGTCTCATGTGCCTGTAATTTCACCGTTTTGAAGGGTATGGGTATACCCTTCAAAACGGAGAATAGTAAAGCGAACATTACTGCTTTGCGGTAGAAATAGGTATGTGGCAGAGCAGTACTTTCTCAGATCAGCTCCAACAAAGAGTTCTACATGGAACAATCTCACTAATTATATTTTTTGTTTTAAATTATTGTCAGGACATGTATCTATATACATAAAAATGAACCCCTATTTCTCCTGGTCACGCTATAACTTGAGAATGGATGGAACAATCTCACTAATTTTTTTTGTTGTGTTAATTATTGTCAGGAGAAAGAAGGTTCTTATATGAAAGAAAAACTAAGAGAAGATGGGAGGTTATGGCGAGGCCGATGGCCGAGCCTACTACGCGAACAAAGTCGCGGGCAGTCCCTAGTGTCGAATAAAAGTCGCTGCATATGTTATATTAGCAGGGTTGAAATTGCATTGAGAAGTCACTAATGGTGGTTCCCAATATTCAATCTATCGGCGATTTACCTTCTTGAACCTTTTACCAAGGACTTTGATGTAGAATTCATAGAAATTACTTCCAATTTCAATCGGCCTAAGTGGAAGTGGTGCTGAGAGACTGTAAATTTGAGTGTATTTGGGGTGTCATCTATTGGCTATCAGCTTCCAAAGCTATGCTAAACATGGCTCAACATGCTCTTAGCAAGTTTTGTGCCTGTCCGATGGTAAGCATAACCAATTAGTGCCTGTCAATAACAGTTACAGCATTATCCAAAGCTTTAATCTGAGGTCAAACCTCAACAAGCACAGGTGCTTTGTCACCTTCAGAAATTGGTTTCTTTGTTTTATTTGTCCAGTACTTCTACATGCTCCGGGACCTTTGATCCTTAGTACTAGCGTTTTAAATATTGATTTAAGGTAGTATATCTAGCAAGGCAATGGACTACCTAAGAGGCGCTTTACTAAAAAATCTATGGAATGAGAAACTTAAAGGACTACTAGCCTAACTAATTATTCTATGTGCAAATATTTGACTGTAGTGGGTGTTTGATATTCCTATACAAAATAGTGTGAACATTGTTTGAATCTCTAGATAAGAGTTTAGTTGTGTATGTAGGTAATAACCCTAATTTTCTATCTGTTATTATTGTGCAAACTTTTAAAACTTACATTATCAACACCAGTCAAAATTTTGTAGTGAATAATAGTATTATATTTCTGCTTTTACTTTTGAACATTTTCACTGAATGTATTTAACTAGGATTTTAGAATTTCACTGTTATATTTATTGTATGCAGTCATCACCTATAAATGTGATGGCATTTAGCTCTGTGTGGATATAAATGTATTAGTACTTTGAATTGTTATGGTGTACATTATGTTGGTGATTATAAATAAATAAGTGGCATAATATCTGATACAAATTCTTCAACAAAAATTGCAGCAGGAAGGTATGATATCAAATGCCCCTTCCCTTCTAGGTATACGGAGCTTGATCCATCTTTTAAATTCTACTATGGAATTATAATGATCTGAATACAACCAACTACAGCAATACAGCATTATCACTGTGGGTATGTTGTATCAATATCATAATCAGCCCATTTTGTTCCCACTGCTGGGACTCGAGCTTTCCTCTCAGAGAAGTTGGGCCATAATCCACCACGCGGGCCCAGTGCAGGTTGGTGGATAGGTTAGTGGCCAACCCATGTCGAAGTTTTCAGGCCGCCTGAAGGCCTTCGACATAGTCTAGCTACTGTTGTCCTAAGACAAACAACCGGGAACGACGGCTTAACGTGCCCTCTGAAGCATGGCAGAGCTCAGTCACCCTCAGTGCCACTAGCGGTCACCCATACAAGTCCTGACCGCAGCAAGTGTTGCTTACTTATTGATCGGTTAAGATTGCCAAGTCAAGCTCTGCTACGAGCGCTTCCACTATTCATGATTTGTATCAATATACTTCCAGAGATTTTGATTTATTTTTCTTAACTTCAAAATCAAATAAAGCTGTTGGATTGAACAAACTACAAGTTCCTATTTGATAAATTTCACATTTAAGTAAAGAAAAATTTGTAAAGTATTAATATAACAATATTCGTAGGATGGATGGGATAAATTACCTGTCATTTCTTTTTTCTTCTGCTACATCAATTTTGACAAAGTTTCCATCAACGTTGAGAGCTCCGTTCAATTCGATTGCTTTGATCAAGTCCTCGAGGTATTCAAATTCCACATAGCAAAATCCTTTGAATTTATCTGTTTCTCTATCCATAACCAGCCTTACATTTTTAATTGCTAGATCCTGAAAATAAATGAAATTACCCATTATTTAACACCTAGGGTTACTTAACTCCCATATGAGTAGTCTAGAACATATATATTCCTCAAATCAGAAACTGTGGGATTAGAGATTAGTAAATATAATAAAATGTATACAGATAAAAATAACCAGTCGGACTTGCCAACTGAGAGTTCGCTACTTCTGTACAACCATAAAATATAATTGTATTATTAGTGTGAGATCAAAACATGCTTAGCCCCTATACATGATTTATATTTTTTAAATTTAAGTTTCTGCTATAATCATACAAAGTTTGATGTTTTAAAGCAAAACAAAATCTAATCAATTTTACTCTATGTTTAAAGAAAAAAATTCTTTATGGAGATTTCAAGTTTTAAATATTTTGGATTTTTTTATTATATGTTGGGATATCTACTAAAATAACACATCTGTGAAAATAAATTATAATTAGCCTGCTAAAGAATAAGATACAGCTTAGAGAGATAGCACAGACATAGTAATAATCTCAGTTCAGTTCTTAGATTATGGCTTCTGCAACTATTGTGACAATTCTGCCTAGTATCTCATACAGATCCCTGAAAATAAATACAGTAAAGTAATAGTAAGTAATGTGAAAGTATACTATATTATGAAGTTATCATGCCAGTGTGCATTTCTGTAGAATGTAACTTGTTTCATTTAAATTGCTGAATTAACCTATAAAACATATTTAATTCATCAAGGAGCCAAATCACTCAATGAGGTAATGCTAATAAATTTTTATATTACCAGCATGAAGGTACATTATTTTATATTTAGGAATCACTATATCTATTGAATAGATAGCAAATAAGGATTACAATATTGTATAACTACTGAAATACATTTACTGGGAATGCTTTATAAACTTTATAACATCTAATTATTGCATTCTGACCTTGAAGTGTTGTAATACAATTAATGTAAGCATTTATTAATTGACATGATATGAAAATATTTTATGCATATTTCATTATCATAAGAGTAATTAATCAAATATAGCTTACTACAATATCCTACAAGATTGGACACTATGAGGTAACTAAAACACTATGAAGAAATTAATGGGAACCGCAAAAAAAATAGTAATGATTTAACCTACGTAGTCTTAGGTTTTACAAGACTAACAAATTCATAAAATTGTTATAATGTCAATACTTACAGGAAAAATTCTGTTTATATCGCCTTGAATAATGCCAGAGGGCAAATTACCGACGTAAGCTTTGTATGGAGGCTCCGAGGGGAGAGGGCGGCCGCCGGCAGTTCTCCTGCCGCCACCGAAGTCCCTGAAACCACCGTCGAAATTGTGAACATTTCATAACCTCCAAAACATAAAAAATCACTTGTTATCGTATACACTGGGTGCAAACTATCAATATACGAGAGAGTTTACCCAACAAAACGCCTCAGAATAAATAACTTGTGCAAAAATCCTGTTTTTAGTCAAAGTTATCGGGCGGAAAAACATGAAAATACTATCACTAAAAATGCCTAAATTACTTGTGACTCCTTAAATTTAACTGCAAAAATAATTAATACAGCATTATAATTACAATTATTGGTGATTAGTTGAGTATTTTAGCTTTATTACCTCGAATTAGCATCGTCGTATCCACTGCGACCTGCCATGTTTAAAAACATGGAACACTGAACGCGCGCGCTTCAACTTCTGTCTGGAAGAGATCTTTTAAAAATGATAAGATAAGTACGTACCTACCATAGCCTGCATAGCATAGCCCACCGCCATCCATACATGGGCCAACGCGTGCGCCAATAGTGCTAAGAGCGCGTTGGGCCAGTGTGCAGAAAAGGTATGATCATTGATCACGTTGGTTGAAGCACTTGAAAACTGGGATTTGCTGATTTTCGTCATATCGTGAAGTTGGTCTTTTAAAACAAATCAAAGGTGTTGCTTTTGTCGCTAACGATGCTAATGAAATGAAATAAAATCGTTTATTCTGTACCTATAAGCCTGCGGGGCACTTACAAATTGTCATATTACATTTTATGTCATATATTACATATTTAACAAATTGTCATATTACATTTTATGTCATATATTACATATTTATTATTTCTTAAATCGATGACCGGATCGGAACGCGACCATGACTGAGAAGATCCTGCGACCGGCAAGAAACTCGGCAGGCTTGTCTTATTACATTTTTTTAACGCCAATTTCTTAATGTATATAACAAATGTTCGTTTATTTTGAGGTCCAGTGTGTTGCATTACAAAAGAGACCATAATATTAATATCAGTAGGGCAAGACACGCTACACTTTGACATGGTAATACACGAGTAGATTAGGTAGATCCTGGAGTGATCAGTCCCAAGCTGTTTTTTTCGCCAAGAAATCTGAAATTTGGTAATAACCCTTTTGACAGAGTTAGGTTAGGTTAGGTTTAACGATTTATTACTCATAAAGAACGTAGTTCACTTACAATGAGCTTAAAATACTAAAACTAGTAACTAATTAAGAACTAGTTAATATTAAAACATATAAAAATATCCAGTTTTCTAGTGGTATGGACTTAAAAAACATGTTCATATATATACTTTTATTATATATATATTTATATAGTTTAGTTTTAATGGTAATTTTAAAACGTATTAATAGGCAAATCTCTGATAACATTGGGAAGTTTGTTATAGAATCGTATACATTGTCCCATAAAAGAATGGCTTTTTCTGTGGAGACGCAGTACGTGGCTGACGTTTGGCCACCAGCAGCGGCATGTCATATTGAGCGACCTTCCAATGTGAAAATGGTATCGCTAACTTCTTTCCAATACTTATATTAGCAGCTGGCTTGCATGACGCACGCGTATGCAAGATAACATTATTTAGAATAATACTCAATAATACTACGACAGGCTAACTCACTAGACAGCATCCAGCGCACGTATGGACAAGGAAACTGACAAACACATTAAAATTAGTTTAAACATGAGTAACGTTTCATCGCGATTTGGTAGATATAGCATAAGTGGAAATTAAATACCATTTCACCAACAAACACCATCACCAAGAGGTCGATGCGTACAAACAATACACCATACAAGTACTGAATTTCGTGCCAAAACCTTTTGACCTGTTGTCAAGCCAATTCAAGATCAATGCTGCAATGAGGAATATGAAATAAATCATATATATATATATATATTTTATATTATATATATAAAACCAATAATTTATTTACTTTTTTTTTTATTTAATAATTTATTTATATTTACTACTAGATATTTTATTTTTATAATTTTTTATTAATGCTTTTGTTCACTGACTCAATGGGTCCGTGGCATTGCTTACATTTATATTTTAAACTTATAATTTTTTGAAGACATTATTTTTTTCTTAACTATACTTACATAGGGCACAATACGATAAGAGCATGAAGGGCTCAATTTTTTTTTAATTTCTTAGCCTGAGGGGCACATACAATTTAAGAAGAGGCCAAACGGGCATTTTTGCTTTTTTTTGTACCCAAATAGACTTTTAACTAATTTCTAAATATCGTACATTGTATACCGAGAGCATACCGGCTCCCGCAAGCAGCGCCCGTTCACGAGCTTGACTACTTGATATTTAAACCGTAACCTTACCATGCACCGAGAAACTAAGCATTTAATCTTAAATACGGGTTGGATTTTAATCTTAAGTACGGATCTTGACTCACATTACTTATACATAAGCAGAAGCATAATTACAGGCTAATATTTCTAGGGGAATTTCGGTGTCCTTTCCAGTCAAAAACTTCAGGTCTTTGTTAAAATATAAATTAATTATCTATGGTTTATTATATTTTATTCTCTACTATTATTTTCTTTAAAAGTGGACTCGTACGTTTTTTTTGGCATTCCCCATACTATTTTGGTTTATAATATCATGTGAGGTTTTATTCAGGGGCCTTACTATCAGCTTCATAAAAACCATGCGAGTTCCGTGCAGTTATAAAACCTGGCATAAACAGTTTTGAATGAAATCATACTATGACGCTCATTTAGGTGAACTGTTTGAGTATTGTTTTCTCAAATGCGAACGTATAATATTGTCTCTAGCACTCTAACAGTTTACTATAACCAACATTGCAGACTCCTAGACGTTTGTAAGCTGACAAACTGAATGGCCATGTTAACGACAGTCCATACAAAAAAATATACTGAACGGTTTTTCTGCGGATCTTGAATAATAGGCCTGTGCAGGCCTGCTTTAACGTTGTCATGGTACGAATAAACCAGGCAGTTTTCTAGAAGTCCTGCTTTAAGAGCTCATAGTAAGGCCCAAGTAGTTCATTGCTGAGCTTTCCAGGGTACTCTACAACATCTCTGGTTGGAGTACGGGCAACTAGGTTAAATTCAACCCCAGGAAGACTCAAGTGTGGGCGGTCTCGGCAATAATAGTGGCATGGACATATTGGACACCCCTAGCGACCTGGGGCCTTACTATGAGCTCTTAAAGCAGGACTTATAGACAACTGCCCGGTTTATTCGTACATTGACAACTTTAAGGCAGGCCTGCCCAGGCGGGTCGTTCTTAGAGACCCCAACATTTTATGTCGCTTATGAAAACTCTTTAATCATAAAGTATTTTTGAATACAGAATATTGCTTTACGTAACTAAATGGCTACTTGAAAAGCAATCTCAGCCAAACTCAGGCGAAGATCACCGAATAAAAGATATTAATATACAACCACTCAAAACGCTATTATTTTACATGTCGCTTTCGCTGGTTCTAGACTGGTTACTCATAATAAAAATAAATTGTTTGGGTTTATTGAATTAATTTACTATTGCATGCTTAGTAAATATATAATGCATCTTTGTGTCTATAGAACGTGTAAAATATATCCTTGTATATAATGCAATATATCTAAAAAAACTGTGTTAAAAAATGTTCATAAAATTAACGTCATTAGTCACTCATCACCGTTTTTTAATATCTACCGTGTGTAGATACGAACGAAGTGAACGGTTTATTGCCAAGTTTCATGGCGTAGAAAATAACTGCCCTCGCCCCCCATTCGGCTGGCAGGCGTCAGACGAGATATTCGTGATGTGTGAGTCTTGAATCAGATTCTCCTATTTGTGTCATTATAATCGTCATTCGCATTTTTAACCATGAGTTGAGATGATTCCTTGATGATTTACATGTAAATAAGGTTACGTTCACACCTGAATAGTATGTTCATCCCAGTGTTCGTTTTTAACGTGTTCGACATGTTTTATCTAAATGTATCATTATTGGTAACGTCATTGTTACCAAAAACAATGTAGAAGACAATGACGCATGCTGCGAACAATGATCACTCGGTAATACAAGTAGATTAACTCAAAGAGACAGATCGGCCTTCTCCTTAGCGACATAAACCAGAGTGTCATCCTCTCTGTGCAGGGACGGTAGTGATGACTGACAAAAAATCTCTTGGACAGCAATCTCCTGGGCAAGAGACACGTACGCACGAGTTCCGAAGGAAGATGGGTCAATTTTTCGCCAATTCTACGAATATGCTTGGAATTCGCTTTTGCGATAACTGTTTTGAAGGACCTAGAGGCAAAATTATAGGTAGGTATCATAAACTGGGGTAACTTTGTGACAGTTTTTGAAGTTTTTTGCAAATAACTTTTTTGTATTTTGTTGCATTTCATGACTTAATACGTTTTTACCATCTTGACGATATAGTTAATCGATTTAGATATTTAGCATTAACTAAAACATCATTTTTCCCTGTGTTATAACCCTTCAAAGTATGGCACAACATTACCCCGGGTGTGGGGCTACTTTGTGACGCATCACTAAATGGTCTATAACATCATACTGAACAAACCCAGGCACAAATAAACCCCGTTCAGTTGTTTCTACAACATCTTAGAAAAGAATAAAAACATAAAAGTTGCCAGTTGTACTACAAAAAAAATATCTAAATGAAAAAAACTTTTTGTTATGTTTATAAAAATGACATTTATTTTTTACATTACAAAATCAGACAAATCTTGGCATTCTGGCACGTCATAATGGCCTCGTTTGGTCACCAGTTTCGGCTCCATAATTTTTTTTACCACCATGTTGGCTTGATACCATATCTCGTCACGTTTTTCGGGCCATTTCCAAAATTTGTTACCTTTGGTCGTTGTGGAGATTAAAAAGGTGTTATTATCTTTTACTGTAATTTTTCCCGGGAAATATTGCCCTTCGTATTTGACAATAACATAATCGCCTTCTTTGTATGTATCTGCCTATTCTTCGCTCGAGCTTCCATTTTCATAAATCATCTTTCTAAGGGTCTTCAATTCAGGCTGATGGGGTAGCATATTCTCTAGATCTTCAATTTCATCCATTTCATTATATGGGCTGCAGCTGCTATCTCTGAGAGAAAAGTTATCTTCGCTTTCTGAAGATGATGAGTTCCTGGCAACTGGGATTCTTTGACGTTTCCTCCCTAAATTCTTTGCGTTTGAAGAACCAGCACTTATATTTGATGTTGAAGGTTGCTCCCCGACTTCTAAGTCCGTACAAGTAACGCCTTTGCCTGGGACGACATTAACAGCTTTGCGTTTTTGTCTTGGCTTAACCACGGTTTGAGTTTCTCTTGAACTTATCAGAAAATCTACAAACGATTCGCTGACATTCCCAATTTCTTGTAGATTAGTATCCAGAATATTTTTTGGAAGACGATCCAGAACCATACTCCTGTTAATTGGTGATATCCCACATTTACGAAACCCAGATTTTAGGTTTTCTTTATTTGATGGTTCTAACACATCAAACAACTTCTTCAGGAGTCTCGGAAAACAATCCTTGGGTATTGTGGGGCATCGGCTACCATGATGTGTTGCTTTCCAGTCTGATAAAATTTTTCGCCAATTGACTTTCATTGGTCGAAAGTAAGCCACATCAAGTGGCTGGAAGAGGTGTGTTGCGTTAGGTGGAAGACACACGAAAGAGATGTTGTTATCTTCGCAAGCTTTCACAACCTCCATGTTCAGATGAGAACTGAGGTTATCTCCGATCACGACTTTTTTACCCTCTTGCTTTTTTAGAATCGGAAGCATTAAATGCATGAACCAATCTTCGAAAGATTGTGTGTCGAACCATCCTGACTTGCTGCTGTTGTAGCGAGCTCCTTCAGGGCCTCCCTCAATCCAAGTTTGCCAAAGTTTCTTTGCCTTGTAGTTAACATAAACTGGGGCAATATCACCTGCAGCATTCCCAGCAACCATTATAGACGTACATGCTTTTGTCGAGTTTCGAATGACTTCCGGATATTTACAGCCTCTTCTTACTATAACTTTTTTTGAACCGGGATCATCTACTAGATTAGTTTCATCGTAATTCCATATGTTTGCAGCAGGCACGTCTTTCACCTCGTTTTCTAAGTGGTCGAAGAAATTGTTTACCACGTTAGCATCTATGGCAGCACGAGCGTTCTTAATGTTTTTGGCGAATCGGTGCGACAGTACTGATTTATGTCGCTTAATAAAGCTGTTAACCCAGTCAACACCAGGCAAATTTTCTTTGAAACAAGGGACGTTTTTGCCGATTCTGTTAAGGTATGATCGTACAATACATCTCAATTCAAAAGGGGTTACAGTAAAACCATAACTTGACATAGAAATTATGTGTTTCACTAATTCTGTTTCTTCTTCGGGGGTGAAAATAGTGGGACGTCCCGTCTTAGCACCTGAGTGTTTTCTTTTGATCTTGTTATGAAGAGTGTTGCGATGTATATTATATTTATCTTGCGCGCTTCTAAAAGATATTCCATTTTCTAGTATGTCCTTGATTGCTTCCTGTAATTTTTCTTTGGTGTAATTTTGGTAAGTACGCCCACCAACCTTTTTTTTGTACGAACGAGGCATAATTCATCGGAGAATTATTCCTGAGAAAAAGAAACGGGGTATTACTTTGTGACACACATAAATTTGGTACTAGGGTAATAGTATTAAATCTTAGGGTCTAACTTTGTGACAAACTGACAAACAACTTCGCCAGATTTTTTATATTCCAAATATAATATTACCGTATAATTAAAGACTGATCAAAATTTTACTACTTTGGGTCATTTGGGACTCACCTGGCAACACAATGAGAGTATTCAATTTTGGCACAAAGTTCCCCCTATATGTAGTGATTTTTTACAAATGTCGAAAAAACTCATTAAATATTTTAGCAATCAAAAACAATATTAGCATATCCTTTTCTTTTACAAATTTATCACAAGAAAAACATACCCGTAGTCCTGAACAGCGCTTAGTTTTTTTTTTTTTTTATTATTATTTATGGCAATTGTTTAGAACATTCATGCCAGCATCATGTCAAAAGAGAAAGATATAATTAACAAAATCGGAGAAATTTAGATGTAAGTATCTGAAACAAAGGAAAAATATCTTATACTACATACTATCTACAAAATTATCAAATTACTATTTAAAAAAAAACTAAATAATTACATAATATACACATGGTTTAACATAAATACCAGTTTAATTTAATTTACACACAACTACAGCTTGATGTTATTTTCAGTTATGAAAGATGATAATATATTAATTGAATTAACATTAATATTACACAGAATGTTATCTATATGAATAGGAAGAGGAAATTTAAAATGAACCAATGAACTAAATAATGAATTATGATCAAATAAGGGGCAAGAAAAGAAAATATGATTTATATCAGCATCATCCATACCACACTCACAAATTGATGAATCTTTAATTCTCAATTTCTTAAGATGAACAGCAGAAGAGCAATGGCCGAATCTCAACCTAGCTATTATACAACAAATTTTCCTATTTCATTTAAATTTAAAAAACCAGGGTTTAGCTTGAATATCAGGTTGGAGTTTAGCATAATAAGCTCCTGTTCGTCTACTAGTCAGTGACCATCTTTTGAACCACCTAGACTTTAGGTCACGAATAGGGAGAAGTAAAAGGTCTTGAGGATAATTTTTGAAAGGAATTTTATCACCGCATATTATAGCTTGCTTTGCAATCTCATCAGCCTTTTCATTGCCATGTATATTATTATGGCTTGGAATCCAAGCTAAGTGAACAGAATAACCAATAGAACTACACTGTATTAACATTTCCTTGCATTTAAATATAATCCAGTTTTTGGAACCTATTTTAAATGGATTACTCTGAAAAGCTTGAAGAGCACTTAAAGAGTCAGAAAAAATAACAGTTTTCTTTAATTTGAACAGCAATATATAACTGATAGCTTCCATTATACCCCTACATTCACCAACAAAGACAGATGTTTCAGGAGGACACTTAATCTTTTGAACAATATTGTAATTTTGGTGGAATAAACCAACACCAACACACCCATTTTGATCTAATTTCGAGGCATCTGTGAAGATGCTATGCCAGCCTGGCCAAAGATTATCTTTAATCCTTAAGAAATGTTTATTAACAAAGGGATCTACTTTGCTCAAACCCAAATGAAGATGTAAAGTGGGTTCAAATAAAATACACTGATAGTCAAATTCAAACAGAGAAATCTTAGGGGTTCTATGAGTAGGGTATTTGAGGGCTTTAATTTTTGAAAAACTCATAACTAAGCAAGAAGTTTTTTTATGTTTCCAATAAGGCTGGGAAATATAACTAAATAATACTTGTAGTTTTGGAAAAAGAGGATGAGAAGAAAATTGAAACAAACGAAACAAAAACATGTCAGAAAGATATTGACGTCTTAAATCTAAAGGAGGTTCATCACATTCCACTTGCAAAGCGTTTTTAGGAGTAGATCTTATTGCTCCAATAACAATACGTAACGCTCTTGCTTGGATCAAGTCCAATGAATTGAGCGCTCTTTTACAAGCTGGCTCATATAAAAATGAAGCATAGTCAATAACACTACGAATAATAGCATTATAAAGAAGCTTTAAATAATAAGGATGAGCACCCCACCAAACACCAGCCAAACACCTTAAAATATTCAAATTTTTTTCGCACTTAACCGAGATATAGTTTAAATGCGATGAAAAGTTCAATTTGCTGTCTAAAATAAGACCTAAAAACTTTTTTTCATTTTCGACAGGAATCCTAGTGTTGTTAACCATTATGTTAAGTCTGGGCTTTAACCGTTTTCTAGTAAAAATAACTACAGAACTTTTTAGAGGAGCTATTTCTAGACCATTGTAACATAACCAAATATTTAATGACTCAAGAGCTTGAGACAATTTATGAGCAGAATTTAAAATATCACGATCTGAAATATAAACAACAAGATCATCAGCATATTGCAATAACCTGCAATAAGGTGACACAAATTTGTTTAAATCATATGTGTAAATATTAAAAAGCAAAGGACTTAGAACAGAGCCCTGAGGCAAGCCTTTGAAGACAGATCTGCAACATTTAATATCCCCGTTTATTCTTAGTTGAGCTGTACGGTCTAGAAAAATATTAAGTATAAAATTAGTTATTTTACCAGGTATAAACAAACTTTCCATTTTAGTTTTAAGAATAGAAAGTATAACATTGTCATATGCGGAGCATATATCAAGAAAAGCAGCAACAACAGACTCATTTCTAGAGAATGAGAGTCTAATATCAGTAACAAAAATAGACAAACTTGTTAGAAAACCTCTTTGTTAATACTGTTCAAGAAGAAGAAACTATTTTTATTTGATTATTGTGCATTGTCAAATATGTCACTTTATTGATTTAACATTGAAAATATCATTGATTATTTTCCTTTATATAAAATGAATTTTATTTCATAGTTTACTTCACGTTACAATATTTACTAATTTTATCAGGTTATGGGCTGTAATAATTATTAGTACCTATTTATTTTGTGAAGTTTTTCCCATGTATGTTTCAATAATGTGATATTTTTTTCTTGTGGAATATTATTCTATGAAGAAATAAATCACTGGGTGTTTATGTGAGCATGGAGAACTTTATTAGCTCTTCAAAAATGAATACTACAATTGTAAGTAACTCACATATTTCTATTGAGAAACTAAAGGGTGTTACAAACTATCAAAACTGGAAATTTCAAATAAAACTTTTATTGATTGATAATGGTTTATGGGATGTTGTGTCGAATACTATTTCGGACCCCATAAAAGACCAGAGAGCATATGCCAAAATATGTTTGAATATCGAGCCGATTTGCTATCCGCATGTAAAGGTTTCCAAGACGGCGGCAGACGCCTGGAATAATCTAAAGGCAGCTTACGAAAATAGTGGCATAAGCCGACGATTATGTCTTAAAAGGAAGTTATCGCAGCTCAGATATGTTGATCATAGCTCAATGGATCATTATTTAGGAAATATAATTTCTGTAACTCAAGAATTGGCAGACATTGGATGTCAAATAGAGGATGATGAATTAGCCGAAATGATGCTAATAGGATTACCAAATGAATTTGACTCATTGATTATGGCCATGGAAGCCACGAATATGAAACTGTCATCTGACTTTGTGAAATGTCAGTTGATACAAAGCGAATTTAAAAAGGGAACTTTGAATTCGAATGTGGAACCAACTGAGAAGATTCTTGTTGCAAAAGACAAATTTATTCCTACGTGTCATAATTGTAATGAAAAAGGGCATATTAAGCCAAGGTGTCCCAAATTAAAAAAGAATTTGAAGAAGATTCATGATAAAAGCTTGACGCCAGATGCATCTTCGTCTACAAAGAAGGGAAGTAGTGCAAATCTGACTTCATTATCTAGAGAAATTGCTTTAGTGAATAACATTTGTGACAGTAATAGTTGGATCTTAGATTCAGGTTGTTCTAGTCATATGACTAACCGGAAAGACTGGATGAAGAATTTTTCTGCCAGTAATAAATCTGAAATTACTACTGCAAATAATGATAAGATATACAGTGAAGGCGTTGGTGATATTACTGTAACGTTTGATGATGACATTGATAAAGTCATCACTGATGCTTTGTATGTGCCGAAAGTAGCAACTAATCTTTTGTCTGTTAGCAAAATTGCAGCAAAAGGCTATGTTTTATTATTTGATGCTAATAACTGTTATATTTACAGGAAGGATAATGTCAATGTGACTGGTTCCAGCGTAGTAACAGCTACTAATGTGGACGGCATTTACAAAATTGATCAGAAAAGGGGTAGTTACGTATGTAAGAAAAACCAAGAGCCTAATATTAGCACTGAAGGTAATGCTTTTGTGTCCAACATTAATTCTTTGGAACTATGGCATCGTCGCCTAGGCCACTTAAGTTTAGCAGGTATGTTAACACTTCGTGATAAGTTAGCGAATGGTATTAAGTTTAACAATGGTGATTTGACACCTTGTACTCCTTGTTTTGAGGGTAAACAAACGAGCAAATCATTTCCGCGTGGTCAGGCACATAGGAGCATGACTAAACTTGACTTAGTTCATACAGATATATGTGGACCTTTTTCGGTCAATAGTTGGAGTGGTTATCGTTATTTTATAACGTTTACGGATGATTTTTCGCGCAAAACGTTTATATATTTTCTAAAACGCAAAGATCAGATGACTGTCTTGAATACGTTTATCGAATTCAAAACTTTAGTTGAAAATCAAACTGATCTTAAAATAAAGCGGGTTAGGAGCGATAACGGCACGGAATACTGTAATAAAAGTTTAGCGAATCATTTTAAGCAATGTGGTATTATTCACGAAACGACAGTTCCGTATACACCTCAACAAAATGGCGTTGCTGAACGCTTAAACAGAACTTTAATGCAAAAAGTCAGAGCCATGTTGCAAGATGCTTGTTTGGAGAAACAATATTGGGCTGAAGCGGTTAATACTGCGTGTTATTTGAAGAACCGTAGTCCAACTGCAGCTGTGAAAAATGCTACTCCTGAAGAATTATGGACTGGGTCTAAAGTGGATCTCAGTAATCTTCGAGTTTTTGGTAGCACAGCTTATGCTCTTACTCCACAACAAAAACGCAAAAAGCTTGATCCAAAATCTAAGCCCTATATTATGTTGGGATATTGTGATCATACCAAAGGTTACAGACTTGGTGATCCAGATGATGGTTCGACATTGATAAAAGCTCGTTCTGTCGAATTTATTGAAAATGTTCGAGGTATAACCTACAAAACATCAAATTCTTTAGAAAGTTCTAAAGATTTAACCAATACTGTTGAAGTTACGGTGTATCAACCCAACACTTCTCATGGACTTAGCCATGAATCTGACAGTGATGAATTTGCCACACCAGATGTATCATCAACGGATATTGATGTTCTAGATCCAATTGAAGAAGAACCTCATGTCGAAGGAATAATTACATCTGATGAACAGGAAGAAACTTCGTTGAATAATATTCAACCTGACTCACAAATTATGGATCAGAATATTTCAGACCAGGAAGTTGCTGAAAATTCTAGACCCAAACGTGACCGCCATCCTCCTATTTGGTTCAAAGATTATGTAGTGAATGATTTCTCTGATCTAGCTTTGATGGGATGTAGTGAGCCTAAGTCATATAAAGAAGCGATTGAAAGTGAGAATAGTGAAGGTTGGATAGAAGCTATGCAAGATGAATATAACTCACTAATGTCGCATGGTGTCTGGGAACTTGTTGATCGACCTAAAAATAGTAATGTGATAAAATCGAAATGGGTTTTCAAAGAAAAAGTAGATCCAAGTGGGAAATTTGAAAAGTTTAAAGCAAGATTAGTTGCAAAAGGTTTTACTCAACAATATAAAGTTGACTATGAAGAAACATTTGCACCTGTTGTGAGACATAGCACTCTACGACTACTCTTTGCGATTGGTGTTGAAAATGATATGGACATTGAACATGTTGATGTCAACACAGCATTTCTTAATGGAGATTTACATGAGCAAATCTATATGGAGCAACCTACCGGTTTTCAAATTGAGGGGCAGAACAAAGTATGTTTACTCAAAAAGAGTCTATATGGGCTCAAACAAGCCAGTAGAGCTTGGAATGAAAAAGTTCATAAGGTTTTGGTTAACAATGGTTATAAACAATTGAAGAGTGAACAATGTGTGTTCTACAAAGATAATTTGATAATAGCTCTATATGTTGATGATTTTTTCATATTTAGCTCCAATGATCATCAAAAGAAAATGCTTTATGAATTGCTTAGTTCCAACTTTAATATAAAATTGCTTGGACCTGTTACACAAGCTTTGGGTATGAAGGTCGAAAGGAACAGGGAGCAAGGGACATTGAAACTGACTCAATCTGAATATGTGAAAAATATGTTGATAAAATTTGGAATGGATGATTGTCACAAAGTCGCAACTCCCATGGAAGTAAATTTTAATCCGCCAAAAGCAGAGAAGATTGATTTGAGGTTTCAATATCGGGAACTTATCGGTAGTTTGATGTATCTCGCTGTATGCACTCGTCCGGATATTGCATTTGTGTGCAGTAAGCTCAGCCAATATAACACTTGTTATGATGAGACGCATTGGATTGCTGCCAAACGCGTGCTACGATATTTATCGGGTACAACTGATTACGGACTCAATTTTAGGCGAGGTAGTAACAAATTTGAAATTTCATCCGACGCAGATTGGGCGGGGGATACCAACGATCGAAAATCGTATTCTGGTTTTGTAAGTAGATTTGGACTGAATGTGATAAATTGGCATAGCCACAAGCAAAACAATGTTGCTTGTTCTAGTACAGAAGCTGAATATTACGCTCTTGGTACGTCGGTAAAAGAAGCTAAATTCATACATAATTTTGTAAATGAATTGACACCGTTCAATTTATCGCGTGAGCCTATTGTTATTTATAATGATAATAAGAGCACACTCAAAATAGTTGAAAATCAATGTTACCGAAGAACCAAACACATTGACATACAACATCATTTTGTGCAAGAATGTGTAGAGCGTAAACTAATAAAGATATTTTATAAGCCATCAGCTGAGTTGGAAGCTGACCTATTCACAAAAGCCTTGCCAAAGGTTAAACACAATTTGTTTGTTAAGTGTTTAGGTTTAATTTAGGTTTCTTATATATATTTTTTTGTTGTACTCATATGTATGGTGTACTCTTGCAATAATAGTTTTAGTTTACAACTTTATGATTGCTAGAGTAAGGGGCAGTGTTAGAAAACCTCTTTGTTAATACTGTTCAAGAAGAAGAAACTATTTTTATTTGATTATTGTGCATTGCCAAATATGTCACTTTATTGATTTAACATTGAAAATATCATTGATTATTTTCCTTTATATAAAATGAATTTTATTTCATAGTTTACTTCACGTTACAATATTTACTAATTTTACCAAAACTATCTAAAGTCCCCCTACCTTTTCTAAAACCATATTGACATTCAGGCAAAAGATTTCTGCTTTCGATTAGCCACTCCAGACGATTTTTAATAAGATGTTCTGTGATCTTTGTCAGAACAGAAGACATAGCTATTGGACGATAACTATCAGATCTTTCAGGATCTTTGCCGGGTTTTAAAATTGGAATAATGATTTGGGTTTTCATCACATCTGGGACAAACCCCAAATCTATCATCAAGTTTATCATTTCCAGATAATAAACTAACATTTTCTCACCAGCATTAACCAAAAAGGAATATGGAATTCCATCTGGACCAGGGGAAGTATCTTTAAGAGAAGTGAGAACAAGGCGCAACTCTTGCATGGAGAAAGGAGTAAAACTTGCATCATAATCAGAACTTGAGGTGAAAGTATCAAAAGAACTAGCAACAAAGGGTGGAGCCAGCCTGTCCATGAATTGCTCAAACCAACTTTCACAACTAGGGTATGGAGGAGAAGGTTCTCTATATGAACCACGAAACTTTCGAATTGATTTCCATACATACGAGGAATTGACACTAGGAGAAATAGTAGAGCAAAAGTTTTTCCATCCCTCCGACTTTTTCGAATGAAGGATTTCCTTTGACTGAGATAGAACATCCGTTAATGACTTATAGTTTTCATTTGTCATGTCCTTAGAATACACTTCTTCAGCGGACTTTCTATTTGTCACAGCATCCGTACACTCTTGATCCCACCATGGAGGAGATCTATGTTTCTTATTTTGAACTTTTAAGGGAAATGAATGCTTAGCAGCAGAATGAATAATATTTATAAATGAATGAATACATTGATTCAAAGAATGGGGAAATATCAGGGGAAGATCACAAACAATTTCTTCTAAAAATGATTTAAATTTGGACCATTCATCAGAATCAGTTTTATTGCTTAGTTTATACTGTAACAATGGCTTAAATGGAGTTTGTTCAATTTTAGAAAATGGAAGATCAATTAAAACAGGAAAGTGATCACTTCCAAAACAAGATGATAAGGTTTTCCATGACATTGAAGGAGTTAAACTAGCTGATACCATAGTCAAGTCCACAGCACTAACCTGCTCATTTGGTCTTGTACGACGAGTAGGGCTCCCAGTGTTTAATAAACACAATCCCAGCTTATCCATTATATTGAAAATATAATTAGCAAGAGAATCTGAGGCTTGACAACCCCAGACTGGATGATGAATGTTAAAGTCTCCCATTATAATAAAGGGACCTTTTATGTTTGTTAAAATATCAAAGAATGTTGTTAGTATGTCAAAAGATGGTCTAGGTATATACAATGATATAAATGTTATGTTTTTAAACCTAACAGCAACAAAAGAGAACTTCTCAGATACAGAAGATGATGGTAAATGTATAAGATGAGAATTTACAGAGTTTCTGACAAGTATGGCAGAACCACCATACCCGTCAGCTTTGTCATCCCTGAAACAGAGGTAGCGAGGAACCTTAAAAAAGGAACCAGGCTTAAGCCATGTCTCAGAGATAGCAATAACAATAGGGTCATATTTATTGATAATATATAACAAATCTGTTTTTTTACTATTTAAACTTTGGCAATTCCATTGTAGCCCTAGTGAGGGAGCCATAATGGAAAGGTTGTGATGATGGAATGGAAGAATCTAGGGCAACGTTGGACGGTACAAAAGTAGGACAATTAAGTAGCTTCATGAGAGCCTGTATGAGCTCCATAATGCTACCAGAGGAAGAAAGGGGATCCGAATCATGACAATTAAAAGCAACACCATTATTGTTGATCATAGGTGGATTCGCAACAATGGCCTGATGGGCAGATCGATCATAGCCATGGCGTTGTGGAGGAGGAGGTCTGGGTTTTATGAATATTGTTTTTTTATGTGAACTATTAGCTTTTGCAGCATAAGAATGAGAGGTAGAAGAAACACTATTAGCATACGATGTTTTTGTTGCATCACTATATGATTTACCCCTAATAGGAGAATGTAATTTGGAAGCTTCAATATAAGATACACTTTTGTCTGCCATAGTAATCTTAATTTCTTTTTGTCTGCTAAACTCTGGACAGCTCTTATTTGTAGAGTAATGCAAGCCGGAACAATATATACAAGATGAAGTGCCCTCTTCCACATTGCATGAGTCACCAGTATGACCCTCTCCACACTTGTAACAACGTGACTTAGACCTACAGCTATTTTTTGTGTGCCCAAACTTACAACATTGAAAACATTGTACAGTAGGATAATAGTAGCGTTCAACTGGTAGAGAATTAAAGCACATGAATACCCTTGGAGGCAGAACCTGACCATCGAAAGATAACACGCAAGATTGTGACGGCTTAAATACAGGGGCACCATCAACAATTACTTTATAGTTTAAGCGCCGAATTTTTACTATGGGGCAGCCATCAAGAGGGACACGAATGTTCTCCAGTACCTCTTCTTCAGACCATTCAGTGGGGATCCCCTTGACAAGACCCAATCGGACTGTGCTAAATGATGGGATAAATGCCTTAAAATCATTTTTAATTAAAATTTCATTTGCAATGAAAATATTGGCAGAGTTGGCATCACTGAATGACAGTGATACTCTATTACGTCCTATTCTACTGACACTTCCTTCAACAATATTTTGTATCTTATTCTTATTGAGAAAGTGCCCAAAGTTAATTGGGTGCAAGAAAGTACCTGAAGTGGGAGAAGGCTCAACTTTTTGGACATGCACTGTAAAAGGCCCCTTATCGGAAGACTTATATACCTGCCTACCAGAGGGGGTATAAACTGGGATTGATGGGGTTTGCGAAATGGTTGCTGAAGGAGAAGCAAGTGAATCAGTCATTTGACAATCAGTTATCTGTGAATCTGTGATGGACTTTGATGATGGACATATTGTTTGGCCTAATGGAATAACTGAATCCTGGGAATGTTTCTTTTCTTTATTATATTTATGCTTTTTGCATGTTTTTTTCCGTTTAACGGTAGAAAAGGAGCCATCGCCATGCTGATTTGGTTCCACAACATCTGAAGAATCAGAAGCGATGGAGACAAACTCAGCTGGTGAGGGGACAAAATCACGCCTATCTGCGTTAAATTCAATAGACAGGTTTAATTCTGGGGGCCTGCCGCCCCCATCGTATGTTTCCATCCGATTCGATGAAAAACAATTGAATAAAACAAATGAAGACTATATTCTATGAATTTTGTTAAAAAACTTACCAACGATGAAAATTACACGTGCTACGCTAATGAAATATTCTATCTACATACAAACACACTAATATAATACACTAAATACAGCAAAAAGATATTTTTCACAATTTAATAATCGCCAAAGCACCCGTGCTCCTTGACACAACTTTGACAACCCAGCGCTTAGTTTTTTCTTGACAGAACAAAGTTTGCAGACCTCACAGGATTCCGCGAAAACTTGCTTGACAGTAAATTCATCACAGATAAAAAAAATGCATAGACAACAAAACTGTACTATGTTTGAAAACGTTCACACGGTATTTTTATTTAAAAAAAAAAATCGTTTGGACTCGTTCACAAGTAAAATTTAAAAAATAACTCAGATTATGTTCTGAAAAGTGGGTGTGTCACAAAGTTTGGCCTAAGGCACAAAGTAACCCCAGTTTACGGTACTTATTTTTGAATTCGCTGGTATTTACATTTTCTGATGACAATGCATCGGCCCAAGCATTGTAACACTCTTGCCTTTGGCCTGAAGCCATTTAAAAAGAGCGATCAAACCAAGGCTGGGACCTGCCACTAATATAGCCACCACAGAATATAGAAAGAAGAGTTCCATACCCTGAAGAAGGTTCTCAATTGGCGACCACGCACAGGAAGACGATGTGTAGGCCGGCCCCCGCTAGGTGGACCGACGACGTCGTCAAAACCGCGGGGAATTGCGGATGCAGGAAGCGAGTAGCGGGTCCAAGTAGCGTTCTATGGGGAGGCATATGTTCAGCAATGGACGTCTTCCGGCTGATAATGATGATACCCTGAAGAACCAAATCAGCAACAGAGTTGGCAGCGACATCAGGATCATCCGGCGAGAAGCAAACCTGCCTCCATGGGTAGGATGCAAAAAATGACTACATCTCGTCCAAATCTGCAGACCGTGGCCACAGCCAGCGAAACGGAGCCGTGTTAGGCGCGTAACCGCCACCGAACTCCGAAGCAGGCAGTAGTCCGACAATCCAAGAGGAGCGTTAACGAACATCGGGTTGAGAGGTCAGCAGAAGGTCCAGCAGGTATGGTGATTGATCATCCACATCTGGGATTCGCGGAGGCGAGGTTACCATTTGTGTCAGATCATACTCTAAAGCGAAGCCGTTAACAAATCGCCGCGCATGATTGGAGGTGCGCGAACCAAGCCATTCGGTATGGTGGGTGTTGAAGTAGCCAAGTACCACGATCTCTGCAGTAGGATCTGCTCATCTATACCTATGTGCTCCATAAATTGATCAATTTTGGCATTACTGTTATGATGGGACCTATTTATGCATGCGTACACTCGTGGATGGTCATGGCAGTCTACACGCAGCCAGATGATAGGCCCCGTACTTCAAGGCTGTTTAGGCGGGGAACACAGGAGTCCTTTCTGACCTAGAGACACACACCCGCTTGCGGCAAAAAAGTATGTTCAAGCTTATACCTCGGGTATGTCACAAATGACATGTCTGTCAGAGAGCATATCTGCGTCTCGACGAGAAAGAGCAAGGCCGGCTTCGCAGTCTCCAAATGTTAATGGACAGTGTTTAGGTTAAAGCGGAAGCCGCGTATATTGCAGAAGTCTACGGTGAGCGTCGTAAAGGGTGAGTAAGGAGTGAGGACTCCCGACTCGTATGCCTCTAGCAACAGGAAGAGAGGAATTGAACACGGCTTTTCCCTCTCCAGAATACCCAGGGCAACCCCGGCATCCATCTCCAGGGTCCCGAGAATAGATGCCCGAAGAAGAATTCTCCAGCTGCATCGCAGCTGGTACCATCCTGGAGTAAAATCACTGTTAACTGTGCTGTCATATATGTCATATTAGAATGGATACGGGCGGAGGGGGTGGGGGAGGTGAAAGGAGAAAGAAAAGGGAGGGGGGGCGGAATCGGGGCCCCGGACACTACCACAGACCAACTGAAACGCAATAACAAGCTATATTACTTCGCTTCGGTGTGATGTGCGAGTGTGGTACTTCCCTGGTCGTGCCAGCTCATTCGGCTGTAACCCATGGGGTGACAACGTGGCACTACACAACGTAATTTCTACGTAACACAATTATTTTGAGCGACTTTATTTGATTCTATTGTGATTATTGAGTGATACAGTTTTTATTCGTAACTAGCTGACCCGCCAGCGGCTTCACTCGCTTGGTCTTGGTATAGAGGTAAAAGTGCCATTTTGGAACCTCGAGGTCCTGGGTGGATCCCTGGGTTGGACAGTTTCTGGCTTTTTCTGCCCAATAAATTTTGAAGGAGTGTCCCGTAGTTTGCAATAGACTCGCCTCTTAGGTCCAAAGAAGAACCCCCATGCAAAATTTTAAAATTTTAGCACTCGCAGTAACGAAGTTTCATACAAACTATTAACCCCAAAAAAACCCCTTAGGGATTGAATTTCATAAAATCCCGTCTTAGTGAGCACCTACGTCCAAAGAAGAACCCCCATGCAAAATTTTAAACTTTTAGCACTCGCAGTAACGAAGTTTCATACAAACTATCAACCCCAAAAAAAACCCCTTACGGGTTGAATTTCATAAAATCCCGTCTTAGTGAGCACCTACGTCCAAAGAAGAACCCCCATGCAAAATTTTAAACTTTTAGCACTCGCAGTAACGAAGTTTCATACAAACTATCAACCCCAAAAAAACCTCTTATTAGGGTTGAATTTCATAAAATCCCGTCTTAGTGGGCACCTTCGACCTAAAAAGCACCCCTATGCAAAATTTTAAACTTTTAGCTATCAAACTATCTAACTATATCTACTATATAACTATATAAACTATCAAAGCCGAAAAAAACCCTTAGGGGTTGAATTTCATAAAATCCCGTCTTAGTGAGCGCCTACGTCCTAAAAAGCACCCCCATGAATAATTTTAAACTTTTTGCACTCGCAGTAACGAAGATTCATACAAACTATCAACCCCAAAAAAACCCCTTAGGGGTTGAATTTCATAAAATCCCGTCTTTGTGAGCACCTAAGTCCTAAAAAGAACCCGCATGCAAAATTTGAAACTTGTACTTTCTGAGATTTCGTGATGAGTGAGTGACCTTTCGCTTTTATCTATATAGATTATTAACTATGTAATTGAAATTATGTAGAAATAGATATAATGAAAACCTCTGTAATTTGTTACCTTATTTTAATATCAAAAAAGGATAAAAACTTATTTATTTCTGATCATATATCTAAACGACTACTGATTCCGAAGCACATCTTCTTTATGTATGTTTATAAAAATATTACAAAATAATTGCTTGGAATGATAGCGACAAAAGTTCAGCTCGAGTCTGGTCTGGTCTTAAAGTTACTATTTCTTTATTTAACTCCACTTAGAGAAATCATCGTGTCATCAGTGATCATTTTTTTTTTTTTTTTTTTTTTTTATTATTATTTATGGCAATTGTTTAAAACATTCATGCCAGCATCATGTCAAAAGAGAAAGATATAATTAATAAAATCGGAGAAATTTAGATGTAAGTATCTGAAACAAAGGAAAAATATCTTACACTACATACTATCTACAAAATTATCAAATTACTATTTAAAAAAAAACTAAATAATTATATAATATACACATGGTTTAACATAAATACCAGTTTAATTTAATTCACACACAACTACAGCTTGATGTTATTTTCAGTTATGAAAGATGATAATATATTAATTGAATTAACGTTAATATTACACAGAATGTTATCTATATGAATAGGAAGAGGAAATTTAAAATGAACCAATGAACTAAATAATGAATTATGATCAAATAAGGGGCAAGAAAAGAAAATATGATTTATATCAGCATCATCCATACCACACTCACAAATTGATGAATCTTTAATTCTCAATTTCTTAAGATGAACAGCAGAAGAGCAATGGCCGAATCTCAACCTAGCTATTATACAACAAATTTTCCTATTTCATTTAAATTTAAAAAACCAGGGTTTAGCTTGAATATCAGGTTGGAGTTTAGCATAATAAGCTCCTGTTCGTCTACTAGTCAGTGACCATCTTTTGAACCACCTAGACTTTAGGTCACGAATAGGGAGAAGTAAAAGGTCTTGAGGATAATTTTTGAAAGGAATTTTATCACCGCATATTATAGCTTGCTTTGCAATCTCATCAGCCTTTTCATTGCCATGTATATTATTATGGCTTGGAATCCAAGCTAAGTGAACAGAATAACCAATAGAACTTATTGATTAGATAATATAACTTATAGAACTTATTCAGTGATCATTATTTGCATCATTTTCCTCCGCACTAATGTCATTGTCCTCACAAATTATAATTGTTTTTTTTTTTTCCCTCAACTCAACTCCGTTGAGGAATATGGCGTCGCACGTCATGTGCATTTGCCAGCGTCATGTTTTTTTCTAAAATTCTTCCAAATCTTCGGCATCGATTCATTTTCAGACTTGACGTGGGAACGGCAAGGTTTGGAGTATGATTTATAGGAAGTACTCGTATGCACAGTTAAATGTTTTATTTGTTTGTTTGAAAACGGGGAAACGGATATGTTATTAATTTATAAGGAATAAGGGAAATTATAGGGTCAGAGGAGTTATGTATAGGAAGATAATACATCTAAAAATAAGTCTACATACAATTTAATAATATTAAGAGAAAAATATTAAAATATATATCATTAAGTATTTTAAACCAATTTTTTTACAAATTGATGTCATTAGCCTCAATGAATGAAGCAATGACTTTATATATAGGTATATAATTAGAAGATAATAAACATAATACGTTAGTAGGAAGAGGTACATCAAGATCTATCAGACTTTGGTATAGAAAAGAGTAATCATATCGCGGGCAATTAAGAAAAATGTGGTTAGAATCACCCACATCCTGCCCACATTCACAACTATTTGAATTTAGGATACGTATCCGAGCAAGGTGTGCTGGAGTGCACATGTGTCCCAGTCTCATTCGTATAATCACGGATGTAGCTCTTTTGTTCAACTTAGCCATATAAAACCAGGGTTTTACAGGAATTTTAGGTTGAACACGGAAGTAATACTTTCCTTTTAATTGAGCGCTCTTTTTCCAAGCTTCACTCCAAGATTGTTGAAGAAAAGGTTTGGCAAGAGCAGCCAGGTCTGCACTATAATTTTTGTACGGGTGCATGTCACCACATTGTATAGCGCTATTAGCCAGTTGGTCAGCTTTTTCGTTGCCCTTTATACCGCTGTGACTTGGAATCCAAGCAAAAGAAACAGAAAGGCCCTTATTCACACACTTCAAAAGCATTTCTCGAGAAGCTATAATAATCGGGGAGTAAGCATTTTTTTGGAACGGGAATCTTTCAATAGCCTGTAACGCACTTTTTGAATCGGAAAATATTACTGTTTTCGAAAGTTTTAGTAAATGTATGTATTCTAGAGCCTTATAAATACCGAAGCACTCAGCTGTAAAAATAGATGTTTGTGGAGGACATTTAATCTTTTGTATAATTTTGTACTGTTGATGAAATACTCCTACACCAACGCAATCATCATTAGAATGTTTGGAGGCATCACAAAATATTTGATGCCATTCCTGCCAATTGTCACTAATTATTGAATTTAAATAATTATTTGCTAGAATATCACCCTTGTGAATTCCTAAGTTAAGGTATACGTTTGGTGGAAAAATTAGTCCTTGGTAACACGACTCGAAAAGGGCAAGATTACGAGAACGATGTGTTGGTGCATTAACAATTTTTAGTTTATGGTAAGACTGGATTAAGCAAGGTGGAGATTTGTGTTTCCAATATGAAGATGAAGCGATTTGGTCTGCGAGAAGACAAAGTTTAAAAAAAGCGGGTGTTCAGAAAACTGTAACATTCGGCAAAAGAATCTATCAGCCAAATATTGTCGACGTAGATATAGTGGAGGATCAACACATTCAACTTGTAATGCATTAATAGGGCTGCTTTTCATTGCTCCAGTTATAATCCGAAGGGCTTTGGCCTGAACGGCATCCAATTTCTTCATTCCAGCTAGGCTACATGGCTCTAACAAGAAGGCCCCATAATCAAGAACACTTCTTATCAGAGCATTGTAGACCAACTTTAAAGAATATGGGTGCGCACCCCACCAAACCCCCGAAAGACACCTAAGAATGTTTAGTGAGCGCTCACACTTGGCAACAATATTAGAACAATGAGACAAACCGGAAAGTTTTGCATCAAAAATTATACCCAAAAATTTAGCTTCGGTTTTAATGGGAATGCATTCTCTATTGTAATGCAGTGTAATAGGGAGAGGCATACGCTGTCTAGTGAACAAGAGTGCACAACTCTTGGACACAGACAGTTCCAGATCATTCTTGTCCAACCAGGTTTTCAGAAGTGATAAGGAGTTAGATATGTGGGAAGAAGCAGCATTGACGTATTTATTGGAGCTGTATAATACCACATCATCAGCGTATTGTAAAATATTACACGAACCATTTAACGAATTTTCTAGATCATGTGTATAGATATTATACAAAATTGGGCTCAAAACAGAGCCCTGAGGAAGTCCCCTCCAGATTGTCCTACAGTGCTCGTCTATTTTGATTGTACGTCCCGACAATAATTTTATGATAAAGTTGGTAAGATTCATTGGAAAAGATAACGTTTCTAGTTTATTTTTTAGTATTTTGAGGCTGACATTATCATACGCTGATTGAATATCTAAAAAAACACCTACAACTGATTCGTTTTTAGAAAAAGCCAATCGTATGTCAGACATAAGGATACTGATATTGTCGTATGAACTTTTTCCTTTTCGAAATCCAAATTGTGAGTTTGAAAGCAAGTTCCTATTTTCAATAAACCATTCTAATCTATTTTTAACTAACTGCTCGGCAATTTTAGCAATAACAGGAGACAAAGCTATTGGGCGGTATGATGACACTTCGGACGGATTTTTATTTGGTTTTAAAATTGGCAACACTATCTGTGATTTCCATGTCATTGGTACTTCACTGTCATTTGTCATAATTATTGAGTTTATCAGCTGTAAATAATAATTTAGTGCATTTTCTCCAAGATTTGAAAAAAAGGAATAAGGGATACCATCTTCACCAGGAGCTGAGTCCCGAACGTTAGACAGCACCCCTTTGAGTTCATATAAAGTAAAGGGAGAACTTATGAAATCATCATTATTACATGCCACTTGTAAAAAGTTGAACAACTCTTGCTCTGGTACAAATGGAGGTGCTAAGTGATTCAGGTACATACTGGACATCGATGATGGGATTGTGTTAAAGGTGGAATCTGAAATGCCTAGCCGAAAGCGTTTAATTTTGTTCCACATCACTGCTGCAGATGTTTTAGGCGAAATGGAAGTGCAGTTCCGCCTCCAACTTGAAAACTTTTTTTGTTTAAGAAATATTTTAGTATCAGCTATTAAATCTATTAAAGTTTTGAAATTCTCATCAGTCATATTTGTATTGTATTGTACCTCTGCTTCTTTCCTTTTGTTTACTACTTCTGTACATTCACTGTCCCACCATGGTGGAGATGCTAATCTACCTGTGGACGCATTCTTTAAGGGAAAAGAAGCATCAGCTGCTTCTGTAATTAATTGGCACAGTGCTGTGCTACATTCTTGTTTACAATTAATAGCTATGTCAGGTAAATATTGGAACTTATTTTCAGTATGTTCTTTGAATGTAGGCCAGCTATCTTTCATCAATCTATATTTCATTCTAGGTTTAGGTGGGATATTTTTCATTTTACTACCAGGGAAACTTATGACTATTGGATAGTGGTCACTGCCAAATGTTGATGAAAGTGTTCTCCAAGACAGTGAAGAGGCTAATGTTGGAGAGGTGATTGAGAGGTCTACAGCACTAAGGTTTTCGTGTGGTTTTGTCCGTCTAGTTGGTACACCAGTATTTAATAAACATAGATTGTTTTGTTCTAATAAATCTATCAGTTCTTCACTGTGACACCCTGAGATTGAACTTCCCCATGATCTGTGGTGGCAATTAAAATCACCTAATATGAATAAGGGTTTAGGGAGTGATTGTATGATGTGGTTAAGATCCTGTATTATTGAGGAAGATATATAGGGAATATAAATAGATACAAAGCATATATTAATTATTACGGCTGCAACAACAAAAAAATCATTATGATGAGGAAGAGAAATAGGGTTTATATACAAATTATTTTTGACGAGCAGAGCTGCACCATCATGCCCGCCACTTCTGTCTTGGCGAAGACAGGTGTAACCTCTGATTTTGAAAGGAGAGTTTGGTTTTAACCAAGTTTCTCCTAAAGCAATAACAGATGGTTCATATTTATTTCCAAGGTTAATTAATTCAGGTTTTTTGTCAATCACACTTCGGCAGTTCCACTGCAGCACCACATGAGGATACTGCAGTGGAACCGCCGAAGAATGACTACAGTTATTCATGGTTTGGTAGTTTATATCCATTATGGATATCTATGATTTTTTTGAGTAGGTCTATTATAGGGGCAGCGTGGTTCGGTTTTAAAAGGTTGGACTAAGAAAGAGTGCTTATTAGCATAATTATAATTTCTGTCAAAGATTGGTCATTAGAAGTAGTATCTGATTGAAAGCCACATCCATTAGCTGGTGCCGGCATATCATAGTCTTTTATAAGTTCCTGGTGAGTAGTACGGTCATATCCAATAGAAGGCTGACGTGCCGGGGTGCGTTTTGATGAAACTGTTTTTTTATATGAAATGGTAGAGGGAGATGATGTTGGGATTTTACCTTCTGTAGGAGATGATGCACTAGTAGAAACAATTTCTGCATATGGTTTAGAGACAGGTGGGTGATATTTTAAGGCTTCAGAATATGATATACAGGATTCAGCCATGGATTGCTTTATTCTCCTCTGTCTTTCATGTTCTGGACAACACTTGCTGGCTGCAAAGTGAGAACCAGAACAGAGACAGCAAGCAGAGCTCATTTCATCAACATTACAGCTGTCAGCTGTGTGTGCTTGACCACATTTATAGCAGCGAGGTTTGGACCTACACTGGACTTTTGTGTGACCAAAGCGGCAACAACTGTAGCATTGAATAGTTGGATACATATAAAGTTCCACTGGTAAAGCATTATAGCAGATATATACTCGTTTTGGTAATACTTGACCATCAAAAGTAACTACCACTGTCTGTGATGGCTTCCATGTTGGTGTTCCTTCTACATAAGTTTTGTAATTTAATCTTCGAATTTTTAGTATTTTACCACAACCTACCGGAACAGTGATGTTATCTTTTACCTCTTCAGGGGACCACTCAGCTGGTACTCCTCTGACTAGGCCCATGCGTGTTAAATTGAATGTTGGTATGAATGCTTTAAAACTGTTTTGGTTTAAACTATCATGCACTAGGAATGTATTAGCATTATCAAAATGTGTGAATGCAAGGGAAATTCTGTTTCGACCTATTCTTTTCAGGCTACCTTTTTATATTAACAATATGTGTGAAACATTGCTTCTGTAAAAATTTACCGAAGGCAATAGGATGTAGAGTGGTATTATCATTGGGACTGGTTTGTTCTCTTTGCACATGAACAATAAAGGGAGCTACATCCGTGGGCTCATACATTGTCCTACCAATAGGTGAAGGGCGAGGACGGGTATCATTTTTATCAATAATCAAATTGTCCTGAGGGGGTGTCAAAACGGGTTTAGGGTTTGTAGAATTTTCGCGAATAGTAATATTTTCGACAGTTTTTTGTTCGGCAATTATATCTGCATGTTCACAAACGCAATCGATTTCTTTTGGTTCAGAGGTTGAATTTCGCTTACGTCTGCGTTTGTTGCAATGTCTGCACACCTTGCTCGGACGGCTTCTTTTTAAAGATGGAGCAGATATCCATGACGATGATCCGTCAGTTTCCATACCTGATTCATTGGAAATAGTTACGAAAGCCTTAGCTGGAGGAACAGAGCCCCCTGGGTCAGGGGGCTCCTCCATTTCAAAAAAGACAAAAATTCACTTACCAGAAAAAATATACACTACACTATATACTAGAACTAAATAATATGTATATTATGTACAAAATAAGACTCTACTGACCACTATTTACACATAAAATGATAATTTAAAATTTACAAAATTTTACGCGCCCACCAAGTTTAACGTTTCCCGCGCTTTTTTCCATTATCATTGTTGGTAACAACTCATTTGAAAAAAAAATTTTGTTTTCTCAAATTATGGCTCGGTTCCGTATGGCTAATAGATTAAAGTGTTCTATATCAACAAAAGAACTATCTCCATACAAAATGTAACGTATATACCGAGGTTTCAAATATTTTAGTTTTTTGAGCCAAAAATAACATTTTAACACTAACACTACCCAGGCCTAGTATTCAAGAACCGCAGAAAAACCATTCGCATGTTTTTTTTGTATGGACTCTCGTTAACATGTCGTTCCCACTCAGTTTATTAGCTTAAAAACGTCTAGGCGTATGCAATGTTAGTTATAGTAAATTGTTAGAATGCCAGAGACAATGTTATCCGTTCACCTTTGAGAAAACAATATTCAAACAGTTCACGTAAATGAGCGTCATGGTATGATTTCATTCAAAATTGTTTATTGTCATAAAAACTTCCGTGAGAACTCATAGTTAAATTGTAAAACCGGTCTAGCGGCCCTCTCCATGAGGATGGGCATCAGTACCTACTGCCCGAACACCGGTCGGAGTATAACGACTAGATGATATACGTAAGTGTTTGCCGGTTTTACAATTTAAACTGTTTGTCAAGTTTAAGAACTGCACGGAACTTGCATGGTTTTTACGAAGCTGATAGTAAGGCCCCTAAACACGCGTATCCACGGGAGCGGTTGCCCTCCCGGTGGTCGAGTAAGTTGCCTGATTTCAGGATTATTGTGTCTTCACCCGTTATACGGTCTTCAGATAACCTCACAATGTCCCAGTGTAACCTACTCATTTCTTCTTCCAGCTCATATATCTTCTCGTCTGTCCTCATCGTGCGTATGTTGTGTATTACCAGGGCCAGTCATCGTTGTTGGGGGTGGTAGTCGGGCGTCTGCCAGGGTTTCTTAGCACCCTTGCCCCACCGTGGCCGCTACTGTAGCCAGAAATAGCGGGGCTGCTGGGGACTGGAGGCCAGGTTCGTTGTATGAAATCCATAGGGGGTTACGCCAATACTCGCCACGCTTGGCAGGCGAGTTGGCAAGCCCAGTTTGGGGGTGTTTTACTGAGAAGGTGCTGCTGTTCACCTTCTGATTGTTATCCTTTAGCCGCGGGGGTAAGTACCAACGCCGAGAGGCAATTCTGGAACTTGTCAACTCTTTATTTTATAATCTGTTTACGTTTCCCGTTATTGTGTACTTTACACATACATTTACTCACACACACATTTTCAAACCTATAATGACTGTTGGAAACATGTTACGTATAAATGTTTCAGACTAATCGTTGAATATATTTTAGTTTATAAGCAAATCAACACAAATTTCGGATTCTGACTCTATAATTTACCCTCCAGAAGCTGTTGCCGACTACGTGCATAATTCTAGCGCCAAGCGTATATATAAGAAGCAAAACTGTAATTTTGATAAATTGTTAATTTTAATTCATTTGATTAGTATTGATTAACTAGTGCGGAGGGTAGATGTAAATCTTACATTTAATTTCGTTGTTTATTTATGTCACTCTTACATTTATACTTACTTATATCTATTTATATGCATATTGATATTACGTCAAGGTCATTTCTCCAACTGCAAATGTAAGTTAGTACCTACTCGTAGTATCAAAAATGTTATGTGACAACTTCGTTCAAACAATTTTTGAGTCCTACTTTTACGATAGGTACGTAATGTCTACATTAATAGTCTATATCTATAACTATGTTAATTTTAGTTCCTTCAAATACGTGTTCCTTAGGTATTTGTAATAAATATCTGTAATATAGGTAACAATATTTAACCTTGTAAATATAAAATGTACTTCTTTAGTTATATTCAAGGTAAATTTTAATTTTAGTAAATTATAGCAATTGTACTTATTATTCTGCGTATATTGATCGTAAGTAGGTAGTCAAATTGGGACGGTCCAGAGACGACTTTTTAAAAATACAAAATTAATTATTTTTATAAGTGTTGTTTAATCAAAGGATCGCTTAAGACTGACTTAATGTTCTAACTTATTCTACCAACAGACCACCCGAGTCACATCCTTATCTAACGTGTTCTCCGAACGAACGTTTATCAGTGCTGAGTGCGCGCTATTACAAACGTTGGAGGACGGGACTCAGGTCGCATGACTTCTCCCTCCTGAGATTCGAAATTATCCTGTATTGGAGAATTTCGAATATTACATTTATAAACCATTCTTACTAACCTAATATATAAAATAACTAATCCGATAGTTGAAATAATCAAGTATAATAAGATCGTCCAAACGCTGACACTGTATATTTTAACTTCACTTTTTTCACTTTGATTTACACTTTTTATGGAGTTGACCAATAATTGCACAGTCTTCAAATCCATTTCTTTTAATTCAACAGGGTGTCTTCTTTCAACTTTTATTTCACTTATGTGGGGGAGATTGACAATCGGTAGTCTTTCATATTCTAAATTTTCCATTTGATGTAATCGTAGTTTTAATGAAAATTTGTCTATTTTGATTTCACACATATCTTCCAGTGTAATTACGTATGTTCCTTGGATATGTTTTTGATCAATTTCATTTTCACAAATTCTCTGAACAAGCGTTCGTTCCTTGCAACACACAATCCACCGATTTGGCTGTATGTGCTGTAAGACAACATTTTCTATTTTTACTGGAATCAGGGTGCAGGAACTTATGTCTTTGGAGTATTTCATCAAATCAGAAATACATTTATCTTCTATAATCTAGGCAGTACTATCCTCAAAGCAGATAAAATTGGAGTCGCCTGATGGTTGACAGGGCTGAGCTAGTGGCTCTGAGGTAAGTCCATTCACTAAAAGATAGGGATACTTCGGTAGGATAATGTAAGTATTTTGATCATGGAATACGGGGATAGGATACAGTTTGTAGTAAATAAAGGTCACTTTACCAATCAATGAAATTTCCATTACAAAGGTTAACTGATTTTCTTTAATGAACGATTTTATCCTTATACTCTGTTCAATTTTCACCAGATTTTCAAGGTTAGCAGGAAAAAATTAGTTTGTCTGTTTCTTCTATTTTCTTAAGTTCATTTAACAAAATGTCAGAATTAATTATTGATTGATGCAGAGTATTAAGTTTACAAAAGGCTATCGCTGTCTCGATTTCACTCAATTTCAGTGAAATACTTTGAAAATTGTGTAAAATCACAGAGTATATGTTAATAATCATGTTGCTGGTATAATGTACATTTTCTAATATTAATACGTTTTCTAAATTTTCTTGAATATCGTTCAATTTAATATCGAGTTTCATTACATTATCTTTAATTGACTGTGTGACATTATAAAAACCTTCTAGAACTTCGGAAACCAGCGTTACCTTTTTATTTTGATAATTCTGATTTGCTTTTATGTCTTCAATAAGCTTGTCATATTTATAAGCATCTTCATTACCTAAATTTCCAGTGATTATCTTAATAATAGAGCCCAAGGGGTTTATCAGACCCCTTTTTACCTTATATCTAGGAACTAATTGTCTATACTTAATGATCGTTTGATTCATTACATATTCTACTTGGATTCTAAAATTAGAGAAAACTATTTCGATATAAGATGCATTAAAGTTAGCATCTACAATGCTATTTAGGTCTGTAAACTTAATAGTGTTGAGGTTTAAATCTTCAGATATTAAATTAAGATCTAATCTTTTAAGTAGGGTCCAGTTTTCGGAGCTGACGACCGCAGTTCCTTCTTTAATAGGTAAGACCCCAGGATTGCCCTCAAGGGTTTGCAGTTGAAGGGCCTGGAGTTAGGTTACTGCCATCAGGTGCAACACCAGGTGTCGGATGTTTCTGTGGAGGACGTTTGATATCTTTAATAGGAACCCTTAATTCACGGTTTCTTGCTGTAACGGTGACTATATTTCTATCAGCTTCTCCTACACCTTTTTCATACCTGGGTTGACCTTTACTTCTCCTAACATTTGTTCCTTTAAAGAATATTATATCATCCTTATCGATTTGAAACTGTGTTTCGCCTCCCCTTTTATCTTTGGCCTTTTCCTTAGTCTTGATCATTTTATCCGTTATATTTTTATACAAAAATTTGGTTTGTTTCACGTGGTCGCGTATTAGTATCTGCATATATTTATTATCAAAATTTACATTAAACGGGCTTTTAGCTTCCGTGTGGCCAAAAACTACTTCGAACGGCGTGAAACCTGTTACAGAATGAATGCTGTGGTTGTAAGCCATAATGGCAAAAGTCATTACTGATGAGGCATCTGTCAATTTTCGTTCGAATTTGGCTAATCGGTATGTTTCTAGAAGGGTGGAATGGAATCTTTCTATAAGACCCATAGAATTTGGGTTATTAGGTGTGCCTAGGTGAAGTTCAATTTTGTAAAAACTCAATAGCTCTTTAATAAGCGAATTGTTAAATTCTGATCCTGAATCTGCACTTATTTTGTTAGGTGTGCCATAGATTGAAAAGTATTTGATTAATGCCCTTACAACTTCTGGTGCTGATGGATTAGATACCTCAAACGCCTGACCTAACTTACTGAATGCATCTATAATAGTTAGGAAAGACTTGCCTTCTATTTTGAATGTGTCAATGAAGAACTCTTCGAAAGGTCTGTTCTGTGTCTGTGTAAGTTGCAATGCTGGTTTGAGGGGTTTCCTATCATATTTAAATTTCTTACACGGTTCGCATGTGTTTATCACAGCAGCTACTGTAATATCCCTGTTGTGCCAATAATATGTTCTTTTTATATGTGATACAGTTTCCTTAATACCGCGATGGCAATTTTTACCAATGTGATATTTTTGAATAATTTATCTTTGTTCATCTTCATTTTCTACATGAACTACTCGTTCGGTACACTCAAAAATATTCCCTTTCTTAAAAAGTGTTATTACTGCTTCTGTAAATCCAGCTCTATGTCGTTGGTCTTCAAAGTATATGAAGTACTTTATTTTATTGCGTATATATTTCTTAAAGAAGTCGCGTATTAAGTCAGGTTTGTTTACAGGCATGTGGATTTCTAAAATTCTTTGTTTCTTATTTGAAATATCTTTGACAGCAGTCTCGTCTCTAAACCACGTGTGTACCAATATCTGATTTGGTTTTGTATCAACCGCCTCGTTCAAAATGGGAATTCCTACAGTTTCAGTGTCATGCACGGAGTGTACAGTTTCAGAACCTTCATGAATCGATCCCGATCCTAGGACTGTAGCAGTTCCACTCGATAGTGGTGAGATTGAGTAAGGTGAGCAAGGACGATTAGCGTTAGGTTCAATAATGCTGATTGTGCTTTCTGAATCCGAAATGCTTATAGTTCTTTCAGTATCAGAGGAAAGCGAGATCGGAGTATTTGGTCGTTTATTCTTATTTTTGTTTCCTAATTGCACTAGTTCATTCGTTAAATTGTCACAATGTCTTTGTAACTCTAATTCCCTTTCGTCCGTGTTAACTTGCATAGATCTTGTCCTATTGCATTTATCTTAACCTTAGAGAGTGCATCAGCATTAGTATTTTGTCGTCCATTTTTATACACCACGTCATAGTCGTATTCGGCCAGTCTTATCGCCATCGCGTGATATTACTACTTGGTTCTTCAAACGAAGGTAGCCAAGATAATGGTCGGTGGTCGGTATAAATGGTAAATTTCTTGCCATATAAATAGGGGCGAAAGTGTTTTATGGCCCAGATAATGGCAAGTGCCTCTTTTTTGTATGGTACTGTATCTGCTTTCAGGACTATTGAGCGTTCGTGATGCGACCGGCCAGTTGCATATGCAACTGGCCGGTCGCTACCCACTGTACCTTGCGACAAAACAGCGCCTATTGCGTAGTCCGATGCATCCGTCGTTAGTATAAAAGGCTTATCAAAGTCAGGAAATTGTAAAAGGGGAGCATTTGTAAGTAACTTCTTACACTTCTCAAAAGCTTCGATAAACTCTTCATTAACTACCACCTTGTGATTTTTTTTGAGACATACTGTCATTGGTCGTGTCAGTTTTGCAAAGTCTTTTATAAACTTCCTGTAATAGCCTACTAAGCCAAGAAAGCTCTTAACCTCAGTCTGCGTTCTAGGAAGTGGAAATTTAAGCACTGCGTCGATTTTATCATTATTAGGTTTGAGACCGTCTTTTGTTATGGAATGTCCTAGAGCACTTCTTTACGAAGAAACTCCGACTTATCCAGCTGCACCTTTAAGTTCGTTTGTCTTAATCTGTCGAAAATGCTACGTAGTTTTTCTATGTGTTCCTGCAGGCTAGATGAAAAGATGATTATATCATCTAGGTATACTAAGCAGTGTATACCCTGTAGGCCACGCAGGATGCTATTCATGGCTCTTTGGAAGGTGGCCGGAGCCGTTTTGAGTCCGAAAGGCATACGCAAAAATTCGTAATGCCCTGTTTGAGAAGAGAATGCAGTTTTCTGCCTATCAGCCTTATCAATTTCAATTTGGTGATACCCACTTGCCAAATCTAATGTCATGAAATAATTTTATTTGCCCAATTTATCAAACAGATCAGATATATTGGGAAGTGGGTATTTGTCGTCGATTGTCGTGTCATTTAAACGTCGGTAGTCGATAACCATCCTAAACTTCTTTTCTCCAGAAGCATCTAGCTTCTTGGGTACAAGATGAACTGGAAAATTCCAAGGAGAGAATGACTCTTGGATGACGTTGTCCTTAAGTAGTTTATCGACTTGTCGGTTTATTTCATCATTTATAGCTTGAGGTTACGTACGTACGGTCTTATGTAAATTGGATCCTCGTTAGTAGTTCGAATATGATGTTTTACTCTATTTGTGAAGGTCAATGGCAACTTGTCACAGTAAAAGATATCTCTGAACTCATAACATAAGGCACTGATAGCTTTATTTTCTTCCGTATTCATATGTTCTAGTCGCAATTTTTCTAAATTGTCAACCAAATAGTCGTCAATGTCAAGGTCATTATCAGATATTACATTAATGTCACAAACTACTGGTTCATATGGGATGACATTCATTAGTCGATTTATTTTTAGTGTTACTGGTTGTTCTAGCGTATTTTGAATCACTGTAGTCGCCAGGCCATTTACACAGTTCACTAAAGCACAAGGCATTCGAATTCCTTCTTCGAACTCCTGATATTCCATAATACCCGTACCATTATTTAAATCAGTTAGTAAACTCACGCGAGTTTCCGTTTGCGGTTCCAATCGAACGTTAGTCTGGGGATTATACACGAATGGAATCACTGTGTCCTTAGTCCGCAATACTTGTTGTTTCATATCTATATTCGCATCCAGCTGTGAAAGTAGGTCGGAGCCTATCAATCCGTCATAATCTTTATCTACCTCATATACATAGAAGGTATGCGCATCCATACATTTAAACGTTTCCAGAAGAGGAATGTGAATTGCCTGACCATGAGAACTCCTACCATGCGTGCTGATGACCTCGAATGGGATATCGAATTTGAAATTTTGAAAGAATTCATCTGCCTTCCGAGGACTGATAAAAGATCGTGAGCTTCCCGTATCTATCATGAATCTGCTATTTATTTCTGGCAAGTGGATGTAAGGTAATTTAGCAAAATTGTCACAGTTTAAATTTATTAGTTCGGCGGGTTCGTGTCCGAGGCAATCTGGTAAAAATTTTGATCATAGTTGTTGGTTTCGTCGATTTCGTGTGAGTTATTTTGGTGATACGTGGTTTACGATACTATAATAGATCTTCCTTACAATATATATGAACCTACCAATAATCTACTTCTCCCTGATCCTATTCTTATTACAAACGAAGTCTGATTAAAATTATAATACAATTGGTAAATTCGCGAAACGTTTCCCCACTTTTAAAATAAAGAGAGACAACATGTAAAAAACACAAATCAAGAAAATAAAACCAAAACTAACACGAAGTCAAGAAAGAAGATTACACCAAAATAATAAAAATGGAAGAAAAATAATAAATAGGAACATAAATAATAATAATAATAATAATAACTTTCTTATAGATAGATTCTAAATTTGATGATATGTAATTTTATTTAGATTTATATTGTTTTATTCATGCCTACTATATATCATTATTCATGCCCTAATAATTAAATGACTATAAATATGTATTAGATATAAGCACATTATTATTGTATGTCCGAATGGACCTAGCTGTTGGTACTATTTATAATATTTAAGAACTATATGTTACACAGTCTAACAATAAATAAATCTGTACCTATCTGAATCTGAATCTAAAATAAAACTTGACACTGGCGGATGCATAAGAAGTGCGAGCCATAATTCCCTCTAAGGACAAGAAAAAAAAAATACGAACGCACCTCATGTCTGATTAATCTATGGTATTTTCTTAGGAAATTGAAAAATGTCGACTGTACCATGTGGAGTTTTGTTTTGATACAGGAAAAATGAAAGACCCTGAAATAACGAAAGCGCCTCAAACAGAGGCTAAAGTATCGTCTTCAGTCTTGGATGCATTTGATTTGTTGAAAGCGCCCAAAGACGATGCAAAGCTTACTGGTGGATCGAAAATTATTTCTCAGTTGCAAGTGAATGAGGTTAGGTTTATGGATTTCTCTGTCTATATATTAATCTTTGTAAATAAATAAATTTGATTTCAGAGAATTTGTAATTTACAAAATTCGCTTATTCCACAGAATGATAAAGATGTGAACTATGTATTGAAAAGGTTAGTGCGAAGTTTAGGTGCGAATGTGCCTGAACAGAGGACGGGGTACTTCGCCACCCTAGTGGCTCTTCTAACAAAGATTGACAGTATCACAGTTAAACAACTCCTGGAAGTGGTTAGGAAAGAACTGCACGCTAATGGATCTTCCAAAAGCGTAAGTACTGCTACGTATTTAACTAGTAGGGAATAGAAACACAGTTTATTCCTCCGCATACTAGGTTATATATGGACCCCATGCCGTACTAGGTTAGGTCTGATATATCAAAAAATAAATATATATATATGTACCTGTCAATATGTGAATAATTATCTATATAAAAATGAACCCCTATTTCTCCTGGTCACGCTATATGATGGAACAATCTCACTAATTCTTTATTGTTGTGTGAATTATTGTCAGGAGAAGTTTCTTATGAAAGAAAAACCTAAAAAAGATAAGGGGTTATGGCTAGGCTGAATGCGGAGCATACTACACGAACAAAATCGCGGGCAGTCATTACTTATTTATATAATTCAAAAGTATATAAATTAATAAATTTTGGAAAAATTGATAGTTGCCTACATTTTATTGAATAGGTACCTACCAAAGGAAAACAAGCTTATTGTTACATACCATGAAAGAAATATAGATTTTAAATGAGCATAATATTTAAAAGTGGTGTGGATCATCTCATACAAATGAGATGCTGGCATAATGCTGACTGTAATTTTGTGGGAAATTATGGCAAGATTTTCTTAACAGGCACACTGAAACATGTGTATATTGATAGAGGGACCCTACAAAGTCATAATTTATTTTGTTTATCATGGATCATTTCAAAAACCTTACATGTCAGGACTTTGTCATGTGACACTGTTTGTTTGTCTATAGAATCTCTACTGATATAAAATAATATTCCAAAATTTCTCACATAATTATGTTATGCATACATAAGGATCAAACCTCTTTGCTCCTTCTGGTAGCTCTCAGTTAAATAATTGTATCCCCTAAACTTCAAATATTGGACATTATTGAGCTAGTAATACATATGAAGCCTGATTATACTAATGGTTTTGTGAATACTAACTAATACAATGAAATTAAACAACTTTAAATATATCTGATTGTGTATATATCACACACTTTTCATGACATGAGAACATTATTATTAGTATAGTAAAAGTATTAGAAACAATAATTAAATTAGGTAAAAATATATGTGATTAAATCCATTTAAAGTTGTATTTTATTGTATGTATATATATATAAAGTATTTAAATTTATAGATTCATTTTATTAAACATAAATATATAATAATTTAAAGTAACATCTGGCTTATATTTAATGATCCCTCAAGTTATTTCATTATTCTGTTAAATGGTTATTAATCAGTTCAGAAGTCAGAAAGCCTCTGCTTCATTCATAAATCTTTTCTTATAACTTAAACCTGATGCGGACAGATTAAATCTCCCATACAAATTTTATACATACCTATATATTTTGTTTGGGAGATTTAATCACCATGAAGAATCGAGCACAAATAATAAATGCTTGTTATTTTGTCCACAGGAAGTGGGTGATGTAGCTCTTGGAAAAATTCTGCTATGTGGAGCAGTATTTCGGTCCAAACTTATACTGAAATGCTCCAGTGATGAGCAGGCTGAAGTTGTGAATTTGCTGGTAAATGCCAGTAAAAAAAAATCCTACCTCACCACTGTAGCATATCTCATGCTACTAGATTTTGCTAATGGAGTAAGTATGTTACAACTATATAATATAGGATAGGTTAGGTTCATGATTGGCTGTGGTATATGGTGGGTGCAGTTGGAACCAACTCTGCATTTGGAGCTACTAGTCCGAGGGTGATCCCCAGACAAGTCAAACATTTGTGTGAATGAACATGCCTGTTTGATTGTGTCTAGGTGTGTATAACATAAGTATGTATATCAGTCATCAGGTTACCATAGTACAGGACAGGATCTGCCTTGTTTGGACCTAAGAATCTTTTGCGGTGGTTGTCCCATATTATTATTAAGAATAAGTATATACATAGATAATTAAAGTTCCAAGACAATAGGGTCAATAAATGTATTACATTGTCTAATCACCCTCTGGTCTTCTTGGAAACTTTATTAACAAATATCAGCAAAAGAAGCACTTGTACTGAAACTAGTTCTTCAGTGCAGTAAGGTTAAACAAACTTTGTTAAAATAACTAGTTGAATAAGTAGGTGCTAGTGGCATTTAGGCTCAATTTGCATTGCTGTGGAATGAAAGCAAATTTTTGCACCAAATGTTATTTTTCATATTGAACTTTATGTCAACTGTTTAACATACCAGCCAGATTATGAGCGAAGCCATACATGAAATGTCTAGTCTGCTAGTGAATTGTCGTTAATTTTCGTAAGTCCTTAAACAAGAACTGAATGAAAACACTGGTTACTTACCATAAGCTGTCTGTCTGATAGAATGGCTGTAACATTCAAACTTTCTGTTATGGTAGATTTAAATGAAATAATTTTAATTACAATATGTAAAAATACTGATATGTGGTCTCTTACTGTGGGCCTCATTAACAAGCTTGAAGTCACTTAACGAGCAATGGAGAGGGCTATGCTTGGGGTTTCCCTGCGTGATAAGATCCGAAATGAGGAGATCCGTAGGAGAACTAAGGTCACCGACATAGCTCTCAAAATTAGCAAGTTGAAGTGGCAATGGGTAGGCCACATCGCTCGCAGAACTGATAACCGATGGGGAAGAAAGGTTCTCGAGTGGCGACCACGCATCGGAAGGCGTAGTGTAGGCCCCGCACTAGGTGGACCGATGACCTCATAAAAACCGTGGGGAATCGCTGGATGCAGGAAGCGAGTAGCCAGTCCAAGTGGCGTTCTATGGGGGAAGCCTATGTTCAGCAGTGGACGTCTTCCGGCTGATAATGATGAAAAAAATTATGATGTAAAACCAAATCTTCACTGCAAGATTGATGTTTATACTACAATACTTGTAATACTTGTGTATTGCCATTCCTACAATAGAAAAAAACAAACACTTCTTCTAACCATATTTGTTATATGGAGACCATCTTATTTATTAAAATGTTTAGAAATCACAGTTTTCTATGGTTTCCACTGATTTTTTGTATGTTTTGTTTACTACCATTATAACACTATATTGTATGAAAATTTCTACTGCCTACTTTTAGTGGTTCCAAAGAGTATTTAAAGGTTGAGAGTGTTGTGTCTTATAGTATTGTATTGTACAGAGCCCTAAAAATAATTTATTTATCAGTGCTTTAATTTAGATAAAAGTATTGTTGTAACCACTAAAACTGACTTGTCTCACAATCACACTTATAAAAAAATTGTGTAATTATGTGATTGTAATAACGATTGATTTAAACATTTCTGTCACAGCTAGAAGAAGACCAATTCACCACAATATTGTGGTCAAACATAAAAGAGGAATTCAAGAAGGAAATCAAAGAGCATACTCTTGACTCCCTATATTTCCTAATGACAATAATCAAGAAGTTTCCAGAAAAAGTAAATTTGAAGAAACTGTTGGGAGTCAGGGAGATACTTTGTGAGGACAACATACATTTCATCTGTGAGAAACTGCTGGTAAGTTCATTTCACTGAAAAATGGTACAGTCAGTAAACCAGTTAGTGGTACAATCAACAAAATGAAGTATACAATAATATTTCTTTATAGTCAATAATACACTTAATTGCCAAAATTGTGTAAGTTTTAATAAGGCATAATCTTTATCCTATAATTTAATAACATATTTGCGTTAAATTTTCGTATAATTTGATAAAATTGGGGTTGGTTGGGACTGAAACATATTTTTATTGCATTTGTATAATTATCGAGAGTCCTGGTTTAAAACTTGATCACTCAATGGAATATGAAATACTTACGTATGTCGTATTTATAGGTGTGCAGAGCGCCTCGCGGCCGCGCGGCGAACATATTAATCTGTCCGAATCAGCAAGCCTCATTCGAGGCAAGTTTCATTCATAAATCTATTGTTATTCTTTGTCCTGATGCGGACAGATTAAGGCGAAATGAGTCCCAAATTACATGATTCGACCTCGCGAAAACTTAGTTTTTCGACGTTTAAACCTAATAACCTAAGTTCGAAAAAAACGTAGTGTAAATTGAATATACGTCCTTATGAAGTATGGGAGCCAATACACGATTGAGCAAACTTGGCTCGATGGAAAAAATCGGCAACATTCCCTAAATTTTCCAGTTTTTCTTACGTGCTTCGTGGGTAAAAGCAATTTTATTCAATTATGGGCAAATATATTTCAATGAATGTATCATATTCCCAATGAAATTTACTAGTGAACTATGGACTCCTCTATCATTAAAATTTAAACATTTGATTGTACAAAATAATTATAAAAAGTATTAGGACGTATTCAATTGAATTTTCGCATTACATCGTCCATTCTGGTAAGCAATTCTCAACCTTATGTAAAGCAACGTAAATTGTTTTAAAAATTAGGATTGGACCGCGCCTTAAGAAATCTTTGCGCCAGTAGTGTGCGGACTGCGGGGGCGACGGCGGCGCTGATACATAGTATTATACTGTAGATAATAACGCTTGTATGTTGCGCTAAGTAACGCAACAGTGCTCGACCGTTTAACCCAGTCGAAGAGTCGTATTAGCTGAAAGAAGGGGCAAACCCGGGAAATAAAAAGTATTAATATTGTAAAAATACGGGATTACTCACGTAATAATTATCGGATAGGTCCGACTATAATTGCGACCACATTCGGTGGTCTTTTTCAAGGAGTGTTCGGGACGCCCGCGTCGAGCGAGACGTCATCGACCTATCCGATACATATTACGTGAGTAATACCGTATTTCTAATTAAAAATGAGTGAAAACCACGTTAGTTTTTGTAACAAATTAATAATTATGGAGCAAATTTTCTTCGGAATTCGGTAGAGAAGGTCACTGGGGGTTTAATTTTTTTAAATCTTGATTATAAGGGTCAATCTTTAATTATTGAATAAGTCGCTAATTTTTATCACACGACAAACGGTTATAACAAAAGTATTTTAAGAATTAAGGCAGACAGGCCGGTTGGCGCTGTTGGTAGCGCCCTGTCTTCTGAGCCGCTGGTCCCGAGTTCGATCCCCGGACAGGTCAAACATTTGTGTACATGAACATGTCTGTTTGATCTGTGTCTGGTATGTACTACTGTGTGTATGTACTCGTATATAAGTATGTATATCAGTAATCAGGTTACCATAGTATAGGCTCTGCCTAGTTTGGGACCTGAAGAACTTTGTGGGGATGTTGTCCCATAGTATATTATTATTAATTAAATTTCCTATAATTTTGAATTGCATAATCTTTTTCTATGATCGGTATTTCCAATTTATACCCCAAAAAAGGTAGCGATTTTTGTTTGATTAACGACTCGTTTATTTTCATAGTATTACGTTTTTAAAGCTCTAACGCCTGCATTAATTGCAATGTTTCATTTATTTTAAATCACAAATTATAATAGACAATGTTGTTTTCAATTAAATTTTCTACAATTTTGGTTCCCATAATCTTTTCGTCGAATCGATTATCGATTGAAATCCCATAAGAGGTGGGGGTAAAATGTTATCATTGTATAATCACATTTAGTTCCAACTTTACTCGAAAAATTGTTACAACCAAAGTTGTTGGAAATTAAGTTTCGTACAATTTTGGTTCTGATAAAATATTTGATAAGACAATACTTACTTTTCGATGTATTCCTGAAAGCGGTAAGGGTAAAATCTTCTTGTATTATCATCACGTTTATTGTCAATTTACGCGAAACACGGTTATATACAAAGTTATTCTAAGTACTAATAGTAATTTCCTACAATTTTGATTTCCATAATTTTTTTGTTAGTTTCGATAGTTTTCGATTTATACCGAGGTGAGGGTAAAATCTTATCACATTTATTTTTAATTTTACACGGCAAATTGATACAACCCGAGTGTTTGAAACAGCTTTTGTTATAACCATGAATCCTTGTGAAATTGAAGATAAAAGAGTTATTCATTAAACAAAAATTTATCCTTAAAATCAAGATGGCGGATGACGCAACGGAGCGATTACCACCCAAAACAAAATTTAGACTGCCAGTGACCTTTCCCAACGAATTCCGAAGGAAAAATGATACCTAATTTTTTTTCCTGGTTAAATCCTAATTCGACTGGTCTAGTTTGGGATTCATTAAACCACATCAATAAATGCAATAGTTTGTGAGTAAGTGCATGTTTGTGCCATCTATTTATGGAATTGAGATAGTTTCATACACTGGATTAACAAATGGCCTATTAATAATTCCATGGGTAGAGGTAGTTCCTGCAGGATTGCAATAATCGTATTTGATGAAGTCACGGACAGAAAATAGTGCAAAATAAAATCTGGAATGACAATATGGTGCAACACCCTCACAGAGTTACTACCGGCTATAGCCTAGCCCTTAATACATGGGACCTAATTCGATAACTGACGATGGTGTTTTTAAACCTGTGTCTACTTCTCAGAGGATATACCTACAAGCGTTATTTTATGCTACTCGTATGTAGATTGTCGTTCGAATACAAGTTGTAGGTACAGGCTATATGTTCTATATAATCTATTATTATTAAAATCTATCAGCCTATAATGTTACATCAAGTTCTAATTCAAATAATTTCTACATGAATATTTATTATATCTGGTTTTTGGTTGACTATTACTTAAGAAATTGTTCAACATATTGGAATAATTGAGTTAATGGAGTTTTATATCATATTTATTAATCCAATCACACTGAAATACCATAACTTTTCTTTTCCTTCCAGACTGGAGTAGATTTCAATTCGGTTGGTCACCCGATTTACAAAGAGATTGGTACACAAATAGCAAATTCTCCACACCTACAACTGTTTTGGACGTCTGGCATAGACAGCCAACTTGTCAAGCACAACCGTAACAGGGAACTAGTAGCTATTAACATTTTAACAAATATTTTAAACAATATACAAGACAATACGGAAATTATACCAGAGTTAATAAGCAAAAACTTCTTCAAACTATTCATAGACTGGTTTAAAGGGCTGCAAACAGCAAGTAAGATTAGAAGCAAGCGAGATGACGAAGACGATAACAAATTAATGATAAAGAAACAAAGAGAGGTCTTAAACGCATTGGCAAAAGCGTTAAAGTCTGAAAAAGTTAACAGTAAAGTTAGAGTTGAGATTCTAAAGAAACTTTTGTTTGATCCCGGTGAAATGAACTTCACGGAAATTACAGGCACTACTATCATAAAGTCAATAATAGCCGATTTGGACAAGGATGGCGTTAAAAAATTGGCAAAGCTGTTCAAAGGTGTTCTATTGAACACATCTAAGAAAACTATTAAAGATACTACTAGGAGTTGGTACAATAATGAAAGAGTTAAGGCAGCCGAAATGATGTCATATCTAGTGAGCCATGAAGCAGTGAAGGATGACACTGCATTCAAACTTACGTATATGAAATTGTTGATGTGCTTTGGATTTTTCAAAATTGGTGGAGATGAGAATGTTGCAGTTAGCAGTGATCTATCAGGTCAGTTCTGTGACATATTCTATGTGCTTGAAAAAGGTTATGAATTGAGCTATTCTATTACTGTTTTCTGTTGTGGTGTATGTACCGTTAAGCTGTTACGTGACAAATGTGCATTTCGCTGTCCAAGGCTAAAAGTTCCTTTCAATATCGCAGTATATTCATTATTTTTGCAATGTAAGTAATCATGATTTGTGTTACCTAATATGTACGAATTATTTTCTTTAACAGGTTCAATAAAGTCGTGCTTCTACCGCTGTTTCACATCAAAATTCTCAAATGTTGACAATTTGGTAACTGTCCTGTCATCTCTTTGCAACTTCATTTGTAGTATCCTAGAAAAAGAACAAGTCCGAGCAAAGTTAGAGAAGCAATTCCCAAAGGAGAATGTAGAATGCTGGGACATGTTGATGGAAGTATGTCGGACAATTGAGAAGAGTGATTCACAATCGAAAGTCGATAAAGTATTTCTGATTCTTCTTTACCAGCTTGGGCTGTTTTTGTTTTCTGAACCAGCACATGTGAAAATCGCCAGAAGTTCTATAAAGGAATTGAAGAGCTGCTACGAGCATTACAGGCAAGGAAAAAAGAAGTCGAAATTGAGAGAAGGTGATTTATCGGAAGAACCAGAATGGATCGAAGTATTGGTTGAAGTTTTACTGTCGGTATTGTCGGCTGAGTCGAGCGTGCTTCGCTCAGTCGTTCAATGCGTCTTCAGGCTGCTGTGGGAGTACCTGACGCCTTCTTCAATAGGTCAGATTGTATCAGTTTTAGATCCAGACAGTGAATCAAATCCGTTAACGCAAGACAGTGACGACGAAGACGAGGAATCAGATGACGAAGAAAAAGATAACGATAAAAGTGATGGAGAAGAAAAAAAGAGTGATGAGGAAGGGAGTGATAGTGAAAGCAATGTTGAAGATGATGACGACGATACAGATATGAAGACTCCTGACCAACTCAGACTAGCTGTACAGAAAGCTTTGGGAGCGGCAGCACTTGATTCTGACGCGGAAAGCGTCGACGCTGACATGATTGATGAGGAAGAAGGAAGGAAACTAGATGAAGCACTAGCAGAGGCTTTCAGACAATTCAATCAAGGCAAAGGCAAAAAAAACAAAAAGGATCGAAAGAATAAAAAGGCATTGTCTGACTTTCGTATTAGAGTCCTCGATTTGATCGATATTTATCTAGAAAAGGATCCATCAATGGATATTTGTTTAGGAATGATTGCCCCCTTGACGAGATGCCTCGAATTCTGTATCCAAGATAGCCAGTTCAGTGAATTGGAAAACAGAATAAGGAAAACTATAAAGAATCTGACAAAGATCCGAAAATTTACTTCAGTAGACAATGTTACCATCGATATTTTATGCGATTATTTGAAAGCGAACATTGATAAAGGCGGGCGGTCTCATTTCTTATATCAAGCATTAGGTGACGTGATCACATTTTTTGCTACTTTCATAATACATTGCTCTCAAAAGATAGAAGTAAAAAATCAGAAGTCTCCAAAAAAAGTCAAAGGATCACCCTTAGTGGAAATATTCAAGGAAGCTGTGCAGAGCTATTTCCAGAATAGAAATTGTATGCTACCCATTATATTCTTCCACAATGTTCTACAAACAGAGTGGGACGGGAATTACGAACTTATCCCAATAATTGTAGCAAATGTTTTCAACAATGAAGTGAGGCAATTCCGTCGGAATGAAGGTTTAGAGTTGGTAGCTGGATTTTACCGTGCACTGAAAAGAAGCAAACCCGCTGATAGTGAGACTTTGAAACTAAACAAATTGGAGTCAAATTTCGACGATACCTTAAAAAGTGCACTCAAAGGCGAAACAGAATTTCCAGTGAAAAACAACTTCTTCGTCGTACTAAAGAAACTAATTAACACAATAAAACAGTTCCATGAAAGTTGCCATATGGACACAAACTTAGAGTTTAAGTCATTGTTAGATTTAGTGGGATCTTGTAAAGGTACAATAAAAACTAACAAACCTCAAGTGCAAGATATTCATAATTTACAAAATGGCAACAAAACAAAGAAACGCAAGAAAAAAAGGAAACCAGGACAGTTAAATGGACATGCAGAGCCACAACAAAAGAGAATAAGAAAAGATTCTAATTTAAGTGAATAATTAATTGACTTAATAACAGTGTTTTAATCACATTATTGTATTGAAATAATTATATCTTTTTCTCAAAAGTTTATTAAATTAATTATTACTGTTCCCCTACACACAGAAGTCGAAAAGATGTTTTTTTTTAATTGCTACACGCACCGGGTGTGCCAACGTGTAATACATACTCTAGTAATACCGCCCATTTCTGGCAATAGTTTTAGTCCGTCCTAGGTCCTAGCGGCCAAGTTGCTCGTGCCAGCAATTTGTCATCAATAATAATTATATCGGCAATCTCCAGTAGGCCGAGCACGAAAATCGGCTTAAAGGCCTACGCAGACCGGGACGGCATGGCAAGGGATTTACATTTTTACCAATGGACATTCAAACGTATTATTGAAATACTATATATATATAATTAATAAAACTGACGTGGTGATTTTGCTTAGATTTATTACTGAAAACCCTGGTTTAGAGGGAATTAGTGACTGTATGCTATAGTAGTGAGTACCGGTCATCTGACCACTTTCTCTCTAAATTCTACCCCAAGTATCCCGGAGATACAAACCGGCTAGCGCAGCCAATCATGCGGATAATTTATAAATGGATACAAATCACCACATGCGATAGCTTCATTAGCAAGTCGATCGGCTCTTTCGTTGCCCTTAATACCGCAATGACTCGGTATCCATACAAATGTTACTGAAAATCCTTTCAGAACGCATGAGTACAGTTTTTTCTAGCTTCAATTATAAGAAGGAAATGAGACTTTGACTTAAAAGTATATCGTAATAGAGTCTTCAATGCGCTCGTTGAATCACTCATAATCAGTACTTTACTAAGCTTGAAACTTAAAACATATTCTAGAGCTTTAACGATGCCAAGACATTCAGCTGTAAAGATGGACATTTCAACAGGGCACTTTATTTTTTGTACTATCTTATATTGAGAATGATATACTCCAACTCCTACAAACATATCTGGAGAGTGTTTAGATTCGTCCGTATAAATATGATGCCAGTTTGGCCAATTTTCCTGCACTACAGCCTTAAAATAGGAATTGGCATTATGTTTGTCTATATCTAAATTGAAACAAACTGTTGGGACATTGATCAGAGCTTCGTATGCACAATCAAATATATCAATGAATGGAGATCGATGAGTTGGTGCGTGTATTGCCTTATATCTAATGAGACTCTATCAGGCAAGGTAAAGATTTATGGTTCCAGTAATTCGTTGATTTGACAAGATCAATGGAAAATTTTAAATCTCTGAAAAACATGCGGTCTGCAAGAAACTAACGTCTCAACTGCAAAGGGGGCTCTCCACATTCAACGCGTAGTGCATTTAAAGGGCTAGATTTCATTGCTCCAGATATTATTCTCAATGCTTTTGTCTGGATGGCATCCAACTTTCTAAGTCCAGCTATACTACAAGGCTCCAGTAAAAAGGTTCCGTAATCGAAAACGCTTCGTAGTAGAGCATTATAGAGAAGCCTTAAAGAAAATGGATGCGCACCCCACCAAACGCCAGAGAGACGCCTTAACAAATTGCTTATATTCTCACATTTAGCCACCACATATTCACAATGAGGGATTCCTGATAGTTTAGAGTCTAAACATACGCCTAAAAACTTTACATAATTTTTTGTTGGAATAAGAAATTGAAGTAAATAGTACAGCTGAGCTTTTAAGTGCTGAAATGCTCAATCCATTTTCTTCCATCCAGTTTTTTAAATTATTGAGAGAGTGGGATATTTGAGTACATAATGTGTTAATGGAATTACCTGTGCAGTATAAGACAATATCATCGGCATACTGTAAGATACTGGCTGAATCTTGAAGAGATGAATCTAAATCGTAAGTTATATATTGTATAATAAAGGGCTAAGTACTGACCCTTGTGGAAGCCCTTTCCATAAGAGTCTACATTGATCTCGAGCACCATGCTCCGGACGTGGGTCAAAAATTGCACATTTTGGCGGCAAAAATACCTTATGAGAGTGAGTTTATCTCCTGCGGGACGCTCGGATCGGCAAAGTATTACCAGGTTTTGAGTTTGCTATAACCTCTTTTTTAGCTTTCCCGACGCTGAACAAAAAGAGACATGAATGACATTTTCACCCACAGATTCCCAATTCGAACACGGCGTGTTAGTGTTATTAGCGTTATTTTCGCCTACTATTTGAACGCACTAAAAGTAAGTAGCTGGATCCCGCTATGTAGTCTGAGGCTGGATTCTTTAGATATAGTCTGATTAATCTATGGGCTGGATATCACTGGATGTCAGTACGAGTCCATTTGACATAGATAATTACTTTTTATGGCATTTGAAAAATGTATTGTTGGTTAGTCACCACACAGAGACCCTACACAAGACTGCTATTTCGAAATACCATGTCAAGAGCTTTGTCTTGTCAGGTCATTTTCAGAAAAGGGTTCCGTAGGTTCATAAGTAATAACTAGTGACTCTAACTCAAAGACATTATACTATTAACTAGACCGTTACCAGGACCGTTTCAGTACCTACATCACAGCAATAATTACTTTATGTTAAGGCAGCACGAATTAAATTTATTTGGCAAAATCTGCCAATGCGCCGTCTTGTTAGAAGTACCTACCTATATTGTCTTTGCTATAGTTACCTACGCTACGAAGCTACCACCTTACAATTTTTACTATAGCTTCATAATATACTTATAACTTCTTAACCTTAGTGAAAACTGAAGGAGACTTTTATTTCTAAATAATTTTACAGTCAACTTTTTGCCTTTGAACTACCTAGAACATTTTTAGTATTTGGCAGTTTTCTCTTAATTACTTTAAAAGCTATGATCATATTATGCTTGAAATAATTATTTTACAAAAGTCTATCAATATGGAATATTGTATTGTTTTCTAAAGAAATGTCTTGAGGGGTGAATTTATTTTTTCGTAGCACTACGGAACCCTAATGCCGTGGCCATATCGAAGAGAAACACCGTTGATTATCGCGATGTTGAACGTTAACTGTAGATGTAGCCACCCCTTATCGCGATAATTCGACAACGGCATTAACAATGCCGTTGACGTTGGGCGGTAAATTGGCTGGTGGTATTTTTAGGCACATCAAAGAGATTTATCGCGAGAATTATTGCGTGAAGCGGCCACACCAACGTTTGTCAGTACACCGTGATCGCGAAGGGATCGCACGTGTTTGTACAAAGGCAATTATGGAGTGGATGAATAAAAAAGTCATTAAGTTTCAGAAAATCTTGAAGACAGAACATTTTTTTTCTTCGTTCCTAAAAGTGAAAGTTTGTATGTATGTATGTCAGTTACGCAAAACGGCCTAACAGATTTGCTTGAAATTTGGAAAGTAGATAAATGAGGCACTGGTTCACACAAGGAATACATTTCAATATCATCACCATCCATCACCACGCGGGTTAAACTGAGGGGCGGAACTAGTACATTCATATAATACAAATTAACATTAGTAAAATATGGAATCATAATACTGTTCCCCCCAGTCCCCGGCAGCTCCGCTATTCCTGGCTACGGTAGCGGCCACGGTAACGGTGGGGCAGGGGGTGCTAAGAATCCCCGGCAGACGCCCGGCTACCGCCCCCAACGACGACGACTGGCCCTGGTAACACACAACATACGCACGATGAGGACAGACGAGAAGATATAGATCTTCTCGTCTGTCCTCACCGTGCTGGATCTCTCATCATGAGCTCATCTATGAGCTGGAAGAAGAAATGAGTAGGTTACACTGGGACATCGTGGGGTGAGGACACGATAACCCTAAAATCAGGTAACCTACTCTACTACCGGGAGGGCGACCAACAGTCCCAAGGTGGTGTCGGGTTTCTCGTCCACAAGTCCCTTACAAACAACATTGTAACGGTCGATAGCGTTTCCAATAGGGTCGTATACCTAATAGTCAAAGTATCTAAAAGATACTCGCTGAAGGTCATTCAGTCATACGCGACGACAAAGTCGCAGCCGGATAATGAGGTGGAGGATATGTGTGAGGACATTAGTCGGGCCATACATACCTCTGAAACGCACTTTCTAGTTGTTATGGGGGACGTCAACGAAGTTGGGTAAGAGAAGTGAGGATGAGTTGAAAGTGGGGCAATTTGGTTATAGGCAACGGAACCGTAGGGGACAGAGGTTGGCCGACTTCCTGGAGAAAGAGGGACTCTTTATGATGAACTCTTTCTTTCAGAAGCCACCTCATAGGAAATGGACCTGGCTGAGTACCGATGGTTCCACAAGAAATGAGATTGACTCCATTATGACCACCACGAGACAAATATTCACTGATGTCTCCGTGATCCACAAGGGGAAAACCGGTAGTGATCACCGAATGGTAAGAGGCACATTGAATTTTAATGTCAAACTTGAGAGGTCTCGTCTGTTGAAGTCTACGCTCCGACCTAATCGCGCCAATATTCAAGACCCCGAGAGCTTTCAACTTGAGCTGTCCAATCGCTTCGATTGCCTTGAGAACATCGATTCAGTGGACGAGATCAATAACAGGTTAGTAGAAACTGTCCATACAATGGGTTCCAAGTTCTTTAAATTAAATACCACCGTACGGATAGGTTACAGAAACTCTCCAACGATACCCTCAACCTCATGGCTGAACGAGGCTCCTTAAAACTGCAGTCTTCGAATGATGCTGAAGCATATCGTGTCGCAAGGACTTCCATATTCGTTTATTGAGCAACCTCAATAAACGAATATAGAAGTCCTTGCGACACGACATCCGGATCTTTAATACTAATCGTATTAAAGAGACGATAAAGCGGAACAATGGCTCCAAAGTGTTTGCAAGAGACACGTCTTTTAGGCAGAGCCAGTTGACGAAGCTGAAGATAGAAGACGGCAGTGTAGCGTTGACCAAGCAGAAGTGCTAGGAGAGGTAGAGAGTTTCTACGGATAGTTATATTCTTCGGTCGCTAATACTGTTAGCAGCTCGGCCAAAGACCCAAGAGCCAAGCTGGCCCAACATTATACCGAAGATATCCCGGACATCAGCCTGTGAGATTAGAATAGCCATGAAACAGCTTAAGAACAACAAGGTGCCGGGTGACGACGCTATCACATCGGAGCTTCTGAAAGCGGATGGAATACCGGTACTTAAAGTCCTTCAGAAGCTCTTTTATGCCATCTTACTCGAAGGTTCAACGCCAAAAGTATGGAACAAAAGCGTGGTGGTGCTGTTTTTCAAGAAAGGTGATAAAACATAACTTAAAAAAATATGTGTGGCACTCTGAGACTGCCGCGGTAAAGCTATTGCATAGCTGTTTACTTATGCAATTATAATTATATACCAATGCCATCTTTTATATATTAATTATATACCAATGGAATATTTATTATTATTATTATTATCTAGAGGCGAGTTGCTGAACTAAAGAGACAAGCGTGATATTTCAAAAAGTCATTAAAATTTCTGCTATTCATCGATAGATGCCAAATCAACTTATGCAATTATAATTATTTAACCAATGCCATCTAGAGGCGAGTTGCTGAACTAAAGTGATAAGCGTGATATTTCAAAAAGTCATTCAAAGTTCTGCTATTCATCGATAGATGGAGACGGAGTGGGGGGGGGGGGGGGGGGGGTGTTAGGTTATTTTCGTTACGGAATTTCTGGATTTGGTCTCCACGCTCAAGGCCCGCGATAGAAGCTATGCTTAAAACTACAGACCCATCTCGCTTTTGAGCCATGTTTATAAGCTGTTTTTGAGGGTCATAATGAACCGTCTCAGTCGCAGGTTTGATGATTTCCAGCCTCCGGAACAAGCCGGTTTCCGAAAAGGCTATAGTACTATAGACCACATCCACATGCTACAAGTTTTCAGAAGACCGAAGAGTATAACTTGCCTTTTTATTTAGCGTTTGTGGACTATGAGAAGGCCTTTGGTTCGATCGAGACGTGGGCAGTACTTGAGTCTCTCCAGCGGTGCCGTATTGACTTTCGGTATATTGAAGTGCTGAAGTGTTTGTACAAAAACACCAACATATCAGTCCGAGTAGAGTAGAGAGTAGAAGCAGAGTTCCGAGACCCAGGGAGACGATATATCTCCGAAACTGTTCACCGCTGTATTGGAAGACGCCTTGAAGCTCTTGGAATGGCAAGGACTTGGCATCAATATCAACGGCGAGTACACCACTCACCTTCGATTTGCTGACGATATTGTAGTCATGGCAGAATCCATGGAATACCTCAGTACATCGCTCGAAGGCCTCCATCGAGTTTCCCAGCGGATAGGCCTTAAGATGAACATGGACAAAACGAAAATTATGTCTAATGCCCATGTTGTGCCTACCCCAATATCAGTTGGGAACTCAGTTCTCGAAGTTGTTGACGAATACATCAACCTGGGACAGACAGTCAAACTAGGCAGATCCAAATTCGAGAAAGAGGTCAATCGTCGAATTCAACTCGGCTGGGCAGCATTCCGGAAAATTTTGCGAAGTCTTCTCGTCTTAAATACCTCAGTGCCTCAAGACAAGAATCTTCGACCAATGTGTGTTACCAGTGATGACTTATGGCACTGAAACGTGGTCTCTTACTATGGGCCTCATATATAAGCTCAAAGTCGCACAACGAGCTATGGAGAGGGCTATGCTCGGGGTTTATCTACGTGATCGAATCAGGAATGAAGAGATCCGTAGAAGAACGAAAGTCACCAACATAGCCCAGAAGATTAGCCAGTTAAAGTTGCAGTAGGCAGGGCTCATAGCACGCAGAACAGATAGCCGGATGGGGCCGGAAGGTTCTGGAATGGAGACCACGGACTGGCAAGCGCAGCGTAGGTCGTCCACCGACCCGGTGGACAGAGGACCTGATAAAGGTCGCAGGGCGACGTTGGATGCAGGCCGCTTTCAACCGGTCCTTTTGGAAAATGATAGGGGAGGCATATGTTCAGCAGTGGACGTCCTACGGCTGAGATGATGATGATGATGAATACTTTATATATTCTGTGGCATTATCGCAAATTTCATCGGCAATGAAATGGGCGTTGGTGTTAACGGTACCAGAGTGGCCACTCAATTATCGCGATAATTATCGGAATAACTAGCGCGTTGTTTCTGGCGATTTTGGGCATTGACGTTGAACCTCGATGTGGCCAAGGCATAAAAAAAGATGATTCCTTTGACAAGTAACCAGTAACCATACCAATTGACATTTTTGTCAGTAGATGGCAGCAGTAACATCCTAATATTGCTAGTAAACGTAATTCTCTGAATGTAGTAGTTTATTGTTTAATAGTTATTTATTTTATTATCTATACAAATACAAAATACAAAAATTATTTATATCATTTCAAAGATTAATGTTACATAAAGCAAGTGTCAGGAGTCTCCTTTTAAGCATAAAATGCCTGTAGTAAGAGCTTCCGCTCTTCCGTATCCAGTACATACTAGTAACATTGTGTGTAAACATAAATGCTTCACAAACCTTTTTATCGATAATAGATTAATGTTGAGTGTGTGGTTTGTGCGTGTATATGTATATGTGTGTGTGCGTGTGTGTGGGTGTGTGTTAGTGTGCGCGTATGTATGTTTGTTTTAAGTTACTATTTAGTTCATAGAATAGCGTATATAATTTGTGTTATTTATGTAAGTTGTTGCAAAAGTGTTTCTGTCTTCTTGTAATCAATAGTTCTAATCCAATTACTTATAATTTTTTTACATTCATAATAAGATTTGTTGTAAATTTTGAGTTCTTTATTTATTTTATTATATAGTTGTACTGAGCGTGAATTGTACTGCCAGCTTGCAAATTTAGTTTTAACATAGGGAATTTGCAAAACACCTTTTTTGTTTCTTCTTTTCTCTACAAGGTCATTGTAAGGTGATGAATTATGTTTGTTTAGCACCGTCTGTAAGATATATAATTTTCTCACAGATAATAAGTTACTGATCTGATAAAGCCTTTGAGTAGGAAATCTAATTTTTTTTAATACATTATCTTTATTAATGCTCGTTGGGCTCGTTCAAGTTCTATAAATTTTATCTTAGCCGCACCTCCCCAAATAGTAATACAATAACTTAAAATCAACTGAGCTAATGCAACATATATTTCATTCAAGAGATTCTTTGGATGCTCTTGGCTTTGTGTGTGACTAGTCGCATACTTTGGGACAACGTGTCTTAAAGTTCTGAAAATCCATTTCAACTTTCCAATTTTGCCAGTGACTTGCTCAAAATGGGAGTACCAGGTCAGTCTTTGATCCAGTATTATACCTAAGTATTTAGTGTTTGTGACCTTATTTAAACTTACGCATTTACAAGTTTCTCTGTTCGCTTCGTTACATGTGTGAACTCTAATTTTAATTTCTTTAGACTGAGTATGATTGTAAATGCTTAAGCACATATAACTTGTTTTTTCTGTGTTTAGGGTAAGTAAGTTCAAAGTAAGATGGAATTACCAATCTTGGTAATTCCATCTTCAGCATATTTCTCAACTTCATCCCATGTGTTACCAGAGAAGACTACGGCAGTGTCATCAGCATACGAAAATTTCTGGGCGTTTTACCCTGCATATTACCCCTGCATAATCACTAACAGATTCTCCCACCCTTACTCTTTGCATTCTATTTGTGAGGTAGTCTCGAAAAATTATCTGTGGGATTCCTCTTATTCCGATCGTTTCCAGCTTATGCATAAGGATTGGCATAGACACGATGTCAAAGGCTTTTTTTTAGGTCTAAAACACTGTTACACACTTTTTTCCACTGTCCAAAAGTTCTGTCACCAAAGAGGTCAGGGAAGTAACTGCATCTTCGGTTGATTTCCCTCGTCTAAAACCAAATTGAAATGGGGATAGAATTTCAAATTTATTGAGATAATCAAGAAGCCTGCTATTCAGTAACTTCTCCAGTATTTTTGAAATAGCTGGCAAGACAGATATGGCCCTATAATTGTTGACATCGTCTCTATCTCCACCCTTATGCACTGGAGTAATTACAGATCTCTTTAAGAGGTCTGTGAAAATGCCCCTATTGATACATTCGTTTGCAAGATGAGTTATAATGGGAACAATGCTAAATCTTACATATTTTAAATATCTCGTAGATATATCATCCCACCCTGGTGCACTATTTGATTTAAGATTCATTAATATTCTATCTACCTTCTCAACATCAGTATTTAAAAGTACCATGGAATTCGGCTGTGTTATTAAATTCGACAAGTCACCAAAGGTATTATCAGCATTATGTTTAATTTTTAGAGCAATATTTTTACCAATATTAACGAAATAGTCATTTATGTAATTAACTGATTCAGTATGTGAAGGCTTAGTATTGAGAAATTCGTAGTTATGATTGTTGTTTTTTTTAGAATAGGTTTATTTTTGATATTTTTCCATAGTAACTTATTATCTTTCATAGAGTTTGCTAGTAATTCTCTATCATATTTTCGTTTAAGTTTTTTGATGAGATTGTTGCAGTAGCTTCTGTACCTTTTGTAAGTGATTTTTAGGATATCATTGTGTGGATCTTTAGTGCAGTTATTTTGAAGTTTATTTCTATTTTTTATACAGCGCAGAATACCAGGTGTGATCCAAGGTTTGAGTATCCGTTTACTACTTGTACTTGTTATGATATTAGTATTTAATTTTATAGATTCAGACAAAGTATTTATAAGTTGGTCTGTTATTAAGTTAGGGTCATGACAGAAGAGTAGTTGATACAAGTTCTGATCTTGTAAATATTTAAGCGCCCTTTCAAAATTTATGGAGGTTTTAATTTTATTAAAATGCTGATTATGATTAACTTTAGATAATTTTAGTAGTGTAGTAAAATGGTCAGTGACAGATGTGTGTAGGATAGCTATTAATGCTGATACTTTCTTTTTATTAATTTTGAGCATAAAATGATCAAGACATGATTTATCCCTAGTTGGTAATGTATGCCCTGGTAGAATACCATATGTTGTCAGTACATTAAGATAACTTGATCTGTTTCTATATTGATACGGAGCTTCCGCTTCTTTAGGATTAAGATTAATATTTATGTCCCCAGCCAAAATAATGTCTTTCTGAGAAGTCAAAGTCTCAAGATGAGTACTAAGTGATTCAGTAAAACTATCTGTATTAGTATTAGAAGGGGATCGATAGATACATAAAACTGTTCTATTAAATACTTCCAGTTGTAAACAGGATGCCTGTGCCAGTTTAATTTCTTTGACTTTATGGTTAAGTTTATTTTTAATATATTGTTAGAAGACATTTGAACAACAAGGGGGCGGGGCTAGCCAATCACGTGACAGGGCCAGCCAATCACTGCACTTCGCGCCACATCTCCTGAGTTGGAGGGGACGACCAGAGCTGAAGGTGAAGAGCGGCGGGCCTCGTCACTTTTCCATCGGCGGTCGGAGGCGACAGACGTTCAGTGATCTCTCAGTTGCATTATTTGGTGTTATGTAAATTAGTGTTTTGTCAATATGTAAATTTGTTAACTTTAATAATTAATTTGTGCATTTGTTATATTTTTTTACTTTACCCGCTTCTGGTTGATAAAAATATACTGTCACTCCGTCATTCTGGTTATGTTGACAAGCAGTGATGTAAGAACTATAGTTATCAAGTTGTGGTATAGGTTTATTAACGTTAAGTCTGCATTCTGTACGAATAATTATATCAGCCTCAAATTTAAAATTGGCCAGAGTAAGCACAAAATCATCAAAATTACAGTAAATGCTCCGAATATTCTGAGATATAATAGTGAAATCACTTTTACTTACATGAATCAATCTATCCAACTTTGAGTCATCACATTCCAAAGTACGTGCAATTTTAATGTGGTCTATTTCGTGAAGGGTTTTGTATTATGTCACCAATGATTTATAAATGAAGTTATTGTTGTCATTTCAGAGTTTGTTTTGTATTTCAAAAATATTAAATTACTTTTTATTAGGTGTATAGTTATTACGCTGTAGTTTGAAGAATTTAAATTTAGATCTATATTAAATATATGACGTAGTTGATTTTTCAAGATGTGTGTATTAGCTATAAGGTGTGTTATATGTTTGTTATTTAGTGTGTAGATAAGTATAATGATAAATGTATGAGTATTTTTTACAAAATTTAAACAATAACCTAAACAATCTTAAGTGGTTTATAATAAATAGTCACATTTTTTGCATTAGTTGATGAACTTGTTCTTCACTTCTAATTCTGATAATCTGTGAATTCTCGTCCTTTCTTACATACACTTTTCCATAGGCAGTCCAGCAAAATTTATATACCATAGATTTGGCAAGGTCGCGCGCAAGGATATATAGCCGAGCCCCCTTCACAGTTAGGTGCTCTCCAATAAAAACTGGATGATCTTCTTGAGTTTTAAATCCTAAATGCAGCATAGCTTAGTTTTGTGCCTTGTGTTAAAAGCTTTTGCCAGTTTCAGAAAATTGGTCTTAAGCAATGTAGAACTGGTTTCTACAATAATAGGTGTACTTTGTTTTTCACTAGTAATTTTTAAACTTTCGCGATTTGAACACATGTTTTAAATGTTTATCGGGACTTATCACCACTTTATCACAATCACTTCAGTCAGCTCGTGACCACGGCCATTGTAACATGGTCGAAACGTCGAGCGAAAGGTACATATTTTTACCTATATTAAATAATACGTGATAAGTCCCGATAAACATTTAAAACTTGTTTTTCACTGTTCTTCCCACGAATTCTATATATGTCTTTAATATCAGATTTATTCACCGTACAGTCTATGTTTTTGGAAAGGCATAAAACTATTTCAATTAATTCGTCTTTGGATTCATTATTATTTTTTGGCACGTTCTTTATTTCAAAATTAGTTTTTCTGCTCCCTATCTGTAAGTCTTCAATTTTATCCTCAAGTATTGTGATGTTCTTTTTGTCTTCTTTAGCCTGATTCTCCAAAAATTTAATCTTCTTCTTATACTCTTCGTTTTGAGCAGTCAGGTACTCAATAGATTTTTCTATATTGAGATTTGTCTGTTGGATTTGTTTCAGTGTAGTGGTAACCTGCTGCATCTCACACCCATGTCTGGACATCATTTTCTTGATTTCAGTTTTAAACTCTTCCAATTGCTTAGAAATAGACTCATCCATGTCCTCTCTCGTTCTCTTAATACGTTGGAATACGTAGCTTGTCGGAGTCTTATTTGAGGTTCCCGCCAAATTAATCTCAGAGTCTGAGGCAGACTTATCCAAAATAGAGTCCATGGCGCTAAGCTTACTATACTATTATGATACTACAGTACTTTTAATTGTCGCAATCTGGCTGAGCCGTTATTGCACTCCGCGGCGCTCGAATTGAGAGTGAGGGGTCAACTGAACTGGTCGTTGATCTGCACCTTCATATAATACTGCGTTTCGTCCAATGTACTCTGAGCTGTTATTGTCACTCCTCGGCACTCGCATTCAGAATGAGGGATCAACTGAAATGGTCGCTGATCTGCACTTTCATATAAAACTGCGTTCTGTCCAGTATAACCTGATCCCACTGGGTTTTAAATAAAATAAATACGTATCGTAGCTTAACACACGTCCGAGCAGCTCGGCGTCCGGGGGGAAGAGGATCTATCTATCTATCTATATCGATACTAATATTTTAAAGAGAAAAGATATGTATTTTGTCTGTTTGTAACGAGTAAAACTCAAAAACTAACGGACCTATTTCAAAAAACCTTTCACCGTGCTACATTTTCCCTGAATAACATAGGCTATATAGTTTGATTCGTAATTATCATCATATTCTGTCACCACGCGGGTGATACCACGGAGCGCAGCTATTGTATAAATAAAATGTATTATGATAGAGTTTGCCAACAGCTGCAATTCTTGGTTTCGTCGACTTAAATCCTTTAAACTTTAATATGTTTAATGCAAATGTTTGTGAAAAAATTAGAGATATGTTTGTCACTTCTTCACAATGAAACAGGTCAACTGATTTGGATGAAATCAGTTTTATAACAGGCCACTTTTTAACGGGATCAAACATGTAGGCCCCGCGGCATGCAATAACTTATTTCACGTTGAGGAATTACTGGCAGGAACTAACTTCTATGAAATATATTAAAATTTTATTATTTACGCATAAAGGTCTCTTATTCTCTCATTGTGTATGTGTGAGTTAGTAAAGGGGTTTTCACAGATTCCTTTTCTTTTGTTAATTGTTCTATTTTGGTGTTTTCTACGGTTATTTATAAGATTACAATCAATATTTCGATATGGAGATAAAATAATCAATTTGGCTTCCGAGCTGGCAGGTTGACAGAAAATACCATAATAGAGCTAACAAATATTATTGTCAGTGAGCTAATTAAAAGATGAGTATTTATACATACAAGCTTCTGCACAAGGATGGGAACAGAGACAGTTCCGAGAGCTTTCGCTAGGTCTAGGAAAGACTAGACCTTGCGAAAGCTTTCAGCACATAGGCTTTTAATATATGAAATGAATGCTATTAGAAGTTTGTTTTTTGATCATATATATTTAAGTAATCGAAGATATATTACTTACCCCTTTCTAAGGCTATTGACGAGGAAAACACAGTATACTCTTACATGTTAAAACACAATGAAATACAAAGCATGGAAAATATTTATTTATTTATTCCAAAAATTTACAAGTACCATTACAATAACATATAATATAAAACCAATTTTAGCGATTGTTTAGTTCTTACCACCGTTCTAATTCGGGGTTAATAAATGCTTAAGGGTTTGGCGTATTACAGTAGAATTTGAAGTCATATTATGGCAACATTCTGTACCGGAAGTTAGGAGCAACTCATATGTTTCACAGCCAGCACAAATTTCAGCCAGCCATCTTTTGTGAAAATATCGTTTATTTCGTGTCGTCAGGGTTAAATTCACAAACGTAGTTAAATGTCAGAGCCACAGTCTTCGCTTTTGTTAAAAAAGCAATTAGCTGGTAAGTGTAGCGCGCTGGAAAATAAGTGCCAGTCACTCGCTCTGAGCGTCGTACAATTTAGTTGTCCGAGCAATCATTGACCTCTGCGGGTCGAATTTAGTATCTTTACTAATAAAAACATGCTTAGATTTATCTCTTCGAATTGTGTTACGTGTCCTTTGGTTAGAGTCGGTGATACATGTGTCTGATTCAATAAAATAAAATCAATACCTTTTCGCCGCAGTGACAGGTATGCCGTGCCAATAAAATCACCAAGTCAGTATATTTACGGTCTTTATTTGGCAAGGATTCACGTTTCTCTTCTTGCAGCAAAGTGAAAGCGTGTGAAGTGATATTTAGAAAGCCTCTGTGGTTGTGTAAATAGTGGTAACTTGGTAATTGTTTCAGAACTGAACAAAAATCCAGTAGAAGGCTTTTCTGCTGGACTAATAGATGACAATGACATATACAGATGGGAAGTCCTCATCATCGGCCCTCCAGACACGTTATAGTAAGTACCAACAGTTTAAGTATACATAGTCTATAATTAGGTGTCTATAAAAATAATCTGAGGGAGATCATTATTTTTAAACATAACCTATAAAGCATGTTTTACTAATAACAAATGCAGTTATACGGTTATGTTGTGCCATATCATTGTGTATTGTGTGTATCCAATAAACATGTAATCATGTGTGATAATTGTTTTCAAACATACAATAGGGATTGATAACATTTTGTGATTGTCCACTTCTTTTGTTTCAAATAACATAAGATAATTCAAAAACCTATAGTCATTCAGGTAATAAAGTGAGCAGAAGTGGCATTTCTGTAGTTTGTCAGATGGTTACATGATTCACTTCTAAGTAAAATGTAAAGTAGTATGAAGTGTGATAGTGGGCAGATTCTCATGACATATTTGTATGATTCTATTAAGAGCAACATAAAGTTCTATAATTATTAGGTTCCAGATATATAAAAACTCTAAAATAATGTTAATATGATGATTTAGAGAAGTTAAAAACTAATTAATATTTATACCTCTTCAGTTAATCCTTTACATCCCTATATATATATATATATACATATAATAAATCAATGGTACTCAAATTCCTATCACATGTTACATGAGAAAGTTTAATTAATCCCACTAATATTATACAAATTGTTAAATTGTAACAAAATAAAAAATCTTCTATGTTTTATGTAGGTACATAAACACACACAAACACAAAAACAATTTTTTCCTGATTAACTAAGCAGTCTCTATGTAGAGCATCATTCTATTTGGAGAAGCCTTGGCTAGAAGCTAGTAAATACTAAAGTAACTAATCATTTATAAGCTGTTTTCTATTTTCCCAGCAGTATGGTTGAGTATCTTCATATTATGCAATTGGTACCTTTAAAAAAAAATGTTGTATAACTTTTCAGTGAGGGTGGTTTCTTCAAGGCACACTTACATTTCCCAAAAGAGTATCCACTGAGGCCACCACGAATGAAATTTGTCACTGAAATATGGCATCCAAATAGTGAGTAATGTTTCCTTTTCCATCAATCTTTTATTTATTATTCTATACTCTTGTAAATGTGAAGTAGTGCCTGCGGTTTTGTCTTCTTTTTTACTTTACAACTACTGAAATGATTAAGTTACTATCTACACAGGGCTAAATTGTGTTTAATATAATTTGATGTATTTTAAAACAGGGATGCAGGAAAATATGTCCTCTTCCAACTATTCCTTTACAGTGCATCTAATGGGGGCCATAAGAAGTGTCACTAAATATTTTTTTTAATATCACAGCAACTAAAAGATCGAATGTCTATAAGCTTGCCCCCTATAGCTCATCTTCTGTGATAAAACAGTTGTGACTGATGAAGTATGGGCATTTACACATGTCTACTGTCTCCTCCAAGGATATCAAGCGAGTACAGAATTTAATAATAAATTTGTATTGGTATTAATACAGTTATTTATATAAAAATATTTAATAGTCAATGTAATTTTAAAGCCAATATTAGCCGCATCCTCTATTTAGATTTGTGATCTATCACATGAACTTAAAAGTAGTTTTATCCAATAAGCAACAATTTCAGCAGCATGTGTTTCTATAACTAACTTAAAAACTCAGTGTTACTTGAGATTAAGTACAAACATTTTTACCCGACTACAGCAAAACCAAAAGGAAGGGTTATGATATTAGCAGTCTATGACTCAACCAAACTAAGTTTGTACCTCGCGTCGATTACGTCACACTGACGCTTATGTACGGCCTGCAAAAAAGGATTCGATATGACTAAGAAAGTAAACAAATGTTTGTTAGATTTTACTTTGCATTTATTGTTTTTAACATTATATTATACATAGGTACATTAAAATATACACAAAAAATTGGGATAACTATAATTAAGAAGAACCACTACCATTTATTGTTTCGATGCCTGAAATTTCGCGTTCGCTCTTACCACTGTCTAAATCATCACTTGCTACTCCTCCAAGAGATATAATTAATTCTCGTAGATTTATATCCTCAGGGTGGTCGCTCTCCCCGTTTTGGCGCTCAATCCTTTCAATGTGGTTCACTTAAAAAAAAATATTGCATCAGTATCCAATTTTTTAAGCTTGCACTTACATTTAATTATAATTATTATACGATTATGTTTCTCCCATCACAGTGTATCACCTTTCCTTTCATTTTTGTTGACCACAACAATCCACTCGAGTTAAAAAAACTGTTCAAGTAACTGTTCAACATGTAACAGGTTCAACAAAATCAGTCCAGTAATATACCAAAACAGTGGTAACAACAAAACTTCAACAAAATACCTAACAAGAACAGATCAAAAATTTAAAGTTCAATAGATAGGAGACGAAAACTCTTATGACACATGTCAGCAACAAAGATGCTACCCGTACCCCGGGCAGGACACCGCATGCCAGCGAGGTGCAAACTGAGCTTGTTGGAGTTGTATGTATTTATGTGTGTTTCACTGTAGCATCTAAAGTGCTGAATGAGTTATTAATAAATTCATTATAATCCAGTCCAAGTGAAATAAGGCTCTATAATGTTTTCCATCAATGGAATATGGTGGATCATACATTTAGCCTTGAGAAAATGTAATTAAATAGTTTGGTATCAAAAGAAAGTTCTTGGAGAGCACATATGTACTTAAAGCATATAAAATTGTATTGTTTAGTAGATCACTTTTTAATTCCATAGTTGGGTTACAGTTGTTGTTGTTAATAATTTAAGTTCTCATTATTCCAGTTGAGAAGAATGGTGATGTATGCATATCAATACTCCACGAGCCCGGAGATGATAAATGGGGTTATGAGAAGGCTTCAGAAAGATGGCTACCAGTGCATACAGTGGAGACAATCCTCATCAGTGTTATCTCTATGCTAGCTGACCCCAATGATGAGAGCCCAGCTAATGTTGATGCCGCGGTAAGAATGACAGACAATTGACAAGTTATACTTAATATTATAATGAAAGTTATGAGCCTCTGCAATATTTGATGTTTTCAGAAACAGAGACATTCACTCAATTTTATTCCTTTTCATATATGCTTAAACTAAATTTGCTAGCATCCTTAAAGCTTGTTAGTGACATATAAGGGAAGGGCAGTTAGTTATTTGTTTATTTGAACTAAGCTGTGAGGTTGTAAGCATGTACCAAAAAAATAGGATGCCTGCATTGTAACTGTTTGTCCTGATTACCTATAGAACATTACCTGTAGAACAATTAATCGCTAAGAGGATGAGTTGACGGCCGTTTGAATAGATGGTAGTGCCCTGCATTCGAACAGAGCGATCCCAGGTCAATGCCTCGCCAAGGCAAATATTTGTCTGATTAGGAGAAAGTATGAAAGTGGATGTTTGTGATGTGTTATTTGTGTGTCCATGCTTCCCGTGACACAGGGAAACTTAGTGCATACTGTGAGGATTCAGTAAATGGCAAAACTATATTAGCATGTTTTACTTACTGCAGTCTGACTGAGCTTACTGAGTCATAAATTATAGTAAGGCTAGGGCGGTGAGCATGTTTTAGGGCGCAACGCCGCTAGCGGTAAAAACGAGTCAATCATTAGTTACATGTGCAGCATACAGGCACAGAATAGACAATAGTACTGTGTACAGGGTGATACAACAGTAATGTACTGAGTCATTTGTTTTTTATTTTTACCCTCGCTTGTTAACTGCTGTAAGCGCAATACTAATTAAGTATAAATATATTAGAGAGATGTATTTGTTAAGCATTCACTCTTTGAATTTAATTAGTGCCAAACTGAAACACATCTTATTATTCTATTTGAGTATATTGTTTACTCAAATAATGACAATTTATACACTATCGATACTGCTTATTGATAACAATAATGTGCAGCCATAACACCTGTGAGTGAATGAAGAGGGAGCAAAATACATGGTGGGCCACTCCCACATTTTATGAATAAAACACTACTACAGTATTTAGTATTTTAATGTTTTTATTTATAATATTGCATGAGGACCATACGCAACCAAATAGTAGTGATTCGGTACAACATCTATTACAACTGGACAATTTATGCCAGCGAGCAGTACTCCATTACATTCAGGAGTTGGGATGGCTCGGGTAAAGGCTGGTGGAGGAAATGCACAATACTCCGCAAGCGGGACGTCAGTGCTAGACTTAGCGCCCTCACACAGAATAAGGGGACTTAACTTTAGGATATTTTTATATGATTTTATAGTACACTACTAGTAAACTTCAACTTTTAGAACCCTAACATAAGATTAACACTTAGGCGCAGGCCACACAAATGGCGTCGGGCGCAGACATGGCACGGGCGGCTTCCTATACCATTCAAATTTCATACAAAATCGAGCCTTAGGCGCTTTGCAGACAAGGGGCCGGGGCAGACTGACGGCGAAGCAATAAAGTCGTCAGTGCACACCGGGTACTGGCGACGCGGTCTTTTTGTCCTCTATGTACGTTGGTAGTATAGGATTCCCTATCGTTCGCGGTGAAATTGACTCGCCCGGCCCGCCCCGCTGTCTACAGAGCGCCTTAGGAAGTCATATTGTAGTTATTGTACAGTGAAGTTACATTTTTCTATTGGTTAATTTTAGAATAGTGATTATGGCTGTTTAGACCTTCACATTATAATTACGATGTTGTGTGTGGGGGTATGTATCCTTTCTGAAACTCGTTGTATATCCTTAATTTCTTTAAGATGGCTTCTATTACATCCTTGTTATAACTATCCTCTCTTGATTCCTTCTCCATCCCTACCACATTCCATAAATCGCTGTATATTATGCATGTTTCAGTAGGTTAATCTTAAGTTATTGATGTCTTGCTGTGTGGTGAAAGTTAGTCTGTAATCTAGATTTTCAAATTCATTTCGGAGACTAATATTAAACGCACACAAATATAATATTTTAAAATAGATAATCGGCTTATATGGCACCGCACACAAGAGTAATAATGTGTGGTAAAATCTATTGAAGACCATGATGACATCGAAATTAGTCTAAAATCACTACTAATCAGTGGGCATACCTAGACAGTATGGGATACTGTAATGTTTTATTAGATAGTGCACTTTAATGTGTTATCTCTTTTTTCTGACACCGTCAAAATTCAAAAAGAGGGTCATGTGTTTGACCTGTATGTATGTCTGTTCTTATGTCCGCTCGTAACTACTCGACGGCCTAACTGATTTTGATAAATGATACATGCTTAGATTCGCCTTGTTAACGCGAGTGTCACTGGGTATATATAATTACCCGAGTGTGACGAAGCCCAAAAGGAGGGCAGACTTTACATAAACCCACATTTTCATGTTACATATAATAAACTCGTTTGTGTGGTCTTTAATATTTTCCCAGTGGTGTCGATTCTATAAGCATTCTCTTAACTAAAAATCTCTAAATTATGGCGGTACTTATTTTCTTTAGGCTAAAATCCAAATTAGTATTACACTATTGAATTACATCACTAAAATTAGACATTTCTCTTCAATTGTGGGCATATTTTAGACAGTTTAGTCGTCACGTAAATTGGTGCTCGCTAAACTAACCTAAAATAACCCAAAATTTAATAAAATCACTTATTTTTAGAAGTGTCATCCTAAGTGTTAAATCATTTTGGATTTTATTATTAACAGAATAAGGACCACCATAATAAATTTTTAGTTCGGTAAAACTACCGTTTTTTGTTTTTGTACAAGTGAATCGCTACCAGTCTACCTATTACATCTCATACTGTTTGTATAGGTAGACTACTTCTTGACTACTTCTCATAATTATCAGTAATAATTAGCATGATAAATGCAACTTATTCATCGATATTCTTCAAACAAACAAAAGACGGTAAAGCTGTGACTGACTTTTGGTCTCAAATGGGTTATATTAACAAAATAGTTGAATATTGATTTTCCTAAGCATTTTATTTTAGTGATTAGTCTGTAAAGGCTTGGTGCTGTTAATTTAAATGGTATTATGTACTTTTTTATACACACAGTAACAGCAAAGTATAAAAACAGTGAATGTAGTCTTCTCATTCAAATATGTATTTGTTTACAAGAAAAATGCTATCGACAAAATAAATCTCTGCGCCCACATGCAATAATTGCATGAAGCTGTGTGGGATTAATTAAAACGGTTTTAAATTAAAACATACTTACTGTTTTTATACATTGTTTGTTAATCCATAACTATTTACAAATACGTATGTATCACTAATATACTCATTTCATGTTTGCATTCACAGAAGGAATGGAGAGAGCGATATTCGGATTTCAAAAAGAAAGTTGCCAGATGTGTTAGGAAAAGTCAAGAAGATTGCTTTTAGTTGCGGGGGATTTAGATGAGAATGAGACGGGCCTCGGAGAGCGCACTACCAAACCACACCGCATTGAGAGATTTCGTTTGACGTTAGGTCACTTCGCGCCGCTTGCCTCACGCGACTCGCATACACGCCACTACATTTGTGTGCTCATTGTGTTTCTTTTTACAGAAAGAATGGAGAGAATCATATTCGGAGTTTAAAAGGAAAGTAGCACAGTGTGTAAGAAAGAGCCAAGAGGAATGTTCCTAATTAACAGTGCCCTCTTTTGTTTAGTGATGTGTTTGGTGGTGAGGTAGATGTGGCAACCGGCGACGCTCGGTGCGGCCGGGGCCCACACCCGGCCCAGAGACACTATTGAAATTGATTTAAAATACTTATTGTAATTAAAATGGTATCGCTGCCGTATTTTATATTAAAATGGAATTCAAAGTCTTTTTTCATCTTTTTAAGACATGTTAGCTAGCTATTGTTATAATAATGAAATGTGTATGGTAATTTTTATAGAAAAACTAATCTGCATTTTTTTTCCTTTTCTTGTATGATTAAGAGTTTGATCTCTGTATAATAGAAACCAAATCTGAGGTTATTTTATAACAGGAGTTATTTATTATGTGCCTAAAGTTGAGAGATGTAAAATATTTAACGTGCATGTGTCACATAGAAATTGTATAAAAATAAAAGCAATCTGCGTGTAAATTGTAAGTTACCGATCATCTGATGAGACACTCACTGGAAATGTGGAGATCGTAATGCTTCATAGATCCACACTATTGTTCTAGTGCTAATTTTAGTAGTAAATTTATTACCTAATTAATTATAATTTTTATGAAATAAAACATTTTTTGTAAATTATTATTGTATCGATTCTTCCTTGCCTGCAGTAAAATAGCGATATGTCGTCGGCCATTAGACTTCCAGTAAGTTAAGCTTGGACATACATAAATTAATTTATTTCAAACTAGTTTATATTCGGCTATTTCTATTGGGCAGCTTAATTTAGGGTTTTGCATCTATGTAAACTCTAATATTGTTTTATATATATAATTTCAATAGATATAAATACGCTTAGATTCTTATAATACAAAGTTTAATGTTTCATAATAATATTAATTATGTTACGGGAAATTTTATGCGTACAATAGAGTTATACCTACTATATATATAAAAACTTGTACTTGTACCCCTGTTGCTATCCATCGAAAGTTTTGTGACATTATATGTTATTTATTCATATTTTTACCCATGTATGTATATTTTTTGCTATAAAATCATAATGCAGTAAATAAGCTATTTCATTTGTAACTTCCTTGTGCGAAAAATATCTATGATAGGCAGGTAACACAAGCGATCAAGCCCAGAACTTTCCGTCATCTTACCAACTCCAATAGGGTTACCGTTATCGTAGGTCAGTTTATAATAGAGCTATTTAGATCATTCGACAAGTGGTTTCGGTTACAATATACCGAGATATCAATTGAAATATTTAGCTGCAGGTGAATGAATACGGTAGTCTTCAGCAAAAACACCAAATAATAATAATCCTATTAATATTATAAACGTGAAAGTTTGTATGTATGGATGTTTGTTACTCTTTCACGCACAAACGGGGGGGCTAATGTTGATGAAATTTGGTATGGGGGTAGATGAGGCGCTGGATTAACACATAGGATACTTTTCATCATCATCCATCACCACGCGGGTGAAACCGCGGGGCGCAGCTAGTAATATATAAATACAGCGAGTAACAAAAACGCGTAGTAATACTAAAACCACATGCAGGAGCTTACATACAATTGGAACCTAACTACTGCGTAGTAGAAAACATTCTGAGTTATGAGTATCTAACCAAAGTTTTTCTAATACCTACTTAAGCTGGTTCATCCCTAAAAACTAGGCCAAAGGCGGCAATGATCTCCAAAAAGTAGACTAGGTAAACAAGGGGCCTAAGCGGTCCCAGGTAAAAGAGAACCAGAGGTAAAAAAATGCCCAGGATCGACCAGTCTCCGCGATCGAACCACGGACAATAAACGGTGGCGTGCGGATTGTGGAGCACATTGACCCCGAACTTCAAGAATATTCATGTCTGATATGTTAATCGAAAAACACGGTTATTATTTTAACTTTATAATACATAATAATAACATTGTATGAAAAAAATTATAAGCGATTCTATACCTAACTACACACTCACCTTTTCGTTTAGGGCCCTAGGCTCAACTGCGAAGCTAAACCAGTTGAGCCGTTCGGACTTTTTTCCCATAGTTAGTATTTTTGTTACAAGCTGTATACACAGTCTATGTTGCTGTGCTGTATACCTCGGTGCCTAGCTAGGCTCAGTCATTCCCCGTTGCACTACCAGCTGATAGTGCGGTGAGAATTTAGTATCATTCTTATGGCTGGGTTTATTCGATATGTAGAGAACTCTTTATCTATCAATACTTAACATTTTTTAAACATAGACGCAGTCGTTATTTATTTCAAAACCGTTAGGTACCTACGTACTCTTCGGGAAATATGGCGAGCCCATACCTACATACGTCAGCTTGCATAATTATTCTTTGAGCCAGATATATCGCCTACTTTGGTGACCAAGTCGCAGGGGGCCATATACAAAGAAATAAAAAAAATCTACTTTGGCGACTTTCTCTGATGGTTTTAATCAAATGAAGAACGAGTCATTGAGCTCGAGGAAATCTTTCATACAACAGTCATGTATTTTTTTTTCGTTTTTATATGTGAATGTTTAGATGTATGGATGTCAGTTAAGCAATTACGCAAAACGGTTTAACAGATTTTGATGTTACGGTTTAACAGATATAAGTTTTTATACTATCATGGTCACAAACATAAGAGGTATTCAAATTATCAACGGGATAATTACCATGTACATTACATCTGCTCGTAAAACATTCACCCACCCGCAATTCCTCAGTTCATCCGTGATCATGGCGCTTGCAACAGTGCCGAAATATCGGAAACTCTTAGAAAATGTACATGTTAATTATCCCGTTGATAATTTGAATACCTCTTACGGTTTAACAGAGTTTACAGATATAATACTTTACATTATCTTCATCATCCATCACCACGCGGGTGAAACCGAGGGGCGCAACTAATTAGTGCATTCATATAATAAAAATGAACACTGGTTAAATATGAAATCGTAGTAAGTACAGTGACATTATCGGCAATGGAATGGGCGTTGACGTTCGCGGTTCCAGAGTGTGGCCATTCAATTTATCGCGATAATTATCGGAATAATTAGCGCGTTGTAAGGCGATGATGGACATTGACGTGTGGCCAGGCCATAACAGCGCATCCCGAGCACCTCTGCGCACTGAGAGGCTAAAAGACACATCATTTACAGAGAGCGTTCATTTCACACACACCGACAGGGACAGTCAATCACATCTCTGCCGTAGGACGTCCACTGCTGAACATAGGCCTCCCCCATAATTTTCTAAAAGGATCGGTTGGAAGCGGCCTGCATCCAGCCTATGGCGGAGAGTTTAGTGGTACAAAAAACATAGTATAAATTCAACAAAGAGAATATATATTAAATTAGCGAGCTTAAATATTAAACAAATATAAGCAGTCGGGATAAAAATTAGTAAGAAAAGTAATTTGAACAATTTAATAACATATCTTCTAAACACAACAAATCCATGTGCACAAGTGGGCCTAAGAATAGCCCAAATAATTTGTTGGTTATGTCAACATGGAAATTTTTATTGATAGTATTGTGCATTCTTCAGTACTAAATGTGTGCCACTATTGCACCTAACTGTACTTTGGTTTGTACAGAATTATTTTTGCCTGCATACATACTTTGAAGAGTCTGGAATACTTTGTGGTAAACCTACCAATCTCATTATCATTCGCTATCAGAATTTTCAGCCAAAATCACGCCTCTCATGCTTTGTGGGTCATAGGTGCATTCGAAACACCTCTTAAAAACAGATTTGATCATGTTTCTAGATGTTGGAGATGGAGGAATATTATCATATTCACAATCTATTGGTTCCATGTGATTGTTATTTGCTACTTCTTCTACACTTCTATTTTGTTTAGACACTTGAATATCTTCCGGTATGTCTATAAAGTTAAATAGATGTGAATCTTCATCTAGACATTTAGATATTTCTGCATCCAGATGTGGTTTTTTCTTCACTGTCTCGGGAATAGTATTTGTTCCTTTCCTTTTATTTCTCTCTACAGTGGTATTTTGCGTTGATGTTGCTTGTGTAGCACTGTCAGGCTTTGATGTGGCTAATACAAAATGAGCTTCAAATGTACAACTATTGTGAACCATGAACACCACCGGTTTACCTGTTGTCTCAAAATGAATTTGCAGAGGTAGTGCTAGAGCTTCCGCAAAGGCAAGCAAAGCCCTGAACTCTTTTAAAGTAAAAGTTATAGTAGTGTCCACACCTATTGTGTAACTTTCAAACTCTAAAGGTTTCAAGTTAATCTGTGTTCGTATTATTTTAGAAAGATCTGCATTACTGTCAATGTAATTTCTTAATATTAATGTTTGTGATGAGGCTTCTAAAGTAACTTGGTCATCTGAGCTTTGGAAGTTGCTAAGAGCTTCGGATAGTATCCTTTGAGGGGATGTTATTCTGAAAAACAATAACATTTTAAATCAATGTTCTAGGATATTAGAAATTTACTTACCAATTATTATAAATAGTATGAGTAGGTACCTACCTGTTGGGTACCAAATCCTTAGTATAAACAGCCTGCATAGCTTTACAGTCAAGTATTGAAACGAAATGTGTCTTGACAATTCCATGCTTGCATTTTAACTGAAATATGAGTTTACAGGATTCTGGATCCAGTTTAATTTCCAAATTCTCCACTTGTTTATCCATATGTGTAGGCGATTTGAAGGCATTGAGTGCAGACTTCATAGATATTTTACATTTTAAGCCTTCGTTGTCTTCTGTAGTGAAATAGTTGTAGTTGAAGTATGTAAAGAAGTTTTTATTAAATTTGACCATAGCATAAGCTGATTCGGCAGAGTTCAGTGTCCGCAACAATATGCAGTCTGGCAGAGATTCCAGGTACAATTCATCACCAAATCTAGCCAAAGCATGTATTGTTCTTCCTAAAACTAAAAGAGAAATACATGTCAAATGGTAAAAGGTAACAATAGTTTCTTTTGGCAAATTCTATGGAATTCGGGGGCAAACCTTTTACATTTGGCCCCGGTACGTGGCATTTCATTGTAGTCTAGTGTATTACAATTTTTTTAGAAATAGAAAAACAAGGAAAAATAAATACACGCGAAAATCTGATCAAATGTATCAAACAAAACCAAATCACAGATTGGTTTGGTAAACAAAGCAAGTTTGACCAGTGCTGCCAGAGGCGGATAGTCATATATAACAAAAGAACGCTCAAAAAGTAACATTTTCACGCGAAAAGTAACATTATCTTATTTTATGTGGAAAACGACTTATTAACCAATATTTAACTACTAGCTGACCCGCCAGCGGCTTCGCTCGCTTGGTCTTGGTGAAGTGGTGGAAGCGCCGTTTTGGAATCTCGAGGTCCTGGGTTCGAACCCTAGGTCGGACTCTTATTGTTTTTTTACATAAATGCTCAATAACAGTCTGGAGACTGAAACAGTGCCCTGTAGTATAGATGACAATAGCCCCACACAAAAACATATCTGGAGAAACGTAGGTGTTCAAAATACCGCTGCCTACCCCGTGGACGTCATAAACGATGTAATGATGGTTTTCAAAATAACATGTTGAAGTACATGTTGTTTTGATGCCCATCAATACACAAAAAAATTGTTATGTGTAGTAGTAATTACGCTAAAGTTTATTTTTATTAAGTTTTGAGTGAATCGCGCGAGACATGTTTGGTGTACGTTATACATTTCTGGGGTTGGCTTTAGAATCGTGACCCCTGAATTTGGTGAAACAAAAACTGTGGGTGGGTTGAAGGGGTTTGTATAAAGCGTATTTACAACATTTTAGCTGCCGGAGACACGCCAAAATAGTCTAAATAGTTTTTTAAAGTTTCAATAAAACACCGTAATTTTGATAGTGACAGGTGACATAAATGACATTAATGCGTAAAACGAAACGTTTCTAGGTAACGTTTAGCCTTTTTTGACATGTACGTTGTATGTAAGTTCTTGAAACGGAACGCAAACATCGAAGATAGCGTAATGTCACTGTTGGAATACTCGCGTCATTCCGTTACTTCCGAGTGTACGTGAATGTTTTCTCCTGTTTTTCTGCGCTTTCTTTTGATATCTCAACGACTTTGCTACGATTTTGGACTCCGATTTTGCTGCTTTACTGTACGACACCTGCTTGCTCACTGGACACTGCGATTGCCTTTGGAAGATTTGATAACTGGTACCAGCTCGACGTGCTCATTAGTCATCGCGATGGCGTCTCCTGTGCCTGGACCTTCATCAAGGGCGGACTTTGTAGATGACGGACCCGTTTCGGACCGGCATTTGTACACGGAGGAAGTTGTACAAATGTGGAGCCTACCCAAAGTTGTGCGCGAATTGGGAACCATTGACCAGTGTCTAAAATTCGCTGAAGAAAACAACATGGTGCAACGCCAAAAAATGTGCCGCACGCATCGCACCCCTATGCGTTCATCGAAAACAAACAAATCGTTTGGGGCTTGGGTGTGCACCAAAGGCCAGTGCAAACAAAAAGGGAAAATATGCCGAAACACTGGGACATTTTTTGAAAATGGCAAGATCGACATAAGACATGTATTTTATCTCATATATGCATTTGCCCACAAATGGACTTTTGACTCGGCAAGCAACGAAGACCCTCTAAAAGAAGAGAAACAACAGTGCCTGAGTACTTCAACATTAAGTGATTGGTACAACTACTGTCGAGAGTGTGTAGTTATTTACCAACTTGAAAGAAATGAATATGTGGGCAAGATTGGAGGACCTGGAAGAACTGTACAAATAGATGAATCTAAATTTGGAAAGAGGAAGTTTAACCGAGGACGCCACATAGAGGGACATTGGGTCCTCGGAATGATTGAAGACGGGTCAGAGGATCTTCGATTAGAAGTGTGCCCAGACAATGTACGCTCTGCTGAAGTGCTGGTGCCTTTAATTAAAAAACATGTGGAAGAAGGCACCACCATCCACACTGACTGCTGGAGAGCATATGATTGTCTGGCAGAAAATGGTTACATCCATAAAAAGGTGAATCACTCTGACCCGGACAATCCTTTTGTAAGTAGTGATGGGACTCATACTCAACGCATCGAGTCCCAATGGAGAGCAGTGAAGCGTTATTTTAAAAAAGACAATTATAATAATACTGAAAATTTCACTAACTCCATCATAGAGTATTTATGGAGAAGAAATGTGACTAAAAATAAAAAAGACCCATTCATCGAAACTATAAATGCTATAAATTATGTCTATTAAATATAAGTTCTAGAAATAACAAATTGTTTTTCAATTTTAATTATCAGACCCATACTAGTAGGAATGTGTGCACAATAGTATATTAGTACCTAATGAATTGGCAATGTCACTTGTCTGTGACAAACCTATAGGTTAGGTTAGGTTTGAACTGTGACCCACCAGGCGCGAGCTGAGCGAGCGTAGCGAGCGTGCCGCGGCAGTGGCCGGCGAGCGCTTCATCAAACTACTTTTGTTCCAAATTTGTGCACAATAGTATATCAGTAGCTATCTAATGAATTGGCAAAGTCACTTGTCTGTGACATACCTATAGGTTAGTTATAGTTAGTTAGAATAGGTCGAAGTCAGTGACAGAACCGACTCATAGCACCCCGATTTCAAGCAGTCTTGTCGGATTGCAGAGCCGACGCGGGGGTGGTAGTAGATCGAAATGCAGTACTTAACCTCAAAATACTTAAACAAACATAACTCGAAAACTAATGGTCTCCGGCGGGTGGGGTTTGCGGGGGGGCACTACCCGAACCCCCCTCCACCCCTCCCCCCCGAATTCAGGCGCCACGATTCTAAATGTTTACCCATTTCTGAATTATACTACACTTTTGCAAAAATAAAAATACGTGTTACATTCATAATTTATTATTTTCCCATTCGTTTTATCTAGGTGACTCGTAGGTGACTCGAGCTCCTATCGCCAATCGTATTACGAACAAAGTCCATTATAACAGTAATAGTACAGGTTATTTTTCTCACAAAATAAATATCAATCATATGAGTCTAAAAAAGTTGAGATGAGAGCTTAGAGAAGTATGTGTGTTATGACTTTAAGAGATAGAATTAGCAACAGTGTTAAAAAAGCAATGTGGAATGAATAGAGATGTAGTGCTACTAGGATTGAGAAGGGCATGATAAGATGGTTTGAGTATGCAGAAAGAATGGATGTGAGAAGACTGACAAAGTGAGTGTACAAGGTGAGCGTGGATCGGGCGAATGGAAGAGGTAGACCTCGGCAAACGCATTCTGATAAAATCGGAGATCATCTGAAGTAAAGCCAGGTCAAGGGTACCCGGAACCAGCGATTGTTTATCAAGAATGTAATGCGAGTAGATGAAGAAAAAAAAGTACGCCAGAATCGTAGCTGATAAAAATGTGTGGTCTCTGTTTAAACTTTCAGGAAACAGGCGATACGTCATGCGTGTAAATATGTTACTGACTCATATTGTAAATCAAAAACAAACCAAATGTTTAACAACCCGAAAAGACAATATATAATAGGCTGGTACTAAAAACATGTAGCGTTAGCATCCGATGCGCATAATCACAGACCCAGGGAAATTTTAAAAATGACATCGAAATAAGCTTATCTAAAATCAATTATTCAACACGGGCTTTTATAGGACTTAGATTTATAGATTTAGAGATGAAATATGGCTTATAACTTAAGTAAACCTACTACTGAACAGAGAACATTTCATAAAAATACGACAAGTAGTTAATTTACTCTAAAACAATTACTTACAGTCCCTATTCCAGAAGAACCCTTCGTTCATGGAATAAAAGGTATAATTTAGGTTACACCATAATATGATATCGTAGTTTCAGAGCGTACAACAGACAAACAGACTGAAAATATAATAAAGAAAAATTATATATTTGTGGCTTTTTATCATTTTCGACATGTGTCGAAATTTCTAGAAAAGTAATATGATTTCTGAGAAATCTTTTGTATTATTGGTCAAAAATGACGATCGGCGAGTCTACGGGCTTAGGATAACAAAGTACACATCATTTATAATTTAAAAAAATAATAATGAATGTACATATTTCGCTCAGATTTAATATTATTCCAAGTATACAACATGGTCAGAATATCTGTGCACCTCACTGGAATGCGGCGCCTCTCCCGCTTCCCTTGTCACCTCTCCGCGCACTCCCCGGTGCGACAGTACGGTTAGCATCTTCGTTGCCGATACACGTCCCGATAATTTTGATATTTTCGCTTTGTTGTTGTTTTGTTTTTTAATATTTATTGTTAAGTTTAGACTGTTTACTGATTAAAATTGTTGTAGCTGTTAAACTGAAGTCATGGGAAAAACAGTACACAGCGAATCAAGAAATTTAATCTTGAAAGTGCTCAAGTTTTTTGAATCGGAGAAAGCGAATAAACAGTGCTGCTCTTAAAGCTGACATGCAAAATTGGCTACGTGAACACAATATTCCATTTAATGACAAAGAGGGAATTGTATCCCATTATATTGAGAACAAAGCCGCCGAAAAAATATGTCGTCGACGATTTGATGCGAGAGCATGGCAAAGAAGTTGTGCGTCTGCCACCTTATCATTGTGACCTAAACCCTATCGAATATATACTTATGAAACTTGGTAAAGCAAAGGGTGGCAGATAAAAACATTGACCAATCGGAAAAGAAAATAGAACAACTTACAAAAGATGCGATTAAGTCAATTACGCCAGCTGACTGGAAAAAAGAAGTGAATCACGTGGAGAGACTACAGCGAGAATACTGGGAAAAGAATCATCTAGCAGATAACAACATCACACAACTTTTAATATCACTAGGGGAAGACAGTTCGGAGAGTTCAGAAAGTGAGAGTGAGGAAGATACAATGTCAGACATAGAGTCAATAATTTATAGTGACTGAGTTTAATAATAAATGTTTTTGTAATCAAAATTATTGTTTTTTAATAACAAACCCTTCAACAATAATAAATTGATTTGAAAAGGTTAGTAATTTGTTTTTACCTCCACATTTCTCGAAAAAACTTTTTTCACACCGTACCCAGACCGCCGATATGACGTCACGAGGTCAGGTGCACAGATATTGTGACCGGGTTGTACATATATACGTGTCTAGTTACAAAAAGTAACTTTCAATTACGCCAACACGTCTAGCGAAAACTTTCTTCGACGTATTTCACGATAACTTTTTTGGTTACTGGAAATTATTGAAATAGGTTTATTGTCTCCTAAAAGTAACGTAAAAGTAACATTTCGAGTCGCATAACCTAGAGTTAACATGAGAGGGTCAAAAGTAACGTAAAATGTTACAAAAGTTACATTCTGGCAACGCTGAGTTTGACATTCGATTCGTCTTTTTTCTTTACATGTGGACTCCACGGTTCACTTTTTAATTTAACTTAAACTTAAAATCTGTTAGTGGTTTCGAAAAGAACCCTCGCTAAAAACACTCACAAGGGCGTTCGAATTGGGAATCTGTGGGTGAAAATCTCTTTTTTATGTTTAGCGTTCCGAAAGCTAAATAAGAGTCGATTTTGCAATTTTTGACCCACATCCGGAGCATGGTTTGACAGGATAATCATGCGATTTTAGGTCTTATGAGTTGAGCATTCGAGTAGGGTGTGGGCGAAAGTCGCAAAAATAACGTTTTTGTGCTTTACGAACCCTTTAACAAAGGAGCCATCCATGACAACGCCACCAATGCCCTCAAAGCTAAAGGAACCTTGTGATTTGACTTGACTTAATTTCTTTATTAGGTGGCTTCTGTCATAAATTCTGCCAGTGTCGGTACATGCAAGTGTTATAAACTGTAAGGAATTTGTAATGAATGTGATCGTTTATCAACAACTTCCATAAAATTTGATAATTTTAAACATAGTGCATATAACTGTGCCAAAATATCGGGAGCTCCAAGAGCAACTAAATCGTATAGTCTTCATCTTGTGAGTATTAATTATTATAACTTAACAACAGCGAAAGTCTAAAACAGTGTTTTCCATAAATTGTTCCTTTTAAAAATATTTATGTCCCTCCATAACTGGACAAATGTGTCCAATTTGAATATTAAGTATTAATTTATTTTACTTTAAACTAAATAACTGTTTTTATATAGCTCTGAGTTTTAATTGTCTCGCAGTACGTATGAATGAATGAATGAATGAATGAATGAATGAATGAATGAATGATTTATTTGCTATAAGTATTGGTACAATTTAGATCTTATGTATAATATAAACAATGGTCCATAATACTTAATCAGAATAGTGACATGCAAATAATATTTTTTCCTTAATTTAAATAATTACGCTTATCTGAATGGAAGCATATTGAGTAGGTACCTATTAAATTAGATTATAATTACACATTTCAATTGAAATATAGAATAATTGTAGAATTTAAATAGTCAAGATTAATAGTCAATAATTTTAAATTTGCTTACAAAATAGGTTACTTACAGAATAAAAAGTTTTGTTAGTTAACCACAATCGTTGTAAATTATAGTATGCACCTCATGGATAAAGCCTGTTTTCGTCTTGGGCGGCTTGAACCCCTTGCTTCTCAGGACTCCACATAACTCCCTCGCTTCGCTCGGGACTTCAATTTTACGCCCCTCAAGCTGCGCTCAAGGATTAACTCTAGAGTCCCCGTTACACTCAGGGCTCAATATGCCGCCCGTTACGTAAGGCACTGCTTTACTCCCTCGGTGCATAATCTACTATTCTATAAGCGATGTCAAGTGTTGATTGAATCATGCATTTATGTACCTATTCTATCTCTTTTTGATTTATTTAAGCTATCTATGTCATTGGTCTTTTAAGTCTTTTCATGAGCTTCTATCTTAATTTAATTGTAGCGTCTTTAATATAAAGATGTATTTTAAAGGGTTGGATTCACTGATAATACTAATCAATGTTTTTATCGGATGTACATATTCTTTATCAGTCACTTCTGAGTTACCCATGTCTATATATATATATTTTGTGTCAAAGAGCTGCAGGGCTAGCACGGGCAGTGGACTATTTATCCCCGTGAAGAGGAAATAAATCTTTTCCACCATGTCATTTTTATCTTCCTTGCGAGCACGGCAACGTCAGAGGATAGTTTATCCACGTGGATAGACGGCGGGAGTAGCGTTTCCTAAGGGTTGTACGTACTTCGCAGGTGCCAGAGACGTGTACGTCACGACGAGAGTTGAAACCAGGAAGAGCTCAGACTAGATAGTGCTTCAGAAGAGACAGAGTTCTGTCTGTGGTTCTGTGTTGGCAGTGTTGCCGCCAAAGACCTTATATAAGGTCTTTGGTTGCCGCCTGTTGCCATACTTATGAACTAATGGCGTGCACAGACGCCATAAATATAATGTTCTTTACATGCATGCCACTGCTCGACAAATTTGCACGCAGTATGTGGGCAAAATACAATCTAAGTTCGACAATATTCTATTCACGACCTGATTTATAACATGCACATGTGTTGTATGTATAATCGTATTTTGAGAATAAATAAATGAATCTTATTGTTATTCTATTCTTTTACAAATAATACTTATTGATTTTAACAATAAACTGCGTTTTTTTCTAATCTGTATGTTAGAGGGTTTTTTGGTCTGATTTTAGGCTATTTTAGGGGGTTTTCAAGTCATTTTAGGGGGAACAAATTTTCAATGTTAGCTACACTGAATACTAGAGTAGTTGCCAGCAGCGTTGCCAGATCTCCTGATTTTACAGGAGATTTCCTGTTTTTCTCAAATGTCTTCTGTTCTTCGATTTTTCTACTTGCGTCTTCTGTTTTTTGGGATTTGGGTCACCTCTAGTCTCTTACCACCAATTTATGTAAGACATCATATGTCTATAGACCGTGCAATTGAAGATGTATAGTATAAATACATACATACACCAAAAGTCTTTTAAAATTTTATAATGACTTTGAAATAAAAAAGAATATGCTAAATAAACATAACAATAAAATATATAAATAATGTAAAACTTAGTGATGTTTTTTATTCTCCTGTAATCTCCTGTTTTTTTCTTGCCGCTCTTTCTATATAACTCCTGTTTTTTAAAACTGGTCTGGCAACACTGTTTGCCAGTCTTGTTGTGGCCGCGTTAACGTGTGTACGTGTCGGTGAATACCGTTACATAATTACGAGAGAAAGTTCGTCCACTTGACTTGATAAAACTATAAATGGTATTGAACTTGTCTGATATTGTGGCTTACCGATGAATTAGTATAGGTACTTCACGACTTAGCACAGAGTTCTACCGACCATGGATGACTTGAGCGGTAAGTGAGATGAGCTTACGTAAATATTATTGTATCTTAGGTACATAATGGATTTTTTGCTTTTATTTGCATATTTAATTGAGCACCATTGAGGTAATATCGAGGTGGTAGAGCACTTTTTGTACTGATTATTTATTTTCATTCCCAACGAAACACCTACATACTACATAACATAGCTTATTATATAGGTAAATAAAGTACCTACATACTTAATAAGTAAAAAGTTAACCTACATATTTTATATTGTCATTAAAGGCTGCTAATATAGTTTTTGATTAATAGTAAGTACGGAAGTACATTTATAAAACATTTAATGTAAATACATAGTATTCATAATTTGAAGCCAGTTGAACTAGCAGTGGGCACGGCACATCGCAGGACGGATGCACTGAATTGACCGATGAGGCCGCAACGCAAGGTTCTAGAGTGGAGCAGTGCTGCCAACTCTGAAAAATATTTTATGCTAAACCTATGTTTGTAAAATTTCAAAAATATACCATACATTTTGAGCCATGCAAAAAAAAATGCCGTAAGATGTATTTAAAAAATTTAAAAATTTACTAAAAAAATATTTAAAACGTAATATTTAGTCATTTTGTGACACAAACAAAATATTAAGACCCTCGTCTGTATCTTCTTGATTAGGTGCCGGCTCCGAAGGGTGTAGAGCAGAAACAAAAGAGGACGCATATGCTTCGTTTGTACTACTTACCTTACGTAAGATTGAATCAGGGATGTCGTAGGAGTGACAGCATATGTTTACCCTTTACAATCCAAATCGTACATCGGTCGCATTTAAGGTTCGGGTCTTGAATCGAGTCGCCTGAATTTGAGGATTCTGCTACTGTGGAATGGTCAAGGGGCTTTGTCTTGACCCTCCCAATTCGATTTTGGCTGCCGGAGTTACGCGAAAGTATTTTAAATTAATATTTAAAGTTTCTGTAATTTCACACGAAAAACATGCGGATGCGTGAAACGGAACGCAATATCAGGAAATATTGCATAAATTTGAACGTCTGCTATGTTTATGTTCGTGAAACGAAACGTTTTGATCGCTATTTTTGAGGTTTATGATTTAACTATGTTTACAAAATAAAATAAATACTCCTACATAGTTTTGTGAAAATTATTTTCCTCCCTTACCCACCCAGAGACCAACTCAGACCGGTTAGGTTGAAAGTAGTCAGAAAACCGACACAGAGCACCCCGACTCCACCTATTCTTGTGGCTACTACCCCTAGAGTGTTTATAAATAATGCGGGAGCCAGAAGCTCAAGGGAAGACTTTCGTTTCGCTACGGAGGTCGCCGGCTCGCTTCGCTCGCCAGCTCCCCCCTTCGCTCAACTCGACTTCATGCGGCGAAGCAACGTTCAGGGGCGACCGCTAGAGCTTCTGGCGGGAGCCCACCCGGAGTCCAAGTCAGACCGGTTAGGTCGAAATTAGTGACAAATCCAACTCTGACCCCCCCCCCCCCTCTCTGTCCCCCCCCCTAACTTTAGGTGTAAAAGTGTTAGTAGAGTAGACAAAATTATCTTTGATATTAAATTTTAAAAAAAACTACGCGGTTCCGGCAGGGGGAAATGGTAGGGGGGGGGGGTTCCCTGCCCCCAACCCCCCCTCCTACCCACTCCCCCTCCCCCAAAGTTAAGTGTAAAAGTGTTTAAATAGAGTAGAAAAATTGATCTTTGATATTAAATTAAAAAAAAACTACGCGATTCCAGCAGGGAAAAATGGTGGGGGGGGGTTCCCCCCCTCCCCCCCATCCCCCCCTAAATTCAGGCGACTCGATTCAAGACCTTACCCGCATTTAATGTTGTGTTGTGATAGACAAACTGTTCCTGAGTTTGGTTTTAACCAAGTTGACTTGGCTGCATACACGCTCAGTATCAGCGTTTGAATGTGGTAATATTAATAACATTGTTGCTAATCTAGCAAGTTCCAAGAAGGGATTATTTCCTGCAGCATCCATGTAGTCCAGAACTTCACCCCAAAGTTCATTAGTTGTTGAAGTACACTGCCATGGTACACGAACAACATTCCGCCATTGAGATATAAGCTTATCAATTTGACAACCTTAAACGTTTCTTGTACAGAAAACATTGTCAGTTTTTGTAGAACAGCATAGTTCGTAGGCAGTCTCGCTTGTAATTCGTATACAATTTCGAGGGTAAAATTTACACATCTCTGTTTAATATTTTGCACGACTTCTGGTGATAGATTTTGTTCCGTTAGCTTTGTCTCGAAAACGTACTCATAGACATGGAAGGATCTAAACAACTGGCAATATTTTCTATCAGCACGTTATTCAATTGACATCTACCCAAACACTCACGGCAAACAAACTAAAAAAACTTTACTTCATGACTACTTTACGAAACAACTGCAGCGAGGAAGACTCAATAACAAACAATATCTGAACTGAACCCAAGTTTGTTTACTTCGTGTTTGCAATTAATGTTCACTAACGTACCTATACATTGTAAGCGCAAAACGGAATGCACTAACAGAGATTTATACCTTACAAGTTCGACGCTACTTGACGCTAAATGGCAGGATTGAATGTCAATAAAACACCACCCGATTCTAAAACGTTCCTGGTAACGCATATTTGTTACTTTTTAAAGCCGTAGCATCACGCAAAATGCTAAAAATATGCTATATGCTTAATTGAATATTTTCATGCTATAAGACTCCAAAACAAATGCCAAATTTAGCCATAAAAATGCTAAATTGGCAGCACTGGAGTGGAGACCACCGACCGAGGCGACCGACAAGCGCAGTGTATGTCGTCTACCGACAAGGTAGACAGGACAGACGACCTGATAAAGGTCGTAGAACGACGCTGGCACGAACTATTATCGATTACACGTAGCAAAGTGATCACTATAAATTAATGTCAAATGAGATGTAGGTACGCCAAAATTTGCCCTACTGATCCCTGATAAGACTATTTCGCCACTCACATATGGGCGAAGTCAAATAAAGCTAAGTAGCTAAGGCTAAAGTAGGGTAAAAAAATTACATGCCGACACTGCCGAGCTGGTTGCTGACCCTTTCAGTGCACTATAGACAGGCAAATAGTATATTATCCATGATATATATATATATATATATATATATATTATGCAATTATTGAATAAAGGACGGATTTAAAACGAGGGCCATAGATAAATCACGAGTAAGTGAAGGATTCTATTATATTTAATACTAGAAATACAAATAGGATAGTTGTACCTAGTTTTAGACTTGCGAAGACTAATAAGTAATTCCTAGGAAATTGTGTGCGTTTTTACAATAAAATCCCAAAACACATAACTGAGCTCACAGAGGGCAAATTCAAGTTGACTGTAAAAACGTTTTAATAAAAAAAGCTTACAAAATCCGACATTAGATATATAGAAGATAAAGATGCTTGGAATACTCCACTTCTGGCAAGCTGCCACTCTGCCACCCATAAAATGTAATATTTGTAGTAGGTACCTAAGTAGAAACATTGTAAACATCTATATAAAAAGGATTGCCCCGAGTTTCTTGCCGCTTCTCCTCGGTAGGGTTCTCTCTATATTTTGGAACGCGGCGGTAGAGTATTTAAAGTACATTATAATGAAAAACTGACGTTTATTAGTGCGTCTTTGATGCCTAAATTGAATAAATGATTTTGACTTTGACTTTGACTTCTAACGACTGAATCACGACCGCGGGAGTTGGGGTGGTTCGTGATTATTGAATCACGAACGTAGCGAGTTATTCAAGTGTTAGAATCCTGCGTGATGCGAGTGGTTCATGGCCCTCGATATTAATCCGTTTTATTCAAGAGTTGCATAGGTACTATACTTTATACCATGACTACGAGATAAAGAAATAATTTAAGCGAAAATAGACATTAATTAAGAAAAAAGGAAGATTAAATTAATTAAAATTGAAACAATTATGTACCTACTAAACATAAGAGTAATATTCTTATTATTATTATATTTTTTTTCTGCAATGGCAGCAAAGAACACAATACAGTTTTAATTCTAATGCTAAACTCCTTGTCGCAAAGATCGACCAATCAAATCTCGAGGAGTTATTTGCACAAAGAGTTAGTATATGTCGAGTATTCATTGCGCAAGGAGTTTGTATCGAGTAAGTATTTTTTGCGCAAGAAAGTTGTAGCATTGAGATGGAAATGGAATATATTGGTGTGTTCTAAATTCAAACACCAATACAGGCCTTATTAGGTATTAGGCCTTTTTATTTTTATTCACTGTTTTCAGTGAAGCTTTTTAGAGTGGGAATGGTATATAGAAAATAAACTAACAGAATGCCAATTCTTGCAGCGTACCAATCCAACATGTAACCTAATACCATAATTTAACGATTGAATTCGAACGCTAATGAATTTGTGTAACATCAGCTTCATGCCCACAACACAGATAGGCACGAAAATTAGTAATGGCAATCATTGCACTACTACACTACGTGCAACTTTGCTAACATATCTACGGTATACGATACGGTTCTACCACGGTAATGTGGTAATGTTTTAACATAGAAACATAGAATAGATGCTCTATGATTTAGGGCTGAGAGACGGTAATGTTATCTTTTTAGATAGACAGTGCGTACATAGTAAAATTACTATAGTACGTAGAAGATATTCTTCTATCTATACTACTAGCTCAGTCGAATTAGATCAAAAAAGGGGCAAACCAGGAATAAAAATTAAGTAGCAATTTTCCTTCGGAATTCGTTGGGGATGGTCACTGGCAGTCTACATTTTGTTTTTCGTGCTACTCGATCCGTTGCGTCATCCGCCATTTTGATAAAGGGTACATTTTTGTTTAATTGAATAATAGGTACCTACTTACGTTTATTTTCAAATTCACACGAAAAATGGCTGTGACAGAATTATTAGGATCGATATTTTTCGATTTACACCCAAAATAGGGAGCGAGTTTGATTTAAAATATTTTTTGATTGACAACTCGTTTATTTTCAATTTGATGAAATGAAACAAAGTTATACTTACACAAAGTAAAGTAAAATTTCTACAATTTTGGTTCTGATTTGGTAGATGATAATTTGGGGCTACATTTGAAGCTAGGGACTAAATCAATATTATGGGGACTATAATATAATAACAAAAACTGTAGGAAATTTACCTAATTTAGACTACCAGTGACAAGAACTTAGAAGAAAAAATAACTCATTCTTGTCTAGGGGGGAAACAAAATAAAGTTTTAAAACATCAATTGCCATATTTTTGCAATTTATACTATGTAAAAATATAGGTACTACGTACCTATTAAAAAGAGAAACTTTTACCCGTGAAATTGTCTGCGTGGAATAAGATTATAAGGATCCCTTCATAACCACAGAATGACTAATAGTAGACCATAACTATCCAATGTTCGATGATAATCGAATCAGGAATAGTAGACAGACTTGATATACGCTAACAATAATTATTCGTTGAACGGTTTCAGATTTTATGAGTAACAAATTCACACGAAGGCTTTGAGCCGTTCCAGCATGAATAAGTAGTTAAGTACGTAACAATTTCATACGAATCCGTTGAACTATTTCAGCGTTTATAAATAACAAATTCATACGAATCCGTTGAACTATTTCAGCGTTTATAAATAACAAATTCATACGAATCCGTTGAACTATTTCAGCGTTTATAAATAACAATTTCACACGAAGGCTTTGAGCCGTTCCAGCATGAATAAGTACGTAACAATTTCATACGAATCGGTTAGCCGTTTAAGTGTAAATATGTAACAGTCTCATACGATGAACGGTTTCAGCGTTTATAATGTAACAACTACACCATGATGTCCAGTCAAATTCGGATAAAGTATGGAATGATTCTGACAGTAGTAAATAATTCTGGAATCGTTAGGAAACACAGCTAGGATTTCTCCGGTTTGCACCCTTTCTAATGTTAAATATTAGGTTTAAACTTAAACAGGGAGTTAATAAGAAAAATTCAAAGAAGTTGGAATAGTTTATTGTATTTATGAATATACGCTTCCTTTATGTATAGTGACTAAGTGAAAAATGTAGTGCGACGTACAGAATATTTGACTTTGTTTTTATTATTGCTCTAGGAAAATTTCGACATAGTTGCAAACTTAAAATTAGGTATTTATAAGCATCATAAACGTTCAGATAAATTTGCACCAATGTGCAAGGAAACTTTTTGCAGAGTAGTCCGATTTTAATATTTTCTTTGTTTGGTATGTTATGGTGGTGTAGGTATACGTCCAAGGTAGTCCGAACAAGCGGTTTTTGAGTTACGATCCAATAACTGAAAAGTGTTTCAATATCAATATATGATATTACAATAAATCTTTTTATACAAACAATCGATATATTCGCATGTTCCTTAGACAATTTTAAAACATAGCGTTCGAAAGAACACCTTGCCAATACTGATTTGTAAACATTTTTATTTTAACCGTAATTGTAACGCTACACATTATTGTAACTTTATTCTGTCATGAATTTGTTATCTTGATATCTGTTTTGTAGTTCTCTAGTAGCATCTTTTTACTGTAATATGTTAGATTTTAATATGTGAATAACGCCGTTGGCTACATTATTACATGTAACATTTTTTTTAACATGTATTATGTAGCTGTTTGTAGTTCTGAAATAAAAAAATAATAGTATATTATGCAACTAGTGAATAAAGGCCGGATTTAATGCGAGGGCCATAGATGAATCACGAGTAAGTAAAGGATTCTAACGACTGAATCACGACCGCAGGGAGTAATTAGTGAATATTGAATCACGAGCGTAGCGAGTTATTCAAGTGTTAGAATCCTGAGCGATTTGAGTGATTCATGGACCTCGACATAAATCAGTTTTATTCAAGAGTTGCATACTATACTTTATACCTTGACTACGAGAAAAAGTAATAATTTAAGCGAAAATAGACATTTAATGAAGAAAAAAGGAAGGTTATATTAATTAAATAGCACATTTAAATTTGAACAATTACTAAACGAGTAATTTATTTATTAATATTTTTTTTTCTATAATCGCAGCAAAGAACACAATACTTAATATTTACTTATACATAATAGTTTTTATTCTAATGCTAAACTCGCCCTTGTCGCAAATATCGACCAATCAAATCTCGAGGCGTTACTTGCACAAAGAGTTTGTATGTCGACTATGCTTTGCGTAAGGGAGATGTATACTCGTAAGCATTGAGATGGAGATCGATTGTATGGGTGTGTCCTAAATTCAAACACCAAAACAGTGATTAAAAGGCCTTTTTATTCACTGTTTTCAGTGAATAAAATAAGCTTTTTAGAGTGGGAATGGTATAAAATAAATATCGTAATTGATATCATAAAGATAGGCGAAACACTTTTCAGTTATTGGATCGTAACTCATAAATCGATGGACTGAGTTAGATAAAATTTATATGACGCTACCTCAGACGTATACTCTACCAAACAAAATTTTTTTTATTAAAATCGGACTACTGCAAAAAGTTTTCGTGATTATACATAAAAAAATATACACCTTGACTTGATGAAATACTGCTGTTTTTGGAAGTTGGTTGAAAAATTCTCAGTAAGAAGGTAGACTATAATACTTTAGGTATAGTATAAAAATATAGCGATCGCCACTCTTTCCTGAATGAAGTTATGCAATTTCAAAGTTTTTACTCGATTTAACCCTCTTCCGGAGGTTAAGTTGGTAGGGATTGAGCTAACTCAATGATTCTTAAAGCATATTAAACCACAATAAAATAAAAAACCCCTGTCGCAAATTATTTCCACTCTTTTGCAAAATATCGCCAATTTGACTGGACTATGAGACGTTCCAGCATAATAATGTTGAACGCGTGGCCTTGAATGCGTGACCTTGAACGCGTGACCTTGAATGCGTGACCTTGAACGCGTGACCTTGAACGCGTGAGGTGCCCTGCCCGGACTACGTATAGTATTTTTATTTGTTTTATTTTTGATGTAGTCACATTAAACTATACCAATTTCAACAATCAAAATATATATTTTTCGTACAAACATACATAGAATCTTAAATACATTTTTTTACACTATATTCAAATATTTTGTGAGTCTTTGATGAAGTATTTCTTGAAACTTGGTTCGTTTTTCAAAAATTCGAAATTTTCTATGGTCGCGTTTGAGACATGCCAAGCGACGAGAAGCTTGCAGGCGCCATCGGGTTCCGCACAGTAATCCAGGGGTACTTCCGGGTCGGGGTACATCCTGTTGGGGTAGTAGGTGTACTCTGAGAGGACTCGTATCCCGCATTCGAGGACGTTGTCCTCTAGGCTTCGAACAAAACCTGAAAAAAGGTATAATAGGGAATCTGTCTCACAGGGGTTTGCTATGCCCATTCAAACGCAACGCGACGCGTTACGGTATTTGCAAGGAATGATGGTAAAATTGTATTGATTTCACGATAATTCCTTGAAGATATCGTGTCGTGACGCGGCGCGTTACATGTTTGAATGTTCATAGCGAATAATACCCTAGTTTCCGGCGTTCTTAGGGCATCGTAACACCCGCGCGGGGAAACTATCCCGTGAATCAGATGATGTGATGAGGTTTTAAGAATTAGACTGCCCCACAGATATCAATGCCCATAATATCTTCTTACATGGATGTCGTAAAATCCGACTTACGGAGTGAAAGGCAATAGTCTCGCTCGACCCCCTTCTATATTCTATAATTCTATTTTAATATTATAAAGAGTAAAGATTTGTTTGTTTGTTTGAATTGAATAGGCTCCGAAACTACTGGATTGATTTGAAAAATTGTTCTCCATTAGAATCCTACATTATCCCTGAACATAGGCTAGATTATTAATATATTTTGATTCATCATCCATCAAAACGCAAATGAAACCGCAGAGCGCAGCTAGTAATAAAGTGACATCATCTTATTTTTTGTATTATGATGACCCCGTTGTAAAATTCGACTTGAGTAAAGATTGCACAACAAATGTCATAAGACGCGGTCCAACCCCAATTTTAAAATAATTTACGTTGCTTTACGTAAGGTTGAAAATCGCTTGTTAGATTGGACGATGTAATGCGAAAATGCGTTAATTTTGTACGTTTTCTTTATATCTTTCTATATATACTAACACAATTGAAAAAACTGCTGGTTACTACTTTAGTACTATATGCTGGCTATGTATTACCTAAAAAATAATATAGTGTTATCGCTGAAAATTCTGAGAGTTTGGACGTGAAAGTTTATTTTTATGCGCCTATTTAGGTTTTTTTTCTGCAGAGAGCGAGTAATATTTATGAATTCTGTTCGGTTATTACTCTTTGCCTGTTCCTTTTCTAATCAAAGTTTTTTTTTCATAGATTATTATCGAACTGTTTCGTTTCACTCGATGTTTAAAGATTCTGCTTTTTACTATTATCAGGATACGACCGCGCCTTAACATGGGTGCAGGCCGCTTTCAACCGGTCCTCTTGGAAATTAATGGTTGCAGGCATCTGCTCAGCAGTGCCAGTGGATGTGCTACGCCTGAGCTGAGATGAACATTTACTCAAAAAGCTAATTGTCATTTATGCTTAGAGATCTAGAGAGATTGCCATTCCGTGCGCTGGGTACAAAACCTGCAGGTATCGCAAACAGCGGCCGTATTCCGCGATTCAACGTATTCTGTTAGCTTCAATAAGTTCATTATCCATTCCGGTATTAAATCTTAACGTGAGAATATTCGTAAGTACAGAGCAAGCATTGTAAACTGTTTACATGCAATATCGCGACCGGCGTTCAGTCACATAATAGATAAGTTGCGAACCGCCGCGAGCATGTGTTCTGTTTTTGGGCATATTGCTCCGACACCGGCCCCGCTCCCTTTTCATATCTCCCTTGTTTCTGTGCTCTGTGGTCATAATGCTATAGGTTCCTATAAAAATATCCGTTACGGTTATGACTCTTAGCTTATTGACACTTTTTGTATGGAACGAATGTCAAAAACCTACGTGAAGGAACGGAGAGGTTCATCCCTGCCGTCGTATGGATGCGAATCGTAAGAGGTAAGGAAACCCGACCTACTAGGTGATAACCCGAGGCGAGGCTATATTCCGCAAGCTTTACTGTGTTAGGGTGTGAAGGGCACTGTAGCGTGTGATTACTGTACGAAAGAGACTCAAAAAGAAATGTCTCGGGGTGACGAGTGCAGTGCCACGCGACACTACAGTCCTAAGCTAATAGGGCGTGCACAAGCATAGTGCTTAACATTAGGAGCACGATTTTCTCGTCTTTTCACTTACCTAATGGCATAAGTAACATAACTTATTAAAAATATGTATTTCTACCAATAAACTAAAAAAACATTGTTCACACTTTTTAGTGACCCTTGTTAATTACAATTACGGGATCGATTGTCATTCACCGTCAATGATGAAATTAACAAATCATCAAAATAGGCGAAACACTTTTCAGTTATTGGAGTGTAACTCAAAAACTGCTGGGCCGAATTTGATGAAATTTAAATGGGACCATTTCGAAAGGATACTCTACCAAACGAAAAAAAATTTTGAGAATCGGTCCACAAATGGGGGAGAAATCGGTGAACATACACAAAAAAAAATACATGCTCATAACTTCCTCCTTTTTTGAAGTCGGTTAAAAATCCAGACATGCATGTTAGACTCGTGGCAAAGATAGATTATGCAAATATTTAGTGACATGGTATGGTGGTACTGAACCCTCGATTCGTAAGTCTGACTCACACTTTACAGTGTTTTACTCGTACCTAAGTACCTTAATTAATGTATAAAAATTTTATTATGCTTACCGTTGGTGCATGTTTCGTTAATCACCCGTTTCGGCACGCTCATATACTGCTCTAAAGTCGTATTGAAGTTAGATTTGAGACACAAATAGTCGTCTTCGATGTACTGCAGTCGTCTACGCGACGGTATGGTCTCGTACTTGATCACCGAGTTGAAAACACAGTGGTCTGGAGCGGTCTTCATCTGTGGTGGAAAGATTACTTACAATAATGAAACTAATATTAGAAATGTGAAATCCAAACTTTCACATTTCTAATGTTCAGATGTTTAAATTATAATTAGTACTCACGGGATGTATACCACGATTAGGCTGGTTTTGGAGTTCCTGATATTTCGGCGCAGTTACATGCACCATGTTCTCGGGTTGACTGAAAATGCGGGTGGGTGTGAAAAAAGTTCGAAGTTATTTAAGAGCAGACAAAACGGTTTACCCTCTTTCTCACTCTTTTACTACGAGTACGGATCCCACTGGCACTCGAACTCGATTGTAAATCTCGGCAATACACACTAACTGTATCACTGCGAATGTTGTTTTGATCACATTTTGGACGATTGTTATTCCTTTTTAGACAACCTACCACTGTATTCCACGCACTGGCAAGTTGCATGTAACTGTGCCGAAATATCGGGAACTCCAAAACCTTCCTAATCGTGGTGTACATCCCGTGAGTACTAATTATAAAATAGTTTACTACCGCGAAAGTCTCTACGGTGTGGATGTTTGTTACTCAAAATCGGTTGAACGGATTTGAATGAAATTCGGAGTACAGATAGTTTTTACCAAGATTCAACAAGTACTTAGGTAGTTCCAAGGAATGCAATAACCTAACGGTCTGTTTGTCAGGTCTTGTTTTACCTTTCAATTATGCGAACGCAAGTAGCATTTGCACTATTAATGGAGCAAACAAAACTCAATTAGTTTTGTTTACATCTGCACCATTGATGGTGCATACGGTACGAAGGATTTACAACGCGAATGACGTAGCGAGCGCACTATTCTTCTAATCTTCAACAAAACTCTACCGAAACGGCTTGACCGATTCTTATGAAATTTTGTGTGTATATTCAGTAGATCTGTGAATAGGTCGTAAAGTACTTTCATCGCCATCATCCATCACCACGCGGGTACACCCGTTGGGCGTAGTTACTATCCACGATTTCGGCCGCAAAGAATAAGTTTATTGTGAACCCTCGGGAACTCTTTGTTGAATAAAGATTAATGGTTCTGGAGTACTGAATACAGACCGCAGCCCGCCGGTAGGCAAGCGTAGCGTTAGGTAGTCAAGGTGGGTAGAAAACATTTAAAACTTCAGGAAGATGTTGGATCCAGGAAGCTTGTTTGAAAATTTATTTTGGATATGCACGGGGTAGGCATAAGGTTCAGAAGTGGACGTCCTATGACTGAGGCTGAGATGATGATGATGAAGTAATTGAACATGGTAAAGCAAAGATACAAACTCTTGCTTCTCAAGGTTGGTTCAGGCAGCTGGATGATGAGAACTACGATCGTTGGATTACAGGAATACGCAAAAATATGTATATTTATGGTGTTACGAACGCCAAAACAAATTTAATTCGCCAACGCTACCATCATTACAATAAATGAAAGAAAAACTCTTTTAACCGACTTCAAAAGAAAGAGGAGGTTTCTCAATTTGACCCTATATTTTTTGTCTTTTCGCGGATAACTTCGTCGTTTAAGAACCGATTTTATTGATTCTTTTTTTTTGGTTTGGTAGAGTAGGTCTGTATGCTTCCGAGGTGGACCCATTTAAATTTCATCAAATTCGGTCCAGCAGTTATTGAGTTACACTCCAATAGCTGAAAAGTGTTTAATTCGCATATTTTGATAATTTCATGAAATCATCATTGACGGTGAATGACAATCGATCCCGTAATTAGCTAGGGTCACTAAAAATGGTGAAAATTTTTTTTTGTTGGAACCGACCGCAACCCTAAAAACTGTGATATAAGCTGTCGAAGTCTACCATGTGCACAATATTGTGTATAATAGGTACTTGTGAACTAACATGGTACCAACTTCAACAAGTAATTTTTAGCTTAAGGTGCAACGAACCAGTTTGCAATTCAAACTTTGTAGTATTGAAGTCAGTTGCGTTTGTTGGTTTTTTTTTTACGATTAAGGTGCAATTCGCTCATGATAGCTCGACTGATTGATGAATAATCGCTGATTTGTATTATATCAAACTATTAGATTTTTTTATTAAAGCTCATCCGTGGTAATGGCGCGTGCAACAGTGCCGATATATCGGAAACTCAAAACAAACATACATGGTAACTATCGCTTAATAATGTGAATCTTTTTAATATTTGAAATGGTTCACTAAGAATGATTAGGTATATTTTGTCAGCTGCGACAATCATACATTTTTAAATTACATACTTACTAGGTACCCACCTAAGTACCTACCTATTAATATGTGTGTGTCGAAATTCTTCATGTAAGTACCTACCGTATCCTTTTACCGTTACTTTCTATTAACTCGTTATATTAAAGTGTAAAAACAGTTATTAATTTTAATTTCATTATCAAGGTGTAATAATCCACTTCAGTAGTTATCACCACTGCATAATAATTATGAGTATTATATTATAATAAAAGTGTAGTTATATAACTTGCGTAATGGCGTCACACGGGCTGTTTTAATTATACATAATTACGTGTAGTTGCATAAGTACCTACTTACTTAAAGCGACCTACACACGATACAATCTCCAGTTGCAACATGCTGTAGGCGCGGTTGACCGTCTCTACTCACGTAGTGATCACATTTTCATTCCACGTTTGATCGCTACAGTCTGCACACGTGTATACATAATAATATAACAATGGACCATTGATGTCCAAGTATCAACAAGAAAACAAACTAAAAGTTTAATAACCCACTACGGAAATAATTAGTTAATTATCACATTAAAGCGTATACAATCCACCCTCCTTTTCGGCTTCGCCGCAGTAGGGTAAGAAGCTGGTTTTACAGTTGCCTTCGCTTCGTCAATTATAATTACTGAGAGACAAAAAAAAAGATTTTAGATGTACAGCACCTCTACAATTATTAGTATTATGTTCTTTAATGATTAAAATCATTCTTTCTAGTCTTTAAAGAAAGTTTTCGGGAACAATGATGGTCAATCAATTGTTTTCTATTACTGTACCTACACAAAGAAAAAAATATCAACAGCTAAAAGTAAAAGAATTAACTATGAGAAATTAACCAAACAAAAAATGTTTATCCTAAAAAACTAAAAATGAGGCTAGTCATGGTAGACTTCTAAAATTCACGTCCATATAGTTTTCCGTGGTAATAATTACGACGTGCTGAATGGACGTCAAAAATCAGCATCCAATTAAATTCACAGCGACGTCACGACGACGACGTTACGATCGCGACTGAGTTCAGATTGCTACAACCGCACTCTTACGACGCGGATAAATTTTGGTGTAACAATCTGCAGATTGCTAAGACGGACGATACTACTTGTATTGCATTTTCTTAGTTTTTATAATGGTTCCTCAAAGTGAGTCCCTCTCGCTTGATGGAAAGCGAAGATGGAATCAAGAAGCAATGGCCATTAGAGCAGCCGCAAGCTGCGCTAATCGCCACCCTGTGATGATCTGAGAAATGCTTATTCACGCCCCTCTTGACAGACTCAGGGTCATATCTGCAAGGGAAAACGTATGCCGGCAGAGCTTTCCACAGTTTACTTACTCGACAGAGGTAGGAACTGCCAAACTTGTTGGAAGAGAGTCACAACACGCCTACATACAAAGAAAAGCTGAGTCTGTCCTAGGATTCTCTCTAATCAGTGCGTACAAGTACCTACATACGATACAATTTGCTGGTTCGCAGCAGATTGCAAAAGCAGATTGTATTCAAAATTGTATCGTGTGTAGGTCGCTCTTTATATATCCCACTATGTGAATATTAGTAGATACCTTACTTATTGTCTAAGTGAATATTAGTAGGTACCTATCTACTTATTGTGTTCGGAAAAAAATGTGACATGCGTTACGTCAACTACTGTCATAGTATTTTTAGGGTGCCGTAGCTTAACAGAAAAAAGGAACCTTATTGGATCACTTTGTCGGCTTTTTTGTCTATGAAAAATTTTTTTCTCAGAAACGCGTAGAGGTATCAAGTTGAAATTTGAATCAAATACTCGGATCTACGGTCACTTTCAGTTGTGAAAAAATCAAACTTGTAAAGTGTTTATACTTATGTCGCATATTTTGCAAATTATCATAGGAATCAAAGTTTTAAATTTGCGCTAAAACAATGTACAGCACATGTACAGGAAACAACTGTAATAACAAAAAGCGATTTACTGAATCTGAACAAACGGAATCTGCGGTTTGTTCAGAAATGTATAAAGTTCGCGCACTATCTGTATTTTGAGGCTTATAGTAGAATTTTTCCGCGATATTTCGACAGTTGAAGTAACTGTCGAAAAATGCGGTAAATGCATTGATGTAGAATAGTACATTGTTCACCGAGAGGAGAAAGTGACCGATCACCGTCGAGGCTGTCGTTTGAAGCCCGAGCCGTAGGCGAGGGCTTTAAAACACCCGAGATCGGGAATCGCACTTTCTCTCGAGTGATACATAGTGCTTTATACTACACCTACGAGGAAAATAAAAAACTAAATCTTTACTAATTGAAATTTATATTGAAATTGTTGCAGTTAGTGAAGCTTAATGTAAAACTTTTTCCATTAATGTTTGTTTGAGATGTTTGCGATAATGTAGGAGGAATAACTGGCTGTGCTGTTGGCATTGCGCTCGTAGAAGGCTGTGGTGCCAAAGGGGCAACTGGCTGCTGAGGGGCATCTGGCATCGCCGCGCTCGTTGATGGTTGAGGAGATGAGTCTTGATGCACATTAATCGATCCCGATATTTGGTTATTTATTCGTGTTTTGTTTTCTACGGAATTCTCTATGTAGCTTTCTGCAACAGCGGACGATTTCCAACCACCGTGACGTTTTATTGTGGTTAAATCAGCACCAGTATTGGCAAGAATAGTCGCTGAAGTTCTGCGAAAGCAGTGGCCAGTGTATTCTAGTGGATAGAGTAAATTAAGGTACGAAGCTGTTTCTCTTGGCACAGTACTTATTTTGTTTTTCCCAATTACTTGTTTCGTACATTTTTTGTTTTTATATTGTAGTAAAAACCGATTGGTTTTGGGGTCACTGGGGCGAATTTCGTTATATTTCTTCACTATCTCATAAAATAAGCCCGATATAACAAATGATCGCTGAATTTTGGTTTTTGTGTTAGGAATATTGACGATTATATTCCATTTTCGAGGATTTCGATATCGTCTGTTGTCATATCCACAAGTTCTTGCGAACGACAGGCCCCATTTACTCCTAAAATCAAAATAACCTGTAAACAAAAATATCAAACATGAAAACCTAGTAGATTTCTACTCATAAATAGGTACGTAATAAATTTTAAACCAGTGCATTTTGTTCATAAACTTACCTTCATCAACAAATATTTGTCATCTGGAGCATTCTGCAAAAAGGAATAAACATCCTTTGTAGTAAGCACTTTTGATTTCTTACTACGGAATCCCTCCGACTTTCTTTTCAGAAATGCTGTAAGTTTTTTGTATTCTTGAATATTTATGTCGTTTCTTGTCAATATAGTACTTTTCAACATTGAGTACATAGACCATAACGTACTTGGTTTGTATTTTTGCGCTTTTTCACTGAAATAAGCTAGCAAAACAGTTTCAGAAAAAGATGCCGCATTTTTTTCACTTTTCCATTGCAAAAAATCGTTATAAGTTTTATTATATTTTTTAATTGATTTCTGTGGTAAAAGGTTATCAATCAGTATTTTTGCTGTTTCCTTCAACTGCGGCGGAGTTAAAAAATCTTCATCATCACTATCACTACTTATCATTTTGATAGTTTTATTTCACTTTTCTACGAAAACTGAATCCTCAAACAACACACAAATTGAAAATGGCGCCAATGGCATCTGCAATTTTCACATGTTCTTTTTTCAAATTGTTTGACACCATCCAACACACAGCTAGTGGCCAGTGTCATTTTGCGAACTTGGAGATAAACACTCACTGTAAAAACTTTTTGGCTTTTGATATTAAGGTTACCAGCGCATAGTCTTACCCAAAATTAAAAAAGAAAAACCACGTAAGAAATGGATTTTCATACACTTTTCTCTCCCGCTCAGATGCGTTTTCTCGCCGCATATTTGTTCGATATGCAATGACGTACTTTCTACCGTAAATTTGACCGTAAAGTATCAAGGTACTTTCCGAGCAGGTGTAGTATAAAACTATTTAACGTGGTTTACAGATAGTACCGAGTTTAGAAGTGTAACAGTAGGTACCATGGTTTACACTTTAGTCTACGTTTTCTATTTAACCATATCCAATGGCTTATATTACTATTATATAAGAATGATTTGCTATTGGGAAACACTATTCGTTATTCTGTGACTTACACCAACACGCACTTGCCTACGCATTGTAGATAAACAATGAAGAAGAAGTAAAGCGTCACTAATCTATAAAATATATATATATATAAACGCCCCCCTACTTCTCCTGCAGTGCAAGTACCGTAATAGTCATTAAATTTGTCGAATCGCTAAGATCGATAAATTTAAAGAATCGTATCGTGCCCTAGCAAGTATGGAAGTCATATCGACATCACGCGATAACTTGAGAACGGATGGAACAATCTCGCTAATTCATTTTTTTGTGTTAATTATTGTCAGAAGGTTCTTATGAAAGAAAAACTACGGTTCTTATCTTGGTTTTTTGGAAGGTTATATGTATGTAAGGATGAGAGGTTATGGCGAGACCGAAAACTTAGCCTATTACGCAAATGAAGTCGCGGGCAGTCGCTCTACGTAAATTCACGTGTATTTTTTGGTAGTATTTTTAAACAATATTCGTAATATTGCCTTTAAATACAGTTATACATTATTTAATTTGATTCTGTAACAAAGCACCGTGATAAAAATGTCTAGGCGAATTGCAAAATTGTGCAAAAAAACAAATCTCTAGGTCCGGGGGGTCCTCAAGGACATAAACATCACAGAGAGGCTTTCGAGCATTTGCCTCCATAGATTTCTCCAATATTTTGGCTATATCGCCCGAAAACCTGCCGATAACCTGGAGAAATTAATTATTACGGGAAAGTAAAATGAACCAACCAAGGATGGAAGGACCAAGAGGACGTAGCTCAATAAGATGGCCCGAACAAGTGTCCCAACAGCCGGACACAAAGATGACAGATGCATTAAAGCACGCAAAGACAGCGAAGAGTGGAGGCGACTCTGCCGCGATAAGGACCGGGCATATCACGACACTCAGCATTGACACGGTAATATTATCTATCTAATATTACCGTCGCATTGAGCTAGCGACTAGAGGAGGGGGAGGAGGTCCGGGGATTTAAAGATGTGGGTTGATATAAAATATCAATATAAATGGTACTATCACTAAGTTAGTGTACTACTTAATAAATACAGAATATAAATATATAATTATTATTAACTAATTATACTTATACGAGTAAGATACTAAACATGTACCTACAGATTAAAATTTTATCATAGTATTCACGAAGAGGCCTACTGGGCTGTATAAATTAAAGTTGACGCAAAAACTTGAGAAACGCGTTTATTCGGCTTGTTATTATTTTAAAATCAATTCGCAAGAAACTAACAAAAACGTTGAATGGTTGTGATGATGAAATAACATGTAGCTAAGTACCTAATGAGCTAAATAGCACAAAACAATAAACACACAAAATATACAAACTAAATATATTTGTTTGTATTAGGCACAGAATCGATAGATAATAGATAGGTATAGAGACTTGTTTTATTTGGTCTATACATAGTGCATTATAATAATTAATTTTATTGTTCGTTATTTAATTGACCGAGCGAGCGAAGCGACGAGCCGTGCGATTCCCCAAAAGCAAACATCGTTGCATCTTTGACCACATCCGTGAAACAAATGACGAGATGACAAGAACCGTTGGAAAAACAACCATATGTACAAGGGCGATACCTCATAAAGTTTATATATTACTTTATAAAGCACTAACGCCTGCTTTAGCGATATCAAACATTGAAATTTATAGAGAGAAAAATTCACATCCTCGGACGAGATTCGAACCCGCGTCTTCTGACTCTCCGTGTCAGACGCCATTGACCAACTAGGCCACCGAGGTTCGAATTCGAATTTTAAAAATTTGAACCGAGAATTATAACTCTCTATCTCTAATCTCTCTATCTTCAATCTTACTGAACCTGCTCTATTTGTGATATTTATAAAAAGTAAATCTGTAATTGCATGTATGGTGAAACTAAGAATCGTATTTATGATATGTTTAAGATCTGTGGATTTTGTAATTAAATAAATAAACATTAGTAAAACAGTAGTACTATTATTTATTCTGTGGTAAAGCGAAGGTGTAAGTAGGGGTAGTTATGCATTTACCTCTTGTCCGAAACATGGCATGTTATTTAGACGTGTCGGCGATTGTATGAGGCCTGAGCAGTGAGTCCATATTCCTTCACGTATAATATATTCGCGAGGTGACTGTCCTATGGTATACACTGAGATGATGGAGATACCGTTTCTGGAAAGTAAAATACAGGTTTTTGGTCAATAAACATAACGAAGCAACTGAGCTGTGTGCAGTTTCGGTGTCCCATTTTTGTAGTTCATCCTGCTCTATTTCCCATGTATACTTGTAAAGGAACTATTTTGTATGGTGTTCGTTGAAGGCACTGTTTTCTCAACGACACCAAACTTAGTGCGTAAACGGCTGGAGTACCTTAGTACATGATTTTGTGCAGTAGAACTCTTTGTGCATGAGAACGTCCGGGGTACTACTGCCACCACATTGTGTTTTCTACCGTGAAGCAGCATTAAGTTCGTAATACTGTGTTCTGGTTTGAATGGTATGGTTGCCGGCGAAATTACAGGCACATGAGACTTAAGACGCGGTCCAACCCCAATTTTAAAATAATTTACGATGCTTTACGTAAGGTTGAAAATCGCTTGTTAGATTGGACGAAGTAATGCGAAAATGCGTTAATTTTGTACGTTTTCTTTATATATTTCGATATATACTAACACAATTGAAAAAACTGCTAGTTACTACTTTAGTACTATATGTTGGCTATATTACCTAAAAAATAATATAGTGTTATCGCTGAAAATTCTGAGAGTTTGGACGTGAAAGTTTATTTTTATGCACCTATTTAGGATTTTTTTTTGCAGAGAGCGAGTAATATTTATGAATTCTGTTCGGTTATTACTCTTTGTCTGTTCCTTTTCTAACCTTAGTATTTTTTTTCATTGATTATTATCGATCTGTTTCGTTACACTCGATGTTTAAAGATTCTGCTTTTTACTAATATCAGGATACGACCTCGCCTTAACAACTTAATGTCTTACTGATGGGTTACGTCATTTGTGACGAAATGCATCTGTTTTAGGTAGAGTTACCATTTAACACCAGATGGGCCGCGTGATTGTACCGTCTCCTATAACCTAAAAAGAGAGGTTTTTAGGCGCTCGTTTTTCTCTATAAACATAAAAATTTGGATATTTGTCATTTAGACGTTGTGACGTCAATACTTAAGAGTAGTTAGGCAATATCCTACCTTCCATGTGTAATGGCTTCTTTTAGCAAATTCTCCTTTAAAGTCAACTCGGTAATTTCATTTTTTAACGCTTCCGCCAATGTCTTTGCCTTTTCCAGAGCATTTTCTAGTTTTAACTTCAAGCCAGAAACTGTGTGGCCCTTTTCATCAACATGCACGTTTAACATAACTTTCTCCGTAGAATCCATGATGGCTTCATCTTCATACAGCCTCAAGTTGCCATCGTTACTTCTTCGTGCTTTCTCGGGGATGTCGTCACTGAAAAATCATATAATCCTTGAGCCCGAGAAATTAATGAGAACAGCAACTGCTGCGGCTACTACTGCTATTGGAAATGTTATCAGCGATTACATATTTAGCAAGTGATCACTGCAGCAAGATTTGCTTATGCTAATCTCAGTATAAAGTAAAAACTATTGCTTAATTGAACGATTTGCTAGTTACTATGCTAGCTCCGTTTCATATATGATACAACAAAGCAAAAAATCTCCACCAAATAAATAGCGAGGTACTTAAATATACGTAAGTAAGTAGTTAATGACGTAATTTAAAGCATATACATGTCTGGTAGAATCTTGTACTGTTTCATTTCGCAAATTGCGCTTTTCTAAAATAAATAATCTCGGGATATTTGGAGAAGCCGTCCTCAATAAGAGCATCTTGGTATCACACTAACTCCTAACCTGACATCGCACCTAAACACAATTTTTACCTGTAAAAAACTGGTTATCCTCGCGAATGTGAGACAGTATTTTAACACCGTTACATAATAAAATTGTTCAATCTCAAATTTGTTTAAATTTGACATTGGAAATTAAATCCATCATTGGAACAGAAAAGTACCAGCTTGCGAGCCTTAAAGTTATTGAGAAAAGAGCCAAGAAAATCGTCGCGATGACTAGCTAGTTTTCGACACAAGTCACAGTTTTTTAAAATATATTAATTTTTTTGTGGAGTGTGACACGGAATTGTATAAATAAATCCAACATCTCGTTTTACCATCACCACACCACCAACATACCACACGGATATGATATGGTAAATAAATAATAGCTATATTATTTACCATGTCATAATGCCCGTTTTCCACCTGGCTCTGTTTACCTCGCAATACAAAAATGCATATTATTCCACCAACAAAGAGAAAATGACAAAGAGGACAAAAAGAGTAAAAATGAGCTCGCTGATTTCTAGAGAACGAAGCGAACTCATTAATAAGTCCTTTCAACACGCAATCGAGTTTTACATTATAGTGTTTCCTCTAATATAAAAAGCTACTCTATGGTGTTTCCACCGAGAAAGAGGTGAGCGAAAATGACATAAAATGTACCTTTTTACTCTGTAGGTACCTTACATATAAACACTCGGCACTTGAGTCCGAATCACAATTACACGGTAAATATTCCAAATATAAATAAAACTAACACGAAGTCAAGAAAGAAGATTACACCAAAATAATAAAAAGGAAGAAACCTAATAAATAGAAATTTTGAAAATAAAACTTGACACTGGCGGATGCATAAGAAGTGCGAAGCCATAATTCCCTTAGGTAAAGAAAAAAAAATATAGGAAGCAAAAATAAGCAATAAAGAGTTTCCAGTGAGTTGTCAATATTTGATATTATTTGGTTACATTCATACACATACAGACAGACATACAGACACGCATGTGGCTTTTTTATTTTATATAGGTACGTATGCTTCCATAGCATGTTTGATGGATTCGCTTAGACATATCAAAGATCGTCAGTCGGCTATGAAAGGTTTTTGAACTGTTGCTGCAGTAAAGAACTTCGATTTTGAGCTTTAATGTTAAGTAATTTAAGAGTTATTTACGCAAGAGATATCCGCCATCGAGTCGGGGTCTGGAAATCAGGAAGAAGTCCATTAATGTTATCGTTCCGTACCTACACTCTCGCCCCTCATATTATAAAGCAATCATATGTGTTGATATCATCTCACATCTCTAATTGTTAAACTATATTAGGTATTTGAACATAAAAATACGCAACAATTAACCGTATCTTTGTAATACAAAGGGATATTTTGGCCAGATAGGAATTTCGATTAATCTTATCATATTTAGATATTGCCTGTACTTAGGGATAGGTAACTTTTTCTGATTAGGTATATTATTTATCGAAAGCTAGACATACCTTCCATCATCGTGGGTGACACCCGCAGAAAAGTCGCCGAGTCTAAGTAGGTACTAGGGTCTAAGTAGGTCTCTAATCACTGGTGATTTTGGTCATTGGTCATTAGATGGTAATCGGAGTAGGCGACTGGCTAGCTAATGGTCACGGATCACGCATCATCATCATCATCTTAGACTGCTGAACATAGGCCTCCCATGATTTTCCAAAAGGACCGGTTGGAAGCGGCCTGCATCCAACGTAGTCCTGCGGCCTTTATCAGGTCGTCTGTCCACAGTGTCGGTGAACGACCTACGCTGCTTACGACCAATCTACTTGCCGGTCCGTGGTCTCCACTCCAGAATCTTCCGGCCCCATCGGCCATCTGTTCTGCGTGCTATGTGCCCAGCCCACTGCCACTTTAACTGGCTAATCTTCTGGGCTATGTCGGTGACGTTCGTTCTTCTACGGATCATTTCTGATTCGATCACGAAGAGAAACCTCGAGCACAGCTCTCTCAATAGCTCGTTGTGCGACTTTGAGTTTACTTATGAGGCCCATAGTAAGAGACCACGTTTCAGTGCCATAAGTCATCACTGGTAACACACATTGGTCGAAGAATCTTGTCTTGAGGCCAATCAAGGCAAGACCAAAATTACGAAAAAAATGTATTTCTTCCCATTACCTTACCTTATTTTTATTTTTACAATTCGTTTTACTTACAATTGGTCTTGAATCGGCGCCATCCATTCCGAAACCTGGATACAAAAAGGTTTTAATATAATTCTGCCGGTGATAGAACGGAGCTAAACTTTAAACCCAAACACTTAAAGTTAAATTCCAACGACTGGTTAAAAATTGAAATTAAATGAATGAAAACATAGGTTATGCACATGTAAGAATTGAGGACAAGACAGTCTTGGTTTGTCGATACCATGTGCCAGATGTTCTGCCTTCAACCAGTACCTAGGTACATCTGCTGTTTAAAGACTGAAGCATACTGTTACAAGTGCAATTACACCAGCAGGGCTATTATGTATCCAAATGATAAATTTAAATCTTGCCCTGCAGGGCTATTATATATCTCAGTTGCTAAAACAAATGTGATTGAAATCACAGAATTCGCCCTATTTACAATCTAGAAAAATGGCGGCTTTATGTCAGTTTTGACAACTCCAGTAAGCGAAAATGTTAATGGCTGTAGATGACCAAAGTGACAAAGAGCCTTTTTTTGATTTCAATAAACATTACACAAAAGATAAATAACCTTACAGGGCAAGATTTAAATGTATCAGTTGGATGCTGTAAGTTTCTCGTCCACGTATCCAGTATATTTGCTATCATTAACATCATCATCATCATCATCTCAGCCGTAGGACAGTAGGTCCCCTGCTGAAGATAGGCTTCCCCTTTAAGCTTCCAAAGGTACGGGTTGGAAGCGGCCTGCATCGGTGGACGATCCACGCTGGAGCGCGTTCAGAGCCTCGGTTAGAGCGCACTCAGAGTGCAACTTTTTGCCCTAATGCCGAACCTCTGAGCCACTGAGCGTTGCGACTTTTTAACCATCAAAATCGATCGGTAAACGGTCGCAACCGCATCTGACATAACTTTGACCAATCAGACCACAACAAAATTCTTCTTCTTCTCTTTCTTCTCAAATAAAAATTAGGTAAGGATCAAGTGATCTGTCAATGTCGAATTTATCAGTCTGTTTGAGTTTAGAAAACAACCATGACCGTTCGGTACCTAAGAGCGAGTTAAAAACAACTAAACAACCGCGCTCTGAGGTTCCGAACGCGCTCCTGCGCTTCCCGGTCCATACGTACTTCCGGCCCCATCGGCCATCTGTTCTGCGTGTTATGTGCCCGCCCACTACCACATTAAATGGCTAATTTTTTTACATGTCTTACGGTAACAATATTAACATTGATTGAAACAAATAATTTTAAATCATGTCAACACCCGGTTTGTATTAATGAGTTACAAAACATGAATCGTTTGATATAATACCGATCGTGATGTTTTGAATCGGGGTGCTGTAGTATGCAAATACTATTGTGGCCTTTAAAGGTACAATTTCTTTCAAACATTTAACACATTGAAATACAGGCCAGTCGAATGAAATCTCGGCCTAAAGATAAAGATTTTTGATTTGTAAAACATGTGTAGTCATACAAGGATGTGCATGTACGTCCTGAATCTAAATGGGTTTCAACATGTTTTGCCTGCAGGCGTACGCATAAACGTAGTGAGATGGCGGTCACTTTCACACAATAAAAATAAGAATTAAAATATGTATATAAAGTCAGAATAATAATTGAATTATATCTAATAGAATTAAATATGCATGCTTGTCAGAGAAATCAAACTTATCGTACTTAATTGCTTTTAAATAATTGCTTAATTAAATTACTTGTGATTAAAAAAAAATTTACACTGTACCTAATAACATTTAGTCAATAATGTGTAATTTGTAAACAAAAATGCAAACATAAAGTTTTAGAGCTTTTATATAAACTAGGCTATAAGTAATTAAAAATAAAATAAAATAATAATAATAATAACTATCTAATCTATAAGCCCCATGGTGGGGGGAAAAGTGGCCAAAACGCTGGCGGCATTGCCACGCTGGATGGCAATGCTAAGTTTTTGCCCAAAATAGGCGCCAGCATTTCGGTCACCCGACGCCTCAAACAAACGTTTCGCCAGATCCCTAAACAAGTTGAGAGCGGACGGCCCCCATGGGCCTAAAGTTCGTCGACCTTAAGGCTATAATATAACAAAAGAATTATTGCGAGGCGTGTAAAGCCATATAATTCAATAATGTATAAATATAATAGCAATTTTATAATGAAAAACGGCATTCACCCACGTAAATAAGTCAGCTCTTTCTAACTATATATACTATAACTATATATCTCCACACAGTATTGTCACAGATTACTGAATAAGTATTGTTGCCAACATACTTACTTAGATAACACTCAGTAAAGTATTATGTATAAATGAAATTATTGTTACTACGAGTATTATTATTATAATACCAATTTGGAACTAAAGAACAATAATATAAGTAACTATATTCATTTAAGTATAATTTTTGTTTGTAAATTTATTTGTAATCCCACTATTTATGTAATAGGATATTGTAAAAATGTGTTAATTTAACGCATCCCTAGAAGAGACTTTTCACAACACAGGGAATCCTACCGTAAAATATTAGTGGTTGAACTCGTGTTTCGAATTTAATTAACTCTCTAGATGTAAGTAAATTCGAATATAATTATTGTTATAATTAATTTTACTTTAAATAGACTAAAGTTGAGGTTTCTTAGGCTTTCCGGGAGCCTTATAATTATAACAGGCTGTCATGCAGAAAATGCTCTTCCGAATAATAGTTTTTTGACGATGTTCAGTTCAGGGGCCTTACTATAAGCTCTTATAGCAGGACTTTTAGATAACTGCCCGGATTCATCGTACCATGACAACATTATAACGGGCCTCTATTCAAGAACCGCAGAAAAAACGCCTACCTGTCATTTTGTATGGGTTTAAGTTATTACGAGTATGACACTTAGAAAATCTAGGCATCTGCAATGTTTGAGTTAATTGTTAGAATGCTAGAGACAATATTATCCGATCACATTTGAGGAAAACAATGTTCAAACAGTTCACATAATTGAGCTTCATGGTATGATTTCATTCAAAACTACTAGAACTGCACGGAACTTGCATGTTTTTTACAATGCTGATAGTAAGGCCCTAGTTAGAGTTAAGCCAGTTATTACGCAAACATTACTGGGATGGCACAGCAACTATCATGAACATTACAGGTGTGATAAGTACTTAGGTGCCATCAGGCACTCGACATAAACGTCTCTACATTTCATAATAATAAAATATTCAATGTTATCCCTATGCTGTGATGTTATTAATCGTAATGCTGCAATAAAAACAGTTAAAGAGGAAGCAGCTTATTATCAGTTCCGGTGCACATAACAATAATATCGAGAGAACTAAAACAAACGTGCTGATTGAAAGTAAGTAGGTACCTAACTAATCTGATTATGAAATTACACTAAGAATGGGGAGGACTGGATATAGGTATATATTTATAACGTAGTTAAGTATGTAATGTAACCCTCAAAATTAATATAGTAGTGTTATAGTAAACAACATCAAACATAGCAGATGCGCATATTTATGATTTTTTATGTTGTTAAGTCCTGTGAGAGTATAAGTTTATACCCATACTTTCAATGCCGAAACCCCGAAATTACATACAAGTTTCTCGAAAAACCGTGTAAATTAAACATGTTTTAACTTTTTCAAAAACACTACCTGTAATGAATAGTTTTTCAGGTCTTTGTGGAGTACTTTTGTAAAGCAAACTAAATTTTCTACAATTCAATCCTAACCCGAGCACTCAAGGTTCATTGGTTGCGGAGATACAACTAGTAAAAGATAAGCATTTTTTTTTTCTAAATTGTAAATCAACATTGTTTGGGTAATTTCCCAAGAAGGCGGTACGTATAGGGTTGAAAATGGTAGGTCTGATCTCAACCCAAGCACTCTAGCTAGGCACATACGGGTTAGTTTTGTGCTCTAGGTCAGTTGGTTGCGCAGATACAGTCAAAGATGATTTATTTCCAAAATGTGAAACATTATCGTTTGGGTCATTATCTCATGACACTAACCGATTGAACTAATTATCCTGGAGTAAAGTCGTGAGATAAGAATTTGTAATCAATTGAATATAATAGCTTAAAATTATCATATAACATATAAAAAAGGTTACAAAAAAGGCAAAGATCGCAAACGCGTAGTTTGCGATGTTGGCTTTTTTTGTGTCGATATTCACTGGCTTATCTTAGGTAACGTCGAGAAAAATCGACACGTTATAGTTATACTTATATTACCTATATTGAACCTATAAAATACTACCTACCTATATTGTATATTAAACGAAAGGTAAGTACGCAGCAATGATTTATCTCAATGATATTCAGGCAGGACTAAACACGTACCTATAAAAAATAATACGACGTCCCCATACGACAACTTAGGTATGCATGGACCTACTTAATAGACTTTAGAATTACCTTATCTATATGTGTTTATTGATAAAATTATATAAATCTTACCCAATCAGACGTGCTAACTCGCAAGACGCACAAAAACACCACCAGTTTTGCACAAGTCATCGTGACTAGCTCTACCAGAAACAACCTTCGGCACAATGCACTACGAGCCTCAATAGAGGAAACTAAAAAAAATCTAACTCATACTTTTAATGATTGTTTGTAAACTCTGCTGATTATATGAGCATTTTCTCCAATCATAGCGTCTGACAAAGCTATTGTCGATAATGTTCGGGAGTACTTCGTTTTTTGTAAGTTAATTTGAACAGGTGGTTTTCAATGCTGAATTTTAAATTTGCTTAAGAGGATTACATAGCTAGTACTTGTCCATACTAAAAGAAAAAAACTCCTAACATTGTTTCTCATTTCAGTGTTTTTTTTTTCATGCAATCGACATATTGTTTGCTATACCCGTTCGTTTTGTTTTTTTCAGTATTTCAAAGTAATATAAATTTATTTGTTTAAAACTTTAAAAAACCTGAAAAAATCAAAACGTCCCGTACGTTATACATAGCAAACAATGTGTTGATTGCATAAAAAAATCACTGAAATCGGACAATGTTAACAGGTGGAAAAGAGGTTTTTCTTTTTGTATGGACAAGTACTAGCTATGCAATCCCCTTAATCTTTTTTCACCACTGCATGTATGCCAAAACGTAGTGTTGAGGACCTTGTATCGATAGAATTGAAAACTTTGCCTACATATTTCGTAACTTTTTGACTGGCCGGTTGGCGCAGTTGGTAGATCCCATGCCTTCTGAGCCAATGGTGCCGGGTCCGATCCCCGGACAGGTCAAACATTTGTGTGCATGAACATGTCTGTTTAACTTGTGTTGTACATACCTATGTATATATCAGTCATCAGGATAATATAGTACCTACATGCTCTGCCTAGTATGGGACCTGAAGACCTTGTACTTGGACTTGCACGTTGTAAAAAAAACTCGTTACTCTATGTATTTTAAGATTTTTAAGATTTAAGATCATGGAGGCTGTGCGAAAGTCAAATAAAAACGCAGATTCTGTGACTGGCGGCTTCGACCTTAACTTATTGAATATTAATATAACTAGCATAAGTATAGAAGTAACATAGGACAAAAAAATGGACTCGCTTCAAATTCAGTATGAACAACAATTTTCGTTTTAGATTTGAAATGCTATCGTGGATCGAAAATTCAAAATGTAATAAACTATAAATTAAAGTAAAAAAAATATAATGGTGACCATAACTATACCATAATGACCATAACTGTCTGCAGTGCGTAGGTTTGTATTCATAAAAATAATGAAATAGTCATATTGTGATGCGAAATCTAATTTGATACAATATTTTATGTTTATATTTTAGTTCCTTGTGTAGTTTAGTAGTTATTTATTAAAAGTGCGCCCAATTTTACATTTACGGCCCAGATACTGAGCAGAAGAGTCACTCCGTAGCCTGTGACTTTCTTGGACGTTTGCTTTCATGAGAGTCACTCCGTAACTTGTGACTTTCTTGGACGTTTGCTTCGACATGACAGTCACTCCGTAACTTGTGACTTTCTTTGACGTTTGCTCTCCGTAGCGTATCACTTTCTCCGTCGTTTGTTTTGACATAACGTCACTAAAAGTAAAAAAAAACCTTATATAAAAATATTGCACAACATTTATTGAAGAGAAAAAATCGCAAATAAAACGACAGAAAAAATACAACTCATGTTTTTTTTCTTCAAATTATGACTAGAACTATGGCTGGATGGCCTTGTGGCTACAGAACTGTACAGTTTCAATCTTCATTCAAATCAATTGTATTTGTGCTCTTGGAATCGAAAACGCCTGAGATGCTACGCGGATTTATGAACTTTATGTTGGCATAATCGTAGCGCAATAACAATTATATATTATTTTACTTTTTAGGGTGCAGATATTCCTTTATCGCCCTAAAATGAATAGAACTATTTAGTTTTAAGCATATTTGTGAAATAACATCTTAGAACTCTTGCTTGAGACGCTAAGAGATAATGTGTGAAGTTTCTTCTCATTTTTAAAAAAATTGCCTTTTTAATTGTTTTGCTAGGACTATTGTTGGAACGTCGGCAGTCGATAGAACTCTGAACTTTCAATCATAATTAGTGGTCTAATAATTGAAAATTGTTAATATGCTGGGTGTTGGCATGCGAAGATAACATCAAATGTTTCAAAATTTTGTCATAAATCGGTGAATTATTCAAAATCACGATTAGGAACTATAATTGCGATGCTACTAGAATACCGATTTTTTTTTTGTGAATCTGGAAATTGTTATGCTAGGTTCACGCAGACATGAATTGCACTGCGACCTGACTGATAAATTAAATTGTCAAGTCTCAGATGCCTGTAATTTCGCTGATTTATTTCAATAAAGAGATGTCGTTATGCTTGCAAACTAACCGGGTAATTTTCCATTTTTCTAGCGGCGAAGTTTGTCGACGCCCTGCTAACGAAAGAAGCAGAAGAGCAACCTTCTGACAATGTTAAGGCGGAGGAGCTGGCACTGGAGCTGCCCAAATGGTACGACGAGGAATTGTACAACAGGTCAGTTTAATAAATCTAATAAAAACATTTTTAACAAAAAACGGAACCGAATTCAACACCAAAAAGTGTGAAAAACAGCTGTTGAGATCGTTACCATGATAGTTCGAAAGTACCTATATCACAATATTGTGTGCATGGTACCGACTTCTACAAGTTATTTCACACTTATAGGTGTTGAAGTCGGTTCCGTTTTTTGGTAAACACTTTTTTCATCCTTTTTAGTGACCTTTGAGCAGAGGGTATGAAGTTCTTAAAAAATGTTTTCAGTGATGTACAGTAGCGTATATTATGCAGTCTAGTCGCTCTAAACTCGTGATTATCTTTAGTACTTGCCTACTTAAACATTTTATAATAAGGCTTATTTAGAACCCAGTCTGACTAGGCTCTATTGCTAAAGGCATCGAATGTCCACAGAGGCCGTAAGTTCTACATGGAGTTCTGTTTCTCGTTCTCCTCTTCGATGCTGATGGGCTTGGTCGCAGTTTTCTCCGTACCGTCCATACTGCGTATCCTGGTCAGCACGCGGCGCTCCAACTCCACGTACACGGCATACCGGCGGTACCTGTCCACGCTACTCCACACCGTGTCCTGGTTCGAACATGAGCTAAAGCCGGGCTCTGTGTGAGTATTTTTAGGAACCGTGTACATATTATCATACGATCTTGTTTTTCAAACGACACCCAAAAAACGAGTTCCCCAATTCGTCTGATTTTTTTCTTTTATGTTTAGCACATAACTTTTTACCTAGTGAATCTATTTTGATGATTATTTTTTATTCGATTGCTGGTCATTCTCGCGTAATCCCATTTCCGGTTCCGGTTCACCACTCGAAAGTTATGAGATAACAAACATAAAAAAACAGTCTAATTGAGTAACTCCTCCTTATTGGAAGTCGGTAGAAAAGTACGTAAATTTGTTGTGCAAAGATGTAAACTAATGATCACAGAAACAAATAGACATAGATGTGTAGATGTCGTACTTTTATCACGTCTATAGGAATGACAAGAGAGAATTAATTATCATTTAGGATTTAGGGTAAGATAACTGGAAAAATGAATGTTAAAAGTAGTGACTCTTGGGTTTGAAACTGAGAGTGCTTATAAAGTTAAAATTACTTTACAATTACACAAATTTCGGGCTACCCCACGGTTGTACAACTTCCGATAGGAGTGCAATGATCATATATACTCAATGAATTCGATGTGGGGGCGATGGTGCCTGCTTTGACGTCCCGATTGGGGTGGTTTGTGCATTGATGCATTCCCCTTACCCCCGTGAGCATTCACTCAAGAGACCCTAACTCACATAGGTATTATATAGACGCGTAAGCGCTTGGGACGCTGGTACCATACGTAATACTAGCCTAGCACTCACTCACAATAGTGTTATATTATATAGCCTTACTCAATAAATTGGCTATTCAACACTAAAAGATTTTTCCTATTCGAACCAGTAGTTCCTGAGGTAAGCGCATCCGAACAAACAAACAAACAAATTCTTCAGCCTATTTGTATAGATAAAAACTATAGTCGGATCTTTCCGACAATTATTACGTGTGCAATCCTGTATTTTTCAATTAAAAGGATTTCAATATAAATTGGTTTCGGTCTAGGGGGCGATTCCACTAACAAAATTTTGCTCCAACTCCAATCGAACCGTAGCTGAACGACAATTATAATAAGTAGTTATAAGTTTCTATTGACGTCAGCGATCGCTCAAAACTTTATACTCAGCTAACTCTCATATCGAGTTAGATGAGCACGACGCTAACTCATATTCGTACGTTATGTAAATGTGAAATATATTGTAGCGTTTATCATGAATTTACGTTCCAATTTGTCTATTAGTAGAATGGATTTTTCAAAGAGCTATGGAGAGGGCTATGCTCGGGGTTTCTCTACGTGAAGAAATGAGGAGATCCGTAGAAGAACGAAAGTCACCGACATAGCCCAGAAGATTAGCCAGTTGAAGTGGCAGTGAGTAGGGCACATAGCACGCAGAACAGATGGCAGAGCGCAGCGTAGTCGTCCACCGACACTGTGGACAGACGACCTGATCAAGGTCGCAGGACGACGTTGGATGCAAGCCGCTTCCAACCGGTCCTTTTGGAAAATTATGGGGGAGGCATATGTTCAGCAGTGGACGTCCTACGGCTGAGATGATGAGAATGGATTTTTGGACAATTATAGAACTATAACACGAGTCGAACTGCAGTTGCAGCGGGATAGATTATTGAACGTTACGAAATAGCACAATTGCTCAGCTTGCTTGTCTTTTGGATTGGCTAACTCTTAAAAGTTAACCTACTAAGTTATATTATAATATAGATTCTGACGAGTTTACACCCCGCGGCTTAGACTATAGCTTTTTTTTGAAAAAAAAAATATATCTTTAATACGATACACTTTAATCTTCCTTCTAGACTATTGAGAAGAAAAAACATGAAAACTCTTACAAATATCCTTAAACTAGCTGTTAATAAAATGAGTACCTAGGTATTTGTGATTTTGACATGATATTTTACATTACATAGCTTATATGTAATGTCACAAAAGCTTAGGTATCTACATAATATTGTAATTGAAGGTGAATTTGAAATTTTATACTTACCTACTTAGTAACATTTCTTTAAATATAGGTAATTCTTATTTAAATTATTTCAATCTAAATATAATAAATTTGCATAAATACAAATACAATGCATTTATGCAAATTTATTAATTCTACAGTGTGTAAGTACCTAACTCATTGATGTCCCTAAGAGTATAAGATATAAGGTATAAGAATATAATTTTACTTAATTTCAAACTAAATCTACACTAATAATAATATTATATACTTATTATATAATATTATATATTATAATATTATAAAGAGGAATGATTTGTTTGTTTTTGAATTGAATAGACCCCGAAACTACTGGACCGATTAGATAAATTCTTTCACCATTAGACTCCTACATTTTCCCTGATGAACTTAATGGTTATGTAATATTTTCAAAAAGTTAGGGATCCGCCTCAAACAAAATAAAAAAGTCAAGACAGAATGTTGTCAACAGAGAAGTGAGGCCGGGTAAAACTACGCCTCGGCGTGTCTATACATATTTACATACAAAACCTACAACGAAACTACGCCTTGGCGCGTCAGTCAAACTATCGCGGCGCGTGGAAGCAACACGTAAAGTTTTAATTAGCATTTAATTAAAATTTATTAATTATTGAATTTTTTTTAATAACTTTAATATAATTTGAATTACCATGACAGTACCCAGTCACGCACATGTAGTTTAGAAAACCGGCCTCACTTCTCTGTTCACAACATTCTGTCTTGACTTTTTTATTTTGTCTGAGGGATCCGCATGAAAACTTCGATAATGTCTGGATAAAATACCAAAAAAAAGTCCTGACATCGGGTAGGTATGCTGCGGAAACCATATAATATTAGTAAGTGGTATTGACAATAGACCAAAGTGACGTATCACAGTTTTATAGAAAACGTCAATTTCTACAAAGAAGTCCACATTACTATAATGTCTAACTATTACACTATAAATACTTTTACATTTTAATATACGAGTACCTATGCAATAGTAACCAAGCCACATTATTCGTACTTTGGTATTAATCCATCTACTCTAATAATAAAGGAGAGATATATGATTGTTTGTAATGGATGTATCCATTATGTATCGGTAAAATTACCTTACCGATTCAAATCGAGTATAAAGCTACATTATGTCTATACGCTATATTTGATTCATCCTCATCATCATCCATCATCACATGGGTGAAACCGCGGAGCGCAGCTAGTCATTTTATATCTATAAATAATACCGCAGGGACGCGGCTTTGTAGTGAGCCGTCGGTGAGTGGCGACACCACGGACCCTGATTCTCCCTGGGGGCTAAAGCAAACCCCTGACCCCCGGCTTGCCTTAATTAGCCCTCTGGGGGTGGAGACGCAAGAGCAAGTAACAAAAAGCTCCAAGGGTGGAAGTGTTAAAGGGCATAACGCCGGTAGTAGCGCTCTGGTGAAACATCATCACACCTCTCGACACCCTTCGGCCATCCACCCAAACGTTGCCCCTTTTGTCACCATTAATGGTGGCTCTTATGGGGGGCCCGTTTAGTGGGTGGCAAGTCACCTGCCTAAATATTTTAAGATGAGACTGAAATTGGCAGGTGCCGTAGTCTCGTCCATAGCCCACTATCTCCTGTATCACTAATAAGTACATATCAATAGCCATGCCATTTTACCCATTTTTGTAATAGAAATACCATGTAACCATCCATCCAAAATGTTTCTGTTTTATTATACTACATTGTATTTTTATACCAAACAGGCCTCTGAGGTGTTGGCTACAGCCCCACTTATGCCTTTGTAAAGGACCGGGTGAAACCCGTGAAATTATTTAAATAAAATAATGTTATTTTTAATGTGCATGCCTTTTGAGGTAGATAGGTACAATATTGACGTAATCTTAGCATTTAGGACTTAAGGATTGTTATTATTTGCACCTACCAACTAAGTAAGTACACAAATGTTTTTCTTATTTTCGGTAGGTTCATTGATGTTTTGATTTGGAATTTAATACAATAAAATAATTTTACCAGATTTAGCTTTTCTGTGCATGACAATGAATAAAGCATAAGTAATTTATGTGCCAACTTATTGAAATGCTCGTGAGTTTGACACATAGATCTCTGGGCTGAAAAAAATGAAGAATGCCGGGATTTTTTTTTGTTTTAGAAAAAAATAAAAAGGCTTTACTTTTTCCTATATTTCAATGAAGTAAACTTTAATTTAGTTTAATATAAAACGATTGTTCAAAAAATTTTAAATAAATTGAATGTATTTTTATAGGGATAGACCGAAATTCGTTTAACATTCGGTTTAACCGAACTTCGGCAGGTTGAACCGAACTTCGTCATTCGGCCGAAATTCGGTTTATATGCCGAACATTCGGTGCAAAACAACCGATTTTTTTATTACACTTGCACTATTATACATAATAGAAATAAATTAAAACAACATATCTGTAATAATATCAGTGAAGTAAAATTAGTCTGATATAGGTACTCATAGTCATTTATTTGAATAAAGAAAGAAAAGTAATCATCAAACGTCTTAAAAATCTTTGCTTACTTAGTAATCACAAAATTGACTTACTAATCAGCCTTAGATATATGTCCTACTTAATTAAATAACAAAATTAAATTGCTCTTCTCAACAAGTCTTAGAATTCTCTCTTACCTAGTAAAAACACAGTGAAACTGATATTCTTAATAACCAGTCTTAGAAATCTTTACATAGGTATTACTTAATAAAAATACTAAATTAAATTGGTCTCCTCAATAGTCGAACAGCCGTATTCAATAATCTATCTATCGCCGGTTTACCTTACTAGAGATACTACTAGATACTAGATATTTGACACTATTAGTATGAACGTAAACAGAATGCAAAGTTTATTTCATTTTTGTTACAGATCTACTATAACAAAAATTAAATAAACTTTGCTTGCATTCTTTTAACACAGTGTCATATATTAATAAAGTACAATTCGTAAAATGAATTTAAAAAAATAATACTTCTAAGTAACGTAGGTATACCACCAATTAGGTAAATTTTTCATTTTTTCAACATTAAGGAATAATTTATTTATTATTTTGGACTATTAAACCACTTTAAAACAATTGATTTGCGTAATATAAACAATGGCACGTGTGGCAGTGGCAATGGCAGTAATTTTTACCCCACCAAATTTTTTTGCGGCCCGGTGTATTTTACCAGTTAATCAATAGTTTAGAAATAGTAGAGCACTATATAAATATAGAGTACTTGTCCATATAAGTTGGAAATTTCTTCATGCAGATTGGATGCGGCACAAGTCCCTAAACCATCGAACACCCTTTCACGTTGGGCTGCGTGCGTTCATAACGATCGTTGCGGAGTGTTGCTGTGGACGGTTGACCTACTTTACATTCCCAGTATGGCCACAGAATAAATAACAGTACTACGGTACGGACTAGTTTCTGGATTGAGTTCAACACCTGTATTTTACAAAATACCTATATGTAAGCATTCAACTTGCTCTCTGTAACACATATTTTATAACTAAAACATGACAACAATTTTTATTGTATAGTTTGCAAATGCATATTTTCTACCGACTTTCAAAACGGAAGAGGTACTCAATTCGACGGTATTTTTTTTATTGTTACCTCATAACTTTTGACTGGGTGAACCAATTCTCAAAATTATTTTTTCATAGAAATATTTTGGTAAAAATTGAATACCGACTTCCATTCTATTCAGTTTTTGAGTTACACTCCAATAACTGAATAGAATGGAAGTCGGTATTAATTTTTTTCAAATTGTACTTGTTATAAGTATCTCTATTATATGATAAATGTGTGATGATGAAATGATGAAAATGATTGTTACATATCATTTTTATGCAAAAGCGAAGGAATAATACTCGGTAAGAATATCCAGCACTGCGTCCTACAATAACTGCGATAATAATTTATTTAGATAGATTTTAGATTACTGTATAGAAGAGTCTTACCACGACGATCCTTAGAATTGTATTCTTATAGATAGATTAGACAAAATGTCATACATCTATTTATATAAAAATTAACCCCTATTTCTCTTGGCCACGCTATAACTTAGAGAACGGATGGAACAATCGCGCTAAAATTTCTTTAGGGGTGTTAATAATTATTGTCAGGAGAAGGCTCATATTGAAAGAAAAACTAAGAAAACATGGGAGATAATGCCGAGGCCGAAGGCTGAGCCTACTACGCGAATATGACGTCGATATGACTTCCATACTTGCTAGGGGAGATACGATTGTTTATCGATCTTAGCGACTCGACAAATTTAACGACTGTTACGGCACTGCTGGTCACCCAAGTCGGTAAAATTTGATCCTTGATGGCAACACTTTGCAACTACTTGACTGACTTATTTTTGATGTGGCTTTACTGTAAGCTATTGTAAAAGAATTGTAGGCAAGAAATGTCTTGGTATAATGTATAGTCCCCTTGTAATCGAGGACATAAATGTAGAAATTATATTTTAGAGCCAGCCTCCTTCAGTCCACAACTTACCTTCCACTGCGCTACATTGGTTTGCAGGCGCCCTTGAGCTGGTATCTACAAATACCAAGATCACACATTCAACATTTTGGTTATTATTCCAGTTAGTCACTAGCGAACTTCATTGGTTCAATTCTCACTCCATCCAATTCAGTTATCATCGATTGACATCAATTAGTAGGGACAGTCACCCCTTGCCGTCTACGTTTGTATGTTTAGCCTGTTTATTGTTTGTTATGGTAGGGCTTTTGCACAGTCCGCCTGGGTAAGTACCACCACCACCTTTGCCAGTTATTCAACCGTGAAGCAGTAGTGTGCAAAGATTACTGTGTTTCGGTTTGAAGGAAAATGTTTGCAGAGTGCAGTGCGTTGTCATGCCGGGTTTTGAACTGTTGTAGTTTCGTATTCTGAATGGCACTGAACTGTTATGGTGAAGTCGCTTAAACTCAGGCAAGCGTCTTGCTCGTCTCTTCATCGATAGACATAAAAAAAAAACTCAGTTTTAGTTTTAGACTTTTAAAATTCGTAATAACAAAGTCACAGAGTTGTCTTTACAGCCGACATGAGTGAACTAACTCACTCTACTATACGTGCAGGCTGCTTGTTATTTGACAAGAATAATTTTCAATTTCATTCTTGTTTTCCTTAGGTCATGGCGGTCTCTCTACACAGTGCGAAGTCGGCATCTCCGCGCAGGTCTGGTAGCCAAGTCCAAGGGTATGGGCGTGGTCTCCCAACGAGATCTGGCGCTCACCCAGTTCGGGTTCATCGGCTTCTCCATGTTGAAACCTGACAACTTTGGCCTGAGGCAGCTGGAGGATGGAGACTGGGAGGCGTATAACCATTTCTGGAGGGTGATTGGGCATATGATCGGGTTGGAGGATAGGTGAGATATATAATGATTTTTACTTTTTAGGGCAGGTTTTATGTGGAAGGGTAACCTTCCACCTCAATCCACACCAATCCCACCATCAATCTATCAACCAGATGGGCCTCTTGTGTGTGGTGGGTGGTGTTGATAACCTCTGAAATCAGTGGGTACACTATTAGATAGGCACATAGTTTATCAAGTTTTATAGTATGGTAGTGAATAATAGGAATGACTATAGACGCTAAATTGCAATGGAGTCCCCACATAAAAAAAAAATCTAGTAAACTCAGTTCAGCGGCTTATGCTGTTATAAAATTAGACTAACTGATGTAGACACAGCTAGAATATTTTATTTTAGTTATAACCATAGCGTTATGACTTATGGCATACAGCTCTGGGGATGTTTCGCAGATCTTAATTATATTTTCATACTGCAAAAAAGGGCAATACGAGCTATCTACAGTTTAGCTCCCAGAGTTTCCCTTAGACAGAAGTTTAAAGATATAAACATTCTAACTGTTGTCTCTCAGTTTATCTATGAAAATCAAATGTACGTCAAGAAAAACGGGAACAGTTTTTTGAAAAAAGAAGTGATGCTCATTCCATCAAACGCGGAATAAGCACAAGCTATCCATACATGTAACGCGTCTCCACAGAATAAGTCATTCTTTTATGGGACAATGTATACGATTCTATAATAAACTTCCCGCAATGTCATCCGTGATTTGCCTAATAAGTTTAAAATTACTATTAAAACTAAACTCTGTCAAAAGGTTATTACAAAATTTCGGATTACTTGGAGCTACGAAGAAATTATAGTCAGGAACTGTAACTGCGTTAAAAAAATGACCCAACAAAAGTCGTGTTCAAGTAGGCGGGGCTTAAAAGTCGTGTTCAGTACGTCGATCAGTCGGACATTTTACTTGCAAGCAAGCACACTTCAAATCTTCGCGTACATTTTCATTTTTATCATTGTGAACTTCAGTTGAGGATCATCATGCCAGCATTCGTTGTGAAGTGGTGCAGAAACAATACACGATTAAAATGTCCAGGGATCACTTTTACTAGTAAATAATAGCAAAATTATAATTATTCAAAGATGTTCAAATACGTTAACAAATCGAGATGGTCAATACTATGCAAGATAAAGTCAGTCAATTTTTATTTAATTTAGGATGTATTTTTTTCTTTAGGACTAAATATTGAAATGTATGTAATGTGCAATGGTTTTGCTTGTTATGTTTTATCCTCACTTGCTTGCCGATTCAATGCGGCAAAATAAGTGCCTAACTGCACTTAAGTAAGAAAAACAATAGTAGGTATGTGTACAGCCTGTGAAAACTAGCATAGTTATACTACGTTAATTTTGACTGAAAACAATACAATTTTAGATAATAAAAAAAATATGGACCATGTTACACAAAACTGCAGTACCTACCTATAACTCGCGGCATATAACTCTAGCTCTGAGCGAAATGTGGAAGGGATAGCTGCGCAGATAGAGAGAGACAACAGTCCCTCGTCTTCGATGTGACAGAGAGAGACAAGAGTCCTTCGTCCCAATTTTTGACTTCTGCGCAATAACGGTCAGAATTATATGCCGCGGGTTATACCTACCAGTTGGTACAGTAAGTACCTACTGTTTTTTTTTTAAATTATGTTATATAAAATATCATATTTATCTTTTTATGCTGATGATTTGTCCCGAATAAACATCAACATCTTTAAGTGCCTTTATTCTGCGCAGCGCTGCGCGAGTTTAGGTATTTTACATTAGCGAGTTACTTACTAGCGCGCCCTGCGGCAGTGGCCTTACTGCTTGAGCAAAATAGTGCGTATTCATATTTGGACCTTTTTTTATCTACTTTGGTTTTTATGTCACAAATAGACGTCAAAAAGGTGAACTAAAATATCACGCAGGGCACATTTTATTTTTAATATCGACATTAATTAACATAATATGATAATTATTAATCAAGTACATGTTATCTACAAGAGCATATACTAGAAAAAAGTAAGATTTAACTCATGTACCTACCAAAAAGAGATGAAAATAGCAAATAAAACAACCATCAAATAGTTCCTGCTACCAGTTTCTGGATCCAGCATCAGGTCCTGGTCACCAGCTAGAAAAAAAATCGTATCGCGGTATCGCGAAGACGATTCATACGATCCCAAACACGGTGTGTCTACTATAAACTATCACATAGTTCCTGCTACCAGTTTCCGGCTCCAGCATGGATTCCTGGATACCATGTATAAGCATAAGAAATTTGGTTAATAGCAAAATAGTATTTTGCTATTAACCAAATTTCTTATGCTTCTGTCTAATGCATCGACCCTTGAGGGGCTAGCCCTAGGCTAGTCGATGTCATTATAACAATGAAATTTCTATTGTGTCTGACCTTTGATGCACTAGATGTCATATAAAATTATTTGTTAGAATCCCACTTAGAAATGTTACCTCAATAAGTATCAGGAAGTTTTGAGCGCACTAATATTTAGTTGTGTAAGTGCGCTGTGCGGGCGTCAGAGCGATCCTCTTACCTCTCTCTAAGAGGCCTCAGCCGCGTCTGACGATTCGTGACTGGCGCGACCGGTTTTATGATTGATTTTAAAAACGTTTGTGTGTAGAAACCGCTCGGCAATAACAAACTAATAAACAATTTCTAAATGTAGTCTATGGAACTTGAACTTGTTAATAAAAGAATGTTCTATTACATCAGGTAAGAATAATTGACATAATATACTAAATCAATCAATATTATGTGACCCTTCAAACACACAGCAAAACCGCGAATTCGCGCCTCCAAAGCGTTTACGCTCTAAAGAGATACTACAGACAATGAACAATAAACGATTACCTACAGTTAGTATGTAATATAGGTAACTATATAGCATAAAAAAACAGTTCATTGTTTGGTCAAATTAAAGCACGTTTAATTTTTCAAGCTAATGAAAATTCACCCTCTGCAAATTTTAAAGTGGTTTAGCTGAGTTGCTAATTAATTTGTCAGTAATATCAACACAGTGCTTTTCTAAAGTAGTTCTATAAATTGATTGAATTTTTTATTGATAATGAAGGTAATCTGTGACCACTGAAAAACATCCAGCTGGCAAATAACGACTTATTTACTTTTTAATGTCTTCTAGACAAAAACTTAGTAAATTAATCATATTTTGCGAGACATACGAGATTTACGATTGATTTATTATTAAGTTGGTCCTGTCCACTTGTTGCATAACATTGTCCACGTCGCTATGACTCTGCTGTCATTGTAGACGTTGCAGCACGCGCGTAAACCAATCCCTGCTTTCCTTCTGAATTTAAACCAATCACCGAACATGTCTATTTGTAACCTCGGAAGTAATTTGTATTTGGAATCATACGTTGTTTTGATTTGAAGGGCCATTTTTTGTATGGAATTTGTTCTGAATTATGCTTCCTGACTATTATTTCTTCGTAGACTTGGAGAATAAAACAGTTTGGGACTGATCACCTCGTGTATTACCATGTCAAAGTGTAGCGTGTCTTGCCCTACTGATACCATTATTATGGTCTCTTAACGTAAGGCAACACACTGGAGCTAAAAATAAACGAATATTTAAAAAAAATTAAAAGACAAGTCCGCTGAGTTTCTTGCGGGATCTTCTCAGTCGTGGTCGCGTTCCGATCCAGTTGTCTATTTAAGAAATAATAAAATGTAACAATTCGTAAGTGCCCCCGTAGGCTTATACATAATAAACGATTTCATTTCATTTTATTTCAATAGGCACATTGTTATAAATGTAGGAGCGAGTATTTCGTAGAATTTGTGTTTATTGCGAAGAATTTCATAAGCTTTGATAATAAAATAATGATATTTAATCCAATCCTTATAATGAATCGACGATGCATATATAAGGATTGGACAGTGCCATAATTAGTAGGTGACATCTTGTATTCAGGTAGGTACCTATCGCATAAATAAGAGCTCTATACCTACAGCAAAGTCATCATTATTCAGCTTTATTATAAAAGCAACATGTTCAATGCGAACACAATCGTAGGTAGAAGCAAAACGTTTTCTGCGTAGGTAGGTTATTTTAGGTAGGTGTAACGATATCAAATTAACTTTTGTTTGTTGATTTTAGACTTATACGAAAAAAATATTGAGTATCGCTTAAGTAAGTGACATGGATATTTTTCTTCTTTTTATAGAACTGGTATAACTTGGCCTCGGTACCAGGTTATCGTTGAGTTGACCACCCTGCAAACAGATATCAAAGCTTTTTCATGTGCTTGTAATGATATGTCACCGGCACCTGTACTTATCCGTCAAACCGAAACACAGTAATGCGAACATTCCTACTTGTTAGATATGGTGCCAGTACATCCTCGGACGAACTCGTTCAGAATTGTACTGCTACTAAAAATTTTTGGTCGCGAGCTTTTCTCACCGACGCTACTGAGATGATAAATAACACTACTAATACAACAATTGCAGATACAACATCTGCCGTGAAACGTTTGAGGAGACGCGTGAAGTGTGCCGCATCCTTCAGGAGCGAGTGTTCACGCCTGCCTTGGAGAACGTGCCCGAGCACTTCGAGCACGCCGCGCGCGTGATGCTGGACGGCATGTGGTCCGTCAACCCGACCGTGGATGTGGAGTCCAATCTCTGGTGGTGCAGATACCTGGCTGACGTGCCCGGCTACATCTACAGCGAAAGGGACAGGGTCACTCTTCAAACCAAGCTGAAGAAGCAGTTACAAGGGAAATCTTTGGATACAGGTAAATATACCTAATTTATATTATGATCAGCCCATTATATTTCCACTGCTGGGACTCGAGCCCTCCTCTCAGTTTGGCCGTAATTCACCACGCGGGCCCAGTGCGGCTTGGCGGATAGGCTAGTGATAAACCTATGTCGAAGTTTTCAGGCCGCCCAAAAGGCGACATATCCTAACAATTGTTGTCCTAAGACAAACAACCGGAACTGACGGCTTAACGTGTCCTCCGAAGTACGGAAGCGCTCAGTTGAATAATACCACTACCGGCCACCCATCCAACTCCTGACCGCAGCAAGCGTTGCTTACCCTTGACATGAAGTTTAGATTATGTCACCGGATAATTATAATAATCGTTGTTTTAAAAATCTAGTCAGATTGTAAATTCTCGATAGATTGTGAAAAGCGAATTAAAATTGTAATCTAAATGTTTGAATATTAAAATCACGTTCTTGAGCTGTCAGTTTATAATCTAACCGTATTCGTCCGTCAGAATGTAAACGAACATAAATCGTAGGGACCTATCAAGACTCACCTCAAATTTACAATTTCACTGAGGAGACATGAATAGTTCTAAGATATGTGTGCCTAGCACGAATAACTGCGTAGGTACGTGTAACGTAACGTGTCGTTCACGTGAAACAGTACAAACTATTCATATTCATATACACTCACATATTCATACACACACACACACACACACACACACATACCCACACACACACACTCACACACACATACACTTACTCACACACACACTCACACACACGCTCACACCGACTCGCGCGCGTTTGATTTGATTATTGTATATTAGATAAATATTTGTTGTCAAAGCTTACGTAAACTAACTGTTCTTATACCTACTTAATGCTTCAGTGACTTTTAGAAACGGAGGGCGTTGTTGCCTGTGATACAGTTTTATTAGGTACTACAACAGGCACCAACTATCTCATCAATTGGAAACAGTGCATATTTATATATAAGTCCAATGTTTTGTAAGTACCTAAGTACTGTCTAAGAAATAAGTCAAATAAAAACTTATTATTATTATTATTATTAACTGTCATGTATCTAGGGCAGCTATGGCTCAGATAACTCACAGTTAATACGCCGTAATACATTTTCGCAAATTGTTTGTGCTACGGCCTAGCAACTATCTATAGGTAGATAAGTAGTACATAGATTTTAGCTCAATCCGTCCAGCACCGTCCTAGTACTAAGTATTACATATTCTGTAGAAAGTGTCAAATCTGCGATTGAGCGATCATTTGGATAGGTACTATCAAATATACTAGGTAACCCTAGTATACTTACATTATCATTAGTCTTGGAATTGGCTGACGCATCATTGGCTCCGGCAACAGTTATGAATAAATAAAGGGAACTAATTTTTTGAGCTGTTATTTAAATATTCGAGATGTTATTATGATCAGTTCAAAAACATATTGAGCAGTTATTAAATTTAATGGCGGTTGATTAATTATTGTGACAGTAAAACATGGACAGTAATAAAAAATCAATTAGTCGGTTATTTTATCATACGATGTCAATTCTAAAAATAATTGAGCAGGCCAATAACTGAATGAGCGGTAAAACACTAGGTAGGAACCTATACAATTTGTTTTATTTAATTCCTTCAGTCAAAGCAAAAGTAATTTAATTTGTCTTTATTATTTAAGTACTGTTTTTTTTATTTTATTTTACCACCTCATTGTTTATCCCTTCAAGGGTCGATGTCATTATAACAATGAAATTTCTATTGTGTCTGGCCGTGCGACCTTTGATGCATTATATAATTGCTTAGAATGAGATTTCTTACCGAAAAATTCCGATTTATTACTGCCCACACGTAACCGCTCGTTCAATATGTACTACTGTGTACTATTATGATCACAAAAATGCCTCGTTTATTCTTAATCGTTGTTTAAATTCTTAAATTCACAATTACCAAAATTGTATTAATATAATTAAACTTAAAACATATTAATAACTTCTCTAATCTAAAAATCAGACTTTGCAACCATATACCTTTGTTTCGGGAGGAGGGCGTTGGTACGCCATACCACAGGTTATCCTAGTTTGGGTACTAACGATCTTCCTAGGATTTACTTTTAACTTCACAGTAGTCTGTAGCTTAGTAGAACTGTCTCTTAGCTATGCATATTATGTAAAAGTGTAAAGTTATTTAAGTTTGTAAACAATTAATTAATAAATCATATCAAAATCATTTCATTTCAATAATTTTTTTTTCCGCCCATTTAATTATTTTCCTGCTCAATTATATATTCCGCTCAATTATTTCATTATTTTTTATTACTCATTTTTGTTTACTTTACTGCTTAGTTTTAACTGCTGAACTAGTTATTAAACGTGCCATTTATAATTTTTAACTTACCAAAACTGCTATTTACAACTGCCTCCTTAATCAGTGCCATAAATAAATATCGCTGATCGAAGGTAGGTTCACTCCAACTAGGTCCTCATCGTCAATGTGGATTCGATGCATGTTGTGTGGTGTAACTAGAATGAAGAAGATTGGTAATAAGTAAATCAGAGCCAGCTCGAAAGTAGCACCAGCGATACCAACAATCTAAGAGAAATTAGCTTTTAGTAATTCTCTGACAATAGATTAACGAGGTATGGGCATATGGGGTATGTCATGGGGAACGAACGGACCGTGACCATATGTTTACTGATAAAAAAATACGCTGAAAAACTGAAATCAGACTACTAAAAAATCACGCTTTAAATAGTATAAAACAAGATAAAAGAGATCACCCAGCCGCCATACATTTTGAGCCAGATTTTTTTATATGTTTTTTATCAAAAGAGTTGTGAATTAAGTCTGAAAGATAATATTCAAACTTAAAATAGCTATTCTTTATGTTGAATAAAGCCTAATTATTATTATATTTCTCGGAATAATGTGCAAGTTGGAATGTACAAAAGTTTGGTATCACCGCAGGTAGTTGCCTGCGCTTGCGTCGCATACTATCTCGTTCGCACTCACCGACACTGAGTACCTTTAAAAGCGTTTCTATAATCTGTATAATTCCGTAATATAATCTGCTCAACAGTACTCCTGCAGTCTTCTTTTATCCTATTAATATTATAAACGTGAAAGTTTGTATGTATGGATGTATGGATGTTTGTTACTCTTTCACGCACAAACGGGGGGGCTAATGTTGATGAAATTTGGTATGGGGGTAGATGAGGCGCTGGATTAACACATAGGATACTTTTCATCATCATCATCATCATCATCCATCACCACGCGGGTGAAACCGCGGGGCGCAGCTAGTTATATTTATATTTTTATCGTCTCTCCATCTAGGATACCATTAGGTTAGTTATTTAGACCATTTTCTTTGTGTTTTGAGGTTCTGAGGTTAAATATTCAAAGCTAAATATAATCTTAAAAAATAACCCTATAGGATTTTGGTGTAGTAATAAAAATATTTATGATACTGAGTTCTATTAAAATAATGCGTTTATATTTGTTGGCCGGCAAAATAAAAAATTCCCTATATGAGTGATCTCCTTTCTCATCTGAAATTGTTATGTACTAATTATTCGACATGTATCGTGTATGAAAATAAACAATTTCAATGTAATAAATATTTTATTGTATTTACATATTACACTAGCAAACCCTGCGAACTCCGTTTCGCCACCAGATGGCTTCGTTTTATGTAACATTTTGTTTGGCGCCATCTACTTAAAATATTGGTTTGTAGTACATGCTATGTATGATGGCGCTGTATGTGAAAAAAGATTTTCCCGCTTTTCTTTTTAAATTTTTCCTGAATTTTCTTTACTATAAACCTTACGGAGCCCGAGACCTTTCCAACGAATGCAAAACCGTGGAAATCGGTTCGTGCGTTCTGGAGTTATAGCGTCAGGAAGGAAAACCCGACTTATTTTTATATAGTAGAGAAAGAATATATATACATATTCAAAGTAGTGTTTAGAGGATAACCGTGACCATTTGCAACCCATAAGGTTACAAAACAATACATTCTGCAAAGTAGCATATCGAATAGTTTGGACATAACAACAAATTCAGATATTTTTTTTCTTGTTTCATAATTTTGTAGAGCGTGATTGTTCAGTCGGGTTTAGTCCTTCAGCATTTTTTTTTATTTTAAGCATTTTGGGGTTTTCGCAGAGCAACATCACACTTTTTACTGAGGATTTGTTGTTTAAGTATCTAGACAATGCAGTTAGGTATATTCATTTTCATGACTGACGGGATATATATATCTCTCAAACGGTTCTACAGAAGGTTCTGAAAAGGTACTACTCTATGCTTGACAAAAAAGATGAACAAAACTCTACCATCATTTAAAAATCCCTGTTCAATGATACCACACAATGGGGCGAAAAACAAATATTTGTTCTTGACATCGCGCCTCTAGGGAGGACGCCATATTTAATTTAATGTGACATCACACCCGCTGGTTTTAGCCTATGTGACGTCACATTACAACAGTTGACGACAAACAAGACTGTTCCAACGACATCACATTAATTATCCAATTCTATTATGTAGTTTAGAAGTTCTGACGGAACAGATAAAAATAGATACACACATACTGGTCAAGAACATAACCCTCCCTTTTGCTTCGCCGTAGCCGGATAAAAAGTGTTCGAAACATCAGTGGGCTGAGCACGAAAATCTGTTTAAGTGTAACGTAATCGCATCGTTAACGTATATAGTACAAACTATCATTTATCTAGTACAATAGTGGCACAGATAACTCATAGTTTGTACTGAATACGTCAACGATACGTTAACGTTACACTAAAGCAGATTTTTGAGCTCGGCACACAGGTCTTTAATAATATATAACATGTTTAATCCGTGTAGAGTTGTTTAATTCTGATACATTTTGTTTAAAGTTCTCAATCAAACACTAAATTTGTAAAATTTTGTATCAATTACAGGAGTACCATCATCGTCTTTAATGCAGAAGCCAGCAGTGGATGGACTTCCAGACTTTCCTCCCAGACTCCTATACTACAAAGACTACAACTCTCTAGAAACATCACCAGCGTACAAACACCTCACAATCAAATCAAAGTATAAATTATACCTTATCAATTTGTACATGTATTTGTATGGGTCCTCCATAGGCAGGTGGTACTTTAACGCTAATTTTAAGTTTAGCTTGTATCTCATGCGGTATTTCCCGTATTTAGCTTTCTTTAGGTTCGGAATCAAGGCATCTTTAGTAAATATCTTCGAGGAAGACCCAAAGGATGATACTAAGCCTAAACTGAACTCTGAATATCAAGAGAAGAAAGAGCTACCTTGGTATGAATGGTTGTTTGCAATATTTTGGTAGACAATAGCGATATGTTTTATAGGTGTATGGTTTGTTGTAATTAGAAATCCAAAACAAATCTAATCAGCGTTTACGTAAGCCCAATCAGGTATTATGAGGATATTGAATATGGGATTACTGCTCGTATACAAGATAACAGAATGCTTTCTGCATTTAAAATATTCAAATTTATTTATTTGAATGGAAATCAATACAGACAATTTTTTGTGGGTACAATATATGACAAGGTAAATAAGTTCAATGTTAGAATTTATTTAAGTCTGAAAATAAGATATTTATCTATAAAAATAATTAAATGTAAGTAATAATAATTACTATTGATAATGATTTAAATTTATTATTATAGAACAACTTTAGGGTAAGTTTATTGACGGGTTGTGGAACAAATATCTAAAATCAATTCTTGTTTTTATGTAGATATTGTATTAAAGTAGACGTAGTCTGTACCCAAATACTAGTTGAACTACTCGTGCGGTTTAACCAAGAAGCTTCGCGACTGTGTGACGTGGAAACGCCCCTATGTGTAACAAAGTTATCAGAAATATTATTTTTACGTAGGCTGACACAATTTGTAGTTCATAATTATATTAAATCATGGACAAAATGCGAGCATTTTCGTATGCATAACGTATCGTTGACAACTGTTTTTTTTTTAATTTGTTCGTCGCAACTGTGGCACTGATAACTCATAATTAGTACGACGAAGTGGGCTGCGTTTTTCAATTATATGCGAATACTTTTTACAAAATTATTCGTGCTATGGTCTCTATTCGAGTGGGATTATTTAGATACACATTCCGCCTTATTAAATATTAATACGTTTGGCGTTGATGTTTACAATCGCTTTTTTCTATGTTTAATAATCGTTATCACATATTATTTGTATGTACCTACCTATTCAAATTTCAGATAAGCTATAATGGAAGACTTTAAATAAATATGAAAAATATAATGGTGGTGAGTCATTACATTTAATAATTATTTTTTATTGGATTTCATATAAATACCTACGTTTTGACCGGGATATGCGTGTAGTGTAGGTAACCTATATGCATTTATTTGACGAGAATATTGTTTATTTTTTTGTTATTACTTATTTAAGTACCTACTTATTTATGTATTCGTTTGGATGATATTTTTTGATGAGTATATAATATTGTTTAATATGTATCGAATGATTGTTTTCACGTGTAGTTACTGTATTTTGTTCACATTGTAAAATGATTACCTTTGAGTTGTCAAGTTTATTTATATAATATATTAATACTTAATCAGGAGAGCAGATAAGATTGTAACACGCGGTGAGAGATAGGTACTGACAAACGTTACACACACAATTATATCTATTATATAACTATATACCTAATCACGTTAACAATTGTCAAAATATTAAAATATAACGAATTGTTTTTGTAAGATTATACCATTACCAAGCTAAAAGTGTTGGTAGCTATCGCCTATAAGACATAAGTAGGTATGAGATTTAAAAAAAGGTAGGTAGTCGTATGCACTGGCCTAGACAAGTAGGTACCTAGATTTAGATTTGTTTTTTCTATGAAGCGACGCAACCTGTCGAAATACCTACCTGCTCATACTTGAGCCTAGCACGAATAAAGATGCAATTTGGTAGCCGGCTATATGAAGCCGCAGCAAACGACGTGTCGCAGCGACACTACTGGTTTCTATGAAATACCATTCGTAGTTAGCGACACGAAGCTAACGTCGCGTCGTCGAGCGGCAGACGCCACTGTCGCCCGACCATAGAGTAACTTTTTATATTAGAAATAGAGATCAATCTCGGCGTCAATTAGTGTTAACCAGTATTTTCAGCACATTAGTGCCATCTGTAATTTCTAGATGACCCTAAATTATAGTGCTATGATACAAAATTCAAAAGTCAGTTACGAAAACTATCATAGAACAGACAATTGACACTTTAAATTATTTGGGTTATTGCTCCTTACTTTTGCACTAAGATTGAAGCCACTGCGCCCGACCACAGATCAGCAGTGGCGCTCGCTGGTACCAATCTACCTAGTAAAACAACTGAAAGGCTTTTAAACGAAACCTTTTGCGTCGCTTTTCAAATGGTTGAAGCATCAGCAGTCGGGTTCGAAATCATGACGAAAAGTTTTTTCGGATTATGTAGGTAGTTATGGTAGACCATATAGATTTACGGTAACGGGTGTATCGATCAATGATTTAAAATTATATACCAATGAATTTAATAGATGATTATATTTATTTGACCGAACGTCGAACGCATATTTTATATTGAGATTAAAAATAATTTTAAATATTACAAATTTGAAGTTTACTTTGTTTTAAGTTTTATGATTTATGAAGCCACTGTAGCATTTTAAATAGTGATTTGTTTTTATACTTTTATGGTGATTTGTGTGTTAAATTGACAATAAATCATATATGTTTATACTCCCAGGTTTTATTTCAAGAACATCTGTTGCTAACCGATAACGTTACCAATGACAATGATGTCACGGTAATATTAGAAATGATTACCGTGATGATGTCCATTATGGTCACTAACCAGGATTCCCGATGCAATTAATATACCGCGGTCCGTTATTCGCTTTAAACGCTAACTGTGTTGACGTCTATATCAGCTTGTCCAATATTAAAAAACCGGCCAAGTGCGAGTCAGACTCGCGCACGAAGGGTTCCGTACCATTATCTATATACCTCCCATACAACAGACATGATTTTTACCGTTTTTACGGAAACCTTTGTGCGCGAGTCCGACTCGCAATTAGCCGGTTTATTATGGTATTTGTTGTTATAGAGGCAACATAAATACATCATCTGTGAAACTTTCAACTGTTTATCACGGTTCATGAGATACAGCCTGGTGACAGACGGACAGCGGAGTCTTAGTACTATAACATATAGGTACCCTTTGGAACGGAATTATAAAAAGCACGATTTCGTCGCTCACAGCGCTATTAGCGTGCTAATGAAATCGGGCAGGTAGTTAAACAAAGCAAGCAAATCTGCCTGGCTATTATGTACCTCAGTTGCAAAAAAATGTTAATTGAAATCTAAAAAATGCGGCTCTATTCTATTTCATGTCATATTCTATGTCACTTTTGTCAGTAGCTCTACCATGAGTTGACAATATTGACACCAATCGATGCTCGCTAGCGACTGTCGACGAAAATTTGTATGAAAAAAGAACAGTGCCACCTTGCGGTCACTTGTAGAACTAAAATCGGCACCACAAGTTTATTTTATTAACAGTCGCTTCGAAAACGCATCGTGAGTCGATAGCGACAATCGATGTCGATACGCGATTTGCTTGGATTTTCACTCAAACGGTACCATAAGTCATTATTTTGACAATCGCCTTCGAAAATTTCGATAGACGTTAGCGACTACGCCACTCACGAGAATTTTGAGGTGTGGAATCGTGTGAAAGGGAAAATAACCTATCAAGTTTCAATTCAAAATACTTACATAATCAAATAATTTTATTTGTATTACGATAAAATTGGCAGGAATAATTTATTTGGCTTTGAATATGGTGACAGCAGCTGAAAATGGCGATCAGCAACGAGAATTCCCAATTTCAAGCCGAAATGAGAAAACAAGTTGGATGTCCAATAGACCTTAATGAAGAAAGCTTTAAAGACTTTCTAAAAGCATCTTACCTGTGTATGCTTTTGAAGACATTTAATTGTGGATTCAACAGATTTAATACCATCACAAAGAGTCTCACTAGAGTCTAAGGTAAGCTGTAAACATATTTATTTTTTACATATTTGAGGTTATGCTAATAACTTACAAATAAAACTACAGGCTATTTATTATTATTTTATTATAAACCCAGATAGGTATACTACTTTTTTATCTTTGCATTACAGGTTTTATTTGCATTGCTGTTCTATGCACAGCACGGGGACCACCCAAAAAGTATTTGAAGCTGCAAATCATTTTTCCCAAGAGGCAGTGTGCAGAATCTCCTGAGTAGCTACACAGTAAGAAAACACCCAAACTGTTGGGATGACAGGAAGGACTGTAAACATGCGAAATCCATGTTTCCAATCCTAAACAAAAATACTACGAACAAATTACTATGACTACAACGTCAGGACCTTCGCCTAATGGTGGGAATTATCACTGCTCACAATAATCTAAATTACCAGTTGCACAAGATCAGAGATTCCGGTCAGGGTGTAGCCTTGGGGGCGCTGAGGAAAAAAAATTTTTTTTTTTTTCTTGGAGTCAATGACCTCAGGGGAGCGGTCAGTGACCTTGCCCGAGGTCACTGACCTCGAGGTCAAGGTCAAAAAAAAATATAAAATTTCTACCAAAAAAAAAATATTTCCCCTGGGTTACTGGCCTCGCAGGAGAGGTCAATAACCTTGACCGAGGTCATTGACCTTGACCTCGAGGTCAACTTTTTTCTACCAATTTTTTTTTAAATGTCTTTCACCCTGCGTGAAGTGTCAGTGACCTAGCCCGAGGTCACTGACCTTGAGGTCAAGGTCAAAAAAAAATACTATTTTTCTACCAAAAAAAAAAAGTTTTCTCCTGGGTTACTGGCCTCGCAGGAGAGGTCAATAACCTTGACCGAGGTCATTGACCTTGACCTCGAGGTCAACTTTTTTCTACCAATTTTTTTTAAAATGTCTTTCACCCTGCGTGAAGTGTCAGTGACCTAGCCCGAGGTCACTGACCCCGAGGTCATTGACCCCGAGGTCATTGACCCTGAGGTCAAGGTTTTTTTTAAATGTGTCCATGATAATGCGGAACAGGTCAGTGACTTTGTCAGAGACCTCGGGGTCAATGACCTCGGGGTCAGTAAAGTCACCTTGTCTGGGGTAATTGACCTTAATTTAAATTTTTTGCGTTTGTTCGCAGTCGGACGAAGGTGGTGTTCATACAAAAGTTGGTGGCCCGAAGGTCCCCAACAGGATGCCATCAAAAAATATGGGGGTTAATAGGGGATGAAATTTTTCATTGAAATTTTTATAAGTCTCAGCTCACGTTTCTATAGCAGGTGTACGGTTGGGTGCGCAAATTTTTTCGCCAATTAACCCACCCTTTTTTTGATGCCATCTCGAAGAGTGTCTACTGGAGACCACCTTTAGTTCCGGCGGTCGACATCTAGGTCGGCTCTTCGACCACGGGTCGTCGAAACAATATCGAGTTTCTTTGTAACACCAAAAGTTGTCGTCGGACGAAGGTGGTGTTCATACAAAAGTTGATGGCCCGAGAGTCCCCAACAGGATGCCATCAAAAAATATGGGGGTTAATAGGGGATGAAATTTTTCATCGAAATTTTTCTAAGTCTCAGCTCACGTTTCTGTAGCAGGTGTAGAGAAGGGGGCGCAATTTTTTCCGCCAATTAACCTACCCTTTTCTTGATGCCATCTCGAAGAGTGTCTACTGGAGACCACCTTTAGTTCCGGCGGTCGACATCTAGGTCGGCTCTTCGACCACGGGTCGTCGAAACAATATCGAGTTTGTTTGTAACACCAAAAGTTGTCGTCGGACGAAGGTGGTGTTCATACAAAAGTTGATGGCCCGAGAGTCCCCAACAGGATGCCATCAAAAAATATGGGGGTTAATAGGGGATGAAATTTTTCATCGAAATTTTTCTAAGTCTCAGCTCACGTTTCTATAGCAGGTGTACGGTTGGGTGCGCAAATTTTTTCGCCAATTAACCCACCCTTTTTTTGATGCCATCTCGAAGAGTGTCTACTGGAGACCACCTTTAGTTCCGGCGGTCGACATCTAGGTCGGCTCTTCGACCACGGGTCGTCGAAACAATATCGAGTTTGTTTGTAACATCAAAAGTTGTCGTCGGACGAAGGTGGTGTTCATACAAAAGTTGGTGGCCCGAAGGTCCCCAACAGGATGCCATCAAAAAATATGGGGGTTAATAGGGGATGAAATTTTTCATCGAAATATTTCTAAGTCTCAGCTCACGTTTCTGTAGCAGGTGTAGAGAAGGGGGCGCAATTTTTTCCGCCAATTAACCTACCCTTTTCTTGATGCCATCTCGAAGAGTGTCTACTGGAGACCACCTTTAGTTCCGGCGGTCAACATCTAGGTCGGCTCTTCGACCACGGGTCGTCGAAACAATATCGAGTTTGTTTGTAACACCAAAAGTTGTCGTCGGACGAAGGTGGTGTTCATACAAAAGTTGATGGCCCGAGGGTCCCCAACAGGATGCCATCAAAAAATATGGGGGTTAATAGGGGATGAAATTTTTCATCGAAATATTTCTAAGTCTCAGCTCACGTTTCTGTAGCAGGTGTAGAGAAGGGGGCGCAATTTTTTCCGCCAATTAACCTACCCTTTTCTTGATGCCATCTCGAAGAGTGTCTACTGGAGACCACCTTTAGTTCCGGCGGTCGACATCTAGGTCGGCTCTTCGACCACGGGTCGTCGAAACAATATCGAGTTTCTTTGTAACACCAAAAGTTGTCGTCGCAAATGGACGCAATTTGGTACAATACTATTTCCCTGTAGGTATAGTTTGCGTCCACATGTGCTGAACGATATTTGTATCTTTTTCTAAAATCATAATAATGTGGACGCAAATTGCTCATTACGATTGCATGATATTAGTACATAAATAAAAAATAAATACAAATTCCCTTTTATAGTTTAATCACATAAAAATAAACACTAACTAAATCATAAATAGACGAGTTCGCGTCCATTGTGGTCGCAAAGTGCAAGTGTTATAGATTCGGTGTAGTAATTCGCGTCCACCTTATTTTAACTGTTAACTTTAAAAAAAACAACCAAATACATAATTAATATTACTCATTTTTTCATGCTTTATGTCTAGAAACAGCTGTGTATTCTAAAATACGCATAAAACAATAAAATACTTACCGTCGAACGCGCACCTGCACACTATTTTTTTGCAAACATTCCGCGCGTCCGCGCTTCTTTGTTGAAGGACTGAGATTAACTATTTTTTCTACACATGATTGATTGGGCACACAGAACTTTTGTCTATGTGTGTGTGCCTCTTATACGATGAGGTATTGGCGGTAACGACTTTTCGGTGATTTAGTGTGTGCATATACCTATTTTCGAGAATTTTTATAGGGAAGTCCGAAAAATGGACGCGAATAGGGTGATGGACGCGAACTGGCGAAATGACCCTACCTACTATCATTAGTGAAGTTGATTTGGATCTTGTTAAGGTTTCAGGTTCTTAAGACACCTAAATGATGGATTTAAGAAAAAAAAATGATTCTTATAAATTATACTTCACTTCACTTCCTGAGCTTTTCTTAAGTCCTCATAAAAGTTATTGATTTCTTCTTCTGTACATTTCTCGGTTGGTGCATATACTTGGATCAGAGAGATGTGTGTTCTTTCAAACTGTAGTTGTAGAAGCGCCACTCTTTCCGATATCCCAGTGAATTTGACAATGTTGTTTTTAAGGTATTTTTTTATGATAAACCCTACTCCATAGAGGCCTTTTGTGGTTCCAATGTAACAGAATATAAAGTTTTGGTGTTCTTCAATCTCACACCCCATTCTCCTTACTTCTGCTATACCGAGGATGTCATATTCTATTTTTTCTAAGGCAAGGTTGAGTTCTATTATTTTTTCATTTGACGACAGGGTTCGTACGTTATAAGTGCAGATTTTTAGTATGTTGCTATTCCGTGTTGAGTTGTTATCTATTTTTAATGGTTGAGTTGGAGGGTGGTGGTCTTCGCTCTCCCCACGGTGACCAGCCGGCTTGGGGATAGGTATTGTTTTATTTATATTGTGGTTGTTGCATAGTTCTCTGTTCCGGTTGGCCGGCTGTGTTATCCTGTGCCTTAGATGCTGAGTTTGCTCTGGGGCGAAATATTCTGTGAACCTTATTTATCCTTTTGTCTTGTTTTGTATCGGATGGTGACTTAGAAGGCGACCTCTTCCTCTTGCTTTCTCTGTCTTCTTTGCTTTTCACGATGAGTTTGTCGTATCTTATATAAGCAATATTTCCTTTCTTCTGTTCTTCTTCTTTTTCCTTCATTAGTTCTTTCCTTTTCAGCAGAATTTCTTTTGGGTAGTCTGGAGTGACATAAATTCCAGAAGGGAAATTTTTGTTGTTTTTAAGCAGTTCAGTTTTTCTCCAGGTAAGAGTGAGTATCACCATAATTGGTCTAGTTTTATCAGGACTGCGGTTTCCCAATCTCCTTACGTCACTAACCTCCCATTCATCCCATTCCCGCACTTTTGTATTGTTACATATCTTGTTAAGAGTTTGAATGACTTTTTCCCTCAGTTCAGCACTATTTGTTTCTGTTTCAGTAACACCATGTAGTATTACGTTGTTTTTACGTATTTCTTTTTGGAGATTGTACATTTTACTCTGCAAAGTTTCTATTTCGAGTTTAAGTTGCTTATTTTCTTCCACCAGAGGTTTTAAACTTTCGTTTAGAGCACTTGAAACTTCCAATGAAAACTTTTTTGCAAGTTCTTCGTTTTCTTTCTTGAAGTCGACCTTCATCTCATTTATTTTATCTAATAATAATTGGAATTGAGGTTCCATCTTTTTCCAAAATTTACCAATTTGGCCCTCTTTCTTACGCTGGTAACACTTTGTAGCTGGCAACACTGTGCTAATTGTCAGTCTGACAGTTTTGATTGACACTTGGTTGTCAAATGGCGGAAGTTGACGACTCACGTTCGTAAAGTTTAAATAAATCACTTTTTCCCACTTTTTGTTGGTAAAATCGGAGGAGCCTAATAACAGTGATGTTTACTTGACAGCTGCCGAACCGGAAACCTAAACTAATACTAAAACCAAATTATATTCCTTGTTGTGTCCATTCATATTACAGAAAAACATATGGTATCGATTGACCCTACATGTGTAGGGATGATGATGACAACCTTTATATAATACTAGCTACGCTCCCTCTGCATGGTGATGGATGATGATAATGATGAATCAAAATATATATATAGCCTATGTTATTTAGGGATTACATAGTATAATGGAGAAAGAATTTTTGAAATTGATACGAGTTGTTTTAGAGTCTATTCATTACAGACATACAAAAATGCAAATATTTCTTCTTGATATTATTATTAGTTTCTCAATTGTACACCGTTATCAATACTTTTGCATAACTTAATAATAATAATAACATAATAATTGTTAATTATTTATCATTTCAGGTTCTACAAAAGTGCCATGAGGTGGGAGTAAATATTGCGGCCATTGTGTGCGATATGGATGGCGTAAACAGGCGAGCCCTCACTATCTTGGGTGCATCACTGCAACACCCTTATATACACCACAATGGCAAACAAATCACAGCACTTTTTGATGTACCACATTTATTAAAATGCTTTAGAAACTTGTTTTTAAAATATGATATTGAACCAACCCAAACTTTGTGTATGCACCAGCTTTGAAGAAGGATCACTTAGAGCCCAATTCAAAACAAAAATGAAGGTTAATTATGCAGCACAAGTTCTTAGCCATTCCATAGCAGGAGGAATGTTAGCCAAAGTAGCTAAAGGTATGTAAACTAGATAGGTAGGTACTTTCTTTATTGCATGATAGCATGGTGAATGTTTATTTTTAATGTTTTGAAGTGATGAAGTAGAGAAGACCGTACCTGATAGGATGCATCATGCCTGTTCATTACAGTTGCAGTATCACCGTTCTGTGGCTCTAAACTGCGCTCATCACTTAGAGACATTAGTTCTTAAATCTCATGCACACAGTAATTTGATTTGTAGGATATGTACCTACATCTTTAGGCTGACTAGACCCTACAGCTGTCATGGCTGTCCCCACATCTTCAGGCAACTTGAGAGTTTAGTTCAATGTTAGTAAAATGTCAGTAAAATGTCAATGACCCCCAACTACATCAAAATATTAACAGATGTGATAGCAGGTTACAGCTAGAATATTAACTCAAAAATTTGTAACAATCAAAATAACAAAGTTCATATGAAGCAAACATTTATTTAATCACCTTACTCTTATTTTCAGGAGACCTTACTGTGGACGCAGCTGTAACAGCAAATGTTATTATAAATATGGATAATCTGTTTGATTGTCTTAACAGCGATTGCTCGGATTTGCGCAGAGGAAAAGCTCATGCAACAAATTTAAAACATTCAAGTCCACATTTAAAATGCTTTGAAAAAATGAAAATATTTTTTTCATCTATTAAGTATATTGGAAGCCCACGTAAGCCGCCATCACAAGAAGGTTGGATATGGACTCTCAATGCCATTGAGAAATTGTGGAGGAGCTTGGTGCAAAACACCACATTACTAGCCTTGCCACTAGGCGATTACAACAAGACCCTATTGAAAATATTTTTGGCTGCATTCGTGGCAACTGTGGATCCAATTCCAATCCAACATGCAGCCAATTTGTAGCTGGTCTAAAAACTGCCATATTAACAATTATATCACACATGGGCACTTCAGGAAACTGTGAAACTGATAATAGCGTCATAATTAACAATTTTGAAACTCTATTATCCGTTTCACAGTCCACACCACAGCATACATTTGCAAGGACAGAGCCTGAATTTCTGTCCTCAATTGAATTACCTCAAATTGATGATGCCATACAAGACAACAATGCAGAAATTCAGGCATGTGCATATGTGTGTGGGTTCGTAATGAAGAGGATGCCTAATTGTGAGGATTGTAAAAAAGCATTAATATCAACAAGTGTTAAAAACTTTCATTTGTTTGTGGAGTTTAGAGAGTACTCAGAGTTTAAAAAAAGTTTAAATTATGTTACAAAAGAAATGGTCGTCTGTGTAGAACACTGCGCTACCCTGATAAATGAATTTCTCAGAGAAAAGGCTCACACGACTTACTTAAAAAAAACCATATCTGAGCACATAATGTCAAATGTGAATTTCTATTTCCTGAACATTTGTATGGAGCACAGGAACTCAAATGTATGCACCATAATTAGTAGTTTTTTTACTATATGTATAAGAAGATACTGTGTTCTAAAAAATAGAGTGTTTGCTGGCGAAGCATCTGCAGCTGCACTGAAACGCAAAATAAATATATTATTACATAAATAAAATGTGTTCATATAAACTATGCTTTGCTATAATGCTTGTGTTAATATTTTTAGTCTGCTGCAACCAGGCATTAATAGATTCATGTGTGCAGTGATTTCGTCTGCCCCCTATATTGTGACATTAGTTCATTAAAACTTGTTAAGCCTGCAGTTGTAGTATAGTTGTCAGTTTGTGATTTTAACATAGGCCTGTTTCATAAAAAAGGTAACAATGTAAATAATGTCTCATGTATGTCTACCAAGTTTATATGATGTTATTATCAATGATAATTTTACATATTATATGCTACCATAGACCATATTGGTATATTATATGACACAAGTGAGCTAAGTTGATTGTACCTAAGGCAGGCCAAGCGACCAATCAAACATTTTTTTTACGATATAACCATCATAGTTATTTGATTAATAGTGAGTGACAATCTCTTATATTATTATAGATCCCTTTATTATATTATTATTATAACATTTTTATTGATTTAGGACCAGAAAGGAGTACTCATCACGAATCAGTAAACAAAATAATGATTATGAATGTGGGTTATGAAAAAACAAAGCCCGTCGTCCATCCAATCCTAACCTAACTAAGCCAGGTATTCTATAAAATGTTCTTAAATCACGCACGACATCTGCGGCACGCATTAAGGCGGCATGGATGAGAGATGAAACTAGCATCAGTCGTCAGCGATGAGAGTCAAATGTAACACGTTATTTAAGTGTAGTATTATAACGTAACACATTGGTAACTTTTCTCGTTACCTACTAGTCATGTGCACTAAAACAATCAAAATCTAGAGAACGATAAATACGTAAGTATCCAGTTTTAGTATAAATGGACAATCCAGGACCCTGAAATTCCAAAAAGATGCTTCCTTCACTACACCAAACCCAAGCGAGCGAAGCTGCTGTTGAGTCAACTGGTTCGTTATCAAATTCTGTGTAGAACGGCACCAATATTGTCAATGTAATCAAATTTAAGCAAAAACAGATTGTTCCGTAGAAAAAACAAATCGTTGATTGCGTATCGGTTTGAAACTAGTTCAACTGAGAATAGTTTATAAACAATGCTCAAGCAGAGATTATAATCTCAAGTATTGATTAGATGATCAGATATCAAACTGTATTTGAGTTTCATTCTAGAACATGGGACTTAGGTACTTAGATTTTTCCAGGGCCGAACTAAACACAATGACACTGTGATTATTTTTTTTTTTTCCGGTTTTCTGTTACGAGACCCTATTACTAACCTTCGCACCAGTCCTTATAATGTACTAGCTGCGTTCCGTGGTTTCACCCACATGGTGATAAATGATGATGAAGATAATTATGATGACGATGACAAGGATCCTACGTTCTTTCCCGAAATCCCCGTTTAGGCGTGAGAGCGTAACACATAAACAAAATTGCAATATTAGTTAGGATGTCTTTGACAGGGTTGTATTTTTTGCAAGTAGAAAATAGCCTTCGTGCGCGAGTCTAGCACGTGACAAGTTTTTAATAAAATGTGTTTATGATATTTTTATATGCTTTAAAAGCACGGTGTTTAACGTCAATGTAAAAAGATGATGAGAAGAATAATATTAAAGTCGATTAATTTAGCATAAAGTAAAGATGAGCGATTGTGTGACAAATGTTTAGACAATGCGGTATTTTTTTCAAGAGATTAACAAAAATGGTTTCATGTTAAGTAAAAAAAATACGTCAAGTGCGAGTCGGACTCGTGCACGAAGGGTTCCATAACATAACATTATATATAATTATTGTAGGTACCTAATGTTCTGCTAATTATAAATTTAATGGATATTTTATACTGCCCTTCATAAACAGTTACCTTTTTTTTCAGGTAGAATTGAGATTACTAAACATGAAATGAAATTGAAGTACCTACATCAATCATAAAGCTAAAAGCCTAACTGTGTTAGATTCCAATTTTGGTAACATTACGTAAACAAGTTTGTATGATAATATTGTTATATCTATGCCGTTTAGGGCCCTAGGCTCAACTGCGAAGCGCAACTAAATAAGAGAGCTAACAGATGCTTCTACGGCGCGGTTAGTGTATTTTGCATATTTCCACAGCGTAATGTCATATCGTCGCAGATACTGCAATACCGCAGATCTACCATTTGCAATACCGCGTAAATACAAAAAGTAGCGAAATTCAAATTACCGCGCCACGGCATACTGAGCTGTCATCGGCGCCCGCCCGCGATCACGCCACTCGAAATCGACCAATAGAAAGCTTGCAGGCACTTCAATGCAATAGCGCGTAGTGTCTGATGGGTCATTTTTGCGACGAATACCGCGTAACTGAATGAAAACGTAAACAAACAGGCGATTTTATTCTGTGCTCCGTAAAAAAATAAATTTTATGTGATATTTCTGCATGAATGACAACGGTAAGTGTTGAAATCTGTTAAATAACGATTTATCTACTTTTCAAATCGTTTATGTACATTAGACAAGATTGCTAACGACCCTAAAATTGATGATTTTTGTTTGAGGTGCAGTTCCGCGGTTTTGAGTACCAATTTGTTTACGTGTTTATGGGTAAATACGCGGTTTTGGTTTTTATGTTTTTGAGTATACCTAGATGTCGACCGCCGGAACTAAAGGTGGTCTCCAGTAGACACTCTTCGAGATGGCATCAAAAAAAGGGTGGGTTAATTGGCGAAAAAATTTGCGCACCCAACCGTACACCTGCTATAGAAACGTGAGCTGAGACTTAGAAATATTTCGATGAAAAATTTCATCCCCTATTAACCCCCATATTTTTTGATGGCATCCTGTTGAGGACTCTCGGGCCATCAACTTTTGTATGAACACCACCTTCGTCCGACGACAACTTTTGGTGTTACAAAGAAACTCGATATTGTTTCGACGACCCGTGGTCGAAGAGCCGACCTAGATGTCGACCGCCGGAACTAAAGGTGGTCTCCAGTAGACACTTTTCAAGATGGCATCAAAAAAAGGGTAGGTTAATTGGCGAAAAAAAATGCGCCCCCTTCTCTACACCTGCTACAGAAACGTGAGCTGAGACTTAGAAATATTTCGATGAAAAATTTCATCCCCTATTAACCCCCATATTTTTTGATGGCATCCTGTTGGGGACCCTCGGGCCATCAACTTTTGTATGAACACCACCTTCGTCCGACGATAACTTTTGGTGTTACAAAGAAACTCGATATTGTTTCGACGACCCGTGGTCGAAGAGCCGACCTAGATGTCGACCGCCGGAACTAAAGGTGGTCTCCAGTAGACACTTTTCAAGATGGCATCAAAAAAAGGGTAGGTGAATTGGCGAAAAAAAATGCGCCCCCTTCTCTACACCTGCTACAGAAACGTGAGCTGAGACTTAGAAATATTTCGATGAAAAATTTCATCCCCTATTAACCCCCATATTTTTTGATGGCATCCTGTTGGGGACCCTCGGGCCACCAACTTTTGTATGAACACCACCTTCGTCCGACGACAACTTTTGGTGTTACAAACAAACTCGATATTGTTTCGACGACCCGTGGTCGAAGAGCCGACCTAGATGTCGACCGCCGGAACTAAAGGTGGTCTCCAGTAGACACTTTTCAAGATGGCATCAAAAAAAGGGTAGGTGAATTGGCGAAAAAAAATGCGCCCCCTTCTCTACACCTGCTACAGAAACGTGAGCTGAGACTTAGAAAAATTTCGATGAAAAATTTCATCCCCTATTAACCCCCATATTTTTTGATGGCATCCTGTTGGGGACCCTCGGGCCACCAACTTTTGTATGAACACCACCTTCGTCCGACTGCGAACAAACGCAAAAAATTTAAATTAAGGTCAATTACCTCAGACAAGGTGACTTTACTGACCCCGAGGTCATTGACCCCGAGGTCTCTGACAAAGTCACTGACCTGTTCCGCATTATCATGGACACATTTAAAAAAACCTTGACCTCAGGGTCAATGACCTCGGGGTCAGTGACCTCGGGCTAGGTCACTGACACTTCACGCAGGGTGAAAGACATTTAAAAAAAAAATTGGTAGAAAAAAGTTGACCTCGAGGTCAAGGTCAATGACCTCGGTCAAGGTTATTGACCTCTCCTGCAAGGCCAGAAACCCAGGAGAAATTTTTTTTTTTTTGGTAGAAAAATAGTATTTTTTTTTGACCTTGACCTCAAGGTCAGTGACCTCGGGCTAGGTCACTGACACTTCACGCAGGGTGAAAGACATTTAAAAAAAAATTGGTAGAAAAAAGTTGACCTCGAGGTCAAGGTCAATGACCTCGGTCAAGGTTATTGACCTCTCCTGCGAGGCCAGTAACCCAGGGGAAATATTTTTTTTTTGGTAGAAATTTTATATTTTTTTTTGACCTTGACCTCGAGGTCAGTGACCTCGGGCAAGGTCACTGACCGCTCCCCTGAGGTCATTGACTCCAAGAAAAAAAAAAAATTTTTTTTCCTCAGCGCCCCCAAGGCTACACCCTGACCTGAAAATGTCATTCATGTCTCTTTTTGTTCAGCATTCGGAATGCGAAATTTTTCCAACCAAAAAGTGTAATTTTTGACCCACGTCTGAAGCATGGTTGTTTGTAATTGTTATTTGACAGCTATGTATTTGATCATAAACATGCGATTTTAGGTCTTATGCTCAGTTGAGCGCTTTCTTGTTAAAGCGTTTGTAAAGATCAAAAATGTTACTTTTGTCACTTTTGCCCACACCCTATTCAAACGCACTATATGTAGTTTCTGGATTTCTTAGTTAGGTCAATTTTAAGGATTCAGAATTAACCAGATTTGCTAATTCTTGTTTGATTTGACTCTGATAAAATGCTTAAAAATAGAAGTTCTTAGAGGCTTCTGTCTGCAACTATTGTCATAATTCTGCCAGTGTCTGTTGTGCCAGTTCCATAAACTATCAGGAGAATTAGCAATTGTTTGATAATATGAGGAGTAGTACATATGGAGAGTCGCAGACATGACCATAAAAACATCAGTAAATATACATACCGTATAAGGTTATTTATGCCAGGCTTTGGAAATCTAAACAATTATGCGTTGTCTGCGAACGGTGAGCGGCCGCATTTAAAGCATTTCTTTTTGTTTTCTTTCTCCGACATGATCACAAACTAAAATAGAGTCTCTGCTCAAATTATTATAATATAATATAGAGTGAATTTCTCACATCACACACAACTAAGTCAATTTCTCGAAGTTCCTAATCGCAAGTAACATAACTTTTTGAAGGCACGGAGGAACATAAGCTCAACTCGACGTGGATTTAATGCCATATTCAAGGAACTTTAACAACGAACGAAATCACTGAAACCGGCACTAAATCCGAATGCAAACAATAACACACCCACCAAACCAAAGAGAATATTTTAGCATGCCGGGTGGCACATCAAAATATTTAATGTGTTACCACCTTTGAATAATATTTTAAATGGCAACTATAAAAATTAGCCCCCATAGGTAATTTCATTTGCCCCATACAAATGTGCCATCCCATTTTATAGGTTACAGCGTACTTGCACGTGGTCGTTTTAAACATTAAGATTGCAATACAAAGTGATGGCATGTTTTATAATTAATTGTACATCGTAATAAACTTAAATCATTTTGAGAATAATTATATTATTAATTTTAATTGGAATAATTTACTGTAAACAATTTCAAAAGTATGAATCTATGTTTTATAAATCAATTCAAATAAATCAATTTAACAAATCTAATTGTTATAGACTAATTATTATTGGCTAATTATTGTATCCGCGCTGATATATACAGGGTGGGCCTTAACTGTGTTGACGTTTTGTTTTGTCTATTAATCACAAACCCGCAGGGGTACGCGAGCGGGAGGGGTGTCGTTAGACGCGCCATTTCGTGGAATTGTTAGTCGCCATGGATCCGTTCACAGGAGCGCAACGTGCGTTTTGTGTTCGCGTGTATTATGCAAACAATAATTCTGTGACCATTGCTAGGCGAAAGTACCGCGCTCACTTCCATTTACGAGACATCAGCGAAGCACCAAGCGCAAATTCGATTCGTAAATGGATTAAAATGTTTGAGGAAACCGGGTCTACGGTAAGAATCATTAACGCGGGCCGTCCAAAGTCAGTGCGGACACCGGAGACTATTCGACGTGTTAGTGAATCGATTAAAGAAAATCCACGACAATCGACTCGTAAAAGAAGCCAAGTCTTAAACGTCAAGAGGACTACTTTACGAAGGATTTTACACCGCGATTTGCATTTGAAAGCGTATAAGATTCAGTTGACACAAGAATTGAAGCCTAATGACGCTAATTGTCGACTAAATTTTGCCAATGTTATGCTGGAACGATTCAACAATTTTTTTAACATTATCTTTAGTGATGAGGCCAACTTTCATGTTAACGGTCATGTTAATAAACAGAATTGTCGATTCTGGTCGAAGACTAATCCACAACAGATGCATCAAAAACCTCTTCATAGCCCTAAGGTCGTTGTGTGGGCTGCAATATCAGCCAGGGGAATTATTGGACCATACTTTTTGAAAATCAAAGAGGAGTTGCTGTGACGGTGAGAGCTGAGAATTATTGTCAGATGCTGCAAGAGTTCTTGGTCCCAGCTCTTCAAGAATTTCAAGGTTACAATTCCAGGACCTGGTTTCAGCAGGATGGAGCCACTTGCCACACTGCCACAGTCTCAATAGACCTGTTGAACGAGATGTTTCCTGGAAAACTGATCTCACGTAGAGGAGACATTCACTGGCCCCCAAGGAGTCCAGATCTCACTCCAAATGATTATTTTTTGTGAGGATACTTGAAATCAAGAGTTTATGAAGATAATCCGACAACAGTAGAGCAATTAAAGCAAAACATTGTACGGGAAATCAACTCTATTCCAAGAACAACTTGTCAACGTGTGTTTGCAAATCTGCGAGTCCGACTTCAAGAATGTCAACAAGCTGGAGGCGGTCACTTAAATAACATAATCTTTAAAAATTAAATGTCATTTAAATTTCCATTTCTTGTAGTTTTTAAATATATAAACTTAAAATTCCTATGATTCATTGTTATTTTTTTATTGCATATTGAAACTACGCATACAATTAAGGCCCACCCTGTATATATATTGTTGGAGACGAAAAAAGCCTAGTAGACCGAAAAGTATAAAAGGCGGCGCGCAGAGCGGTCGTGGCCCCCTCCCCTCTATTACGCAGTATATAAAAGACTGCTCCCGCCGCCACTTCGACAAAGCTCCCCACCACTCGAATCCCCTCGTGGTCGAAGCGGCGAACTACTCCACTGACATAACCGATCCCCACTTTCTTCCCCCCCGTCGCCGTCCAAGGCATATTTTGGGTGACCCGGACGACCCCATCGCAGCCGTTACTTCGGCAGCTTTAGCGTCGTCCCAAGGGAACCCCGGTAATGGTTGTAGACCCGACCAGGGCTGTGATCCCGATCGCATTGTAGGCTCCGGCCGAGATCTTCTTCGCAGCCCCAGTCGCAGTCGAGGTAATTCACACACACACGATTGTAGTCCCAGCCACGGTGCGGGTGGGAGTATACACCGCGGCCCCGGTCGCGATGTATCCTCTGGCCCAGCAAATGGCTGCGGACGAGGTAACACTGGTTTTCAATGTAGTCCCAGCCACCATGGCTGTGGGCGAGGTATTACACATTTTTATTGTAGCCCCACCCAAAGTACAGTCATGAGTGCACAACGCGACGATCCTGGTCGCGGTGTGGACCCATGTCGCGGAAATGGGGGGAGGCGAGGTACACAAGGTTATGATTTAGTGGTAAACACAGTCAAACACCGAGCTCGCCGGCGAGCTCGAGGCAAAAGTTATGTCTTGGTTAGATTCTCTCCAAATAGTCGTAGAGTTAAAATTCATAGGGCCCACTTTCAACGGTACACTTATGTACCGGGGCGATTCTCTCCTACTCCCCTCTCTCCTGGCGACGGCCCAAGCCGAGGTCCGTACCCTAGTGGTGCCCTTGAGCAAGTCGCCTACTCCTCTCCTTGCGGCGAAGCGTCTTCAACGCTCGCCTTAGGCGGTGCGCCCTCTGCGCCCGCATCTGGCTGAGTGCCATCTGCGCTCGCCAACCGTCCGGTGACGCTGTAAATGCCGGTAGAGGCAAACAGCATTAGTCCGTTCTAAAAAAAAAAAAAAAAAAAAAAAAAAAACGGTCGTGGCTCACTCTGCCTTCAACCGTCGACAAGTCAACATCTCCGAGTTCGTTATTGCGGTGACGTCAATCCTTGTCGTGATTTTGTATAGTGCAAACACTGTCGTAATGATTGTTAGTTATTTTTTTAAATTTTTTTTTTCAAATTTTTTTTTTTACTTTTTTTTAATTTTTTTTTCCTCTTAATAAATTAATGTTCTGCTACTTGTAGAGATAAATAACTGTAAGGTTAATGTTACCGCTGTGTTAATACTTTTATACGGCAATGTTTTGTCTTGTATAACTTGTATGCAACATGAGAGGTATTGATCACTATGATTGACACGTCACTGTGGTATGGAAGTACTTCAGGATTTATATGAAACAATTGTCAACATGAACCCTATATGAATGGGTACCTATGGAAACTTGGTAATGTATGTAAGGCATGGAATGTTTTTCCTTTGTTTTCATTGCATGGTGTGGTGCGGGTGATGGAAGTCCAGAATTTTATCGTAGTACGTAGACAGATATTAACACATTCATTTGTTTTTCAGCTGTCCCGAGCAGGTATCCTGAGCGGCTGCCCAAACTGCTGCGCTGGGCTGTTGCGCTGCGCAACTGCCCGTGCTTCTGCGCTGAGCGGCCGCCCAAGCCGCTGTCCCGAGCAGTTGTCTGCTGGAAGTCAAGTCCGGAGTAATCGACACCAAAGATTACCTTGTGTGGTGTCATGCAAAGGTGGTATCGTGAGTATGTCGAGACATTCGACAGTTAATCTTCACAAATTGATGTAATGCGCTAGTTGTCTTTGGTATGCATTAATAAAGAAAAATATCACTAAACTGTGCGAGTGAGATCTTAGTAAAGTATGTAAGGCATGGAATGTTTTTCCTTTGTTTTCATTGCATGGTGTGGTGCGGGTGATGGAAGTCCAGAATTTTATCGTAGTACGTCGACAGATATTAACACATTCATTTGTTTTTCAGCTGTCCCGAGCAGGTATCCTGAGTGGCTGCCCAAAGTGCTGCGCTGGGCTGCTGCGCTGAGCAACTGCCCGTGCTTCTGCGCTGAGCGGCCGCCCAAGCCGCTGTCCCGAGCAGTTGTCTGCTGGAAGTCAAGTCCGGAGTAATCGACACCAAAGATTACCTTGTGTGGTGTCATGCAAAGGTGGTATCGTGAGTATGTCGAGACATTCGACAGTTAATCTTCACAAATTGATGTCATGCGCTAGTTGTCTTTGGTATGCATTAATAAAGAAAAATATCACTAAACTGTGCGAGTGAGATCTTAGTAAAGTATGTAAGGCATGGAATGTTTTTCCTTTGTTTTCATTGCATGGTGTGGTGCGGGTGATGGAAGTCCAGAATTTTATCGTAGTACGTCGACAGATATTAACACATTCATTTGTTTTTCAGCCGTCCCGAGCAGGTATCCTGAGTGGCTGCCCAAAGTGCTGCGCTGGGCTGCTGGGCTGAGCAACTGCCCGTGCTTCTGCGCTGAGTGGCCGTCCAAGCCGCTGTCCCGAGCAGTTGTCTGCTGGAAGTCAAGTCCGGAGTAATCAACACCAAAGATTACCTTGTGTGGTGTCATGCAAAGGTGGTATCGTGAGTATGTCGAGACATTCGACAGTTAATCTTCACAAATTGATATCATGCGCTAGTTGTCTTTGGTATGCATTAATAAAGAAAAATATCACTAAACTGTGCGAGAGAGATCTTAGTAAAGTATGTAAGGCATGGAATGGTTTTCCTTTGTTTTCATTGCATGGTGTGGTGCGGGTGATGGAAGTCCAGAATTTTATCGTAGTACGTCGACAGATATTAACACATTCATTTGTTTTTCAGCTGTCCCGAGCAGGTATCCTGAGCGGCTGCCCAAAGTGCTGCGCTGGGCTGCTGCGCTGAGCAACTGCCCGTGCTTCTGCGCTGAGCGGCCGCCCAAGCCGCTGTCCCGAGCAGTTGTCTGCTGGAAGTCAAGTCCGGAGTAATCGACACCAAAGATTACCTTGTGTGGTGTCATGCAAAGGTGGTATCGTGAGTATGTTGAGACATTCGACAGTTAATCTTCACAAATTGATATCATGCGCTAGTTGTCTTTGGTATGCATTAATAAAGAAAAATATCACTAAACTGTGCGAGTGAGATCTTAGTAAAGTATGTAAGGCATGGAATGTTTTTCCTTTGTTTTCATTGCATGGTGTGGTGCGGGTGATGGAAGTCCAGAATTTTATCGTAGTACGTCGACAGATATTAACACATTCATTTGTTTTTCAGCCGTCCCGAGCAGGTATCCTGAGTGGCTGCCCAAAGTGCTGCGCTGGGCTGCTGGGCTGAGCAACTGCCCGTGCTTCTGCGCTGAGCGGCCGTCCAAGCCGCTGTCCCGAGCAGTTGTCTGCTGGAAGTCAAGTCCGGAGTAATCAACACCAAAGATTACCTTGTGTGGTGTCATGCAAAGGTGGTATCGTGAGTATGTCGAGACATTCGACAGTTAATCTTCACAAATTGATATCATGCGCTAGTTGTCTTTGGTATGCATTAATAAAGAAAAATATCACTAAACTGTGCGAGAGAGATCTTAGTAAAGTATGTAAGGCATGGAATGGTTTTCCTTTGTTTTCATTGCATGGTGTGGTGCGGGTGATGGAAGTCCAGAATTTTATCGTAGTACGTCGACAGATATTAACACATTCATTTGTTTTTCAGCTGTCCCGAGCAGGTATCCTGAGCGGCTGCCCAAAGTGCTGCGCTGGGCTGCTGCGCTGAGCAACTGCCCGTTCTTCTGCGCTGAGCGGCCGCCCAAGCCGCTGTCCCGAGCAGTTGTCTGCTGGAAGTCAAGTCCGGAGTAATCGACACCAAAGATTACCTTGTGTGGTGTCATGCAAAGGTGGTATCGTGAGTATGTTGAGACATTCGACAGTTAATCTTCACAAATTGATATCATGCGCTAGTTGTCTTTGGTATGCATTAATAAAGAAAAATATCACTAAACTGTGCGAGAGAGATCTTAGTAAAGTATGTAAGGCATGGAATGGTTTTCCTTTGTTTTCATTGCATGGTGTGGTGCGGGTGATGGAAGTCCAGAATTTTATCGTAGTACGTCGACAGATATTAACACATTCATTTGTTTTTCAGCTGTCCCGAGCAGGTATCCTGAGCGGCTGCCCAAACTGCTGCGCTGGGCTGATGCGCTGAGCAACTGCCCGTGCTTTTGCGCTGAGCGGCCGCCCAAGCCGCTGTCCCAAGCAGTTGTCTGCTGGAAGTCAAGTCCGGAGTAATCGACACCAAAGATTACCTTGTGTGGTGTCATGCAAAGGTGGTATCGTGAGTATGTCGAGACATTCAACAACTAATCTTCACAAATTGATATCATGCGCTAGTTGTCTTTAGTATGCATTAATAAAGAAAAATCACTAAAATGTGCGAGTGAGATCTTAGTAAAGTATGTAAGGCATGGAATGTTTTTCCTATGCTTTCATTGCTGGTGTGGTGCGGGTGATGGAAGTCCAGAATTTTATCGTAGTACGTAGACAGATATTAACACATTCATTTGTTTTTCAGCTGTCCCGAGCAGGTATCCTGAGCGGCTGCCCAAACTGCTGCGCTGGGCTGCTGCGCTGAGCAACTGCTCGTCCTTCTGCGCTGAGCGGCCGCCCAAGCCGCTGTCCCGAGCAGTTGTCTGCTGGAAGTCAAGTCCGGAGTAATCGACACCAAAGATTACCTTGTGTGGTGTCATGCAAAGGTGGTATCGTGAGTATGTCGAGACATCAGACAGTTAATCTTCACAAATTGATATCATGCGCTAGTTGTCTTTAGTATGCATTAATAAAGAAAAATATCACTAAACTGTGCGAGAGAGATCTTAGTAAAGTATGTAAGGCATGGAATGGTTTTCCTTTGTTTTCATTGCATGGTGTGGTGCGGGTGATGGAAGTCCAGAATTTTATCGTAGTACGTCGACAGATATTAACACATTCATTTGTTTTTCAGCTGTCCCGAGCAGGTATCCTGAGCGGCTGCCCAAAGTGCTGCGCTGGGCTGCTGCGCTAAGCAGCTGCCCGTGCTTCTGCGCTGAGCGGCCGCCCAAGCCGCTGTCCCGAGCAGTTGTCTGCTGGAAGTCAAGTCCGGAGTAATCGACACCAAAGATTACCTTGTGTGGTGTCATGCAAAGGTGGTATCGTGAGTATGTCGAGACATTCGACAGTTAATCTTCACAAATTGATATCATGCGCTAGTTGTCTTTGGTATGCATTAATAAAGAAAAATATCACTAAACTGTGCAAGTGAGATCTTAGTAAAGTATGTAAGGCATGGAATGGTTTTCCTTTGTTTTCATTGTATGGTGTGGTGCGGGTGATGGAAGTCCAGAATTTTATCGTAGTACGTCGACAGATATTAACACATTCATTTGTTTTTTTGGGACTTTCCCGAGCAGGTATCCTGAGCAGCTGCCCAAACTGCTGCGCTGAGCAACTGCCCGTGCTTCTGCGCTGAGCGGCCGCCCAAGCCGCTATTCCGAGCAGTTGTCTGCTGGAAGTCAAGTCCGGAGTAATCGACACCAAAGATTACCTTGTGTGGTGTCATGCAAAGGTGGTATCGTGAGTATATCGAGACATTCGACAGTTAATCTTCACAAATTGATATCATGTGCTAGTTGTCTTTGGTATGCATTAATAAAGAAAAATATCACTAAACTGTGCGAGTGAGATCTTAGTAAAGTATGTAAGGCATGGAATGTTTTTCCTTTGTTTTCATTGCATGGTGTGGTGCGGGTGATGGAAGTCCAGAATTTTATCGTAGTGCGTCGACAGATATTAACACATTCATTTGTTTTTCAGCTGTCCCGAGCAGGTATCCTGAGCGGCTGCCCAAAGTGCTGCGCTGGGCTGCTGCGCTAAGCAGCTGCCCGTGCTTCTGCGCTCAGCGGCCGCCCAAGCCGCTGTCCCGAGCAGTTGTCTGCTGGAAGTCAAGTCTGGAGTAATCGACACCAAAGATTACCTTGTGTGGTGTCATGCAAAGGTGGTATCGTGAGTATGTCGAGACATTCAACAACTAATCTTCACAAATTGATATCATGCGCTAGTTGTCTTTAGTATGCATTATCAAAGAAAAATATCACTAAACTGTGCGAGTGAGATCTTAGTAAAGTATGTAAGGCATGGAATGTTTTTCCTTTGTTTTCATTGCTGGTGTGGTGCGGGTGATGGAAGTCCAGAATTTTATCGTAGTACGTAGACAGTTTTTTATTTTTTTTTTATTTTTTTTATTTTTTTTTTTCATAGGAAAACTTACAGCCTATGTACATTGTAGGTCAAAACAACATTCTTGTGAACAAGCTGGGCCAATTACAAGTTTTCACATTTAGGTATACATTACTAATATGATTGCGTAGCAGTATAATAAGCAGTGTAATACTAAGTTGTAGACACAAAGACTTAGATTGGAAAAGAGAAGTTAAGTTTGAGAACCAAAAAATTCAAGAGCCAAGTGCTTTCGCATAGATCGCACACTGTCGAAGAAAACGTCGAAGTCATTATTTTGTAAATATTTGTTAACAAATGTTGAAGTTCTTATAAAAAAAGTATTCTTTATGTAATTAGTCTTAAAAGAGGGGATAGCAAAAAGAGGGGTATGTCTTGTACTTATCAATGATGGCGTTCGAAGCAGTATTTTGCTGAGTAGTTCAGCATTGTCAACTTTTGTATGTATGATATTTAAAAAGTATGATATATCAGCTATAGTTCATCTTGTTTCAAGCGGGAGCAGGTGATGACGTCTACATCGCTGCTCATATTCGTCGTCAAAGGATCTACATCGATATTGCAGGAATCTTAGGAACTTACGTTGCACATTTTCAATGCGTACGATATTGTATTTATAGATGGGGTTCCAAACCTGGGAACAGTATTCCAGAATAGTGCGGACGTAGGCACAGTACAAGATTTTAAGTGTTTTTATACAGTTAAAAGGAGTACATATGCGCATAATGAAGCCGAGGGTTTGAGATGCTTTTGTCACTATGTTATTAATATGCTCATTATATGTTAGTTTACCATCTTGTAAAATACCTAGATCTCTAATAAGACGCACTCGTTCGATTTTCTTACCTTTTAGGACATAATCAAATTCGGTTGTACTTAACTTTTTAGAAAATGTTAAGATAAAACATTTATCCACATTAAGGTCTAGCTTGTTGAAGCTACAATAATCACTTAATCTAAAAAGATCGTCCTGGAGGTTATTCGCGTCGCGGGCGCAACTTATTGGTTTGAGAATTTTCATGTCGTCGGCGAAAAGGTAAAACTTTGAGTGTAGAAAACAAGAACTAATGTCATTAATAAATATTATAAAAATCAAAGGTCCTAACGATGACCCCTGCGGAATACCGGAAGATATATTAATCCACTCAGATCTGAAGCCATTGAGAACAATAGCTTGAGATCTGCGTTCAATATAGGAAGAATACCATCTAAACAGGTTACCGTGAATGCCAGCGGCCTGGAGCTTTAAAAGAAGCAGTAAATGATCAATTTTATCGAATGCTTTGCTATAATCTGTAAAGATGGCATCAACCTGATCACCCAGGCTCATGTGGCTCACCACAAATTCATTTGTCAGGATCAAGTTAGAAGTAGTCGAGCGTCCATTAAGAAAACCGTGCTGTTCTTGCAATATGGTCGATTTAAGTGCAGCGTAAGTTTGAGTATGGACTATTTTTTCGAGTAGTTTAGCAAAGACGCATAACTTTGAAATTGGCCGGTAGTTTTCAACTTCTGATTTTGATCCTTTCTTATGAATTGGTGAGACCAGTGCTGACTTCCAAATAAGAGGAACCACACCATGTTGAACTGATTTGGTAAAAATTATACTGAGAGGAAGTGTCAAACTTTTTGCACATTTGACAATGAAAAATGGTGGGATGTCGTCCACTCCGGCGGATTTATTGATATCTAATGATTTGAGCATTTTTTCTAAGACCTCTAAGGAAATTTCAATTGAGCTAATACTAACGGGACTCATTTGTTGGTTTTGTTGACTAGTAGGTAATGATGTCTCACTATGCGACGAGTGGAGAAAAGTGGTCTCAAAGAATTTAGAAAAAAGATTGCAAATACTGTCACCAGTGTTAGCGCTTTCGTTTCCGTAAGTCATAGTAGAAGGAAAAGTTGAACTTTTCCTTTTACTTTTAATGTAAGACCAGAAAGCTTTAGGCGAAGAAGCAATCGTGTTTTCAACTTTATTAATATATGCATTATAGCATTCATTTTCGTACTCTTTCACGCGATCACGCAGTAGAACAAACGAGTCATAGTCCGATCTGTTACCATAGCGTCTGTATTTACGTATATATTTGTATTTCTCGGCTAACATCTTTTTCAGACGTGAGTTAAACCAAGGTGGACTTTTATTGTTTATTGATATAGTTTTGTGATAAATAAACCGGTCTCGTAAGTCGTATAGTATTTTGTAAAAGAAATCAAGGTCTCCATCAATTGAATTATAGCATAGGCTCTGCGACCAATTTATCGCATCAAGTTCGTTGCATATATTGGTATAGTCACCAGTTTCATAAAAGTATTTTAGTCTAGGTTTGCAAGGACAACTAAACTGCCTTGTTAAGTCTAATTTAGCAAGAACAGACGGGTGATGCATGTCTTCTGACACTAGAGGATCCGCGTCCGTGAGTACCTTTAGTGGTAAATTAGAGAATATTAGGTCAAGCGTACGGTTATTACTATTCCTGATGAAGTTATATTGTGATAGATTACATAAAGCTAAAGTATCGAAAAAATTTGTAACAGTCTCATTAGTAACACCTGACGGTAGCAGCTGCGTGCTGTTGTCTTGTTGGCACCACTGAATGAACGGAAGGTTAAAGTCCCCAGCGATAATAAACTTATCGTCAGGATTACAAGTAAGTATGTCCTCTAGTTTGTCTGTAAACAATCCTAGCTGAGCGGAAGCACTTACACCACGACTGGCGATTTTACATAGATATATGCAACATATGTGAATTTTTTTGGAGGGTCTATGAGTACCGTGCAAAGTTATTGTAAGCCATAAATCTTCTGCTGGCGAGTGCCATTCGGGTCTCGCGACGGCCGCTAGCTGGCGCTTTACTGCGATAAGGATACCTCCGCCGAGCGATTGTGACGTAAGCACGCTGTCACGGTCGCGTCTGAATACTAGATACGTATCATCAAAGAGTTCTTCGTCCCTTATAGATGGAAGAAGCCACGTTTCAGATAGGCATATAATTGAATAATTATTCAGCTGTATGTTCCTAAAAAATCTATCCGTTTTCGTGCGTAGCCCTCTTACGTTTTGGTAAAAAACGGTAAATTCAACCATTATGACTGACAAGTTTTAGAAGTATATATATAGTCAATATACGAGATAGAAAAAATAATGTAATAAGGCTACGCTTAATGTGTAGGTTATTCCGAGAACAAGCATAAGACAGTAATAATAAAAATACGTACTTATTATGGCGCTGTAGATTAATAGGTGTGCTCCGTTCGCGATTTTGCTTGCAATAATCACGCTGCTCAATGAAATTTGAACAACTACTAGACATTGTATCATAGTAAACAACGAATAATTGATATGATTTTAGAATAGTAATATTATGTATATGTAATAAATATTTTGAATATTTTGAATGGCATAGTATGATAATAATAAGCAAATTATAGACAATGCTAATGAATTCCATCGGTGCTGGATAATAGTCATAGATCATGTGAATTTGCTTATATTTCAACGTGATTAATCTATTGTACAGTAACGTACTCGTAGTAAGTATTATTCCATAACTACCATTTACAGCGCTAATTCGAAGCGAACTATAACCTTTATACGGTGGTGGATAAGATAATAAGTTGAAGTTATCCAAAACAATATTCAAGTTGGTATTGCAATAAGTGCACGCTATGTATGAGAATGATTTTGTTGCTAAAATATTAACACATATTGATAATCGATACTGTAATGACAAATTGAGAGTAAATAAGCGATGAATAAACGTCAAAAGAAAGACTTGTAAACACGTTTTGCTCTTATACAAATGTGTACATACCGCGTTAAAAATAATGACTTGAACAAGCCCGACCGTAAGCGATAGGTACCTTCCATGCAAAGAAGCATACCGACAGTGAGCGCTAGTTAGACAATTATGGTTCTCAAACTTATAACAACATGCAGAAATGAGACTTAAAGATGATAGTATATAGTTTGACCAAAGTTCAACATATTTTTTTCAAATCTTCTTCGGTTCTCACTGATATTATCGGCGAAGTAGTGTTTTTTCGAATTAGGATCTTGCAATTCTTTACCCAAACGAACTGGTAGTGTTGTTCTTTCGCAATACTTTTCGCCTTGGACAATAGCTGCTTGGAGGCAGCGGTAAGATGATCGTTCACATATATTCTGGAGTCCTGTTGATATCCTATTTCTGATGCTACTAGTCCCTTCATGGAGCGTATTGTTGATACTAGATTTTCTTTGAGATATCTGTTTTGGAAGCAAGCAATAATTGGTTTGGGGGCGCCCTCGATACGTGAGGGCACTCTTGATATAAAATTTATGTCTTCCTTCCTGAAGGATATACCAGCCTTTTCTGCGATCATGGATAAGATTTCGAAAAAATTCTCATTTTTGTTTGCGGGAACCCCCTTGATCTCGACGTTGTTAAGGCGGGCCCATTGGTCTTTATCGTTGAGAGCAGTTTCGATGTCTCTAATGGATGTTCGCAGCGTAGAAACCTCACTTGAGACCGCACTTGAGGCCTTTTCGACAACAATGAGCCTTTTATCTATGGACTTCATTTTGTCGCCCAGATCCTTCATCCAGGAGTGGGCTGCTTCCACTGACGTCTTTAGGTCACTAAGGTCTGATTTCACTTCCCTCATGTCCTCCACTAGTTTATCAATAGGCTTCATTCTGTCGGAAAGCTTTTGGATGGCTGCCAGTATGGTTTCAGTGTCGAGTTCAGCTCTGCACTTCAAGTCTGCTGAATGTGTCGTGGCTGGGGTTCCACTCTTGCACGCCGGACACTTCCATTGAGTTTTCCTGTCTACTCCTAGTTTATTGAAACCTAGTTCGGATATAGAAGCACATTTAAAGTCAAAGTACTGGCCGCATGACGAACATAAGGGTCCGTCCGAAATCTTCGATTTGCACTTTCCACAGGAATACATCTTGGGCTAAAGTTTAAGCGCCACTGAGTTTGGCCACACGATAGGAACAGGTTGTGTACGCGACTGCTCGCTGCTACGCGCGGCGCGGGTATGACATTAACACATTTATTTATGATATTAACACATTCATTTGTTTTTCAGCTGTCCCGAGCAGGTATCCTGAGCGGCTGCCCAAACTGCTGCGCTGGGCTGCTGCGCTGAGCAACTGCCCGTGCTTCTGCGCTGAGCGGCCGCCCAAGCCGCTGTCCCGAGCAGTTGTCTGCTGGAAGTCAAGTCCGGAGTAATCGACACCAAAGATTACCTCGTGTGGTGTCATGCAAAGGTGGTATCGTGAGTATGTCGAGACATTCGACAGTTAATCTTCACAAATTGATATCATGCGCTAGTTGTCTTTGGTATGCATTAATAAAGAAAAATATCACTAAACTGTGCGAGTGAGATCTTAGTAAAGTATGTAAGGCATGGAATGGTTTTCCTTTGTTTTCATTGCATGGTGTGGTGCGGGTGATGGAAGTCCAGAATTTTATCGTAGTACGTCGACAGATATTAACACATTCATTTGTTTTTTTGGAACTTTCCCGAGCAGGTATCCTGAGCGGCTGCCCAAACTGCTGCGCTGGGCTGCTGCACTGAGCAACTGCCCGTGCTTCTGCGCTGAGCGGCCGCCCAAGCCGCTGTCCCGAGCAGTTGTCTGCTGGAAGTCAAGTCCGGAATAATCGACACCAAAGATTACCTCGTGTGGTGTCATGCAAAGGTGGTATCGTGAGTATGTCGAGACATTCGACAGTTAATCTTCACAAATTGATATCATGCGCTAGTTGTCTTTGGTATGCATTAATAAAGAAAAATATCACTAAACTGTGCGAGTGAGATCTTAGTAAAGTATGTAAGGCATGGAATGGTTTTCCTTTGTTTTCATTGCATGTTGTGGTGCGGGTGATGGAAGTCCAGAATTTTATCGTAGTGCGTCGACAGATATTAACACATTCATTTGTTTTTCAGCTGTCCCGAGCAGGTATCCTGAGCGGCTGCCCAAAGTGCTGCGCTGGGCTGTTGCGCTGCGCAACTGCCCGTGCTTCTGCGCTGAGCGGCCGCCCAAGCCGCTGTCCCGAGCAGTTGTCTGCTGGAAGTCAAGTCCGGAGTAATCGACACCAAAGATTACCTTGTGTGGTGTCATGCAAAGGTGGTATCGTGAGTATGTCGAGACATTCGACAGTTAATCTTCACAAATTGATATCATGCGCTAGTTGTCTTTGGTATGCATTAATAAAGAAAAATATCACTAAACTGTGCGAGTGAGATCTTAGTAAAGTATGTAAGGCATGGAATGTTTTTCCTTTGTTTTCATTGCATGGTGTGGTGCGGGTGATGGAAGTCCAGAATTTTATCGTAGTACGTCGACAGATATTAACACATTCATTTGTTTTTTTGGAACTTTCCCGAGCAGGTATCCTGAGCGGCTGCCCAAACTGCTGCGCTGGGCTGCTGCGCTAAGCAGCTGCCCGTGCTTCTGCGCTGAGCGGCCGCCCAAGCCGCTGTCCCGAGCAGTTGTCTGCTGGAAGTCAAGTCCGGAGTAATCGACACCAAAGATTACCTTGTGTGGTGTCATGCAAAGGTGGTATCGTGAGTATGTCGAGACATTCGACAGTTAATCTTCACAAATTGATATCATGTGCTAGTTGTCTTTGGTATGCATTAATAAAGAAAAATATCACTAAACTGTGCGAGTGAGATCTTAGTAAAGTATGTAAGGCATGGAATGTTTTTCCTTTGTTTTCATTGCATGGTGTGGTGCGGGTGATGGAAGTCCAGAATTTTATCGTAGTGCGTCGACAGATATTAACACATTCATTTGTTTTTCAGCTGTCCCGAGCAGGTATCCTGAGCGGCTGCCCAAACTGCTGCGCTGGGCTGCTGCTGCTGCGCTGAGCAACTGCCCGTGCTTCTGCGCTGAGCGGCCGCCCAAGCCGCTGTCCCGAGCAGTTGTCTGCTGGAAGTCAAGTCCGGAGTAATCGACACCAAAGATTACCTTGTGTGGTGTCATGCAAAGGTGGTATCGTGAGTATGTCGAGACATTCAACAGTTAATCTTCACAAATTGATATCATGCGCTAGTTTTCTTTGGTATGCATTAATAAAGAAAAATATCACTAAACTGTGCGAGTGAGATCTCAGTAAAGTATGTAAGGCATGGAATGTTTTTCCTTTGTTTTCATTGCATGGTGTGGTGCGGGTGATGGAAGTCCCGAATTTTATCGTAGTACGTCGACAGATATTAACACATTCATATGTTTTTCAGCTGTCCCGAGCAGGTATCCTGAGCGGCTGCCCAAAGTGCTGCGCTGGGCTGCTGCGCTGAGCAACTGCCCGTGCTTCTGCGCTGAGCGGCCGCCCAAGCCGCTGTCCCGAGCAGTTGTCTGCTGGAAGTCAAGTCCGGAGTAATCGACACCAAAGATTACCTTGTGTGGTGTCATGCAAAGGTGGTATCGTGAGTATGTCGAGACATTCAACAGTTAATCTTCACAAATTGATATCATGCGCTAGTTTTCTTTGGTATGCATTAATAAAGAAAAATATCACTAAACTGTGCGAGTGAGATCTCAGTAAAGTATGTAAGGCATGGAATGTTTTTCCTTTGTTTTCATTGCATGGTGTGGTGCGGGTGATGGAAGTCCCGAATTTTATCGTAGTACGTCGACAGATATTAACACATTCATTTGTTTTTCAGCTGTCCCGAGCAGGTATCCTGAGCGGCTGCCCAAAGTGCTGCGCTGGGCTGCTGCGCTGAGCAACTGCCCGTGCTTCTGCGCTGAGCGGCCGCCCAAGCCGCTGTCCCGAGCAGTTGTCTGCTGGAAGTCAAGTCCGGAGTAATCGACACCAAAGATTACCTTGTGTGGTGTCATGCAAAGGTGGTATCGTGAGTATGTCGAGACATTCGACAGTTAATCTTCACAAATTGATATCATGCGCTAGTTGTCTTTGGTATGCATTAATAAAGAAAAATATCACTAAACTGTGCGAGTGAGATCTTAGTAAAGTATGTAAGGCATGGAATGTTTTTCCTTTGTTTTCATTGCATGGTGTGGTGCGGGTGATGGAAGTCCAGAATTTTATCGTAGTACGTCGACAGATATTAACACATTCATTTGTTTTTTTGGGACTTTCCCGAGCAGGTATCCTGAGCGGCTGCCCAAACTGCTGCGCTGGGCGGCTGCGCTGAGCAACTGCCCGTGCTTCTGCGCTGAGCGGCCGCCCAAGTCGCTGTCCCGAGCAGTTGTCTGCTGGAAGTCAAGTCCGGAGTAATCGACACCAAAGATTACCTTGTGTGGTGTCATGCAAAGGTGGTATCGTGAGTATGTCGAGACATTCGACAGTTAATCTTCACAAATTGATATCATGCGCTAGTTGTCTTTGGTATGCATTAATAAAGAAAAATATCACTAAACTGTGCGAGTGAGATCTTAGTAAAGTATGTAAGGCATGGAATGGTTTTCCTTTGTTTTCATTGCATGGTGTGGTGCGGGTGATGGAAGTCCAGAATTTTATCGTAGTACGTAGACAGATATTAACACATTCATTTGTTTTTCAGCTGTCCCGAGCAGGTATCCTGAGCGGCTGCCCAAACTGCTGCGCTGGGCTGCTGCTGCTGCGCTGAGCAACTGCCCGTGCTTCTGCGCTGAGCGGCCGCCCAAGCCGCTGTCCCGAGCAGTTGTCTGCTGGAAGTCAAGTCCGGAGTAATCGACACCAAAGATTACCTTGTGTGGTGTCATGCAAAGGTGGTATCGTGAGTATGTCGAGACATTCAACAGTTAATCTTCACAAATTGATATCATGCGCTAGTTTTCTTTGGTATGCATTAATAAAGAAAAATATCACTAAACTGTGCGAGTGAGATCTCAGTAAAGTATGTAAGGCATGGAATGTTTTTCCTTTGTTTTCATTGCATGGTGTGGTGCGGGTGATGGAAGTCCCGAATTTTATCGTAGTGCGTCGACAGATATTAACACATTCATTTGTTTTTCAGCTGTCCCGAGCAGGTATCCTGAGCGGCTGCCCAAAGTGCTGCGCTGGGCTGCTGCGCTAAGCAGCTGCCCGTGCTTTTGCGCTGAGCGGCCGCCCAAGCCGCTGTCCCGAGCAGTTGTCTGCTGGAAGTCAAGTCCGGAGTAATCGACACCAAAGATTACCTTGTGTGGTGTCATGCAAAGGTGGTATCGTGAGTATGTCGAGACATTCAACAACTAATCTTCACAAATTGATATCATGCGCTAGTTGTCTTTAGTATGCATTAATAAAGAAAAATATCACTAAACTGTGCGAGTGAGATCTCAGTTAAGTATGTAAGGCATGGAATGTTTTTCCTTTGTTTTCATTGCTGGTGTGGTGCGGGTGATGGAAGTCCAGAATTTTATCGTAGTACGTAGACAGATATTAACACATTCATTTGTTTTTCAGCTGTCCCGAGCAGGTATCCTGAGCGGCTGCCCAAACTGCTGCGCTGGGCTGCTGCTGCTGCGCTGAGCAACTGCCCGTGCTTCTGCGCTGAGCGGCCGCCCAAGCCGCTGTTCCGAGCAGTTGTCTGCTGGAAGTCAAGTCCGGAGTAATCGACACCAAAGATTACCTTGTGTGGTGTCATGCAAAGGTGGTATCGTGAGTATGTCGAGACATTCGACAGTTAATCTTCACAAATTGATATCATGCGCTAGTTGTCTTTGGTATGCATTAATAAAGAAAAATATCACTAAACTGTGCGAGTGAGATCTTAGTAAAGTATGTAAGGCATGGAATGGTTTTCCTTTGTTTTCATTGCATGGTGTGGTGCGGGTGATGGAAGTCCAGAATTTTATCGTAGTACGTCGACAGATATTAACACATTCATTTGTTTTTTGGAACTTTCCCGAGCAGGTATCCTGAGCGGCTGCCCAAACTGCTGCGCTGGGCTGCTGCACTGAGCAACTGCCCGTGCTTCTGCGCTGAGCGGCCGCCCAAGCCGCTGTCCCGAGCAGTTGTCTGCTGGAAGTCAAGTCCGGAGTAATCGACACCAAAGATTACCTCGTGTGGTGTCATGCAAAGGTGGTATCGTGAGTATGTCGAGACATTCGACAGTTAATCTTCACAAATTGATATCATGCGCTAGTTGTCTTTGGTATGCATTAATAAAGAAAAATATCACTAAACTTTGCGAGTGAGATCTTAGTAAAGTATGTAAGGCATGGAATGGTTTTCCTTTGTTTTCATTGCATGGTGTGGTGCGGGTGATGGAAGTCCAGAATTTTATCGTAGTACGTCGACAGATATTAACACATTCATTTGTTTTTTTGGAACTTTCCCGAGCAGGTATCCTGAGCGGCTGCCCAAAGTGCTGCGCTGGGCTGCTGCGCTGAGCAACTGCCCGTGCTTCTGCGCTGAGCGGCCGCCCAAGCCGCTGTCCCGAGCAGTTGTCTGCTGGAAGTCAAGTCCGGAGTAATCGACACCAAAGATTACCTTGTGTGGTGTCATGCAAAGGTAGTATCGTGAGTATGTCGAGACATTCGACAGTTAATCTTCACAAATTGATATCATGCGCTAGTTGTCTTTGGTATGCATTAATAAAGAAAAATATCACTAAACTGTGCGAGTGAGATCTTAGTAAAGTATGTAAGGCATGGAATGTTTTTCCTTTGTTTTCATTGCATGGTGTGGTGCGGGTGATGGAAGTCCAGAATTTTATCGTAGTACGTCGACAGATATTAACACATTCATTTGTTTTTTTGGGACTTTCCCGAGCAGGTATCCTGAGCGGCTGCCCAAACTGCTGCGCTGGGCGGCTGCGCTGAGCAACTGCCCGTGCTTCTGCGCTGAGCGGCCGCCCAAGCTGCTGTCCCGAGCAGTTGTCTGCTGGAAGTCAAGTCCGGAGTAATCGACACCAAAGATTACCTTGTGTGGTGTCATGCAAAGGTGGTATCGTGAGTATGTCGAGACATTCGACAGTTAATCTTCACAAATTGATATCATGCGCTAGTTGTCTTTGGTATGCATTAATAAAGAAAAATATCACTAAACTGTGCGAGTGAGATCTTAGTAAAGTATGTAAGGCATGGAATGGTTTTCCTTTGTTTTCATTGCATGGTGTGGTGCGGGTGATGGAAGTCCAGAATTTTATCGTAGTACGTAGACAGATATTAACACATTCATTTGTTTTTTTGGGACTTTCCCGAGCAGGTATCCTGAGCGGCTGCCCAAACTGCTGCGCTGGGCTGCTGCGCTGAGCAACTGCCCGTGCTTCTGCGCTGAGCGGCCGCCCAAGCCGCTGTCCCGAGCAGTTGTCTGCTGGAAGTCAAGTCCGGAGTAATCGACACCAAAGATTACCTTGTGTGGTGTCATGCAAAGGTGGTATCGTGAGTATGTCGAGACATTCAACAGTTAATCTTCACAAATTGATATCATGCGCTAGTTTTCTTTGGTATGCATTAATAAAGAAAAATATCACTAAACTGTGCGAGTGAGATCTCAGTAAAGTATGTAAGGCATGGAATGTTTTTCCTTTGTTTTCATTGCATGGTGTGGTGCGGGTGATGGAAGTCCCGAATTTTATCGTAGTACGTCGACAGATATTAACACATTCATATGTTTTTCAGCTGTCCCGAGCAGGTATCCTGAGCGGCTGCCCAAAGTGCTGCGCTGGGCTGCTGCGCTGAGCAACTGCCCGTGCTTCTGCGCTGAGCGGCCGCCCAAGCCGCTGTCCCGAGCAGTTGTCTGCTGGAAGTCAAGTCCGGAGTAATTGACACCAAAGATTACCTTGCGTGGTGTCATGCAAAGGTGGTATCGTGAGTATGTCGAGACATTCGACAGTTAATCTTCACAAATTGATATCATGCGCTAGTTTTCTTTGGTATGCATTAATAAAGAAAAATATCACTAAACTGTGCGAGTGAGATCTCAGTAAAGTATGTAAGGCATGGAATGTTTTTCCTTTGTTTTCATTGCATGGTGTGGTGCGGGTGATGGAAGTCCCGAATTTTATCGTAGTACGTCGACAGATATTAACACATTCATATGTTTTTCAGCTGTCCCGAGCAGGTATCCTGAGCGGCTGCCCAAAGTGCTGCGCTGGGCTGCTGCGCTGAGCAACTGCCCGTGCTTCTGCGCTGAGCGGCCGCCCAAGCCGCTGTCCCGAGCAGTTGTCTGCTGGAAGTCAAGTCCGGAGTAATCGACACCAAAGATTACCTTGTGTGGTGTCATGCAAAGGTGGTATCGTGAGTATGTCGAGACATTCGACAACTAACCTTCACAAATTGATATCATGCGCTAGTTGTCTTTGGTATGCATTAATAAAGAAAAATATCACTAAACTGTGCGAGTGAGATCTTAGTAAAGTATGTAAGGCATGGAATGTTTTTCCTTTGTTTTCATTGCATGGTGTGGTGCGGGTGATGGAAGTCCAGAATTTTATCGTAGTACGTCGACAGATATTAACACATTCATTTGTTTTTCAGCTGTCCCGAGCAGGTATCCTGAGCGGCTGCCCAAACTGCTGCGCTGGGCTGCTGCGCTGAGCAACTGCCCGTGCTTTTGCGCCGAGCGGCCGCCCGAGCAGATGTCTGCTGGAAGTCAAGTCCGGAGTAATTAACACCAAAGATTACCTTGTGTGGTGTCATGCGAAGGTTGTATCGTGAGTATGTCGAGACATTCAACAGTTAATCTTCACAAATTGATATCATGCGCTAGTTTTCTTTGGTATGCATTAATAAAGAAAAATATCACTAAACTGTGCGAGTGAGATCTCAGTAAAGTATGTAAGGCATGGAATGTTTTTCCTTTGTTTTCATTGCATGGTGTGGTGCGGGTGATGGAAGTCCAGAATTTTATCGTAGTACGTCGACAGATATTAACACATTCATTTGTTTTTCAGCTGTCCCGAGCAGGTATCCTGAGCGGCTGCCCAAAGTGCTGCGCTGGGCTGCTGCGCTGAGCAACTGCCCGTGCTTCTGCGCTGAGCGGCCGCCCAAGCCGCTGTCCCGAGCAGTTGTCTGCTGGAAGTCATGTCCGGAGTAATCGACACCAAAGAGTACCTTGTGTGGTGTCATGCAAAGGTGGTATCGTGAGTATGTCGAGACATTCGACAACTAATCTTCACAAATTGATATCATACGCTAGTTGTCTTTGGTATGCATTAATAAAGAAAAATATCACTAAACTGTGCGAGTGAGATCTTAGTAAAGTATGTAAGGCATGGAATGTTTTTCCTTTGTTTTCATTGCATTGTGTGGTGCGGGTGATGGAAGTCCAGAAATTTTTCGTAGTACGTCGACAGATATTAACACATTCATTTGTTTTTCAGCTGTTCTGAGCAGGTATCCTGAGCGGCTGCCCAAACTGCTGCGCTGGGCTGCTGCGCTGAGCAACTGCCCGTGCTTTTGCGCTGAGCGGCCGCCCGAGCAGTTGTCTGCTGGAAGTCAAGTCCGGAGTAATTGACACCAAAGATTACTTTGTGTGGTGTCATGCAAAGGTGGTATCGTGAGTATGTCGAGACATTCGACAGTTAATCTTCACAAATTGATATCATGCGCTAGTTTTCTTTGGTATGCATTAATAAAGAAAAATATCACTAAACTGTGCGAGTGTGATCTCAGTAAAGTATGTAAGGCATGGAATGTTTTTCCTTTGTTTTCATTGCATGGTGTGGTGCGGGTGATGGAAGTCCAGAATTTTATCGTAGTACGTCGACAGATATTAACACATTCATTTGTTTTTCAGCTGTCCCGAGCAGGTATCCTGAGCGGCTGCCCTAAGTGCTGCGCTGGGCTGCTGCGCTGAGCAACTGCTCGTCCTTCTGCGCTGAGCGGCCGCCCAAGCCGCTGTCCCGAGCAGTTGTCTGCTGAAAGTCAAGTCCGGAGTAATCGACACCAAAGATTACCTTGTGTGGTGTCATGCAAAGGTGGTATCGTGAGTATGTCGAGACATTCGACAGTTAATCTTCACAAATTGATATCATGCGCTAGTTGTCTTTGGTATGCATTAATAAAGAAAAATATCACTAAACTGTGCGAGTGAGATCTTAGTAAAGTATGTAAGGCATGGAATGTTTTTCCTTTGTTTTCATTGCATGGTGTGGTGCGGGTGATGGAAGTCCAGAATTTTATCGTAGTACGTCGACAGATATTAACACATTCATTTGTTTTTCAGCTGTCACGAGCAGGTATCCTGAGCGGCTGCCCAAAGTGCTGCGCTGGGCTGCTGCGCTGAGCAACTGCCCGTGCTTCTGCGCTGAGCGGCCGCCCAAGCCGCTGTCCCGAGCAGTTGTCTGCTGGAAGTCAAGTCCGGAGTAATCGACACCAAAGATTACCTTGTGTGGTATCATGCAAAGGTGGTATCGGGAGTATGTCGAGACATTCGACAGTTAATCTTCACAAATTGATATCATGCGCTAGTTTTCTTTGGTATGCATTAATAAAGAAAAATATCACTAAACTGTGCGAGTGAGATCTTAGTAAAGTATGTAAGGCATGGAATGTTTTTCCTTTGTTTTCATTGCATGGTGTGGTGCGGGTGATGGAAGTCCAGAATTTTATCGTAGTACGTCGACAGATTTTAACACATTCATTTTTTTTTTCAGTTAATACAAGATATTTTCTATTTTACTGCATTGTAATAACGACCTTTAAAGAAAAGGACAATAAATTGGACAACAATTATTTATTACAAAATTTATTGATTATACATTTAAAACGCTTAAGGCCTTAAAACAAAATTGTAGTTCTTTCTAGAATAAAAATTAAAGCTTTTGAAACAACTATGAAATCAGAATATAACATTAACATCAAGATTTTCAGACACATTTGTAATAATTATCATATATTAAGAACATATTCAACGGCGTTTACAGTATATCTCTACACATGATCCCATGTAATAACATGATTCCATCTCTCTCATACTATGTGGGGAGCACCGTTGCGATACCAGATATTCTGCCTCTATTTAGTAGCATGCAAACACAGTGACTATTTAGATTTATAGGATATCGCAGCAGACAAAATCATTAGAAATCCTTGCGGTGACTAAATAAAAATTGGGTGACAAACGTAGTGTAATATCGTGCAGAGCTTTAGAGATTTGAGACATACAGCAATTGTTATGGGTCTGTCCTGCTCCAGTCACCAACTTACTAACATTTTTGCTTACTGGAGTTGTCAAAACTGTTTCAAGATTTCAGCCAACTTTTGTTAGCAACTGCGATACATAATCATAATAGCCCCACTGACCTCTGTAACAAAGACAAAATATGCCAAGTTTGCATTGTTGCTTAGGATGGCGGGAAAAACGTACAACATCGCCAATCAAAAATTAAAATTGTTAATTTTTCCTTGAATTGTGTTACTTCTACTTTAAATATATAGGTACTGTTATTATTTCAATTTATAGAAACGACTAGAAAAAATGATCCCTGAGCGCAGTAAGGGGTATTTAGCGATGAAGTTGTGTACAGTTCAGTAGGTCTACCATGAGTTTACAACATTGACACCAATCGACTAGACTCTAGCTCGCTATCGACTACCGCGTAAAAATGTATGAAAAAAAGAACAGTGCCACCTCGCGGCCAATTGTAGAACTAAAATTGACAGCGAGTACGCCAATCACAAGCTTATTAGGTAGGCGAGATCGATGGTGGTGGGTGTGGGCCGTGGTCCGTTTTGCGATAATTTTGCTCACAGTGCTATCTTCTACCAAAGCTGGTCCGAGACAATTATCGCGATTTTGACAGCTCGTGGCACTGTAAGCGTGTTGTTAATTCGGACCAGAGTTCTAGCAATAACGAACCATTTGCGCGCGAAAAACAAATTCATAAAAATATCGTGCATAGTGTGAAGATTAACTATGTAGTGTGTGGATTAAAAAGAAATAATGGAATGGATGGACCGACTTTTATAACTTTTACATCAAAAAGAAGGGACACCAGTAAAGACAGTGTAGAAATAAACAAACCCCTGTCACTTTTGATAGAACGCTCACGACGATTATGGTGTAGAGCATGGTTCATGTAATCGTCAATATGGCGGCAGTTACGACGTCATCGATGACGTAGCGTGGGCCATCGTAATCACGCTCACGGTGAAAGGGACCGACTGTTATCGAACTAATAGCGATTATGGCTCAATTGGGACCGTACTGCGAGTATCGACTATAGATGACATTTATGTTGCCAACTCATGGTAGAGCTACTGAGTGAAGCGAGGGGTTAAAGCCGCCCAAGGCGAAGACAGGCTTTATCCTCGAAGTGCATACTCTACTTTTCATATCTACTGCGAGACAATAAAAATTCAGCGCTTAAAAAAACATTTATTTAAATGTAAAATAATAATACTGCTACCAGTTATGGAGGGACCGAGTAATATTCTTGTTAGGAACATTTTATTGAAGTTGTTAAAGTAACACTAAATACCATCTTTTGTTTCAAATTCATTACAATCACGCCTTTTTTATACTGTCAACTGCCGTCTGAGGTGACCAGACATACATAAGAAAAACATTACATATATTTTTTTATTATTATGAACCCATATTCGACGCTGCACGGCTAAGAGCCATAGTGTGACTGAACGCACGACCCGACGCACCGCTACATCGTAGAATAGATAGCAATAAATACGCGTATACGTACGGTATGTCTATACCTAGCCTACTAAGCGAATGAAGTCTCGGGCAGTCGCTAGTAAATAAATAAAACACATATTTTTCATCTCATTATATATTATTATTAACCTTGAAAGAAATCCTGCGCTTTTAACCTCGTGCGCTTGGCCACGTTGATTTGCAGCAAATTATCTGTAATATTGTTCTCCGTGAAGGTTGAACTGACACTCCCGCTGTTCGAGGGGGTAGATTTCTTCGTGTTGGGGGTAACGAGACCTCTGTTAGGGGTAGGGGTGCGTTTTGGTGTGGCGTGGGCTATGCCGACGTCGTGAGGGGTTAGCTTCAGGCGTGGGGACAGGAGATGTTTTGCTGCCAGTTTGCGAGCTGCCGGGGACATGCTAGCCAGGCGTTCGGTGTTAGTTCTGAAACTAGAGACATCGATTTAATTATACATCTGTTTCTATTATAATAAAAAAAGGTGTGCGCCTCTGGACGCCCGACAGAAGTGATAACTACTAGTCTAGCGCTGTGGGTACAGTGAGTGAAGATGCATGAGAGAAAGGGAAGTCCGCTGGCGCCGTAACGCGTTACGTAACGAATCGGTTTAGCCTCCAATAAATACTTATAATTTCAAAATGTAACGGATCGCTGGAAGATATATGAGAAAAAATATTATTGGGACTTTTATAAACGAAAATAGAATAGAAAAAAATATTGTTAGAATTGATGTCTGTTTGTCTGTGCGTTTGTGTGCGCTAATCTCAGAAACGGATTTTTTGATGTGGTTTTCACTGATATATTGTGTTATAATTCAAATAAGATTTAGTGTTTCTTTCATTTCCAACCAATTAATAAAAAAGTTATTGAATAATAATGGTTACTTTTATTTTAAAGCCGCCGTATCCCGCGAGGTCATATGAGCGAAACCGCAGGCGGGTCAGCTAGTTGCAATTTTGAAAATTTTAAATTCATAGTTTAACAAATATAGTTTTAATTCTTGAAAACTTGGGGCAGTTGTGTCATTATTTTTGACTGTGGTTCTAGAAATGTTATTTAGGGTTATGGTTCCATAGTTTCAATGAATAAAATAATAAAAAATAACCACAATAACCGAAAAATGGTTACAGTTTGACCAAATTTCTAGGTTTTTCTTAAATGCCCATAATTTCCAAAATGCATGGGATAGATTTTTTTCTGATTTTTCTCATGATGGTTACAATCAATCCTGCCACCCCGTTTCGGCTTGACGTTGAGTTCTGGGACATCCTGTATATACGTTTTGGGAACTAATAATATATCAGGACACTGGCTTCTGTTATCTGTTTTTTTTGTTCTCTTTATAAAACGGAAGTTGTAAAGTTTTATTCAATCAGAAACGTTAATCCAAAGCTAACAACTGTAGTTTACGGTGGCACTCCTCACCCTTAAACATTGGTTTCCAAATCTATTTCGCCCAGTAATTTCACTAGTTACCGTGCCCATCACAACACGCAGTAATGTTTGCGCAGTATTGCTTCGTGGTAGAATACAGCACTATGATTGTACCAAGTCTTATCGGCTATATAACGGCAACATTTCTCAGTACGTCACAACCTATCATCTCGGTAACCACTTGCCCAATTGTGCTCACAATCGACATTCCTCTTTCAAGTCAGGTACCTGATGTATGTACGGAATTTATCAAAACCGGTCGGTAAATAGCGCTGCAGCTAATTTCCCCGCTTTTTAGAAAAACTACCTCCACTCAATTCGATAAAAAAATATACTTACTTAAATATTAGAACACGCAACCAAGTGTCGTCAAGATTGGTTGAAAAATGCGACCTGTACAGGAAGACGTACATACAACCTAACACATATACGGAAAGACGTAACTACTATCGCACAACATGTTGTCTAACAGTGCGTATGCTACGTGCTCTATACATTGACATAAAATAGTGTTTACAACATGTTTTCATGTGAATGGTTAGGGAGTGCAAATTCACGGTTAGGTTTTTCGGATTGCCCCCGTATGGTAGCAAATTTATATACGTTCACGTATACACGTCAATAGGATACCTCGGTGTGTCGGGCGCTAGCCTCGGCGTGGTGGGACGGCGGCGGCGCGCGGCGCGTTCCGCCAACTGCAGCGCAATGCGTTCCCGCGCACCACCTTCCAACATCCGGTAAGCGGCGCCCGCGCCCACTCTGCAATATGAGTAGTATTATAAATAAATTAAAAAAACCCGCGTTACGTTGTACGTGAACTTTGGTGTCCGCGATTTTATTCCATATTTCGGTAAAAATTCCAGTTTCTAAGTGGAAAATGCTTCCGGCGACTTATCGAAGCAAGTAGCAGCGTTGACAATTAAAGTCACAACTCAACCAACGTTAATTGAAGCACAAAATAAGAAGATTGAAGATCAGCAAGAAATAATAGAAAATTGTTTTTGACGATAAATGAGTTAGAGTAGAGGGTAATCGATGAAATGCAGGTTAAAATCATCGAACTTTTGCATACAGGTCAGTCAAAGAGCGGAACCGAGGTATCAGTTGAGATACAGTCTGCATTGAGCGCGAAAGAGACAGACATATCTTCTGACGCGCTTGCAAGCGCTTCTCGACACGTATTTCAAAAAACTAATGTTTTCACTCGCCGCAGATTGGTCATACAATGTTAAAGCGGTGCAGCGAATAATTAGCTCTCTCTCGCACTCACGGATCTTATAGGCGGTGTGCATTATTGTTATCGATAAGGGGAATTAAGAAAAACTTACGCAGGCAATGGAGTGTCTCCACCATCCAGCCTGAACGGCGTCCCTTCTATCTCTCCCCATGTCATAAGTGGGGATTGGTCCGGCCCGACCCCGGGCCGTGGGGAAGGGGTCGCTACGAAGGAGTACTCGGGCCGCTCCTTCTCACCGGTAACACTTGTGCCATCAACGCCAATCTTGCCGGTTGTGCTTAGGTCCTACGAATATACATATTATTAATAATTTTATTAACAAAGTTTTTAACACAACTGACAAATTGTGCATATCTCTTTTCGTCTCTGGAAGAGATCGGTGAGAAATGAGGTTGGTTGTGTAATGTTTTCGTACTGTTATTGTTGCAGAAAGAGTTAATCTATTGATCTTGAAAATTTGGGGTAGTGCTCTTCAATCAAAACAAAATTAATTGATTAAGCTAATCTTTAATTATCCTTCTCGGACTGCTACAACGGAAATTTACAAGAATACTAGAATCATGAACATTAAACATATATTGCACATGTATTTTTATTAGGAAATGTTTAAACATAACCTTACGTACGAACATAGATTTTACTAAAGCCAAGTAAGCGTAGTCACCGTCGAGCTAGTTATTTAGTTTTGCTTCGAGTTAGGACAAATTATGGCAAGCTGTTACGTTTGAAGGAGCGCAACTGTATAATAAGCTACCGTCACGCATAATAAACTTGCACTCATTCAGCGCATTTAAAAAGCACCTCGCTGATTATTTGATATCGGACATCAAGCTTTTAGAATAATGTTACAAGTGATGTAAAGTGAGTATAGTAAACAAATCAAATGTGTGAAGTTGGCTGGAAATATTTATTGGATATGTGTTACAAAATACAATTTATTTTAATGTATTTTTGGCAATTATTTGGCGAAGTATAATATTTATAAATAGTTAAGTTCTCAAGTAAGTGACTCTGTATGTGTCTTATTGAGAATAAATGTATGTACCTTAAACCTTTTTTTGTAAATTTCTGTCATAATCAATCAATCACAAATAACATAGTTAATTACGGCAGCAATTCACTTGCGTAGAACAAGATTCATTCTCTAAACTATGATAGTTCTTATTCTGTTTATGCTAAAGACTACAGTCGTGTAACACCGAGATTCAGTTCAATTGTGGGTAACTTTACACGAGTTTAGAAACCACGATGTTACATGACGAATAAATCTGCGTAAACATACCCACAATTGAATAGAAATTTCCAAATTTAAGTACTGTAGTTCACAAGCATTATACGAATTTGGATTTTAGTATGCACAGCATATGAACTACCATATTTAACTACAACAAGTGGGAGTCGGACTCACGCACAAAGGGTTCCGCACCATTAAAGTGAATATATAACTAAATATTCTGTGAATATTTCAAGCGCCTACCTGATGCTGTTATCAAAATATAATAGTTAATATAGCAAAAACGAGCATAAAAAACACGTTTGTTGTATGTGAGCCCCTTATTTTTTTTTACATTGTGTTTTTTTAGTATTTGTTGTTGTAGCGGCAACAGAAATACATCATCTGTGAAAATGTCAACTGTCTAACTATCACGGCTCATGAGATACAGCCTGGTGACAGACGCACAGACGGACAGCGGAGGCTTAGTTTTTTTTTTCTGACTTTAATTTAGGGACTTTTGTCTTTTGACATGTCAGTCCCATCGTACCCTGTACATATACAACAAAACATAACAAAACATATTCACCTACTACACATTTTATACAACACACTCCATAAGAATGTGATATATGTCATCTACCACTCCACATGACTCGCAATTAGGTGATGTTTCTTTTCTCATTAAATATCCAAAATTCTTCGATGGAATGTGTCCAGAACGTATTCTATGAGCTAAGACAACAAATTGTTTTTCTATTTTATATTTAACACACCAAGGAATTGGAGGAGGCTCACATTGTATGGTTCTATACCATATACCTTTTTCTTCGCTTCTTTTATCAAAGTATTCTTTGAACTTATCAACACATTTTCTTTTGCATTTATGTAGAACTTCTGTATAATTCGGTTGTATACCATAGTAATTACCCTCTGTCACTGCTAACTTTGCTAACCTATCAGCCTCCTCATTACCGTGTAATCCTATATGTGATGGAACCCATTGCAATTTCAGCTCCATGCCAGTTTGTGTAAGACATTGGATCTTTTCTAAGATCCTGTAAGCTATCAGTGCACCTCTTCTTCCAGAGGCGCACCGAGCTATATGTTGCAGTGCGCTTTTGCTGTCTGTTAGTATCACTACTTTGTTATTTCTGTTGATATTGCTAACATACTTTAGTGTTTCTGAAATTGCAATAAGTTCCATAGTCATTATTGATACATTAGAGTTGGTTCTAAACATAGCTGACGTTCTGGTGGCAGGTTCTATGTAAGCAGCTCCTAGTCCATTTGCAGTTTTAGACCCATCTGTATAATATCTTTGCCACTTTTCATATTTTACATTTAATTCTTTCACAACATCATATTTAAGTGTCGATATTTCATGAATGCGTTTGGCCTTTGGTATACATTCTAAATTGCTTACAATAATGTTATTTATTTCTATGTATGTAACCCAGATGCTCAGGAAAAACATTTCAATAGGCAATTTATATTGTAACTTTTACATTCCTGCAGAGTAGTAACAAGTAGAGGTTTCTTTTTATTTTGCCAATATCTGCTATTTATCTGTGCATTGAGGTTATCTAATATGCTAGTGCTTATATTAAGCCATGATAGGCATTTTGTACAATATTTATATGCAAGGTAGAGTCTTCTTATGTGGAGTGGGGGTAGTGCTAGCTCACTCTCCATTACATGTATGGGAGTAGTTTTAATGAAGCATCCTACAATTCTCATGGCTTGATTTTGGATTTTATCCAGTCTATATAAATTAAATTTTGCACAGTTATCATATAGGAAGCAACCATAGTCCAATCTACTTCGAATGAGAGATATATACAATGTTCTTAAGTGTTTGGGATGAACACCCCAGGATGGACCAGAAAGTATTTTCAGTAGGTTAAGAAATTTGGAGGTTTTATCGGTAGTTTCCTTTATGTGCTTTGTCCACAATAGAGATCTGTCGAGCCACATTCCTAAGCACTTAACAAAAATAACTTTCTTCAAACACTTGTTTTGGATATTTAAATTTATTATGTTTCTTCTGTGACCTTTACTAAAAATACACACACACGATTTTGTGGTTGATAATTCAAGTCCTATACTATCGAGGAAGGATATCATAAAATCCAAAGCTCTCTGCATATTGTTTTCACAATGTTTAAGATCTTGATGGCTTATGTAAAAAGCAAAATCATCAGCATACTGTGACACAGTTATAATATCTCTTACTCGATTAAAAACCTTGAAAGTGGTAATATTAAAGAGCAATGGTGAGAGTGGGTCTCCTTGCCCTAGCCCTCTACTCGTCCATCTGGCATATGTTCTCTGGTCATCAGTTTCAATATTGATAGTTAGACATCGAGCAGAAAGATATGACCACAGGTATTTACAAATATTTTTTCCAACTTTCAACTCATCCAGAGTGCATACGACTTGTTCAATTAAAATATGGTTGTAGGCATTTTCTATATCTAAAAAACAAGCAACTGTTGGGATGTTATTAGTAAATCCTATCTGTATATCTGTTATAAGTCTGGCTAAAGAGTCTAGACAGGAATGAGATCTTCTAAAACCTGTTGTGAATGGAGATAATATTTGGTTTTTCTCTACATACCACTCTATTCTTTTTCCAAGCATGTTATGAAATATTTTACACACAAATGACATAAGAGAGATTGGTCTTATCGTTGGTTCACAGTTTGTGTCTCTATTTGCTTTAGGTATTGATCTAACGACTATGGTGCGCCACTGAGTTGGAACAGTTCCTGATTCAAAGATATTGTTATATAATTTTAAAAGATACTCCAGTCCGACATCTGGTAAATTATAGATCATTGAGTAAGTAACACCATCATTACCTGGAGCTGTGTCTTTCTTTTTTAAACAGTTTGTGAGTTCTTGCAACTGAAAAGGTGACTCCAAAAGGATATTACTATGTTTGAATATAGGTTCATTATTTCTTACTGAGTCTGGTGCTAGACACTTTAGCAACTATTTTTGTTTATCTTCAGTTGCATAAAATGTAGATCGTCGATAACCTTTGTACCATCTCCTTTTATGCCACATATCTGAGACTGAAGTCACCTCATTAATACTATCACAAAATCTCTTATAACTATTGGATCTAGCCTCTGCTATTAGTATTTGGGAATTTTTAGTTTTTTCTTCTAATATTTCAAGATTATTAGGGGTGGGATTTCTTCTGAAAGCACTAAGCGCTAGCCTACGTTCCGCCACTGCTCGAGATAATAATGGGCTCCAATACTCTTTTGGTTTAAATACTGAACTTGGATTATTGCAGTTTTTTATAATTGGTATATTTTTATCAGCCGACTTGTTTATGCTATTTACAAATACGTCATACATATTCTGCAAACTCATACTTGTTGTATCTCTAGAAAATGTTTCCCTCAGTTCTTCTTTGTAATTAATCCAATTAGCCTTTTTAAAGTTACGTTTACTTGAAAGATTTAAGCATTCATTAGATTGAATGGAGATTTTAATAAATAGGTGATCACTACCCAAATTTTCATTGAATACTTTCCATTTATAATTAATAGCAATATCTGAGGTTACAAACTTTATGTCTGGCGATGATTTTTAAAGGGTTCCATTGACCATTTTAATTCTAGTATAATCTCCATTGTTGAGTGATACAAAACCATTATCCAATGAATAATTACCTCTTTGATCTGTTTTATAGGACCAATTTGTGTGGTGTCCGTTAAAGTCACCAGCAATCAAAGTTTTACATGAAAATTTAGAAAATAGTTCATCCCAATCACCTAAGCTTGTGCGAGTTGTACTATTACAGTAGACAGATATAATGTTCTGCAACATGCTATAGTTTAACAATTTAATGCAAATAGTCTTAATACTTGAATTATTTAAATTTATGGGGTATACTTGTGTTTGTAACGATTTATGAGAGATAATCGCCACACCTCCATATGAGTCTGTTCTGTCCTTCCTGTATTCAGTTATATTAATAGTATTCATAGAGTTCAACCAAGTCTCACTAACTATAGCTATGTGTATTTTTTCATTACGCAATAAATTGTCAAAACTATTTAATTTTGGCTTTAAACTTTGAGAATTCCATTGAAAAATATTGATCCCAACATTTGTATATTGTTTGTTATCCATCATAAACATTAAAAAGAGTTTTAAGTATGTCTTCTCCTTTGAAAAAATTCATAAATAATACTTTACATTCTTCAACTATTGCTTTCAGTACTAATACAACCTTTTTTTCAAGAGTCTTTCTAGAAAATATGACCTCCTTGACCTTTTCAAAGATTTTACGAAATTCAAAATGACGCTCCTTCTTTTTGTTACTTGCATCTTTTGTACTTTCAGCATCTGAGGCCACCAGACGGCACTCCTCACTCTCCGATGTTGATACCTTGTTCATACTAGCTTGTTTTTTTGTCTTCTTTTGTTTATTTTTCTTCCCACTTCCAATATACTGTTCCGTGACATCCTTACATGTTTGTGACTTACTACATACTTCATCTGTCATACTATGTGTAACATTCTCAACATCCATTTCTTCTTGAGTAGGTAATTTTGTGCTGGCCACATGGCTGTACGTCTATGTCATGGGTAGAAGGGAAAAATGAGGTGTTCTGCTTGCAGTATATGGTTGACTAGAAATAATTTCCTCATGCAGTGATTTCGCTGCCTTTTGATAATTCAGGTAAGTTTCCAAAGCCTTTTTGTAAGTCAAATTATCTTCACTCATGATTTGGCGAATTTTTTTTCTTTCGTAAAAATGGGGCAAGCTTTGTCCAATGACATATGGGAGCCTTTACAGTTAAGACATTTAAAAATGTTTTCTTCACAATTTTCATGCTCTTTTCCACACTTAGGGCAAAGCATTTTATTTATAGGGCAAAATTTATAATATGTCCGAAACGCCAGCAGCCAGAGCATTGCGTTACTGGAAATACATATCGCAGTAATTTGAATCGGCAACCGTATGCATAAACATAATTGGGTAGATTTTTGTTTTTGAAACAAATGCGGATAGTTTCGCTTTCTATCCATTTTCCGGCTAAATCCATGCGTTTTAATCTTTTGACCGATATAATCTCACATGAAGCAGACAAGGCTTCCGTAAACTCATTTTCGCTGATGTCTAGATCGACACCTTTGATAATACCGTAGGTCAAGTTACTCTGGTCTGTCATCTGCGCTCTTATTTCTAGCTCCGTGAGTTTCGCGCAATTCAGTAACTTTTCCGCATATTCTTTGTCATTCAACTGAATAAATGTTTTGAATGCACTTTTGTATCTAATTCTCAATATGTTTTGAATACCTTCATTTCGCAACATTTTTGCCATAGCCATTTGCCTGGGTAACATTTTCGGAGACATCAGGCATATTTCAAATCTACCCACAATTTCTTCATTTTCCTCATTTTGATCTTCATTTCGAATTCGGTTTTCTCCTGAATCGCTTCTAATAAGTCTCTTAGGCTTCCTTCTTACTATTGTTATAAACCCTTCATCCTCACTTTCCTCACTTTTTGATCTTTGCCTCTTTTCAACATTTTGTTTCGACATTTGCCTTTGGCTCATGTTACTGTCCATAATTTCACACGCCATGATATTTTCCGTATAATTTTTACTAGAAATATCATCATCATCAATTGTCTTATCGTCCATTTTCACAAAACTCGCGTAAATAATCGTAATTAGAAAAAACTCGAGAATAAAGTACGCACGAAACAAAACTACCTGCGCTTCGCTCGGCGACCCGCGCGACACTCGGAGTCTAGTTATAGAGTCCCCTTTACCCTTTGGGTACGGAACCCTAAAAATGATTAACGTGTGCTATTTTAGTTTGGTGTCCTGCATAAGCGTATTGCTACCATTTTTTATTTATTTTAGGTATTACTTATAAAATTACTGAGAAAATTTCGTGAAAATTACACAAAATAAATAGGTAAGTTCTAATTTGAGTAGATACCTGAGTCCTGGCTATAGCGGAGATGGCCTCTTGACTCTTGACATGGTCGAATGGCTCCGCCTTAAGCCTGGTGTTCACGTGCACTAGGTCAGGCTTGGGAGGCGGCCGCTGCGACTCCGCCCGGTCCGGCACGTACATTATGTAATTACACGCTCGGTATCGCCATGTATCCAGCTGAAACATGTTTTTTTTATGTTATTAGAAGACGGTACAAGCATGATGCCCATCTTTTAAGCAAATATAGAGGTTCCAACTAGACCTGACTTATATATAAGTAGCTGCTCTCCGCGGTTTCACCCGCGCGGTGATGGATGATGATGATGATGAATCTTATATAGCCTATGTTACTCAGGGTGAATGTAGCTTTCCAATGGTGAAAGAATTTTTGAAATCGGTCCAGTACTTTTTGAGCCAATTCGTTACAAACATACTTACATACAAATCTTTCCTCTTTATAATATTAGTATAGATTGTTTAAAATCTGAACATCGCGCAAGATTGTTAAGAGGATTGCATAGCTAGTACTTTCCATACTAAAAGAAATAACTCTTTTCTACCTCTTAACATTGTTCAATTTCAGTAAAAAAAAATTCATGTACCTAATCTTCACATTATTTACTATGCCCGTACGTTTTGATTTTTTCTTTTTTAAAACTTAAAAAACTGATAAAATCAAAACGTACGGGCATAGTAAATAATGTGATTATTACATGAAGAAAAAATCACTGAAATCGGACAATGCTAAGAGGAAGAAAAGAGTTATTTCTTTTAGTATGGAAAGTACTAGCTATGCAATCCTCTTAAGGCGCACCCCAAAGTAAATGACCTTTAGAATCTTATTCTGGACGGTAGTCAACAACTACTCTGCTCGGCTGTCACCTGTCGCCTCTGCGTGCAACCCTCTGCCGAAAATTCTCCAATCGCTGCCGATTTTTTAATAATTGGTTCAATAAATAGAAAAATAGGTCTTTTGAATCATTTTAATAATAGAATAAATAAATTTAAATAAATGTACAAAACAGTTAATAAGTGTACACTAAATTAAAAAAACATGTAGTTTGTATGGAGATGTAAGGAATCAGTGTTTTTTTTCTCAATTTCTGTTGTGTTTTAGAAATTAATTTCTTAAATAATAATTACTGTGAATAATATTTTAAAAAAATATGTAGAGAAAATGTTGGAAATTGTTATGTTGTTTTATTTTGTTTAATGTCCTTGAAATAATGTGAAGATAGCTTCTAAACATCGGCTTCTGCGCAGCATTTGCTATGGGACGCGCCTTAAAAGACATTCCGAAACTATACAGGTTTCAACTAGATTTGAATAAATTATAATAATAATAATGTATTACCAAAGAATGCACCAAGAGAATAATAAAATAAACTTGATTAATACAAATCTTAAAAAATGTAAGTAGTACTTGTAACAGAGTGCTTGAGAATCCTACAGGTGAAGGTGAACCTGTATCGCTGGACCCATGATTGCTACACTTAAATAGTGTTACCATATTTATGGTGGGGAGTGTATGGTGCGAGAGAAAAAGCAAACTTTTTTTTCGGTCCGACACTAATAAAAATGTGATGTTTGTAAATAAATTATATAGTAAATATTCATTAGTATCTTTGAGTAGACATACGTCATGTGGCCGCTCAGTCTGATCCGCCTGCTGTTCTATAGACGGCAACGCCAGTGCTTGATCCGCGAGTTCTATAGACCTCACTTCTGCCTCTAGCTGCGGGGCAAGCTTTGCCGCTTTCTTCTTGTGTTCCAGAGCTATGACGCGATCGTAGCTCGCATTGTCTTCACTAGTGTGACTGGCTAGAAAAGAATCTGTGGACAATTACAAAGAAATTCAAGTTTATATTAAATAATTGATTAGCTTGCTTGATTGAGATTGAAATGAAAATCTCTTGATGGTTTTTATATTGATGACAACAGAGTGGGTAAAATGATGGGATACCAAACCAAATATAATAGAAATGATAAATTATAATTTATGTAAATTCCATTGTAAATTTGTAATAAAACACTTCATAATATCGGGTTTGATCTCTATCAAGTCGCTCGAATTTGAGTATAATGGAAATTTGGGGGAGTCAAAGAGGATCATTGAAGCAGTATTTGCTGCCCGAGATGCGTTGAAATATTTAAAATAATATTTCGATAATATGTGAAATGTTAAGAAAAAAATATGAATACATGAAATGTAACTTAATTATCTTTGATTTCTAGATATTGACAAATGCAGTGTCAACGTACATGGAAAGAGACAAGTAAATGTTAAGCAGCCATTTTTGTTCATTGCTTCGACAGATCTATATTCGACAAAAATTACTCCCACAGACAGTAGCGAAGTATCTAGTCAAAGCAAAGTCACGATAGGTGTGACGTTAGGTTGAATGGTGAGCATACAACGAGCGAGCCGAGCGAGCGTAGCGAGCGTGCCACGGCAGCGACCGGCGAAGCGCCAGAATTAGGCTCACCTACACCAGTGCTAGATATTCTACAGCACTACTGTGTTACAGTTGAAAGGAACAGCTATGTCTCAGGATAACGTGTGCAGTGCAGTGCTATGCAGAACTTTAAAGCTCAAAAATCTGGCTCACACTGCAACCGTCATGGGCAGGCGTGACCCTTACCATCAGGCGAACGACAAGCATGTCTCGTCACTTAATTGCATTAACAAACACCTTACAAACCCAGCAGGTAATATTTATATAACCGAGGCAAATATTTTGTGTGGGCTTCAATATGCTTGTCACGGAACACTATACATAAATTCACCTGATTTCACTGCGCTGTTGCTAACATTTACAGTGATGATTATATACTTTCGTTTGATTTGGAGGCAGGATTCAGGCCTACCACTTATTGTAATACTATTTTATATATTCTACAATACTAGAAAATCGTAACTCAATAAAAGTAATCACAATACCTAGAGTGTGTTTATCTGTGATGTCTTTGGGCTTGTCTGTGAAAGTGGAATCCTCATCAGACCTCTGTTCCCGTACTGTTGGTGCTGATGATGGTGAAAATGGACGGTCAATGTCTGGGGTGTCGAAGGTTGCTGGTGAATCATCTGGAAATAAATGTATCAATCAATCAATCAATCAAATCATTTATTCACAAGAATGTTGTACAGATACAGCAGATGTAACGCTTAAAATATATGTCCATATCATGTAGTTTATATTACCAAGTATTGTCTTAGGGCAACAGTTAATTGGGCTATGAAAGGCCTTCGGGTGGCCTGAAAACTTTGACATGGGTTGGCCACTAACCTATCCATCAAGCCGCACTGGGCCTGCATGGTGGATTGCGGCCTTACTCCTCTCTCTGAGAGGAAAGCTCGAGTCGCAGCAGTGGGAACGAAATTGAGGCTGATTATGAGTATATTGTATGCCGAGTTATTAAATTATTAATATGGTTTAACATAAGTTGTAATTTCACATAATTAAGATGTGAAAAGGCTTTACCAGTAATAAAATATTATTGATACATACAAGGCTCTGTAGGTGGTCTGTGTCCACTGTATTTTCTAGTGATTTCCCTTAACCTAACATAATCTTTATTCTCGGTTGCTTCTAAAAACTCATTTTGAGCATTGAGTTTTTCCAGATCAGGAAAGAAGTCCCTTTGAATTATTTTTGCTATACCCTGAAAATTAAATAAATAAAAGCTTGATTAGAGTCACAGAGTTACTGACTATAGTAAACACCAAAACACAGTTGGATTTAAGTAAGTACCTTTACAAGTAACACCCTGATCAATTGAAGATGATAACACCCTAATCTGTTGAAGATGTTAACACCCTGATCTAATGAAGATGTTAACATCCTGCCGCCTTATTTTATCGAATGAGAATGGAATGTCACTTCATTCTCATTCCCATTGATAGTTCCAGCCAATAAGCTTGCAGAGTAATCCCAGAATGGGATTCAAATGCCAAAATGAAGTAAAATGGGAGGTTATGGCCAGGCAGAAGGCCAGGCCTAATACACGAACAAAGTCTAGTAAAAATGGGAGGTTATGGCCAGGCAGAAGGCCAGGCCTAATACACGAACAAAGTCACAGGCAGTCACTAGTATGAAATAAAATCATATCAAAGTAATTTAACAGATGCCACCTTTGCCTGCCAACCTGTGTTAACTCAACTTATCTTCAAAATATCTCAAGCAAACGGCCAAAATAGTTTCGAATTATCAAAGATTAAGTCAATATCAGGTTTGGTGTTCAAGAGCTCATTGAGATTGTACATCTGATACTGTGGGACCCATATGTACATCCCTATACATAATTCCCAGGTGGTGGTATCTGGAAACATACTAGGGAGCTCTGTGGCACTACAACTGTCTTGTTGAAGTGATATGTTTACTATCAGGGAATAGCATGTCTCATCATTTAGTAATACTTACAACAGTAATTAATGATAATTAATGTATATAGCAAGTATAAGTATAGAGCAAGAATGGTAATCATTACTAATTATAGTTGCATGTCATGAAACTAAAATCACAGAACTTTATGAAAAAGTTTAGATATTATGCACAGCATCTGTGGAATTGTTTCATGGATAATTCATGCGACAATTTATCGACGTAGAAAGAATTCTTACCTCAACATACAATTCTTCGTCTAAAACCTGAGCTTTTTTAGTATCTTTCTTTTTAGGCACTTTTGGGACCTTAAAAAGTGAGCTCTCACTTTTTAACAGCTTCATGTTTTGTAAGGCAGCTTCTCCAGGCCTGGGCTTCTTCTGTTTTTCAGACATTATGATTCTTTATTTTTTCTTTAAAATTTATTTTATAATATCATGCATAACAATTTAATTTATATTTACTCCTTTACTTTCACCTGCTATTCACAAATTTATCATGATTTCTTCTCGACATTAGCTGACATTAGCAAAACAACGAGACAAAAGAAAACAAATGGAAACTGGATTGGAATGTCATTGTCAAATTGGCATTTCAATTTGACAACAGCAACTTATCCGCATTTTGACAGTGACTGTAACATCTATGATGCCAACGACGTTGTATTCTACATTTACTTTCCCTTTTTTGAGCTCGCATGGTTTCTACATTTGAAATATTAAAGATGTGTATTGTATAAAATAATATTAATTTGCGACTCTTGCGCGGTTCGAGATTCACAGAGGGCCCGCAGAGAGAGAGGCCAAGCCGCGTCAACATGTTTGCTCCGAGTTAGTAACAAACGGTTCTTGCGCCATACGTATAGCGATCTAAGGAACGAACGACGTTTTTGTCAGAGATATTGAATAAAACCCGATTCACACATATCAGTGAAGTCACAGTTCCGTCAACGTGTTCGCTCAGTTCGGTATCAGGATAACTCAGGATTCCGATAAGTACATAAAGATTTATGTTATAAGTATTAGTAAAATATTATGTTACACGAGGACAAACTTGACATACCTACCTAGCTGAAAAAAATCAAAATTGAAAAAAAAAACACCAATTTTTTGTTCCAAGGTTTTTTCGCTGTAATTAAATAGTTAAACACATATCTAACTAGTAAAGTAGAAGAAATAATATCATAAAAATATTTTTCAATCTGACTACAAAAATTTAGTTTTTTTAAACATATTCCGTAGTTAAGTTCACAGACTCAAAATGTTCGTTTGTAGTGTTGCAATAAAATGAAAAAATATTATTTTATAGGATTACAGACAAACATTCACTTTTAAGATGCGCTCAAAAATTTAAAAAAATTAACAAGGGCGAAAAAACCCATGTCACAATTGTCACATGCGCACAAAAATGCATAATGCTCAAACACAAACTAGTATAGATGCTAATGTCCGCAACACACTTGCACTTCGAATAGCCCCAAGTTGGTGAATAAAACGCTAAAAACGCTCACAAGGGCGTTCGAATTGGGAATCTGTTGGTAAAAATGTAGTTTATGGGATAATATATTCTAAGCTCTATACACTAGACGTGCTCGGCGATTGAGTCGGCGTGTCATCCATCTTTGCTGTTCAGCCGACTGTAGTCATGAGATTCCGACCGCACCAACAGACAAGTACCTACAGTGAAGGCCTATATCTCCCAAATACGAACTAAGACGTTAGTTTTAACGGATTTTGGGTTTTCTACTCAAGTGAAAAAGAAGAAATACAGTCAAGGGTGATGAAATAAACATATATGCGGTCGAACTGAGAAAGCTCTTCCTTTTTTTAAGTCGGTTAAAATTTAGTTTTCAAAGCCCAGAAAAGATGTAGGTATTAGAGTCAGAGCAATGAATCACCTAAAAAGACAGATAGTTATAGACCCTATTTTTTAGAACATACACTTACGTTACTCACTAGGGTCTCTCACTATGGGCCTCATAAGCAAGCTCAAAGCCGCACAACGAGCTATGGAGAGGGCTATGCTCGGGATTTCTCTACGTGATCGAATCAGAAATGAGGAGATTCGTAGACGAACTAAAGTCACCGACATAGCCCAGAAGATAAGCCAGTTGGAGTGGCAGTGGGCAGGCCACATAGCACGCACAACAGATGGCCGATGGGGCCGAAAGGTTCTAGAGTGGAGACCACGGACAGGCAAGCGCAGCGTAGGTCGTTCACCGACAAGGTGGACTGACGATCTGATAAAGGTAGCAGGACGACGTTGGATGCAGGCCGCTTCCAACCGGTCCTTTTGGAAATTTGTGGGGGAGGCGTATGTTCAGCAGTGGACGTCTTACGGCTGAGATGATGATGATGACTTACGTTACCATCACTGTATATTTTAGAAATCAAACACTTTTATAAAAAACTAATCCAAAGATTTTTTGTCGCATCTCTGAATTAAGCATTCGAAGCAGGCATGACAATACTAGACACTGCTCGCGTACTTGTACCTAAAATAAATAGTGTTTCATGTATGACTCCCATTGTTTTCACCAAAATACCAAAAACTGTTAGAGAATTAAACAATAGTCTACACTTCTACACTAATAATATTATAAAGAGGAAAGATTTGTTTGTTTGTTTGTTTGTCTTGAATCGGCTCCGAAACTACTGGACCGATTTGAATTTATTTCACTATTTGAATCTTAAAGTATTCCTGATGAACTTAAGCTATAAGATATTACCAAAAAATTCGGATGCAAGATCCGTATGAAGGATCCGTATGAAAACTTCGATAATGTAATCCAAGGTATGAAAATAAATATCAAAAAGGCTGCAGAAACTATTGACTACGTAGTAATTACCTATATTCTCTTTGCTATTGTGACAATAGAGCATTATAGTGCCGTACGACAGTTTTTTTTCCTTTCTCTTTTGTACAGGGAGTATGGCTTTGCGCGTCTTGCGCATCTGCCATTTACATGTGTGTTTCCAGCGATAGTAAGACAGTTTTATAGAAGACGTCAATATCTACAAAAAAGTCTGCAATACCATACTCGTAGTAAGTCTGATTTTTAGGTCGGTGAAACAAACGCTGGTACCAACGTTGAACTGTAAATTTCGTGAGGCTTACACACGTTGGCAATTATTATTAATTAATTACAACTTTTGTCCCGTCAGGGCCAATGTGAAGATGTCCGATGCCGAACTCGAAATTGTTCTATGCGCTCTCACAGTTCTTAGAGTTTTCTGCACATTAATGATTATCGCTTTATTAAATTTTCAGCTGAGTAAACCATTCTGTTGAATGGCGCGCCATACATTAAGTTAACAAAGTGAAGTGAAAACTTCTTTAGGCGCTTTGGGCACTTTTTGGGTGAAAAAAATCATGGGACTCGCGTCATCGTCACTGAACGCTTCCAGTTACGTAGTTTTCACTTCTATCGGCAGTCTCCAAAGACTGCCCCGCACGTTTTTTTATTTTTATGATCCTTTCGAGTTGCGTCCCATATTATTGGATGCACCTGGTAAAGTTAAAAAAATTCTATAACTAGGTATTTCATTTGTCCATGCCGGTTGCGATTTTGTGGATGAGGAAGTCATTCTCGCGCGAGACGTACGCACTGAACGCGTGTTGCAACAAACCGCCAACGTATGGACAGATCTCGAGCTTTGGTGCAGATTCCTTTGACGAAACCTAGACGACCCGGCCAACTACCAACACTCGCCCCAACGTCGGGGCCAATGCCATTTACTAGATCCACACGTTGGACAAGTGGGGTATGTTGTGACCAACGTGTGGAGCCAGCGTTACTGTTATGTCTCAGTAACTACTTTTTCATGGTAAAACATGCAGTTGTATCGCCAAAAAATCCTTATATCACGTACGCTGCGGAAACTATCCTACTAATACTCGTATTATAAACGCGAAAGTTTGTGAGTATGGATGTATGCATGTATGGATGTTTGTTACTCTTTCACGCTCAAACGGCCGACCCAATTTTGATCAAATTTGGTATTGAGGTAGATCAGACGCTGAATAAACACATAGAATACATTTCATCATCATCATCATCAGACATCACCACGTGGGTGAAAACATGTAATATTCTAGGGCACAGCATAGACAAAATAACAAGGTCTCAGTCTACTTCAAGATCTCAATAATGACTTATGTTCTATTAAGAGAGTTCTTTTAAAGCTGTTTCATTCAGTTTCTGATAGCTTAGTCAACAAAAGAACGCTATGTGAAGAGAGTATCCCACTAATCCTACTAATATTATAAATGTGAAAGTTTAGATGAATGGATGGATGGATGGATGCATGTATGGATGTTTGTTGCTCTTTCACTCTTAAATGGCTAGGCCAATTTAAATGAAAGTTAGTATGGAGGTAGATGAGGCTTTGGATTGACAGATAGGATACTTTTCATCATCATCATCATCATCCATCGCCACGCGGGTGAAACCGCGAATTGCAGCTAGTATTATAAATGTGAAAGTTTGGATGGATGGATGATTTTAATGGATGTTTGTTACTCAATAACGGCAGAACGGCTAAACGGATCTGGTTGAAATTTGATACAGAGATAGATTATAGTCTGGGATAGCACATATTATGCTACTTTACATCATCATCCAACACCACGCGGGTGAAACCGCGGATTGCAGCTAGTATATTATATATAACACTATGGTTTTGACAGCTCGATACACTAGACGCGCTCGCCGATGGATCATCTATCGTTTGTTGTTCAGTCGACTGTCGAGCGATTCCGACCCCACTGACAGACAACTACACTCTGAAGGCCTACTCCCAAAGACGAACTACCAAGTTGCATTAGACGGATTTTGGGTTGTCTACGAAAGTGATAAAGCACAAACAGTCAAGCGTGATGAAATGTAATGACAGTTTTTTTCATGGTGATTAATTTTATATTTGTATGTACCTACGTATTGATACTTATTAGTTTTTTTTTGGTAGACTACTATAATGAAGTAGGTATTTAAATGTACTCTATAATATTATTAATATTATTACAGCAATTGTGTTTGTATTTGCACGTAATATATTTTAGGACATAATATACATGTTATTATCTATACCTATATATAAAAGAAAGTCGTGTTAGTTATAACTCAAGATCGATTGTACCGATTTCCGAGAATCCCGGGCAAGGACATAGGCTATTTTTCATCATTATCCTCATCCATCACCACGGAGGTGAACATCAGTCTATAGCGGTCTTGAGTGAATCGCCTGCAATACTTACATGTTATTTTAAACACAACATAACAAATGGTTTCGCCTTCATATCCTCGGCGGGGTACCTAAGCAGCGGTGTTTTAATAGGATAATTTTCATCATCATCATCATCATCATTCATCACCAAGGAGGTGAAACCGCGGAGCAGTCTAGCGGTCTTAAATTCGCTATACTATAAACAAAGCACTTTCGCCTATATATCCTCGAAAGGGTAAGTATCGATGTTTTGAACGCCTACGTTTCAGCAGATATGTTTTTGGGTTCATGTAATAGGGGGCGAGCCGAAACGGCACTTCCACCCCTACACCAAGACTAAGCGAGCGACGTCGCTGGCGGATCAGCTAGTTTAAATATAAATGAAAGAAAATGCTTGCGAAAAAATGTTATTATAGTATAGCCGATTCCTTAAAAAACAAAACCATTGATAAATATTCAGTAAAATTGTAATACACTCGAGAGCAATGAATCCGGGTCACTTAAAGAATCCTAAAAATCTCGGAAACTAAAAATGCTAGGTTAATGCAATAAATTGTATTTAATAGACAATGTCCTCCTTAAATGAAGGTATTATAACTTCTTAGTTATTGTAAAGTTATATCATAAAAAAAACAAATTTGAAAAAGGGCCACTTTCGAAGATGGAACTACGAAATTACAGCATTTGGTTTTGCTTTTGTTTGTAATCTGTCATTTATGTGGGTACATAAACCATGTTGATAGTGCTCTATATTCATTATTCAAGCTGAAATTATGTCGCTTACGCCTGAAGAATGCACCAGAATACTTACAATGCTGGAAACCGGCCGGAGTCAGCGCGATACAGCCAGGACTGTCGGTGTGTCGCTGTCAACAGTACAAAGAGTTCTCCGACGTTACGAAGAAACTAGTTCTAACCTACGCAGACCAGGAACGGGCAGAACCAGGTGTACCACAGCACGAGAAGACCGATACTTGGTGAACACCATGCTTCGAAATCGCTTTCTCACAGGAACTGAACTCACAAATCAGTTTCGACGCCTCGGAGGAAGTAACCCAAGTGCATGGACAGTAAGACGTCGGCTTGCTGAATCTAACTTAAAACCCCTTAGACCTGCAAACGGCCCTAAACTGGAGCGTGGGCATCGTATTTCAAGACTAAGATATGCCCAGAGCCACGTAAATTGGAGTATTGAAGATTGGTCAAAAGTTATGTTCTCCGACGAATCAAAATTTATGCTCTACAAGCACGATGGAAGATTCAAAAGATTAAAGGGAAAGATTCAAGCAAGCATGCATCGAAGAAAAAGTAGCCTACGGTGGTGGTGGGTCTGTACTTGTGTGGGCCGGAATTTCTTCTGAAAGTCGCACAGAGCTGGTGATCATAGAAAACGGCTCTTTAACTAGCGAAAGATATGTGGAAGAAATCCTCAATGATCACGTTGGTCCATTTATGGTCAATTTAGGTGAGGATGCTATATTTATGCATGACAATGCCCGACCTCATACAGGTAGGATTGTGAATGACTACCTTCAAGAGATGAACATTACTCGTATGGAGTGGCCAGCGCGCAGCCCGGATATCAACCCGATCGAGCATGCTTGGGACGAGCTAGGCAGATGCGTAAAACAACGAAACCCTCCCCCAATCACGCTTCGTGAGCTCAAAATTGCTCTCACAGAGGAATGGGAGAATATTCCCCAAAATCGTATAAGGAACTTGGTGTACAGCATGCCAAACCGCGTAAACGCAGTAATGGAAGCACGAGGAGGCAATACGAAGTATTAAAATTCAAGAAAATCGTAATAAAGTTCAAAAATTTCATGTTTCCTATTTTTGTTTTAAGGAGAGATCAGCAGTTTTTTTCTTTATGTAATTTTGTGTTAATAAAATGTATGGTGACTCATATTTTTTTTACTTTCATTTAAGGAGTATTACATTGTCTATTAAATACAATTTATTGCAATAACCTATAATTTTTAGTTTCCGAGATTTTTAACATTCTTTAAGTGACCCGGATTCGTTGCTCTCGAGTGTATTAATACTTAATTTTGCATGTGTAAATATCATACACACGCTCCCATACCCTCCCATACCCTCCCTTCCACACACACACACACACACACACACACACACACACACACACACACAACACGACACTAGCGCGCGCGCACACAGACATACATTACAAGCTAATAATTTTAAATTTAATGTAGTTAAAAATTGTACTTACCTTACCTACTCGTATCTAATGTTTTAAATATTTCTGGCTATGCTTACTTTACATGTTAAAACTGTGAATTCGAAGAGCGAGCAGAAACGTACAACACAAGTGTATTCTTAGTGTATTAGCTTCTGCGGTATTATTTATGTATACCAAACTTGTATTTTACTTAAGACAACAAACAAAGCATTGTATAAGTCTTCATTATAGGTTTCTGGTATGATTTTGGAAAATAAATTACTATTATTATTATATAGATATATTATATAGATATACTTATATAGGGCGAATTCTGTGCTTCTCTGTATGTGATATACCTACCATGTTCCTATATAAATGATTTTGACTTTGACTAGTCGCTAGCTCAATGCTGAGAGTCGTGATCTTCCCGGTCCTTATTGCCGCAGAGTCGCCTCCACTCTTCGCGGTCTTTAGCGTGGTTTAATGCATCTGTGATCTTTGTGTCCAGCTATTGGGACACTTGGTCGGACCATCTTATTGGGCTACGTCCTCTTGGTTTCTTCTCTGCATGAGTCCAAACGGTCCAACAGTCCAACATCTCAAATTCTGACGTTGCCATATGGGTCTTGTCAACAACGTAGTGTAGATTCGAGATTTTGAGATCTCCAACACCCCTTTCCCAACCCTCGAGTGTTTTGCGCATGATGTGTTCACCATATATGTTGAAGAGGATTGGAGAGATGATGCACCCTTGTCTAACTCCTTTCTCGAATATATAAATTCTAAGGATCTTGCCGTGCTGATTTTAACCGTGCCGTGCCTCGTATTAAAGGTTTAAGATGAGATGTAATGTTACTCCCATCTCTGATAGTACAAACCATAGATGTTGCTAGCTCATGCAGCTGAAGGCTGTTTGATAGTGTACAAAGCACATAACTGCTGGGGTGTTAAACTCGTGTCATTGTGCGATGATGAGCCTAATGTTATAGCGTAATATAAGCGTTTGCTCGCGAGTCCCATTGCCTTTGACAAATCCAGCCTGCATCTGTGGGATTTGCAAGTCCAGAAAGTAACGGAGTCTGTTAGTATTTTTTTTTATTAACACTCCACAGACTCCAGGGTCCGAACCTTTTTCCAACATAGCTTGATTTTTTTATTGAGATAACAAATTTGAGACGTGCAAATAGATCATAACTAGGAAACCTACAATATTTTTTTATTTTATTTTACAACTAGATGTAATGATTAAACTACACTCTAACTACTACTACCTACATGTTTGTTCTAAGATGGTGTGAGCACTCGTCGCAGACCAGTGTCCGCAGACAGCACCCGTTCACGAGTTGACGCATGTGCCAGTCATCGCCTTCGTCAACCATTTCTGAGGGAAGATGGCGACCCGCCACACACGTCGCCGCCTGCCGACACGTTTTCGTGAACATGTCTGCCTCGAGTGCCCACACCATCTTTTTATCTCTGTTAGTGATTATGTGCAATACCTAATACTTTGCTTGTTTGCGAGATAAGGGCGATGATTCTATAATTCTCACACTTCTTCGAGGAGCCTTTCTTGTGTAAAGGTAGGATAAATGAGCGAGTCCACTTATTTAGCCAAATTGTGGTTCTCCAAATGCAGTTACAGAGATCGGTGAGTATAATGGTTCTTGTTACTCCTAAAGCTTTTAGTGTTAAGTTAACTTACCCTGTTTTAAGACCACTGATACAGACAGACTATAAGATAGATATGTTTTTATGAATCAAAGTCCTGATTGATTCACCGACGGACTGACTGACTGACAGACAGACAACGCTCAGCCTAGGCCGTTGGTCGTAGAAACTTGAAATTTGGAGGGTGTTTTTGTTTTTGTGGGTAGAGGTGTACTGAGGTGTACTACAAAAGGGTTTTTCGATATTCAAACCCTAAAGGTGAAAACGTTTTAATGAAAGTCCTTTATTTTTGAACTTATACGTGTGAAAATTTGTATTTAGATACCTAGATCCTTAAAAATAAAAAATGGAGTATTTTAACTTTGTATCGCGGATTCAGTATACTTATACTCTTCCTATATCTGTAGGCGATATCTAAACTTACTTGTTTGGTCTCCTAGCGCATCCTACCATTTTTAAATCTCAAAATCTCATACTACTTATCTCTAGGAGATAGCTACCGACAATTTTGGTTTGGTAATAATAAGGTATAATATAAGTAAGCTTACAAAAACAATTCGTTATGTTTTAATATCTTTATAATTTGTTATTATTATTGATATAATTGTACGTAATCATTATGAGTTATATTTGTCAGTATATATCACCACCAGCGTGTTACAATCTTATCTGCTCCTGATTATAACATATAGGTACATAAATACATGTTAAAACTTAAGGGTAAAATTACTTTACAATGTGAACAAAATACAGCAAATACGTGAAAATAACCATCCGATACATACAATATGGCTGTTACAAATTAACATGAATATGATCATCCTTTTTATAAGAACATAGATACTTAAATAAGTAATAAACAAAAAAGGAATATAACATTATAGTCAATTATAGGGAAATTATATGTTACCTACACTACTCACATATCCCGGTCTAAATGTACGTATTTATATAAAATCCAAGTAAAAATTATTATTAAATGTAATGATTCACCACCACCATATTTCTACATTTATTTAATATTCATTTTTAATTAAATTCTTTCATTATACTCGTAGATTGACGGAACGTTGTATTGTATAGGTATACCTGCATACTCGTACAAATAATAGGATTCAAGCGGTTGTAAGCATCAACGCTACACTGATTAATATTTGAATAGGTACTTACTCTCACTAAAATAGAGACCATAGCTATATATATATAGCTATGGTCTCTATTCTAGTCTATAGTCTCTAGTAAGTCACTAGCATGACCAGGAGAAATTCTCCTGGTCATGCTAGTGACTTCTTTATTACTATTTCTTTATAATATTATATTCTTGATTACTAGATAAGTTGAGGACGGATGGATATCGCTAATTCTTTCTTTTGTTCTTTTTATGCTAGTTACTGTCAGGAGGTTCTTAAAAAAGAAAAACCAAGACAAAATCGATCGTTCTGGCGAGGCCAAAGGCCGAGCCTACTACGCAAACGAAGTCGCGGGCAGTCACTAGTAAACAATAAAATGTAAAAACGCAGCCGTGCTTCGTCGTATGAACTACTCGTATAAGTTATCTGTGCCACAGGTGCACTAGACAATTATAGTAGGTACGTCAACGATACGATTACGCTTACAAAAATGATCGTGCTTTGTTCATAGTACCTATATAAACTAAAAATTGTGTAAACCTACGTAAAAATAAAATTTCTGACAACTTTGTTACACATAGGGGCGATTTTAAGCCACACAGTCGCGATACCTCTGTAACCGCATGAGTAGTTCAGCTAGTGTCGGAGTACAGACTATATTCAACTTTAGTATATAACAAGAATTTACATTAAAACAAAAATTTACATAAAACCAAGAATTTATTTTCATATTTATTCCACAACCCGTCAATAAACTTACCCTAAAGTTGTCCTTAATAAATTCAAATCATTATCAATAATAATAATTACCAACATTAAAAAATGTTAAACCATTCAAGAAATAAATAAATTCTAGCATTGAACCTATTCACCTCATCATATACATATGTATCTATTTATTAATCCCTCAAAATCCATGGTAGATTTGTATGCAAATAAATAAATTTGGATACTTCAAATGCAGAAAGCATTTAATTATGTTGTAAAGAAAACAAGCAATAATCCCATATCCAATATCCACCTGGTTAGGCTTACGTCAACGCTGATTAGGTTTGTTTTGGATTTCTAATATATCGTCTACCAAAATATTGCAAACAACCATTCATACCAAGGTAGCTCTTTCTTCTTTTGATACTCAGAGTTCAGTTTAGGTTTAGTATCATCTTTCGGGTCTTCCTCAAACATATTCACTAAAGATGCCTTGATCCCGAACCTTAAGAAAGCCCTATATGGGAAGTACCGCGTGAAAAACAAGCTAAACTTGAAATTAGCGTTAAAGTACCACCTGCCTATTGATGACCCATACAAATACATGTACAAATTAATAAGGTATAGTTTATACTTTGATTTAATTGTGAGGTGTTTGTACGCTGGTGATGTTTCTAGAGAGTTGTAGTCTTTGTAGTATAGGAGTCTGGGAGGCAGGTGTGGAAGTCCATCCACTGCTGGCTTTTGCATTAAAGTCGATGTTGGAACTCCTGTAATTAATACAAAATTTAACAAATTTAGTGCTTGATGGAGAAATTTAAACCAAATACATCGAAATTAAACAAAGATAAACGAACTTTTCTAAACTTTGCAACGTAGCAAATTCCACATTCACAAACCTTTGTATAAAGTAACTTTTCAAAATTTTCGAGCATAATTAGAACATAATTTTTTGAGTATAATAGAGAACAAACTACAGGGCTACCAAGCATGGCCCGACGTGCGCTTGGCAGGTTTTTTTTAAAAGAGGTAGTTCTCATGGCGCGCTAGTCTAATGAGTTATACAACTCCATAAACGTTCTGATGCCGTGTGATTTGTTTCACTAAAATGAATCATTACATAAAATAAACATACCAGACCTGGGGTCTTTTGAGCTACCTACTATGGGTGTCATGATACTAATAAGGTATGCATAGGATACGGCTGTAGGTTACGGATCCATAGCTAATAAGTTAGGTACTATCAAATCGATACCAATTTCAACAATCATGGAATTATTCAGGGACTCACAGATCAAGTTTAATTTAAGCTACGAGTAGGTCAACCTTATTAAATACTTAACAAATATTAAACCTTATTAAATATTAAAACCAGGATCGAATCGTAATATGGGCTCAATTTTGTAGAGACGTTTTATAATCAAAATGGTAAATTACGATGGTATTATCATTTATGCTACTAATTTTAAATTTTAACTAGATAAATTATAGTTTATACTGTAGATACGTGCTAAGCCTCTCTGTCCATATCTCATCTTCCATGGTGGAAGACCGTTCCTACACGTATATTCACGTAAATCTATCCTTACTTTTTCGGTCTTCCTTTCCTCGTCCACATTCATAGTCAAAGTTTCCTTTTTACATGTTTGCCACGGCATTTTCCATAGGCTCATACCACTGAGAATGACGATATTCAGCACAGACATCAGTGCCTAGAAGAGCATCGTCTCAATATCACAAGTCTGTCAGATGAAAGTATTTTGTGTGTGCTCATGGTGTTTTTCCAATAAAGCTGACTGATGATGATTTTGCAGTTCAGGCCTTATCTATGCTATATGTACCTAAATATACAACGTCATTAACTAATTATATAAATCGGATACCCTTCATATATTTTGTTACTAACCAAGAAATACTTAAACAACAGCAATTTGGATTTGGTAAACATAGTACCACATCGCTAGCCTGTTTTAATTAAGTAAAATCTATTACGGAATCCATCAACGCAAACATATCTGTTGCAGCGCTCTTCCTCAATGTGAGTAAAGCCTTTGATTTTGTGGATCATAAATAACTACTTTTTAAACTAGAAATGTATGGCATCAGAGGAAGAGCAAATGACTGGCTAAAAGCTATTTATTCGGATGAAATAATTGTGTTGAGTTTTCAAAATTATCGAAAGGTTATAAAAAACATTAGTCGATCCTGTTTTAAAAACAATTCTTTCAGAGTGCCGCAGGGATGTGTTTCGGGACCGTTTTTATTACATATTTATATTATTGATCTCCCAAACGTTATTAAACATCAGACTATTCTGATGACACAACAGTTATTATAAAATGTGATAATTTAGCTACCTATGAAAGTGAAATTCATATTGCATTAAATAAAGTTATTGATGATTAGATACAATAATTTACGAATTAATGTTTAAAAAAAAGATATTGAGTTAAAATAATTCTATAACGAAAACCAAAAAGAAGAAGTCAAAGTTAGTGCCTACTAACTTTTTAGGAATAATATTTGACAAACATTGCTATTGGAAGACATATGTTGAGTATGTTTACAATAAACTGGATAAGTTCGGAAACGCCATAAAAAGGTTACGCGTAACAATTTCCACCGAACCGAAGCAGCACTTGGTGCCTGCCTACCACGGCTACATTTCTTCCCGACATAAGTATTTTTTCGGGATTTCCGGAAGATTACTTTTGTCGGGAAACACGGTAGAGATGAAGGCATTTTAGATACAAAAGAAATGTGTTAGGGCAATTTGTGGAGCTTGGTTTATAGACAGCTGCTTTCCACAACTTCTGTTCAAGATAAATGTAAGTAAATAATTAATCTTTATTGTGCTAACATGGTACATAGTAGTAGTAAAATAAGTTGATAAAAATAAATAGATAATCAAATCCTCGATTACCAGCTTTACAGAGTGGACAATAGAGTGGCCACTGGCCCTTCCCACTGGCCTCCAGGATTCCCTGAGGACTAGTTCTCCCAACAATCTACTAATATTAAGATAACATACAGTGACTTATTGTGCAACAATATTGAGGAAGTGACTTCACAATTAAGTTTTATCACGCGAGAGTAGGTATGTGTGTGTGTGTATATGTATGTGTGTGTGTGTGAGTGCGTGTGTGTGGAGTGTGTGTGTGTGTGTAAATGTGTGTATGTGTATGTGTTTGTGGGGATGCGAGGTGTGTATGAGTGTGCCTCGTGCATGAAGGCGTGCGTGTGGTTCGTACCGGGTATAAGTAAAATGGCAGCCATTTTGTTTTTTTTACCTCAAAGCTCGGGCACCTGTACTGTTTTAATTATTGCTATCGATGTAGACGTCCTAGGAAGACGGAAGAAATCTCATTTGAAAGCTAACAATGTAGACCATCAACTAATGATACATTTTATTCAATATCTTTTTCATAAAATAACATAAAAGGATTGAAAAAATAGAAAACAATATTTTATCCTTAATTTTTTTTACTTTTTTTTATTTTTCATGAAAACTGACATGTCAAGCTACATTTTTTTGGTTGTCTTCTCATAATACAGAATATCTCCTTTATAATAAATTTTAAATCAAAGCCCTAAGTAAGATAGTTTAGAAGTTATGATGGTTTGAATATGGCCCTTAAAAACTTAAATAAATAACACGTCATGTAAAACAATAGACTCCAGATTTGGGGTAATGGACATGTTGACATGTCTGAAAGGGACTTGTATAAGGCTGAGTGAAACAAAATACCGGTTCTACTCAGATTAGGACGCACCGGCCACTTACAGGTACACAGGTAGTCGTCCCTCGACTGGCGTTGTGATTACATTGTTTTCTGCCGAAGTACTGTGCGTTGTTATTTTTGAACCTTTCGTGGTGTTTTAAACTCAATTTTTGTTAATTTAGTTAACTTTCGTTAAATAAAATGGAAAACTTTCGTTATTCAAGCCACGACTTGGCCAACATCCATTTTGTATATGGATTTTGCGACGGGAACGCTAATGCTGCAGTTAGAGAGTATGCGAGAAGATTCCACACTCTACCTACGCCGAATGCTCGCACATTCATCAGATTGCACTTGAATCTCGCCGAATATGGAATCAGAAGTCCCGCTAACGAACGTACTCGTTTGGTGTCACCGCGAGAGGAAGAAGAGGTGTTAGAATTAATAACGCAAGACCCACAACTGAGTGTCCGACGCATTGCGATTAGACTCGGTTTATTATGGAAAGTTTGGCAGATTTTAAAACGGGAAGGATTGCATCCATTCCATTTTAGAAGAGTTCAAGATTTAATTGAACCTGACGCCGCTCGAAGGTCAGTTTTTTGTTCGTGGATATCACGAAAAGTGCGATCCAACTCCAATTTTTTAAAGAGGCTCATGTGGACCGATGAAGCTACTTTTACAAGAGCAGGATACTCAATTCATCGGAACGAGCACCTGTGGCGAAAACCCGCATGCAGTGAGACCAAGCAGTTTCCAACACCAATTTTCGGTGAATGTATGGGCTGGAATGATCGACGACATTTTAATTGGGCCTATTATTTTGCCCACTACTTTGAATGGCCCAAGATTTTTGGAGTTTCTACAAACAGAATACCTAGACGCACTAACTGAATTACCATTGGTGTATAGGTCTAGGATGATACTCCAATTAGATGGAGCTCCGGCACACTTCACCGTGAATGTAAGAAATTATCTTAACAGCACATATTCAACGTGGATTGGACGAGGTGGGAGGATCGCTTGGCCGCCGCGTTCACCGGATTTGACGCCCCTTGATTTTTTCTTATGGGGCACACTGAAACAAAAAGTGTATGTCAACGTGCCAAACACAAGAGAAGAACTCATAGAAAAAATATCGCAAGTCGGGATGAAATAAGGGCGGACAAAGCCATGATAAAAAGAGCTACACAACATGTGTCAATTAGGGCTACTGCTTGTCTGCAGCATAATGGAGGACATTTTGAATCGTGGCTGTAAAAGTTTTAATGATATTAGAATAATAAACCATGATTAGAATCGATTTACTTTGTTTTATTTATTTCTTCCCACTCTAGGGTTAAAAACACTACCTTGTTTTAGTCATCATAACTTCTAAACTATCTTACTTAGGGCTTTGATTTAAAATTTATTATAAAGGAGATATTCTGTTTTATGAGAAGACAACCAAAAAAATGCTTGACATGTCAGTTTTCATGAAAAATAAAAGAAAGTAAAAAAAAATAAGGATAAAATATTGTTTTCTATTTTTTCAATCCTTTTATGTTATTTTATGAAAAAGATATTGAATAAAATGTATCATTAGTTGATGGTCTTTATTGTTAGCTTTCAAATGTGATTTCTTCCGTCTTCCTAGGACGTCTACATCGATAGCAATAATTAAAACAGTACAGGCGCCCGAGCTTTGAGGTAAAAAAAACAAAATGGCTGCCATTTTACTATAGAGGGGGCAAGAGAAAATTGAGATAGTGATTTGTCGATAAAAAATACCATATTTTACCCCCTTTAAGTCTCCGACACTGGTAAACAGACACATTGTATATGTAAGTGCTATTTACGAGTGCGAGCATGTATACGTTTGTGTCGGTACGAACAAAATAGCGAAATTTAATTAATTTAGAGTCACTACAGTATTGTGTTAATAGTGACAGTGATATTCCGAATTCTACCTCCCGGTCAGAGTAAGGTGAGAAAACTTTGTGTTTTTGTAAAGCAGTATGATGAATTCTTCACACTTAGCTCAGCGTTAGTCAAAAGACCCACTAGATATCAATATAAGCTCTAGTGCTCATTCAATAATCTAACCGTATATAAAATAAATTTGTATATAAATGCCATAAATGTGTCTAATAAACTAACTGGTATATGTAAAGAATTCCCTTTACCCTACGAAGAAATAATGTCTTCTTCGTAGCCTTTACCTATTGTTAACAACCAAACTTGGCCCAACCGTGGGCCAATAGGTTTTGTCGAAGAGCCTACTCGGGTCTTCGGGAGGCGGGGCCCATAAGCGCCTCCAGCGAACATCGGCTACGATACGTAGCGCTAATTAATTAAAAGTAACAAACAATACAGCACATAGACAATTAAATCTAGGGTAAAACTCACAATCCCTGGAACATCCAGGCGGCTCTTCGGTCCGTCAAGGCGGGGAAGCAGTGTTTGCTCCAGCGACCTTCCCGATCCATCCGTGGGTCGTGTCGTAGTTGCAAATACCTAGCTAATCTATCTAACCGTAGAATTATCCTACCCCAGACGGCAGTCCTTAACCTAAACACAGAAATAAGTAGCCCTCTGATATTGTATCACAATGTTTCACAATAAGAACACAAATAAATAAGCGCACGCGCATATATACAGCACTCGACCGCGATGCACTCGTATTCAGCACAGATATACAATTAAAATAAACGTTTTAACATTAACTCTCTAGCAGTCGATCGCGATGTACTCGTCTCGTTTCTTAACACACATAAATGTTTTTTCACCCTCAACTTAGGAAAAAACCATCCGTACCGGTCATTGCACATCACAGCGTCACGTGACCACACACAGCTGACGGCACCTAGGCGACCAGTACCAGTGAAGCGAGACCCGCGACAAATACAGTCGCGAGTTTACAAAACAACCCCCCGCCCCGGTCTGAGAAGCAGCCCGCTAGCTTAGTCAACCGGGAGGCGAGAGAGCGTCGCTAGAGCTCGCTGTAAAATCGACCCTCCGACCAGCACCTCAGCAACGCGCGGAGTCCCATCCGCCCCAAGGAATAGCTTTATAATGCGCCCCCTGCGCCATAGTAAAGAAGGCGAGTTCGCCTCCTTAAGCAATACCAAGTCTCCCTCCTTGGGAGGATCCGTCCGGTCTGTCCATTTAACCCGTTGTTGTAAAAGATGCAAGTATTCCAATGACCAACGACGCCAAAAGTCTTGGCTCATTTGCTGTAACATTTTAAAACGCGACAACCGTGCCGTGCGTTCTTCCCTCCAAGGGTACTCGGGCAAGGCAGTGAGTGGCTGCCCGACCAAAAAATGACCCGGGGTGAGGACTTCCAAGTCGTTAGGGTCGGGTGACAATGGACAGAGAGGACGGGAATTCAGAACAGCTTCCACTTTACAAAAAACAGTGGCAAGCTCTTCGAATGTTAGAGTCGTCTCTCCGATTACGCGGCGGAGGTGGGTCTTGGCCGATTTTACCGCCGCTTCAAAGATACCACCCCAGTGGGGGCAGTTTGGCGGGCTCATCCGCCAAGTTACTCCCTTCTGTGCGAGGGTATGACTTAAATCACTACAACTACTTTCTAAAAAGTTAACAACCTCTTTCAAATAATTAGCCGTACCCTTGTAGTTTGTACCATTATCGGAACGAATCAATGAGGGTAAGCCTCTAAGCGAAACGATCCAATGTGGCAACGAAGGCCTCTGTTGTCAAGGCTGACACCACCTCCAGGTGAACAGCTTTAGTGGCTAAACAGACAAATACGCACAAATAAGCTTTCGTAACCTTGGCGTTACGAAGAGTTGTTGCTTTGACATAGAATGGCCCTGCAAAATCCGTAGCGACCCCGTTGAACGGCCTTGATTGATTGACCCTGTCCGATGGCAGATCCCCCATTTGCGGCTGCATTGTAGAAGCCTTGACCCGGTAGCATGGTACGCAGTGAAACAACACACTGCGAACCAACCTTCTCGCCGACAAAATCCAAAATTCCCGTTGTAGAATGGCGAGTAACGCATTGCATCCTGCATGTGCGTTTCGAATATGCCGATCCGATACCAAGAGCTCCACGAAGGTCCCAGACTTAGGCAACAAAAGTGGATGGCGACTTCCGTATGGTAAGCTAGCCTTCCTAAGACGCCCACCAACACGCAGTAGTCCCTCCGAATCAACGAAAGGATTCAGCCGGGCTACCGCTCCTTTCAACTTGACACGACCCTGTCGCAATACTATCAGCTCAGACTGAAAGCGGTCGGCTTGAGTAACGCGGACCCAGTGTGATAAAGACCTTCGCCTCTCCTCTGGCGTTGTTACAGGCGCTAGCTGTTTTTGATGTGGGTGTTGGCAGTTGTGAATGAAGCGTTTGATCCAGCTGGTTACCCCCAGAAGCTTCTCTAAACTGCTGTAACGATCAACCAACCAGTTCGGGTTCAGTTCCAACTTGGCCGTTACGGCGTTCACACGCAACCCGGGCAGCACTTGTCCTGTCCAGTCAACTCCCTGAACAGGCCAGGATGACTCTGGTTCGAGCAGCCATGCTGGACCCCACCAGAGGGTATGCTGTACAAGCTCCGGAGCGATGCAGCCCCGAGACGCCACGTCTGCCGGGTTCAATTCGCCTGGGACGTGTCTCCAATTGATATGAACCCCAATGTTCTGTATTTGGGAAACCCGGTTTCCCACAAATGTGTCTAAGGTATGCGGGGCTGCTCGAATCCACGCGAGAGTAACTTGGCTGTCTGACCACGCGTAGACATGCTTTATATCTACGGTAGACGCCAATTCCCGTACGACGTGGCTTAGTAGCCGCGCCAAAAGATGAGCTCCACTCAGTTCTAACTTGGGTATTGTCACTTTTGTTCGGATGGGAGCGACTTTGCTCTTGGCTACTAAAAGTACGAGGGAGACCCGGCCCTCAGAATCAACCGTACGTAAGTAGGTAGATGCGGCATACCCTCGCTCAGATGCATCAGAGTAGCCATGTAGGGTAGCTTGATATTTACCTGGTGGCAATATCCGCCGAGGCAAGGCAATCTTATTGACTTCCTCAATGGACGAGATTAACTCGAGCCAAGTGTCCAACGGAGCTCCGATGATCGGCTCGTCCCATGTGACACCTAAGATCCAAAGTTGCTGCAGAAGGCACTTGGCTGAGAAGATGACTGGACTGATCCATCCATTCGGATCAAACATTCGAGTTATGGTGGACAAGACAGTTCTCTTGGTCCATACCCGCGGTGATTCCAATTCCACTTGGAATGTGAAGATATCGGCAACAGGCTGATACTGCATCCCCAACACAGCGATCATATTAGGGTCCTCTCCGTCCACGAAGAGGTGGGGATTCTGTTGGTGATCCTCCAAGATACCGTCCAGAAGCCGAGGCTCATTTGACAACCACTTACGCAATTCATAGCCACCAGTCGCTAGAATTGCTATCAGCTCGTCCCGCAAAATGAGAGCCTCCTCAACTGTCTGCGCACCCGTACATACATCATCGACGTACAGGTCTCGTGCCAAGACCGCGGCAGCACGGGGAAAGCGTGCCCGTTCACGCTCTGCCAACTCCAGCAGTGAGCGGATGGCTATGAAGGGGCTGGACTTTAACCCGTAAGTATTTGTATTGAGCTCATACACGATCATCGGATCGTCAGGGTTTTCACGCCAAAGAATTAGCTGAAAACGTCTATCCTGTGGGTGAATAAGGGTCTGCCGGAACATCATCCTAATGTCCGCTCCTATTACCACCTGATGTCTTCGAAAATTTAGGATGATATCAATAATGTCCCTGTGTAGCTTGGGACCGGAGTGTAGACACTGATTGAGTGATACTCCTGTAGTGATGGGGGCCGAGCCATCGAATACGGTTCTCAGTTTACCTGTAGAAGTTTTCAGTACAGCATGGTGAGGCAAGAAGAAATGCTCGGTAGAATGCCAATCGATACGAGCGGGGGACATGTGGCCCAGTGCCTCGTACTCGCGCATAAATTCAATATACTTCTCTCGAAGTATGGTATTGTGGTTGTTGTTGTACTTGCCTATGGGTGGTGAGTGAATCCAAAGTACGAAAGTCTTAGGTATATGTATTTATTAGTGGTTTTAACACATTTCTAGGCACTCTCCACACTTCACAGACACACTACAGTACCATTTAACAATGTATGTATGTAGACGTCACCAAATACTTGTTGATTTTTTGTTTATGAATAAGATCGCGGAAGTAATAAGTTTATGTCGAACGGCGTGCGTTCGGCGCGGAACTGGTTACTGCACTGGCGGCTCGTAGCGTCGTGGGCGCTTGTCGCCTTCCGTCAGCCTTTCTTATCTGTTATTGTTCTAGCAGGTATCGGACGGAACGCTTACATGGCGATATTATTTTATTCAATGTATTTATATTTACTGTATTTTGCTTTATTCATTTTATATACTGTATTAATAATATTATATTTATTTCCCTTAAGTTTCAGATTCAGGAGCACGCCACACACTCCCCTCCAGAGACCGGCTTACGGGCGATAATAATCCGGAAATGTTACTTTCCTCCCGGATCTTGTTCTAGATTCCCTTTCAGGTGGTCTGCTCTGGTCAGGTGGTCTGTTCCGGTCAGGTGGTCTGTTCCGGTCAGGTGGTCTGTTCTGGTCAGGTACAGTTGGAGCGACTTGCTGTTGAAGGTTTGTTGTTGGAGTATCTACCAGCATGTATGCTGGCTTCAACCTGTCGACAGATACGGTAAGTATTTTTCCGTTCATTATTATTTTAAATACTTTTTCATCTCTTTCCAGTACTCTGTGTGGTCCAGTGTATGCCGGTTGCAGAGGTCGTCGATAGGCATCCTCTCTAAGGAAGACGTGAGTAGCAGTGGTAAGATCTTTAAATACAAATATGGACTTCTTGCAATGTCTAGATGCTGGTTGCGGCTGGATTGTGGTAGCGAATTGTCTGAGCCGTGCAGTAAAGTCTGTGACATCGGTCGTTGTATTTTTATTAGAGTTGAAGATCTCTCCTGGCAATCTCAATGTTTCACCATATACTAGTTCGGCGGAAGAGGTATGTAAATCTTCTTTGTATGCGCACCGTATTCCCAACAATACTAATGGAAGTGTCTCAGTCCAGTTTTCGTTTCCGTGGCAAGTTATTGCGGCTTTCAACTGTCTATGAAACCTTTCGACTAAGCCATTGCAAGCTGGGTGATATGATGTGGTGCTCTTGTGTTGGAATCCTGCAATTTCTGATAGATATTTGAAGATGGAGGATTGGAATTGTGCTCCTCTGTCAGTTATAATTTCCGATGGGCATCCGAAACGAGCAATCCAACCTGATAGCAGTGCTCTTGCTACTGTCTCAGCAGATATGTCGACGATGGGTATCGCCTCAGGCCATCTTGTGTATCTGTCAACGGCGGTCAAGGTCAGGAAATGCTAGAAGTGCTGCTTGACACAGACTCTCTTTACAGCTTTCGAATGCTTTCAGTGTTTCGCCAGAGATGTCAACTGGGTGTGATCCTTTTACTGATCCGGTAAGTAGAGCATTGAGAGGTGCTTGATATTTCGCCGCGCCAGGTAAAAATCTTCGGTAAAAGTTAATCATTCCTAAGAAGCGTCTCAACTCTTTGACATTCTTCGGTGTGGGGAAGTTCTTTATGGCCTCTACTTTGGCTGTTAGTGGTTTTACGCTGCATGCGCCTTTCCATGGAAAGCAGCCTTTTCTCTGCCAGTGCTCTAGATTCACCTAACAATGGCGGTGAAGCAATAAAGGGCAGTCTCGTCATGAACCTACCAGATTGCAGTCGACCCGTATTGTCTCGGAAAAAGGCTTCACACTCTTCATGCTCTGGATCCACTCGACATACCATGGGAGGCTCCTCAATCTCCCAGAACCTCTGCATTGTTCTGGCAAGGGCACTACTGGCAATCGTCAAAGACTCATCCACGTTTTCTTCGAATATCGGACCCATAACCGCATATCCAAAAATAGTGGAGACCGCCACCAGCGACGAGGAGCACAGAGCCTTCTGTGTTCCTGTTAAAATCCACCCCAGTACATCAGAACCCAGCAACAGATCTACGGGTGCTGTCTGATAAAAGAGCGGATCGGCTAAATTCAAACCAGACGTACGTGAAACAACGCCAGGTGGTATGTCCATAGAGGGATGCCAGCCTACCACGGTATCCATTACCATGGCGGACACTGAAATCCTTAGCGTGGAGGAACAGTCCGAGGAAAAGGAAAAATGTGTCTGGCCCGCCAGACTCCGAACTTTCAAACCTCCAACCCCTAAAATCGGAACCGATGCTGGTTCCAACACTAAACCTAACTTATGTGCCACTCGCGTGCTAAGTATACATCCTTGGGCTCCTGAATCGAGGAGAGCTCGTACCCGTACGTAGTCTCCTTTTGGACCCATGACGCGGACCACCACAGTAGGCAGGAGAACCGTCCGCGGCTCTACTGTCTTCGGTGGGCAGGCTAGCTATGGGCTCGCTAGCCCGTATTGACCCGGGAGAGCCCACTGTTCCGGCAAGTGCGGTAGGCGAGTACAGGTAGCTGATGTTGATGGTGCGTGATCCATCGCCCTGCCGTACCTGAAAGATGGTGGATGGTATTCCAGCCGTGGATACTCATGGTATGGCGACGAAACCCGTCCATATTGCTGACTGAGCAGGTTCCGAACCTGCGGACGAGCTTGAGCCCCCTCACTGCCCACTGATCGCTGACCCCCATCCATGGGAGATGGCGTCATGTTAGGTCGGGCATGAAAGTGGCCAGCAGGAGGTGCGTAAACACCTGCGGTCTCGTGTACTGGATCCCCCCGGAAGCCTCGGTGATGCTGCTCACCAAGCGCTGGACTCCCTTCTTCGTCCTTTGGTGATGAGCTTCGGGCGGGAGCACCCCCGTAAGACTCCTCCCCTGGGGGCCCTGAGGTCCCGTGCCACTCCGGTTCATGCACAGGAGCGGATGGTGCGGACCTCCACAACAAGAGCAAGGCTTAGACTTAGGGCAATCCCTTTGAAAATGATCGCCTAGACACGAAAAGCACAACCTGTTGTGCTTAGCGATCCGTCGCCGGTCCTGCACGGGTAGTTCTTGAAATGGCCTGCACTGCAACAGACCATGATCTTGAAGACCGCACTGCAGGCAGCCACGGTCGTTGGCGACAGAAACTAGTGTCGCTACTCTATTTGCCCCTCTCCACTGTGGCTGGGTTCGGTTTCCACCTCCGAGGGTTCCTCGACTTACTGGTCCGCTGGAAGCACGTACCTGCGTGACTGGAGCGGTGACTTCGTGAACAGACGTCTCCCTTACAGTGGCCTCCCATTCCAAGAACTTCATCAGGTCCGAGAATTTTGGGAAGACCGGATTTTCCCCCTGGACATCGTCACCGTGGCGGTCCTTACCAAACTCGCGCTCAAACCCCGAACGTAGCTCTGCAGGCAGTTTACCTAAAATAATGTGCACTAGCAGGAAAGACCACTCTTCCACAGGCAATCCCAAAGTGCGTAGCGAGTTGCACGCCACTGTGACCAGTGTCAGCAGCTGGTCTCGCAAGTGTGCCCAGTTCGTAATCTTGGGCAAAGCCAATATCTGTGCAACGTGAGCATCAGCTAAACGACGGACGTTTTGAAACCTAGAGTTGAGTAGATCCCACGCCGTTTTATATTGGTCGTGCTCCACCGGTAAGTGCCGAACAATCGACCGAGCTTCACCCTCTAAGGTGGTGATAAGATATGCCATTTTTTGACCTGCCGTCAGGTCCCTCCTAGAGTCTACTAGGGAAGTGAACATATTTTTAAACGACACCCACTCCTCTAACTTACCATTGAAGCGAGGCAACTCTAGAGTGGGTAGTCTTCCGATGACCGATGGTTCAACGGTACCAGATGTGGCGCCAGCCTCGGGTGCCCCCGCCCGTCTTGCCTTGATAGACGCAGCGATTTGGATAACCTCATCGTAGATTTCCATAATCTGATACAGGTCCTGCTCGTAGCCTACCAAAGCCTCCTTAGTCGGTGCAGGTTCTGCGTCGGTTAAAGCCATCATGGCTTCTTCCGCCAATTTAAGGCGTCCTGGCGCTTGCTCTGCGCGCTCTATTAAAGCCGATTCCCGGTCCTTTCGGGTGAGCAAACCCCCAGCGCACAAGAACCAACGGAGTTCATTGGCGAGTGCGGCCCTAGGGCTAGGTGAAGGCGGTGCCATCTTGACGACTCAAAATATAAATAAAATAAACAAAAAAAGATTAACAACCGACAATGGTCAACTATAGGGACGTTTACCCTATGGTATAAGGCAATACAAACAAACAAAAATAAAACAATAATAAATTGACGAGTATGGTGGCAATTACCTTACCACAGATATTACAAAATGCCAATTTGAGTTAAACGTTTAATTATTGTTTTACACAAAACACCTTATAAAAGAAACCACACTAATTAATTAATATAATAAATTACACAGTTAATTTATATAGACAGTTTTGTATGAGCCCCGCTCTGCTACCAGAAAATGTTAACAACCAAACTTGGCCCAACCGTGGGCCAATAGGTTTTGTCGAAGAGCCTAGTCGGGTCTTCGGGAGGCGGGGCCCATAAGCGCCTCCAGCGAACATCGGCTACGATACGTAGCGCTAATTAATTAAAAGTAACAAACAATACAGCACATAGACAATTAAATCTAGGGTAAAACTCACAATCCCTGGAACATCCAGGCGGCTCTTCGGTCCGTCAAGGCGGGGAAGCAGTGTTTGCTCCAGCGACCTTCCCGATCCATCCGTGGGTCGTGTCGTAGTTGCAAATACCTAGCTAATCTATCTAACCGTAGAATTATCCTACCCCAGACGGCCGTCCTTAACCTAAACACAGAAATAAGTAGCCCTCTGATATTGTATCACAATGTTTCACAATAAGAACACAAATAAATAAGCGCACGCGCATATATACAGCACTCGACCGCGATGCACTCGTATTCAGCACAGATATACAATTAAAATAAACGTTTTAACATTAACTCTCTAGCAGTCGATCGCGATGTACTTGTCTCGTTTCTTAACACACATAAATGTTTTTTCACCCTCAACTTAGGAAAAAACCATCCGTACCGGTCATTGCACATCACAGCGTCACGTGACCACACACAGCTGACGGCACCTAGGCGACCAGTACCAGTGAAGCGAGACCCGCGACAAATACAGTCGCGAGTTTACAAAACACCTATGTTCAAAGGAAACTGACATTGCGGTTACTTGAAAACTGTTTCTACGAGTATAACTTAAATAAATCGAGACACGCAAGACAAAATAATGATATTCCGGACATTTTTATTTTAACATATCTACTATTACTAATACCTACATATTCTATGATCGCTGTCTACATTGACTTAAATGATATTCATAAAAGGAATTAAGTATTATGTATTGTTTTATGAAAAATATGTTAATTTGAGATTTTAGTAAAAACTGCATGTCAAGAAAAATTTAATCTGTCTTTATTTTTTAATAATACTAGGTAATATCGTTTTTCTTTTAATACCTAACTCCTACAATCGATATTGTTCCTTTTTTATTCATATGCACACCCATAGAATAATTACCTACAGAAACTAAGTTCGCGCGCAAAATGTAAGCCGTCAAGTGAGGCCAGAAATGGCTTCACATGACACCCGCGCTATCAGAGCTCTTATTCCGATGACAGAGAATACAGCTCGTTAAAAAAAACAAAATAACGATTTGTGCGTTGAAATTGTGCCACAACATTTCAGAAAAGCTGCATAAGAGTTATGGTGTGACGTTTCACAGATAAGCCATTGATTTTAATGCTTAAATCGTCTAAATTAGAAAAAATCATAAATACAAATTATCCACTCTTAGTTCAGACGGAATGTTCCCAGCTATGTATTAAATTATTCCAGATTTAAAACGTTGCTTAGGTATGACATAGCGTTATATTCTCTTAGGTTATAATATTGCTTGTTTTACTATACGACTGCATAAAAAGGAAGTATTTTCAGGGCTCATATATATTATATCTATACTACTACTGTGATAGTAGACAGTTGAAAGGGGCTTAAACCTCTTCGTATGGAAGCTGGCATATCGACCCACCGCCATTTTGATTTTTTTCGTAATCGCGGCGCACGATTAAAGTTATGATGTGTATGGGTAGAAGACATATAGACGAACAAAAGATGTCAAATAACGTGATACCCTAAAGTGTCACGTAACCGAGATATTTGTAGGTAAAGATCGACATATCAGTATAAAGACAATCATTAAAAATAGAGTTATTACACGTTTATAAGCGTCAGATTGTATCCAAATGATCGTTCCCAGACTAATTAATATTATGACTTTTTTGTATTGCAATTCTCGTGAGTTTGACATATATTAAACTATTACTATTAACCGGCAAAACTCCCACGTTAGGGATCGAATACGTCTCGCCTGGTTTCGAGCATGTCTGATGCTCATCCTAAGTCGAATGCCAAAAATTCAGCTGGAGGTCGGATACTGTTTTTTTTATGGTGAGCCCAAGCCCTGAACTCTATAATCCACATGATCCACAGCAACCAAGGGTTCGCATTCTCACAGGACAGTCGCAAGTGTCCAATGACTTTATTTCTGCCATGTAAACAATTATCCAGCAAGATGTAAACGAAATTCTCCGGGATACGAGTACAATAAATAATGTGGGTGATGTCGCGATTGTATTTTAGCTCTTGCGAGCCAATGATTGAGGGCTATAATGCCGAATTGGGTAAGGTTATAATCAGTTTATAAATCTTCATACACTTCGATGAAATAATTATTTATTGTAGTAGTTTTCTAGTAGTATGTAACCTACTTTCATCCAATAAATAGTAATAATAATAATCAACCTGGAAACGATTATATGGATACAACCTGACGCTTGAATCACGTAATAACTCAATAGAGTTATTGCGTGATTGGTCGGTTTTTATTTTTAATAAGGTTTTATAAATACCTACTCTTTGTAAGTAGGTACATACATAGATAAATAAAAATAATATGCGCTTTGGGCATAAAGTATGTGCATATCTTAACTTTTAAACTATATTTATCATAAAAAATATTGTTAACATATATTTTACAGAAATATTTTCCCATCAGCCAATTATCCCAGTTTTAGGGAAAATCAGTTTTACCTGGGCATATTATGTTTGTGTCTGTGTGCGTAACGAGGCATGTAAATACAGCACACATAGCGAATTTGTAGCACGCGTATTGAGAAGAGGAGGAAATCTTACTTCTATAGGTAATCAAAATAATTCTATGTGCACACCATTGTTTTTGTAGAATGTTCAATTAGAAACTTTTTCAGAAGGTTTCCACCACATAAATGATTAAAATTTGAATTTTTATTTATATCTATTGAAATTCTACACTATCAACACAAATTCTACGAAATAAGTAGGCAAAGTCAAAGTCAAAGTCATTTATTCAATTTAGGCATCAATGACGCACTTATGAACGTCATTTTTTCATTATAATGTACTTTAAAGACTACCGCCGCGTTCCAAAATATATAGAGCCTACCGAGAAGAAGCGGCAAGAAACTCGGGGCCATTCTTTTTATATAGATGTTTTTACAATGTTTTTACTTAGGTACTACAAATATTAGCTCCAGTGTGTTGCCTTACAAAAGAGAACATAATAATGGTATCAGTAGGGCAAGACACGCTACACTTTGACATCTTAGTACACGAGTAGATAGATCCTGGAGTGATCAGTCCCAAGCTGTTTTATCCTCCAAGTAATCCGAAATTTTGTAATAACCTTTTTGACAGAGTTTAGTTTTAATAGTAATTTTAAACTTAATAATAGGCAAATCTCGGATAACATTGGGAACTTTATTATAGAATCGTATACTTTGTCCCATAAAAGAATGACTTATTCTGTGGAGACGCGTTACATGTACGGATAGCTTGTGCTTATTTCGCGTGTTGATGGAATGAGCATCACTCCTTTTATCAAAGCTGCTAATGTTTTTCTTTACATACATTAGATTTTCATAGATAAACTGAGAGACAATAGTTAGAATGTTTATGTCTTTAAACTTCTGTCTAAGGGAAACTCTGGGAGCCAAACTGTAGATCGCTCGTATAGCCCTTTTTTGCAGTATAAAAATGGAATTAATATCTGCAGAACATCCCCAGAGCAGTATGCCATAAGTCATAACGCTATGGAAATAACTAAAATAAACTATTCTAGCTTTGTCTACATCAGATAATAGTCTAATTTTTTTAACAGCATAAGCCGCTGAACTGAGCCTACTAGACAATTTTTTTTATGTGGGGACCCCATTGCAATTTAGCGTCTATAGTAATTCCTAAAAAGACTGTTGACTCTACAAGGTCCAACCCTGTTCCATTCAATTGTATATTGGAGTCTACTTGTCTCACATTTGGTGTCGAGAACTTTATACAATTAGTTTTCTTCTCATTGAGGAGAAGATTATTTGTATTGAACCAATTCACAACTTTAGCTAATGCATTGTTAACATCGTCATAGTTTAATAACTGCCTTTTAATTTTAAATAACAGTGAAGTATTAGCTTAATAGCTCTTAAATTTATAACGTTATACAATATTTACGATACCCATACTATACATACATTTGTTTCACGGATATTGTCAAAGATGCAAGGATGTTTGCTCTTAGGGAATATCACTGCTGTTTACGATTGGAACATAGATTTCGACGGCAATGTACGTCAACAGATGCGAACGTTCTGATGCGGTGCGTAATGGCTTATGGTTTGAATAGATGTTTGTGATTATTTCAGGCTATAGGACAGATAGTATTGAGCTGTAATTGTCGTGTCTCCGCGAAATTCTAGGTTTGGATTATTCTGTAGTTTGTGTCTTGATTGGTCCCAACCTACGAATAATAATAAGTCAGGAACAACAACTGCTTTAAAAAATTGACCCAACACAAGTCGTGTTCAAGTAGGCGGGGCTTAAAAGTCGTGTTCAGTACGTCATCAGTCGGACATTTTTCTTGCAAGCGAGCACACGTGAAATCTTCACATACATTTTAATTTTTATCATTGTGAACTACAACTGTGAATCATCATGCCAGCATGTGTTGTGAAGTGGTGCAGGATCCATACAAGATTAAAATGTCCAGGAATCACTATTATTAGTAAGTAGTAGCAAAATTATAATTATATTCAAAGATGTACAAATACGTATACAAACCGAGATGGTCAATACTATGCAAAATAAAGTCAGTCTATTTTTGATTAATGTATATTTTTTTACAGAACTGAATATTGAAATGTAACAGCAATGTATTTTGCTTATTTAGTTTTAGCTTAGTTTTATTTTCATTTCCTTGCCGATCCAGTGCAGTAAAATAAATGCCTCTCTGCACTTAAGCTAGAAAGACAAGAGTATGACTAGACGCCTGTGAAAACCAGCATTATATACTTACTCCGTTAATTTTGAAGAAATAAATAAAAAAAACAAATTGAAAGAAATTGTATAATATGTACCATGTTACACAAATCTGCAGTACCTCCCAGTCTGTACAGTTAGTACCTACTGTTTTTTAGTTTATGTTATTATGTATATCAAATCTGATATATAAGTAAACTTATCATTTTTACGCTGATGATTCGTCCCAAAAAAACATCAACATCTCTAAAAAATACTACAGAAAATGAACAATTAACAGTAATAACCGATTACCTACAGTTGCATAGTATAGCATTAAAAAAATAGTTCATTGCTTGGTTGAATTACGTAAGTACGTTTAATTTTTCAAGCTAATGAAAATTCACCCTTTGCAAATTTTGAAGTGAGTTGCTCATAAATCTGTCAGTAATATCAACACAATGCTTTTCTAAAATAATTGATAATGAAGGTATTCTGCGACCACTGAAAAACGTCCACCAGGCAAATAACGAATATCCTATCCTACTTCCTACTTATATCCCACTAATATCATAAATGATGTGAAAGTTTGTATGGATGGATGGATGATTTTAATGAATGTTTGTTACTCAATAACGGCAGAACGGCTGAACAGATCTGATTGAAATTTGTCACAGAGATAGATTATAGTCTGGAATAGCACATAGGTAAATTTTCATCATCATTATCATCTATCACCACGCGGGTGAAACGGCCTAATATTTTTGGGTACAGCATAGACAAAATAACAAGTTCTCCGCCGATGCCAAGATCATAATGATGACTTTCTTTCTGACAATAGAGTTCTGTCAAAGTTGTGTCAGTTTCTCATAGATTATATAGTGCGTTCGAATAGCCCCAAGTTGGCGAAAAATAACGCCAAAACGCTCACAATGGCGTTCGAATTGGGAATTTGTGGGTGAAAATGTCGTTTACGGCTCTTTTTATTCACCGTTCGCAAAGCTAAAACAGAGTTATTTATGCCACCGAAAAGTACAATTATTAACCCACGTCTGGAGCTGCGACTGTTTTTGATCGTTTTTTGACAACTATCTATTTGACAGCACATTCGTGCCATTTTAGGTCTTATGCACGGTAATGCGTTCGAGTAGAGTATGGGAATAGCGGCAATAATAACGATTTTGAGCTTTACGAACGCTTTAACAAAAGAGCCAACAATTGCAACGTCACCAATGCCCTCATTGCTAAACGAACATACCTCAAGTCAAAAGCACGCAATGATTTAGCCAGCTCGATACACTAGACGTGCTCGCCGATAGGGTTGGCATGTCATCCGTCTTTGTTGTTCAGCCGACTGTAGTCGAGCGATTCCGCCATCATGACGGAGGTGAAACATTAATCTAGCGGTCTTAAGTGAATCACCCGCAATACTTACATGTTATTTTTTAACACAACATAACAAACGGTTTCGCCTATATATCCTCGAAGGGGTAAGCAGCGGTGTATTCAACGCCTACATTTGAGTTTGTTTTTTTTTTGTTTGTGCCTTAAGTTTGTGCCGCTCGCTATTATTTTGACAGCTCGATACACTAGACTCAAGGGGGATCAAATGTAACACAAATACCGTCAAGGGTGATGAAATGAAATGATAGTTTTTTTAATGGTGATATATTTGTATGTACTCGTAAGTCCTGTCTTTTATTATTAGTGTTTACTGATTGATACACTAAGTATTTACATTTTCTCTTAGACTTCTATTATAACAATTGCGTTTGACCATGTACATATTTAATGTCATTTTGGTATAATGATAAATGGAGGTCTGGTCAGGGTGAGGCCTTGGAGAAGATAATAAGCTACTCGAAGTACTAACCCTGCGCAGACGTAGTCGCGGGCACCAGCTAGTTAAATATGATTTTGGTGTAACCGAGCTAGAAATATCGGTTATCTTAATAACTAAAAATTTCTAATTTAAATAAGCGACATCTGTAGGCAAACGCACAAACGACTACCTAAATTCCATCTGAAGATGAAAGCACCTTTTAAATCAAGAAACCTAACTACCTTTGCTGCGCGCTGAGGTAGTTCAGCAACCCACCGATAGAGGTCGCATATAACAATCAAAAATGTTTGATCGTGACAGTTAAAACAAATGTCAATCGAGTCTAGCAGAAAAAAATGCCACGAGATGGTTGTGAGTTCCGGTAGACGATCGTTGATATTTTGAAATAGTTCAAAATGCAGTGTAGTGATTGGATTGACGACTCCAACGGTTTTGAGGCCTTTTTCATTACCATATATGGTAGCGAAATACGCCTCCGACATCCGCCCAACTTGATGTCTTTCCTCCAAGAGGAATCGGCATCACTCCGCCACCAGCCATCGACTGTTCAACTGCAATTAAATCACTACGTCTGAAAGTTGTTACTAAGACTTAATTAAATTATAACATCAATCTTCAGAATCCCCACACACTGGGGTTCCAGTACGAGGCGGAATTCATCCAGTACGAGGCTGAACTACTAGCAGTGCACGACCTCTGAACTCCGGCCGTCCTCTGATCTCCAGCACCGACCGCGGCCACCTTTCTCTACAGCGATTGCTGGGAATTTCTACCGGCGCGGCGGTGTGGAGCCGAGCCCTGCACGGCAGACCTGCTGCTGAGCATCGACCCAAATACTAGCGGACCGGAGCTAAGTCCTTAAACAAGGAAGCTTGCCAAATTTGCCATACCTGTCTGAGATCCACGACCCTTTCTAATTATTATACATTATACTTATATTCTAATCTCTCTCTTTTTCTCTTATGCTCCCTTCTACCCTGAGTAGGTAGGAAGGTGACATTGGTAAAATGAATATGCAATTTTTTTTTAATCTTACTTCACTACATTGCGAAGAAAGAGTCTCTTCTAATTACTTCTAGACGAAAACTTAATAAATTAATCATATTTGGCGAGACATAACGTTCACTGAATTTAAAAAAATAACCGATATAAAAAACAAAAATAAAACATTGTTTATATTATTAACTTGGTCCAATTCACTTGTTGCATTACATCGTCCACGCCACTACGACTCAGTTGTCATAGTAGACGTTGCAGCACGCGCGTGAACCAATCCCTGCTTTCCTTCTTTATTTAAACCAATCACCGAACATGTCTATTTGTAACCTCGGAAGTAATTCGTATTTGGAATCATACGTCGCTTTTGTTTGAAGGACCACTTTTTGTGTGGAAATTTGTTCTGAATTATGCTTCCTGACTTATTATTATTCGTAGGTCCCAACGGTGCGTGTTCGTTTACAATCTGACGGATGAATATGGTTAGGAAAAAGTGCAATGACAGATTAACTTCGTGAGTTTATAAAAAGTTATACTTTAAGTGGTTTTCAATAAAGACTATAAATTTTTTTTCACCTGTAAATGGAACCGACTCAAACACTAAAAAATGTGATATAACTCTTTGAAATCAGTACCAAACAAAAAACAAGTACAATTTGAAAAATTTAATACTGACTACCATTCTATTCAGTTATTGGAGTGTATCTCAAAAATTACTGAACCGAATTTGATGAAATTTAAATGAGACCACACGGGAAGCACCAGCTTTCAAACAAAAAAGAATTTTGAGAATCGGTTCACCCAGTCGAAAGTTATAAGGTAACAAACACAAAAAAAGCAGCAGAATTGAGTAAGTAGGTACCTCCTCCTTTTTTTGGAAGTCGGTAGAAAAAGAGTTTTGAGAATCTGTCCACAAATTGGGGAGAAATCGTCTAAAACATACACATAAACAAGTACAATTCGAAAAAATTAATACTGACTTCCATTCTGTTCAGTTATTGGAGTGTAACTCAAAAACTACTGGACCGAATTTGATGAAATTATAAATAATTATGCATAATGATAAATGGGACCACATGGGAAGCACCAGCTTTCAAACAAAAAAATAATTTTGCGAATCGGTTCACCCCATCGGTTCAAAGTTATGATGTAACAAACATAAAAAAAATACAGCCTAATTAAGTATCTCCTCCTTTTTGGAAGTCGGTAGAAAAAACACATACACACGAAAATAATATAACCTCCTATTTTTTTAAGTCGGTTTAAAATTAAGACGATAGGTAGGCGATAAGAGGATGGACTGTATACAAAAATAAAAAAATATACTAATGGACTGTATACAAAAAAGGAGATTGAGCAAAGTTTATATAGGATTTGTGCAACCACCAGATCGTCCAATGGGGTTTCTAAGCCAATATTTAAGGCCACCTAAATCTAGAATTGGTTCGCTAGCTAACCGATTCCAAACCGTCACTATAACCAAGCAAGATTACTCGTATAATGGTCTTTGGTATAACCCAATATGGCTACCGCGTCGCGGTGGTAGCACAAAGTATGATATTTCTTGATTAAATATAAACAGGTGTTGGAATTTTGCCCTTGGTAATTTCGGCACGAATGCCCGACAGTTTATTGAGACGATTATGAGAGATCGTTCCGAGAAACACGAAATGAGTGAACCACTCTTATAACGGCAACGAAAAGGACAAGACTTCGAACTTAAAGTGAGAAATAGAATAGATAAAAAAGGAGTAACAGAAATAGGGCTGGTAGTGCAAAAATTAGAAAGTACCACACAGTATGTGATGTCAATTACCCTTTTGGCTTAAGTGAACACTAATATGCAAACGTATAGATTGCAATTTTGGATTCGCTGCTCACAACAAATCTCCAGTTTACAATCTGTCACTTTTTTTAAGCTAACGTTCGTTACTATTATCCGGTGACATAATATAAATTAAGTAGTAGCTATACCTGTATCCAAAGATTTCCCTTGTAACTGCTTCTTCAAGTTGGTTTGAAGAGTAGCCCTGTCTTTTTCGGTGTAGATATAGCCAGGCACGTCGGCCAGGTATCTGCACCACCAGAGGTTGGACTCCACATCCACGGTCGGGTTGACGGACAACATGCCGTCCAGCATCACGCGCGCGGCGTGCTCGAAATGCTCGGGCACGTTCTCCAAGGCGGGCGTGAACACTCGCTCCTGGAGGATGCGGCACACTTCACGTGTCTCCTCAAATGTTTCACGGCAGATGTTGTATCTGCAATTGTAGGATTACTAATGTTATTTCTTACCTCAGTATAGCGTCTATGAAAAAAGCTTATGAAAAATTGTTAGAAGCAGCACAGCTCAATTAGAAGCGAGTTCGTCCGATGAAGTACTGGAACCTATTTCTATCGCCAAGTAGTAATATTCGCATTACTGTGTTTCGGTTTGAGAGATAAGTACAGGTGCCGGTGAAATTACAGGTACATGAAAAAGATTTGACATCTGTTATACAGGTGTGTCAAAACTCAACGATAACCGGTACCGGGCGAGAGGCCAAGTTATACGAGTTTTGGAAAAATAAGAAAATAATCCATGCCATTTTAGTTACAGTGAAAATCAACAAAGAAAACAAATTTCAAATTTTGCAGTGATTTTTTTTAGGTCGTAATCTCAATAATGGTGCTATTAATGGCAACCAAAAATCAACGTAAAACATTGTTAATTTAGAAAAATAAAATAAGTTTCATTTATACTATTTTCACAAGTTACGAAGTACATCTGTGGAAGCTCCCTCCGACTTACGATTGATCTTCTCCATTCTAGTTACGGCGCAACTATCTGATCCACATTGACGACCTCGTTAGCCTAGCTGGCAGTGAACATGCTTCCAACCGAGGAGTCCCAGGTGCGATTCCTAGACATGCGTCATAGCTACACGGTAGATATTCCAAATATACGGAGAAAGCGTTTTACTTGACAATGTTACTTTGTTTGCGTTGATCATGATGATTTTTTAATAATACTGAATAATGATGATTTTACAGTGTACAGTTCTTTTTTATGCTACAGGTACATCAACACACGATGACATCATATTATTATATCAATTGATACATTATTTCTCCGTAGATTGCTACCATTCTTCTATTATCAAAGCTTATGTTTATTATTACGCGCAATAAACACGAATTCTACGAAATACTTCGCTCCCAAATCTATAACGTTGTATTTCTACCATACTATACCTACAACTTGATAAACTGAAATGCCTACCTAATAGGTACTTCAGAGGTTATCGCTTAACACCAGGTGGGATTCATACTTCTTTCGTAACCTAATCACCAATTTATCAAAGATGTTCGGAAATTTCATCATCATCATCATCATCTCAGCCGTAGGACGTCCACTGCTGAACATAGGCCTCCCCCATGATTTTCCAAAAGGACCGGTTGGAAGCGGCCTGCATCCAACGTCGTCCTGCGACCTTTCTCAGGTCGTCTGTCCACCGTGTCGGTGGACGACCTACGCTGCGCTTGCCGGTACGTGGTCTCCACTCCAGAACCTTTCGGCCCCATCGGCCATCTGTTCTGCGTGCTATGTGCCCTGCCCACTGCCACTTCAACTGGCTAATCTTCTGAGCTATGTCGGTGACTTTCGTTCTTCTACGGATCTCCTCATTTCTGATTCGATCACGTAGAGAAACCCCGAGCATAGCCCTCTCCATAGCTCGTTGTGCGACTTTGAGCTTATCTATGAGGCCCATAGTAAGAGACCACGTTTCAGTGCCATAAGTCATCACTGGTAACACACATTGGTCGAAGACTCTTGTCTTGAGGCACTGAGGTATTTTTGACGAGAAGACTTCGCGAAGTTTCCGGAACGCTGCCCAGCCGAGTTGGATTCGACGATTGACCTCTTTCTCGAAGTTGGACCTGCCTAGTTTGACTGTCTGTCCCAGGTAGATATACTCGTCAACAACTTCGAGAACTGAGTTCCCAACTGATATTGGGGTAGGTACAACATGGGCATTAGACATAATTTTCGTCTTGTCCATGTTCATCTTAAGACCTACCCGTTGGGAAACTCGATGGAGGCCTTCGAGCATTGTACTGAGGTCTTCCATGGATTCTGCCATGACTACAATATCGTCGGCAAATCGAAGGTGAGTGATGTATTCGCCGTTAATATTGATGCCAAGTCCTTGCCATTCCAGAAGCTTGAAGGCGTCTTCCAATGTAGCGGTGAACAGTTTCGGAGATATAACGTCTCCCTGTCTCACGCCTCTTTGCAATGGAATTGCCTTCGAACTCTGCTCCTGTACTCGGACTGACATGTAGGCGTTTTTGTACAAACACTTCAGCACTTCAATATACCGATAGTCAATACGGCACCGCTGGAGAGACTCAAGCACTGCCCACGTCTCGATCGAATCAAAGGCTTTCTCATAGTCCACAAACGCTAGACAAAGAGGCAAGTTATACTCTTCGGTCTTCTGTATAACTTGCCGTAGCGTGTGGATGTGGTCTATGGTACTATAGCCTTTTCGGAAACCGGCTTGTTCCGGAGGCTGGAATTCATCAAACCTGCGACTGAGACGGTTCGTTATGACCTTCGAAAACAGCTTATAAACATGGCTCAAAAGCGAGATGGGTCTGTAATTTTTAAGTAAAGTGTTGTCACCTTTCTTGAAGAACAGCACCACCACGCTTTTGTTCCATGCTTCTGGCGTTGAACCTTCGAGTAAGACGGTATTAAAAAGCTTCTGAAGGACTTTAAGTACCGGTGTTCCACCCGCTTTCAGAAGCTCAGATGTGATACCGTCGTCACCAGGCGCCTTGTTGTTCTTAAGCTGTTTCAAGGCCATTCTAATCTCGTACAGGCTGATGTCCGGGATATCTTCGGTATAATGTCGGGTCAGCTTGGCTCTTGGGTCTTTGGCCGAGCTGCTAACAGGTTTAGCGACCGAGGTGTATAACTGTCCGTAGAAACTCTCGACCTCTCCTAACACTTCCGCTTTGGTCGACGCTACACTGCCGTCTCCTCTCTTCAGCTTCGTCAACTGGCTTTGCCCAATAGACATGTCTCTTGCAAACACTTTGGAGCCTTTTTTCCGCTCTATCGTCTCTTTAATACGGTTTGTATTAAAGATCCGAATGTCGTGTCGCAAGGACTTCCATATTCGTCTATTGAGCAGCCTATATGCTTCAGCATCATCCGAAGACTGCAGTTTCAATGAGCGTCGTTCAGCCATGAGGTTGAGGGTATCGTTGGAGAGTTTCTGTGGCCTATCTGTACGGTGGGGTTTAAAGTACTTGGAACCCACTGTATGGACAGTTTCTACTAACCTGTTATTGATCTCGTCCACTGAAGCGATGTTCTCAAGGCAATCGAAGCGATTGGATAGCTCGAGTTGAAAGCTCTCGGGGTCTTGAATATGGGCACGAGTAGGTCGGAGCGTAGACTTCATCAGACGAGACCTCTCCAGTTTGACATTAATATTCACCGTGCCTCTTACCATTCGGTGATCACTACCGGTTTTAACCCTGTTGATCACGGAGACATCAGTGAATATTTGCCTTTTGGTGGTCATAATGAAGTCAATCTCATTTCTCGTGGAACCATCGGGACTCAGCCAGGTCCATTTCCTGTGAGGTGGCTTCTGAAAGAAAGAGTTCATCATAAAGAGTCCCTCTTTCTCCAGGAAGTCGGCCAACCTCTGTCCCCTACGGTTCCGTTGTCCATAGCCAAATTGCCCCACTTTCGACTCATCCTCGCTTCTCTTACCCACCTTCGCGTTGAAGTCCCCCATAACAACTAGAAAGTGCGTTTCAGAGGTATGTATGGCCCGACTAATGTCCTCATACATATCCTCCACCTCATCATCCGGGTGCGACTTCGTCGGTGCGTATACCTGAATGACCTTCAGCGAATATAGTTTGGATACTCTGAGTATTAGGTATACGACCCTATTGGAAACGCTATCGATCTTAACTATGTTGTTAGTAAGGGACTTGTGGACGAGAAACCCGACACCACCTTGGGACTGTTGGTCGCCCTCCCGGTGGTAGAGTAGGTTACCTGATTTTAGGGTTATCGTGTCCTCACCCGCTCTACGGACTTCAGATAACCCCACAATGTCCCAGCGTAGCTTACTCATTTCTTCTTCCAGCTCATATATCTTCTCGTCTGTCCTCATCGTGCGTATGTTGTGTGTTACCAGGGCCAGTCGTCGTCGTTGGAGGTGGTAGCCGGGCGTCTGCCGGGGATTCTTAGCACCCCCTGCCCCACCGTTACCGTGGCCGCTACCGTAGCCAGGAATAGCGGGGCTGCCGGGGACTGGGGGCCTGGTTCTTTTTGTCCAATCCATTGAGGGGTTTTTGCCAATACTCGCCACGCTTGGCAGGCGGGTTGGCGAGCGCAGTTTGTGTGTGTTTGACTGGGAAGGTGCTGCTGCCCACCTTCTGATTTGTTATCCCTTAGCCGGCTTCTACGGCACCCACGGGTAGAGTTGGGGGGGTGCTATTCTAAGCCGGCACCGCCACGGCATTCTTCGGAATTCGGAAATTTAGTGTGTAGTTTTACCTTCAACCTCTATATTTTTTATATTTGGAAAATAGAAGTCTCCGATATGCGATACAATGAATTTCTCGGTTCCACAGTGGAGATGTCTATACCCAAAGCTCACACTCCATGTCCGAGAAACTAGTAACACATGTGTTATGAAGTGACAAGATGGCACAATCGTGCAAATGATAGTATTATGCACCATTCCTGTCCGTCAGAGTTGCAGTGCCACACGGAGCGTAAGCTGAAGATTTGCATGACTTTGACACACCTTGAGACATCAATTTATTGAAATTCATGTTCGCGCTAAAGCACGACTTCACTTCGAGAACCCCCCCGCGCGCCCGCCGCCCGCTTTCCTGCAGCTGTCAAACTACGAGCAGGCGGCTGAACTGGGCAGCGGGAACAGTCACTAATTTAGAGTCGCCGCTAGCGGACGTATACCACTCCGCCTCCGCGTCGCGACCGCATGGGAACCGCCATTACCCGGCACCCGTGATCAGCACAAACCCTTCGCGTTACGCGTCAGCACGACTTCCGAAACTAACTTCGCCGTGAGTGACCGCTAAATCAGCTCCGCGTTTACTTGAGTGCGCGATTAACTCCGCTCCACAAACACTATACCTACAAGTGACTAACAAACCATTCAGCACGCAGTACAAAGCAGGACGCCTACCCAGAGGAACCCAAGGTCATCAGCCCCCATCAGATCCAGAGTCACCCGACATCCCGTAAGTACCCCACCTTCTTACATAAACCCACCTATTCCCTCCTTTTAATATCTACCGAGGTATGGTGATGCCCCACCAATTAATTTACCTAGTGATTTCACTCAATAAAGCATCCTTAAAATTGTCATAATGCAGTACTGGGCTGGTACAAAACAAGACGACATCTTGCACATGTAAGCTCCTGCTATTGAAAATCAGTTTTCCTCGCTTCTTGATATTCCCATCCCGACAGCAGAAGGAAATTCTGTAAATCTGTGTTTTAGAAGGTTGAAGGTAACATCCTTCTATAGTAACATTTTATATTTATTTCTATAGTAACATTATATATCTCACCTATCCTCCAACCCGATCATATGTCCAATCACCCTCCAGAAATGGTTATACGCCTCCCAGTCTCCATCCTCCAGCTGCCTCAGGGCAAACATGTCAGGTTTCAACATGGCGAAGCCAATGAACCCGAACTGAGTGAGTGCTATGTCTCGTTGGGAGACCACGCCCATACCCTTGGACTTGGCTACTAGACCTGCGCGGAGGTGCCGGCTCCGGACTGTGTAGAGAGACTGCCATGACCTAAGGAAAACGAGAATGAACTTGATAATGTATCTTCTTCTCTTCGAGTGAGTTAGTTCACTCATGTGAGTTGCAAAGACTTCGTTACGAATTTTAAAAAGTAAGTCACCACACAAAAAATTTAAAGGTTTTTTTATATCAGTAAATGGCGAGACGGGCAAGTCGCTAGCGTGATTTTAAATCACGCGGGCGACTTGCCCGTAACAATTCAGGGGCCGTAGCAGAAACAATTTGCAAACTTCAACATTTATAATAGTTATATCACACTTTTTGGTGTCGAAGTCGGTTTCATTTAATGGTAATTTTTTTTACTTAACAAGTTTTGAAACTGACTCCTACTCAATTATACCCGATGTTGATAATTAAATTATTATAAAAATATACTAGTCAGATCTTGGTCTAATTTTATTGGGACTACATAAAAAGCACCAGCATTCAAATAATAAATCGGTTAATAATAATAAATAAATAATCATCAAAATCGGCTCACTAGGTAAAAAGTTAAGATGTAACTACGTAAAAAGTAAACACACGTAAAACAAAAGAACCTCCTTCCTCCTTTTTAGATGTCGGTTCAAAAATAATAATGATACAATGTAAGGGCACGTTTCCTAATATACTCACACAGAGCCCGGCTTCAACTCATGTTCGATCCAGGACATGGTGTGGAGTAGCGTGGAGAGGTACCGCCGGTATGCCGTGTACGTGGAGTTGGAGCGCCGTGTGCTGACCAGGATACGCAGTATGGATGGTATCGAGAAAACTGCGAGTAAGCCCATCAGCACCGAAGAGGAGAACGAGAAATAGAACTCCATGTAGAATTTACGGCCTCTGTGGACATTTATTAGCATTATAGGCTAGTCAGAGTGGGTTCTTAATAAGCCTGATTTAGAACTCATTCCGCCGTATCATAAAACGTGTACCAAAGATAGTCCTGAGTTTAAATGCGACTAGACTGCATAATATAAGCTACTGTTATTGTCTGATCACATCTAAGCACATCTTACCCGTTGCTCAACAGGTCGAGCAGTTGGACATAGTTTGTATTGCCGTATGTTTTGAAAACACGTATCGTCAGCCGCTGGATCTAACCCTGGCTTTCAAGGTGACATCGTGATGAAACCCATAGGTCGGTGACAGAGCCCTTTCTGAAGCCTACCTGGTTAGTTAGCAGCCTGTAGATCGGAAACCTGTCACGAAACACCAGATTGGGTTTTCCGGCAGCTGTCCTTGAGAGGCAGTCGCAGTCCTAGATCTAGTTTGATCCACTGTAAGCCACATCATCACTGATCATCTAAGGTATAGCATAGATAAATTCTATATATTGAGGTATAGTCAAACAGTAGTTTATCAAGTACTAAAGAAAGATAATTCTTCTAACCATATGTACAATGTACATGCTTATCCATACTAATATTAGTACCTGGATTACTACGAATACAAAATAGTAACACATGTTTCGTCAGAGTCCTGTCACCGCGATTCAGGATTTTGCAATGCGACGTTCCGCCATCTAGTTTGAACGCAACTAACAAACTGTTGTTTTTCATTGCTTGAGAACACGGATAAAAGGACGTTTTCTAAAAATGAAATCTAGCTTGATCGATTTATCGCTCCCCAAATCCCAAAATCAAACATACTAAATTTCATGTATCACTGGAGGCGTTTCCGAGATCCTCGTTCCGAGAAGCTACTCGTTTAAAGTATTAGATAAAAACTTTTGTAACTCTGTCAATATGAATGTCTGTTATGAACGGTAGAACCGTAGGGGCATTACGTATTCAGTTACAATCAAACGTTGATTGAAATCTTGAATAATGGCGGCTCTGTCAGTTTTCACAACACCGCCAAGCCAAAATGTTAGTAAGTCGATGAATGGAGCTGACAAAACAGACATAAAGCCACCATTTTTTTGGATTTCAATCAAGATTTGATTGCTACTGAGATACCAAATAGCCCTGCGGACCTTAATGTTTGAGAAAGAGATAGATATTCCAGGTAAAGATAGGATGCCTACATTACTAATTTTTTTTATTGGTTAAGCACTTTTTGAGCTTATCCATTACAAAAAAACAAACGACCAAATCTGTCCTCTTTGATATTAGCGTATTTATAGATTTTACTATAGAGAAAAAAAAATATAAAAAGTTATTGATAATTTGAATAAATAAACTGAAATAACTCTTTTCTATGGGACAGGAGAGCGTCAGCCGGGTAGCTAGTAGAAAATAAACATCATGCAAATACTAAGAAGAAACTTAGAAAATAATAAACTGACGTTAGCTCAATTGGCCTCTGTTGGTGAGCCTTTGAGCGCAGATCGATCCCTGACCGAATCTATTGCTTGTGTGATGAGCTAAAGTGTTTGCTATCGGGTCCTAAATGTTGTGATGTGTCATTGTGTCCATGCCTCCCGAGACACAGGGAGTCCTATTGTGGAGCTCTGAGTGCGTAAACGATATTTGTTTATTAATGTATTAAACTGACCTGTTGTACAATTCCTCGTCGTACCATTTGGGCAGCTCCAGTGCCAGCTCCTCCGCCTTAACATTGTCAGAAGGTTGCTCTTCTGCTTCTTTCGTTAGCAGGGCGTCGACAAACTTCACCGCTAGAAAAATGGAAAATTACCCGGTTAGTTTGCGATAATAACGACATCTTTTTAACGAAATAAATCGGCGTAATTATAGGCACACGATACTTAACAATGTCTCAAGGTTACAGGCTCAGTGCAGTTCGTCACTTGTGAGAATATGCATCTGTTCTAGGCAGAGGTTACCACCGCCATCGTCAGGCCATTAGATATACTACCTATAAGTACAGCGTGTAACAAAAATGTGTAGGTAGTAATATTAAAAATTTAAATAGCTTACATTTTATTTTATTATAAGTTATAAAATATTGTTGAACATATTTAGGCAACCCTATTAGAAATGCCTATTCTCGGAGTTCGTTGGGGCCAATGCACTACGCAAATTCTGCAATCTCCACGCCACCTATTCGTTTACCTCCGCCCCCATACCCAGCATGCCTCGCTTAGCAAGGACAATTTTGGTAGCGGTGGGTAACGTAGTATAAGTGGGTCATCACTGAAGCGAATATCTTTTGTTTGCAGGATTATAGATTGCAGTTTAGGGTCCCAAATTATGCTGCTGTAAATTATGATCCCGAGATCTTGACATGTGTATGGAATAAGAATATCATCAAAAAATATTTTAGGAATCTTGTTAAAATCAATACCTACGTGAAATCATCCTCCAGCTTATTATGATGGTCTGAGATTTTAATGGGTTTATGCACACATAGTTCATATGAGTTGCTCCAGTAAGTAGGTACACTGTACGACGCAAATCATCGTTTAATGCGTTTGTAACTTTAGCCGATCCACCAAAGGGGTCTTGTTAGTAAACTAGTCAAGAGTCTCCGTAGATATGTTAGGAAGAGCATCACAGAATTAATGAAGCTGTAAAAAGAAGAGGATAAAGAACGCAAGCCTGAGGGACTCCAGAATTTGTGCCTCACCAACAATAAAAACTACCTTCGATGCGAACACGCTGCCGTTTTCCATGCAGATAACTATGCAACCAGTCAACTTTGACAGATGCATAATGGTGACGTTGCTACACACTTAAGTCTTTATATAAAAGTGATTTCTTGCCTGGATATACTTCACCTTACTGCTTTTATTGGAAAAAATCTAAATTAATTCATCAAAGGCTTGTAGTGCATTGTGCCGAAGGTTGTTACTTGTGCAAAACTGGTGGTGTTTTGTGCGTATTGCGAGTTAGCACGTCTTATTGGGTAAGATGTATATAATTTTATCAGTAAAAACATACAGATAAGGCCATTATAAATATGTAGTTGCTACTTACTCGTAATTTGTCGTATAGGTACGTAGCGTAGTACTATTATACGAGTATATTGGTAAGTGCAGGTATGTGTTCATTTTTGGCTGAACAACATTGAGATAAATGAACTAACTGAGTATAATTAATATAACTGAGTACCATTTAATGAATATATCGCCTAGTTGTAAGAAGAATCGATGCTAAACCAAATGTTTCTTTAGGTTACGTTACGTTCTTTTGTTTTAGTTTTGTGGTTATCTTTCAAGTAACTACTTACCTAATTTTGGTAGTTCAGTGGGTAACGGCAATGTAGGTAGTTCTAAATTCTCCACGGCACTACCAGGTGTTAGTACAGTGGGGAATAATAAATACCACACCTGTCCGTGATAGTTGCTGTGCCATCCCAGTAATGTTTTAGTAATAGCCCGAGGTCTCATTCAACTGGCCTGTACTTCAAAGTGTTAAAGGTTTGAAAGGCTCTGTACCATTAACATCTGGCACTGCGGTAGTACCTTCCAATCAATACTTACTTCCTCTTTATTACATGCGCATAATAATAAATACATTTAAAAAAAATATTATTTTCATTCATTTAAGTTCAATTTTTATCCAGACGTTGGAATTTAATTTTTTGGTAACTCCTTCCACTCAACATAATGATATTAAAACCTTTTTGTGTCCAGGTTTCTCAGATGACACCGATTCAAGACCAACTCTAAGGAAAACGAATTGTAAATATAATTAAGATAAAAGTGAGGTAGTTTGGGAAAACATAAATTTTTCGTCAGTTAATCGTGATGGCGAACTTGAGCCTACTCCACCATTGATTAGAGAAAGTATCTACTTACTCAGACCCGGCTTTTCGGTGGATGTCATCCAAGATTATGGTATCTCTAGTCTTCGAGCAATAATATACCTATTCAAAAAAGTTACCAAACCCAATATCTACCTAAATATGATAAGATTAAGCGAAATTCCTATCTGGACAATATACCCCCTTTAAGTTGTAAGTATTATAAAGATATGGTTAATTGTTGCGTGTTCATTCTTTATTCAAATTAATATATAGTTTATCATTTAAAGATGTGAGATAATATTAAACATTATTTGGCTTGTTTCAGGGGAGAGAAAGAGTGTAGCTACGAAACGATTATAATAATGGACTTCTTTCTAATTTCCAGACCCCGGCTAAATGACGACTATCGCTTGCATGAATAATTCATAAATTACATAACATTTAAGCTCAAAAATCGAAGTTCTTTACTGCAACAACAGTTAAGAATTATTTCCGGTTCGGAGGGGCGATCTTAGATACGTATAAACGGAGCCATCAAACATGTTATGGAAGAATACGAACTATAATGTAAAAATTGAACTAACCGCATGGATATCGGACCATATTAGTCTCGACAATGTCACAGACATAACTCTATATGTCTGTATATAAGTAATTGAAGCCGCAGCAGTCATCTGTCAGTGTTCTCGTTAACTTATCGGTAATTTAATGAGAACAGTGAATGCTGCGGCTCAAGGATCTCTTTATGATTATTTTTCAGTGACGACATCCCCGAGAAAGCACGAAGAAGTAACGATGACAACTGGAGGCTGTATGAAGATGAAGCCATCATGGATTCTACTGAGAGAGTTATGTTAAACGTGCATGTTGATGAAAAGGGCCACACAGTTTCTGGCTTGAAGTTAAAACTAGAAAATGCTCTGGAAAAGGCAAAGACGTTGGCGGCAGCGTTTTGCTAAAAGAAGCCATTACACATGGAAGGTAGGATATTGAATTAATTAACTACTGTATGAAAGAACGATTACACCCGTAATCGTTCTAAAGTCTTGACATCACAACGGCCAAATGACAAAATCCAAATTTTGTGGTTATAGAGAAAGACAGGCGCCTAAAACCTCTGTTTTATGTTATTAGGAGACGGTGCAAACAGGCGGCCCATCTGGTGTTGAGTCCTAGACAGAACCTCTGCCTAGAACAGATGCATTTTGTCACAAGTGACGAACTGTACTGCGCCAATGTCCTGAGACTGTCTCACGTGCCTGAAATTCGCCGGCACCCATACTCTCAAACCAGAACCACAGATTACTGAATCCAGAACACAGGTTGCAAACATTACTGCTTCAAGTAATTGCTGCCTTCTTGAAGTCACCGTATATGGTGGCAGTATTTCCATGGACTAACTTATTCACAAAGATTTCTACAGTACTAAATCATGTAATAGAACTAAGATCCTTTACAGTCAAGGTTAAATATGCCTTTGTTGACAAGTGAAGAGAATAGTGCCTGTAACAAACACTATACCAAATAGTTCCTCTACATTAACTACATGAGTATGAACATGGCATGCCATGCCAAGAGGTAAATACATACCTACTTACAGCTTAGATTTACCACAGGCTTTACGATAAAATAAACAATAGTACTAGTGCTTTACTAAAGTTTTTATTTTTATTGTGCTTGTTCTTGGTTAAAATGTTCATGCAAGTTTGCTGCTATTTATCACGCCAACTTATGGAGTTAAATTACTTTATATGGGTCGGCAATATTTAATTTCTCTTTTATTTTATAAAGCATAACAGCAATGACAAAATTGCAACGCGGCGCACACTCCAGAGCTTTTAAGGGAAGGAGTTGTGGCCTATGACGCCTTTCATTAACATCCTTACGCTGACCGCTGCATAAATAAAAATGAAGTAATTAAGTAGGATTTACCTTTAATTACTTACCTACTTATATAATCTTTAAGATTTGAACATTTGCACGCGTTGACTGCGTTGTGATGCGGTTTATAATTTTGGTTATCATTGGAACTGCAGCACCCTGATTAAGACACTCGATACCTATCTTATCTACTGATTGGGTGTTAAATAATACGATTAATGAACAGCCGTCCTTACGTACTTAAGTGCCCGATTAGTTCTGGATAGAATGTTCACCTTGGGTGAAAGAGAGTGAAGTTCCTTTAGACCCTTGTACACTATACTAGTAGGAGCTGGATAGAGGTTCACCTCGGGTGAAAGAGAGTGAAGTTCCTTTCGACCCTTGTACACTATACTAGTAGGAGCTGGATAGAGGTTTACCTCGGGTGAAATAGAGTGAAGTTCCTTTCGACCCTTGTACACTATACTAGTAGGACCTGGATAGAGGTTCACCTCGGGTGAAAGAGAGTGAAGTTCCTTTTGACCCTTGTACACTATACTAGTAGGACCTGGATAGAGGTTCACCTCGGGTGAAAGAGAGTGAAGTTCCTTTCGACCCTTGTACACTATACTAGTAGGACCTGGATAGAGGTTTACCTCGGGTGAAAGAGAGTGAAGTTCCTTTCTTCCCTTGTACACTATACTAGTAGGACCTGGTTAGAGGTTCACCTCGGGTGAATGAGAGTGAAGTTCCTTTCGACCCTTGTACACTATACTAGTAGGAGCTGGATAGAGGTTCACCTCGGGTGAAAAAGAGTGAAGTTCCTTTCGACCCTTGTACACTATACTAGTAGGACCTGGATAGAGGTTCACTTCGGGTGAAAGAGAGTGAAGTTCCTTTCGACCCTTGTACACTATACTAGTAGGACCTGGATAGAGGTTCACCTCGGGTGAAAGAGAGTGAAGTTCCTTTCGTCCCTTGTACACTATACTAGTAGGACCTGGATAGAGGTTCACCTCGGGTGAAAGAGAGTGAAGTTCCTTTCGACCCTTGTACACTATACTAGTAAGACCTGGATAGAGGTTCACCTCGGGTGAAAGAGAGTGAAGTTCCTTTCGACCCTTGAACACTATACTAGTAGGACCTGGATAGAGGTTCACCTCGGGTGAAAGAGAGTGAAGTTCCTTTCGACCCTTGTACACTATACTAGTAGGCCCTGGATAGAGGTTCACCTCGGGTGAAAGAGTGTGAAGCTCCTTTCGACCCTTGTACACTATACTAGTAGGACCTGGATAGAGGTTCACCTCGGGTGAAAGAGAGTGAAGCTCCTTTCGACCCTTGTACACTATACTAGTACGACCTGGATAGAATGTTCACCTTGGGTGAAAGAGAGTGAAGTTCCTTTCGACCCTTGTACACTATACTAGTAGGACCTGGATAGAGGTTCACCTCGGGTGAAAGAGAGTGAAGTTCCTTTCGACCCTTGTATACTATACAAGTAGGAGCTGGATAGAGGTTAACCTCGGGTGAAAGAGAGTGAAGTTCCTTTCGACCCTTGTACACTATACTAGTAGGACCTGGATAGAGGTTCACCTCGGGTGAAAGAGAGTGAAGTTCCTTTCGACCCTTGTATACTATACAAGTAGGAGCTGGATAGAGGTTAACCTCGGGGAAAGAGAGTGAAGTTCCTTTCGACCCTTGTAAACTATACTAGTAGGACCTGGATAGAGGTTCACCTCGGGTGAAATAGAGTGAAGTTCCTTTCGACCCTTGTACACTTTACTAGTAGGACCTGGTTAGAGGTTCACCTCGGGTGAAAGAGAGTGAAGTTCTTTTCGACCCTTGTACACTTTACTAGTAGGACCTGGTTAGAGGTTCACCTCGGGTGAAAGAGAGTGAAGTTCCTTTCGACCCTTGTACACTTTACTAGTAGGACCTGGTTAGAGGTTCACCTCGGGTGAAAGAGAGTGAAGTTCCTTTCGACCCTTGTACACTATACTAGTAGGACCTGGATAGAGGTTTATCTCGGGTGAAAGAGAGTGAAGTTCCTTTCGACCCTTGTACACCATACTAGTAGGACCTGGATAGAGGTTCACCTCGGCTGAAAGAGAGTGAAGTTCCTTTCGACCCTTGTACACTATACTAGTAGGACCTGGATAGAGGTTCACCTCGGGTGAAATAGAGTGAAGTTCCTTTCGACCCTTGTACACTATACTAGTAGGCCCTGGATAGAGGTTCACCTCGGGTGAAAGAGTGTGAAGCTCCTTTCGACCCTTGTACACTATACTAGTAGGACCTGGATAGAGGTTCACCTCGGGTGAAAGAGAGTGAAGCTCCTTTCGACCCTTGTACACTATACTAGTAGGAGCTGGATAGAGGTTTACCTCGGGTGAAAGAGAGTGAAGTTCCTTTCGACCCTTGTACAATATACTAGTACGACCTGGATAGAATGTTCACCTTGGGTGAAAGAGAGTGAAGTTCCTTTCGACCCTTGTACACTATACTAGTAGGACCTGGATAGAGGTTCACCTCGGGTGAAAGAGAGTGAAGTTCCTTTCGACCCTTGTATACTATACAAGTAGGAGCTGGATAGAGGTTAACCTCGGGTGAAAGAGAGTGAAGTTCCTTTCGACCCTTGTACAGTATACTAGTAGGACCTGGATAGAGGTTCACCTCGGGTGAAAGAGAGTGAAGTTCCTTTCGACCCTTGTACACTATACAAGTAGGAGCTGGATAGAGGTTAACCTCGGGTGAAAGAGAGTGAAGTTCCTTTCGACCCTTGTACACTATACTAGTAGGACCTGGATAGAGGTTCACCTCGGGTGAAAGAGAGTGAAGTTCCTTTCGACCCTTGTACACTTTACTAGTAGGACCTGGTTAGAGGTTCACCTCGGGTGAAAGAGAGTGAAGTTCCTTTCGACCCTTGTACACTATACTAGTAGGACCTGGATAGAGGTTCACCTCGGGTGAAAGAGAGTGAAGTTCCTTTCGACCCTTGTACACTTTACTAGTAGGACCTGGTTAGAGGTTCACCTCGGGTGAAAGAGAGTGAAGTTCCTTTCGACCCTTGTACACTTTACTAGTAGGACCTGGTTAGAGGTTCACCTCGGGTGAAAGAGAGTGAAGTTCCTTTCGACCCTTGTACACTATACTAGTAGGACCTGGATAGAGGTTTATCTCGGGTGAAAGAGAGTGAAGTTCCTTTCGACCCTTGTACACTATACTAGTAGGACCTGGATAGAGGTTTACCTCGGGTGAAAGAGAGTGAAGTTCCTTTCGTCCCTTGTAAACTTTACTAGTAGGACCTGGATAGAGGTTCACCTCGGGTGAAAGAGAGAGAAGTTCCTTTCGACCCTTGTACACTATACTAGTAGGACCTGGATAGAGGTTCACCTCGGGTGAAAGAGAGTGAAGTTCCTTTCGACCCTTGTACACTATACTAGTTGGACCTGGATAGAGGTTCACCTCGGGTGAAAGAGAGTGAAGTTCCTTTCGACCCTTGTACACTATACTAGTAGGACCTGGTTAGAGGTTCACCTCGGGTGAAAGAGAGTGAAGTTCCTTTCGACCCTTGTACACTATACTAGTAGGACCTGGATAGAGGTTTATCTCGGGTGAAAGAGAGTGAAGTTCCTTTCGACCCTTGTACACTATACTAGTAGGACCTGGATAGAGGTTTACCTCGGGTGAAAGAGAGTGAAGTTCCTTACGTCCCTTGTACACTATACTAGTAGGACCTGGATAGAGGTTCACCTCGGGTGAAAGAGTGTGAAGCTCCTTTCGACCCTTGTACACTATACTAGTAGGACCTGGATAGAGGTTTACCTCGGGTGAAAGAGAGTGAAGTTCCTTTCTTCCCTTGTACACTATACTAGTAGGACCTGGTTAGAGGTTCACCTCGGGTGAAAGAGAGTGAAGTTCCTTTCGACCCTTGTCGAGTCGAGAGTCTTGTTCGAGCCGTCAGTGAGTGACGACACCGCAGACCCTGATTCTCCCTCGGGCTAAATGAGACCCCTGACCCCCGGCTTCCCTTAATTGGCCGTCTGGGGGTGGAGACGCAAGAGCATGTAAGAAAAAGCTTCAAGGGTGGAAGTGTTAAAGGGCATAACGCCGGTAGTAGCGCTCTAGTGAAACCGCAGCACACCTCTCGACACCCTTTAGCTATCCACACCAACGTTGCCCTTTTTGTCACCATTAATGGTGGCTCTTATGGGGGGCCCGTTTAGTGGGTGGCAAGTCACCACCTGGCTAAATACGAGTATTTTAAGATGAGACTGAAATTGGCAGGTGCCGAAGTCTCATCCGTAGCCCATTATCTCCCTTATCACTAATAAGTCCATGACTAATATGTCCAGTAGTTTCGGAGCCTATATTCAATACAAACAAACAAACAAACAAATCTTCCTCTTTATAATATTAAAGTGTAAGTATATGTAGATCAGAAAGCACTTAGCACCCTAGACATGATTCAAACTAGAGCCCATCGAATAATATTCGGGGCAATGAAGTCTAAATACTCCTAAAAATGCTATGCAAGTAGAATACGTTGAACCTTCTTTGGACTTACGGCGACAGTATCTATTAGATAGGTTTTTGTTTCGTATTTTTGAGTTTTCTTCACATTACCTTTTTTCTACAACTTTTATATAATTTAATGATGCTGCTTTATTGGAAACATTATAAAACTCCTTGATTGGTTGTGAGTTATGCTACAATTAAGAATCATAAATACCCAACTACCTAACATCAATTCTAAAATTCCCTTGTTTGAGTTTGATTACCAAATTGTTTTTTTTTGCATTACTCTACTTTACACAAAAGTCTTCAACTAGCGATATAACCTCAATGGTTCTCAATTTAAATAAGCAAATAAATGCGCATAATTCAGTAAGTATGATACAATAATATTTACGTAAGCTCATCTCACTTACCGCCCAAATCATCCATGGTCGGTAGAAACTCTGATAAATCGTGAAGTATACTAATTTATCGGTAAGCTACAATATCAGACAAGTTCAATAGCATTTATAGTTTGATCAAGTCAAGTGGACGAATTTTCTCTCGTATATATGTAAAGGTATTCTTCACCAACACGTACACATGTGAAAGCGGCCAAAACAAGACTACCCAGTGTGAAGAGTGCTATACCTACTCTGCTCTTTGACATAAAGACATGGGTGATTGGTAAAAAATATGTAGGTACATCCGATAAAATATTGATTAGTAGTATCAGTAAAACGCGCTCTTAAGAGGATTGCATAGCTAGTACTTTTCATGCTAAAAGCGAAAACTCTTTTCTACCTCTTAACATTGTCCGAATTCAGTGATTTTTTTTTCATGGAATCATGACATTGTTTACTATGCCCGTACTTTTTGATTTTTCAGTTTTTTTAAGTTCTAAAAAGGAAATTTATAGTACTTTGAAATACAGAAAAAATCAAAACGTTGTTTACTATGCCCGTACGTTTTGATTTTTTCAGTGTTTCAAAGTACTACAAATTTCCTCTTTCAGTACTTAAAAAAACTAAAAAAAACAAAAGGTACGGACGTAGTAAACAATGCCATGATTCCATGAAAAATTAATCACTGAAATCGGACAATGTTAAGAGGTAGCAAAGAGTTTTCTCTTTTAGCATGGAAAGTACTAGCTATGCAATCCTCTTAAATATATTACGTGTAAATGGTGATAATAGTTGAAACAATGATTCAATGTGGCAAGTGCAGACTGTTTTTTCCAAAAAATAGAAGTGTAGATGTTGTGCAGTGTAAAGGGCGATACCAAGCGTCCTATCATAAAATTTGTGTTCATGATATGAAGTCGTTTTCTAAAAACGGAATTTGCGATATCTCCTAAGGGACGCCTTTCAAGGTAACCACACAATAGGTAATTATTTGCGACGAAAATACATGTATCCAGTCCTTATTGGCACAAATCAATGAAAAACTGAATGTAGTCTACGCCATGAAGGACAAGATTGATGAGCTCACTCAGTTAGTCGACTACTACTCAGAAAAGTACCAAGAGTTGGAGCATTTTAAAACTGAATACATTTATAAATCAAAGAAAACAGCCAACAGAATAGACCAAGACCATTAAATAAAAACCTAGAATACGTGTTTCCTAGTATTTAACATTGTTTGATTTTATTTTCAATATAACTAGTTTGGCCGGTCTCAACACAAACGTGCGATTACACAATTGTTGGCTTAGCACGCTACATTACAACTGATTGCGAGTGTTTTCTAAATGGCAGTCGGAAAATGAAAACCGACCCTGGATTCGTCATCTCCGGATCAATTTTACTAAAGTCTATGTTGTACTTTTATTAAATTTGTTTGTCAGGTCTGTAAGGGATATGGAATATGAGCATAATGGTCAAGTGGTTTCCGAGATAATAGATTGTGACGTAGGTATGTAGGAGAAAAATTGCCGCTGATAAGGCTAACGAGGGTCGAGGTCTATTGTTCGCACAACTACTTAAGCAAAATTAAGTTGCCTAAAGTAACTTGTGAAGATCATGAAAAATATGTAACCAATACCATATGCTCGTGATTAAAATTTCCGAATATAGTAAATTACACAACAATAATGTTTTAGATAACAAACTTAAACGAGCAATAAATGCTTATACTGTATAATAGTACATATAATCTGAATCTCAGAAACGGCTCCAAACGATTTTCATGAAAATGCAGTGCATGCAGTGTCGGTTTCGGGGTGATAAATCGATCTAGAGAGGTTTAAATTTTGGAAAACGTCATTTTATCCGTGTTTTCAGCATTGATTTATATGTTACACTAGATCAGAATTATCGCGCTAAATCGTTGATACTTCACATATGGCCACAGCAATATGTCTAGCTGGCATCAGTTCAGTGCTCAGCGCGATGACAACCGAGTGACACACGACAAAAACGATTTCCAAAATGGGTAAATGTGGAATGAAAGAGTGCGATTCAAGGTAAAAAAAAAACCTAATAAATCAAGCGGAATAACTTTTCACACGTAAGTTTACTGTTTATGCAATTATATTTACACAAATAACACAAAAACTGAAATAAAACACTGAATTTAGTAATTTACTTTCAGTGTTTCCACTAAAACATCTTTTTGGTTTTCCCACATTAATTGGAAAATTTAAAATTTATGGAATAAGTTACTTTGTTTCGAATAAATTATTTCAAATACTTTTGCAATATCATGATTGCAAAAGTATTTGTAATTTTATATAATAAAGGAATTTGTAATACATGTTTTAATTTTCCCACCCTTTTTAGTGACCGCTACTTACGGGATACACCGTCAATGATGATATCATCAAGAAAGGCGAAACACTTTTTAGTTTTTTTTTAAACTACACTCCGCAGACTCCAGGGTCCGTGCCTTTTTTCAACTTTTGGGATTTTCACTACTTACGATTAATTTATTACATTCAACAAATATACATACATGGGGAACATATTAAACTAACTAACTATTTACTATATTATATACTAAATTTATTAACTAACTTTTTACTTATTGAAGTATAACTCAAAAACGGCTTGACCGAATATGATGAAATTTCTATGGTACTACCACAGAAGTATACTCTATCAAACAAAAAATAATTTAATCGGTTCATAAACAACGAAGTAACTGCGAACGCACATAAAAAAATACGTATGGTCAAATTGAGAAACCTCATTTTTTTAAGTCTGTTAAAAACAAACTGTTTTAATACGACTCTAACTGAATTGCGTAGTACAATGAATTGTTATTATTAACTTATTATTTAAGCGTTATAGTGCTCTGTAGTCGAAAGAGTTAATGTAAATTTTTCAGGATGACTCTGATATTCATGTAGATGCTGTGGAAACCGATGAAGAGATAGATGTCGTAGTGACAACCCTGCGATTTTTCAAGATCAAATCAAGTGAGGGTAGGAGAACAAAACACCCACTCTTCTCGCCGGACTCACCCGCAGTTTTCAGTCAGCTCGTGACCACGGCCATTGTAACATGGTCGAAACGTCGAGCGGAAGGTACATATTTTTACCTATATTAAATAATACGTGATAAGTCCCGATAAACATTTAAAACAAGATATAGATGAAATAACTGAAACACCGCGAAAGAGCAAAATGAGAAAAAATATTCACCGTTTGAAATTGTAGCCACTGGCATACTGAGAATAATAAAAAATATATCATCATGAAAATAAACGTATGTTGAGTGAAGAAGAAGAAATGCAGCTTAATTTCACAAATGAAAACAGTTCAATTGATGGAAAAATTTGTTCACTCAAACTAACAAAAACGAGCTTAAAAGGTAATTATTAATTGAATACGAAAATGATGCTTAATAGCGGAGTTTGATTTTTTGGTATCTAGGCACAATAAAAATATTGCAAGAGAAAATTTCTTAATTATATAATTATACTGCGTCACAATAACAAATAAGTACATAACTAAATGGTTTGAAAATGTAATTTATTACATAGCGACATTAAAGAAACTTTAACTACTATTTTTTGGTAAAATTCATACGGTAGGCAACACCAATCCGCCATTGCATGTAAATCTTTATCTAATCTCAGCGCCGGTAATGTTCCTGCTACTTGTGTAAGCGAGATAGATACATATATGTTTCCTTTAATTGTGTAGTTGTTTCAAAGCTACGTCGTCGTGGTTATACACCCTATTTGTATAATTACCAAAAAAATAAAAAATGGGCGGTACAAAAGTGTTACATTGTAGATATGTAGTCAAATTTTTTTATTACTTCACAGTGAAATAATTATTAATTGTTAAAGTTTTATGCCGTGGCGGTGCCGGCTTAGAATAGCACCCCCCCAACTCTACCCGTGGGTGCCGTAGAAAGCGGCTAAGGGATAACAAATCAGAAGGTGGGCAGCAGCACCTTCCCAGTCAAACACACACAAACTGCGCTCGCCAACCCGCCTGCCAAGCGTGGCGAGTATTGGCAAAAACCCCTTATGGATTGGACAAAAAGAACCAGGCCCCCAGTCCCCGGCAGCCCCGCTATTCCTGGCTACGGTAGCGGCCACGGTAACGGTGGGGCAGGGGGTGCTAAGAATCCCCGGCAGACGCCCGGCTACCACCCCCAACGACGACGACTGGCCCTGGTAACACACAACATACGCACGATGAGGACAGACGAGAAGATGTATATAGATGTATATGTATATGAGCTGGAAGAAGAAATGAGTAAGCTACACTGGGACATTGTGGGGTTATCTGAAGTCCGTAGAGCGGGTGAGGACACGATAACCCTAAAATCAGGTAACCTACTCTATCACCGGGAGGGCGACCAACAGTCCCAAGGTGGTGTCGGGTTTCTCGTCCACAAGTCCCTTACTAACAACATAGTTAAGATCGATAGCGTTTCCAATAGGGTCGTATACCTAATACTCAGAGTATCCAAACGATATTCGCTGAAGGTCATTCAGGTATACGCACCGACGAAGTCGCACCCGGATGATGAGGTGGAGGATATGTATGAGGACATTAGTCGGGCCATACATACCTCTGAAACGCACTTTCTAGTTGTTATGGGGGACTTCAACGCGAAGTTGGGTAAGAGAAGCGAGGATGAGTCGAAAATGGGGCAATTTGGCTATGGACAACGGAACCGTAGGGGACAGAGGTTGGCCGACTTCCTGGAGAAAGAGGGACTCTTTATGATGAACTCTTTCTTTCAGAAGCCACCTCACAGGAAATGGACCTGGCTGAGTCCCGATGGTTCCACGAGAAATGAGATTGACTTCATTATGACAACCAAAAGGCAAATATTCACTGATGTCTCCGTGATCAACAGGGTTAAAACCGGTAGTGATCACCGAATGGTAAGAGGCACGGTGAATATTAATGTCAAACTGGAGAGGTCTCGTCTGATGAAGTCTACGCTCCGACCCACTCGTGCCCGTATTCAAGACCCCGATAGCTTTCAACTTGAGCTATCCAATCGCTTCGATTGCCTTGAGAACATCGCTTCAGTGGACGAGATCAATAACAGGTTAGTAGAAACTGTCCATACAGTGGGTTCCAAGTACTTTAAACCCCACCGTACAGATAGGCCACAGAAACTCTCCAACGATACCCTCAACCTCATGGCTGAACGACGCTCATTGAAATTGCAGTCTTCGAATGATGCTGAAGCATATAGGCTGCTCAATAGACGAATATGGAAGTCCTTGCGACACGACATCCGGATCTTTAATACAAACCGTATTAAAGAGACGATAGAGCGGAAAAAAGGCTCCAAAGTGTTTGCAAGAGACATGTCTATTGGGCAAAGCCAGTTGACGAAGCTGAAGAGAGGAGACGGCAGTGTAGCGTCGACCAAAGCGGAAGTGTTAGGAGAGGTCGAGAGTTTCTACAGACAGTTATACACCTCGGTCGCTAAACCTGTTAGCAGCTCGGTCAAAGACCCAAGAGCCAAGCTGACCCGACATTATACCGAAGATATCCCGGACATCAGCCTGTACGAGATTAGAATGGCCTTGAAACAGCTTAAGAACAACAAGGCGCCTGGTGACGACGGTATCACATCTGAGCTTCTGAGAGCGGGTGGAACACCGGTACTTAAAGTCCTTCAGAAGCTCTTTAATACCGTCTTACTCGAAGGCTCAACGCCAGAAGCATGGAACAAAAGCGTGGTGGTGCTGTTCTTTAAGAAAGGTGACAACACTTTACTTAAAAATTACAGACCCATCTCGCTTTTGAGCCATGTTTATAAGCTGTTTTCGAAGGTCATAACGAACCGTCTCAGTCGCAGGTTTGATGAATTCCAGCCTCCGGAACAAGCCGGTTTCCGAAAAGGCTATAGTACCATAGACCACATCCACACGCTACGGCAAGTTATACAGAAGACCGAAGAGTATAACTTGCCTCTTTGTCTAGCGTTTGTGGACTATGAGAAAGCCTTTGATTCGATCGAGACGTGGGCAGTGCTTGAGTCTCTCCAGCGGTGCCGTATTGACTATCGGTATATTGAAGTGCTGAAGTGTTTGTACAAAAACGCCTACATGTCAGTCCGAGTACAGGAGCAGAGTTCGAAGGCAATTCCATTGCAAAGAGGCGTGAGACAGGGAGACGTTATATCTCCGAAACTGTTCACCGCTACATTGGAAGACGCCTTCAAGCTTCTGGAATGGCAAGGACTTGGCATCAATATTAACGGCGAATACATCACTCACCTTCGATTTGCCGACGATATTGTAGTCATGGCAGAATCCATGGAAGACCTCAGTACAATGCTCGAAGGCCTCCATCGAGTTTCCCAACGGGTAGGTCTTAAGATGAACATGGACAAGACGAAAATTATGTCTAATGCCCATGTTGTACCTACCCCAATATCAGTTGGGAACTCAGTTCTTGAAGTTGTTGACGAGTACATCTACCTGGGACAGACAGTCAAACTAGGCAGGTCCAACTTCGAGAAAGAGGTCAATCGTCGAATCCAACTCGGCTGGGCAGCGTTCCGGAAACTTCGCGAAGTCGTCTCGTCAAAAATACCTCAGTGCCTCAAGACAAGAGTCTTCGACCAATGTGTGTTACCAGTGATGACTTATGGCACTGAAACGTGGTCTCTTACGATGGGCCTCATAGAAAAGCTCAAAGTCGCACAACGAGCTATGGAGAGGGCTATGCTCGGGGTTTCTCTACGTGATCGAATCAGAAATGAGGAGATCCGTAGAAGAACGAAAGTCACCGACATAGCCCAGAAGATTAGCCAGTTGAAGTGGCAGTGGGCAGGGCACATAGCACGCAGAACAGATGGCCGATGGGGCCGAAAGGTTCTGGAGTGGAGACCACGGACCGGCAAGCGCAGCGTAGGTCGTCCACCGACACGGTGGACAGACGACCTGAGGAAGGTCGCAGGACGACGTTGGATGCAGGCCGCTTCCAACCGGTCCTTTTGGAAAATCATGGGGGAGGCCTATGTTCAGCAGTGGACGTCCTACGGCTGAGATGATGATGATGAAAGTTTTCGAAAATTCCATCTAAAAGTATGGACACCATCTTAACAAAAATACTACATGCCAATGTACAACTTATAATGAAAACACATGATTCGCGTCAGTGAAAAAATATCTCTCATACTCTTTCTTACACCCCACCCGAGCGTTCGGTGTGAAAGAGATTGTCGACTTTCGGCTTTCGTTCGTTCGTTTTCGGAAGAAACAAAGGCCGCGCGGTGGCCGGGCGGAGGGTGCGGGGTTGGTCCGGTGGCCAGGTCTAACGAATGAATGAATGATACATTTCTATGTAGGGGTGTTAAGTTTCATGCATAAACCGCGCGCATGTAGTATATCTTAATGAATAGTGGAAATGCCTAGAATAAAATTTGTAGGTGTGAATCAATCTAGACGTTTGACCAAATATTGATGATTATGTGGGTTTTTTTTTAAAGTAGTTTTAAATATTCTTCCCATGTATGTATTAAGTACCAGCAGCATATAGTGCTGTTTTTTTTTGGTAATTATACAAATTAGGTGTATAGTGGTCACACTTTTTTTGGCGCATGGTAATGAAGTTTGCTACTCTATTTGTTTAGCTCAGTGGTTTTCAGGCAATTAATAGACAACTAGGGCCATCAGCATAAACTGTTTTACCGTCACAGCAACACTAAAGCTACTTGACAATGGATGACGTTATTAAGCAACACTAATCCAACGAGTGTTTGGTTTGAGGTTAAAGGTGAAACCGCACTGGAGCGACACTGCAGCGGAATGCGCGTCGCGGAATCGGAGCTCCGCGGCGTTACCTAACCGCACTGTACTCCAGCGGCGCTACAGTGAATGCGCGTCGCGGAATCGGAGCTCCGCGGCGTTACCTAACCGCACTGTACTCCAGCGGCGCTACAGTGAATGCGCGTCGCGGAATCGGAGCTCCGCGGCGTTACCTAACCGCACTGTACTCCAGCGGCGCTACAGTGAATGCGCGTCGCGGAATCGGAGCTCCGCGGCGTTACGTAACCGCACTGTACTCCAGCGGCGCTACAGTGAATGCGCGTCGCGGAATCGGAGCTCCGCGGCGTTACGTAACCGCACTGTACTCCAGCGGCGCTACAGATAATGCGCGTCGCGGAATCGGAGCTCCGCGGCGTTACGTAACCGCACTGTACTCCAGCGGCGCTACAGATAATGCGCGTCGCGGAATCGGAGCTCCGTGGCGTTACCTAACCGCACTGTACTCCAGCGGCGCTACAGTGAATGCGCGTCGCGGAATCGGAGCTCCGCGGCGTTACCTAACCGCACTGTACTCCAGCGGCGCTACAGTGAATGCGCGTCGCGGAATCGGAGCTCCGCGGCGTTACCTAACCGCACTGTACTCCAGCGGCGCTACAGTGAATGCGCGTCGCGGAATCGGAGCTCCGCGGCGTTACCTAACCGCACTGTACTCCAGCGGCGCTACAGTGACTGACAAAAAAATTTCATTTCTGATGTTGGACTTTTCTTCCATGATTCATATAGTTTAGTTATAACGGACCACATTGCATGGTCTCTTTTGACGTAAGCTTCTTCGATTGTATTGACGCTATAGTATAAATAAGTATTATCATTTATGTTGTTTTCTCTTATAAAATACGTTATATATACGTCAAAAACAATTTCACTCGCCTGTCTCTTTAAACTTGTAATTTTCTTGAAATTTAATTTTATTTATTGATCACACATTTAACAGATATTTATGTCGAAGAACTGAAATCTTTTTGCCCGATTGTACTCTAGGATCTTGCGGAACGTGAGCGGGTAGCGAGGGGCGGAGTGTGAATGTTTGGGAGCAAGCATCGCTGCGTTGCTATGGTTACGCACGCCCCCTCGCCCCGCACCGCATACTGCACTTTGATTGTAAAAAATGTTTGTAAATTTTACATAAATATAAGTTAAGGCGCGGTCCAATCCTAATTTTAAAACAATTTTCGATGCTTTACGTAAGGTTGAGAATTGCTTACCAGAATGGACGATGTAATGCGAAAATTCAATTGAATACTTTTTATATTTATTTCGTACAATCAAATGATTCAATTTTAATGATAAAGGAGGCCATAGTTCACTAGTAAATTTCATTGGGAATTTGAATATGATACATTCATTGAAATATATTTGCCCATAATTGAATAAAAATGCTTTTTCCCACGAAGCACGTAAAAAAAATTGCAAAATTTAGGGAATGTTGCCGATTTTTTTCTATCGAGCCAAGTTTGCTCAATCGTGTATTGGTTCCCATACTTCATAAGGACGTATATTCAATTTACACTAGGTTTTTTTTTCGAACTCCGGTTATTAGGTTTAAGCGTCGAAAAACTAAGTTTTCGCGAAGTGGAATCATGAAATTTGGAACTCATTTCGCCTTAAATAGTGATCACCACACTTTTAATACTAGAAATATAAATAGGATAGCTGTACCTAGTTTGAGACTTGCGAAGACTAATAAGTCATTCCTAGGAAATTGTGTGCGTTTTTACAATCAAATCCCAAAACACATAACTGAGCTCACAGAGGGCAAATTCAAGTTGACAGTAAAAAACGTTTTAATAAAAAAAGCTTGCCATAAAGTTCGACATTATATAGAATATAAAGATGCTTGGAATACTCCACTTCTGGCAAGCTGTCACTCTGCCACCCATAAAATGTAATATTTGCAGTACCTAAGTAGAAACATTGTAAACATCTACCTATATAAAAAGAATGGCCCCGAGTTTCTTGCCGCTTCTTCTCGGTGGGCTCTATATATTTTGGAACGCGGCTAGTAGTCTTTAAAGTACATTATAATGAAAAGTTGACGTTCATAAGTGCGTCTTTGATGCCTAAATTGAATAAATGATTTTGACTTTAACTTTGACTTTGTACCCGAACATGTGTTCTGCGCAAAGTTCAACTTACGTGCCGCGATCTGTACGTCACTGCTTTATTTTCAATAGACTAATATTATTATGGTCAATAGTGTCCGCAGCGTACGCGATATAAGACCTTTTTTGGTAGATTTTTCACATCTTGGGTTACATTATCGAAGTTTTCATACGGATCCCTAACCTTTTTGAAAATATTAGGTACCTATATGGCCTATGTTCATCAGGGAAAATGTAGGATTCTAATAGTGAAAGAATTTTTCTAATCGGTTCAGTAGTTTCGGTGCCTACCTATTCAATACAAAAAAAAAAACAAATCTATCCTGTTTATAATATTAGTGTAGATAGATGGTTACATGCTTTCTGCCAGATGCGAGAACGTATTCTGCACTTGTAGAAAAATTAAATTAATACAATAAGACTGTTTTCACTGATTCTATAATATCCTCAATTAGGAATTAAAGGTATTAGAACAACATGGCCACATATTATTAAGAAACTAGTTAGAGCTTCTATGTTCTCTTGTCGTCGAAAACTGTGTACCTACTTATATGTCATACAGACCAAGCGCTAATATTATGGTGGCTGAACTGAAACCGTACCTACTGTGTAATTGAATTAGACATTCAAGACTGCGTACGTAATAACGATTTAATAATGAGCTATGGGCAGCACTAGAAATATCAAGATTCCCGTATAAGGCGCAATTGAATGCTTGTTTTTTTTATCTCATTGGTAGGTATAATAACACGGTTTATCAACTACTTACGGCTTTCTATATTTTTTTGGCCAATTTAGCCTATGCCACAAAAACACTAGAGATAATAATTAAAAAAAACAAGTCAATAAAAACTATATATATATATATATAATTAAGTACTTAATCCTAAATTAGAATAACATTTGGCAATTTACTTAGTTTTAACTTCGTTTTTCTTCTTCAGAATATAGGCTTTGATATAAAAGTCTGAGAATAAAAACAATATGAATATGTTGTGCGGGAGGAACATGAAGGAGATCCACTTGGGGTATTCGCAGGAGGGCTCGAAAAGCACGTGTCCGAAGTGGAGGATCAGCAACACAAACTGCAGCTGAAATATAAAAAGTTTTATTTAACTAAACATTTAAACATGATTCGTTGGAATAAATACCTTTAAACGGACTAGTTCGCGTATAATTTATCAACAGACATCCAAAAAAAGAAGGTTCTCAAAGTCGACGCGTTTATTTTTTTTGTTTTATGTATGATCTGCAGTGCTATTATGTATATAAATTGCTAACAAATGTTGATTGAAATCTTCAAAAATGGCGGCTCTTCAGGTTTGACAACTCCATTTAGCAAAAATGGTAGTAAGTTGATGACTGGAGTTGTTAAAAGTGACATAAGGCCACCATTTTTTTTATTTTAATCTACATTTGTTAGCAGCTGAGATACGTATTAACCCTACATGCGTATTTCTGTGATCTGTGTGCGTAACTTTTTACTGAGCAGTCCGCTTTTGATGATTCCTTTTTTGTTTGGTAAAGTATACGTCGAAGTTCGGTTGAATACATTTTTAGTTTTTATGAGTAACTAGCTGGTGCCCGCGACTTCGTCTGCGAAGGATTAGTACTTCGAATATCTTATTATCTTCTCCAAGGCATATCTATCTTTATACCCAAATGTCAAAAAATATTTACATGGTCAAACGCAATTGCCATCATAGTGTATGATTAAATTTAAATAATTAGTAAATCAATCAGTAAACATTATAATTTAATAAAATACAGTACCTACGTAGTACCTCGATACAAATATACAATTAATTAACATGGAAAAACTGTCATTAAATTTCATCACTCTTGACGGTCGCCGAGCACGTCTAGTGTATCGAAATGTCAAAATGATAGCGTGCTTTTGACTAAGCTATCAGAAACTGACACAAACTTTGACAGAACTGTCATCATTACAATTTTGACATTGGCGGAGATCTTGCCATTTTGTCTATGCGTGGCCAAGAATATTACGCTTTTCACCCGCGTGGTGATGGATGATGATGATGATGATAATGATGGATAGTAAAAAAGTATCATATGTGTTAATCCAGTGTCTCATCTACCTCCATACCAAATTTCATCAAAATTAGCCCCGCCGTTTGAGCGTGAAAGAGTAACAAACATCCATACATCTATGCATCCAATATATCCATGCATCCATACATCCATGCATCCATACATCTATACCTACAAACTTTCGCTTATAATATAAGTAGGACTATGGTTTTTACATATTTAGAAGCCCATTTATAGGGTAGGTAAGTGTTGACTAACTGCTAAGCTACTTGTATTGACGTCTTGCACAGCTAAAGCAGTGCCTCTTGTAATCTTGCAATGTAAAGGGGTAGGTTTAGGTAGGTACGAGTACGTATTATTGTACGAGAACGGTAGATACGTTATCTCAGAATGGAAACGTATTTAATTATGATAACATTTATTTTCACACGTATCGTGGAATATGGTTAGCTTTTGTAAGGAAGCCACGCCACGATATCCGAATGCGATAGTAACCACGAATAATATATGGTATCTATTATTAGTATGTTCAATAGATGTCGCTCCGTCCCCGTAAGACGGTTAAAGTCAGATAGATAGTTAAAATTTGATGCTCAGACCCGAACCTCGGTGGCTTAGTTGGTCAATGGCGTCTGACACGGAGAGTCAGAAGACGCGGGTTCGAATCCCATCCGAGGACGTGAATTTTTCTCTTAATACATTTCAATGTTTGAGATCGCTACAGCAGGCGTTAGTGCTTTAAAAAGTAATACCATAAAAACTAACATTTAACTTAGCATCATATCACTAACATATAATATATCACTTAACTTATCATTATCATGACAAAAACGATCATGATGATGGTTTTTTTATTCATACCATTCCCGCAGTAGAGCAAACAAAACAAAAAAAAACAAATTAGTCAATTTGTATTTGAGTTTTATGGAAATTAGTAACGAAGGGCAATTTAAAGTTATATGATTATTAACGGGATATTTACCGTGGTAAGGTTGTGGAATGAGCTCCCGATATTTCGGCGCAGTTACATGCACCATGTTCACGGGAAGACTGAAGATTGCGGGTGGTAGGTCGAAAAGTTAAAAAGTTAGGTGCAGACATAACGATCTACCCTCTTTCTTAGTCTTTTGCTACGGTTATCACTGGAACTGCCAGAATTTCAATCGAGGTGATGGTTTTCAACTCGCCAGTGCGTGGAATCCAGTATTAGGTTGTTTTAAAAATAAAAGTCCACGTTCAAAATGTGTTCAAAATACTATACGCAGTGATACAGTGAGTGTGTTTTGTCGGGACTTAGGATCGAGTTCGAGTTCCAGTGCTAACCGTAGCAAAAGACTAAGTAAGAGGGTAGATCGTTATGTCTGCACCTAACTTTTTAACTTTTCGACCAACCACCCGCATTCTTCAGTCTTCCCGTGAACATGGTGCATGTAACTGCGCCGAAATATCGGGAGCTCATTCCACAACCTTACCACGGTAAATATCCCGTTAATAATCATATAACTTTAGTGAACAACCGTGATAGTTTAAAACAGTGAAGAGCAATTTTTTTCAATTATTTAATGTGTGTGTAGATTTTTAGGTACGTAGGGACATCTTTCTCTCGGGCTTTCGTTCCGACCACCTCTAGATACCAGGGGGAGACAGAGAGAGTACCTACTTAGAAGAATGTGCTGTTTGCATCCCTTGATTATATTATTACTTGCTGCTCTCCGCGGATTCACCCGCGCGGTGATGGATGATGAAGATGATGATAATGATGATTCTTATATAGCCTATGTTACTCCAATGGTGAGAGTTTTTGAAATCGGTCCAGTACTTTTTGAGCCATTTCGTTACAAACATACATACATATCATTCCTCTGGCTATACCGGATCTCACAGAACAAGGGTTTCTTATATATGGATACTTTGATTTATAGACACTGAAAAGCCTTTAAAACGTTAGGATAAAATAATAATAATATTTTTTTTTTCCAAAAAAATTAAACCAACTTGTGTAATATCTATTTAAAGTCGTATAGGAAACATTTGGAATCTTTCAGCGTTCTTCAACTTTTCATCCAATTCTATCAACACATGAACAGGTACTCGTATATAGGTACTTTACCCAATTGGCACACCCAGCAGTGAAGTTTAAGAAAATGTTCATGATAAAGGTTGTGATTATATTGCGCTTCAGATTATGGTACAAAGGTGTATTAAGTATGTACCTATCTACCTACTAGATATATCATAGGTTATCAAATGTTCATCTGCGGCCACAAAGAGATCGCGCGAGCACCATAGGTTCATAAACTGTAGTTTTGATCCTACCCTGCGTCACACGCGTGGTAATAGAAGATGATGATAAAGAAATAATGAAAAAAGTTCTATGCCTCTCCCCGGGATATAGGTAATCTATCTCCTTGCCACATTTCAATTTTAAATTTCAGATATGAGATACAGAGTTACAAACGTTTCTTTAATAATAAATTATAAGTATAAAGGCCTATTCAGACCTGAGCGTTATTCGCTACCGCTGTGGGTAGCGAAAAATACCATGCAGAACTCGATGGGTAAATAGTATGAAGTTCCATAACTGCAGCGAAACTTGTACCGCCTAGTGAGGCGGTATTTTCCCTTGTTTGGCGAAACTAGTTCCACCGGCCCGCTAACCATTGCCAACGAATATCTCTACCGCGCCCGGTAGAGATATCCGCTTTGGTGTGACCAGTGAAATTAACGCATACCCTTTCGGATTTCTCTAACGCTCGCGGTAGCGAATAACGCCCAGGTTTGAATAGGTCTGTACGGGTGCAACTGCGGGGTGCAGCTATACCTACTACTAGCTGTGTGTAGCCTTGTGGTGATGGATGCCGATGATGATGATGAAGAGTACTCTGTGTCCTTCTCAGGAATATAATCTATCTCCGTGCCAAATGTCATTACGATCCATTTAGCCGTTTATGCACGAAAGCGTAACAAACAAACTCACTTTCGCATTTATAATACTAATTATTAGTAGATATGGAAGTATGGAAATAATTCGAGAAGAAGTACGTAAGTACATAATTACTCGTAGGTATATTGATTTTATCACGGTAGATGACATCTCTGGAAGCTGTTTCAAACATAAGTAGGTACTTACAATTTGCAGCTGGGTTATCTTCTTCTTCCACCACTGGCGCACCCACTGCGGCCGCACTATGGATATCAGGTAGTAGGAATACATGACCGCGTGCACCATGGAGTTGATGAACCCGAGCATTATGCCGTGACCACCTGCAACAGAACATAATACAGATATATTGATAAAATTAACAAACTCTAATAAATTGTAGCTAAGAACCATCCCGGTTACGTCAGCTTACACAAACAAAAAAATTTCATCATAATTGGTACATTCGTTTAGGAGCTACACAGACCATATATAACCACTATATGGTCTGTGAGGAGCTACGATGCCACATACAGACACAAGCGTAAATGTATACCTATATATATAGTTAATCATTGTGAAAAAAACATTTCATCACCCTTGACTGTATTTGTGCATCTCCACTTTCACAGTAGAAATTTAGAAATCCGTCAGACGAAACTTCGTAGTTCGTTTTTGGGAGTACAGGCTAAGTTTCGAACTTGTTTGAAGTTCTCCGTCTGGGAGTCACAGAGTATATAATTTCGGTATTATTTTACCAATAAATAAAACAATGCAAATTATGATAAGTGCTTTTATGTTTCTTTTACATTGTCATGTTGGCATACATTATTATCAAGGGTATTGTTTAAATGCGCTATGTAGGTCAGTAGGTAGCGTATAATTACCTATTAAATATCAATAATAAAATACATAATATCGTTTACACATCCAAACCCGTCGCACTATGAATTTGGTCCAGTATTTTTTGAGTTTATGCGATATAAACATACAAAAATGAAAACCTTTCTTTAAACTTAACTAGTGACCTGTCCCTAGTACGGGTGCAATGCTGATACTAAATGTACTATATTACTATCACGGACTTTTTTGTAGACCGTTTTAAGGTTTACAATACCTACTGTAGTAGTACATTATTTTGATCTATCTCGTAGGGTTCAGTCAGCGTTGGTAATGTAAGGGCAAAAAAATTGTTTATTTACATCACATTAGAATCCTCTGAAATTATCAGTATTTCTCTACTATAATATGCATGTGTTATACATATAAAGCTTCCTCTTTAATCACTCTATTTATTAATAAAACTGCATCATAATCCATTGCGTAGCTTTAACCACTGCAGTTCCTGGAAAACTAGGTTGATTTCTGCGAAATCTATTGTAGGCTATTATTGACCAGTTCAACGGGTTAAAGATCTTAGTATAGGTACATAGGGACAGACAGACAACGGGTAGCGACTTGTACGTAATGATATCATAGTAAAGATTAGCCGCCAATAAGTACCTATATAAGTACTAGCTTATTGTTACTTTCAGTTGATATTATGAAATCACTGAAGTCGTAATTTCGTGTCAGTGCGTGTGGCATTCCGTCGGCACATCACGCGATCTTCGGCTTGGCCATAGAATAGATAACAGTTCCTAGGTAAGGTTGGGTAAGATTGGCGCGTTGCCCAACGAAGCTTGGCTAACCTAACCTTAAACCATTTTTATTGCGGTTTTAATGTCACAATAACAATAGAATGTTCAATAATAAGAAGTGCTCGCAGCGGAGCTTGACTCGGCGATCTCAACCGATCAACTTTAAGCAGCGCTTGCTGCGGTCAGATGTTGGATGGGTGTGTGCTAGTGGCATTATTCAACTGAGCGCTTCCGTACTTCAGAGGGCACGTTAAGCCGTCGTCGGTCCCGGTTGTTTGTCTTAGCACAACAGTTGTTAGGCTATGTAGAAGGCCTTCGAGCGTCCTGAAGACTTCAAGCTCCGCTACGAGCGCCAACAAAACTGTTATGCACCGTTTTAAATTATGTTATTTAAAGTTAATCGTTTTTTTAAGTAAGGCCTTATCTTTCATAAGGTTGAATACGGACCTGGTACATATTTGGTGCCGACGAAGCCGAGCAAACACATGCCCAGGTGGTGGTACACGTGCAGGAACGATACTTGGTTGAACTTCTTCCGCAATACGAAGAACACCTGGAAACGGGACAATAACAACACTATAGATTCTAATTATTGCTTTTATTTATACAACTGTCCAAAAAGAGGGGTTTCTAGAGGATTTTATAATTATTTATTTTTATATAATTATTTAATATTTGTTTACTTATTAAGTATTTATATATTTTTATCTAGATTTTTTCCAATTTTCTATTTTCTTTAGAGGCCAGTAAATATAGTCGTAATTTTGGTCAAATCGCATTACATTACCGATCCAATTTGTTTATAAGGTCACTTACAGAGCATAAAATCACAAAATACTGATCATCAGTCATCTTGAAAAAAATTTGTTTTATATGGGATAGGTTGGCAAATGAGCAAGCGGCTCACCTGATGGTAAGTGATACCGTCGCACACGGACATCCGCAATACCAGAGGTCTCGAGGATGCGTTGCCGACCTTTGAGGAAGGATTATAGGAAGGAAGAGATAGAAGGGATAAAGGTTGGAGGGTAGGGGGACGGAGAGGGAGAATGGAAAAGGCGGGAATCGGGCCTCCGGAACCTCCCACAAACCGATGAAACTCAATAGGAAGCTATGTTACTTCACGTCGTTGTTATGTGGGAGTGTGGTACTTCCCCGGTCGTGCCGACCCATTCGGCTGTGGGGTTACAGCGTGGCACTACCACCAGAATATCATAATTTTGGCCGATATCTTGGAAACTACCTATGCACTTTATTGCATCGCATCATGGATTCTATTTTTACTGGCTTATTTAATATCTTTGGGGTGTAATGTTTACAAAGAGAATATAAATCCAATGTGTTGGATTTAACATCTGTGTTGTTATTAATAGTGTTTATGTATGTAGGTATGTTTGCTACTGGTTTACAGCTACGGCTGGATATGTTTTGCTAAATGATAGTATCATTGTATTTATTATATTTATTCTGTGGTTAGGGGAAGCTCAAGGACATTGTTGTATCATTCAAACAGTGTAGTGACACCCACGAGCAGGCCTTAAGCCGCATAACTGAGCTAGAATTTGATTTGAATAAGGCTCATCAAGAAATCCTAGTGTTAAAGTCTTCTAAATTGAATGAACGGACAGCTGACACTGTCAATCTATACAATGAACTGATAGGTAGTGGCATTGAGTCTAGTGGCCCTCAACCGATGGTTACCATAGACCTAAAAAGTGATCAATCTTTATGTAGTACCTAATTCAAATTATAAGTCATAAAAAAATTAAAACATAATTAAAAGTTAAAAAAATTATACGCAAATGCCAGAAAACACTTAAAAAACGCAATTATTTTCTCAAAAATGTAGAGTCGGAAGAAAAACTGGGTAGTTTTTCTTTTGAATATACTTCAACTGTCGAAATTATAAAAAAAACATTCAAAAGCTTAAATATAAAGAATACTGAAGACTTATGGGGAATGTCAGTAAAAAATATAGAGCCAATTATTAGTTTTAGGGTCCTATTTTGGCCCGCTTATTTAATCTTGGTATAGATAGAGGTACTTTTCCTAATTTAATGAAATATAGTAGAATCACTCCAATTTTTAAGGCTGAAGAGAAAACAGACCCCTCAAATTATAGACCAGTATCTATACTACCAATTTTGAGTAAGGTCTTTGAAAAAATTATGCTGAAACAACTTATGGCGCACTTCAACGAGCATTCAATACTGCATGAAAATCAGTTCGGCTTCACGAAAGCAAGATCAACTACGCATACCGGTGTGAAGTTAATGACGTATGTCTTAAAGGCTTGGGAGAGCTCACATTGTAACGGAACAGGCTCTGGATGAGGATTCCGTCACGATTCACAAATATAGATACATTTAAAAAGCATCTTGGTATGAACAAATATTGATGAAATTTAGACAATCAAAAGTAGAAGAAAGCGATAATGTGTAATATTGAGATTTAGATGTTAGGTATTTCTTATAGCAAGACTATAGGTACTTACTGAAAATGATAAGCAGCTTAGAATATTTAAGCTATCAAGATATTCTATGTATTAACCATTTAAATCGATTGGTCAGATAGAACTGATAAGTTACTTCAAGTAAAAGGAAATGTTGAGTAATCCTTTAAATACATAAAAGTTACAAGCAAAATTAATAAAATTACCATGAAAATAAGCAGCATTGATATTTCTAACCATACAAAGTTATGTGAGGAACATATTTTCATTGTGTGTCCGTGTATTTTAGTTTGCTTCATCAAAATGAACCCTAAAACAAATGAGTATTGACGCCGATCTGAAGCCGATAGAAAGGGCTTTGATTGGATTTACGTACCTCTGATCGGCATCATACGAAATTCAAAATATGTGTTGTCATGAGCGGATTTTGATGAGATTTTGAAATTAGAATAGGAATGCGCTGGAGGGCAGAGATTGGCTGAGGTGGATCTGAAGCCGTTTTGACGCCGATAGAAAGGGCATTGATTGGATACCTATCGGCCTCAAATCGGCGTCACTGTCAAGTTTGAGAAAGTATATAAGCAGTAGGAAGACCGAGAAAATGCTTATTAAATTCTCGAACTTCCGTGAGGAAATATATTCTGCTACGGACATGGTTCCGGACGTGGGTTGGATACCTCACGGTGACAACTAAGATCCACCTCGATAGGGAACGCCCAATCCTTAGAGTTGGACACTTTTGGGAGCGAGCCAACAATCGCTTTAACCTATTGCAATGGGTACGATTAACTGCTCCTCACTTCGATTGGAAAGAATACTCCAGTGGAAGTGTCTTCTATGTATTATATGTATTTATTTCCTCTCATACTAGAACGTCGCTCTGCAGCCTTCCATAGCTTCGGCTATAGCGGTATAGTCGCGCGACTATTTCCGTGCGTGGAGTTGGACACCCTAGGGGCCATAGGTTCGATTCTCGGCTTGGCACCGAACTTTAGAGGCTAGTTAGGGATCAAACTTGAGCCATCCTATCAGGGGGATGAATGCTCATGCGCAATTAACTTTGGGGGGTTTGTTGGGGACTTACACACACTTTAGCAGACTAGGAATTTATTTAGGACCGAAGTAGGTCTAGGTCTAGTATTTTTGTTTACCGGGTTATACATTAACTTCGTGATGGTTCAATCGGGAGCAAATAAGTAAATTCACGCGCTAGTGGCGTCTACCACTAGAGACGTAGGTTTCAATAATGAATTCGTCATATCAATACAATCTATTGGTATGCTAGACTTAGAAACTAAAGACTAACTACGAAATCAAAATGTCAAAATAAATATATATTTAATCAGTATAAAGTAAGTAATACAAAAATATTTGCCTGCAAAGGAATATAGAAATATTAGTTCGAATGAAATGTACCTAATGTATTTGTTGCATTAATATATTATATATTTGTTGATGAGTTCGGGTGATCGAGTTTAGGCTAGATTGTCTACTCTGATCCTAGCATGAGAATGCGGTAATAAATTATAGCAATTGAATTATTTGCTGAAAGTATCAAATGTAATATTTAGAATCAAATGATAATTCATAATGATAAATAATAATATTAAGAAGAGATAAATAAGATTATAATCGCTTATAGACGCAAACTCTACATTTGGAAAACTACCAAACGGACTTAGTAAGGCCTTACTAATTTTGGGGTAAATAGAAGAGGTTCTTGGCATGATGGAGAACATTTGTGTCACAGTAAAGAGCAGCTCTTAATCCAGCATTCGAGTTGTAAGCCTTGAACATGCCAAGAATCCTACTTTCTAAATCATAATAAAACTAGAATTCTACGGAAAATCTAAAGAAATCAAACTAATTATTTACAATATGAAAATTAATGAAATATATTATATCTTTAAATTATAGAGATATCTATCAATAATTTACTCGGCAAAATAAAACTAACTAATATAATAATCATCATAATAAATATATGCCTGCTAGGGTTAACCAATACAACAAAAATTCTGCTAATACTCAAGTATCTAAAATAATTACTTTTCCTACAATGGTTCAATAGATGACATGTAAAGCACTAGTAATCTATGTATAGCAATCTCGTATAAATAAGAGATTTATGTATGTGGTAAGTCTTATCAAACTTGGTCCAGCAATGCAGTACCTTGAGAATTCTTGTAAACCACAAACAAGGGTCTAGAGATTTCTCTAAGTCACTGATATTATTTCCCATATATTGCTTCAGTAAACAAGTAAATGATTAAACTTGAACAATTGAACTATTCAGGGAATAGTGGCTGATAATATTTATCTAAAGGGATTGGATAATCAGCGTAGTAGCTACTGATCACAAAAGATTTCTAAAGCGCATATAAAGCGAGGTTTTACTTTACTTTTGTTATTTATTTCCTAGCAGTTTTCATAAACGAAACAAATAGTATATATTATAGAGACATTTAGTCTGTAAGAGATTATATCAATCTTATCAACAGCTAAATGTTCATAGCAACAAACATAAATCTATAAAGAAAGTTAGTTATATAATTAACAGGTTTATAACTGTTATTAATAATAACGAATATCATGCAAATATCTGATATTATTTAATGGAGTTGTTTATATATTATTTCACTAATTAAAACTGATTTATCAGATATAACAGGTAGTTTTGCAAGCTAATAATTATATAGAAAACTTGCAAATAACCTACTATTTCTATGTTCTATGGTCAAATAACATAGACCTTAAATTCAGAAACTTATATTGATGATTAATATCTTCCACGACTAGAAGTCAAATCAAGTACATAAGCTAGAAATCTAAGATCAGCTCAGTCAGTCAGTCTGTAAGAACTAAGTATTTGCAATCTAGTATGTTCATCGCAATTTTTCGTTATCAGCTAGCAGTTCAGTAATGTAGTAGTAGGTTATCCATCGTAATATCAGAATACCTAGGCGTTGCTTTTGGTTTCTCTAGGCATCTATAGTTCTGAATAGTTTTCTCTGTTTCAATTCTTTCCGAAAAGAGCAAGGTTACAGCAGCGGTACACAGTGTTAGGGTCCTCCTAGACTAGACGATCATTGGCCAATACGAATTATTAGAATAAAAAGTAAAATTGGGGGGGGGGTTGTTACAACATGATGCTATTGGTGCTTTTTGTGATCTCTCTAAAGCATTTGATTGTGTGGAACACCGTATACTGATTCGAAAGCTTTTCCATTATGGTATTCGTGGAGCTGCGCTTGATGTCATCGAGTCCAATTTTTCTGACAGAATGCAAACGATTGGCATAAATGGTGTAGCATCTTCGGGATCTATAATTAAAATGGGTGTTCCACAAAGGTCCAAGGTCTAAGGGCCTTTTTTGTTCTTAGTATACATTAACGACTTGCCACTTATGGCCAAGGATCTTTGTGATATTGTTTTATTTGCGGATGACACATCTCTGATTTTCAAAGTAGATAGGAAAGATAGCACACTAATTCAAGTTCAAACGACGCTCTATCTAGTATCTATAAATGGTTCTCAACTAATAATATATTTCTGAATTCAAAACAGACAAAATGTTTGAAGTTTTTTTTTGCCTACTGTTCCATATTTGGAGTCCAACGTTACGCTTGATGGAGTTAAACCCGTAATGGACAAAGCAACAGTCTTCCTAAGCATATATCTATACAATGGGGATATATATCTATCTCGTAAGTAGCAAGGGTCACTAAAAAGGGTGAATTTTTTTACAAATAAATGGAATCGACGTCAACACTAAAAGTATAAAATAACTTGTCTAACAACTTAGATAGTGGTACCAACCAGTGGTACCAACCAACCAACAAGTGGTACCAACGTACCACGCGCACAATATTTAAGCTATAGCAGGACTCATGCCATAATGGAAACTATCGTTACGTAGCGCTAATATATATAGTTGTTATCAGCTATAATATCTATATGTCTTCTTAGTATCAGCTTGTACTATATGCTTTATACTAGTGACCGTGTTAAATAAGTGTTGTAAGCGTTTAAAACCACTGGAAATTCTACCTCTCTTCCCTATTTTATTCGGAAAACCAACAGTGATACGAGTACATAGCTAATTACTTAAAAGTATTATGTTGCACTACATTTTATATTACACACTTTACATGTTTTCGCATATTAACTGGTTGCCAATGGTTTCGGTGTTATACCTATGTTCTTGCCAGCATTTTAATGTGATTAAAATAGTATAACAGAATGACTTATTATATGTGATTATGTAAATGTTTTGATAGATTAGGCCAAGGTCAGTATAAGCACCAATTTTACATTGCTCATGTATATTACAAACTAGCTGCGCTCCGCGATTTCACCTGCGTGGTGATGGATGATGATGATGATGATGACGATGAAAAGTATCTTATGTGTTAATCCAGCCCCTCATCTACCTCCATACACAATTTCATCAAAATTGGCCCCACCCTTTGAGCGTGAAAGAGTAACAAAGATCCACACATCCATACATCAATACATCCATACATCCATATTCACAAACTTTCGTGTTTATAATATTTGTAGGATTAACTCGATAGATAATATACGCAACGCTTACTCATATTCGTATTTACAGGAAAGTGTGTTTACATAATATAATTAGCTTTAAAAGTGACGTTACGTTCCAATTTATCACTGAAAATAGTAAATTTTTTAGTTTGTAGTAGTTTTTGGGTAAATATCGAAAGACAATAGTAGTCGAACGAGTATGCAGTTGCAGTGGGATGGATTGTTGAACGTTGTGAAATAATAGAATTGGCCTCTTAAACCAATATATTCTTCAGTAGCTGCACAGTGGACTAAAAAACGTACCTACCATGAGTTTACAACATTGACACCAGTCGATGCTCGCTATCGACTGCCGCTAAAAGTGTATGGAAAAATTAACAGTGCCACGTTACGGTCAATTGTAGAACTATAATTGACAGCGAGTACGCCAGTCACAAGCTTTATACTCGTAGGTAGGCAAAGATAGAGTATCGACTATAGATGACATTTATGTTGCCAACTCATTGTAGAGACACTGATCGTCTTTATCAAGAAACGGTCGGAAGCATATTTATTTACATGTTATTGGTAAAGTCCCGATCAGTACTAAGACTATTAGAAACCCTAGTTGTGTACCATATATAAATTATGGAAGAATTGTAATTTAATTCTTCCATTAATTTATCTATGGTTTGTACAATGCAGTTTTGTGACGGACAGTCACCAGTATTTTTGTATTTTAAGATTTATCGACCGAAAAAAAAACCGATTCATTAAATGGGTCATAAATCGTAAATAGTAAGTTTTACAAAGAAGTTTACAAGAAACAAAAGATGCGAAATTGTATTCTCTATAATAGAGGTCTCTTTAACGTGCATAACTTCCGAGATATCGGCAAAAACTTTTTCAAGATTGCGTTTGCAGCTCCACCTGGATCTGTCAGCATTTTGTGATTGTATGTGTCAGTAAGTGACACTAAACCGTTTAAAAATGAATTGGATCGGAAATTTAGTGCGGGTTGACTAAAATAACTAATATTTTTGCTGGCCTAAAACCTAGTTCGGACAAGGCTAGTAATTTAGTAGAGTAGTAAGTAATGTAGTAGCTAAACTACTCGCTACTGCTCAAAAATCGTTCGCATTACGGTCGAGTACAGTACACAAGTGAGTGGTTTTTGAAAAATGAACGGGCTGCATTTCAGCGGCCTACTCGACAACTCTACTTATCTACAGGTTTGGACTTGTTTAGCCGATGAACCAGTAGGCACGGCCGCGTGGTAGGAGGTGCTACTCGCCCGAAAAAAATAGAATAGAATGGATTGACTCGACTAAATTGTTCGCTAAACTACTAGACTCAATTGTTGTGGTTCGCACACTTTTAGCCACTGAATTACTCGCTACTCTACTAAATTACTAGCCTAGTCTGAACTAGACTTAAGGCGGCTTGGTTTCAATCGTCACACTTCTAGCTTAGTAGAAAAGGGAAATTGGTGATAAATTGAATAAAGATGGTGAACATTACAAAGTATAATATTTACCGTGTCCAGTAAATCGATGACCTTGATCATGTAGTAGAGCCACACTCTGCTGACGACCACCCTCTCGAGAGGAGTGTCTTCGTATACTATCTTCTGACACCAGAGGCTGTAGTTCCCGGGCCAGTAGAGCCGGGTCACGCACTGGAACAAACAATTGGACTAAGATATAATATAGATTATCAATACCTTACCACTTTCGTCAGGCCATGCCATCAATGGGTTCATGAATGATCAGTGAACATTTTATAAATTTAGAAATTCTGTCACCAATAGAAAACTATATTATGCCTGAGTAATATACGCTATATTTGCTCTTTTGTTAAAGCGTTCGTAAAGCTCAATTTTGGTGGCAAAAATAACTCTTATTTAGCTTATCGAACGCTGAACAAAAAGAGTCTTAAACGACATTTTCACCCATAGATTCCCAATTCGAATGCCCTTGTGAGCGTTTTGAGCGTTATTTTCGCCAACTTAGGGCTATTCGAACGCACTAATTATAGTGTCAATCGCGCCTATTTTATTAACTAAGAGTTTCCTACAACTAACGTTCCAAATCCAAATCACTTTACGCCCAAGGGAGTTGCATACAAAATTACTGGACGTTTTCGAGCAGGTGGTATGAAAAAATATTATATTAGTTAGTAGCCTAAGTGTCAAGCTTTAAGCTATCTCCATTACAAATTTCGTCCATATCCGTTGAGGTGTTCCAGTATGTCGAAGCACCATAAGTACCTATTTCTACCGTCGAGCAGTAATGTTCACAAACTTTCCTAGTTATAATACCTAGCTAGAGCTACGTGATCACAATATAATATTTTAGCTAAGTTTGTCAAAATGGTTAGACACTCGCTTAGTGGTCTTTACACCTCACAGTCTTTGAAATGTACACCAAGACCAAAGAACACATTACACCATTGACATTTCAATATCACAATCCACAAATGTCAATGATTTACCCAAACGATTACAAACATTTGGGAATTGTTATGTGTTCAGTAAAATTTGTTGTAAGTAATTTGTTACGACGGGACATTAGAGGTTGATAGCCACTTTGGGAAGGTTTTTCGGGATTTGTAGATATGTAGTAGGGATTTGTTTACTGTTGTTAAGCGTTAACCTCTATGCCTATAACAGATGCCTTCCGTAACAAGTGACGAACTGCACTGCGCCCTTCAGATATTATGGTTTTAAATCTATGTCCTAATGTGCCTATCATTTCACCGGCAACATTACCCATCAAACCTTTTTTTTTTTGCTTAGGGTACATACAAATATTATGCACCCTATTGATATTACAATCTAGCCTAAAAAGACTAATAAGTAATTGTATTTTATCCTAAACTGCTATATTCACTATACGTAAGAATGTGTCCAGCAACACTTTTCTTATTGTTTCTATTTAAGGTGTCGACACTATGTTCATGTGTTCTTTGAAACAGTACTTACATTAACTTAAGCACTGATCACTACACTAACTCGAACGGTTTTGTTCTCTTTAGTCTTCTTACTACCTAAATCCGTGTGGTCGAGCAGTAAAACTGCCTCAACATTCACATGATGATGAAGCTGATGATGGTGAGCTCCTGCATAGTTTTGTATGACTTTGTCGACGAACTCTACTCTAAGGTCCCGATGGAGATCGTCGTTCCTTATGTACCAAGGTGTGTTCACTATACCCCTTAGTACCTTATTCTGAAAGCTCTGTATCCATCAAACCTAAATACATTAATTGCCAACATTACTGCTCGACGGTAGAAATAAATATGGTGCATTACTTCCCCGAACGAACATGTTCATAAAGTACTTACTTCTGCTCTTAAATGTATATATAATCTTAGATAAATATATATAGTTTGCGTCTAGTTGAACTAACATTTAATAAAGCACTCAGAAAAGAAAAATCAAACTACTCATACTGTCTGGTCTGACTATGACGACAAAGGGGTCAAGGAGAGGTGCATCCTACTATAATACTAATAAGTACATTTAAATTTCATCAAATTCGGACAAGCAGTTTTTGACTTACACTCCAATAACTGAAAAGTGTTACGCCTGTCTTGATGATTATCATCATTGATGGTGTATGACAATTATTATTGATCCCGTAAATAGCAAGGGTAACTAAAATGGCGAAATTTTTTTTACCGAAAACTTAAAAACTTCTTTAAAGTATTGAAATTTATAGAGAGAAAAATTCACACCCTCGGAATAAGTAATAAAAAATATTATAAATAAAAAATAAATAATAAAAAATCGCTAAAGCAGGCGTTAGTGCTTTGAAAAGTAATACTATAAAAATTCTTTAAAATATGTTGGGGGTAGTAATAATAAATTGAATTATTTAAATTGCATTATTAATGCATTATTACAAGTTTAGTTTTCATGATTTTGACGAGATATAACTCGCAAGCGGTACGCTTGACATGAATATATTTATATTTTTTTTATTTATTTGGTCTGCCAACAGTAATTACATGTTTACTAGTCTAGAATCTTATGGTAGGAAAACTTAAGTTACATGTAACACCTCTTACAGGCAAACACAGCTTGCACATAATACATTAAAACTAACGCGTTAAATAGCAAGGTGGAAATGGAGTTATAATGTACTATGCCCTACCTTCATTCTATAATCCCTGTTCAATGATACCAAACGTGATGGAGTGGAGCGCAATTCTTTTTAGTTCTTGACTTCTCGCCCTAGAGGGCGCCGTATTAAATTTAATGTGACTTAGCTATAACTAAACGACAAACTAGACGCTAACGACACTTCATTTGTCCAAATTATCATAACTAGTTTAGAAGTTATGAGGAAACAGATGAACATACAAACAAAACGGTCAAAATCATAACTCTTCCTTTTGCTTCACCGTAGTCGGGAAAAAGTAGGAGTAACAGGCGGTATGCGCTCAGAGCGATCTTCCAGAAAACCCATTGATTGGCCTTGATTCACTAATACAATTTTAGACTACAATGGTCATAGATTGTTTTTACTTTTCATATAAAATACCTGGATGATTGCGAGTTTAGTTCGTTTTTTTTTGAGAAACCTAAGTTAGACCTTAGTGTTGCCGGCATTGTAATGTATTGTCAAGTAGCTTTAGTGTTGCTGTGTTGGTAAAACAGTTTTTGTAGCAGTTTCTTTGCCTGAAATCACGGATAAGACGACACGACGTCTTCTACAAATGAAACTAAAATACCGCTAATCGATTTATCGCCCCCGAAACCCCATACATACTGCATACTAAATTTCATGAAATACGTTGGAGCCGTTTCCGGGATTTAGATTATATAATAATATAATTAGAAAATAAAGTATATACTTATATATAATATATAAGTAAAAATACATTTATATACACGAATTGCTCGTTTAAAGGTAATAGATATAAATGGTGAATTTTTGAGACGGGACAGTAAGGGTAGGTACCTTAACCGTTTTAGTTACAGGAAAACGTTTTTAAGAGACTATCCGTAAATTTTTAAGGTTTTCTGAATTGCATTTACAGAATTTGGAAAAAAATTACAGTCAGTAAAAATGGCCATTTTATATAAAAACCTTTTTGATGCCAGTCGATCTGATTGTCGATGTTTCTTATAAGGATCAAAAGTAAGACCAAACTGGACCGACTGAGGTTTGAGTACTAGAAATGTCAGAAATTGCGAAAAACTTTTCCCATACATTTCGGTAAAAAAGTAAAACTTTTAAATTAGCCAAATGTTTTGTTATGGGTATATAGATCTGCTATGACCCGCTATTAAAAAGACTGGCTTAAAAAAGTAGGTAAGTAAAAAAGCCTTAAATTTCAAACTTCGATTCGAATTTTTGGCTTATATCAGTAGGGTTATTATGTATCTCGGTTGCTAACAAATTTTCATTGAAAATGAAAAAAATTCCGGCTCTATGTCACTTTTGTCAGCTGCAGTCATCAACTTACTAACATTCTTGCTTACCGAAGTAGTCAAAACTTACATATAGCAGCCATTTTTCAAGATTTCGTTCAACATTATTTAGCAACTGAGATACATAATAACCCTGCTGGTCATTATTATGTTAAGTAATTTTTAAACTTTCGCGATTTGAACACATATTTTAAATGTTTATCGGGACTTATCACGTATTATTTAATATAGGTAAAAAAAGCGAAAGGAAATTTTTACCTATATTAAATAATACGTGATAAGTCCCGATAAACATTTAAAACATTATTATGTTTGTGCTGAGAAAATTCTATCTAGAATTGTTAGTTGTAATTTATGTACTTCATGTTAAAAATGTCTTTAAATCGCAAACGTTTGGAGTTTTGAAGCGAATTTTGTAAATAATAGGAACACGGAATCTGCATAAACTATCATTGGCATCAAAAAGTGTTTGTGTAAAATAAGACCATTTTCTTGCTGACTGTAATTTTTTTCCAAAATCTGTAAATGCAGTTCAGAATACCTTAAAAATGTATGTCTCCTATCAACGTTTTCCTGTAACTACAACGGTTAAGGTACCTGCCCTTAAAAATTCACTCTGTATACTCGTATGAAGTGAGTAACCACGCATTCCATTCGCACGACGCTTTACAAGGTATAGTGGTGTTTTCAAAACCTTGATTAATAATTGCATATTACATGTAATTAAATACATTTTCACAAATGATTTCACAAACCAATTCACGCTAGCTATTCCCCAACCAGTGGTTACATCCTTTGCCTTGGCACAATACAACCGATTGCAATATCCTTCTGGTTTTCACGATTTCTTTCGCAATCTATCATTTCGATGTTGTATTCTAGTTGTATTAGCATTTGTTTTTATATTCCAGTTGTTCCTTGTTTTTTATCCGACTTCAAAAAAGGAGGCGGTTATATAACCTATATATATGTATAATTTTCCTATATATATATACTCGTAGATATATATGTATTTTTTAATGTGTATGTTAATCGATATCTTCCCCATTTGTGGACCGATTCTTAAAATTATTTTTTTGTTTGGTAGCGTATACTTCCGAGGTGGTCCCATTTAAATTTCATCAAATTCAGTCAAGCAGTTTTCGAGTTACACTTTAAAAACTGATTTTTACGCATATCTATTGGTGATATCATCATGGACGGTGAATGACAATCGATTCCGTAAGTAGTAAAGCTCACAAAATATGGTAAACATTTTTTTTACCATAAAATGGAACCGACTTCAATACCATAAAGTGTGAAATAACTTGTCGAAGTTGGTACCATGCGCACAATATTGTGATAAAAAATACCTGCTTATGAACTTTCATAGTACCGACTTCAACAAGTTATTTTACACTTTTTGGTAATGAAATCGGCTCCATTTTTTGGTTATTTTATTTAATAAAACAAATCCTCTATTAATTACTTTAAGCTACAATTAAGACAAGGCTTTAAAGTAACACGAATTGCTTTCAAAAAACAATGAAATATAGTATCATTATAATATAGAGTATTATAATATATTATTAGAATATAGTATATAACTATCATTTATATTACAATGGTACACTAAACTTCAGTTTTTAGAACTCTGGGTTGCAATGCTTACCATTTATAAATGTAAAGTAAAAGCGTATAAGCATAAATATGCATTTCGCGTACTACCTGCCCATCTTGATTCATTTTATCTAACAAGTATCTACTTTCGGGAAAATCACAAATTGCTATCAAATAACATGAAATGTTAATTTGTTTTAGTACAAGTACATTAAGTAGTATAAGTACATTAAGTTTTTTTAAGTATCACTGTGTCCTATATGTAGGCTGAGTATCGTGTAGGTATTCAGCATAGGGAATAAGCGTTTGCTTGCACATGATGATGACATTAGCAAAGCCTCGCGACCGACTCCGGAACCGGAAATAAGAAAAACTAAGAATAATTAACAGGAATATTTGGCTACTTTATGAAGCTAATATAGCTTCATAAAGCTATAAGTTATACTGAAATGCAGCCGTGCGATCCTCTATAATGATTCGTCGATGTGCTCGTCGACGAGCTCACCCATGTCTAATACTTTATGAGGTGTCGCCCTTGTACACAAGGCTGTATTTCCAACGTTTCTTGTCATCTTGTCATTTGTTTCACGGATGTTGTCAAAGATGCAACGATTTGCTCTTAGAGAATCGCACGGCTGGTTCTTACTTATGACGTTCACAGCAAGGAGGTTTAATAACACGTCACTTTTAAGATATTATATGATGACCTTCCTTATCTGGAACGGTTTCATATTATCCATGAGATTGCGACCAGTTACTAATCAGTTTACATGCGCAGTTTTAATGCAATAAAATATCAATTATTTCCAATGTTTATATTAAGTCAAATGTACATAATATACTAATTGACCAAACGAGCAAAGCGTCAGGTTTGGCCAAAAATACTTTTGTACTTCTGTTAGCCTGTCTGTTCTCGCCTGCAGGTCGCTATCTTCAACCGATTTTGAAGAAATTTGGCACACAAGTTGTGCTTTCAATGGTTTTTTTTGCAACATCTTGTGTAGAATGAAGCCTATATTGTACCTCTCAAACTTGATTTAAATCCACCGATAAATAACGCTACAACAAACTTCCTCCCATTCTCCTCCAATCAAAAATCGCGATCGACTAAATAAATAATACTTCGGCACGGAACATTGTATGGCAATTTTCTTCAAATTTGGTTGAAAAATGCGACCTGTTGGCCAGAACAGACAGACAGACGGACAAAAACATTTTTCGGTCAATCTCGAAATTGAAAGGACCCGCTCGCTCGGTCAATAAAGATATAGAGTTTATAAGTTTTTGAGTTAATAAATAATTTTAAGAAGAAATCTATTGAACTACTAAACCGATTAAGATGCAATTGCAAGAAGATAGATTGCATCCCGGGGAAGGACATAGGCTACTTTCATGAACATCATCATTCATCACCACACGGATGAAACCGCGCAGCGCAGATAGTCACAAATAAAAGTTTGCGGTCAACGTCATGCGGCAATCACTGTGATAACCACACATCGTGTCGCCGCCGGCATACTTCCGACTCTTCCGATTTTTATACATAAAGTAATTTTATTAAAATAAGGTTCTTACTTGTGACGCCAAGAACACGGAGAGTCCTATTTGCACGACATTGTAAACTATGATGGTATTCTTTAATTGGAACGGCTTCCTGTTGGCCATGATGGCGGGCCCCCACGATCGCACGAACCGGTGGTACAAGTACATGATCAGGAAGATGGGCACCGGACTGCTGACCAGAGGGAACCTCTTTGTTCTGGGGTCTGGAACGTACAACATTTGTTGAAAAACATTTGGTAACAATGCCTATACTATAATATGTATCTATAGCCTATGTATAAGTACCTACTGTTGACAACAAATAATGCTTTTTGAATGGCATTTTCTTTCGTATATCATATATATTCAATACATATGTATATATTCATCATATTAGTTCAATGACAGTAGGTATTTTATTATATAAGTACAAGTCATATTTTGTCAAAAAATATTTGTGTAACATCAGAGGTTTGTACCACTGTTATACCTCAGATAACTGTTCGTTTTTATAATCGAAAATATATTATACATAGGTACATTACTCGTATGTACGAGTATATTATTTTTTTGTTTGGTAGAGTATAATTCCGAGGTTTTACATTTAAATTTTATCAAATTCGGTCAATCAGTTTTTGAGTTACACTCCAAAAACAAAAAGTGTTACGCCTATCTTGATGATATCATCATTGACAATCGATCCCGTAAATATTCTTTATATATACATTCCCTTAGTATATATATATATATATATATATATATATATATATATATATATAATAATAATATAAGTAAGTACACCTAATTTGTATAATTACCAAAAAAAAAACAGCACTATATGCTGCTGGTACTTAATAAATACATGGGAAGAATATTTAAAACTACTTTAAAAAAAAAAACCCACATACATAATCATCTATATTTGGTCAAACGTCTAGATTGATTCACACCTACTAATTTTATTCTAGGCATTTCCACTATTCTACACTATTGTTTATGCATGAAACTTAACACCCCTACATAGAAATGTATCATTCATAATCGTAACATTCGGCAAACTCGCGTCCTAGCTCGTTAGACCTGGCCACCGGACCAACCCCGCACCCTCCGCCCTGCCACCGCGGGGCCTTTGTTTCTTCCGAAAACGAACGAACGAAAGCCGAAAGTCGACAATCTCTTTCACACCGAACGCTCGGGTGGGGGGTGTAAGAAAGAGTAAGAGAGATATTTTTTCACTGACGCGAATCATGTGTTTTCATTAATAAGTTGTACATAGGCATGTAGTATTTTTGTTAAGATGGTGTCCATACGTTTAGATGGAATATTCGAAAACTTTAACAATTAATAATTATTTCACTGTGAAGTAATAAAAAATTTTGACTACATATCTACAATGTATATTAACACTTTTGTACCGCCCATTTTTTTTTTGGTAATTATACAAATAGGGTGTATATAGGTATGTCATTCTTTTCTTTTACTATAATGACCAATTATCGATTCCAAACCACCCCTTTCAATATTGTGCACTAATTAACAAATACCATATAAATATACAATATTAAAAGATAAGGCCTTCAGCTGAAAGATCATGCTATACTTTTTTGTATATTTTTAGAAAGTGTGAATTAAAACTGTATTTAGACTGAACCTATGTTAGATTGTTAAAAAATACTTAATTACTAATTCCGTTTGGCAGTAAGAAAAAAGTTGACTAGCAAGAAAAAATTTGCGCCATTTCTTTTCGACACAAAAATGTCAAACTATATCGTTCGGTTTGACTCACATACGGTTATTTATACAAAAGTAACAATGCTGCATATTAATATGTACATTTAATTACTTCGTATTATGTAAGCATGCAACACTTGACCCCTTTTCGCGAGGAAGTGAGTAAGTTGTTATATATTTGTAAAAGAGGTATATATATTTATAAGTAAATAATATTGTATTTATGTAAGAAAGCAATATACCCAACAACATACGATACGATTTTATATATACCTATTATAATACGTATAGTTCTCACATTGTTCATAATATATTTTTAATAGCCATGCAGATAAAAGAAAGATTATATATATTTCTTCCGTTTGGGGTTGAAACTATGGGTGTTTGGGGTCCTGATGCGTTTGGTAAAGGAGCTGTCCAGACGGCATAACGAAACCATAAGTCTTAAAGAGCTGGTGCTTACATCGGCCAACGTATCAGCCTGGCTATTCAACGAGGTAACGTTGCCAGCTTTTTGGGCACTCTGCCCGGAAAGCAGACAGGGGTTTAAATGCTGTTACATTGTTTTATATATTTATTAGGTATATTTTAATTATATTTGTTTTCATAGATTCATAGACTTGTAGATAGAGTCATAGATTTTGTAGTCGGTATTGATATTGAATAAATATATAGGTTGGCCGTTTATCTTAATCGTCTGCGCGGTATAGGGGTTATCATGAGAAAAGGGACTGAGAGAGGTGCGGAGGACTAAGATAAACGGTTTATCTATAGACAGATTGTTTTGAACTATCAATCAATATAATTTTACTATATAATCAGGACTTGGATTCTTAAATTCAAGTCCTGATTGACAGACTATCTGACTGACTGACAGACAACGCACAGCCTAAACCACTGGTCGTTGAGGTTTGAAACTTACGGACGAAGTCTAATAAAAGCTAGTATTAATACCTATATACTAAAATAATTACTATGCTACTCAATTTTGTAGTAACAATGACTCTGACTAACCTCATTTTGCGTAGTTACGTACCTACCTAGTTTAATTCAAATGATATTTTAAATAGAAAATCATTGTACACGACCTTTACACCTTCCTTTAACGTACACGTTCATTATGACACTTCAATGTGACAGGCCAGTTCGCGCAGTTGGTAGCACCCCTGCCTTCTGAGCCCCTGGTCCCGGGTTCGATCCCCGGACAGGTCAAACATTTGTGTGCATGAACTGTTTGACCTGAGTCTGGGTGTGTACGTATATGTATTTAAGTTTGTAATCAGTCATCAGGAGGCCATAGTACATAATACATCTGCCTAGTTTGGGACCTGAAGACCTTTGTGTGTGTGTTGTCCCATAGGATTTAAAAAAAATCTTTGAAAAATCCAAATTATAAGTAGGCACGTTCTGTATGAGTGAAATACAACGAAATTAAAGTAATACTTAAATAAAATATTAAATAAGTTCAAACCTGCCAAATCATCGTTCAGGTAGTGGTAATAATTAGTTATGTTTGCGATTACGGTGCCCATCTTGACTGAAACTCCTGGAACAAAAAAAAACACGTTAAATATGTGTCACTACAATTTTGGATCATTAATTATTAATGGAAATGGAAATTGCATGGTCCGACTTTACTGTCGCATTAGTGTGTGACCTAAAATATTATACCTATATTTTTAAATACCTACCTGTAAAATTGTTCATATAAACTAAACTAATAAAAAAGTTATAGTATGTAATACTTCAAGATGTGTATATATGTACCTAGTCAGGATTCAAATGGTTAAAGTATCAAATATTGTAATTATTTTCATACAAAGTTAAAAAACATTATTTAAATATTTTAGCCAGCCCTATTAGACATGCCTATTCATGGAGTCAATGCGCTCTGCAATCTCCACACCACCTATTAATTGACCTCCGCCTGCATGCGCCCTCTGCCCGCGCCGCATTATAGCCCAAGCCTTGCCCGTTTACCTCTCCGAATATATATCCACAATGGTACTCTTTGGCTTATCTAGCTGTGTTCTATATCATTGCCATCTTTGGCCTAGTTTTTCAGGGGTGAACTGCTAGAGTATTACGAAAACTTTAGTTACTGGTAACTTGGAATGTTTACTACTTCCTGTGACGACGTTTTATTTTATTACCAATTGTATTCTTCTGTGTGGTTTTAGTATTACTACACCTTTTTGTTACACGCTATAATATATGGCACAATAATATAAAAAATCAACAAAGGTTTTTTTTTAATGTCTTTTTTTAATTGGTGACGAGACAAGTAATTCGCTCGCCTATTGTCGCGCTTGCTAATAACAGATCAGTGCCATTCAGAATTTTAAACTACAAAAAGTACAAGAGTTCAAATGGCACGACAATGCACTGCGCTCGAAATTTATAGAGAGAAAAATTCACATCCTCGGACGGGATTCGAACCCGCGTCTTCTGACTCTCCGTGTCAGACGCCATTGGCCAACTAGGCCACCGAGAATCTGGTCCGAGCATCGAATTTTAACTCTCTATTTGACTAACCGTCTTGCGGGGACGGAGCGACATCTATTGGACAGTTAACAGTACCATCCAACCGAAAGAAGCATTATTTAGAAATACTTGAACTTACGCATTGACATCGCAACCCTTGTTATTTTTATAGTATTACTTTTCAAAGCACTAACGCCTGCTTAAGCGATCTCAAACGTTGAAATTTATAGAGAGAAAAGTTCACATCCTCGGACGGGACTCGTCTCTTGCCCTGTAACTTCCTTGGAAGCATTGCCCTTCAACAAAACATAGTAATGTGTGCATCCTTCTTGGTTGAATAGTTATTCAAATTCAAAATTAACTGGCAACGGTACCACAGGCGGAGTCTGCAAGAGTTCTACCACTACAAAACTATCACAATAACACTAATAGGTAAGTACGAGTACCTACTCGTATATGTGTTGGGGTGATATTTTTGTGTGAGGCACGCGACTTGCCCAACTGACACTCAATTACGAATACTTACATACAAAATATAATAAATATTTAATCTTTTCGAGACCCGCAACTCTGCTTGCGGAGAAATTAATATTCCACAGAACTCACTCCGAGACTAAAAGTAGCATATGTATCCAGCAAGTAATCTTTCATAAGTTATTGATTCAGGCGTAACTTTGCGGAAATCCATTTTAAAGCGATATTAAAAGAAGTATTTGTTGACACTTTTGCTGGAAAAATGCTTTTGGCAGAGATGCATGAAAAGGGTGTCTCCCGCAATGCTAATAGGAAGTATACAGAATATAAGCAACACACAAAACAATTAAAATCAACCAAAAACGATTCGACACGTTTTTCGGCTCTACATTACCAAGGAGAGGCTCTCTCCTGAGGATGCCTAGTGTTTGTGCGAGAGGGAGGGTGATGCACACTACACTGCATCTCTGCCATAAGAATTTTTCAGCGAACGTATTACTAAGTATATAATATCGTTTAATCTAGCGACTTCGTTCGCGTAGTAAGCTCTGCCTTCGGCCTCGCTATAACCTCCCATGCTTTCTTAATTTTTTGAATGTAAGAACTGTATTGGAAAACATTAAAAAGACGATGAATGAAATCGGTAAAGCCATTCTCAAGTTATAGCGTGATCAGGAGAATTATTTATTAATAAAATATATATATAAAAAAATAAAATATTAGAAGGTATTTATTTTTTATAGACTAGCGACTGCCCGGGACTTCGCGACCGATCGAACGCGAATTTAAACTCCCGTCTTTTATTATTTTTTTAATGTAAGAATCATCCACGAAATATTAGAAACATATAAAAAAAGATGAATGAAATCGGTAAACCCGTTCTCAAGTCATAGCGTGACCAGGAGAAATAGGGGTTCATTTTTATGTATATAAGATAGATTCAAATTTATTTTTCAATGATAATTTGACTTACGACGAAAAACCCTCACGTGCTCTGGAGAATGTAGTAATAAATACCTCATAAAGGCGCGTTTTCAAAAGATTGAACATAAGTTCTGCGGTAAAGAAATAATATAATAATGCGATTAAGAATACCTTTATAATGGTAATGATATAAAATGAAGGTAACCCGTAGGTTCCTATTAGCCTTACTTGGCCAATAACATAATAGAACTCAAGAATACCTACATTATGCAACAAGTGCGCGAAGTTGTTTATTACAATCGAGACGGGTTTTAGGCCTAAATGGAGTAGATTGTAATAAACAACGCGCACGAGTTTTATACTACGTTTTTCAACACACTTACTTGCTTGAAAAAAACTTCAGTTCATAGTATTTTTTTATTTATTATAACAATTATTGAAAGTACAATTGGTAAAATTATAGGTTAACACTTTGCTATTAAAAACATTATTTTGCTCTTGGGTGACTTGAGTAAATGTTGGAGATTGCAGATTTTTCTCTGGGGAGTAAGAAAAAGTGTTTCATCATTATTATAAGTAGCAGATACTATATCGGTCTTGACATCGAAGAACGTTAAAGGAAACGGTTCTGGACATATTTTTTTTGGTTTTGGTTCTAAATTGATATCCTGGGTTATCCTGGCGCTTATATTGTATAGAGTCTTCTACATACGATTCTGCCACTGCATTGGAGCGCCACCCACCATGGCGCTTTAATGTAAGCAAATCAGCTCCTGAATCAGCCAATAATGTGGCTGACGTTCGACTAAAGCTATGTCCTGTATATGATTCTGCATCTGGTAAACCTAGAAACTTTGCGATTTCTTTCGGCATGGCACCAAATTTATTTATTCCAATGGATTGACTTGTACATTTACCTTGTTGATAGTTTTGAAAAAATCTGTCACACTTTATTTTTCTTAAAATCTGTCTCATTTTTGCACTCGTGCGGGAATGAAAAGTAAAAAGCACGCGTTCGAAATACGCTGCATTTTGATTCTAATTACCGTTCAATAAGAGTCCCTTTTCTAGTAGGTGTGTTGAAAAACATATTGCGATTCCATGAAATGTAACGTATGTGGTTAAGGAAAAGGGAGCACAACTTAATTATCCTTTCACCGGTAAACATTATATAAATCAATATGTATAACAAATACTGTGAATATACAGGAAATTGAATAAATCGGCAAAATGCAACCATTAATTACTTCCATAAATTATTTTTCATGCGTAATTGGATTACTTATAGGTACGTCATTTGTTGAAAATGTAACAATAGCAAAAGTAAAAGCAGTTCAGTATAAGGTAACTATAGTAGCTGCCCGCGACTTCGTTCGCGTGGTTGAAAGTTATTACGATTCTTCAAGAGTTACTCGTTAGATATTCATGGTTATTGGAAAAATGCTAACAACCTCTTAAAGTTGACTTTTGTAAAGTATAACTAACACCATTAATTGTATTTTTTATAAAATATTTTTACATATAGAAATTAAAAAATCAATTATCTGTCGATCTAAATAGTCGTAACTCAATGAAGTAGTCGCCGAGCTGACTATGCTACGGAATAGGCGAGAGTCGTCGCGTCGTAGACGCCGTTGTTGATTTCCTTTTACTAAAGAAGAGCTAAAAAGTATCAGATAAGTTTGTTTTGAGATTTAATTAGGGTTTAGGAAAAGTCATAGAACTAATATTGTTCGTTGAGAGGTGTCCTTTGATGACTTATTATTATTCGTAGCCTTTGATGATATAATATAATGACAGCGTCACGTGACAATAAACATAGCACTTAATTTAGTAATTTCTTATTGCTTCGTAGACATCGATTGTGTGTGTAAATTTTGAATATTACCTTATTACTATTTTATTGCACTTTATTTTAAAACGAGCTGCGCTTGGCGGTTTCACCCGCAAGATGGATGACGATGTTTTTTTATTAATGGTTCTCAAACGCGACAATACAACTTTTACATACTAAATTAAATTGTAACAATAAAAACAATACTTTAATGAACGCCCTTCTAGGTGCGAACACAATATGCACACAAATTATTGTGTGTGTATCAAAATAATGCATTATGATGATTGTATCAAAATAAATAGCCTATGGTACTCAGGGATAATATTATATATACTTTTTTAAATATAAATCTTTCCTCTTTATAATATTAATGTAAGCTATGAGCGTACACTAACGCACACATGTTGACTATATATATCTTAGAAACTTCCCCTATTTTTGATGTCCGTTTAAAAGATTCCAAATAAACTACGAGTAACTGTACCTACGTTTTACAACGCTGAATATAAAAAAAGTGTGCTGGTGGTATTTCGATAATTGAATAATCGCTTAAGATGGCAAAATAAAAAACAATCCAACCTTTAGAAAATATTAAAACCTGTTAATTCCTATTTTTACTAGGATTTTTGAGGTATACGCTAGGTAGATTGGTACATTGACCTCCATTTGAAGGTAGACCTTCTTATAGACAGGTGATCAAAGATAAACGGCTGTCCTCCGTCCGACTATTCTGTACAGACTCTCTTAAGCCGTTTTATAATAAGTATTTAATTAATTGACAGGCCTGTTGGTCTAGTGGTTAGTGACCCTGACTGCTATGCCGGAGGTCGTGGGTTCGATTCCCACCCAGGACAAATGTTTGTGTAATAAGCACGATCATTTGTTCTGTGTCTGGGTGTAATTTATCTATAATATGTATGTATTTAGAAATATATAAGTATATTTATCAGTTGTCTAGTACCCATAACACAAGCTCTGCTTAGCTTGGGACTAGATGGCGTTATGTGATAGTTGTGGAATATTTATTTATTTATTTAATTACTAACGAACTATTATAGATAATAAATAGATATTATCATTATAATAGATGTTAATATTTATTGCTAGTAAAAGTTAACAATTTTCAACACAGTGGTATGTAACTATAAGTACTTATTATCTAATGAGGAGAATTATCGGCGTGTTCCAAATTAAGCACTAGGCTTGTGTTTGGCCATCAGGAAGTGCTTATGGGAGTTCATATCAATTTACATTTTTTACTTTAAGTTAAGTACATGTATCAGAATAAAAAACAAACAAAAGTAATGGCTATATGTGTTGAACTTGATTATACTAGTAGTTGTCCGAACAGTAGACCTTGCGAGCACATCTTATCAGCGGCAATTTTTCGCAGTCTGACCTATCTGCAGCTCATTGAAATTCACTAAAGTTTGACAAATATTTATTTTGACAAGACCTTGACCCATTTTGCTAAAATTTTAAATGTTGTTGGTACCAAAGGTTCTTGCCGAATTTTACCAAAATCGTCTGGTCTTTAAACTTCACAACCTATTATCTCAGCAACCACTTGACCAATTTATGCTCATATTCGAAATTCCTCTAATTCTTGATTCACCCAGTTTGATAAAATGTGTTTACCACATTTTTTCAAACTGGGTGGGTAAATAGCGCCGCAGCAAACCTTCCCCCTTTTTAGTACAAGTACCCCCGCTCAAAAATCGCCGACGACATAACATTATATTAAATAGTAGAACATGCATACCTACCAAGTTTTGCCATTATTGGTTGAAAAATGCGACCTGTACTGGAAGACCAACACACAACCTAACAAACATACGGACAAATTAAAGTCAATTTGGGCTCAAGTTAAAGCTGGTTAAGTTAAAGCTGAGATGCTTCGCTCGAGACACGTAGTCGATCACGATTGACAGTAAAATTGTTTCCGGCATAAATTCGTTTGGAAGGCTTCTTCAGGATGGTGCGTGCGGTGCGTCCTGCCTCGCACAACCTCGACAACGCCATCTTACGTTAATCCCGTTTTTACCCGGCTACGGCGAAAGAAAAGGGAGGATTTCGACCGGTATGTGTTCCAGACTTTACCGATTTCACTGGCAAGGCAACTTTCTAAGTGTCTCTTTCCTTACATACCATATCCATAAATAATAATGATTTTGTTTTGATTCTATGTTTTAAGTGAACAAGTTTCTATGTTTTCATAAGAATGGAGCGCACATAGCTAACTCAATAGAGTAAGAGCCTCGGTAAAACTTTTTTCTGCTTTTACTTAAAAAGTACGCTTGAAGTTAGAACCTAAACGAGGCATGTAATCAGAACAATTCATCCCTGGGAAACGATTATTCCTGGGAAATAATTTTCCGTGCTATCAAGTGATTACATATATACTTACAATTTACTTTTCGCTCATTTATCATTTATTTAGCATGTTCGGTGTTTTTAGAAAAAATCTATCATCATCTTCTGGGCTATGTCTATGACTTTAGTTCGTCTACGGATCTCCTCATTTCTGATTCGATCACGTAGATATAGATAGAACCCCGAAAATTGTGCGACTAGTTCGCTGAATTCACCAGATTCGGTCAAGCAGTTTTTGAGTTACCTGATGGTATCATCATTGACGGTGAATGACAATCAATCCCATAAGTAGCAACTCACTAAAAATTGTGAAATATTTATTTTACCATAAAATGGAACCGGCTTCAATACCAAAAAGCGTGAAAACTTGAAATCGGTACCATGCGCACATTGCGCACAATATTGTGATAATAGGTACCTACTTTTGGACAATCATGGCTTCATCAAGTTTTTAACACTTTTTGGTATTGAAGTCAGTTCCATTATTTGGTAAAAAGAGTATATTTATTATAGTTAATTATTATTTATGTTAAATGTTGTTTGTTTGACTAATGAGGTTGTTATTTACTTTCCAAAAATTCGCATTGAAACGCAAAGTGTGTACCTCGGGTGAAGGAGAGTGAAGTTCCTTTCGATTGACCCTTGTAACAATTTACGTTTTTATATTTCCTGATATTTTAAGGCAATCCTTTGTATGATAAACTATTAATTCATTTCGTAAAACAAAGAAAAAAATGCCATGTAATCATGCTTGGGGAAAAGCGTGATAATGGTTATTAATTGCCTATTTGTTGGCTTAATCAATAACACAGAAACAGGTTCGTAATTTTATATTTACGCGCTATAGGCTCTGATTTAAACATTCCCATATAATAAGCATACCTAATTAACCTTCTTCTACCTAAATATTATATCACGCGTAATGTGAAATATTTCATCATGAACTTGTAGAAAACGAGGCATATGATGGTCATAAACAATTACCTACCTTAAAAAGCAGTAATTAACGTTCGCATTCCTATGTTCCGGTATTATGATGGGTATGTTTGTCGGTGAAATTACAGGCACATGAAATGAAATACAGTGCAGTTCGTTACTTGTGACGAAATGTATCTGTTGTAAGCAAAGGTTACCATTTTATACCATACCACCAGCTGGTGGGCCTCGTTCTTGATCCGTAAACTAATCACAATAAATGTGTACATACCACGTCACTTTTGTAGTTTGTACACAGTGTAGTTACGTCGGTAATTTACGTCATAAAGGCAATAAACTGATGGCTGATAATTATATACCTACTTATTTGACTTACATGAACACTATAAATGATATTAAGCCCCAAGGGGGAGTAGTGTCTTACATCACAGACGTCATATTAGATCCCGAGAGCAACGAAGCACTCCGTAGCGAGATCCTGAGTGAAGCGAGGGATTTGAAACCAGCCCAATACGAAGACAACTTTTCCCGAAGGTGAATACCTACTCTACGCACTTACTGCGACAAAATAAAACCACGTTAAGTAAAAACATAGTACTGACACATATTAGCAAAAGTTGTACCTATGCAGTTAAGTAACGAAGTAGATAGTGGTAGTAACTAGGTAGAGGTACATACTTAATAAGAGTTTGATATAATATACACGTTGTGGACATACTAAGTTATCTCTACTTACGGGATCGATTGTCATTCACCGTCAATTATGATATCATCCAGATAGGCGAAACACTTTTCAGTTATTGAATTATAACTCAAAAACCGCTTGACCGAATAGGATGAATTCAAATGTGACCACCTCGGAAGTATACAGAACCAAACAAAATAAAAACTATTATAAAATCTGACTACTGTAAAAAGTTATGCGTGTTCATACTAGTTATGTACCGGATCGTTAAAAATGTATATCCGCAGATACGGATCTGAATACGGATATTTGGTCTCAAGATCCGCGAATACTGATACGGATTTTAAGTCGGATTTCGGCACAGTTGCATGCGCCATGTAATTGGAAATGAAACGTCTCAGTTCTTACTCCGGACTAGAAATGTACAGCCGCCCAAACTATATGGCTTGCCAAAAGAACACAAACAAAATGTTTCACTCAGGCCCATAGTCAGTCAGATAGACTCACTGACTTATTATCTGGCAAAGCATGTGGCAAGTGTACTGCAGCCATTGACTGGGCGTTCAAATTTTTCGTGAGAGACTCTTGACATTTAATTGACATCTTGCAATCGACCAAAGTTGAAACGAATGATGTGATGGTCAGTTTCGACGTTAAGTCTCTTTTCACAAATGTGCCTGTAGAGGACTAGTATGGAGATAATAAAACGAAAATTGCACGATAACAACATTGCACTAGAGTATGCTACATTGCTACAACATTGCTTATCAAATGCTTTCTTCATATACCAGTAGCCAATATTTGGATGGAGCATTTAGAAGATCTGGCGATATCTACTGCACCCAAGACTGTTAAGCTGTGGAAAAGATACGTTGACGATATTTTCGCCATTACTGAAGGCAGTGAAGAAGAGAAAAAGTTATGTCTGACACATCTCAACAGCATACATAACAAGATCAGTTTCACCTACAAGATGGAAATTGAAAGAACTATCGCTTTCTTAGACGTAAAAATACGAGTACGTAAGGACGGTACTCTTAGCCATACAGTGTACAGGAAACCGACACACAGAGACCGATATTTACATGCCAACTCGTACCATCACCCACGTCAGTTGAACTCTGTAGTTACATCACTGACAAACAGTGCATATAATCTATGCGACGAAGAGGATATTGAGGAGGAACTGTCATATGTCCGGAAAGTCCTACAGAGGAATGGGTATAAAGTGCGGTCCACACACTTAGGGCAAAAAACTACAAAGAAGCTCCCGCAGTACAAGGTCGAAAGACAACCACTATTTTTGCCGTATTTGAAAGGAGTGACAGATGGGGTTGCAAATATTCTTCGGAAATATTCTGTCAAGACCATTTTCACTCCTTTCAAAAGGATAGCTCAGATGCTGCGTTCGCCGAAAGACAACTTTCCCTTAGAAAAACCTGGCGTTTATAAAGTAGACTGCAGTTGTGGCGAGTCTTATATCGGTCAGACTAAACGATCAGTTGCCTGTCGAATAAAGGAGCATATAAGGGCCATGAAGAACAATGACCCTCAAAAATCAGCCATTGCCCAAGACCTTTTGGAATCGGGATCGAATCAGTGGATTGAGCCACATAACCCTCAGATAATCTCGACAGAACGCCACTATATACCTAGATTGGTAAGGGAAGCAATCGAAATTACCAAATATAGGAATTTTAATAGAGAGGATGGGTTTCAACTGTCGAGAACCTGGAGTCCAGTGGTGCATCTTTGCAAAAACCGAAGAAGTTCCGAAATAGCCCGCGAGCAGATACCGTGTGTTATGTGTGTCGAGACCCAGATCGAGTTTCAAGTGACTGTTGTGTCATTGGTAATGATGGAACGTAAGAAACGCGAAAGGAAGAGGGTAGGCCGTTTCGTCTGCTCATAACAACACCTACCCGCAGATACTTCAGTTTACTTGTGAACATGGCGCATGCAACTGTGCCGAAATATCGAGAGCTCACAATAAATAAATACAATACATGGTAAATATCCCGTTTCTAAAGTTAATTCTTGCAAAAACTACTGGACCCAATTTGATGAAATTTAAATTGGACCACACGGGAAGCACCAGCTTTTAAACAAAAATAGAATTTTGATAATCGGTTCAACCTATCGAAAGTTATGAGGTAACAAACATTAAAAAAACAGTCGATTTGAGTACCTCCTCCTTTTTGGAAGTCGGTTGAAAATTAAAATAAAAACAGATGTGATCACGTATAATTTTGTATTATTTAATCGAATTCGAACACTTTTCAGTGGACAAAGTCAGAGTAAGTCTACGCGTGACCACGTGTTCTCTGAAAAGCGTTCGAAACGTCAGGATAAAATCATAGGATAAAAAATACATACATACATACATAAAATCACGCCTCTTTCCCGTAGGGGTAGGCAGAGACCACGGATTTCCACTTACTACGATCCTGACATATCTCTTTCGCTTCATCTATACTCATCAATCCTTTCAATCCAACATAAGCGTCGGTTTAGGGTACTTTTGACCTGGCCTTTTTTCAGAACGTCTTCAATCTGATTTCGGAACGTTCGCCTAGGTCTTCCCCTTCCAACACTTGCGTTTACTTGTCCCATGTATACTTGTTTAGTCATTCTCATTTCATTCACCACATGTCCAAACCATACCCAGGATAAAAAATACAAGATTTTATCCGTTAAAAGTTGTTTAGTTGCAATATAAGAATCGCGAAGGCCTAAGAAAAAATTATGCATTTATGTTGTTATCTAAGTAACTATGACTGCCTTCTTAAACTCCAATTATTAAGGGCCTTAAATACCTACCTAAAGGATTAAATAAATGTATGTTTATATGTAGGCCGTTAAACTTTGAAATGTGGTAAATATATACAACGTACTGTATAATATGCTCCTGTTGTCAAAGTTCGATTGTCACGAACACAAATTAAAATATACGCGTAATTTATTTTGTTTGTCTTTTAACGAGTATGGTATGACGACGGAATAAATAACGCATTGCTTGCGACTTACCTACCTACGTATATAACTTTGTATTTATTTATTACACTGTAAAATGAATTAATAAATTTTAGTTAATAAACTTAATTTAAAAACAAATTTTATTACAATGTTTATCTATAACTAGTATTATTTAAATGAGTAATAAATAGTTAGATACTAATTGTCATGTGTTACAATAATGTATAAGTTCGTTTAAAAGCAATGACATTATTAATTTTTATTACAATATACAGAAATAAATGTTCGTTTCAGTACATTAGAGAGATTAGAGTAGTATTAGAGCTTATGGATGTTTAATATTTAAATTATATTTAGACCCTAAGTACAGCCATAGAATATATAATTATACTACGTATACAGCTTTTAAGTGATGGGATTATTGAGTCACCAAAACAATGCATTTATTACGGAATATAAAAAAAATATGCAATCCATCATGCGAAACGTGCACAACTAAATGTTTTATAATGAAACTACATGCAATAAATATACTACAGCCAGATGGCATTATGTATTTACGGTAGGCACACATTATTTTTAAATATCTATTAGCGACTGCCCGCGACTTCGTACGCGTAGTAGGCTCGGCCTTGGGCCTCGCTATAACTTCCCATATTTTCTTGGGTTTTCTTTCATAAGAACCTTACCCTGACAATAACTAACACAACAAAAAAATAGCGAAATTGTTCCATTCGTTCTCAAGTCATTGCGTGACCAGGAAAAATAGGGGTTCATTTTATATATTAAGATTGTCAATTGTCAGTTTCTTCGACCGGCAAAATAAAATAACAAACAAAAAATAATTAAAAAAATCAAGCGTGACGACACTTCTAGTATGAATAAATACATATAATTTGATATAAACTATTATTATTATATTGATAAGTTAATAAATAAATGTTATATATAAAGACATTGATTCTCTTTCAATGCCTTTGAGTATTTATATATTCAATATATTTACATATACTCGTACGTATATATTAATAGATGACCAAAATAATAAAATATAAAAAAACGTGTTACTTCTAATATGAAAAAAATACATTATAATAAATTACTATTATTATATTAATAAATATATAGGTACTTACACACGGCATTAATAAAAATATAGGCACACACACACGGGTCGGTAGATGTCTACAATACAAAAGTCGGCGCGTCAAACATTACAATCAAGTGAGACCAGTGTCACCCTAACTTGAATACATACTGAAAAAAATACTCGACAGCACGAAAATGTAAGACAATCCAAATACCTGAAGCAGGAGTAGAAGACGTGCTACACCTGAACGAACCACCACTAGACTGTGCAGTGATATTGTAGCTTCCACACCAATCATTGTCGAAACGTTTTAATTAACTAATCAATTTGAATAAGTCGATTTTTTTACTTCGGAGGCATACCTACGTTCCTTGGCCTGTGATTTATTAAATACAAAAAAAAATACTTCAGGGTTTATTCACCTATAATAATAATAATAATAATAGTTTATTTATTTGGCATAAAACTGTTACATATAAGATTGTTGAATCCATAGGCTCTCGAACTAGTTATAAACTGTGTTTCGAGTGCCAGTGGCTTCTCCCAACTAGATGAAATAATACAAATTTATGCGTTTCTTAAAGTAGGTAATCAAAAGTTATTAAAGTTATTACAAAGTAAATACATAATTATATAGAATTATATTTTATAACATAAGAATACGATAGCATGACTAAAAGCATGTATAGAATTAGTTAGTGTAATGTACCTATGTACTTGACCTGTGATTTTTTTTAAACTCATTGAAATTTGTTGATTAGTGATGAAACATAAATAGTTCTAGCCCCAAGGTGTGATTCTGGTAGACCGCCGTTCGATCATTAATATTTATATTTTTAATTATGTGTCAGTAGGCTACTTCCCTTTATAAGTTTATACGTCTGTGGTACTTTTCAGTAAAACTAGGTAATATAGGTAATTTCTACAATGTATGTAATAAGTTACGTAGATTTAAGAGTTATTTACGTTACATTATGAATACGGGACAAACTATTGTAAATGTCTTTGAATCAAAACTTTAGATATCTACCGGGTCGATTCGAAAAATTAAATATAAATGGCATGACAGGAACCCGTAAATACAGTGAATTTAAAGTATCAACCCTTTGTGTTCCCAAGGCTGGAATTCAAGCCTTCTTCTAAGAGATATGAGTATTGGCCGTACATCACCTCGCGGGCTCAGTGTGGTTTGGTTTATACCTAAGCTAGTGACTAGCCCACTGTCGAAGAAGCAGGCCGCCCAGAACCTCCTATATAGCCTGCAAGCTATTTTGGAGGCTATGGGCGGCCTATACGGGCGGCAAATAATATCTATCTCGATAATATTAATTGTGTACTTTTGGAATGTTTTTCCTTAAATTCTATTAGTTTTGATGAGCATTATAATGCATTTGAAGTTTATATTTATGTCTTTTGATGATTTGCTTGCACTAGTCCCTAACAACATTAATGTTATGCCAAATACGGCTATTTATGTAACATCTCATTGGTGTCTTGAGTAGATTTATGTTTTATTGGAGCCTTTTTGTATGTTATATACTTACCACGCAATAGTTATCATTTTCCGAGACGCCGCCGCTTTGACATACATTAATTAATTTATAGCAACTAGGTATTACAAAACTAAGCTACATAGGTTTTACTAGATATTACAAATGGAGCTAGTAATATAACTAGGGCTTTACTTATTAAACTTATCTATTGATAGAACTGAGGCTTAACTAGATAATACAAAACTAAGTTATCGAAATAACTAAGGCCTCTAGATATTGCAAAAGTAAACTTCTGAAAGTAGTAGGGTTTCACTAGATATTACAAAACGAAGTTATTTAAATAACCAGGACCTCATTAGACATACATTAATTAATTTATAGCAACTAGGTATAACAAAACTAAGCTACATAGGTTTTACTAGATATTACAAATGGAGCTAGTAATATAACTAGGGCTTTACTTATTAAACTTATCTATTGATAGAACTGGGGCTTAACTAGATAATACAAAACTAAGTTATCGAAATAACTAAGGCCTCTAGATATTGCAAAAGTAAACCTCTGAAAGTAGTAGGGTTTCACTAGATATTACAAAACGAAGTTATTTAAATAACTAGGACCTCATTAGGCATACATTAATTAATGTATAGCAACTAGGTGTTACAAAACTAAGCTACTTAGGTTTTACTAAATATAACAAATGTTGATAGGACTAGGGCTTAACTAGATAATACAAAACTAAATTATTGAAATAACTAAGGCCTCATTAGATATTGCAAAAGTGAACTTCTGAAAGTACTAGGTCTTTACTAGATATTACAAAACAGTAAGTATTTATCATTGATGTAATCGTTTCTGAGATTACTACGCATACTATTTAAAGTACCTACTAGGGTTTTCTAGATATTCTGAAACAGCAAACATTTATCCGTGACATCCTGGTTTTTGATATTACTCCGCACGCTTGAAATTAAGGTATTTGTAATCAATGATCTTAAATTAAAATCAGGTAGATGTGATACTCGTGTATAAATACGGCAACAATAAATGTGACTGTACAGCCTCTTGTTGCTGTTGTTCAACGGCGTATGCTGTCCATGAGTCCCCATATTGTACGGTCAATATTAAGCAACCAAATAATGTACTACCCGTATTGTGCGCCACGTATTGCACAGCCCATCTTTTCGAAGCCATGCGCACGGATTCCGGGCTATACCATTCATGGCTGCGCATTGTCACCCCGTACCGCTGGATTCTACGCCCCGTATTGCACAGCTCGTCATTCCAAAGCCAGTCCATGCTTTACTTTCCTGACTGTAGGTACATTGTCACCCCGTACCGTTTTTGCTCGGGCTGGATTGTCAGACTCGTATTGCACAGCCCAATATTCCCGGATACACGGGAATACGGTTTGTGCAATGCTCGGCTGTGCATTCCAGTGGTCGTACATTGCTGCCTTCTCTGTCCGCCATAGAATGACGTCTAAGAACCTCAGCAAAATATGTTCTTGTATGTAAAGCTGGGACAACATTGACTTCGCGTCAGTTCATAAGTAACATAACGAATCTATCTCTTTTTAAAATAAGATCATTGTTTGTAATATATATACTAATACAAAAAAAACAAACGTTCACAAAAAATCAATATGTATTTATGACCAAGCCATTTGTTGTCCTCGGATTTAGATATAATTAATGTATTTTTGTCAACTTTTTCTCAGTGTGACTGTTATAAAACAAAAAAGAGATACTCGTATCTACCGTTGGCAAGTCTTGTGCCAGACACCAATTGTTTTTTTATGTCCTCTGACATTCTTTATTTATAATAGGTAATAACATTTAACATACCTAATATTCATTAGTTTATTTACGTTTCGCAAGATATTTTGATATGATTTATGCATAGTTTATTTGAATCTTTTGTTAATTTTATTTCATAATGTTTATACTTACCGACTGAATTGGTTGGTACCATCACGGTTCCAGCTATTCTGCTGCAAAGCAATTATAGTGTGCTACTATTATTGGATATATAGGCAAGAGAAAAGGCTAGGGCGAATGAGACCAATGTCTCGGAGAATGCAGTGCAGATCCACGCAAAATTTCAGGATTCTCTGCAACTATCGGTCAACAAAAACTATGTGGGCCACACCACCATGCTACCGATTTAATATAATTATATAATGGGACAACATCCACAGAAGGTCTTCAGGTCCCAAACTAGGCAGAGCCTGTACTATGGTAATCTGCAGGGCCATTATGTATCTCGGTTGCTAACAAATGTTGATAGAAATCTAAAAAAAATGGTAAAAAAATGGCGGCTCTATGTCAGTTTGGACAACTCCAGTAAGCAAAAATGTTAGTAAGTTGATGACTGGAGCTGACAAAAGTGACATAGAGCGGCCATTTTTTTAGATTTCAATCAACATTTGTTAGAAACTGAGATACATAATAGCCGTACGGGTGACCTACATAGATACATACTCGTATCTACTGGTGGTAATCTAAAAAAATGGTAAAAAAATGGCGGCTCTATGTCAGTTTGGACAACTCCAGTAAGCAAAAATGTTAGTAAGTTGATGACTGGAGCTGACAAAAGTGACATAGAGCGGCCATTTTTTTTAGATTTCAATCAACATTTGTTAGCAACTGAGATACATAATAGCCGTACGGGTGACCTACATAGATACATACTCGTATCTACTGGTCGCGTTCCGATCCGGTTGTAGATTTAAGAAATAAATTTTAAATGAAAATTTGTAAGTGCCCCCGTAGGCCTATACAGAATAAATAATTTGATTTAACTCATATACAGACCCATTTCATTGACGTTTCATTGATGTTATCTTGACCGAAAGCTCAAGCCTGCAGTAGGAATAGAATCTTTAATTTCCTCATCAGCGGCCAACCATTATCATGTATGTAGTGTTTGTAAGAAATTATGTATACGAGTATCTCGCTCTCGTTAAAGTTGTTTTATTATATTAACAAACCACCGCGCGTTATTCAGTTGTGTAGGTATAATATGAGAATAATCATTCGAAACCATGAATGCTTTTTATTTCGAATTCTCGTTAATTTTAATTCTGATTAATCCTTATCCTGATTTTGATTCGACTTCGTTGTAGGCGCCATGTTTAAAAGTAAACTGGAATGTTCACAGACGCTGAGCTATGGCACTTTAAAATTAATAATAACACAACACAAATTTGAATTTGCTACAGCTTCTCACTAATTTAGACAAATAGGCATACGGAATAATCAGATATAAATATCTAAAAATTAAAAACAAATTTAGGTATATAAAAAAGAGAAAATAAAAATATTAATATATTGTGTGTATAATTACGTAATAAAATTAATAACACTTAAGCTTTTCTTAACGACCGTATCATTGACCAAAAGTAATCGGTAGGGATAGGTGGGAGTGAATTTCCATGAATACCTACCATAGATGTAGGTGGAATAAAAATGCACTCTTCCCCACCAGGGAGGTTACGTGGGTAGGGACTCGTAGTAGTAGTAGGTGTTCAAACATTGCTGTATTTAAATTGAAAGTGCATAAAACAAACTTCGCGAACGAAACGTTAAAATGAGTGGTGATGATTTTTAGCATAATTATATTGGATAGATTATTTTACAAATTCCCCACTATTTGCATACCTTTTTATTTGAGTGACAAGACGGGCAATTCGTGCTTCTAATGGTAAAGCACAACGCTTGCCCATGACAGATGCAGGTCGACCCAGACCTTAAAAGTGTAGTTTTGAGTGGCACAGCACTGCACTCGTCCCACCGAAACATTATTTGAGTCTCTTTCCCTGTAATTTTGCTACAGTGCCCTTCACCCCTAACACAGTGATGCTTGCGCTCTATAAAATGCACTTATTTTGTGTGGTGCGTGTTCGCATGATAGGTATTAATTTGTCATAAACATTTTATATGCTATTTTGTGGCAGATAGATAGGTGAGCCACATACTTTACCCTATAATTGTTTACTACTCGTATAATACGAATATTTAAAGCTAAGTTTTAGGGATTGGTATTCAAAGTGTCATTATCATCATCATCTCAGCCATCGGACGGCCACTGCTGAACATATGCCTCCCCCATAATTTTCCCAAAGGACCGGTTGGAAGCGGCCTGCATCCAACGTCGTCCTGCGACCTTTATCAGGCAGAATCCATGGAAGACCTCAGTACAATGCTCGAAAATTATGTCTTTCAAAGTGTCAATGAACTGTGTATTTGTAACTTCTTTAGAATTAAATTACAATGAACACACTGCAATTGCTTATGCAATGAAAAGTTCCATAGCGAGGTATAAGTACCTACTCGGATTTGCAGCATCATCGTGAGGCTATACAAACCACCAGTTAAATAACTAAAGATAGCAATTAAAGACGAGGTCAGGGTTTATTCGCTTTAAAAATACAAAAGTGTTACCGAAATCAAGAAATTTAGAATCAGAGTGAGGCTTTATTTCATTAAAAATGTATGAATAAAATAACTACAAATAGGTTGTACTTATTTCATGAAACAAAAGTGAATCGAAATGAATGGACAGAGAAAATTACATTATACGGCCTTACTTATAAACGCTGCTTAACTTTAAATGATATTATTTAGTACTGCGCAAAGGAAAAATCTTCTGCGCCGTACTAAGTGACGTTATTTAAATTGTTTGTCTTTAGACTAAAATATAAGAGTATCAAAATGCGGTGTTGGAAAAACGTTTGAAGCACCAATATCGCCAGCTTGGTTACGGATTCACTATCATTTTTCTTATTATTAGTTACTTTTGAAGTGGGTTTGGAACATGTGTTGGTATATGGACAAGCCGGTTGGCGCAGTTGGTAGCACCCCTGCCTTCTGAGCCGCTGGTCCCGGGTTCGATCCCCGGACAGGTCAAACATTTGTGTGCCTGAACATTTCTGTATGATCTGTGTCTGTATATTATATAAGTTATATAAGTATTTAATCAGTCATCAGGTTACCATAGTACAGGCTCTGCCTAGTTTGGGACCTGAAGACCTCTGTGTGAATGTTGTCCTATATTATTATTACATGAAGTCATCGTTAAGCAGCACACGTCATGTGTGTGTTGTTAATTATTGGCATAAATAACCGTGGCCATAAGGTTTTTTAGTAAAAAAAGAAAGTTAGATGGTAACAAATGTTGATTGAAATCTTGAAAAATGGCGGCTCTATGTCAGTTTTGACAAATACAGTAAGCAATATTTTAGTAAGTTGATGACTGGAGCTGACTAAAGTGACATAGACCCGCCATTTTATTTGATTGCAATCAATAATTGTTAGCAACTGAGATACATATCTATCATAAAAGCCCTGCATATCGTAAATAGGCCGGAGACAAAGAAAACGTTTTGCTCATTGAGAAATACCAAGAACGATTGATGGAAATAAAGTGCCTGTGTGCACAAGACAAGCACCGAAGTGCCCTACCACTTCTACTGCCTTATCCTCTGGGCTTGCATCGGTGACCTTTCTACCGACTTCCAAAACGGAGGAGGTACTTAATTCGACCATTTTTTTATGTTCTTTACCTCATAACTTTTGATTGGGTGAACATATTCTCAATAAATGTTTTTCACTTTTTCTTTCTCTCTTTTAATTTTTTGTTTGAAAGCTGGTGCTTCCCGTGTAGTAGTTTTTTACTCCTTAGAGGGTTATGGTCCCGCACTTATCGTGCATTTGCCAGTGGCAAGTTATTTGTATTATAAAGCTTTAGTAGAGGATTCTGGTGATATTAGTGTAGTCATTCAGAGTCCAAAATGTCAGTCAGTCATGGCCCAGTCAGTCTAAGTCATGCTTTGGTAAAGTGGTGGCAACTTTACCATCGCTTCTATGGAGTTTTGGAAACAACACGGAAATACACGTTTCACCACATTATATCACTTGCCCACACTCATGCACATAAAACAGCACTTAATGAGTAAAACGCCACCAATTTTAAACATTAACACTGAAAAAAAGCATAAGTTTTGATAAATAATACAATGCAAAAACGTTGACTTTTCCGCGTTCGCGCCAAAACTCCTAACCATAAATTAATCAGACTATATCCTCAGACAAAATAAAAAGTATTTTGTCCGAGACTATATCCAAAGAGAGGTAACAAACATTAAAAAAGAAAAAAAAATATTGAGTCGAATTAAGTACCTACCTCTTCCTTTTTGGAAGTCGGTAGAAAAGTTCTGTACTTCACTTTGCTCTATTGTCTAGTTGCGATATAAGTAAGAATTTTTTTGGGTATTATTTTCACACCTTGGGATACATTCTCGTTTTCATACAGATCCTTAAATTTTCGAAAATATCCTATAGCCTATGTTCATCAGGGATAATGTAGGATTCTAATGGTGAAAGAATTTTTCAAATCGGTCCAGTAGTTTCAGAGCCTATTCAAGAAAAACAAACAAATTTTTCCATGCAGGTTCTACGGATAACGGAGGCATTATGTGGCCACTGGAACAAATCGCCAACTTCAGACTTTAGCCCCTGGCTAAATATAGGGAGAAAATTTTGTCAAGTCATTAACACGCCATAAGTACCTACCAACATATTGTTCTAAAATTTAAATATCAGTGTTCTTTATTTTGTAAAGTAACGGTAAGTACGATGAACTTCATTCAAAATTAATGTATGCATGAGGTTCAACGGACAGTAGGTAGGGTCACCAAACTACTCACCGCACGTTGACGGAAATGCGATGCATGTGGATTGTGGATATTATAAACATTCATACTAAAAAAACCACTACAAAAATAAAGTTTCTGCAGCTAAATCTCGCTGCGCTTCTGAATTATTGTCAGCAACGTATGGTACTAAGATACGCAGTAGGAATAAATACTTTGTTAAGACCAAGTATACTAATTGTGGACAAAATTTTCGATAGTTTTCGTGCTTGAACTATATTGATTATTGCAAGAATATTGCCAAAGTATTTGTACGAGTATGTACCTATGAAGATATAACAATTTATGATTTTCTGACGAAGGTTAGGTGATCAGCATTATCAAGTTCGATTCCCGCAAACTCGGAGCCCTAAACAGTGCAAGGTGTTTCTTCACTCCTGGTCAGCGTTTCCCAGCTATATAAAACCCAGGTGCGCCCTTGTATCGAATATTGTTGCCACCTCTGGGATGGATCCGCTAAGTACTTTATGGATGCTCTCAACATACTGCAACGTCGCGCTGTCTGTATTATTGGAGACACTGAAGTCACTCAACACCTAGAACCCCTACAACTACGTAGAACTACCCATAGCTTCTTTAAGCGTTTTCTACCGTTTGTTTCATGGGAAATGTTCCGAAGAGTTCTTTGATCTTATTCCTTCCTCACCATTCCGATCCCGAACAACTCGTTCCGGCCTAGCATGCCATCCATGTAAGTAATGTTCAAAATTTCTTACCACGAACCTAAAAAATATTTTGACAGTTCCTACCTCTTTCGTGTAACTTAATTAAGTATGGAATGTTCTGCCGGCGTACATTTTTCCTTGCAACTATGACCCTGGGTCTAACGCAGCTTACGGCTGCATACTGGTCATCGCTTCTTGATTCCATCTCGGCTTTCCATTAGGCGAGAGGGTGTCACTTGATGAACCAATATAAAAACAAAAGCAAAAAATAAAAGGCAAGTAATTCAGTTATATACGTACCTAACACTTTATTGAGACACAATATTCATGTCTTATTACTAGAAAGGACTAAGACCTACTAGATATATCATCAAAAAATATATTTATTTTGTTATGTTAATTATTGTCAGGAGAAGGTTCTTGTGAACGAAAAATCAAGAAAAGATATATGGCGAGATAATATATATATATATATATGAGGCTATAGATATGAGATATATTATATAGGCTGAAGCCTGAGTCTACTACGCGATAGAAGTCGCGGGCAGTCGCTTGTCTATATATATAAAAATTAAACCCTATTTCTCCTGGTACCTTGAGAACGGATGGAACAATATCACTAATTCTTTTTTTATGTGTTAATTATTGTCAGCTGATGGTTCTTATGAAAGAAAAACCAAGAAAAGATGGAAGGTAATGGCGAGGCCGAAGGCCGAGCCTACTACGTGAAGTCGCGGGCAGTCGTACATAATAAAAGCCGGTCAAACCGCTCACATAGGATTCCGCGTGGCTGTACCACCAGACCACATATTAAGTACTTTGATTTAGTTTTATTTTTTGAGTATGTATATTTATCTTCAGGCGTGATTCCTACATGCACTTGGTCTATTATTACAATTTGTTATGTTTACTTTATGGCATAATACCAGCCTTAACTTTTAATGGTTTTAACTTTAACAAGTGAGCCGGTTTTAATATTCTAACCTTGAAATGACAGACTTCCAAAGTCTATATTAAATTTAAAATTAACGTGTTATATTTATGTCACTGATGGCTTAGAATTATTATAAAAGCCCATAGACGTAATTAAAAATCTATGTGAAAGCCTATTTCTCATAGAGAAAATTGTATTTCTTGTCTTTTAGCTAATAAGAGCCCCAGAGTATAATAATAGTTATCTGTGGTTTGTCAGCGTGCCTTTCAAGTAAACCATAGACTAAAATATATATGTAAACGTTTCCAATATTTTCCATCATAGGTAAATGCATAGATTATATCTAAAGATAGATGGAAATCACTAAAGCATAGAACAGGACGTTAGCGGGAAGTTTAATTTTTTAAGAGCCATCCACTTTGACGGATAATAGTCTTCTTCTTCTTGCACGCTCGTCTTCCATGTGTGACATTAGTGACGTGGGACGCATTAGTGACGTGAAAGACGAGCGCGGTATCGATATCGATATCGATAAATAAGAATGTGCTGTTTGATATCAAGGTAGGAAGAAGCGTTCCTATCTAATCTATTAAAATATTAATTATTATGTCCTTATGAAATTAAAAATCAAGTTTAAGATGATTTAATCCATTTATTGAAGAACACATTCTAAAATAACAAAGAATATAACGTATTAAGAGTAATACATATTGTTTACCTTACATATTGAAAGCACTTATGTTTTGTGAAATGACGATTCAAAACATGCATGATTACAATTTCTAATTAAACATTTTTGTTTTGTTATTTAGGTAAGTACCTAACAATAAATTAATATGCATTAAATAACTGTAAATACGTACATTTTAGTCATAATTATGTGAAACAGATAGCAGTAATGTTTTTAACGCATGGAACAAGTGTTTACATTGATAATAAAATATTTTTGAAGAAAATCTGGGGTAATAGTTATCAAGTAATACGTTTATACAAGGTTTTTTAATAGAAGGTTTATTTACGTAAATGTTGCAATAAATTATCATTTCTTAACTTTCATTTTATCATATCATAACTATATTAAATTAAAATATTCAATAACGTTTGCCTTTTAAGTAGAGATTTCTTTACTCTGTGTTGTTTATACGTTAATAATGCAGTATCTTTACTGTTTGTACTTGGGTCTGCACTGCACTGTATGAATCCTGAATTTGTAACAGAATGGTCTTCACATAGTCTATAGTCAACTCCATATTTGAGTTTTCCACACAAACTTACCATGACTCCTTTGCCATTTTTGCATATCTCACGTGAACCGGGCAACTTTACCTTCTGTAGCCATAATACTGTTTACACCCGTTCTTCATGAAACATCGAATTGACACATAACCGGGCGAGATTGAGTATCTTTGCTCACCGACAACGTACAATGAAGTTACACAACATTTTGTGTATAAACATAAATTATAGGAATAGAAACACGAATTAAATATAGTAGTTTGGCTCATAATAATTTTTACCTTTGACATACGTCCGTCAATCAATGACAACTCTCAAACAAATGATGATTAGACAACGATATGACATTACGCAAACTCTTTGCTCTAATAGAAATGAAGAGAACGAAGCCACCGTTTAATAGAACATAGATAACTGTGGTGAATAATGCGTGGTGGCACAACCATAGAATAAGAACCTATTCTAAGTTCTAATTCTAAGAGCACAACAATAGACAACATGTTTCTAAGGCCCACAGACAGTAAGGAAGTGAAACCCCGTGGATAAATGTCATAAACTATATGATAGGAAATAAATGTTTCCGTCATAGATTAATCAGACTATATCTAAATTGGTTTCCATCTTAGTAAAAGTGTATCTTTAATAGCGTCTATTTCTCGCCATAATTGAAAATGTAAATCATTTAGGCGTAATTTAAGTACAACGACAATGATCTCAAAATGGAGAGTAAAATCCTTAACACTGAACTGTGTTTTACTTACGCAAGCCACGACCATGTTGCCGGTACGAACAGCCGTGAATTTGTCGTACAAAATAGTCGGGGCTGGTACAACAGATCACGAGGAATCCCCGATATTCCTCCTTCACGGGTTGCTAGGACGCAAAAAGCTTTGGAAAGGCATAGGAAAGACCATGGTGAGCTTGACCAAGCGGACGGTCGTGGCGGTAGACCTAAGAAACCATGGCAAGAGCCCTCATGTTGGGTCACACAAGTATTATGAAATGGCGACAGATTTGATTCAGCTATTGAATAAGCTGGAAGTGAAAAAGGCCAGTTTCGTAGGACACAGCATGGGGGGTAGAGTTGCTATGTGTGTTTCTTTAATAGCGGTAAGTAGAGCATGTTAAGTGTTTATTACATTAATCATTTAGGTTCAATGAGATTAATAATATCGAACATCATTGTTCAGGGTATGTTCTGGTAAGCGCCGTCAACGCTTACAAATGTCGCGCCCCGGTTTGCCGTTCCTTTGGTTGACAGTGACAGCTCGCAAAGACCCACCTTCGATCCGCGAGCGTTGTGAGCGTTTTCAGTGACGTCATCAATGACGTATCGAGTTCGCTCAGTCGCTCACGATGATCGTGGGCTTGTAAGGGAATGGGTGTGCGAACGCCGCGAGTGATTTCGGCGCTTTCCGGAACTTAGCCTCAAAGGGAGGCTATGGAAGAGTCCTAAAGTCAGAACGGGAAGGAATATTATCTTAACCTAATATAAAAAAAATAATGCATAAAATAATAAGTTGATCCATAATACAATAACTTATATACTGGTAACTCAATGAGCTGTAGACCTCGAGTGTATATCTTTGCATAGCTTTTTAAACTGAATAAAATATATTCCATTCACCGCGCACCTTAGAGGAAAAGCTATTTTTGATTGGATAGGGGCGACCATGAGACAGGTAAATGAGAGACAATTTTTTTTTCAATGGAGGACGCCATGTTTGATTTGGCGCTCTGCCGCGTGCTTTTGGAATGCGTATGTCGTAAGAGACGAGGTAGGTATAAATCCGACTACGTAAAAGATCTCTTAGGTAGGTAAATGGAAACCTTAACTAGGTAATTATTCGACTTCATATCACTATTAAGATTAAATATTATATAAGTTTATAAACTAACATGACCATGCTTACTGTGTTTCTGTTGTGTGTTTTTGTTGTCTACTGAACATGGCGCATGCAACTGTGCCGAAATATCGCGATCTGAAAATAAATATAATATAATATGGTAAATATCCCGTTTCTACAGTGAATTCTTAAATATTATATGTTTTATAATGTTAATTAATATCAATTATTAGTAATAAAATGTTTACTATTCTAATACCTATTTCTAATTATCTGTAATGTTAAGAATATTCTTCAAATCTCGCGAAACACAAAATGAAGTCAAATAATTAACAACAGTCTAGCATAAAAAAAACCGAGAGTGATAATCTTAAAGCTTTGGTTGGCATTGCATCTGTCATGTTTAAGTGTGGTGCTAACGCGCAGCGTGTCGCAGTACTTGATAGAATAAAAACAGTAAGTCTTTATTACGTCGCTCGTACGAGGCGAAAGGAAGGAACCTTGCTAAGGGTAGCCTACTGTAGCCGCATACAGAACACTAAATGATGAAGCTGATGAAGATCTCTCTAATCACCATCAGTAAATGCATATGTCGAGTAGCGGACCAGAGGACAGTTGTTGATCATGATTCTGTTGTGAAGTTTGATTGATAAGTGCATGCTTTCAGTTGGCTTTTTGGAACAAAATTATTCAATGTCCTTCCTATAGATAAGCTTATATGATTTGAGCAACTTACAAGCATTAGGTACTTAACCCAACCACCATCACCCACGTAGCTTACCTATCCAGTATACTCATTGCACGCTTTCTGTATTTTGTTTTGCGGGCCTCGCTGCAGAAACGGTGGCCAAGGCCTAAAAATATGTACACCAGTATAATGCCATCCTTAATTTTAGCCTCAACGAGTAGCAAAAATATTAGTAGTGGATATATCGCCGGTTTCCACCCCCGAGAAAATGAAGGATGTACTAAAGATTATGATAGCCGCAAAAGCTGTGGACTTTAAATATGTCAAGAAATTGGCTCAAGCACAGCAGGAGGCTAAGACACAGCTGAAAAAAGTAATAGAAGACGAATTGACAATGCGATCAATTCTATCCAATATAACCGTGAAGCGTGACGGTAAACTAGGGTGGATGTTCAACTTGGATGTGTTGATAAAGCAGTTCAAGCACATAGCATCGTTCCCAAAACGTTTGAAAGAAAAAAAGTTTAATGGGCCGTGCTTGTTTATCGGAGGACAGCTCTCTGAATATATTCCGTAAGTACCTGAAATACTCGTATATAGAGTAATAGCTGCGCTCCGCGGCTTCAGCCGCACGTTGATGGATGATGATGATGACGAATCAAAAATAGTGTATGCTACTCAGGCGTAATATAGCTTTCTACTAGTGAAAGAAATTTTTGAACCGGCTTTGTAGTTTTTGCGTTTATCCATTACAAACTAATCATCAAATCTTTCCTCTTCATTATTAGAAGTAAATAATGTAGCCTCGTTTGTACCGACATTAATATTGCCTATTTTAATACAGAAAAGTAGTTCTTGTGACATAACTGTAATAGTTAGACATATGAGTACTTATTGCCTTATTGCATATTTTTTATAGACATTGATGTCCTCTATAAAACTATAGTACCTACATCACTTTGCTCTATTTGTCAATAGTTTCTGCAGTGTACGCGATATAAGGTGTTCTTTGGCGTTACTATTGCATATTTTTAAATAAAAAGTAGTTATTATGACATAACTACAATAGTAATCAAGATATAGTTAATATGGTATCCCAGATTTTATTGTAGACTAGCGCCTGTCCGCGACTTCATTCGCGTAGTAGGCTCGGCCTTCGGCCTCGCCGTGCATGGTTTCCCTTCTTTTCTTTCTTGGTTTTTCTTTCATTAGAACCTACTCCTGACAATAATTAACACAACAAAAAAATAATTTGCGAGATTGTTCCCTCCATTCTCAAGTTATAGCGTGACCAGGAGAAATTGGGGTTAATTTTTTTATATAAAGATATTAATGTTTTCTATAAAACTGCATTACATCACTTTGCTCTACTGTCAATAGTTTCCGCTGTTTTTAGCAAATTGTTTCACACTTTACGTTATATTATCGAAGTTTTCATACGGATCCCTAACTTTTTGAAAATATGTTAAGGCCTATGTTTCTTAGTGATAATGTAGTTTTCTAAAGGTAAAATAATTTTTCAAATCGGTCGATTCAGTAGTTTTTAAGTTTATTCGATACACACAAAAATACAAATCTTTCCTCATTATAATATTATGTAGATGTATAATATAGGCAGTCTGAGCTCATTATGTTACCACTGCTTGGACTGGGCTCTTTCTCACAGAAAGAAGAGCATGGCCCACTAGAAGTATGGGCCTAGTGAGATTTAATGGGGAATATGTGAGTGGCCTGTCATAGTTGGAGTTATTAGACCGAATGTCTCTGACATGACGTAACGACTGTTGTTCTAAACAACAACAACTCAGACCGTTGACCGATATAAGTGTGACCGCAGCAGGGTTTTTACCCTGTACCTTAGTGTTACGCCAAAAACTAACTAAGCAAGGTGAATTTCATTAAGTACCTACACATCAAACCAACTTTGTAATAGAGATGATGGCGAATACCACACACTGCAATGCTATAGATAATTTAAAAACTATCATGTCGTACTCAAGTTCATTATAGTTTTTCATGTTAATAAATCGATGTTATCTTGATACAAGACTTACACTTTATCGATACCACGGTTACAGCTTTGTCCGGAAGCTTTCTTCTGTAGCTCTACCATGAGTTGGCAACATAAATGTCATGTATAGTCGATACTCGATATCGCCTGACTATTACGCTTGTGATTGGTTTATTCGCTATCAATTCTAGTTCTACAATTGGCCGCAAGGTGGCATTGTTCTTTTTATCATACATTTTTTCGCGGCTGTCGATACCGATTATCGATTGGTGTCAATGTTGTGAACTCATGTTACACCTACAGGATCTTGAGTGTAGACGAGGGCATCGCATCCAAATTAAGGTTATCGTGATATCGACAACGCGTAAGTCTCACGTTGATCCCGTTTTGTTATACACTAACTACGCTCCACGTTTTCACCCACGTGGTGATGATGAATGAAAATGTATTGTCTATGTTCATCAGGGATAATGTATGATTCTAATGGTGAAACAATTTTTCAAATCGATCCAATAGTTTCAGAGTCTATTCAATACAAACAAACAAAAAAACAAATCGGACCTAGGTGGCCTAGTAGGTAAATGGCGTCTGACACGGAGAGTCAGAAGACGCGGGTTCGAAGGATGTAAATTTTTCTCTCTATAAATTTCAATGTTTGAGATCGCCAAAGTAGGCGTTAGTGCTTAAAAAGAATATACTAAATACAAACAAATCTTTCCTCTTTATAGTATTAGTATAGAAAAAACTATTATAAATACGTGTTTATAGTACTTATAATTTTCTTAACTATTTACTATTAAGTTTAGTTAGCCAATTAGCAATACTGCTTTTATTACCTAATATGTACCTACCTTGCATTCTCTATGTACCTAGGTACCTACCTACTCGTAAGTATGTATAAATAATATGAGTAAAAATCAGGTACTTAAGTTTTAGTAAACACTTTCATCGTGTTACTTGTTTTGATGCAAGCATTGCACTTGGTTGCTCCATTTATGGACTATTGTTTCGATTTAGTGACCCAAGGTTGAGCAAGGGTCACAACCTCTGTTTCTTCCACGCGCTCCCAATCTATAACAATTCCACTTCTTGATAGGTACTACTTGAATAGTCTCTTAATAATATTATAAACACAATTGTAAACACGTAATTTGTACAACACGCTGCACACAAACCTGCACTAGATTTGTGTGCAGCGTGTTGAATTCACACAGTTTGTGAATGTTCCCGAGTAAACTGAAGTATCTGCGGGTAGGTGTTGTTATGAGCAGACCCCGAAATGCCGAAATACCTAGAGCTCAGAGCATTTAATTACAATTAAAAAGTTATTGACGGTAAATATCCCATTTCTAAATTTAATTCTTACAGTAGAAATACTTAAAAACTATTAGACAATCTGTGGTAAGTGTTGATTTTGTGGGACGTATAGTTATTATTTATGCACGCGGGCAAACCCAATGTAGCCTTTGAAGTTTGTGCGTGAACTGTGGGCTAGCAAGAAAATGTGCGTATTGTGTAAGTTAATCGTATCGTTGACGTATACTGTGGCACAGATAACTCATAGTTTGTACTGTACGATACGATTACGTTATACTTACGCATATTTTCGTGCCACAAACAGTGTGCAGCAATCACAGCGTAGGATCCGCTGGCAATTGCCGATTTACCACTTACGATGACATTAAAACTTGTCAGTTTGAATGTCAGTCATAGCTACATGCAATTAAATAGTGTCAGTATAGTGAGTATATAATCTATCATGAACGCATGATAATTTATAATATGCCTATTATAATAGCCTGCGCCCGCGACTTCAGTCGCGCGTAAAATGTCCAGCGCACAGCTTTTTTTCCATCTTTAAATGGTAGTCCGGGGATTTCCATGTTATTATCTATGAAATGCAATCAATTCAGATTTAGCATGAAAGAGTAACAAACACCCAAACAGAAGATACAACAAAGCGTTTATAATATATTTTGTATGTGCGATATTCATAATATACGAGTACTTTTACATTGAAGGGTCGATCACGTACGATTATATCGTATAGTCAAATAACAAAAAATGATTTTCCGTTGTTAGAGGTACTTATGTAGAAATGTGCCCTGAACCATGCCTTATCTGTCTGACGAAGGACCTTCTACACGTGCAACTGTTTCAGAAATATTTACCGCAATATAACAAACGCTGGGCCAAGTAAAGAGCACTAAGCATGCTTTGACCAAAATATAGTCAAGCGACCTAGAAGAATGTAGGTATATTGATGTCATTGATAGTCCTTAGCGTAGACTGTGTCGTACAGGGTATGGTTGACGTACACTTTACATATCATAAAGCGGTTTCTCAATCTTGACCGATTATAAATATAGTATTATTCAATAAAATGCCTATCCGTTTGGCCATAAATCGTGATAGATAAGTTTTACAAAAAAGTCTCCTGGGGCCCTACTCCCACCTCTTAAAGTAGTCATGTTTCAACCTTTAAATTTGGTACCACCACGTCAATATACGAGTAGCAAGTTTAAAATAATAATGGATTACGATAGATGTTTTGATGACGTATTATCAAACAGTGCACTCATTTCGCGTACTTTGCAACTGCGTTAGTGTTCTATTCGGGGTTCGGGTATTAATTATAGGTAGGTATTGATCCTCGAACGTACCATTAGAATCGATACATAAAAAAGGAACTCGCCGTAAATAGTATTGAAGTAATATGTTAGACCGTTATAGTAAGTATGATTATTCTAAGCTTATTACAAAACGCTCCTGATTTATGATAGTTTCGTAAAAGGTGGGAGTAGGCCCCCAGGACATAAAAGATGCAAAATTTTATTCTCTCTAATAATAGTCTCAACAATTTTTTGCCCGAAAGTGCATAGTTTCCTACGATATCGAGATATCGGCCAAACATAATTCAAGATGGCGCTGGAAGCTCCACCTGAATCAGGCTTAGTAGTTTGTGATTTTATACTATATTATATTTTATTATTTTATTTTACTTTTATATAATGTTTAATTACCTGCAAAGATGTGTACAATATTTAGTTTAACAAATTTAACATGTTAGTTTAAAATCCATGTTTATATAAGTTTCTGTAATAAACATCCGGTATAAGTCATCACATTTCATCGATCCAAGGTGGCACTGATTGAGTTAAAGGAAATACACCAGATTGTCAATTTATTCATCACTTCCGCAAGTCAAAACATGGCGCCAGCTGCAAAATGAAATCCACTGCGCTACTTCCGGCACAAGATGGCGACGATGCAAAAGCAAGTTTGAATAGAACGTCACTTCCGAGAGTACTGCGAGTCCGCAGCGCCAGCCAACGAGAGCGAAGTATTTGGCTACCATGAAGTTCCGGTGGGCCGACATCCGGAAGAACACTTTTTACGAGGAAGAACATTTTTCTGGACATTTGGTCTCCGAATATTGAGTAAGCCAGATTGGCGGCTGATATTATAGGCAAAGTTGGTTAACGTGTACGGCGTCCATTTTGGTTTTCATAGAAGCTGAGTATATTTCTGATTTATGTGCTAGATTTATAATAATTTGGTAATTATGTGTGAGAATTATAATGATTTGGTAATATTTAGTTGTTTTAAAGACTGTTTCGTTTAGTGGTTGTGTTTCTAAATTTAAAGCGCTAGTGCTTATTGAGTTTTTAAGTTTCGATTGGTTATTTAGTTAGTATGATTCATTATATTACTTCATTAGTATTATATTTTGGGTTTGTTGGAAGTTGTGACTATTGAATTAAACATTAGAAGAAATTACAGTGTGGTGTTTTTATTGGATATTTATGCCCTTTACTAATATAGGGTTTAACAATTTTCAGAAGTGGGATGAGCTCCTCCAGCCGTAGTCGGTCACGCAGCCCTCTCAGGTGGGACTACAAAAGAAATGGACGCCGACGTGAAGGAACGGGACGCAGCCGATCTCCGGAATCCTGGGTGTCGCGCCGAGCTACGAGTCGATGGGCACCATGGTACCCACGGGATACGGCGCTACGGGATGCTTCAGTGCCTGCCTCCCCCAATAGTCAGGATCAATCTGGTAGGATCAATCCATATTATTCTAATGTAATGGTGAAAGCTGATATTGTGCCAGAATTTGATCCGGAAAAATCAGAGCTACCAGCTCTGCAATGGCTAAACAAAATCGAGCAGTTAAGTGCTATACATGGTTGGAATGACAGCGTCAAAAGTTATTTCATGCAGTCAAGGTTATCTGGCTTAGCAAAAATGTGGCATAACGCTTTGCATAGTTATGAGTTCACCTGGACGGAATGGAAACAGAAAATATTAGAAGCTTTTCCCCAAAATACTGACTATGCAGAGGCTTTAAGAGAAATGTTAAATAGAAAGAAGTTAGCCAATGAAACAATGACACATTACTTTTATTCAAAGTGCACTTTGATTACTAAATGCGAGATAGTCGGTGAAAAAGCAGTTTCATGTATTATAGAAGGTTTGCCTTTTCATCTTAAGACCTCTGCTAGGGCTGGTAATTATAGGACCCCGGGCGAGCTGTACTCGCAATTTCTTTGCATGAACGATGATAAGCGAACGATGCCTGTCAACCCACAAAGGCGAGTGCTGCAATACCGAGATCCGGCTACAGCGAGCTCAAGTAGGACTCCACTTGTTCGCGAATCAAATGACAGGAGAACTATAGCTTGCTTCCTTTGTGGGGAATCTGGCCACGTTGTTAGGTTCTGTCCCAAAAATCCTAATGCATTGAAATGTAACACCTGCGGAAAAACGAGTCACAAAACAGAACAATGTTACCAGAAGGCTGCGAACATCGTTGAGGTTCCTCAGGTAAATCAATGTTATTTTAAGACTGCTGTTATTAACAATACTGAGGTTACAGCTTATTTAGATACAGGTGCTCAAGTTAATTTGATGACTTCAGAGTGTGCTTCGAAGCTGGGTTTATCCTTGAAGGTCTGTGACACTCTTGTTAAAGGTTTCAATGGTCTTCCGAATAAGGCTCGCGGACAAGTATCGATCAACATATTTGTTGATGGGTTAAACATCGTTTCAGATTTCATCGTTACAGACGTACCTTTGAACCGAGCCGACATATTCATAGGGCAACCCATAATAAACGATAAACAGTATAGGTTGATAGTATCTGGGACGACAGTTACTCTGGAAAGTGCTAAACGTGACGAAGCCGACTTAGCCTCAATAAATACTTTTGTTGAACCCGATAAAATTAGAATCCTTTGTTCCAAAGAAACTGTCGTACCACCACAATGTACAATGCATGTAGAGGTGTATAGCGACACTGAGCTTGAGGCGTCCACAGTGCTATTCATTGATTCTCGTTCTTGTTCATACGGTAATGTAGAATACAGCATACCATCGTCGGTATATGATTTTCCGGTCAAGACTTTGCCTGTCACTAATTTTGGTAATCAGTCCTTGCCCATTCAGAGAGATCAGCTATTAGCTAGGGCTTTTGTTTCAGTAGAGATCGAGAACAGTCGAACAGCTCCTAATATTGTAAGTACGAATGATAGCAGTCAGTTTCAACCTGTTATGAACATTGATGTTACTAAAATTAATTGCGGGTCCGACGATAAGAATATTCTGAATGAATTAATACAAATTTTGCAGAATTATTCGGACTGTTTTTCCGAAAATACGTCTGAACTAGGTGTAACTAATAAAACAGAAATTAAGATAGAGCTTAACTCTGACAAACCTATTTGCTATAGGCCTTACAGGTTATCACATGCGGAGAAATCAGTTGTTAGAGATAAGATAGACGATATGTTATCGAATGGTATTATTAGAGAATCGAATTCCAATTACGCTAGTCCCATTGTTTTGGTTAGGAAAAAGAACGGCGATTACAGATTATGCGTTGATTTTAGAAAACTGAACAGCATAACAGTTAAGGATAAATATCCATTGCCTATAATAGAGGAACAAATCGAAAAGCTAGGTGGGAAAAAATTCTTTACTAGTCTTGATCTATCGCAGGGTTTTTACCAAATTCCAGTGGCTGCAGACTCCATTCACAAGACGGGTTTCGTTACCCCAGAGGGCCATTATGAGTTTCAGCGGATGCCGTTTGGTTTGTCGAATTCTCCAGCAGTGTTTCAGCGTCTAATGGATAAGATATTTTCTTCCTTGCGTTATGATAAAATATTACCGTATATTGATGACGTACTGCTGCCAACCAAAACTGAACTCGAAGGCTTAGAATTGTTGAAATTGACTTTGGATATTATAAGGGATGCTGGTTTGACCCTTAACTTGGAAAAGTGTTCCTTCCTACATCGTAAAATAGACTATTTAGGCTATGAGATAACTGAAGAAGGCATTAGGCCAGGAAGTAAAAAAATTGAGTCGGTGACTAGATACATAGAGCCAAATAACCAACATGAACTAAGAATGTTTTTAGGATTGACAAGCTATTTCAGGAAATTCATTCGTGATTATGCGAGCATTAGTTTTGACCTTTACAGTTTACTGAAGAAAGATGCCGTCTGGGAATGGGGAGAAAAGCAGCAGATGGCGTTTGATCGACTAAAAGAGGTATTGACTTCACGTCCACTTTTGTCTCTCATTCGCAGCGAAGGTGATATAGAAGTTCATACTGATGCAAGCAGCAGAGGATTAGCTGGTATACTATTACAGAAACAAGACGGCTGCCTAAAACCCATTGCTTATTTCAGCCGCAAGACTAGCAGAGAGGAAGCTATGTACCACTCGTACGAGCTCGAGACGTTAGCAGTTGTGGAATCGGTAAGAAGGTTTAGGATATACTTGTACGGCAATAAGTTTAAAGTCGTTACAGATTGTGCAGCTGTTCGGTACACTTTTCTCAAAAGAGACTTGATGCCGCGTATAGCTAGATGGTGGTTATCGATACAAGAATACGATATGGAGGTGGAGCACAGACCTGGTAAGTCTCATAGTCATGTAGATGCTCTTAGCCGATTTCCAGTAGAACCAGCGGCGGTGGCGGATATAAATGTTGTGGATATCTTTGACTGGGTAGTATGTTTACAAAATCAGGACGAAAAACTTCGTATTATTAAGGCAAAATTGGAATCGGATTCCGATCCTGAGATACGCAAAAATTACAGGATAAAAGAGGGAAGGCTGTATAGAATAGTAAAAGATGGAGAGGAAAGATTAGTGGTGCCAAAGTATGGTAGGTGGAACGTTTTGAGAAAATATCATGACGGCATAGGGCACCCAGGGCTAAAACGTTGCGAGCAAATAATAAAAGCTACTTTCTGGTTTGCTGGGATGACGAGGTTTATTCGTAAGTATGTTAATGCATGTTTAGATTGTCTGTACAAAAGAAGCCAGTATGGGAGACTTGAAGGCGAACTTCATCCCATCGAGAAAGTTCCGGAGCCGATGCACACTCTACACGTAGATCATTTAGGACCATTCTGCAAGAGTCGTACAGGTAACAGTTATTTGTTGATGGTTGTCGATTCATTCACAAAATTTTTGTGGGCAGTTCCGGTAAAGACTACAAAGAGCCGAGAAGTTATAGAGTCCTTGGAGAAAATATTATGTTTGTTCGGGTACCCAAAACGCATTGTGTCTGATAGTGGTTCTAGTTTCAAGAGTAAAAGTTTCAAGCAATATTGCGTGGATAATCAGATAAAACATATAATCAATGCTGTGGCATGTCCACGTGCTAATGGGCAGGTTGAAAGGTACAATCGGACAATACTTGACTCTCTAAATACTAGTGTGGAGAATGAAAGGGAATGGGACACTCGTATTCCTAGCATTACCTGGGGTATGAATAATTTGCAAAATTCCTCGACTAGATTCACGCCTTACAGGTTAATGTTTAGTGCATCGCGGAGCAGATACCAAGGTATGGGTGAGAACTCTTTTGACAGTGAAAGTGTTGCGGAAAATTCAAAGAAAGAGGCCGCAGCGAACCTGAGTAAAACATCGGAAAACATGAGTAAGTATTTTAACGCTAAAAGAAAACCCCCGACTAAATACAAAGTAGATGACCTAGTTTTGTGGAAAGGTGCTGCTGACAGAAATTTCAATGTTAGACGAAAGTTAAAAGAAAAGTACAGTGGGCCATATAAAATAACGAAAGTCGTTGGCAATGACAGGTATATGATAACATCATTAAAAGGTGTTAAGGGATATAAAAGATTTAAGGCGTTAGTATCATCTGAATCTATAAAGTTATTTAAAGGAATGGATTCAGAGTCGAGCGCAGATGACAGCGAAGTTAATAGTACCGAAGAATTACTTGATTTGTTAGAAGGATAATATTTGACAAAAATTTGTATGGTTTATTGATAACTATTGTTGCTATTTGTTCGTTCCTTCCTTGCTTATTTCTTCTTTTGCTGGTCGGCTTGCTTATATTCGTCATATTATATTTAAGAGATGTGCAAAATTTTGAAGTTTGTTTTTAATAGGTGACAATTCGCTGCATTGGTCCGGAATCTAATATGGATTGGATAATAAAATAACTATGGATTGTCGAATGTCACATTGGTTCTATGGGTGATAAAATATCACATTGGTTTTATGGGTGACAAAATGTCACGTTGGATTATGGGTGACATAATGTCACATTGGTTTTATGGTTGTCATGTCAGATTGGTATTACTGGTGACAAAATAACACGTTGGGTTATGGGTGACATAATGTCACATTGGTTTTATGGGTGACATGTCAGATTGGTATTATGGGTGACATAATGTCACATTGGTTTTATGGCTGACATGTCAGATTGGTTTTATGGGTGACATAATGTCACATTGGTTTGTGGGTCATGAAATGTCACATTGGTATGGGTGGCTAAGTGTTATTGGTCTAAATATTGGTCACGTAATATTATAATTGGAAATTTTAATTTAATTGTTTATCTCAACAGAATCCGTTTTATTTTGTTAATGGCATGTCGATATACACACTTTTTTCTCTACTTTGCAGGGACGCAAAGGTGTCAGGATGGGCGAGTGTAATAAACATCCGGTATAAGTCATCACATTTCATCGATCCAAGGTGGCACTGATTGAGTTAAAGGAAATACACCAGATTGTCAATTTATTCATCACTTCCGCAAGTCAAAACATGGCGCCAGCTGCAAAATGAAATCCACTGCGCTACTTCCGGCACAAGATGGCGACGATGCAAAAGCAAGTTTGAATAGAACGTCACTTCCGAGAGTACTGCGAGTCCGCAGCGCCAGCCAACGAGAGCGAAGTATTTGGCTACCATGAAGTTCCGGTGGGCCGACATCCGGAAGAACACTTTTTACGAGGAAGAACATTTTTCTGGACATTTGGTCTCCGAATATTGAGTAAGCCAGATTGGCGGCTGATATTATAGGCAAAGTTGGTTAACGTGTACGGCGTCCATTTTGGTTTTCATAGAAGCTGAGTATATTTCTGATTTATGTGCTAGATTTATAATAATTTGGTAATTATGTGTGAGAATTATAATGATTTGGTAATATTTAGTTGTTTTAAAGACTGTTTCGTTTAGTGGTTGTGTTTCTAAATTTAAAGCGCTAGTGCTTATTGAGTTTTTAAGTTTCGATTGGTTATTTAGTTAGTATGATTCATTATATTACTTCATTAGTATTATATTTTGGGTTTGTTGGAAGTTGTGACTATTGAATTAAACATTAGAAGAAATTACAGTGTGGTGTTTTTATTGGATATTTATGCCCTTTACTAATATAGGGTTTAACATTTCTTTAATTTTTTAAACCAATTTTTACCAAATTTATAAAAATTAAAATAAAATATAATACGTATGTGACATAAATCTTAAAAAAAATTTGGACGGAAATTTAGCGTGAGGTATTATATTCTATTTTTACTGGACTAGAAGTTTTAAACCATAAACTAAACCACTGTCAAAACGTCAGAATTAATTATACACCAGTTTCGACACCAGTAATCCTGACCTACCTTATATTATAAATGCGAAAGTGAGTTTGTTTGTTTGACGGTTTCACGCATCTCAATGACATTTGGCAAGGACATACCTCCGGTTTTATCGATTCGATGCATTCGATCATAATTCCGGGGAAGAACATACGATTTCATCATCATCATCCAATTACATACGTTGTAGGTGTACCTACACCAGTGTAGGTTTGCCTTACTCAGTAGAAAAACAAATAAAAATGGACGTATAGCGTTACATAACATATTATGTACATATACTTGGTAATTATGCCGTAACGGCACGAATGTTATAAACAACGATTGCTTTATTGCTTTACTTAAGTGGCAGTTATGGTATCAACAGATTTCAACACTGAGGATGTCTCGCAGAACATCTCGAAGACGTCGCAATAATAAAGTTTTCGCAAAGGTCACGATTGGAGCGTCTTCAAAACAAACTTGTTTTGAAATTAATAACTCTTGACGGATTTAATATTCTACGTATGTTACACTAGCTGCGCCCGGGGATCGCACCTGCGTGGTGATGTATGATGGTGGTGGTGATGAAGATTCCTATGTGTTATTCTAGCGCTATCTACATACCTAATTCCATCCAAATCCGTTCAGCCGTTCGGGCGTGATGGAGTAGCAAAACTCCATCAATCCAAACATTCGCATTTATAGGTAGGGTAAAAAACTATCTGCATCCCGCGGTTACACCCACGTGGATGATGATGATGAGAAGTATCTATATATATAATGTGAACATCCGGGCTATTATGTATCTCAGTTGCTTACAAATGTTGATTGAAATCTTGAAAAATGGCGGCTCTGTCATTTTTGAAAACTCCAGTAAGCAAAAATGTTAGTAAATCGATGACTGGAGCTGACTTAAGTGACATAGAGCCGCCATTTTTTTTCGATTTCAATCAACCTTTGGTAGCAACTGAAATACATAATAGCCCTACATATGTGAAACAACCTTCAATCCATCCTATCCATACTTAATATTACAAAAAGTTTGTAATTCTGTCAACCTCTGTCTATTTGTTTGTTACCATGACACGCTTAGACGGCTGATCGGATCGTAATTAAATCGCAGCACACCTCTCGACACCCTTTAACCATCCACATCAACGTTGCCCATTTTGTCACCATTGATGGTGACTCTTATGGGGGGGCCAGTTTAGTGGGTGGCAAGTCACCACCTGTCTAAATATTTAAATATGAGACTGAAATTGGCACTCAGGTGCCGTAGTCTCGTCCATAGTCTTATATCTCCCTTATCATTTATAAGTTCATAGCAATAGCCTTGTCATTTTACCCATTTGTGTAATAGATAATCCATGTCACCGTCATCCCAAATACTGTTTTTATACACTTTTGTATGTTTTGCACCAAACAGGCCTCTAAATGTTGGCTATAGCTATACCCCACTTATGCCTTTGTAAAGGACCGGATAATAAATCCGTGAATAAAAATGAATAAAAATAATAATAATTTTATTAGTTACCCAAAGAATTCACCAAGATAATACAAAAGATTACCAAAAGAACATAACTTTTAACCTTAATAAAATAAAATAAATATAACTATATATAACTAGTTCGGCAGCCTATGGATTCACTAAATAATTGTACAACAAGTTATATCAATAAATTATTTTTTACTTTTTACTTTACTTTATAAACCAATATCTTAAAAAATATAAGAATTACTTATAAAGGTTAATAGAGTGCTTGAGAGTCCTGCACTAGGCGAACCGGTATCGCAGGACCCACGATCATTACGCTTAAATATCATGTTTGTGGTGCGGAGAGTATGGTGTGATTGAGTGTGTAGAAATTGACAAATGCGGCGAAAAGAGTGTATGAGGCGCGAGATTTGTAAACCTAGCAGGTAAAACTGCGGAGAGCAACTAGTACTTAATATAAAAATATTGCAATACATGTGTTTAGTAAAACATATGTTCGTTCCAGGGCCGACGATTTGACCAACATTAGAGAGATGTTCCCGAGCGCAGTGATCAAATACATTCCGAAAGTGGGCCACCATGTGCACGCGGAGGATCCTAAGAGTTTCATGGAACATGCGATTGCATTCTTGAGAACTACATCCTAAACAATACCTGTGCAAAAATCTACCTTGAGTATGCCTTATATGTATAAAATAAAAAAAATAAAAAAATTAAAATTACCATTCTACCCCTGGATACCTATACCCTTATTCCTATAGGTTTTTCGTATCCAGCAATCGGCGTTTTGTCCATATCAACGTATTTTTCTACCGACTTCCAAAAAGGAGGCGTTCAATTCGATTGATTTTTTTATGTTTGTTACCTCATAACTTTCGACTGGGTGAACCGATTCTCAAAATTCTTCTTCTTTTTTTTCTTTCACCAGCTATCAAACTTTTTTTGTTTGTAAGCTGGTGCTTCCCGTTGTGGTCCCATTTAAATTTCCTCAAATTCGGTCCAGTAGTTTTTGAATTACACCCTAATAACTGAATAGAACGGAAGTCGGTTTCAAATTTGTACATGTTTATGTAAATCAGTGTCGAGATGAGCAAGTTGCTCGCCTGATATTTAGTCCTTGCCTATAACAGTGCTATTCAGAATTATAAACTACAACAGTTCGAAACCCAGCATGGCAATGCGCTCATGCTCATGTCATGCTCGGTAATTTTACTGAAAACAAAACACAGTTATTATTATTTGTTTTCATTTTTTTTAATGAAGCGCTCGCTGCGGAGCTCGGCTTGGAGATCTTAACCGATCAACAAGTTAGGTTTTAGTTGCTGCGGTCAGGACTTGGATGGGTGACCGCTATAGTGGCATTATTCAACTGAGCGCTTCTGTACTTCGGAGGGCACGTTAAGCCGTCGGTCCCGGTTGTTTGTTTTAGAACAGTCGTTAGGCTATGTTGAGGGCCTTCGGTTAGCCTGAAAACTCTTACACATGCCACACATTACTTCACATATTACACCAAATGTAGATTTGTAATTAGCTGCGTTAGGATTGTTTATAGGCAATGACTATAAAAACGCCATTTATATTGTCATAAGCTTAGTGATTGTGAACCTACACAAAGAGCTGTTCATAAACCTATACAAGATATAGCTATTAATTTTACCGGCATTACAAAATACTCTCGACTAACGTCTAAGTTCGAGCAAGGAGTATGCTGAAAACCAGCCCTGTGTAAACATTACTGTTTAAGCCAGACAGCGCTGAGCATACACCTATTGCCCTTAAAAGTTCAGTTTATTAGGTATTTAGTTTATATAAGTATTTTTAAATGCTGTTTACTAGGTATTGAGTTGTGTGTTTTTTTTCTGTATTTTTATTGGCAATAAATATTCTATAATATTTAAAATGTATTCTTGTATTTTTTTACAATTCTCTGATTAAAGTTTTAGTTAAGACGCGGTCCAACCCCAATTTTAAAATAATCTACGATGCTTTACGTAAGGTCGAGAATCGCTCGTTAGATTGGACGATGTAATGCGAAAATGCATTAATTTTGTACGTTTTCTTTATATTCTTCGATATATACTAACAGAATCTAAAAAACTGCTGGTTATAACTTTAGTACTATATGTTGGCTATGTATTACCTAAAAAACAATATAGTGTTATCGCTGAAAATTCTGAGAGTTTCGACGTGAAAGTTTATTTTTGTGGACCTATTCAGGATTCTTTTCTGCAGAAAGAGAGTTATATTTATGAATTCTATTCGGTTATTACTTTTTTCCTATCCCTTTTCTAACCTTAGTATTATTTCATAATATATTATTGATCTGTTTCGTTACACTAGGTGTTTAAAAATTCTGCTTTTTACTATTATCAGAATACGAGCGCCTCTTAATTCATGTATCAAAACAGACATAACTTTCGCATGTAATAGTACACCGGCGAGAAACTAAATGGCGTTGGCGGTCGTTAACACACGCAAGCTTTTCGTTCGCGCAACTCAATTGACCGCGTGATTTGAATTTGAATGTTGATTTGGATCTCACTAGCTTTGCCTTATCACTTCATCCAGCTCTCAAGCCTTTGCGACTGAAAGTTGTCTACTGCATTACCTATTGTTATGTCCGGTAGATTATCAAATCCCCCCCCCCCCCCCCCCCCGCTCTGTAATTTGTATAAATTTGATTACAAGCGTGTACGTTAACACACCCATATTATTTACTTTCCCCTGCGCTGCGACCTCGGCCTGCCGAAATTTGGAGATGGAATACCTTACACTGCATCAGTGTTGTCAACCCACATTTTGGAAAATTGGTAGATTAAATCCTAAAAATCGGTAGAAGTTGGTAGAATGTCATGGGAAAAACGGTAGATCTACCTCTCAAGTTTAATTTATACGCCATTATCATGTAATTCGCCTCTATTTAGTTATTACTGTTTAGTATATTCAAATTAAAGTTCTAAAATATATATTTTTATTGAAAGTCACAACACAACAAAGCAAAATAAAATCTCACGTTAAAATAGTAGCGTCAGGGTCATTATCAACGAATGACAAACACAGAATCAAGTAAACCAACGAAATTGTAGTTAAATTTCCATACACATACCATGAGCAGTTGATAATGTTGGCAGTGACACCTTCGTTTCGTGGGATTTACCTGTGGATCTAGCACGAAAATCTGCATAAGTGTAACGTAATTGTACTGTCAACATTATCAACTGTCTCGCGCTGTTAATGTTCTTAAGTTTTAGTGAATGCACACGTCCACGTCTTTGTTTCTTATTTTGCTCGTATCCTTCGCAGAAAGTAGAAACCAAAGACGTGGACGTTACTGGTTCTGTTACACGCATAACTCAAGTTTAATGTCAACATTATTTTCAATAAGACGTGGTATCGAAAATAGGTAGATTTAGGGCTTAGGGTGGTAGATAGGTAGACTTAAGCTAAAATAGGTAGATCTACCTATAAGTAGGTAGATATGACAACACTGCACTGCATCAGGTGGTGCCCATCAAGACGGAATCTGGCTCGAGGTGCCATCGAGTCCCGGCTAAGGTACTGAACCGATTTTACTGAAACAAAAGACAGACATGCTATAAATTCTGAGAAAGGTACTACGATTTTTCATCCCTATATCAAACAAGGAAGGCGCATTATAAAATATATGGTTCTGTTTTCAGTTATCAAATTATAAGAGAAGAAAGTTACGGATAGAAGCTTGTAATATATTACATACAAACAAAACAATGACGCCTTTACAATCGCATATGGGAGAAGCAGCTGCGTGTTTAAGCCATAGATGGCATAGATTAATCAGACTAGATATATCTAAAGATAATGATGATAAAGATAAAAAAAATGAATAAATATAATATATTATATCCTACAGTTTAAGAAACTATCATGTAACAGATACTGGCAAAGTTGCGACACTCAAACAAGTCGCAGGGGCCATACACAAAGAATCTAATCTAATATATAATATAAAAAAGAAGATATAGATGGCATAAGCACACACATTCGGGCAGTTTTTTTTTTCTTTTGCGGATGGCCACGACGCGGCTTCCTTATTGTGCCAATTTGCAGTTATGTTTTGGTCCCATGAAAATTATCATCATAAGGTGCGTTCGATTAGCAATGAGGGCATTGGTAGTGTTGCCATTTTGGCTCTTTGTTGAAGCGTTAGTTAAAGCTCATAAATGTTATTTTTGTTGCTTTTGCCTTTCTACTCGAACGCTAAACTGAGCATAAGACCTAAAATCGCATGATCATGCGATTTCTTGACATTTGCCAAAAAAAGCGTCACAAACAACCATGCTTCGGACGTGGGTCAAAAATTGCACTTTTTGGTGGCATACATTTTTAGCTTTGCGAAAGCTGAATAAAAAAGAGTACAAAACAATATTTCACCCACAGATTCCCAATTATTCGAACGCACTTGTGAGCGTTTTGAAAATGAGTCGTCCCGTCCTTGGTGACGTAATCCGTGACGTCACATGGGTCTACGTTGTCGCGCTTTCGTTGATTCGGAATGGTGAAAGCTAAAAGTGATTTTGACGCCACTCGGAAATCAAGGGTTATATTATTATGTTATCTAATACCTTTAAACTTGCAATTTTTTTATATAAATATTATTTAATTGAATAATCTGTATGTCGGAAAATTTAGTAGGTATGAAGGGGGTTGCGCGGGCGATAAATCGATCTAGCTATTTTTAGAAAACGTCGTTTTATCAGATTTTTCAGCGATGAAAAACTACTACAACAATAAGTAGGCCTCCTCGAGCGTGGAGACTAAATGCGATCGTCTGGGTTGGAAGCTAGTCTAAATAAAATGTTTTATACTAGTCGGTTACAAGCACTTCATATGAAAGTAGGTTAAATTTTTTTTTTGTTCTATAAGTGTAAGTATGAAATAACTTGTTGAAGTCGGTACCATTATAGTTCAAAAGTACCTATTATCAAAATATTGTACGCATGGTACCGACTTCGATAAGTTTTATTTTTTACTTTTTGATATTGAAGTCGGTAAACATTTTTTTCACCCTTTTTAGTGAACCTTGCTTTTGGAATTACGGGATCGATTGTCATTCGCGTCAATGAAGATATCATCCAAATAGACTCATAAACTGCGGGGCCAAATTTGATGAAATTTAAAAGGGACTACCACCTCGGAAGTATAGGTACTTACCTACTCTACCAAACAAAAATATAATTTTGAGAATCGGTCCACAAATGGGGGAGAAAATGGTGAACATACATAAAAATACATACAATCGAACATTATTACCTCCTCCTTTTTTGAAGTCGGTTAAAAAATAATTAATTTGCATTGTTTCCAAAATTAGTGCTGTAAAAATAATATATTTATTCAGCATTTATAATCATCGCCAGTAGGATGACGCACTCTTATTGAATTCAAATAAGTAGGTACATATATGTATTTTTAATAATTACTAGCTGCGCTCCGCAGTTTCACCCGCGCGGTGATGGATGATGATGAAGAAGCAAAAATAGCGTAGGTATGCTACTTAGGCATAATGTAGCTTTCTACTGGTGAAAGAATTTTTTCAACCGGCTACTTACTTTTTGCGTTTATCCACTACAAACAAACAAATATTTCTCTTTATTTTTACAGTAGATAAGTACAATATTATTACATTATATAATGTGGCCTAGTTTGTACCGGCGTTACAATTACATTAAAAGTAGTTACGTTATGTCTAACTTAACTGTAATAGTTAGACATTACAATATTGCGAACTTTTTTGTAAATATTAAGGCTTTGCCACACTGGATGCTGTCTGCGGTCAGTTCAAATTGAACGCAGCCCGCACTATGCGTACTATATAATTATAAAAATAAACCCCTATTTCTCCTGGTCACTTGAGAAAGGCTTTACCGATTTCATTCATCTTTTTTTTCAAATGTTTTCTAAAACTTCGTAGAAGGTTCTTACATTCAAAAAAACGAGAAAAGACGGAAGGTTATGGCAAGGCCAAAGACCGAAACCTACTACGCGAACAAAGTCGCGGGCTAGTGGTAAAATATTTTTTCTAATCAGTCCATTAGTTTCGGAGCCTATTCAATTCAAACAAACAAATCTTTTCTCTTTATAATGTTACTATATATTATATATAAATATATTAATTATATTAGTGTAGATGTAGATTATTGAACACCAATGACAGTACCTACATGTAAGGTCAGGTGGGGTAAGAATTTTACTTTATTTATATCAGAGTTTAATGAACTCGGTAGCTTTGCAGGTATTGTCAGGGGGCGTTCATAAATTACGTGAGGTGATTTTTTTAATTTTCTGTCTCTCCCTCCCCCCTGGTGAGATGTCGTGAGATTTTATTCAACCCCCTCCCCCATCCCCCAATCTCACGTGATATTTTTCAAAATGTGGGTTTCTTACGTAAACGCGTTAAAAAATTGCTTCGTGCTTTTATTTACGACTAGTTAAGAGTAGTAATCAATATTGCTCAGAGTTTCATTATAAGTGTAATAAAAATTTAACAATAGAATACTTAAATCGTAACTACTGTGATTAAAAAAAGAATATCTACTCTATTTCAGTCCATGGAGAATCATGCACGGTCTCAAGAGAGACTATTGGAACCAACATGTCCATATGATTTTCAGTAAAATCATCTGCTCCTTCAACTTCGTTCTGATCTAGCCACTCTAAGCCGTTGGCGCTTGCGCACAGTAACTCATTAGCTCATCTTGGTGCAAAAATTAAATCTTAAGCATGTAAGTACAATCTAGATTAAATGGACCAACATAGTATAATTTTTTTTTGTTTCATTCAGAAGAAAAATTGCGTGATATTTGCCGAGACCCCTCTCTCTCCAACGTAAGATTAGATGAGGTTTGACTCGACCCCTCCCCCCCTTAAACATCTCACGTATTTTATGAACGCCCCCTCATCATTAGGAAAACATTGCAAGCAAAATAGGTACTTAGTAAAATACTTCGTTATTAGACGTTCGTAAAAATATAAAGAAGTTTAGAATAAATAGTGATATGCATAATATTAATACTAGAAATAAGGATAGGATAGCTGTATCTAAATTTAGACTCACGAAAACTAAAAATAAGTCCTTCTTAGGCAATTGTGTACGTTTCTATAATAAAATCCCGAAAGACATTACTGAGCTCACTGAAGGGAAATTCAAGTTACGTGTCAAAAATATCTACTAATGAAAAAAGCCTATTATAAATTGAGTCACTACTTAGAAGACAAAGATGCCTGGAAGCTTTCCACTTCTGCCTAGTAGCCAACTATTGAATAAATTTGTTATTTTAATACTACTCATATTATGTAACCTCAATGTACAAAGACTTGAAAAAATAATGGGCCACGAGTTTCTTGCTGCCTCTTCTCGGCGGTGGTTCTTTTCCGAAGACAGCGGTAGAATCATTTAAAAATTTTGACGTTCATAAGAGTGTCTATGATGCCTAAACTGAATAAATAATTTTTGAATTTTGAATTTTGAATTTTGAGTCTTTCTTTGAGTTTTCACGTTTAATACTAGTATTTATTCCGTGGCAATAGTGGTGGATTATGAACTGTAATGGTGCAAGAATGTAGGCAAAGCGTACACTATCTAATATGTAATGTAGACCGGCAGGGCTATTATGTATCTCAGTTGCTAACAAATGTTGATTGAAATCTTGAAAAATGGACGCTATCTGAGGAGCTATCTATCCTGAGGACTCAGTGAGCAAAAATGTTAGTAAGTTGATAACTGGAGTTGACAAAAGTGAGATAGAGCGGCCATGTTTTTAGATTTCAATCCACATTTGTTAGCATTTAAGATTCATATTAGCTCTACAGATTTAGCTCAAAGGCCGTAGCACAAACAGTTTGCGAAAAGTATTCGTATCAAAAGCATCAACATGTCACGCTTCGGTGTACAAACTATGAGTTGTCTGTGTCACAGTTGCCCTAGATAAATGACAGTTTGTGCTGTTTGACGTGAACAACACGTTACGCAGTTATTCGTGCTAGGGCCACAGTTCCAGTTTTATTACACTTATGTTTAAATAGAGTAACACGTCTTATTTAAAAATAGAATACTAAAGCCAGAGTTACATAATATATATTTTTATCATGTCAATAGGCTATGAAATTAGCACGAGACCCACCTGGTGTTAACCTTTGAAACATTACGTTGCTAAATCTCATGTGCTTGTATTTTCAACAGCAACCATACCCAACAAACCACCAGGGCTATTTTGTATCTCAGTTGCTAACAGATGTTGATTGAAATCTTGAAAAATGGCGGCTCTATGTCAGTTTTAGCAACTCCAGTAACCAAAAATGATACTCGTAGTAAGTTGATGACTGAAGCTGACAAAATTAACATAGACGGCCATTTTTTTTTTATTTCAATCAATATTTGTTAGCAACTGAGATACATCATAGCGCAGCTGAACATAGTAATGTGATTACTGGTTTATGGAAAAAAAAAAAAGGTAGAGTGGCGGCACTTCCCCGGACGAACTCGTTCGCAAAGAGTTCTAAGTAGTGCTCTTATGAAAACGTGTGTACGTGTTTGATTGAATCTAGGACGATGTAGATTGAATAGTCTGAGGCTTGTCATAATATGTTATCTGTGCTCGAGCTTCACTATAATGTTATCTGGATATAAGATGTTGAATACTTTTAACACTGAAATTTATAAAGAGAAAAATTCACATCCTCGGACGGGATTCGAACCCGCGTCTTATGACTCTTCGTGTCAGACGCCATTGACAAACTGACAAACTAGGCCACCGAGAATCTGGTCCGAGCATCGAATTTTAACTCTCTATTTGACTAACCGTCTTGCGGGGACGGAGCGACTACTTTTAACACTTCCCGCACAGAATTCGCCCTATTTAGAGACTATATATCTATGACTTCCCGCTAAGTAGGTTTAGGTTTCACTAAATAGGTATTATTTATATATTGTCCTGCATTGCCATGCACGGTAAAGCGGAACCAGTTGGGGTTCAGCATTCTTCTTATGCCTACCGGGTTCTGTGTTCAGGTTCCTTTGCCGTATTAAATGGATGACGCCGCTACTTCGCAATTTGGGCCCTTAATTTAATTTCCCCACTATGAATCTGAACAGAAACCGGCAGAAATCAAAAGAATGCTGAACCCCAGCTGGTTCCGCTTTACCGTGCATGGCAATGCAGTACAATATATATAAATTATATTTAGTGAAACCTATTTAGCTGACCCGCAGGGCTATTATGTATTTCAGTTGCTAACAAATGTTGATTGAAATCCTGAAAAATGGCGGCTCTATGGCACTTTTGACAACTCCAGTAAGCAAAAATGTTAGTAAGTTGATACTGGAACTAACAAAAGTGACATAGAGCCGCCATTTTTATCGATTTCAATCAACATGTGTTTACAACTGAGATACGTAATAGCGTAATATAATAAATGTCGGTAATCTTCGTGCCGCCATTTCCAGTCGCGGACTAAGGAAATGTAACACTTCCGGTAAATTCAAATCACTTGTATTATTAACTATTCCATATAGTTACACCTTTGATCTATCGAAAGTGATTGACCCGTCAAATTAAAAACTTCCGGAAACGTTACACGTTACGTAGGTACTTAATGCTTATAACAAAGCAAACCTTGAGTGATATGCCGGTGATTCTGGCACCTCCAATGAATTTAGGAATTCAGTTGGATAAATGACTTACTTGGTTTGGATCGATATTGGAATCTATCGAATTAAACGAATGCGTTTGTCCATCATATTGACTGTAATATATTTAAAAATCATCTACATTCTTATTTTTCGCTGCTAAAATGACTCATTCGCTTAACCAAGCATGGTTTTTATAATTTACACCAATATTTGGGAACACTTTCGATATTAATTCTCCCCTTAGCTTAGAATATACAAGATAGCATAGATAAGCAAGCTATTATAGAGCGCGCGTATCGCTCCGGCCCGTTTGTGCCGATGGTAAGCAAATGTTGTATAGGTACATACTTGTCTATTGTGTAGCACTTTATTAGATGATTGTACCTACTACTTACAAATGAAAATAAGTTACTTAAAATTCCTTTTATTTTGCTTTCAGGGGCCTTACTATCATTTGTTCCACTAAGTTCAACTAGTTTGAGCTCTTAAATCAGGACTTCTAGAAAACTGTCCGGCTTATTCGTACCATGACAACGTTAAAGCAGGACTGCCCAGGCCTACTATTCAAGAACCACAGAAAAACCGTTATCTTGTATTTTTTTTGTATGGACTCTCGTTAACATGTATCTCAAAATCCACTCAGTTTTTCAGCTTGCAAACGTCTAGGCGTCTGCAATGTTGGTTATAGTAAATTGTTAGAATAGAATGCCAGAGACAACATTATCCGTTCATCTTTGAGAAAACAATATTCAAATAGTTCACCTATTTAGGTGAAAGGTGAACGCTCATTTAAGCGTCATGTTATGATTTCATTCAAAACTGTTTAAGCCAGGTTAAAGAACTGCACGGAACTTGGATGGTTTTTATAAAGCTATAGGTAAGGTAAGGCCCCAGGCACAGTATAAATAAATAAAGAGAACAGTACGGAAACTACCCTAACACGTTCGAAATGTCCCACTGACATAAACATGCGCATCGACGAGACCCCTAAGCAGATCTCGCGGTGCCGTCAGTAGTGAGTGTTACAAACTATTTCTACATCATAACCTTTTTTATATAATCTAAAATATGTAATGTCACACTTGACTGACTGCTATCATCCTATGTTACAAAGAGAATTATAATAGAGACTATGTTATGTTGTCCTTACTAAATTGCTAAATTGTAATGGGGTCCCCACATTAAAAAAATGTCTAATAGGCTCAGTTCAGCGGCTTATGCTGTTAAAAAAATTAGACTATTAACTGATGTAGACACAGCTAGAATAGTTTATTTTAGTTATTTCCATAGCGTTATTACTTATGGCATACTGCTCTAGGGATTTTCTGCGGATAGTAATTCTATTTTTATACTGCAAAAAAGGGCTATACGAGCTATCTACAGTTTGCCTCCCAGAGTTTCCCTTAGACAGAAGTTTAAAGACAGAAACATTCAACTGTTGTCTCTCAGTTTATCTATGAAAATCTAATGTATGTAAAGTAAAACACAAACATAGCAGTTTTGATAAAAGGAGTAATGCTCATTCCATCAACACGCGAAATAAGCACAAGCTATCCGTACCTACATGTAACGCGTCTCCACAGAATGAGTAATTCTTTTATGGGACAATGTATACGATTCTATAATAAAGTTCCCAATGTTATCCGAGATTTGCCTATTGATAAGTTTAAAATTACTATTAAAACTAAACTCTGTCAAAAAGGTTATTACAAAATTTCGGATTACTTGAAGGATAAAACAGCTTGGGACTGATCACTCCAGGATCTATCTAAGTACTCGTGTACTAAGATGTCAAAGTGTAGCGTGTCTTGCCCTACTGATACCATTATTATATTCTCATTTGTAAGGCAACAAACTGGAGCTAATACCTATTTGTAGTACCTAAGTAAAAACATTGTAAAAACATCTAATATATATAAAAAAGGCCCCGAGTTTCTTGCCGCTTCTTCTCGGTAGGCTCTATATATTTTGGAACGCGGCGGTAGTCTTTAAAGTACATTTTAATGAAAAATTGACGTTCATTAGTGCGTCTTTGATGCCTAAGTTGAATAAATTATTTTGACTTTGACTTTACAATTATAAATATCGCTTATAAAAACAAGTTTACTTCATAAAAGTGGTCACTCTCGTATAAGCATTTCCGCGATCTTTTTAAAAATGCCACGTGCATATTACGTAGTATACGGCTGTTGAACTATGCCAAAACCGGAACTATAGTTTATTAAACGTCCTGCTGAATTTGAAAGTTGAGAATAATTAATTGTTTTAAAATTTAATAATCTTCTTGTATGATCTATCACAATAAATTCGTAAAACATAACACAAAATACAAATCTTAGATGGCGGCTGCAATAGATTATAATAATATTATGAAATATATAATCATGGGTCGTTTTCATTATTTTTGAGGGATTTGAAGCGGATAGTGCTGACTAAATTGAAATCCAAGATGGCGGATGCGCAAAAATTTCAACTATTTCGTCATGGGTCTCGTTTTCATGGTTTTAGAGGGTGTTGAAGCGGATAGTGCTAACAAAATAGAAATTCAAAATGGCAGCTGGGCGAAATTATCAAATTTTTCGTCATGGGTCTCGTTTTCATGGCTTTCGAGGGTGTTGAAGCAAATAGTGCTGTATATGCTATGTAATAGTACTCGTACTTCCTCCGATATGTCATCTTTGTAACGCCACTCGCATAATCATTGTTAACTTGACATTTTGCACGTATCTCCATATAAATGAGCTGAGAACCTCTAAACTTCCAAAAGAACCGCTTTGAAGCGGTCTGCATCTAACTTCTCTGCGACCTTTATCAGGTCGTCTGTCCACCTTGTCGGTGGACGACCTACGCTGCCCTTGCTGATCCGTGGTCTCCACTCCAGAACCTTCCGGCCCTATCGGCCATCTATTTTGCTTGCTATGTGCCCTGCCCACACCCACTGGCTCTTCTTGTGGGCTATGTCGGTGATAGCATCATGAACACACAAATATTAGTCCCGGCTAAGAGTCGAACCTGGGATCCCGCGACTCGAAGGCAGGCTCACTACCAACTAAGTATTCTTGAAAAACGCTAAGTGTCAAGTCTACGCTTTAGTACAGATCATACAGATAACTTCAATATACGTGCCCGCCGGAAGCTTGCAAACGCCGCTGTGCACTCGCTTTGAAGATGAGCATCCGACATGCTCGAAACCCGGCGAGACGTAGTCCATCCTTAACATTAGAGTCTTGCTGGCTAATATAGTATATAGTAATAGTTTAATATGTGTCACACACACCAGAATTTCAATACAAAAAAAGTACTTTATAATTAGGCTGGGAACCATTATTTGGATAATATTTTCAATGTAAATTTTGAAGGGAAGGATTTTAGGGACACCATGTATCAATCGGAATGGTTATATACAGGTCCAACTTACCAATTTTATGGGTTTTATCGTTATATATTTTTTTGTATATTCACATACATTGACTGATACGAACGAAATTAAGATCAGCGCGTATTCTGTACTATAAATCATTATATAGTACACATACTTACATATAAATTACCTACTAAGTTAGAATCTAAAGTAATTACTTTACAATTATTAAATAACCCTTCAAGGGTCGATGTCATTATAACAATGAAATTTCTATTGTGTCTGGCCGTGCGACCTTTGATGCAATAGATAAATAAGTAGGTAATTATAATGTGTTGTAATCCAAAATTCCAAAAGCTGATACTATGTGAAAGTGGATAGTAAGAGTAGCTGAATGCAAGACAATTGGCAGCCAACTAAATTCACTCGGATTTTGCTCCAAACATTTAAAATTACCTACATTTTTTATTTAGAATGATCCTATTAGAAATTTTGTATGGTGGTCGCTATATCCCTGGTCAACTTAAAGGATACATTTGATCCATCCATATTTACCATACAAAATTTCATCTCGACCTCTACAGTTTTATTATGTGTAGAGATGTAGAGATATTATATAAATGAAACCCTCGTACGTATGACGAGACGACCTAGCTAGTATTATAATCGTCTGTGTCATAATGACTTTATAGGCTGACCATGGCAAATAAAAAACGCTATAAGCTACGAGTATATATTCGTAAATTGAACATAGATTCTCTGTGTTTTTAAGGACATGTTTTTTTGTATGACACTGTTCATAGAAATATGACACTGTCAGTCAAATCTAATAATATCAATTCAATCAAATTAATTATTTCAAGATATTGAAGATATAGCCATATATAAATAGAGCGAATTCTGTGGATTATAGCACATCATTATTTTACTTAGAATTAAATTAAAAACGTAAGGATACATGGAATGGCGATTTTAAGTTCACTCAGACACGGCAAACAATATCTGCTAAGGGCTACCTTTAAAACTAACCATATTTCTTCGCGAACAGCTCTAGATTTAGCCCATAAAATCTACGGAAGTTTCGGGAGAAAGCCTCCAATAATAGTCCTCCATGGACTACTTGGGTCTAAGAAGAATTGGGATTCCATGTGTAAGAAAATAGCAGGGAGTACTTCAACAGCGGTTGTGGCTGCGGACCTTCGGAACCATGGAGCAAGTCCCCATGAGACATCGCACACTTACCCTGAGCTAGCGTCAGATGTTTCGCAGCTGATGACTAAATTATCAATAAATAATGCAAATCTAATCGGCCATAGCATGGGAGGCAGAACCGCTATGATGTTAGCCTTGACAGAGGTATTTAAATTTCCCAACAAGAAAATAGTACGCATTAATCTGCAAAAGTATTTCTTAATCACCCTACTAATTTCCATTTTAAATCTCTAACTAGTCCCACTTATATTATAAATGTGAAAGTTTAGTTTAGATGGATGGATGGATAAATTATATAGTACCTATGTTTGTTACTCTTTCACGCAAAAACTACTGAATGGATTTTAATGAAATTTGGTATGTAGATAGATGAGACGCTGAAATAACATATAGGATACTTTTTCATCAGCATCATCATCATCCATCACCACGCGGGTACTCACACTGCGTGGCATAGCTAGTTATTTATAAATGCGAACGTGCATGTGTTATTATATAGGTATGTTACCATTTAATTTTAGCGCTGGACCGTAAACGACTTAGATGACAATAATAATTGGTATCCACATACTTGGAGTCATATAGATAAACATACCAAAAAATGGAACCGACTTCAATACTAAAAAGTGTGAAATAACTTGGTAAAGTCGGTACCATGATAGTTCAAAAGTACCTATTATGACGATATGGTGCGTATGGTACCGACATCAACAAGTGTTTAATACTTTTGAGAGTTGAAGTCTCAGACAAAATAAAAAAGTCAAGACAGAATGTTGTGAACAGAGAAGTGAGGCCGGGTAAAACTACGCCTCGGCGTGTCCATACATATTTACATACAAAACCTATAACAAAACTACGCCTTGGCTAGTCAGTCGAACTATCGCGGCGCGTGGAAGCAACACGTAAAATTTAATTATCATTTAATTTGAATTTATTAATTATTGATACATTTTTAACTTTAGTTTAATTTGAATTACCATGACAGTACCGAGTCACGCACATGTAGTTTAGAAAACCGGCCTCACTTCTCTGTTCACAACATTCTGTCTTGACTTTTTTATTTTGTCTGAGGTTGAAGTGGGTAAAATTTTTCTTTCACCCTTTTAAGTGGCCCATGCTACTTACGGGATCGATTGTCATTCACTGTCAATTACATATCACCAAGATAGGCGAAACACTTTTCAGATATTGGATTAAAATTCAAAAACAGCTTGACCGAATTTGAAATTTAAACGAAGGTTCTGCTTCCGAGGTACTAACCTCGGAAGTATACTAATATCTACCAAACAAAAAAGAATTATCAAAATCAGCCTACTCTGTAAGAAAATGTGCGTTTATGTAAGTCAATTGATAAAATAGGGCACATAATGCTTCAACATTTTCACAGAAACTATGTTATGTGTCGGTGTAGGGCCTCGTGCGCCACCTATCAGCTTGGTTATAAAACGTATTTTCTACCGACTACCAAAAAGGAGGAGGTACTCAATTCGACTGTATTTTTTTATATTTGTTACCTTTGGATACGGTGAACCGATTCTCAAAATTCTTTTTTTGTGTGAAAGCTGGTGCTTCCCGTTTGAATTTCATTAAATTCGGTCTATTAGTTTTTGAGTTACACTCCAATAACTGAATATAATAGAAGTCGGTATAAAATTTTTCAAATTGTCAAGTAATTGATGTTTATTACAGTGTGACTCGGATTACTGTTTCAGCCTTCCAGAGTCTTAAAACTAGTGGTCGTCGACATATCGCCCGTTTCCACCGCTGGCATCGAAAACAATTTTTTCCCCAAACTTCTAGACGTCATGCAAACTGTCGACTTCACCGGATTAGATATCAGCCAGGCGCGTGCATCAGCTAAAGAGAAAATAAAGGCTTCAGGCCTCATCGAGCACGAAAGTTTGATGGCTTTCTTGATAATGAATGTGGGGAAGAAGTACGACAACACTATTGGATGGCAGTGCAATATAGATGCCTTGAAAAAGCACTTTGAATCCATTGCCTCGTTTCCGGATGTCGCCGGGAAGAAATACGATGGACCGGTTCTGTTTATCGGCGGTGGTCAGTCTAATTACATTCCGTAAGGATTCCGTTAGTAAACAATACAATAAATAATTACTCGTAATTGAACCTGGATGAGCGAGCTTTGTTCTTAAAAAACAATTCTTTTTCTTGGTTTAGATCACTGCTAATCTGCTGTCAGCTCTGCCTTTTTTAGTTACAAAATTGGTGAAATTTATTTCATTAAGTACTTATATTTAACTTAAAAATATTGATTTCATAACTGTGGGATTTAATCATTTAGAAAAACGAGAGATAATAACAAAGTGTCCACTATTCACCAAATCCCACTATTTCCATGGAACCAAATAGAAAAAGTGGGACTAGTTTTTTTTCCACACGTCCCCCAAGCCCCCAACACAGAGAATCCTAGTGCGGGGGTATGAGAGTTTATACGTTATGTAAACGTTTTATAGGTTAGTCTCAAACCAAACACTTATTGGGTTAGTGTTGCTTAACAACGCTATATATTGTCATGTAACTTTAGTGTTGCTGTGACGGTAAACGAAAACATTGCCTGAAAACACAGATGAAACGATGTTTTCTAAAAATGAAACCCAGCCTAAAAAAATCCTATTATAATTATTCAAGAGCTTTTTTTTAATTACAAAAGTGCTAAAATCTACTATATAAAAATAAGTCGGGTTTTCCTTCCTGACGCTCCAGAATGCTGAATAACTCCAGAAAGCACGAACCGATTTCCACGGTTTTGCATTCGTTGGAAAGGTCTCGGGCTCCGTGAGGTTTATAGTAAAGAAAATTCAGGAAAAATTTAAAAAGAAAAGCGGGAAAATCTTTTTTCACATACAGCGCCATCTCTGATACATATCATGTACTACAAACCAATATTTTAAGTAGATGGCGCCAAACGAAATGTTACATTAAACGAAGCCATCTGGTGGCGAAACGGAGTTCGCAGGGTTTGCTAGTTACTTATATTTAACTTAATAATATTGATTTCATAACTGTGGGATTTAATAATTTAGGAAAACGACAGATAGTAATAATTTCAAAATACTTATCGTTTTATTAAATTAAATTTCTTTCACAAAAGGTGTTCAAAGTGTCCACTATTCACCAAATCCCACTATTTCCATGTATAATAAAACCACTATGGAGGTACTTTTTGGTATAGATATTATTCACAATCACCTACACACAGTTACAGGCTACACAGTTACAACCGTAATGATCTCTCTACCGACACCACTTGCCCCCCACTTTTAATCCCCTCTCCTACTTTCGGAGCGCCCCTCTATAACAATCAGAAACAACCAATGGGTGCGCACCGAGATACTTTCACAAACCAATTGATCGACTTTTATTGACTATGCATATTTGTTTAATAACTTGTTTGTTTACTAATTATTAATAAATGTTTAAACATATTCTCTATTATTAAACATATTCATAAATCTAAAATCACATTAATATATTATTTACACTTCATCAATATAAAACAGTTGTTATGATAGCATCCTTCGAAAGTCAAATCAGTGAGTTATTAATTTTAGCAAACTTATTATAATTACACGATATAATAGCTTGATATATTATTCTGTGACAATTAGTATTTATACTACAAATTATTACAAAAAGCAATACTTATTTATAAGCATTGGCACAAATCACAACACATGCAACAAAATTGAAAAAGTAGGACCAGCTTTTTTCCAAATTAGGTATATCCCATTGTTTGTATTTCGGCAAAAAAACGATGTCCTTTTACAAATGTTTCTTCGCGCGTGTTGGTTGTTCTGATGTTCCACACCCCCGACACAGATTATCCTGGTGCGGGGTATGAGAGTTTATACATTAGGTAAACGTTTTATATACATACAAGCTGCGCGCCGCGGTTACTCCTCCTCCTAGCGTCGTTTTCCTCATTGCTGAGGGTCGAGACCCCTTCCACGGATCACCTTCTGCCGAACGAAGTCTTTCCACCTTGACCTATCTTCAGCAGCGTGTATCGCACTATAGACTTAACTGTCGAGTGCGGTACGAATTTGCGCGCCGCGGTTACACCCGCGTGGTAATAGGTGATGAAGATGAAAAAGTAAATATCCTATGTGTTATTCACGCGCGTTTATATTATTCGTAAGATATAATCGTATTATATAATTGTGGTCTATTTACAGTTAGGTGTTACAAGTACATTACGCAACATAAGTACCTATTTCAGTTATTACCTTGCGTGGATAAATAAGCCAATCGGATGTTGCTAAACTGAACACGCTTTATAATTGATGCATTTTTTTAAGTTACCCTACTTAAATCTACTTTTAACTATTTGCATATATAACAATGTACGCACAGGTACACAATGTCTATTTATTGCCTGCACTAATTTTTAAGTAATTGCTTATGGTCGCTTGAATGTTTTATGTTTGTTGAAAATGTATTGTTCATCATTGTGAGTCAACAATACATTTACATAAAAAGGGAAAAATACCACTCACTGACTCAATAACTTAGGTAGCAGGAAATATGAAATTTCTTAGTCGTCGTCGTTCGTCAAAAAATCGTTTTATATTTAGGTAGTGCTATTTTGCCCTTTTTATGTATAGAACCCTGTCAAAGATACAGGCTAGGTAATCCTTATGTACCCTGTGGTATACCTACATGGTAACTGGTACGGTCGGCCGGAAAACTTAAGAGGATTGCATAGGTAGTACTTTCCATAATAAAATAAATAACTCTTTTCTACCTCTTGACATTGTCCGATTTCAGTGTTTTTTTTTTCATATAATCATCACATTGTTTGCTATGCCCGTACGTTTTGATTTTTTCAGTATTTCTAAGTACTATAAATTTCCTTTATGGAAGTTAAAAAAATTGAAAAAAATAAAACGTACGGACACAGTAAACAATGTGATGATTATATGAAAAATAAATCACTGAAAACGGACAACGTTAAGAGGTAGAAAAGAGTTATTTCTTTTAGTATGGAAAGTACTACCTATGCAATCCTCTTAATATAAATACACACTAAGTTATTTATACATTTAATTAATTACTACATAGTCACATAGCACACCGCGGTTTCATCTGCGTGAGGGTGATGTTGATGTTATGTTTTGTATTTCTAATAAAAACTCTTTTTCTGTTAAAAAAATCAAATATGTCTAGCCGTTTTTGGGTTACCAACGAACAGCATTTGATTTATACATTTAACTAGCTACACTCCGCGGTTTCACCCGCGTGGTGATGGATGATGATGATGATGTATCAAAATATATAACTTTTGTTCATCGTGGATAATGTTGGATTCTAATGGTGAAATATTTTTTCAAATAGGTCCAGTAGTCTCGGAGCCTATTCAATTCAAACAAAACTTTCCTTTTTATAATATAAGTAGGTACCTACATATAGGTAGACAAAGAAGAGATTATATAGATAGATGCAATTCAGATTTCAATTCTTACACACACTCTAGCGTGTCTTGCCTCTTGCTCCTCTTTGGCCTGGACACGGGTATTATGTGAAAGTTTATTTTTCCAGTCCTGATGATATCACGAGAATTCGAGGGCTGTTTCCGAAGGCGGATCTCAAGTACGTGCAAGGAGTCGGTCACAACGTTCATGCCGAAGACCCCACTACTTTTCTCAACATGGTTACGCAGTTTATTAAATAATGAGGGATATTTAAAATGTATTTTATATTATAGCTAGTAGTTCTGAGAACAGTAGACGTCACGAGCACATTTTAGCATAATAGCTACATAGCGGTAAATGCCAAGTGTAGTACTCGTATCGTATCTCGGAATCCACATGACCAAATTCGGAATTCCTCTTTAAAATCTGGTAGGTACGTAATGTGTGCACCAAATTGTATAAGAATCGGTCAGTAAATAGCACCGCAGCAAAATTCCCGCCTTATTAAGAATATGGGTGTAACTTTATAGTACTTTAAAAAACTGAAGAAATAAACGCGAAAAGTAAGTACCTACACAGGATTCGTCAATTGATTCAAGTCATTTATATAAATTAAATATAGAATACAGTGGAGGACACTACCTTGAGGAATGGCGTGGTTAATTTGTACAGGTTTCGATCTTACTATATTTATTGTTCCAATATTATGGTCGAAGTGTTACATTTCCACATACTGCTCGCGCTTTTTCAAGTACCTACGATTTAAACTCATGTTCTATTCCGCGTATCCCTATGCCATATAATTTATTTAAAAGTATGTTATCATCATCATCATCATCATCTCAGCCGTAGGACGTCCACTGCTGAACATATGCCTCCCCCACAAATTTCCAAAAGGACTGGTTGGAAGTGGCCTGCATCCAACGTCGTCCTGCTACCTTTATCCTTATTGCCGGTCCGTGGTCTCCACTCTAGAACCTTCCGGCCCCATCGGCCATCTGTTCTGCGTGCTATGTGGCCTGCCCACTGCCACTTCAACTGGCTTATCTTCTGGGCTATGTCGGTGACTTTAGTTCGCCTACGGATCTCCTCATTTCTGATTCGATCACGTAGGTAGAAGAGAAACCCTGAGCATAGCCCTTTCCATAGCTCGTTGTGCGACTTTGAGCTTGCTTATGAGGCCCATAGTTAGAGACCACGTTTCAGTTCCATATGTCATCACTGGTAACACACATTGGTCAAAGACTCTTGTCATGAGGCACTGAGGTATTTTTGACGAGAAGACATCGCGAAGTTTCCGGAGTAAAGTATGTTATGGTGTACGTTATATGCTTTCTTTAGTCATGTCTAACAATATGCCTATTGCGCATTTCTTGTCATTTAATGTATTTAAGATTTCGTGAATATATTTGTATACCGCTAAAATCGTTGATCGGTTTTTGCGAAATCCATTTTGAGAATCGTCAAATATTTAAAACTTATCACAAAATGGGTAAGTAGGTATAAGCGCGTATACCTACATTAATTTTCAAATAAATTTTGACGACGTTGGTATAACCCGCGGCACGTAACTCTAGCGCTGAGTGAAATGTGGAGGGGATAGCTGCGCATGGGTACAGTCGCGCACATGTGACAGAGAGAGACGAGAGTCCCTCGTCTTCGATGTGACAGAGAGAGACAAGAGTCCTTCGTCCCTCTAGCCCTCCTGTGATACCCAATTTTTGACTTCTGCGCAATAACGGTCAGCGCTAGAGTTACGTGCAGCGGGTTATAACAGAATTATTGGCCTGTAGTTGTTTGGGTTTAGTTTGGACGACTTCTTATAGGTACACAGGTCTAAATAAAAAGCTGTCTTTAATACATCAGGGAAGGCTCCTTCAGCAGATGATTGATTAATCAATAGGTAATAAGGGAGGGTTAACTATTCGGCACAATGTTTTATTAATATAGGTGGTAATTCATCCACACCGTAACTATTTCACCTACCTACTCTTTAAAAGGCCTATAAGTACCTAATAAGATATATTTCATGGGGTTCGGCTGGGTACAAAAACATCGTGTTACCTGTGTGTATCGTGATTCGTGACCTTTCGGGATAGCGTATAGATTCCTTAAATTATTACGTTTTAGCGAGCTTTAATTAATAGTAATATGTTTAACAAGCTGCACCCCCCGGTTTCTCCCGCGTGGTTATGGATGATGATGAAAATTATCAAATAGCTTCCCCAGATATAATCTATAACCTTGCCAAATTTGAATACGATCCGTTCTACCGTTTAGGCGTGGTAAGGTAACAAACAGTATTTTTTTCTATGATAAATGCTTAAGTTTCTCTTTATAACATCAGCTATCTGCTAGTGAAAGACTCGTTAAAATCAGTCCAGCAGTTTCTTCTTTCAACTTAGCCGGAACAAACAGACAGACGCACAGTAATTTTAAATTGTTTTTTTTTATGTAAGCACCATATATACTTTCATATGCATGTAGTGAATAGCTGTTAATTTGGCATTACAAACAGACTTAGGTGCTTAGGTACATTAGTTAGTGTGACCGCGTTGTACCTACTTCAATTTTATTTGTATGTATGTAGGTATAGATGTAACATTTGTTTTGTAGGTAAGCCAAGCGTGGTAGGTTAATCTATTTGGCAAGTAGGTGTAGTTCGAGGCACGTAAGTTGAGCTAAAATGATGGTCGTCCGTGCAGGTACAGTTATCAACAAATGTGATGACGAATACTTACTCTGCGGTCGTTAAAAATGAAACGCAAGTTAAACCAAATATCAAATTTCATTAACATAATCTCGGATTTCCTTTCAAAACATTGTATTTCTCGAACAAAGTAGAGTATTCGTTAGGTATTATTAAATAGAACAAAGGTAAAGTCGACTTTGACTTTGACTTTATATTTTTCGAAGTTATAGGAATACTAATCTTAATCACTATTATTCTTGGGTATAACACCTTCTACATAATTTTAAAGTGGTATTCTAGAACTTGGGCAAAGATTTGCGATTTCATTTGCTGTGTCAGTTGAAGAATCCAATTCAGAATCACTGCTATCAGAATCTCCGACTGGGTTATAAAATCTTCCGTCTTATTATTGATGGCGTGGTCTCTTTTGACGTAAGTTTCTTCGATTGTATTGACGCTATAGTACTCGATTCTACTCGCTTGTCTCCTTAAAGTTGTTAGAGGTATTGTCATTTTCTTAAAATTCAAGGACATTGTCCATTTACGGTCATACGTTGCCCATCAAAATTGAATATAGTCAATAATTCAGCTTCAGTTTTAAAATAATTACTGTGCTGTATTTTTCTACCAAGGTGTATCTATCAAAAACTAGTTTAAATAATATTTATTTTGATAATGTCCTGTTTTATAATTGATTTCATATTGCGTGCGTCCTAGTATATATAAGTCGATGGTGCGAGTGGCGTATGTGGGTAGAACGTAAATCCTACATTCGATATCGCACTTCCGGCTTGGACATTACGTTTAATGCCGGCACTTCACATGGCTGTTTGTATTTGTGTATTTGACATATTTGGCAAACAGTTACCATGTGTGGACAGTTTATTTGACAAAGTGTTTGCCTTATTTACCTATTTGACAAATACCAATTACACACTGTGCGTTGTCGGTTTTTCGAGGCACATCAAAGGGATCAAATAGGCAAATAAGAAGTAGACCGTCAATTGTCTGATAAATGTGGACGGGCGTATTTGCCTATATTTGCATGTTTGCATGAACGGCATGTATTTTGTCAAATACAAGAAACACTCAAGAGCGTACACAAATAGCCATGTGAAGTGCCACTATTAAACATAGGTCTTGAGGCCGCACGTGCCTCTCGGAACGCCTCGTTGACGTTTATGGTTTTACATTCACATTTTTTGTTTGTTGAATTATTGTTATAGCAACACACACACATACACAACAACGCCACTATTCCAGTCTGTCATTCACTTCACTGTGATAAAAAGAGAATTTAATGTTATAACGACATAACGTGAATCGGTTGGCAGATTATCGCGAGCCAAAATTCAAAGCAGGCATGTCGACCACCATCTACATTACATATAAAAAATAGCCTTACCAAACGTTTTGATACTTATAATTATGATATTCTATTAGGTACCATTTAATATAATCTAACAACCCTATATCGCAATTGAACGGTGTGCAATGCACTTCAACTGGGGCTCCGCAGACCGGAGTAGAGTGTGGAAGCGATTTGTGTATTAGTCTGCGAAGCAGGTGCTTTCAAGAGTCCTCAACGAATTGTCCTCGATAACAAGGAGCTTAGATGAAAATAAATGGCCTAACAAGTCTACAATGGCCCTACCTAACCTATGGATATGGAGATATGATATGGAGATGGGAGGTACTGGAGGAGCTCACATCAATCCTGATGAGCGTAGCATTCGGTAGTCGGTTCTCTTAGGAGGGGAGACAGAGGCGTGGGCAAGGATGGGCTAAACCGACAAACCTTAGGGCTCCTGCACTTATTTTCTGTGATCTTCAAATTGGGCTGCCGGCGGTGTTCCAACTTCAGTGTAGATCCTCAAACCGGTGTAATGTACCACTCTAACACTATACACGCAACATGGTCTACAGCGTGATCGAATTTACATTCAATTAATTACACATTTCAATAACAAATATGGCTCACAGCCATTTTAACAAACAAGTCAACTTATTTCAACAAAAAACAAATTGCATTTTATCTGTTGTCCAAAGTATGACAGTGTCTGTCAGCCCAAAGAGTGGCGTTCCAAAACAATACAATATCCAAATGACGTTACGAGCGGCGCCATCTATGTCAGAGTTCAGGACCAAACCGCAATAATACCTAAAGTATCTGGGAACACAGGGCCATAATGTCCATACATTTGGTCGTTGTCCTATAATCTATAATGATCACACATTTGACAGATATTATAAATGTCGAAGAACTTAAACCTTTTGCGGGGGCAGCGAGAGGCGGAGTGTGATTGTTTGTCGCCGTGTTGCTATGGTTACGTATGGCCCCTCGCCCCGCACTACATACCGCACTTCGATTGAGACCCGAAAATGTGTCCTGCGTATAGTTCAACTTATGTGCCGCGCTCTGTACGAGTTCCCATAAAGACACGCCCGTGTACTTAAAACATTTTAATTCGTAGATTTTATTTTTATTGCCGCAATCGAACTTAAAAACCTACTGTTTTTCTGTGCATGTACCTGTCCGGTGTTTTTTTTATCGTTCATAGACTCTTATTTATTATTTTTTATTATAAGGCCCTTTTAGATCCCTACAATACATAAGAACAGTAGAACTCTTTGTGAAAGGTTACGTTCGTCAGGGAACGTACTGCCACGATATTTATATCTAACATGAAGCAGTAATATTTGCATTTCTATGTTCCGGTTTGATGGATACGAGTATGGTTGCCAGTGAAATTACAGGCAGATAATATTTAACAACATAACTATCTCAGGGTGATGGGCGCAGTGCAGTTCGTCACTTGTGACAAAATGCATCGGTTATACGCAGAGGTTACCGCTTAACACCATGATCATAATCAAATAGAGGTAAATTCGTTATGTTAGAACTAACGAGAATTCAATGTTGTCCCAGCTTTCGTGCAGACAAGAACCTTAATGATTGGTCTCGCTCTCGCACGCGCGCGCACGAAGACCAATCTATAAGACACGTACTTATTTTGCTAAGCTTCTAGACGTCATCGTATGACGGATAACATACGTTGAGACCAATCTATAAGACACGTACTTATTTTGCTAAGCTTCTAGAAGTCATCGTATGACGGATAACATACATCGTTCAACAACATGCCGTATTTACCTATACACGAGTACCATATCTACCTCTTTATATATAAGATCATTGGCTTCCAGGCCAGTGTTTACTTCTTTCGGTGTCTTTCCGAACTACGGCATAAAATTTCTTATAAAAATCCTACAATTGAATAGTTTGACCAACTATAAAATTATAAAAAAAAAATATATAATAAATTATAAAAGCAAGTTTATACCGATGGAGTGCATTTGATCTGATAAAATTAGTGACAAACCAGAGTTAAAATGTGTATACTTTAGGTGTACCCGCAACATGACATAGCACTTTTTATGCGTACACATGGTGTACGCGCGACACGCGACGGGTCTTCGGGTCACGGACGGACCAGTGGCTCTACCATGAGTTGGCATCGTAAATGTCATCTATAGTCGATCCTCGATCCCGCCTACCTATTAAGCTTGTGATTGGCGTACTCGCTGTCAATTTTAGTTCCACAATTGACCGCAACGTGGCACTGTTCATTTTTCCATACATTTTTTAGCGGCAGTCGATAGCGAGCGTCGATTGGTGTCAACGTTGTAAACTCATGGTAGGCCTACAGGCCTTCTGCTTGTTCTGTAACAACTTTGTTCTTAACCTAACGACATTAAAAATATATTTATGATATTGTATTTTAAAAGTAGCAAACCCTAATGAATTTAGATGTAGAATATATGATTATTTACTTGTTATTGTTGTGTTTAAGAGGTCTATGGTGGTGTCACTATACTGTACGGTCAGTATTGATTTACAACCAAATAATGTATGACCGGTATTTTATACGCCCCATATTGCACAGCCCATCATTTCGAAGCCATGTACACGGACGGAATACGGGCTGTAAGTACATTACTGGCTGTATATTGCCACCCCGTACCGTTTTTTCCCAGGCTGGATTGTACGACCCATATTGTACAGCCAAATATTCAATGCAATACTTGGCTGTGCATTCCAGTGGCCATACATTAGTGCCTCCCGTATTTTATTGTTGTTGTTACAGATGCCTAGTTGGCCGCACGTCAACGCCCCAGATAAGACGTCTTATATTCAAGATTGGCCAAAAAAATGTTTTGTCCGTTTGTCTGTCTGTTCTCGCCTACAGGTCGCATGATTTAACGGATTTTTAACGAAAATTGAAAGTTCCTTAATTTATTTTAGTTCTTTAGTCGATCACATTTTTGATTGAAGGGAAAATAAAAGAGAAAGGGGAAGTTTGTTGTAGCCTTAGATATCTACGGACGTAGTCTACGGATTTCAATCAGATTTAACAGGCACACCAAAGATTTAATTCAACACACAAGATGTTACAAAAAATCCAGAATGGGGAATGGATGGGGAAAAAGGGACGTTTGATGTAACTTTGTTGGACGGATTAATATTAATGTTTTTTTTTTCGGAAAATACAGGGAGATTTTTTGAGACGGGACAGTAAGGGCAGGTACCCATCTATAGGTATCTTGACATATAGTCTGATTAATATATCAGGTAGGTACCTAGAATTTTCTCAACACAAACATAATAACTGACCTGAAATAAAACAAAAATTCGAATCAAATTCAAGTTTGAAATTTAAAAAAACTTTTTTACCTCCCTACTTTTGCTACCAGTATGCTACGAGTGGATAGATCACAGGAGTAGAATAAGGCAGCTAAAAGGATAGGAAGCGTGCACGTACCTGTAGACTCCTGGAGTTTGAATCCTTGGCCCCGCGGCTAGATAATAACCCGATCTGACGCTGCTTCACAGTGGATGATCATAAACGACACTATTAGACAGATAGATAAGATACATAGATGAACTCTTTATTGCAACACAACAGTACAGAATATTAAAGAAAGACAAACATTATACAACAATGAAAAACTTAAAATTAAGTGTCACAATGGGCGGTCTCATCGCTTAGAGTGATCTCTTCCAAACATTATTGTGATTGAATTACATATTATGAGTTACGTTACACTACAGTACTTATAAATAGTTAAGATTTATTCAAAGATAAATTAGTTTAACACACGCGCACGTTATTCAAACAGGGTTTTTGACCGTCTTGTTTTTAATAGCTGATTTGCAAGCGAAGCCCAATCCAGTTTGGAGATTATCAGAGTAGGACGGCTTTATATGCGCACGTGAATGCTGAAAGGAGATAGATATTGGAAGTAGACCATTACAAGTGCATTTTGGTAAATCAAATAACACAGTTGGATCAATATCCACCACCTACCTATACCAATTAGACAACGCAGTTGTCTCCGCCTTCACGAGACGAACTCGTAGACACCACATGCGACCTCCTAGAACAAAGGGAACGCGAGTAATCACTAATCGTTAAACTACTTATACCCCGAATTTGCTGAAAAGTAAGGGTGTATATTTTTAGCATTTTAAAATGGCGAATATCTCGAAAACCGAAGGACTTTTACTAAACATAAAACATATTTTTCTGAACCGCCACGATAATGTTTATTGTACGTAGCTATATAATGTAGTTATGAACTATTGCCATCTCATACTGTATATATGCTGAAATCTGGTCTATTCTACGACGTTTAATGACTTTATAACATTTACTTACATCTGTAATGCAGGATCATCATGCCTTCTGAAAGGCGACCGTGTGAAGTTTGTTAATATGTCTGAGATATAATTATGTACGCATTTATTAACCACACACGTTGCAGTTCCTGGAAAAGTAGGTAGATTTTTGAGAAATATATTGTATTATTGGCCAAATATGGCGAATCACCATTCAACGGGTTAACTAGACATAAAAATGCAAATACAATTAGAGCCCAACAGATTTGTTTTGATAATAAGATTTACTTTTACTAGACGAACGGGAAATGTACAAAATGAACGAGTCCAAAAAAAACTGGAACGTCAACTAACGTCACTCACCGACAATGACAGTAGCAGAAAGAAACTTCATAATTTTCATAAACGTCTAATTTCAATTTCAAAATCATAAATTTTTTTTGGGAAATTTTGAAATTCAAATTCAAATTAAATTTTGTTGGCTTGCTTTTATTTTGTACTTGTATCTGTTATCAAAATAATAAAAAAAGTTAAACTATTACAAAAATGCTACTCAATAAATTATCTTCCAGATCCTTTGAAACTTTATATGCCGGAAAAATTCTTCCGACCCTCGTCTCCAGGCTTGTATCAACATCAGAAAATGCAGAGACGGTGGATTTGGCTTATGCATCTTACGAGAGCACTGCATCGGACGAGGCAACTTCCCGTCCTCCACTCGTGATCTTGCATGGGTTGTTGGGGTCTAAGAATAACTGGAACAGTATGAGTAAAGCTATTCACAGGATGACTGGTAGGAAAGTGATCAGTGTAGACGCGCGGAACCACGGTGACAGCCGTCATGCCTCCCAGCATACATACGTACACATGGCTCACGATGTTATGAAACTACTGAAGAAGCTAGAGATGACAAAGGTCTCTATCCTGGGTCACAGTATGGGTGGTCGAACCGCCATGGTACTGTCCCTGCTTTGTGTAAGTTGTACGTAATCTTTTACTACAGTATAATTTTAGATAATTTTTCTACTATTAATTAATATTATAAGCACCTATATAAACTAACTGATTCATCAATGCAGCATTTAACTGCTGAGGCTACAAACTTGAAATTATGGTGATTGATGCCTTTTATGTTGTAATATCTTATAGTGGTGAATCAGCTATATAGTTCTAAATGCACAGATAGCCTTAACCCTTTGCGTACCAGATACGTAAATATATATCAGTTTCATTCATAAATCTTACGGTAAATATATCATATCACGGTCTAGGAACGATTAATGAGTTCTGAATTAACCATTCAAATGCTAGGATGTTGGATAGAATAGACATTTGGTCCTCATCCACTCATCTCAGATTATGGTTTGTACTCAATACATCAAGCAGGATCAATGGTATGTACCATTTGTTGTAGAGATTTTTTTTATGCAGAAACATATATATATTCTTATTGGAACCTTCAGGCGTTAATGCTGATTTAACTTTTCAATTCTGGACAGCCCTTATACTTTTGTCTATTCATTGTGATAATTAATTACTAGCCTTCAGAGGTTGATGATAATGTGATGAGATATTCTCATTACATTGTCATTTAAATTGTACATGCTATTATGGACAATTCACTGGAAAATTAATTTGTGCAATTTATTTTTCAGTCTGATCTCATATCGAGTCTACTTGTAGTGGACATATCGCCAGTTAAGACAAGCCCACAAATCTTTTCAATGGCTAACCTTTTTGATGCCATGTCAGCAGTGGTAATAAGGCCTGGTATTGCCATGTCAAAAGCCAGAAAGTTGGCTGATGAGCAATTAAAGCTAATCACACCTGATGTGAATTTAAGGAACTTCTTGATAACAAATTTAGTTCAAACAAACACAGGATCTTATACATGGCGAGTCAATATTCCTGCACTGAAGGAGAACTTCCAGTCACAAATAGCCAATTTCCCATCGAATCTCAGGGGGCTGCAGTATTGTGGACCGACTTTGTTTATCGGAGGATCTCTCTCAGATTATATTGGGTAAATACATATTTTTACACTTTTACTTAGCTTGGGCCTTGTTAAAAAATTGTTCAAACTCATACTGTTAAGAAACCATAACTACTCATCCCTGGCCTTTAGATACAAAAAGTAAATTTAATTGTTGATGATGATGCTCTGAGCACCTGAGTTATATCTGTCCATGGGAGATGCAGTTAAATGTGGAGTGTGAAGCTGTTAGATTGTGGGTAGAACTGTGCTTGACGCTCCATGACTTGGGGTCTTAACACTACAACCAATAATTTTACTTGTTATTGCCCTTACAACCTTAGTACAGTAACTTGAACACTGCAAACAAGTACAGCTTAAAGACGCGATCCAAATGTGACTAAAATTTGATTTTATGAATACTTACTAAATAATTAATTTACTTATGTATTTCTAGACAAAAAGCAGAGAGATATGTCTATTTTAGTGCAGTGTTGCTTTAGCAATCCATTTTTCACTCTAAAATGGTAATGTTTGGTCTCCTAAAGCCATGTTTTGACGATAAGAGTTGACTCAAAAGAGTGTACTATGCCAGAGTAGCCTACATCCTAGTCTAATATGATCGAGAACACTAATCATTGTCCGAGTGCACACGGATTCTCGGTTCCCACGATACAAGTACCGTGTGGCCGTCAGAACACACTACGTCAAAGTCAACTCTTATCGTCAAAACATGGCTTTAAGCTGGAGTTAGTGGTTTAAAATACATAATCCTACTATCTATTATAAACGCAAAAGTTTGTATGTATGGATGTTTGTTACCCTTTAAAAACTGGTACCTACTGATAGAATTTTAATGAAATTTGGTGTGTAGATAAATTTACAGCGAGTCATGTAACGCCATCTAGGAACATTTGTTGTAATCTTATTATTTTAAGTAGTATTGAAATTCCCGTGAGTTTAAACTGATAATTACCGTCAAAACAGTCACGTGAGGAATTTCCTTAGATTTTATTCATGAGGGCGAGTGCGCAGCAGTGCTTGTGAGATCCCGGCGTTTACAAGGAGAAAACAATATTTCCTTATTGTTTATCTATCGCAATAGTCAACGTGGACACAGAGCGGATATACACGGACTGCTCGAGCAGTTAGCCAGTGATAAACATACACGGACCGCTCTTGCAGTCATAGTCAACAGCTTGAAGCTGCCATTGATAACTGCTGGAGCAGTAGGATAAGTCACAATTTTAATTCAGGGGCGGGAAGCGCGCGCGACGTCGAATGAAGAGCCTGGGCGGAGGTATTTATTAGGCCCGCGCGAGAGCAGTCTACAGCTCCAGCAGTCATTGTATGCCTGGCGACTGCTTGACTGCCAACCGCCCGAAGCATTTGCAACTGCTCGAGCGGTTTCGTGTATGTGTGTACATAGAAGACTGTATTTCACTGTGCAGTCGCAGCTTGAAACAGTTCACGCGACTGCTTCAAGCTGCCCGTGTATCTGGGGCCTTACTGAAGAGCCCAATAACCTGCAATGCTATGTAGGTACATTAACATCTAATCCCGATATCATTTAATTTCAGAAAGAATGATCTAAAAGAAATCCAAGAGTACTTCCCGCTCGCAGAGCTGATGTTCATCGAAGGTGCTGGCCACTGGGTGCACAGTCAGAAACCCGAGAAATTCCTCGAAGCAGTCTGCAAGTTCCTAACGGAAAAGTAGAATCATACAAACCACAAAACGGAGTTCAACTACCTTTTTGTGGTTTTACAAAAGTTTAGTTGCCCTCATTTGTAGATAGTCATGTATCATTATTTTAGATAGTACAATGTACCTATTGTGATTCAAATATTTGTAGTTGATGTGATTTTAGAATAATCATTATGTGTTGTTTACAATATTGTTAATTAAAATTGTATAAGTTGAAATATAATGTTATTGATTTATTATTGTTAATTTCCTTGTTTTATTATCCTGCTGGACTTGTAATTTACTATTGTTAGGTGGAACTAGGGTTTTCCTTTAAAATATTGTAGAAAATGCCAGATAACTACATAGTATATTATTACCTACAGTTGTAGTTTAGTACATTGTTCACCGAGAGGAGAAAGTGACCGATTACCGTCGAGGGTGTCGTTTGAAGCCCGAGCCGTAGGCGAGGGCTTTAAAACACCCGAGATCGGGAATCGCACTTTCTCTCGAGTGATACATAGTGCTTTATACTACACCTACGAGGAAAATAAAAAACTAAATCTTTACTAATTGAAATTTATATTGAAATTGTTGCAGTTAGTGAAGCTTAATGTAACACTTTTTCCATTAATGTTTGTTTGAGATGTTTGCGATAATGTAGGAGGAATAACTGGCTGTAAGGTTATCAATCAGTATTTTTGCTGTTTCCTTCAACTGCGGCGGAGTTAAAAAATCTTCATCATCACTACCACTACTTATCATTTTGATAGTTTTATTTTACTTTTCTACGAAAACTGAATCCTCAAACAACACACAAATTGAAAATGGCGCCAATGGCGTCTGCAATTTTCACATGTTCTTTTTTCAAATTGTTTGACACCATCCAACACACAGCTAGTGGCCAGTGTCATTTTGCGAACTTGGAGATAAAAACTCACTGTAAAAACTTTTTGGCTTTTGATATTTAGGTTACCAGCGCATAGTCTTACCCAAAATTAAAAAAGAAAAACCACGTAAGAAATGGATTTTCATACACTTTTCTCTCCCGCTCAGATGCGTTTTCTCGCCGCATATTTGTTCGATATGCAATGACGTACTTTCTACCGTAAATTTGATAAAGTATCAAGGTACTTTCCGAGCAGATGTAGTATAAAAGTATTTTTTCTTAGTTTGTTTTCTTTTTAGTTTTGTAGTTAAGTCGACGGGTATATATTTTTTATGTATGATCACATGTATTTGTTAATAACTTATGGCCCGAGCTGGTCGAAATAAAAGATTTTATTATTATTATTAGTTTGTACGACGAAACGTGAAGTTGACGCTTTCGATACGAATACTTTTTCGCCAATTATTTGTGCTACAGCCTCAGATGAAACTAAAGAGCGAATGGAAAAATAAATATCTTTATGTCCAACGCTGCACGGAAATAAGATCGACCGCACTGCTACTTCATGGGCAGGTGTGATAATACCACCAGGCGAACGATTTGCCCACCCATATAAAAAAGGCTCTCCCACGCGGATTCAAGAAGCATATAAATCACAAAATGTGAGTAGGTAATGATATTTTATACACCTGTGCTGACCTCATCTTAAGTCCTAGGTACCTAGTAGATACTTAAATTATTCTAATTACATAAATCATATGTATAGTAATTTATACCCTTGAGTTTAAGTTGCAGTTCGATGAACAAATATATATCTACCTATTTTATATTATGATACTGAGCGAGCACGAGACTCACGTGGTGTTAAGTAAGAGTAACCTCTGCGTAGAGCAGACGTATTTCGCCACAAGTTACGAACTACACTTCGTTGGCTACCATACACTTCAAACCAGAACACTTGGTTCAAGGTAGAAAAAGGTATGGTTACAGGTACTTCCCCGAAGCAGTAGAACTTTTTGTGAATGAGTTCGATTCACAAAAAGTTCCACTGCTCTTATCAAATACCTAATAGGGACGAAGTGATATTATTTTCGCTAAAGACGCCGTAGAATTCAAATCTACCTAGTTAATGACCTATTCACAAGTACGTATACAGTAATTATGTACTTAGTCTAAATACCTATGCTGTTTTATGCAGCTTCCCAATTTAAAATATACCTGCATGTAAAACTAGCTGCTCTCCGCGGTTTCACCCGCGCGGTGATGGATGATTGTGATGAATCTTATAAATATAGCCTTTGTTACTCAGGGTGAATGTAGCTTTCTAATGGTGTAAGAATTTTTGAAATTGGTCCAGTACTTTTTGAGCCAATTCGTTACAAACATACATAAAAATCTTTCTAATATTAGTATAGATAAGTACTAATATAAAGGCATACGGCGCCTTTATATTAAGTTTTATATAATATTAGTAGGTAAGTACTTAGGTAAGTACTGGAGTGTTGTGATTGGTGTCACTCATTACTCGTTAAATACACACATGAGCCAAGTAGCAAAAACCAAAACGTATTCGAATTTGTCCTCATTAGCGCTGACTCTCACGCTCTTTATCCGTTGCTATGTTGTGGTTTTGCACTCCACGTCGCGTCAGCTGCACTCTTGCCGCCCTGAAGCGGTATAAAACACCAAGCGGGAAGCATCTGTTTCATTCCCACTTCACAGTCCCTGTGAAGTGAGTTAAACTTTTAGTTCATTATCAATCTATAGTAAGTATTTGGTGGTAAGATGGCAGATGTAATTAGAAGTTTGGAGCTTTTGTACGATCGTCCCAACGAGTCACTGATCACTCCTAAAGGCGAACAAAAAGCAGTGTTCCAGCTCAATGAACAGCTATTGGTAAGAAAGTACTTTATTATTTATAGTAAGCTTCACGACATACTCAAGAGGATTGCATAGCTAGGACTTTCCATACAAAAAGAAAAAACTCTTTTCTACCTCTTAACATTGTCCGTTTTCAGCGATTCTTTTTTCATGGAATCATCACATTGTTTACTATGTCCGTACGTTTTGATTTTTTTAGTTTTATTAAGTACTGAAAAAGGAAATTTGTGGTACTTTGAAACACTGAAAAAATCAAAACGTACGGGCATAGTAAAAAATGTGATGATTCCATGAAAAAAAAAATCACTGAAATCGGACAATGTTAAAAGGTAGAAAAGAGTTTTTTCTTTTAGAATGGAAAGTACTAGCTATACAATCCTCTTAATAGATAACAGTACTTCCGTAGGTACTTTACGTCTATGATCCTACTTAGTTGCAGAGCTTAATTGTAAAGCACGACACTGCGCGTTTCTTACAGTGCCTTTCAAACTTAGTACAGTAGCATAGGTACCACCTATTACTCGTTCAAGGCAATATCTGCGATGGTAATTACCTGGATGTAGTCAGGTGTTAGCTTCAGAAGGTTTGTACTGGTCCTCCTAGCTAGCCACTACACTGCTCCTCCTAGCTAGCCACTACACTGCTCCTCCTAGCTAGCCACTACACTCTATTTCCTTTGCGAGTATGAAATGGCAAAGCAGTACCTCTACCATGAGTTGGCAACATAAATTTCATCTAAAGTCGATACTCTATCTCGCCTACCTATTAAGCTTGTGATTGGTGTACTCGCTGTCAATTTTAGTTCTGCGATTGACCGCGAGGTGGCACTGTTCTTTTTTCATAAATGTTTTCGCGGCAATCGATATCGAGCATCGATTGGTATCATATCAATGTTCTAAACTCATGGTAGACCTACAGATATAGAACCCATAATCAAACGGAAACTGAAGCACGCTAAAGAAGTATGGAAGTAGGTAGGTATTCTGATTTATAACAGGAAACTGAGCATGTGTAGAATAACACGTTGATGGGAATTACTTAAATGTTGTCTTTGCTTTTATTAATCAGTAGAAAAACAGGAAAAGTACGTAGGTGCATACAAACATATTTACAAGCAAACCTAATCTATACTATGAAGAGGAAAGACATGTATTTTGTATGTTTGTAACTCAAAAAGTACTGGAACTGTTTCAAACATTATTTCATTCAATACTCAATAGATTTATTGCAACATTATGAATTTTACAATGCAGGTCTTATATGAGTGTTTCATAATGACTGAATGTGTCATGTTAATGACTGTGATGTTTCAATTAGAATGCTACAGTATCCCTGAGTAACATACTTACGCTATATATAATTTGATTCATAATCATTATCACGCGGGTGACGATCATGATGAAAAGTATCCTATGTCCTTCTCCGGGATGTAATCTATCTCATTGCCATATTTCATCGATCATTCAGCCGGTTAGGCGTGAAAGCATAACAAAAAAACATGGCGCCTTCATATTAGTTAGGATAAGACAGACACTAAATATCACAGACGTATTTAGATCTACGTCTGCGTTAAAAATGGAATTCCCGACAACATTGCTAAATAACTTCTCTTCGGCCTTTAATGGGCTTCCGTCACTGCATGGAGTCATCTTTTCTCCCCATGGTATAACAGTTCAAGGACTGCAGTCAATCACCATATATTAAATACTAGTCGGTGCCCGCGATTACGTCTGCGCAAGATTAGTATTTCGAGTAGCGTATTATCTTCTTCAAGGCCATATCTACCTTTATACCAAAATGTCATAAAATATGAACATGAATGGTCAAACGCAATTGCTATAGTTAATAGTGTTATATGAGTAAATTTAAATACTTAGTATATCAATCTGTAAAGATTAATAATAAAATACAGGATTTACGTATGCGTACATCATGTTATATAAAATTAATCTCCATGGAAAAAAAACTGTCATTGCATTTCATCACGCTTGACGGTATTTGTGTTACATTTCATCACCCTTGACGATCGCCGATCATATCTAGTGTATCGAGCTGTCAAATGGATTTTGCTTTTGATTAAGCTATTAGAAACTGACACAAGCTTTGACAGAACTGTCATCATTATGATCTTGACGCCGATCTTCTTATTTTGTCTAAGCTGTGCCCATTAATCCAGCGCCTGATCTACCTCCATACCAAATTTCATCAAATTGCTCCCGCCGTTTGAGCGTAAAAGAGTAACAAAGATCCACACATCCATACTTTCGCGTTTATAATATTTAGTAGGATTAACCTCTTTTTATATAAGATCATTTACTGATGTAGGTACCTATTAAACAGTCTACTTAAACACATTTTAATCGCGTTATGGCTAAGATCCACGTTCTATCTGGTCATCTCAGAACTATAAAATTGTGGGATGTAAGATAAACAGTTATGGTTATAATGTCAAATTCGTGGGTCACACACAAAGGTTATGGAAAGTTCACATAACCACATACCTTCTATCTCTGTCTACCTTCTATAAGGTACGATTAAATCGATCACTCGTTTCAGAGGTGTGATCTCAGTAAGCCTACCACGAGTTTAAAACATTGACACCAATCGATGCTCGCTATCGACTGCCGTTAAAAATGTATGAAAAAAATGAACAGTGCTACCTTGAGGTCAATTGTAGAACTAAAATTGACAGTGAGTCGCCAATCAAAAGCTTAATAGGTAGGCGAGATCGAATATCGACTTTAGATTACATTTATGTTGTCAACTCATGGCAGACAGATACAGGTCGCCGGTTGTGAATTTTTGGTTTAACACTAGTTACTAACCACATATTGCACTAGGGTAGGGTTGCCATCTCTAATATTTGGCAACCAGGACAAAACGCGTGAAAACCCCGGATTTTAGAGCCCAGAACCCGGACATGTCACCAAGTTGTTTTAAACATAGTCAGTGTAATAAAAAATGACATATATTTAATTTTAGACCTTAAAATTTAATTTAGCCAACTTTTATCATCATTTTAAATGTACCTAACAAAACAGAATCTTATTACAGTTTGTTACACATTGTGATAATAATCAGTTAGATATTTTTTATTTTATTTTACATTTTTAAACCCGGATTACAAATGAATCCCCGCCCGGACGCTCCCCGGACGGGCTCTAAACTAGGACAAATCCGGGGAAATCCGGACGGATGGCAACCCTACACTAGGGAATTACCATTTACCACACAAAAGGAACAAATCATATTTTTTTAATATTAGGACACGGTACAAGCACGAGGCACCTAATGTTAAGTGGTAACCTCTGCCTAGACCAGATGCAGTTTCTCACAAGTGACGAACTGTACTGCGCCCATAACGCCGAGATATTTAGTTGTTAAGTCTCATGTGCCTGTAATTTCGCCGGTATAATACTGTATGTACGGGTGCCCAAGACCAGAACGCAGTATTGCGAACATTATTGCTTCACATTAGAAAAAGGTATGGTGGCGGTACTCCCCCGGACGAATTCATTCACAGAGTTCTACTCGTACTGTGGCTCTACCATGATTTGGCAATATAAATGTCATCTACAGTCGATACTCGATCTCGCCTGCCTATTAAGCTTGTGATTGGTACTCGCTGTCGATGTTAGTTCTACAATTGACCACAAGATGGCACTGTTCATGTTTTCTTACATTTTTTAGCGACAGTCGATAACGAGTATGATTGGTGTCAATGTTGTAAACTCATGGTAGAGGTAACTGCTCTTAAAAACTAAGTACATCTAAACAACGTGTTACAAAACGTGTAGCAATACTAAAACAACACACGCAAAAGCTTGCATACAATTGGGACCTAACTAACTACTGCGTCTCAGGAAGCAGTAAAAATTCCAAGTTATGAGCTTATGAGTAACCAAAGTTTTTCTAATACTTAGGCACATTCATCCCTGCAAAACTAGGCCAAAGACGGCAATGATCTCCATCCTGCGTAAGTGTATAGTAAACGCGATACGTTTACGAGGCGAAATGTCGAAATATTCATGCTCGGGCTACAGAACGTAGAATAGGTGAACAACGGGCCTGGATTTTTAACTTTGTATGAAAAAAAATATGAGCGATTTAATTTTTGATATGTTGCCATGTGAATCCTCACTAGGTATAAATGCCTACGAATAAATAATAAGTCATGCACATCTTTCAGTATCACTACACATTTTTGTAACACGCTGTATATGAACAATTCGCTAATCGTAATCTTTCATAATCTAGCCTGCAGAGTACGAGAACAATGGCATCGAGTTGAACAACCGTTACGGTGATGATGCCAGCGAAAGGATACCGCTGGTCACCCTGAGTCAGGTGCCCAACTTCCCAATCGCTTCACGTTTGCCTAAAGATGCTGACTTCTCCAAGTTTCTGCCACGACACCAAGAAATGGCCGCAGAAGTTATTGACGCGCTTATGAGTAAGTTACTGTTAAAATCTCACCTATGCCTTCTCGAGAGACTTGTCAAGGGATGAGACGGGCAGGTCGGGCGCCTGATGGTAAGTACTATGCTTGCCGATGACCATTGCAGCAACCAGCTTAGGATTTAACTTTTGCATAGCACTGTACATTGCCTGTCACCCTGAGACATTGGTTTTTGATTCTTATTCAGCCAATGTATCCAAAGTGAAATTAATGACTATCGACACTATCGATACTGTGTGATATAGACACTTCAGCAATTTGCTGCTCGTCTATAAGCAAATAAATAATTTCACTTGGTGCAATGCCCTTCTCACCTACCACAGTAATGCTTGCGCACTATTGCTTTGAGTATCTGACCCTGTGTAGGTACTAATCAAGACAGTCTTACACAAATGGCTAACCATCTAGTTTACTCGCCTCTTACAATTCAGTCACTCACAGAGTAAAAGTTTATGGTCATGTGAGTTATGGTCCTAATTGGACAGCAAACCGTAATAATAACCTGTAAGCGGATAATAATCATAACATAAGAATCAAGAAACAAATCAATACAAAAGCTATTTTAATATAAATATTTTATTGCAATACATTAGGTAGTAAGGAGACCCCATTTTTTTAAGAACTTAGTAAATTATTTTATTACAGATGTACCCGAGAACCAATTGCAAGAGTTTCTGTCAACCTGTGCCTTTGCACGTACAAACCTAAATCCTCAGCTGTTCAACTACTGTTTTTCAGTAGCTTTGATGCATAGGCAAGTAAATTTTAAGTTTTTTTCATTATTCCAACTAAAATCATTTAACTGCATATATTGACACATACGGTATGACAACAAAACACTTATGAACTAGTATGGATTAAGGCCATTGTGCATTACAATCAATGCATAACCATTAACAGAACTTTTAAATATAGATTCTAACTAAGTTATCAAATCTACTTTCAAGTATAGTGAAGTGATAAGAAAGTGCCCATGCACTTTCTACTGTCTATATATATGTACACTAATAATTGTGTAATTGTACATGCTTTAAATAGCATTTTAGCAACTACTATAGTGACAATAATAACTGGGTATTGCAGGAGAGACACCAGAAATGTTGAAATTAAAAACTTTGCTGAGACATTTCCATCCAAGTTCTTGAACTCTCAAGTATTCAGTCAAGCTCGTGAGGCAGCCGCAGTCATCCCACAAGATGTTCCAGTAAGTACCTATTACTTCTCTTTTCCACCACAACAACTATCACATTCCTTGCCAGTCTCTGAACAAATCAGAGGTTTATAATTTGGAGTCCAAGGCCCTAAACTATCATTAGAATAAAAGTCCATGGGATATGTCCCATCTTCCTTCAACCATTTACTATTTCCTAATGACACTGAAAACTCATATGGAGTGAGCAAAGGCCTAGGAAATGCAGTACCCCAGTCTATTGACAGTCTTGGGCAAGCCACTTGGACAAATGCATCTAAATCAAATAAAGCTAATTTACTAGGAAATATCTCTGATAGTAAGATCTTGACAAATTTCTTATCAGAATTCTGAATTTGTTTTTCTAAATTCCCTAAAACTTTTGTGCTACCTTGTCTCCCAAGTGTACCCAAAATAAGTCCGAAACTGTCAGCATTTTCAGCTGTTTTAACCTGATTATACCTATTTGACTGCATTAGCTTGTGCTCATACTTTTCAGAAGTGAACTTCTTTTCGTATGGATCATATTTATAAGCTGCTATAGTGGGATTTGCTATCATGATGGCTTCTAAATGAAATCTCCCATCACCTAAATATACAACCACATCAGCAGTTAATTTAGGAGCAGTACAACCTAAGATTTCTCCTGGTGATAATGGCTTACTCTGCGGCACTGTTATTATATAATCTTCAGTTCGTAGATTCTTTGCTACAGAATGTAACGTGGTAACAAATTGTATTGTACTAACTAGTGCTAAATGAGTCTTCTTTGGAAAGTTTAGCCTAATTGTTTCTACAAAGTGTGATGGGTCTATCTTTATATCTACAAATACGTATAAGACCTTAATGCTACTGGTTTGATCAATGGGAATGAGACAAGAGTGTCCATAGTGAACGAGCAGGTCGACTCCAAGTGCCACAGCAGTAAAGTCATCGATACAGCAAGCTCCATAGGTTACATCTCCCATTATTACTGTGTCTGCATTGGTAAATGTTTCAATAATATCGCATAGAGTTGTAGCATATAACGTCAGCCCTGAAAAATATATAGAGTAGTAAAATCAAAGCAACTAGCCCGTAACGTGTCATGCATGCACCATGTGTACATACAAAAGAGTGCTAAGCCATGTCCCGCATACTCCGAGTGTAAACACATATTTATATGTCTTGTTTTTAAATAATTTTAATATAAATTTAATAATTCAATGCACTCCACCGATATAAATTTGCTTTTAGTTTAGGTCAATATATTCAAGAGTAGTATTTTTATCTGAACTTTTATGCGTAGTTCGGAAAGATTACGAAAGAAGTAGAGAAGAGACTGGACGGGCTAGGACAATATCAGGCACGACATATAGAAAATTATTTGAAAAATTTGTACCTTCAGGTAGTTGGAGAGCAACACGTTTTGCGTTTAGAGATCGTATTCTCCATATCGTCTTATGGATTTCAAAATTGTAGTTCTGTGGCAGGGATTCACAGGCTCTATTCAACAAGGGATCATTCAGTAGTTCGTCTGGAATTTTATTCAGTGCGCGGATATTAGGTTTAAAAGTTTTCCTCTGCCCCTCCGGTTTAGCGCGAACCACCACTACTCCTGGGTTGTAAGCGAAATCTTCCATAATTTACGGTCTCAAAATCACCAACTTCATTATGAACAACAAGAAAAATAAAGTTTTCGCAGGTTATTTTAGTTTTCGTCAAAACACATACTCGAATGGCGTACGTGACTTTTCGTAATGCCATAGATAAATCAGATTATATCCAAGCCAAGAACGTAAAATACCACACAGACTAAGAGATGGAAATACCGTATGCACATTTCATAATGTAACAATCGACGTAGGATCGGTAGAGAGCACAAACAACATAGGGTCACAGACTAATAGATATCGGGGTAGGGAGTAAAATATTCCTTGACGTTATATTGTGTAATGCAGCACGCAATTTCCTTTAGGATAGGAATGTTGGATTGGGGTTAATTATTTGGACAACTCCGGATCGATTAATCGTATTTTTTCAATAAATTCACCCTTCACGATTATTTACTAGCATTGACATTTGAAGTGATTGACAGACAATACTTTTGTTTGTATTGTATGTAGGTAGCCTTCGCTTGTTGGAGTTTTTCCCGCCGTTAATTTTCTTTTTCGTTTGTAAGTGAACTCGTATGTTTACACATTTGCCATTTATGTTTTCTAAAGTTACATCAAGTGAGATTTTTAAATAAGTATACAGTGTCGTCAAGTCACACACATTCACATTATCTGACAGTTAAGTCACTGTCTTGTCTAAGTCACATTCCAGTAAAGCGGTACGCTCATATATGGAAGGGTTAACGAATTTGGATGAAACGAAAGAGGTATGTCGGGACAGCATCGTAGCAAATGGAAAACTGTGGTCTCTGCCTACTCTTTAAGGAAACAGGCGAGATTGTATACTAATAAGTTATGACAAAATTGACTGTGCTGATTTCAATAGATAGCTGTGTTTAATTTGATAGCGCACTCCCATTATCATTCCGAGAGACTACACAGCCACTGACTTGGAGGAAGAACACCGTTTGGCGTACTGGCGAGAGGATGTGGGCATCAATCTCCATCACTGGCACTGGCATCTCGTGTATCCGTTCTCGGCCGGCGACCGTCGCATCGTGGCTAAAGATCGACGCGGAGAACTATTCTTCTACATGCATCAGCAAATCATTGCCAGGTAAAAGCTATTTTAGAATTATATTTCAACAATAATTAACCTTACAAGAACTAAGAAAATATTATTTTGACTCGCCTCCGTTCCTAAAAAAAATTCTCAGAATACAATAGGTATTACCTTATAACAATGTCTTCAAAGGTATAACTGTGAGCGCCTGAACAACTCCCTCAAGCGCGTGAAGAAGTTCTCAAACTGGCGCGAACCCATCCCCGAGGCGTACTTCCCCAAGCTCGACAGTCTGACGTCATCCCGCGGCTGGCCCCCACGGCAGGCCGGCATGCAGTGGCAGGACCTTAAAAGACCAGTTGATGGCCTCGATGTGACGATAGCCGATATGGAGCGGTGGAGGAGAGCCATTGAAGAGGCTATTGCTACAGGCTTAGTTAGACTGGTAAGTACTTACTACCTTCTATAATGGAATATTTACTTACATTAGGTATAATATTATTTAATAGGCCTTAGCTAGAGCCAAATAGTATAACATACACATATTTATGTATAAAGTAATAGTTTCAGCCAAACATCAATGCTTTTGAAGCAGTGACACTGCAAGTATTTTTGCATTGAAAAGATTGGTGTTTATAAACGATAAATGGCTATGCTTTATTCGATAAATTGCGTTAACTTTTGTAAGATACGGTGCGCTAGTGCAATTTCCTTGTTATAGAAACTATATTTTAACATATCAAGGAATATGGTGTATAAAAAAATATTTAAGAAATGTTAATAAAGAGATTTATTCTTCTCATTCTGATAGCTATTGCTGGTTTTTCCGGCTATCCTTAAGAGGATTAAGATGGATTCATATCCTGCTGGCAACCAACTTTTTTCTTGCCAAATATAAATATAAAATATCTTGCATTGATTTCCCTTGTGTAAATACAAATATAACTATGTGTTTATGTATCGCTAAGTTTATATTGTAGATACTTAATGATTCATAAACAATATATTTTATGTACACTTTTAAATACTTTAGTTTCATATATGCGTCCTTAATGCCTAAATCTAAGAAAATATTTTTGAATTCGTATTTTTATTATTCTGACGACTTTCACATCCTTTTTATGCATTCTATGTAGGTATTTACTGTAAGAGTTTCCCTGCGTCCTTAATGCCTAAATCGAAGAAAATATTTTTGAATTCGTATTTTTTATTAACCGACGACTTGCACATCCTTTTTAGCATTCTATGTAGGTATTTACTGTAACAGTTTTAAAATCCGAGTATCGTTTAAACAATTTAGTTTGAGCGCGTAATCTCATAATATTTAAATATTTCACTGTTGTATTATTTCCTATGTTATAGGAAACATCATCATCTACATTTGTTTTTTTTTCAGCCAAATGGTTCCACTCAACCTTTAGACATCGACACGCTGGGCAACATGCTGGAGGCAGCAGAGCATCCTGTCTCCTAACCGTGAGCTATACGGAGCCATTCACAACAACGGGCACAGTTTTTCCGCGTACATGCACGACCCTCAACACCAGTACTTGGTAACACTAAAACAAACAACATTTCAGATAGCTGATGTTATAGCGTAGTAGAGTAACTTAGACTACAATTATTTTAGAAACACTAATATAAAATTCTGTCTCTCTGTCTGTTTATTTCCTTATCACGCCTAAACGGCTAAATGGATCGTAATAAAATTTGGCAGGATTATAGATGATATCCCAGGGAGGCATATACGATAATTTTCATCATCACTATCCATCTCTACGCGGGAAAAATCTCTAGCTAGTTGGTAAATAATAAATAAGAAATATGTACCTAAGTACGAGTAGGTAGTAGGTAAATTATTGCATAGTACATTGTCTTATACTCTGAATGTTGGGGGCACCTAATAGGAGGTGTGTGAAAGAAGTGCACGTAGTGTTTGTTTAATATTTAATAATAATAATGTTTTATTCAGTTATAAAAGTTACATAGGTAGTTCCCTGGTTCTAAACACCTTTTAAGTATTAGGTAATACTTGTGTTAGGTGTTAACGCTTTTCCACATCATTTAATATACATATTAAGCGTTATCTCTACTTAAATAAAACATATTAATAGAAAAGTAAGTAAGCATTAACACAATTTTTTATACACTATTATGTGGGGTACCTACAATCAACAAAGATCAACGTATAAAAAGTAATGTGTGAGTGCGCGGGTTCGGCGCTGTCCGGCCGCGTTCGCGGCGGTGACGTTGTGCTGTCAACACATTTGTATGAGTGCGTGCGTCGTATTTGCGTGGGGTCCAAGCATAGAGAGTAATGCGTTTTCATGTAGGTATACTAATTTAGTGAAATTTATTATTTATTGTGAATGTTATGTTATTATGAATAAGTCAACACAAGTGTGAGAGTATGTGTGTGTAGTGTGTGTGAGTGTGTGTAGTGTGTGAGTGCGCGTGCATGTATGTTTGGGATGAGAAGTGTATGAGTCGCTACCTAATGACTGAGGCACCAGTCTCTTAAGTCTGGGCAACAGGAAGACTATGTGTATGTAAGTTTGTGTGACTTTTAACGAAAGTATTGTACTAGGTTTACCACATTAAAAAAAAATTGCCCATATATATATATATATATATATATAAGTTTCATAATGTTCCTTTGAATTTATATAGGAATCATTCGGTGTAATTGCCGACGAAGCGACGACTATGCGCGATCCATTCTTCTACCGCTGGCACGCGTGGATTGATGACACCTTCCAAAAGTACAAAGAGTCTGCGCACGTGCGTCGGTATACTCGTTCGGAGGTAAGTAACAACATACGTTGTATAAGCAGATAATAATTTAAAATGGCGGTGTTTATCATGTTCTCTCGCCTACACACTAGTGTCGTATTAATTCACGCTCACGCGCTCGAAAACGAGGGAAGACTGAACATAGATATAGTTGTGGTATATAATGAATGAGTGTACGACTTCAGTCACCTTTTGAAGGTGTAATATTTAAGATAAATACGATCGGGTCTTGTTAAGCTATTGCATAGCTTCTATCGCGGGCCTTGAGCGTGGAGACCGAATCCAGAAATTCCGTAACGAAAATAACCTAACACACCCCACTCCGACCCCATCTATCGATGAATAGCAGAACTTTTAATGACTTTTTGAAATATCACGCTTGTCTCTTTAGTTCAGCAACTCACCTCTAGATGGCATTGGTTAAATAATTATAATTGCATAAATTGATTTGGCATCTATCGATGAATAGCAGAACTTTTAATAACTTTTTGAAATATCACGCTTGTCTCTTTAGTTCAGCAACTCGCCTCTAGATGGCATTGGTTAAATAATTATAATTGCATAAGTTGATAAAAACAGCTATGCAATAGCTTTACCGCGGCAGTCTCCGAGTGCAACACGTCTTTTTTTTATTATTAAATAAACCGTGGATCTCTAATTGTATATGAAAACTGTACTATCACCTAAGCCTAAACACCATTTTAGATTCGTTTCTATGCATCGGTATAAATTCTATAGTTTAACGTGACTGAGCGAAGCTCAAAAGGAGGTTTATGTGGCTGACCTGTGTCTATGTGCGTTAATTAAAATAACTAATCTACGGCTCAACCATGAAGCTTTAGCTTGTGCTCAACCGATTTTGATAAATGATACCCATAGTACATCATTAGATTAATCTTGATGGCGTGAGTGTAGTAATGCTATAAAATGCTAATGTGGTACTATGGGGTTTAATGTGCGGACCAATTTTTTCCGTAGTCGGTTAATTCAAGTTTTAGTTTGTGTTTTTGTTTATGTAAATGTTTAAAGTTGAATCAACTGAGATTTGTATTCAAGTTGTCTGTCACATGCGGTGAATACATGACTAAAGTTTATGGTATAAGATATTAATAAAACACAACGTATCATGATTTTGTAAATTTGATCTTACAAACAGTTTACGAGTTTTCACTCGTGTACCGTTATGAAAACTTAACAGTAATCCACCATCATTAAATGACAAACCAAATACGTTACATATTGCAATCATATTTTGATAGAAACTTTGAAAAATTATGAGTTTATGTCAGATTTGACAGCCAGCCAAAAAACTCCGCATTTAAAACACTAGCAAAATTGTGACAATTTAGTCACAGAAGCCCAAAGACCTTACACTTACTAACTAGACTGTGTAATTTTTGTTTAGCTAAATTGAGATCTATCTACTTACTATTAGGGCAGCTATTTCCCCAAAGGCTATAGCTAGCCAAAAGCGGTCCTGGCGAGATATATATATATATAATATATCCTCGCGTTGGTAGTGTGTCCTTGTTTTTGACGTCTTGCCAGTTTAACTAATCATCGGGTTAGGTAGAAATGGTTGAAAATTGTATATTTTGCTTTTTTTCTATTTACGTACACGAATGGTTCATAAACTTTGAAATAGATTTAAATATTGTACAGTTTTTATAATTCATTCGTTAATTCGTTGTACTTTAAAAAGTAATTAATTAATTAGAGATATTTCAGGATTCCATGATGTTTTCATTTTAAAATAAGGGGTATAGACATAGCGGGGCGTGTTCATCTGATTTTGACGAATAATAAGGAGATATCTTGGTGACCTTTCTGAATATATTTGGTAACAGGGGAACCCTTTTTAAACTAGGTGATGATGTGGCAGATGTTAAATATAGGAACAATACGTGAAAAAAACTACCTGTGCCCAATATATTCATGCAGGGTAAACAGGTCATTATGTAAATTTCAAACTGAGTAGAAGTAATTTGAAAAGTCTTTGTAAGTTTTCAATAAAATTTGGATTTTTTTCTTTAAATAGATAATATTCGTTTAAAGTCTTGATTTTATAAAGAAGATACAGATTTTGTGTTTTTACTTGAAGAAGTAATAAGTACAAAGATTTAATAATAACAATGATAAATGTTTCATATCTTAACTTGAGAATCATAGGTTCTACCGATACTTTAATCCCGTTATTTAATTTTGTAAGAAGAGGTTGGATTTTTTTGTGTGAGTGAGTGAAATTATTTCAATAGCAGTTGTTTATAATAGCAGTTTAGAAAAAATACTTTTTTCCTTAAGAACATCTATTACTTAAGTTCCAACTTGACTTTATAATAAAGATACAATTTTTGGTGTTTCTTTAATAAGTAGTTAATATTTGAAGAACATATTTGTTTTGATATATTTAATAAACTGATAGGTTAACCCAAAACTGTTTTATTTTGTTTTAGTTTGATTGTTATTCGTATTAAACTCATAGTTTTATCTTATATTCAATTTCATTGAATTGTTGTATTCAGAAACTTAACATGAGAAAGTTAAGTCTTAATTTATAAAACGATAAAAAGTGTTTAAAAACATTTCAGACTGATAGAATTTCATTAGTTAAAATAATAATCGTTATTAATAACATTTCTTGTGATATATTTCATTTAACATATAAAAATACTAATAGGATGTGATAATAGGACACTTTCCTGTCTCGATTTATAACTACCCTGTCCATGGTGTCACTCCCCTGACTACACATTTTCCCCTGGAGGCCATAAAACTTAAAAAAAAGAAATAATCTTATGGCCCATAACATTACACATACATACACATTGCGAAGTTGTGAGATATTTAATACTCATTCAAATACATAAGTTTTTCCTAGGGCACACTGAAAATACAAATGCTGTCTAGAAAATATTGTTTAGAGGTCTCTAAACATTCATCAACACACATCAACATGGTCTAGGGATATTTCAATTAAACCTAAATAACTAAAATTCTATAAACTTTTTGTTAAGACACCTACACATTAAAATAAACCTTGTTTAATAGTCTATCTAATCTGATAATAAACTTTTAGATAAAGTTAAATTTAAAAAAAACTTAGAGGAAGAGAAAAACTCAGACAAAATTTCAATCATAACTTTATTTTTGAAACATCAAAAGCTAAACGAAACAACTATTTAGATTAAATACGACAAAAACTAACACGTCCAATAAATATTGAGATAAAATTAAACCGTTTATTTATCATTATATGATTGTTCGGGTAAAGCCTATTAATTTTTGAGGAATCGCATCCCTTTACCTTGTCACCTTCCTACCTACTCAGGGTAGAAGGGAGCATGAGAGAAAGAAGAGAGTTGAGAATAAAGGTATAATAAATAAAAAGGGTCGTGGATCTCAGACAGGTATGGCAATTTGGCAAGCTTCCTTGTTTAAGGACTTAGCTCCGGTCCGCTAGTATTGGCCGATGCTCAGCAGCAGGTCTGCCGTGCAGGGTCGGCTCCACACCGCCGCGCCGGTAGAAATTCCCAGCAATCGCTGTAGAGAAGGGTGGCCGCGGTCGGTGCTGGAGATCAGAGGACGGCCGGAGTTCAGACGTCGTGTACTGGAAGGATGCCGCCTCGTACTGGAAGGATTCAGCCTCGTACTGGAAGGATTCAGCCTCGTACTGGAACGATTCTGCCTTGTACTGGAACGATTCCGCCTCGTACTGGAACGATTCCGCCTCGTACTGGAACCCTGAAAAGCACATGTGCTCCGGTCACAGTGGGTCCAGTAAGGTGTTGAGCTGGCGGGTCCACTGTCCCTCTGCTACTGGGCATATAGTGACTCGCAGAGGGCCTTTAGGGATGTGGCCCGCCAACAAACAAGAGATGCCATAAGGGCCAAGGAAGTTATGCTGCTGGTGAAGAATTCGCATCCGCTAAGGCTTCCGCTACCGAGCATAAAGGGACTAGCTAGGCCCTTCGCGGATGCAACCACCAGCCGCTCAGAATGCCAGAAGGGCGTAAATAGGTGTGTTGCTGGTAAAGGTGCGCACAATCCACGAGGTCCGTTCACTACCGAGCAATTAGGGACTAGCCTAGGTACCTCGGGAATTGCGAGCCACCAGCAGCACCCTTTCAAGTTTGCCAGAAGGGCGTAAAATAGAAACAAGGAGAAAGTTGAGAAGCAACACCAAACACAGAAAAACACATAAAAAAATACAGTAAATAAGTTTAGAGTACATACCAAAGGTTACAATTGTAGGTTATAATTTATGGTGGTCAAGTACACTTTCATTTCACAACTCAAACTTACCCAATGTATGGGGGTTCTGAAGATTGATGTTCGAATTAAATAAGACTCTGTAGCACTAGTCGTAGTAATTTATTAGCAGTTGCACAGTCGACGGCCGATGGCAAAGTGAGGTTGGTTGCGCTTGCAGTAAAAACAACAAGTTGGGGCGGAAGTCGGAGGCGCATTTCGCTACCTTATATGGTAATGAAAAAGGCCTCAAACCCGTCGTAGTCGTCAGTCCAATCACTACACTGCATTTTGAACTTTTTCAAAATATCAACGTCCGTTCACCGGAACTCACAACTCGTGGCATTATTTTCTCTAAACTCGATTGACATTTGTTTAACTGTCGCTGTCCATATTTTTGATTGTTATATGCGACCTCTATCGGTGAATCGCCGAACTACCTCAGCGCGCAGCAAAGGTAGTTATCTCGATTTAAAGGTTGCTTTAATCTTCAAACGGAATTTAGGTAGTCGTTTGTGAGTTTGCCTACAGATGTCGCTTATTTAAACTAGTTTTTAAGAGAACCGATAATCTAGTAATCTAGATCGGTTACAACCTCGCCCTGCAACTCTGCGAAGGATATTGGCGACGCATAAATGCGACCTGGATTTTATGGCTGAAATGATGGAAGTCTTGACGGATAAGGCTGAAAAGGGTGAAATGAACGTTGCTTTAATATTTGATGCTATGGCTATCAAAGCTGGCAAATAATATGATAAAGGGCCAGACAAATATTGGCGTAGCGTTGATTTAGGCGGAATATTGACATGTGCTTCTGAAACATTCAGGCAGTAAGCTAAATAAATATAAACTTTCTTTTGAGACACCTTGTACTTCAGAAGTTCAGACCCTTAACTCACGTGTAGGGTAAGTGATGTAGATTCCAAAAAAATATACATATCATGTTTGGTTGTTTTTTTATACTTACAAAAAATTAGGTATGTCTATGTAGAGTAGTTAGTTAGGGTCAATATATCAGGATACAATAGTTTTTACAATCAATTTGTCCTGTATTCTATTTGATCATGGTCACTACATTAGAAAGGGACACACTCCCAACGGGAGCCCTCTCACGCGGACCGGTATTTTCGCCATAGTGCAGTCTAGTTAGTAAGTGTAAGGTCTTTGCAGAAGCCATTCAATAAGAAGAAGAAGAACTTATTACTAAAAAATACATAGTGCGTTCGAATAGACACCTTGTGAGCGTTTTTAGCGAAAGTAAAGTTAAAACGCTCACAAGGGGCGTTCGATTAGAGAATCTGTGGGTAAAAATGTCGTTCATGTCTCTTTTTGTTCAGCGTTCGGAAAGCTAAAAAGAGGTATTTTTGCCACCAAAAATCACAATTTTTGGTCCACGTCCGGAACATGGTTGTTTGTGATCGTTTTTTGACAGCTATGTATTTGACAGCTTAATCATGCGATTTTAGGTCTTATGGTCAGTTGAGCGTTCGAATAGGGTGTTTGCAAAAGTGGCATAAGTTGCAAATATAGCGTTTTTGAGCTTTACGAACGCTTTAACAATAGACCCCAATGACAACGCCACCAATGCCCTAAAAGCTAAACGAACGCACCTTCATTGTACTTTGATTTCCGATTGAAGTCAACATCGATTTTGGCGATGCTATCACTGTTAAATCTATTGTTTTTTTTTTTTTTGTGGCAATTGTCAACATGACATTTGTGCCAGTTTCACGTCAAAAAAAAAAACAAAAAACATCCTAAAACGAATTTGAGCAAACTATGCACCAGAATAGGCTTATTTTGTATGAAAAAATGAAAATATACACATATAACAATAAAAAAGAATAATAACTTAAAGAAAACTTATTCGAACATAAACAAACAACATTAAAAACAAATAAATATGTACAAAGTTATAAACGAATGTTATTGATAGTGAGAAAGTGAACGAAAACTTTATATATATCAATATTAGTAAATGATAAAAGTTCAGGAATATGAGTCGGAAATGAGACTTTTAATGATATGAGAGAATTGTAGAAAAAAACATTATCATACAATGGACAGGAGAAGAATATATGATTGAGATCCCCCTCATCCAGGCCACATTCACATATAGAGGAATCTTTCACATGAATCTTTTTTAAATGTGAAGGTGAGCAACAATGACCAAGCCTCATGCGAATTAAGGTCGACGTATAAATCTTACTGAAGTACCACCGCGAAAACCAAGGTTTACTTGGTATTTCTGGTTGGATCTTAGCAAAACCAGAACCTTTGGATAAGCTAGTTGTTCTCCAGTATGTAGACCATGACTTATAAAGAAAACTTTTAGGGAGACAGATAAGGTCAACGCTATAATTAATAAACGGGACCTTATCACCACAAGAAACCGCTTCTTTGGCCGCTTTATCAGCACGTTCATTACCAGAAAGACCAAGGTGTCCTGGTATCCAAGCAAGAACCACTTCTAGTCCTTTATCAATACAATCAGATAAAGATTTTTTAATTTCGAGAACAATGGGGTGAAATTTAGAGTGAAAAGGGTTAGACAGAAGGGATTGAAGCGAGCTACGAGAATCTGAAAAAATTATGGTCTGACGAAGTTTGAAGAGAAGGATATATTTTACCGCCTCAAGAATTGCTAGACATTCACCTGTAAAAACAGAGGACTCAGGAGGGCATTTTATCTTTTGAACAATATCAAACTGGGAGTGAAATACACCACAACCAACACATCCAACCTGAGACAATTTTGAGGCATCCGTAAAAATGGTATGCCATCCACGCCAATTCCTGAGCAAGAGGTCCCCCTTACAGATACCAAAGTCCAAAATTATTTCCGGCTGCGATATTATAACAAAGTAATTAATATTATAAATCGATAGTTTAGTAGACCGATACGTGGGATCCTTAAGCAATTTAAAGTTTGAATAACTTTTCAAAAGAAGCGGATGTTTTTTAAAAGTCCAAAAACGGGAAGTGTAAACATATTGTTTGAGAAGTTGGAGTTTAGGAATGAGAGGGTGATTAGAGAAATGAATAGAACGGAAGAAGAGTCTATTAGCTAGGAATTGACGACGAAGATGAAGAGGAGGGTCAACACACTCCACCTGAAGAGCGTTAATTGGAGATGATTTCATAGCACCAGTAATAATCCGGAGTGATTTGGATTGAATTAGATCAAGTTTGGTAAGATCTTGCTTACGTGCAGGTTCCAGCAAGAAGGAACCATAATCCAAGACACTACGTATAATGGCATTATATAGTAATTTAAGATTAAAAGGGTGGGCACCCCACCACACCCCAGACAAACACCGTAATATGTTAATATTCCTCTCACACTTATTTGAAATGTATTCACAATGCTGACGACCACATAGTTTACTGTCCAACCAGAGACCTAAAAATTTAACCGACTCCTTTACTGGAATTCTGCACTCACTAATAGAGATATTTAAATCAGGAGGATTTCTTTTACGAGAAAACAGAACGATATTACTCTTTGTAGGAGATAAATCTAGACCATTTTTTTGAAGCCAGTCATTTAAACATTCAAGGGAATGGGAAATACACTTACTAGCCACATCAATTTTGTGATGAGAGCTGTAGACAAGTATGTCATCAGCGTATTGAAGGATACGACTTAGACCAACAGAGGATTCCAGATCATACGTGTATACATTATATAGAAGTGGACTTAGGACAGAGCCCTGCGGTAAGCCCCGCCAAATGACCCTATTAGAAGTAATAGAAGAATCACTGCAACGGAGATATACATATCTCTCTGAAAGAAGATTCATAATAAAATTGCCTAATTTAGCTGGAATTCTCAATCGATTTAGTTTATTTTTAAGAAGGGGAAGTTGGACACTATCATAGGCTGCGGAAATATCTAGGAAAGCTGCTATAATAGATTCATTGCGCGTAAATGAAAGTCGTATGTCAGTCGTAAAAATGGCAAGGCTGTCCATAGTGCTCTTGCCTTTTCTAAAACCGTATTGAGACTTAGCGAATAATTCATTGCTCTCAAGAAACCACTCAAGGCGGTTCTTAATCAAATGCTCCGCAATTTTAGTCAAGACTGAAGAGAGAGCGATAGGACGGTAAGAGTTAGGGTCCAACGGATCTTTATTAGGTTTCGGAATAGGAATAATATATTGAGACTTCCAAGAAACTGGAACAAATCCGGTTGCAAAAATTGTGTTAACCAAAGTTAAATAATAGTTCTGAAGGCGAACATTAGCTTTAGAAACAAAGGAATATGGTATGCCGTCAATACCCGGAGCAGAAACTTTAACGGATTTCAAAATGTTTTTCAACTCATTAAGTGTAAACGGTTGATCGAGGGGATCATTAGAAAAGGGATTAGAAAGAGATGGTAATTCTGAATGATGGGGACAATAATGAGGGGCCAATTTGTCCATAAATTCATCAGCCCAAACTTGGGAAGGGCAACAACTACGATAAGGAACACATTGAGACCGACGATACCTATGTATTTTCTTCCAGATAAGAGATGAAGGAGTATTGGGGCCTATGCTGGAGCAAAATGACTTCCAACCATTACGTTTTTTATCATGAAACAGACGCTTGGATTTTGCGATCATTTTATTCAATTCAATAAAATTATCACGGGTCATAGACAGACAAAAGATAGCTTCTGCATCATTACGAGATCTAACGGCTTCAGAGCAATCCTTATCCCACCATGGAGGAGAAGGAACTTTGTCTGGATGAGATTTCTTAACCGGGAAAGTCAAATCAGCACATTCTACTAGAGATCGTACTAACATCTCAGAACAGGTAATAATGTTAGAGGAATTTATAAGAGGTAAAGTTAAGGCTTTGGAATCAGTACGATCATTGAACACATCCCAGCTCGAACTGTTATTGTAAATTATATACTTAAGAAGCGGAGAATTAATTGAAGCAGGACGGGAATGTTTTTGCAAGATTCGTAAAAGAATTGGGAAATGGTCACTACCATGAGTAGACGGGAGAACACACCAAGACATTAGTGACGCGAGCTCAGGAGAGCATAAAGAAAGATCCACTGCACTAGTAAACTCATTAGGACGAGTTCTTCTCGTAGCGGAGCCATCGTTAAGGATGCAGAGATTAAGACTATCTAATGAATCTAATAAAAAAACACCATTAGCATCCGACAAACCCCACCCCCATACCGTATGATGACAATTCAAATCACCTAGAATAAGAAGGGGCTTAGGAAGAGTCATAATTACTGAACTTAAATTTCGAATAATAGATTTAGAAGGATGAGGAATGTATATGGAGACAATTGTAAAATCGTTGATGCGTGCAGCAACAGCATCAAAGCCATCATTATGAAAAGGGATAGAAATACTTGAAAAGTTAATATTATTTTTAATAAATAGTGCAACACCACCAAAGCCATCCTGGCGGTCACTTCGAATGTCAACATAGCCTGACAACCTAAAAAAGGAATCAGGTCTAAGCCAAGTCTCCGAGACGGCCAAGACGCTTGGTTCATGTTTATTTATTAGAAATATCAAATCAGACTTTTTGTTGCAAATACTATGACAATTCCATTGAAGAATCCTGTCAAAGGGACCCATTTTGAAGTAGGGAAATAAGTGAATTTAAGTTGAAGGCAGCGTTGGACGGTGAATTACTTGAAGAGGAGGAATTAGACATGAGAGAGGATAATAGATTCAAGAGCTGCAGGAGTTCAGCTATTATAGCTTGAACAGAAGGAGTCTCATTTTTTTGGGCCAGAGGATTTAATAAAGCACAACCGTTTTGCGATGCTCCAGAGGATTCTTCTCGAATGATGCTCATGTGCGCTTCACGATCATAACCAACACTAGATGAAGGCAATATATGGGATTTCATAGATTTTCTTCCTCCCCTGTAATGAACTTTGGACGGTTCAGTAGTTAAATTCCTGGATGGACTAGGTAAAGGAGCTGCAACAGAGGTGGAAGTAACTTCAGCAAAGGACTTTTTATATGCAGGGAAAAACTGAGATGCTTCAGCATATGAAATTGATAATTCTGACATACGGGATTTAATGTTATTTTGCCTTTGCATTTCAGGGCAGTACTTGCTATTAGCAAAGTGATTGCCACCACACCACAAACATTTCGCATCAACTTCATCCACGTTGCATGACTTTCCTAAGTGGTTAGAACCGCATTTAAAACAAGCAGGTTTTGACCGACACTGCGTCATGGTGTGTCCGTATCTACAGCAATGGAAGCACTGAATAGTCGGGAAGGCATAAGCCGCAACAGGGAAAGAGTTGTAACATAGATAAACTCTAGAGGGCAAAATTTGACCATCAAAAGTCAAAACCACTGTTTGCGACGGTTTCCACGTCACAACTCCGTCAATGGAAACTTTAAAATTGAGCCGGCGAACTTTTAAAATTGGACCACACTCTTCAGGAACTTTCATCTCGTTCATAACATCCTCTGGAGTCATATCCACTGGGATTCCGCGAATTATACCCATCCGAGTAATATTAAACGACGGAATGAAAGCTCTGAGTTTGTTGTTTGGCAATGAAGGGGACTGGATGAAATTATTGGCTGAAATGGCGGAATGAAAGTTTAGAGCTATACGATTGCGACCAACATTCTTTATTGAGCCATCGATGATTCCTTGAAATTCCCGGGCGCGGCTAAAGAGGAATCTCCCAAATGTCACCGGGTGAAGGGATGTCCCAGCGGTAGGTGAAGTCTCTTCCCTCTGAACATGGACCGTAAAAGGGCCACGATCTGTTGAGTCGTATAATTGCCGACCGATAGGTGTAAATGAAGTTTTCTGTGAAGCTGCAGGGGGTCCGCTAGGAAGGGGGCTAGATGAACTAAGGGAGAAGGAGTTGGGAGGGGTACATTGTCCAACCTGGAGAACAACGTCAGACGCATCTGTAAATTTACTCGTTGTTTCATCGTGAACCATTGATTTTGTACGTGATCGTGAACGGTCACTACGGGGATCTTTAGTCTCGTTACGCTTTTCCGATCGTCGTTTTCTGTTGACTATTTCAAAAGCCTTTTCGTCAACAGATGATGAAATTGATGTAAACGCCGCAGGGGAAGGCGGCTGGACAAAGTCCATGCCTCCACCAGGATCAGGGGGATCATTCATCACGCAACAATATACTAAAAACGCTAATGAAATGAACCTACTAACAAGTGATGTCTATAAACTAATGAAATGGAACACAAAAACCTATTCTGGTGAGATTAATTAACTAAAATAAAAAATTTACCAAAATACCATAAAATTCGCGTGTTTACGATTTGACGTTCCACCTCGCACCCCTGTTAAATCTAAATTTCATTGTGATTCAATATCACGCTTTTGACAGGTGAGATCATAGATTAATCAGACTATGGTGAGATCGGTCGCGTTGCTCATGAGCCAATGGGATGGCTGACAGAGCAGTGATTCGTACGCTTCTAGGTATAATAATTAATCACTGTGTTAAACATTACAAGATGTTTAACGAGACGGTATTGAAGCAGTATAATAAACCTACGAAGAAATAATAGTCAGGAACTGTAACTGCGTTAAAAAAATGACCCAACAAAAGTCGTGTTCTAGTAGGCGGGGCTTAAAAGTCGTGTTTAGTATGTCATCAGTCGGACATTTTACTTGCAAGCGAGCACACTTCAAATCTTCGCGTACATTTTCATTTTTATCATTGTGAACTTCAGTCGTGGATCATCATGCCAGCATTCGTTGTGAAGTGGTGCAGGAGCAACACGATTAAAATGTCCAGGGATCACTTTTACTAGTAAATAATAGCAAAATTATAATTATTCAAAGATGTTCAAATACGTTAACAAATCGAGATGGTCAATACTATGCAAAATAAAGTCAGTCAATTTTTATTTAATTTAGGATGTATTTTTTTCTTCAGGACTAAATATTGAAATGTATGTAATGTGCAATGGTTTTGCTTGTTATGTTTTATTCTCGCTTGCTTGCCGATTCAATGCGGCAAAATAAGTGCCTAGCTGCACTTAAGCTATAAAAACAAGAGTATGACCTGTGAAAACCAGCATAGTTATACTACGTTAATTTTGACTGAAAACAATACAATTATAGATAATAAAAAATTATGGACCATGTTACACAAAACTGCAGTACCTACCTACCAGTTGGTACAGTAAGTACCTACTGTTTTTTTTAAATTATGTTATGAAGATAATTATGAAGAAACATCAACATCTTTAAGAGCCTTTATTCTGCGCAGCGCTGCGCGAGTTTTGGTATTTTACTTTAGCGAGTTACTTGCTAGCGCGCCCTGTGGCAGTGGCCTTACCGCTTGACCAAAATAGCGCGCATTAATATTTGGATCTTTTTTTTATCTACTTTGGTTTTTATGTCACAAATAGACGTAGGTCAAAAAGGTGAAATAAAATATCACGCACGACACATTTTATTCGTAATATCGACATTAATTAACATAAAAAGATAATTATTAATCAAGTACATGTTATCTACATGTACCTGCCAAAAAGAGATGATGATGAGAACAGCAAATAAAACAACCATCAAATAGTTCCTGCTACCAGTTTCTGGATCCAGCATCAGGTCCTGGTCACCAGCTAGAAAAAAGGTATCGCGAAGACGATTCATACGATCCCAAACACGGTGTGTCTACTATTAAACATCACATAGTTCCTGCTACCAGTTTCGAACTCCAGCATGGATTCCTGGATACCAAGTATAAGCATAAGAAATTTGGTTAATAACAAAATACTAGCCCCTCAAGGGTCGATATCATTATAACAATGAAATTTCTATTGTTGATGTCATATAAAATTATTTGTTAGAATCCCACTTAGAAATATTATCACAATAAGTATCTGGAAGTTTTGAGCGCACTAATATTTAGTTGTGTAAGCGCGAGCGTCAGAGCGATACGTCCTTTGACCTCTTTCTAAGAGGCCTCAGCCGCGTCTGACGATTCGTGACTGGCGCGACCGGTTTTATGATTGATTTTAAAAACGTGTGTGTGTAGAAACCGCTCGGCAATAACAAACTAATAAACAATATCTAAATGTAGCCTGTGGAACTTGAACTTGTTAATCAAATAATGTTCTATTACATCAGGTAAGAATAATTGACATAATATACTATATCAATCCTTATTATGTGACCCTTCAAATACTCAGCAAAAACTCGAATTGGCGCTTCCACAGCGTTTACGCTCTAAAGAGATACTACAGACAATGAACAATAAACGATTGCCTACAGTTGGTATGTAATATAGGTAACTGTATAGCATTAAAAAAACAGTTCATTGTTTGTTCAAATTAAAGCACGTTTAATTTTTCAAGCTAATGAAAATTCATCCTCTGCAAATTTTAAAGTGGTTTAGCTCAGTTGCTAATTAATTTGTCAGTAATATCAACACAGTGCTTTTCTAAAGTAATTCTATAAATTGATTGAATTTTCTAAATTGATAATGAAGGTATTCTGTGACCACTGAAAAACATCCAGCTGGCAAATAACGACTTTTTTTTGGTAATATGTATAAGCCTAAAATGTTTCATAATCTTTCTTTACTACATTGCGAAGAATCTCTTCTAATATCTTCTAGACAAAAACTTAATAAATTAATCATATTTCGCGATACATACGAGATTTACGATTGATTTATTATTGAGTTGGTCCAGTCCACTTGTTGCATAACGTCGTCCACGCTGCTATGACTCTGCTGTCATTGTAGACGTTGCAGCACGCGCGTAAACCAATCCCTGCTTTCCTTCTGAATTTAAACCAATCACCGAGCATGTCTATTTGTAACCTCGGAAGTAATTTGTATTTGGAATCATACGTTGTTTTGATTTGAAGGGCCACATTTTGTGTGGAATTTGTTCTGAATTATGCTTCCTGACTATTATTTCTTCGCAGTAATAAACTATGAAGCAACGTTTAAAACAGGCCACAAAAAATATGTTTTGCCGGAACGAAGAAGAGTAATCACACGCACAAATCAACGAGTCGTCACTTTTGACAGTACTGCTCACGGTGATTTCAATTCGTTGCGTTAATGTCGTCATACATCTGTGACGCTGTAAATGCTGGAAGAGGTCTATTAGTTATTATGTGGTATAGGCAAACAACATTCAGCTCGTTTGAAACAAAAATGCAGCATGAAGTCATATCTGACAGCCGCAATACCTCAACTGTTTTTTCAATATACCTACATAAATATACTATATAGAATTTATAAGATACTAGCGACTGCCCGCGACTTCGCTCGCGTAGTAGGCTCGGCCTTCGGCCTTGCCATAACCTCCGCCCTTGTCTTAGTTTTTCTTTCATATGAATCTTCTCCTGACAATAGTTAACATTACAAAAAAAGAATTAGCGAGCTTGTTCCATCCGTTCTCAAGTAATAGCGTGACCTGGAGGGATAGGAGGAATAGGGATTCATTGATATACACATAAGACTAATGGGTTACATAAATATAATAAGCCATATATCACCTGTTGAGGGTTTGAAGTTTCTCCATTTCTTGATGTCATAAAAAATCCATCATAAAATGCATCAAATACCGAAAAATCAAGTTTGTAGCCCTAGTGGTTTAGGGTCTGTCTTGATGAATCAGTCAGTCAGGACATGTGTAGATAGGTATTTGAACGCCTGCCTTACTGAGAAAAATTACATATCCTCGGTCGAGATTCGAATTTGCGTCATTTTTCTCTCTAAAATTTGGTTTCGCTAAAGAGGCGTTAATGATGAATATTCATTTGTTATATAAGAATGCAAAGTTGCTTTTTAACCGCGTGCTCAATTTTGATGACCGAGACGGTTTCTAAAATTAAATCACGAGCGCAGCAAGTGATCCAAAAATTAGAATCCTGAGCGTTAGCGAGGGAATCAAAAGAGAACGATGTGAAAAATCTTTGCACTCGAGTGCAATGCAACACGTAACTTTTCATCCCACCTCAGCGAGGAAATGACTAAGTAAATGCAAAAATAAAAAATACAATCACAAGATGGCTTTATTTCAGTTTAGGTAACTACTACAATATGAAAGGTAAGTATTACAAAATAATCTTTAAATCATAAAAAAAATATTTTTATAACTCATATGTAACAAGTTTTTAACCTACGGTTTTAGCAATATGATATGACGTGAAAGAAAATGGCGCGCGCAGAGGTAATTATAATTAAAAAATGTGCAGCAAGAAGGTTCCGAGTCTGAGTTTTTAACAAATTAAAAAAGGTTGTATGATAAATTCGGCACCATGGAGGTACAAGTAAATAGGTTTAATGAAATTTTGGATTCACAAACTTAGTGCACGCGATGTTCTAAATTCACTACTTTATCCTCTAGCTAGCGGATAAAAACGGTCTTTGCACTCAGATGTCGAAGAGCAAAAATACTGTTTACGAGATGGGGGGAATTGGGGTTAGGGTGCTGTCAGACAGAGAGCGGTCATGCGTTCACGCATTCACGCGGTCAGTTTTGCGTTCGTTGTGATGTATTACAAAAATTAAGAATGGTTGCGACATCAATACGAAAGTCTCTACCTACTCTCTCTCTACTTACTCCAAAAACTCTTCTTTCGGTCAGATAAACGTCTTTTATTTATTCTGACGAATAAAATCAAATAAATTCAATGTCCAGCTCAATGCTCGGTGCATCGGTGGCCTAAAGGTCATGCCAACTAATACAGATTGTCAGAAGGCGCGGGTTCAAATCCCTTCCAAGGTGAAGTAAATAATGGATAATTTTTTCGGGCTAAGCCAACTATGTTAGAATCGCGGAAGCTTGCTTTAAAATTACGTGGTAATTAGTACTTAGTATGTTTGGGGGTAAGTTTCGGGGGCGATAAATCAATCTCCCTAAGTTTCATTTTTTAGAAAACTTCGTTCAATGGAAAACTGCTACAATATCATTGAAAACTAGGACCATCAGCTTAATCAATAACTAAACTGTTTTACCGACGCTAAAGCTACTTGACAATAGATGGCGTTGTTAAGCAACATTAAAGCCACTGAGTGTTTGGTTTGAGGTTAGACCAAGGAAATCAATTGTTTACTTACGAGTAAAGTTCGGTCATACAGGTACAGGTAAATAACCTACTTAGGTTATTAGTAGGGATCTGTTTTGAAGTAACGGTAAATAATCCTTTTATGATACAGGAGAAAGGAAGAACCTTATAATATACACCCTCTTTTTCCAAATCAGCTAGAAAACCCCGGCGTGCAAGTGACGTCTGCAACCATCGAGTCTTCCACCGGCCAGACTAACGAGATCAGCACCTTCTGGATGCAAAGCGACGTGGATCTCTCTCGCGGTCTCGACTTCTCCGACCGAGGACCCGTTTACGCCAGATTCACACACTTGAACCACAGGCCTTTCCGTTATGTGTAAGTTTGACATGCCTACGCAAAAATGTTTACAAGAATATTTAGATATCGCCACGTTTGAAATAGTAGCATTAATGCATCACATAGCGAACATTTATCAAGCTTTTGTACATAATTATAGGTATGCGTCGTATGCTATGTACCTACCTGATTTGAACCAGCTTGTATTCAACTTATATCATAAAGCAAATAAACAAGTTAAATTCGAGCAAACACGGTCAGTGAAACGCTGTGAAAACCTACAAAAGCGTTTAAAAATCATGCCACTATGCTTCTTCAGCTATTTTATATATTACATAAGTATCTATATATATATAAGAAATATGTACTTTGTATGGGGTGGTCTAGTAATTTATGAGGTAAAGGTGAAGTATGCAACTATATAATGACCTAGAATATCTTTTGATTTGTAGTTTCAACGTGAACAACACCGGCAATGCCCGCCGCACCACTGTCCGGATCTTCATCGCGCCGAAGTTCGACGAGCGCAACCTCGCCTGGCCGCTCACCGACCAGCGCAAGATGTTCATAGAGATGGACCGCTACGTCACTCCGCGTAAGATACATATATCTACTTAGCGCTTGTCTATAGATCTGTAGTATCAACGTGAACAACACTGGCACTGCCCGCCGCACCACCGTCCGGATCTTCATCGCGCCGAAGTTCGACGAGCGCAACCTCGCCTGGCCGCTCACCGACCAGCGCAAGATGTTCATAGAGATGGACCGCTACGTCACTCCGCGTAAGATACATATATCTACTTAGCGCTTGTCTATAGATCTGTAGTATCAACGTGAACAACACTGGCACTGCCCGCCGCACCACCGCCCGGATTTTCATCTCGCCAAAGTTCTATGAGCGCAACTTCGCCTGGCCGCTCACCGACCAATGCAAGATGTTCATAGAGATGGACCGCTTCGTCACTCTGCGTAAAACCTTCCTTTACATAATACTTTATTCAATTCTTTTCTATATTTCCTTTTAGACTTTTTGATTAAAGGTGTTGTGTAAGTGACTTACTGATTCAATTGACTTGAGCCACCTAGGTAAATACCTAGGCCTGCTAGGTGGCTGAGGCAGAAGGTCCATATGGTGACGTGATTTGATTCTATCTCGTCCTATCTTGGACTAATAATTCGCTTAGGACTATGTCTTGTCAATAGGTATGCTTGACTTTGGACAGTACTGATAGCGACGAGAAGTTTCCTTGGGCTGGCCCAGTTTTCTCTTACTTTTTCTAGATTTTCCTTTTAGTGACGTGGTCTGAAGCCGTTCGCAGCGTGTGGCCGATCCAACACCGTTTTATTTGGTGATCGATGTTTTCCTATGACATTTTTGCATGTACTATTTGTTGAAGATCGTGATAGATAAGCCAGAAAATCCGTAGTAGTTAGCGAAGCCATCAATTGACAACACTTAAAGCTTCTGAATTACATATTTCGTCACATTCCACCTCACGTACACGTACAGCAGAACAATCTTGAAGTTAGACTAATAGATAAATAATTTTAATTTGGTCCTTCTGGTCAGTTTGATGACTATCGTACTGGCTATTTGGTGATCCTCGAAGCGATGACCTCTTCTGTTCCTATTTCCCATCACACTAATATGGTAAAGGCGAAAGATTATGAAAAGTATGTTTTATAGTTTTTACTTCTTCACGCTCAAACGGTTGGACCAATTTTAATGAAATTTGGCATGAAGGTAGATGAGGGACTGGACATGGGATACTTTTCATTATCATTCATCACAACGCGGGTAACCGCAGGGTGCTTTTAACATTTACAAAAGAAAAAAGGTAATATAAGTAGCTGACCCAATCAGCTTGCCACTATCAGTGTTACAATTAGGCAATCGTGTACCGTCAGTGACCCAGGCAACATTAATCACCGTAACCATACAACATTAACCATAATCGTTAATAAAAAGTTTCTAAAGTGAGTTATCTAATATGTAATATGTGGAACATTGTATTACAGTGAATGCCGGCCAGAACACTATCACCCGCGAATCGACCGAGTCCACCTTCACGATTCCCTTCGAGCAGACATTCCGCGACCTCTCCGTTCAAGGCATGGACCCGAGACGGCCCGAGCTGGCTGCTTATAACTTCTGCGGCTGCGGATGGCCTCAACACATGTTGGTGCCGAAAGGAAGCGAACCTGGCTCGCCTTACCAGATGTTTGTCATGCTTTCCAACTACGAGCTAGACAAGGTAAGATCAAAGATGACTTAATCACACTAATACTAGTTCTGCGAACAGTAGACCACGCGAGCACAATCATATCAGAGACCATTTTTCACGCAGTCTAAGCTATCTGCAAGTCATCGAAATTCAGAATAAATTACAAGTATTTATTTAGACACTATTAGACACACAACTTCGATGCCAAATTTTCTTGCCGAATACTACCAAAACTTCCAGCAAAATAATTATATTGAATAGTAGAACATGCATACCAAGTTTGGCCAAGATGGGTTGAAAAATGCATAGATGCATGGAAAATATGCAGGAAGACCAACCTAAAAAACATACGTACAGATGAAATTAAATTTAGTCAGTTAAAGCAGAGTCGCTTCGCTTGCTCGGTCAATTATAAAGTCGAACGTTTGTGAGTGTGTTAGTATATTTATTACTTCTTCACGCTCAAATGGCTGAACCAAATAAAAATTTGATATATAAGTAGATGTGGCGCTGGATAGGATACTACTATTCATCATCATCATCCATCACCAAGCGGATGTAAAGTAACGAATGACAATTCACTTAATTAATCTAATATTCCAAAGTTAAATATGAACTTTAAAATGTACCTATAAGCTCTGAAAGCTTGTATATATTATATAATAACCTCTAAAATATTAACAGATTGACCAGCCTGATGGCAAGGTGCTGACCTGCAAGGAAGCCTCTAGCTTCTGCGGCCTCAGGGACAGGCTCTACCCCGACAAGCGAGCCATGGGCTACCCATTCGACCGGCCATCCGAATCGGCATCATCCATCCAAGATTTCATTCTTCCGAACATGAGTTTGACGGACATTACCATCAAACTGCAGAATGTTACTGAACCTAATCCAAGGAACCCCCAAAACTAAGAGTAATCAGTGTAGTTTGAATAATGTTTCACTGAAAACCTCATTCATAATTTGTAGTGCATAAACACTGATCAGATAGATTTTATTTACACTATGGTAGGTACTGGGTATTAATAGCTATAATGTATACAAAATTGCACTATGTAATGCTAGGTACTTGTTTACCTACCATACAAAATCCCAAATGTATTTGATTATTCTTCATAATGTTGTATTTTCGCATGTAGTCTATATTATATATTCAACCATAACATCTAAAAAAATAATTTTGATATATAATTACGTAGGTTAATAGTGTCATGTTTATATAATGTAATGTTTAGCTATAGATTGAAGGGACGTTATTGTTACTGCTTTGCAAATCTACTAAACTTAAGCTCAACAATTATGTTTTAAATAAGTATCTACTTACTTTAACCCAAATTATTATAACTGAACATTGTAAAAATGAAAGGCTGATAGATTAAGTCTAAGAAAAAAATAGTTTAAGTGTAAATATGTACAAATTACTAGAGTTACAAAAAATTATAATAACTGACCCGTTGCTAAATTCTAAGATCACAATGATAAAATAACTACCTAATTAAATAAAAATGTCATTATATTTATTTGAGTTTTATTTTATTAAATCTTAATATGTATGATGTTAGATATAGGGTGATTTCCGAGTGGCTTCAACACTGGTTATGGCGATATTATCACTATTTTTCATTCCGATTCAATATCGCGCTTTTGAAAGGTAAGATCTGTAGCTCTACCATGAGTTGGCAACATAAATGTCATCTATAGCCGATACTCGACGTAGCTATAGCTGTCACCACACGTACCCGTTCCACCAATCAAAATGTATATACAATGATGATTGTTTAGACAATGAACTGTTTCAGCGGACCTAGTACAAAAAACCCTCACAAGTTTTAAAGATGACATATAATAGCTGCTATTCTATTACAGAGATGTAGTGCAGTTATGAGCAAGCAATAAGCTTTTTTGACGTGATAACGTCTTATAAATCGATTAACGCCAGCTGCACGCACGAAAAAGTATGACTCATTATCACGTACCGCCTGGGCCGAGCGTGCAAGCGAGAGCACGAGCCAAGCGATAGAGGTACGATCGGCCTAAGCGTTCGGATTGTCATAAGAAATTATTATTGCACGTAAATAAATATCATATAAATCAATATATCTCTTGTCTAAACTCCCGTCACTGCAGCCAGCGTACAGCCATGCAAAGCAATGGAAAAAGTATTGCCGATAAATTTAGATCTCTTGTCCAACCAAGTAAAGAGTACCTAATAATTTATGAACAAAATGACTTCAATTCAGGCCGATCATAAGAGATATGTGGACAAAAATTGAGACAAACGATGTTATCTGCCTAGATTATGAAAAAGCTTTTGGTAGATTTAGGAATCCGTGGCAAACACCTAATATGGTATAAAAATGCATTACGGATATTACACAGCTAAATTATGAGGTTTATTATACATAGCCAAAGCGTAACTGTATAGATACTTAATAGTCCAGACGCGTACCTACTCATATTTTATGGCACAGAATATATTATCCGTCATCAATACACCTACCGCGATTATAATGAAGTCGTATGCTAAGGGGGGTGTCCGGACCCGCTAAACCCCCCCTTATATACGCCCATGCGCCTACCTATTAAGCTTGTGATTGGAGTACTCGCTGTCAATTTTAGTTCTACAACTGACCGCGAGGTGGCACTGTTCATTTTCTCATAAATTTTGTTGCGGCAGTCGATAGCGAGCCTCGATTGGTATTAATGTTGTAAACTCATGGTAGACCTACTGTCAGCCGTTGAAGGAATAGGTTGAATCACGCACGTTGCTCACGGTATGGAATACACGCACACACAATACAGACTAACTGCTATGATATGCTGGCACGTCACGCATACATCAACGAACTCTCATTTTTGACGGACTTACTGTGATTTCAGTGTGTAGGGTGACCGTGGTCGTTGAAATCGTAAATTGGCGTCCTTGGTGATCCATCATTTAATCCATGACGTCATCAGTGTGGTCCCAATTGAGCCATAAATGCCATAATCGATATTAGCGCGATCACAGTCGGTCCCTTTCACCGTGAGCGTGATTACGATGGCCCACGCTACGTCATCGATGACGTCTTAACTGCCGCCATATTGACGATTACATGAACCATGCTCTACACCATAATCGTCGTGAGCGTTCTGTCAAAAGTGACAGGTGTTTGTTTATTTCTACAACGTCTTTACTGATGTCCCTTGTTTTTGATGTAAAAGTTGTAAGAGTTGGTCCATCCATTCCATTATTTCTTTTTAATCCACACACCACATAGTTAACCTTAACACTACTTATGCACGTTATTTTTTTGACTTTGTTTTTCGGTTCGTTATTGCTACATTTCTGGTCCGATTTACCAACACGCTTACAGTGCCACGAGCTGTCAAAATCGCGATATTTGTCTCGGACCGGCTTTGGTAGATGATAGCATTGTGAGCAAAAATATCGCGATACGGGCCCCAGTGCATGTGGGTCTACATTGTCGCGCTTTCGCTGATTTGGAATAAGGATCACAGCGCCAATTCCACTCGGTAAGCAAGGATACTAAGGTTAAGTTGGTAAAAGTAACTTCCTGCCTACTCACCTACTTATTTATTTTACAACTACCTGCATACGTGGTACCGTCAAACGGGGTGAATGGGCACGAGATTCAACTTTGGACACATTTTCTACTAGTTAAGTCAGAATATTTTACGTTGATTTTGGTATCAAAACTTGAGTCTTACCCTGAATATTCATAACAATTTTACACTAAATGAAATAAAGGCCCCAGTTTTACGTATTTCTAAAATTATAAGTCATCCCTATTTAAATACGAAAAGGGGTCAATAGAGGCTGTGATTGGCATTATAGGGAAAAACCACTAGGGCTGTCACAATTTAGTTTAGAGTAGCTGATGTCCGCGACTTCCTCTGCGCAAGATTAGTATCTACTTCATGTAGCTTATTATCTTCTCCAAGACCATATTTAGCTATCTTTATGCCAAAATGTCATAAAATATTTATATGAAAGCATAATTTTTATGTTATATTATACTATCATTAGGATAAAGTCATAATTTTTAAAATATATTAGTCATACAAAAAGAAACTTGCAGCAGTAAGTAAAATACACAAACAAAAATTAATAATCGTCATATTAAAATCAACAAAAGTTGTAATTGACTTAATAAATCAAGTAGCAGCCCTGTTTCTATTGTTCCTTTACTGTCCCTACCAAACTGACATAGATCCGCCATTTATTTTCGATTTCAATCAACATTTGGATTGGAGAAATTGGTGAACGCAAAAGAAAATAGATATTAATTAGACACCTAGGTATACCTACATGGTCATTGTGCTCAGCCTCAACTAGGTTACACATGACCAAGCGAGCACGGAGTAAGGGATAGATAATAAAAATCCCACGGCCAGTGCAACGCCAATATCGTAACCATAAGTGTAAGAAATAAGTACAGTAATAAGTATTATTTACTACTTGATACCTTAAGACGCGGTCCAACCCCAATTTTAAAATATTTTCGATGCTTTACGTAAGGTTGAAAATCGCTTGTTAGATTGGACGATGTAATGCGAAAATGCGTTAATTTTGGACGTTTTCATAATATTTTTCGATATATACTAACACATTTGAGAAAACTGCTGGTTACTACTTTAGTACTATGTTGGCTATGTATTACCTAAAAAATAATAGTGTTATCGCTGAAAATTCTGAGAGTTTGGACGTGAAAGTTTGTTTTTATGGACCTATTTAGGTTTTTTTACTGCAGAGAGCGAGTAATATTTATGAATTCTGTTCGGTTATTAAGTTCGGTCTTTGCCTGTTCCTTTTCTAACCTAAGTATTTTTTTCATAGATTATTATCGATCTGTTTCGTTACACTAGATGTTTAAAGATTCTGCCTTTTACTATTATCAGTGTAATGGTTCGCCCTTTTAATCGTCTCTGGCCAATTTTGGTCCAAATAAATTTTGTAAATTCAGCTAAGCCAATACTTAATTATTTTATGCTCTAATAAACCTCTACCTATAAATATTTATTGCGCTAATCTAATCTAATTTGTTTTGGCCAGTGATGTGATCGTCTAGTCTATGGAGGACCTTACGTTGTGAACCGTTGTAGTACCTAGTTCTTTTCAGGAAGACTTGAGACAAAGATACTGTTTTAGAACTATAGGTTCCTAATAAAATCCTAAGTAACAACTAATAATAATAATGACCTATATGAATAATAAAACGTTTATTAAATTGTTGTAAATAAATAAGTAATCAACTAATTATATTATTTTCATGGATTTCCCAATTTAGTCTAAACCTACTTTAGAGAATACGTAGTTTTGGTTAGGATAAACCTCATCTAATTATCTAGTCATTTAAATATATATAAACCTTGGTATTATTTGATAATGAAGATAGTAAATTTGAGTTGAGTTAATTTCAAAACCATTTTCATTACTTTCCTACAAGTATTCTTAAAGATGAGGAGAACGAGTACGAATGGAACAAGTAAAATGTTTTTGGTAGCTTACTAATTATAATGGTTGGTATTTTATTGTCATTAGGTCACTCATCTATTTCTGGTTTATTCTTAGATTTGACTGTTACCATTTACAATAGGAGTTATGCTTCTTTAGATTTTCCATATAACATATAGATATAGTGAACTATTATTTTCGGTTCTAAATGTTAGGTAGTCATTTGCACTATATTGTTGTATTTTTTTGAATACTACATAAGATTATATAGATCTCATAATAGTCGAGTATTCTGTTGTAATTTCTTTCATTTAATTTACATAATAAGTATTCTCCTTAGTTATGTTTGGTTAAGACGATTGGTTATTTTGAACGCTTTCATTTAATATAATTGTATTAGGCTGTTCACAATTTCACTTGTATACAAAGTCTAATGCAATTTAGTGGAAGGAATCTTTTAGTGTTTCCGAAGACTTGCAACGACGGATTGTAGGGTTAAGGCACCTTTACTGAGCGCTCAAATGCTCCCCTTTGGCACACCAGATCCCTTCCTGACTCCTGGCGCTGGCGCACACTATACGAATTCAATGCTGAGATATTGCTTCCTAATAGATTTGTTAGGTATATATTTTACAATGTTATTTCTGATATCGCCTCACAGTTTTACTTTAAAGGCATGCATTTCATATCCTGATTTATGATATTTTATACAGACTTTATGTTGAAAAATAATTTATTTCATGCTAGTTATCATAGGATAATAGTAATTCATATTTTGAAATAGTTTCTTTGTCTATTGTTGTTTTGATAGGTATTTATTTATACCTTACTGAATAATTATAACAATCAGACAGATTTTGTCCTTAAGATATACAAATTTGAAGATATCTAGCATATCTAACTAGAATTGATAGAATCTACCAATGACAAATGGGAAAGTCTCTCTGCACTTTTAGCTTCAAGAAAATCCACGGAACGAATTTTATTCCAGCCGTTGGCAAACGTTATCAACAATTAGCCTCACTATTTTTAGAAGCATAATGTACTATAGTTGTTCATTTACAATATATCTTTCAGACAATTTATTCTGAGCTGATCATTTTGGTTGGATATTTATATTATTTAATTTTCATTGTATATTTCATTTTATATTATTTAAACTTTTATTCCAAAGTCTAAAGTAATGCAATAAATAAAGTTAGACTTTCAGGTTATTTATACAGTACGTTTGCTACTGATCAAAATATTTGTTATATATTAATCATTTTGTCATACATTTAAATAGTAAATTTAAATTAATACTTTTGAAGTCAACATTTACTTGCTCATAGGAATTATAACAGAATTCTTAAGAATATTGAATAGTCCCTAACTTTCCTATCCTATAATGCCTACAATCTCCTATCAATCTAACTAAAGTGTCATTCAAAACTAGGGACCCGTGTCCCACATTTACATTTAATCGTGTAAGTGTTGACTTTCTCCTTAGCAAAGGGTCCAGTCCCTACCGAAGGGAAAATCTGCACAGCAGAGTGATCCCGCTAGCTGGTTTCCCTAACAGAACGAAATCGGGTCGATCTCCCCCGTTTAGACCTAAATCCTAGGATCGGGTGTGTAATGGACCATCATCGATTTGCGACTTAGGGATTGAATCCGGTCCGGAAATTATACCTGATAAGTGCGAATAAATAAATATAATAAAGATAGACCGCCCATAACAGTTTCTTAGTATCAGTAACTCGGTGTATAAGACATGACACACTGGACGAGCCCCGAGCACCGATACCAGAAAAAGCTATGAGAGGAGACTGCTAGTCGCTTGCTGAGCAAGAATACGACTCCTGGTTCGCCTCAATTCCCAGGCTCGAAGATAAGTATAGACCTTCATGTGGCACCGTTAGTCTCCAGTCTATACTACGAAAAACACTCGTTTTTCGATTTACCGATCAACACACAGTACAATAACTTTACAAATAAAATTTACTTTAACGCAACACTATAACGACATAGTAATTACACCAACCCGAACGCGATAATTTTACGGTATCCGAACACTATGGAAACTACTAAGTCGATATAGTCAATAGACTAATAATTATGTGTCACTGTACTAAGCGTAGATTCCTTGCCGATTGCTTGATGTATAATGAATTTCCCTCTAGTACTTACGTCCTTTATATATCATCAACTGAAGCTCGATTGACGCCGGCTGAGGCTCATTTGAGGCCGCTTCGACTAATCATAGTGTGTGTCTCTTGAGGCTGCGACTTTCTTAGCCAATAACAGAACTCTGACTATTCTTTATTATATATTTTCATAGTCATCAAATTCATTAGAAGGGATTTTGTACCTTTTCGTCATTACAATAGCATTCAATTTGGTATGTAGCCTGTTTTATCCAGGTTGTTTGTTATTAATTCTTGGAACCATTGGTTCTCGAAACAAAGCTTGATTGAGGTACCTTTATAGGAGTTTTGTTTGGGATAGCAACAATAATATCGCTTCATTTGCTCGTGTTTGTAAATTATGCTTCTATATATTTGTGGACTGAGCGGAATGCAAAGTGTTTCGTTACATCAGGATACGACCGCGCCTTAAACCAGACTAAAATATATACTAGGAAACTTGATACTGCCCGCGACATCGTCCGAGTGGAATAAGGTTCTCACGATCCCTTGCGGACCGCGCCCGTTAAATCGTGATAATAGTACCTTATGCTACAAGTGCACGAAGTTGTCTATTTCAATCGAGACGGGTTTTAGGCCTGAGTTCGAAGATCGAAGCCTAAATGGAGTAGAGATTGTAATAAAAAACACGCACGAGATTCATACAACGTTTTTCAACACACTTACTTGCTTGAAAAAAACTTCAGTTCATAGTATTTTTTTATTTGTTAAAACAATTATTGAAAGTACAATTGGTTAAATTATAGGTTAACGCTTTGCTATTAAAACATCATTATTTTGCTCTTGGGTGACTTGAGTAAATGTTGGAGATTACGGATTGTTCTTGTAGGGAGTAAGAAAAAGTGTTTCATCAATATTATAAGTAGCAGATACTAAATCGGTCTTGACATCGAAGGACGTTGAAGGAAGCGGTTCTGAACAATTTTTTATTGGTTCTGATTCTAAATTGATATCCTGGGTTACCCTGGCGCCTATGTTGGCTTTATTTTGTATAGAGTCTTCTACATACGATTCTGCCACTGCATTAGAGCGCCACCCACCATGGCGCTTTAATGTAAGCAAATTATCTCCTGAATCAGCCAATAAATGTGGCTGACGTTCGCCTAAAGCTATGTCCTGTACCTATATGATTATGCATCTGGTAAACCTAGAAACTTTGCGATTTCTTTTGGCATGGCACCAAATTTATTTATTCCAATGCATTGACTTGTACATTTAGCTTTTTGATAGTTTTGAAAAAATCTGTCACTCCTAATTTTCTGTCTCAAAATCTGTCAATATGTCTCATTGTCGCATTCGTGCGGGAATGAAAAGTAAAAAGCACGCAGTCCAAATACGCTGCATTTTGATTCTAACTACCGTTCAATAAGCGTCCCTTTTCTAGTAGGTGTGTTGAAAAAGTAGTACCGATATAGATAGATAGATAACACTTTATTGTACACGTACACCATAAAAAACTTTACAATTACAGTACAACTTATAAAATTAAAATATACACTGTACAGTGGCCGGTCTTATACTTAATAAGCAATCTCTTCCAGACAACCTTTGCATGGAGAGAAATTCTTAAAATACACATTAGACGGTGGTTTAAAAAAATTAGAATAGAATTATAACGAAGAAAATATTTGTAGTATATTCTGTATTTTATTATGAATGTTTACTGATTGATATACTAAGTATTTAAATTTACTCATATAATACTATTATAGCATTGATTTAATCAAAATAGCGGCTATTTTGATTAAATCAATGTATTTGCATATAATAAAGCAATTGTGTTTGATCATGTACATATTTTATGGCATTTTGGTGTAAATGTAAATATGGCCTTGGAGAAGATAATAAGCTACTCGAAATACTAATCCAGCGCAGACGACGTCGCGAGCACCAGCTAGTATTTCATATAAGAACAGGCCTGCTGTCGAATTACGCCTAGAAGCCAATTACGCCTATACTTTAAAGCATCCAAGTTAAAAATCCAAGTTAATCCAAGTTAAACTGTTGTCATATGCGGTCTTTTTAATAATGGTTTTAATGTCTACGCGCTAAGGTCCCGATACAGGCCCAACACTTTTGTCACCACCCCTAGCTTGCTAGTAGCCAACTGTGCCGAATACGTAGAGGTGAGTACCATGTTTAGGTCTGGATTAGGCTGTAAGCTACAAACTACAAAGTGCAAAATAATAAGGATTCCAATGGTATATTAATCACGCCCGCCGAGGGCAGCAGCATCCGTCACTCAACATACACAGCAAGCCTGCGCAGTCAGTAGGTATCACAGCGATATGGTGGTGGATATGGAATATGGTATTTTCAACAATTCTGAATTTCACTAAGGCGCTATGCAGACGACGGGGGGGCGGTCTTTTTGACCGCGAAGCAATAAAGACCGCGTCGGCCGTCGATGCCCGCGGATGCCCTCGCCGCTACGTATAGCTACGGAGACGCCGCCGCGCCGCCTTTTTATCCTCCGTGTGTGTTGGTAGTATAGAATTCCCTTTGCGCTATCGTTCGCGGCAAAATTGACCGCCCCGGCCCGCCCCGTCGCGTCGTCGCAATGTGCCTAAGTATGTATGACACAGCGCAGTGGGAATGATGGAAACGTGCACTTGGCGCAAATACTAAATAAGAACATTTACAAAAGAGAGATCTTTTCCCAGATGCTCCTGACGAGATATATTTGGCAGTGAAGGTAAGTTTAGGTACCTTAGTACGAGTATTTATGGATTTATTCTAAAAATGAACGTATTTATTACACAAATAAAAAAACTAAAAAACTACATGTTTTTCTTAGGTGGTATTGATACTCGGAATATACGGGCTTGTAGAAGCAGTGAACTCACAAATTTGACAATTAAGGACATTGTAAGTCAAGGCCAATTATTACTAGTAAACTGACTAAAACAAAAATAAATAAGTATTTAGCGCTCGTTTGTAGTACAAGAAGAGTTTACAAAAATAGTAGGTAAATAAATATGAAAAAATGAGACCCAGTGATGTAAAAACGGACCGTTTTTTTCTCAACTATCAGAAGGGAAAATGCTATAAACATGTGATCGGTAACAATAAAATCTCAGGTATGCCGAAGCAGATAGCAACTTATTTGAATTTACCAAACTGTGAGCAGTATACCGGACATTGTTATAGACGAACGTCAGCAACACTTTTAGCTGATTCTGGAGCAAACATGACAATCTTAAAAAGACATGGAGGCTGGAAATCCAGCACAGTCACCGAAGGCTACATTGAGGATTCAGTCCAAAATAAAACTTAACTTTCAACCATATTAAATTAAAAAAAATACGCCCCAATTCGCCTCAGCCGACAACTTCCACCATGGAATCCATCGTCTGATGAAATACCAGGGTCTCCTACTTTTACAGATATCCAGAACAGCCAAATTTGTCATAATAATATTATTATATCAAACAGCATAAACATTCCAAACAGAAATGTAACTTTAATTCCACGAATTGTCCTAATTTGACCATTAATTTTAAATAGGTTAATATTATTACATATTTTTTATGACAAGTCATCTGCAGCCGCACCAGGTAGGATTCGGCACACCCCTTGGTGGCGAGGCTGCCAGCAACGATGTACTTATAAAGATGGATATCCGAAAAAAGTTTAATAAATGCTAGTTTATAATAAACTATTGTTGTTTAAGTTAAAACATGGCGCAGTCGTTGTAAAACTGAAAATAAAGTAGTTAGATAGCGTACACAAGTGTAAACGCTATCCGCTATGGATACATTGTTAAGAGTAAAGAACTCTTTAGTGCTCGTTAGTGCTTTGTACCAGTTTGACAGATAGTTGCATATATATATTGTTTGTCAGTAAAAGTCAAAATATATATATATTTATATCTGTTTGAGACGTTCGATTACTTTGAAGATTCACACACTGTGACAACAGCAAATGGAGAAGCCATTCAGGCAGTTGGCAAGGGAACATTGAAAATTGAAGCTGACGTAGAAGGTCGCAAGCAAATGATTACGCTAAATGATGTATGGTATGTACCTAGTGTATAAAAGAACCTATTTTCAGTACTATCAGCTCAAGATAGACTCTCAAATAGTACTTTTGTGTCATCAGCTACATCATGTAAGTTGTCAGTGAACGGGATCATTATGATTATTGGGAACAGGCAGAGACAAGGAGGTCTATACAAACTACAATTGACCAACATCAAACCTGTTAGACCCGCACAAATAAACACCCTAGCAACAAAAAACTTACTCCAGCTATATCACGAGAGATTGGGACACCAAAGTAAAGCCCATGTACAGAAAGTTATTGAGAGAGAACTTGGGATTAAAGTTAAACTTGACAGCGAAATATGTGAAGGCTGTATCTATGGTAAAATACATAGAACTAAATTTGGTTCAAGAGAAAGGGCAACTCTTGTTGCCCTTTCTCTTGAACCAAAAAACCCAGTTTACCGCTCTTGCGGGTGAACTCATACACGCTGACGTATGTGGACCCTTCAGGTACTCTATAGGCAAATGCAAGTACTTTTTTCTCTTCAGGGATGATTTATCGAAATTCCGTTATGTATACTGTCTGAAACAAAAGTCAGAAGTAAGTCAAAAGCTGAAGCAAGTGTTGGCTGAGATAAAAGCAAATGGACACACAGTAAAAGAGCTTCGGAGTGATAACGGAGGGGAGTTCGATAATAAGGAAGTTAGGTAAATACTCGAAGATTATGGTATTAAACAGAGACTTTCTATGCCACATACTCCACAACAAAATGGTTGTGTAGAAAGAGATAATAGGACAGTTGTCGAAGCCACGAGGGCTATTATGCATGCAAAAGGGCTACCCCAAGGGCTGTGGGCTGAGATAGTTAATGCTACAGTCTACATTCTAAATCGGACTAGCCCTACACCATTGGACAAGATCCTTATGAGGCATAAGGGGAAGTGATAAATGTACTGTATGCCTCAAAGGAGAAATACGTAGTTAATGCATGAATGGCTGGTTTAAACATGAATGGACGCTTTATTTAAAATCTATTAGAGTTGTCAATGTCAAAATGATTCGATTCTTTTTCTTCTTTCTCTCTCTCTGATCGCCCGTCATGGCTGCCGGTTCGTTCTGCACTCTAAGCATTAATAATATAATAATATAATTGTAATCCTTATTTTATTTGTGAATCAGTGACGACGATTGTGACTCTATATTAATAAGTAATATAGACTGCAATTACTGGATAACCTCATCTTTTATTTCCTGCACGAAACCATCCACCCGGCACATGGTGCGCTGCTTAAATGCTAATATATAGTAGAAAGATATTCTTTGAGCCAGCGGTTCCAGAACATATCGGCGAGTCTTTGTACCGTCCTCCAATCAGGTGTTCCGACCAGGGTAGTATCGTCGAATTTTCCCATTATGTGGTTACCACACGATCTACCTATTAAAAAATGGTTAGGCGTCAGGCTTTCTTCATCGTCTGGATCCAGTGACACCTCTGTTAGCGGACGTGAGTTAATTAAATGTTCCGCCTCGAGTAGTAAGGTATGTAAGATTTCTTCGCGCGGCTGTCGGCTGTTTAGGGTGGCCGAGAGAGCTCGCTTTGTAGATCCTACCAGTCGTTCCCAGCTGCCACCGGCGCTAGGATTTCCAGCTGCTATTCTTTTCCAGTTTATGCCTCTAGCCTCAGCGTCATTTGACAAGTTTTGAAATTCCGCTTTCAGCGCCTACGAAGTTCGTGCCGTTGTCGCTGTATATCACGGTTGGGGTTCCTCGTCGCGCTATCATTCTTCTTAGCGACAAGATCATGCTATCAGCGGTCAGTGATGGTACCAATTCCAGGTGCACTGCGCGTGTCTTTAAGCAAGTGTACAGCGCTACCCATCGCTTTTCTTGTCTTCTGCCTACTGTGATAGTTAGGGGACCCATGTAGTGACAACCGACGCATGTAAACGGTGGTTGATATTGTTGCAGGCGTTCCGATGGTAGGTCTCCGACCGGGATCGATATCGGTTTGGCTTTGCGAATTTTACACCAGATACATTCACGTGCGATTGACTTTACTAAGTTTCTAAGTGACGTCACGTAGTACTTCTGTCTTATTTCGTTCATGACCGTACTGTGGTTGCCATGGTGATAGTTACGGTGATATTGTTGCACGAGCATTCTTACTAGTGGATGTTTTCCATCGAGTACTATGGGTTTTTTGTATGTGTCTGTGACACAATCCGCTGCGGATAGACGTGTCTCTAAATGTATGACGTCATCGACTATTGTCAACGCCAGTTTTCGCAATCGTGAATCCTTGTCTTTAGGTATGCGTTTGGCGCGAAGTTCATTCAACTCGCTGCTGAAACTTTCCGCTTGTATTCTTTTAATAATTAATTTTTCAGCGTCCTGCACGTATTTCAAAGGCAGTGGTATTAAAAGACGCGTACCCGTAGGTATTTGGGTTACGGCCAGCTGTTTTTGTTGCTTTCGCTTGCTGTATTTACGCCAAGTCTTATCTTTGACAGTGCGTTTTATGGCCGCGACTTGATTTGCGACCTTATTGACATGTGACTTGGTCGCGAAGAAGAAGTCGAGCGTGACCCACGTGTTAGAGAGATTGGGTCGAGTTTTAAGTGTTAAAATCCACATTTCAAATCGGTTTACTTATTTCTGAGGAATATTTATTCGCACAGTTTAGTGATATTTTTCTTTATTAATGCATACCAAAGACAACTAGCGCGTGATATCAATTTGTGAAGATTAACTGTCGATTGTCTCAACAAACTCACGATACCACCTTTGCATGACACCACACAAGGTAATGTTTGGTGTCGATTACTCCGGACTTGACTTCCAGCAGACAACTGCTCGGGACAGCGGCTTGGGCGGCCGCTCAGCGCAGAAGCACGGGCAGTTGCTCAGCGCAGCAGCCCAGCGCAGCAGTTTGGGCAGCCGCTCAGGATACCTGCTCGGGACAGCTGAAAAACAAATGAATGTGTTAATATCTGTCGACGTACTACGATAAAATTCTGGACTTCCATCACCCGCACCACACCATGCAATGAAAACAAAGGAAAAACATTCCATGCCTTACATACTTTACTAAGATCTCACTCGCACAGTTTAGTGATATTTTTCTTTATTAATGCATACCAAAGACAACTAGCGCATGATATCAATTTGTGAAGATTAACTGTCGAATGTCTCGACATACTCAGGATACCACCTTTGCATGACACCACACAAGGTAATCTTTGGTGTCAATTACTCCGGACTTGACTTCCAGCAGACAACTGCTCGGGACAGCGGCTTGGGCGGCCGCTCTGCGCAGAAGCACGGGCAGTTGCTCAGCGCAGCAGCCCAGCGCAGCAGTTTGGGCAGCCGCTCAGGATACCTGCTCGGGACAGCTGAAAAACAAATGAATGTGTTAATATCTGTCTACGTACTACGATAAAATTCTGGACTTCCATTACCCGCACCACACCATGCAATGAAAACAAGGGAAAACCATTCCATGCCTTACATACTTTACTAAGATCTCACTCGCACAGTTTAGTGATATTTTTCTTTATTAATGCATACCAAAGACAACTAGCGCATGATATCAATTTGTGAAGATTAACTGTCGAATGTCTCGACATACTCACGATACCACCTTTGCATGACACCACACAAGGTAATCTTTGGTGTCGATTACTCCGGACTTGACTTCCAGCAGACAACTGCTCGGGACAGCGGCTTGGGCGGCTGCTCAGCGCAGAAGCACGGGCAGTTGCTCAGCGCAGCAGCCCAGCGCAGCAGTTTGGGCAGCCGCTCAGGATACCTGCTCGGGACAGCTGAAAAACAAATGAATGTGTTAATATCTGTCTACGTACTACGATAAAATTCTGGACTTCCATCACCCGCACCACACCATGCAATGAAAACAAAGGAAAAACATTCCATGCCTTACATACTTTACTAAGATCTCACTCGCACAGTTTAGTGATATTTTTCTTTATTAATGCATACCAAAGACAACTAGCGCATGATATCAATTTGTGAAGATTAACTGTCGAATGTCTCGACATACTCACGATACCACCTTTGCATGATACCACACAAGGTAATCTTTGGTGTCGATTACTCCGGACTTGACTTCCAGCAGACAACTGCTCGGGACAGCGGCTTGGGCGGCCGCTCTGCGCAGAAGCACGGGCAGTTGCTCAGCGCAGCAGCCCAGCGCAGCAGTTTGGGCAGCCGCTCAGGATACCTGCTCGGGACAGCTGAACAACAAATGAATGTGTTAATATCTGTCGACGTACTACGATAAAATTCTGGACTTCCATCACCCGCACAACACCATGCAATGAAAACAAAGGAAAAACATTCCATGTCTAACATACTTTACTAAGATCTCACTCGCACAGTTTAGTGATATTTTTCTTTATTAATGCATATCAAAGAAAACTAGCGCATGATATCAATTTGTGAAGATTAACTGTCGAATGTCTCGACATACTCAGGATACCACCTTTGCATGACACCACACAAGGTAATCTTTGGTGTCGATTACTCCGGACTTGACTTCCAGCAGACAACTGCTCGGGACAGCGGCTTGGGCGGCCGCTCAGCGCAGAATCACGGGCAGTTACTCAGCGCAGCAGCCCAGCGCAGCACTTTGGACAGCCGCTCAGGATACCTGCTTGGAACAGCTGAAAAACAAATGAATGTGTTAATATCTGTCGACGTACTACGATAAAATTCTGGACTTCCATCACCCGCACCACACCATGCAATGAAAACAAAGGAAAAACATTCCATGCCTTACATACTTTACTAAGATCTCACTCGCACAGTTTAGTGATATTTTTCTTTATTAATGCATACCAAAGACAACTAGCGCATGATATCAATTTGTGAAGATTAACTGTCGAATGTCTCGACATACTCACGATACCACCTTTGCATGACACCACACAAGGTAATCTTTGGTGTCGATTACTCCGGACTTGACTTCCAGCAGACAACTGCTCGGGACAGCGGCTTGGTCGGCCGCTCAGCGCAGAAGCACGGGCAGTTGCTCAGCGCAGCAGCCCAGCGCAGCAGTTTGGGCAGCCGCTCAGGATACCTGCTTGGAACAGCTGAAAAACAAATGAATGTGTTAATATCTGTCGACGTACTACGATAAAATTCTGGACTTCCATCACCCGCAACACACCATGCAATGAAAACAAAGGAAAAACATTCCATGCCTTACATACTTTACTAAGATCTCACTCGCACAGTTTAGTGATATTTTTCTTTATTAATGCATACCAAAGACAACTAGCGCATGATATCAATTTGTGAAGATTAACTGTCGAATGTCTCGACATACTCAGGATACCACCTTTGCATGACACCACACAAGGTAATCTTTGGTGTCGATTACTCCGGACTTGACTTCCAGCAGACAACTGCTCGGGACAGCGGCTTGGGCGGCCGCTCAGCGCAGAAGCACGGGCAGTTACTCAGCGCAGCAGCCCAGCGCAGCACTTTGGACAGCCGCTCAGGATACCTGCTCGGGACAGCTGAAAAACAAATGAATGTGTTAATATCTGTCGACGTAGTACGATAAAATTCTGGACTTCCATCACCCGCACCACACCATGCAATGAAAACAAAGGAAAAACATTCCATGCCTTACATACTTTACTAAGATCTCACTCGCACAGTTTAGTGATATTTTTCTTTATTAATGCATACCAAAGATAACTAGCGCATGATATCAATTTCTGAAGATTCACTGTCGAATGTCTCAACATACTCACGATACCACCTTTGCATGACACCACACAAGGTAATCTTTGGTGTCGATTACTCCGGACTTGACTTCCAGCAGACAACTGCTCGGGACAGCGGCTTGGGCGGCCGCTCAGCGCAGAAGCACGGGCAGTTGCTCAGCGCAGCAGCCCAGCGCAGCAGTTTGGGCAGCCGCTCAGGATACCTGCTCGGGACAGCTGAAAAACAAAGGAATGTGTTAATATCTGTCTACGTACTACGATAAAATTCTGGACTTCCATCACCCGCACCACACCATGCAATGAAAACAAAGGAAAAACATTCCATGCCTTACATACTTTACTAAGATCTCACTCGCACAGTTTAGTGATATTTTTCTTTAATAATGCATACCAAAGACAACTAGCGCATGATATCAATTTGTGAAGATTAACTGTCGAATGTCTCGACATACTCACGATACCACCTTTGCATGACACCACACAAGGTAATCTTTGGTGTCGATTACTCCGGACTTGACTTCCAGCAGACAACTGCTCGGGACAGCGGCTTGGGCGGCCGCTCTGCGCAGAAGCACGGGCAGTTGCTCAGCGCAGCAGCTTAGCGCAGCAGTTTGGGCAGCCGCTCAGGATACCTGCTCGGGACAGCTGAAAAACAAACGAATGTGTTAATATCTGTCGACGTACTACGATAAAATTCTGGACTTCCATCACCCGCACAACACCATGCAATGAAAACAAAGGAAAAACATTCCATGTCTTACATACTTTACTAAGATCTCACTCGCACAGTTTAGTGATATTTTTCTTTATTAATGCATACCAAAGACAACTAGCGCATGATATCAATTTGTGAAGATTAACTGTCGAATGTCTCGACATACTCACGATACCACCTTTGCATGACACCACACAAGGTAATCTTTGGTGTCGATTACTCCGGACTTGACTTCCAGCAGACAACTGCTCGGGACAGCGGCTTGGGCGGCCGCTCAGCGCAGAAGCACGGGCAGTTACTCAGCGCAGCAGCCCAGCGCAGCACTTTGGACAGCCGCTCAGGATACCTGCTTGGAACAGCTGAAAAACAAATGAATGTGTTAATATCTGTCGACGTACTACGATAAAATTCTGGACTTCCATCACCCACACCACACCATGCAATGAAAACAAAGGAAAAACATTCCATGCCTTACATACTTTACTAAGATCTCACTCGCACAGTTTAGTGATATTTTTCTTTATTAATGCATTCCAAAGACAACTAGCGCATGATATCAATTTGTGAAGATTAACTGTCGAATGTCTCGACATACTCACGATACCACCTTTGCATGACACCACACAAGGTAATCTTTGGTGTCGATTACTCCGGACTTGACTTCCAGCAGACAACTGCTCGGGACAGCGGCTTGGTCGGCCGCTCAGCGCAGAAGCACGGGCAGTTGCTCAGCGCAGCAGCCCAGCGCAGCAGTTTGGGCAGCCGCTCAGGATACCTGCTTGGAACAGCTGAAAAACAAATGAATGTGTTAATATCTGTCGACGTACTACGATAAAATTCTGGACTTCCATCACCCACACCACTCCATGCAATGAAAACAAAGGAAAACCATTCCATGCCTTACATACTTTACTAAGATCTCACTCGCACAGTTTAGTGATATTTTTCTTTATTAATGCATACCAAAGACAACTAGCGCATGATATCAATTTGTGAAGATTAACTGTCGAATGTCTCGACATACTCACGATACCACCTTTGCATGATACCACACAAGGTAATCTTTGGTGTCGATTACTCCGGACTTGACTTCCAGCAGACAACTGCTCGGGACAGCGGCTTGGGCGGCCGCTCAGCGCAGAAGCACGGGCAGTTACTCAGCGCAGCAGCCCAGCGCAGCACTTTGGACAGCCACTCAGGATACCTGCTCGGGACAGCTGAAAAACAAATGAATGTGTTAATATCTGTCGACGTACTACGATAAAATTCTGGACTTCCATCACCCGCACCACACCATGCAATGAAAACAAAGGAAAAACATTCCATGCCTTACATACTTTACTAAGATCTCACTCGCACAGTTTAGTGATATTTTTCTTTACTAATGCATATCAAAGAAAACTAGCGCATGATATCAATTTGTGAAGATTAACTGTCGAATGTCTCAACATACTCACGATACCACCTTTGCATGACACCACACAAGGTAATCTTTGGTGTCGATTACTCCGGACTTGACTTCCAGCAGACAACTGCTCGGGACAGCGGCTTGGGCGGCCACTCAGGGCAGAAGCACGGGCAGTTGCTCAGCGCAGCAGCCCAGCGCAGCAGTTTGGGCAGCCGCTCAGGATACCTGCTCGGGAGAGCTGAAAAACAAATGAATGTGTTAATATCTGTCTACGTACTACGATAAAATTCTGGACTTCCATCACCCGCACCACACCATGCAATGAAAACAAAGGAAAAACATTCCATGCCTTACATACTTTACTAAGATCTCACTCGCACAGTTTAGTGATATTTTTCTTTATTATTGCATACCAAAGACAACTAGCGCATGATATCAATTTGTGAAGATTAACTGTCGAATGTCTCAACATACTCACGATACCACCTTTGCATGACACCACACAAGGTAATCTTTGGTGTCGGACTTGACTTCCAGCAGACAACTGCTCGGGACAGCGGCTTGGGCGGCCACTCAGCGCAGAAGCACGGGCAGTTGCTCAGCGCAGCAGCCCAGCGCAGCAGTTTGGGCAGCCGCTCAGGATGCCTGCTCGGGACAGCTGAAAAACAAATGAATGTGTTAATATCTGTCTACGTACTACGATAAAATTCTGGACTTCCATCACCCGCACCACACCAGCAATGAAAACAAAGGAAAAACATTCCATGCCTTACATACTTTACTAAGATCTCACTCACACAGTTTAGTGATATTTTTCTTTATTAATGCATACTAAAGACAACTAGCGCATGATATCAATTTGTGAAGATTAGTTGTTGAATGTCTCGACATACCCACGATACCACCTTTGCATGACACCACACAAGGTAATCTTTGGTGTCGATTACTCCGGACTTGACTTCCAGCAGACAACTGCTAGGGACAGCGGCTTGGGCGGCCGCTCAGCGTAGAAGCACGGGCAGTTGCTCAGCGCAGCAGCCTAGCGCAGCAGTTTGGGCAGCCGCTCAGGATACCTGCTCGGGAAAGTCCCAAAAAAACAAATGAATGTGTTAATATCTGTCGACGTACTACGATAAAATTCTGGACTTCCATCACCCGCACCACACCATGCAATGAAAACAAAGGAAAACCATTCCATGCCTTACATACTTTACTAAGATCTCACTCGCACAGTTTAGTGATATTTTTCTTTATTAATGCATACCAAAGACAACTAGCACATGATATCAATTTGTGAAGAATGACTGTCGCATGTCTAGACATACTCACGATACCACCTTTGCATGACACCACACAAGGTAATCTTTGGTGTCGATTACTCCGGACTTGACTTCCAGCAGACAACTGCTCGGGACAGCGGCTTGGGCGGCAGCTCAGCGCAGAAGCACGGGCAGTTGCTCAGCGCAGCAGCCCAGCGCAGCAGTTTGGGCAGCCGCTCAGGATACCTGCTCGGGAGAGCTGAAAAACAAATGAATGTGTTAATATCTGTCTACGTACTACGATAAAATTCTGGACTTCCATCACCCGCACCACACCATGCAATGAAAACAAAGGAAAAACATTCCATGCCTTACATACTTTACTAAGATCTCACTCGCACAGTTTAGTGATATTTTTCTTTATTAATGCATACCAAAGACAACTAGCGCATGATATCAATTTGTGAAGATTAACTGTCGAATGTCTCGACATACTCACGATACCACCTTTGCATGACACCACACAAGGTAATCTTTGGTGTCGATTACTCCGGACTTGACTTCCAGCAGACAACTGCTCGGGACAGCGGCTTGGGCGGCCGCTCAGCGCAGAAGCACGGGCAGTTGCTCAGCGCAGCAGCCCAGCGCAGCAGTTTGGGCAGCCGCTCAGGATACCTGCTCGGGACAGCTGAAAAACAAATGAATGTGTTAATATCTGTCTACGTACTACGATAAAATTCTGGACTTCCATCACCCGCACCACACCATGCAATGAAAACAAAGGAAAAACATTCCATGCCTTACATACTTTACTAAGATCTCACTCGCACAGTTTAGTGATATTTTTCTTTATTAATGCTTACCAAAGACAACTAGCGCATGATATCAATTTGTGAAGATTAACTGTCGAATGTCTCGACATACTCACGATACCACCTTTGCATGACACCACACAAGGTAATCTTTGGTGTCGATTACTCCGGACTTGACTTCCAGCAGACAACTGCTCGGGACAGCGGCTTGGGCGGCCGCTCAGCGCAGAAGCACGGGCAGTTGCTCAGCGCAGCAGCCCAGGGCAGCAGTTTGGGGAGCCGCTCAGGATAACTGCTCGGGACAGCTGAAAAACAAATGAATGTGTTAATATCTGTTGACGTACTACGATAAAATTCTGGACTTCCATCACCCGCACCACACCATGCAATGAAAACAAAGGAAAAACATTCTATGCCTTACATACTTTACTAAGATCTCACTCGCACAGTTTAGTGATATTTTTCTTTATTAATGCATACCAAAGACAACTAGCGCATGATATCAATTTGTGAAGATTAGTTGTTGAATGTCTCGACATACCCACGATACCACCTTTGCATGACACCACACAAGGTAATCTTTGGTGTCGATTACTCCGGACTTGACTTCCAGCAGACAACTGCTCGGGACAGCGGCTTGGGCGGCCGCTCAGCGCAGAAGCACGGGCAGTTGCTCAGCGCAGCAGCCCAGCGCAGCAGTTTGGGCAGCCGCTCAGGATACCTGCTCGGGACAGCTGAAAAACAAATGAATGTGTTAATATCTGTCTACGTACTACGATAAAATTCTGGACTTCCATCACCCGCACCACACCATGCAATAAAAACAATGGAAAAACATTCCATGCCTTACATACTTTACTAAGATCTCACTCGCACAGTTTAGTGATATTTTTCTTTATTAATGCATACTAAAGACAACTAGCGCATGATATCAATTTGTGAAGATTAACTGTCGAATGTCTCGACATACTCACGATACCACCTTTGCATGACACCACACAAGGTAATCTTTGGTGTCGATTACTCCGGACTTGACTTCCAGCAGACAACTGCTCGGGACAGCGGCTTGGGCGGCCGCTCAGCGCAGAAGCACGGGCAGTTGCTCAGCGCAGCAGCCCAGCGCAGCAGTTTGGGCAGCCGCTCAGGATACCTGCTCGGGACAGCTGAAAAACAAATTAATGTGTTAATATCTGTCGACGTACTACAATAAAATTCTGGACTTCCATCACCCGCACCACACCAGCAATGAAAACAAAGGAAAAACATTTCATGCCTTACATACTTTACTAAGATCTCACTCACACAGTTTAGTGATATTTTTCTTTATTAATGCATACTAAAGACAACTAACGCATGATATCAATTTGTGAAGATTAACTGTCGAATGTCTCGACATACTCACGATACCACCTTTGCATGACACCACACAAGGTAATCTTTGGTGTCGATTACTCCGGACTTGACTTCCAGCAGACAACTGCTCGGGACAGCGGCTTGGGCGGCCGCTCAGCGCAGAAGCACGGGCAGTTGCTCAGCGCAGCAGCCCAGCGCAGCAGTTTGGGGAGCCGCTCAGGATACCTGCTCGGGACAGCTGAAAAACAAATGAATGTGTTGATATCTGTCGACGTACTACGATAAAATTCTGGACTTCCATCACCCGCACCACACCATGCAATGAAAACAAAGGAAAAACATTCCATGCCTTACATACTTTACTAAGATCTCACTCGCACAGTTTAGTGATATTTTTCTTTACTAATGCATATCAAAGAAAACTAGCGCATGATATCAATTTGTGAAGATTAACTGTCGAATGTCTCAACATACTCACGATACCACCTTTGCATGACACCACACAAGGTAATCTTTGGTGTCGATTACTCCGGACTTGACTTCCAGCAGACAACTGCTCGGGACAGCGGCTTGGGCGGCCGCTCAGCGCAGAAGCACGGGCAGTTGCTCAGCGCAGCAGCCCAGCGCAGCAGTTTGGGCAGCCGCTCAGGATACCTGCTCGGGAAAGTCCCAAAAAACAACTGAATGTGTTAATATCTGTCGACGTACTACGATAAAATTCTGGACTTCCATCACCCGCACCACACCATGCAATGAAAACAAAGGAAAACCATTCCATGCCTTACATACTTTACTAAGATCTCACTCGCACAGTTTAGTGATATTTTTCTTTATTAATGCATACCAAAGACAACTAGCGCATGATATCAATTTGTGAAGATTAACTGTCGAATGTCTAGACATACTCACGATACCACCTTTGCATGACACCACACAAGGTAATCTTTGGTGTCGATTACTCCGGACTTGACTTCCAGCAGACAACTGCTCGGGACAGCGGCTTGGGTGGCAGCTCAGCGCAGAAGCACGGGCAGTTGCTCAGCGCAGCAGCCCAGCGCAGCAGTTTGGGCAGCCGCTCAGGATACCTGCTCGGGACAGCTGAAAAACAAACGAATGTGTTAATATCTGTCGACGTACTACGATAAAATTCTGGACTTCCATCACCCGCACCACACCATGCAATGAAAACAAAGGAAAAACATTCCATGCCTTACATACTTTACTAAGATCTCACTCGCACAGTTTAGTGATATTTTTCTTTATTAATGCATACCAAAGACAACTAGCACATGATATCAATTTGTGAAGATTAACTGTCGAATGTCTCGACATACTCACGATACCACCTTTGCATGACACCACACAAGGTAATCTTTGGTGTCGATTACTCCGGACTTGACTTCCAGCAGACAACTGCTCGGGACAGCGGCTTGGGCGGCCGCTCAGCGCAGAAGCAAGGGCAGTTGCTCAGCGCAGCAGCTCAGCGCAGAAGTTTGGGCAGCCGCTCAGGATACCTGCTCGGGACAGCTGAAAAACAAATGAATGTGTTAATATCTGTCTACGTACTACGATAAAATTCTGGACTTCCATCACCCGCACCACACCAGCAATGAAAACAAAGGAAAAACATTCCATGCCTTACATACTTTACTAAGATCTCACTCACACAGTTTAGTGATATTTTTCTTTATTAATGCATACTAAAGACAACTAGCGCATGATATCAATTTGTGAAGATTAGTTGTTGAATGTCTCGACATACTCACGATACCACCTTTGCATGACACCACACAAGGTAATCTTTGGTGTCGATTACTCCGGACTTGACTTCCAGCAGACAACTGCTCGGGACAGCGGCTTGGGCGGCCGCTCAGCGCAGAAGCACGGGCAGTTGCTCAGCGCAGCAGCCCAGCGCAGCAGTTTGGGCAGCCGCTCAGGATAACTGCTCGGGACAGCTGAAAAACAAATGAATGTGTTAATATCTGTCGACGTACTACGATAAAATTTTGGACTTCCATCACCCGCACCACACCATGCAATGAAAACAAAGGAAAACCATTCCATGCCTTACATACTTTACTAAGATCTCACTCGCACAGTTTAGTGATATTTTTCTTTATTAATGCATACCAAAGACAACTAGCGCATGATATCAATTTGTGAAGATTAACTGTCGAATTTCGACATACTCACGATACCACCTTTGCATGACACCACACAAGGTAATCTTTGGTGTCGATTACTCCGGACTTGACTTCCAGCAGACAACTGCTCGGGACAGCGGCTTGGGCGGCCGCTCAGCGCAGAAGCACGGGCAGTTGCTCAGCGCAGCAGCCTAGCGCAGCAGTTTGGGCAGCCGCTCAGGATACCTGCTCGGGAAAGTCCCAAAAAAACAAATGAATGTGTTAATATCTGTCGACGTACTACGATAAAATTCTGGACTTCCATCACCCGCACCACACCATGCAATGAAAACAAAGAAAAACCATTCCATGCCTTACATACTTTACTAAGATCTCACTCGCACAGTTTAGTGATATTTTTCTTTATTAATGCATACCAAAGACAACTAGCGCATGATATCAATTTGTGAAGATTAACTGTCGCATGTCTAGACATACTCACGATACCACCTTTGCATGACACCACACAAGGTAATCTTTGGTGTCGATTACTCCGGACTTGACTTCCAGCAGACAACTGCTTGGGACAGCGGCTTGGGCGGTAGCTCAGCGCAGAAGCACGGGCAGTTGCTCAGCGCAGCAGCCCAGCGCAGCAGTTTGGGCAGCCGCTCAGGATACCTGCTCGGGACAGCTGAAAAACAAATGAATGTGTTAATATCTGTCGACGTACTACGATAAAATTCTGGACTTCCATCACCCGCACCACACCATGCAATGAAAACAAAGGAAAACCATTCCATGCCTTACATACTTTACTAAGATCTCACTCGCACAGTTTAGTGATATTTTTCTTTATTAATGCATACCAAAGACAACTAGCGCATGATATCAATTTGTGAAGATTAACTGTCGAATGTCTCGACATACTCACGATACCACCTTTGCATGACACCACACAAGGTAATCTTTGGTGTCGATTACTCCGGACTTGACTTCCAGCAGATAACTGCTCGGGACAGCGGCTTGGGCGGCCGCTCAGCGCAGAAGCACGGGCAGTTGCTCAGCGCAGCAGCCCAGCGCAGCAGCCCAGCGCAGCAGTTTGGGCAGCCGCTCAGGATACCTGCTCGGGACAGCTGAAAAACAAATGAATGTGTTAATATCTGTCGACGTACTACGATAAAATTCTGGACTTCCATCACCCGCACCACACCATGCAATGAAAACAAAGGAAAACCATTCCATGCCTTACATACTTTACTAAGATCTCACTCGCACAGTTTAGTGATATTTTTCTTTACTAATGCATACCAAAGACAACTAGCGCATGATATCAATTTGTGAAGATTAACTGTCGAATGTCTCGACATACTCACGATACCACCTTTGCATGACACCACACAAGGTAATCTTTGGTGTCGATTACTCCGGACTTGACTTCCAGCAGACAACTGCTCGGGACAGCTGAAAAACAAATGAATGTGTTAATATCTGTCTACGTACTACGATAAAATTCTGGACTTCCATCACCCGCACCACACCAGCAATGAAAACAAAAGAAAAACATTCCATGCCTTACATACTTTACTAAGATCTCACTCGCACAGTTTAGTGATATTTTTCTTTATTAATGCATACCAAAGACAACTAGCGCATGATATCAATTTGTGAAGATTAACTGTCGAATGTCTCGACATACTCACGATACCACCTTTGCATGACACCACACAAGGTAATCTTTGGTGTCGATTACTCCGGACTTGACTTCCAGCAGACAACTGCTCGGGACAGCGGCTTGGGCGGCCGCTCAGCGCAGAAGCACGGGCAGTTACTCAGCGCAGCAGCCCAGCGCAGCACTTTGGACAGCCGCTCAGGATACCTGCTCGGGACAGCTGAAAAACAAATGAATGTGTTAATATCTGTCGACGTACTACGATAAAATTCTGGACTTCCATCACCCGCACCACACCATGCAATGAAAACAAAGGAAAACCATTCCATGCCTTACATACTTTACTAAGATCTCACTCGCACAGTTTAGTGATATTTTTCTTTATTAATGCATACCAAAGACAACTAGCGCATGATATCAATTTGTGAAGATTAATTGTCGAATGTCTCGACATACTCACGATACCACCTTTGCATGACACCACACAAGGTAATCTTTGGTGTCGATTACTCCGGACTTGACTTCCAGCAGACAACTGCTCGGGACAGCGGCTTGGGCGGCCGCTCAGCGCAGAAGCACGGGCAGTTGCTCAGCGCAGCAGCCCAGCGCAGCAGTTTGGGCAGCCGCTCAGGATACCTGCCCGGGAGAGCTGAAAAACAAATGAATGTGTTAATATCTGTCTACGTACTACGATAAAATTCTGGACTTCTGTCACCCGCACCACACCATGCAATGAAAACAAAGGAAAACCATTCCATGCCTTACATACTTTACTAAGATCTCACTCGCACAGTTTAGTGATATTTTTCTTTATTAATGCATACCAAAGACAACTAGCGCATGATATCAATTTCTGAAGATTAATTGTCGAATGTCTCGACATACTCACGATACCACCTTTGCATGACACCACACAAGGTAATCTTTGGTGTCGATTACTCCGGACTTGACTTCCAGCAGACAACTGCTCGGGACAGCGGCTTGGGCGGCCGCTCAGCGCAGAAGCACGGGCAGTTGCTCAGCGCAGCAGCCCAGCGCAGCACTTTGGACAGCCGCTCAGGATACCTGCTCGGGACAGCTGAAAAACAAATGAATGTGTTAATATCTGTCGACGTACTACGATTAAATTCTGGACTTCCATCACCCGCACCACACCATGCAATGAAAACAAAGGAAAAACATTCCATGCCTTACATACTTTACTAAGATCTCACTCGCACAGTTTAGTGATATTTTTCTTTATTAATGCATACCAAAGACAACTAGCGCATGATATCAATTTGTGAAGATTAACTGTCGAATGTCTCGACATACTCAGGATACCACCTTTGCATGACACCACACAAGGTAATCTTTGGTGTCGATTACTCCGGACTTGACTTCCAGCAGACAACTGCTCGGGACAGCGGCTTGGGCGGCCGCTCAGCGCAGAAGCACGGGCAGTTACTCAGCGCAGCAGCCCAGCGCAGCACTTTGGACAGCCGCTCAGGATACCTGCTCGGGACAGCTGAAAAACAAATGAATGTGTTAATATCTGTCGACGTACTACGATAAAATTCTGGACTTCCATCACCCGCACCACACCATGCAATGAAAACAAAGGAAAAACATTCCATGCCTTACATACTTTACTAAGATCTCACTCGCACAGTTTAGTGATATTTTTCTTTATTAATGCATACCAAAGACAACTAGTGCATGATATCAATTTGTGAAGATTAACTGTCGAATGTCTCGACATACTCAGGATACCACCTTTGCATGACACCACACAAGGTAATCTTTGGTGTCGATTACTCCGGACTTGACTTCCAGCAGACAACTGCTCGGGACAGCGGCTTGGGCGGCCGCTCAGCGCAGAAGCACGGGCAGTTACTCAGCGCAGCAGCCCAGCGCAGCACTTTGGACAGCCGCTCAGGATACCTGCTCGGGACAGCTGAAAAACAAATGAATGTGTTAATATCTGTCGACGTACTACGATAAAATTCTGGACTTCCATCACCCGCACCACACCATGCAATGAAAACAAAGGAAAAACATTCCATGCCTTACATACTTTACTAAGATCTCACTCGCACAGTTTAGTGATATTTTTCTTTATTAATGCATACCAAAGACAACTAGCGCATGATATCAATTTGTGAAGATTCACTGTCGAATGTCTCAACATACTCACGATACCACCTTTGCATGACACCACACAAGGTAATCTTTGGTGTCTATTACTCCGGACTTGACTTCCAGCAGACAACTGCTCGGGACAGCGGCTTGGGCGGCCGCTCTGCGCAGAAGCACGGGCAGTTGCTCAGCGCAGCAGCCCAGCGCAGCAGTTTGGGCAGCCGCTCAGGATACCTGCTCGGGACAGCTGAAAAACAAATGAATGTGTTAATATCTGTCTACGTACTACGATAAAATTCTGGACTTCCATCACCCGCACCACACCATGCAATGAAAACAAAGGAAAAACATTCCATGCCTTACATACTTTACTAAGATCTCACTCGCACAGTTTAGTGATATTTTTCTTTATTAATGCATACCAAAGACAACTAGCGCATAATATCAATTTGTGAAGATTAACTGTCGAATGTCTCGACATACTCACGATACCACCTTTGCATGACACCACACAAGGTAATCTTTGGTGTCGATTACTCCGGACTTGACTTCCAGCGGACAACTGCTCGGGACAGCGGCTTGGGCGGCCGCTCAGCGCAGAAGCACGGGCAGTTACTCAGCGCAGCAGCCCAGCGCAGCACTTTGGACAGCCGCTCAGGATACCTGCTTGGAACAGCTGAAAAACAAATGAATGTGTTAATATCTGTCGACGTACTACGATAAAATTCTGGACTTCCATCACCCGCACCACACCATGCAATGAAAACAAAGGAAAAACATTCCATGCCTTACATACTTTACTAAGATCTCACTCGCACAGTTTAGTGATATTTTTCTTTATTAATGCATACCAAAGACAACTAGCGCATGATATCAATTTGTGAAGATTAACTGTCGAATGTCTCGACATACTCACGATACCACCTTTGCATGACACCACACAAGGTAATCTTTGGTGTCGATTACTCCGGACTTGACTTCCAGCAGACAACTGCTCGGGACAGCGGCTTGGTCGGCCGCTCAGCGCAGAAGCACGGGCAGTTGCTCAGCGCAGCAGCCCAGCGCAGCAGTTTGGGCAGCCGCTCAGGATACCTGCTTGGAACAGCTGAAAAACAAATGAATGTGTTAATATCTGTCGACGTACTACGATAAAATTCTGGACTTCCATCACCCACACCACTCCATGCAATGAAAACAAAGGAAAACCATTCCATGCCTTACATACTTTACTAAGATCTCACTCGCACAGTTTAGTGATATTTTTCTTTATTAATGCATACCAAAGACAACTAGCGCATGATATCAATTTGTGAAGATTAACTGTCGAATGTCTCGACATACTCACGATACCACCTTTGCATGATACCACACAAGGTAATCTTTGGTGTCGATTACTCCGGACTTGACTTCCAGCAGACAACTGCTCGGGACAGCGGCTTGGGCGGCCGCTCAGCGCAGAAGCACGGGCAGTTACTCAGCGCAGCAGCCCAGCGCAGCACTTTGGACAGCCACTCAGGATACCTGCTCGGGACAGCTGAAAAACAAATGAATGTGTTAATATCTGTCGCCGTACTACGATAAAATTCTGGACTTCCATCACCCGCACCACACCATGCAATGAAAACAAAGGAAAAACATTCCATGCCTTACATACTTTACTAAGATCTCACTCGCACAGTTTAGTGATATTTTTCTTTACTAATGCATGTCAAAGAAAACTAGCGCATGATATCAATTTGTGAAGATTAACTGTCGAATGTCTCAACATACTCACGATACCACCTTTGCATGACACCACACAAGGTAATCTTTGGTGTCGATTACTCCGGACTTGTCTTCCAGCAGACAACTGCTCGGGACAGCGGCTTGGGCGGCCGCTCAGCGAAGAATCACGGGCAGTTACTCAGCGCAGCAGCCCAGCGCAGCAGTTTGGGAAGCCGCTCAGGATACCTGCTCGGGAGAGCTGAAAAACAAATGAATGTGTTAATATCTGTCTACGTACTACGATAAAATTCTGGACTTCCATCACCCGCACCACACCATGCAATGAAAACAAAGGAAAAACATTCCATGCCTTACATACTTTACTAAGATCTCACTCGCACAGTTTAGTGATATTTTTCTTTATTAATGCATACCAAAGACAACTAGCGCATGATATCAATTTGTGAAGATTAACTGTCGAATGTCTCAACATACTCACGATACCACCTTTGCATGACACCACACAAGGTAATCTTTGGTGTCGGACTTGACTTCCAGCAGACAACTGCTCGGGACAGCGGCTTGGGCGGCCGCTCAGCGCAGAAGCACGGGCAGTTGCTCAGCGCAGCAGCCCAGCGCAGCAGTTTGGGCAGCCGCTCAGGATGCCTGCTCGGGACAGCTGAAAAACAAATGAATGTGTTAATATCTGTCTACGTACTACGATAAAATTCTGGACTTCCATCACCCGCACCACACCAGCAATGAAAACAAAGGAAAAACATTCCATGCCTTACATACTTTACTAAGATCTCACTCACACAGTTTAGTGATATTTTTCTTTATTAATGCATACTAAAGACAACGAGCGCATGATATCAATTTGTGAAGATTAGTTGTTGAATGTCTCGACATACCCACGATACCACCTTTGCATGACACCACACAAGGTAATCTTTGGTGTCGATTACTCCGGACTTGACTTCCAGCAGACAACTGCTCGGGACAGCGGCTTGGGCGGCCGCTCAGCGCAGAAGCACGGGCAGTTGCTCAGCGCAGCAGCCTAGCGCAGCAGTTTGGGCAGCCGCTCAGGATACCTGCTCGGGAAAGTCCCAAAAAAACAAATGAATGTGTTAATATCTGTCGACGTACTACGATAAAATTCTGGACTTCCATCACCCGCACCACACCATGCAATGAAAACAAAGGAAAACCATTCCATGCCTTACATACTTTACTAAGATCTCACTCGCACAGTTTAGTGATATTTTTCTTTATTAATGCATACCAAAGACAACTAGCGCATGATATCAATTTGTGAAGATTAACTGTCGCATGTCTAGACATACTCACGATACCACCTTTGCATGACACCACACAAGGTAATCTTTGGTGTCGATTACTCCGGACTTGACTTCCAGCAGACAACTGCTCGGGACAGCGGCTTGGGCGGCAGCTCAGCGCAGAAGCACGGGCAGTTGCTCAGCGCAGCAGCCCAGCGCAGCAGTTTGGGCAGCCGCTCAGGATACCTGCTCGGGACAGCTGAAAAACAAATGAATGTGTTAATATCTGTCGACGTACTACGATAAAATTCTGGACTTCCATCACCCGCACCACACCATGCAATGAAAACAAAGGAAAAACATTCCATGCCTTACATACTTTACTAAGATCTCACTCGCACAGTTTAGTGATATTTTTCTTTATTAATGCATACCAAAGACAACTAGCGCATGATATCAATTTGTGAAGATTAACTGTCGAATGTCTCGACATACTCACGATACCACCTTTGCATGACACCACACAAGGTAATCTTTGGTGTCGATTACTCCGGACTTGACTTCCAGCAGATAACTGCTCGGGACAGCGGCTTGGGTGGCCGCTCAGCGCAGAAGCACGGGCAGTTGCTCATCGCAGCAGCCCAGCGCAGCAGTTTGGGCAGCCGCTCAGGATACCTGCTCGGGACAGCTGAAAAACAAATGAATGTGTTAATATCTGTCGACGTACTACGATAAAATTCTGGACTTCCATCACCCGCACCACACCATGCAATGAAAACAAAGGAAAAACATTCCATGCCTTACATACTTAACTAAGATCTCACTCACACAGTTTAGTGATATTTTTCTTTATTAATGCATACTAAAGACAACAAGCGCATGATTTCAATTTGTGAAGATTAACTGTCGAATGTCTCAACATACTCACGATACCACCTTTGCATGACACCACACAAGGTAATCTTTGGTGTCAATTACTCCGGACTTGACTTCCAGCAGACAGCTGCTCGGGACAGCGGCTTGGGCGGCCGCTCAGCGCAGAAGCACGGGCAGTTGCTCAGCGCAGCAGCCCAGCGCAGCAGTTTGGGCAGCCGCTCAGGATACCTGCTCGGGACAGCTGAAAAACAAATGAATGTGTTAATATCTGTCTACGTACTACGATAAAATTCTGGATTTCCATCACCCGCACCACACCATGCAATGAAAACAAAGGAAAAACATTCCATGCCTTACATACTTTACTAAGATCTCACTCGCACAGTTTAGTGATATTTTTCTTTATTAATGCTTACCAAAGACAACTAGCGCATGATATCAATTTGTGAAGATTAACTGTCGAATGTCTCGACATACTCACGATACCACCTTTGCATGACACCACACAAGGTAATCTTTGGTGTCGATTACTCCGGACTTGACTTCCAGCAGACAACTGCTCGGGACAGCGGCTTGGGCGGCCGCTCAGCGCAGAAGCACGGGCAGTTGCTCAGCGCAGCAGCCCAGCGCAGCAGTTTGGGGAGCCGCTCAGGATAACTGCTCGGGACAGCTGAAAAACAAATGAATGTGTTAATATCTGTCGACGTACTACGATAAAATTCTGGACTTCCATCACCCGCACCACACCATGCAATGAAAACAAAGGAAAAACTTTCTATGCCTTACATACTTTACTAAGATCTCACTCGCACAGTTTAGTGATATTTTTCTTTATTAATGCATACCAAAGACAACTAGCGCATGATATCAATTTGTGAAGATTAGTTGTTGAATGTCTCGACATACCCACGATACCACCTTTGCATGACACCACACAAGGTAATCTTTGGTGTCGATTACTCCGGACTTGACTTCCAGCAGACAACTGCTCGGGACAGCGGCTTGGGCGGCCGCTCAGCGCAGAAGCACGGGCAGTTGCTCAGCGCAGCAGCCCAGCGCAGCAGTTTGGGCAGCCGCTCAGGATACCTGCTCGGGACAGCTGAAAAACAAATGAATGTGTTAATATCTGTCTACGTACTACGATAAAATTCTGGACTTCCATCACCCGCACCACACCATGCAATAAAAACAATGGAAAAACATTCCATGCCTTACATACTTTACTAAGATCTCACTCGCACAGTTTAGTGATATTTTTCTTTATTAATGCATACCAAAGACAACTAGCGCATGATATCAATTTGTGAAGATTGACTGTCGAATGTCTCGACATACTCACGATACCACCTTTGCATGACACCACACAAGGTAATCTTTGGTGTCGATTACTCCGGACTTGACTTCCAGCAGACAACTGCTCGGGACAGCGGCTTGGGCGGCCGCTCAGCGCAGAAGCACGGGCAGTTGCTCAGCGCAGCAGCCCAGCGCAGCAGTTTGGGCAGCCGCTCAGGATACCTGCTCGGGACAGCTGAAAAACAAATTAATGTGTTAATATCTGTCGACGTACTACAATAAAATTCTGGACTTCCATCACCCGCACCACACCAGCAATGAAAACAAAGGAAAAACATTCCATGCCTTACATACTTTACTAAGATCTCACTCACACAGTTTAGTGATATTTTTCTTTATTAATGCATACTAAAGACAACTAGCGCATGATATCAATTTGTGAAGATTAACTGTCGAATGTCTCAACATACTCACGATACCACCTTTGCATGACACCACACAAGGTAATCTTTGGTGTCGATTACTCCGGACTTGACTTCCAGCAGACAACTGCTCGGGACAGCGGCTTGGGCGGCCGCTCAGCGCAGAAGCACGGGCAGTTGCTCAGCGCAGCAGCCCAGCGCAGCAGTTTGGGCAGCCGCTCAGGATAACTGCTCGGGACAGCTGAAAAACAAATGAATGTGTTAATATCTGTCGACGCACTACGATAAAATTCTGGACTTCCATCACCCGCACCACACCATGCAATGAAAACAAAGGAAAACCATTCCATGCCTTACATACTTTACTAAGATCTCACTCGCACAGTTTTGTGATATTTTTCTTTATTAATGCATACCAAAGACAACTAGCGCATGATATCAATTTGTGAAGATTAACTGTCGAATGTCTCGACATACTCACGATACCACCTTTGCATGACACCACACAAGGTAATCTTTGGTGTCGATTACTCCGGACTTGACTTCCAGCAGACAACTGCTCGGGACAGCGGCTTGGGCGGCCGCTCAGCGCAGAAGCACGGGCAGTTGCTCAGCGCAGCAGCCCAGCGCAGCAGTTTGGGGAGCCGCTCAGGATAACTGCTCGGGACAGCTGAAAAACAAATGAATGTGTTAATATCTGTCGACGTACTACGATAAAATTCTGGACTTCCATCACCCGCACCACACCATGCAATGAAAACAAAGGAAAAACATTCTATGCCTTACATACTTTACTAAGATCTCACTCGCACAGTTTAGTGATATTTTTCTTTATTAATGCATACCAAAGACAACTAGCGCATGATATCAATTTGTGAAGATTAGTTGTTGAATGTCTCGACATACCCACGATACCACCTTTGCATGACACCACACAAGGTAATCTTTGGTGTCGATTACTCCGGACTTGACTTCCAGCAGACAACTGCTCGGGACAGCGGCTTGGGCGGCCGCTCAGCGCAGAAGCACGGGCAGTTGCTCAGCGCAGCAGCCCAGCGCAGCAGTTTGGGCAGCCGCTCAGGATACCTGCTCGGGAAAGTCCCAAAAAACAACTGAATGTGTTAATATCTGTCGACGTACTACGATAAAATTCTGGACTTCCATCACCCGCACCACACCATGCAATGAAAACAAAGGAAAACCATTCCATGCCTTACATACTTTACTAAGATCTCACTCGCACAGTTTAATGATATTTTTCTTTATTAATGCATACCAAAGACAACTAGCGCATGATATCAATTTGTGAAGATTAACTGTCGAATGTCTAGACATACTCACGATACCACCTTTGCATGACACCACACAAGGTAATCTTTGGTGTCGATTACTCCGGACTTGACTTCCAGCAGACAACTGCTCGGGACAGCGGCTTGGGCGGCAGCTCAGCGCAGAAGCACGGGCAGTTGCTCAGCGCAGCAGCCCAGCGCAGCAGTTTGGGCAGCCGCTCAGGATACCTGCTCGGGACAGCTGAAAAACAAACGAATGTGTTAATATCTGTCGACGTACTACGGTAAAATTCTGGACTTCCATCACCCGCACCACACCATGCAATGAAAACAAAGGAAAAACATTCCATGCCTTACATACTTTACTAAGATCTCACTCGCACAGTTTAGTGATATTTTTCTTTATTAATGCATACCAAAGACAACTAGCGCATGATATCAATTTGTGAAGATTAACTGTCGAATGTCTCGACATACTCACGATACCACCTTTGCATGACACCACACAAGGTAATCTTTGGTGTCGATTACTCCGGACTTGACTTCCAGCAGACAACTGCTCGGGACAGCGGCTTGGGCGGCCGCTCAGCGCAGAAGCACGGGCAGTTGCTCAGCGCAGCAGCTCAGCGCAGCAGTTTGGGCAGCCGCTCAGGATACCCGCTCGGGACAGCTGAAAAACAAATGAATGTGTTAATATCTGTCTACGTACTACGATAAAATTCTGGACTTCCATCACCCGCACCACACCATGCAATGAAAACAAAGGAAAAACATTCCATGCCTTACATACTTTACTAAGATCTCACTCACACAGTTTAGTGATATTTTTCTTTATTAATGCATACTAAAGACAACTAGCGCATGATATCAATTTGTGAAGATTAGTTGTTGAATGTCTCGACATACTCACGATACCACCTTTGCATGACACCACACAAGGTAATCTTTGGTGTCGATTACTCCGGACTTGACTTCCAGCAGACAACTGCTCGGGACAGCGGCTTGGGCGGCCGCTCAGCGCAGAAGCACGGGCAGTTGCTCAGCGCAGCAGCCCAGCGCAGCAGTTTGGGCAGCCGCTCAGGATAACTGCTCGGGACAGCTGAAAAACAAATGAATGTGTTAATATCTGTCGACGTACTACGATAAAATTCTGGACTTCCATCACCCGCACCACACCATGCAATGAAAACAAAGGAAAACCATTCCATGCCTTACATACTTTACTAAGATCTCACTCGCACAGTTTAGTGATATTTTTCTTTATTAATGCATACCAAAGACAACTAGCGCATGATATCAATTTGTGAAGATTAACTGTCGAATGTCTCGACATACTCACGATACCACCTTTGCATGACACCACACAAGGTAATCTTTGGTGTCGATTACTCCGGACTTGACTTCCAGCAGACAACTGCTCGGGACAGCGGCTTGGGCGGCCGCTCAGCGCAGAAGCACGGGCAGTTGCTCAGCGCAGCAGCCTAGCGCAGCAGTTTGGGCAGCCGCTCAGGATACCTGCTCGGGAAAGTCCCAAAAAAACAAATGAATGTGTTAATATCTGTCGACGTACTACGATAAAATTCTGGACTTCCATCACCCGCACCACACCATGCAATGAAAACAAAGGAAAACCATTCCATGCCTTACATACTTTACTAAGATCTCACTCGCACAGTTTAGTGATATTTTTCTTTATTAATGCATACCAAAGACAACTAGCGCATGATATCAATTTGTGAAGATTAACTGTCGAATGTCTCGACATACTCACGATACCACCTTTGCATGACACCACACAAGGTAATCTTTGGTGTCGATTACTCCGGACTTGACTTCCAGCAGACAACTGCTCGGGACAGCGGCTTGGGCGGTAGCTCAGCGCAGAAGCACGGGCAGTTGCTCAGCGCAGCAGCCCAGCGCAGCAGTTTGGGCAGCCGCTCAGGATACCTGCTCGGGACAGCTGAAAAACAAATGAATGTGTTAATATCTGTCGACGTACTACGATAAAATTCTGGACTTCCATCACCCGCACCACACCATGCAATGAAAACAAAGGAAAAACATTCCATGCCTTACATACTTTACTAAGATCTCACTCGCACAGTTTAGTGATATTTTTCTTTATTAATGCATACCAAAGACAACTAGCGCATGATATCAATTTGTGAAGATTAACTGTCGAATGTCTCGACATACTCACGATACCACCTTTGCATGACACCACACAAGGTAATCTTTGGTGTCGATTACTCCGGACTTGACTTCCAGCAGATAACTGCTCGGGACAGCGGCTTGGGCGGCCGCTCAGCGCAGAAGCACGGGCAGTTGCTCAGCGCAGCAGCCCAGCGCAGCAGCCCAGCGCAGCAGTTTGGGCAGCCGCTCAGGATACCTGCTCGGGACAGCTGAAAAACAAATGAATGTGTTAATATCTGTCGACGTACTACGATAAAATTCTGGACTTCCATCACCCGCACCACACCATGCAATGAAAACAAAGGAAAAACATTCCATGCCTTACATACTTTACTAAGATCTCACTCACACAGTTTAGTGATATTTTTCTTTATTAATGCATACTAAAGACAACAAGCGCATGATTTCAATTTGTGAAGATTAACTGTCGAATGTCTCGACATACTCACGATACCACCTTTGCATGACACCACACAAGGTAATCTTTGGTGTCAATTACTCCGGACTTGACTTCCAGCAGACAGCTGCTCGGGACAGCGGCTTGGGCGGCCGCTCAGCGCAGAAGCACGGGCAGTTGCTCAGCGCAGCAGCCCAGCGCAGCAGTTTGGGCAGCCGCTCAGGATACCTGCTCGGGACAGCTGAAAAACAAATGAATGTGTTAATATCTGTCTACGTACTACGATAAAATTCTGGACTTCCATCACCCGCACCACACCATGCAATGAAAACAAAGGAAAAACATTCCATGCCTTACATACTTTACTTAGATCTCACTCGCACAGTTTAGTGATATTTTTCTTTATTAATGCTTACCAAAGACAACTAGCGCATGATATCAATTTGTGAAGATTAACTGTCGAATGTCTCGACATACTCACGATACCACCTTTGCATGACACCACACAAGGTAATCTTTGGTGTCGATTACTCCGGACTTGACTTCCAGCAGACAACTGCTCGGGACAGCGGCTTGGGCGGCCGCTCAGCGCAGAAGCACGGGCAGTTGCTCAGCGCAGCAGCCCAGCGCAGCAGTTTGGGGAGCCGCTCAGGATAACTGCTCGGGACAGCTGAAAAACAAATGAATGTGTTAATATCTGTCGACGTACTACGATAAAATTCTGGACTTCCATCACCCGCACCACACCATGCAATGAAAACAAAGGAAAAACATTCCATGCCTTACATACTTTACTAAGATCTCACTCGCACAGTTTAGTGATATTTTTCTTTATTAATGCATACTAAAGACAACTAGCGCATGATATCAATTTGTGAAGATTAGTTGTTGAATGTCTCGACATACTCACGATACCACCTTTGCATGACACCACACAAGGTAATCTTTGGTGTCGATTACTCCGGACTTGACTTCCAGCAGACAACTGCTCGGGACAGCGGCTTGGGCGGCCGCTCAGCGCAGAAGCACGGGCAGTTGCTCAGCGCAGCAGCCCAGCGCAGCAGTTTGGGCAGCCGCTCAGGATAACTGCTCGGGACAGCTGAAAAACAAATGAATGTGTTAATATCTGTCGACGTACTACGATAAAATTCTGGACTTCCATCACCCGCACCACACCATGCAATGAAAACAAAGGAAAAACATTCCATGCCTTACATACTTTACTAAGATCTCACTCACACAGTTTAGTGATATTTTTCTTTATTAATGCATACTAAAGACAACAAGCGCATGATTTCAATTTGTGAAGATTAACTGTCGAATGTCTCGACATACTCACGATACCACCTTTGCATGACACCACACAAGGTAATCTTTGGTGTCAATTACTCCGGACTTGACTTCCAGCAGACAGCTGCTCGGGACAGCGGCTTGGGCGGCCGCTCAGCGCAGAAGCACGGGCAGTTGCTCAGCGCAGCAGCCCAGCGCAGCAGTTTGGGCAGCCGCTCAGGATACCTGCTCGGGACAGCTGAAAAACAAATGAATGTGTTAATATCTGTCTACGTACTACGATAAAATTCTGGACTTCCATCACCCGCACCACACCATGCAATGAAAACAAAGGAAAAACATTCCATGCCTTACATACTTTACTTAGATCTCACTCGCACAGTTTAGTGATATTTTTCTTTATTAATGCTTACCAAAGACAACTAGCGCATGATATCAATTTGTGAAGATTAACTGTCGAATGTCTCGACATACTCACGATACCACCTTTGCATGACACCACACAAGGTAATCTTTGGTGTCGATTACTCCGGACTTGACTTCCAGCAGACAACTGCTCGGGACAGCGGCTTGGGCGGCCGCTCAGCGCAGAAGCACGGGCAGTTGCTCAGCGCAGCAGCCCAGCGCAGCAGTTTGGGGAGCCGCTCAGGATAACTGCTCGGGACAGCTGAAAAACAAATGAATGTGTTAATATCTGTCGACGTACTACGATAAAATTCTGGACTTCCATCACCCGCACCACACCATGCAATGAAAACAAAGGAAAAACATTCCATGCCTTACATACTTTACTACGATCTCACTCGCACAGTTTAGTGATATTTTTCATTATTAATGCATACCAAAGACAACTAGCGCATGATATCAATTTGTGAAGATTAACTGTCGAATGTCTCGACATACTCACGATACCACCTTTGCATGACACCACACAAGGTAATCTTTGGTGTCGATTACTCCGGACTTGACTTCCAGCTGACAACTGCTCGGGACAGCGGCTTGGGCGGCCGCTCAGCGCAGAAGCACGGGCAGTTGCTCAGCGCAGCAGCCCAGCGCAGCAGTTTGGACAGCCGCTCAGGATACCTGCTCGGGACAGCTGAAAAACAAATGAATGTGTTAATATCTGTCGACGTACTACGATAAAATTCTGGACTTCCATCACCCGCACCACACCATGCAATGAAAACAAAGGAAAACCATTCCATGCCTTACATACTTTACTAAGATCTCACTCGCACAGTTTAGTGATATTTTTCTTTATTAACCTGTCCTACTCAGCGCGCGCGCAGAGAACGTTTTGGCGGCAAAATCAGCGGGTAGTCGCCGTGTGTGTGTGTGTGTGGCCGCGCGCCAAGTACTTGAGTGACATTTATGGCTCTAGCAACCATAAACTTACGAGTTGAATCGTTCTGTTTACATTTTTTGTTTGCTCTTGAACTGTGCTTTGACATTGTATTCGAATGATTTGTTTTATTTCTTTGTTTTAGTTGATACGGCCCGTTGAGAAAAAGGGATAGTAAAATAGTTGTTTACATTTGAAATAAATGACCTTTTTGTGTTATGAAGTGTATTTTTTTTATTCATCATTTACTATTCTAAATTCTGCATAATATTTCCTTTTCAAAATGATATAACACTACATATACGTTCATAGTATTATTTCTACATTTCGGCCTCCGAAGATTGGCCCAGAATTGGCGGCATGTTTTTCCCGCGCAAATGTGAACCGCGGTTTGTAAGTTTATTTATAAATCGCGTAAAGCCAGCACGAGATTAACTGACGAATGTCTCGACATACTCACGATACCACCTTTGCATGACACCACACACACAAGGTAATCTTTGGTGTCAATTACTCCGGACTTGACTTCCAGCAGACAACTGCTCGGGACAGCGGCTTCGGCGGCCGCTCAGCGCAGAAGCACGGGCAGTTGCTCAGCGCAGCAGCCCAGCGCAGCAGTTTGGGCAGCCGCTCAGTATACCTGCTCGGGACAGCTGAAAAACAAATGAATGTGTTAATATCTGTCGACGTACTACGATAAAATTCTGGACTTCCATCACCCGCACCACACCATGCAATGAAAACAAAGGAAAACCATTCCATGCCTTACATACTTTACTAAGATCTCACTCGCACAGTTTAGTGATATTTTTCTTTATTAATGCATACCAAAGACAACTAGCGCATGATATCAATTTGTGAAGATTAACTGTCGAATGTCTCGACATACTCACGATACCACCTTTGCATGACACCACACAAGGTAATCTTTGGTGTCGATTACTCCGGACTTGACTTCCAGCAGACAACTGCTCGGGACAGCGGCTTGGGCGGCCGCTCAGCGCAGAAGCACGGGCAGTTGCTCAGCGCAGCAGCCTAGCGCAGCAGTTTGGGCAGCCGCTCAGGATACCTGCTCGGGAAAGTCCCAAAAAAACAAATGAATGTGTTAATATCTGTCGACGTACTACGATAAAATTCTGGACTTCCATCACCCGCACCACACCATGCAATGAAAACAAAGGAAAACCATTCCATGCCTTACATACTTTACTAAGATCTCACTCGCACAGTTTAGTGATATTTTTCTTTATTAATGCATACCAAAGACAACTAGCGCATGATATCAATTTGTGAAGATTAACTGTCGAATGTCTCGACATACTCACGATACCACCTTTGCATGACACCACACAAGGTAATCTTTGGTGTCGATTACTCCGGACTTGACTTCCAGCAGACAACTGCTCGGGACAGCGGCTTGGGCGGTAGCTCAGCGCAGAAGCACGGGCAGTTGCTCAGCGCAGCAGCCCAGCGCAGCAGTTTGGGCAGCCGCTCAGGATACCTGCTCGGGACAGCTGAAAAACAAATGAATGTGTTAATATCTGTCGACGTACTACGATAAAATTCTGGACTTCCATCACCCGCACCACACCATGCAATGAAAACAAAGGAAAAACATTCCATGCCTTACATACTTTACTAAGATCTCACTCGCACAGTTTAGTGATATTTTTCTTTATTAATGCATACCAAAGACAACTAGCGCATGATATCAATTTGTGAAGATTAACTGTCGAATGTCTCGACATACTCACGATACCACCTTTGCATGACACCACACAAGGTAATCTTTGGTGTCGATTACTCCGGACTTGACTTCCAGCAGATAACTGCTCGGGACAGCGGCTTGGGTGGCCGCTCAGCGCAGAAGCATGGGCAGTTGCTCAGCGCAGCAGCCCAGCGCAGCAGCCCAGCGCAGCAGTTTGGGCAGCCGCTCAGGATACCTGCTCGGGACAGCTAAAAACAAATGAATGTGTTAATATCTGTCGACGTACTACGATAAAATTCTGGACTTCCATCACCCGCACCACAACATGCAATGAAAACAAAGGAAAACCATTCCATGCCTTACATACTTTACTAAGATCTCACTCACACAGTTTAGTGATATTTTTCTTTATTAATGCATACTAAAGACAACAAGCGCATGATTTCAATTTGTGAAGATTAACTGTCGAATGTCTCAACATACTCACGATACCACCTTTGCATGACACCACACAAGGTAATCTTTGGTGTCAATTACTCCGGACTTGACTTCCAGCAGACAGCTGCTCGGGACAGCGGCTTGGGCGGCCGCTCAGCGCAGAAGCACGGGCAGTTGCTCAGCGCAGCAGCCCAGCGCAGCAGTTTGGGCAGCCGCTCAGGATACCTGCTCGGGACAGCTGAAAAACAAATGAATGTGTTAATATCTGTTTACGTACTACGATAAAATTCTGGACTTCCATCACCCGCACCACACCATGCAATGAAAACAAAGGAAAAACATTCCATGCCTTACATACTTTACTAAGATCTCACTCGCACAGTTTAGTGATATTTTTCTTTATTAATGCTTACCAAAGACAACTAGCGCATGATATCAATTTGTGAAGATTAACTGTCGAATGTCTCGACATACTCACGATACCACCTTTGCATGACACCACACAAGGTAATCTTTGGTGTCGATTACTCCGGACTTGACTTCCAGCAGACAACTGCTCGGGACAGCGGCTTGGGCGGCCGCTCAGCGCAGAAGCACGGGCAGTTGCTCAGCGCAGCAGCCCAGCGCAGCAGTTTGGGGAGCCGCTCAGGATAACTGCTCGGGACAGCTGAAAAACAAATGAATGTGTTAATATCTGTCGACGTACTACGATAAAATTCTGGACTTCCATCACCCGCACCACACCATGCAATGAAAACAAAGGAAAAACATTCCATGCCTTACATACTTTACTAAGATCTCACTCGCACAGTTTAGTGATATTTTTCTTTATTAATGCATACTAAAGACAACTAGCGCATGATATCAATTTGTGAAGATTAGTTGTTGAATGTCTCGACATACTCACGATACCACCTTTGCATGACACCACACAAGGTAATCTTTGGTGTCGATTACTCCGGACTTGACTTCCAGCAGACAACTGCTCGGGACAGCGGCTTGGGCGGCCGCTCAGCGCAGAAGCACGGGCAGTTGCTCAGCGCAGCAGCCCAGCGCAGCAGTTTGGGCAGCCGCTCAGGATAACTGCTCGGGACAGCTGAAAAACAAATGAATGTGTTAATATCTGTCGACGTACTACGATAAAATTCTGGACTTCCATCACCCGCACCACACCATGCAATGAAAACAAAGGAAAACCATTCCATGCCTTACATACTTTACTAAGATCTCACTCGCACAGTTTAGTGATATTTTTCATTATTAATGCATACCAAAGACAACTAGCGCATGATATCAATTTGTGAAGATTAACTGTCGAATGTCTCGACATACTCACGATACCACCTTTGCATGACACCACACAAGGTAATCTTTGGTGTCGATTACTCCGGACTTGACTTCCAGCAGACAACTGCTCGGGACAGCGGCTTGGGCGGCCGCTCAGCGCAGAAGCACGGGCAGTTGCTCAGCGCAGCAGCCCAGCGCAGCAGTTTGGGGAGCCGCTCAGGATAACTGCTCGGGACAGCTGAAAAACAAATGAATGTGTTAATATCTGTCGACGTACTACGATAAAATTCTGGACTTCCATCACCCGCACCACACCATGCAATGAAAACAAAGGAAAAACATTCCATGCCTTACATACTTTACTAAGATCTCACTCGCACAGTTTAGTGATATTTTTCTTTATTAATGCATACTAAAGACAACTAGCGCATGATATCAATTTGTGAAGATTAGTTGTTGAATGTCTCGACATACTCACGATACCACCTTTGCATGACACCACACAAGGTAATCTTTGGTGTCGATTACTCCGGACTTGACTTCCAGCAGACAACTGCTCGGGACAGCGGCTTGGGCGGCCGCTCAGCGCAGAAGCACGGGCAGTTGCTCAGCGCAGCAGCCCAGCGCAGCAGTTTGGGCAGCCGCTCAGGATAACTGCTCGGGACAGCTGAAAAACAAATGAATGTGTTAATATCTGTCGACGTACTACGATAAAATTCTGGACTTCCATCACCCGCACCACACCATGCAATGAAAACAAAGGAAAAACATTCCATGCCTTACATACTTTACTAAGATCTCACTCGCACAGTTTAGTGATATTTTTCTTTATTAACCTGTCCTACTCAGCGCGCGCGCAGAGAACGTTTTGGCGGCAAAATCAGCGGGTAGTCGCCGTGTGTGTGTGTGTGTGGCCGCGCGCCAAGTACTTGAGTGACATTTATGGCTCTAGCAACCATAAACTTACGAGTTGAATCGTTCTGTTTACATTTTTTGTTTGCTCTTGAACTGTGCTTTGACATTGTATTCGAATGATTTGTTTTATTTCTTTGTTTTAGTTGATACGGCCCGTTGAGAAAAAGGGATAGTAAAATAGTTGTTTACATTTGAAATAAATGACCTTTTTGTGTTATGAAGTGTATTTTTTTTATTCATCATTTACTATTCTAAATTCTGCATAATATTTCCTTTTCAAAATGATATAACACTACATATACGTTCATAGTATTATTTCTACATTTCGGCCTCCGAAGATTGGCCCAGAATTGGCGGCATGTTTTTCCCGCGCAAATGTGAACCGCGGTTTGTAAGTTTATTTATAAATCGCGTAAAGCCAGCACGAGATTAACTGACGAATGTCTCGACATACTCACGATACCACCTTTGCATGACACCACACACACAAGGTAATCTTTGGTGTCAATTACTCCGGACTTGACTTCCAGCAGACAACTGCTCGGGACAGCGGCTTCGGCGGCCGCTCAGCGCAGAAGCACGGGCAGTTGCTCAGCGCAGCAGCCCAGCGCAGCAGTTTGGGCAGCCGCTCAGTATACCTGCTCGGGACAGCTGAAAAACAAATGAATGTGTTAATATCTGTCGACGTACTACGATAAAATTCTGGACTTCCATCACCCGCACCACACCATGCAATGAAAACAAAGAAAAACCATTCCATGCCTTACATACTTTACTAAGATCTCACTCGCACAGTTTAGTGATATTTTTCTTTATTAATGCATACCAAAGACAACTAGCGCATGATATCAATTTGTGAAGATTAACTGTCGAATGTCTCGACATACTCACGATACCACCTTTGCATGACACCACACAAGGTAATCTTTGGTGTCAATTACTCCGGACTTGACTTCCAGCAGACAACTGCTCGGGCGGCCGCTCAGCGCAGAAGCACGGGCAGTTGCTCAGCGCAGCAGCCCAGCGCAGCAGTTTGGGCAGCCGCTCAGGATCCCTGCTCGGGACAGCTGAAAAACAAATGAATGTGTTAATATCTGTCGACGTACTACGATAAAATTCTGGACTTCCATCACCCGCACCACACCATGCAATGAAAACAAAGGAAAAACATTCCATGCCTTACATACATTACCAAGTTTCCATAGGTACCCATTCATATAGGGTTCATGTTGACAATTGTTTCATTTAAATCCTGAAGTACTTCCATACCACAGTGACGTGTCAATCATAGTGATCAATACCTCTCATGTTGCATACAAGTTATACAAGACAAAACATTGCCGTATTAACACAGCGGTAACATTAACCTTACAGTTATTTATCTCTACAAGTAGCAGAACATTAATTCATTAAGAGAAAAAAAAATAAAAAATAAAGGAAAAAAAAATTTAAAATTTTTTTTTTTTTAAATTACCAACAATCATTACGACAGCGTTTGCACTATACAAAATCACGACAAGGATTGACGTCACCGCAATAACGAACTCGGAGATGTTGACTCGTCGACGGTTGAAGGCAGAGTGAGCCACGACCGCTCTGCGCGCCGCCTTTTATACTTTTCGGTCTACTAGGCTTTTTTCGTCTCCAACAATATATATATCAGCGCGGATACAATAATTAGCCAATAATAATTAGTCTATAACAATTAGATTTGTTAAATTGATTTATTTGAATTGATTTATGAAACATAGATTCATACTTTTGAAATTGTTTACAGTAAATTATTCCAATTAAAATTAATAATATAATTATTCTCAAAATGATTTAAGTTTATTACGATGTACAATTAATTATAAAACATGCCATCACTTTGTATTGCAATCTTAATGTTTAAAACGACCACGTGCAAGTACGCTGTAACCTATAAAATGGGATGGCACATTTGTATGGGGCAAATGAAATTACCTATGGGGGCTAATTTTTATAGTTGCCATTTAAAATATTATTCAAAGGTGGTAACACATTAAATATTTTGATGTGCCACCCGGCATGCTAAAATATTCTCTTTGGTTTGGTGGGTGTGTTATTGTTTGCATTCGGATTTAGTGCCGGTTTCAGTGATTTCAGTTTCGTTCGTTGTTAAAGTTCCTTGAATATAGCATTAAATCCACGTCGAGTTGAGCTTATGTTCCTCCGTGCCTTCAAAAAGTTATGATACTTGCGATTACGAACTTCGAGAAATTGACTCAGTTGTGTGTGATGTGAGAAATTGACTCTTGATTATATTATAATAATTTGAGCAGAGACTCTATTTTAGTTTGTGATCATGTCGGAGAAAGAAAACAAAAGGAAATGCTTTAAATGCGGCCGCTCACCGTTCGCAGACAACGCATAATTGTTTATACGGTATGTAGGTATATTTACTGATATTTTTATGGTCATGTCTTAGTGCGACTCTCCATATGTACCACTCCTCATATTATTAAACAATTGCTAATTCTCCTGATAGTTTATGGAACTAGCACAACAGACACTGGCAGAATTATGACAATAGTTGCAGACAGAAGCCTCTAAGAACTTCTATTTTTAAGCATTTTATCAGAGTCAAATCAAACAACAATTAGCAAATCTGGTTAATTCTGAATCCTTAAAATTGACCTAACTAAGAAATCCAGAAACTACATATAGTGCATTCGAATAGGGTGTGGGCAAAAGTGACAAAAGTAACATTTTTGATCTTTACAAACGCTTTAACAAAAAAGCGCTCAACTGAGCATAAGACCTAAAATCGCATGTTTATGATCAAATACATAGCTGTCAAATAACAATTACAAACAACCATGCTTCGGACGTGGGTCAAAAATTACACTTTTTGGTAACAAAAATTTCTCTTTTTTAGCATTCCGAATGCTGAACAAAAAGAGACATGAATTAAATTTTCACCCACAGATTCCCATTCGAATGCCCCTTATGAGCGTTATTAGCATTTTCGCTAAAAACAATCAGAAGTGATCTATTTGAATGCACTAAATATTATATTTCGTCTTTGCATCCATGTAGCTTTCCATTGGGAGTAATATTTCTAACTTACCTGTAGCCTGAGTCCCCATGGAAGTTAGATTAAAATAAATGATGTGTATGTTGTACAAGTTATACAAAATTTCACACAAATCTAGTTGTGTCATAGTACTTCATGCATGTGGGGGCTTAAAAGCTGTATCTGTAGCTGGATAAATATGATATAAATGGTAAATATTCATGGCATTGATAGAACAGTAGTGTTTCATAAAACGGTTAGGCAATTAGCATTTGGCTGCAACAAATATTTTACAGTACCCATTTCAGAATCAAAACAATATAAGTAACCCAAATAGAATTTTTATTAAGTATTTTTTTTGTACTTTCAGCTGTGAACTATGGGCCCAATACATACTCATCAACAACATTTCAAATGAAACTCCACAGTGAGCATAGAATGTTGTGTGAAAATCATTTTCTTGAAGCTGACTTCACTACTACTCTACAGAAGTTACAGAGATCTGTGGTTCTATGTGATGTAAGTTGCAAGTCAGTATTAAAACAAATTTATGTTGTGACTGTAAGCTAGATATTGATCACCGTCTCACCTATTGGTATTTATCCAAAGGTTTTCCTGAACAGATCGCTCTTAGCGATTACACAGCCTACTGAACTGACGATGGAAAATAGGCAGGGTAACACACACAATGCCTTTCCACCAGTGTGGAGGGGCTCAAGCTGAAAGAGAGTTAACCCATGGTATTACTGCTCAGTAGTTATACTGTTCCGTCCATGATTGCTGCTTCAATTGGTAGGGCAGAAGTATACTTGCTACTTGAGGGTAGTAGGTAGCTAGCTAGATCAGCATTCGCAAAATGTTCAACTGCCATGGGGTACCAGGTACCTTCTTATTAGCAGTCAATAGGTGTAATCACTTGGCTACCACAGCTCCAATATCCAACACCTAATTCAATTAAGACCAAATTAAAAAATTATATCTGTGGTTTAAATATTATTGTTGTTTGAAAAAATTTCAAATCTATTTTTGTTACTTATTGAACTAGGCAGTATATGTATATATATATATTATGTAATAATAATAAATAATAATAAAGCCTTTATTTTTCCGTTATTACAGGTTTTCTTTTTAACATTTATCTTATCTTATCTTATCTTACATACTAACAGATCCCTTTCGGGTATAGGCCTCCTCCAAACTCTTCCATTTTTCCCTGTCCTTGGCAATATTTATCCATTCTGGTCCAGCTATTTGTTTTATATCGTCTGACCATCTTTTCTTTGGTTTCCCCACTCTGCGTTTTCCTATTGGCCCTTCCATGTTGTTGTTCTCAGCGTCCATCGCTTATCTTTATATCTGACAATATGTCCAGCCCATTTCCATTTAGATTTCATAGCAAAGTTTAGAGCATCTATGACTTTAGTCTTGTTTCTTATTTCAGTGCTTCTGATTTTATCTATCCTTTTTAGTTTTAGAATGCTCCTCTCCATTGATCTTTGGCATGTTGTTATTTTGTTTTTGACTTTGCTTGTATATACCCAGGTTTGGCTGCCATATGTTAAGCAAGGTAGAAGGTTAGTGTCCAGTACTATCTTTTTGAGGTTTAAATTATAGGGTCCTTTTAAGATCTCTTTTTGTGCCCAAAACTTTCTCCAGGTTGTATTGATTCGTCTCTCTACTTCCTCTTCATTGTAGTTTTCTTTAAACGATATTTGTTTTCCTAGATATATGTACGAATCGACATAATCTATATTTTGGTTGTTTACTATGATTGGTTTTGTAACAGAATTTGTCATTATTTTTGTTTTGCTTATGTTTATGTTAAGGCCGACTTTACTGCTTTTCTGTGCAAACTGGCAGGTCATTTCTTCTAGGTCTGTAGCAGAGTCAGCGAAGGTTGCAATATCATCGGCAAATCTAATGTGGCTCAAATATTGGTTGTGTATTCTTATTCCTTTTTTCTTCCAGTTTAGGTGGTGAAAAATACTTTCAAGCACAGCTATAAACAACTTGGGTGACAGAGGATCCCCCTGCCTGACACCTCTACCAATTGGGAATTCTTCGCCTTTCCTTTCCAGTTTTACTCTGCTTGTACAATTGGAGTAGATGTTCTTAATTATATTTATATATTTCTGACTGATTTTACATTCTTCTAATGCCTTCCATATTGATTTGTGTGTTATACTGTCAAATGCTTTTTCAAAGTCAATAAAAGCAATATAGATTGGCCTCTTGAACTCCATGTGTTTTTCTATTATTTGTTCAATGGTTTGGATGTGGTCGATAGTGGAGAATCCTGATCTGAACCCCGCTTGTTCGACTGGTTGTAAATTATCTATTTGTGGTGATATCCGACTAAGTATTATTGATGTAAATAGTTTGTACAAGCTTGAAAGTAAACTAATGGGTCTATAGTTTGAGATATTAAGTGGATCACCCTTTTTGTAAAGTAGGATAATATCTGATTTATACCACTGTTGAGGAATACTCCCCGTAACAAGGATTAAGTTGAACAAAGTTGTGATGAATGTAAGCAATAGTGGGGCTCCATGTTTCAGAGCTTCATTTCTGATGTTGTCCGGCCCTGGACTTTTGTCATTTTTTAGCCTTTTTATATGTTGTAGTGTTTCCTTATCATTAATTGGGTCTATGGTTGGATTAGTAATAATTCCTTCTTTTTCTTTCTCATCTTCGCTATCCAGGTCCTCTATTGGTCCTTTATAAAGTTTTGAGTAGAAAGCTGTTGCACATTTAAGCACATCTTTTCGGGTTTTTGTTTCTTTTTGGTTGTCATTTAGATTTTTTATCCATGTATTATGTTGTGTTAATTCGTTAACCGTGCGTTTCGTACTTCTATATGTTCTAAGGTTTTTTTCTATGATTTTCTGTCTGTGGTTATTGTAGTCTTTATTTATTGCCTTGTTAGTTTTTTTAAATAGGTTTCCTAGATCTTTTTTGTCTTTTTTGTTCTTGTTTTTCTTTGCTAGTAATTCTGAGCGTCTCTTTATTAAGTCCTTAGTTTCATTTGTTAAGATCTCTTTATTTTTGTTGTGAGGTTCGTTTTCTATTTTCAGACTCTTTTGGATGATGTCTTCTAAAGTGTCATAGTAATCCTGTACTGTTGTTTTGTCTTCTATTTTGTTATTCTTTTCAATGTTTATTTGTAGGTTTTCTTGGTATGTTTTTATGTTTTTTTCTGTTTCTAGCGATCTTGGTCCATTGTTGAAGTTTTTCCTGCTTAATTTGATTGACTTTAGATTGAGACTAGCTCTTACCAGTCGGTGATCTGATGGGAAGTTAAGTTGGTTTATAACTTCTACATTTGAAATCAGTTCAGGTTTATTTGTAATTATAAAGTCAATTTCATTTTTCGTTCTTTGGTCTGGTGATGTCCAGGTCCACCTGCGGCTCTTTCTCTTTTTGAAACAGGTATTCATTATCATCATTCCATGTTCCAGAGCATATTCTATCAGAGTCTCTCCTCTACCGTTTCTTTCACCAAAACCATATTTTCCCATGACTAGGGTTTCATGCGTTTTAGGCTGGCCAATTTTTGCATTAAAATCTCCTATGATTACTGTCGTGTTCCCTGTTAATTCCTGAGCTTTTCTTAAGTCCTCATAAAAGTTATTGATTTCTTCTTCTGTACATTTCTCGGTTGGTGCATATACTTGGATCAGAGAGATGTGTGTTCTTTCAAACTGTAGTTGTAGAAGCGCCACTCTTTCCGATATCCCAGTGAATTTGACAATGTTGTTTTTAAGGTATTTTTTTATGATAAACCCTACTCCATAGAGGCCTTTTGTGGTTCCAATGTAACAGAATATAAAGTTTTGGTGTTCTCTTCAATCTCACACCCCATTCTCCTTACTGCTGCTATACCGAGGATGTCATACTCTATTTTTTCTAAGGCAAGGTTGAGTTCTATTATTTTTTCATTTGACGACAGGGTTCGTACGTTATAAGTGCAGATTTTTAGTATGTTGCTATTCCGTGTTGAGTTGTTATCTATTTTTAATGGTTGAGTTGGAGGGTGGTGGTCTTCGCTCTCCCCACGGTGACCAGCCGGCTTGGGGATAGGTATTGTTTTATTTATATTGTGGTTGTTGCATAGTTCTCTGTTCCGGTTGGCCGGCTGTGTTATCCTGTGCCTTAGATGCTGAGTTTGCTCTGGGGCGAAATATTCTGTGAACCTTATTTATCCTTTTGTCTTGTTTTGTATCGGATGGTGACTTAGAAGGCGACCTCTTCCTCTTGTTTTCTCTGTCTTCTTTGCTTTTCACGATGAGTTTGTCGTATCTTATATAAGCAATATTTCCTTTCTTCTGTTCTTCTTCTTTTTCCTTCATTAGTTCTTTCCTTTTCAGCAGAATTTCTTTTGGGTAGTCTGGAGTGACATAAATTCCAGAAGGGAAATTTTTGTTGTTTTTAAGCAGTTCAGTTTTTCTCCAGGTAAGAGTGAGTATCACCATAATTGGTCTAGTTTTATCAGGACTGCGGTTTCCCAATCTCCTTACGTCACTAACCTCCCATTCATCCCATTCCCGCACTTTTGTATTGTTACATATCTTGTTAAGGGTTTGAATGGCTTTTTCCCTCAGTTCAGCACTATTTGTTTCTGTTTCAGTAACACCATGTAGTATTACGTTGTTTTTACGTATTTCTTTTTGGAGATTGTACATTTTACTCTGCAAAGTTTCTATTTCGAGTTTAAGTTGCTTATTTTCTTCCACCAGAGGTTTTAAACTTTCGTTTAGAGCACTTGAAACTTCCAATGAAAACTTTTTTGCAAGTTCTTCGTTTTCTTTCTTGAAGTCGACCTTCATCTCATTTATTTTATCTAATAATAATTGGAATTGAGGTTCCATCTTTTTCCAAAATTTACCAATTTGGCCCTCTTTCTTACGCTGGTAACACTTTGTAGCTGGCAACACTGTGCTAATTGTCAGTCTGACAGTTTTGATTGACACTTGGTTGTCAAGTGGCGGAAGTTGACGACTCACGTTCGTTGATTTGAGGTTACCTTTCTATGTATAGTTGTTGATATGCTGTTTTCCACGGTTTTTTTGCGTGATTTTCAGCAGATTTTTCGAGTATTTCCAGTGTTCCACTTTTAAAAACTGTGTACCGTTAGCCACTTTACGTTTTTAGAAGCTCTAAAGTTTAAATAAATCACTTTTTCCCACTTTTTGTTGGTAAAATTGGAGGAGCCTAATAACAGTGATGTTTACTTGACAGCTGCCGAACCGGAAGAATATTATGTAATAAGAGTTCCTATCTATCTGTATTTGTTAGTTTAGTTATATATTTTCAATACCTTTTCATCTGTAACGCATTAGTTATTTTTTTCCAGATTGAACCACAATTGCCCGAGTATACAATAAGGCCTCAACCTGGTCCTTCACATGGGGTCTTACAGGAAGTGACCATTGGTGCAAATAGTGAGCCTAATGTTGGGACATCTTCAGATGCTCAAGTGCAAACAATAGTTAAACCAACTTCAGAAAGGGAGAAGTTTTTGTATGCCAAATGTAGCAAATATATGCGAAAAATTTGCCAACTGCGCAATCGCGTTAGACATCTGAAGTCAAAAGATATTTTAAAACGTGTGACAGATGATGTATCCATAAAAAAGTTATCAGAGAAGATATCTCCGACATTTGCGCAACTGTTGCAAGGACAGATACGGAACTTTAAAAAGTAAAGTACTGGTCGAAGGTGGAATAAAAAAGAAAAAATTACTGCTCTAAGAATTTATAAAAATCACCAACTTGTTACCGTTTGCTGCAAAGGCTTTTTCAGTTACCATCACCCAGTACATTAAAAAGTCTACTCAATAGAGTACCTTTTAATGCTGGAATCAATCAACCAGTTTTTGAAGTCCTTCAAAATTACACAAAGACACAAAAGCCTTCAGACAATGAATACACATTAATGTTTGATGAAATGTCAATAAAAAAACATCTCAATTACAACCCTAAAGAAGATGTAATTGGAGGATTTCAGGACCATGCTTCACAGGGAAGATCCCCACTTATTGCAGCATATGCATTGGTGTTTATGGTTGCGGGGATATGTAAGAAAGTTAAACAGCCAATTGCCCATTACTTTTCAAGTGGGTTTTCTACTGCAGACAGACTGGCTGTGCTAATTAAAGAGGTAAGTATTTTTTTTAAACACCTGCCTTAGAATGTCTTAAAAGGCGACTGAAGTCTCATAGGCAGAAAAGTGCGTCTAGTAGGCAGCAGTCAGCGGTGTGGCAAAACCCTATTACCTAAAATAATACTAAAACCAAATTATATTCCTTGTTGTGTCCATTCATATTACAGAAAAACATATGGTATCGATTGACCCTACATGTGTAGGGATGATGATGACAACCTTTATATAATACTGGCTACGCTCTGTCTGCATGGTGATGGATGATGATAATGATGAATCAAAATATATATAGCCTATGTTATTTAGGGATTACATAGTATAATGAAGAAAGTATTTTTGAAATTGATACGAGTTGTTTTAGACTGTTCATTACAGACATACAAAAATGCAAATATTTCTTCTTGATATTATTATTAGTTTCTAAATTGTACACCGTTATCAATACTTTTCATAACAGACCCAATGTGAATAGTTATCACATCAGTTAGAATAATTGTTCATTATTTATCATTTCAGGTTCTACAAAAGTGCCAACAAAAGTTCTACAAAAGGAGGTGGGAGTAAATATTGCGGCCATTGTGTGCGATATGGATGGCGTAAACAGGCGAGCCCTCACTATCTTGGGTGCATCACTGCAACACCCTTATATACACCACAATGGCAAACAAATCACAGCACTTTTTGATGAACCACATTTATTAAAATGCTTTAGAAACTTGTTTTTAAAATATGATATTGAATGTGCTACAGACATTTTATCAAAAGACAATGAAGGAAAAGGTACAGGGTTCTCATACATACTTTTCACTCTTGTGTGTTCTTATCTTTTGGGTTAACTGTTGCATATTGTTTTTTTCTAAAACCCTTAGCAGAATTACGAATCTGGCCCAATGTGAATCAAGTGAAACTCAAACAAACAAACAAAAAAATATGATATTGTTTTGAAATTACTGCTTTTATTTTAGTTTGATAACTATTTTTCTTCATGATACATATTTCTTTTTACAGGAATTGCTAAATGGTCCCACATAAAGGAATTTTATGAAATTGATAATACCAACCCAAACTTTGTTTATGCACCAGTTTTGAAGAAGGATCACTTAGAGCCCAATTCAAAACAAAAAATGAAGGTTAAATATGCAGCACAAGTTCTTAGCCATTCCGTAGCAGGAGGAATGTTAGCCAAAGTAGCTAAAGGTATGTAAACTAGATAGGTAGGTACTTTCTTTATTGCATGATAGCATGGTGAATGTTTATTTTTAATGTTTTGAAGTGATGAAGTAGAGAAGACCGTACCTGATAGGATGCATCATGCCTGTTCATTACAGTTGCAGTATCACCGTTCTGTGGCTCTAAACTGCGCTCATCACTTAGAGACATTTGTTCTTAAATCTCATGCACACAGTAATTTGATTTGTAGGATATGTACCTACATCTTTAGGCTGACTAGAGCCTACAGCTGTCATGGCTGTCCCCACATCTTGCATGTAATGTATGGACACTCGTGCAACGTGAGCGTAATTTGCTGCTACAGTAAAAGTTGCTTGAACATCCAGTATATGTATAAATTATGTCAGGCAACTTGAGAGCTTAGTTCAATGTTAGTAAAATGTCAATGACCCCCAACTACATCAAAATATTAACAGATGTGATAGCAGGTTACAGCTAGTATATTAACTCAAAAATTTGTAACAATCAAAATAACAAAGTTCATTTGAAGCAAACATTTATTTAATCACCTTACTCTTATTTTCAGACCTTACTGTGGACGCAGCTGTAACAGCAAATGTCTATTTGATTGTCTTAACAGCGATTGCTCGGATTTACGCAGAGGAAAAGCTCATGCAACAAATTTAAAACATTCAAGTCCACATTTAAAATGCTTAGAAAAAATGAAAAGATTTTTTTCGTCTATTAAGTATATTGGAAGCCCACGTAAGACGCCATCACAAGAAGGTTGGATATGGACTCTCAATGCCATTGAGAAATTGTGGAGGAGCTTGGTGCAAAAACACCACATCACTAGCCTTGCCACTAGGCGATTACAACAAGACCCTATTGAAAATCTTTTTGGCTGCATTCGTGGCAACTGTGGATCCAATTCCAATCCAACATGCAGCCAATTTGTAGCTGGCTTAAAAACTGCCATATTATCAAATATGTCACACATGGGCACTTCAGGAATCTGTGAAACTGATAATAGCCTTATAATTAACAATTTTGAAACACTATCCGTTTCACAGTCCACACCATAGCATACATTTGCAAGGACAGAGCCTGAATTTCTGTCCTCAATTGAATTACCTCAAGTTGATGATGCCATACAAGACAACAATGCAGAAATTCAGGCATGTGCATATGTGTGTGGATTCGTAATGAAGAGGATGCCTAATTGTGAGAATTGTAAAAAAGCATTAATATCAACAAGTGTTGAAAACTTTCATTTGTTTGTGGAGTTTAGAGAGTACTCAGAGTTTAAAAAAAGTTTAAATTATGTTACAAAAGAAATGGTTGTTTGTGTAGAACAATATGCTACCCTGATAAATGAATTTCTCAGAGAAAAAGCACACACGACTTACTTAAAAAAAAACATATCTGAGCACATGTGAATTTCAATTTCCTGAACATTTGTATGGAGCACAGGAACTCAAATGTATGCACCATAATTAGTAGTGTTTTTACTATATGTATAAGAAGATACTGTGTTCTAAAAAAATAGAGTGTTTGCTGGCGAACCATCTGCAGCTGCACTGAAACGCAAAATAAATATATTATTACATAAACAAGATGTGTTCATATAAACTATGCTTTGCTATAATGCTTGTGTTAATATTTTAGTCTGCTGCAACCAGGCATTAATAGATTCATGTGTGCAGTGATTTCGTCTGTCCCCTATATTGTGACATTAGTTCATTAAAACTTGTTAAGCCTGCAGTTGCAGTATAGTTGTCAGTTTGTGATTTTAATATAGGCCTGTTTCATAAAAAAGGTAACAATGTAAATAATGTCTCATGTATGTCTACCAAGTTTATATGATGTTATTATCAATGATAATTTTACATATTATATGCTACCATATTGGTATATTATACGACACAAGTGAGCTAAGTTGATTGTACCTAAGGCACGTCAAGCAAACATTTTTTTACGATATAACCATCATAGTTATTTGATTAATAGTGAGTGACAATCTCTTATATTATTATAGATCCCTTTATTATATTATTATTATAACACTTATTATTGATTTAGGACCAGAAAGGAGTACTCATCACGAATCAGTAAACAAAATAATGATTGTGAATGTGGGTTATGAAAAAACAAAGCCCGTCGTCCATCCAATCCTAACCTAACTAAGCCAGGTATTCTATAAAATGTTCTTAAATCACGCACGATGTGCCGCATTAAGGCGGCATGGATGAGAGATGAAACTAGCATTAGTCGTCAGCGATGAGAGTCAAATGTAACACGTTATTTAAGTGTAGTTTTATAACGTAACACATTGGTAACTTTTCTCGTTACCTACTAGTCATGTGCACTAAAAGAATCAAAATCTATAGAACGATAAATACGTAATTATCCAGTTTTAGTATAAATGGACAATCCAGGACCCTGAAATCCCAAAAAGATGCTTCCTTCACTACACCAAACCCAAGCGAGCGAAGCTGCTGTTGAGTCAATTGGTTCGTTATCAAATTTTGTGTAGAACGGCACCAATATTGTCAATGTAATCAAATTTAAGCAAAAACAGATTGTTCCGTAGAAAAAACAAATCGTTGATTGCGTATCGGTTTGAAACTAGTTCAACTGAGAATAGTTTATCGACAATGCTCAAGCAAAGATTATAATCTCAAGTATTGATTAGATGATCAGATATCAAACTGTATTTGAGTTGCATTCTGGAACATGGGACTTAGGTACTTAGATTTTTCCAGGGCCGAACTAAACACAATGACACTGTGTTTATTATTTTATTTTCCGGTTTTTCTGTTACAACGAGACCCTATTACTAACCTTCGCACCAGAACTTATAATGTACTAGCTGCGTTCCGAGGTTTCACCCATAAATGATGATGAAGATAATTATGATGACGTCAAAGTCAAAGTCAAAATAATTTATTCAATTTAGGCATCAAAGACGCACTTATGAACGTCAATTTTTCATTATAATGTACTTTAAAGCCTACCGCCGCGTTCCAAAATACATAGAGCCAACCGAGAAGAAGCGGCAAGAAACTCGGGGCCATTCTTTTTATATAGATGTTTTTACAATGTTTTTACTTAGGTACTACATATTAGCACCAGTGTGTTGCCTTACAAAAGAGAACATAATAGTGGTATCAGTAGGGCAAGACACGCTACACTTTGACATCTTAGTACACGAGTAGATAGATCCTGGAGTGATCAGTCCCAAGCTGTTTTATCCTCCAAGTAATCCGAAATTTTGTAATAACCTTTTTGACAGAGTTTAGTTTTAATAGTAATTTTAAACTTATTAATAGGCAAATCTCGGATAACATTGGGAACTTTATTATAGAATCGTATACATTGTCCCATAAAAGAATGACTTATTCTGTGGAGACGCGTTGTATGTACGGATAGCTTGTGCTTATTTCGCGTGTTGATGGAATGAGCATCACTCCTTTTATCAAAACTGTTAGGTAATGTTTTTCTTTACATACATTAGATTTTCATAGATAAACTGAGAGACAACAGTTAGAATGTTTATGTCTTTAAATTTCTGTCTAAGGGAAACTCTGGGAGCCAAACTGTAGATCGCTCAAATAGCCCTTTTTTGCAGTAAAAAAATAGAATTAATATCTGCAGAACATCCCCAGAGCAGTATGCCATAAGTCATAACGCTATGGAAATAACTAAAATAAACTATTCTAGCTGTGTCTACATCAGTTAATAGTCTAATTTTTTTAACAGCATAAGCTGCTGAACTGAGCCTACTAGACAATTTTTTAATGTGGGGACCCCATTGCAATTTAGCGTCTATAGTAATTCCTAAAAAGACTGTTGACTCCACAAGGTCCAACCCTGTTCCATTCAATTGTATATTGGATTCTACTTGTCTCACATTTGGTGTCGAGAACTTTATACAATTAGTTTTCTTCTCATTGAGGAGAAGATTATTTGTATTGAACCAATTCACAACTTTAGCTAATGCATTGTTAACATCGTCATAGTTTAATAACTGCCTTTTAATTTTAAATAACAGTGAAGTGTCATCTGCAAACAATACAATCTCGTGATTCTTCTCTACATAATAAGGTAAGTCATTAATATAGATTAAAAACAAGAACGGCCCTAGTATTGAACCTTGTGGAACTCCCATTGAGATTATAGAGCCGGGCGATTTTTTACCATTTATGTCAACCCTTTGAATTCTACCGTTATATCTATGCATGTATAGCATCGATGGCCAATAATGTTCTAATGTATGATACGTACGTTTATATGTATATGAACAAAAGTATATGAATACTAAGTATCATTCCATTGCCTGATATTAAGTGACAGACCCATAACAATTGCTGTATGTCTCAAATCTCTAAAGCTCTGCACGATATTACACTACGTTTGTCACCCAATTTTTATTTAGTCACCGCAAGGATTTCTAATGATTTTGTCTGCTACGATATCCTATAAATCTAAATACCTAGTCACTGTGTTTGCATGCTACTAAATAGAGGCAGAATACCTGGTAGGGTGAAGTGGGGCAAATGTTAGTGCCATAATTTAGATTGAATGTTCAAAAATCGACCAATAATAAGTTATTAACTCTGGGTTAAAAACAACTACTGCAGAACAATCTGTATTTAACAGACTTTCTTATTATAAGAGATAAAAATTTAAACGTGTCCGCTAACAGTGCTACATTGCATAAGAATAAAAAACTAAGAAATATTCATATTTTTAAACTTATAATCAAAATTTATTATTCCTCGTTTATTTATATCAGGCCAAGCAGTCTTTTGACAATTGCGTCGTTCGTGAGAAAGTCGATGTCATCAATTTGGGGCCATACAAATGATGCTCCTTTGCGTCTAGTAAATTTTATTTCCCAACGATCGTGTCTTTGGTTCGTAATTAAACCTACAAAATATTTTATAGATTTTTTAAATTAATATTTTACAATTACCCAGTCATCGATATGTGGGTCAATACTCTTCTGAGGGCAAATCTCACTTTAATTTTCTATTTCTTCCTCTGCTTCAACTTCATTCTCATAACTTGTACTGTCGTCAGACTCCGCAAATATTATTTGGTTTTCCGTTTCACTTTCTGTGCTGTCTCTTTCCACCCTTTTTTTAAATGTTTTTTTCGTCTTTGTTAGTTTTGGTTTTTTAATGTTTTTGTTGTCATCTTTCTCTTTAAGCACTTTGATCATATCGGCAGAAGTGATAATCTCGGCACCTAAAGCTACTTTGCGTCTTTTTTGTTTTACAGGGAGAGTTTTTTGCTGTATGGTTGACAATATTATGTCTTCTATAGATAAAAGTTGTGGATTAATAGAATTTGATGCATGAATTTCTTGTAATAAAGAGGGCGATTGTGTTGGAGCTCTATCACGAGATTCTGAAGACGCTGGGACCGACGTTTCAAAGTTAGGTGACTGCGCTAAACCCCTTGCACCAGTTGTCGATGATCCTGGATCTGGTGATTGTGCTGTATCTGTATTTTGTGATGTTGATTGTCCTGGATCAATATTATCATGTAGTAATATTGCACTATCTGGGTCTTCTGTATTTATTCCTCTTTGTATCTTGAGCTTGTGTATTTCCCAACGTTCCAAGGATTCTTTCGAAAAGTTTGAGTTAGGAATCACATTTGGATCAAAGGGGTTAATTCCAGATTTGCGAAACCCGCTTTTGATTACTTCATCATCAATATTCGTCAATGTTTCCAAAAAATTGGGAAAATTGGGACTTGGGAAGTTTTTTTCCGATATGTTGTCTTTGCCACTTTACAACTTTTTCATCCCATTTTTGTTTAAAGGATCTAAAGACCGAAACATCGAGGGGTTGGAGTTTATCGCTTGTATGAGTCGGAAGTTTTAATATGCATATATCATTGGCTGCTGCCGTTTCATTTGGCTAGCGTCTTCACTGAAGCAGCAAGAGTATTTTCAATGTTTTCTGGGATAGCTGTAGTTCTTCCCTTGTTCTTCTTAATTTTTCCACGAGTTCCTTTATACCTGGTGTACAAGGTGGAGAATGGAATGGCATAAAATTTTGAGGCCCTGTGCACAGTCATTTTACGAGTTCTTATATCACCTAAGGCCAATTGCAGTTTTTCTTCCGAGTAATTAGGCTCAGCCGTTTTGTTTTTACATAATGTCGCACCATCTGTAGAAAAAAAATTAAGAGTTTAATAATGTAATATATACAACTAGCTAGTACCCGGCGCCTCTGCTGGTGCCACTTAAACATGACTTGAAGTCTTTCATGTTAGGGGTAAATGTAATTACTTTTTACATTTGCCCCTTGTTGGATTATTACAATAACCCCAACGGTGCTAATTCAAGGGGCAAATGTAATAGCAATATTCAACATTTTAAATAATAATATATCAATTAAATATATGCACAAAACACTTACAAATATGTCCCAAATCAATGAAATGTCAAAATGAAATGTCATTTTGAATTTGACAGTAAAATCAAACGTCACACGTTACCCTGTTCTTGATGAAGTACTGTATATTATTGTTAGATGGCAGCACCAGTTTTATTATTATATTAGCAGAGTAGGAACGTAATTACATTAGCCCCGTTCTTACAATTGCCCCATATCACCCTATCGCAACGGTGCTCCTCACATAGTATGAGAGAGATGGAATCATGTTATTACATGGGATCATGTGTAGAGATATACTGTAAACGCCGTTGAATATGTTCTTATTATATGATATTACAAATGTGTCTGAAAATCTTGATGTTAATGTTATATTCTGCTGTCAATCATGGACAGTGTAAGATTTAATTTTTCGTTTTTGTCTTGTAATTTCGGATACGTCACCCCCTTAGACTCGATGACAGGTTATTTTGATTAAAGGGTCTTTGAATGATAGTCCAAAATACTTTAATCAAGGATATCAAAATGTCAAACATTTTTGTTGAAGATTAAGTAAACCCTATTTGAGTTTCCTTAACCCGTCCGCATCAGCGCAAAAAATAACAATAGATTTATGAATGAAACTTAACTCGAATGAGTCTTGCTGATTCGGACAGATTAAATGGACAGTCAAATTTCAGTGTTGGACACTCAGTTATGAACGGTACCTAGTAATGGACACTCAAATATGGACAATTATTTTTTAAACCTAAAGTTATATAATTAATATCTATATTTCAAAGTAATCCTAAATGCTAAAGGTATAATGCCTGGGCTTAGAGAATATAATACAATAGTCATACAAAACCATTTAATTACCATATTTAAAAATAAAGCCGTAAGTAAAAGGTTCAAACCCATACATTTTCATACTAAGATCTGCCAATGGTAACAATATCACAAAAATACAAAAAAATATTTTAATCAGTCTCAATCACATTTACATCTAAAGACAAAAAAGAGTAAGAAATACTAATTAAATCAGTCTCAAATAGTAAAAAGTAATAATAATTAGTAACTAAATCAGCTTTCAACTTTTACAATTTAAAGTTTGTAATAAATATATTTACAACTTAAATGTTAATAATTCAAAGAGACACAAAAGTTAAATATTTCTCCATTTCCTTTACTTTATAAAATCCTCTTTTATTTATTAAGATGGGATTTTCAATATTCTCGACTATGGCTTCCTGATTATACCATATCTGATCAGGATTTTCAGGCCATCGAAATGAATTGCCCTTTGATAGTGTCATTGTGCTGATTTCGTATTGTTTACCATCAATGTTTTTAACTACGCCAGGAAAATATTCACCTTCATAATTAATAATAACGTAATTATCTTTTTTCGGCTTCTTTTTTACTATTTCTTTAAGTGGTAAATTATTTTCTTCCGATTCAGACTCGGATACATTTCTTTTACGAATATCTTTTTTTATATTCTCCTTCGAAGCCGTTAGCTGTCTTAGGTTAAGCTCATTATCTTCTTCTTTTTCCAAATCGTCTTCTACATCGTATTCACTGTCACCATAATCAATATCAGAAATTGAATCATCAGTGGATGAAATTGGCATTTGATTTTTCTTCTTTTGTTTTGATTGGGGCTTACTGTTATGTTTCTTCGTATTCTATTTTCTTCAATAATTTTTTGCTTCTGTATCTTTTTCTCTAGTCTTACCTGTTTGCGACGTTGTTTCTCTTCTTCTTTTTGTTTCTTTTCAACTTCTTTTTTTGTCATTATAGCTCTCCAAGCTTCTCCGGTAATTGCAGATGGCAACTGTTCCTTGGTTCGTCGTTTTTTATTGTCAGGTTCTGGCCAGAGTAAAGCTCGCTTAAAAGGTGATGGAACTTCTATACCAATTGGCATTATTACAGAAGATGAAGTTTTTTGAGGCGTTGAATTTAGAAAAGAGTTTAGTGCATTGTGGTTTGAAGTTGAAGCAGCGAAAAAATCTTGCGAGGGTGCCTTAGAAGAAACAACAGAACACGAATATCCTTGCGCTACAGGTCTCTTATCATTATTAAATAGAGTAAAGCTAAACTCAGAGGTTGAAGGGCCTTGCACTGAAGGAGACAATGATGAGGGAGAAGTCTGAAGCGAAGGTTGCAGAAGTTCTTTCGTCATTACTAACTCTTCTGGTGGTGCCGAACCAACATCAGAAACGGGATCTTCTTGCGGCGGTTCTGGTAATTTTGACAGTGCAGTTTTGTTACCAGGAATATTTTTCGTGCCTTCTGCACTGCATTTTGAATATTCTTGAATCATGTTAGTAGGTGGTACTGATCTTATATTAGAAACGAAATTTTGCAGCAACTCTGGTTGTCTAGACAGTTGAGACGTGTTTTCAAAAACTTTGGCTGATCCTCTTCCATTGGAGTGCGGTGGTGCTGAGTTAGCATTAAGAATGGAATCTTCTTCTAGCAACTCCGACTGTACAGATGTGTTTTCGAAAATGGTTGCCGCGCCTGTTGCAAAGCTTTTATTCTTAGCCCAGATAATGAAGAGAGATTCATCTTCGGGAGCCAACATCTTTCTGACTTCACTTCTTGGCAAATAAAAAAGCTGTTGGAATAACTTCAATTTCGCTGAAGAATATACCTCTTTTATTTCTTTCTCCAAAACTTTAATGAAGTTTGCCTTCTCGGTATGCTGTAAGTTTTCCTTTACAACCTGAGTACTAGAGCGGTTCTGTGAGCTAAGTTTACCCATGTCGACATATTCTGGGCCAAACGGATAAAGCCCGCTCTTACGAAATCCGTTTTTGATAACTTCAGCTGACATCTTCTGTAATGCGACCTCAAAAATCGGGGCGAAGTTTTCTTTTTTTATGCGTTGCCCGGGGTTCCCAAATTTCCACGTTGCTACCTGGTGTTTGCATAATGCTTTTAAAGGACGAAAAACAGCAACGTCCATAGGCTGGAGCAAATGTGTGGAATTGGGGTAGAGAGAAATAATTTCAATGCCCTTATCCTTACACATTTCAGAGAGATGCAAAGTCATATGAGACCTGTGTCCATCGACAAACAACAAAATAGGCTTTGGTATTTTATTCTTGTCTAACCAAGGATTAAAAATATTTCCCACGTATTCATAAAACGTTTTAGCGGTCATCCACCCAGAATCCGACTTTCCAATAGCAAAATGTTCTGGGATTTTGTCGCCTACATGCTTTGGAATTCGTTCGTAAGGGTATACAATCATTGGCGGAACTAATGTGCCAGCTGCGTTGGCAGTGATTAACACCGTCAAATTTTCTTTTTCATCACCGGCTGCACTATAAATGTTTTTTTCTCCTCTGCGTACCAAAACTCGCCCAGCTTTTGGTTGTAGAAAATAAGCACTCTCATCACAATTAAAAATTCGAGTGGGATCATTTAACGCAGTCGACAAATTCTTACTATCTAAGTATTCTTTGTTTATTTTGAACCAATCATTTAATTCATCTTCCGTTACTTCTTCTCTGGCCTTCGTTAAGTTTTGTGCTGTTCTTTCTGACACTTCTGGATGCCTTTTTAAAAACGACGCGTACCATTTTTTGCCTTGTCTATTATTAGTGAAAGGACATTGATCCATTTGTTTTTCCGCTATTATTTTCTGGACACTGTCCAAAAGATGGTCTATAGTAATGGGGAAATGGTTTTCTGCCATGAATAATATCCATGTAACCAGTAGTTTTTCTTCTTCCGCCGACAGAACAGTTAACGGACTTAGACTACAGTCCATTGGACTTATGCCCATTACTTTATTTCTTAGTGTTATTCGGGGAATACCATATTTTGAAGCAGCTACAGAGACTTTTTCCCCTCGCTGAACTTCTTCAAATGCTTTCACCATCTGCTCCTTTGTGTAATCTCGTTTTGGAGCCATATCTATGACAAAGCAATACAATTGGTTAACATTACGCTAACCCAGTTATGGACAACCAGTCTTGGACACTACTGTCCATTACTGGGTAGACTTAAAATAAAGTAACGCGCTATACATCCAACTTTAAGACAGACTTTGCTTCAGTAGTAAACACATTTAGTAAAATTTCAGAACAAAATCCTATTATGGACAAAAATATCCATTATTGGGTAAACAGCCAAAATTTAAATCCAGTTATAAACACTGGTGTCTAACCTATACCAAAATTATATAATAGGTTGAGGTTATGTTTTGTATGAATACTTAAATAATAATGAAAGCACGAAATAATGACAAAAATCACACGACCTCTGTATATTTCTTTCAAGTATGAATAATAAAAACAAACCTGCTACACGATCCTTCTAAGATTTTCGGGTTTTTTTCAATTTCGGTATCCCAGTCGTATTTCACATTGCTATATTAAAGCCAATATCACCAAGTATATTGGCTTTAAATGTATATACCCATAACACAATAAAGGTTAAAGATACCAGTCTATATATATATAGATAAATAAAATAGTATAATATAGATAAATATAATAAATATAGTATATACAGGGTTATTGGTAATTAGACCGGATCCTTTTAAGGGGTGGTAGGGAATGCCATTTGCAACAATATGACTGTACATTGTGATATCCGGAAATGAATCATTTCTGTGATATTCTTTTTTTTTTTTTTTGGAAAATCCAGTTTTACTACTTTTAAATTCAATAAAAAAAAAGTAATCAACCGATTTCAATTCTGTTCGCAGTTTTAGAGAAACCTTGTTACAGCTCTTAATAATAAACAATAATATCGTACTAATGTAGATCCATCCAAAAACTAGAGGCTTTTTCATAATTTTTATTTGATAATTTTTGTAAGATGCTTTACAAAAACCTTTATTTTCTCTACAAAAACGATAGTAAATTAAGTCTGCATTTTATTTAAAAAACATCAACAAGTCTTTAGCTATCCAACGAGGTAAAAAAATTAGCACTTTATTACACAGTTGCAGAAATAATGCGATTACAAAAGGCCGAGAAAGGAATGAGAATAGTCCATGAGAAGTAGCTATGGAAGAAATACTTTCTTAAGGTAACTTAATTTCTTTTAAAGAAATAAAAGAGTAGATGTAATTAGTCTGTATTTATTATTTTTACAGTTCGTTCTCAAAATGTGAGCCAGAATTTTGAATGCAGAGACGCATACGTCTGCGTAAATTGCTTTTAACAACACTTGTATTTAAATTAATTTTCATTTTTTCTGCTGCATTTATTATGCGCTGTTTCAGTTCTTCGATGGTTGCCACAGGTCCAAGAGTATCGTCGTACACCAAGCTTTTCATGTGACCCCATACGTAATAGTCGACGGGAGTCAAGTCGGGACTTCTGGCCGGCCACGGAATGGGTCCTCCTCTGCCAATCCACTTATTGGGATACTGACGATTGAGCCACTCACGGACGCTCAAACTAAAATGTGCGGGGCAACCATCATGTTGGTAAATCATGTTTCTGCGGGTTTCAAGGGGTACTTCACTGAGTAGCTCATAAAGTTCGTTTCTCAAAAAAAATTCATACGCTTCACCATTGAGGTTGTTGGGCAGAAAGAAAGGGCCGATCAATTCATTCTTAATAATGCCCATCCACACATTAACGGAAAACCTTCTTTGTGATTCTTGTAATCTTTTCTTGTTTGGGTTACCGTCATCTTTCGGGGCCCAATAATGAATATTATGATAATTTGATATTCCATTCTGATCAAATTTGGATTCGTCGGTCCATAAGATTTTTAATAAAAAATTGGCATCTTCCATATCGGTGTTCAACATGAATCTGCAAAATTCGACTCTACGTGCAGGATCTCCGTCTTGGATAACTTGTACCGGAGTCAAATGATACGGGTAGAGTCTTGAGCGGTGCACTGTTTTCCATACTTTCCATTGCGACATGCCAAGACGTCGTGCAATGATGTTTGTTGAAGTCGTAGGATCTTGCTCAAACATGCGAATTATCTGTTCCTCTTCATCCGAATGATAAATACGAGATCGTCCAGCATCACTTTGTCGTCTTTGACCAGTTTCTCGTAGTCGCCGGTACACTCCGTCAAATACACTCACATGGGGTAAACGGCGCTGTGGAAATCGAGACTGATACTCCGTTCGAGCATGTGTAGCGACGCCGTTGGCAAAACCATAGCAAAACAGTATGTCCGCATACTCTTCGTTTGTGAACTCTCGAAGCCGAGGTAGATGGTCGTGGAATTCCGCAGTCATGATCAGATCCTTTAGTACAAGCCAAGTCGTCGGGTAAGCAATCAATCAAAAAGTCCAGTTCACTAGCCGAATCACAGAAAAAGAAGTTACACAAGTCCAATAACGTTATCAAGGTCGAAATTTAATCGTAATAAAGGGTTGCCAAAGAGCGTCTGAACAGTACGATGCGCTTGAGCAAACTGGGTTCTCATTGCTCGTTCAACAAACATAAGCGAGAGGGAGACGGCGCATTCAACATGGATACCGTTGTCTAAAACCCTTTCTCGGAATGTCTCTACCTGAGTCTTTGTTATCGCATTATTTCTGCAATTGTGCAATAAAGTGCTAATTTTTTTACCTCGTTGGATAGCTAAAGACTTGTAGATGTTTTTTAAATAAAATGCAGACTTAATTTACAATCGTTTTTGTAGATAAAATAAAGGTTTTTGTAAAGCATCTTACAAAAATTATCAAATAAAAATTATGAAAAAGCCTCTAGTTTTTGGATGGATCTACATTAGTACGATATTATTGTTCATTATTAAGAGCTGTAACAAGGTTTCTCTAAAACTGCGAACAGAATTGAAATCGGTTGATTGCTTTTTTTTTATTGAATTTTAAAGTGGTAAAACTGGATTTTCCAAAAAAAAAGAATATCACAGAAATGATTCATTTCCGGATATCACAATGTACAGTCATATTGTTGCAAATGGCATTCCCTACCACCCCTTAAAAGGATCCGGTCTAATTACCAATAACCCTGTATTTTAGTCTAGAGTCTGGCTAACGAAAGTAGATACTGGATTTTTTTGCAAACTTTTTATATGACAACACTAAAGTGTTCCTACCATCGGATATTTACCATACAAATTGGGGTATTTTAAGCAGAGAGTACTTAGGAACAATTAATTCCAAAAAGGCATTTTTAAAACAAACTTATTTTAAACATTTTATAAAATGAGTTTTAAAAATTCGTACGTGTGCTAAAATTGTATTCATCGAAAATAAGTATCGTATGTACGTGTTAGATCATTTCAAGAGCAACACTAAGCCTTAAGTTGGTCTAATAAATAGCTTAATTAATTAGGTACCTACACTATTTACTAGAGAAAAACTTGGCAAATTTATTTTAAAGAAATTAATTTTCGGCTGTTTTCCGAAAGATTTGGTAAAATCAGAATCAGTGTATGGTATCCCATCACTATCTCTGACGCAACAAGATGGCGTGTTGTTGATGTTTCGTTGTGGTTGACTTGCGTATAGTTTTGTTGTGATATATCCGTGTTAATGCTATAAAAATGAATAAAACTATAAAGAGTGAAGTGCGAAAACTATTGTTTTGTATGATTTCGAAACATGAAGAGAAAAAGCTTGTGAAACCAGCCGTATTGCGAGAAAAACAGGATTGTTTACGTACTGTGACAGATTTTTAAGGTTAGTACGGTCAAAATGTCATGATATTTTTTTATTTTATTAAATAAGTACATATTAGTTTTAGTTACTTTAGATAATGTTATTGTACTTTTACAGATAGTCTTGAGGATAATTCACGAACTGCTGAAGTAAAACAAGCAATTGAAAAGGTCACAGATTTAGATCAAAAAGATATGATGAAATCGCAGAACCAGTACTTAGAAGAACTATCTTCACTCACCGGTAAGTATTCACTCAACGTTAATCTTAGACTAGTTTTGTAATACTTGTGTATTTTCTATTATTTCTTAGTTATGAGACTCACGATAATTGTCATTTTATTTTATTCTCTTTACAGATGTAAGTGTTATTACATTGAAGAGAATTAAAAAAGAAGGTGCGGTGAACGAAGGGGTCTGGAGGACTCCAGGTAAAAAACGACCTCACCCTTCAAAAGTGTCGAACTTAGATAGTTTCGATATGGATGTTATTCGTAATAAAGTAAACGAATTTTACTGTGTGAGGAAACAAGTACCAACATTAAGATCTTTGTTGGTAGAGTTAAAAGAAAGTATAGAATTTGGTGGATGTCATGAAACTCTCCGTCGCATATTATTAGCCAAGGGTTATGAATTTAAGAAAAACAAAAATGAACATTCATTATTAATTGAACGACATGATATAGCTGCATGGAGACATCGCTTTTTACGTACCATTGCATCGAAATGTGCAGAAGGCAAGCCAATAATCTACTTAGATGAAACTTATGTCCACAAAACCTATAAGCCTAAAAAATGTTGGCAAGGTCCACCAACAGGTGGAATAATTGAAAATATATCGTCAGGAAAACGATATATTATTGTGCATGCAGGATCAGAGAAAGGCCCTATTCCAAACTCATTGTTAGTATATAGCACTAAATCAAAAATGGCCGACTACCACCATGACATGAATTCCACAAACTTCAACAAATGGCTTCAAGAAAAGCTTATTCCCAATTTGAATGAACCAAGTGTAATTGTAATGGACAATGCATCATACCATTCTGTCATAATAAATAAAGCGCCCACATCTCAAAATCGAAAGTTAGAGATACAGAATTGGCTTACATTGAATGGTATTTCATTTGAAACATACAATTCAAAAGCAGAGTTGCTCTGCTTAGTAAAACAGAACACACTAGAACCTATTTATGAAGCTGATGAACTTTAAAGCCAAAACGGACATGAAGTGCTAAGACTTGTGGGAAGCGAAAATGTAAGCCGAACTCCAAAAGAGTTTGAGGATCTCATAAAACAATCTTTTGAGTGTATTACAGCAGATGATTGGAAAAAAATGACAGACCATGTCATTCATGTGGAAGACAAGTACAAAAGAAGAGACCATATAACTGAAAATAATTTAGAAAGCTTCATCATCAATTTAAGAGACAGCAGCGACTCCAGTGGTTCTGACGATTCACTCCATGTTGAATTTTTAGATTCAAAATTTGATTATAGTGATTAAAAAACAGTATAAAAATATATGGTGTTGTTTTCTTTGATACATACTATCGTGGAACTACATAGTGTAGGTGCTAGGAGGACCCTGATAGGTATAATTAAAACTCTGTTGGAATGTATGTTGGTGCGTGGTGTTACGAAGACGGCGTTCAGGTTGAGAATGACTCGTTGCGCAATGCGCGGCCGTTTTTGTATCGAATCGTGATGTCTTCAGCCTTTTCTCTGGCTGGTTGGAGCCTCGAGCTCTCGCTCCTTGCTCCTGCGGAACCTCGAGGGGCATCTACCCCTCGGTAACTCAACCTTTTGTAATAGGCAACTCTCTGCGCAGGGTGTGTTTTGCACTAGTTCGTGCTTTTGTAAAAGTTGTACTTTTTCATCTCTGTTTTCAGTTTTGGTTTGGCGCGCCACTTGCCTCCGGAGTCAGTGTATCATCGGATATCAGGAGTTCACGGGGCAGTGCGCGCCAACTCTTTGGCACGTCCGGGGGTCTGGCGTGTAAAGGTGTTATCCCGTGGAGGTGCGAGTGTGGTCCGTTGTCTGCCTTATCGTACGTTTTAACGGACTTCGCTCCCAAATTTGAAGCGACCCAGCGACTTACACGCTTCCGCGCTTCACGCTAAAGGAGAGATACTGACTAGGGGTTTGCTTTAAACCTCAGTCCAGTATCGAATTTTGCCAGTAGTTTTAATTAAAATACAACTCACTGTGATATCCGCTAGCTGCGAGAGCGCTTCGGATATACTCAAAGGAAGTATATATCAGTTAACTTTCTCGAACATTCTGCACAACTCGGCATTCATATGTCGAAGAAAGACCGCCCGCCGCCTCGCAGTAGGCCCTGGCCATATGATGATTACTCGGTGTCGGATGATGACGAAGCCGGACTCGTTCCGCTAGAGGCTAAGTCCTCTAGACGGCGCCAAACCGAACGAGTATCTCCGATCTCAACAGCTGGTCAAACAGCAAAGATAGGTTCCCCGAAGGGGAAGACTAGATTCCACATAGGTACAAACAGACCAGAGGCCTCCGACCTAGGACTCGGCACTGTCGCACCTGAGCGCGCGACAGTCGGCGAAACCGACCGGAAGCCTCCGGGCAGAGGCGCCTTGAAGAAAAGGCGTGACTCCTCGGTAGAGGACTTGGGGGGTGACGAGAAGAGGTGGCGTCAAAGAACGTCCGTCACCCCACCTACACCAGCGTCACGATCGCGCCTGGCAACAAGCCGCGCGCACCAATCATCGGAATCGAACTCGTCTGTATCGTCGTGGGAGGACATACCTGCCAACATTACGGCCGACTCCGACGACGACAGTGATGTGGAACAAAATTTGCCCCACCATGCCAACACCGACTCGACCTCGAATGCGGCGATCGAGTCGGTACCGATGGACGCGGCACCCATGCCGTCCCCACCAACACCGCCGGCTGAAGCAGCGCGCTCATACGCAGCAGCGCTAGCTTCGCCGACAACTGCAAGGCCCGGCTCCCCTACGGTGAGCCAGGCACTACTTCTGCACTACCGAAAGGCTACCCACCGATTATGATAGAATCGCTGCCGGACTGGGTAAGCATTTTTAATAAACTGAAACTGGGTCATCCATTAAGCGTAAAGCCCATAGGCAAGGGCTTCCGCTTTGCGTGCAAAACAGCGGATGAGTTTAGGGCGGTGCAGCGCGCCCTAACAGAAGCAGCAGCAGCCGATAAGCGGGTCGCGTGGCACTGCTACGCGGAGGCCTCCGACTTGCCCACCAAGATCGCTATAAAGGGTCTGCCATACAGCATAGATCCGGCAGTGATCGTCGCGGAGCTCATAGCCAAAGGCTTCGAGGCCAAGTACGCGAAGGAGATCCTGCCGAGAAGAGGAAGCAAAGGTGGACCCACCTATTATGTCCTCCTCGAAAGACTAAACAATAGTGACAAAAAACAGCTATACGACATAAGTGAATTTCTACACAATCCGAATGTTCGCCTCGAAGGGTGTGTACCGCGTGCCGGTACGGTCCCACAGTGCCATAGGTGCGAAATGTTTGGTCATGCCTCGGGAGGGTGTCATCGCCCCCCGCGATGTGTCAAGTGCGCGGGCGAACACGTCGCGTCTGACTAATCGCGACCCCAGCCAACCTCCAAAGTGCGTCAACTGCAGGGGCAAGCATGTTGCCTGCAGTCGCAAGTGCCCGCATTACGTTAGGGAGGCCAGGAGGAGGGGGCTCAAGGTCCAGGGCCCCTTCCCTCGAGTTGCCCCCAAGGTCCAGTCAATCAGCAGCAGCGCGCGAAGGTGGTTCGCGCGCCGCAGGCTGACCAACAACTAAGCCGGCAGCAAAAGCCGGTAATGGTAGCGCCTCGTGCGGTTATACCGGCCCGCACTGAGAACGCACCATTACGCCCTACAACATCTCGCCCAACACCTCCGCTAGTGCCCGCGGCCAACCTCCCTACGGGTAGAGACGAGCCGCTGCCGCAGCAAAAGCGTCGTAGGCGTAGGCGGCGTAACCGCCCCAAGAAGCAGAAGGAAGGCGGCCCCAGGGCGGCCTCAACTCCAATACCGCCCACAAAGGAGGACGAGCCACACCTACCTAAAGGGCCAGGAGAGGACACGCGAGGGCATCATACGCCCGCGTTCGTGCCACTCCAAGTTGTCAAAAGACGAGCGGCCGAGCATCAACAACAACTCCATCAACAGCAAGAGCAACATCTGATTGCAGAAGGTCACCTGGCGCACCCGCCTGTGACCGCGCCAGCACCTGCGCCACGCAGAAACGTACCTACCCAACACCATCAAGAACCAGCGGTCGGTTATGAGAATGTAATATTCACAATTATTAGCATCCTAACCGACCTACTGATGACCCTAGCCGCAGGCGCTGACCTAAGGGTGGCGGCTGAAAGAGGCCTGACGGCACTCGCCCGGGCCCAATACGGCCGCTAACTATGATGAACTATGAAAAACTACGAGAGGCAGAGACAACATCACACGAAAATGAGGGAGATAGCAACGAACGTATCGACGTTTAGGCGCGCTAGGACCGACCCGCGAGTTGCGATGGCTAGCAAGAGCCACCTCCGGGCGGAACAGCGCGCCATACAAAGATTGTATAGCGCAGCCTATATGCGCGGTACATTTTCCTGCGTAGTACTGTCGCGAGGCATGCTACGTAGACAAATGAGTTACCGGGAGGTAGTAGCCTCCCGAGGTACTGCAGAGGTAATGAGCGGAAGCTCGAGGCCTCCACCAGCCCCCCTAGAGGGTTGAAGAATCACGTCGATCGATATAAAAACGGCCGCGCATTGCGCAACGAGTGCGTCTTCAACGCTCGCCTAAGGCGGTGCGCCCTCTGCGCCCGCATCTGGCTGAGTGCCATCTGCACTCGCCAACCGTCCGGTGACGCTGTAAATGCCGGTAGAGGCAAACAGCATTAGTCCGTTATAAAAAAAAAAACGCAACGATTCATTCTCAACCTGAACGCTGTCTTCGTAACACCACGCACCAACATACAGTCCAACGGAGTTTTAATTATACCTATCAGGGTCCTCCTACCTACACTAGGTAGTTCCACGATAGTAAATGGTCATTCGAGCGCCGGATGAATAAAGAAGAAAAATTACCAGCAGAAAATTGGCGGAAACGGGTGCACTACGAAGAAAAGAAAATTTGTGGACGCGTTTGCTCGCAATACAGGCGGGTGCACTACGAAGAAAGAAAAATTGTGGAAGCGGATGCTCGCAAATATTCAACGAGCACCAAGGAAAAAGAAGCAGCTGACTGCGGAAACTATTCTACTACTTACGTAATAAAACAAGGTAGCCATCTACGATAGAACGGGAAGCCGCTGGAACACGTTGCACGAAATAGCGGTGAAGCTGCTATATTAGCGAAGAGGCCAGAAGCGGCACAGCAAGAGGCCAGAAGAGGCTATTCGACGTGAACTCTTTAGTGAAGAGGCCAGAAGCGGCACAGCAAGAGGCCAGAAGAGGCTAACAGTGGTGGTTGGCGCGCTGCGAAGAAGAGGACGTCGAGTCGCCGGCTGACAAGGGTGCTGTCCTGCTGCGTCATCTGAACCCCTCAGGTAGTATTGCTAGGGTATTAGGGACCTATTAGAACGAAAGCCACCGACATAGCCCAGAAGATTAGCCAGTTGAAGTGGCAGTGGGCAGGGCACATAGCACGCAGAACAGATGGCCGATGGGGCCGAAAGGTTCTGGAGTGGAGACCACGGACCGGCAAGCGCAGCGTAGGTCGTCCACCGACACGGTGGACAGACGTCCTGATGAAGGTCGCAGGACGACGTTGGATGCAGGCCGCTTCCAACCGGTCCTTTTGGAAAATCATGGGGGAGGCCTATGTTCAACAGTGGACGTCCTACGGCTGAGATGATGATGATGATGATTAGGGACCTTAGGGACTTTAGGGACGTTAGGGCCGATAGGGAGTTAGGATGGAAGACAGAAGATCCCCCCGGGCGAAGATGGGTACCGTGGAAACTCGACGTCAGACGCAGGCCAGATTAAAGGGAAGAACTGGCAGTGAATGCGCACCAGGTTCTTCAAGGAAGACTGCTAGCACGGAGCCGTATGAAAGTACGGAGTACACAGAGCACACGGCAAGTACGGAAAGCAGCGGTACTACCGAATATACGTCGAACTCAGCACGGACAACGAGCACGGAACCAACCGAGAAGTCTAGGGGATCGGACAAAGGAAACAAGAAGAAAGGATCAAGAAGCGTCAGGTCAAAAGAGGCACATTCATCGAGAGAAGGTACCGTGGTAAACCGACAGGTGTCCCGCATACAACGAGAGGGCTCGATCGCATCTGAGAATTCAAGTACGAGGCGAGCCGCATTAGAAGCACGACTCGCATACGAACAGAGCGAAAGAGACAGAGCTAGAGCGGAGGCCGCCGTCGCGAAAACCAAGCTGGAACTGATTGAACTCGAAAATGAAGACTCGTCGGACTTGAGCGGAAGCGAAAATGAAGACATCGGGCCCCGGCGGCGAGATCGCCGCGCTCGCGTCTGCAATAGCGGACGCCATCAAGAGCGTCAAGAGCCCAGGACAATCGGCACCAAGGTACATAAACGAGTTGCACCACTTTGATGGAAATCCAAGGGAGTGGATAGCTTTCAAAGCTACCTACACCGATACCGAGAGTTGTTTCTCGGAAATAGAAAACGTAGCCAGATTGCGACGTGCGGTACTAGGACAAGCAAGAGAGTCTGTCAAGTCACTGTTATACACCAATAACCGACCGAACGAAATAATGGATGCACTGGAGAGAAGATTCGGCCGACCGACCCATCTTATAAAGAGCGAGATAGCAGCACTTGAAATGCTACCAGCTATGTCAAACGACGTCAAAGGAATAGGAGCGTTCGCCAGCGCGGTATCGAACAGTGTAAACACCATCAAACAAATGAACCGCAAAGACTACTTATATTCAAGCGATGTATCGGAGAAAATTATAGAAAAAATGAATATGATGGTTAAGTTCAGATGGTGCGAATACAGATCGACGCAGGAAGACGAGCCGATCCTACTGTCACTGTCAATTTTTTTAAACCTCATCGCCGATCAGTTCGAAGCGTATGACTCTTCAACGACGGAAACTTCAAGGGGAAAAAGAGAGCCGTTCAAGAGCCGTCCGTATAGAAATAAAGTAAACGCTACGAGACACGAAGGAAATGAAAGTGAGTTAGAAACATGCGACACCGAAAGCTACGATAGCAGCGACTCAGAGTGCGAGAGGGAGAGAGAGATCGCACTCGGCTGCGCGACAGAAAGAGACACCGACACAGTACTAGCTACGAACCATCAAGATAGACAAATCACATGTCCGATGTGTAGCAAAGAGCACTACTTGATAAAGTGTCCGCAATTCAACAAAGAAACCATCAAAGGACGTTGGGACGCCGTAAAGAAACTACGCGTTTGTTTCAAGTGTCTGAGGTCAAACCATAGGCAATCAACGTGCAAGGCCAAGCCTTGTGGCACGGATGGATGCAAGGGCAGACACAATGCTCTGTTACACAACCCTGCGCCGAAGAAGGAGGAGCAAACAATCGTGTCAGTAAACCACATCAGTACATCAAGAGCTTATTTGAAAATAGCACCGGTGGAACTATCAGGACCACACGGCACTGAAACCGTAGCCGCCCTTCTAGATGAAGGATCCACGGTAACTCTACTGCTAGAAGAAGTCGCCGATAGATTGGGGGCACGCGGGCCCACCAGCGACCTAGCAATAGAAGGCGTGGATGGTCACCAGATTAGAACCGCCAAGTCTCAAAAACTCGACTTACGGGTTAAAGGTCAGTTTGCACGAAGTTACGAAAAAATGAGCGCTCACACGATAAGTGATTTGAATTTAGCCTCTCAATCCGTACGCAAAGAAGATATTATGGAATGTACGCACTTGACGGATATTCAAGATCAGATCGTGTATGACAAGATGCGCCCGTCGTTACTCATCGGCCAAGATAACTGGCACCTGATCGTGATACGCGAATTGAAAACTGGGAAAAATCATGAGCCCGTGGCATCACTAACCAACCTCGGATGGATCCTACATGGATGCAAAAGCGACGCTCCGAAACAGGTTTTATTTACACACGAAGACATAGAGGATTTAATAAAATCGCTTTTCAGTCTCGACTCGCTTGGTATCGCACAGAGAAAGCCAAACAGCGACCCCGAGCAAAGAGCGCTTACCATCTTGGAAAACACTACGAAACGTCTGCCGGAAGGGAGATACGAGTGCGGCTTGTTATGGCGCTCGGACGATGAAACCATGCCTAACAACAAACATAGCGCGTTGCGGCGACTGAAAGGCATCGAGACGAAAATGGCAAAAAATAACGAGTTCAAGACAAAGTACACGGAACAAATAAAAAATCTATTGTCAAGTGAATATGCGGAACCAGTCACGAGTGAATCTAGGTCACCTAGGACATGGTACCTACCACACTTCGCGGTCATTCACCCACAGAAGAAGAAAATGCGTCTTGTGTTCGACGCAGCCGATAAAACGAGTCACAAGAGCCTTAACGACGCGTTACTATCAGGCCCCGACGGGTTGTTTCACACGTACCACAACCACACCACAGCCACAACCACACCACAACGACGCCATGTGGTCGGGCGTATATTTTGTATTGAAAATGAATATTACAATTTACACGTACCACATTTTGACGTTGTTATCGACCACCTGTGTAATACAAACACATCGCAAACACATCGCGACGGCAACGCCGCCACGCGGCGGCGGCACCGCGGCCACATCGCCACGACATGACGTCATCAACAGCACGCGCCTAGCTGGCGCCTGCGCTCCCCTCTTTCATTCTGCGTTGTACTGAGTTGCCGCGTGGTTGTGCGAAAAATTAAAATGTCCGACTCCGAAACTTTTGACACGGATATGTTTATTGAGGAGATTCGCAATTCGCCATGCCTTTGGGATCAAAGGACAGAGGAGTACTCCAATCGCATTTTAAAAAACAAAGCATGGGAAAACCTTTGCATGAAGTTTTATGAAGATTTTGATAGTAAGGAAACAAAAGAAAAAAACAAGTGTGGTAAGTTTATTAATTAAGTACTATTTATTTATTAAACCGAGTATAATACCTAACAACACCATTCACGCTTTATTGTACTGCCACGATAATTCACCTTCAGGGCTCACAAAATAGTCGGCAAATTCATTTCTAACCGAATCTGCTCGAATGCCGTCATGATTTTGATCAAAGGAATGCATTTGTAACAAATTTGAAGTTATCGATAAAGTGTCATCGAATTTATAGCCATCTCGCTTGCGTACTATATTATGTAATACGACACATGCTTTCACTATGTCTGTTGCAAATTCAACTGACACGTTAATTGGCCTATGCAATATTCGCCATTTGTTTGTCAAAATTCCAAAGGAACATTCTACATATCTTCGTGCTCGTGATAATCTATAGTTAAAAATACGTTTTTTCATTGTTAATTGCTTGCCGCTGTATGGTCGCAGCAAATGTTTGTGTAATCCAAAGGCTTCATCACCAATGAATACCATAGGCAAGGGCCTACCGACAGGGGTAATTGCTTGCGGTCCAGGTAGATCTAAATTATTTCTTTCCATTGCATCATATAAACTGCAGTCCCTCCAAATAGTTGAATCAGAAGTTTTACCGTAGGCTCCTATATCAACATACACGAATAAATAATCGGCGTCACATACGGCCATTAAAACAATAGAAAAGAAATGTTTATAATTAAAGAATAATGAACCACTGCGTGGTGGATGAATAATTCTAATATGTTTCCCATCTACAGCCCCTAAGCAGTTTGGAAAATTTGCTTTCTTTTTAAATTTGTTCGCAATATCAAGCCACATTGTTTTATTACATGGTGGTAAATGAATAGGCTGGTATTTATCCCAAATCAGACGGCACACGTCGTGGACAATTTTGCTAGCAGTTGAAGTACCACATTTAAAAAAATCGGCGAGATCTTCAAACGAACATCCCGTTGCCAAATACCTGTAACAAAAAAAAAATTAAACACAAATAATAATGAAATGGTGTTATAGGGTGATACAGGGTGTTAGTTACAAAAGGTTGAAATAAATAACACTGGATGGAAAAATCTGCTGTTTCATACATTTAGGTCATGTAGGTATCTTTTCTACAAATTTTAATTTAACTATTATTTTTTCAGCTGCCAACTTACAAAGAAAATGGAAAAGCTTAAGAGACTCTTTCAACAGAGACCTTAAAAAACAAAATTCACAAAAAAGCGGTTCAGCAGGTAATACGAAGAGATACTACTACTTTAGTCAATTATTATTTTTAAAGCCATTGTCTGAAAATCGAAATACAACATCGTCTCTACCAGTACAAAACAAAAACGATGACATTGAACAAATCGATAATGAAGACGATAATACTACTGAAACGAGTGACTCTGAAGTTTGGAAGAGACCAAAATATATCCAGAGAAAAAAAGACGATGCAGAATATGGGTTAATAAAAAAAATAACAAGTCATTTGAGCGATCAAGTAACTGCGAATACTCGTACACAGGAACCTGACAAGTCCTGTGACAGTGATATGCATTTTTTGCTATCTTTATACGATAGATTTAAAACCATTCGCGATGATTGGAAACTGAATGCTCAGATAGAAATATTGAATGTAATTCAAAAATATCACACACCTACACGTAATGATAATTACAGTGAATATAGACAGGGGTATACGACACCAGCTTACCAACCGTACGAGCGACCATCAACGTCTGGGTATCGGCCGGATATGGAAACAGGCGTTCCACAGCTTCGCAATTTGCGTACTACATCCACACCAAGAGATGTTTCAGTGCCAGCATCTCCACTCAGCGTTTCTTCTCAGGCTTCAAACTACAATGATCCGATTATAACGGATATTTTCGGAGATTAATTACCTACCTCTGTTGATTTTTGAATGACAAAATAAATAAAAATATATTAAGTATGCTCTTTGTTTTCGCTTTCTACCCCCTCTACCACAGTTAGGTAATAATAAAGGCCTGAGCAGACCGGATACGTGGCGTTTGCGTAACGTACAGTCAGCGACATATTGACCTACGAAAGTGAAAAAACCACAGCTGATGTTGATCTCTATAAGTTTAAAATTGGGTTGAAATTCAGTTGCAGAAATTTTACAGATAATGGTAGGTCGATATGACGCTAACTGTACATGCATACTGTTGTAATAATAGGAAACTATATGAAACGTGCCCACAATCATAATCTTACTTTTATTGTTAACGAATTAAGAGGCCGTACATGGTTTTGCTCGCAACACTAGTGCCACTTTCATAAAAATAATAAGATATTTTTATTTATGTCTTAAATAAAAAGATACATTGTTTTTAATGAAAGTGGCACTAGTGTTGCGAGCAAAACCATGTTTTGCTCGCAACACTAGTGCCACTTTCATAAAAATAATAAGATATTTTTATTTATGTCTTAAATAAAAAGATACATTGTTTTTAATGAAAGTGGCACTAGTGTTGCGAGCAAAACCATGTTTTGCTCGCAACACTAGTGCCACTTTCATAAAAATAATAAGATATTTTTATTTATGTCTTAAATAAAAAGATACATTGTTTTTAATGAAAGTGGCGCTAGTGCCGCGAGCAAAACCAGGTAGGTACGGCCTCTTAATTTGCATCTGTATTTTATATTTTATAAATTAATTTCATCATCCCGGTGAGTCTGTCCCGGTAGAAGATGGAACTAATTATATTTTCTAAGCACATAAAAATATTTAACTATAAAAACAATTACTCACCTCAATGTCATTGCCAGACGTTCAACAGATGGTATGCTTTTTCTCATGGCCGTGTCTTTTTTTTGCAACTCACTATTCAGTTCGTTTAACAAGAAGTCAAATGTATTCTTGCTCATTCTAAATTTTTTATAAAATTTCATCTTGAACCTTCGAAGTTTAGGATAATCAGTTCGGAATTGGCTTTGACTTTTGTTTTCCAATAAAGGATGTACCCAATAAATTCTATTTCGACGAATACGCTGATTTCGTCGTCTTCTTCTTATCAATAAAAGCCATAACAAGGATAGCAACAACAATCTTTCCTCCATGACTACGTTCAGTCAAGCCGTGTTACCTCTACTAAAGCTGGAGTATAACTGCACATGACCACGTGTGGTTACCACGTCGCAACAACAGCGACAACGCAACCACATCGACATTTTGTCGGTACCACAACGCAACTGCAAAAAGCCGCTGCGGCACTATTCACACGTAACCACAGCTTGACCACATTATGTCGCTGCGACGTGGTGTGGTTGTGGTACGTGTGAAACAACCCTTAATTCAGTCGCTGATCAGATTTCGGTAAGGCCCGATAGCCGTAGCGGCCGATATCAAGGAAATGTTTTTGCGAATAACAATACGCGAGGAAGACAGAGACATCCTACGTTTTCTATGGCGGGAGAACGAGACAGATTCCGAACCGCGAGAATATCGTATGAGGTCATTGATCTTTGGAGCTACGTCGTCACCTACGAGCGCAATATACGTTAAAGATAAAAACGCACAAGGATTTAAGGACGAATATCCCGAAGCAGTACGCGCTATACAAAGATGCCACTATATGGACGATTACTTGCAAAACTTTAAGACGGAAAACGAGGCGAAAACAACTGCGCTAGAAGTCGACCGCATACACAAAGCAGGCGGTTTCGAACTACGCGGCTGGGCAGCTAACCGACCATCGGTCATCGAAAACTTCAAGGAGAGAACACATATCGATCGGATGCGATAGCCAAACCGAAAAAACACTGGGGATGTTATGGAATACCAACGAAGACACACTAAAATAAACAGCCAGGATGTCTACGCGGCCGCATGCTACTGGAGGACCGTACGCGATGACCTCGTAAGCGTAAAACTGTTAGCGGCGAAGGCTAGAGTCGCCCCGCTCAAACCAACGTCCATACCGCGGCTCGAACTACAAGCAGCCTTAATGGGATGCCGACTAGCACATAACGTGCAACAAGCACTAGACAGTAACGTGAAAAGGAGGTATTTTTGGTCGGACTCACGTACCGTCTTAGCATGGATAAAAACGGATCCCCGCTCTTTCAAACCGTTCGTGGCTCACAGACTAGCGGAAATAGAAGAGCTCACTAAACCAACCGAATGGAGATGGATTTCGACAAGTCAGAACGTAGTTGACGATGCCACTAGACAGACTTCGACACACATCATCGTTGGTTTAACGGCCCTGCCTTTCTTCAAGACGAACCCAACTTATGGCCGGAAGATAAGAGCGAGCGCGTGTTGACACCGACAGGAGAGGAAAAGGCTAAAACGACAGCCGCGCTGCGGCGCATCGAGACGCCTATGCCCGACCCTTCACGGTTTTCCACATGGGCACGACTAGTACGCGCTACCGCGCGATTCCTACAAAGCATAGACGTCTTTAAGTCACATGTCTTATTCTTATTCTTTGTATTCCTGGCTTTTGCGATATTGTCGCAATTTCGCCAATGTCGCGTCGGTAGAGCGAAAACGCAGGAGATTGATCGGTGGCGGGAAGAATGATCAGCGATCGTGACTCTTACATAAATTTTTATCCCTGGGCATATTTTCCTGAGGAAAAAACACACATAAGACATACACAGGACAACACAATTATATAATTACACATACTATCATATCCAGTTATAAATATATTATATTAGTACTACAAATCTATGTTAACTACAGTCATAGTTTTATTTTATTCACCAAGATACATTTATTAAGTATATATACAAATGGAGTAAAGGAAAGGGAGAAAAGGGAGCTGAGGTTGGTAGGACGAGAAATATCAACAGGAAGCATGTCATAGAGAGAACAGCGCAGCTTCGAGCAGTTGAAAAAGATATGATCAGCGGTCCCTTCATCAAGTCCACATTCACATAATGAGTGATCACGGATTCTTATCTTGGCCAGAAACACTGGAGTGCATGAGTGTCCCAGCCGCAAGCGGCATATGGTGGAGGTGGCAATCTTTTTTACTTTTTTATATTTAAAAAACCAAATCTTTAAAGGTATGTTGTGCTGAAGTTGACCATAAAATATTCCCTTGATTACTTTTGAGTTCTGCCAAAGTTTTTCCCAGGTTTTTCTCATTTGAGGCTGACACATAGAAGAGAGGTCGTGAGAGAAAATTTTGTAGTAGTCTTTGTTGCCATGAAGAGTTGCGTGTCTGGCGCACATGTTTGCATTTTCATTTCCTGGGATGCCTACATGTCCAGGGATCCACGCAAGGACTACCTTCAGCCCAAGTTGGTGACTATTATAAAGGGCTTCTTTTATTTTTAGGATAATAGGGAACATTGACTTACATTTAAACTGATTAGCGAGGATAGCCTGAAGACTGCTTTTTGAATCTGTGAAAATAATTGCCTGGGATACCCTATGCGAGTTGACATACATAACTGCCTCCAGAATAGCAATAGCTTCGCCTGTGAACACAGAAGCTATAGGTGGGCATTTATGATTCAAAATAATTTTATATTTAGGAATCCAGACAGCAGTGCCTACATCACTGTCTTGTGATAATTTGGATGCATCTGAGTAAATTGTAAGCCAGTTTTTTCCATTTGGAGTCAATTATCTCATAAAAAGTTTTGCAAGGTTCTATTGTATCTTTGTCTATGCCGAAATTAAGGATAATGGAGGGCTGGAAAATTATAGATTGATAACTGATTGAGATTAGGGGTTTAATTGGATATTTAACTACAGGGTATAAGAGCTCTGAATATCTAATGAAACTACGGATAATACAGGGGAGATTTGACTCAGATCTGATTTCTTGTGTAGTGTAAAGGCAACAGCTTTTGAATTTTACTTATAAGAGGGTGAGAAGAGTTCTGCACCAGCTTAAAAAAAATCTGTCAGTCAGAAACTGTCTACGAAGGTGAAGTGGAGGCTCAACACTCTCAACCTGCATAGCATTAATAGGTGAAGATCTCATGGCCCCAAGGATAATGCGAAGGCATTTGGACTGTATTTTGTCCAGCTTTGCTAGTGCTGCTTTATTGCCCGGGTCTAGAAGAAATGTACCATAGTCCAAATGACTGCGAATAATTGCATTGTACAGAAGTTTCTGAGAAAATGGTTGAGATCCCCACCATGACCCAGATAAGGCTCGAAGAATATTGATGTTTTTTTCACACTTCATAACAACAGTGTTAAAATGTTGAACTCCCGTCAGCCTGGAGTCTAACCAGACTCCCAAAAATTTTACAGAGCTTTGTTGTGGAATAGTTTCATTTTCACATCTTAAGTTGATGTTAGGGATGACTCTTTTTATGGTGAAGATAATAGAGTTACTCTTAGATGCTGATATGGAGAGGCCATGGTCAGATAACCAGACTCCAAGATACTCTAATGCTGAATTGAGTTTACTTTCCGCTTCTGATATACATTTTATTGACAGATATAGTGCTAGATCATCAGCATATTGTAGGACATGACAGAAAGAATCCACAGTAAGTGCCAGATCCCTAGTATATAGGCTGTAGAGGATAGGGCTAAGAACTGAGCCTTGTGGGAGGCCTTTCCATACAGTCCTGGGTGACAGATGGGTGTTTTGGTTTCTAATCAAAATAGTTCTTTGCATCAGGAAGCAGCAAATGAAACGAGTCATCCTCACGGGAACACTCAGCTGTAACAGTTTGTTTCTGAGTTCAGGGAGGAGAACATTGTCATAGGCTGATGAAATATCAAGGAATACTCCAATGAGGTATTCCTTGGTCCTGAAGGAGTGATGTATTTCAGTAGTAAGAATGCTGAGGCTGTCAAAAGTACTCATTCCCTTTCTAAAGCCAAATTGGGATTTGGGGAGTAGCGATGAAGATTCAAGCAACCATTCCAGCCTATTCTTTATGAGTAACTCTGCAATCTTGGCCAACACACAAGATAATGCGGTAAGAGTTAGAGTCAGTTGCGTTTTTACCTGGTTTCAAGACTGGTATGATGATTTGTTGTTCCATGTTTCAGGAATAAGGCCTTGGTCATAAAACATGTTAATAAGGTTCAGAAAATATATCTTAGTTTTTTCAGTAGCTCTTGTAATGAAGGAGTATGTGATACCATCTACCCCAGGTGAGGAATCCACTAATCCATCCATAGCCACTTGTAATTCATCATAGGAAAATAGACTATCAATATTGTTGGAGGTGCAGATAGGAATGGGAATATTGAATGTGAGGGCTATGTGAGTAAAAGGAGGAGCAAGCTTATTGGCAAATTTATCAATCCATGCTGAGGAGTTTGAAGTTAGATTTAGGTAATTACAATAGCCTCTAAATTTGCGAATTTGTCTCCATACTAAAGATGGAGGAGTAGTGGGAGTCAGGCTCTCACAGAAGAGAATCCATCCTCTTTTTTTTTATTTGATAGTAATCGCCTGGACTTTGCAGCGGATTTTTTGTATAGTAAATAATTACTCATAGTCATAGAGGTATTATAATTAGTTTCGGTCTCATTCCGATTTCTGACTATGTTTGAACATTCAGAGTCCCACCAGGGAGGGGAGGGACGGTTGCACCAGGGTTTTTTGTGAGGGATATGTTCATCAGCTGAGGCAGTAAGAGATTCAATAAATTTTGTATAGCATATGAGAAGATTATTAGGATTGGGGTTAAGAATTAGTTGTACTCTATTATTAAGGTTACAGGAGTATAATTCCCAGTTAGCTGCTGAAAGTCTATATTTTAGGAGTGGGTTTGGACAGCTTTGAGGAGGAGTTCTCTGAAGTAGCTTAATTATTATAGGGAAATGGTCACTACCATATGAGAGAGGTAGCACCTCCCAGGATACGACAGAGGATAGGGATGGCGAGCAGGCAGTTAAATCCACTGCACTTCTGGGGTTTTGGGATGGTGATACACGAGAGTAGGAGACCCATCATTTATTACACAAAGATTTGCCTCATCAAATGCATCCAAAAGAGAGTAACCAAACTGGTCACAGTGGGCCGAGCCCCATGAGGTGTGGTGAGCATTAAAATCGCCCATCACTATAACAAGAGTAGGTACGGATAAGATGATTAGAAGGATGTCAGGGATCAGATAGGAGTGGGGAAGGGGGATATAAAATGATAGAAATGTGATGTTAAAAGCTCTAACAGCCACAACATTAAATTCTGTGCTGTGAGCAGGGATAGATATCTGTGAAAAGGTTAAGCTATGCTTAATCAGCAGGGCACTTCCTGCATACCCATCCTGGCGGTCATCCCGAAGACATGAGTAGCCTGAAACTCTGTAATGAGATCCAGGCACCAGCCATGTCTCCGAGATGGCTACCAGGATGGGTGAATATTTTCTTATTAAGTAATATAAATCATGAGTCTTCGCTCGAAGACTGTTGCAATTCCATTGGATGATTGTACTCTGGTCCATTATGTCCTATTAGGGATGAGAGTTGGCTTATCATGTGGGCAACGTTGGTCGGTAAGTTAATGGAGTTCTGGGAGATGATGTTGATGATGATTGTGAGCAGTTGCACAAGAAGCTGTTCTTGTGGTAACTCACAGGGAGAGGAGGGTTGTGACATTTGAAGGGCAAATCCATTTGGGAGGGAGGAAGGTACATTGGCTATGATATTTTGGTGGGCAGCTTTATCATAGGTCTTTCCCAGGGGGGTCTTGGCTTGGGGTTGTAAACTACCGTTTTTCTGTATGATTGTACATGGAGATGAGGCTGAGGAGGGACCACTGGAACTGATTGTGGGGAATGGGAATCAGGTGCATATGAGGCCTTAGTAGCTTCAGTATAGGTCATGCGCACATTTGGAATCTGTGAAGATGCATCCTGATAAGAAATTCCATCTCGAGACATAATGAGCTTAATGGATTTCTGCCTGTCCTGTTCAGGGCAGGTTCTGCTGGTAGCAAAGTGATGGGCAGAGCAATATAAACACGTAGAGGAAGGCTCTTGGATACTACACTCCTCTCCCGTATGGGTTTGAGCACATCTGTAGCACCTTGGTTTAGATCGGCACTGAACTTTGATGTGGCCAAACCGGCAACAGTTCATACACTGTATAGTAGGAAACTGATAGGTCTCAACGGCTAAGGAAGAATAATATGAGAATACTCTTGTTGGTAACTTTTGGCCTCTAAACGTCAGAACCACAGTTTGTGTTGGTTCCCATGTGATATTACCGTCCAGTTTAACTTTCCTATTCATCCGCCTAGCCTTAAGGATTTGAGCACATTCACCTGGTGTAATTAATGACTCAACAAACTCGTCCATGGACCAATCAACAGGCACTCCTCGTACTAGTCCCATTCGTGTCACATTATTAGTAGGTATAAAAGACTCATACTTATGCGTCCTGAGCAAAGGGTTATTTAAAAACTTATTCGCTCCCGAGGCTGATTTAAACATAATCGCGATTTTATTTCGTCCAACTCGTTTGACACCATCCTGGCAAATGTTGTCAATTTTATTTACATATAGGAATTGTCCGAATTTGATGGGTCTAATTTGAGTACCTGCGGCTGGGTCAGACTCTATTCTGGATACGTGAACGATGAAGGGACCGGAGTCAGTTGGCTCATAAGACCTTATCCCATCCACAACAATTGAAGGGTGGGTGTATACCGTTTGGATCGAGGCTGACGCTGTCTCAGAGTCCGTAATCAGTTTTTTACGAGCGGCAGGTTGATCATCGTCGTTATGTTGGCGTTTAGTCGCCGTCGCACAGGCCGTCTTTGCTAATGGCGGACCTGGGTCCGGCGGGTCAGGGGAAATGGGTTCCATTTCCCCTAAATACAAACAAAACACAAATAAAAACTCACCACCACCTGTCTAAGAGTGTAATTGACTTTTTTATTTTGTCTGAGACCTAGTTCATTAGAATTTCAAATACTATTTCACGCTCGCGAATAAAATGTAAGTACTCCTGTGCGTAGGTTTCGTACAACAAACTAAGCCTTTCCGAGGTAGTGAGGCGACAAATATAATATTTTTATTCCGTTAAATTTTATCGACAATTTGTCTCTCAAGCGATACAATATACCGCAGCCGGTAGCGGTATGCGGTACGGTATCGCGAAAGTCTGAACGTCAAAATCTCGCGTTCCCACACGAACTTAAACTACTCATAGTGGGTATGGATATCGCGGTAATCTGAACATGCCTAATAATAAGTGTCACAATAGTATTTGGAAATGTGAAACTTGTTTGGATATTTGTTAGGTACTCAATCACGCGAAAACGGTTCAACAGTTTTGAATGAAATGTGAGGAAATAGGCAATGCAGCCATTGTGATGGGCACCTTTGCACCCGGTACGGTTAGGGGTGGCCTATTTGTTTAGGTGTTTGTTTTACATCGAAATATTTTTAATTATTATATGTGATGTGACAGGAAATAGGTATATATATATATATTAAACGGTTTGTTTAAATTCGGATGACTGGGATGGTGATAGTCTTCCACACGGACGAAGTCGCATGCATATATATTATATCGACCTTTGCGCGTTATTTTTTTAGGTAATTTGTGTTATTTGTAAATTATACTTATTTAGATATCCATCTATTTTCAAGTAGTTTGAGTGTTGCTGTGTCTTATGTTCCTAGTAATAAAGCAATACTAACAATATTATATTGAACGTCTGTCACGGACAAACTGTGGTTCTACAAGCACTTGTGCGTTTAATAAGTTATGTACACCTCCGGAACCTCCCACAAACCGACGAAACGCAATAGCAAGGTATGTTAGGTACTTCACGTCGGAGTTATGTGGGAGTGTGATACTTCCCCGCCGGTAATGCCAGCCCATTCGGCTGTGGGGTTACAGCGTGGCACTATCACCGAAAAAACTACCACAAACACCGATAATACTAAGATCGATTTATCTCCCTCGAAACCACATACATAGGTACTAAATTTGCAAGATATTCAAACAGCGATTTTAAGTTTAGTTCCAATATGAATGTCCGTAATAAATGTAATGTCCGTAATAAAAAGGCTGTTACTTTGTATGTAGAGGCTAAACTTACGAAAAAATACTCAATCGAAGGGTAATGGTATTGTCTATTCATGAAAAATGAGAATCAGCGTTAAATTTTGACGTATTGACGTTAAAAAAATATCAAACAAATTTAACCTAAAAATTTACACAAATTATTTACATTATAAAAATTTTCGCCAATACTAGCTGCCGTAGGTACATTTTCTTTTTTACAAAAGATTCTTATCTTTCTGAAAAATACTTCCTTCAAATGCATATTCAAGCAGCATTTTATACATAGAGGTTTTGTACCCCTCTCAGAAGAGTCGATTGTCCTAACGTCAATAGTAAAGTGGGTAGGGAAATGAAAATTTTACAGCTTTGCAGGTAGGTACTAATAAAACAATATACGTAAGTACACAGATATTTATTTACTATGCCATAATATTATACCTATTAGTTTTTCTCTACAAGGCAAGGTAGTCTTAAGGCGCGGTCCTATCCTAATTTCAAAACAATTTACGATGCTTTACATAAGGTTGAGAATTTCTTACCAGAATGGACGATGTAATGCGAAAATTCAATTGAATTCGTGCTAATACTTTTTAATATTAGTTCGTACAATCAATTGAATAAATTTTAATGATAAAGGAGTCCATAGTTCACTAGTAAATTTCATTGGGAATTCTAATATGATACATTCATTGAATTATATTTGCCCATAATTAAATAAAATTGCTTTTTCCCACGAAGCACGTAAGAAAAATTGCAAAATTTAGGGTAATATATTTATAAAATAGCCAATATTTTTCTATCGAGCCAAGTTTGCTCATTCGTGTATTGGCTCCCATACTTCATAAGGACGTAATATTCAATTTGCACTACGTTTCTTTTCGAACTTCGGTTATTAGGTTAAAGCGTCGAAAAACTAAGTTTTCGCGAAGTCGAATCATGAAATTTGGAACTCATTTCGCCTTAAGAGGATTGCATAGCTAGTACTTTCTATGTTAAAAGAGAAAACTCTTTTCTACCTTTTTTTACATTGTCCGATTTCAGTGATTTTTTTTTCATGGTATCATGACATTGTTTACTATGCCCGTACGTTTTGATTTTTGCAGTTTTTTTTAAGTTCTAAAAAAGTAAATTTGTAGTATTTTGAAATACTGAAAAATCAAAACACACGGGCATAGTAAACGATGTCATGATTCCATGAAAAAAAAATCACTGAAATCGGACAATATTAAGAGGTAGAAAAGAGTTTTCTCTTTTAGGATGGAAAGTACTAACTATGCAATCCTCTTAACAACTGTAGGTTTAAATAATTAACGAAACAAGGAAAACTCGTCATAGTATCCTGTCGCAAGTAATGAAATATGGCAAGGGCAAACCAATGCCACACAAACTGAAAAACAACGCGAGTTCTCATGTACATTATCAGCTTTATCATGTGGTTTTGCACTCGCTACAGTTGCTCTGGTGTACGCCTGCCCACATGAAGGTACTTATAGGGTATAAAATGAAAATCAACAACCATTTGTTTCATTCCCACTTCACAGTCTCTGTGAAGTGAGTTAAACTTCTAGTTAAGTATTTATATTAAATCTAGTTGACTGTTTGGTGGTAATATGTCGAAAAAAAGTTTCGAACTTCTGTACGATCGCCCCAACGAGTCGCTGATTACTCCAAAAGGTGAAGAAAAAGCTTTGTTCCAGCTCACCGAACAGCAAGTGGTAAGAACCGCAGATTTACATAGGCAAGGAGGAATTAGTAATATAAGCTTGTTTAAGGTGCGTTCTGGTAAGTGCCGATTACGCTCATAACTGTTGCCTAGCATGCCGTTCCCAATGTTTTTATTTTAATGTTCAACTGAATGGGACACTAATGTGGTCGCAGAATGCGCGCCATTTTCTGTCAAAATCGAAAGATACGAATACCTACTTATTTGATGTTTTGAAAGTGACAACCCACCTTCCATCCGCGATCGTTATGGTCGCAACGTGAGCGTTATCGGTGACGTTTTGAGCTCGCTCGCGATGATCGTATGAGCTTGTAATGTGCGAACGTCGCGATTGATTTCGACTCATAAAGGAACACGACCTTTAGTTACCTATGACCTTGTATTAGAAGAGCTGTTACCGCACAAACACAGCTATAATTCGCAAAGAGATTGATCAATCGCGTGATTAGATACGCGACCCCAGATAAATTATGGCTACGACTTAATAATTATATTTTATTAGGTGTTCAAGGTGCCTATCAAGTACTGCCAACATAGGTACCTTGTTCTGCTGTGAAGCAATAATGTTCGGAATATTGCGTTCTGGTTTAAAGGTATGGCTGCCGGCGAAATTACAGGCACACGAGATTTAACAACTGTATGTCATAGAGTTACGGGCGCAGCGCAGTTCATCACTTGTGAGGAAATGCTGCTGTTCTAGGCAGAGGTTACCACTTGACATTAGGTGGGCCTCGTGCAGGTACTGTTTCCTAATACCATAAAAACAATAAAACTTGCTCGATACTCCATCTATAGTGCACAGGCGACAAATAATGAAAAGCGCTCCATGACCCGTCCATCAGCTTTAAAGTGAAGTACCCTGAATGCTGAGGTATTTTTATACAAATAGGTCTTTCGCCTCTATGATAGTAATCGTCTGCTTGCTTATAGCAGTGTGCAAAGCAAATTGATGTAATAATAATAAATTTTATTTATGCAATTATTTATGATGTTTCCATTGCCATTATTAACTAATCCTTTAATCATAAAAATGTAGGTATCCAGTATATTCGAGTTTTGATGTGACGTTGACTTCGTTATTCTTTTTTTAAATATCGTTACTTAAAGGAACTCTGCCTATGACGAAATGTATGTTGCATTTCGTCTCAAGTGACGAACAGCCGTGCGGTTCTGTAATAATTCGTCCAATGCGCTCGTCGACGAGCTCGCCGATGTCAAATTTGAGATATCACCCTTGTACATTAGGTTGTTTTTCAAACGTTTCTTGTCAACTCATCTCGTCATTTGTTTCACGGGTGTTGTCAAAGATGCAACGATATTTTGCTCTTAGAGAATCGCACGGCTGCACTGCATCTATCACCTTGAGATATTAAGTTATTAAATCAATGCGCCTGTAATTTCACCGGCAACCACACCCATTAAACCGGAACACGGTAATGCGATCATTACTGCTTCGCGGTAAAAATAGGCACGGTGGCAATACTTCCGCGGACGAACTCGTTTACAACGAGCTCTACTGTGTTATATTTACATACCTACATATAATAAATCTGTAGAGGTCGAATTTCTATACAATGATAAAAAATACTGAAAAACGAGTCAGGGGGATGTAAGGAGCTAATCGAACTAATTTAATAAAAAAACTTTTGTTTCTCTGTTTGTCTGATTGTACGGGCTAATCTCCAAAACTACCTACTGCACCGATTTTAATCAAAGAAGATCGGTCATCTGGGTACCCACTGAGAATGAAAACCACGGAGTAGTCTTACTAAGGACTACTGGTTTTGCATGGTTTCCTTTCTCGTGGGTCCGTCTATGTAGGGTACCCAAAACACACAGAGGTTTGCTATTCTTCTTTTGTATGGTGCCTTATATCCCTGGCCAAAATATGGGATACTTTTGATCCCGGTAAATTAAATAATTCACGTGGTTTCCTTAAAAACTGTAATTAGGCCACGCAAGCGAAGCCGCTGGCGGGTCAGCTAGTTCTAGAATATTATAGCAATTACCTTGTGCCTCTCTGGTGTTCAAATTGTATATCTACGCTACGATTTTTACGATAAATTGACAGCTTGCGTTTAATATTTTAAAATTAGTTGATTTATTATCACAGAACGGTCCATAATACGTAAAACTATCATTTATGCTACGCTATTCGTTCCCATAACTGGGACACCAGAAACTCATAGTCCTAAGTCCACCACCTAAGATGTACAGCTTGGATAGGCGCGCATATTATCGTTCAGGGCCTTATTCGCTATGTCCATTCAACAAGTAACACGGTACTTCAAGAAATGGGCGCAAATTTGTATTGATTTCACGGTTATTCCTTGAAGGTATCATATCGCGTTGCGTTACCTGTAGAGTCATAGCGAATAACGGCCCAATTGTCAATGCTACTACAAGCGGTATCCCCTCCATCACAAATAGTCCTTGGTAGAAAAAAATAATCGCGCACCCTTACCAACGACAAGGCAAAGCTTTCTCTAACTTCTTTTAACTCCAGCCTCGAGAATACGCAAACAACGGCGTCGAGTTGAACAACCGTTTCGGTGAAGATGCCAACGAAAGGATACCTCTGGTCAACCTGCAGCAGGTGCCTGACTTCCGCATCGCCTCACAATTGCCTAAAGATGCGGACTTTTCACTGTTTCTTCCACGTCACCAAGAGATGGCGACAGAAGTCATCGACGTACTTATGAGTAAGTTGCTAATTTTATGGTTATAGCCAACGAAGAAATAGAATAGACTTATTATTTCTTCGTAGGTTATAGCTGGAGCGTGTTCCTACATACATATTTTCAACCGACTTCCAAACAATTAAGGAGGACGTTCTCAAATCGACGCGTATATTTTTTTTCAACACACTTTTTTAGAGTTCTTTTTTAAATTTTATTGGTTGAGTAGCTTTGTTCTTAAAAAAGTTTTGATAAAAAAAAGACCGTGCTCAATACTTAGTAAAAATAAATTAATCATTGCTTGCTCATTTCATGCAACTTCGTATTTAAATAGATAATTTCAACTTGTTTAATAAATAAAACTTTCACTCAAATATAACTTATGTTTTCTCCGTAATAAAGAAAACATGAAACTCCCATTTTGTACGTGGCTACAACGATATCCGCGAAAAGTCAAAAACAAACAAACCTCATTCTTTTAGCATATGGCCGATCGCCATTGTTAGATGCGCGCGCATAGGAAAACTGATTATTTTTTCCCGCTACTAGGCTCAGACAAAATAAAAATTTTATTTGGTCTGAGCTACTAGGTAAATAAAATTATTTTTAGTATTCTTTTCTTCACAAGTGTGTTGAATAACGTCGTATGATACACGTGTGTATTGATGTGTATTGACGTCCTCGGCTCTCTTATTGACTCAGCGGAAATCACCAACATTACACACTTGTCAAGTTTAGTACCATAATGTACTATTATATTTTATGTATGATCACGCATAACTTTTTATAGAGTAGTCCGAGTTTTAATCATTCTCTTTTTATTTGGTAGAGTATACTTCCGAGATGGCCCTATTTCATCAAATTCGGTCAAGCAGTTTTTGTGTTACAATACAATAACGGAAAAGTTTTTCGCACATATTGACAGTATTGTAATTGGCGGTGGATCACAATTGATCCCGTAAGTAGCAAGGGCCACTAAAAATGGTGAAAAAATTTGTCTAAGTACCAAAAATTTTAACCGACATAAACACTATAAAGTGTAGAATGGTTAAAAAAATTAAATTTTAAAAAATTAAGAATTTAAAAATTAAATTAAAAAAAAAATTAAATTTAAAATTTTACACCTACTTCGACAAGATATTTTACATTGTTGAAGTCGGTTCCATTTTTGAGTAAGTAAAAAATATTCCAACGGTGGGATAATTACCGCTTACGTACTCGTGGCTACTGTTTTTGACACGTCGTACATTCAGGCCATTTAACATAATCAGCCCATTATGTTCCCACTGTTGGGACTCGAGCCTTCCTCTCAGAGAGAGGTTTTGGGCCATAATTACCACGCTGGCGCCTTGCAGCTTGGTGGATGGGCTAGTGGCCATTGGACTAGGCTACTTATGTGGAAGTTTTCAGACCACCCGAAAGCATTCATCATAGACTGTTGTCTAGCGACAAACAATCGAGACCGCTACAGCTTAACGTGCCCTCCGAAGTACGGAAGCGCTCAGTTGAATAATGCCACGATCACCGATCACCAATTCAACTCCTGGGCCCCGTTTCATAAAGCAACAAGTAACAATTATTGTAATATAAAATAGCAACATTGGCCTAAACTTGCAACATTATTCAGAACAAATGTTTCACGTAGGACATTTTCTACAATTGTTGATTTTGACTACAATTACAATGTTACAAATATAGACAATTTGTCTATGTTTATTGTTACATATTGCAAGAGTCGAACAAGTTTTTCATAATGAATCGTTATTTTTCGGCACTAAATATATATTTAAACTGTCATAATAATTACAAGTCTACATAGCTTCAGAGTTAGGTAACTTGTAAAATGGTTTTATCATCGGTGTTTAAAAATAACAATATTAAATAAAATACGATTAAGAATCTACGATAATCTAAATTTACATAGGTAAATGTGGCAATTAATGGATTCCTCAGATTCCTCTGACGATCAAAACAACCGGTTGCCCAGGACTTTTCGTCAACGCATATCAACACAGAGTTTTAAGACGGAATATGAATTCAATGATTACGTATGAATTCCGAAATAATTAATGAAATGTCTTTGGGTGATGATCAAATGGTCAGTCTGCTATAGCCATTCTTAGAACATCCAACACACACACAAACCGTGAAAGCTTGAACTTTGGTAATTTTTCGCTGTCAACAGCGAAAAAAGAAATTATCTTTTTTTAAATATTTTTAATTAATGTCTATCCATCTTAGGTACGTTAATAGCAGAGAATATAATATTACTAGGTTTTATCACAAAATCAACTTTTAAACAAAACAAACAAACAGAAAATATTGAAAACTTCGAAGTTTCTACGGCGTAAGAGTGAAAAGAATGAATGATTGAACGAATGATTTAGGGTTATACGGATATATTAATGAATCGAGATTTTTACTTGTAACAAGAGTACGAAGCCAGTTTTACAAGTGTCGGTGGTATTCATGAAGCCTGTGAAACGCTTGTTGCTATATATATTGTAAATTGTTAGAATTTCGGCTTGTAAATAGTAAATTACTATTTGTTACTTGTAGCTTTATGAAACGGTGCCCTGACCGCAGCAAGCGTTGCGTGCTTTAATTTGTTGTCGGTTAGATTGCCAAGTCAAGCTCCGGTGCGAGCGCTTCTCAATGATAAAACATACAACATATTCTCGTGGTTAATTTTAGTTAGGTCTATAATATCAAATAATTATACCGGGTTAATGGTAATCAATTAGCATAAGGGCAGTTAAGGGCATATTCTGTACATCAAAACAAACAACTTTTCCTCTAGAACTTTACCAAAAACCAACAAATTTCCCAAAAAAAATTTTAACATTTTTGTGATTCCCTCTTACACTTCATAACTCTACATCGCATCCACTTCATTCATCTACGTGTAGCCATGATGTACAACCCGGTCAGAATATCTGAGCACCTCGATGGAATGCGGCGCCTCTCCCGCTTCCCCTGTCACCTCTCCGCGCACTCCCCGGTGCGACAGTACGGTTAGCATCTTCGTTGCCGATACACGTCCCGATAATTTTGATATTTTCGCTTTGTTGTTGTTTTGTTTTTTAATATTTATTGTTAAGTTTAGACTGTTTACTGTTAAGTTTGGACTGGTTTGGTTGTTATTAAAATTGTTGTAGCTTTTAAACTGAAGTCATGGGAAAAACAATACACAGCGAATCAAGAAATTTTATCTTGAAAGTGCTCAAGTTTTTTGAATCGGAGAAAGCAAATAAACAGTACACCATACCAGTAGACCAAGTGGTGAAACGAACCTGTGCTGCAACTGGGATATCAAAGAGGACTCTAATGAAAATTAAAAATGAAGCCAAATATACCAAATTTACCGCCGAACGGTATAGTTGTCATAGACAATGCACCCTACCATTCGACGCAGTTGGTGAAAGCGCCCACTAGTGCTGCTCTTAAAGCTGACATGCAAAATTGGCTACGTGAATACAATATTCCATTTAATGACAAAATGACAAAGAGGGAATTGTATCCCATTATACTGAGAACAAAGCCGCCGAAAAAATATGTCGTCGACGATTTGATGCGAGAGCATGGCCAAGAAGTTGTGCGTCTGCCACCTTATCATTGTGACCTAAACCCTATCGAATATATATGGAACTTGGTAAAGCAAAGGGTGGCACATAAAAACATTGACCAATCGGAAAAGAAAATTGAACAACTTACAAAAGATGCGATTAAGTCAATTACGCCAGCTGACTGGAAAAAAGAAGTGAATCACGTGGAGAGACTACAGCGAGAATACTGGGAAAAGGATCATCTAGCAGATGACAACATCACACAACTTTTAATATCACTAGGGGAAGATAGTTCGGAGATTTCAGAAAGTGAGAGTGAGGAAGATACAATGTCAGGCATAGAGTCAATAATTTATAGTGACTGAGTTTAATAATAAATGTTTTTGTAATTAAAATTACCTAGGTATTGTTTTTTAATAACAAACCCTTCATCAATAATAATTGACCGGGTTGTAGTTAACAGCGCGTCGTAACGTAGCACAGCTACGACGACCTTAACTTGCCGCGTCTCAACCCCTTTCTTGCTGCCGCCGCCCCGGCCGGGGCTTGTCGGCATAGTGCTAATTATGTTTACCGCTCAAATTGATTTTTTAAGTTTTGTATGGAAAAAGAAACACGAATTTTTGAAAGTCGTGGAACAAAAGATGTTTGTTTTGGTGTAAAGAAAATGCTCTTAAAAGGATGCTAAGTGATTACCAGTATAATAGGAAAAACTTCATAAAGAAGCCCTTCCAATATCGTTCTGTCCGTCTTAATTCTTTACAAAATAATAGTTTCTACAGTTTTAAATGCTTGCATGCATGTAAAATGGACCAACATTTTTAAATATGCAGAATGTTCTGACATGCCCTTGGCAAGTTATGCCGGATTGTGAATTTATGTAGGTAAGTTGTTGTGTATGAACCCTCGAAGAGACCTCTTAAAAAAGTCTGCTCTATACATATGTAAAAGGCACTGTTCTGTACTGAAAAAGGTGCATTACAATTCGCGACTGATACCCGGTACTGGTAATGAATAAATAATTATTTTACAGATGTTCCCGAAAACCAATTGGAACAATTACTGTCAACCTGTGCCTTTGCGCGCACTAACTTAAACCCCCAGCTGTTCAACTACTGCTACTCAGTAGCACTGTTGCACAGGCAAGTATAATCTTAGATTTAGATATGTAAGATAGGTTAGGAGAAGTAGAACTATTTAGGAGTATGAGCGAGTTCAACCGGAGAAGTACCTCCTGGCACCATACCGAATTCAAAGATGCAGCACTATTATACCATTTGATGGGTATGGTTGCGAGTGAAATTACAGGCGCGTGAGACTTAAACTGATACCTCAGGCTGATGCAGCTCGTCGCTTGTGACGAAATTCATCAGTCAGTCATCTGGCAGAGTTTACCGCTTAGCTCTACCATAAGTTGGCTACATAAATGTCATCTATAGTCGATACTCGATCTCGCCTACCTATTAAGCTTGTGATTGGCGTACTTGCTGTCAATTTTAGTTCTACAATTGAGCGCAAGGTTTTTTCATACATTTTTTCGCGAGAGTCGATACCGATGCCGTGGTCCGTTTTGCGATAATTTTGCTCACAGTGCTATCGTCTACCAAAGCTGGTCCGAGACAAATATCGCGATTTTGACAGCTCGTGGCACTGTAAGCGTGTTGTTAATTCGAACCAAAGTTGTAGCAATAATGAACCATTTGCGCGCGAAAAACAAATTCATAAAAATATCGTGCATAGTGTGAAGGTTAACTATGTAGTGTGTGGATTAAAAAGAAATAATGGAATGGATGGACCGACTTTTACGACTTTTACATCAAAAAGAAGGGACACCAGTAGAAATACATTGTAGAAATAAACAAACACCTGTCACTTTTGACAGAACGCTCACGACGATTATGGTGTAGAGCATGGTTCATGTAATCGTCAATATGGCGGGAGTTAAGACGTCATCGATGACGTAGCGTGGGCCATCGTAATCACGCTCACGGTGAAAGGGACCGACTTTTATCGCGCTAATATCGATTATGGCCAATTGGGACCGCAGTGCGAGTATCGATTGTTGTTAATGTTGTAAACTCGTGGTAGACCTACAGGCGGGCCTTGTGCTTGTTCCATATAATAATGACATAAAAAATATATAAGATTAAATTAACTCTTTATTAACACACACAAACAAAAAACACTTATTGAAATACAAATAAATAATTACAAAACAACTGTATGCAAAAATATTCTACGACAATTATGTATATTATGCTTAAAATTAACAGTGTCACAATGAGCAGTCATACGTTATTTTTCCTTATATACCTACATATAATAATAATAATACGACTATATTGTTATATTAAATGCTAATGTATGTCAGTGGGCCTATCACGAATAACTCAAGTGTTGAGTGTAACGTTAATTTTGTGCTACGGCCTCTGTAATCTGTTTGGATAAATGTGTATTACTTTATAGTAAACTAGCTGCGTTCCGCGATTTCACCCGCGTGGTATGTGATGGTAGATGATGATGATGAATCAAATATAGCTTATATGTTACTCAGGGTGAATGTAGCTTTCCAATGGTGAACGAATTTTTGAAATCGGCACAAAGGTTTTTGAGTTTATTCATTACAAACATACACACAGACACAAATATGTTTTTCCTCATTATAATATTAGTGTAGATAGTGTAGATGTAGAAGTTTAGTGTGTATGTAGATATATTGCATAAAATATATTTATTTAGTAAGTAGGTTAGTACCTACTTAGGAGTTATATATTCTTCAACCCGTTTAAATACTTATATGTTTTATTTAAAATATATTTAGGTGGAATTCTTACTTTAAAAAGTATATACTTAGTTTTATTTTCCGACGACACGGTATTTCACTATTTTAACAAAGAAATAAACCTATTAAATGTTATTATATTAAAGCTGAATAATCAAGGTAGGTATATCTACTATCAGGGACAGAGCCCATTTTTATGAGAAAACTATGCGATGCGTTAACAAAGATGAACCCAGATAGCTCTACACAAAGCGAAGATTTTTAGCATGCCTATAGAACTTTACATAATGGCCATCCATACCCTTAACCGGTTTTTTTTCATATAATCATTTGCCCAACACGTTACATGTACCTACGTTGGCTTATACTAAATTTATTTTGCAGGAGAGATACTCGAAATATTGAAGTCAAAAACTTAGCCGAGACGTTTCCATCCAAGTTCTTGGACTCTCAAGTATTCAGTCAAGCTCGCGAGCTAGCTGCTGTGATCCCAAACGGTGTTCCAGTAAGTACCTTATATATTCCTTGTACACTATCATTGTTATACTATCTCATGGGGCTATACAGCGCGTAACAAAGGTGTAGTATTACCACAGTCTATATAACCTTTATGCTGTGGTAATACTAAAACCATACCACGCACAAGCTTGCACGCGATTGTGACCTAACTACTGCGTCCCAGGACAGGTATCCACAAGTTAGTGTTTTTCTAATACTCTAGCAGTTCATCGCTGCAAAATAGACCAGAGACGGCAAAGACCTTCAGAAACGTAGACTAGACACATGAGTAATTATTTACTCATGTGGACTAGGTAAACTAAAACTAGGTAAAAATGGGGCCTAAGATTGGCCTTGGGGGCGGCGCAGAGAGAGGACGCTTGGAGGACGAAGGTGAAGATTATTTGGCGTGGGTTGACCCCAGCGAACTCCAAGAATATGCATGTTTAATATAACTGTTAAAAAATCTGATAATTTTTAAAATTGTTACGATTTTTTTTATCTAAAAATAGAACCGACTTCTATACTAAACTACACTTAGACTTCTACACTAAAAAGTGTGAAATAACTTGTTGAAGTCGGTATCGTGATAATTCAAAAGTACATATTCACGCAATATTGTGACTTGTATTACTATTATGGTTATCGTAAGTAATACACGCGGTTGTGCAAGGGTTATTCATCCGTGACTACACGTTCGAGAAACTTCTTCTCTCTTCTCGAACTCACCGTTTTTCGCTAGTAAAAGGCGAATCCATCTTTATTGTGCTAAATACACATTTATAAAACCTATCTATCTATTACCGTGCCGCCGGGCAATTACGTATTTCAGTTTCCTAAAGTCAAATGTTAAAAGAAATCTTAAAAAAATGCCGAATCTATGTTAGTTTTGAAAACTCCAATAAACAGAAACTTTAGTATGTTGCTGACTGAAGCTGACAAAAGTGACTTACTTATCACCGCCATGTTTTATGTTTCCATATCCAAAGTGTGAACCGGTACCCTATTACTAAGACTCCGCTGTCCGTCCGTCTGTCACCAGGCTGCATTTCATGAACCGTGATAGACAGTTTGGATTTCTGTTGCCGCTATAACAACAAATACAAAAAAATCGGCGAAGTGAGAGTTGGACTCGCGCACGAAGGGTTCCGTAGATTCCGTACTATTATATCTATAAAAACGCCAAAAAACATGTCTGTGGTATGGGAGATTTATAGCATAGGGTACGGAACCGATCGTGCGTAAGTCCGAGTTAGATTTCAATCAACATTTGAATGTTGTTGAATCATGACGTATAGAAATAGTTAAATTGTTTTTATTCGATTTGACAGCGCACACCCATTATCATTCCGAGAGACTACACTGCCACTGACTTGGAGGAAGAGCACCGCGTGGCGTACTGGCGCGAAGATGTGGGCGTCAACCTCCATCACTGGCACTGGCATCTGGTATACCCGTTCACGGCCACCGACCGCCGCATCGTGGCCAAGGATCGGCGCGGAGAACTCTTCTTCTATATGCATCAGCAGTTCATTGCTAGGTATACTCTATACATTTCTTACCACGAACCATAAAGTTTGGTAGTTCCTAGTATTTTGTAGTCCTACCTCTGCCGTGTAAGTATATTGTGGAGTTCCCTACTGGACCCTGGGTCTTTGAAGCGGGGCGTGAAAAAGCATCTCTAAGTCATCATAGGAGTGGCCATTGTCATGGTGCCATTAGTGCAGCCGTAAGCTTCACTAATGGTCATCGCTTCTTAATTCCATCTACGCTTTCCATCAGGCGAGAGTACGATTACCAGATAGGGGAAGTGTCCACTTTGAAGTGTCACTTCTTAGGATTGCGGCCGGATTTTATAAATCTCAGCATTTATAGAATTTTCAATAAATACATTTTTATTAAAAAGTTAAACAAACTAATACATCGAAGGGTGGCGCGTGGGTTCTGGGTGACGCTGCCGCCCCCGCTGAGTGTGATGTGCGACGCGTGAGCGAGACCCCCGAGATCTGCACTGCATAAAAATTATAATATGTATTATGACTTTTTTTAATTTTTCAGTAAGTTTAAGAGAAAATTATCAAACTGCAACAAAATCTCAGGATTTTTCAATGGAAATCATTCCTTTTCTCCGGACTTTTGAATTTTTCATCTGCTAACCCTAGGCGAGAGAATTTTTGATGAACCATTATATAAAAAATACCTAGTTTCTACTTTCTTCTGATATAAACACTTTGTGTAATATATCCACATGTGGTAGGCATTTTGTGCAAGAGACGGCCATGATTGGAACTACCGCAGTGCCAATGTTTTCCCACGAAGTAGTTGTGCGCAAGTGTTGCCTTATTTTCTACCATTTCAAAAAAAAGGAGGAGGTACTCAATTCGACTGTATGTTTTATTATGTTTGTTACCTCATATCTTTCGACTGGGTTAACCGATTATCAAAATTATTTTTTGTTTGAAAGCTGGTGCTTCCCGCGTGGTCCTATTTAAATTTCATCAAATTTGTTCTAGAAGTTTTTGAGATACACTCCAATAACTGATTTTACCCAAATTAATAGAATGGAAGCTGGTATTAAGTTTTTTAAATTGCACTTGTCTAAGGGTGGAATGATAATCAAAACAAACAAATGTCTTGAGATGACGAGCGTATTGCAGAATAGCGCAAAACTTTGACATGGCACTATAAAATTTTCATCAACTGCATATTGCTTACCATCAAGGATTTATTGCCCGTTTATTATTGTACATAATTTTATCTAATTATTACGAGAGTTTATTGTGCGACAAAATCAAGATAAATCTAAGATTACAGTATTATTAATTTAAACCTTTTTTTTTTAAATCAGCGCAACTTTATGATACAATTGTTAAGCTAATTACGCGCTGAACACAATTTTCCTATAAATTTACTTTTGATTGGCATACAGTAGGTTAGTAGGTTCGAAATCGTGCTGAGGGAAATATGTATTTAGATCTTAATATAACAAGTTTAATCAATCTAAATAAACCCTAAAATCTATCCTCGTTATGCAAGTATCGCATCATCGCCAAGTATATAATCAAAATTTTGTGAAATATTATAAATCATTTCCTCATAAAACATTTAAATTGTGCGGAAGTCAATTTTTGAGTGATACCGCCTTTAGTTCACTCTACAGCAAGACGAGACAGTTGCGTCCTTGTCGGTACTGTTTCGCACGTCGTGGGTACTGTTTCTCACGCGAATGCGTATACCTAGGTGGACTAACAGCGTATCAAAATAAATGTTTTCCTAATTAAAATAACGAAGAAAAGCATAAATTAAGCGTAGGTACTTAGCATTTATACCAATATAAATACTAAGTACCTACGCTTAAGTAGATGTTTTGTAAAATAATCTTATATCCTTACATACATTCAATACTATCAAATTAAACACTCCGATTACATTGTAAGACGCCCTAAATACTTTTTTTAAGCGGGAGCAGCTGTACCCTGTTAAAAAAATGCTTTGGGCACATCTTAATAATAAAGTTTTATTCCAGTCCGCTCCCAGTGGGTGCCCCCACTGGGAAGATAAATCCCACTTGTCCCCAGTGGGCAGACTGGTGGGGCACATGGGAATAACCCGAAGTGTCACCAAATATTTCTTTTAACCGCACACGTTGCAGTTCCTGGAAAAGTAGGTTGATTTCTGTGAAATCTATTGTATTATTGGCCAAATATGGCGAATCACGAGTCAACGGATTAAAATATTGTTTGAATAATAACTTCCGTAAAGTACCTAACTCTGAATCAACAAGATAGTTTATTAACCGCCAATTCGTTTGCTTCGCTCACTCGGTCAATTATTTTTTTTTTAGTTACCATCGATTACCCCCAATAGATACCTACCGCATCATCGCCGATCTGTAATTATTATATTCAAAGTACAAAGTTACGTCTATTTATTTATTTATCTATCTGTTCACTGTACATCTTTAGCTACTATTTAAAATTTAAATAGATAATACTTTTAACTGATGTTTGTTCTTAAAGATACAACTGTGAGCGCCTGAACAACTCCCTCAAGCGCGTAAAGAAGTTCTCAAACTGGCGCGAACCCATCCCCGAGGCGTACTTCCCCAAGCTCGACAGTCTGACGTCATCCCGCGGCTGGCCCCCACGGCAGGCCGGCATGCGTTGGCAGGACCTGAATAGGCCAATCGATGGTCTTACTGTGACGATAGACGATATGGAGAGGTGGAGGAGAGCCATTGATGAGGCGATTGCTACTGGCATAGTTCGGCTGGTAAGTTGATATTATTGTCAAAACTTTGTTCCATCAGTAATAGAATGCTAGGATCGGGCCAGTAAACTAAAATATTTAGATCTTTTAATATATTGCATGACATTTACGTATTTTGGATTTCCGCTAATAAACGATAAGGAATATGAAAATCTTGATATGATTTAATTAATTATAATAATTGTATGGGACAACGTCCACACAAGGTCTCCGCGTTCCAAACTAGGAATAGCCTGTACTACAGTAATCTCATGACTGATATACTTATATTATATGCATACCCGTTTATATTTCTACTAACTGCGCCAACCGGCCAGTCATCAAGCCACTTTGGTATTGATCTTGTTATTTGTATTATTTACAGCTAAACATCAGTACTTATCACAAAAACTAAGAACTCTGTATTTATTTTCCAGCCAGACGGCTCAACCCAGCCTTTGGACATTGATATGCTCGGCAATATGCTGGAGGCCAGCATCCTGTCTCCCAACCGCGAGCTGTACGGAAGCATCCACAACAACGGGCACAGCATGTCCGGGTACATGCATGATCCTGACCACCGGTACTTGGTAAGTTAGTAATGCTACAGTTACTCGTAATTTAATTTAATACTACTAGCTGCACTCCGTGGTTTCACCCGTGTGCAACTGATTCCTGAGTAGCATACTCAGGGATAATGCAACATTTTGAACGAAAAAAATGGGGTAAGAATTTGTCACATCTGTTTAGTAGTTTTTGAGTTTAGTCGTTACATACAAAAACACAAATCTTTCCTCATTCTAATATAAGTATTTAATATCTATATAGAATATAGACCACCTCCTCGTAGCTTAGCTTTAATAGATGTCTAGCTAGATTATGTGTACAGTTACACTACAAAGCGCAGCGTTCATTTCAGAAGCTAGTTTTTGTACGTGCCTGAGTGAGCGCCTTCATTCGTATCGAAGCGTGTGATACTAGTGCATATATATTAGAATATAAAATTGTATTTTTATTTTTATGAATGTTATCTAAGTACAACAAAATTATTATTTGTTATTAGTCTAATTAACTTACAAATAAAGTTAAGAAATTCAAATTGTAATTAATTATCATTTATTGGTTGTTTGAGTATTATAGTAAATAAGTATGTAGTAAAGTCATGTCAATTTTGAAACACAAAAGAACGTCAAAAGAGAAAAAAAACAAGAGATTGTCGATTCATTTTGAAATTTCGATAATTTGACGTGGTTCTAAAGCAATACTTACGTAGTTATTGTAAATAAAACATGTCCCGTGGCATCAATTCTAAAAAAATTACTAAGATTACAAATTCCACGCCTACCTTCTCGCACGTACCTACTATTTAAGATGTTTTTACCAGGTCTGCGAGTTATCAAGTTAATCGAATAATTTACAATCTGCCCATGACTAATATGACTAAACTTACCTATATTCAAGGAATCGTTCGGTGTTATTGCGGATGAGGCGATTACGATGCGCGATCCATTCTTCTTCCGCTGGCACGCGTGGGTCGACGACACCTTCCATAGACACAAGGAGTCAGCGCACGTACGCCGGTACACTCGTTCAGAGGTAACTAACCACCGTACTATGTATACCAACGAAGACCGCGTAGGTAAGTAACCTACGCGGTCCTTCAGTCAGCTACTAACATCTTCAAACTAACATGCATGAGTCGGCAACGAGACAAAGGCTGACTGTACGAGAACTATTAACTCTAGGTAGGTACAAGCCTAGTAGATTTTTTTATCCAATCAAGTGACAGACAGACACAGGCACTGCGATCATCAGCAGTTTGCCGTTTTGCCATAATTACACAATTTTGCGAAAAGTTTAAACTAGTGTAAAGTGTCTACAACCATTTTGAGCTATTTAACGATACGGCCTGCCAAATACAATTATAAAAAAATAACACCATATTAAACATAGTTAAGCTCAGCTTTTATGCAAATATCTTGAACAAATACACTGATGTTGGTGCAGTCTGAGACCTAAGACTTTTCTCATTAATAAACGCATAAATATTTAAGTGTATAATAAAAAATAACAGTCAGCGGTAGAAAAGACATAACAAATTCCTCTTTTAACTAAAGTTGGAGAACCCTGGTGTGCAAGTGACGTCAGCCATCATCGAATCTGCAAATGGACCGACAAACCAGCTCAACACCTTCTGGATGCTAAGCGATGTGGATCTCTCTCGCGGTCTCGACTATTCCGACCGAGGACCCGTGTACGCCCGATTCACACATTTGAATCACAGGCCCTTCCGTTATGTGTAAGTTCTAAAAGTTGCGCCGTGAAGTGCAAAAATACCTTTTTACTCCATTTTCAACACCACAACGGTAGCTAGGATTTTAAATAATCAAATAATTATTTGATAGGCAAATCTACATCCAAGCGTTACCAGGCTACACTACGCCATTAATTATTTATATGAGAAATTTAATAGGTATACTTACCCCCAGTTTCTAGAACTTTTGTCAAAGCGTTGATTAGTTGACCTACTAAATACTAAACGCTCATTGGTCGATGGTATTTTATGACGCGATATGGGACCAATCAGCGGTCAGTATTCCGTCTGTTAGCTGATCGAACTTTAACAAACGTTCCAGAAACTGAAGGTTAGTCTTAGACTTTCATTTGTCCGTATTTTGTGTATTTAGTTATTTTTGCAACGGCTACGCTTTAACTTATTTCTAAGCAATTCTAAAACTAATATTTTCTTAAATTGGTTTTAAGGTATCATTGGGCCCGTAATTTCTAAGGGGCCTTTCAAACTCTCGATAAACCTTTGCCTGCGCAGTATTGCTTCACGGCAGAATATCCTTTCTGCGTTGGTGTGGTACAAACTACGAACCAAAACGTTATTTTGTATAAGAGGCCTCCTCGTACCTACTTACCTACCTAGAGCAGTATCTAGGTATTATTTTTAGCAACCAGTGGAAACAATAGATCACTGACTGAACCTAATCTGCAACAGTATATAAATAAGTATGTACCTACATACATAGATTTTATTTTCTCTTCTAGTCGTAGAACATTTTCTAGAGATAATATTTTATATAGGTATATTGATAGTATTTATGTTCTGGTCTGTAGTATCAGCGTGAATAACACCGGCACCGCCCGCCGAACTACCGTCCGGATTTTCATCTCGCCGAAGTTCGACGAGCGCAACCTCGCCTGGCCGCTTTCCGACCAGCGCAAGATGTTCATAGAGATGGACCGCTACGTCACTTCGCGTAAGATATCTATATCTACTTAGCGCTTGTCTATAGATCTGTAGTATAAACGTGAATAAAACCAGTAATAGGGGTGATGCCGTTGTTCACATCAAACGGCCGCCCCCAGGTGGAAAAAGATCCCATTTGCCTCCATTGGGGCATATGGGATCTTTTGAATAATATCCTGTGGGCCTAGCCTAGCACGAATATCTGCGTAAGTGTAACCGTAACGTGTCGCTCACGTGAAACAGTTCAAACTATCATGTATCTAGGGCAACTGTGACACAATTAATAACTCATAGTTTGTATTTCGACGCATTATGCGTTGACGCGATACGAAAACTTATTCGCAAATTGTTTGTGCTACGGCCTCTGAGCTTTAACACGACAGCTAAGCACAGGCACGGTGTATGTGCTATGTGCATGTTCCTTCATCATAACTTCAAAAGTTATGTTCACAAGTTTCACACCAAGCTCCGTCCAACCAGCATCCGCCCCCAATGGGAAAAAAGTCCCATGTGCCCAAGGGGACAAATAGGAATAACCCCAACCTTAACACCATAGATAATCACGGACACGGTGTACGTGCTATGTGTACGCTCCTCCATCATAATTTCAATAGTTTATGTTCACAAGTTTCACTTCAAGCTTCGTCCAACGAGCGTCCGCCCCTAATGGAAAAATAATCCCATGGGGACACATATATGAGATTGAAATACATGTTATTTTAATATAACAACATAACAAATCGCCACGCCTATATATCTTCGAAGTAGGTATTTTATAATGAAAGTTATTAAGCGGTATTTTAAACACCTACGTTTCGCCAGAAGGATATGTTTTTGGTCTCATGTAATGCAGGGCGCGCCTATTGCCATGCCATCTACGGGGCACAGTTCCAGACTACGGACTACTACTGAGAATTTCTTTGTCGAAAAACCCGGGTACAGGTTCTAAAAAAAGTGTATTAATACTGTAAAGTGTGCATATATGTATCTAGTCAGGATTCACGTGGCAAAGTATCCAAATATAAATCGCTTTTATTTTTAATACTTACTATGTTTAAAAAAAATTCCGATATTTTTGCACAGCCCTATTAGACATGTCTATTCTTGGAGTTCGTTGGGGTTAATGCGCTGTACAATCCTCACGCCATTAATGCGTGAGTATTGCGCACGCAAAACCTGCGTCATTTCAGATTGAGAAATCCATACCTGTATCATAAACAAGTCAGTATCTACGTAGGTATTACAAGTAATCGTCTATCGGACAGTGACAAACGTCAAACGCAGTTATATCACGTATCTCAATAACCTATCTATAATAATAGAAGTAAGCAGTGAGGTACATGCATAATCTAATCAACTTAGATTATGTACCGGCTGTGTTTTTGTAATAAGGACTTCTGTATAAAAAAACCAGGCAGGTGCGCGTCGTCCTTGCGCACGAAGGGTTCAAGGTACAACGGCCATATTTTTTTGCCGTTTTTATAGATAATGGTATGGAACCCTTCGTGTGCGAGTCCGACTCGCACTTGGCACGTTATTTAGTATTTGTTGTAATAGCGGCAACAGAAATCCATCATCTGTGAATATTTCAACTGTCTATCACGGTTCATGAGATACAGTCCTGGGGGGTGATTCCACTAATTAAATTGCAATCGAACCACAGCTGAACTTTCGACTTTTAATATATTTCCTTATTCTGCTATTGAACAACAGTCCAGCTGCAGTTACGTTTTTGTTGACGTCAGCGATCGATCGTAACTTTATATTCTGTTATCTCGATAGATCATGAACGCGACGCTAAATTATATTCGTATATAGTAGTGTTTAATGTATAGTCAATACGGTAGTAGTGTTTCAGATGATGTTACGTTCCAATTTGTGTATAGAAATAGTAGAATGGCTTTTGGATAATTATCGAACGACAACCGGAGTCGAACTGCTGGTGACATAGCAGTCTTAGTAATAGCTAGGGTCCCTTTTTACCCTTAGGGTACGGAACCCTAAAAACCAACTCATGCGTTATCAGTAGGCCTACCATGAGTTTAGAACATTGAAACCAATCGATGCTCGCTATCGACTGCCGTTAAAATAATATGTATGAAAAAAAGAACAGTGCCACCTCGCGGTCTATTGTAGAACTAAAATCGGTAGCGAGTGCGCCAATCACAAGCTTTATAGGTAAGCGAGACCGAGTATCGACTATAGATGACATTTATGTTGCCAACTCATGGTAGAGCCACAGCTTTGCGACTACCAAAAAGCTATGCCACTAACATATTTTGTGCTTTATACTACCTACGTAGGTACACACTGTGCCTATACCGTTTAAATTCAGACCCCACGTGCCTCAATAATCTGTAAACATTTTTTCACAGTAAATGCCGGACAGAATACCCTCATCCGTGAGTCAACTGATTCGTCGTTCACGGTCCCCTTCGAGCAGACATTCCGCGACCTCTCCATTCAAGGCAAAGACCCGAAGCGCGATGATCTGGCCGAGTTTAACTTCTGCGGCTGTGGATGGCCTCAGCACATGTTGGTGCCGAAGGGGACCGAGGCAGGAGCACCTTACCAGATGTTTGTTATGCTCTCTAACTACGACCTGGACAAGGTAAGGCTGAAGAAATAGCTTGCAGATATCTTTGCAACACAGCTGACTTCTAATTATTGTTTGACCGACTGCCAAGTCGAAATCAGCCACCATGTAATTATTATAATTTCCTATTTACCCTACATTGTACCTACTAACAAGTGCAATTTGAAAAACTTTATAGGTACCGACTTCCATTCTATTACTTTGGTAAAAATCAGTTATTGGAGTGTAACTCAAAAACTACTGGACCGAATTTGATGAAATTTAAATGTGACCACACGGGAAGCACCAGCTTTCAAACAATAATTTTGAGAATCGATCCACTACCTATAGAAAGTTATGAGGTAACAAATATAAAAAAAACAGTCGAATTGAGTACCTCCTCCTTTTTGGAAGTCGGTAGAAAATAAAACACAGTACCCGCGCGCGATGGGAATGAGATGGAACCGTGTCAAAATATATCGAAGCTTACGCGGATTATAGAAAAATATGTATTCTATAGGAATAAAAATGATCCAGAGTATCTTGTCGTTTCTTCTAGGTAGAACCTCAGTTAAAACGGCAGTAGGTACATATACTAAAATATAGCAAGTATATTAATATGTAACGGTACCAGAGTTAACATGTACCTAGGTATATTTTTTTAGTACCTATCCGATATTTCGACTTCATCTGCTATTTCAGTTCATTCGTGATCATGGCTCTTGCAACAATGCCAAAATATCGGAAACCCAAAAAGAAAATATACCTACATGATAACCAAACCATGATAAGACTAAATTTCATCAAAATAGGTGCAGCCATTTGAGCGTGTACCTACCTAACATACAAAAATACACTTTCGCCTTTAAAATATTAGTGCGATTCACAGATTGACAATGTTGGTGCCAAGGAATTGAGCTGCAAGGAAGCTTCTAGTTTCTGCGGTCTGAAGGACAGGCTCTACCCCGACAAGCGAGCCATGGGGTACCCATTCGACCGGCCCTCGGATACAGCATCATCTATCCAAGACTTCATACTTCCAAACATGGTTTTGACAGACATTATAGTTAAACTACAGAATGTAACCGAACCGAACCCACGGAATCCATCAAAATAAGTGTAATTTTGCTCCAATTCTTGCATAATTTTTATCTAAAGGGCATTTTCAGTGGAGTAAGCAATACCTATTCGGATATCTATTAAATTACTAACCTATAAATATTAATCTATGGATCAGAATGTACCAAATAATTGCAATAAGAATCCCTTGGGAGGCCTGCTATGATAGCTGAATTGGAGACAAATTTGATTGATCCAGATTTTTTATGACTGAGCATTTTAAAAATGAAAGGCTGATAGGTCAAGTCTTGTGAATAAGTTAATTAAAATGTACATAAAATACAGGTTACAATTGATAAAGCTATAGTTATAAGACCCGTTACTACAATGTAAGGTAATAAAAACAAGATCATTATGAATACCTTCTTTTATTTCTCTGTACACATACTGCTAAAGACTAGCACTTATATAATGAAATTTGGTCTTTACTATAAAACTGAATATTTGGTTTTTATAATTAAAAAAAATGTTGGTATTCTTTTTAGTTTAGTTAGGGTACTGACACATGATCTATGCAATTTTGCCATTTTGATAGGAATTTAATTATCCTTTTACCGTAGAAGTCTACAGGGCAGGAGGAGAAGTCAGCAAAAGCAGTCAGTTAAATTTTTCCTACTAAACTTCCTCTTGGAGCAAGTCAGGTTAGTACAGCCTCCAGCTTTAACTCTTGTAGCTTTGCAATGATCTGTTGTGAAGTGTGTTTGTGCATTGTAGTGGAGAAGCAATGGGGAAGAGCAATTAACCAGCCTTGGTTGTTGTTGCAAGCTTCTCCATCATTGTTTGCAGTTCTTGGCAATAGACATCTGCCATCACTGTTGTGACATTCGGTAAACTGTGATTTACAAGTCCAGCATTGGTCCACCAGACAATCACCATCATCATCCTATGAGTAATCTTATAACATCATCTCAGCACACCACTGATAAGATGCTGTACCCAGGTCCTTCCACTGAAACAAATGCTTATTATTGATAAACAGGATCCACTTTTCATCGCAGGTAACAATTTGATTTCAAATTCGCTCATTTCTATGCCGATTCAGTAGTGCTATGCATGCTTCGACATGTAACTTTAACATAGCTTCTATCTTCCTGATTTGAAGCAAGTGCTTTAATATTGTTTTGACATTATCTTCAATGCCTGCATCTACTATAAGCAGGAACAGGCTCTGTTCTTACATTGTTTATGAGACTTAGGGCAAGTCTTCCATCTTTCTAACCCACATACACACATGTGTAAGTTTTCAGATATCAGTTATTAAATCTTCAAGACTAACTGCAGTGATTTGACTACAACCTGAAAATGGAAAAGTAAGCTTTAAATTCATAAAATAATGTCATGTCACAAGTTGTGACATCAAGAAATCAGGCCTATCATTCAATATCATGTAGTTATCATAATTACACATTATCGGCTCGTGCTTATTCTCATCATGTCAAACTTGAGATTGGGAAAGTCCGGTTTTATCATGGCAGTAAAAAAAATTATTTGATACTTATATACATATTAAAATAATGTATTTAGATACAATATTACATGAATTAATTCAGGTCAGTTCTTTGTTGTCTTGACATACTTTGTAGACTTACTTACACTTATTTGGCTTAACTGCAGTGACTTGATGACAACCTGAAAATGAAAAAGTAAACTTTAAATTTGTAAAATAATGTCATATCATGAGTTATGACATCAAGAAATCAGGCCTATCATTCAATATCATGTAGTTATCATAATTACACATTATCGGCTCGTGCTTATTCTCATCATGTCAAACTTGAGATTGGGAAAGTCCAGTTTTATCATGGCTGTTTAAATTGTATTTGACAATTACAAGTGTTTTGCATTTATAAATAAAATGTGTGTGTAAATATACATAGTACATAATAGTCGGTATGTTAAATTGCGTCCATAGTAAACACTCCACTGTCAAGAAATTAGTCAGGTGCAAATAGCAATTGGAAGTGTAACTTTTTCAACACACGCATATTTAAGTATTGATAATACAGAATCCAAGTTTGACTATCATTCATTTCACACATGTAGTTAAGGCGCACTCATACCCTGAGTATGAGTGTGCTAGCTTGTTAAACACACTAGGTGTTTAAAAAGCAGAATTTTTAAACACCTAGTGTAAAGAAACAGATCGATAGTATATTATGAAAAAAATACAAAGGTTAGAAAAGGAATAGTAAAAGAGTAATAACCGAATAGAATTCATTAATATAACACTCTTTCAGAAGAAAAAAAATCCTGAATAGGTTCACAAAAATTTTCTTTCACATCCAAACTCTCAGAATTTTCAGCAATAACACTATATTTTTTTTTGGTAATACTTAGCCAACGTATAGTACTACCAGCAGTTTTTCCAATTGTGGTAGTATATATCGAAAAAATATAAAGAAAAAGTACAAAATTAACACATTTTCGTATTACATCGTCCAATCTAACAAGCGATTTAAGACCTTGCGTAAAGCATCGTAAATTATTTTAAAATCGGGGTTGGACCACATCTTAACAATAGAAACTGGTCTATGAATGTCAGTACAGGTGCTTAAAATTAAAAAATTGAATGTCACTTGTTGGTAAGTGGATAACTTGATAATTGCTGGACCAACTTGGATAGACTAGTTAGTGTTTGTAATGTCCTAAATACAAGGTTCTTAAATTAAACAGATAGGTATTGGAAAAGTTTTGTGAATAATTCGGGAGAAACTGAAAGTAAACAGAAATGACAATGTAGGTCCATTAGTGACTATCTCACTATTTTAATTTCAAAAAGGGCATAACACTACAGGATATAAGTAAGTAGGTACATCATTCTTACCTATGTAGGTGATGTTAGAGTAAAGCAGACGAGTGACCTGAAAACAAAATGCATGCATGAGTTAAAAAACGTGTAGGTACTGGTTAGTTACATATAAAGTATAGGTAGGATATGTATCAGCCCTATCATTTAATATCACGTGTTTATCATAAAAACACATTTCGGCTCGTGTTTCTGTCATCATAGTATAACCTATCGATAAGTACAAAGATACTGTTTGCTTACCTACCGAAAAAACGTGTGAAGGTGGTCCTAACCTAATCTTATCTTTTACAAATATCTGTTCGGCTACTTTACTTGCATTGCACGAAACGATTGTGCGGTCAGTAACAGAAGATAAGGAAACTAGTGTGAATAGGCAAGGAAAGGATCATCGCGATAAAGGAGAAATAAGATGTAATAAGGCGTCGCGTGGCGAGGACACGAGGAGCGAACTCGTGAATTAAAATCGAACGCTAGAAAATAAATCTAAATTTTACCTCTCGGTTAAATTGAAAATCTCGATCAGCGATGTGGCCTTCAATTGCAGACATTATAATTTATAATTATTCTCTTTGATTGCAGAAATAACTCCACTCCACTCCACACCCCACAAACTAAAAGATACTACGTATCTATCGTATTCCCTCCCTCAGCTTAGACAGTGTTGCCAACGTTAGGATACATTAATTCTATGGTTGCCAACACCAACATTGCTTGGTCTAATATCGTCGTTGCTGATACATAAAGTAGCCTAATTTCAGTTGCCGTAGCCTAAAGTAGCCCAAACCTCAAAATATCATAAAGAATAAAAAAAATCTCTTATTGCATAATAATGTATTCAAAATTTACATTCATCACGCACGATGTTTTACATACCTACCGTGTTTGCCCATTTTTCAAAGAAACGAAACACTACATATAAATAATAACACCTTAATTGCACCGGATAAGTTGTTTGTACGAAGAGAAAGTCATAAAAAATAACTAGAATTTCTCTGAACTACTTAATTAGTACAATACAAATAAGTACAAGTACAATTTGAAAAATTTTATACCGACTTACATTCTATTCAGTTATTGGAGTATAACTCTAAAACAAATAGACCGAATTTGATAAAATTTACGGGAAGCACCAGCAGGTAACAAACATTAAAAAATACAGTCGAATTGAGTACCTCCTCCTTTTTGGACGTCGGCAGAAAATATTCATTATTTACATTGAGAATACAATATTACTTGATTACGTTCTAAATTTGGTAACATACTAGCTAAGAAAAATTTGGTGTAATCCCTGAAAAATCATCACCATGTAAATATAAACTTATGATTACATTACACACACACACACACATACACACACACACACACACACACACACACACACACACACACACACACACACACACACACACACACACACACACACACACACACACCCACACACACATCCAAAAGGCGACCAGTCACCTTTTGGATTTTTTCCTCGCCGATTATCGTTCTGAGTAGCCTAAATGGCGAAAAATCACCTACGTTGACAACACTGAGCTTAGACAGACAGACTACTAAATACTCCTTAGTGCGTTCGAATAGGCAAGGTTTTCACAAACAAGTCAGCGTTTTTAGCTTAAATAACGCTAAAAACGCTCACAAGGGGGGTTCGAATTGGGAATCTGTGGGTGAAAATGTCGTTCATGTCTTCTTTTCTTCAGCGTTCGGAAAGCTAAAAATGCGATTTTTTTGCCTTTTGCAATTTTTGACCCACGTCCGGCCGGAGAATGGTTGTTTGTGATTGTTTTTTGACAGCATAATCATGCGATTTTAGGTATTATGCTCATTTGAGCGTGCGAATAGGGTTTGGGCAAAAGTGGCAAAAATAACATTTTTGAGCTTTTCGAACGCTTTAACAAAAGAGCCATCAATGACAACGCCACCAATTCCCTAATTCAATTCAAATTCAAATTCATTTATTCAGGCTACGAAACCCATACCATAATTACACAATAATTAAAATGAAATAAAATATATAACAAAATAAAGTCAGGGCACTCAAATTAAATGTCAAATTAAATTAAACAAAACACACAAATACATTTTCAAGTCTAATATTAATAATGTCAGGTACAATCACTAGTACTTTCTCTCCGGCATTGGTACCGGTACATGCCTCTCACAACAATGCCGGAGGAAAGTACAGTCCAACCTGGCCGCAATCATTTTGAGGACGGTGTTAGAGCTGGCCCCAACTCTGCGCACCAAGGACGCGGCCCGCAACCGCATCACCGAGTGAAAGCAGGCAGTGTGTGCGTCCGCAAACATGCCTGAGGCGCTCCCGCCCACCTAACACTGTTGAACTGGTGCGCATACCAGTACTGGAACATTCTGACAAGTTCCTGTGGCAAGCTGATGTCACTGAGTTTCTTCCATAGCAGGTCATATGACACCAAATCAAAAGCTTTTGACAGGTCGAGAAAGCAAGCATACACTGGAGTTCTACGTTTTGTATATAAAAGCCAAACGAACGCATCTCCTATTGATCAGATAATTTTTGTTTAGCTAAATTGAGATCTATCTTATGTATATGATTATATATTATACTATATATACTATACTTATGATTACGGCAGCTATTTCCTTAAAGGCGGTAGCTAGCTAAAAGCGGTCCTGGCGAGAGGGCTCCCGTTGGTAGTGTGTCCTTGTCTGACATCTTGCCAGTTTAACTAATCATCGGGTTAGGTAGAAATGGTTGAAAATTTTATATTTTACTTTTTTTAAATTTACGTAAACGAATGATTCATAAACTTTGAAACTGATTTAAATATTCTACAGTTTTTATAATTAATTCGTTAATTCGTTGTACTTTAAAAAGTTATTAATTAATACTGAGTTTAAAGTAGTACTCAAATGTTTGGGCCTGGTAATACTAAATGCAAGATGGAGGTTTGTTCAGGGTTTGTTGAATATTCTTTATGGAGATATACTTGACATAGCACTTCTTAAGAACGTTATCCTCCGGTTGCGCTCTATAGCACGAACGGACTTCAGACCACCGCCCTGTATTATTGACATTAGGCCGACCCGACGGACATTGCCCCTATCACTAGAACGGTAGTGAACAGGAAGCAACTGGGGGAATTCCTCTAAGCTATCAGTTCACTTGCTCTTGATAGAATCCCCGATAACATACAGGCAATACTGTAGACGTCTCAATTGCGATCTAGGCTCTGAGTGACCACCTCCGCACCGCAGTAGGTGAATCCTCATAGCAGGTCCAAGTGGCGGATGGTAGCCGCTTCAAACTGCCCGAGGGTGCGAGGAGGTTACTGACCGCTAAGAACGCCGCCACTAGGGTGTATGACTCGATGCCAACCCGAGAGAACAAAGCTACCATGCGCTACTTACAGCGTGCTGTAAAGAAACGAATGAGTGAGCTGCGTGATCAAAGGTGAGACGACAAACTGTCAGAGATTGAGCCAACTCACCAGGCATACTGGCCGTTGGCTCAAGCTCGGAAACTGACGGACAGTCGACAATGTCGACAGTCTCCACTCATTAGGCCGCCTCCCCTCTCCATACCGTTTCTTGACGAAGACAAAGCCGAGTGTTTAGCTGATAGCCTCGAGGCTCAGTGTACTCTTAATGTAAATCATGTCGACCAGAAACACCTCGATTCGGTGGAAACTGAAGTCGAACGTAAAAGCTCTATGTCCATCTCTGGCCTCCCACTCCTCCCTCAAGATCAAGGACCTCAAGACCCGTAATTCACCTGGTGCTGATGGTATCAGTAACAAGGTGCTCAAACACTTCTCAGTCCCGCTAGTTCATCTCTTCGTAAGCATCTTCAATACGGCTATGAGCAACTGCTCCTTCCTAGACACTTGGAAGCATGCCATTGTCATTGGTATTCACAAACCAGGCAACCCAGCAGCCAAGCCTTCCAGCTACCGTCCCATAAGTCTCCTCAGCTCTCTGGGGAAGATTTGCGAGCGGCTCATTGTGAACCGACTCTGGTCCCACGTTAGGTCCAATGACCACCTCTTTTCCTGGACCCGACCAGGGCTGTGATCCCGATCGCACTGTAGGCTCCGGCCGAGATCTTCTTCGCAGCCCCAGTCGAGGTCGAGGTAATCCACACACACACACACACACGATTGTAGTCCCAGCCACGGTGCGGCCAGGAGTTTTCACCGCGGCCCCGGTCGCGATGTATCTTCCGGCCCAGGTAATGATTGTGGGCGAGGAAATTCTGTTTCAATATGTAGCCCCAGCCACAGTGCGGGCAGGAGCCTACACCGCGGCCCCGGTCGCGATGTAATTAAGTTTGCAGCCCCAGCCAAGGTAGTGATTCCGATCATGGTGTAGGCTCCGGCCGAGGTATAATGGCTGTGGGCGAGGTATCCATGGTTATGATAACGATTCCCAGGTAAAAACAATCAGACACCGATCTCGCCGGCGAGTTTGAGGCAAAAATTATATCTTGGATAGATTCTTTCCAAATAGTCAAAGAGTAAAAATTCATAGGGCCCACTTTCAACGGTACACTCATGTACCGGGGCGATTCTCTCCGACTCCCCTCTCTCCTGGCGACGACGGCCCAAGCCGAGGTCCGTACCTTAGAAGTGCCCTTGAGCAAGTCGCCTACTCCTCCCCTTGCGGCGAAGCGTGTTCAACTCTCGCCTTAGGCGGTGCGCCTTCTGCGCCCGCATCTGGCTGAGTGCCATCTGCACACGCCACCCGTCCGGTGACGGGTGTCGAGAGGTGCGCTGCGGTTTCACTAGATCTTTACTACCGGCGTTATGCCCTTTAACACTTCCACCCTTGGAGCTTTTTGTTACTTGCTCTTGCGTCTCCACCCCCAGATGGCCTATTAAGGCAAGCCGGGAGTCAGGGGTCTCATTTAGCCCCAGGGAGAATCAGGGTCCACGGTGTCGCCACTCACCGACGGGTTCGCCACAAAGGTAATAATATTATTATTATTGTAATATTACATATTATTATTATTTTTATGGAACCAATTTCACGGGTTTCACCCCGTCCTTTACACTTACCATGCATAAGTGGGGCTGTAGCCAACACTTAGAGGCCTGTTTGGTATAAAACATACAAAGTAGAATAAAAAACAGAAACTTTTGGATGGATGGTGACATGGTATATCTATTATAAAAATGGGTAAAATAGCAAGGCTAGTGATATGATTTTATTAGTGATAAGAAGATAGTGGGCTATGGAAGAAACTACGGCACCCGCCAATTCCAGTCTCATAAAAAAAAAAATTGGGCCGTATATGTATATTAATATATTACACATATTAATATTATTATAAATGTGAAAGTTTAGATGGATGGATGGGTAGGTATCTGGATGTTCGTTACTCAATCACGGCAGAACGGCTGATCGGATCTGGTTGAAATTTGGCACAGTGATAGATTATAGTCTGGATTAGCACATAGGCTACTTTCATCATCACCATCATCATCTATCACCACGCGGGTGAAAAAGCCTAATATTTTTGGGCACAGCATAGACAAAATAACAAGATCTCCGCCTACGTCTAGATCGTAATGATGACTTGATTTCTGTCAAAGATGTGTCAGTTTCTAATAGCGTTGTCAAAAGTACGCAATGATTTTGACAGCTCGATACACTAGACGTGCCCGGCGATGGAGTCGGCATGTCATCCATTTTTGTTGTTTAGCCGACTGTATTATAGTCACAGTATAGTCGAGCGATTCCGCCATCACCAGGGAGGTGAAACACAGTCTAACGGTCTTGAGTGAATCGCCAATCGCAATACTAACATGTTATTTTTAAACACAATATAACAAATAGTTTCGCCTATATATCCTCGAAGGGGTAAGCAGCGGTATTTTAACAGCATACTTTTCGTCATCATCAGCATCCATCACCACGGAGGTGAAACCTTAGGGTGGTAACTTCATTCTAGCGGTCTTGATTGAATTGATACTTTTGCCTATATAGTCCTCGAAGGGGTGAGCAGCGGTGTTTTCAACGCTTACGTTTCGCCATATATGTTGTTGGTCGTATGATCATGTAACAGTCTATTGCCATCTACGAGACACTGTTCCAGTCTCCGGACTGTTATTGAGAAAATCTTTCTTTCTCAGAAAAAACTGTCCAACCCGCGGATCGAACCCATGACATCGAGGTTCCAAAACGGCACTTCCACCACTACACCAATACCAAGCGAGCGAAGCCGCTGGCGGGTCAGGTATGCTATTACCACCAGGTATTACATAAATAATTTGCTGAAATTATGAAACCATCAGTAATATTAACTGGTACCTACTTGCAACGAAGAAATAATATCAGGAAGAGTAACTGCCTAAAACAAAATACGACAATAAAAGTCGTGCTAAATCAATAAATAACATCGTTCACGCCGCTATGACTCAGCTGTCATAGTAGACGTTGCAGCACGCGCGTGGACTAATCTCTGCTTTCCTTCTGAAATTTAAACCAAGTCAAGTCAAAATAATTTATTCAATTTAGGTATCAAAGACACACTTATGAACGTCAACTTTTCATTATAATGTACTTTAAAGACTCTACCGCCGCGTTCCAAAAAATATAGAGCCCACCGAGAAGAAGTGGCAAGAAACTCGGGGCCATTCGTTTTATATAGATGCTTACAATGTTTCTACTTAGGTACTACAAATGTTACATTTTATGGGTGGCAGAGTGAGCAGCTTGCCAGAAGTGGAGTATTCCAAGCATCTTTATCTTCTATATAATGTCGAACTTTATAGTAAGCTTTGCTCGGCATTATGCCCTTTAACACTGGAAGTGTTAAAGGGCATAATGCCGGTAGTAGCTCTCTAGTGAATCTAGTGAACCGCAGCACACCTCTCGACACGTAGAAATAAACTCATTCCTACTAAAACATAATTAACTACCGACTTCCAAAAAGGAGTAGGTACTCAATTCCACTGTATTTTTTATGTTTGTTACCTCATAACTTTCGATTGGGTGAACCGATTCTCAAATATTTTTTTTAGAAGCTGTGTGATCCCATTAAAATTTAATCAAATTCAGTCCAGCAGTTTTTGAGATACACTCCAATAACTGAATAGAATGAAAGTCAGTATTAAATTTTTCAAATTGTACTTGTTTAATTCCCTATTGGGAACTGATATTATTATATCAGTTTCGCCCAGTCAGATACAAGTGCAGATTGCTAATATAATATTTGCTAAGTAATGTATTTCAGGCGCATTCGTATATAATAGGTATTGAAACGTGATTTAGAGCCGATATACACAGACTGATCGAGCCGTTCAGTGATCAACATACATGGACCGTTCTTGCAGTCATAGTCAATAGCTTGAACTGCTCGAGCAGTTGGTATTATCTGCTCAACGAGTGATAATTTCAATTCAAGGGTGGGAAGCGCGCGCAACGTGAATGAAGAGCACAGGCGTAGGTAACTGCGCGAGAGTAGTCGACAGCTCGAGGAGTCCGTGTATGCCTGGCGACTGCTTGACGCCCGAAGCATTTGCAACTGCTTGAGCGGTTTCGTGTATGTGTTTAAGTAGAAGACTAGTTCACTGTGCAGTCGCAGCTTGAAGCAGTCTATGCTTACAGCTTCAAGCTGCCTGTGTATCTGGGCTCTAAGACAGTGTTATCCTATTAATAAGCTTAAACTGTAGATATTACTTTGATATACTAGTACTTACTACCTATACATTTAAGATTACCTACTTTCACTAGACTATACTAGCACAGAAAAACTGCTCAGAATAAATATATAGCAGCAGTAACATACCCTCCTAAATATCCTGTACTGCAGTAATCTTTTCTATAACTATTAATGCTAACTAAAGCTACAGTACCTAATTCAAAGATACTACATGTTCACTAACCACCCCATCTAAATCTTATTTACAGTCTTTCAAGAGGTACTATCGCATGAGCCCAGCAAGACACATGAATATAACAACACACATAAACAAACACCATCTACAAATAATACAGCGATTGTAGCACGTCAATTCTTAAACCCTCTAGAAGTAAACTAAGCCCTCACAGACTCAGGGTATCCTATCGTGAGGCTTAGGACGACACTAATAACGTTACAACTAACTACTAATTTTTACGAGAACATCTTACTACTTCTCCACCTTTTTTGTTCCACCTTGCATGTTAGTTTATAAGTATCCTTAATGCAACTATGAAACTCTGTTTAAATGAATAAATATTATTATTATTGTTATTTATTTTAATTAGTACCTGTGCATTATCTGCGGGAAATAACTGTTACTTCAAGGTGGTCTTGCCAGAGAGTGGCAAACCCATCTTTTCTTGATGATTACGTACCAAAAAAACATAATACAAGAATTTATAATAATAATAATATATGATATAATATAATAGCTACAAATGTAATAATCTACATTTAATTGTACTTAGTATGTATTAAATAGATATAACAAGGTGGTTCTGCCCCGGAGCATGTCATGATAATTCAACTGGATCTAAGCGGTGCCATGGAAATAGCTAGACACGTCGAGTTTTGTCTTTAGGGTAACTTATTGAGGTAACGAGTTCTTGCAGCTCCGCTGAGTGAAAAATGGTGTAAAAACTATTATTTTCAATACAGGCGCCGATCAGCCTCACTAAAAGTGACTTCTCTCCATGTTTTATTCTCCATCAACTGTCACTGAACCAGACACATACTACTTATAATAAGAAAGCATCAGTCATGGTATCTAAATACTTATTTAACTAGGTATGTGACACAGGCAACGCGAACGAAGCCGCGGTCGTGTTACAAATGTAATAATCGGTTGACCTATGTAAGTCACAGAATAAATAATAGCACTGCCCTAACTGCCTAAGCCACAGCATATTCGCTAGGTACTTATATACCTACCTACACTACTGTTACACACGTCCAACGCTTGCGTAAACGACGAAGTGATACAACTGACTAATTTGAACGTAAATGCCTTGTAATAAGGTTGAGTTATTGAAACGCAGCTATACTTACTCCTTGACTGTATACCAACTTCACTGTCGGGTTTTTTTCTTGGTTATGACGTCGAGGCTCGAGAGGTCGACGATCGATATTCGACGTGGCGAGTGGCCCATACTCCATAGTAGCTACCACCAATTTTTAAAAATCCCTTCGGTTCTGTCCGCAATCCGCATGTAACAGTATCTATATAGGTATATATTATGTCACAGTTATTTATCCTATTTTGTACTACGGGGTTCATATCTACAGCTAAAACTATAAGTTGTTGAATACCTATTAAGTTTTAATACTCATTTGAAAGACTACTATATAATTCAAAAAGTTTAATTACTGTACATTATATAAATGACAGTGTACCTACCGTGAAACCTTAAGATACCATATTAGATTATAATTAAATAAAAATACAACAGGCAATTACAATGGTCTTTTTTATTAAATAAAAAAAATACATCATTCTCAGTTCTATAAGTACAATAACAATTTAGTAAACTTTTACCAAATCAACACATGTTGATCTGAGAGATCAGAATAAATATTTCATGACCATGGCTGGCTCTGGGCTCGCCCAGACCGATGCCGCAACAACATAGTGATACATCACCGCCACAGTGGCATGCGGCACCGATCCGAGCTAGGCAAACTGTTATACTATGTTCTATGGACCTATGGTAGGGGGTTTCGGAAAAGATAAAACTCAATACAATGTTATTTACTTACGAATTATCTCTACTATCATTCATTATTCTAAACATATAATCTAAAGTAATAGTTAAAAGTATTTTGATTTATCATACAATCATAATGGAAGGTACTACCTATCATCTTTTTACAATAATTATAGATTATGACATCAGTTATAATACCAGAAATTACATGATTACATTATTATAAGTGTAAAAATATCAGCAAAATAAATTAAGGCAATTAACAGGGGAAATGTTCACTAGTTCACTCACTCATTTCATATCAAATTAACAGATACATTTTGCAATAAGAAAAAGTAATGCTAACAACACACACAGATCTTTTATTGGTTTATTTGTGACATAAACTAATTATCTATCACACAGCACGTAAAATCACAAATAGTTGAAGATGCTACAACTTATGCTGGCTTCTGACTTATATATTCAGAAACTTTTTTTACAATGAATTTACATCATGATTCTGTTAACTCAATTATAATTATCATTCACACTTATTCCATTAACTAGTCACCGGCTATATCGTGTTTCCAACAATAATAGTATAGATAATCATATAAAACAATATAGCTCGAGTTTATTTACAAAATACTGCTTGATGTTGCGGATGTGCATCATAAAGCAGAATTGAGGCACAATGTCCGCTATATTTCTAGATATTATTTACCCTTGGCCGTGATTGTGAGCGAGGACTTAGCAGGCTGTGGTATGATGGTGATCTCATCACTGATCTTCAGAGGTTTGAGTAGGGACTCTGACTCAGACTTAGGTGCCACAGAGTTGCCAGGTTTGGTCTTGTCCATGACACGCTTGGCGACCACACTGTGTGCAGAATACACATGGTTCTCGAATTGTTTGTACATACCAAAAGTGGCTGTACACACTGTGCACTTGTATGACAAGTGTGCTGGCTTTAGAGTCATATTGTGATCCCGTGCGACATGATTCAGCAGCTTCCATTGGTATACTCTGCCACAAACAGGGCACCTGCCTGCATCCTTGCCTTTGTTTGCTGCCTCCTGCATGGAGCTGGTCACGAGGCCATGAGAGCCCAGCAAATGTCTTTCCAGACCTTGGTCTGTGAAAAACCTGAACTGACATTTTTGACAATTTAATGGAGGCCTGTTATATATCATCTTGGGATGAATTTTGACTTTGTGAATCCATTGCATGTGGTTCCTCAATTGTTCCAAATCTTTTATGTAGCCATCACATATTTCACAAATCACAAATGTTGCTTTAGAATTTTGTACAGAATGTGAAGAGGAAGGCTGTGGAGCTCGAGGTAAAGGTGTGATAGAAATCTTAGGAGTTGCTGAAGTGTTATTCACACCTGGATTGTTTTGTACCATAGGATAATTAGAGATAGTGGTCCCTGGAGGGGTGTTATGCATGATCATGAGACCACTACGGATGATTGGTACCCCAGCTACAGGCGCTCCTCGCGGTTGTGCTGACATGGGCGGTCGGCCACGCGGTCTGCATAGTATATTAGGCATGTTAACATTGGGCATGTGTAATGGTGGTCGACCCAAATTGTTAACATTTAGTTGAGGTCGGTTGAAGTTCTGGGGATATGAGGCACCCATGTTATTACGTGCACGAGTCAGCTTTGGTATTTTCGCTGGAGGTTCCCATTCCAAGGGAGGAGCTAAATTAAGGTCAGGTTTAAACTTCTTTGCACATGCAATCAAATGCCGTGCCAATTTTGTCTTGCTGTTATCTTCAAAGTGGCAATTGGCACATTGTTGATAAGCAGGCGCCCTTTCCAGTCTTCCTCTAGTGTTGTGTTCTGCTTCCATGTGAAATAGAATGTCATGAGGACTGCGTATCTCAAACGCACATGTGTTACATTTGTAAATGTTACTACGCATATGTGGCGCTTCTAAATGATGAGACATAACTAACATGGACTCTGTCTTAAAACTACAAAATTCACATCTCTTCTGTGGAAGCGCTAAAGGTGCATTGGTTTTCTTGCTGAATGCTAGGTTCTGTGTAAGTGATGCAATAGCAGATTCAGTAGCTTTTGTACTACGCCCTGATTTCTTTTCTTTGTACAATTTACGATTTTGTTGTTTCAACAAATCAGTTTGGACAAATTCCTGCACCAAATTCAAACCTATGTTAATGAAGAATTGCCCAAGTGAGCAATCAAAGTAGCTATCAGATTTGCCTCCACTGAGACCCTTAGCTATCATCCCAATGGGGTCTTGATAATCCTCCAGCTTGTCTTTGATAATGACTTGACCTTCATCACTCATTGCTTCATCAGAGTCAATTGATTCACCTTCCCATGAATCATCATCCTCTTCTGTTCTCTGTTTTCGTCGTTCTCTTTTCTCAGCTTTCTTTTCCTTTACAGCTTCTGCAATCTTACGTTCATCGGCCTCTTCTTCTTCCACAGGATCACCATTTTCTATCCTCTCTTGGCGCTCCTTATCTTTTTTTTCCTTATCTACTTTTTCTTTCTCTAATTTTTCTTGATCTTCCTTTAACTTAATCTCTTCTAACTCCTTACCTAATTTGTCCACAAATTCTCTAAAAGGTTTCACTGAAGGTTTTTCATATACATAAGGAACTATGAATGAAGGTGCTTCAACTACAAACATATCGTCAGTTAACGAAGGTAATATGATAGGTTGTGGTTGTGGTGTTGGTGTTGCACTATTTACAGTTGTGGACGCTTTACAAGAAACTGGAGTAATTGTTGTGCCCCGAGCAGCAATACTCTGGCACAAGTTTTGTGCATTGACTGAACTGTTTGGAAGTGGCTTATTTGTCATCGCTTGTGGTGCCTTTCCTGATAAAATAGAATTTGTATCAATGATAACCACAGTGGGTTCTTTTTGTTCACCATTTGTGTTAGATTGTTTGGAAGCTAAATCTGCTAAACTTCTAGTGTCACTTACTATTATTGGTTTACCTTTATTCTGGTTTTGGTTCAATGGATCTTCCATGGTAATTTCCTCTACATCCGATTCGTCATTTACCTCCATCAAACTTCCATTTTCAAGCTCTTCAGCCTTTTTCTCTTCAATTGCCTTATTGCTATGCTGGGATCCTACAGAACTACCATTGCTACTAGAGCTTGTACTCGATGATTCATCATCATTAGTCACCACTTCACCCTCTTCTTCCTCATCACTTGTGATTTCATGCACCTCGGGACTTTGAGGGGCTCCATTTTGATTTGGCGGTTCATTGATTTCAATTTCTGAGTCACTACTGTCATCCTTTGGATGACTTCCCTGTGATGACTCATCATCACCCTCTGTGCGTTCATCTGTGGAGCCAATAAATTAAGAATTTTGAAAATATGATAGTCAATTTTAACAAACACATCATTATATCACTAACAAACTTCAATTAATTAATTACTAATTCTTATAAATTGCAATATACATTTCCTTTAGATAAGGCTATTGTTATTTAAAGACCCAGGCGCCTAGGTAGACTAAGAACAGGCGAAGTAACAAAAAAAGGGAACTAAAAGGTAATAATTCATTCACAATCAGCTGATAGTTAGAAAAATGTTGTAAAGACACATGTTCAAACAGTTTACTTATGAAGTCCTAACAGAAGATTGACTTGGGTAGTCACTACAAGCGTTCGTAAATTGCGAAAACGCCTGGATCTCCAGCGACAACCAGATAATCATCGTAACCTAAACACTCGATTTCGATTCATTTTACCCACGAAAATCTAAAGTAAAATAGATATTTATGAATTGTAAACTGAACAATACTATTACTAACTATCAGGTAGCGTCATTAGATCATGTGGACCGAGGACCGCCATATGGGATTCCATGGCATTTCTCCGAAAACACTACTTCATCAGGTTTGATAGTCAACACTCAACTATTTAAGCATATTTTTACATGCCAAGGTGTATTAGGATTGGATACATACCAGTAGCTGTAGAAATAGACATTATCTTCCGATTTTCCCACAGAAAACTAGAAAATAGCACAATAGCACAGTAGCGGAAACCAAACCAAATCAAGCTGTCATTTTGAAAGGTTTTTTTATTGTCACGTTCCGACTTATAACGCAAAACGAATATGAATATTCATGTGCGTCGAAGAATACATCTGTTTATTAGTGATAAGTTGATTGTAACTGTAATTGTAATATTTGTGTATGATATATAACAAAATTTATTCAGCCGCTGAACCGAAATCTATAGTAAAATATAACCAACCAAACAAAATGGCGTCTAGTGTAGTGTGCAATAAAAAAACCTTTTCATAAAAATGGTGGGAAAGAGATGCATAGCGGAGGGGGAAGGACGCGGTATTCCATTAGGGAAAAAATGGAATAAATGTAGCGGGAAAGTTTAAACGCCAAAATATTTGAAAGTATTCGGTAATAAAAAAAAGTTGAATTAGATTTACGTCAAAATAAATATAATTTGTTTAAATATATAAATACCTACATGCGTTTAATATGTAATACGACACAAGCATTGGTTTAAAACAAATAAATAAATATGTAAAGGTCATAGAATTTAGGTAATAATTCTATGGTATAATATATTTCTATGTGAGGATTGTGAGGTTGAATATTACCTATAGGCGCTATTTAACCGTTCTACTCACCATTAATCAAAAATGCCTTTATTGTAAATACCACTGAATATTTACAATATACTCTGATATTTTACTCTACTGTATAAATATAGGTCAAAAATTAATTTACTATAGGTGAGTTACCAATAATAAAAATAAAACACAACAATGATTGAAACAGTCATACAAAATTTATTAAAATTTTTAATTAGTACATGGCATATTAGCTCAGGCAATACATAACTTATAACTATTTACTTTTTAAGTCATCCTTGATAAACCCAATAGTTCATTATCTACTAAAGACTAATAAAATACCAAATCTATTTGCACTCACTTCATGTTACAATACCTAGAAACCAATTTATTTTTGGTTTGGTTACATCTAGTTACTTTTTGTGTCAAAAAACTATGACTCCTATTCGAAATGTATAATTATTGCGTCACCATGAGAATAAAAGCAGCATAGGTATTAGGTATGACTACATTTTACTATTCATTCTTCTTCTTCAATATTTTCAGTTTCTTTGAATGGATCTATTACTAGACTAGTTTCATCTGGCTTTTTAATTACCCCCATCTCCTCCGCGGTCTCCAAACAATTTTGGGCATATTTCTTGGTTAGTTCTAATTCAGGGTTTTCCAGTTTAGTAATAGCCATCAATATCTCCATAACATCAGTTTCTAATATTTTTGCAGCTATATCCTTGTCACCTTTTATTATATTGTACAACATATAAGTGCCTCTATACTGAATTTCTTTATCAGGGTTTGCTAACAAGCATCTCAATGTCTCCAACCATGGTTGACAATCCAAAAGCTTCCGACAGCAAACTTTACTCACTTGAGTTAATATACACAATGCACCTGCTGCCGCTTTGACTGTGTCAACATCTTCCTCCTGGCAAAGCAGATATAAGAACTTGGTCTTATCATTATTGCCTTCATAAGTCTTAATTACTTCTTCAGATTGGAGCAAATTGCAGACACATTGTGTTGCTGCTCTCAAAAGCATTTGGTGATCTTCATATAAGTAATGTTCAATTTTAGCCAGGCCTCCTTCTTTTAAGATTCTATTTCTGGTAGTTTCATTCATACCAGCCAAATTGCACAAAGCCATGAGGGCTTCAAAGTTCTCCAATGCAGTGCAGTCTGGATGCAATAAAGCCAATAAAGGTCTGACAACTTCTAAATTCCTCTGACCTGGGAAGGCAACTTCGGGGTTTATGGTTATACCAATCCTAGCTAAGGCTTGAGCAGCTTGTTTCTTGCCATTGTTGGTACCTTCTAAGGACATTGGTATTAATACTTTAGCACCTCCCTGTTGCACCACGATTCCTCTGAGCTCTTGAAGGCTGCAAATAGCATTGAACACCCTTGCAATCAGTTCCTTTGAGTTATGGCTCTCGGTTTTTGATAAAGCCACCAAACCAGAAGTTACACCAACTTTTGCCAGAACAGTGATTCTTTTGTTGATAAAATCAGCATCATCCAACTCATGCTGTTCAGGGATATGATGCTTAGCAAATTTGGCCAGTTCCATCATTTCTGGCATTACTTCCTGTTTCTCATAGGCATTGCAAAGGTTGACCAATGTGGTAACAACACCATACAAGCATGATTGGTCTCCACTCTTGGCAAGCTCAATAAGAGCTTGGAGGGCTGGCTTATCTTCCACCAGCTGCTCTTTAACATCAGCATCTAAAGTCAGATAAGACAGACCTTCAGCAGCCCATTTTCTCACATCATTATTCTTGGTAGGGTTGATTAAAAACTTTCTGCAGGCTTCAGCTAGCTTTTTAGTAGACCCATCGGCAAATGGACGGATTGATGCATCATCACCACCAAAGCTCCCTAGTTTGCACAACCCGACCAAGGCTCTTACACGGACACTATCATTCTTGCTTGTATACAACCTTTTGAGAATATCTACTCCCTTATCAATAATGGTTCTAGCCTTGTCTTTCTTCGATGCAGCTGCAACTAAACATTCACAAGCCACTTTCTGCTGTAAAACATCTTCAGTTTGGGCCATTACTAAAATCATCTCAATAATACCTTCTTTAGAAATGACATAGTTTCCTACATCAAGGGGCCCTCTAAGCAACGAAGTGATTGCTACAGTGACTCTAACTTTTGACTCAAGATCTGGTGTCATCAATTTATCTTTGACAAACTCATCTACTTGTTGATTGAATTTTTCTCTTGCCTCATCATAGTACATATTTTCATAGATTCTTGCTAGACAAGCAGCTGCAATGGTACTCGATGATGGAGTGATGTTCATTGCTGATTCATACTTGTACTCTTCAAGTTCACTGCATACCTCAAGTAAACGTTGCAGTCCTTTGATTTCCACAAACCTCTCCGCCCAATTGATTGCACTATAGTGACAGTTTCTCATGATCAGCTCCATGATGGCATCCCTAGCACTACCTGTGATTACTCGGTTAGTAATAGAATATGTAAGGCATGTAAGAAGAGTGTCAATCTCACTTTTATATTCTTCACACAGTTTAGCATCTGGTTTTGTATCCTTTTTGTTATCCATACCTGAGAATGTATTCAGAATTACTTGAAGACAGTACTGTGCTGCATTAACTCTCTCTTCCTCATCACTGTCAATTATTTCTAACACCCATGGAATACCAACAATTTTGATTACAGCTTTAGTCCTTTCAACATTCCTTTTGCATAGCTGACTGATGACACGTACAGCATTCACAAATATATCAGAATTTTTCTCGACTTTCAATAACTGCTGAATCTTCAGCACTACACCACTTTTCATCATAATTTCTGCACCTGTGTTCTCCTTTGCTAGGACAAGCAAATTGCCCATAGCTTTTTCTCGTTTTTCAATATCTTCACCGAGTTCAAAAGCTAGTTTGAACATTTGTTCTACCTTGCTACTCGTTTGAGCATTTTGTCTGGCCCTCTCTTGAACGATGGCATGAAGCCTGGACAACACTGGCTGGATAGCTTTATTAGATGGTTCCACAGTAAATATTGCCTTAGCATCTCTGTATGCTTCCTCAAATCTTTCTAGGTTTTCTAAGGCTTGCGATCGTCGAAATAAGGCTTTAGGGTCCTCAGGGATAATTTGTAAGGCTTCGTCGCAGTCTTTTATAGCTTTATCATAGTCTTTCAGCTTTAGGTAAGCCGCGGCACGGTTTTTCAAGTAAGTCGAGAGGTCCCGACTGTCTTTTTCAGCGAGGTTGACTGCTTTAGTATACAATGAAACCGCCTCTTGAAAGTTTTCACTCTTGAATGCTTCATTACCCTTGTTTTTGTAGATTTCAGCTTCTTCGTTGTGGACACCCATTATCTCGATTTCCAATAAACACTTGAATGGCGACTATTCCAATCTGCCTTTAGCACGATTGGTACACTTTAAAGATTGTTCTGGTAAATTCTGACAGTCTCTACAATCTACATATCGAACAAGCCTTCCAACCCATGTCCAAAATAGAAATTTATTTTCGTTCACTACACCCGCAGAATTTGATACAGCATAAGAACGTTCAAAAACTAAGTCAACTCGTTAGTTCTGAGTGTTTGTACTTATTCTGTACCTGGTCTACATAATGATTTTCGATTACAGACAAAATATTGAAAGAAAATAATGTATCTACCTATGTACCGAATAAAATTTTCTCCAAGAAAAGAATTACGATCTACACTTTTTAGGTATCATTAATGGTCGATTGGTCGATTATACAATCAAACATTAAAATTTTGAAATGAAACAACATGACGTCGATACATACAGTATTAGAACACACTTTATTTTTTTTCTACTATTAGCTCAATGATGTCATTTTGACATTGACATATAAAAAATTGAGTTTTTTCCCCCCATAATTGTGGACACGTATTTTTGCACATTTGTTATTCCTCAGGTTTAACAATATAATAATTTAAGTTATTATTACAATGTACATGTACCTACATATAATATTCTTGGGTTTATATCATGTCATACGCACACATCAACACAATAAGGCGCAGGGCACACAATATAAAAGGCGTCTGGCGCGGACATGGCACGTGCGGCTTCTTATTCCATTCAAATTTCATACAAAGCCATAGAAATAAAGCGCTATTTAGAACACACGGTATGTCGTTGCTTGGACGTGGTTGACGCGCCATTTTGTGTTCTTAATTGCGCTTTATTTCCATGCATAACCCCACAGCCGAATGTGCCGGCATGACTGGGAAAGTACCACACTCCCACATAACACCGAGGTGAAGTAACATAGCTTGCTATTGCGTTTCAGTCAGTCTGTAGGAGTTTCCGGAGTCCCGATTCCCCCCCTACCCTGTTTCCCTATCCTTCCCCATCCCCCTCCAACCTCACCCCTTCTATCTCTACATTCCTATCTTCTTTCCTCAAAATATTGCGGATGACCGTGGGCGAAGGTATCACTTACCATCAGGTGAGCCGCTTGCTCGTTTGCCAACCTATCCCATAAAAAATGCATTTTGTCTGCAATTTTAAATATTACTCACATCATACATACACAAATTTCATCATCACATAGACTAATTTCTTTCTTTATTACGTAGTAATAGTATTTAAGTAGATCTAATGTAATAGTGTGTAAGAAAGCAGCTTATCAGACATAACACTGAGTTGTGACAATAGCCTATATGTCACAACTCAGTGTTATGTCTGATAAGCTGCTTTCTTAGACATGAATACAAAAGCAACATCACTATTACATTAGATCTACTTAAATACTATTACTACTTAATAGTTATACATTTATAATTCTATATTTATATTTATTTATTTAGAATTATAATTATACATATATTTTATGATTATATTTTAAGTTATGTATTTATTAAACTTACTAACTACATAATTATAACAAATATTTGTCTATATGTGCTGATTCAAATTAACAGCGGACCCCAAACTAGACTGAGCCTGTATGTTGAGGCCCAATAGGATTGTAAAAGCATAGATTTTTTGCGCGGTTGGTTAGGTATATAGGTATAGGGAGGTAAGGTACTCGTAAGTATGTTTTCACTAGTGCAGCTGAAAATGCGTGGTTAAGCACAGTAATGTTATTATAGTAAAGAGATATGTGAAAAAAGCGCGGGAAACGTCGAAATAAGCGGACGTAATTTTTCAAAGAAAATATTTTTTTGGTTTCTTTAATAGGAGTAGTTAGTAGTAATAATAGTGTATATATTTTCAGTGTTTAGTTTATTTGTCTTTATTAAGTGTATTAGTTTATATTCACCGGACTCGGTAAGTTTTTAGCTTATTCTACATGAATGAACCGCCCGACCCGGGCGCACCGGGGGGCTCAGTACCCTCGGCAGCTAATTTTGTGACGATTTCTACCAACAAAGTATTATCTAATGAGTCTGGCATGGACATGGATGGATCGGTAACTCAGCGCGCTGCCCGTAAAAGGAGCCGTTTGAGTAAAATTTGCAAAAATTGTAACATGAAAAAGAGGAAGCATGCGCAGGCTATTGATGGTAAAACTGGCTGCCGCTGTTCAGATAGCGAAGCTAGTGACAACATAAGTAATAGTAATAACAACATCCCTAAACAATGTATTGAAAACCATACTGTTCTTATTCCTTCTTCATCCAACACTGGCCCTAGTCCCCAAAGTTATACTTCAGTTGCAAGAACAAAGTACGAGTCGACCGATATTGCACCCTTCATTGTTCATGTACAACGTGAAATGAAAACACCAGATGACGGTTCCATTCTGCATCCAGTTACATTTGGTAAGTTCTTAAAAAGGAATGCCTTTCAAAGTATAGTAAATGGTTCAGTGAAAAGAATAGGTAGAAACCGAATTTCACTTGAATTTTCTGACTTTAGCGATGCCAATTCATTCTTATGTAGTAAAAGCCTGGAAACTAATAACTTAAGAGCGTTTATACCTACTTTCAACATAACTCGAATGGGTCTGGTTCGCGGGGTACCGTCAGAGTGGTCACCAGAAGAAGTAATTGAGAATATTTCTGTTCCTGATGGATGTGGCGGAATTCTAAAGGTTAGGAGAATAAATTATAAAACAATCATAGACGGATCCCCTGTGTGGAAACCTACACAGAGTATAGTAATCACTTTTGATGGACAGGTATTACCTAAAAGAATATTTATGTGCTATAATTCAAATTCTTATTGATACATTAACCAAGTCGAATATTGCATTATCGTCCAACGTCGCCCCTATAGTAATAATGAAGATAATTTATCTAATAAGATAATAATCAAGAAGGTAATACAGTGGAACTGCAGAAGTGCAGTTCCTAAAAAAAGTGACATTATTTATTTAATAAACAAACATAATGTATGTTTATTCACACTTTCAGAGACCTGGCTAAAGCCAGGCTCTATTTTCCAAATCCATGGATTTTCCTGTATAAGGGATGATAGGCCTGATGGGTATGGCGGTGTCGCTATACTCATCAGGCAGGCTATCTCTTTCTCTCCTCTATCTCTCCCTAGTTTTAATGAGTTTTCCGTGGTAGCAGCGCAAATCGGCAGCATTTGTGTTGTTTCCATATACATCCCTTCTCCTTCTTCTTTCGTTTTCCAAAAACTTAATGATCTATTTAATCTCCTCCCTAGACCTTTTATAGTTCTAGGTGATTTTAATTCACACCATATTTCTTGAAGATGCTCAGTTATAAAATCTTGCGGTCAACTGCTATTGGACGTAACTGATACTCATAATCTTTGTATAATAAACTCTGGCTCACCAACTCGACGAACAGCTCCGCATGAAAACATTAGTGCAGTAGACTTATCGATTTATACTCCAAACTTAGCTTCTTTAATAACATGGCGCACATTATCTTCCACCTTTGGAAGTAATCATTTTCCAATTGTTATCTCTTTGCCTACTATTAGAGCCCGTGATATAACTCGTACGCCTCGCTTCAAGTATGTTCTTAATAATGATAATCTTTGGGATAGGTTTAAGACTTGTGTAGAAGAAAAGTTAAATAATATTGCAAATTTTCTTCATATGTTTACGAATTGCACAGAGGTTTTTTCTAATATATTAACTCAAACTGCGGATGAAATATTTCCCTTGAAAAACTCTGCATCTGGTTTAATTCCTTCTCCTCCCTGGTGGGACAAAGAGTGCACTGATGCTGTAAATAAAAGAAAAGAATCTGAATTACAATACAATCTCAATATGTCGGACGAAAACTTTAATAACTTATCTGATTCACTTACTCAGACGCGTAAATTACTCAAAGAGAAGAAATTTGAAGGATGGAGAAATTATTGCCGGTCAATTTCTCCTTCTATAAACCCTTCGGTAGTATGGCGTAATATAAGAAGATTTAGAAACGGTATTAGTGAGTCTACCAACTCAGTACTTCCGCCAAACCTGTACGACGAATTCCTTAATAATCTTGCACCACCCACAGTTCCAGAGCAGGATTTCTTCTGTAATTCTGTTCCTCCTATAATTCACAATAATTCGGCCATCTTGTATTCTCCCTTTGTACTACAGGAATTATTAGGAGTGTTGTCCACAGTGAAAGACACAGCTTCTGGCGAAGACGGTATTCCTTATTCATTTTTAGCCAAATTGAGTGAACCATCTCATTTGTATTACTTAAATTTGATAAACACCACTATGTTATCAGGAAATATACCCAAATCTTGGAAATCACAGTTAGTTATTTCCATTCTCAAACCAGGTAAAGCTCCAACTGAAATATCGTCATATCGTCCGATAGCATTATCATCTGTATTAGTAAAAGTGGCGGAAAACTTAGTTAAAAATCGACTCGAGTGGATTATTGAAAATAGAAATATATTGCCTGAGTCGCAATTCGGTTTTCGAAGGGGTAGGAGTACTTTGGATAGTGTGGGTACTTTTGTAACTACTATTAGAGTAGCATTTTCACGCAATGAGTCAGTTGTTGCAACATTTTTAGATCTAAAGTCCGCGTACGATAACGTTCTTCTCAATGTTCTCAAATCAAAGCTACATAAACTTGATATTCCAGAAATCATCTCATGTTTCATTTTTAATCTCATGTCCGGAAGATCAATAAAATTAGACCAAGCAAGGGATCAGTGCAGAAGGTTCAGTATTGAGTCCTTTACTGTTTAACATATATACTCACGATTTGGAATCTTCCCTTCAAGGCTCAGCTGAAATTTTACAATATGCTGATGACATAGTGTTGTACTCCTCAAACAGATCCATTATTACAGCAAGTACTCATTTATCAAATTCCTTGAATCTTGTTAAAGACTGGTTAGACAAAAATGGCTTGAATATCTCTGCTCATAAAAGTTCTGCTGTCGTATTCACGCGCCAACGGTTACCTCCACCAATATCAATACATTTTGATAATAACTTAATACCTATGAAAACACAAGTTAGGTTTTTGGGGGTATATCTAGATTCAAAACTTTCTGGTATTCCACACACTGAGTACGTTGTAGTGATGGGATGTAAGGGGCGAGTGGGATGTAAGGGGCGAGCCAACATCTTTTGACCCAAGTCAACCTCACCTGCACGCGGTACATCCTGCTGATCGACGAACGAGGCTCTGACAACCGACCGATGGCGGTATACCCATCCCAACAGGCGTCGCTAAATGCAACAGGCCGGTGACGGGCAGCAGCGTCACCGGTGCGAGAAGCTACGCCCTGCGATCGCCAACCCGCCTGCCCAGCGTGGCGATTACGGGCAATATCCTCCAATGCAGGACAACAAAAAGCCACGGCCCCTAGTTCCCGGCGGCCCCGCTATTCCTGGTCATGGTGGCGACCATGGTAACGGCGGGGCGAGGGGTGCTAAGAATCTCCGGGCTACGGAAGGCCACCACAAACAACTGACCCTGGCGACGTATAACGGACGCACGCTAAGGCTTGACTCGCATCTGGCGCAACTCGAGGTGGAACTTGGGAAAATTAGGTGGCACATACTGGGGTTGAGTGAAGTCCGAAGAGAGGGGGAGGACACCTTAACCCTAGAATCGGGCCACCTTATGTACTTCCGAGAGGGAGACCAACAATCCCAAGGTGGCGTTGGGTTTCTGGTAAACAAGTCCCTTTCTGACAACGTTGTGGAAGTGTCCAGTGTGTCGAACAGGGTAGCGTACCTTATTGTGAAGCTCACCGAGAGGTATAGCCTTAAGGTGGTGCAAGTGTACGCACCGACCTCAACACACTCGGACGATGAAGTAGAGGATATGTTCGATGACATATCGAGGGCCCTCCACTTCACTACAAAGACCCAGTACACCGTTGTCATGGGGGACTTTAACGCTAAAGTGGGAGTACAGAATTTCAGCGAATCGGTAGTAGGATGCCATGGCTTTGGAAGCAGAAACCATAGGGGGCAAATGCTCGTCAACTTCCTCGAACGGAAGGGGCTCTTCTTGATGAACTCCTTCTTTAAGAAACAGTCCCAAAGGAAGTGGACGTGGCTAAGCCCCGACACTAGGACTAAAAATGAGATTGACTTCATCATGACGAATAAAAGGCACATATTTAGAGATGTCTCCGTGATCAACAGGTTCAATACCGGTAGCGATCACCGACTTGTCCGAGGCTCTCTGAATATCAACTTCAAGGCGCAACGTGTCCGTCTGATGAAGTCCAGGCTCCGACCATCACTGCTCCAAACCATTGCAGGATCTGAAACATTCCAGTTAAACCTGGAGAACCAATTCGCTGCCGTGGAAACCACCACAGACGTAAACCAGAACCTCGAAAATGTGACTCGGGTCCTCAGGGAAGAAGGTACGAGATTTTGTTACATGCAGCGTAAGGGCAAGAAGTCCAAGCTTTCAGAAGAGACTTTGGGGCTAATGAAGGAACGACGTGAAAACCCACCCATCACTTCGTCAGAAAAGCGGACTCTAAACCGAGAGATCAACAAGAACGTACGACACGACCTACGGTGCTTCAATACTCTTTCGATCGAAAGAGCGATCGAGCAGAATCGAGGGTCAAAGGTGTTCGTACAATCTCTTGGAAGAAGCCACCTGACGAAGTTGACCACAGATAGTGGAGAAGTCGTTGCTTCGAAGCCGGCAGTCCTTTCGGAAGTGGAGGACTTCTATGGCCGATTATACGCATCGCATGCATCTCGACCTGATCCCGAAAATGATCCTAGAGCCACGTTAACACGCCATTTCACCGAAGACTTGCCAGAAGTCAGTATTGGCGAAATCGAGATCGCTCTTAGACAGCTTAAAAATGGAAAAGCCCCTGGAGAGGATGGCGTTACAACAGAGCTACTAAAAGCAGGAGGTAAACCCGTACTGAGGGAGCTCCAGAAGCTTTTTAACGCTGTCCTGTTCGAAGGGAGAACTCCAGAGGCGTGGAGTAGGAGTGTGGTCGTCCTGTTCTTCAAAAAAGGAGATAAGACCCTGCTGAAGAACTATCGACCCATATCCCTTCTAAGCCACGTCTATAAGCTGTTTTCAAGAGTGATCACGAACCGTCTTGCGCGTAGACTCGACGAATTCCAACCACCGGAACAGGCTGGGTTTCGGAGCGGATACGGCACCATAGACCACATTCACACAGTGCGGCAGATTATACAGAAGACCGAAGAATATAATCAGCCCCTGTGTCTAGCATTCGTGGACTATGAGAAGGCCTTTGACTCGGTTGTAATCTGGTCTGTTCTGGAGTCCCTGCAGCGTTGCCAGATAGATTGGCGATACATCCAAGTGATGAGATGTCTTTACGAAACCGCCACCATGTCCGTCCAAGTACAGAATCAGCAAACAAGTCCCATACCGTTGCATCGAGGAGTGAGACAAGGGGTTTGCTGACGATATCGTCATCGTGGCAGAGACGCTGCAGGACCTGCAACAGATGCTGAATGACCTGGCTGACTCTTCTATACGCATCGGCCTACGGATGAACTTGGACAAAACCAAGGTCATGTTCAACGAACATGTTCTACCGGAACCGATTGCGATACACGGCGCCGTTCTCGAAGTTGTTCAAAAATATGTGTACCTCGGGCAGACATTGCAGTTGGGAAAAAACAACTTTGAGAACGAGGTGAATAGAAGAATTCGGCTGGGCTGGGCAGCGTTTGGGAAACTACATCGAGTCCTTACTTCGCCGATTCCACAGTGCCTGAAGACGAAAGTCTTCAATCAGTGCGTCCTACCCGTCATGACATACGGAGCCGAAACGTGGACACTGACGGCTCGAATGGTCCACAAGCTCAAAGTCGCTCAGCGGGCTATGGAAAGGGCTATGCTCGGTGTTTCTCTGAGGGATCGCATCAGAAATGAAGTGATCCGTCAGAGAACCAAGGTCATCGACATAGCCCACCGGATCAGCAAGCTGAAGTGGCAGTGGGCTGGCCATATTAGCCGTAGAACCGACAACCGTTGGGGTAAACGAGTTCTAGAGTGGAGACCGCGTCTCGGCAAACGTAGTGTAGGACGTCCTGAGGCACGGTGGAGTGACGATCTGCGCAAGACGGCTGGCAAAAACTGGATGCGAGAAGCCCAAGATAGACCTAAGTGGCGTGCAATTGGAGAGGCCTATGTCCAGCAGTGGACTGCTACAGGCTGATGATGATGATGATGATGATGATGAGTACGTTGTAGCAAAATGTGAAAAGCTTTTAAATAATAAGAAAGGCAGAATTACTGAAGCGCCAAAATAGGCATATTGAGTTATATAGATATTCGGAATCAGCGTTTTTTTCTGCGTCGATCAGTCTGGGTCCCATAGCGATACGAGCACTATTTTGGCGTTTCAGTAAAAGGAAAAAAAGGGGTTTTTTCATCAACCAGAGTCCTTAAACGACACTTTTTTGGCATTTTATTCGTGCCTGTCACCTAAGTAATTTTGTTTTCCTGCAATAAATTACAAGTAAATTTTAAGTAAATTTGGCTTCCGGCAATTTAAAAGCTAATATTTTATAAGCATTTTTGGACTACTCGAAACAAACATAAAAGTTGGTATAAGTAATTTTGAATCGATGTATTTATAATAAGTAAGGCTTGTAAGAATATTAGTCTTTCCATTTTTATGTAGGAAGTGGCGTATAAGTAATTTTGCCTTACTGTTATTGAGCAAGTTTTTGGCTTTCAGTATCTTTACTATGAAGTAATATTTTAGCAAAAGTTATAGAAGTAAAAATAGAAAGCTGGTCAATACGTCATTTACGTCGCTAAAGTAAAAAATATGGAATACTGCAATACTGCAAAACCTAATTATAACCCGCGCGTACGCCGCGTATCAGTCAGTTTGCTCGACAGAGCCACTGAGAGTACACGTGTGTCGGTATTTGTTGCCGCTCAAATAGATCGAGAAAACAAGGGAATGTTGGTGATAACAATGCAATAACGGACTCCTTAATCGGTAAGTTAGCTATTTATTAGTATGAAAATTATAATAATTTACATAAGAAGCAATAATTATTAGTAAAGTCACCTTCGGTAAGTACCTAAATACCTAATAATTTATGAAATATGCTGAATTGTCATTTGACGCTGGTTCTTTTTTTGTGTATACCTAATCTATAGGTACGAGTACGTACGTTATTGGTTTAGATTGAGCAAGGTAGAAGCAATTATAATTCTAGATAGTTTTTAACAGGTTTGTCAGGTCTAGACCAGCACGGCAGATATTCGGCACGAGCCATAAGTTCCCAATTTGTGTCGGATATTTTAGCCAGCCATCTAGCTTGAGTAAAATAGTATAAATTATTTACTTAACCGATTTTTATGGAACTTGCACTCTCTCGTCATTACATCTCTAGATACCTACATACATAAAAAAACTGATGCCGATTTTATTATAAAATAATAATGCATTACAATAATTATGAATTCGCGGGGATGCAAGACACGTTTTTGTTGTATAATTATGTTACGGATAGGTGTGTAGGTTAACTTAAGATTAGCCGGCTGATGTTAAGTTTATTATTGAAGAGTGTATAATGTTGGTTTCGGTCGAGAATGGCTTGTTACCTTGTGGTGTCGGCCGAGAAGTAGTACCACCCCATTTAAAAAACTGACCGTGTGGTTGTTGCCGACCTCAGTTTATTCCTTTGGGCAAAATTGCGGTCAAGACTTATTTTTTAACCTATAATATCCCACTGCTGGGCAAAGGTCTCCCCTAAATTCATCCACTCTTTACGATCTATTGAACAATCCGGCCAGTCTTCAAGGAAGGTGCCGAAGACTTTACCCATTCATTATAATTATAAAAAACTAAATGGTATATTAAACGTTTTTTAATTTATATGAGACTTACTATTCCTTTCTATTTTTTCAGCTCATAATGGAAAGTAAGAAACAGAGTTTTTACAGAAGTTACGCAGCCAGACTGAAGGATGAACAGGAACCTGTAGCTGGAACATCAAAGACATCACTGATGGAAACAGTCTCAAATCCAGCAGTAGTTAAACGACTGATATTTAAAACACCTAAAAAACAGAAGTACAAATCAAATAAATTGAACAAGGAGCTATTGATACCAAAACCAGTTGTTATGCGCAGTGCAAATACAGAAGCTGAACCACCATGCATTGATTTTACAGTTTGCGACTTGACAAATGACATAAGAGAACCATACCAGGAACAAAATCTTACAGAAAAAACAATACAAAAAGAATTAGACATTTTCAGAGAAATTGAACGACAACACGAAATTGAGGAGGCTTGTGAACGAATCCGACAAGAACACTTTGAAGAGATGAACACGGGATCAAAATTTGTACAAATTGAATCTAAACAACTGGAACTGACAGACAGTAAAATTATAATGGAAGATTACAACACTGAAACACCTGAGATAGTACCAGACAACATACTGAAGCGATGTGATAGTAAGCAGTTTTTCGAGACAGAAGAAAGCAAAGGAGAAATTGTAAAAGTTACTAATGAAAATATAGAATCTGAAAATGATGCTACAGATGGCATATTGTTATGTCTTCGAAACAACGTGGAGCACAACAACGACATAGATTTTAAATGTATAGAAGATTTCAAAGAAATAGATATTAATTTACAGGTAATTGAAAAAGCAACCGCTGAAATTAATTTCATTAACATAGGAATGAATATACAGGAAGACCAAAAAAGCTATGAAGGAGAGATTTGTAAAGATACGAAAATACCTGAAATAAATGAAATAGTACAAAATGAATCACATATAAGCGAAAACGCCAATTTGGATAATATGATAAGTGGAGATGAACAACGCATCATTCGGTAGTGCAAAAGAAGATATGCGTGGAAAACACGAACCCCAAAATAAAACCCGAAATTTAGTTACCGAAAAGGTACGAACATACATAAAGGAATTACCAGCTTTGCCTTCACACTACTGCAGGAAAAATAGCACAAGAACATAATATTTGCCGACAGAATTTCGTAATATTTCAAATTTGTATAGAATTTATAAAGAGACTCAGCTTGCAAATGGCAACGCCTACGCTGGAGAAAAACTTTTCAAAAAAATATTCAACACTGAATTTAACATTGGATTCCATTTCCCCCGCAAAGATAAGTGTCTAAAATGTACACAATATGAGAATAATAAGAGTTTTGATGAAGAAGAAAAACGGAAACACTTAATTGACAAAGAAGAATCTGCTGAAAGGTTTAAAGCACATCAAAGTATTCATAATAAAGACAACAGTGTTTTATGCGCATCATTTGACCTTCAAAAGGTGTTGAACACGCCCCACGGTGAAAACATGATGCTGTATTATTCGCGCAAAGTGGCTGTCTATAATTTAACATTCTATGAATCAGGCACTAGAAACGGGTTCTGCTACACATGGTCAGAAAATATTGGAAAAAGGGGTGCCAATGAGATATCATCAATTTTAATTTTTTAATGTGGATCTAAGGGGTACAGTGAAACATTTATTACTATATTGTGACTCATGTCCGGGGCAAAATAAAAATAAGATAGTATTAACATGTTTAAATGAAATACTTAAGAAGTGTAACAATCTTCTATCAATTCAAATAAATTATTTGCTCCCGGGGCATACCTATATGCCGGTCGACTCTATGCACTCCATTATAGATAAAAGCTTAAGAGGCATTATATTGTGGGCACCGTTGCAGTGGAGCACAATTTTTACTATGTCTAGGAAGTCACCAAGACCATATGATGTAGAGGTCCTTAATTATGCTGATTTTAACAAATGGGACACAGTTGCTGAAAAATATTTCAAAGGTAATTTAACGGGAAAAATTAGCAATTTGAGGACAGTAACATTTAAGAAATCGGTGGCAAATATGGCTTTTGTGAAATGCTCTATGAATCCGGATGCGCAAACAGAACAAATCGAGATAGTGAAGAAAAATAACCTACAGCTTAAACCATGCTACAAAGCAATGCTGCCCATTTGCAAAAAGAAATACACGGATCTGAACAAATTGTGCTCGAATAATGTGATACCAACTGTGTATCATACGGAATATCGAAGTATGAATAATGATCTCAAAGTTCAAAACTGCTTGGCTGAAACAGACGAGGATGATGAAGTATTGGCCTAAGATTGAAATGGATCCAACTTACCTTTTGCTATTTTATACTCGTTTTTTTTTAAATACCGTCGAAAAAGTTTATTAGTTAATGAAGATTGTTTTGATTAGACATTAATTTAATTTATTTTTAAATGTCAAAGACTGATAGAAACATTGATTCTCATTTTTTTTATTTCAGTAGTTGATAATTTTTTGTAATAGGTAGGTACTTAGATACCAATCTCTAAGATTCTAATTAATATTGTTAAGTAATTGTTATTGCCAAAGAAGTTAAAGGCTCTGTTACTCAATGTAAGTTTTTTATTTTTGCCGAAGAGGTAAACGGCTTTTTGTTTAAAAGGAGTAAAAATTATAAAGTTAATTACTTAATAATAAGAATATGTATAGGTTAAAACCAAACAATTCATAGATTAAAAAAAATACGAATTAACAGCTGTATTTTAATTTATTTCTCGAAACTATTTCCCTCTTAACTCAAATAGTAGGCCTTTGCCCAGCTATCTATCCAATTTAAGAGCTGAGCTCTTATCAGAGGAGGCAGCCCAGCTCAAGCCCATCTCAATGCCTTACTAATTTACGCAAGATTATAAAAAAAATAGATAGGAATTTTCATAATCATAAGCAATTAAGACTTTACTCTTACACATTAGTAATGGAGTATACGTTATTATTTATGGTTCAAGTAACTTTAATTTTGGCACTACAGTATTTAAGTAGCTCTTATTGTGTATTAACTGAAGTTATAAGGAGTTTTAAAGGTGTGATTAGACAAAAGTAATTATCTCTTACGTCTTTTTACTCGAAAAAACTAAAACAATAACCTACCTTTAAGCATTTTTAGTGATACAACATAATGAGCCGATCACTTTTTAAGTTGTTTTAACATGATGAAACCAGACTTGTAAAAGTCCTTTCAGTAATTTAAGATTACGAACATTACATTATTGTTACAGTTCCAGAAAATTTGTCGTTTTCCAATTTATATACGTAAGAGTTATAAGTAATTTTGATTGCTATAAATATTTGAATCAAATGGCGGTTAAGAAATTTTGCTTTACTGTAAATTGAAGTCATTTTTACTTAAGCGCCACTATATCACAAACCAGCAGTCCATTTATTATGGTTTGTACTTCTGGACATAGAAAATGACAAATTAATAAAAGTTTACCTTGACGTCATCGAAATTCTTGTGCTGGGAAAAAAGTTATGAATTAAAAACGAAAAAAAAAACTTAAAACGGCTTTTTCTCAAAATGGTCATTTGGAGCTTCAGTAAATTTGCCTTTCCTGCGACAATATGTTGCGTTGTCTTTCGGGTGTTTGGTGGGGTGCACATCCTTTTTCCTTAAAGCTTCTCTACAACGCTCTTGTACGAAGTGTTCTAGATTATGGGACCTTTTTACTAGAGCCATGTAGTTTGGCTGGACTTCGGAAACTGGATAGTATCCAATCAAAATCTTTAAGAATAATATCTGGTGCAATGAAGTCTAGCCCTCTAAACGCGCTACAAGTCGAATTTGAAGAACCTCCTCTACAATTGAGGAGACAGTTTTTATCCGATCGTATGTTTTACCACAATTTTCAATTTTTGAATAGTTTATTAATATCAAAACTTTACCATCTCGCCAATGTTATAGAGTCGTGAGATTATTGGAAACACAAACCTCTCCCTTGTTTAGTTCAAAGCTTAATTAAATTTAAAGGAATATGCGCTCCAACCTATCGTTCTCCAAGACTTAGCCTGTTTGACAGTAGTTTTGAAGCACAAATACAAATCCCAACAGTTCACTTTAATTTAGAACTCGATAGATACAATGACTACGCTAATATACACTTCAAATCAATTGTACAAGAAAACTGGCCTGATTGGCATCACTTGTATACGGATGCGTCTAAACACACGTCAGATGGTTTGGTAGGTGTAGGTGTTTATCATGTTCAATACAATATTGTACAAAAAATAAAATGTCCATCCGAAACATCAGTATTTTCAGGAGAATGTCTTAGACTTGTTAAGGCTATTGATTACATTTTGCTATTTAAACTTAAAAGAAGTTTAATAATAAGTGACTCCATGAGCAGCTTACAAGCATTACTGAGGTATCCTTTTAAGTCAAAACTACAATTCCCACTTATATCTGAAGCTAGAAGTAAACTACATTCATGTACTTTGAACGGTCTTTCCGTTACTTTTGTTTGGGTACCTAGTCATTGTGGTATCACAGGCAATGATAAAAGCTGATAGACTTGCTAATCAGGCTGTGGCGTGTGGAGATCTCGTTCCATTCATAAACTACACACATGACTAAATGAAAAAAGAAATGTCAAATTCCCTGAACTATTTAAACAATTGGATGGATGCTACTGGTTTAAGCGTATCGGCCCATAAGAGCTCGGCGGTATTATTTACACGCCATAGAATGCCTCCCTCGATAAATTTACAGTTAAATAGCAATTTTATTCCAACAAAAAGCAGGTCAAGTTTTTAGGTGTGTTATTGGATTCCAAACTTACAGGGATACCACATTGTGAGTATGTTACGGCAAAATGTGAAAAGCTCCTCAATTTGTTGAGATGTCTCTCAGGCGTTTGGTGGTGTGTGCATCCTTTCTCATTAAAGCTTCTATACAAAGCCTTTGTACGAAGTGTACTTGATTATGGAACCTTCGTACTAGAGCCTTGTAATGCAGCTGGTCTAAAGAGACTGGATACAATTCAATCAAAAGCTTTGAGAATTATCTCAGGAGCTATTAAATCAAGCCCATTAAACGCTTTGCAAGTAGAATGTAATGACCCTCAACTTAATTTAAGACGTCAATTTCTTTCAGATCGTATGTTTTCACGTGTTATTCAGTTCTCAGAAAGCCACTTTATTTCAAATCTACGTGTACTTGCTGATATTACTGAGAATTCAAACTATTGGAATCACAAATCTTTGCCCTGTTTAGTGAAAAGTTATATTCGGTATAAATCATTAAGTGCAGTGACACATAGGTCTTCAGTATTAGATTTATACAACTGTGAATATGAAGCTCTTATTTACACCCCAACAGTTTGTTTCAATTTGGGAATTGACAAATATAATGCTAATGCTAATACACAATTCAAATCTAATGTCAATGAAAACTAGCCAAAACGGCATCATATATATACAGATGCATCCAAACATATAATTATGTCGAAGAATTTGTTGGTGCGGGCGTATATCATATTCAATATAATATCATTCAGAAAATAAAATGCCCATTTGAAACGTTTGTATTTAGAGGTGCATGTCTTGGCATCGTTTAAGCCATTGATTATGCTACTATGTTCAAACTAAAGAATACTCTAATTATTAGCGATTCTATAGCGGTGAATAGAAGAAATCGGCTATGCTGGGCAGCGTTTGGGAAGCTACGTCGAGTCCTTACTTCGCCGATTCCACAGTGCCTGAAGACGAAAGTCTTCAATCAGTGCGTCCTACCCGTCATGACATACGGAGCCGAAACGTGGACACTGACGGCTCGAATGGTCCACAAGCTCAAAGTCGCTCAGCGGGCTATGGAAAGGGCTATGCTCGGTGTTTCTCTGAGGGATCGCATCAGAAATGAAGTGATCCGTCAGAGAACCAAGGTCATCGACATAGCCCACCGGATCAGCAAGCTGAAGTGGCAGTGGGCTGGCCATATTAGCCGTAGAACCGACAACCGTTGGGGTAAACGAGTTCTAGAGTGGAGACCGCGTCTCGGCAAACGTAGTGTAGGACGTCCTGAGGCACGGTGGAGTGACGATCTGCGCAAGACGGCTGGCAAAAACTGGATGCGAGAAGCCCAAGATAGACCTAAGTGGCGTGCAATTGGAGAGGCCTATGTCCAGCAGTGGACTGCTACAGGCTGATGATGATAGCGATTCTATGAGTGCATTGCAAGCTCTTTTGAAATTCTCTTTTAAATCTAAAACTCATTTTAGTGTCATTGCTGAAGCAAGGAGCAAATTGTATACATATAGTTTGAAAGGCTTTTCTATCAGTTTTGTATGGGTAGTTGGAAACCCAGCCATTGCGGCATTAAAAGGAATGACACAGCCGACATGCTTGCCAATGAAGCAGTGGTTTGTGGAGACCAATTCCCTTTTAAAAACTATTCCCATGACCTGGCCACTCTTCCCAGATTATTTCTTTAGGAATCATGGAGTAGTACCTGTACATGTAGCGGCCACATAAAAGGAAAGCATTAAGCCATGGTTCTCAATCATAAAACTTGCCAAAATTGCCACAACGATTCTAATAAGAATGCGTCTAGGCCCTGCCCATCTTGCAAGGTTTCACATAATTAATAGCCCAGACTGCGAATGTGGGCATGATATTGGAGATTTGTACCACATAGTTTCCTCTTGTCCTAATTATGACCGTGCTTCCTTATACAATAGCTTAATAGCTATCCACATCTCATTTCCTAAAAATGTAAAAACGCTTCTTATTACGGCTGATACCTCAATTTATACTACTATTTCTGATTTTATTCATAGTAACAACATAAAATTGTAGATAGTTATAGTTTAGAATAGAATTATAATTGTAAATATTGTACTTAGATACCTTTTAAAAATATGTACCTAAGTTCCTATGGATACTCTTTCTGATCCGAATTCATTTTACCTTTATCCGGTCTTTACGTTTCTTCCAAATTATTTACGCTTTAAACGTATCCCCTCTTTTATAAAATTTTAATAATTAAAAGTATACAATCAAAACATAAGTTAAAAACCTCAAAGGGTTTTTGCATCTACAAGTCTCGTATAAAAACCTACTAAAAGACGTTGAAGAGAAACTCTATCGCTGGAAATACGTGTACACTTGTAAATGGCAAATGCGTAAGATGCGCAAAGCCATAACTCCCTGTACAACCAAAGACCTTACACTTACTAACAGTGTAAGGTCTTTGTGTACAACAGGGAAAGAGAAAAAAAACCATGCTCCGGACGTGGGTCAAAAATTGCTCTTTTGTTAAAGCGTTCGTAAACCTCAAAAACATTATTTTTCCTACTTTTGCCCACACCCTATTCGAACACTCAACTGAGCATGACCTAAAAACCTAAAATCGCGTCCGGGGCATAGTTGTTTGTGATCGTTATTTGACAGCTATGTATTTGACAGCATAATCATACGATTTTAGGTTTTATGCTCAGTTGAGCGATCGAATAAGGTGTGGGCAAAAGTAGCAAAAATAACGTAATGAACGCCTTAACAAAAGAATCATCAATGACAACGTCACTAATGCCCTCATAAGCTAAACGAACGCACCTATGGTCATTGGTTCGATTCCAGCGTTGCCAGAATGCTACTTTTGTTACATTTTACGTTACTTCTGACCCTCTTATGTTGCCTTCATGTTACATGACTCAAAATGTTACCTTTACGTTACTTTTCATCATCATCATTATCAGCCGGAAGACGTCCACTGCTGAACATATGCCTCCCCCATAGAACGCCACTTGGACCGGCTACTCGCTTCCTGCATCCAGCGATTCTCCGCGGTTTTTATGAGGTCGTCGGTCCACCTAGCGGGGGGCCGGCCTACACTACGCCTTCCGGTGCGTGGTCGCCACTCGAGAACCTTTCTTCCCCATCGGTTATCAGTTCTGCGAGCGATGTGGCCTGCCCATTGCCACTTCAACTTGCTAATTTTGAGAGCTATGTCGGTGACCTTAGTTCTCCTACGGATCTCCTCATTTCGGACATAATAAAACGTTACTTTTAGGACATAATAAAACTTATAATTTATAATTTACAACAAACACATTTTTTAGTTGCTGGAAATTGTGAATCGGTGCCCATCCAAGAAACTTTTCGTTTGTCGTGTTGGTGCACTTGATTTCGTGATCTGGCACAAGTTAACGTATCGCATATTCTTAAGTCACTCAATTGTGTGTATTTCCAAATTTTCCATTTCGATGACAGGCGAGCGGGCTTATTGCTACCTATTTTAAGAGGATAGGTACTTATTGATACCTACTCGTACTTCGCCATACAAAGTTGTGTCCTTAGATATTATTATAACTTTATATGGACAAACAATACGGCTTGTCACCGTGGAAGATCTAGACTACAACCCTCCAACGTGCCAAATACTCTACATCTTCACATACAATGTGAAATCTTTATTGTCACCGTAAAGAATGATACTGTTAACATACACCCTGTAAAAAAATAAATACGACTTCATTGGGCTAGCTGAAGTCAGCAGAAATGGCAAAAGTATTCTTAAAGACGACGACCACATATTTTATTACACCGGAGAATCTAAAGGGCTCCATAAAGTTGGAATTTTTATTAATACAAAATACATAAATAACACTGAAAATTACATAAACATATCTGGAAGAGTCTGTTTGCTAAACCTACGCTTTGCGTAAATGAAACTCTCCAATGCCCACGATCCATATATGCGTATATCTGTCATTCTGATTTTTATGTACGTGATGTATATTGACTGTTAGTGCATTAAATTATCTAGTAGTGATTACTTTATTATATATTTAAATATTTTTCAATTCGTTAATCAGGAAAAAGTTACAATGAAACAATTCTTGAGGTTAAGTATGAGGCCTATTTCCATAAAACGAACTATGAAATACGTAGTATCTTACATTCTGTGCTACGTAGTTTTGTTTGACGGATTTTACTATTTATACTGTGAGAGTGAAAAAGCACAAATACAGTCAAGGGTGATGAAAAATGTGGGCAACTGGAGGAGGCCTATACTCGAAAGGGGCCATTACATTTACAGGGTTATTGGTAATTAGACCGGATCCTTTTAAGGGGTGGTAGGGAATGCCATTTGCAACAATATGACTGTACATTGTGATATCCGGAAATGAATCATTTCTGTGATATTCTTTTTTTTGGAAAGTCCAGTTTTACTACTTTAAAATTCAATAAAAAAAAAAGTAATCAACCGATTTCAATTCTGTTTGCAGTTTTAGAGAAACCTTGTTACAGCTCTTAATAATAAACAATAATATCGTACTAATGTAGATCCATCCAAAAACTAGAGGCTTTTTCATAATTTTTATTTGATAATTTTTGTAAGATGCTTTACAAAAACCTTTATTTTCTCTACAAAAACGATAGTAAATTAAGTCTGCATTTTATTTAAAAAACATCTACAAGTCTTTAGCTATCCAACGAGGTAAAAAAATTAGCACTTTATTGCACAATTGCAGAAATAATGCGATAACAAAGACTCAGGTAGAGACATTCCGAGAAAGGGTTTTAGACAACGGTATCCATGTTGAATGCGCCGTCTCCCTCTCGCTTATGTTTGTTGAACGAGCAATGAGAACCCAGTTTGCTCAAGCGCATCGTACTGTTCAGACGCTCTTTGGCAACCCTTTATTACGATTAAATTTCGACCTTGATAACGTTATTGGACTTGTGTAACTTCTTTTTCTGTGATTCGGCTAGTGAACTGGACTTTTTGATTGATTGCTTACCCGACGACTTGGCTTGTACTAAAGGATCTGATCATGACTGCGGAATCCCACGACCATCTACCTCGGCTTCGAGAGTTCACAAACGAAGAGTATGCGGACATACTGTTTTGCTATGGTTTTGCCAACGGCGTCGCTACACATGCTCGAACGGAGTATCAGTCTCGATTTCCACAGCGCCGTTTACCCCATGTGGGTGTATTTGACGGAGTGTACCGGCGACTACGAGAAACTGGTCAAGTTCAAAGACGACAAAGTGACACTGGACGATCTCGTATTTATCATTCGGATGAAGAGGAACAGATAATTCGCATGTTTGAGCAAGATCCTACGACTTCAACAAACATCATTGCACGACGTCTTGGCATGTCGCAATGGAAAGTATGGAACACAGTGCACCGCTCAAGACTCTACCCGTATCATTTGACTCCGGTACAAGTTATCCAAGACGGAGATCCTGCACGTAGAGTCGAATTGTATATAGATCTGAAATATCTACTTGCTAAACATAGTTTTTTATATATATTTTTGTAAAGCCATGGAAATTAAAACGGCTTATTATTATTATTGTATGGACAAACACACAGAGAAAATGAATGAATAGAAATTAGATTATTATTTTTTTGCTAGCCATGTAATAGTTCTGAGAAAGAAATAAATAAATCCAATTGAAATTAACACAGTGCTTTACAAAAAAAAACGTTATTACAATATGACGTACCTACCTTACTCAATTTCATGGTATATAAACAAATTTACGAAAAATGAGTTTTTGTATGATAACAATTTATCATACAGGTATTACTAGTAATAGAATAACGATTTCATTCTATTTTGATTATTGGCCAATAAATTTCATGATTCAGTAGTAATTAAATTGTTTCTTATGCGATGTCATGGATAGGACACCACAGATATAATAGTTAGATAATCGTTTAGCGAGGAATAATTTTTAGTTATTGTACTATAGCTCAATTCTTTGACATAATTATATGAAATCACTTCTGCAAACTCCGAATAATTCACACATGCGTTATGGAATTGGCTTGAAAACAAATAGATACTTTTAAAAAGTTTCGTTGGATTTACTCCTGTCTGGCACCAGCAGTATGGTTTGGCAACATAATTCTGTTTTAAGCAACCTATGAACAAGTACTACAAATTTTAGCATTACGTTTCCACATAAAATTAAGCACAGTAACCTTTCTCGTGAAAGTTTTACTTTTTGAGCTGTCTCATGTTATAGAAGCTTAAACCATAAAGCGGAAAAAGCACTCAAAAAAACATTTAAAAAAGTCTAAAGAAGCATCTCAGGATTCAATCATCCCCTTGGGACAAACACAGAAATCTTCAGTTAAAGATGATAGTGAGATTACTCAGATTACTGATTCTTTTGCGTCACCTCCAGTGACGACATTACAAACGCTAAATACTCCTGCTTATGTACCTTCAAATAGGCAGCTATATAACCTGTCAGATAAGGGACCATTTGTTGTGCATGTGCAGAAGACTGATTCATTGTCCACTTCAGTGAGTACATATTTACATCCAGTTAATTTTGGACGGTTTTTAAGGCAAAACAATTTTAGAAATATTGTAGATGGTAGTTTGCAGAGGATTGGGAGAAACCGAGTTTCTTTATCTTTCATTGATGCGCACTCAGCCAATGATTTTATAGCCAGCGAAGTTGTAAAGAGCAAGGGCTATAAAACCTTTATTCCAGCCTTTGGAACAACCCGTTTGTGCATCGTGAAGGGTGTTCCTGTGGAATGGACTGAAGAGGAAGTGTTAGAAAACATTAGCCTTCCTTTACATTCATGTCCCATTATTAAGGTACGACGCTTAAATTATAAAGTTGTTGTTGATGGTACACCAGTGTATAAACCGAGCCAGTCATGTGTTCTATCTTTTGATGGTCAGATCCTTCCACCCCGTGTGTTTTTATGCTACAATTCACTTTCTGTTGAGAAATATTATTACCCCACAATTCAATGTTTTCAGTGTTGCCGCTTTGGCCATACTAAAAAAACTGTCGGTCTAAGCCTCGTTGCTTCAAATGTGGTGATGCTCACACAGGTGACTCGTGTGATGCTGAAGAAGGCACATTTTCGTGTCTGTTCTGCTCAGGTTTTCACTTTTCAACTAATAGGTGTTGTCCTGAGTATAACAGGCAAAAGAATATTAAAGTTACAATGACTGAAAAAAGCATTTCATATGCAGAGGCTTCCAATTTACACTCTCCCACAAGAGGCAAAAGTTACAGTGATGTGACTAAAACCTCTTATGCAAACATAACATCTGGCCCCTTATTTTCTCATAATAAATCTTCTAGTCAATCATCTTCCTATAAAAAACAGTTTTCCTCAAACCAAAACCCCCTCCAGTTCATAGACATGGTTATGACCATTCTGCCCATCAGGCAATCATCAGCAATCCATCTATTTCTAATACCAATGGGGTTGCTTATCCTGTTGGCACCTCCTTACCCACGAATAGTATTTTAGAGCTCATACAGGCTCTTACCAGGCTCCTTAACACATATATGTACCGTCCAACGCTGCCCAAGTTTCTCCTACTCCTCTATTACAATCATTCCATGATGGCTCCTTTTCTAGGGCTGCAATGGAACTGTCAAAGCATATTAAGCAAAAAGACTGATCTGATGTACATCATTAATAAATTTGACCCAATTATAATTGCCATCTCTGAAACATGGCTTAAGCCTGGTTCCTTTTTTAAGGTTCCACGCTATCTATGTTTCAGAGATGACAAAGCTGATGGGTATGGTGGTACTGCCATACTTGTCAGAAATTCTGTAAATACTCATCTTGTACATTTACCATTTTCTACTGAATCTGACAACTTTTCAATAGTTGCTGTCAGTTTTAAAAACATTACATTCATCTCATTATATATACCTAGGCCATCACACAATATTTTAAACAAAATTAACAATGGCTTGTCTCGAATCACTGGTCCCATAATTATAATGGCTGATTTCAATATACATCACCCAGTCTGGGGTTGCCAGGCTGTGGATGGTCTGGCTAGTTGGATATTTAATATATTGGACAATAAAGGTCTGTGTTTGTTAAATAGTGGTTCTCCGACACGTCGTACAAAACCAACTGGGGCCTTACTATCAGCTTCGTAAAAACCATGCAAGTTCCGTGCAGTTCTTAAACCTGACATAAACAGTTTTGAATGAAATCATACCATGACGCTCATTTAGGTGAACTGTTTGAATATTGTTTTCTCAAAGGTGAACGGATAATATTGTCTCTGGCATTCTAACAATTTACTATAACTAACATTGCAGACGCCTAGACGTTTGTAAGCTGATAAACTGAGTGGATTTAGTGTGACATGTTAACGAAAGTCCATACAAAAAAACCAGGTGAACGGTTTTTCAGCGATTCTTGAATAGTATGCCTGAGCAGGCCTGCTTTAAAGTTGTCATGGTACGAATAAACCGGGCAGTTGTCTAGAAGTCCTGCTTTAAGAGCTCATAGTAAGGCCCCAGAACGTATTAGTGCTGTGGACTTGACTTTGGTGTCGGCTAGCCTAGCCCCTTCTATGTCATGGAAAACTCTGTCCTCTTGCTTTGGTAGTGATCATTTCCCTATTGTATTTGATCTACCGTTCTCTAAGATAGAGCCAATACTATATAAGCCTTTAATGCAGTATAAGATAAGCAATGACCCTCTGTCTGATCAATGGTCTTCATCTTCAAAGTTTTCATCTTTTTTAGAAGGAGTAGCATCTGAACTTCCACCCATTCTCCCACATTTTTCAAATGAATGTCTGATGTCATTAATAAAGTGTATTCACTTTGCAGCAAAACATTCATTTCCTCTCAAGCAACAAAACATGAAACATAGGTCTCCTCCATGGTGGGATCAAGAGTGTATCTCTGCTGTTGAGGATAGAAAGAATGCTGAACAGTTGTATTGCACGAGAATGACAAATGACAATTATGATAATTTAATTAAGGTTATGTCTGACACTAAATATATACTTCACTCTAAAAAGTCAGCAGGTTGGAAAAATTTCTGCTCTTCCATTTCTCCTAATATCCATTCTTCATATGTATGGAAATCCATTCGTATATTCCGTAGTTCATACAGGGATCCTTCTCCACCTTATCCAAGTAGTGTAAGTTGGGTCGATCAGTTTATGGATAAATTGGCTCCTCCATTTGTCTAATTTATTGATACTTTTTCTACTAGTCCTGTTATTGAAGATTTTGCACCATTTTCTATGCAGGAATTACGTATTGTACTATGCTCACTTAAAGACTCTTCCCCTGGTCCAGATGGGATCCCATATTCATTTTTAGTTAATGCTGGTGACAGTATTTTACTGTATTATCTCAAAATGGTGAATTTGATGATAGATTTAGGTTCTGTCCCACCAAAAATGAAAGCGCAAATTATTATTCCAGTCCTAAAACCAGGCAAAGATCGAGAAGATTCTGCTAGTTACCGTCCAATAGCCATGTCTTCTTGCATTACCAAGATTGTGGAACATCTAATGAAAAATCGCCTTGAATAGTTCATCGAAAATAGAAATCTTCTGCCTAACTGTCAGTACGGTTTTCGAAAAGGTAGAGGTATTTTAGATAGCTTATCTATTTTTGTTACTGATGTAAGGCTGTCTTTTTCCAGAAATGAGTCAATTGTTGCTACTTTTCTGGATATATGCTCAGCCTATGATAATGTTAACCTCTCTATTCTTAAAAATAAGATGGTTAGTCTGTCCATTCCTACGAAGATTATTAATGTTATTATTAATTTGTTTGTAGATCGTTCAGCTCAATTAAGAGTTGATGGTGAATTAAAGGCCGTAAGAACTTTGAATAAGGGTTTGCCTCAAGGCTCTGTTTTAAGCCCTCTCCTTTTTAATATTTACTTTTATTTTTTATTTATTACACCTTTGATTTAAATAATTTTGTTTCTTCTTACTGTCGTATATTGCAATATGCCGACGATTTAGTTTTATATGTAGCAGATCGTAATATTGTAAATTCTGCTGAAAAAATCTCCCAAGCTCTGGTTTCATTGAGTATGTGGTTATTTAATAATGGTCTTGATGTAGCTCCTTTAAAAAGTTCAGTTGTTATCTTTACTAGGAAACGATTGAAACCAAGACTTGACATATTTTTTGACAAGTTAAGGATACCTGTTGAAAATGAGAAAAAATTTTTGGGCCTTATTCTAGATAGTAAACTAAATTTCTCATCTCATTTAAAATATGTATCAGAAAAGAGTGAGAAAAGACTTAATATATTAAGATGTCTAGCTGGAGTTTGGTGGGGTGCTCACCCATTCTATTTAAAACTCTTATATAACGCTATTGTCCGTAGTGTTATCGACTATGCGTCATTCCTGTATGAACCATGTAATAAAAAAGCACTTAGCGCCCTGGACCTGATTCAAGCTAGAGCCCTTCGTATAATATTAGGGGCGATGAAGTCAACTCCTAAAAATGCTATGCGAGTAGAATGCGTTGAACCGCCTTTGGATCTAAGGCGGCAGTACCTATCAGATATGTTATTGTTCCGCATTTTTCAGTTTTTTTCACATGCCCTTTTTCCTAAATTACAGCTTTTAAATAATTTCATGTTGATGCCTTATTGGTAGCATAATAAAACTCCTTGTTTAGTTGTTAGTTATGTTACAATTAAGAACCTTAAATTCTCAACGCATAGAAGTCCCAAAATCCCCTTATTTGAATTTGATTATCAATCTATTCTTTTTGAACCCACTTTGCATCTTAATTTAGACATAGTGAAAGGGGATCCGTTTGCTAATAAACATTTTCTTAGGATTAAGGATAACCTTTGGCGTGACTGGCATTGCATATTCACTGATGCTTCTAAACTAGACCAGAATGGTTGTGTTGGTGTTGGGTTATATCATCAAAACTATGACATTGTTCAAAAGATAAAGTGTCCACCTGAAACTTCAGTCTTTATGGGTGAATGCAGGGGTATTATGGAAGCTATTAACTATATTATTTTGTTTAAATTAAATAAAACTGTTGTTTTTACAGATTCTCTAAGTGCTCTTCAAGCATTCCAGAGTAATCCCTTCAAAATTGGTTCCAGGAACTGGATTGTATTTCAATGTAAAATGCTTTTATTAAAATGTACTGTGTTAGGTTATATTATTCATTTTGCTTGGGTACCTAGTCATAGTAATATCACTGGTAATGAAAAGGCTGATAGGGTTGCAAAAGAATCAGTAATTTGTGGTGATAAGGTGCCTTTTAAAAATTATCCACAAGATCTTTTACGTTTACCAGCTCGCGACTTGAAACGTAGATGGCTGAAGAGATGGTCAATCAGTAGTAAATATAAAGGCTCTAATTTTTCAAAATACCAACCAGATATTGAAGCTAAACCCTGGTTTTCTAAATTAAGTGCAATAGGAAAATTTGTTCTAGTATATCTAGGTTGAGATTTGGTCATTGTTGTTCTGCTGTTCATCTTAAGAAGCTTAGAATTAAGAATTCATCCATCTGTGAGTGTGGTTTAGATGATGAAAACCTTGACCATATTTTCTTTTCTTGTCCTCGGTTTAATCATGATGCTATGTATACTACACTTATTCATTATAAATTTCCATTACCTGTTCATATAGACAATATCCTGTGTACTTAATATAAATCCTGTCACTATCAATGTATTATCATCCTTCATCTCTCAAAATGATATTAAACTTTTGTTGGTATTTTCTGTTGTCGCTAGGATTTTCTTTTACTAGTTTCATTCATTTTGTCATTAGTCCATTGTATCTAGATCTCATTTTAGATATGTAGTTAATAAGATACTTTCTTTTGTTCCAGATTATTAATTCTAAATTTTGCCGTTTCTTCTTCTTCTTCTTCTTATGAATTTTGCCGTTTATTTTTATACTTATATCTCATCTGTCGTGTCGTTGGCAAAAGTGTTCTCAAACAGTTTGCCATTAAATAAATAAATATATAAATTTGACTATCTGCCACCATAGACTAAAATATATACTAGGAATGTCTAATGTCTAATGTCTTTGCCACTCCACCATAGACTAAAATATATACTAGGAAACACTCCACTGGCAACACTGTTCGATTCGATTGGTGGATTTTTATATCCTCGTGATAATTTTCTAAAAAGTTAATAAATTTTGTGAAAATGGCAGCAATAAGTTTACTTAATCCCAAAGCTGAATTTGCCAGAGCAGCACAAGCTTTAGCAGTAAATATATCAGCTGCGAAGGGCATCCAAGATGTAATGAAAACTAACCTCGGACCGAAAGGCACAATGAAAATGTACGTTTTTCCATTTTATGGCATAATCATAGTGTTTTCTTTTGCATCCAGTGATAATTTTAACCTACTAAAACATATTATTGTAAGTAATTTTGTCATAATCGGTTTATAATAAATGTAATCCTCTAAGAAAAAGTCATGTGGCCGGCAAGTAGCACGCCTTCAAAAGACGCTACTCCAGTCTGAAGTCTGACTCCGCTCAAATTTTGATTGCAACATTTTTAACTCATGGGCAGGTTGTACACCGAAAGAAATAAGTAGTTTTACCAAAAAAAATCTTGTTTCTATGTCTATCACTTGACAGGAGACTCAGGCTGGTATTCTTTTATTTACGAATTTCGAATTCAGCGGAGCTTAGACAGTAAATGCTATACACAATTTTGGCAAGTACACAAATCTGTACTTGAACTTAGGTTCACTAATGAGCGTCTGGATTGGCGCACTGCTGGAATACAACCCTCAAACGGTGAACTTTATTTTTTTATGGAATATCTACATACATCTAACTGGGATGTTAAAAAAATATTGTATTTCAGGTTAGTATCAGGAGCAGGTGACATAAAGATCACCAAGGATGGCAATGTGCTTCTCCATGAGATGCAGATCCAGCATCCAACAGCCTCCCTGATCGCTAGAGCTTCGACCGCCCAAGATGATGCCACTGGAGATGGCACCACATCAACTGTTTTGCTCATCGGAGAGCTATTAAAACAAGCCGATATTTACATCAGTGAAGGTAAAACTTTATTTGGGAATAGGTATATGATAAAGGGTTATAGGAAAAATATGATTAACTTATCAGTAGATTGCCTTCTAAAGAGCTTGTCAAGACCGGCAGTTATGTGACTAAGTTTTATCTTAAATTTTTCGTCCTTTAATTTTGTGGAAAACATAAAAATCAATCGTTTTTACATTTGGTGGTTTGTAAAGCCAAAACTGCTGTTATTTGTATCAATGGATATATATATATCAAATGAGTTTTTGTGATATATACGAAAAAGTTTTAATTTTTTTTGATATATTATGTAATTTTGTGCAGTTTGCTACTGTATTACTACTTCCCAAATGTAGATTTCATTGGGATAAAGTTAAAACATACTCCCTAACAGTAGTTGTTAATCTTAAATGGCAGCACTGAATAGCAGCAATTCACTGGTGATTGACAGTTCTAGCGGTATTAATGGCGTCAGTCTCGTCAGTGGCCTACATAAAAAAAATTGTCGATAATTAATAGTTTATTATGAACTAGCTGCGCCCAGCGGTTGGTGATTGGTGATTGATGATGATAATGAAAAGTATCATACATGCTTCCCCGGAATATAATCTATAACCTTGCCAAATTTGATTAAAATCCATTCAACCATTTTTAATTAGAAATACGGGATTACTCACATAATATTTATCGGATAGGTCCGACTATAGTTTTGACCACATTCAGTGGTCTTTTACAAGGAGTGTTCGGAATGCGTAAAAATGAGTGAAAACCATGTTAGTTTTATAATTGTCACAAAATCCATTTAGCAGTTTAGGCTGGTTTAGCCATTTAGGCTGATAAGGTGATAACAGACAGAGACAGAGTTTTATATAAATAAAAATTCTGAAATAAAAGTAGCCTAAATTACTCTTTATAACATCAGCTATCTGCCAGTGAAAAGCCCTATAAAATCGGTCCAGCTGTTTTATTAGTCGGAACAAACAAACAGACAGACAAAAAAATAAAATCAATGTTTTTTTATGTAAGTGCAGTAAGAAAAGTATGTAGGTAGTCACATGCATTTAGTGAAAAGCTGTTAATTTAGAATTAAAAACAGACACTTCAATTTTATTTATCTGTATAGATGTAGAAGACTTATTTGATTTGATTATAAGTCATGTTTCTTATTTTGCTACTATGGAAATTAATGAAGCTATTGACTGATTAGAATTAATAAGATTTTATCTTTTTGAGTTGATTTTTCCTAACGTAGAATAAATAAATAATAATTTTTTTGGCTTAACTTTCCATTAACGTCCATCGAGTTGATATTTTTTTAGACAGTTTACATTATTATAAGCACACACACCAAGTTTCAACCTCAATGATGGGTAGTTTTTGAGAAAAAATTTATTGAATATTAAATTTTTTTTGCAATATTTATGTCAACTATACCTACCACGTCTGTAGAGTTGGGGTTTGATATTTTTTTACAGATAGGTTACATTATTATAAGCCGGCGAAGCGCCAGAAATAGGCTTATCTACACCTCGATAAGGAATTATAAATTCCTTAGAATTAATAATTTAAAAATCTCGAAAGGGGGGGGGTCCGCAGTTTTTCCTTCGAAACCCCCTAAGGTAGTACCCCCTCCCCTTTCCTCCCTCTCTCAACTCGACGGACGTTAAGGAAAGTCGTACCGATTTTTCTGATACTATATAACTGTTTATATAATATATTGTATATATACATAATACAATAAAATAATAATACAGCTTAGTATTAGTTATATATACAATAGTATTCATTACAAATCAGAGAGAGCTATTTATAATAAACATCGGAAATTTTCGAACTCTGATTTGTAATGAACTATTTGTCATGGAACACTACGAGCCAAAATATGATCAGTGATGGCCACTACAGGCATTTTCTATTATAAAGAGAATTGTTTCGGATTCACAGAATTTGGTTGTTCTAGACATTCATGCACAAGTGCCATTAACCTTTCTTATACCGTGATAATTAAACCAAAAGATTTATGATTGAAACTCCAGGCAAAGGCTCCAATAGTAGCAAAAGTGATACATTTAGTCTGTTCCAATAGCCCCAAGTTGGCGAAAATTGGGATGTTATGTTTTTACTGATCTATTAGATCAGCATATGATAAGTAAAAACATACCTACTTGCATTAGACTGTCCCGTTTGTAGAAGGGCAGGCCTGCCCTATCAAAATTCCTTTGTCTACATTGTCCTAAGATTATTATATTACTTACTTGGTACTTGGTACTTGGTGGGCTGGCTCTTTTCCGCAACCAGGCCGCTGTGGCGCGGCCCATTTTGCGTGATAGCCGGGTGTCGCTGATCAGTCCAGCCACCCGGTGTCGCCCAGGAAAGCCAGCAGCTCCTTCGGCTTGGCGCAGGCTTCCCACACTGTCCTCGGCGAGCCGAGGTTAGCTGCCCTTTGTGCCGCCACGCTCCTGCATTCGATGAGCAGATGCGCAGCTGTTTCTTCCGCCTTCATGCAGCCTCTGCATAGGGGGCTGTCTGTAACACCTAGATTAAACAGATGTTTGTTTAAGGAGCAATGACCGGTCATTATTCCGACGATATGTCGTACATTATTTATTTTAAGATTGAGGAGTTTTCTGGAGAATTTCAGATTTAGAATCGGAAAAGCCTCCTTCGACTGCCTACAACCCTCGATACTTGCCCAGTAGTTCTGATGCTGGTCCTTAGTTTTTTTTGCGAATCCATGCACGAATTTGACTGAAAGGTAGGGGGATCATTGGTTCTGGTCCTGCACACGTCATACCGGAACCTCTCCTTGCTAGCTCATCAGCCGCATCGTTACCTCTGGAATCGCTGTGCCCCTTTATCCATTGGAGTGTGACATTATTGTTATGTTTACTTACTTCCTCCAATAGTCGGTGACATTGTATGATCAGCCCCGAAGAGTGGTCGTATCTATTTAGGGCTCGTAGTACCGCAGTGCTGTCGCAGAGTATCCTAATATTACTATTGGTTACCTTCCTGCAAAGTACTGCTGCTGTGGCTTGGATGACACCCACACATTCTGCTTGGAATATAGAGTTGTGTTTACCTAGCCCTGTTGCTATGTGTATGTTTAGTTCCTCCGAGAACGCTCCCGCTCCGGTGCCTGTTGCCATCTTGGAGCCATCTGTGTAAATTCTGACTTCATGAATACCTGAGCGGTCGCTTGGCTCTTCATTTAGTTGTACGCAGTAGCTCTTTGTAAAGAAGTGTTGCTTTTGTACTCTATCATAGATAGACTTTATTAAGGGGTTTCCAACTGCAAAGTTTTCTATGATTGTTGTATGGGGTGCTAATTGATCCTGATACCAGAGGTTCAGTGCCTTTAACCTGTACGCAGCCGCCGCGGCCTCTTGTTGTATGTATAGGTGTAGCGGGGTCAGGCCTATTAGGGCCTCAATCGCGGCGGTTGGTGCAGTGCGCATGCAGCCTGTTGTGGCTACACAGGCAAGTCTCTGAAAGGTTTGTAGCTTGGTTTTGGTGGTGCTCAGGGTGGTTCTGGGCCACCACACAATTGCACCATATGTTAGTGAAGGTCTGATTACCGTTTTATATAGCCATAGGGTGATCTTAGGGCTTAGTCCCCATGTTTTACCTATCATCCTTCTGCATTGCCAGAACGAAATACTGGCTTTGATTAACTTGTTCTCTAAGTGCTTGGCCCAATTCAACTTGCTGTCTAGTGTGACTCCCAGATATTTCACTTCTTCTGACAGTTTCAGTTGCTTGTTAAATAGGCTAGGTAGTGTAAACCTGCCTAGGGTTCGTTTGTTTGTGAACATCACCAGTTCGGTTTTAGTTGGGTTTACGGAGAGTTCGTATTCTATGCACCATTTTTCGACAACCTTTAACGCATTTCTCATCAGGTCACATGCCACACTGGCAAAATGGCCTGATATTAGTATTGCGAGGTCGTCTGCATACCCTACCGTGAAGAAGCGACTTGTATTCAGCCTGGTGATTAGATCATTGACTACTAGATTCCATAGGAGCGGGGACAGGACACCTCCTTGGGGGCACCCCTTGGCCACCAATCCCCTGGTCGTGCCGTTTAAATCAATACGTATCGCCCTTAATTCTAGCATGTTAATGATCCAATCGATCAGGGTCAGGTCTACTTTGTGTTTAAGCAGTGCTGCTCTAATGCTGCTAAAGTTAGTTTTGTCAAAGGCTCCTTCTATATCAATGAAAGCTCCTAGACATAAATTTTTACTTTTAATATCTCGCTCTACTTTGTGTATAACACTGTGTAGGGCGGATTCGGTAGATTTACCTGCGCTGTAAGCGTGCTGTTCTGGGTGAAGTGGCGCGGTAATGAGAACTGTGTCTCTGATGTACCTATCACAGAGCCTCTCCAGGGTTTTCAGGAGAAAAGACGTAAGACTTATCGGTCTATAAGCCTTTGCTTCTGTGTAGTCACTCTTACCGGGCTTTGGTATAAACAAGACCTTAACCTCTCTCCACCCTTTGGGCATGTATCTGTGCGCCAGACATGCCTTGAAGATAGCACTCAATGTCTCGTTTATATGATGTTCACTCCATTGTAGGAGTCCTGGGAATATCCCGTCCAAACCTGGCGTTTTGTACGGTGTGAATGTGTTGATTGCCCAGTTTAGTCTCTCTCCTGTAACAACAGTCTGTGCAACAGCCCAGTCTGTCGCTGTAGGTGGTGCCATGGGGTGTTCTGTCCAAACATTTGAGTCAGATATTAGACACCCAGGAAAGTGTGTTTTCAGAAGTATTGTATAGGTTTCTGTTATAGTTTTAGTAAACGTATTGTCGCTTTTCTTTATGGAGCCGATGTCTCGGTTCGGGTTACTAGCGAGTATTTTCCTAACCCTATTCGCTTGTCCATTCGACTTGAGTCTGGTGTTGTAGTTTTTCCATGACCTGCGTGACCTGGACCGTATATTTTTCTTATATTTAGCCTTGGCTATTCTATAGTTGTTCCAGTCCTCGTCCATGCATGTATTCATGGCTCTATTGAACAGCTTGCGTACCTTCCGCCTCTGTCGTTCCAGTGCTTTGGTCCACCCCTGATTGCCTCCCCCAGCGTTTGGCAAAGAGAGGGGGCATGCGCTTTCATAACTCATAGTGAGACTGTACGTGAGTTGTTCAACAGTTTGCTCTATTTCTTCTATGTTTACTAGTTGCGTGTTCGCACTTACTGTGTTCATGTTTTGTTCAAGGGACCTAGTGAAGATCGTCTTGTCGGTCCTGCGGGGGTTGCGGATTGGTGTTAGTATCTGTTTGCTTATTTTTAGTTCATACCTGATCCACCTGTGGTCGGAGCCGGAGTATTCGCCTGATACTTCCCAGTTCTCTATGAGGTTTGTATTACCTGAGACCAAGGTGAGGTCGATGATAGTACGGCTGCGTTGTCTAACAAAAGTTGGTTCCGCGCCTGTATTTGCTATAAGGAGATTAGTAGTAAATAAAAAGTTTACCAGGTCCTCCCCTCTGCTGTTTGACGTGGGCATACCCCATATAGGGTGATGGGCGTTTGTGTCTGCTGATATTACTAGTTTGAAGTCATTGAGCTCGCAGTATCTTACCAGGTCCGCAACGTCTTTCGATGGGATCTCCTCGTCGCCGGGCATGTAGGCTGACGCGACGATCACGTCCCCAGCTTCCTCCCCGAGAACACCCCGGAGCCTGGCAGTAGCCAAGTCTCTGGAACAGAACTCGGTTAGAGGCAATGAAGCAATGTTGCTAGGTACATATATACATGCTCGAATGTTGTTTTTGGAGGTGTTGTCATATATTAACTTACCCCTTAGATTATTGAGACCACACACACGCCCCGCCCTGATCCACGGCTCCTGGATCAAGGCCATGGTCTCCTCGCTGTCATCCCCCAGCACTCTGCGCAGGTTAGCCGTTGCAGTGAGGCTGTGCTGGAGGTTGGTCTGTATGACTTTACACGTCATGGAGGATTGGGTCGCCATCATCCAGGCTTCCATCCTCCTCTGACTCTGCCTTGTTGTTGGCCCCGTTTGGATCCCTCCACTCTCCTCTAGTAGGGGGGTCAGGATCCACACTCATATCCTCCGTCGCCTTTGAGGACGATGGTTTGGGCGATGAGTGTGACGGCTCGTCCGGAGTTTCCCCCGTCTTGCCGTCTGGAGCCAGCATGGTATCCGGTTTGTCTGCCGGTGTGGACTTGCTTGCTGGTGCAGGTGGTTCGTCCTGAAGAGACCCGTTCGCTGCATAGAATCGAACGTAGACATTCCCCAGGTTGAAGGCTAGCCTCCGTCCTTTCTCTACGAGTGTAGGTATAAGGGGTTCGGGAATCCCCAACGTGAGGAACATCGTGTCGTCTCCGTGCATGCTATGCGCGAACAGTCTCCAGGTGTTCACCTGGGCCCACTTGTTCTGATCCGCCAGAATCAAGCTCGTGTCTTCGACAGAGCTATCACATTCCGGGATGAACAGTGCTGCTCTTACTACTTGGGTTAAATCTCCCTGTCGTTTGACAGTGAGTTTAACCCCTGAGTCAGCTGAAAGACTGCTAACTGCCTTGTTGAGCCACCGTAGTGAAGCATCATCCTCACACCACAGCTTCAGGGCTCCATCTGCAATGATGGGCTTCCCTCTGAAGCAGGGGGAGAATGTGATGTTAGGATCTTTAACATCAGCTAGAATCCTGTTGACCAGGTACTTCTTCACTTTGGTGGCTTGCTCTTCTTTCAGCTCTTGGCTTTCCCCCGTCACCGCTACGCATAGCTCATTCTGAGCAATGTCTGCGTAGCTGGTCAGGGTGCGCCGTGAGCTGTCCAGTTAAGGTCTTTTGTGTTCACCTCTAGGTGACACCGTGTCATCCAACCGGGTACGCTTGCCGGGCTCAGTGCGGGGAGGGGCCTGTGCAGATTTAGAAATGGCCACTGCCCCACGCCTCTGGCGATTGTACCGGTTGCTGTGTTTAGGGTGCGACCACTTGCTCTGGACCCCTGAAGGTCCTGGTTCTGCCGTAAGTGGTGCTCCAGTCTTCAGTGGTTTGGCAGGTGGTGCGGTGCTGTGTCCTGCTTTTTTAAAGAAGTAGCTCGGGCCAGGTGCGCCGTTACTGGCATCTCCAGTCGTCTGCTTCTGTCCTTCCGGATGGTCTCCTGCCTTGGGGACTCCAGCCTGAGGCTTAAGTCCCGTTAGGCTAGATCCCGTACCGGTGTTTTCAGCTTCTGACCTTTGACTAGCCAGTCGCGCTTCGGCCTTTTGCTGCTTCTTTAGCTTCTGCCTCAGTCGGTTTCTTTGGTTTTTGCTTAGAGTCTCTGGGAATCCAGCCTCTGGCTTAAGTCCCTTAGCGTTGGCGTGGGGGAATCCAGCTTCTGGCTTAAGTCCCTTAGCGTTAGCATGGGGGAATCCAGCCTTCGGCTTAAGTCCCTTAGCGTCAGCATGGGGGAATCCAGCCTTCGGCTTAAGTCCCTGTTGCTTGTCTCTTGCTTTATTGCCCTTCGGTCCAACAACCGTCCAGGCAGAGGTGCAGGGCTCCGGGGCCGACATGGCCGCCACGAGCTCCTTCACCGCTTCACCTAAACCCGTGGGGGTTTGCTCACCTCTCTCTACTTCCACATCGTGAAATACTTTGCCCCTCCCAGAATACGTGGGGCAGCCCGAGCTATGCTCAGGGAGGGATTCTCCGGGTAAACCGGTACCCTCCTGGGGTAGTTCCTTATTTAAGTTTGCAGCCATAGTGTGGTCGGATTTTTATACAGGGGTTTCCTTCCCCCGGCCAGTTTATCGGTTTTGTGTATGTTCCCTCGCCCATTCCGCCCATGATCCGGGTCTAGCTACGAAAGTAGCCCGTCCCATTTCACAGGCGGCGCAGGAGCTGGATATATCACTTGGGCGCCGATGATTCGCCTTCGCACTGCATACTTGGCTATTATGGTCACGAGGTAGATGTTATAGGCGGGCTCGTTGGGGACCATAACATTGCCCGGGGAGGACGACCCACAAAGATGTTAGTATGTGGGCCCAGCCCTAGACCGCGGCGGCAGTCTAAAGATGGCGTGGACGTGTATGAAGCACTTGTTGGTGCGCGCCTGTAGTCTAGATCCGCACTTCTAGACGTACGCATCTGGCATTACTTAGCATTTTATAGAGGCATGTTCTTTGGCCTTGAACATACCCCACTAAGACCAAAACCAACCCGTTCCCCCCCTTTTCCCAGCTTTTCCCTGATTATTATATTAAACTACTTGCAGTATTTGACTATTAAAAATAGTGCATTACAGTGTCACTGCCAGGTGCTGTAAATTGTTTAATATATCAGGATAGGTTAAAAAATAATAATTGGTGTGTAGCAAGATCTTTCAATTAGGTATGTTCAACAAAATCTAAGAAGTTCTTTTCAAAATATAGTATCATTGTATGTCAATGATGCAATTATCCATATCCATATCCACCATATTCTGTTTATAGGTTTACATCCTATCTCCCCAGTAATTATCAGTTTGGCAGTTTCAAATTATGGTATTTTAGTTAGTCAAAAATGTTGTTATAAAAAACTAATTTTCTAGTAAAAAATGCTTATTATAATTAAATACTTATGCATCAGTTAAGATTGTATTTAACCCTTTACGTCCCAGAGACGAAAATATACGTCAGTTTAATTCATAAATCTTTTGTTTTAATAATCACGGTATAGGAAGGATTAAACACTAACTGCACCCTTCAATTTCACCCACATGTTGATGATAATGTCTTAATGATAAAAAGTATCTAATGTTCTTTCCCAGGACTTTGTTCTTTTTATGTGTTCATCCTGTAACAGCTCAACAGATTTGAGTGATATTTGAAATGAAGATAGCTTATACACAGGATTAACACAGCTTACTTTTTCAATTACTAACTGACCTGTCAACGGCTTCACTCACTTGGTCTTGGTGTAATGGTGGAAACGCCGCTTTGAAATCTTGAGGTGGGTTTGGTCCCTGGGTTGGACAGTTATTGAGTTTTTTGACAATGAAATCCTCAACAGCAGTCTGGAGTCTGGAACAGTGCTCCATAGATGGTAATAGGCTCGCCCCCTATAACATGGTACCAAAAACATATCTTGTGAAACAGATGTTTAAAACATAGCTGCTAACTCCGTTGAGGACATAGGTGTGACATTTTGGTATCTCGTAGTGTGACAGTCTGTTAAAAATAACATATCTATATTATAGAGGAATGTGCTAAGACAATATATATTAATGTATTATAGAGTCTATACACTGAATTTTGCAATGGGTTTTGTTGTATTATATAATACATTATATGTGTGCTATAAACCTTATGCATTTGTCAATGTTAGTATAATTCATAAATCTTTTGTTCCAAGCATAAACACAATGCTAAGTTAGCTTAGAATTTTAATTTTATACAGAAGATCAAATCTGTGTACTCATGTTATTTCAGGTTTGCATCCCAGGATCTTAACTGAAGGTTATGATGTTGCTCGCAGTAAGGCCTTGGAGATTCTCGAGTCTATGAAAATTCCCATTGAGATCAAACGTGAGAACCTGCTTGATGTTGCCCGCACATCTCTGAAGACCAAGGTATATACCTAAAATAGAACAAGTTGTTTATCACTACAATTAATTGTGAAAACCTGAGGAAAGTGTGAGGTGGACTGCAGGGGCTCTACTCCTGCAGTCCACAGTCAACAATGCAGGCATAAGTTTTTTAATATTACTGAACAATATTATTTGTATTATGTTGGTATCTTTTCTTTGTGCTAGCTTCACTTACAGTTGGCCAAAGTTAATAAATCATGTTTGTTATTGGCAATATTGTTAATTTCTCTCCATGTCAATTAATATTTTTTTACTATGTGGTTGTTTTTATCGTTGGTTAGGTTATGCGCCATAATGATACATATTTGAAACTGGCCAGCAGCTCGCCGACGGCGGTGCAGGACTCCTGGACGGTCCTCGGTGATTCGAGGTGCTCTGCCCGTTGCGACGCCACATACTGCCGTTTCCTCTGCCTCCATGCACCCTCGGCCGCACAGGGGGCTGTCTGTAACACCTAACGTTAACAGGTGTTTGTTTAGTGATCAATGTCCCGTTGCAATACCAACAATACGTCGGAGTTTGTCACGTTGAGATTGCGGAGTTTTCTAGAGTATCTCGAATTGAGGTTCGGGAAAGCCTCTTTCGATTGCCTGCAATCCTTGATACTTGCCCAGTAGTCCTGATGTTTCCTCTTGGTTAGGTCACGGTTCCACACAAGGGTTGGGCTGAACGGTAGCGGGATCATTGGTTCCGGTCCGCTTGGACTTACATTAGAGCCACTCCTTGCAAGTTCGTCGTCCACATCATTGCCTCTGGACCCACTGTGTCCCTTTATTCATTGGAGGGTGACCTGATTATTTTCACTCTACTTACTATTTTCTATAGACAATGTTTATTGCAAGACCTGTGGACAGTCGGGTAACGTCATACATATCTCAGACATGATCCAGCGTTTCCACATCATCACTTGAGATGAGGTAGTGGACAAATATACCAGTTTTTATTGGTTATGTGTCAATCAATTAAACTCTGCTGATTGGTTGATTATTAATAAGGCTTTGCTTGCTCGCCCTACCAAAACACTTTAGAATGTGAGGAGAGAAGCATCTCTCGCAACTTTCGAGTCTGCACGGCAGTATTTGTAAAAAGCTGCTTAATGTGCCAATAATTAAACAGTAAACATGTCTAATAAGGTGACTCGAATCTTGGGATCGGCACCACCAATTGTGATAAACCCTACTGATTATTTAACTATCATAGTAGTAGTATCATAGTAGTGCTTAGAGCCAGGAGGTCAGGCTAGTACTAATTGTAATGAAGTGCCTCTTAAAACTCTCACCCTTATTGATTTGGCCAGTAATCGTCTAGTCTAAGAGGACCCTAATGTTGTGAACTTCTGTAGTACCTAGTTCTTTTCAGGGAAACTTGAGACAAAGATAATGTTTAGAACTAAAGATTCCTACTGAAATCCTAGGTAATACCCAATAATAATATAACCAAAGCAGAAGTGTTAAGAGAGGAATAGAGTTTCTGCAGACAGATATACTCTTCGGTCGCTAAACCTGTTCGCAGCTCGGCCAAAGTCGCAAGAGCCAAGCTGACTCGACATTATACCGAAGATATCCCAGACATCAGCCTGTACGAGATTAGGATGGCCTTGAAACAGCTTAAGAACAACAAGGCGCCGGGTGATGACGGTATCACATCTCAGCTTCTGAAAGCGGGTGGAACACCGGTACTTAAAATTCTTCAGAAGCTCTTTAATACCGTCTTACTCGAAGGATTAACGCTAGAAGCATGGGACTAAAGAGTGGTGGTTCTATTCTTTAAAAAAGGTGACAGTACCTTACTTAAGAATTACAGACCCATCTCGCTTTTGAGCCATGTTTATAAGCTGTTTTCAAAGGTTATCACGAACCGTCTCAGTCGCAGGTTCAATGAGCTCCAGCCTCCGGAACAAGCCGGTTTCCGAAAAGGCTATAGTACCATAGACCACATCCACACGCTACGGCAAGTTATACAGAAGACCGAAGAGTATAACTTGCCTCTTTGTTTAGCGTTTGTGGACTATGAGAAAGCCTTTGATTCGATCGAGACGTGGGCAGTGCTTGAGTCTCTCCAGCGGTTCAGTGTTCGGTATTGAAGTGCTGAAGTGTTTGTACAAAAACGCCAAAATGTCAGTCCGAGTACAGGAGCAGAGTTCGAAGGCAATTCCATTGCAAAGAGGCGTGAAGCAGGGAGACGTTATATCTCCGAAACTGTTCACCGCTGCATTGGAAGACGCCTTCAAGCTCTTGGAATGGCAAGGACTTGGCATCAATATCAAAGGCGAGTACATCACTCACCTTCGATTTGCCGACGATATTGTAGTCATGGCAGAAGCCATGGAACACCTAAGTACAATGCTCGAAGGCCTCCATCGAGTTTCCCAACGTAGGTAGGCCTTAAGATGAACATGGACAAGACGAAAATTATGTCTAATGCCCATGTTGTGCCTACACCAATATCAGTTGGGAACTCAGTTCTCGAAGTTGTTGACGAATACATCTACTGGGACAGACAGTCAAACTAGGTAGATTCAAATTCGAGAAAGAGGTCAATCGTCGAATCCATAGCGGCTGGGCAGCGTTCCGAAAATTTCGCGAAGTCTTCTCGTCTAAAATACCTGAGTGCCTCAAGACAAGAGTCTTCGTCCAATGTGTGTTACCAGTGATGACTTATGGCACTGAAACGTGGTCTCTTACTATAGGCCTCATAGATAAGCTCAAAGTCGCACAACGAGCTATGGAGAGGGCTATGCTCGGGGTTTCTCTACGTGATCGAATCAGATATGAGGAGATCCATAGAAGAACGAAAGTAACCGACATAGCCCAGAAGATTGGCCAGTTAAAGTGGCAGTGGGCAGGGCACATAGCACGCATAACAAGGCCGATGGGGCCGGAAGGTTCTGGAATGGAGACCACGGACCGGCAAGCGCAGCGTAGGTCGTCCACCGACACGGGGGACAGACGACCTGATAAAGGTCTCAGGACGACGTTGGATGCAGGCCGCTTCCAACCGGTCCTTTTGGAAAATTATGGGGGAGGCATATGTTCAGCAGTGGACGTCCTACGGCTGAGATGATGATAATGATGACCTAATAATAATAATGACACTGATGTGCCTTGGCTTTAAAGTGATCAGCCGATCGCCTCAAAGCCTGCCTATTGTCCAAATTCAAAAGTACCTTCAGTGGATGTATAACTGAGCCATGTGTATCTGTTAATCGAACCTTAGTACAGTCTCATCTATCTCTGGAATCTGGTAAGGGAATACTTGTGTAATTTACTACACACGAGTTACATGTGTAATGTAAAATTACAAAAAGGAAATTTGTAAAATAGTAAATGGTGATGTACAATACATTTATCACTCTAATTATCATGTTGATGAAATGAAATGTGGGGTCGTACATTCAACAAACACATTATTGTATACATAACATGGCCATTTCTGAATTCCAGGTCCACCCAAACCTAGCAGAAGTGTTAACAGAGGCCTGCGTAGATGCCGTGCTGGCCATCCGCTCAGACGAGAAGCCAGTGGACTTGCATATGGTGGAGATCATGGAAATGCAGCACAAGACTGCAACAGAGACTGCACTTATCAAAGGTAAGGTGGATAATAAAATATGAAGCATAATCTTTCTTTTAAAACCAGTTCATATTAAAGTTAAAGAACTATAACAGCTTGATATTTTGATACTGAGATATTTTAGATTGTTAACTTAATAAAAATAGGTAGGTTTAGGTATTTTTGTATAGTTTTTGTATTGAAATTCTCGTGAGTTTGACACATATTAACCTATTACTGTTAACCGCCAAAATACTCGCTTTAGGGATCGAATACGTCGACCCGGGTTTCGAGCATGTCCGATGCTCATCTTCAGGGCTAGTGCGCAGCGGCGTCTGCGAGCTCCTGGCGGGCACTGATCTCCCTTATGTGAGTGTTTTGCCGGTTAACAGTAATAGTTTATTTTTTGTGTAGTATTTATAATGCGAATTTGTTTTCATTCATATAAAACTAAAAATATAAAACTATTTTGGTCTGGATATTTGAGACAGATATAATCAGATTATTGGATAGACAGGATTGAATTTTGGTTTTGGAGCTACTTAATAATGGCCTTAATGCAGGAGTTCCCAACCAGGGGGGCACGCCCCCCAAGGGAGACATAGAGCGATGTCAAGGGGGGCGGAATGCATTTTCTTTTAATTTTTTTACCACTGAGGTGGCAAACATGCAAGAAAAAACAAAAAATTCAACAAACAACATTAACAAATAACATTTCAATGTAGGTAATGCTTATAAGCATAAAATTAATTAAATTAAACATCATACCTATTTGATTATTTTTCTGTCAACCACTGTTTCAAAACACGACGTCAATCGCAGTTTAGACATGTTTCGACAACTCACAACATGAAACCCGCACGCACCCCTGCCGCAGCACCCGCTTCGCTTAATTCACCACTTAGAAAACAGTTGTGTACCTACCGGACGTGCGAGCATCTGTGAAATTCATTCCCGCAATCTTGCCACAAATTTGACAGGTCGGTGTAAATTTTTTGTTGAAAAATCCGTTTGAGTGTGCAAAATTATTGTCTTACTGTGAAAAGGTAAGTTTGTTCACGGTAATATTATCTACCAGTATTTTGTCTATATAGAAATTGCCGAATCGCGCACCTGCAATGATAGGTGTACGATCGGGCTTAGCTAAAAAGCTCAAGGAAAAAAATCCCGCAATGGTTAGTACACATTGTGTTATTCATAGGCAAGCTTTGGCTTCCAAAACATTGCCCAGAAATTACGCCAGACTTTGGACTCCTCTATCAGGATTGTAAACTACATCAAGAGCAGCGCTTTGAACAGTCGGTTATTTACTTTACTTTGCGAGGATCTCAATTCTGATCACAAAGTTCTTCTGTTCCATACATAAGTACGCTGGCTGTCCAAAGGCAACATGTTGGCTCGCCTTTATGAATTAAAAGAAGAGATATTCTTTTTCTTGAGTTCAAGAAAAAACACGATTTCCTCACAAAGATGACACATTTCAATGGAGGCTGGCTTATTTAGCTGACATATTTGGTGCCTTGAATGAGCTAAACTTGAAACTTCAGGGCATATACGGCACTATAATAAACAATTATGTTTGTGTTCAGGGGTTCATAGCAAAGCTACAACTTTGGAATCAAAAATTGTCTTTTGAAAATGTTATATCTTTTTCTCGGCTGTTCGAAGCGATTAAAAATAACAAAATGGACGCAAATTTGAAAGCTGACAAAAAACTCTGTTGCAAGCGCTGTCAAGCGCTGGAAGACAAATTTCGCCGATACTATCGAAATATCGATTCTGAGTCACCCATATGGCACATGACAAGAAATCCATTTGTTATCGAAGTGTTACAATTACCAGAAGAAGTTCAGGAAGAATTTCTAGAAATTAAGGGTGATTCGTCCATGATAGATGACTACCATCTTTTGACATTGGAGAAATTTTGGATCAAAAGATTGCCTGTTAATTCGAAACTTGCATCTCTTCCTTTATGAGTACTAGTTCCTTTTTCTTCAACTTACTTGTGTGAGACAGGCTTTTCTGCTCTAGTTTTAATTAAAACTAAACAGCGAAATCGTCTTGATGTCGATAGCGATCTGATTATCATCAGATCGCTATCTCTGGCAAAAACAGAACCTAGAATCAACCAACTGGTACAGAACATGCAATCTCAAGTATCTCATTAGTTACTCTTATTTTATTGAATTATTTGGATAAATAATATTCATAATTTAATTTAAAAATTAAAACTTTAAAAGTTCGTTCAGTAGAATTAAAATAAAACGCTTTTAAGTACATAATGTGCGTTTTTTTCTATTTATTGAAAAAGTAATGGGGGGGCATGAAAATATTATGAACAGTTCGGGGAGCCTCAACAAAAAAGGTTGGGAAACCCTGCCTTAATGGCATGAGCTTGAACCGAGTAACCCGGTTTAAATATCTAGGACACTTCCTTGCCGACGACCTTAAAGACGATGAAGATGTAGAGAGGCAGCGCAGAGCACTGGCGGCGCGTGGGAACATGCTGGCCCGCAGATTTGCCTGTTGTACAGACCAGGTTAAAATAACTCTATTCAAAGCTTATTGTCAGGGCATGTACACGGGTAGTCTGTGGTTCAGCTGTTCCCATAAGTCACGGCATACCCTGCGCATCCAATACAATAACGTGTTCAGGATGATGTTGAAACTCCCCCGATTTTGCAGCGCCTCCGCTATGTTTGCCGAGAACCATACTGATGGCTTCCATGCCGAAAAAAGGTGGCTTCTCTGGTGAAAAGGCTTCGGGAGAGTGACAATAGCATCCTGAAAGTCATAGCGGATGACCCGCATGCACATGTATTCAGGCATCTTGTGCGAACCATGATTTCGCAGAAGATGCCTCCGAAATACATGATATTTCGTAATATTGGTGTGTGATTTGTTTCGGAGGCACTGTTTTCCATATATAAGTACTAAACTTAGTTATATTTTTAAGTTTTTCTAGTTAAGTAAGTTACTATCAAAAAATTATCTTTTTGTTGTCCGTAAATAAAGAACATTATTATTATTATTAATAGTAGATTGTATATATAATTTGTACTCTGGTTTTCACTAATTGCAAGAAAATTAAATTCGATTAATGAAACTGTCATTTTTGTGTTAATAAAATATAATAAATTATATGACATTCTTTCCCGCCACTGTAATTTTAAGAGTGGGTGCCATTTATACACTTCTGGACACATCTATTGGCCCACCTTAGAGTTTAGGTTTCGATGGCCCCTACCGAAATATGATTGCTAGATTGAACAAAAACTGTTGATGCAGTTTTAAACCTGATACATTTTACCATCTTTTTCGATCGTATTGTTTTAAATTTGAATTCAGAATACCATACGACATGGAGCTACGCCTAACAAGTCGGATATGCGCCTTGTTAAAGGCAATTGATTTTTGAATAAAAAACATGGTTTATCAAATAAAGGTTTAATTTAATAACGCGTGTTGCCTCCATGTGCATCTACCACAGCTCTCATACGATTAGGCATAGAGTTTATCAACCGCTCTATGAAATTTTGAGGGATCATCTCCCATTCCTCTTCTATGGCAGTTTTCAACTCCTGCATCGTCTGGGCAACTGGCTGACGAGCCCTAACACGTCTTTTTAGCTCGTCCCACATGTGCTCAATAGGGTTCATGTCTGGGCTTCTGGCTGGCCAGTCCATAACTGTGATGTTCACATCCCGAAGATATTCCCTGACGATGCCGGCCGCATGGGCTCTTGCATTATCATGCATAAAAAGGAAATTTGGGCCCACATAGTCCGCGTATGGTATCACGTGAGGTTCTAAGCACTCACGAATGTACCTTTCAGCATTTAATGTTGGCAGCCGTGGTCCTGTAACAACCTCAAGTTGAGTTTTGCCGCTCGCGGATATACCGCCCCAGACAGTCCATGAGCCACCGCCATAAGCAACCCTCTCTTCAAAGCAGCATTGTGCGAAACGCTCTCCCTTACGTCGGTAGACCTTCTTCCTTCCATCATTGCCATGTAACACAATTTTAGACTCATCAGAAAAGAGTACACGGCTCCAATCTTGCTGTGTCCAATTTAAATGACTGCGTGCGAAATGAAGGCGCGCTGTTCGGTGGGCTCGCGTTAGTTTGGGCCCATTAGCTGGCTTGTGTGGTACCATATCGCGTTCTTTTAACCTTCTCCGAACAGTTCGAGCGCTCACAGATACTCTGTGGAAGTCGCGAAGTTGGTTTTGTATCTCAATGGAGGTAAGGTGACGATTTCTCAAGCTGGTCGTCACGATGAATCGATCCTGCCTTTCAGTTGTGACCCGAGATCGTGGCCTTCCTTGGCGACGAACAAAGCCGACAGTCTCTAGGTACCTCCGATAAACATTTCGGACCGCAGATCGACTTAAATTAAGTTGAGCACTCACGTTTCTTTGGCTGTGTCCGGCCTGAATAAGTGCCACAGCTTGGGCGGCGACTTCAGGTGAAGTATCCATAGATTATTGATAGAACCTCACCTTAATGTTAAGAATAAGTAATGTTTGTTGCAAAACCAAAGATATCAATCACTTTTTCAAGAATTAAATCCAAGTAAACCAATAAAACCAAGTTTTCTTAGTATTCGATTGTTTGATATCAACAAACAGGCTCCAAATTGTCTTTTGTTTCTTTAAATTCTGTGTTCGAAATTCAAAAAAAGACTATTGAATGAAATTGTGAATGTGCCAGGTTCAAAACTACATAAAAACTTTTTGCTCGACCTAATATAAAATTTTAGCTAGGACCAAACGAAACTGAAAATACAAGGTGGGCCAATAGATGAGTCCAGAAGTGTATAACAGATAGCTGTCTAATTAACCGCACCCTTCTAAATTTGACATACATATGTCTGAAAATGATGCCTGAAATAAATTATATCTCTTATCTGATATAACAAAAGCACAATTTGAAAAATTTACGACTTCCATTCTATTCAGTTATTGGAGTGTAACTCAAAAACTACTAGACCGAATTTGATGAAATTTAAATGGGAAGCACCAGCTTTCAAACAAAACATAATTTTGAGAATCGGTTCATCCAGTCGAAAGTTATGAGTTAACAAACAAAAAAATACAGTCAAATTGAGTACTTCCTCCTTTTTGGAAGTCTGTAGAAAAGGAATTATTTTAATTATTGTATATATTATATATTTTTTTATTATTTTTTATTTTATTTTTATTTTATTTATTAACAAAATCCACAGATCTTAATGTTATTATAGTATACTTTAAAAGCTAAGTCTTACATCTAATGACGGATTTAGTTAATAAATTTAATTTAGTTAATAAATTTTTTATTTATTATTTTAAGCATCAGTGCATAAAAACAGTTTTAGACGACTTACACCATACATATTCAAGAACTTTACTAGCGAGAGAGAGAAATTAATATAAATAATCATCAACAAAATAAAACACAGTTCTTTTATTTTTGTAGGCGCGTTATCAACCGTAACAAATTATTTATTTGGGGTTCAAAACGCAACATTTTAATAGTTAGAGTATGTATACTCTACGATACATACTTATGTTAGTATCATATAGAACGAATACGAAAGAGACTTGGAACTTATAATAGGGGGCTTTTAAGCCGTTTTAGAACCAGTGATTCTACTCCATGCCATGAAATATATGTTAGAATAGAGCTATAACCTCTACAAAACAAAATAAAACGTAAAAAAAGTTCGTAACATACATGTATTATGTATCTTAGTCTAGGTTTGAAACTGAGCGCCGCAAGATAAAATGATATATTGTGTAGATCTGTGGGCCTAGCACGTAAATGTAACGTGATCTTCACGTGAAACGATATAAACTGTAATTTATCTAGGGCAACTGTGACACAGATAACCCATAGTTTGTACGCTGAAGCGTGACGCGTTGACGCTTACGATACGAATATTTTTTCACAAAGTCTTTGTGCTACGGCCTCAGTACAGTTCATATACAATAGTTTAGCAATATTCATTATAAATATGTCGGCGCATAGCTTTAACCGGTATTATTATATAGTCAAGCGCCACCTAGTTTAGTTTTGGTGGACTAGAGATGCAAACTGGCGCCATCTCTGGTGTAACTCTTGTAACGTACGCTGTTCGCTGATTGGTCGGTCGGTCGTTGAGAGCCAATCACCGTTGAATACTTACACAGCGGTCCGTTTTGCGATATTTTTGCTCACAGTGCTAACGTCTACCAAAGCCGATCCGAGATAAATATCGCGATTTTGACAGCTCGTGGCAAATGGTGGTAAGCGTGTTGATAAATCGGACCAGAGTTGTAGCAATAACGAACCATTTGCGCGCGAAAAACAAATTCATAAATATATCGTGCATAGTGTGAAGGTTAACTATGTAGTGTGTGGATTAAAAAGAAATAATGGAATGGATGGACCGACTTTTACTTCAAAAACAAGGGACACCAGTAAAGACATTGTAGAAATAAACAAAGACCTGTCACTTTTGACAGAACGCTCACGACGATAACGGTGTAGAGTAAGCTGTAGAGCATGGTTCATGTAATCGTCAATATGGCGGCAGTTAAGACGTCATCGATGACGTAGCGTGGGCCATCGTAATCACGCTCACGGTGAAAGGGACCGACTGTTATCGCGCTTTAATCGATTATGGCTGATTGGGACCGCACTGTTAGTCGTCATCCGACAGAGGGTTGGGGGGAGCGTGCGGACACGCTCGGACTCCGAGCCTCGGAGGTTCGGAGGAGCTCACTTTGCGTTTGTTCGTGGCACCGTTCGCTTCTAAGTGGAATACCTCGTCCTCAAGTTAATTCAAGTTGATCTTTAAACACTATGTGCTGTAATAACAAATCTGTAACGTAATAAAAGCAGACTCATTGTACATGTGATATCTTATTCTCCTCGCCCGCTTAATCCACGCCTAGCCACGAAATTGGAGCATGCCATCCTATAAAGATCCTGATACGGGTCAAATGTGCCTTTAAATGTTAAGCTGGACCACATTCTCACTGGTAGTTCCAGTATATTTATAAATTAATAGTAAACACATTGTATAGTGATAAAACAATGCATGGATCATCGTCAACGCTCCATGCTAGTCAATATATCTAAACACGATCTAAATCACAGCATACATGTCTAAGTAAAGCTTATGATTATCAATCCACTGGCAAAGGTTCTACTTCTACTCTATAACAGTTTAAGTACTTCAGTTTGTGACAAATAGTCCACCGCAAATAGTTAAGAGTTTATTTTTGTCACCCAGGTATCGTCCATGCTCCATCTTACTAATTAACAGCATATACATGTCTAAGTAAAGCTTACAAACGTTTTTACGACGCGGTTAGTATATTTTGCATATTTCCACAGCGTAATGTCATACAGGCTATTGCTATGGCGTTCAGCGGCTGATATAGAGACCTTCTTTATCCTGCAAAAACGTGCTATTCGATGAAATGAGTCCCCGGGAATTCAAAATTCAATTCAAAATTCAAAAATTATTTATTCAGTTTATGCATCATAGACACTCTTATGAACGTCAAAATTTTTAAATGATGCTACCGCTGTCTTCGGAAAAGAACCACCGCCGAGAAGAAGCAGCAAGAAACTCGTGGGCCATTATTTTTTCAAGTCTTTGTACATTGAGGTTACATATGAGTAGTATTAAAATAACAAATTTATTCAATAGTTGGCTATTAGGCAGAAGTGGAAAGCTTCCAGGCATCTTTGTCTTCTAAGTAGTGACTCAATTTATAATAGGCTTTTTTCATTAGTATATTTTTGACACGTAACTTGAATTTCCCTTCAGTGAGCTCAGTAATGTCTTTCGGGATTTTATTATAGAAACGTACACAATTGCCTAAGAAGGACTTATTTTTAGTTTTCGTGAGTCTAAATTTAGATACAGCTATCCTTCCTATTCTAAACTTCTTTATATTTTTACGAACGTACATTATATTTTCTAGGATATACAAAGATGGAAGAGTTAATATATTAATTTCTTTGAACATTTGTCTTAAGGATTCGCGGGGACCCATTTCGTAGATGGCTCGAACTGCCCGCTTTTGCAATATAAAAACTGTCTCTATGTCCGCCGCTGACCCCCACAGCAGGATACCATATGACATTATGCTGTGGAAGTAAGCAAAGTAGACCAGTCGAGCTGTAGCTATATCTGTCAATTGCCTAATTTTATGAACCGCATATGCAGCTGAGCTCAGTCTTCCAGATAGTGCATCAATATGAAGACCCCATTGTAATTTAGAGTCTATGCTAATACCTAGAATGACTATTGCCTTGTCAATTTTCAATTTATTTCCGTCGAGTAATACATTTGGCTCTATATGTCTTACATTAGGCATGGAAAATTTTAAACATTTCGTTTTCTTTGCGTTGAGAAGCAGGTTGTTTGCGGCGAACCAATTTGAAACAATAGTTAACGCGTTGTTGACTTGAACTAGTTCTCTATCTTTCCTATCTACTTTAAAAATCAGAGAAGTATCATCCGCAAAAAGAACTATGTCAGCAAGGCCCTCAACAATATGTGGTAAGTCATTGATATATGCTAAGAATAAGAATGGACCCAAGATCGACCCCTGTGGAACCCCCATTCTGACCAAAGATCCAGAAGATGTCACGCCATTAATGCCAACTTTTTGCTGCCTATCAGATAAGTATGATTCTACAAGATTCAGAGCAGCTCCACGAATTCCATAGTAGTGTAGCTTATAAATTAGAGTGCGGTGCTCTACACAGTCGAAAGCTTTGGAGAGATCACAAAATACGCCAATGGCATCCTGTGAGCTCTCCCAAGCCTCCAGCACATGCTTGACTAACTGGACTCCTGCATCTGTTGTTGATCTGCTTTTCGTGAAACCGAACTGATTTTCGTGTAAAATCCTATGTTCATTAAAATAAGACAAGAGTTGTTGAAGCATTATCTTTTCGAATATTTTGCTCAAAGCCGGAAGCACAGAGACCGGTCTATAATTTGAGGGGTCGGCCTTACTACCTGATTTAAAAATAGGGGTGATTTTACTCATTTTCATTAGGTCAGGAAATGTACCTCTATCAATACATAAATTAAATATGATCATCAAATGTGGCGCTATAACTTCTATTATTGACTCTAGCATTTTTACGGATAATCCCCATAAATCCTCTGTTGCTTTAACGTTTAAACTTTTAAATGTTTTTATTATTTCAAAAGTAGATATATGTCGGAACCTAAACTCTGGAATTTGGAGCGGGAAATTGTCTTTCAGAAAGCCCACTGCAACACAAGGGCAAGAATCAAGAGATTTGGTGACTTCTAGTGGTATGTTAGAAAATAAATTTTCAAATGAATTCGCAACATGACTTGGGTCTGAAACTTTTTGGTTATCTATTTCTAGCACATATTCTGAATTAAAAGATTTACTTTTGCCGGTCTCTGTATTAATAGTTTTCCAAACTGTTTTAATTTTGTCATTAGATTTTCGAATTTTATCCCTTATAAACAAAGCTTTTGCGCGTTTGCATACTGACTTAAAAACTTTTGAGTAATTTCTTACATAATCATGAAAATCTTTACTAGAAGTTAAAGATTTTTTGTGATATAACTCAAACATTATGTCTCTACTTTTTCGAATACCTCTAGTTGACCAGTCACTAAATTGTAACCTACCGTTGAGCTGCAGTTTTTTCTTCGGACAGATTTCATTAAATTCTGTACTTACTAATGAAAATAATGTACTATAAATGTCATGTGGATCTTCAGAAGTGAATTCCACCAGACTAAGTTTCAACTCTATATTTTGTTTAAGCTTTTCTAGTTTACCTTTTGTTAGCGGCCTATGTTCGATAATGGTATTTTTCTTAGTTGTTTCTTGGAATCATTGAGAGATTAATTTAAAAAGAAATCAATATAGTAACTTTGTCTTCCTTATATGCGTATTTGCAAATATATATATGTACGTAAAAATTTACATACATATAAGTTAAATAGTGATCACCAACCCTTTTAATACCAGGAATAAAAATAGGATAGCTGTACCTAGTTTGAGTTCCTAGGAAATTGTGTGCGTTTTTACAATAAAATCCCAAAACACATAACGGAGCTCACAGAGGGAAAATTAAAGTTTACTGTAAAAAACGTTTAAAAAAACATTATATATCCGACTTTATAAAAGCAAAGATGCTTGGAATGCTCTGCTTCTGGCAAGTGGTCATCTGCCACCCATAAAATGTAATATAGTAGTACCTAAGTAGAAACATTGTAAAAATGTGTATTGAAAAAAATGGCCCCGAGTTTCTTGCCGTTTCTTCTCGGTTAGGCTTTATATATTTGGGAACGCGGCGTTAGGATCCTTAAAGTACATTATACTGAAAAATTGACATTCAGAAGTGCGTCTTTGATGCCTAAATTTAATAAATTATTTTGACTTATGATTAGCAATCCTCTGGCAGAGGTTATACTTCTTTCCTAAAGCAGTGTAACTACTCCAGTCTATGTGAATAATAGACACAGAGTATATTTTATGTCACCCAGGTATTGTGATGGACCATGGGGCACGCCACCCGGACATGCCGAAACGCGTTGAGAACGCCTACATCCTCACTTGCAATGTGTCGTTGGAGTATGAGAAGACAGAAGTTAACTCTGGATTCTTCTACAAGTCGGCAGAGGACAGGGAGAAGCTGGTCGCTGCCGAGAGAGAGTTCATTGATCAGAGAGTCAAGAAGGTGTGTATATATAACCTATGATTATGTTATGAAATAGAATAATCTAACTAGCTGACCCGCCAGCGGCTTCGCTCGCATGGCCGCGCGGGATACGGTTAATTACAGTTTTATAACTATCTCACGAGACCTCTTTAATTTACCGGGATCAAAACCATGGGTTGACCAGGGATATAAGCTACCGCCATACAAAATTTCATTTAAATCAGTCTAGTCGTTTCGGAGATTAGTCCGTACAAACAGAAAAACAAAGATATTAAAAAAAATTGTTCCATTCCACTCCTTATATCCCCCTGACTCGGTTTGTAACATTTTTTTCATTGTACAGAAATTCGACCTCTATGGTTTTATTATCGTTAAAAACTAATAATTATCTATATGAATGACTTATCCTACCTTACAGTATTATAAAAATAACCTACGATCACTACATACACTATCAAATAAACCTATACTTTAAAATTAAAATCTATACCTACGACTTGGTAGGATTCATCATCAAAAAGCACCTCAAAGGTAACATTGACGGATTCATAGGGATTTCCGACCGTATAGCAATGGTAAATCTTAAACTACCAGGTTACAAAGACCTTTGGTCTATTGTACAAATATATGCACCCACAGAACGAGCAGACTTAGAAACAATCGATAATTTCTATTAAAATTTAAATAAAGCACTACAAATACATGCTCACAAGAACATAATAGTGATGGGCGACTTCAATGGACAAATTGGAGCACGACAATCAGTAGAGGGCACAATGCTGGGACCATTTACATATAGTGATAAAATTAGCAAGCAGAAATGGAACGAAACTTGTGAACTTCGCAATGGAAAACAATTTAATCATCCTAAACACAATGTTTAAGAAAAAAATAAATAGGATGTGGACTTGGATATCTCCGGACGGGAATACAAAAAAAAAGATAGACTTGATAGATAATGACCAATAAAGCTAAATTCTTCTCAAGCATGAACATCATAAATAATTTTAACTTTAATACCAACCATCGAATGGTGCGAGCTGAACTGATGACGACCCCACCTAGAAGACCAAGATCAAAACAGAATATGGTAACCAGAAAACTTAGCAAGTATCAAACTGACCAAATAATAGATTCTCTAACGTTAAAACTTGCGGAATACAAGAAAGAGACATCAACTAAGGAGGTACAAGAAAAATACATTTGGTTTGAAGGAACAGTTAAATCTTCCATACAACAAAGTGCTAATAGCAAAGATCAACACAACAAATGGTTGACAGCCAAAACTGTGAATCTACTTGAACAAAGAAGTAGTTTAGTTAATGAGAAAAATTCTAACGATAGGCGAAAACAGATATCAAATATCAGTAAAGAAATTAAGGAAAATATTAGAAGAGACAGAAACCAGAGAAGAATGGAAACAATTGAGAGACACATCCACCAAACAGGTGGAATCAAAAGGCTTACAAGGAATTAACTGATAAAAAGAAGTGGATTGTGCAGATGAAAGATAGAACAGGAAGAAAGAAAAATCAAAGACAAGAAATACTGAGAATTGCCACAACATATTACAAGAAATTATATGAACGAACTTCAGACGAAACAGTAACAGAATTGTCAGATGCCTGAACTATACCTAGTATTCTGAAAGAAGAATTAGAAACCGCTTTAGAAACTCAAAAAAAGGATAAGGCTCCAGGCCCGGATGGAATAAGCAAAGAAATCTTAAAGCAAGCAAAAGCGATACCACCTATTCTCAAGGACATCTTTAATGATATCATCAACACAGAAATCATACCTCAACAATGGACCGAATCTAACATTATCCTTCTGTTCAAAAAAGGAGATTATTACAACATCGGAAACTACAGGCCAATAAGTCTTATGTCCAATTTATATAAAATATTTGCGAAGATCATACTTAAAAGAATTGAAGGAAAACTCGATGAGCAGCAGCCCATAGAACGGGCGGGTTTTCGCAGAGACTACTCAGTACTTGACCACATCCATGCTGTAAGGCAAATTATAGCAAAACACAATGAATATCAACTTACGTATTATCTGGCATTTGTAGACTATAACAAAGCATTTGACTCCTTATTGCACGCCAAGATTTGGGAAGCACTGATAGAACAGGGGATTGAACAAAAATACATAAGACTCATAAGAAACGTCTACAGAAACAGCTCAGCTCGTATTCAGCTAGAAAAGAAAGGTGAATTGTTCGAAGTGCAAAAAGGAGTACGACAAGGGCCCCCTTTCTCCAAAGCTTTTCTCAGCAATTTTGGAAATGATCTTCAAAAAATTTGTGTGGGAAAATCTAGGGTTAAACATCGATGGGCGCACACTAACACACTTAAGATATGCAGATGATATTGTACTATTTGCGAAAACACCAGATCTGAACAAGATGTTAAACGAACTAATGTCAGAAAGTGAAAAAGTTGGACTTAAACTGAACCCCGGAAAAACAAAAATAATGACGAACGGGCATAAGAGAATCATAATCGTAGGCGATTCGCAAATAAGTTATGCTGAAGAATATATATATTTCGGGCAACTGTTATCGCCTAAAAACGATATTAATTTAGAAGTTGAAAGACGTATAACAAACAGTTGGAAGAGATATTTTAGCCTGAGAGAAGTAATGAAAAACAAAAAGATACATATAACAACAACGAAAAAACTTTTTGACACCTGTATACTACCTGTTTTAACATATGGAAGCCAAACATGGGCTATGACAACTATATAAATAAACTTGCCACTTCTCAGCGAGCAATGGAAAGAAGTATGCTGGGGATCAAGAAGATGGACAGAATAAGAAATAATAGAATAAGGAATAAAACTAAGATGTAACCCTAAAAATTAAACAGCTTAAATGGAAATGGTCTGGTCATATGTTAAGAGGGAAGAACAAATGGAGCAAAATAATCACTCAATGGTATCCAAGGGAAGGACAAAGGAAAAGAGGTAGACCGCAGAGCAAATGGGACGATGACATAAGAAAAATTGCTGGAGTGACATGGTACAGAGTGGCAAGGGAGCGAAACGAATGGAATAGGTTGGAGGAGGCCTTTGTCGAAGGACAAACAGATTTGCAGAAATTAGCTAAGGTCCACATTATAGAATAATAACTAGAGAGATCACTGTAAATTCTGAATAAAGGCTGTTATTATTATATACCTACGACTTATAAAAATAACTCTACCTTAAACTGTACTTGTAAAAACTAAAATGGAATAAAAAGGTCGCACTGAAAAGCACGGTTTAAAATTGCAAGTAGCAGTTAAAATATACAATTTATAGAACGTTAGTAAGAACGAACGCTCGCCGCTCGACACGTCCGTTAAAGTCCGTTCCGTCCTCAGACTCCGTCCTTATATACGGTAGCGATCCGATGCGGCCGCGCGCCACGCGTGTGCTACGAACGGTGCAAGCCAAATTCAACCTTCGGCACTACATTTACAGCATAACTTAGGCTACGTTCCGGGAAGGACCGAAATCACTCGCGGTGCTCGATACGTCACCGAAAACGCTCACGCTGCGCTCACAACGCTCGCGGATCTTAGGTGGATCTACTATATCATTGCGAGCTGTCACTATCAACCAAAGGGCGCGAGCGGCGCTTCCCGGAACGCACCCTTAGTGAACTCAACTGCGGGTGACGTAACCTACGACAAACTTATTATTTGCGGTTGGTAAAGTAATCGAGTCTAGGGATTGAACCGCAAAATTAAGTTTGATTTTTATTGTATATACTTTTCCGGGATAAAAAATACCCAGTGTGGTGCCCAGGCCCAGGATGTTAAAGAATAATTACACCAAGTTTCATCGTAATCGAACCGGTAGATTTTGCGTGATGCCTGAACAAACAGACAGACAGACAGACAAAAAACATTTTAATTACATTTTTGAGTTCGGTGTCGGTCTAGTAACAGATAACAGATAAACATTTATTAGTAATTATACAATTACAGGTCATATCCACATTTACGTGGGACATATACTTACAAAAAAAAACAATAAATAATAAGATAACTCTTATCAATTTCAATTATTAACAATTAATTATAAATATTATATCATATACAATTATTTAAATAACATTATTCCTACCGTTATATAATATGGCAACCTAAAATAAGTACATGAATTTAAAACCTAGTTAACTTAACACCCCCTACCATTTATTTTTTTTATATTTTCAATGTACATCATTTTCACTTCTACAGATTTATTATAAGTATAGATTTTGTATGATTTTTAAAGCACTAAAACCTGCTTAGCTAGACACCAAACATTACAATATTAGTGAGAAAAACTCATCTTCGTAAGGGATTCGAACCCGCGTCTTCAGACAGTCATAACCCTGAGACATCAAGTTGTTAAGTCTCATATTATGTCTATAGTTTCGCCGTCAATGCACTGCGCCCGTAACCCTGAGAATCTCATGTGCCAGTAGTTTCGCTGTCAATGCACTACGCCCGTAACCCTGAGACATTAAGTTGTTAAATCTCTGCACCTGTAATTTCGCCGTCAACCATACATTCAAACAAAACGCAGTGTTGCGAACATTACTGCTTCATGGTAGAAAAATGTATGTTTCAGAGCATCCATTTATTTTAAGGTACTTTTAAAAATCAATATCCATTATTTTACTTACACACTATTTTTGTTTAACAGGAAATATCTGGTTCACTTTTTAATATTTAGTAATTATATGTTCTAATTACTTATTGAGTATCATTTATAATGTCCACAGATCATTGCACTAAAGAAAAAAGTGTGTGATGGCACTGACAAGACGTTCGTGGTCATCAACCAGAAGGGTATCGATCCGCTGTCGCTGGACGCTTTCGCTAAAGAGGGCATCATGGGCCTGCGCAGGGCCAAGAGGCGTAACATGGAGCGTCTCGTGCTCGCCTGCGGTGGCATGGCCATGAACTCAGTCGAAGAACTTACTCCTGAATGCCTCGGGTTTGCTGGACTCGTCTACGAACACATCCTCGGAGAAGACAAGTACACGTTTGTAGAAGAATGCAAGAACCCACTGTCTGTCACTATCCTCATAAAGGGTCCGAACAAGTACACCTTGATGCAGATCAAGGATGCCGTCCGTGATGGCCTGCGTGCTATCAACAATGCTATCGAGGACAAATCTATCATCCCTGGTGCAGGAGCTTTTGAGATCAAAGCCAACACTGAACTGCTCAAATACAAAGACTCTGTCAAGGGTAAGGCTCGTCTCGGTATCCAAGCTTACGCGGAAGCTCTGCTCGTTATCCCAAAGATTTTAGCCGTCAATTCAGGGTATGATGCTCAAGATACGATTGTAAAGCTGCAAGAAGAGGCACGCTTGAGCCCGGACCCTGTTGGCTTAGATTTAAGTACTGGAGAAGCCATCAAACCCACAGACCTGGGAATATATGATAATTATATTGTAAAGAAACAAATTATCAATTCTTGTTCCGTGATCGCCAGCAACCTCCTCCTTGTCGACGAAATAATGAGAGCTGGTATGAGCAGCCTCAAAGGATAGAACTTAACAATAAAGACACATTCTTTGGGGCCTTAATGTTTTCACAAAAACTCTATGCTTTCAAGTATTATGCATATATTAGTTGCAGTTTTAATTTTGCATTTATAACTTTCAGGAAAGTTCTGTTAAATTTTATTTTCTTATGTACTCATACATGTCTTTAACGCTTAATTAACGAATAATAAAGTTAAATAATTCACTAAAATATATGTTTTTAATTAAACGCCTTTTGCTTTTGTTCGATTTATTAGAGGACAACATAGATTCTTAGAACTTAGGTGCCTAGATCATCGACATCATAGATGACAAAATATTTTACAGATGTTTACAGTTAAATACAATATTTTACCTCACCTAGCTTATCATTATCACATAAAACAACTACATTTGGATGTACTAAATGCACATTACATCACAATAAACACAACATCAAAATGACCATTACTGTTCATACAACAACTACTATAATTCTAGGTTATTAATAATTAACCATGTTAGACTTAAATACTAAATAAAAACATAAAAAAATAATAAAACAGCCTATAACAAAATAAAATCAATTCGAAAACGTAAAATATGTTTACTGGGATTTTTTTTATTTATTATTATTATTAAACATTTATCTTATCTACTTGGGACCCTGCTAGCATTAGAGATTTGGAATACATAATTTACGAAAAGCTTTTATTCATGAAAAACATTTATATATTTACTTAACTAGTATAGCTTTGGCTACAACATGGAATAAATCTAGCACAGTTATATGAAACCTAGTAACAATTCAGAATCGTGTAAAATAAAAAATCTCTTATGTAGAATTAAAATGCTAGAAAATAAACAGTTAACGTGGAATGCACGTGTTAGGTATATCATTTCAAAAAAATAGTACGAGTAATTTGTGTTAAAAAAGGTAAATTTCATTTTTTAATGTGTACTGAGTTTAAATCCTGAGCAAGTAAAGGATTTTATAATCTAATCACAGGCGTAGCGACTAATTAAATAGTAGAATTCTGAGTATAGTGGAGGATTCAAATGTACAACAATCATATCACTTTATATGTTTGTATTACCTATTATAACTTTTCATCTTCCTACAAAACAAATGTCAAGAAGACACTGCAATATGTAAGTAAACAGTGCTCTAAAACTATTCATTTTTTATCATTGCATATAAAAATATTGCTTCACTGAGTGGTCAAATTGAACATTGCAATTTTAGAAAGAAAAGATACATATCCTCCGACGGGATTCGAACCCGCGTCTTACGACACTCCGTGTCTGACACCATGACCACTAGGCCACCGAGGCGATTCGTCCAAGCATTGAATTTAAATCTATGATTTTAAGCGTCGTATTTAATAGCTTGACATGCTTTATTTGACCGAAAGAAGAGTTTTAACACTTTCGTGGTCAAATTGCCTTGCTCACTTTTTCACGTGAAAATTGACTTTTGCTCACTGGGCTTAAACAAGCGAGGCGATAATAAATAATAATTATTTCATAAAAACAATCTCACCCGTAAATATCAAGGGCCTTACGAGTATAAACGTTGCTGAAATTTAAATGACGTATTTAGTAGTGTACAAAGCACAATTGTTCTGTGCCGTATTAAATGACGTTATTTAAATTAAGTAGCGTTTATGAGTAAGGCCGCAATATGTTATGGTTATTTCTCTTTTCGTCATCAATCAGTGTAAATATATTTCTAGTTGTCATACATCTGTGCAGTTTGAAATGTTTTTAGTTTTGTTTGTCAGTGTTTCCTGCAGCCAGCTTAGCGCGTTCGTTGATGTCGATGGTAGCGAGATTCATGGAGGCGACAATGCCGTGGATCACTGATATGCCAGCCTTCACTACCGCCACTGGTAGGGAGATAAGCGCTATCAGCTTGAAGAGTCCCACACCCATAACTGAAAGTAATGCATATAAACTGGTTAGGAACTGATTTAGAATTAGGTATTCATAATCATACCTCTTTTTTATATTTAGGTAGACATGATTTATGTTGATTCCTGATATTGTAATGAAATAAAATAAAACACAATGTATGCCAGTATACAACTGCCATATTTTAGTTTGGTTTTTACCTTTAAAAACTGGCAAAATTATTACATCGCCGTACTCGTAAATTCCACTTCATATGAGCTTGAAGTTGATATACAAAAATGTATCGAACGTAATTTTTCTTAACATGTGTCCTAAAGATTTGCCACACTGGATGCGGTCTGCAAGCTGCAGTTCAGGTCAAATTGAACGCAGCCCGCATTATGAATGAACAACATTGTCGGACTCTTTATATTTTGTATAGAACTGACCGTGCTGGGCACGCGGAAGAAACGGAAGGACGCATAATGTGGCTGCGTTCAATTTGACCTGACCGCAGACCGCATCCAGGGTGGCAAATCCTTAATCAAATTAAAAACTATTTCGTATGTTTATGGCAATAGGACACTTATCCTATGTTATTTAGATCAAATGACACTAAAAAATAATAAATAATTGGATTGAAGAAAAAAAATAAATGCCAATTTTGGACGTCATCATGTAATTACTAAACAACACAAATAGTTACTAAAAATACAACTTCCGACAGCAAGTTAACAATAAAATGTGAATTTAATATATTCTAACATATGAAATTAGAGTATTACATGTTAAAAAGAAAAATATATGAAATTATATATTTAATCCATCGAAGTATGTATATTACATATGCATATGCAATTTTATACGTAATTCTTTGATTCTATGATTACTGAATAAAATGTGGAACCGATTATAAATAAAACATTTGAAAGCGATTTGGACAATCATCGGAATTATTTTGTTTTCCTTGCAAGAAATTGTTCAAACTGCGATAAAGTGGTAATCTGTTGGAGCAAGGTCTGGGCAGTATGATGGGTGTCGAAGACATTACAATCGCAGCTCCTCTAATTACGCGACCGTATGTCGTACAGGGTGAGGTTTAGCGTCGTTCTGAAGCAGCAGTGGGCTGGAGCAATTGACCAACGGGCCGATTCCACTAATAAAATTGCCATCGAACTTAACTATTCTTCGTTTTCTTATTCTGCTACTGAAAATCAGTCCAGCTGCAGTTACGTTTCTGTTGACGGCAGCGATCGACCAAAACTTTATATTCTGCTAAATTGATAGATCATGAACGTGACTCTAACTCATATTCGTATTTAATAGCGTTTAATACATATGATATACAAGGTTATTGGCTAATGGAGGATCCCAATAATCTATCTATCCACGGTTTTCCTTACTACCGATAGAAATTTGACATAACTGCCATACAAATAGTGTCAAATATCTAACTCTAGTAAGGTAAACCGGCGATAGATAGATTATTGGGACCGACCGTAAGTCGACCTATTCCCGTTAAGGGCGTGTAGATTACAACGTTTCTGACTGATTCCGAGATATTTGAATTTTATTGTTTTATTATTTATTCGTTTTCATAAGTTGTAATCGGGTACAGCAACTTATTTATTCATTTTACGTACAATATTGGTTATTGTGGTCATAAATCATCTTATTATACATGTAAAAATCAAATAATAGTTACACATTTCATTTAAATTCAAACCTCTCGAAATCTGTTAGATTTAGGACAGGGTGTTTCATAGTCAAGTCAGTCAGAAACGATGTAAACTACACGCCCTTAACGGGAATAGGTTAACTTAACCAATAATCCTGTATATTTTATATAAAGTGGTATTCAAGATGATGGTACGTTCTAGTCTCTAGAAAAAAAAGGGAACGGCTTTTTGTGTAACTATCAAACGACAACGGAGTTGAAATGCAGTTGAAACGGGACATATTGTTAAACGTGAAATAGTAAAATTGGCGTCCAGTCTGTTGTTGAATAGCTAGCTTTTCCATCATAGTTTGCAATTTTTGACAATACAGATCTGCCGTAATCTTCTGGCTAAATATTTTAAAGCTGCAGTGTATGATCGAGCACTGGTCCACTAACACTCACCAGTATACTTTTGCTGAGTCAATTCGCTTCGGACAAGATTTAGCCAGTGAGAGTTTCCGATCGTCGTACAGGATCCATTTTTCATCACAAGTTACAATACAATTTAAAATGTCCTCGCTATTGTGACTGTTATACAATGTAATGCAGCACTCATGCGTGTTTGTTGGTGTGCTTCACTCAATTCATGCGGCACCTATTTCTCGACCTTTATCAATTTTCCGATTTGTTTCAAATTAATAAATTTTTTTTGTCACTCACGCCGAAGCTTTTCTATGGGATAGGTTGGCAAACGAGCAAGCGGCTCACCTGATGGTAAGTGATACCGTCGCCCACGGACATCCGCAATACCAGAGGTCTCGAGGATGCGTTGCCGACCTTTGAGGAAGGAAGAGATAGAAGGGGTGAGGGTGTAGGAGGAGGGGGAGTGGCAAGGAGATGGAGAACGGGGGAGGGGAGAATCGGGCCTCCGGAACCTCCCACAAACAGACTGAAACGCAATAGCAAGCTATGTTACTTCACGTCGTTGTTATGTGGGAGTGTGGTACTTCCCCGGTTGTGCCGGCCCATTCTGCTGTGGGGTTACAGCGTGATACTACCGACGAAGTTAACCTGCCGCTAACTCTGACGTGGTATGGATCTTTTTCCACAATCACCTTTAATTATTCGTTGTCAACTGAGGTCTCCGATCTTCCAAGAGGTTTGTTCTCTTGGTCAACATTTCCAGAACGAAATCGTTTGAGCAAATTGAAATCACAGTACCAAACTTTGGTTAGCTTAATTTTTCTATGAAACCAACAGAAAAACTTACCAACAGGTCCAGTATAGAAGTACATAACGTAGAGAGCTGCGTAAAATGCCTCATTTCCTGCACACATGAAGAACAGGACAGTCTTGTTGGTATAGTAAACATGCATGATGGGGTTCTCTGACATGTCAATAAACTTGTGGGACGTCTTGCCCTGGAGAGTGACTGTGTGCAGATATAGCCAGTGGCATGTGATGTCGATAGCCATTGAGAGTTGCAGCCAAAATGTGTATGCAGGGTAGAATGTAGCTAGAGTCATCATGAGGCAAGCTGTGCCCGCTCGGTCAGTCAGCTGATCCAGCATCGCACCAAACTTGGTGCCTGAAAAAAAAAGATTATATTACAGCAATTTAAGAGAGCGATATGAACAGTAGTGATTCAAAGCAAAGCACAAGTTCACCAACTAGGTACAACATAATCATTGATAACATAACATGCACTTAAAATGTAAGTAACAAATTACTATTAATGATCTCCATGTGCATGTCCAGTACCTATATGTGTATGGCCGCGAAAAGTGACGCAGGTGACAAATGATACGTAGTAAAACAGTGTGTTGTTATAATGTAACTGCATCAACCTGTTAAAAAGCTTAGGTGCGGGACATATTACGTGGGTAACGCCACTCGCACGCCGCTTCTATACATTTTGTATGTAACAGGCGCCGCACCCGAACGTACCGGCGCGGCGGCGCCTAGCACGCGCCGCGCCGCATGTAGGTATGTCCCGCGTCGTAGTTCCGAATAATAAAATGCTGCTCTATTAACTTGCAGTACTATGTAGCATCTCAGGTGTTTTCGATTCAGAGAGGATGGCCGTCCGGCGTGAGGCGACGGACGCAGTCGTCCTTCATTGGACGGAGGATCTCGCCACCGCCACTTTTGGCCGCCGTACGTTGGTCGCTCTCAGGCCAGTCCTACAAGACTGGCTCGGGCGGTGCCACGGTTTCCTATCATTCCGTCTGGTGCAGGTGTTATCCGGGCATGGATGCTTCGGATCATACCTGCACCGGATCGGAAGGTAGGAAACACCGGCATGCCATGATTGTGGCGCGGCGGAAGACACGGCGCAGCACGCCCTCGAGGTGTGTCCGTTGTGGTCCGAGCTGCGCCACAGCTGGGTTGCCGTAGTCAGGCCGGACCTCTCGCTCCCCAGCGTTGTCAGTGCCATGCTGGAGGGCGAGGGGACCGGGACAGCGGTCGCCTCCGCTTGTGAAGACGTGATGTCCCAAAAGGAGGCGGCAGAGCGCGCAAGGGAGGAAGACCCCCTTGCGACGCCACTGCGTAGACGAAGAAGGGGTGGAAAAAGGCGATTGAATGATAGTCGCCTTCTCTCTCCCGGTGGTGAATAGCGAGGAATAGGCGCGGGGGCGCCTTCTCTCGCATTGCACTTATTCACCACCTCCGTCGGGCGGGAATGGCCAAGCACTTCTGGTCATTCCTGGGCCCCTCCTGGTGGGAGGGGCGTGCAGGGGCCCCGCTGTAAAAGCGGGCGGTCGTCGGTGGGGGACTGGACGTAAAGGCTCGGCCAACTCCCCAGTTCTCCATACATACGAAGCCGGAGTGCCGCTGGGTCGTTTAGTGGGTATACTGGGTAAATTTGAGTGCCGAGGAGTCCCACATAACCCCAATGAGATAACGCATTTTAGGCAAACAAATGATTAAGTAGGTATTTAAATTTAATAGTCGCAAGCATTGAAAACTCTAGCATCTCACGTCGTCGAGTCACAAGAGGCTGTCCACAGGGAGGGGTCTTATCGCCTCTGTTATGCGTAGTTGTAGTTAATGAACTCGTAGAATTATTAAACAAAGATGGGATAGTCACTATCGGCTACGGGGATGATTTGGCTATAACGGTATCGGGGCTCTTCGAGGCGACTCTCTGCGAAAAAATGCATACGAGGGCTGCACTAAAAGTATCGGGCTACGAAGAAATAATAGTCAGGAAGCATAATTTAGAACAAAATTTACAGAAAAAGTGGCCCTTCAAATCAAAACAACGTATGATTCCAAATACAAATTACTTCCGAGGTTACAAATAGACATGTTCGGTGATTGGTTTAAATTCAAAAGGAAATCAGGGATTGGTTTACGCGCCTGCTGCAACGTCTACAATGACAGCAGAGTCATAGCGGCGTGGACGATGTTATGCAACAAGTGGACTGGACCAACTGAAAAATAAATCAATCGTAAATCTCGTATGTCTCGCGAAATATGATTAATTTATTAAGTTTTTGTCTAGAAGACATTAGAAGAGATTCTTCGCAGTGTAGTAAAGAAAGATTATGAACCATTTTAGGCTTATACATTTTACCAAAAAAAAATAAGTCGTTATTTGCCAGCTGGATGTTTTTCAGTGTTCACAGAATACCTTCATTATCAATTTAGAAAATTCAATCATTTTATAGAATTACTTTAGAAAAGCACTGTGTTGATATTACTGACAAATTAATTAGCAACTCAGCTAAACCACTTAAAAATTTGCAGAGGGTGAATTTTCATTAGCTTGAAAAATTAAACGTGCTTTAATTTGACCAAACAATGAACTGTTTTTTTTATGCTATATAGTTACCTTTATTACATACCAACTGTAGGCAATCGTTTATTGTTCATTATCTGTAGTATTTCTTTAGAGCGTAAACGCTTTGGAAGCGCCAATTCGCGTTTTTGCTTAGTATTTGAAGGGTCACATAATAATGATTGATATAGTATATTAGGTCAATTATTCTTACCTCATGTAATAGAACATTATTTGATTCACAAGTTCAAGTTCCACAGACTACATTTAGAAATTGTTTATTAGTTTGTTATTGCCGAGCGGTTTCTACACACACACGTTTTTAAAATCAATCATAAAACCGGTCGCGCCAGTCACAGAAAATGGAATTGACTCGAGAAAATTCAAGAGCGATGATTTATTATGACTTTCGAAGTGGTTTAACACAAAAACAGTGTGTTGACGGATGATTTCTGCATTTGGTGATGAAGCACCACCCAAAACCACAATTTATCGCTGGTTTGCTGAATTTCAACGTGGACGTGTCAAGCTCAGTGATGATCCCGTCAAGGTCGTCCAAAAACTGCAGTCACCCAAGAAAACGTTGATGCTGTGCGTAAGCTGATTGAGGAAGATCGACATGTGACATACCGCGAAATTCAGGCAACTTTAGACATTGGCATGAGTCAAATACAAATAATCTTGCATGAACAATTAGGTGTAAAAAAGTTGTTTTCCCGATGGATACCGCATTCGCTCTGTGAAGAGCAAAAAGCGGCTCGCGTTACTTGGTGCGTCAGAACTCTCGAAAGATTCCACGCAGGATCCTCAAATGCTGTATACAACATCGTATCAGGTGACGAATCGTGGATATATACGCGTACGAACCCGAAACAAAAAACCAGTCACGAGTTTGGGTGTTCGAAAATGAGTTAAAGCCAACAAAAAATATTCGTTCACGGAGTGTTGCACGTTTTTTTCTTCACCCTAATGATTTCTACACTTTCCCTAAAATAAAGAATAAATTGCGTGGTCAGCAATTTTCATCACCTGAAGAAGCTGTGGACGCCTACAAAACGGCCATTTTGGAGACCCCAACTTCCGAATGGAATGGTTGCTTCAATGATTGGTTCCATCGTATGGAGAAATGTGTCAAATTTCGCGGAGAATACTTCGAAAAGCAATAAATGCATTTTTAAATAGTAATGTTGTGTCACTTCCTTGATTCCCGAAATTTTCAGTGCCGCCCTCGTATGGCACTTGGAATTGTTGAAGAGTGGTGTCATAGCCACAACTTATGGGTAAATCCTAAACAAAACAGATATGATACTGTTCACACGTAAAACAAAGTTATCCAAACTTAAACTTCCTACGTTATTTGGTAAAGAAATGACGCTCAGTAAAGATGTTAAGTATTTGAGTATTTAGCTGGATAGTAAACTTTTGTGGGGAAAACATCTCGAACATATTACCAGAAAAGCTACAAATATTCTCATACAGAGCACTAGAGCAGTAGGAAACGACTGGGGACTAAAGCCGAAGATATGCCGCTGGCTATACACGGTTATAGTAAGGCCAGTCCTCACCTACGGATGTGTAGTGTGGTGGCCACGAACAAATCTTGTAACCACAATAGCTAAACTACAGCAAACCCAAAGATTGGCATGCTCTCTTATTAGTGGAAGCACGAAAACTACATCGTCGGCAGCCCTAGACGTAATATTAGGCTTAACGCCATTGCATCTTCATATACAGCAGGAAGCAATGGCATCAGCGCTAAGGATAAAATCTTCGGGCCAGTGGAGGACACAGGACCGACTACAAACCATAGTAGAATACTACAAAAGACGATAAAAATCATCCCAGAATCTATACAAGGCACTGATAAAATAGTCAGCACGTACCTTAACAAGAAAAGGTATGAGCTGGTTACTGAGAAAACTGCTCTGGATGGTTTTTCGCCGCCATACAACATGTACACAGACGGGGCAAAAACAAAACGGGAACATGTTGCGGGTATTTTGCGGCGGCCGGAACTTGGTATCTCAGATTCAAAGGCCTTGAATAAGAGCAGATTACCGACACAAGCAGAGGCTATGGACCTACTGTTAGCAGCAAAAGCCATTTCATACAAAGACAAGATGGCCACCAGTCTCTAAAGAAAGGGAACTACTAGCATTTACAACCGATAGCGTGGCAGTCATCTATGCACTTAGTAGGCCGGTAACCAGGTCAAGAGTGATAGCTGAGTGTCATGAGGTTCTCCAAAACTTATCAAAGAAATACAGAATCGTAGTAGCATGGACTAAAGGTCATGCCTGGGGAATACAAAAGCAGATATCCCCGCCAAAAATTCAACAAAGCAACAGGTAAGTGGAGACTTAAACGTCCTCTGATAGCCCTCAGCGATAGAAGTACGTAACTTACTTTGTTGCTACACTGAAGTAGAACAACAGACTATGTGGGATAAAAAAAGGTCTGAAAACCAGCAAGATCTATGTTTCCAACTTTGAACAGGAACACAACAAACAATCTGCTGAAACTGCAGCGAGAAGACCTGCGACTTTTAGTAGGCCTTATCACAGGCCACTGCAACCTAAATTATCACCTTCACAAAACTGGTGCAACGGACAGTCCACTGTACAGAGGATGTTTGCAGGAGGACGAGACCATAAGGCACATGCTGCTGGTGTGCATGGCTACGGAAAATATACAGAACACAACCAGACTATTTGAAGATCAGTATAGTTCTAGATTATCATCGGTTAACATACCACCATCACTGGAGCGGTTGTGCCAGCGACCCAGGGCCATACTCCGTTATATAAAGGAGTTGGGATGGCTCGGGTAAAGGCTGGCGGGGGAAATAATGTCAGTGCAGGATGTATCACCCCCACTTTGAACAAGAACAAGAATAAGTATTTCATCTTATAACACTATTATAATGAATTACATTTATTTGGTTAGAGACCAGTTTTTTTATTTTCATAGTAGATCAATCAAAGGTTTTTAAATAAATGTTTTTATCACAGACCAATCAACCACTTTACAGTAGGTGGTACTTATGTCATACTTACCTCATACTGCCAAATGTATGCTATTTACTGCAAAATTATTGCACTTGATGATGTTTGCATGCAGTACATTACTTTGTCATTATAAGTGGGTTCGAATAGTCCCAAGTTGACGAAAATAATGCTAAAAATGCTCACAATGTTATATTGGGAATTAATATTTTAAAAAAAAACAAATATTTGGGAATCTGCAGGTCAAATGTTGCTTAAGGCTTTTTTTGTTCTGCATCAGAAAGCTAAAAAGAGATATTTGCAATTTTTGACCCATGTCCGGAGCATAGTTGTTTGTGATTGTTTTTTGACAACTGTCTATTTGTCAGGTTAATCATGCGATTTTAGGTCTTATGCTCGGTTTAGCGTTCAGTTGGGTGTGGGCAAAAGTGGCAAACGTAATGTTTTTGAGCTTTACAAACGCTTTCCAACAATAGCAACGCTACCAAGTTTTGCATTTTTACTTTGCATATAATAGGTAAGCTAAGTACATTGGCCTAGAAATAGCAGATTAGGGTTCCATTAAAGGCATATTACCACCTGTGAACGTGGGTGTAAGTGAGTATATACAATAATTCAATTAGTGATGCCATGAAATATCACTTACTTTGGTTGAAATACCTTGCAGCATGTCCATCGAATGCGTCCAGCAAGGCAGATGTAATATAGCACGTACATGCCAAGACGCAATGCGTAGGCATAAAATAAAAGGAAATAATGGCCAAAATTACCCTCCCAAATCCTGAAAAATAGTTAAACAAATAAGCACCGAAGATCATAAAAAGAAACATACAGGTATACTCTTTATAATCGTACAAACCTATTAAATTGGGTACGAAAAGAAATATATTTTCTTTTGCTTCAGCCATTTCGAGAGCTTCAAATTCACAGCACAGAATAATATTATATATGAACTAGAAAAACAGAATTAATTTATAATATGAAATTGGGTGGGTAAGGTCCGTCCAGCCAACGCACAGACTATAACCAAAGAGCATATAACCACGCTATGATATTATCTTTGGAATCATCATAGAAAAACATAATTATAACGCTATGATTTTGACAGCTCGACACACTGGAATTCGTAGTATCCTTTTCTGTGCTAGAAACTCTCGGCTATAGAGTCCGCATGTCATCCGTCTTTGTTGTTCAGCCGACTTTAGTCGAGTTTTTCCGACCCCATCGGACGGTGTCATATTGTCATATCTACCAACTTATAGGTAGCTCTACCTATTTTAGGTTGATTCTACCTATCGACTACCGTAAGCACTACCGCGTCATATTGAAAATAATGTTGACATTAAGAGGTGTTTTACAAATAAATACGTGTTAGCAAAATATTCAGCGTTGAAATATGATACATTGTCTTTATATCTATACATCACCATTGCATGAAAACTATACTTCATTTCACTATCTTGAATACTGTCAGAGACAAATTTGAGTACTTTACTTATTTATTTAGTAATCCTCATTCTTCTGGTGTTCGTTTCGGCAAAAACACTCAGAGACCTTATTTGAGAGCTCTAATTTGCGAATTCTACTGAATATAATGCACTATAAAAAAATATGGCACAAGAAACATCCCGTACTTCCATAATGTCAGAATAGATTTTTGTAGTTTACATTACAAGCAATGAAAAAAAAATCACATTAAAAAGGATTATCGCGCAAAAACACTTCTAAAAAAGTCTAAATATCTCCAGAGATTTACTTCATATTTCCAAAATAATAATATCAATATAAAATTTATCATTTCTTTTAACTACTAATAACAATTTTTAGTTTTTAAATCACTACTATTATTTTTATTTCACTAAATTAAAGTGGTATATATTTGATCGCCCCGATGTTGCAAGATCATTATCGCGCGAGCGCTTGCCACGGACGGACCTGTGTCGCTTGACTTCGCGCGCTCTGTCGTATCGCTACGTGACTTCGTGCGCGAGCTAAGCAGTTGTGAGCTAGGACCGCAGGATTTTGATCGTTGTAAGTATTGGTTCATATCTTCTTAATCTCATATGTATAAATATTTTTCGTGCATATGTCTTATCATACTCAATTCGTAATAAACTTTATTTTCATTTTAGTTGAGCGTTTTGACAAGTCAAAATGGGCAAAACAAACATAAATACCAACGTAACTATTACTTACGTAAACGTAAAATACGACACATTGAATCTCTGAAGTTAGCAAGAGAAGCAAGGTAATATTTTTATTTTGCTGTACTTATTTGATGTAGACTAATTTATAATAATAGATTATATTTATTTTAGAAATAAGAAACTAAATGAGACGAGGATTACAGAAGTTTCCACATCTAGTGATAATTTAAGGATCGATAGAAATGGTGAGTATAGGTATACAATTTGATATATATCTAAATATAATGTGTGTCAATATCACGCGTTACGATATCACCATAAGTTTATAATATTATATAACAATTTTTATAATTTTATGGTGAAATTAATCATTTTTGGTTAGTTGTACATTATAGCATTTTTTTAGGATATGGAGTATACTGATGACAACAGCTCGGAATCACAACAGCTTGCGCTACCTAGTGAATATAATATGGTAATGATTTAAGAAAATACAACTTATACAATAAATACTATTACTAATTTTAAAACCCATACATGACGTTTCATCTACTTTTAGATTCCTTTCACTGAAGACATACACGAGCTAGTTGTTACTAATGAATCTGATGAATCAACGAATGATTCACGTTAGAATTGGAAAGTGTTCCTGTTTTAGGTGTAAATGTGGTTAGTACCTATACCGTAGTATACAATATACTCCTTATTGTGTATAAAATTATTCAGCCCAGATAATGCTTATTTTATCATTCACAGAATAATGCCGATATTCAAGGAAACAAAAAGAAGCAGAAGAAAGCAAATGCCATTGCGCGAAATATATTTTTAAATGCCTGTTCTATATATTGATGATGAAACGTTAACTATGTTTTTACATAAAACCTAACTTTATTGTATTTTTTATTCCTCAATACGTTTAGACATTACAATTAAAAAAATAACAATAAATTAACATTCAAAACAGGCAAGCATTTACTTACCTGGTAAGTGTAATTAATTGCTTACTTGTTTTATATGTAAATTTGTAATTTTTGCCACTCACTTTTTTAAATGCAATAGTTATACATGTATGGTTTAGTACATATATATCACAGACCGTAAGTTCATAACTAATTGTTTAGGGATCTGGCGAAACGTTTGGTTGAGGCGTCGGGTGACCGAAATGCTGGCGCCTATTTTGGGCAAAAACTTAGCAGTGCCATCCAGCGTGGCAATGCCGCCAGCGTTTTGGCCACTTTTCCCCCCACCATGGGGCTTATTTTTCGTGCTAGGCCCACAGGTAAATCCCACGAAACGAAGGTATCACTGTCAACATTGTCAACTGTGCATGGTATGTGCATGAAATTTGACTACAATTTCGTTGGTTACTTGATTCTGTGTTTGGCATTCGTTGATAACGACGCTGATCAGTGTCCCATAACCCACTAATCTTAGCTTATTTTCTAATCTATCCACGTGGTACTGGTGGCATTGCGGCAATCCCGCTGAGGCCATATTTGAAAACAAGTAAAAGTTAAATCTTCTAATCATCATCATCATTATCATCATCTCAGCCGTAGGACGTCCACTGCTGAACATATGCCTCCCCCATGATTTTCCAAAAGGACCGGTTGGAAGCGGCCTGCATCCAACGTCGTCCTGCGACCTTCATCAGGTCGTCTGTCCACAGTGTCGGTGGACGACCTACGCTGCGCTTGCCGGTCCGTGGTCTCCACTCCAGAACCTTTCAGCCCCATCGGCCATCTGTTCTGCGTGGTATGTGCCCTGCCCACTGCCACTTCAACTGGCTAATCTTCTGGACTATGTCGGTGACTTTCGTTCTTCTACGGATCTCCTCATTTCTGATTCGATCACGTAGAGAAACCCCGAGCATAGCCCTCTCCATAGCTCGTTGTGCGACTTTGAGCTTGTCTATGAGGCCCATAGTAAGAGACCACGTTTCAGTGCCATAAGTCATCACTGGTAACACACATTGGTCAAAGACTCGTGTCTTGAGGCACTGAGGTATTTTTTAATCTTCTAATATAACATGTTATTATATTTTGTTTTCGTAGCCGTAGAGTTTTGATGTGTTGTGATTTCAAACTTTAAAAAAAGTAGAACTTAATTTGAATATACTAAACACGCAGTCAAAGTGTTCGATCCCTAACGTGAGCGTTTTTCAGGTTAATAAAATTAGTTTAAAAGGAGTCAACGGTGAGAGGTTATTATTATTAACCGGCAAAAGACTCGTAAGTTGGCTTGGCTCTAGCAGGTAGGATAACTGTGCAGGAAAGGGCGATGCACAAAAACAACTGCTTAAAATATATCGGGGCCGAGCTATTTGTATTGTAAGAATTTTCAAAAAATCACTAAAATATTCATAAATAAGGTCTTTGTTCATTAGTGCACAATATTAAATGGGATGGTTTAGAATTGATAACTGGTCATTATGTGAGAGAAAAAAATACATTTTATTTTATTATTATGAACCCATATTGATTGCTCCGCATCTAATTACCATTGCGCGAATGAACGCATCACAGAATAGACACCAGTAATAACACCAGTCATACCTACCCACTTAGAATAGATATAACGACGAAGGAACCTACCTACTCGCGAATGCTTACGCAGCTGATGCCTAAACCTACTGCTGACGGACGGCTTTCCCGGGTGGGTCAACGTTCGCACGTCGTACCTATTCTAAGCAGGTAGGTATATACTTTAGGCAGTTGTTGTAAAACTATAAATTGTTTATTTTGAAGACTTCTTTCAAAAATACTTATTTCATTAGAGGCTGAAGAAACTTAATAAAAACGCCATTTTTTCCGCGTTGCCCTTTGTGGCTGCCAAAAAGAAAAACAACGCCACTACTACATACAATGTTGCGCCAACCTCTTAATAACCAAGAACGGGGAACCCAGCCCGGAACACTTGAACATTTTTTTAATAAAAGCATGTATAAATATTAAATAACATTTGGTTAATTTTGATACACCTTTAGTTTTACCTTTTTTATTGTATTAAAATCTATCAAGCTAGAAAGGTAGATCTACCATTTTTACCATGACATTCTACCAATTTATACCGATTTTTAGGACTTAATCTACCATTTTCACCAAAATGTGGGTGGGCAACATTTTTGGTACTCCTGTTGTTTATTTTCTTTGTTGTTTTCATAAAAATAATAAAAAAACGCTTGATTTTCTTCATAAAGACTAGAAAAAACTAGTGAATTGTGTTTTCGTGTGATAATTATTGTGATATTGTTCGTTAAAAGTATATCTATGTCAGACACGTGTTGCGTTCCGGGCTGTACCAGCTCTGAGCCTGATGTATATCTTCACATTTTTCCGAGAAGCCAGAATAGGTTTCAGATATGGGTAAAAGCTATAAATGATTTGGCTTTGTACAAGCTCAACAAGAAGGTGGTTATTATGCGACGAAGAGTGTGTCAAAAATTTGCATCTAAGTACATTCGAATAATACCGACACAGGGAACTCATTTTGGTCTCACTTCTGATGCGTATCTTACTAATTACTCTATTTTCCGAAGAAGAAATTGCTAGTGGCATACGAAATCAAAACGATCCCGGTAAATGTAATAAAATCGAGATTATGTTTTGATTTTGATAGTGATTTAGCAGTGTGCCATATCTGTGTAAAGATCGATAGTATAGCGATAGTATGTTGTTAGTATATCGATAGACGGACAAGCGAACGGTGAGACACTGTGACTTTTTAAATCTTATGTTAGACATATAAAAAAAGACATGGTTTATAAAATTATGTTAACAAGTTGTTTAACAAATTAAGTGCGTAAGAGAAAAAACAGTACAATAAACATATATAAAGGCACATTTTCTCGTATCAGGATCTTAATAGGATGGCGTGCTCCAATTTTGTGGCTAGGCGTGTATTAAGCGGGCGAGGAGAATAAGATATCACATGTACAATGAGTCTGCTTTTATTACGTCACACTGAGATTTATTATTAAAGCCCATAGTGTTTAGAGATCAACTTGAATTAACTTGGGGACAAGGTATTCCACTTAGTAGCGAACGCTGTCACGATCAAACGCAAAGTGAGCTCCTCAGAGCCTCCGAGCGTGTCAGCGCGCGCTAATAAACAGATAAACCATTCAATAAAGGAACGCTCCTCCACAGATGTTATACTTACAAGAACACGCATAAAGACGTGCAAAAATATATATGGAGTTTCAGAGCCAAAAAACTCCTTTATTTCAAAAAAAGACGTGTGGCACTCGGAGACTGCCGCGGTAAAGCTATTGCATAGCTGTTTTTATCAACTTATGCAATTATAATTATTTAACCTATGCCATCTAGAGGCGAGTTGCTGAACTAAAGAGACAAGCGTGATATTTCAAAAAGTCATTAAAGTTCTGCTATTCATCGATAGATGCCAAATCAACTTATGCAATTATAATTATTTAACCAATGCCATCTAGAGGCGAGTTGCTGAACTAAAAAGACAAGCTTGATATTTCAAAATGTCATTAAATAGATGGAGTCGGAGTGGGGGGTTGTTAGGTTATTTTCGTTACGGATTTTCTGGATTCGGTCTCCACGCTCAAGGCCCGTGATAGAAGCTATGCAATAGCTTAAAATTTATATACTCGTACTTTTTAAAACTGTTCATAAAATGTTGATTTAAACAAAATATCTGTTTATTTTTTTCTAGGTCGTAGTATCACTTTTGGTGTTCCTACATGTGTGCCTGATCATCTTCAAGACCACAACCCCACCTGTCCAATCTGATTTCATATTAGTCCCAACAACAGTTCAAGGGGAAACAAGGACGTTACCCTATCACGCCTGAAAGTAGAGGTAAACCTTCAAAAACATTTTCAGCATCCTATGTGTACAGCAATTTTATCCATAATTTTTTTCATATTTATACTTAAAAAAGAGTTTTGATTCTTTCAGAGAGTCTAAAGCGATCCCGGAGGAAACTTACCGCCAATATTGCGTTATTGACGCCAAAATGTAGGAAAATGTATTACAAATGCGCCAAATTAATGGATAGCAGAAGACAAATGAATTATAATATGCGGCTAAAGTTGGCTAAAAAGTGTGAACAGTCCAGACTGAAAAATTTACAGCTGACCTTAATAAAACGTGTATGTATATAATTTTTCTGGATGCAGATAAAATAAGCGGCAAAAAAGCTAAAGGACGAAGATTTACTAAATGAGAAAAAAATATGGCTTTAGCCCTTTTGAAAAAAAGATGCTACACACGATAAACTTTATAAATACCAAAACTATACTTTCGTTTATTATTGAAACAAAAATAACACAGTTATAAAGACAAAAAGTTCGGAATACAGTGATTATAATATGCCATTATAATAGTCCTAAGATGTGGGGTTTGAAAATGTGATTATGCTGGTTTTGAAATTTTTATTGTATGTTAACATCGAATTATTTATAATAAAAAACAGTGAAACTTCATCGTAATTTTTATTGTCGATAGATTTCATATTCGGTTGTCCTGTCACTACAACATATAGGTTGCAAAGGGCGAGAAAAAAAAATTAAGAAAATTGGCGACTTCTAGTGTATCGGTACCCCCTCCTGTACCCCTGTCGTAACGTTATACCCCTCGCCAGTTGTTTCCAGTCTGTCACGTAGTACATATAATTGTCTGTGACTATAACATCATAGACTAAAATATATACTAGGAAACAACATAACATATATTATTCTCATTGGACCAGGGTATGCAATCTTAGTGCTAGCGTAGTGGTATATCGTACCAGTGTAAGTATGCTAAATTTAAAAGTAGGTTCTAGTACTAGTCCCAGAGAATTTAAAATATATACTAGGAAACAACATAACATATATTCTCATTGGACCAGGGTATGCAATCTTAGTGCTAGCGTAGTGGTATATCGTACCAGTGTAAGTATGCTAAATTTAAAAGTAGGTTCTAGTACTAGTCCCAGAGAATTTAGTAACGTTTTCATTTGGTCTCGTTATAATAGTTACAAAACTTTCACAGAGATGGCGCGAACTTAAATTATGTCATCCACGTGACAGACAAAATCATGTTGAGTTGACAGTTGACACAACAAAACAATGGCCGCCACTGCGAACCGTTTTCACGAGCGCAGGAGTGTTTTCCCGGCTTTCTAATTTTTCTAAGCTAGTTTTACATTGTTTAATCGCTTCTAAACTTTAAAGTGTTTTCTTGGTTAGAAGTACGTTGAGTAGAGCCTGTGCTCCTCCGGCAGTGTCCAAGGCAAGTTTGTGATAGAAATAGGACTCATACAGTGAACAGAACAGTGGTTGTTATTAGTTTCACAGTTGCGACGACAAATCAACATGTCAAACACCAAATGCTGTGTTCCTGGATGTAAAAATAGCAAAGGTTTGTAATAACATTAAATAAGAATGCAACATGCACACCACTTCCAGTCACCATGTCCTGGGTCCTCACAACATTCCCTCTACATTCTTCATCATTTCTGACCCGGTCAACCAGGTTGACATCAATCAACGCTCTCATTTCTACTGCATTTATTCTACTCTCATGCTTACTCTGCCATCCAACTTTCATTTGCATACATTAGTATCTAAAGTAACATTCCTCATTGCACATTATTAACACCCCTTCGATCACATGACTTTTCATAAATAAATACCAAACATAAGCAGAATTGGTGCTTGAAAATGATATGGGATGGGTAAGCTCCATATCTCAGGTGACTTAAATTGCCAATTGCAACGTTGCAGTTGAACCTTCTGTTCTAGTCACAAGTGTAACACTATATTCACATCCATTCATACCCCTCCTATTCGCTAATAGTATAAAACATGTTCCCCTGATTAAATATATCAACGTTTCATATAACTATGACCTGGTGCCAACAGGCCTTTCTTCCAAAATAAGATGTAGTTAAATATTGACATATATTTATTACCACATTCATACTCTCATCTAATGGAGATAGTAATACTAAATTCATGTTTATAGTATAGTATGTAAAATCATGTTGAAACTAATTGAAGTAATTTATAACATCTATGTAACTAGTTTAAATTATACTGATTCCAGGTTCACGTGTGACTTTGCACAAATTTCCTAATCCAGCGAAGGATCCAATATTATTTACTTCATGGGTTACTGCAGTTGGAGGTAATATATTGGAACTTGAAAATGACCACATTTTCAAATACCGCCGCGTATGGCCATCTACACTTTGAAGAAAAATATTGGTGTCGCAATAATAGAATCAGCAATATTGCTGCAATTTGCAATTGCAAAATAAGACCGAAGATAAAATGAGTTGAAGTTTTTTTTCTGTTTTCTTAAATTTCCCTGTGATATTCAGTATCAATCTGTTTATAAACGTCATTTTTTTTCTTTGCATGATTTCCAGAATGTTTATAGATTGTATAACCGATTCACGATGCCACTGGCTATTTGCATGAGATTTCGCACACCCATGAAATTTTTGATATTTTTTGCATGGCCGAACGATAAATGGCCCCTGAGTACTGCCTCGATGAATTTGAGCGGGAAATAATACACATATACGGCAAAGTGGTCCTTTAGCCTGAGCAGAATAGGCTAACCAAGAGTATGCTGTGAGCCGCTCGTGGCGAAATGCGCGTTGTTGTGTTTCGTTTTATGAACGATGTCCTGCTTGAAATCATAATCTTGCGGAGGTTTCCACACTGTTTCTAGCACTTTAAACCGTATTTTATCACTGATAAGTACGTTAGAATCCAGATATAAACCCACATCACAAATATTAACTAAAGTTTGCTGTGTTGTTAGTTCAGTTTTACTAGTACATTGCTCTGCCGAAGCGCTTGGACAATCTTTAGCATTAAGCTGTTCATTTCCAATCTTTTTTCTCTTGCAGAAAAATCGCCTTATGTCACTCATATTTTATAACAAAATTATAATTATTTTTACTTTGAAAATAAAGAAACGAAACAAACATTAGCTCACTTGTCACTGCTTGCTTGCACTGATTAATTAATTACAGCGAGCACTGACACTGACTAATTAGCTCGCTCTTGCACATGTAATCAAGTCAAGCAATCATTCTTGACCTATTGGACTGTATGAACTAACTATCCATATATTTTCGAAATTAAAATACGGCAACACTAGGTCTCTTTCGCACTGCTTAGAAACTGTATTGCGCTTTCTCTGTTAAGTTCATCTCATTTTTGCGGGTGCTATCTCGTGTGGAGTAGCGGTACTTTAAAGGGTGCGTTCAGAGAAGTAATGTAAATCGATTAATATCGATCCCGGTACTCCAGGCCCAACAAATTAGAATTTTTAAATTTCGATCGTCGCAAACAAATAGGTGTGAGCCGTAAGGACTGGGTACCTATAAGTTAAATTTATGAATTTAAAATACTCAGAAATATTTTAGTCTAATAATAGTCAGAAGTTTGTTAATGTCTCGAACATAAAGTAAACCGGGCTTCAGATGTTTCCGACTAAAATTTCAATTTTTTATTAACAATCATAATACGGCGAAGATTGTAAGAAAACTAAAATCTGCACCACCTGGAAATTATTTCTGCCAGCGCCCATGTCTGGTGACTTCCCATACATCTATAAGCTCAATGTATATATGTATATATTTAATTATAATATAATTTCTACTTCAGATCCTACAACATGACAACTGATTCCTGAACACCAAATTGTTGCACAAGATATTCAGATGACGGACTGTCATGGGAACTCTGAGTATTTAAATTAATTGAAATATGGTTAAAGTTAATTGCCAAATTATCAATTTTATCTTAACTACCGTAACAAAATGAAAATATTAATAATTTATTTCCTTAAAATGTCGGTGAATACACTACGGCCAATATTTAATTAATTTAGTTCCTGGTATATATTGCCAAAGTGTGATTTGCAAATATACATTAGAGTGTTTCATGGAAGGGTTGTTTCCAGCGAAATTACAAGCAAGAGTTTAGTTTTAACATCTTATATCTCAGGGTGACGAGCGCAGTGCATTGCCATGCAGGGCTTTAAACTATGTCGCCTTAACATAAAACGTGGACTAAAGATAATTAGTAGTTTAAATCGTGGTTTAAGTAAATTTTGTATTATATTGGGATTATTTTATTTTATATATTGGGAAATTCCCTTAAACCAAGGTTTAAAATCGGGATTATCTTTAGTCCACGTTTTATAATAAGGCGGCATAGTTTAAAATTCTGAATGGCACTGAGCTGACATGGAAAAGCATGACGCTTAACATCAGGTGAGCGACTTCCTCAACTCGTCACTAATTGAGATAAAAATAAACTGAAAATTAGTCTGCTACCTTACAAATAAAAAAAGCATTACACTTATACTCTTAGACTATATACCTAAATAATATTAAATATTTTTAACATAGCAACATTATAAAATGTATTGCTGTTTCTTGTGCAGCCACGCAATGGTACTGTCTATAGGTATATAGTCTAAGCTTATACTATACCTATTTGTTATGCAGGTCCATTGTCACTACCTGAAGTCACTGCTGATAAAAGATCATTGATGTTAACTGAAAGCTCAATGGCTCGTTCAACATCGAAAGGTAATGTTATTTCAAATGATCTTATATGGGTAACAAGTATACTTATAATAAAGGAGTAGAGGCCAAAAAGTTTCTACATGGAAGAAATATAACAAAAATGTGTCAGAAGACGTAAAATTACCTACTGAACAAGAATAAAATGTCTTGAAAAAAAATGTCTGTCTGTATGCTCACGCATAACTTAAAAACTACCTAACAGATTTCGATAAAATTTGGTATGAATGAAATGAAGCTTGGAGCTCCCAACTGTAAACTTTTTATCTTGATGCTTCACACAAATCCAAGATGGCAGCTTGACCTCTCTATGCTACACGGTGTCATATAAAACTGGGGTCTCGATTGACTGATTGACGCGCATGAACTTCTATGATAAGGCTAATTTAAATTTAACATAACCAATCACCACAGTGCACAGTGCAGCACGAAGTTAAATGACAGCATAATTTGCACTAAAAATACCCGCAATTGAACAAAAATGGTAAATTTTAAAACTCATTCGTAAGCCGTATACGAATTTGAACTTTAGAGCGAGCAGAATAAGAACTACTTAAATTAGGTTATAGTACGCTAGTTCAGTTTGGTGTTCTGATCAAGCGAATTGCTACACATGACTTGGATTTTTTAATTCATCTTATATTTCTTTTTTATTTTTACATTTGAGGAAGACCAACAGCAATATAATTTTTTAAACATAAGGAATAACAACAGAAAAACAGGTCCTCACGGTTAACATCTAAATAAAAATAATAAGTTATGAACACTATAATACAGTCTCAATATTTAGTAATGGAATGTACTTAATCAAAGAATTCTATGCTCAACAGCCGCCTCGCCGATGCCAAACTTGTGCAGCATAACAAACATAATACATAACATATACATAACAATACAATACATATACATAATATCTCTGAACTATACCAATTATTATACAAATAGTTTAACGCGAATTGAGACATCGCGGATGTATATACCGATACATTAACCCGCAGGCATGGTAAAAGACAAACTCTTAAGAATATTTTGTGATTATAGTATGGCATACCCACTATTTTTGTTTTTATTTTTATACGTTTGTTTATTTCAGCAGGTGCAAGTTCCCAGCGTAAAGAATCATTAAAACGTGCTGCTCACAAGCAAAAGCGTGTTGCTGCAACAACGGCTGAGCATAACTTGTACAAAAAGCTTGTGACTCTTGGTGTTAAGCTCAGTAAATATCGCAAGCAAAAATAGAAAACAGGCAGTAAAGCTCAAGGCACTACGAAATATCACGACTAATCCACAATTCTTAAAAACAATGGATGATTTACCAAGCACTGCAAAAGTTTTAACAATGATGCAATTTCGGGAATGCAAGAAAAAAAATAAAGGCCAACGATTTTCAATAGAAGAAAAAAATGTTGCTTTGTCCATCTTCAAGCAAAGCCCGAAATGATATAGATTTCTCCGAAATATATTTATTTTACCGTCACCGCAGACACTATTAAAACTGTTGCACCAGGCAGACATCAAACCAGGCATTAATGAGCAAATTATAAAACAGATAAATAAAGCTACAGAAAAAATTAAAACAGAAGAGCTACTTTGCATCGTAATCTTTGATGAAATGTCACAGAAAGCCAATGTAACTTATAACGAAAGAAAAGATAAAGTAATTGGCTTTGTAAATAATGGGCATAAAACACAGCCAGAATTTGCTGACCATGCGCAGGTGTTTATGGTACGAGGTTTATTAAAAAATTATAAGCAGCCAGTATCATACACATTTTCACAAGCATCAACAAGAGGACCAGAACTTGTGAGTCAATTAAAAATAGTTATAAGCCAGTTACAAGCTGCCGGTAGTAGCAACTGTTTGCGATCAAGGCACTAATAATGTGCAATGTTACAAAATATTAGTGCAAGAAACACATGCTGCTTTATTACGCAAAGGTGAAGAACCCAGATGTAACCTTTTTACTGTAAATGGTCATGAAATCACACCGTTGTATGACCCACCGCATTTAATCAAATGCATTAGAAATAACCTTCGTACAAAAGATTTACAGTACAAAAAAAACAAAAAGAACAAAACAGCTAAATGACAATATATTCAAAATTTACATTATGAAAATCCAGGTTACCAAGGTATAAAATTGGTTCTTAAAGTAACTGACAGTGATGTGATACCAAGCAAAATATCGAAAATGAAAGTCAAATACGCCACCCAAGTGTTTAGCCAGACAGTGGCATCAAACATGGGCTACCTTGCAGGTATGTAAATTTTCAACTTCTTTGGACGTCCTGGTACCACTAATTTAATAAATGCATTATACTTAGTTTTCGTGTCGTTTTTCAGATTCTTAGGATATTAAAAACGGTCACCGCCCAGGTTAAAAAATGCTATATATTGGAGGGCAGTGTGATAACAACTACTGAAATAATCAAATCGACCGGCTATTATTTATAACGCTAGTCACCCATGTAACAGAACAATGAAAACCAAGTTTCCTTATGATTAATTTTATTTTTAATTTTGTAAAGTTTATTATACATTGATGCTAGAAACTTCTTTTTCATTTACTGGGTAAACAGTTACACAAATTAATAAGGTATTTACTAAGAGTACAGTATATGTGTGACACCAACACCGTTTACCACAGCTTATGTATATACGATACGCATATATATGTGGCAGTTGAAAAGTAGGTAGTACTAATCCATAATGAAAGCAGTTCACGAATCCAATTTTTTTTTAATATACTAGGACGCGTTGTCGTAATATCTATAGGCTTAAAGTTGTTATTGTATGAATCCAAAAGAAAAAAATAGCATATTATACAGCAGTTCACAAGAAGTATCAAGTCAGAGCAAAATAACAATGTCACAATATCGCGTACGCTGCGGAAGCTATGGACAATAGAGCAAGTCATGTAGGTACTATAGTTTTATAAGAGTACATTAATATTGTACAAAAAAGTCTGCGGTGTCACATGTCTTATAATTATGTCACAATACCTACTTTTTCACGTTAAAATATGCAATTAGTTTATTAAAGTAATCCTAACAATAAAGAAGGAAGATTTCATTGTTTGTTTGTTTGTAATGGAAACGCAAAAATTACTTAACCGATTCAAACAATTATTTTTGCAGTAGAAAGTTACATTATACCTGAGTAACATACGCTATATTTGATTCATCATCATCCATCACCACGCGGGTGAAACCGCGGAGTGCAGCTAGTTATAATTATTTATTTCGCCTAAAGTAGCTTGTACCCATAATGCGTGGACAGTATGAAATAAGCTGCTATTTATTACTTGGTCCATAACACATTATGTTTACAGCACTGAAACAATTTCCACAGGATATAGTTCATGATATCACTTTATTTTCCACATTCCCTAAATAGGATTTTGTCATGTTCGTTCAAGCTGGTTTTACTGATAAAGGTTAAGGACTTCACGGATGAAGAGCTTTGTTAAGATCATTCTATTAATTATTTATTGTTATATAGTAAAATTATTAATTAAAATGATGTCTCTTTTTACAGATAAGGGTATATTCCCATCAGAGTGCCGTGATACTGCAGACATATTGCTGTTTTTTGATAAAGTTTTTGATTCCATTAATGGAAGCTCTAAGAAAAAACAAAAACATGGGAAACCTCTTCTTCGACCTATTACACCGAACTCAATCCACCACTAAATATGGAGAGAATCAAATAAGCAATTAAAAGAAATGAAATCTCAGGAAAAATATGGTGTCACATCGGTTTGGTTGCGGCATTTAAATCAAGACCCCATAGATAACTTTTTTGGGGCTATACGAAGTCACGGTTGCCGCAGCCCTACACCGGAAAGGTTTGAATCGGCATTCACAACATTATTAGTTAACAGTCTGTCGAATGTCCATTCCCCTGGAGCCAACTGTGAGCAAGATCATTGTTTTATTTTAAATGAGCTTATTATCACTGATGAAAGCAAAGCCCCGCCAACTTGCGAGATTGACCACATACCAGATATTTTATTTAAATCCCGCCAAGAGAAAAAGGATCCTCGCGAGATAGGAGGATTACAATATGTTAGTGGTTACTTTAAAAAAACAAAAACAAACATCTGTAAATGTTGTACTCAGTGCAACAATGATTTGATATCAAGAGATGAGCTTGAGTATATCAGATACAGGGAGTTCGCAGGAAAGCAGTGGCTTTGCAGTCCCAGTGAATCACTCCTGCTTTGCGTGTCAAATCTGCAAGATATTAATTACACACAAATGAAAACTAATTTGGAAAATAACAACTTAAAAGAACTAATTAAAACTTTAGTTTTTACTCTTATTGAATTCAATTTCATAAATGTGAAAAACACAAGGATGAAATTGTTAATTAATCTTGCAGATTGTTCATTCACAATTATTGTAAGGAATTAAACAGAATACTAAACAATAAGAGGGAGTGCGATGATGACGATGATAAATATAAAACCAAAGCCAAGAAATAATTTTATAAATGCTATAAAAGGAAAAATAAATGATTTATTTTTGCCATGAAATTCTTTTATTTTGAATTACCGATATAGGAATTGTATGATAAATATCCTAATAAGTGTAGTAGGTACAGAATACGACAGTATAGCTGCTACACAGCTATAGATATACATACATACATATACAAAGGTATCTATAGGTGTATTACGGAAAATGTCAAAACCTGATCATAGATGGCGTTAATTTAAACTTTTCCGTTTATGCGGCTAAAATATATCTCTATTACTAGTATATACAAAGTACTCTGTGTCTTTGGACTATAAGATACTACGCACACACTTTTCACTTAGAACAAATGACAGAACTGTACGTCGGGTCTTCGTCTCGCTCAAATGTGCGGTTCGAGCGGGGAAAGGGGGTCAGGGCTATGCCCTCTGCCCCTGGCACGTCTCCGTCCACAACGGTGGGCGGGTCTCTAGGTTGGGTTTACCACGGCCTCACTGTACTGCCACCCCAGTGACCAAAAGGTAACTGAGCGATCAAGGCTGCACCGGGTGGAACCCCCGCCTACACGGGTGAAGCCCAGCGGACCGATCGGCTACACAGTCGCTGGCCACTGGGGGCAGCACTGATACAGCCGTGGCATCCATACTCTCTTCTGTTGTCTCGTCCTGGTTTTCTCTGGGAAGTAGGTCCCTGGGATACGGTTTCATTGTTCTGCCCTCTTGATCGGGCGGTCGGGTATGGTGGGGGGCTATGCCCCTGATGTGTGGCAATCTTGACTCGTCGGCTTTGGCGAACATTTTGATCGCCAGTCGCTCGACGAATTTTTGTAGCGTCTCTTGCTTCAAGTCTCTCGCTATTGTTGCGTTCCTGACGTAGCGTGGGGCGTCAACGATAGCGCGCAGCGTCTGGTTTTCCTGGCTCTGTAGTTTCGTGCGTAGGTGGGTAGCTATCTGGGCGTACCACGCCGGGGCGGCGTAGGTGAGTATTGGCCGGATATACGTTTTGTATATCATCAGTCTCACCCGGAGTGGCAGCTTCGAACGTAGTACAGGCATCAGGCGTGCGCAAGGAAGGAAGTACGCGTAGGAAGAGCGAAAGGTGCCCACCTTTCGCTCTTCCTACTACGGTGTTGACGTGTTTCGCGAACGTCAGGTTTCGGTCGATTTCCACCCCGAGGTATTTTACAACCCGGGCCCATGGAATCTCTTCGTTGAGCAGTTGCAGCTGTGTCGGCAGGTTCGATCTTCCCGTTACGAGGGCTTGAGTTTTGGAGACATTGACTGTCATCCGCCACTTCTTCAGCCACTCAGGTAGGGCGTCCAGGTTCTCTTGTACTCGTTTGACGGCGGCTTCTGTTCGGATCGAGGAGGCGTAGTATGCGGCGTCGTCTGCATACAGGGCAAGCTTGGTGCTGCCTATCAGCGGGATATCGTTGGTAGGCCAAGCATACAGGCTGGGCGAGAGGCAGCTTCCTTGCGGTACCCCGGCACGTACCGGCTTCTCCGTTGATAAGGCCTCCTCGACTCGAACTGTGACTCGTCGGTCCGTTAGGAAAGATCTTATCAGTTTGATCATGGGCTTCGGCATCGGGCTCTTCGACAACTTGTACAGCAGGCCCTCATGCCATACGCAGTCGAAGTCCTTCTTCATGTCAAGTAACACAGCCACAACATACTCCTTCTTGTTATGGCTGGTGGCCATTTCATTGATGACCCGCCTCATTTGCAATGTGGTAGAATGCTCTGCCCTAAGCCCGTACTGCTCCTCTCGAGGTACAATGTGCGGTGTTAAGTGCGGTAATAGCAACTTTTCGAAGGCTTTCGACAAGGTGCTAAGCAGCGTGATAGGTCGGTAACTGTCCGGTCTCTTCGGGTCCTTTCCGGGTTTAGGCAGCATTATAACGACGCCAGTCTTCCAGGTCCGTGGGAAATGGCCACAGCGCATAACTCCATTATAAATCCTGGTCAGCGCGGCCAGGGCTCTTGGCGGGAGGTGCTTCAAGACTTCATTCGAGATCCTGTCGAGCCCTGGGGCTTTCTTGTTCGGTAGGCGCCTTATCAGCCTCTGCACCCGTCCAGGTGAGAAGATGATGGGCGCCTCCTCTTCTTCAGTCACGTCCGGGGGTGTAGACAAGTAGAGTTCTACCTGTCTACAGATGGTGTCAATATGGGTGTCGTCACTGGTCGGGTTGGGCTGAAATTGCGCCTCCAAGTGGTCCGCGAAGATCTCAGCTCGGTCTGTGGCAACAAATTTCAGAAGGCCATCCCGCCCGACCAGTGGTCTAGTCGGCTCCGGGGTGCGCGATAGTTGGTGGCAAAGTCGGTGTACAGATGGAAATTCCGTTTCCACCGAGTCTAAGTACGCTTCCCAACTAGCGTGGCGTAATCTTGTAAGGCGGTCTTAACGCGTTCCACCAGCGCGTTCAGTTCGCTCTTAAGACGTGGGCAGGGAGTTTGTTGCCACAGCTTCCTCTTCTCCCTGTTTTCGCTAATAAGGTTCCTGATCCACGCCGGGAGGGGTTGCGCCTTCTCTACCGACGCGGCGGTGTGCGATGCTGCCTCGAGGGAGGATTGGATAGCTGCGGTCAACTCTTCCGTGGCCGTTTCAAGGTCTTCCGGTGTGCGTATCGGCCTCATCTTTGTACGCTCCTGCGCTTCTCTCTGGAAAGCTTCCCAGTAGATCTTCCTGTTCCTGGTGGGAATGGCAACTCTGCTTGGGAGCTCCGTCAGCGTCAGGAGTACCGGGCGGTGGTCTGAAGGCAGGTCTGGTAACACCGTTTGGCTAGGCGGCGTCCTCAGTCCCTTGTATACCGTGACGTCTAGTACATCAACATCGTCTTGATAGTGATAATGGGTGGGCTCGTCTGGCCCTATGACGTCATAGCAATAGTCCACCGAATCTTGAAGCAAAACTCTCCCATCGTGGTTCGTTTTGGTCGAGTTCCAGTAGGTGTGCTTGCTGTTGAGGTCTCCAGCAATGATGGTGGGTTCAGTGGCGTGTAGTAGCTTTCTTATCTCTTCAGGTTTGAGTAGGGTGTGCGGCGGTTTATAAACCGCAAACAAACGCCGCGTCTCTCCGGCGATGTTAACAAGCACACCCAAGGCTTGAATGGACTCGAACTCTTCTGGTGGGATGAGCTGGTGGATGATTCTTCGATGGACCAGTACTGCAAGGCCTCGAAAGGCGCACCCAGTATCTGACACCTCGTCTTTCCGGTATACAAGGTAATTCGGTATCTTGAACATTTGTGCCTGCTTCAGTTGCGTCTCGCTGACCAGTAGTATGTCTCCGTTTTGCTCGCGGAGGAAGATGGTCAGCAGTTGTTTCTTCCCCGCGAGCGACTGGGCATTCCAGTGTACGATCCTAAGCCCGTGATCCATTATTGGTGTGCAAAATTCTCATAAGGCCCTGTAGAGTGGCCGTTTCGGGGTCGGTGCCTTTTTGCACCGCCTTCAGGATCTCTTTAAGCACGCCGATAGTCTGTCCCAAGGAGTCACGGCGTGGAGCATCTTGCTGCTGTTGTTGTTGTTGTTGCTGCTGTTGTTGTGGCTTTTGCGCCTTCTTTCTGGGCTTCTTTTTGCCTGTCTTTGGCCCGGTTCCCTTTGGCAGGTTTGCCGGCGCCATTAGGGTCGCTTCTGCGGTCTCATCGATAGTTGCTGTTGCAACTAGGGCAGTACCCCGACGGTTTGTCTGGGTAGCGGCCACAGTTCCCGCCTTCTTGTTGCGTGACTCCTTTCTGAAGATTGGGCATGCCTTAAAGTTGGCTGGGTGCATCCCCTGGCAGTTTGCGCAGGTTGCCGGTTCTTCCCGGGGGCGCGGACACTCTTTCGCCGAGTGCTCTTCACCACAGCGTACACAAGCCTGGGCTCGGTGGCAATTGTGCGAACTGTGGCGGAATTTCTGGCAGCGGTGACACTGTGCGGGGCCTTTCTTGCCACGCCATGCCTCTATTACTACGCCGGGCATCAATAGCAACTCGGTTACTTCATAAATAGCCGGGATTGTCGGCGCGTTCTTCTTCAGCTGTACGTAGAAGATACTGCCAGGGCGCCCTTGCCTGGCTTGGATATTCTTGACATACTCTGGCTCGAACCCTTTCTCCTCGAGGGCCTCCTTAATCTCTTCAGGATCAGTGTCTGCTGGTAGGCCTCGGAGGGCCACTTTCAAGCTGCGTTCTGCAGGCAGCGAGTAACTGAACCAGCTAATGTTCTCCTCCCTTTCTAGCTGGGTCAGATACGCTTGTATCGCCCGGTATTCCGTTTCGTCGGCTGGCATAAATCTTATGCCTTGTCCATATGGCCGTCCGTTAGGTGGTCTCCCCAATTTAGAACTATCGCTTTGAAGTGGAATGTCCAGTTCTCTATACGTTCCACTATCAGAGGGGGATAGCGAGACCCTTTCTCTTTCCCACCTGCGGGGGGCGGGCGCTCTCTCGGCTTCTGTCCCGCTCTCGCAGTCGTTTGCGTTGGTTGCGGGGGTGCTGTGCGGGGGGTAGCCTTGGTACCACCCTGCTTCTCTGTCTGCGCTACGCGCGCGAACGAGGGCTTCTCTGTTGTGGTTACACTGTCGGTAGCTTTTCGCTTCTGCCTTTGAGGCAGCGGGGCATCGCTAGTACTTGCCGTTGACGTTTTGTCGGTCGACGTGGATGGGTATACAGTGTCCATGGGAGGTCGGGTGACCGCTTGTGCGGGTGGGCGCATTGCCTTCTGGGCGGGCGGGCGCGACACCGTTTGGGCGGGCGTGCCTGCTTGTGCAGTCGGGCGAGTTACAGGCTGACTTGCTTGTACTGCCTTTGGTCTCACATCCTTCTGTCCCTTTCTCTCTTTGGAAGGGGCGGTATCGCTCTGTCCCTTTCTTTCAGTAGTTACCGTACTCGCAGAGTGTGATCGTACGGTACGGGGCTTCTTGATTGCGTCATCCAGCTTGAGAGGGCTGGTGAGCTTGCGCCTCCTTGCGTTGAAAGCAAGCGGCTTAGTCGGCGGCAGGGTGATGAGTGACCGCGACGCGAGTTCGAGCACTCTGCGCTCTTCGGCGGACATTTCGCGTCCCTCCAATTCGGCTTCTTCGATGCGCACATATATACCCATCCAGTTTAGCATGCCTTCCGATAGGGCCTCGGCTTCAATAAGCCGGGCGAGCGTGATAATATCACGTTCGTGACGCCCTTTCGGCGATAGTGCGCTGGTGGGCACGGGTTCCGTGCGCTTGAGGCTCGTTTCCGCAACGGGAAGGTTACTTTCCTCGTTGTCGGACGAGTCGGAGTCACTATCGCTACTGTGGTTAGCAGTAGCAACGGTTGCGCGGCTCTCAGAAGGGCCTTTTTGCTTCGGAGGGGTGGTTAGGTCCTCTGTCAGTGGTGGGTGGCCCTTAAAAGGGCCTTTTTTCGGGTCGCCGCAATCCATGACGGCGGCTATGAGAGTGTACGTTGCGCGAGTACTGGAGCGAGTACCTATTATGCAAGCATAGTACTCACTCCGGCGTTCGTGGGGCACAGTATCCCCTCGTAGCCGTAGCCACGGGTGCGATCGGTAAATAATTTCTTCAAGAAATCGTTACAGATGCGCAGCTTTTAGTTTCGATGGTTACTCCGAGCACTAAACGTACGGGCGATCCTCCGGAACAAGCCGGTTTCCGAAAAGGCTATAGTACCATAGACCACATCCACACGCTACGGCAAGTTATACAGAAGACCGAAGAGTATAACTTGCCTCTTTGTTTAGCGTTTGTGGACTATGAGAAAGCCTTTGATTCGATCGAGACGTGGGCAGTGCTTGAGTCTCTCCAGCGGTGCCGTATTGACTATCGGTATATTGAAGTGCTGAAGTGTTTGTACAAAAACGCCTACATGTCAGTCCGAGTACAGGAGCAGAGTTCGAAGGCAATTCCATTGCAAAGAGGCGTGAGACAGGGAGACGTTATATCTCCGAAACTGTTCACCGCTACATTGGAAGACGCCTTCAAGCTTCTGGAATGGCAAGGACTTGGCATTAATATTAACGGCGAATACATCACTCACCTTCGATTTGCCGACGATATTGTAGTCATGGCAGAATCCATGGAAGACCTCAGTACAATGCTCGAAGGCCTCCATCGAGTTTCCCAACGGGTAGGTCTTAAGATGAACATGGATAAGACGAAAATTATGTCTAATGCCCATGTTGTACCTACCCCAATATCAGTTGGGAACTCAGTTCTCGAAGTTGTTGACGAGTACATCTACCTGGGACAGACAGTCAAACTAGGCAGGTCCAACTTCGAGAAAGAGGTCAATCGTCGAATCCAACTCGGCTGGGCAGCGTTCCGGAAACTTCGCGAAGTCTTCTCGTCAAAAATACCTCAGTGCCTCAAGACAAGAGTCTTCGACCAGTGTGTGTTACCAGTGATGACTTATGGCACTGAAACGTGGTCTCTTACTATGGGCCTCATAGACAAGCTCAAAGTCGCACAACGAGCTATGGAGAGGGCTATGCTCGGGGTTTCTCTACGTGATCGAATCAGAAATGAGGAGATCCGTAGAAGAACGAAAGTCACCGACATAGCCCAGAAGATCAGCCAGTTGAAGTGGCAGTGGGCAGGGCACATAGCACGCAGAACAGATGGCCGATGGGGCCGAAAGGTTCTGGAGTGGAGACCACGGACCGGCAAGCGCAGCGTAGGTCGTCCACCGACACGGTGGACAGACGACCTGAGGAAGGTCGTTAGGCCTAAGATTACATCTAGGGCTGCCGACGGTGTGGTCTTTGTGCATCCGCTAATAAGAGAGCAAGCTAATCTTTGGGTTTGCTGCAGTTTGGCTATTGTGGTTACCAAATTTGTTCTTGGCCACCACACTACACATCCGTACGTGAGGACTGGTCTCACAATGACCGTGTATAGCCAGCGGCATAGCTTTGGTTTTAGTCCCCAGTCTTTTCCTACTGCTCTTGTGCTCTGCATGAGAATATTTGTTGCTTTTCTGGTAATATGTTCGAGATGTTTTCCCCATAAAAGTTTACTATCCATCCAAATGCCCAAGTACTTAACTTCCTTACTTAGAGTTAGCTCTTTGCTAAATAGCGTAGGTAGTTTAAGTTTGGTTACCTTTGTTTTACGTGTGAATAGTACCATTTCGGTTTTATTTGGGTTTACTGATAAATCGTGTCTGTGACACCATCCCTCGACAATTCGAAGTGCCATCTGCATTTTTTCGCAGAGAGTAGACTCGAATAGCCCCGATACCATTATGGCCAAATCATCTGCGTAGGCGATAGTAACTATTCCATCTTTGTTTAACAATTCTACGAGTTCGTTTGCTGCGATTACCCATAACAAAGGTGATAGGACACCACCCTGTGGGCATCCTCTCGTTACTCGACAGCGTGTGGTGCTAGAGTTTTCAATGCTTGCGACTCTATTGGAGAGCATGTTAGTCACAAACTTATTTACTCTGTTATCCACGCACTTGTCTCTTAGCCCGATCTCGATGCTGGAGAAAGTGGTTTTATCGAAAGCTCCTTCAATGTCAATGAAAGTGGCTAAACAGGATTGCTTATTCTCCAAAGCTGATTCTATTTTGTTCACCACATGGTGGAGAGCAGTCTCTGTAGATTTTCCTGATTGATAGGCGTGTTGACTTTTGTGGATAGGATTCTGCGCTAATGGTCCACTCCTTATATATTTATCACAGAGCCTTTCCAAGGTTTTTAATAAAAATGAGCTCAGGGTTATAGGCCTATAAGACTTTGGATGCGTGTAATCTGTTTTTCCTGGCTTAGGTAGAAAAACTACCTTGACTTCCCTCCATGACTTAGGTATATACTTCCAGGCTAAGCATGCTCTAAATATCGCCAGGAGGTGGTTTTTGATCTTGGCCAGGCTCCATTGGATTAATGCAGGAAAAATACCATCGGTGCCAGCTGCCTTATATGGTTTGAAAGTACTCACCGCCCATAGAAGAGATTCTTCCGTAACTATAGAATTTGCAAAAGCCCAATCATCGTTATCGGGCTCGTTCGAAGTTTCGGTTTCCCATCCTTCATTGTTTTCCAAACAACAGTCAGGAAAATGAGTTTGTAGGAGGAGTTCAAATTGCTCCTTTTCCGATGTTGTATAGGTGCCATCGGGCTTCTTCAATGTACCTAGTTTTACCTGAGTGTCACTAGATACAAGTTTTCTAAGTCTCGCCGTCTCACTCTCCGATTGTATAGAGTTGCTATACTTTTTCCATGAATTATTTTGACTCTTTTGCACCCCTACTTTGAGTTTGTGTCGTGCTTTTCTGTACTCCTGCCAATCACTCTCGTGATCGGTGTTCATTGCCCTATTGAAATGGTGTCTTGCCTTTTTCCTCAGCTTACTGAGTTCCTTGTTCCACCATTTGTCTTTCGAGTGCAGTATTTTACTGTTTTCTGTTTTTAAAGGACATGATTTATTGTAGCTACTTATCATAGAGCGCACTATGATATCCAGGTTAGCTTCTATGTGTTGAGGCTCTATTTCTGTGGTAGCCTCTACCTGTGGCACTGTTTCCAATGCCTTTTCTAGTGTTTCCTTGAATAGGGATCTATCAGTTTTCTTAGGATTTCTGTAGGTTCGCGGTTTATGTTCCTTTACTTGTAGGCTGAACCTGATTCGTCTATGATCCGAGCCAGAGAACTCCTTTGATGCAACTCGCCAGTTCTCAATGGTCTCGGCAATTTCCCTTGTCGCTATAGTTATGTCAACTATAGTTTTGGCCCTAGAAGTTACAAATGTAGGTTCAGAGCCTCTGTTCAGAACGTTTAGATTATGCCTTAGGATAAAATCTAGTAAATCTTTTCCTCGTTCATTTGTGTCTGTGCTACCCCAGACGGAGCAGTGGGCATTTGCGTCGCAGCCCACCACGCATTCTAGATTGTTTTTTTCACAGAAGTGCATTAATTCTTCAAGTGCTTGAGGTGGCGCTTCAGCTTCGATGTCCATGTAAACTGATGCTATTATAACACTTTCGAGCCGTCCATGTAGGCCCGTCTCTAGTTTCACTACCGTAAGATCGTCGGTACACAAGTGTGTCACCAAGGATGCTTTGTATGGATTCGGTACGTAAACGAAAGTCCGAATTTTCCTTTGAAAGGGGGGAGAGAAAACGTTACCCCTTAGGGCATTATAACCACTCACCTTACTACGGCTTAGATAGGGTTCCTGGACCAGTGCTATCGTGTTAGGTTGCTCCTCCAGGGTTCTTCGCAAAGCGGCGAAACCTGTGACACTGTGTTGGAGATTGGCTTGGATGATGTCAATATTACTAATGACGCCCTGTTTAGTTGTACTGTCACCCATTCTGTTGGTTGTGTTTTTGAATTGGAATACGAATTGTTTATATTATCAGTATCCATCATTAAAAATATTTAAAATACCTAATTACTTATTTTACTAAAATTTGTTGCAGCCGAGTAGCTTGAAGAGCAACTCTACTGCTTGTTATTTGGTAAGGTCAAGGAGGAGGCGCCTGCAATCTCTGCATCCATGGAGGATGCCGGCGAGAAGATATTTAGGCCCATTATATCGCCACTGATATCATCCTCGCCGTCATCGTCCTCGCCCAGCAAACGATTCACGTCCTCCTTCGACCAACCCAAATCCTCAGCAAGCGCTGTGTCTGATGCGGCGACAGGGGTCACCGACGCTACGTCGCCGCCCTGAGCAGCGTCCGCAGCGCCCGCCCCCCCCGACGTCGCCTCCACATCGCCCCTGAGTTTTACTCCTCTCACCTTCACATACACTGTCGCCGACAGGTAGTGAAGGCGACAGCCCTCACGCTGGAGGTTTCCCAGATCCTCTGGTGGCACACCCATTACGAGGATATGATTAAAGCTATCGCCTATAGGGCGCGATTCATGCGTGAAGAGCTGCCACCTCTCCACACCTACTCCAGGATTTTGTGCGATAAGCAAGTTGAGCAAGATATCCGACCGTTTAGCCAGATCTTGCCTACCTCGTCCGAAATCTGGTATAAAAATGACCCCAGTATAATACCTAGGTACCTTGCTTTCCGGCACAACCATGTATCCACCTGAGCCCTCCCATAACGGTGGTAGATGCTCCACCGTGCTGGTGAGCCAAGTGAGTGCATAGTCGTCTCGGGCCACATATCTGACCCCACCGCGAAACGTTCTCGGCAGGGCCGTAAACCTAGGCAGTACAGTATTCGGGCTGCCCGCGTTAGCCAGAAGGGTTCCGATGATCTTTTCATCGATGACCTTCCTCAGGTGTATGGAGCGAATCTCATCCATCTGCACTCGGTTCCGGTCTAACACAACAACTTTGTGTGCCGCCCTGACCGCATCCGCGTACGATGCCGAGACCGCGCCTCCACCTTCTTCCGTTTCTTCCGGCCCGAGAAGGTAAGGAGCCCCCGTCGCGATAGCTGCAGAGGAAGTTCCACCATCCAGGCGAGCCTTCTTATCGACCGCTACCTGGCTGGGTGACACAAGGTCTGAACTCCGCTGCCTCTTCGCATTACGGGTTACCTCATCCCCCACGTCCGTCTGTTTTACGTCCACAGTGCCCGCGGCCCGGACCACCCCACCATCATCCACTGCGCGCCCTTTCTTTCCCATTTCCTCGCCCTGGTCACTGACTAGGGTTTGGTTTGGTACGGAAGGGCGGAGAGTCGTACGTGGGGCAGCCGTGCACTCCGGCGCCTCACCATCAGCCACTGCGCGCCCCTTCTTTCCCTTCCCCTTTCCCCTGCCCTTGCTTTGAGCTGGGGTTTGGTTGGGTACGGAGGGGGGGCGAGCCGTACGTGGTGCGACCGTGCGAGGCACTGCGTTTATCAGGGATTCATTTCCCATGTCAAGGAGCGCAGAGGCGTTTGCCACAGCATGCGGGACGGCGCGTGCCATGCTTGCGACGACAGCCGGCGCGAGCGCCGACATGCCAGGCAAATGCAGGACGCCTTCCCTCTGCTGCCGGTAGAGCGTGTCCGCCAGTTCGGCTTCGCGCCTCCAACGCTCCCTTTGTTGTACTTTGCGGTTTTTACCGCGATAGGCGCTTTGCAAGTTCACGGTAGGCTTGTTAGGCTTAGGTACTATATAATATTAGACACCGTAGGTTTATCAGATTCCGAGGAGGAATTCTACAACGAGCAGTATGAAAGGACAATAGACGCCTACTACGAGATTCTCGTTGTAGAATGGGAACAAAAAACATGGTCATCAACTACCAATTTCGATGTAAAAACTGCGCCACATAGGGTAAACTCGGTCATCCCCCTAACTGAGTTACCAAGGTTTACCTCACAACCCGCGCCCCCTCCGTCATCAGCTCAGCAGGTATCGAACCCGCAGCCGCAGTGCTATGCGCAGGTTTCGAACCTGCGCCCTCTCAGCTCCGCGCCTATACCCGCGCGCCCCTCGCAGTCAGCTCAGCAGGTATCGAACCTGCAGCCTCCGTGCTATATGCAGGTTTCGAACCTGCACCCTCTCAGCTCCGCGCCTATACCTGCGCGCTTCTCACCGTCAGCTCAGCAGGTATCGAACCTGCAGCCTCCGCACTATGCGCAGGTTTCGAACCTGCAACCACTCAGCTCAGCGACTATACCCGTGCACTTCTCGCCCCACCTGCGAAGGTATTGAACCTGCAGCCACCGCACTATGCGCAGGTTTCGAACCTGCAACCTCTCAGCTCAGCGACTATACCCGTGCGCTTCTCGCCCCCACTTCAGCAGGTTTCGAACCTACAACCCGTGCGCTTCTCGCCCCCACTTCAGCAGGTTTCGAACCCGCAAACTCCGCGCTATGCGCAGGGTTCGAACCCAAGACCTTTCAGCTCCGCGCCAAGACCCAAACAGGTATCGAACGCGCAACCTCACTATGGTGACAACCATTGCTACCCATGGTGTAATGTAAAGGGTCACAAGCCTCGGGTATGTACCCGATACTACGCATTACCAGTGCGCTTATTGCCGGTACAACAGCGCGAGAAACCACGGCGCCGTCCCTCACCTGATACGGGCCAGATGGTGTACTCCCGTCGTACTCCACCGCGCACTACCTCGCGTCCTTCACCGCCGCCTAGGCAATGACTAGGACGGCACATTCAGCACATACCGACTCAACCCACAAAGAATCAGCACATATCAACTCAGCTCATAGCTAATCAGCACAAATCTCAGCACGCAGATAATCCGCACACATTTTACCTGCCCACAATTCTTCAGCACACACACACAACACGACGACAAACTGTCGTCGCAAACACCGTAAGTCAGTTAGGTGCTGACATTCTGCACTCACCCTTACGCCAGCAATTCTGGACGTTATCAGCTCGTCGCGTAATGCGACATCGAGTATACAAATGTATACAATGTTTACGTTTCCGCGCTAAAACTAAGGCCCCGTACATGGCCGACTTACCCGCCGACCGCGTAAACGTTCAGCCCGTATTTAGCAAAGTCACGACGGACTTTGCTGGACCATTTTTGATAAAATCCAGTGCACTTAGAAACGCCAAGCAATTAAAAGGCTGCTTCTGTGTTATAACATGTCTAGCCACGAAGGCGGTCCATCTCGAACCGGTATCTGAGTTATCCACGGAAGCGTTCCGTGCGGCATTACAGCGTTTTGTTTCTAGGCGCGGTGTACCGACGTTAATTAGATATAATTGCGGTACAATTTATGTAGGCGCTAGAAATGAACTTAGAGAAATACAAGACTTTCTTGCAACTAACAATAACAATATCGCACCTACACTTTCAGCTCTTTTAGCGCGCATTGCAGCCATGCTCAATGCACGCCCTCTCAGCCCACTCTCTTTTGACCCCGCGGAATTTGAATAACTCACCGCGGGTCATGTTCTTTTAAAACGTCAGCTCAATGCCCTACCTGAATATTCGGTAGGAGGACGAGCCATTTCTGCACACAAAAAGGTTCAAGCTCGTCCTACCCTTATCCCAACACCTTTGGCGATCCTGGTCCAAAACCTACCTGCACACCATCCGAACCAGCTCCAAACGGACTCCCCGATCCAGCCCACCTCAAGTCGGGGAACTGATACTGATAGTGGACGACCAGGTGCCGCCTCTACACTGGCGCATGAGCCACAAGACGAACCCATGAAGGGATGGCGTCACCCGAGTGGTGGAAATCAAGATCGACCACCTGACTGTCGATTGACCACCACACCACACCTTTGCCGCGTGGGGAATATGTTCACGCGAAAGCGTGACGTCACCTCAAGGCGCGCACTCGCGCCCGCGCGCCCTACCGCCGCTGTCCTGCAGCTGTTATAACTAGAAGCAAGCGGCTGAAGGGAAGCGGAAAGAGTCACCCTTTTATAGTCGTAACTGGCGGACGTGTACCGCTGCGCTCCGCGTAGCGACCGCATGGCAACCGCCATTATCAGCACGAGTCACCGCGATTGACTTCGCCGCGAGTGACCTTTAGGGTGTGTTCGGCACGGCCACACACCACCTCCTAAATCAGCCCGTGTTTACACGTAAATCCGCTCTGCACCGCCGCCGTTTCGCCACGAGTCGGATACGCCCCCAAATTTTACCGACGTAAAATACGCGTACGCGAGTGCGTGAACAGTGCATCAATAAGACACTACAAATTATACCTACAAGTGAACAACAGTTCTTCAGCCCCTTCAGCAGCCTTCAACGAGGACTCACGGTCACCAGCTCTCACCAGTTCCAGAGTCTCCCGACATAACCCACGGAACCCAGGTACCAATAATTCTTCCCTACCTATTGTATGGTTGCAGGAAACTGCTCAACCATATTTTACACCCCCTATCATCGAGCGTATGGTGGCATATTGCCTCACCAGGCTGGTACAAGCAAAATTAATATGAATATGAGCAGGTAGTACATTTTATCTAGCAATGATTTTATGAGTCATTTGGAGTGATTTGTTTTTGATATTAATGACAAAGAAGATGTAACCCTGACAGAAAATATCCATATATTAACGCACCTGTATATGCTGATTTTCCTACATAATCAGTTTCTTGGAAATGATTCCGACATAGCCTGCTATGCTGTGTCGCTATAAAATGTTTTCGACGTATAGCCTTTTCCCACTTTTTTTTAATAGTGGATCTTTCGGAAATAAAATATGTACACCATTATTATATCCTGGTACAGCACAAAAAGGCGTATTTGGAGAAAATAATTATTTACAGCATGTAAGGTTACAAAATGTATGGAACTGACAGCTTTCAATGGCCATCCCGACGATAAGCCATCTGGCGTGATAAATTGGCAGTGAAGATCCCCATTCTGTTTTCGTGAAAGTGTTTCAAATACGTAGTATCCATAGACCAAAATATGTACCTATCTTATAGTCTCTGGCTACGTTCTGGGAAGGACCGAAATCACTCGCGGCGTTCGCACACCCATTCCCTTAAAAGCCCACGGTCATCGTGAGCGAAATCGATACGTCATCGATGATGATCGATGACGTCACCGAAAACGCTCACAACGCTCGCAGGGCCCCGTTTCATAAAGCTACAAGTAACAAATTGTAATTTACTATTTACAAGCCGAAAATTCTAACAATTTACAATGACAAGTGTTTCACAGACTTCATGAACACCACCGACATTTGTAAAAGTGGTTTCGTACTCTTGTTATAAGTAAAAATCTCGATTCATTATTATAGCTGTACAACCCTAAATCATTCGTTCAACCATTCATTATTTTCACTCATACGTCATAGAAACTTCAAACAATGCGTTCGAATAGACCCCTTGCGAGCGTTTTTAGCAAAAATAACGTTCACAAGGGGCGTTTGAATTGGGAATTCTGTGAGTGAAAATGTCGTTCATGTCTTTTTTTGTTCAGCGTTCAGCGGAAAGCTAAAAAAGAGGTATTTTTGCCCACGTCCGGAGCATGGTTGTTTGTGATCGTTTTTGACAGCTATGTATTTGCAAGCAAATCATGCGATGTTAGGTCTTATGCTCAGTTGAGCGTTCGAATAGTGAAACAAAAGACAAAAGTGGCAAATAACTTTTTTGAGCTTTACGTACATTTTAAAAAAAGAGCCATCAATGACAACGCCACCAAATTCTCTAAACGCTTAACGAACACCTTATGACTTCAAACTCCTGTTTGTTTGTTTTGTTTAAAAGTTGATTTTGTGATAAATCCTAGTAATATTATATTCTCTGCTATAAATATACCTAAGATGAATAGAAAAGAATTAAAAAATATTAAAAAAACGATTATTTTTGGTACTTTTTCGGTGTTGAACTTTCACACTCAAAGCCTGGTTTCTGTGTGTTGGATGTCCTAAGAATAGGAGGAGGCCCTAGCAAACTGACCACTTGATCATCACCATTACTGACCAGAGACAGTTCTTCCATTATTTCGGAATTCATACGAAATCTTTCATTGAATTCATATTCCGTCTTAAAAGTTGATATGCGTTGATAAAAAGTCCTGGGCAACCGGTTGTTTTTATCGTCAGAGGAATCTGAGGAATCCCTTTAATTGCCATATCTTTTTGTGTAGATTAAGATTATCGTATATTTAATAGTAGTTGTTTTTATGCACCGAGGATAAAACGATTTTACAAGTTACTTAACTCTAAAGTTATGTAGGCTTGTAAAAAATATGACAGTTAAAATATACATTTAGTGCCGACAATTAACGATTCTTTATGAAACACTTGTTCGACTCTTGCAATATGTAACAATAAACATAGACAATTTGACTAAATTTGTAACTTTGTAATTGTAGCCGGAAAATTAACAGTTGTAGAAAATATCCTACGTGAAACACTTGTTCTGAATAATGTTGCAAGTTTAGGCCAATGTTGCTATTTTATTTTACAATAATTTGCTTGTAGCTTTATGAAACGGGGCCCAGATCGTAGGTGGGTTATCGCCAGCCAAGCCAAGCCAAGCCCACGGTCATAGTGAGCGAACTCGATACGTCATCGATGACGTCACTAAAAACGCTCACAACGCTCGCAGATCGTAGGTAGGTGAGTTTTTGCTGTCGTTTACGAGCTGTCACTGTCAAGTATCAAATGTATAGGATTCTATCGATTTTTGACAGAAAAGTTGCCGCGCTTTTCGTGACCGCGTAACCGTTCCGCTTGGGTTGAACATTGCATGCATTTAACAGCAAAGTGAATAAATAAGGAACATAATATATAACGAAGGTATTTTTAAAATAAAAGATATAACTCGCATTATTATTTTAATTTTACAAACATAATTTTATACTTCCGTATATTATTTAATATAATATTTATTACAATTTGTTATAATTAAGACTATACAAGAATATAATATACATTAAATAAAGTATATATGAGTAACAAACTGTACAATGTACATCTATATAATAGGAAGTAACATTTTACTTGAGATGTTCACTCTGAGCTTGCCTAGGGACGACTAACCGCTGCGCCGAGTTTCCTCCCTTTTTATACAATACTAACAACTTTGGCAGTCAATGACAATACCACCGAACTATTACAATTTTAGTAAATAATTTAATAAAAGACATGGAAGGTACGTACAAATAACTAATTGAATTATAAGCATTATTACAATATTGTTACAACTGAATTTATACAATTTGATATTTATTAGAACAAACAATAATACAATCAAATCAGGTATTCTTAGTTCAAACTTTAAACAAATCCACCCACATAAATATTTTAACATGAAATAAGTATTACTAATGTTATTATAGTTTTTACCGTTCGTAAAGGCCAAAAATAAAAATCGTGCTTTCGGTTCAAGAAAAATTTACATAACTATATTTTGACATATTATATCGTTTCTAAGCAACTAAAAACAAATTCATAAAAAAAGAAAATTACAAAGAGTATCAAAAAGTTTGGCACAGTCGTGCACAATAGTATTATTTCCGAATTTGTAATTTACAATGATAATTATTTATTTTTATTTTATTTTATTTTACATGGAAAACAAACAGCTTTAGTTCACAGAATAAGTTCAGAATAATGAAAAAAAACATAAGCCTTAAATAGTTTTCACTTATGGAACATTAATAAACAAGTGTCCCTTGGAAACGCCAACACTTATTGAGATGAATCTCAATGAAAACATGTCTATTTATATATGTATCGTTACAAGTGAGTTTGGTACTAACTTAAAGTCTAACATTCAAAGCCATACAAAAACCGTCTATAACAGCTTTCGTTACATTATTAGTTATATCAGTAAGTATCATTTGATCTTAATTTTAATTTGTGACGACGATTTAATTGACGTTTTGTCGAAGTAATCCTTAGCAATTAGGTTGTTAAAAGTGTTTTGCCTCATCATGAATAAATCACTATGTTTAGAGTAGTTTGAGTTAAAGTTTTTCACCGCACGAATCAGAAATGCATTAGCACGGTAGTTTGTACGAGAGTGGGGTATGCACAGCTTGAGCTCATTTCTGCGACACACCGACCTCTGGGGTGCCACTAGGCCAATCTTTTCTAGTAACGCTGGACAATCCGTTTTATTTAGGACAATGTTGTGTAACAGCGTGAGGTCTGCAGCCTCTCTCCTTTTATATAGAGGTAGGATGTGGTGGTGTCTACAAGACTCTTCGTATTCAGAACCATACAATTTTGTCCTGTAATTCACATATCGTATGAACTTTTTTTGAGGCCTTTCAAGGATATCTATATATTTGTAGTACTGAGGATTCCAAGCTTGCGAAGCGTAGTCGAGTTGACTCCTAACCAATGAACAATAGAAGATCTTTAATGTTTTAATAATTTTAAAATCTCTGGTAACTCGAAGCATGAAACCAAGGGTTTTCATGGCTTTAGCGGAAATATTATAAATGTGCTGATCAAAAAGGAGTTTGGAATCCAGAGTGACGCCTAGATCGACCACGCAATCAGTTCTCACCAAAGACTGGCCTTTGATTTTGTAGTCATACACAAGGGGTTTAGTAGATCTGCTGAACGTGATGCAACAGCATTTACTGATATTTAAGTCCAGTTTATTTAGAGTACAGTAAGCATAAAGGTTATCAAGATCCTTTTGAAGAAGTTCTGAATCTTGTGGGTCATTGATGACTCTGTAAATTTTCATATCATCTGCAAATAACAAAAAGTTACCATGTGTAAAGCAGTGATTGATGTCATTTACAAAAAGTGTGAAAAGGAGAGGGCCCAGTATTGACCCTTGGGGCACACCAGATGGAATAGGCAACGAAGGCGACGCAAATCCATTCAAAACTACAGTCTGGCAACGACCAGTGATATAAGAGGTAAACCACCTTAAAAGATCACCTCTTATTCCAGATGCATAAAGTTTAGATAATAGAATAGAATGATCAATACGATCAAAAGCCTTACTGTAGTCGGTATAGACTGCGTCAACCTGGCCTCCACATTCCATGCCGGCTGTCACCGCGTCAGTAAATAATACTAAGTTAGTAGTGGTCGATCTCCCTTTGTGAAAACCATGCTGTTGGGGCAGGAAGGAGTGTTTTAAGGCAGCATATAATTGCTCATGGACAATTTTTTCGAATACCTTGGCTAAGACACAAAGCTTGGAAATGGGCCTATAGTTTGTTATATCCCGCTTAGAGCCTTTTTTGTGTATTGGTGTTAATGTTGCCGTTTTCCAAATCTTGGGCACTATGCCGTCTGATATAGATCTGTTGAATAAAAGGCTTACCGGATAGACTAAGCTTTCAGCACAATTAACCAACAGAAGTGGGTGCAGGCCATCAGGTCCAGATGATTTTTTGCAGTTAAGAGTTTGTAATAATTTGAGTAATTTGTGATTGCATATTTCAATAGAGCTAATATCCGTTACGGATCTGTCTATATCGCGAATAGTAGTACAAGGCACTGGTGCTAATGAATATGGTAAATAGTTTGAGTTAAAGTAGTCCGATAATGCATTGCAAATGCCCTCACCTGAATCAAACGACCGATCTTTATATGACATAGACGATGGATAACAATTATGCTGTTTATTCGATTGTACGTAAGACCAAAAAGCTTTAGGGCTATCACGAATCGAGCTTTCAACTTTCGCAATATAGCTGAGATAGCATTCATGCTCAACCCTTTTACCCTCTCGCGCATAACCCTGAAGGAATTCTTGTCCGAAATATTATTGTAAATTTTGAATTTTCTATGATATTTATTTTTATCCTTTAGCATTTTGAGCAGAGTAGGTGAATACCACACAGGATACCGGGCAGGCCGCACCCATTTAGATGGTACATATTTGTCCCTCAATTCAGATAATATTTTGGTAAATAGATCCACCGATTCATCTATAGTACTACATGCGAGCAGTGACTGCCAGTCGTGAGAATCAAGTTCACTGCATATAGCTGAGTAATCACCTCTCGCATACAAAAACTTAGGTCTCGGGGAGGGGACAAGTATGCTTGTTTGAATAAACAATGGTTTACATAATAACGCCGGATGAAACTTATCCTCGACCAACAATGGATCCAAACAATGGCATACAGACACTTCATCATTAGATAAAACTAAATCGAGAATACTGCCATCGTACATGTTGGGGACATGATTAAATTGAAGTAGACTATTTAGGTTCATAAAATCTAGAACCTCAAAATGACCACTGTCCGCGCCGTTAATAATCGGTATAAGATGAGTATGGTCGTGCGACTTCGTCCACGATATACTGCTCTGATTAAAATCCCCTAAAATTAAAATTTTGTCATTAATGTTTTCGGACGAGATAGATAGTACTTTATCACAGAAATTCTCAAGTTGTTCCGATAATGACAGACCTATATTTTGAGAAATAAGGTAAAGACAGCCTAAATGTAAGTCAAAACAATGAGCTGTATTGGCCGCTTTAAACTTAATAGTGATCCACAAATCTTCAGCAGTGGAATGCCACTCGGGGCGCGCTAGCGCAGCTAATTCACGGCGGACGGCTATCAACACCCCTCCACCGCGTGACTGAGCCTGCTGTGCATAGTCCCGATCGCGCCGCCACACCGTGTACGCGTCACTAAACAGTTCCTCAGTCTCTATACCATCCCAGAGCCACGTTTCAGTTAACACAATCGCGTGATAATTGCATAGTTGAAGGTTTCGTTTAAATTCATATAATTTTGTTCGCAAACCCCTAACATTTTGATAATAAACGTCAAAAACCATTATCACAATCCGGCCGAGTCCCTACACGGCCAGACAGTGCATTTAAAAACAATAAGTAGTAGATACGTTCATTATTTATGTTAGTTGTTTGCGAACAAAACATTGTGCATTTATAATACAAATACAAAGTTAATCTGTGATACCTATGAAGTTCATAAAACGGAATGTTGAGCGATTGTGTTAGTCGAAAGCGTGTATAAGTTGTACCACGATAACAAAAGATTAACTTAGACAAAATAAGTGGCATAAGATCGTTATGTATTCGGATAGTATAACTAGTGAGGAAACAATCAGCGTCACAACACGTATGTGGCGGCACGTAAGCAAGTAATATACTATGTAACGTCCAACTATATAAAATGTTTGTATGTAAATAAAAAAGTGAGTATTGTATAATATGCACTCTAAGATGAGGTATGTCTGTAACTATAATATATACTGATATAAAAATGAATAGGTTATAGAAAATTGATAAGTAATTAACTGTAGTATAATCATTAGTTTCGTATGACTTTGTTACAAACAAGAAGTAATAAACGATATTAATTCTAGCTAGTAATTTAAATGTGGAAATGAAGTACAGTAATTCACTAAAACTTAGGCAAATAAATAGTCACTTGAGTTTTTGGAGGTCGCCTTCATTATGAATGTTAAATATGGGTGAAGTATCGTTCTTTCTTGCAAGGATCTTGCAGTTTTGAACCCAGACGAATTTATAGCTTCTTTCATTAGCTAGCTTCTTAACCTTTGTTAGAAGCTGCTTGTTCTCGCGCGTGAGATGATCGTTCACATAGATCCTGGATGCAACTCCGGGAAAGCCCAAGGCTTCTGCAGTCAGATTCTTGTGCATCCTGGCAGCGGCTATGAAATTTTCCTTAGTGTATCTTCCCAGGAAGCCTACTACGATCGGTTTGTTGTCAGTGTAGGAGCGGGTTCTCGTCACAAAGTTAATGTCCGAAGATGCCACAGGCTGCCCGACCATCTCGGAAAGTTTACGAACGAGTGCTAGGAGATTCTCGTTCTTCTTGAAGGGTATACCTTTGATTTCAAGATTGTTGATACGTTCACGTTGTTGTGTGAATGCTAGCTCCGCAGTCAGCTGAGTAAGTTTAATTTGAAGTTGAGGGTAGTCTCCACCGCCGATTTCTGTGGTCTCTAAGGCTGAAATACGCGCCTCCAGGGCCACCGTTTTGCCGTTCACGACATCCCGAAACTGGTGGAACTCCTCTCTGATATCTTGAACTTCTTGTACAAGGGTCGGAAGTTGCTCAAGGCGGCTGTTTATGCCACGAACCCCATCGCGTAATTCCTGGAGCACTTGGTCGAGGGTAGCAGACGAGGAAATTGCAGGCTGAGATACGAGTGATCCACCTTTAGCCTCCGCTTGTGGCAGGCACTTACACGAAGGACACAGTAAGGCGGCTTTCTTCGCCATTCCTAACTTCCGATAATTTTTTTCACTGATATTGGCACAGGTAAAACAATAGTTTACGGTACACTTGGAACAGCTGACACCATCTTGGTGATCGAAATTGCAAGCGGGACACTTGAACATGGTGATTACAAATATTTAAACTCGAATGCACGATAAAAATCAGTAATAACTGGAGGTAAGTACCACACGTAGCGAGCGATTGACCTCCGCGTATGAGCGCAGCGAGCGTACTGACGATTACTGATTATGTACGTACTTAAAATTTAAAACATGCTATAACCTAAAACTAAACTCTTATGACTCAATATTTCCTTAATCTGTCACATTCATTCTAACCGGAACGCTAAACCGGGGCGCGACAGTTGTGAGCGTTGACGGCGCTTCCCGGAACGTAGCCTCTGAGTTTCAATAAATATCTTTGAGGGATTTCCGTATATACAATTTTCTCTATGGTATTGTCAAAGTTAGTCAAAGTTGTGTCAAGGAGCACGGGTGCTTTGGCGATTGGGGTTGGCCGGTTAAAACTAAACTCAGATGGCGCTAGCATAGCTAGGTCCCTGTCAATGTTCTCTTCGTGTTGTGTAGTGTTTCCATGTTATAAGTTTGTGATGTTAGTGTTAAATTTCTGACTTAAAAGCAGCTTCATTTCAGTTTGAATACATTCTAGCCTCTAAATACATCATGTATTCTAACTGGCGGATCAAAGAACTCAAAGAGGAACTGAAAAAACGTGGTGCTTCCTTGCGTGGGAAAAAAGCAGACCTTGTTGAAAGGTACAGAGAATTAAATTAAATTACTTTGTTAAACTATCTAAGAACTCGTTCAATGCAGAGTTCAATCTATAACCGAAAAAATATTTTGAAATTGAGTAATTATTACTCCCCAAAATGTGAAGAATATGTTGATTCAAACCTGCGGGATTCTATGTATATTTTCAATATTTGTAAGGTAACAACTACTTTGTATTATTTTTCAGATTGGAGTTTTACGATACAAATTTTAATTTCGGGCGTCCTGAATGCTTAGATGACGAAGATACGACTATGCAGTTACCTTTAAGAGAAACATTTAGAGATATCAATAGTGACACAATTCTGCCACCTCTAGACAAGACAAAACTAAGGCATTATTTACTTTTGTAAGTACCCAGTAATTATAAGTAAAAATGATATGTAATTAGCATTTGTAAGTTGTCTATATACCTAAGAAGTCAAATCAACCATAAAACAAAATGATTCTTGAAATCCGTGGCTTTATGTGTTTGTTACTAACTACATACATTATTTTCCAGTACTCAAAAAAAATGGATATTGCAACTCAACTATATGAGACCCGTCATTTACTGATGGTAAGATCCTCTGTTGTTGGTGATAATACTTTTATAAAAGGTTATTGTAGAAAGACCATGAAAAATCTGCAGTATGAAGTGGATATACTTTTAAGCAAAAATGGAAATCCTGAAGCATCTCACTGTGAGTGCCCTGCAGGCAGTGGAACAAATGCAGTTTGTAAACATGTAGCAGTCCTCTTACTTGGAGTAGAGCATATAGTGCGTGAAAAAGTCCTTCTTAAATTTGAAGTATGCACACAGAGATTGCAGCAGTTTCATGTGCCAAAAAAACTCTACACGGGAACTCCTGTTAAAGCGGAAAAATTCAACAAGAGGAAAAATAGACTAAATTTGATATTTGAACCATACCCTATTAACAATATGCATAGAGAAAACTACAATAGTCGCATTAGAAATTTAATAATCAATTTTCCAAATTCCCATATGCCTTTAAAACAATTGTATGAACCAGCTAATCCATATGCACTGGAAAATGACCATAATTACACAGAAGTGAGTGCACAACAACAACTGTTAAAACGCTTAAAACTTATTGAAGTTAATGACGAGGAAATAAATCAAGTTCTAATTAATACAAGTGGACAGAGTGAATGCCCTGAATGGCATTATTACAGAGGCCATCGGCTAACAGCTAGCAACTTTCATACCATTTGCCACCTGAAATCTGCAACAATGGCAAAATATGCAAGGGAGCTTTTACACAGAAAACCATTTACTTCAAGAGCTACAAGTCATGGTATACTAAATGAACATGTAGCTTTGGATAAATATGCCACTGAATATGACCTTTTAATAGAGCCATGTGGCATTTTTATCAGCAAAGAAAGACCACACCTAGCTGCATCCCCTGATGGGCTACTAGGTGAGGAAACAGTTATAGAAATAAAATGCCCATATGCAAGTAGATTTCGAGAAATCAATCCTACAACTGTTCCCTTCTTAGAAGAGAAAAATAATAGACTAGTGTTAAAAAAAACTTGCCCTTATTATTACCAAGTGCAGGGACAGTTGTACTGCTCAGATAGAAAATACAGTAATGTAATCATTTATACATTCAAAGACATGAAGGTGGTTTATGTTGAAAAAGATAATTGTTATCAATAGTATGATTTCAAAATTAGATGATTTTTTTCATAATTTCTTTAAAAGTGCTTTATTTGAAAAACATATTTATTATAACTATGAAAACATGAAATAAAACATCATATAACATTAATTATTTTTATTTACTATTCCCTCTCTAAAATTACAAAGCATGATACATATAGAAAATATTTTTGATGCTAATGGAACATAAAAATGGTTAAGGTCATTTCTTAATATTAAATAAGTTTTTGTTAGTCCTATTAGTCTCTCAATGTGAACTCTTTGACTAGCCAACTTTTGGTCTAATTTAATTTGCCTGCCTGGTATCTGCGATTTCCCTTTCAAAAAACTAGGAATGTTGATACCTATTCCTTTGCAGGCAAATAAATCTTGCACATTAAAACCTCTGTCTGCCATAATGCTATCTCCTTCATCGCAAATTTGCAACAACTTGCTGCGTTCTATAATCTGTCGGTCACTCACAGACCCAGCATAAGCACTAGAATAATATGTCAACAGCCCTCCTGGTGAGGCACCAACTAGGAATTTTATTGTATTCTTATGTTTATATGAACTAAATGAAGCTCTTTGGTCATCTGGTTGGCTAGGCTTTTGTGTTGCTATTTCAGTTCCATCTATAATTACTCTTGTAGAGGGATAGTATTTCCTAAAACTGTCTGGCATATAAAAGTTGACTAACTGACGGCTAGGCCAAATATCAATCAAGCTCCAGATATTGCTGACAAAATTTATCCAAGTTACTATAATGTTAGAAACCTCTGTTTTACTAACTCCAAAAATTTTAGATAGTTCAAAGTCTGTTGTGTTTCTCCTTAGCTTTATTAGCAACATTAGAAATTGATCATCCACTGATAAGCCAACCACTCTGCTCCAACGATATTTAATATTATTTGCCATAGGCAATAGCGTGCTAAGAACTAATGAAAATTTTTGAAGTGTTTCAAGTCCCGTATAATAATGGACTGTCTCATCATCAGTGAACAGTAACTCAGTAGAAAACAATCTTAGTATATTAGGTGTTTGTGTTCCACAACTGTTTTGATTTTTGTTTGTATGTATGACACATTGGGAGGAATTGATGGTAGTGTCAATTTCAAGCTCTTGGGATATTTCACAATCAAAGGGCACAGCATCTAGTTCGGGTTCCATAATCTGCTCGCTGCATTGAGAAGTTGAGGGCATAGATAAGAACAGGTTCTTCTTAAAACTGCGAGCCTTTAGTCTATCTTCTCTTGCCTTTGCCGCCTCAGAAACAGCCTGTGTGTTCCATGGAAAAATAGATGGTATTGCACCCTTCTTGAGATATTTGTGTTGGTGTTCAACTCCTTAAAACAATACAAAGATATATTAGGTAATAACTACTACAAAGATAAAACAACAAGATATCAGTCCATTATGTTTGCAATGCTGGGACTTGAGGTTTCCTCTCAGAGGAAGTGCTTATTTAATAACGCTATATATATGTTCTGAAATTAAGTAGTTTACCTGTGTATTTACTGATTTTTTGGTAATCAGTTTCCACAAAGTGTTCTCGGCATAACCTAGAACTGCTTCTAGGAATTAATTTTTCCCGTCGGATTGCCTTTAGCCAAAGTCTTTGAACTTGTTTGTCCTTAGGAAAATGATGTGTTCCTATATTCTTGCATTGTGGAACAATACAGCGTGTCATTTTTACTAAAATAATAATTATGTGGTGTATGTCCTACAAAACTGCAATATTTTGGGAACTAGCTACGCTAGCGCCACTTTGACAGTTGCCAACCCCATTGTGAAAAATATCTTTTTGCTGGATTTAGTGTATAATATTAGTGTGTTTGTATGTAGATAGAATATTTGATTAGCGTAGCACGTGTATTTTTCATCGTTGGTAAGTTTTTTAACAAAATTTGTAGAATATAGTCTTCATTTGTTTTATTCAATTGTTTTTCATCGAATTGGATGAAAACATACGATGGGAGCGGCAGGCCTCCCAGAATTAAACCTGTCTACTGAATTTAACGCAGATAGGCGTGATTTTTTCCCCTCACCAGCTGAGTTTTTCTCTATCGCTTCTGATTCTTCAGATGTTGTGGAACCAAGTCAGCACGGCGATGGCTCCTTTTCTACCGTTAAACGGAAAAAATCATGCAAAAAGCATAAATATAATAAAGAAAAGAAACATTCCCAGGATTCAGTTATTCTATTAGGCCAAACAATATGTCCATCATCAAAGTCCATCACAGATTCACAGATAACTGATTCACTTGCTGCTCCTTCAGCAACCATTTCGCAAACCCCATCAATCCCAGTTTATACCCCATCTGGTAGGCAGGTATATATATATATATATAAAAGTCTTCTGATAAGGGACCTATTACAGTGCATGTCCAAAAAGTTCAGCCTTCTCACACTCTCAGGTACATTCTTGCACCCAAGGTCTTGTCAAGGGGATCCCCACTGAATGGTCTGAAGAAGAGGTACTGGAGAACATTTGTGTCCCTCTTGATGGCTGCCCCATAGTAAAAATTCGGCGCTTAAACTATAAAGTAATTATTGATGGTGCCCCTGTATTTAAGCCATCACAATCTTGCGTCTTATCTTTCGATGGTCAGGTTCTGCCTCCAAGGGTATTCATGTGCTTTAATTCTCTACCAGTTGAACGCTACTATTATCCTACTGTACAATGTTTTTAATGTTGTAAGTTTGGGCACACAAAAAATAGCTGTAGGTCTAAGCCACGTTGCTACAAGTGTGGAGAGGGTCATACTGGTGACTCATGCAATGTGTCACCAGTATGACCTGGCATGGCTATGATCGATCTGCCCATCAGGCCATTGTTGCGAATCCACCTATGATCAACAATAATGGTGTTGCTTTTAATTGTCATGGTTCTGATCCCCTTTCTTCCTCTGGTAGCATTACGGAGCTCATACAGTCTCTCATGAAGCTACTTAATTGTCCTACTTTTGTACTGTCCTACTTTTGTACTGTCCACTGTTGCCCTAGATTCTTCCATTCCATCATCACAACCTTCCCATTATGGCTCCCTCACTAGGGCTACAATAGAATTGCCAAAGTTTAAATAGTAAAAAAACAGATTTGTTGTATATTATCAATAAATATGACCCTATTCGACGGGTCCTACGTAAACTGGTGCAAGTGCATTTACACAACTTTACAGTAGAGCGATTTGAATGTTCTAATGCGTGTAATTTTAACATTATTCAAAATACATAGTTGAAATTTTGAAATGTTATATTTGAATCCTTTTGAAAAAAATCTACATTAATAATTTTTAATTATTTCTTAAACTTTAGAAAATAGCTGTACTTGCATTCACGTAGGCTATTTTTCTTAAAGTTTTATGAAAGGTAAACTGGTGTAAGTGGCACTTACACCAGTTTACACTGTTATATGTTTTATTTACAATTATGGTAATTAAATGATAAATCATAACTTTAAATATTTATTGCTGCTTATTAATGCATACGAAAGCTAGTAAGGTACAAAATATTACATTTTGTTCGACTTTTAAAACTTGTATTGGTTTACGTGGTTCTGAAGAGTACTTGCACCAGTTATCCATGTTCTACTATATCAATTAGCTTTATATATTTTCATGTTTAAATGAAACAAAAATATGCAGATATCAAATAGTTTTATTTTTAATAATTTTCAAGGAGAAATAAAAGTTTAAATGTAAAGTTTAAGTTTAAAAATTAAACAAAATTATATTTGAGTCAACCTAGTCAACAAAATATTTTGAGCGAACTCTTTTAACTGTATATTACTCGTATTAGGCAGAAATAAATCTTATACTTTAATCACTCTTTCAGACTAATAAAATATACAACATAATCGAAAAATGAAATATTAAAACAATTAACTTAATCTAATCTTATTAAACAGCATAATGAAAGAACAATATCAAAATATTAACTTTGAAACATGAAACAATATTAGTCTTGTGTCTCGTAAATACTCTTGTTATTGGGTAGTATTCATATAAATTTGGATCTATCTCATCTTCAATTTGTTGGTTGGCTGGTGAAAAAGATACTGGTGGTGAAGACATAGGCGTGAGGCTCTCAATTTAATTTAGTGAAAAGTTATCTGGTATTGAAACATATAATTCAGAATGAGAGTTGACATGTTGAGACTTATTTTCTTATCCTGGTATATTATGTACAGTAGCAGTTATAGTTTGTATGTTAAAACAACCCGTGGAACTTTCTGAATCTTGCGACATGTTTGACAAATTGTTATATAAATTATCAACTGTTGGTGTTTCGTCGAATATTATGTCTTCTGGATTGCTAAAGTTAATCACCTGATTGATAAATGACATTTCTTTAGCCACAACTTCTGCATTTGGGGGCAAAGGTGAATCTAAAATAACAAACCATAATAATGTTTTAATAATTATTATTAAAATGCTCCTTTTGTCTATACTAGTTGTATCCCGCAGTTATACTGTTTATGCTATATTGCTAGCGGTCTACACTGGCTAAATTAGACCAATAGTTACTGAAATTAGCGCGTTCAAACAAACAAACTCTTCAGCTTAATAAGTAACGGAATAATATATTGTACTTAAATTAAACTTAAAAATAAAACACTTATAATAATCCTTTATTAATAAAATTTAAATTGAATAAAATTGCACATAAATAATTGATTTGTGCTAGTATTCCATATTTGAGTACCTTTCCCAAGTTTGGTTACCCATTTGTAACAGCAGTTATTAGCAATACTAATATGCAATTTTATTATCAGGCTTAGCTTGTAGGTTTTAATTGGTAAAATTTAATATTTCTAATTCGTCCATTGCTGGTTCTGTAGTTTAGTGTGGTAATGTATTCAGATCCCATTCTTCATGAGAAATGCGTGCTTGTACTGGAACTGCATCTAAAAATTGAAAAATAATATAGTATCACGCTTTATTTATCAGTTTATAAAAACATTATGATCATGAAAATTCACTTACACCACTAAGCACCAAGTATACTGGTGCAAGTGAAATAAAAAACAAAAAAAAATATAATTAATTGAGAAGGTTATTGAAAATCAATTATATGAAAGTTTAGTTATTCATTACAGTGTTTAAAATGATAAATTCATACCTTTGTAACTATCAGGTGTTTTCACTTTTGTTCGTTTATTTTCTAATAAATTTAACATTAATTGACCTTGTAAACGCTTCATCGTTATAACTTTGATTATAGCCTAAAAATTAAAAATGTTATTAATATGCTATTTCTTTGAACATAGGTAAGACTAACGCAAACTCTATGCACTTACACCAGTTTTAAACGTGCGGGCGGTAGCGGCGCCTCGCGTATACTGGTGTGACCGTCACTTGCACTCGAGCGTCGCGCAGTTCGGGATCGCGTAGACTGATGCAAGCGGCTTACACCAGTGCTGACAGTCTTTTAGCGCAAAAAAGTGTTATTTACACCAGTTTACATATTTTTATCTTCGAAACTTATTGATTGTTGGAAATTATTTTTTCAGGAAATTAAAGGATGGGTTATTTAAGTACGAATGATGCAATAAATCGTTTTTGACATTTTGCTGCTTGTACCAGTTTACGTAGGACCCGTCGTATTGTTATTGCTATCTCTGAGACATGGCTTAAGCCTGGTTCCTTTTTTAAGGTTCCTCGCTACATCTGTTTCAGGGATGACAAAGCAGACGGGTATGGTGGTTCTGCCATACTTGTCAGAACCTCTGTAAATTCTCATATTGTACATTTACCATCATCTTCTGCGTCTGAGAAGTTCTCTTTTGTTGCTGTTAGGTTTAAAAACATAACATTTATATCATTGTATATACCCAGACCATCTTTTGACATACTAACAACATTTATTGATATCTTAACAAACATAAAAGGTCCCTTTATTATAATGGGAGACTTTAATATTCATCATCCAGTCTGGGGTTGTCAAGCCTCAGATTCTCTTGCTAATTATATTTTCAATATAACGGATAAGCTGGGATTATGTTTATTAAACACTGGGTGCCCTAATCGTCGTACAAAACCAAATGAGCAGGTTAGTGCTGTGGACTTGACTATGGTATCAGCTAGTTTAACTCCTTCAATGTCATGGAAAACCTTATCATCTTGTTTTGGCAGTGATCACTTTCCTGTTTTAATTGATCTTCCATTTTCTAAAATTGAACAAACTCCATTTAAGCCATTGTTACAGTATAAACTAAGCTATAAAACTGATTCTGTTGAATGGTCCTAATTTAAATCATTTTTAGAAGAAATTGTTTGTGATCTTCCCCTGATACTTCCCCATTCTTTGAATCAATGTATTCAATCATTTATAAATAGTATTCATTTTGCTGCTAAGCATTCATTTCCCTTAAAAGTTCAAAATAAGAAACATAGATCTCCTCCATGGTGGGTTCAAGAGTGTATGGCTGCTGTGACAAATGAAAACTATAAGTCATTAACTGATGTTCTATCTCAGTCAAAGGAAATCGTTCATTCGAAAAAGTCAGAGGGATGGAAAAACTTTTGCTCCACTATTTCTCCTAGTGTCAATTCCTCGTATGTATGGAAATTCGAAAGTTTCGTGGTTCATATAGAGAACCTTCTCCTCCATACCCTAGTTGTGAAAGTTGGTTTGAGCAATTCAAGGACAGGCTGGCTCCACCCTTTGTTCCTAGTTCTTTTGATACTTTCACCTCAAGTTCTGATTATGATCCAAGTTTTACTCCTTTCTCCATGCAAGAGTTGCACCTTGTTCTCACTTCTCTTAAAGATACTTCCCCTGGTCCAGATGGAATTCCATATTCCTTTTTGGTTAATGCTGGTGAGAAAATGTTAGGGAAATGATAAACTTGATGATAGATTTGGGGTTTGTCCCAGATGTGATGAAAACCCAAATCATTATTCTGATTTTAAAACCCGGCAAAGATCCTGAAAGATCTGATAGTTATCGTCCAATAGCTATGTCTTCTGTTTTGACAAAGATCACAGAACAACTTATTAAAAATCGTCTGGAGTGGCTAATCGAAAGCAGAAATCTTTTGCCTAAATGTCAATATGGTTTTAGAAAGGTAGGGGGACTAGATAGTTTGTCTATTTTTGTTACTGATATTAGACGCTCATTCTCTAGAAATTAATCTGTTGTTGCTGCTTTTCTTGATATATGATCCGCATATGACAATGTTATACTTTCTATTCCTAAAACTAAAATGGATAGTTTGTAGTGGATTTTATACTTAATATTTTTCTAGACCGTACACAGCTCAACTAAGAATAAACGGGGAAATTAAATGTTCCAGATCTGTCTTCAAAGGCTTGCCTCAGGGCTCTGTTCTAAGTCCTTTGCTTTTTAATATTTACACATATGATTTAAACAAATTTGTGTTACCTTATTGCAGATTATTGCAATATGCTGATGATCTTGTTGTTTATATTTCAGATCGTAATACATATTTTAAATTCTGCTCATAAATTGTCTCAAGCTCTTGAGTCATTAAATATTTGGTTACTTTACTTACTTGGTACTTGGTGGACTGGCTCTTTTCCGCAACCAGGCCGCTGTGGCGCGGCCCGGTTGCGTGATAGCCGGGTGACGCTGATCAGTCCAGCCACCCGGTGCCGCCCAGGAAAGCCAGCAGCTCCTTCAGCTTGGCGCAGGCTTTCCACACTGTCCTCGGCGAGCCGAGGTTTGCTGCCCATTGTGCCGCCACGCTCCTGCATTTGATGAGCAGATGCGCAGCTGTTTCTTCCGCCTCCATGCAGCCTCTGCATAGGGGGCTGTCTGTAACACCTAGATTAAACAGGTGTTTGTTTAAGAAGCAATGACCGGTCATAATTCCGACGATATGTCGTACATTATTTCTTTTAAGATTGAAGAGTTTTCTGGAGAATTTCAGATTTAGAATCGGAAAAGCCTCCTTCGACTGCCTACAACCCTCGATACTTGCCCAGTAGTCCTGATGCTGGTCCTTAGTTTTTTTGCGAATCCATGCACGAATTTGACTGAAAGGTAGGGGGATCATTGGTTCTGGTCCTGCACACGTCATTCCGGAACCTCTCCTAGCTAGCTCATCAGCCGCATCGTTACCTCTGGAATCGCTGTGCCCCTTTATCCATTGGAGTGTGACATTATTGTTATGGTTACTTACTTCCTCCAATGGTCGGTGACATTGTATGATCAGCCACGAAGAGTGGTCGTATCTATTTAGGACTCGTAGTACCGCAGTGCTGTCGCATCGAGTATCCTAATATTACTATTGGTTACCTTTCTGCGAAGTACTGCTGCTGTGGCTTGGATGACACCCACACATTCTGCTTGGAATATAGAGTTGTATTTACCTAGCCCTGTTGCTATGTGTATGTTTGGTTCCTCCGAGAACGCTCCCGCTCCAGTGCCTGTTGCCATCTTAGTGCCATCTGTGTAAATTCTGACTTCATGTATACCTGAGCAGTCGCTTGGCTCTTCGTTTAGTTGTACGCGGTAGCTCTTTGTAAAGAAGTGTTGCTTTTGTACTCTATCATAGATAGACTTTACTAGGGGGTTTCCAACTGCAAAGTCTTCTATGATTGTTGTATGGGGTGCTAATTGGTCCTGATACCAGAGGTTTAGTGCCTTTAGCCTGTACGCAGCCGCCGCGGCCTCTTGCTGTATGTATAGGTGTAGTGGGGTTAGGCCTATCAGGGCCTCAATCGCGGCGGTTGGTGCAGTGCGCATGCAGCCTGTTACGGTTACACAGGCAAGTCTCTGAAAGGTTTGTAGCTTGGTTTTGGTGGTGTTCAGGATGGTTCTGGGCCACCACACAATTGCACCATATGTTAGTGAAGGTCTGATTACAGTTTTATATAACCACAGGGTGATCTTAGGGCTTAGTCCCATGTTTTACCTATCATCCTTCTGCATTGCCAGAACGAAATACTGGCCTTGATTAACTTGTTCTCTAAGTGCTTGGCCCAATTCAACTTGCTGTCTAGTGTGACTCCCAGATATTTCACTTCTTCTGACAGTTTCAATTGCTTGTTAAATAGGCTAGGTAGTGTAAACCTGCCTAGGGTTCGTTTGTTAGTGAACATCACCAGTTCGGTTTTAGCTGGGTTTACGGAGAGTTCGTATTCTATGCACCATTTTTCGACAACCTTTAACGCATTCCTCATCAGGTCTCATGCCACACTGGCAAAATGGCCTGATATTAGTATTGCGAGGTCGTCTGCATACCCTACCGTGAAGAAGCGACTTGTATTCAGCCTGGTGATTAGATCATTGACTACTAGATTCCATAGGAGCGGGGACAGGACACCTCTTTGGGGCCACCCTTTGGCCACCACTCCCCTGGTTGTGCCGTTTAAATCAATGCGTATCGCCCTTAATTCTAGCATGTTAATGATCCAATCGATCAGGGTCAGGTCTACTTTATGTTTAAGCAATGCTGCTCTGATGCTGCTAAAGTTAGTTTTGTCAAAGCCTCCTTCTATATCGATGAAAGCTCCTAGACATAGATTTCTACTTTTAATATCCCCCTCTACTTTGTGTATAACATTGTGTAGGGCGGATTCGGTAGACTTACCTGAGCTGTAAGCGTGCTGTTTTGGGTGAAGTGGCGCGGTAATGAGAACTGTGTCTCTGATGTACCTATCACAGAGCCTCTCCAGGGTTTTCAGGAGAAAAGACGTAAGACTTATCGGTCTATAAGCCTTAGCTTCTGTGTAGTCACTCTTACCCGGCTTTGGTATAAACAAGACCTTGATCTCCCTCCACCCTTTGGGCATGTATCTGTGCGCTAGACATGCCTTGAAGATGCGTTCAATGTCTCGTTTATATGATGTTCACTCCATTGTAGGAGTTCTGGGAATATCCCGTCCAAACCTGGCGTTTTGTACGGTGTGAATGTGTTGATTGCCCAGTTTAGTCTCTCTCCTGTAACAACAGTCTGTGCAACAGCCCAGTCTGTCGCTGTAGGTGGTGCCTTGAGGTGTTTTGTCCAAACATTTGAGTCTGATATTAGGCACCCAGGAATGTGTGTTTCCAGGAGTATTGTGTAGGTTTCTCTTATAGTTTTTGTAAACGTATTGTCGCTTTTCTTTATGGAGCCGATGTCGCGGTTCGGGTTACTAGCTAGTATTTTCCTAACCCTATTCGCTTATATATATATATCTATCGCTATGTCCATTCGACTTGATGCTGGTGTTGTAGTTTTTCCATGATCTGCGTGACCTGAACCGTATATTTTTCTTATATTTAGCCTTGGCTATTCTATAGTTATCCCAGTCCTCGTCCATGCAGGTATTCATGGCTCTATTGAACAGCTTGCGTACCTTCCGCCTCTGTCGTTCCAGCGCTTTGGTCCACGCTTGATTGCCTCCCCTAGCGTTTGGCAAAGGGGGGGCATGCGCTCTCAAAACTTATAGTGAGACTATACGTGAGTTATTCAACAGTTTGCTCTATTTCTTCTATGTTTACCAGTTGCGTGTTCGCACTTACTTTGTTCATGTTTTGTTCAAGGGACCTTGTAAAGATCGTCTTGTCAGTCCTGCGAGGGTTGCGGATTGGTGTTAGTATCTGTTTGCTTATTTTTAGTTCATACCTGATCCACCTGTGGTCGGAGCCGGAGTATTCGCCTGATACTTCCCAGTTCTCTATGAGGTTTGTATTACCTGAGACCAAGGTGAGGTCGATGATAGTACGGCTGCGTTGTCTAACAAAAGTTGGCTCCGCGCCTGTATTTGCTATAAGGAGATTTGTAGTAAATAAAAAGATTACCAGGTCCTCCCCTCTGCTGTTTGACTTTGGCATACCCCATATAAGTCAAAAGTCAAAATCATTTATTCAATTTAGGCATCAAAGACGCACTTATGAACGTCAACTTTTCATTATAATGTACTTTAAAGACTACCGCCGCGTTCCAAAATATATAGAACCCACCGAGAAGAAGTGGCAAGAAACTCGGGGCCATTCTTTTTATATGGATGTTTACAATGTTTCTACTTAGGTACTACAAATATTAGATTTTATGGGTAGGAGCGAGACAGCTTGCCAGAAGTGGAGTATTCCAAGCATCTTTATCTTCTATATAATGTCGAACTTTATAGTAAGCTTTTTTTATTAAAACGTTTTTTACAGTCAACTTGAATTTGCCCTCTGTGAGCTCAGTGCTTCATGCACAGCTTCATGTGCTTTGGGATTTTATTGTAAAAACGCACACAATTTCCTAGGAATGACTTATTAGTCTTCGAAAGTCTAAAACTAGGTACAGCTATCCTATTTGTATTTCTGGTATTAAAAGTGTGGTGATCACTATTTAACTTATATTTATGTAAATTTTTACGAACATACATTATATTTTCAAATACATATAAGGAAGGCAACGTTAATATATTGATTTCTTTAAATAAATCTCTCAAAGATTCACGGGGACCCATTTCGTATATAGCTCTAATAGCACGTTTCTGAAGGATAAATATGGTCTCTATATCAGCCGCTGAACCCCATAGCAATATCCCATATGACATTACGCTGACATAACATAACTTCACACCGGCATCCTTAGTTGATCTTGTTTTCGTGAAGCCGAACTGATTTTCGTGCAGTATTGAATGCTCGTTGAAGTGCGCCAAAAGTTGTTTGAGCATAATTTTTTCAAAGATCTTACTCAAAATTGGTAGTATAGATACTGGTCTATAATTTGAGGGGTCTCCAGCCTTAAAAATTGGAGTGATTCTACTATATTTCATTAAATTCTACTATATTCCCCATAAGTCTTCAGTAGTCTTTATATTTAAGCTTTTGAATGTTTTTATAATTTCGACAGTTGAAGTATATTCAAAAGAAAAACTAGGTACTTCGTTCGTGAAATTAGCTTTAAGAATAGCCTCTGCTGCATTGGGGCAAGAATTCAGTGACTTGGTGACTTCTAGAGGTAAATTAGAGAAGAAATTATCAAAAGTATTTGCTACATTTATTGGTTCTGAGACAGTCTGATTGTTAATTACAAGGACACATGCAGTGTCTTTTGGTTTATTTTTGCCGGTCTCAGTATTTATAGTCTTCCAAACTGTTTTTATTTTGTTATTCGATTTCCGAATTATATATATGGATTCCGAATAATATAGGGTGATGGGCGTTTGTGTCTGCTGATATTACTAGTTTGAAGTCATTGAGTTCGCAGTATCTTACCAGGTCCGCAACGCCTTTTGATGGGATCTCCTCGTCGCCGGGCATGTAGCCTGACGCGACGATCACGTCCCCAGCTTCCTCCCCGAGAACACCCCGGAGCCTGGCAGTAGCCAAGTCTCTGGAACAGAACTCGGTTAGAGGCATTGATGCAATGTTGCTTGGTACATATATACATGCTCGAATATTTTTGGAGGTGTTGTCATATATTAACTTACCCCTTAAATTATTGAGACCACACACACGCCCCGCCCTGATCCACGGCTCCTAGATCAAGGCCATGGTCTCCTCGCTGACATCCCCCAGCACTCTGCGCAGGTTAGCCATTGCAGTGAGGCTATGCTGGAGGTTGTCTGAATGACCTTACACGTCATGGAGGGTTGGGTCGCCATCATCCAAGCTTCCCTCCTCCTCTGACTCTGCCTTGTTGGCCCCGTTTGGATCCCTTCACTCTCCTCTAGTAAGGGGGTCAGGATCCACACTCATAGCCTCCGTCGCCTTTGAGGACGATGGTTTGGGCGATGAGTGTGACGGCTCGTCCAGAGTTTCCCCCGTCTTGCCGTCTGGAGCCCGCATGGTATCCGGCTTGTCTGCCGGTGTGGACTTGCTTGCTGGTGCAGGTGGTTCGTCCTGAAGAGACCCGTTCGCTGCATAGAATCGAACGTAGACATTCCCCAGGTTGAAGGCTAGCCTCCGTCCTTTCTCTACGAGTGTAGGTATAAGGGGTTCGGGAATCCCCAACGTGAGGAACATCGTGTCGTCTCCGTGCATGCTATGCGCGAACAGTCTCCAGGTGTTCACCTGGGCCCATTTGTTCTGATCCACCAGAATCAAGCTCGTGTCTTCGACAGAGCTGTCACATTCCGGGATGAACAGTGCTGCTCTTACTACTCGGGTTAAATCTACCTGTCGTTTGACAGTGAGTTTCACCCCTGAGTCAGCTGACAGACTGCTAACTGCCTTGTTGAGCCACCGCAGTGAAACATCATCCTCACACCACAGCTTCAGAGCTCCATCTGCAATGATGGGCTTCCCGCTGAAGCAGGGAGAGAATGTGATGTTCGGATCTTTGACATCAGCTAGAATCCTGTTGACCAGGTACTTCTTCACTTTGGTGGCTTGCTCTTCTTTCAGCTCTTGGCTTTCCCCCGTCACCGCTACGCACAGCTCATTCTGAGCAATATCTGCGTAGCTGGTCAGGGTGCGCCGTGAACTGTCCAGTCTGGGTCTTTTGTGTCCACCTCTAGGTGACACCGTGTCATCCAACCGGTTGCTCTGGACCCCTGAAGGTCCTGGTTCTGCCGTTAGTGGTGCTCCAGTCTTCAGTGGTTTGGCAGGTGGTCCGGTCTTGCTTTTTAAAGAAGTAGCTCGGGCCAGATGCGCCGTTGCTGGCATCTCCAGTCGTCTGCTTCTGACCTTCCGGATGGTCTCCTGCCTTGGGGACTCCAGCCTGCGGCTTAAGTCCCGTTAGGCTGGATCCCGTACCGGTGTTTTCCGCTTCTGACCTTTGACTAGCCAGTCGCGCTTCGGCCTTTTGCTGCTTCTTTAGCTTCTGCCTTAATCGGTTTCTTTGACTTTTGCTTAAGTCTTGAGTCTCTGGTACTTGCGCCCCCTCGAGTCTCTTTTCACTAGGGAATCCAGGCTTAAGTCCTTTAGCGTTAGCGTGGGGGAATCCAGCCTCTGGCTTAAGTCCCTTAGCGTTAGCGTGGGGGAATCCAGCCTCTGGCTTAAGTCCCTTAGCGTTAGCGTGGGGGAATCCAGCCTCTGGCTGGCCGCCACGAGCTCCTTCACCGCTTCACCCAAACCCGTGGGGGTTTGCTCTCCTCTCTCTACTTCCACATCCTGCAATACTTTGCCTGTGGCCAATTTACGTGGGGCAGCCCGAGCTATGCTCAGGGAGGGATTCTCCGGATAAACCGGTACCCTCCTGGGGTAGTTTATTGTTCAGATTTGCAGCCATTGTGTGGTCGGATTTTTATACAGGGGTTTCCTTCCCCCGGCCATTTTTATCGGTTTTGTGTACGTTCCATCTCCCATTCCGCCCGTGATCTGGATCTAGCTACGAAAGTAGCCCGTCCCATTTCACAGGCGGCGCAGGAGATGGGCATGTCACTTTGGCGCCGATGATTCGCCTTCGCACTGCATACTTAGCTGTTATGGTCTCGAGGTAGATGTTATAGGCAGGCTCGTTGGGGACCATAACATTGCCCGGGGAGGACAACCCACAAAGATGTTAGTATGTGGGCCCAGCCCTAGACCGCGGTGGCAGTCTAGAGATGGCGTGGACGTGTATGGAGCACTTGTTGGTGTGCGCCTGTAGTCTAGATCCTCACTTCTAGACGTACGCAGCTGGCATTACTTAGCATTTTATAGGGGCATGTTCTTTGGCCTTGAACATACCCCACTAAGACCAAAACCAACCCGTTCCCCCTCAAATAAAAATATTTGGTTATGTTACAATGGTCTAGAAATAACTCCTCTAAAAAGTTCTGTAGTTATTTTTACTAGAAAACGGTTAATTAGTATGTGCCCCTCAGGCTAAGAAATAAAAAAAAAGGATTGAGCCCTTCATGCTCTTATCGTATTGTGCCCTTCAGGCTAAGTAAGTTTTCAAAGTGCACTTCATGCCTTCAAAAATGTATTATGTAAGTTTAGTTAAGAAAAAAAATGTCCTCCTGTATTCCGTTAGTAATTATAAAATAAAATTATAAGTTTAAAATATAAATGTAAGCAATGCCACGGACCCATTGAGTCTGTGAACAAAATCAAAAATAATAATAAAAAAATCAATAGCGGGTGGTACTGCCATTCTTATAAAATCCTGTGTAAATAGTACTCCTGTAAATATTCCATTATCATCATTGTCTGACAGTTTCTCTATAGTTGCTTCAGACTAAAAAACATAACATTCATTTCTGTATATACTACCAGGCCATCTTTAAATATTCTGAACCAAATTAATTGCACTCTTTCCAAGATTAAAGGCCCCTATATAATAATGGGCGATTTTAATATCCATCACCCAGTCTGGGGCTGTGAAGCTTCAGACCCTCTGGCAGATAATTTATTTAATATAATGGATAGTATAGGGTTGTGCCTATTGAACTCAGGGTCCCCTACCCGGCGTACAAAATCCTCTGAGCAGATTAGTGCTGACAATGGTGTCAGCTAGTCTAGCTCCATCAATGTCGTGGAAAATTTTACCTTTTTCTTTTGGTAGTGATCTCTTCCCTATTCAGCTTAACCTTCCTTTTTCAAAAATAATCTCAGTCCCATTTATTCCTCTATTACAATATAAATTGAACAATAATACTCAGTCTGTTGAATAAACCAAATTTGCATTATTGTTAGAACTAATGAGTTCTGATCTTCCTCCCATTATTCCCCATTTGTTGAACAATGGTCTTAACTCATTTATATCTTGTATTCACTCTGCTTGCTAAGGTACAAGTTCTAAAACATAGATCACCTCCGTGGTGGGATCATGAGTGTTCAGTTGCTGTTGCAGATAGGAAGAGTGCAGAAGAAAGTTATTCTGAGGACATGACAACTGACAGTTATGTTAACTTTACTACTCGTACAATCTTGTCTAGTACAAAACAAATTCTTCACTCAAAAAAAGCAGATGGTTGGAGAAAATTCTGCTCAACTATTTCTCCTAATGTGCATCCTTCTTTTGTATGGAAATCTATACGAAAATTCTGTGGTTCTTATAGAGAACCTTGTCCGCCATATCCTACCGATAAAAACTAGATTGAATATTTTATGGATAGTTTAGCGCCTCCATTTGTTCCTTATTTTCTCAATGCTGTTACTCTAAGTTTTACCCATGATGCAAGTTTTTCTTATTTCTCTTTAAAGGAATTACAATATGTTCTGTCTTCTTTGAAAGATTCATCCCCTGGTCCTGATGGGAATCCCTTATTCTTTTTTGGTAAACTCTGGGTGTTCCACCTTAAGTTATTATCTTGACATGATTAACTATGATAGATATGGGTATTGTTCCAGCCCCTTTGAAAACCCAAACTATCATACCAGTGTTAAAACCTGGTAAAGATCCAGAAAGTTATATAAATTATCGTCCTATAGCCATGTCTTCTGTATTGACTAAGATTGCAGAGCCTCTCATTAAAAATCGTCTTGAATGGTTTATTGAAATAAGAAATCTTTTACCTAACTCACAATATGGATTTGGTAAAAGTAAAGGTTCTCTCTAGAATCTCAATGCTAGTTACTGATATCAGGCTTTCTTTTTCAAGAAATGAGTCTGTTGTTGCTGCATTTCTAGATATCTGCTCAGCTTACGATAATGTAGTCCTTTCCATCCTTAAATACAAAATGGAAAACATGAATATTCCGGGAAAGATCATTAATTTCATTATTAATCTTTTTACGGACCGCTCAGTCCAACTCAGAGTTGATGGTGAAATTAAATCAACTAGATTTTTAAACAAAGGTCTACCACAAGGCTCTGTATTAAATCCTCTTCTATTTAATATTTACACTTATGACTTAAGCCAGTCTGTTCTGCCCTATTGTCGTATATTGCAGTATGCTGACGATTTGTGTTTATATGTGTCACATAGTGACATAGAAAAATTTACGCAGAAATTATCTCAAGCTCTATCTTCGTTAAGCATGTAGCTAAATAGTAATGGTTTAGATATAACTAGCCCCAGCAAAAAGCTCTATTGTCAGATTTTCCAGAAAACGTTTAAAACCTAGACGCTATTCTGCTTAATAACACAAGAATTCCCGTAAAAAATGAGAAAACGTTTTTAGGTCTAATTATAGACAGCAAATTGAACTTTTCGTCCCACTTAAATTATATTTCAATAAAATGAAAAAAACCTGAACATACTAAGATGCTTAGCTGGCGTTTGGTGGGGTTCTCACCCTTTTTACTTAAAGCTCCTATATCCTATTAATATTATAAACGTGAAAGTTTGTATGTATGGATGTATGGATGTTTGTTACTCTTTCACGCACAAACGGGGGGGCTAATGTTGATGAAATTTGGTATGGGGGTAGATGAGGCGCTGGATTAACACATAGGATACTTTTCATCATCATCATCATCATCATCCATCACCACGCGGGTGAAACCGCGGGGCGCAGCTAGTAATGCTATAATTCGTAGTGTAATAGATTATGCTTCGTTCCTCTTAGACCCAGCTAAAAGGCTCTAAATTCTTTAGATGTCATTCAAGCAAGAGCCTTACGCATTATATTAGGTGCAATGAAATCTACACCTAAAAACGCCATGCAAGTGGAGTGTGTCGACCCTCCTCTAGATTTAAGACGACAGTACCTTTCAGATATGTTTTTGTTCCGACTATTTCAGTTCTCTACGCATCCTATTTTTCCAAAATTACAATTGTTGTTCAGTTATATATCATTGCCTTATTGGAAACAAAAAAGTTTCCTTGTTTTATTATGAGCTACACTAAAATAATAAACTTTAGGTTCCCAACTCTTAGAAACACTAAAATACCCTTATTTGAGTTTGATTTCGAAACTGTCTTGTTTGAACCCACTCTACATCTTAACCTAGATTTAGCTAAAGGAGACATTTCTGCTAATAAACGTTTTTTGTGTATTCAAGATGATCTTTGGCGTGGTTGGCACTATATTTTTACAGATGCTTCTAAACAAAATCAAGATGGTTGTGTTGGTGTTGTTCTATTCCACCAAAATTATAACATTGTTCAGAAAATAAAGTGCCCGCCTGAAACATCTGTCTTTACTGGTGAATGTAGAGGGATCATGGAGGCTGTTAACTACATACTTCTTTATAATTAAGTAAATCTGTTATTTTCTCAGACTCCTTGAGCGCTCTTCATTCTTTCCAAGCTAATTCATTTATTCATGGTTCATGAAACTGGATTAAATTTCAAACTAAAAATTAATTGCTAAAATCTCTAGGTTATACCGTCCATTTAGCATGGATCCCCAGCCACAGTAATATTTTAGGTAATGAAAAAATTGCGATATGCAGATAAAATTGCGAAGGAATCAATTATTTGTGGTGATAAAGTCCCTTTTCAGAATTACCCGCAAGACCTATTACTTATCCCCAATCACTACCTACAATCTAGATGGTCAAAAAGGTGGTTGATTTCTAGTAAAAGAACTGTTACTAACTTTGCTAAATATCCACGCGATATAAATAGTAAGCCTTGGTTTTATAAATATAAATGTGACAGGAGAACTAGTTCAATAATATCTAGAATGAGATTTGGCCACTGCTGTTCTGATGTCCATCTTAAAAAACTGAGAATTAAAGATACATCAATATGTGAATGTGGAATGGATGAAGGCAACCTCAACCATATTTTTTTTTCTTGTTCCAAATTTGACCATTGTGCATTATATTCATCTCTTGTTGATCATACATTTCCACTACCTGTACATATAGATAACCTTTTGTGTGATATCAACCCCACCTCAGTTAACATAATAGCATCTTTCATACATTTAAATAACATAAAACTTTAGTTTGTATATTGCTTAAAACATTAGTTTCATCCCACTTCACATCAACAATGCATCCTGTAAGTAATAATATAATAGGTACCCTGTAGATATATGTATAAGTAAGTAGAAGTAGTATATATATAGTAGTAATGTAGTTTCATAAAGATATTTTCCTTTGTTTCAGATTGCCCTTATTCCAAAAATCGTTTATTTATTTTTTCAATAACTCTTTTGACGTGACACTGGCAATAAAGTTCTAAACGTTTGCCATAACAAAAACAAACAAACAAACAATATCTTTGATAAATTACACGACTTTTGCTTTGGTTACGGACTCCGACCACTCTACTCACAATTGGTCACCCCTGCTACGCTCACTGGACTCTGATCTGCTTAAGGACTCAAACCTAGGTACCTACTTGGAAAAATGTCTGGTTCCGCAAGAAGTTGCTGTGTATCAAAATGTGGAAAAACCAGTAAGTACAGTAACTTAAACTTAGTAAACTATTAGTTCCTGTAGTTCTGCGAACAGTAGACCTTCACGGGTACAGTCTATCTTATATTGAATAGTAGAAAATGCATAACAAGTTTCGTCAAGATTGGTTGAAAAATGCAACCTATACACGAGGACCAACATATATCCTATCAAACATACGGACAGGTAAATGTAAATTTGGCCAGTTATAGCAGGGACGCTTCGTTGGCGTTGGACCATAGACCTCGTTTTATTTCCATACTGCATTTTATTTACAGGGGCTGACAATATTATTCTGCATTTATTTCCTGACCCAAGCAAGGAAATAGAAAGGTTCAACACGTGGGTCAATGCTGTTGGCATAACTACATTAGATAAAAAATATATTTTCAAAAATCGGAAAATATGCCACTATCACTTTGAAGAGAAATACTTAACTTGGTCTCGAAGATTGACCATAGATGCAGTACCAACCTTATACATGCCTGGTAATTTTTTAAATGTTATTACTGATATTATAAGTGCAGAAGTTTGTGTGTGTGTTAGTTTGTAACTAATTACATATATAACAGCTGAACATATTTATTTGTGATAATAATTTACTATATTTTACAGGACTTGAAGTCAGTGATGTGGTCATGATAGATATTACAAATGCTCCCAGGAGCAATTTGGTCACGAGGAACATTAAAAATACTATAGATTCCAATTCCAGTGCCACATTTCCGTCTACTTCTGCAGGTATAGCATTAATAATTTAATTTATTATTCCATCAATGACCTCAATTCATGCAATTTACGATTTGATGGGTCTTTTGTTAAAGCGTTCGTGAGCTCAAAAATATTATTTTTCCACTTTTGCCCACACCGATGCTGCTGATGACCGAACGCTGAGCTGACCATAAGACCTGAATTCGCATGATTATGCTGTCAAATAACGATCACAAACAACCATGCTCCGGACGTGGGTCAAAAATTACACTTTTAGGTGGCAATTATTTTAGCCTCTTTTTTAGCTTTCTGAACGCTGAACAAAAAGAGACATGAACGACATTTTCACCCACATATTCCCTATTCGAATGCCCCTTGTGAGCGTTTTTAGCGTTATTTTCGCTAAAAACGCTCACGAAGGACCTATTCGAACGCACTATCAGACGGACATCTGACTGAAGTACATTCTTTGCTAGACACGAGTTCTGCGCTCTGATTGGCTACAGCAAAATGATGTATGACAGTTGATTTTTTAAATTTAGCAAAATGAATTAAATGTAGGTGGTAGTGAAAGGAAACATTGGATTCTTGTCTTCTTTTACTGTATTTATTGTTTGGATCCGAGCGTATAAACGGCGCCTGCTGATGTCTAGGATGCATCAAGAGGATCTTGACTAAGTTGTTACCATAATCATGTCAGCATATAGACACCTATTAATAATAATTATCTTCTTGCATTTTCATGGCAATTTAATTACTAACAAGAGGGTTCACTTTCTCTGCAAAACAATAACAGCCTTACTAATAAAACTATTTAAATTTTAATCATTACTTAGCCGTTGGATAGGCACATTTCTTACTAATAAACGTTGCATAACTTTATCGAGTGGATAAGTATTACTTAAAACAGCTGTCAAATTAAACATCCTCCTGCCCTTGTTTAAAATTTTAAACAGGAAGATGGCTGCCATATGTCTGTCAGATTGAGTTGTAAATTTATCAGAAAGCACACAAACCCGAACACAAAGATAACAATCGGAAGGTGGGCAGCAGCACCTTCCCAGAAATAAAACTCCAAAACTGCCAACCCGCCTGCCAAGCGTGGCGAGTGTTGGCAAAATCCCCCCTATGGATTTGATAAAAAGAACCAGGCCCCCAGTCCCCGGCAGCCCCGCTATTCCTGGCTACGGTAGCGGCCACGGCAACGGTGGGGCAGGGGGTGCTAAGAATCCCCGGCAGACGCCCGGCTACCACCCCCAACGACGACGACTGGCCCTGGTGACACACAACATACGCACGATAAGGACAGACGAGAAGATTTATGAGCTGGAAGAAGAAATGAGTAAGTTACACTGGGACATTGTGGGGTTATCTGAAGTCCGTAGAGCGGGTGAGGACACGATAACCCTAAAATCAGGTAACCTACTTTATTACCGGGAGGGCGACCAACAGTCCCAAGGTGGTGTCGATTTTCTCGTCCACAAGTCCCTTACTAACAACATAGTTACGATCGATAGCGTTTCCAATAGGGTCGTATACCTAATACTCAGAGTATCCAAACGATATTCGCTGAAGGTCATTCAGGCATACGCACCGACGAAGTCGCACCCGGATGATGAGGTGGAGGATATGTATGAGGACATTAGTCGGGCAATACATACCTCTGAAACGCACTTTCTAGTTGTTATGGGGGACTTCAACGCGAAGTTGGGTAAGAAAAGCGAGGATGAGTCGAAAGTGGGGCAATTTGGGCTATGGACAACGGAACCGTAGGGGACAGAGGTTGGCCGACTTCCTGGAGAAAGAGGGACTCTTGATGATGAACTCTTTCTTTCAGAAGCCACCTCACAGGAAATGGACCTGGCTGAGTCCCGATGGTTCCACGAGAAATGAGATTGACTTCATTATGACCACCAAAAGGCAAATATTCACTGATGTCTCCGTAATCAACAGGGTTAAAACCGGTAGTGATCACCGAATGGTAAGAGGCACGGTGAATATTAATGTCAAACTGGAGAGGTCTCGTCTGATGAAGTCTACGCTCCGACCTACTCGTGCCCATATTCAAGACCCCGAGAGCTTTCAACCTGAGCTATCCAATCGCTTCGATTGTCTTGAGAACATCGCTTCAGGGGACGAGATCAATAACAGGTTAGTAGAAACTGTCCATACAGTGGGTTCCAAGTACTTTAAACCCCACCGTACAGATAGGCCACAGAAACTCTCCAACGATACCCTCAACCTCATGGCTGAACGACGCTCACTGAAACTGCAGTCTTCGGATGATGCTGAAGCATATAAGCTGCTCAATAGACGAATATGGAAGTCCTTGCGACACGACATCCGGATTTTTAATAAAAACCGTATTAAAGAGACGATAGAGCGGAAAAAAGGCTCCAAAATGTTTGCGAGAGACATGTCTATTGGGCAAAGCCAGTTGACGAAGCTGAAGAGAGAAGACGGCAGTGTAGCGTCGACCAAAGCAGAAGTATTAGGAGAGGTAGAGAGTTTCTACGACAGCTATACACCTCGGTCGCTAAACCTGTTAGCAGCTCGGTCAAAGACCCAAGAGCCAAGCTGACCCGACATTATACCGAAGATATCCCGGACATCAGCCTGTACGAGAATAGAATGGCCTTGAAACAGCTTAAGAACAACAAGGTGCCTGGTGACGACGGTATCACATCTGAGCTTCTGAAAGCGGGTGGAATACCGGTACTTAAAGTCCTTCAGAAGCTCTTTAATACCGTCTTACTCGAAGGTTCAACGCCAGAAGCATGGAACAAAAGCGTGGTGGTGCTGTTCTTCAAGAAAGGTGACAACACTTTACTTAAAAATTACAGACCCATCTCGCTTTTGAGCCATGTTTATAAGCTGTTTTCGAAGGTCATAACGAACCGTCTCAGTCGCAGGTTTGATGAATTCCAGCCTCCAGAACAAGCCGGTTTCCGAAAAGGCTAAAGTACCATAGATCACATCCACACGCTACGGCAAGTTATACAGAAGACCGAAGAGTATAACTTGCCTCTTTGTTTAGCGTTTGTGGACTATAAGAAAGCCTTTGATTCGATCGAGACGTGGGCAGTGCTTGAGTCTCTCCAGCGGTGCCGTATTGACTATCGGTATATTGAAGTGCTGAAGTGTTTGTACCAAAACGCCTACATGTCAGTCCGAGTACAGGAGCAGAGTTCGAAGGCAATTCCATTGCAAAGAGGCGTGAGACAGGGAAACGTTATATCTCCGAAACTGTTCACCGCTACATTGGAAGACGCCTTCAAGCTTCTGGAATGGCAAGGACTTGGCATTAATATTAACGGCGAATACATCACTCACCTTCGATTTGCCGACGATATTGTAGTCATGGCAGAAGCCATGGAACACCTCAGTACAATGCTCGAAGGCCTCCATCGAGTTTCCCAATGGGTAGGCCTTAAGATGAACATGGACAAGGCGAAAATTATGTCTAATGCCCATGTTGTACCTACCCCAATATCAGTTGGGAACTCAGTTCTTGAAGTTGTTGACGAGTACATCTACCTGGGACAGACAGTCAAACTAGGCAGGTCCAACTTCGAGAAAGAGGTCAATCGGCGAATCCAACTCGGCTGGGCAGCGTTCCGGAAACTTCGCGAAGTCTTCTCGTCAAAAATACCTCAGTACCTCAAGACAAGAGTCTTCGACCAATGTGTGTTACCAGTGATGACTTATGGCACTGAAACGTGGTCTCTTACTATGGGCCTCATAGATAAGCTCAAAGTCGCACAACGAGCTATGGAGAGGGCTATGCTCGGGGTTACTCTACGTGATCGAATCAGAAATGAGGAGATCCGTAGAAGAACGAAAGTCACCGACATAGGTCAGAAGATTAGCCAGTTGAAGTGGCAGTGGGCAGGGCACATAGCACGCAGAACAGATGGCCGATGGGGCCGAAAGGTTCTGGAGTGGAGACTACGGACCGGCAAGCTCAGCGTAGGTCGTCCACCGACACGGTGGACAGACTGATGAAGGTCGCAGGACGACGTCGGATGCAGGCCGCTTCCAACCGGTCCTTTTGGAAAATCATGGGGGAGGCTTATGTTCAGCAGTGGACGTCCTACGGCTGAGATGATGATGATGATGACACAAACCCTCCTTGGAGTATATATTAACTATGCACAAAACTTAAAGCCAGAATTAACTGATAATATTGTAAGTTTTTGTCAATGGATGACAAAATCAATATGCTGCGCACTTTTCGTGACGATATTGAAGAGTTGAGGAAATTAAGGAAACAAAAGCTGTATAAAATGAGATTCGACCCCATTACAGAACTGAGCGATTATGACTTTCTAGACAGGTACCGATTCCGCAAAACAAACATGCTCAGAATAATATATCTGCTAGAAAATTAGCTTTCTATAGATGCATATGGTGAAGGTGGTGGTATACCTACCGGTAGACTTGCAAGTCATGGCAGTACTAAGATACTGGAGTTGACACGAAGTAACTACTTGCTAAGTTGGCCTACGCAATGGAGTTCTCTCCCCTCGAACTAATGGGCCTGCCAGTAATAAGAGATGCCTGGCGGGCCTGGGGTGGGACCGCTCCTATTGTCCTCCAAGTCCACATGGGAGCGGCCACACTAGGGTGCGGTGGTGTACGGGCGCCACCGCAACTGAGGCGGGCTGCGGTGTCGTATGGGTGGCACTGCGGCTGAGAGTTGGAGGCCGCGGCGGGAGAGGAGTCCCGGTATTGAGCCGCTCTCCCTACCTTCTGGCCTTGATCTTGGCCTTGACGGTGCCGCCACCGTAAAAGGCACAAGAGGAAGAGGGAAAAGCCTATCGGTATTGAGAGGCGCCGCTGTCCCTATCCTCTGCGGCTGAAGTAGCAAGTGGTGGCCCCACCTAACCGTCAGGTGAGTACCAGGTGGTAGGTACTCAACTCGCAGGGGGACTTCGGACGCCCAGATTCAGGGGAGTCTGGCGTCAATTTGCAGGTTTGGTCCCCCGAGGCGGTTGCGGCTCGCCATGTGTTTCGGCTTGCTGCAAGAGAGAGGGGTCCGGCAACGGGCAGCCGCGGCGGGTTCGCGGCCCTGTGCGAAAGCGTTCCCGCCATAAGCGGCAGTGATGGAGACTGCTGTTGTATTTAAGTAGGTATGCTACGGAAACTCCCACATAAGCAACGTGCTCCCCCCGGGGCCGTACAGGGCTAACTGCGACAAAAAAAAAGGCAATGGAATTCTCACATTACCCACCCATTCACAAAGATATAATTTTTTTTCTTAATTAAAGGGCCATGTCGCCGATATATTTACTTACAGACCAAGAAGACTGTGCTGATATTCACGGCATGAGCCAGCACGTCCATGTAGGAAATTGGCAATTGCATTAGCTTCCAAAATTAAAAAAGCACACCTAACGCAAATCAATCAGATTTGACAACGACAAGTACATAAATATCTCTCAATTTTATTTCTTTTTGGTATTTTGTGTCAACATAAAATAAATATCCATTTGCATAACTAACTACGGGCTAAATAGCGTTTATTGGTAAGAAATATTTAAATACCACTTAGGCACTGTTTTAGTTATCGGTTGTTTAGCACCGCGATAGCGATATTTTTATTGGTAAGGCTCTAAATGTATAATTATTACCTATTCACAAAGATTTTAACACACAACAAAGCTAAAATGACAAATACAATACCTATTTAATTTATCAGAAGTTCTAGGAGAAGTAAGTGGAATTCCACTGACAATTTCCGATAGAAAGAATAAAGCAATCTTGAAAATGTAATTTTTAGGTGACGAAATTATACCTCAAAATGTTTGTGACACACTCGAATTGAAGGGTACTCGGTTTATTCGCACTTATATATTGTAATGCTTCACAATGTATGTCGAGCCATTTCTGGACTCATATTTTTGGGAAACGTGTGTACAAAGAATGGCGCCCTGGCGCGAACTTGTACAACCCAGTCACACCACTTGTAATACATATCTCTTTAATATGAATTAGTTACTTATAAAATATAATTGAAACAAATACGCAGTGCAGATAATTAGCAAATATTAAACATTTATTGAACATTACAGCTGGCCTGACAGTGACTGACTTATCAAATCCTAGTACATATGTAATATTAGTCTATGGAGAAATACAAATTGCAATTGCAAACAAAGAGGATGTAATAACATTCCAAGAACGGCAAAACAGAGGAGTGGGAAAGGGGGAAGGCAAATGTCATATATCATTTTGCTATGCCGTTTCTCGTTTCTAGTTTTTTTACTAGATTTTTTTTTTCTTCTATGGCCATGACGCGACCAGCGTATTGTGCCTCGACCAATGCTTCGAGTTTCATTTTGCATTGTATTGATAAAACATGACGTGAACTTTTACTTCTATATTTTTTTACTTTTAAATAAAAGCGGGGAAACTTGGTATTTACAAATTAAAATTACACGGAATAACTACGGATAATTTTGAAATTGAAGGAAATCAGGATCAGGAAAGTGTGAAAGGTTAATTATTGGGTCACATAATAATTATCGAGGAAGAGATTATTATAATATAACTACAAAAATAATATAGTACCAGAATAATTAAAATATATACATAACATATTACAATTTAATATTGTTTAAAGCCATGAAATCCGTCATGGCTTAAACACTAGAGCGCTTTTAGAAGTTAGTATGAACGGAATATTTACAGGAAATTGAATATCTAGAGACTCTAGGGTTTCAAAGAAGGAGGAACGATCATACAAAGGGCAAGATAGTAAAATAAAATTAACATCACCAACAGCATAACCACACTCACATTTTGGATTGTCCACAATTTGAAATCTGGCAAGATGAGCAGGGCTACAGACATTTAATTTAATTTTTTTTTTTTGCGTGGGGAAAATGCTTTTACGCATACCCGCTCGCTGGGGAAAGCGCGCGGGTTATGTCGGACTCTCACTACCGACTAAAAACCCCACGATGTCCTTCGGCAACGACTGCAAACAAGGCCACGGGTCCGTTTGCGCACTCTCCGCAGCCCAGGGCTACAGACATATTTTTTTTTTTTTTTGTCCCGGGGAAATCCTTTATGGATACCACCTACCACGGGGAGGGAGGTGGTTATGTGGGAGTCCGTATACCCACCAAAACCCCGGGGTGTTCCGTCACTGCCGTCTTCGGCGGGAACGCGGGACAGATTTTCCACACGACCGCGAACCCGCCGTGGCTGTCCGTTGCCGGACCCTTCTCTTCGCGGCACGCCAGAACACATGGCGCGCCGCAACTGCCTCGGAGACCAAACTCGCCAACAATGGGCGCCAGACTTCCCCGTGTCTGGACGCCCTAGGTCTCCCTGCGGTGGGTCGGATATGTAGCCCCACCGCCTGCTACGTCAGCCACAAGGGATAGCCCCCCCGCGACCCCACCTCCTCGAGCCTGCGCCAAAGCGCCCGGGCCCCACCTCCTCGAGCCTGCGCCAAAGCGCCCGGACCCCACCTCCTCGAGCCTGCGCCAAAGCGCCCGGGCCCCACCTCCTCGAGTCTGCTCCAAAGCGCCCGGACCCCGCCACTCCTATGTGGACTTGGCGGCCAAAGCCCATAGGAGCGGCCCGCCTGAGCCGGCCAGCGCACCCCAACGCCGGCGCGGCCCCTGGGTTCCTCTTGGCTTCACCGTGGTGTACCTAGCCACGGTTACTGAGCCCCCCCGCCACGTCAATGCGAGAACCCTTCGGGGGGGCAGGGCTACAGACATGCCCCAACCTTAATCTTATTAGCGTCGTTGTAGCAATCTTCCCAAGATTTATTTTTGAGAACCATGGTTTTAATTGGACTTTAGGCTGAATGAGGAAATTATATTTGCCTTTGAGCTGTGAAGTTTTTGCCCAATTGTCATTCCAGGAGTCCTGGAGATAGAGGCTAGGCACAGTAGATAAGTCATGACAATAGTTAATATAAGGACACAAGTCTCCACATTTCACGGCTTCATTAGCAAGTATGTCGACCTTCTCGTTTCCTTTTATGCCACTATGACTGGGAACGAAATTATATAATAATTAATAAACGAAATTAGGTAACCTTTTTGAGAGCATTCGTAAATCTTATCTCTTGCATTTATGAGTACAGGCATATGGATCTTTGATTTCAATGGGAATCCTTCCAAAGCTTGAAGAGCACTCATCGAGTCCGTTATAATAAGACTTTTCTTTAGTTTTGTCAACAAAATATAATCTAGCGCTTTAACGATACCGAAACATTCACCAGTAAATGTGGATGATTCAGGAGGCAATCGTATTTTTTGAACTATTTTATACTCATGGTGGTAAACCCCTACCCCAATGTTTTGCCTTTCTTCATGCTTGGAAGCATCACAGTAGATGTGGTGCCACCCTTGCCATTTGTCATTAATAATGGAATTGAAGACAATATTTGCGTCCGTGTCAACTTTTTTAATGCCTAAATTCGTTGGGGTGCGTTTGGGGATATAACTAGGGCTTCGAAGTTCCCCCCCGAGTGTTCCCGCCTTGCCGTGGCGGGGGGGCTAAGCTAAGAGGAACCAATGGGCCTGCCAGTGATAGCCGATAGCTGGCGGGCCCGAGGTGGGACCGCTCCTATGGGCTTTGCCCTCCAAGTCCACACGGGAACGGTCACTGTAGGTAGCGGTGGTGTATGGGCGCCACTGCAACTGAGGCGGGCTGCGGTGTCGTATGGGCGGCACCGCGGCTGAGAGTTAGAGACCGCGGCGGGAGAGGAGTGCCGGTGTTACGGTCAGCCGCTCTCCCTGCCTTCCGCGGCCTTGACGGGGCCGCCACCGTTAGATGGCGGACGCGGTGAGGTCGCAGGGGAAAAGGACTGTCGGTATTGAGAGGCGCCGCTGTCCCTATCCTCTGCGGCCGAAGTAGCAGGCGGTGGGGCTACTCACCTGACCCATCGTAGGGGGACATAGGGCGCCCAGACTCGGGGGAGTCTGGGGTTCATTTGCGGGCTTGGTCCCCCGTGGCGGTTGCGGCACGCCAAGTGTTCTGGCGTGCTGCAAGAGAGAAGGGTCCGGCAACGGACAGCCGCGGCGGGTTCGCGGTCGTGTGCGAAATCTGTCCCGCGTTCCCGCCAAAAGCGGCAGTGACGGAACACCGCAGAGGTTTGGTGGGTATGCTGCCCTTCTGGCAGAGACTTCCACATAACCACCGTGCTCCCCCCGGGGCCGGTGGTATCCATAAAGGATTACTCTGCGTCAAAAAAAAAGGGCTTCGAAGTTGCTGTCAAAAAGTGCTAGTGTCTTTGAGCGGTACGTTGGAGTCGACAATGATTTGAATCTAATGAGACTATTTACTAGACAAGGTTTAGATTTGAACTTCCAGTAAGGATTCGACAGAGTAAGGTCGCTCAGAGAAAATAATTTAGGAATAAGAGGGTGATCAGAGAATTGTAAAGCGCGGAAAAAGACACGATCTGACAAGTACTGTCGTCTAATATTTAAAGGAGGTTCGGCACACTCTGCTTGTAAAGCATTTAAGGGGCTCGATTTCATGGCACCAAACATAATTCTGAGTGCCTTGTATTGAATGACATTCAATTTCTTGATTGCAGCTACTCTACATGGCTCCAATAAAAAGCTCCCATAATCTAGGGCACGTCGTAATATTGTAGACCAGCTTAAGCGAATATGCGTGTGCACCCCACCAAACGCCTGAAAGGCACCTGAGCAAGTTGACTCTTCGTTCACATTTAGCCGTAACATAATCGCAATGTGGCATACCAGTTAGTTTAGAGTCTAGTATCAATCCTAAAAGTTTGGCTTCTTGTTTTTGTTGGATTCGTACTCCATTGTAGTAAACATCGATTGGTGGAGGATTGCGCAACCTTGAAAATAGAACTGATATACATTTGTCTATTGACAGTTCCAGCCCATGTTTATCAAACCAGATTTTCAGACTGGATAAAGACGTTGTTATATGATTATTAGCATTAGTTATTGATTGGTCTGTACTATAGATTACTAAATCATCAGCATACTGCAGGATTTTTACCGACTTTTCAAGCAGGTTCAAATAATGGGTGTAAATGTTATATAGTAGGGGGCTAAGGACTGAGCCCTGTGGTAGACCTTTCCACAGAAGCCTATAATCATTTGAGGAATCTAATTTAACTGTTCGACCGCTCAACATATTTATGATAACATTTGTGAGCATAATAGGGACGTTTAATTTGGTTAATTTAGTTTGAAGAATTGGCAATATCACATGCAGATTTTATATCTAGAAATAAAGCTGTTACTGATTAATTAATTAGAGCTATACGAATATATGTTACTAAAATACTAGCGATATCCATTGTGCTCCTACCTTTTCTAAAACCATAATGAGTACCAGGTACCATTCAAGGCGATTCTTCACCAGCAGTTCAGCTATTTTTGATATTACATTGCCTAGAACAGTAGGGCGGTATGATGTAATCTCATTAGGTGTTTTATTTGGCTTCAAAATTGGAAGGATAATTTGTGATTTCCATGATGTAGGAATGTTCCCTGGCATCATTATAGTGTTTATCAAGTCTAAGACGTAATACATGAATACCTATATTACCAAGGTGCTTATAAAATGAGTATGGAAGCCCATCCTCGCCTGGAGCGGTGTCTTTAGAACATGACAAAATGCCATTTAGTTTGTTAAATGAAAAAGGTGAATTAAGACCTGTTTGCTCAGCTATTGCACTATTCACACCACTAGTCTAAAAATTTATCAGATATTTAGTTAGGAAGAAAATATGTTTGACTATTGGATGCTGATTTAAACTTCCTAATTTTCTGCCATACTATTGACGGTGGAGTAGTCGGAGATATCGAAGCACAATAACTCCTCCAACCTAAGAAACGTTTTTGCTTGAGTTTTTTTTTGTGTCCGCAATAACATTCTCCAAGATTTGAAAATTTTCAGATGTCATATTACTATTGTAGTCGTCTTCAGCTTGTTTTCTTTTCTTGGTGGCATCGGAACATTATTTGTCCCACCAAGCAGGTGAACAGATCCGATCTAAAATGGCATTTTTCAATGGAAAAGTTTCATTAGCAACAGTAGTGATAATATTCGATAATTCTTCAGCACAAATATTTTCTTTACAGATAGTTGGTTGTGGTAATGAAAACATTCTATTTTCTATATTTTTAGTATAAGTTTCCCAATCAGCATCTATTAATCTATATTTTAGACGGGGTTTTTGCCTTAAAGGCTGTGTCGAACGATAGCATTTATCTGACATACTAATAATGATTGGGAAATGATCACTGCCATAGGCATGTGGTAGTATACTCCAATGCGACTTAATTGCTAGATTTGGTGTGCATATTGACAAGTTCACCACGCTGTGACGTTCGTTAGGGTTGGTTCTACGTGTTGGTGCTCCGTTATTTAGCACACAAAGATTTTGTTCGTTTATTTCAAGTAACACATTTCCATAACAATTGGAAGTCGAGCTATCCCATGTGTGGTGTTGACAGTTGAAGTCACCTAGTATTATAAAAGGTTTTGGGAGATCAGATATTATGTTATTAAGTTCTTGCAGTACGATAGAAGAGGGATTAGGAATATATACTGAAATAAAATATATGTTTTCTACCTTTGCCCCTACTATAGAAAAGATTATATACTGAAATAAAATATATGTTTTCTACCTTTGCCCCTACTATAGAAAAACTTTGTTCTTGAGTGGGGGGGGGGGGGGGGGGGGAGAGAGGAGTAAAAGTAAAAGAATTTTTGATAAGTAAGGCAACACCACCATACCCATCAACTGCACTACGGCAGTTCCACTGGACAATCTTCATAAGATTGTCCGTGGTAGGTTTTGATCTGAATTAAATTTTTTCAGGGAACTCGTTTTCAGGGAATTGCTGGCTCTTTTGTTAAAGCGTACGTAAAGCTCAAAAACGTTATTTTTGCCACTTTTGCTCACACCCTATTCGAACGCTCAACTGAGCATAAGACCTAAAATCGCATATATTATGCTGGCAAATACATAGCTGTCAAAAAACGATCACAAACAACCATGCTCCGGACGTGGGTCAAAAATTGCAATTTTTTGTTGGCAAAGATTCCTCTTTTTTAGCTTTCCGAACGCTGAACAAAAAGAGACTTGAACGACATTTTCACCCACAGTTCCAAATTCGAACGCCCTTTGAGAGCGTTTTTAGCATTATTTTCGCTAAAAACGATCACAAATAGCCTATTCAAACGCACTATCAGATTATATCTAAAGATAGTGGAAGTCACTAAAGCAGGAAGTCACTAAAGCAAAGAACGGGACGTTAGCGGGAAGTTAATTTTTTAAGTGCCATCCACTTTGACGAATCAAAGTCTTACGGTCGTCTTCCATTTGTGACATAAGTGATGTGGAACGCCTTAGTGACGTGGAAGACGAGCGTGCCGGTATCGATATTGATAAATAGAGATGTGCTGTTTGATAACGAGGTAGCAATAAGCGCTCCTATCTAATCTATAAAAATATTGTTATACAGGATGTCCAGTGGCAGATTTCAAACTTTGAACAAACATAATTTCTGAACGCAACACGTCAGAGGGGCGCGGGGGACGTCTTTAGAAGTGCGAACGCTGCTGATTTTTTAGTAGCCATGGAACAGTGGAGTGGAGAGCACCGCGCTTTTGCCGTCGAGGCGTACATTTCGAGTGAATTTTCGCTGTCCAAAGCACGTCGTAGATTTAATAATCGTTTCGGTATTCGTCGATTACGTGATGGACCATCGATCAACCTCATTCAGTCGTGGGTAGCAAGGTTCAGAGCTACAGGATCAACATTAAATAGACCCAGGCCAGAACCTACACCATCGGTAGCCACCGATGAAAATATCGAACGTGTTATGGTTTCTGTCGTTGAAAATCCCCGTTTATCACTGCGTGCACGTTCATCGATATTGGGAATTCAGAAATCAACTTTGCAGGTTATAATGCGAAAAAAACTCAAGTTTCATCCGTATAAAATTCAAATCGTGCAAGATTTACACGATTCTGACTTTGAATTAAGAAAAACTTACGCAGAGGTAATGTTGTTGAGATTTCCTACTGCTACTCGGATGGGCAACATATTCTATAGTGACGAAGCTCATTTTCACATAGGAGGATATGTAAATAAGCAGAATTTCCGTTACTGGGATATCCACAACCCAAGACAAATGCATCAAGAGCCTTTACATAAGCCTAAAGTAACAGTCTGGTGTGCCATGTCTGCATCTGCAATCATAGGGCCTTATTTCTTTGAAAATGAACGTGGCCAAACTGTAACTGTAAATTCGGAGAGATATTCCCAGATGTTAAATAACTTTTTCAGACTAGAACTTCAGAATAGTCCATCCTTCAACCGAAACTCATGGTTCCAGCAGGACGGGGCCACAGCTCATACTGCTAATGTGTCCATGAATGCAGTGCGGCAGTTATTCCCTAAAAAAAACATATCCCAAAACGGTACCATACCGTGGCCACCTAGGTCACCCGATTTAAGCCCGTGTGACTTCTTCTTATGGGGATATTTAAAATCCGTTGTTTACAAAACAAATCCGACCACTGTGACACAACTTAAAGAAAATATTCGAGCCGAAGTCAGCAGGATTCCCCAGTCGCTCTGTAAACGCGTTTTTGAAAACATGCGCGCTAGACTCGAAGAGTGTGTAAGGGTCGATGGCCGCCATTTGGAGAACGTGGTATTCAAAAAATGAAATCCGCATTTGTTGTTTTTAAATTACAATAAACATTATTTGTATTAGAGGTGTAGTTTTTTTATTACAAATTTTTGAACTTTGAATTCTGGACTGGACATCCTGTATAAAGCAGAGTTTATGAAACTAAAAATCAAGTTAAAGATAATTTAATCCATTTATTGAAGAACACATTCTAAAATACCAAAGATTGTTATTTATTAAGAGTAATACATATTGTTTACTTTACATATTGAAAGCACTTATGTTTTGTTAGATGACGATTCAAAACATGCATGATTACAATTTCTAATTAAACATTTTCGTTTTTTTATTTAGGTAAGTACCTAACAATGAATTTATATGCATTAAGCAACTATAATTAGTATTCATTATAGTTATTGCATTAATTATAGTATTGTACGTTGTCGGTGAGCAAAGATACTCAATCCCGCTCAGGTTATGTGTCAATTCGTTGTTTCATGAAGATCAGGTGTAAACAGTATTCATCATCATCATCATCAGCCTGTAGCAGTCCACTGCTGGACATAGGCCTCTCCAATTGCACGCCACTTAAGTCTATCTTGGTCTTCTCGCATCCAGTTTTTTTTTTCCAAACAGTATTATGGCTGCAAAAGGTAAAGTTGCAAGCACAACTTCGAGCGGCGAACGACTGGAGAGATCGCAGCCGGCACACATCAATATGTAAGGTAAACAATATGTATTACTCTTAATACATTATTATCTTTGTTATTTTAGAATGGGTTCTTCAATAAATGGATTGAATTATCTTAAACTTGATTTTTAATTTCATAAACACTGGTGTACTTAACACTATTTTAATAGTGTTATATGATTTATCGATATCGATACCCGCGCGCTCGTCTTCCACGTCACTAATGCGTTCACATCACTAATGTCACACATGCACTGCGGTCCGAGCATCGCGATATTTTTGCTCACAGTGCTATCGTCTACCAAAGCCGGTCCCAGAAAAATATCGCGATTTTGACAGCTCGTGGCACTGTAAGCGTGTTGATAAATCGGACCAGAATTGTAGCAATAACGAACGATTTGCGCGAGAAAAACAAATTCATACAAATAACGTGCATAGTGTGAAGCTTAACTATGTGGTGTGTGGATTAAAAAGAAATAATGGAATGGATGGACCGACTTTTACAGCTTTTACATCAAAAACAAGGGGCACCAGTAAATACCTTGTAGAAATAAACAAACACCTGTTACTTTTGACAGAACGCTCACGACGATTATGGTGTAGAGCATAATCGTCAATATGGCGGCAGTTAAGACGTCATCGATGACGTAGCGTGGGCCATCGTAATCACGCTCACGGTGAAAGGGGCAGACTGTTATCGCGCTAATATCGATTATGGCTAATTGGGACCGCGCTGCTGGAAGACGAGCGCGCGACTATGATCCGTCAAAGTGGATGGCACTGAAAAAATTATACTTCTCGCTAACGTTCCGTTGTTTGCTTTAGTGATTGCCATCTATCTTTAGATATAGTCAAAGGATATAGTCTGATTCATAGAGTAACTTTTTATACTAGAAATAGAGATCAATCTTGGCGTCAATTAGTGTTAACCAGTATTTTCAGCACATTAGTGCCATCTGTAATTTCTAGAAGACATTCCTTCTATACCCACACATACGTATGGCGTATGTGTTTGTGTGTGTAGTAATTATATCTATTCACTAAAAACCTTTCTTATTCATGTGGTATTTGTACTTTTATGTATAAATGATTTCATTACCTACTTAAATTATTCATGTAATCACCACAATCACACAACATTGTTGCCCTTCCAATGTTGATCAATTTAGCTGTAATATAAATTAATATAACATTTGTATACAACAAACACTAAAACTGCCTTGAAATTGCTAAAACCTGGTGGTACATCTGTAATAAGTAATAAATTATATGCTTTATGTAATTAATGCAATCTTTAATGGTTAATGAGTATTCAAAGTATCCACAAACGTCCAAAACATCCATCCGGCAGCCGGCACAAAAACTAGCATCATCACAGAAAAAGTCAATACACACAAACTTGAACAAAATATTAGTCCCGCACAGCAAATCCATAAAATTGTATACGAAATATACAGATAATAATTTGTATCATACAAATAAACACTCTTTAAAATTAAAAATAACCCAAAAAGTAACCCATGCCAACCGGTGACATATTTATCTATGATTTTGCAATTTGAGAAATTGGTAGAATTGCCGGCTATGAATACTAAAATCTACTTCTATATCTGCCGTGCAATTGGGCCATGTTATGCCAAAACGTTCCAACCCTCAGAATATCCAATCTCAGATAGTGATGAAGTTGTAGACGTGTTTTTTTCTTTATCCTACATCAAATATGAACTTGTAAAACTTATTGTATTATTTTAAGACAAAGTTGAGTTGTATTTTTATCTAAACAATTTGTAACTATTTTCATAGATATAGTTTAGAGTAAAAAAGTAGTCTGTATAATTTCTGCAAAAAAAACTTTGTATGAAATAGTTCTAAAAGTAATTTTGCATAAATGATCCAAAATATTTATGCGTTTAACCTTACTCGTGTTCGTAGTTGTTCTTGCATGATACTAAATTAAAAAGTAACAAAACATCTGCATTACTTTACGAAATCTATCGACGTAAAGTTTCATCCGAGTCAGTTTGCCTGTTAGCCTTAGCCACAAAAATAAACATTTATACCTCCTTACAGATAAAAGCTACATGAAAATGAAGTAACTCTGAATTTCATTATAAAATACGCATAAATAGGCGCCACCGCCAATTTTGATGATATATGGTATGGATGTAGATGAGGGGCCGGATTAACACTTAAGATACTTTTATCATCATCATCATCGTCATCATCCATCACCACGCGGGTGAAAAAGCGTAATATTCTTGTGCACAGCATAGACAAAATAATAAGACCCCGAAAGAAGTCGAAGTTTGTAACAGTTTCTAAGTCAAAAGCACGCTATCATGTTGACAACTCGATACACTAGACGTGTCGACGACTGTCTTGGGTAATGAAATGTAATGACAGTTTTTTTCCACGGTGATTAATTTTATATTTGTGTGTACGTAAGTACTGTATTTTATAATTGGTGTTTACTGATTGATATACCTACTAAGTATTGAAATTTACTCATATAATACTACGAGTATTATTGCAATTGCGTTTGACCATGTAAATATGTTATGACATTTTGGTATACATATAGATCTGACCTTGGAGAAGGTAATAAGCTACTCGAAGTTTAGTAATCCTGCGCAGACAAAGTCGCGGGCACCAGCTATTTTCAATACTATGACACAGTGCTACATTTTATAACAACGTAGATTATTTTAAGTAATACATTATTTTAAATAACCTCATCCTACTAATATTATAAACGCGAAAGTTTGTATGTATGGATATTACTCTTTCACGCTCAAACGGCTGGGCCAATTATGATGAAATTTGGTATGGAGGTGGATTAGGCACTGGATTAAAAGATAGGATACTTTGCATCATCATCATCGTTCATCACCACGCGGACGAAATAGGGTAATATTCTTGGGCACAGTAAAGACAAAATAACAAGATCTCCACCTACGTCAAGGTCGTAATGATGACTTATCTTCTATCAATATAGTTATGCCAAAAATGTGTCAGTTTCTGATAACTTAGTCAAAAACACGCTATGATTTTGACAGCTCGATAAAGTAGACGCGCTCGGCGATTGAGTCGGCATGTCATCCATCTTTGTTTTTCAGCTTACTGTAGTCGAGCGATTTCGATCCAGGACGTAGCCATTGGAATGTTTTGGGATAACTCTGATTAATTCCTCAATTAAGACGCGGTCCAACCCCAATAATAAAATAATTTACGATGCTTTACGTAAGGTTGAAAATCGCACGTTATATTGGACGATGTCATGCGAAATAGCATTAATTTTGTACGTTTTCTTAATATATTTCGATATATACTAACACAGTTGAAAAAACTGCTGGTTACTAATTTAGTACTATATGTTGGCTATGTATCACTTAATAAAAAATATAGTGTTATCGCTGAAATTTCTGAGAGTTTGGACGTCAAAGTTTATTTTTATGCACCTATTCAGGATTTTTTTCTGCAGAGAGCAAGTACTATTTAGGAATTCTGTTCGGTTATTACTCTTTGCCTTTTCTAAACTAAGTAATTTTTTCATACAATATTATAGATCAGTTTCGTTACACTAGATGTTTAAAGATTCTGCTATTTACTAATATCAGGATACGAGCGCGCCTTAAGATAAAAATATATATCCCATCATGTTAAATATTAAAAAGATATGTAAATGTATAAATGGATACGGTATTTCGGCATCTAAAGTCTCATAATCCATCAAAGGTCGCACGGCCAGACACAAAAGAAATTTCATTGTTATATTGACATCGACCCTTGAAGGGTTAATTATTAAAAGTTTTTATATTATATACTAAACACGATATCAGTTTGAAAGCTTTTGTGTATAATTAAGTATTTTTTTAGTAATTTAATGCATGAGGTTTACTTCGATTTTTATTTAAACATACTAGTTGCGCCACGCGGTTACACTCGTGTGGATGATGATGAAAAGTATAACTACTATCTGTGAATCCAGAGCTTCATGTACCTCGATAAACAATTTGATTAAATTGCCCCAGCCGTTCGAGTGTGAAAGAATAACAAACTTTCGTGTTTATAATATGAGTAAGATTTGGCTCTGCTTGTTAGCGTCTGTTTCAGGATTTAAAAAAATCAGTGTTTATAATAGCCTATTAATAAAATCCATATGTACCTACTTTAATATGTAGAATGCGGAAAAGGCAAAGGAAATGCAAGCATACCTGCATCGCATTGCTCTCAGTTTAGTCAACAAAATGTAGATTTATTGGAAGGTTTAATTCATAGAGAATTTGTATTAATGTATAGTTGAAATAAGTAGGTAATGCTTATTTTCGCACCAGAAATAAAACTGTCGAAATAACGTACTACAAGCCCCTTACCTTATTTCAATATATTTATTATTTTTTCCTGAAAAATGAATGATAACTATTTTTACTGACTTTTGTTCAATCCTTTATAACTTTTCAACTTAGCGGTGACCAATTTCAATATTAATTGTACCTTATAGTGAAAAAAACGTACCATTTTTCATAATTCATTCGGTTAGGAACACAATCTAGTTTGATAACAGCGCTACCTGTAATTTCAGGATGACCCTAAATTATAGTGCTATGATACAAAATTCAAAAGTCAGTTACGAAAACTATCATCGAACAGACAATTGACACTTTAAATTATTTGGGTTATTGCTCCTTACTTTTGCACTAAGATTGTACCACTGGTCTGATCAATCTATGGTGGAACCCCCGTGGTTTGTTTGCTTTGCCGGGTGATGATATAAAGTGAGTCTATAAGCGTCAGATTGTATCCAAATTAGAGATGGGTTGTACTAGGTAAATTCGAGACTAGGTGCACGTGTTCCTAGTCCATGCAAATACGTGATCCAAATACCTGTTCCACACATAGGGAAATGTAAACAAGTACTGTACAAACACTTTCAATATACAATTACAATAACTTTTCCTTTACAAGAATACTAGTTTGATACTCAATTCTACATGTAACAAATATTATCATATACGCGATCAAAAAAGTAGGTACTGCAAACTCGAAATTTACACTAGGTGAACTATGACCTCGCTTAGCAAACCGGCCGAGCGAGAGGAAGTATTGTATGTATTGCATCGTCGCACTTGGACCTCACTTCAGCTAGGTAGAAGAGAAGATGGCAAAACACGTATGAGAGGGAGACTAGTCAGACTAAGGCTGGATTTCACCGTTGATGTAAACACGATCAATTTGAGCTCTAAACTCCATTACGCATCCAAACGAGTACTGTTTGTACGTTTTGGCATTCTATTTTCAAAATAAATGTCACCATTCAAGTTTAACCTTGATTAAAGCCAAACCGATTTCACCGGCTTTTTGCAGCTGACTTTTGAATGCGTTCACGTAAACCTAGATGAACTCAGTCAAATGGAAGGCAGTAATGTACGACCACTAGAATGTACAGCCAAGTATTGCACAACCCGTATTGTACAGCTCGTATTCCGTGTACATCGGCCATCATACATGGCCTCGGAATATTTGGCTGTGCAATACGGCTCGTACAATCCGGCCTGAGCAAAAAAGGTACGGGGTGACAATGCACAGCCAGGAATGTACAGCCCATATTCCATGTACATGGCTTCAAAATGATGGGCTGTGCAATACGGGGCGTGCATTATTAGTCGCGTAATACTGGCACGGACCGATTTTGCACAGCCTGGAATGTACGGCCCGGAATAAGAAGCCAAACATAGTATCTCTACTCTCGTCTTTGCGATGCCTCGTTTATCTAAGGCGAGTAATCAAGATCGATCGGTACCAACAAAATTATGTTTTGTTTAATGTAGTATTTTTATGACTAGTCTAGGGCAAAGTCATATACATATGTACGACGACGAGCGAAGCGAGGAGGAGTGTTAGGTTACTTGTTATTACAACGCGCAAGCCGAGCGAGCGTAGCGACCGTGCCGTGGTAGCGGCCGGCGAAGCGCTAGAATCGAATTGCTCGCACAAAGTAAACGAGGCATAATTTTTGACAGTGTACACGGAATACGGGCTGTACATTCCTGGCTGTGCATTGTCACCCTGTACAGTTTTTGCTCAGGTCGTATTGTACAGCCCGTACTCCGTGTACATGGCCTCGGGATATCGGGCTGTGCAATACGGGGCGTACAATCGGGTTGCACATTATTTGTTTGCGCAATACTGGCTGTACAATAAAGTGACTCCAGTCAATAACCGTTAGGTTTAGATACTAAATTATTTTTTTTTTCGAAATAAGAATTTAGAATAACTATTTGGTGTTCCAATGATCTTATAATTAAAGAGGTAGATTCGTTATGTTAGTACTAACGAGAAGTCAATGTGGTCCTAGCTCTTGCGTATACAAGAGCGTATTTTGCTGAGGTTCACACGTCCAATCAAAAGTAAGAAAACTGAATGGTCTATGTAAACGAGAAAGACATATTCTATTGAACATGGACATTTAATTAAAAATCCAGGCAAGAATCACCCATTTTATATTAACTTGATTTACGTTTCTTTTTATTAATTTGTATTATTTCATTTCCTTTTATGTTTCTATCTAACGTAACGTTCTGTGACCTATAATTGAATAAATATGTTTATCGGAGAGCCTGATCAGTAGGTCAAATCAAAGTGCTAGTGAAAGCGAGATAAATATATTCCGATGCTTCGCTACAATGAATGTAGAGTAATTATAGAACATCACTAGTTAATGGAACAAATGATCCATTTAAAAAAAACCAGCACACTCACGATCTACATCACTTTATGAGGACATTATCTTTTCAAACCAACAATAACGAAACATATTTTTTAAATGCCTTGGTGTAAATTTTGAAATAATATAAATCTTTTTTCTATAGCCTTTTGATTTAGTTCGGCTGCACGCACGTATAAACAAACTCAACATGTAATATTGTATCACGCATTGTGTGATAGTATAGTAGGACTATGGTAACTTACAAACCATTATCTGTTAGTAACATTATTTGGTGGTAGTTACTACAGTGACATCTATATAGCTAACAAGCTGCGCTCCGCGGTAATTAATGATGATGATGATGAATCTAAATAAGTGGCATAGTTCATCAAGGATAATGTAGGATCGTAATGTTATATTTTTATCCAGTATATTCGGAGTCTATTCAATTCAAACAAACAAACGATCAAAGAAATATTTCCTCATTATAATATTAGTGAGTATAGATAGCTATAACTCCAATAGGATTTGGATATATTATGTGTACGGTGTTTTTTTTTATGCGCGGCATGAAGACGGGCATTGACGGATTTCTCTATAATTGCTTTATATTTAATTAATAAATAACTGATGATTAATAATTAGTACTTGATGTTTTTATGTCGTGCTTATATACGCGGGTACCACATCTACTCTATCTTTTTATATAATATCAATTATTTTATTCTGACAGACACCAACATTAACAACCCTTCAAACCCGTTTTGAGACGTAAAACCATCAGAATTAGACGTTCAGAATGTTAAACGAGTAATAGTGATAACTTCGGTTAGTGTCCGCTGGTGAAATACAAAATGTACGAACAGTTCTCGTTTGGGTGCATATACGAGTTTAGCTCCAATGAATCATGTGAATTTTAACGGTGACATCCGGCCTTAAACTAATTTCCCCAGAAACGAGTGTGGTGTCACGCGTTTTATGATACGAATGGTGAAATCGGCCTTTAGTATTGCGAAGATTGGAATAGGTGCCACCTAGGCTACGTTCTGGGAAGCGCCGTCAACGCTCACAACTGTCACGCCCCGGTTTAGCGTTCCGGTTAGAATGAGTGCTTGCAATGATCAACCCAAGCGGAACGTTTACGCGGTCTCGAAAAGCGCGCCAACTTTTCTGTCGAAAATCGATAGAATCCTATACATTTGATGCTTGACAGTGACAGCTCGTGAACGACAGCGAAAACCCACCTACCTGCGATCTGCGAGCGTTGTGAGCGTTTTCAGTGACGTCATCGATGACGTATCGAGTTCGCTCACGATGACCGTGGGCTTTTAAAGCCCATCACACACTATGAAGATAATATGAAATATATATTATCTTAGAGCAGATTCGGACATATCGCTCCCCATATAATTCAATGAGCGACCACACACGGTGAATATACTATAAAATTTTACCTTAGAGTAGCTTAAGATGCCACCGATATTCGAAAGGCATGTTAACATACGCTAAGTCTACTGCAGATCATGAAGACATCTTAAGATAGTGTCCTATACTGATCTTAAGATCAAATACAGGATGTTGACAAAACCGTTGCAGTAAATGGACGTCTGGTCTTCAGTTACTGAACAAATTTATATTTTCACAATAATAACTAATAAAGCTTCACATTATCTTATAGTACCTATTTTGTTTCGAACCTGTAGAAATATTTTTGTAAATAAAAATGAAACTAACGTCTGACTAACGCGAATGTGTCAAACAAAGGAAATCATCGAAAAAGTGAGACTTTCTATCTACTAACCGAACTAGCGGTATGACAATTTTTTTTTAAAATCTATGGGCCTAATCTCCATAGGTTTTTCTAGATTGTAGGTACTACGTATAGATCAATCAAACTAGGTAACTACTAAATCGATGTTAGTATTCTTGATGAAATAAGGCTATGTTATATTATTAGACTAGCTGCAGCTGCGACTTCGTTCGCATGGCCCTTTAATTAATGCTTTCAGTATAAACCCCATCAAAGGTCCAACCTATTCAGAAATTACCCGGATCATAGAGGCCAGACAGACAAACAATTAAAAAACTGGTAGCTATCGTGCAAATAACTATATGAAAGTGAAAGAAAAAGCTGTTTTTTTTTCTGAAATATCATTGTAAAGTTTAAATTCACTACGGTGTTTCCTGTGTTTTATGTGATCTTCTATTCAGATTCTTCGTTTTTACTTTTAGCTAGTATGACGGTTATATCATATTCACAGTCCCAATCATCATCTGAGGAACTGTCCAACAGGTATAGCAACTAAATACGAATCATCGCAAATTAAAAAATATGAACACTCTGTATATTACAGTGTGAACGATCGAGACGTGCGGCTACCGAGAAGGATTTCGATAGAATGTACGCTTGCTATGTAATATAGTATCTGCGCCGTGTGTGGTGGGTTAACATTACTTTTACATGCGACGCTATAATATATATTATCTTAGTCGTGTGTGATGGGCTTTAGGTAAGTAGTCTAGATTCGTTTTAGGGTGACATAATAATATTTTTCTGTGGTCGTGTGTGATGGGCTTAAGGGTATAGGTAATCTGTGGTATAGGTGTGCGAACGCCGCGAGTGATTTCGGCGCTTTCTGGAACGTAGCCGTAAAATTCTCGTAAAATACCTGTTCCTTTGATCTGTTCTAGTAAATACGACTCACCTCTATTTTGCCCGTTTGCCGAGGTTTGGCTTTGTTTTTTGTTTTGTTCGTATAATACGTAAATAAAATGAAATATTCTAAGTGCTCCGTGCCAGGTTGCATTAGTGAACGCAAAGACGTTAAATTGCATAAATTTCCAAAGTGTGCGAAAAACTTAAAGAGATGGAAAGATTCCATAAACTCTAAATCTTTGAATAGTTTACGTGTGGCAGATATTGTTCGATTGCAAGTTTGCCACAAACATTTTGAGAGGAGGTTCGTGACTGAGAAATCACGTATTCTGGGAAATGCGTACCCGACGCTATTTTCACCTGAAGAAATAGCCACCGGGAAGCCTTTATCAACGACGCTTGAAGAAACAGGTAAATATCTTCATCATGAGTAAAAGTTACAGACAATACCAAGACTATACTAACGCCATTTTAGCAGTTTTGGCAATGGATTGTTTAATAACAAAGCGTTGCCTAGCAACCACTCACTGAGAGGCAAGAGTTCATAGTATTTTACAAGGATGTTTGAACCATAGATATAAGTCTCCAGATGCCTAATACGTCAAAATTATTAAAGAAAAAAAATGTAACCCTAGCAGGGATAGTTGGATTTCACTTGTCAAATTCAAAATCAGTCTGCGAGTGTCACTTGCTGTGGATACTAAGTATAATAAAAAATACCGTTTTGTGCGATTAGATTGCGTAAAAATTAGAGGATATGTAAAATAAAGGAGACCACGGTCTCCCTTCATGCATCAGCCAACAATTCTTTTTAAGTGTTTTGCAAGAGATTTTTCTAATATATGCAAATCAGAATTAGTATTACCACTCGACTCGACTCATTTAATTTCCCTATTTATGTTATTTAGGTATCCAAAAAATCCATTTATAGATACACATTGGATCATAACAATAAACAAAATACTTATGCTATAAGTACTATAGAAAAAAACAAGTTTCTTTAAGAACAAGGTAGGTATAAAGTAGATTGGTAACTCTGACAATTTATTGCACATTAATAATAGCTTTGATTGCTGTCTTTATTTTAAAACTTTGGCTAATCTTTTGTTTGGTACGACTCGTTTTGTTCGGTATCGAAAATGGCTAAAGTTTTAATAAAACATGGTTAACTTTTATCATATTCAATACTGTAATATTGTATTGTCTCTTAAATTTCATATCTGTCTTTTTTCTGATCGGATAGCCTTAAAACATCTAGCCACATTTTAAAATTAATTTTAGATTTTCAACTCTAAATTGGATTTTATTAGACTTTTGATTGGGTTAAGATACCAAAACTGGGATAAAAGTTTGTTTACAAATGATTGTAAAATAAACTTTTATACACACTGTTTATCAATGAGCTGAGAAGATCAAGTCAAATACAAAACAGGATGTTGTGGTACTTAGCATAAAATTCTGTCTGAAGGTAGATGAGGTGCTGGATAAACGTATAGGATACTTTTCATCATCATCATCATACATCACTATGGGGGTGTAACTGCTGGGCACGGCTAGTACTTAATAAAGTGGTTTTAATAGAATACTATATACCCCACGATTGTGTAATGAGTGGTTATTATAATGTTGATGAAAAAAGAAGCATGAGTTCAAAATGTGTAAATCCCTCCAGTGTGAAGGAATAACAAACACATAGACACATATAAATACAAACAAATACATCACTATGGGGGTGTAACTGCGGGGCACGGCTAGTACTTAATAAAGTGGTTTTAATAGAATAATATATACCCCACGATTGTGTAATGAGTGGTTATTATAATGTTGATGAAAAAAGAAGCATGAGTTCAAAATGTGTAAACCCCTCCAGTGTGAAGGAATAACAAACACATAGACATACCAACACACATTACGAGATTTCGTATTAATGCGATGATACGGGAGCTACTAGCTATGCAATGTTAATGTTCCTTACCTGTGTTAATGCACCACACAACACACAATTTAATAACATTAAATTTGATCCTATGGTTGGAAAACCCAAATAGTGTTTTCCCATCATTCAATCCGTTCATACTTTTATTACCCGATTATCGGGTTATAGTATTCCTATGGCAATATGAAACCTTGAGATTTGTTTTGTAATATTGTCAGATCTGGCAGGATGGCCAACCTCAAAAAAATATTAATTGCTTCACTTTTAAATGTCATATGTATGAAAACTATCCTTCTGGACCTATGTAAATAGTGTAATAGTAAAAAAATGTTTTACAGAAAGGGGTATTCAGAATAGTATTTCAGAGAAAAAGAAGCAAAGTCCTAAAATGGCCTTGTTAGCGGATTGTGAAAATATTATTAATTTTTAATCCCCTCGTTTGTGGATTCAAGTGGCATATAAAAATATTAGTATGAGTATTTTTGGATCCCCTCATTTGTGGATTCAAGTGGCATATAAAAATATTAGTATTTTTGGATCCACTCATTTGTGGATCGAAGTGGCATATAAAAATATTAGTATTTTTGGATCCCCTCAATGGTGGATTTAAAAGGAGATAAAGGTATCCGCGGATCCACAGGTCGAGCCAAGCTGTGGATCCAAGTGGATGGAGGCAGTTTCTTGCCGCTTCTTCTCGGTAGGCTCTATATATTTTGGAATGCGGAGGTAGAGTCTTTAAAGTACATTATAATGAAAAATTGAGGTTTAAAAACGTCTCTGATGCCTAAATAATAATAAAACAAAACCGCTGGCAACATGGACGTTTTGCGATTTTCTATATTTTATAAATACAGTTTTCTGGATTTTACAAAAAGACCACCTCCATTACAATAAGCATAAAAATTCATCAGATATAGACAAAAATCCATGAACAACACAATGCATTTTTTCCAACCAAATGACGGTAGGTCGAGGGAGCGTCTCTAGTTCACAGGACTACATAAGGATTGAACGAGGCATGTTCCAGGGCGACAGTCTCAGTCCTCTGTGGTTTTGCCTAGCATTGAATCCTCTCAGCACTTTGTTGGTGGATTCAAGACTGGGCTACCGACTTTGTAAAGATGGTGAGATAATTTCTCTTCTGCTGTATATGGATGATCTCAACCTGTTTGCACCGAAGCACCAAGACCTGATGAACCTTCTGAAAATTACTGAAACTTTCAGTAGTGCCATCAGGATGGAGTTCGGAGTAGATAAGTGTGCGGTCATGCATGTACAACGGGAAAAGGTTGGAAATTCTTCAAATTTACAACTTTCTGAGACAATTACTCTCAGATCTCTATCTGAAGTTGAAACCTATAAGTATCTTAGTATGTCACAGTCATTGGGTTCGTAGGGTATCATGGATAGATACGTTAAGCAGACAGTGAAGGAGCGTTTCTTCTACCGCTTAACAAAAGTTCTTACGAGTAATAGTCTTTTGTCGGGCGGCAACAAGACGCGCGCCTTCAATGGTTGGGGGATGCCCCTACTCATATACTCCTTTGGCATACTAAGATGGACTCAGACCGAACTTGACGCCCTGGATAGGAGGGTCCGACAAATGCTTACAAAACATCGCGTGCTACATCCACGCTCGTCTGTTATGAGGCTGTACATCCCACGGAAAGGGGGAGGTCGTGGCTTCCTCAATGCCATGAACCTCCATAACTGTGAGGTGTCCAGTCTCTGAGAGTATTTCCGTAACACCGAGTGTGGGATACATCGCGATGTCATAGCAGTTGATAGGAGCCTCATGCCTCTCTCCTTGGCAAACGAGAACTGGCGTAAACCAGTGGTGCTAAGCATCGAAGACCGAAGAGACGCATGGAAGGGCAAAGAGCTGCACGGACGATTCTACAAGGCCCTAACAGGACCTGATGTAGACCAGCTCGCGTCAGTGAACTGGCTACGTTTCGGTGATCTGTTTGGTGAAACCGAGGGTTTTGTCTGTGCAATTGCTGACGATGTTACTCGTATCAAGACGAATAACTACCGGAAATATATTCTGAAAGACGGTACGGTCGACATATTTCAATTTAAATATGTCTCGCGCATATTATTATAATTATATTTTGTCCCGGGAAATGGAAACAATGGAAAGAAAATTAATTAATTAAAACCCTTCAATTACCCAGATAATTAATTCAGGCACATATTTCGAATCAATAAAAAAAATGGTGTTGTAATGCATTGCAGCCTCTAAACCATATGAATGGTTTGCTGGTGCATATCAAGGTTATTATTGTATTACTTTCCTATCTAAATTCTAAATTAAATAATTATTATTTGTTTTTACTCTACAATAGGTCCCCACTTCCATACGCATAATGAGTCTTAGTAAACGAAATAGGATACTCAGAGACTTTTGTTACATTTGCATTAAATGGCACCTACGAAGTACAAATCATAGGAAACGCTACTCCCGCCGTTTATCCAGACGCCAGAGGATAGTTTATCCACGTGATAAACTATCCTCTGGCGTTGCTGTGCTTGCAAGGGAGATAAAAATGATATGGTGGAAAAGTTTTCTTTTCTTTCCACGGAGATAAATAGTCCACTGCCCGTGCTAGCCGTACTGGTAGTGTTGTTTGCCTGGACGGTTTTTAAACTGGTTTGTATTTAGTGCTCATACCTTCTTTCCTTTTTATGGCTTTTGCGAGATTGTCACAATTTCGCCAATGTCGCATGGGTAGAGCAGAAACAAACGAAGAAAGCAGAACAAAAGGTTAGTGGCGGGAAGAATGATTGGTGGCTCTTGGATCAATTTTGCGACTGAGTATATTCTTCTGATGACAAGAGACATGACTAAGCACAGGACGTACATAGGACAACACAATTGAGAATTGAATGTCTCGATCAAGTCTCTCCTCTTTTTTGTAATGATGTCAAATTTAGAATTTCTAGCATTTGTTTGTATGGTCTGTTCTTTAGTTGGCACCATGGTGAAGTTTTGCTGTACTTTTTCGAGAAGATCTACATCCTTTGCTCCATATTTGGAATGCTTATAGGATGGGCCAACATGTTTTGGAGATTTTTAGCATCATCTCAGATGTCAAAAACCAAAGGCTTTTTTAAACAGCTAAATCAAGCTCTTCGCTTTTTGGCTATTGTTGTAATGTGTGTTGCCTACTTGATGTCTTCTGCTACTTAGATATTGTTTTGATTATTGTTCAAGCAAGGCTTCCGATTGCCAATGTGCAATACAGTATATTTTGTAGCATTTAGATTAATGAGCCATTTCTTGGACCAGCTACTGATCTTATCTATTTATTCTTGAAGACGGTCGTAATTGACAAGTAGATTCGCAAGCACTAGGCCCATTGAATGATTTTCCCAGCCCTTCACCCAACATCTAAACGGCGCAATAGGTGTCGCGCAGGTGTAAACAGCGGCGGGTTGGGTACTAGCACAGGGACCGTCGCAGGAATCTGTGCCCCATAATGATTACGTCCCACGAGAACAAATGGTTAGTGGCGACACTATGACCGTAATTATGTGGGGGTCACTAGTTAGGATGGGGCATAGTTGTCCTCCCACCCCGGCTCTTTTAAATAGTTTTCCCTGTATATCAATCCATTCAAGCTTTTGCAGTAGTCTTGTGGTTGGAACTTTGTCGACGGCCTTTTCATGATCAATGTATATGACGCCAATAGGTTCTCTGATCTTAAAGCTTTCCGTTTAAGAGGATAGACACGATAGGAGATTCGGCACAGTAGCCCAATGTGGGCAAAAGCCGTGCAGTTGGTCGCTAAATATTCTTTGCCGAGAGAGAAAACTCCTGATGTGTTTAACTATTATTTTCTCCATGGCCTTATCACACTCGATAAACTTATGGGTCTATAGTTTGCTGGTTCAAGTTTGCCGTCTTTTTTGAAGATGACCGTCACTGTCGCTGTTTTTCACAACCTAAGCAGACGCGATGAGTTAAAGGAGGTTTGCATGATCATTACCAATGTGTCACTTTCGTTACACTTTTGCAATACCTTTGCAAGAATTTCTTCTGGTCCCGATGCTGAGTCTGATTTCAAGTCCAATATGGCATGATTAACATTATCGAGCGTTTTGTAGAGGTGCTCTTCTCAAAACAAAATATTACTCGGAGCCTGCAATACCCGTTCATATCACATAAATTACTTCACTGAGTTTGAAATGTCTTAGAAGATCACATTTCCTCATATAATCGTACTATTATTATGGGTGATTTTAACACATGTCTTCTAAAGCATGATAAACGTTTTTCTTCAATTAAATCTGTTATTAATTCAAGCAATATGCATATTCTCCCACTTAATGCCAGTCACTACTCTCCAAATTACACTCTTTCACTCCTTGACCAAGTTATTGTATCATTCGCACAGCATGTTGCAAAGCACAGTCGCACGGTCAATGCTCGGCCGATGCCTTTTCGTACTATGACCTGATCTTTTCTGGCATACAAAGTTCGTCCTCCGAAAGCAAAGCCTAAAGTCACACTTCAGGGTAGTAAGTAAAGTGGTATGGACAAGGAAGCATTCATTCAAGATGCTTAGGGAATTGATTGGTCACCTGTTATTAGTACCAAAACAGTGAACGATCAAGTAACTATTTCGATTTTTAACTACGAGTATTACGCAACTACACTCGAGAGCAATGAATCCGGGTCACTTAAAGAATCCTAAAAATCTCGGAAACTAAAAATGCTAGGTTAATGCAATAAATTGTATTTAATAGACAATGTAATACTCCTTAAATGAAGGTATTAAAACTTCTGGTTCACTTATGGTGTGTAGGGACCTTTTACGTCACCATGTTCATAAATCTGTCCATAATGAAGACGCTGCCAAAGGCGGCAAATTTGATGTTGACAATGTGTTTTTTTGCAAATAAACATATTAAAGAGAAATTCCTCAGAACAATGAGAGTTGGTAAATCACGTCAGGATTCTATTCCAAATGACTTAAACATCAACTCACTCACCTTAATTTTTTTTCCTCCTCTGATCTAAGCAACACTAGTAAAAATAATATACTTCATTATCTTTCAACTCTACCAAGTCGTGATTACTCCCCGTTTGCTTTAATTTAATTAGCCGCTAGTGATGTTTAAGAGAGCATTATGTCCATCACCTTTAGCACAGTTGGTAGTGACTATTAGACGTAATATGGTTATGCCCATCCTAGATATTATCCTTCTTACCCTCTATTAATTTTTTAACAATTCTATTACTACTGGTGTATTTCTTTCTGCTTCGAAAGACGCCCACATCATACCTCTTCCTAAAAACCTACTCCTAAATGCAACTCTGAATACTCTCCAAAGTTCTCGAGCGTCATATCCACAACCAACTTAGCAATTTCCTCACCAGTCATGATCTCAATCCGCTCCAATCCGGGGTCCGACGTGGATACAGTACAGTTACTACTCCCCTCAAAATCACAGACGATATCGCCCTGGCATGGTCAATGGCCAGCTTACTGTGCTCACTTTGTTAGACTTAGTAATGCATTCAACACTGTAAATTACCACATTGTCCTTGCATTTCTAAGCTCGTTAAACATATATTCAACGGTGATTGATTGGTTGAAACTAATCTGTGTCAGTTATCTGTGCGGACGCAAACAGCGTGTTCGTCTCGAAGACTGTGTCTCTTTGTGTGGTGATACGACTGCAGGCATCCCGCAAGGGATCCCCCGTCCTATCTGCTCTTCTGTTTACATTGTTTATTAATACCATTGCATTATTTAGTAATACCATTTCTCATAATCTTTATTCTTCCTACCGCCTATACGCAGATGATCTACAGATAACGTTTAAAAGCACAAAAACGATTTGACGTTATTGTTCCACATCTCTACAACACATTAATAAAGGGATATAATGTAAAGGAAAGTAGTGTTAAAAAGTATAGCAATAATGAGTTCAAAAAAACCCTACTTACATGGCTGAAAACCTTTGATGGTATTGAAAAAGTTTTTATTTTTAATTTTTAACCACACACGTTCAGTTCCTCGAAAAGTAGGTTGATTTCTGCGAAATCTATTGTGTTATTGGCCAAATATGGCGAATCGCGAGTAACGGGTTAAGTTTAAAGTATAATAACGACAGTACCAAACACACCCATGCCCAATACACAAACACGCACTCATACACAAACAAAATTTCGAGTACACCCATACACACACATTCACAGACACACACGCACACATTATTTGCTTTATTGTTGAAAAAATGTAAAAATGTTTTGTTTTGTTTTGTTTTAGTTTATTTTAAATCTTTAATTGTACCTACATTAGAATGGGTTTTCCATAATGTTCGACATAACTACAATAGCGTCTACCGGATGGGAAAAGCCACTAGCTGCTGAAACACAGTTTTCACTAGTTCGGTAGCCTATGGATTCACTAAATAATTGTACAAGTTATATCAATAAATTAGTTTTTACTTTAGATATATTCACAGACCACACCTGATAAATTACTAGAAGCTATTCAAACCACAAATAACGACCTAAATCGGATATCTGTCAACAGTTTTGTCGATACTGTGATCAATATCCATATTTCAATATAACAACTCAATAACAAATTATATCAAACGTTTTTACTGCAAAAATCCACATTCAGCGGAATCAAGCCTGCAGCGAAACTTGTTGAAATCAGTTTGCGGCCTCTGGCTGGCAGCGGTTTATACGCAATCCCGTACCACGAAATCTTAACGACAGAGAATACGATAATTTATGAATGGCAATGAATGGGCAGCGACGCTATCGTTTTGTTTTTATTTGCTAACATAATACTTAAACGTCAATGTCCTAATTTCACCGGAGGTTTGGAACGTACTTTAGCAATGGTCACTAAAAAGGGTGAATTTACTTTTACCGAATAATGGAATCGCCTACAACACAAAAACGTGTGAAATAAGTTATATAATATACGTGTCGATTTGAGAACCTTTTGGGAGTCGGTTGAAAAATAACAGAATCATTTTAACTTTCAGATAATACTGGTCCAAGCAGTAAAAATACTTACTCTAAGAAAATTCACAATGATCACAACTATCATAAACGTAAGGAGGAGCCAGAAAAAGCTACATCAATACCAGGTTGGTAGTTTCTCTACACAGAGTAGTGAAAAAGTCTGCATAGTTATATGGAAAATAATATATATTTATTGTATGAAACTGTGTCATGCACATAATTATCTTATTAATAATAATGAAAAGTCAACAGTATATCCAGACAGACAATAATATGATTGCTTGTTGTATTACTTGGTCCCTGGTGTCAGAGTTTGTCAGGCCACCCGAGGGTCACTAACATGACTTAACAACCCATATTGGAGTAAGGCCCCATTAGTACCTTACGTTGCGTTACGTTTTACATATATATTTTGTGATATGACCCATTAAGTCGTCGCACACTTTCAACGGATCGACTAACAAGAGATGAGGCGAAAGGGCGTGTGATGCGCTGCGCTGTCGGAGCTCAGGTGCTGTCCAGAATCAGATCTTCTTTTGCGTCCAAGATTGTTTCGGCGGTGGAGTAATAAAAACATCAAATGAACACGTTTGTATCAATCAATTGCGAAGGCTGATTTGAGAAGCTGCGCTGCGACTGCGATGGCGTGCGTACCCTTTTGCGTTGTGACGTCGTCCATAGACGCAACGGAGTTGTGGCATACAATGCGTTGGACCATTGCGACAACACGACGCAACGCACTAATGGCGCATCACTCTTAATCAATAAACGCCTGGGCTGACAACTTAATGTGCCATCTAAAACAAAGAGCAATGGAAAGAAAAGACATTGGAGCGTGGTGAACCCAGTATATTTTGGTCCTAATGCACACAATATGTTGCTCGGCCACCTTCACTCTATTATTAATAATAATAAAAAATCTATGAATAATATCAGGCACAAGTTGAACTCTGTAAAAAATATAATCTGAATTACGTACTTAATAATAAAAATATTATATTGTGTGATATCTTGGTGTGTGAGTTTGACTCTTAATTTGCCGGTTATTTCAGTGTACACTTTTGACCTAAAAAAAACAAACACAAAACTTATTTACTGATACTGCTCAAATATAAACAAATATCATAAAGACTAACGTTTAATGCAAATGAATGTTTTAAGTTTCAGATATCATAGGCACCTTATACTATATGGAACTACCACCATCACCTACATCACCGTCACCCTCAACATCACCACCACCGTCACCACCACCACTGCTGCCCATATCACAAAATGTATCAGGTATGTTACAAAATGCATTTTATCAAGAAATTTGAATTATTAATGAGCATTGAAACAATATACATAATATACAACGTGTTCATAAAAGTGTGCAGTAATACTGAACAGTGTGAGTGTGTATCCAGTCAGTAACCACATGTCAAAATATAAGATATTAAATCAATCATAAAAATTTTCATACAAATGAATGAATGAAGGTGTAGAGGCCAAATTCAACTAAAAACATCCTGTCTAAACAGATTTTACAAATGTTATGGTGGTAAATAGGTACGATATCGGGGAAATAGGGAAAATTCACAAAAAAACATTTCAAAAAAATTGGGGCGTCTGGGATTTTTTTGGCCAACTTGTATTCCCCGAACACACTCATTTGGTATGTCGGTCCCTCTACCAAACACCCTGTATACTAATATGAAAAAGAATACATCCGCAAAGTTAGCTTTTTGAGTGTATTATTTTGTGCAATATACATTAGTTGGTAGCAAACATTTAATTTATATAAAGCACCATTATTCTGTCACTATTATATCTGTAGGTACTCTGAATATATTTAAAAAGTCATGAACATACATACTCAAGAAAATTCCTACAGACATTGTTGTTTATATAGTTTCTACACCTTTATATAAATGAGACTTCCTGTATATATTTTGCATTCACTCTTAAAAAAGATTTTAAAAACTAAATCTGTGTTGTTATAAATTGAAATGATGCTTGTCATAAGCTAACTTCTAACCGCAACAATTATTTACAGAGACTGCAACTGTGTCACAAAAGCAAGAGATTGACATAAAACAAAGATTGGTACAGAATATTGAAGCATTTAAATCAAAATGTAGACAACTGTACAAAGAATATAGGAAATGTAAAAAAATACAAAAATTTTCAAGGCGCATAAAGAAAGCTATAAGGTTTTCCAAAGAGAACTCATTCGAGGGCAAAATTTCGCTGATGAATCCTTTGACAAGGAAATTATTACTAATGCAGGTTCAACTTTATACAAATAAATTTAACGGCAGATCTTTTACTTTAGATGAGAAGCTAATGGCTCTCTCAATCATGAAGAAGAATCCAGAAGCTTACAGATTTATACAGAGGATCTTTATATTGCCAACTGAGACAACTTTAAAGAAAACAGTTCAGAAACTGAATGTCGAACCTGGGATCAATACCCAAATGTTTCAATCAATCAAAGAAGAGGTGTGTACTTATACAAAGCAGCGTTACGTATAAACGGTGCATCAATTTAAATAACGTCATTTAATATGACGCAGAAAAATTAAGTAGTGAGAATGCGCATTTATTAATTTATTTTAGATTATAACTAAGGGTGGAAGTGTTTAAATATAAGAGATACGGTAACAAACAGACAGAGTGACAGAGTTACAAACGTTTTATAATTTTAGTATGAATTAGTGATGAGAGACATATAAATGCGAAGTAACAGTAAATATCCTTGATATTGTACTTGTCACAATGAATAAATATGCATTTCAGGTTGACACATGGAAAGAAGAGAAAAAATATTGTAGCATAATTTTTGATAAAATGGCCTTGGAACCAGGACTAACATATAAACAGAATGACGAAATAGTTGGGCTTGTAAATCTTTCAGAAAGAAATAACCAATTTGCAGACCATGCATTAGTTTTCATGGTGAAAGGCGCCATTTACAAATGGCAACAAACAATTGCGTTCTATTTTTGCCAAGGAGCTACACCAGCCATAGAATATAAAAGAATTTTGAAGGACATTGTATCTGCTGTGGGGGCTACTGGGCTCATACCAGTAGCTTTAATTTCGGACCAAGGAGCGGCATTGCAATCGGCGATCAAGAGTTTTCAAGGAGTTACAAAACGAGAACAAACGAGGAAAGAAAATACAGGCAAGGAAAACAGTTTTGTTATGTACAATTCAATTATTATTATTCAAATTTGACTTTATTTACTTATGTGACTTTTGCCGTTTTTTGTGTGATTGCCCAGAAGGAAGGTAATGTTTTTTCGGTGTATGTATGTTCCTTTGGCGCATCTGTCACAGCCGTGTTAGAGGATAATAATCTTGTTATGAAACGTCTGTTAATCCAATATAGTAGCTGTCTGTGGCATAGTAGTTCGTTAATAAGTTAATAACTGAGTGAATGGGGTTTTTTTATAATATTTATACCCGACTTCAAGAAGGAGGATCTCTAATCGGTTCTCTCTCAATATGAGTGTATGGTTTTTTTGTATGTATCTATGTTACGCGATCATTTCACCAATTATTAATCGATTTTAATGATTCTTTTTTTTGTGTTTGGTAGATGATGACTGAGCAAACACTGATGACGTAGCGCTTTTTTAGAAAATCTACAATATTATACCCAGAAAATGTTCTGGTTTAAGATATTCTTTGATGTTTGATTCCCAACATTTTTTTGATAATAATTTGTCATCAACATCGGGTCTTAAAATTTTGAAAAGTCATTTTTAATAATATAATAGAAATCGGTTTAATTTTTTTAAGTTGTTATTGTTTGTAAGATGACATGACTTGTTTTTTTTTGTGCGTATGTGTGTTCTGTTTATTTATTTATTGATATTGGGTTAATGTTTTTTTCATTATTTATTAATTTCAAATGACGAATATTATATTATATTATATTATTAGGTACATACCTATTAGTTTATGCTTATGTACTTAAAATGTTATATTATTTTTAGATGGCACCATTAAAATTGATGGATTTAAGTTGAGTGTCATTACCGATCCACATCACCTTATGAAAGGTATCAGAAACAAGTTTCTGACAAAAGATATCTCCTTTAAAGGTAAAAGGGCCAAGTGGATGGATATTGTCGATATCTACAAAACAGACTGTCAACATGCAAACACACGCTTATTGAGCAAGTTAAATGATGAGGATGTTATACCGGAAAAAATTAAGAAAATGAAGGTATAAAAATTTTAAACATAATTTTCTATCGCTGCTTCAGACAGCTTAGAAGAATGTCAGTTTCAAACAAAACTTACCTTTTTATAATGTTACCAGCTGCGCCTTGCGGGTTCACCCGCGTGGTGATGATAAAAAGTATCATATGTGCTTCCCTGGGATTTAATCTATATCGTTTCCAAATTTTATTACGATCCGTTCATCCGTTTAGGCGTGATAGGTAACAAACAGACAGAAAGTTTCATATATTTTTTATTTATAAAGTAAAAGTTAGTCAGTTAACCTAAGTTACTGCTTATAACATCAGCTATCTGCCAGTGAAAGTTTTGTAAAAGCAGTCCAGCCGTAGTAGTACCGTAGTACCACTTTCACATTAGATAACAGATTTGATCTGAAAATTGGGAATTATATTATTCAGAATTACTTTGCAGGTGAAACATTGTGAGCGAGTTTTTAGCAAAACCATGGCGGGCGCTCTGTTCTACACTTCCGCATTTTGTGAGTATAATTTGCATGGTTTTTTTTGTGATTTTATGTTATCACATGGTAACATATAAATAATTTGCGATATTTTATTCGTTTTAGCTAACTATGCTGATGGAAGACATGTAAGCGGCACATTAAAGAGTACTGCGGAGGTGGTGTCATTCTTGAGCGATCTGTTTGACAGCGTTAATGGCGTCAGGTTGAACAATTCTAGACGGAAACGAAATGATCTGCGGACGGCCGTAACAGCGTCGTCAAAACATCACAACTTTTGGAGAGACGCTATTAAAAATCTTGATAAGTTTAAATTTGTAAATGAACAGAATCAAAAAATGCGTGTACCAAGCATAAAAAATGTAGTATCTACCATACACAGTTTCCAAAGGCTATGGCATTTTTTCAGTAGTAAAGGGATCAAAATAATGCGACCTCGTTATTTAACTTCCGATGAAATTGAAAATTACTTTGATCAGGTTAGGGCCCACAATGTTAGAAATGTCAATCCGGATTGCCACACCTTTGTAAATAGTTTTAAATTATTACTGGTTACAGGATTTATTACATTTCATTCTGCATACAACTGTGAGGATGATTCCAGTAAACAGGCGGTGAAAATAAAATCATTGTATAGATCGCTTACTCAACCTCTTAGTCAGGAAATTCATGAACCACATCAGGAATCAAATAAATCCCAAGCAAGTAGTTCCCTAGTTGAGGATAGCGTCCAGGAGGCGAGGCGTGAACGAATAAATATTCATGAGCAAGCATACACTGCCATGTGGGTCATACGCAAAATATGTAATGAAAATAAATGCAAAGACTGCATTACCAATCTAACAGTGAGTGAAGAATATGAAACCCGTATGTGGATAACGCAACAGGAATATAAAACTACGAAACGAAGGAAATTGACCTACCCAACAGACAGTATCGTGAGATGCTTTGGTACTACAATCCAAGAGACCAACCACTACTTGGAAACTAATGCACATACATCAAATATTGCCAAAGAAATTAAACAATGTATCATTCAGAAGTATTACATAGAAAATATAGGGTGCCAAATACATGCTTGTTCAGTTCAGGATGCTTTTCTCCAGATTTCCATTAAATTGGCTATCTTCAACTGGATCAATGTTATCAACAAAATATTTAAAGGAGTAGATGTGATACGATTGGAGACGAGGAATAACTTGTCTCCTATGCAGAAGAAGGCGTTAAATAAATTGAAGCAAAGATATAAAAAGAAATAAAGTACCTATCTGTATAAGGTACCTACCTATTTGTATGAGGGGATTATTCCTTTAGTCCATCAGTTATTGAACATCACTGAGATTACATGGAATGACCAGAATATTAGTACCTGTGGAGAAATGAAGAAATTTATGATCTTTTTTTCATTGTACATTTTAAAATTATTATACTTTATGGTATGGTCTATATTCGTTTGTGTAAAGCCGGAATTACATTATTCTATCGTGGCGTGGCGCGCTCTGACGTTATATTGAGTCAATACAGCGGTGGCGTTTGTAGTAAACGCGCGCATCCACCAATCGGTCATACAATATTTTCCTCCAACTCGGATAGTGATAATGAAGAAAACCTTGCGTGTCTGCTAATGTTAAATTTACTTAAAAAGAAAGGAAAGGAGAGAAGATCCTGGGTTCATCCAGTAAATTATCTGAGAGGGAGTCGAAGCGCATATCATTTACTAGCAAAAGCACTAAAATGTGAAGAACATAGATTTCATCAATATAGTTCACGATGTCAAAAAAACAATATCTTGTGGACAAATAAACGCAAACAACTATTCTCTAGTTATTTTACGTGCCGTACCACGGGGGTTTCACTTCCTTACTGTGGAGTGTGGGCCTTAGAAAGATGTTGTCTATAGTTGCGCCAACACGCATTATAGCACCACAGTTATCTATGTTCTATTAAACGGTGGCTTCGTTATCTTCATTTCTATTACAGCAAAGAGTTTGCGTTATCTCATATCGTTGTCTTATCATCATTTGTTTGAGAGTTGTCATTGATTGACGGACGTATGTCAATGGTGAAAATTACTATGAGCTAAATTATATTTAATTATCGTGTTTCTATTCCTATATGTTTATACACAAATGTTGTGTAACTTCATTGTACGTTGACGGTGAGCAAAGATATTCAAACCCGCGCAGGTTATGTGTAAATTCGATGTTTCATGAAGAACGGGTGTAAACAGTATTATGGCTACAGAAGGTAAAGTTGCAAGCACAACTTCGAGCGGCGAACGACTGGATAGATCGCAGCTGGCACAAGATACTGGTATGAGTTTAACATACATAGAGAAAGTAGATGGAAACTCATTTTACAATATGTACACTGAAATTCATGATCGAGTTGTAATGGCGACCTGTGGAGTACACTCATACGACACTGATGAATTCTGATAAGGCATAAAGATAAACCAAAAAGCAAGAGCCAGGATGTGTTTGATGATACAATCATTGCCTGGTTCACGTGAGATATGCAAAAGTGGCAAAGGAAACATGGTAAGTTTTAAGGTCAACTTTTGAAGAAAACGGTCTAAACAACCGCTGCAGACTTTTGTCAAAGCTACAAGGCTTAGCTAAATATGTTTAACCAATGAGACTTGCAACGGAAAACTCAAATATAGAGTTGACTATAGACTATGTGAAGACCAAGCTGTTCAAATGCAGGATTCATACAGTGTAGTCCAAACACATCCAAGTACAAACACCAAAGATACTGCACTATTAACGGATACACCACACTAAGCAAGAAATCTCTACAGAAAAAGGCATTATTGAATATTTTAATGTAATCTAGTCATATGATAAAATTAAAGTTAAGAAATGATAATTTATTGTAACATTTACGTAAATAAACCTTCTATTAAAAACCATTGTATTAAGCCAGGATTATTGGATGCCAGGATATTGTTGGCCAGGATTTTCTTCAAAACTCTTTTATTATGAAAGTAAACACTTGTTCCATGAGTTAAAAACATTACTGATATCATCGGTTTCACTTAAATATGACTAATATGTGCGGTTTTATAGTTATTTAATACGAATTAATTTATGGTTAGGTACTTACCTAAATAACAAAACGAAAATGTTTAATTAGAAATTGTAATCATGCATGTTTCGAATCGTCATCTCACAAAACATACGTTTTTTCAATATGTAAGGTAAACAATATGTATTACCGTAAACTGGGGTAACTTTGTGACAGTTTTTGAAGTTTTTTGCAAATAACTTTTTTGTAATTTGTTGCATTTCATGACTTAATACGTTTTTACCATCTTGACGATATAGTTAATCGATTTAGATATTTAGCATTAACTAAAACATCATTTTTCCCTGTGTTATAACCCTTCAAAGTATGGCACAACATTACCCCGGGTGTGGGGCTACTTTGTGACGCATCACTAAATGGTCTATAACATCATACTGAACAAACCCAGGCACAAATAAACCCCGTTCAGTTGTTTCTACAACATCTTAGAAAAGAATAAAAACATAAAAGTTGCCAGTTGTACTACAAAAAAAATATCTAAAATGAAAAAATCTTTTTGTTATGTTTATAAAAAAGACATTTATTTTTTACATTACAAAATCAGACAAATCTTGGCATTCTGGCACGTCATAATGGCCTCGTTTGGTCACCAGTTTCCGCTCCATAATTTTTTTTACCACCATGTTGGCTTGATACCATATCTCGTCACGTTTTTCGGGCCATTTCCAAAATTTGTTACCTTTGGTCATTGTGGAGATTAAAAAGGTGTTATTATCTTTTACTGTAATTTTTCCCGGGAAATATTGCCCTTCGTATTTGACAATAACATAATCGCCTTCTTTGTATGTATCTACCTCTTCTTCGCTCGAGCTTCCATTTTCATAAATCATCTTTCTAAGGGTCTTCAATTCAGGCTGATGGGGTAGCATATTCTCTAGATCTTCAATTTCATCCATTTCATTATATGGGCTGCAGCTGCTATCTCTGAGAGAAAAGTTATCTTCGCTTTCTGAAGATGATGAGTTCCTGGCAACTGGGATTCTTTGACGTTTCCTCCCTAAATTCTTTGCGTTTGAAGAACCAGCACTTATATTTGATGTTGAAGGTTGCTCCCCGACTTCTAAGTCCGTACAAGTAACGCCTTTGCCTGGGACGACATTAACAGCTTTGCGTTTTTGTCTTGGCTTAACCACGGTTTGAGTTTCTCTTGAACTTATCAGAAAATCTACAAACGATTCGCTGACATTCCCAATTTCTTGTAGACTGGTATCCAGAATATTTTTTGGAAGACGATCCAGAACCATACTCCTGTTAATTGGTGATATCCCACATTTACGAAACCCAGATTTTAGGTTTTCTTTATTTGATGGTTCTAACACATCAAACAACTTCTTCAGGAGTCTCGGAAAACAATCCTTGGGTATTGTGGGGCATCGGCTACCATGATGTGTTGCTTTCCAGTCTGATAAAATTTTTCGCCAATTGACTTTCATTGGTCGAAAGTAAGCCACATCAAGTGGCTGGAAGAGGTGTGTTGCGTTAGGTGGAAGACACACGAAAGAGATGTTGTTATCTTCGCAAGCTTTCACAACCTCCATGTTCAGATGAGAACTGAGGTTATCTCCGATCACGACTTTTTTATCCTCTTGCTTTTTTAGAATCGGAAGCATTAAATGCATGAACCAATCTTCTAAAGATTGTGTGTCGAACCATCCTGACTTGCTGCTGTTGTAGCGAGCTCCTTCAGGGCCTCCCTCAATCCAAGTTTGCCAAAGTTTCTTTGCCTTGTAGTTAACATAAACTGGGGCAATATCACCTGCAGCATTCCCAGCAACCATTATAGACGTACATGCTTTTGTCGAGTTTCGAATGACTTCCGGATATTTACAGCCTCTTCTTACTATAACTTTTTTTGAACCGGGATCATCTACTAGATTAGTTTCATCATAATTCCATATGTTTGCAGCAGGCACGTCTTTCACCTCGTTTTCTAAGTGGTCGAAGAAATTGTTTACCACGTTAGCATCTATGGCAGCACGAGCGTTCTTAATGTTTTTGGCGAATCGGTGCGACAGTACTGATTTATGTCGCTTAATAAAGCTGTTAACCCAGACAACACCAGGCAAATTTTCTTTGAAACAAGGGACGTTTTTGCCGATTCTGTTAAGGTATGATCGTACAATACATCTCAATTCAAAAGGGGTTACAGGAAAACCATAACTTGACATAGAAATTATGTGTTTCACAAATTCTGTTTCTTCTTCGGGGGTGAAAATAGTGGGACGTCCCGTCTTAGCACCTGAGTGTTTTCTTTTGATCTTGTTATGAAGAGTGTTGCGATGTATATTATATTTATCTTGCGCGCTTCTAAAAGATATTCCATTTTCTAGTATGTCCTTGATTGCTTCCTGTAATTTTTCTTTGGTGTAATTTTGGTAAGTACGCCCACCAACCTTTTTTTGTACGAACGAGGCATAATTCATCGGAGAATTATTCCTGAGAAAAAGAAACGGGGTATTACTTTGTGACACACATACTTTTGGTACTAGGGTAATAGTATTAAATCTTAGGGTCTAACTTTGTGACAAACTGACAAACAACTTCGCCAGATTTTTATATTCCAAATATAATATTACAGTATAATTAAAGACTGATCAAAATTTTATTACTTTGGGTCATTTGGGACTCACCTGGCAACACAATGAGAGTATTCAATTTTGGCTCAAAGTTCCCCCTATATGTAGTGATTTTTTACAAATGTCGAAAAAACTCATTAAATATTTTAGCAATCAAAAACAATATTAGCATATCCTTTTCTTTTACAAATTTATCACAAGAAAAACATACCCGTAGTCCTGAACAGCGCTTAGTTTTTTCTTGACAGAACAAAGTTTGCAGATCTCACAGGATTCCGCGAAAACTTGCTTGACAGTAAATTCATCACAGATAAAAAAAATGCATAGACAACAAAACTGTACTATGTTTGAAAACGTTCACACGGTATTTTTATTTAAAAAAAACTCGTTCACAAGTAAAATTTAAAAAATAACTCAGATTATGTTCTGAAAAGTGGGTGTGTCACAAAGTTTGGCCTAAGGCACAAAGTAACCCCAGTTTACGGTACTCTTAATATACTATAATATTTGTTATTTTAGAATTTAGTCTTCAATAAATGGATTAAATTATCTTAACCTTGATTTTTAATTACATAGACCCTGGTTTACATAACAATATTTTAAAAGATTAGATAGGAACGCTTATGGCTACCTTGGTATCAAACAGCACATCCCTATTTATCGATATCGATACCCGCGCGCTCGTCTTCCACGTCAATAATGCGTTCCACGTCACTAATGTCACACATGGAAGACGAGTGCGCGACTATGATCCGTCAAAGTGGATGACACTGAAAAAATTAAACTTCCCGCTAACGTTCCGTTGTTTGCATTAGTGATTGCCATCTATCTTTAGATATAGTCTGATTAATCTATGTGCCGTACTGCGCGAGATTATCAGAAACACTAGTGTGGAGTGTTCTGACGCGTCATAACCCCCACCACCGTTCTGTCGCCGATCGGATTGATGATCGCCGTAACGACAGAACGCGTCCCGACACTGCTCTTTTTAGTAATATAATTCTAATCATAGTAAATGTATGGATGCGATACGTCACGACACGACATACCTCGACACAATAATATAATTCCGGCTTTAATCAAATTATACTCTGCATGTTGGACATATATAAAGGTCTTGGATAATTCTACTATTTCCATTTCTTTATTTTCTCGATGACAGCTCCTGTGAAAACTTGAACGAGCGTCTTTTTTACATTATGTAGGTATACATTATTTTATAAAAATATGACGTTTACACACGTACAAGGTCATACCAGAGTCGGAGAAAGTTAGTTCTATAGCATTGTACTGGCAATAATACCGCGGAAGCCGAAGAACCCAATGACCACGTTCGGCAGCTATTTCGTCGATAACATATCTTTAGGGAGGCTTATTTTCGATTTTAAAATATTCACTGATTGTACTTTTAATAAAGTACTATCCACATTTTCGCCATGACGCTGAAGCCAGTCAATTATCTCTTGTCAATCATCTTTTTATTGGCCTGCGTCGGCATTTTATCAATATGTCTGGAGTGATATGTAGCGTTGTCCATAATAACGGTTCTTCCAGAGATTGCACCATTTCTATATACCATCCTTCGTAAATTTCCGCGTTCATTTCTTCGTGGTAGTTCACTGTTTTCTTGGATTTAAAGGCAAGTAAAGCATCTGACACGAATCCTTTCGTAGACCCTGCATGGCATATGATAAGGCATTAAAGGCATTCACCTTTTCCCATTGGCACTGAACTAGTGGAAGCGGCGGTGTCGTCAGCCCAGTTCTTAGATACTGTGTGGTTTGCATTTAACCAAGTCTCGTCATCACTGATGAGATATCAGATTGGTCAAATGTTATTTTCACAAACATTTGACCAATCTGATATCTTTTTGGCTTTGCTTATAAATTCGCAGCGTGCCATAGCAAGGTTGTGAGGGTCTATCAATATTTTACGTTTGTCCGATTTTTTATAAGAAAAACCAATTTCTGTCAAAACCAAGCTTAATGACGATTTTTGGTCATAGAACAAACCACATTCACGTAAAGAAACAACAAGTTTTTTAAGTGTTGTATTTTCTTTGCGCAAGTAATAGTCATATAGATGACGGCGAATAGCATCAGCGTCGAAGTTGTCAACCGATGTCACACGACGTGGTTGGCGTTTTTCTTCGGCGTACGAAGCTTATTTTCCTGCATGCCGCTTTTACTGTAAGCTTCGGTAGTAATTTTTGAAACAGTAGGTCCACTTTCCTAATGCGGTCGAACACACCTCGCACTTGCGACAGTGGTAATAGCGGGCCACTATTTTGATACTCTGCTTCAAAGTAACGAACCTTTATCACCAGTTCTCTCGCCTGCCTTTTCAAAACAGATCCTTTCGGCATTTTCATATTTGACAGCTGGCAGCAATCAACACGGAGGAACACAAAATACATAACGTAACGTATGGATAATGTGAAAAAGGAAGTGTAGTGACTAGCACGACCGTCTTGTTGCGAGTGACAGATTAAAACAAACACAAAATGGCGGTGGGCCATTGAGTGTTCCCAACCTAGAAAAATATATTTGAATGTTTTTGTCTTTGTTCAAAATATATAATAAATATATAGGCGATCGATATCGTTATTTATTTGGTCACAACAATACAACTATCAAATTAGAACTGTCATCGAGGAAATAAAAAAATGGAAATGCACACATAAAAAGTATAAGCAACATGCATATTTTTGTTTTTGATGACATACTGGCTGGTTGTAAAAAAACTATTCGATGAAATTGTAACGAATGCGAATTTGTTTGAATTTAAGTTCAATTTATAAAGTAATGGATTATATATATATATTCCAATATTATTTACAGGAATTGTAAAATACGTTATAATAATAATATTGAGGGATCCAGCAGAGTTTGTGACATTGATTTAGTGAATTAATTTTAAGTTACGTTAGTTACACAAATTACAAATATTTTGTAATGATATTAGAACACATCCAATCTAGTAAACAACAGTGAACAGTTTGAAGTGGCAGATATGCAGGTTACTTTGATGGATATCTAAAGTCAAAAAACAGGTCATGGTACGCTTACAGCAGGTCAATTGCAGGCCGCCCTTTGCTGGCCGGCTAGGTCACTTGGGCAATAGTTACTGGCCTGCTAGAGTCCGCCATAGTACGAACTTGCAGGACAGCTCAATAAAACGCTTAACTGTCCTGCCATAAGGGGCTTATGGTAGGCCTACTGAAAGCAATAAACTAAAGGTAATTTTTTTCTGCTTTGAATGTCATGTCCAACTATTCCATGTATACTATAAATTTATACAAACAATTCTGGACTTGTCCTGAAAGTTCCGTCCATAATCCACACCGGTGAATTGCTTAAGAGTCTAATGTTTCATTTAGTACAAAATAACAATAAACGTTTTTTGCCACTGTATTTAGTATCTCGAGCCAGAAATATGTCTCTTTCTACTGTATAACTTGATGGTATGTTAATGTCATCTAAATTCACCGGTTCTTCGGATGCTATTTCTTGCTTGCTCGATAAACAATTTGCCTCAATGCATTTTTGTTTGGTAAGCGACACGCACTAGTGCTTGGTACTGCTTCCAATTTTTTTTTTGAATTAGATACATAATATGAGTACCTAGCATAATCATGCGATTTTAGTTCAAGTTCAAGTCATTTATTTCGCTTTAAATTGTGGTTACAATGAAAGATCTTATAGCTATAATGTTTAGTACAATACAACTTTTGCCTATTTGGCATTCGAAAGTTAAAATCTTAATCTAAAATTATATTAACTTTAAAGTAATATACATCAAAATCCTAATTTAACTAGGAAAAACCAACTTATATGTTTATATTACACGACACTGTAGGTACTATACTTTATACTACTATTTTAATGATAAACTAAAATTATACTATATGTGTGATATTAGGATGGGCTATATTTATGGTCATTATGTGAAAAGAAATGAATAATTTGATAAAAGCTACAATCAATTAACCATCTGAAAAGTTTGACTTTGAATTTTGGGAGTGGAAGGGATTTTAATTATTCTGGGATTTTATTTAACACTCTTAACGCCATAATATAAGAATTTCTGCGGTAAAGCTCATTATTACACTGCGGAAACACTAACCTGTTCGGAAATCTTGTGCAGTAGCTACGGTTATCGCACAAGTTATTGAAAAGTTCAGGGTGTTTTTTTTACAAACATATTTATTTCAAATATATACATACAAGGAAGTGGAAGCACCTTTAATTCCTTAAAAAGAGGCTTGCAGGATTCTAGAGGACCAACACAGCAAACTGCTCGGATACATCGTTTTTGTGCTTTGTTAGCTCTCTCCACTTCTACCGAGTTGCCCCAAAAGACGAGACCATACCTTAGGACCGACGACACAATATATCCATGATAAGCCATAAGGGATGTTTTTCTAGAAGCAACTAAAGACAGCTTACGAAGAGCAAATGCAAATCTGCTAAGCTTTAAACACACATTGTCTACATGTGCTTTCCAGTTACAGTGGTTATCAATAGTGATTCCAAGAAATGTAGCTGTATTGGTTTCTTTTATTTGCGTATTTTGGTAATTTATTGTAAGATTTTGAGGTTTAGATTTGATATTGTAAAATTGCATAATATTAGTTTTATTAACATTGACTTTTAGGTTATTTCTGTTAAGCCAAGCTATTACAGTTGCTATTGTTTCATTAATACTTTGTTCAAAATCAATATTCTTTTGTTTTGGGATGATAATGCTTAAGTCATCTGCAAAAAGAAAGGATTTATGAGAAGTTATACCAGGTAGATCGTTTATATATAACAGAAATAACAGCGGCCCTAATATGCTACCTTGAGGAACGCCAGATTTGTTGCATAAGTAATCAGAGAAGAAACTACTCAAGATATTGTATTCATCAATGTTTTTTATTTCTACTCGCTGTTTTCTATTAATCAAGTAACTCTTAAACCAATCATAAGCAACCCCTCGAACACCGTAGTTTTCAAGCTTCTTTAGCAATGTTTTGTGGCAAACAAAATCAAAAGCTTTGCTTATATCAAAGTAAATTACTGCCACTGGCGTTTTCAGATTAATATGTTCTGTTATGTTTTTGACTAGAGTGAAACCAGTCAAAGTGGTGGATTTGTTCTTTTGGAAGCTATTCTGTTCATTTCTTAGAATACCGTTTTTTGTAATAAAGCTATATAATCTCTGGTACATTATTTTTTCAAAGATTATAGAGAGAATTGGTATAAGAGCAATAAGTCTGTAATTATTTATGTTAAGTTTGTCATCTTTCTTATGAAGAGGTTTTACGGTAGAAAATTTTAGGGCATTAGGAAAAGTTCCTTGTTCAAAAGACATAAATTAGATGGCTGGCGATCTCAGCGCATTCATTGCTACAAAGTTTTAATACATGTGTACTTATTTCATCATATCCCACAAATTTAGTATCACTTAGTGATTTTATTGTAGATTTGATTTCTACTGGGGTGGTTGGTTTAAGGAAGAAACTGGAAGCATTATTACTAACAGTAATCATAGCAGTAACATTATGTAAATGTTTATCACCATCGTTATTATTGTTTATAAAGTTGGTGTTGAATATATTTGCAATTTGAATAGGATCTTATATAGTATAGTTGTTATTAATTTGAATCTGTTCTATGTTAGTAGTTGTTATTGTTGTTACGTCTATACTCAGTTGAGCGTTCGAATAGGATGTGGGCAAAAGTGGCAAAAATAACGTTTTGAGTTTTACGAACGCTTTAACCAAAGAGCCATCAATGACAACGCCACCAATGCCATCATAAGCTAAACGAACGCACCTATTGACGTCTTATATAAAAAGGTGCTATATCTCTTTGCTCTATGTCAATAGTTTTCGTAGCGTACGACACTTTTTTCGTAGGTATGGCATTTCCATTGGTTTTCTTATTCAGAGTTGGCATGCCGTTCAATTTTATCAATCTACAAACTGATGGGTACATAAAAATAATACAGTTATTTATTAATCTGTTATTTATTTCTATTCCCTGTGCAGTACGGTCCCAATTGAGCCATAATCGCTATTAGCGCGATAATAGTCGGTCCCTTTCACCGTAAGCGTGATTACGATGGCCCACGCTACGTCATCGATGACGTCTTAACTGCCGCCATATTGACGATTACATGAACCATGCTCTACACCATAATCGTCGTGAGCGTTCTGTCAAGTGACAGGTGTTTGTTTATTTCTACAATGTATTTACTGGTGTCCCTTCTTTTTGATGTAAATGTTGTAAAAGTCGGTCCATCCATTCCATTATTTCTTTTTAATCCACACACCACATAGTTAACCTTCACACTATGCACGATATTTTTATGAATTTGTTTTTCGCGCGCAAATGGTTCGTTATTGATACAACTCTGGGGCCTTACTATCAGCTTCGTAAAAACCATGCAAGTTCCGTGCAGTTCTTATACCTGACATAAACAGTTTTGAATGAAATCATACCATGACGCTCATTTACGTGAACTGTTTGAATATTGTTTTCTCAAAAATTAACGGATAATTATTGTCTCTGGCATTCTAACAATTTACTATAACTAACATTGTAGACGCCTAGACGTGTGTGAGCTAGGATTTAGAGCGACATGTTAACGAGAGTCCATACAAAAAAAACAGGTGAACGGTTTTTCTGCGGTTCTTGAATAGTAGGCCTGAGCAGGCCTGCTTTAAAGTTGTCATGGTACGAATAAACCGGGCAGTTGTCTAGAAGTCCTGCTTTAAGAGCTCATAGTAAGGCCCCTGGTCCGAATTAACAACACGCTTACAGTGCCACGAGCTGTCAAAAGCGCGATGTTTGTCTCGGAACAGCTTTGGTAGACGATAGCACTGTGAGCAAAATTATCGCAAAACGGACCACGGCAGTGGTGTGAAGCCTGTTTTTACCTCTGTGGTGTGAAGTTTTCAAGTTTGCTAGAGGGCGTTCGGTTCGGTTCGCGTCCATATTATTTTCTAGTGTATATGTTAGTCTTTGGTCCATATAGTCTGATTTATCTATGATGTAGTCAATTGAAAATGTTGGTCAGGATTTGTCGAAAATGATGAATCCGGTTTTGAAAATGGTTAGAAGTCTCTAAATGTCGTAGTAAAAAGATTAAATATGTTTCGATTAAGTAGCTAGTTACAAAAAAAGTAATTTTAACGGGGTAGATAGTGATTTCGGTGTGCGAAAGTCATAAGACTTGTGTCATCTGACTGTTCTTCCTTCAAGATGGCTCCTTCGCCGGAGTATGATAAGGAACCGAAAGCCCCGGATAAAAGTGCTCCTATCATTTCAAGTGAAGATACAAATCTTTTGCACAATTTGATGAACGACCAGCAACACAGCTCTGACCACAAAACTACCAACTCGGCTACGACTTCAGAAGTGGAGGTAAGTCGATCTCTGCTGCCATTTTTCGCTTTTGAAGGCTGTAAAGAGTCGATTTCGTTCACCTATTATTATCCATCAGTGAGAATTATTTATTGTCGTCATAATTAAAACTGATACACACTGTTAAATTCCTGAAAAGAATGTTGTATTCCGGTACGTGCGTGTCATGGTATTTTAATGTGCGTGAATGTAAATGGCGAAGTACGTTGTCAAAATTACTAGAATTAGGAATTCCTGCCTTAGTGCCAGTATTTTAGTAAGCACGAGCGTGTGTCTGAATATATTGATTCCGTAATTGTATTCTCAATATTTATCTTGCTTTTTATAAGACAGATTTCATCAGTGTTTATATCAAACAATAGGTAAGTGAAATGGCAAAATCATTCAATAGAATAGTAATAATTTGATATACTGAATCTGTAAGTGCACTGCAAAGCATTGGCATTTCCTGATGTTATGTTTGCACATTACTCAATCTTGAGCAATTAATATTTCGAGAAGAAAAATAATTACAATTTATATTTCAGAAATAAAACTATGTGTACCTACAATATGTAATGTCCATTTTCTTCAAGGTCTACTGTGGTATCTAGTACATTATCGTTAGTATTACTATTTATTCTAATTATTAGTTGTGTTGTTGTCAATGTATAAACTATATTAATACACATTTTGACAATTTACACCTTTCTCTAGTTGTGAGGAAATAATACATACATTTATTTGCTTCAATTTGTTTCCATGTGACATCATCAAATTTTTTTAGGACTCAGGAATTGGTTAGGTTCCATCATATGCCTCTGAATACCTTGAAACAACAGATAACCCTGTGGAATTGTGAGAATTGTTTGAAAATGTTGTATCATTTTGTAATGGAGTGATAATATATTTAAGTTACTGAATTTTGGCCAGTAGCTTAGCCAACATCTGGTGCGGTTGCTCTATCAACACACATACAAATTGTTAAATTGTCGTAACAAACTTTGATAAAAGTACATACAATTATTACAACACTTACACATATATTTATGAATGAGACTAACTTCGACGGATGCATAAATAAGGTTTAATCCAACTGTCACTTACAAGAAGGCTTAGATTAATTTTATTATAGAGTTTTTATTAAGGTCTACCAACAAAGACTCTTGTATGTCTTAATGTTGTATAGTTTAAAAATAGCATGGGATGACAATGACAACTACATTGGTGGGCAAAAATGATTTTTATGCAAATTTTCATGCACTTACATTTATGACTGTATTAATCGGCCTGAATCAGTAAGCCTCCGCTGTTGCGGACAGGTTAAGCTGTAAAATAATAGGACATGTAGAACAACCTTATAAGAAATATAATATGGAACCCTAAATATTACTAAAGGAATTTCATAGTTAAATGTTAAAAATATACAAGGCCCATGTCAATAGAGAAATAAAAAGATTTCTTGATACTATACTTAATCTTATAAACTTTTCCCAAGATCCATAATAAAATAGTAACATCTAATTGAGGGTTTCCCAACCTTTTTTTTGTTGAGGCTCCCTGGACTTTTTCAATAAGTGCAAATAAAACAATATTATGTACTTAAAAGCTTTTTATTTTAATTCTACTGAACAAACTTTTAAAGTTTTAATTTTTAAATTAAAATAATAATTAGTATTTATCCAAAAACTTCAATAAAATAATAATGAGATAGTTGAGATTGCATGTTCTGTACCAGTTGGTTGATTCTAGGTTCTGTTTTTGCCAGAGCTATCATCAAATCGCTATCGACATCAAGACAATTTCGCTGTTAAGTTTTAATTAAAGCTAGAGCAGAAAAGCCTGTCTCACACAAGTAAGTTGAAGAAAAAGGAACTAGTACTTGTAAAGGAAGAGACGCAAGTTTCGAATTAACAGGCAATCTTTTGATCCAAAATTTCTCCAATGTCAAAAGATGGAAGTCATCTTTCATGGACGAATCAGCCTTCAATTCTAGAAATTCTTCCTGAACTTCTTCTTGTAATTGTAACACGATAACAAATGGATTTCTTGTCAAGTGCCATATTGGTGACTCTGAATTGATGTCTCGATAGTATCGGCGAAATTCGTCTTCCAGCGCTTGCAAATGAGTTTTTATGCCAGCTTTCAAATTTGCCTCCATTTTGTTAATTTTAATCTTGCATGTTTGCCACCTCAGTGGTATATAAAAAAAAATGCTAACGTATTCCGCCCCCCTTGACATCGCTCTATGCCCCCCTTGGGGGGCATGCCTCCCTGGTTGGGAACCTACAATCTTAATTCATAGTTAAAACCCTCTTGGATTAATGTATTGAAACATCATTGTGATAAGAAAAGATAACATTAATACCCACTTTGTTATCACATCACTTATCATGCATAATAATGTAGGGGGTCTTGTCATAATGATATTCAATTTGATGCATGTCGCACACATATTCTAAAAGATATTTATACTATTGAGTACCAAGTGATTGTGAATGTGAGTGAGCAAGTTATTCACCTGAGAGATTCACTATGATGTGTTAGTTTTGGATGGCACACTGCAATTTATTGTCAACACAAACATTTATTCTTGTCTTGTTCCCCTGTAAGTTAATTTCAATTAAGTAAACTTTCATGAAACCTACACTAGTAGCAGTTCCATTAATTGAAAGAATATATGGCGCTGCAATTGTGGATACTGTGCCACTGAGTAGCGAAGGGAAAAACTGAGTGAAACAGACTCAAAAACAAATGTAATGTGTACAAGTTTTCGCTGTTCAATTCTCGCAAATCACAGTGCAGTCTAAGCCTGCATACGGTTACCTGCTATAGAAAAAACCTTTGGGCTGCCGCGTCACCTGCCGATTGTCGGCATTTCTACTTTAAACGTCCTATAACTCAAAAAGTATGAACATAAGAAACAAAAGTTGTAGAGAATAAACTGATCTTTAAGAATGGATCGATGCATTTTATTGATTAATCTAATATTTCAAGAGTTATTGGCTGCGATAGAAAAACCGGTTCATTAAATGGGCCATAAATCGTAAACTGTAAGTTTTACAAAAAAGTTTACTGGAAACAAAAGATGCGAAATTTTATTTTCTATAATAATAGTCTCTATGATTTTTGCCCTAAAGTGCATAGTTTCCGAGATATCGGCCGAAAACGTTTTTCCAAGATGGCGACTGTGGCGTCACCTGGATCTGTCAGCATTATGTGATTGTATGCCCAGTAAGTGATCTTAAACCTTATAAAAATAAATTTGAATCGGAAATTTAGTGCAAAGTTGACTCAAAAAAAGTCTATTTTTACTGGCCTGACTTCCTAAGATATCATATGATTATACTAAAACAAAAAAAACCCTCCATAGTGTCAGATATCAGAATGAAACTTTTTTTCAAACGAAAACTATATCATCTAATTAAAAAAATGTTGCATTTAGTTGTTTGAATTTCAATCGTTTTTACAACTAGTTTTTAACGTTTTTTTTTTATTTTCCCCTTTTATCTGCAATCGGCTATTTAACCATGATGAGATGTGGTTCAAGATTTTGAGGTGTGGGAGTCATTCCATGAAATAATACCTATTTATAGAAATTTTCTAAAGAAGAGTTTCTTTGGTCAAGGTCTAGTATTTGCCATCTTTTTAGGCATTTAATATTTTCGTTTGTATCGGCAGGTTTCTTGCCAGTTTATTTGTGGACTTGTTCAGATGTTCTTGGTATATTTTGCTATTGTTGCTGACTTCCTGTTTTACAGTTGGCATCTCCAAGTATTCATGTACTTCTGTGTTTCATACAAACCAGTGTGTGCTTGAAATGGTTCTCAGGGCAGTGTTTTGGAATCTCTGAAGGATCTCGGTATTGGAACTATTGGAATTACTGGCAGAACCCCAGAATTCTATTCTATTACATATGTCTAGATTTATTTGTATACTAGCAGCTTGTTACTGAGGGATAGTAAGAATTGACAAGTTTAACAATTGAAATTGCAAGTTTGCTTCCTTTTTCTTAACTCTGTGGGTTTTGTTACTTGCGAATCACGCAGTATCGTCGGCATATGTCGCAGCTACATCTTCTGTTTCTAGCACGTCTGCTGTGTAAATTGAGTACAACACTGGACCAATGACTGATCCCTGGGGAACTGAAGAATCAATGTTATATAGCTTTGAGTATTCATCTTCATGCTTGACTTGAAATTGTCTGTCTTTTAGCAAGGATTTTAGGATCATAAAGAATACATGTTGCATGGTTGCCTGTTTCGAGTAAATTTCTAATAAGAGTTCCGACGTGGAACTAACGCAGCAGAAACTGCCCGAAATGTCAATGCTGTGTGGAGAGGATACGGCTAAAGAACGCACCGTGCGTTTTTAGTTTAACCGCTTTCGTAATGGGAACTTCGACTTGAAAAATGAACCACATAGAAGACCAGCCACTAAGGTAAATAACCGAATAGTGACGTGTAATGAAAAGTGGAAGTTTACGATAATCGCAAGCTAGCAACGTAATGGTTGGTCAGGTCAAACGCTACAACAATGCCCTAAAGTTAAGCTTACCCATGGAAAGTTGATGGTAACGGTTTGGTGGTTACTTCATGGTGTAATTCGCTATAGCTTCCTCAGATCCGGTCAGGCAATAACAGCAGATGTCTACTGTACAGAACTCGGTACAACTTTCCATTAACGTCCGTCGAGTTGAGAGGGGGGGGGGGGGGGGCTGCGGTGCCCCCCTTTTTGAGTTTTTTAAATTTATAATACTGAGAAAGGTATATATCCTTATTGAGGTGTAAGTTAGCCTAATTCTGGTGCTTGACCGGCCGCTATTGCGGCGCGTTGTGTGGTCGCCATTCAACCTAACGCTCCTCCTCGCTTCGCTCGTCGTCGCATCTATTGTGACTTTGCTCTGACTAGATACTCCGCTACTGTCCACTACTTTGAAATATATGTGTGCATGAAAACTATTCAAATTACTACAAAATATTCTATAAATACGTAAATTTATATAAAATAAAATGTTACCGAACGTATGACAACTTAACCGTACGTAAAAACGAAACCTTCAATAGCGAGAATTCTGTATGATTTGTGGTAGGTATTGACGTAAATATTGCAAAAATAATTGATTTTCTATAGGTAATGTTTTTCTTAAAAACTTCGTGTCTCTGTATGTTGAAACTTGGCGTGTCTGCTTATAATAATGTAAAAAAATATCAACCCTCAACTCGACGGACGTGGTAGGTATTGACGTAAATATTTCAAAAATAATTGATTTTCTATAACGTTTTTCTCAAAAACTACGCGTCTCCACAGGTTGAAACTTGGCGTGTGTGCTTATAATAATGTTACCTTTCTGTAAAAAAAATATCAACCCCCAACTCGACGGACGTTAAAGGAAAGCCCAGAACTCCGAACAATAATTGCGAAACTCGTAATAAACCAGCCCCGTTATGTTAATCGGTCTTCACCATTTTTGCTTCATGATAACGCAAGACCTCACACTGCTCAACAATCAGTTTTAACACTACAAGACCTGCAGTTAGAAACCATCCGTCATCCTCCATACTCGCTGGATCTCGCCCCAACCGACTACCATTGTTGCCGCGATTTGGACAATTTTTTGCACGGTAAAAAATATTTTTCCCAGGGAGCAATACAAAACTCCTTCACACAGTTCATGGAGTCCAGGTCCCCAGAGTTATATCGCAAAGGTTTTAATTATCTTCCGATTAGATGTCAGAATTGTAGGTATAGATAGCGAGAGTAAATACTTTGATTAATTAAATATATTTTATCCAACAAAAAAATGTTTCAAACTGAGTTTGTAATGGCAATATCATACTTTACCCCCTAATATAAATGTACCCTTTAAAACAGTTATGGGAAGAAGAAAAGGGATAAAATAAATTTGAAGGAAATGTGACGAGGGATGCTGGGAGGACATTGTATCAGGAACATTGTAGTTTGGGACTATTAAAAGAAAATGTGGTTCACATTTCCTTCATCCAAACCGACATAATGAGGATGCAATGATCAGTCTGCTATGTCTATTAATTTATGAAATATTATATTTATTATTCCACACGTGTTTTTGAGATTAAGTAGTAGTAAAACGTATACACACACTACTTTTAACAATGAAATATTAATAAAGCACCATATGTTAATCTGTAAAAGGAGCACAATGTCGACATCCAAAGACATGTATTGTTAGGTTGTCAGACTCAGTAAAGCAGTCCCGAAATACGACCTGCCAAAGCTAATCCTGATATAGAAGGCCTGTCTGAATAGCGTCTTATTGATTAAAAGAAAGTGGTTTAGGCAAGCCACCTACACACAGATATAATATACTTAGTTTCACCACCGCATATAACACAAGATATGCTCCCAAATACAAGTAAAAAAATTACGCCGGTGCAGAGTTGCTAGCTTTTCTATCGGATACAGTTCAGTGTGTGCTTTCGAATTACCTAATTCCACACGCATTAAATCCTCGGACGATCTGAAGTACATCGATCCGGCACGTTTTTATGGTATACATACGTACAAACAACTTTTACACACAAAGCGTGTAACTTCTAATTTCTACCAAGAACTGACATGGGGTGAAGTTCGTGCCTGATTCTGTGTTTCCCGTTAGAGCCTTGGTATTTTCAGAAGATGTTTCTGTTAAGAGCCGGTGCAACCTCACATTGCTTATTTTCAGCCTCCATATCTTTAAATATACTGCTCCTTTCACTTTGAAATTAACATATGGCAAAGTTCAGGATATAGTCTAAATACCATGTTAGAAAAAAAATCTCAAAGTGGCCTTCAAATTGTACAATAAGCGTCTATAACTCAATGAATACTTTAAATAAGATCTTGAAACTTTTCATGATAATTGAACTTTATAAAAGGAAGGTGTTATGTTAGCTGAATGATTAAATGACCTTCAAATTAATTTTAAAGAACAAACACCTAAAATATCAAGCGCTAGAAGCATTCTCAGACAGGCCGACCTGCCGCTCGGCCCCCGACTCAGCCTCGCTTAAGCTTTCGGGCGGGAAACCTGTGTCGCTTGCGGTCAATTTTAGTTGTCAATATGGGCCATAATCGTTAATATCGTTGCGACGAAGTAAGGGCGAAATCTAAATTCGAGCTGAGGGCTACCTCAGCTATGCTAATAGCCCCTTAACGTTAAAGCCAAACGACAACTCCAAAATGTATGGCGTTGACATTACCTGTGGAAAAAACACGTGACGTCACGTTAAGTTCGTAGACGGGACCCGGGAACGTTCTGTCTGTAGCGTGTGCGGAAAAACGCCTGCTTGAATTTTGTCTAGGCCTGCTGGTGTCTAGTAGTATCTTCTAGCGTATTTCATCTTAAACTACGTCATGTCATTACTTAACATCAGACGAGAAACGTGAAACTCACGGTTATTGGAAAAATAATAACTATGACTTTATTGAATTTACGCATCTACCAAGCTTACTCCAAAGTTATTAAAATTGTAGGCGTGTAACTCGACTCTATTTCCATGTTCTCGCCATTCTCGACCTTTGTACGAATTAATTGCACAACAACGAGGTTAAAGAATATATAAAAAAAAAAGGTTTATAAAACATTTTATCTACCTAAATGTTTATTCTATTGTTTATGAAAAGACGTCTCGCTCTGGTCACACGCAAACTGATTTAGTGTATAATAAAGTTCAGTACTAAATTCTAGTAACCTAGTTCCCAGTAGTTAATCCAGTTATCATGCTTAGAATTAATCTAGGCTGAGTAGGTTAGGCATTCATTACAGACTCTGACAATTTACGTCTGGCATGATACCCAGCTACAAAATATAAAAATTGTGCTATACTTTTTCTTGTTCAAATGTCTCAAAGTACTTGCATGTGCATGGGCGTTTAAATAATAAAATAAATGTGTGATGCTGATGATGCACCAACATACAATAAAATAATCAATATTTTTCAAGTGAATTCGTGTAATGAGTTGCAAGCAATGCATCTCCTCTCATGCATTTTCTAAGACCTGTACTTAACTGAACTGTCAACTTCAATATTTTGACTCTACTTCAGTTATTTCTGATTAACCGCCAAATATCTGTGAGCCATATGCTGAAGTACATACCAAGTTATCATTAGACCCTCTAAAAGTGTAAAATGTACTGCACCAAAAAATAAACACCTGATCTCATATTCCAAGTTAGTTGTGACTTCCATGCGCTGGAAGCTGCAGATCTTAAAAACAAAATCAGACAGATTTCCATGCAACATTACTAAGATAAAACCCACTCCGCAATACACTACACAGCTATAGCTATTAAGGTATAGCTGTGTAGTTGAAAAACTTCATCAAAAGCGTCAACATAGCGTTCGGTTGATCATAGATGGACACTAGTAGCAATTCGCTTGTTCAGAACACCAAACTAAACTCAATTTTTAGTAAATATGTGGTAGTTCTTATTCTGTACATGCTTAAGTTCAAATTTGGATATCGCTTGCGAATAACAGTTTTTAAATTTTTATATATTAAAATTAATCATAATAAGTTCGTGCTCTCTAAACTGATGTAAAACTACTGTGTTCAAATCGCGAAAGTTTAAAAATTACTAGTTTGACTGCTGATCAGTCAGCTCGTGACCACGGCCATTGTAACATGGTCGAAACGTCGAGCGAAAGGTACATATTTTTACCTATATTAAATAATACGTGATAAGTCCCGATAAACATTTAAAACATGATGTAAAACTACCCACAATTGAATTAAATAATCATTATGTTTAGAATTGTCATCCTAAGTGTTAGACGAATGTGGATTTTAATGTGAACAGAATAAGAACTACCATAGCTTAGATAAGCGAATCACTACCGACGGACAGATACCGAAATACAAACATACCCTCCAATGTTAAAAGTCAGCCTACAGCATTCAACAGGAATGTAAAGGTTTTTATGACTTGAGTAAGATAGAAACTCAATAAACATAGTTTAAATGTACTCTTCCGTGGTTACCCCATTGGGTACCCAATGGGGTAACCCATTTGATAAGGCATTAAAATCAAACTAACCCGATTCGTAACAGGATAAATATGAATGGTATTACGATATTGGGAAAACTGTAATAACCACAAATACCGCATTATCGGTATCTATGATTATACTGTTGTGGTTAAAAAGGTAACATTAATGTATACTTTCGCTCAGCTAGTGTGCAGAGGCCGTAGCACAAACAATTTCCGAAAAAGTATTCGTATCGAAAGCATCAACATGTCGCGCTTCAACGGTCAAACTATGGGTTATCTGTGTCACAGTTGCCCTAGATACATGACAGTTTGTACTGTTTCACGTGAACGACACGTTACGTTACACTTACGCCGTTATTCGTGCTAGGCTCCCTGGAGTCAGTTCTGAGTGTTTCAAGGATATAAGAGATACCAAATGTTGGAACTCTGTATTTCACAGAACTCCCAACGTATTCCTATAAATCAGCATCGCTAAGAGCGGTTTCAGATTCGCGTTTTTTCAGCGTCATCCAGTCATCAGTCACCATCTCTGCATTGTTTCTGGCTAAATTTGTTATAAAGGTTAAGCTGTCCTGGTTTAAGCAAATGACAATAGAGTGTAGATTTGTATGAGTATATAATAGTCGGTGTAGGCTTACTGCTGAATAACGGAAGTGAGCTGCCGTGCCATTGTCGTCGTCACGCCGTTGTCGCCGCCGGCGCCGCTGCGCCCACAACCGCTTTACGTCTCCTAAGATCATATTTGAGATCTCTTACCACAGACACCAAACACAATGCTACACCACCTCAACACAACATGCACTACCACAAATACCACAACCCTCTACCTACATGGTTTCTATAGTCTTAATTACAAGAAAGATCTCAATATAAGTGGGTACTGCCTATATAAAAAACCGGCGCGAGTCTGACTCGCGCACGAAGGGTCCCGTACCATCCCGTACCATATCTATATAAAACGCACAAAAAAGTCACGTTTGTTATATGGCTCCCAGATAACAATCCTTAAATATTTATTTTGTTATGTTTTTTTAGGTGCCGTAGACTTAATTCACCTGCGGTAATTCACCCAGGTGCATTAACAATACTAATTAGTAGACTTAATTCACCTGTACGTTATTTTATAGTATTTGTTATTATAGCGGCAACAGAAATACACCATCTGTAAAAATGTCAACTGTGTAACTATCTCGGATCATGAGATACAGCCTGGTGACAGACGGACAGCGGTATCTTAGTAATAGGATCCGGTTTTACGCTTTGGGTACGGAACCCTAAAAAGAACATTTCCGACCCAAATGACAATAAAGATATTAAATAAAATACCAAATGAATTAAAAACTGAATAAAGGGATAATATTTTATTAAAGCTATTACTTACTAATAAAAATGCTACTATACCTAACTTGGATGAATTTATGAACGACTCATGCATTTAGAGTATTTTTATTAATTAATTTAGAGTAACGTTAATTAATCGACCGTTCATAGTACATATTGTAGCTAATATTGCTACACCCTAATAGGGTCATATTGATGTTTCCAACCATAACTTTAAGCGCTGTTTTCTCGTGGTCCCAGGATTTTGTCCCATTAATGGGACCACAAGGGAGAACTGTTTCTCGTAGTCCCATTATTGTGTAATTACATCCTGTATATAATAGTATGTGGTTACCAAAAGAAACAATGATAATAAAAGTATCATCTTCATATTATTTAGGTAAGTATAATATTTTATCTAAATTTTTCTAAAAAATGCCCCACCGTAATATTGGATCAACTGTAGTTGGTAATTCATAACATCCTCATCCCGCCTTACAAATTCTCGTCTCCTTTTTGATGATTTAGAGAATTCTTGTTCTCTATCAACCAGAATGTTTAATAGTCTTAATAAAGATTTCGGATGGCGTTTCTTCATGTCTTTATTTAATAGCGAATGCCAACATTCCACTACGTTATTGGTGCGGTGTTTTTCACCATATACGTTCCACTGTGAAATAAATCCTTCATTTTTAAGCCAAGTCCTTTCCATATATTTTGTGAAAATTTTAATTTTGGCAGTGCCGGGACTTTCGTTTTTTATGTACTCTACACCATCTGATTTCTGATCTAAGGGTAGTAAAGGTAAAGCAGTGTGTAGACCCACGATGCGCCGTTCCTGTTTTGATTTAATTTTCATTTCTTTAGCCTTCTTCCAGATGCTTTTAGTGAAGTGATAATAGCACTTTTTCAAAATAATGCCCGGAAAAAATGGTCATTATTGCATTTGCAGGAGCTACTTAAAAATCTAAGTAAATTTTTTAGGCGACCACTCTATTTGTGCTTTAATAATAAGAAATAAAGCGGTGTATGATTCTTCATTTTTGTGCGTCATCAATGCGTAAATAAGCGGAATAACGTGTGTTGTTGATGGTGACTCAGATATATCACCATGAATAGATACAAGTTGGGTAAATGGAGCTGGACAGCTTTGAAACGTCCCGTCAATAAAAAACTCACCAACTTTCATGATAGTATTTTTGTTTTCTTCTGAACAAAAAATAATAATACCACAATCTTTGTCGTAGTATTCAGCAAGTACAAATTCTGATAATTTCGGAGGGATAATCACTTCTTCAATACTTTTAAAGTTAGTACGTTTGCGATAAGTGTACAAAGATTTTTGTACATTTTTAAAGGAAGGTAAAGTTGATACAAAATTAAGACCCTCATTTTCTAATTCCGTCAAACCTTTTTTTAAAATTTGTGTCACTGGTGTGTCTGTTAAGCGCGATAGTTCTTTCATTTTATCTATTGAATCGTCAATTTTATTCTTACTGTAATCCAATTTACATGAATGTGTTTTATTTTTAACTATTTCTTTACTCTGAAACGCAAAAAGGAATAAAATATCAGATACAATCTAAGGCACCCGACTCTAATTATTTATTGCCATGCGGACGAATTCACGGGTAAAAGCTAGTCATAAATAAAAACCCAAAATTTTACCTTGAGACCTTATCCACGGCGTTTTATTTTCTTGGCTTGGCTACACTTCCAAACGACATTCCCACTTTTATAAACCATATGCCTATAATATTGTCTCCCATCATATAGTAATACGGTCCCGCCCTCTCTTTTAAGAAACAAAATTTCTTCCATGAGTATATTATTTCGTGTTTACTTATCAACAGAATTCTAAGTATTAACAGAATTTTGATGTATTTAGTGTCAGTCAAGTGTCATTTATTCATCATCTAACACTTCACTACACACTCCAAAAAGTTTATCTATGCAAGAAGAATACCTATATACTGGAGGATAAATACGTTACTGAGCATAGGAATGGGACTACGAGAAACTGTTCTCCCTTGTGGTCCATTAATGGGACAAAATCCTGGGACCACGAGAAAACAGCGACTTTAAGATCATATACATAAGTTTGGAGGTACATCTGATTGGAATAAATAATTTAATATTTAAATGCACTTCTTTAATCCTTCAGCTGTCGTGGAACCAGACAATAGATATTCCATTGATATCCTTTTGTTTACGAGGGGGAAATCTTATTAGATACCCGGACACGATGGGGAGCGTCCGGGTTATGTGGAACTTTCCACAAAAACCCCCTCGGTGGCCTTCTTTGATGTCTTGTAGATGACCCAGGATCTCCATAGGAACGCACTGGGACAGTCAAGGCATATTGCCCTTTGGCTCGACTCAGAACATTTCACATCTCCTTCTAAAGATGGCACGGTGTCAATTGCCTCATCAATAATAAGCAGTTCATGACGCCGTCTTCCTCGAGCTCGTCGATGAGATACTTAGGGCCCCACCCCCAACTATTCCCGAGCTCTTAGGGTCCCCTTTTAGTCGGCTCTTACGACAGGCGCAGAGGTTACCGTAACCCTATTCTTTAAAACCCCGGGCTTACAGGGTCGCCCGGGCTTACAGGGTCGTCTATTGATATCCTGGTTTAAGACAGCGGAGGGGAGGATATTTAGTTAGCAATGACGATATTTTTGCAAAAATTGTTAATAATTATCGCAAAGCAGTTTTTCAGCCTAATAATTTTCTGCCTACTTCTCGTTTGATGTTCGTGTTGCCCATGTCGTTCTAAGACCAGAAGGTTCCGAAGGGTGTAAAGCATAACGTTCATATTGTTCATTTGATGTATCACCAACAAAATATTTGATACTGACAGTCAGCTCTACCTCTGAAGTTACCGCATAGCATTGAGGCCACACTGCCTGGTGTCTGCTGACGGCGGCCAAACACTGATTGCGTCATTATTTAGTCCTGCAATAACGTCGATTATATAATAAAGGTCCCAATGTTATCTGAGATTTGCCTATTAATAAATTTAAAATTACTATTAATACTAAACTCTGTCAAAAAGGTTATTACAAAATTTCGGATTACTTGGGGGATAAAACAGCTTTGGACTGATCACTCCAGGATCTACCTACTAGTGTATTAAGATGTCAAAGTGTGGCGTGTCTTGCCCTACGGATACCATTATTATGTTCTCTTATGTAAGGCAACACACTGGAGCTAAAAATAAGCGACCATTTTGTTATATTATTTAAGAAATTGGCGATACAGTTTAACATTCTATAGAAGACAAAGATGCATGGAATACTCCACTTCTGGCAAGCTGTCACTCTGCCACCCATAAAATTCAATATTTGTAGTACCTAAGTAGAAACATTGTAAACATCTGTATAAAAAGAATGGCCCCGAGTTTCTTGCCGCTTCTTCTCGGTAGGCTCTATATATTTTGGAACGCGGCGGTAGAGTCTTTACATTATAATGAAAAATTGACGTTCATAAGTGCGTCTTAGATACCTAAATTGAATAAATGATTTTGACTTTGACGTCAAGCTATAGTTGTATTCATGACATGGGGCATTTGCCTCCCAACGATGCTAGCCCACTTATTTATTTCGCCGTCGCTTCAAGTTGCTATCGTAGCTATTCAGAGTTTCAAGTAACTGAGTAAGATCCTGATTCCGTGGATCCACATTCTTCAGTATTATATTATGCGTCCTATTTCTTCAGTGGTATTCCTACAATAAGCACATGCTCCACTGTTTTATTTTCTACCATTCAGCGTCTCACAGTGAACTGCGTGACAGCAGCAGTATTATAAAGAAGTTACCTACCGAGTAAGGTTAGGTCATGATAACCTACCGTATGGCGTAGGGTTTTATCTTGTTACATTAGCGTTATTTATTTGTTTAGATTCGGATTTAAGCTTCTTGCTTATTTTGCAGTTGGTTTTTACCTTTTTGCCATTGCACAGTAACAGAGCAGCAACTGTGGCTATGATTTTATGTCTTAGGCGAGTGACCCGCGAAGTAGAGATAATTCATAATGTAGATCGAGAGATAATAATACGAATGATAAATAACAAGACTATCAACGAACCAGTATAAAATACCTACACATAGCACTACACAGCAGTAATCTTTGTATGTATATTAATTAAAACGGTAGTCTTAGATGGAGATTATGTTTCGCAACGTTCTCAAGTTATTGTGGCTTACTTGGGTTCGAAAGGAACCGCAAACTATTGAGTTTACTCAGCGACGCACGCTAATAATGTGTACAAATCGAAGTATATCGCGTTAGATCGAAAGTCGGTTTGTAAGTCCAGTGGTATTGCCTAGAGATCAATGATACACCGGCGTCACCCTGGATACGTCTGGCAACCTTCCAACGCTGCAGGTTAGTCTCGGAATGTTCCAAAACTCGTACGGCATTTTCGACCAACTTAGCACTGCTGCACTAATGAGGCACGCGATGTTCGTTTTCGAAATGCTGTTCTAAAGTGATCCATTACAGAACAACAATCACGCAAACAGCGCGTAATATGGTTGTTGAAGTCAACAAGTGATTATGCTAATGGAGCGCGTAACAACGAGATAGCAAGAGTCGAGGGAAGCGGGGAGTCGGGCTTTTATAGGGGACAAGGGCATGTCATCGATTCGCGTCTCCTTGCTTTCCTGGCCCGACCCTGACCCCCGGGAGAGCTCCAGCCGCCCCCGTTGCGTTCGACGTGGGACGCAGATTACGTGACGTCAGCACGGTGCTAAAACAATTTGATTGTGTTGAGAGAATCGTGACAATGTCATGTTTCGGATATTTCCTCTCTCAACGAGTTATTTTTTGCGCTAACTTTCGTGAGTAGAAAACTTTCTTTGCGAAAGTTTCAGCTGTTCTGAATTGTGGTGTGTCGCTTGCAATTTGGCAATGGTTTCGCTCTTTATCTTATCTAATGTTCGTTTTATCGTAGATTGCTTTATGATTGGTTCGAGATACCGATCAAAAAGAAATAAATCGTGCGCCCGAAAACTTTACGCTTGAAAAGGACACTAGTATCTTGGTAGTTAATTTTATTTTTCGCTAGAACAGTAACGTACGGTTTAGCCTTATTTTTAGGCCGTGTATTGTAACGGCTTACCATTTTGTTTTAAAGACTGTTGCATCCTGAAAGTTGCCATGACTAATGCAATAGCTCACGCTCTGATAAATTTTCATAATAACCCGAATGAAGTGTAATATAAGCATGTGGATATACGCGTGGTTTCTTTATTTTGTGAAGCTGCTTGTTAGTGAAATAAGTAATAGCTCAATGATAAAACTAAATGATTTAATTGAGAAGATAAAGTGGCCGTATAACAGGAATTAATTTATTTATTGTACATAGAATAAATAAATGTTAAGTTGTATACTAATATATTTGGAATTTGACCTGCTAAATTTATCCATAGTTAAATTATTATTCAATGGTCCGTTCAATACGATGTTATTACGACGGTTGACGATATTAGTACCTATAAATTTACTGGAAAGAATCTCTATGCGACTGTCTTTGCTGACAAATGTATATATGTTCTCAGCAAGTAATCATTTCTTATTATGTTCCTCCTACATGGTTCTCATTGTTTTGAACACATGTCGCCCAATTGATTAGTTGATGGCTTCGCTTGCTATCGATTTGTGTTAGATACAATCGCTGGTTCACTGAATAACAAGTCTACTGAAGCGTTATATTTCTTCTGTGACTAAATGCTTCTTACGAAACGGATATATGATTCAATGAGAACACAGATAACATGAAATTTTCTTTCTAAATACTTCAATGCAAATAAGTTCAATTTTTATATCTGTAATGTAACATCAACATAATGGCTTTTTACTACGAGTACATACATACGAGTATATACAGTTACACGGTACTTATAAATAAAAAAACTTTTAATGTTTTCTCTGTCTGTCTGTTCGTTCTGGCTAAGGCTAATTTATGAACTGGCTGGATCGATATTGTCGTCTCTGACAAATAGATAAAGGATGAGGGATGTTTGCAAAATAACTGTTTATGGTTGATCAAAATCGTTATAGCAATCTTCAAGATCGTACCATGGGATGCCATGCACACCTTTCTAGCATCCATCTTTGAATTTGCGCCCAATTTAGCAATTTCAATGGAAGTGTTTGATTTAAGGTATTTTATGTGCTGTACGTTTCTTCGAAGTTTTTCTTTTCTAGTGTATATTCTTGCAATGTATTGATCTCGTGACGCAAATGAAGATTTAAGTAATTTTACTATTATTTACGTGCGCCGGCTTAAAATAAGCGGTTTGAAATGAGATATTAGAATGTTTGCCAGAAATATTGACTTGCTTTACATTTACAAAAAAGCCCACGGCATTGTATTTGTGGATACCCCATCATAACGGGTTTTATGTTAAAATATTTTAATTCTCTATTTAGTGATAGAATATAAATGAGAGATGAAAATTGTATGTAGATAAAATTACCTTCATAGCATGTAATTTGATTATACAGTAGGGCCTCACTAAGCGCACGGACGCAGACATCAAAGAATTTAATGAAACAGTTTAGTGTTAAATGACGAGGAGATCGTGAAATCTGCTATGCGTGAAGATGACGAGCAAGATGGTGACGAAAGCGTTGAGGTCTCCACTTCCAAAAACGTCGACTGAGAGACCGCGCTTTCGATCTCAAGCAGAAGAGTATTACAGATTGTTTAACATCAATGTAAACTCCTTTTTTACCAAAATATATGTACTCTTGCGGTAATTAACCACAAACGTTGCAGTTCTTGGAAAAGTAGGTTGATTGCTGCGAAATCTATTGTATTATTGGCCATATATGGCGAATTGCGAGTCAACAGATTGAAAAATGAACAATTAAACACGCATATCAGTCTCATTTATTTAGTTATATACGTATTTACGTAAGTATGTATAAGATTTAACTTCAACGAAATTTTGCAGACGTCAATCCGGACACCTTGGTAATCCGCCAAGGGACGATTATTGCCTGTCCGGATAAGCGAGGCCCTACTGTATACCTACATTAGGAGAAATTTTTTATGTAAATTATAATGTTAAAAGTTACATGGGTGGCTTGTGTCGACTTGGCAAAAGTGAAATACTCCAAGCATATTTGTCAATTAAACTATAGCATACTTACTATTAAAATTGCAATTATAGAGAGAATAAAATCCATCCTCGGACGGGATTTGAACCCGCGTCTTCTGACAATCCGTGTGAGACGCCATGACCACTAAGACACCGAGGCACGAGGTCCGAGCGTCGAATTTTAACTCTATCTGATTTTAACCGTCGCGCGTCGTATGGGGTTGGAATCCCGTCTGACTATGTTTATTTTTCTTTCTATAATTGCAATGGGTGGTATCGCTATGCAGGCGTTAGTGCTTTAATAAATTATATTATAAAAACTAGTAATGCAAAAATTTTCAGACAATTCGATTTTTTCCGTGAGATCTGTTATGTATTTTTTATGTTATTAGGAGATGGTACAGGGTAGACGGAGTTGTTACGTCTCATGTGCCTGTAATTTCGCCGGAAACCATACCCTTCCAAGCAGAACGCCGTATATCGAACATTACTGCAGCAACATTACTATAGGGTGGGTATGCTGGAATGCTGCTTAGAATACTAATATGACCTGTAGCACAAGCTATTAAATATTTCTGATTCTGGCAGTACTTCCCCGGACTCATTCACAAAGAGTTCCACTGCTACTCTGTTTTTTGGGATTTTATTGTAAAAACGCAAACAGTTCCCTCTAAGCAACAGTTCTTCGCTAGTCTAAAACTAGGCACTAATGTGATATTCTATGTTATCTGTTCTTGAGTGAAGACCACACATGTAGTGTAGACCGTCCAGCTGCAACGTCGAAAAACTATCTGCTGAAGGCGGCTTGCAACCGGTTACCGGAAGCAGAAAGCTGGAGACTGAGCTCTGTGACGTTAAGTAGGAGTGGCCTGTGTCTAACAGTGGAGGAATGAGGGATGATGATGATGATGAAGAACTCGCATTAAAGCGAACGGAGGGACTTTTACAAATATGGGACTGCATCTCGAGTAAATTGTTCGCGCAAGAAATGATGCGAGTAAATTTTATGTCTTCAGTAGGCATATTATGTTCTCACTTGTTAACAAATGTTGATAGCAATAGAAAAAAATGGGGGCTCTGTCACTTGTCAGCGCCAGTAATCAAATTAATAACAATTATGCTTATTAAGATTTCAATTAACATTTGTTAGCAACTCACATACATTATTATGTGTGTATATGAATTATGTATTGATTATATGTACATGGGATACTCTGCATAGCATGGGACCTGCAGGGCAATAGCCCTGCAGGTCCCATGCTATGCGGAGCGTTTACTATAGTAACCTGATGACTGAGATAATAGGTTTAACAATAAAAACAAGAGACGAACATGATAAAGCTTTAAACTAGTCCAATAAAATTTATTTATTATCCAAAACTTAGACTATCATTACAGTGAGATACTAATGCGATAGTTTAGTTATATGTATATAATACTATTTACATTATCTCATATGGTAACACAAAATATAGAATATACACAATATACACTAAATATACAAATATAGTACTTTGTGAAGAATGAATCTATTAAAATGAATACAATATCAATCTAGGCCAATATGCATTCATAATGTTTCAGCTCTGTTCGGAAACACATTCAATCAGAATCAATTTCGCGCTTTCGAACCGTTGTTGAAGTTAATGCATTTATATGCACTGAATAATCGATCTCTACGTGTAAAAAATAATTATTTCACAGTCTGAAACTGTCGTAAAATTAATGTAACAGATTAGTGGTATTTATTCCTTTGAATGGTTCTTTCTTTAGTAAGATTTTCTTTATAATAGACGCGTGTGGTGTACCTACTAAAATGTGACGTGGGTACCTCGTATATTTTAACAATTTCTTTCAATTGCAATATCCTTTTCATTAATTGTCAAATATTCAGCAATAGGTACTAGTTTCCTTTGCATCGTTAAATAATTACACTTATAAGGTCTCTTAGAGTTGGCTTTACATTTCTTTCCATCTTGTTAGGTACCACTATATACCCAGATATTATCCCTCGAACCTTTATGTTAAAGCACTATTGTAAGGGCATTGTAACAAGTTAAATTACTGGCCAAATGAAACTGAACAGCAATGCCTCAATCTCAAAAGTTCTACAATGGCAACATGGCAGGTGTTACGCTTACTATCATGTGGACTACAAGCCCGTCTTGTTACTTATATATGTATATAAAATGAACATCTATTTTCCTTGGTCACGCTATTACTTGAGAACGGATGGAACAATCTCGCTAATTCTTTTTTTGTTTTGTTAATTATTGTCAGGAGGTTCTTATGAAAGAAAAGATTGGAGGGTATGGCAAGGCTGAAGACCGAGGCTACTGCGCGAACGAAGTCGCGAGTAGTCGCTTGTTAGCATTAAAAATTGATATCAAAGGAGCGGGCGTATACTCAACATAATCAACAGTACATTACAAACCAGTAATTTACATAAGGATATACGAGTAATATAGCTATAGCTGTGTTTTACTCGAAACTGAGTAATAGGTGTTTAATAAGGTATGTTGGGGCTTTGGCTAGCTTTAGAGTCTAATAACTTTAAACGAGCCATTTTTGTATATACTCGTATATATATCTAAATTTCGAAAACAGCTCCAACGATTTTCATGAAATGTAGGTTTTCGGTGGCGATAAATAGATAGCTAGGTTTCATTTCTAGAAAACATCGTTTTATCAGTGTTTTCAGGCAATGGAAAACCGCTACAATATCAATAGATGGTAATCAGCCACAGCAACACTAAAGCTGATAATAAATGGCGTTGTTATATATATAATATATTTAAGAAATATAATTTCCCAAAATCACGATTTACCCAAAAAAGGTCACCCAGGTGCTAACTAACTTATAAGGTAACAACATACTGTGGTGTGGTGACAATTCAATCAGTACCTAATACTGTTTTAATGTGTAACATTGAGGTCATGTTACAAACCAAGCCAGGCATAACATATGGTGTGATATTATAAATGACATGTGATATCGGTCAGTAATTTGTGGGGGCTTGTTCTTCCCTATTTATATCGCCACTACCTTGTAAGTCGTAGTTGTAAGCCCACAAAAAAGTTTCTCTTCGTACGTTTCACTTACGCTAATCAAAAAGTTGCGCGTAATAAACTTATGGAGCTCATATAGGCCAATTATTTCGGCAATAATTACCGCAATTGTACAACTAGCCAGAAAACATTACGACATTAGATGCACACTGTTAACGTGTTTTCTACATTCTAATTAACGTATGCAATTGCCGAAATAATTCCTGGTATACATAAACGTCTCGCCCCTTTCCCGGAGGGGTAGGCAGAGATCACAGATTTCCATTTGCTACGATCCTGGCATACCTCTTTTGCTGCATCCACTCGCATCACATTCTTTCTATACCATCGTCGGTTCCGCGTACTTTTGACCTCGCCTCTCTTCAGAACTTTTCCGATTTGATCGGAATATGTTCGACGAGGTCTACCTCTTTCGTTCATTTCACGCTCGCCTTGCTCACTTGCTTTGTCATTCTTCTCCCATCCTTTCTACATGCCCAGACCATCTAAGCATGCCTTTCTCAACTCTGGTCACTACATCTTCATTCATTCCACACCGCTCTCTTACAACGCCGTTCCCAACTCTACCTCTCAATTTCACACCATGGTATAAGACTATAAGTGCACCTTAACGCTTTGAAGAGCTTCTGTGGGCAAATATAGCACGAAAATTGCGTAAGTGTAACGTTATCGTGTTCTTGACTTATACAGTGGGCCTAGCACAAAAATCCTCGTACATATAACATATTCGTATCGTTGATGGTTACATGAAAACTATGAGTAATCTGTGCCACAATTGTAGATAAATGATAGTTTGTGCTGTATACGTCAACGATACAATTTTACAATGCACTTTAACGCAAATATTCATACTAGGCCCATTGATAACTAGTAGGTACGTAGTGATTCATATTGTGACCACACACATAATTTGTAGGCCTCGTTGGTGGTTGATGTTCAAAATGTACTTTAAAATATAAGTTTAAAGCTTTAATTAGATTAAATCGTGTCATTATTTCTAACGGTATTATTGTACGGAGAAAACTCATAATGATAAAATGGTGTTCGTTAAAGTTCCGTGAGATAATGTAACGGTCTCGCATACTAATATGTTCAGAGTCTTCAATGGTTCACTTAATTTTTATAACACAATCTTTCTTTGGAATATTCGTAACACTAAACCAGAATAAATAAAACTGTACCAGAGTTTCATGACTGAAATATTTGTGACTGATAACAACTGATGTGGCCATGCTGTATTTCCGACCTTGACATTTAGTTAAACTGTCATAACAGATAACACTCTTCAGTTAGGGCTCTTGAACGGTGTAATGCATATTTTTATTTCCAAATAGTAGAAGGCAATAGACATCAAATAGTTTAACCATTGTATAACAAATCAAAAAATTTAAGTAGCCATTGCAATTATAGAGAGAAAATTCACATCTTCGGATAGGATTCGATCCCGCGTCTTCTGAAAATTCTTGTCAGATGCCATGACCACTACCGAGGCCTCAGTAATCTGTGCCGAGGCGTACCGTCCGAGCATCCAATTCTATTAGACAGCTTGACAGCATTATCCAACCGACAGACGAGTTTTTCAAATACTACTACGGAATTGGCAGAACTATTAATATTTGCGCAAACCAAAAAGTATATAAGACATTATAATATGTACCTACTAAGTAAGCTTATCTAAGTTTTGTAGTTTTAGCTGTAACATTAAATAAATAAATAAAATAGTTACATACTATAAATAGATTTTATTCCGTGCTAAGATAAAGAACTTTGTGTTCTCATGAAGTTGTTAATATAAAATAGTGAATTAAATTAGTCATTTGCTGACTCGAATCTATGGTTTTGAGTAACGATGAAATAGTCGGAGACAGTTTGTCTAGTCTATACGTTCAGACGGTATATTGGCATCCGTCCACCACTCGTCACTGTTTTGTCGTATCGGCGCGGCTTGTTATCTCTATGGTATATCTAATCTACTTCTGATTAGTGGTTACATTGTCTCTCCAACATTTACTGATAACGAAAACGATAGAAGTTAGTGTACGCGTCTAATCGTCATCGTTACTCGGCAGCTGTTGTGCAACTTTTAGGTCCGTATACCATAAGTACGCTTAGTAGTTAGACTGAGCGCACATTGGAGTCACGACAGTTTTAAGACAGACTTTCCTCACATATACAAGTCTGTCTTAAAACTAAAAACAAATTGTTTTGCCTATGACACGTCGCACATCTAAAACGAAACTGTTTTGACTATGAGATAATTTTGTCTATGAGACGTTTTGTTTGAAGTGTGCGCGTCTTCATAATTTTTGTAAAGAAATAGTCTGTCTTAAAACTATCGTGACTCAAGTCTGCGCTCAGCTTTAATCTAGACTTGACTACAGTGGGCATAGCACGAAAACTTGGGAAAATGCAACGCACTTGTATAGTTGACGTAATACAGGGAGCTAAGTGTAACGTAACGTGTCGTTCACGTGAAATAGTACAAACTGGCATGTATCTAGGGCAACTGTGACACAGATAACTCGTAGTTTGTACGATGCGTGACGCGTTGGCGCCTACGATGCGACTACTTTTCGCAAATTTTTGTGCTACGGCCTCTACACTAATAATAATGGCACTACTTTTTATCTTTAAGTTTGTTTTTTATTTATAAAGAACACTAGCTGGCGCCCGCGACTACGTCTGCGCAGGAGTACTTCGAGTAGCTTATTATTTCTCCAAGGGCATATCTATCTATATACCAAAATGTCAAAAAATATGTACAAGGTCAAACGCAATTGCTATAATAGTATTATTTGAGTACATTTAAATAGTTAGTATATCAATCAGTTAACAATAATAATAAAATAAAATTAATCACCATGGAAAAAAACTGTCATTACATTTCATCACCCTTGGCGGTCGCCGAACACGTCTAGTGTATTGAGCTGTCAATTGACTTGGCTTTTGACTAAGTTATCAGAAATTGACACAAACTTTGACAGAACTGTCATCATTACGATCTTGACTCATGCGGAGATCTTATTATCTTGTCTATGCTGTGCATATTACGCTTTTTCACCCTCTTGCTGATGGATGACGATGATGATAAAAAGTATCCTATGTGTTAAACCAGTGCCTCATCTACCTCCATACCAAATTTCATCAAAATTGCCCCAGCCTTTTGTGCGTTAATGAGTAACAAAGATCCATACATCCATACTCACAAACTTTCGCGTTTATAATATTAGTAGGATTTTAAGCACAAACCGATATCATCATACGGATGTCCTCCGGGATACGTTGCCTTACAAAATAACTTCCAAAACGCTATCAAAATCTATCCAGTAGTTATTAAATTATAAAGTAAAATAGGTCCTGTTTGAACATTTGAAAGTGACCGATTTCTGTTCTATCGCTGAATTAAGGAGGGCTTACTCCTGATAGGTAAGTATTTCCAATGACATTTTTCATCGACTTTGGCATTTAAATTTTGATTATAGTATAACATATTCTGCGTTCCAAAATGTTGGGCTCGTCTATACGTCTCATCCTCTACCAGTGAGTTTACGTAGACAGTATTTTGTCGTTGTAGACCGTCTTCGTATCCTGTTAGCTTCAATAACTTAATTATCGACCACGGTAATATAACTTAACGTTTGATTATTCGTAAGTACAGAGCAAGCATTGTAAACTGTTTACATGCAATATCGCGATCGGCGTCCAGTCACATAATGCAAAAGCGCCGCGAGCTATGTGTTCTGTTTTTGGGTATATTGCGGCGATACCGGCCCCGCCGCTTTTCATATCTCCCTTGTTTCTGTGATCTGTGTGTTTGACAGATAAAATTAAAAAAGTAGCACTATTAATCTGTCCGAATCAGCAAGACTCATTCGAGTTAAGTTTCATTCATAAATCTATTGTTATTTTTTGCGCTGATGCGGACGGGTTAATAGTGGAATAACCAAGGCCTAACGAAGGAATATGATTCATAGCTTTTTAACTAAATTTGTAAAGTTACTTAAAGCGAATAAATATCATGTTGTTCTTGATAGTGTTTCACTGGTAGTATTTGTGGAAAACATGTTTGTGAAAACAATACTATGACGAAAAAAAGGTAAACTTCACTAATTAAAATTTAATTGAAACAAAAATATCTATGGTAGGTAACTTCTCAACGAAGGTTCATAAAATTAATAACAATAACGTGTATATTTGTTTTAATGAAGAGACTGTTTTAATTTTTCATTACCTAACTTGTTTTTAAGCAATTAGTGTGTGCGTAATTTTGCATTTGCGGCCGAGGTGCTGGGGCTAATAATCAATTTGCGCACGCGACTATGAACATTATGTCAATGATAATTCCGTCGAAGTTTGCATCAGTCCGCATAAAGCTGTTCGAGTGACGAACCTGTCGTGAGTGTGTCCTCATATCATGGGTACATTAGCTGTGTACGGAGCGTAAATACGCACGCCCACACATTTGTATCAAGTTACTCAAAATGAAAGTAACGTGTTTCACTGCCCTTTGCCCTGCTCACCCAAGTCTCTCACTTTGCTTGCCATATGTGTTGAGGCTCTTTTTATTACTTTTCTTTTTTTTCTTTCGAGTTGCAAAAATTTCATAAATTTCATAACTTAAATCTGTATAAAAATACTGTAAGTAACTTTATTCTGTTGGTTTATGGTCAAGTAAACAAATAAAATTATGTTACAAATGGAAGGCCCAGGCTCTGCTGATGGCTGCTGTATGCTTAGCGATCTGGTTCGTGGCAGATGCATTTAGTTTCTTTCATGCTTGTTTTTGCAAGATTTAAGGTGGTTTAACGTAACCAAGTTAACTTTTGTGAAGACATATGAAACGGGAGCAGAAACTAAACTAGCAGTGCTAGAATGGATCCACGATAATCTGTCATACCTTTAAACTGATTTTTAGGGCTTCGTACCTCAAAAGGAAAAAGGAACCCTTATATGATCACTTTGTTGTCCGTCTGTCTGTCAAGTCATCGTTTTTCTCAAGAACGCGTAGAGGAATTAATTAACTTGAAATTGATATCAAATATTTGGGTATACGGTCTTTTTCAGCTCTGAAAAAAGCAAACTTGTAAGTCAACGCAATAAAAAGATATTACGGGTTATGTAGCATTTTATGCGTTTCAATAGAAAATCAAACCTAAAGGGTAACTTATAGGTAGGTATCAAGCATAGATCTAGCCGCGAAAGCAATATCGCGGGCTGTCTTTTACGATAAATGCTATCATAATATAATTTTATACTAAGCGAGAACTCATATTCACAGTGCTGTTTTGACACTCCACAGCATGTATTTTATTCATTCATTATGTTCCCGTCACGGTATCATCGTATCTACATTCGAACCCGAGAGATAAAATGTTTTGTAATACAATAACGGATATTTTAGCAAAAAGGTCGGCAACAGAAATGAATATCAATGTGCATTTAAGAAGGGTGCTTTAATAGAAAAAATATATGTTATACAAAAATAGAAGTTATAGATTTAGAGCGGCAAATATATATATTATATAGATATACCCGGGGGCAGGTTTGGCTGTAAAACCTGTCAGAACGGCAGGTCGCGCACCTTGCTGGACCAGACCGCTAAATTAACCTCACTTGGAGCCACTGGTGACAGATTGCACAAGGTCTGCGCTCAGTCAAGCTTCAGCGACATCAGATTTATATCTATGAGCAACAGCCTCGTTTCTACGATTTTATCGAACCGTGGCAAAAACTTCATAGTGACTCTCTTCCCTCTCTTCAGCGTTTGACATAAATTACTTTAAAAACTCACAATTTGTACTCCATATTATCTATTGTCTTTCTTTTTACAAGTCGACGGTGAGCCAACCAGGCTTCCGTGCGCTAGGCGCTTTGTGGAGCAAGTCTTTTATTTAAATCATATACTATATTATGATTTTGGCGCCCCCAGAAACTGCCGCCCGGGACGGCTGCCCCGGTTTGTCCCCACCCAGATCCGAGCCTGAGGTTAATAATAATAATAACCAATGAGGTTAATTCCCAAAAAACTACACTTCTGGACACTTCGGGGCAGTGCATCAAATCCCGTCCGACCATGTCTATTTTTCTACCGACTTCCAAGGTACTCAAAGGAGGAGGTACTCAATTCGACTGTTTTTTTTGTTTGTTACCTCATAACTTTCGATTGGGTGGACCGATTCTCAAAATGGTGGTGGTGCTTCCCGTGTGGTCCTATTTAAATTTTATCAAATTCGGTGCAGTAGTTTTTGAGTTACACTCCAATAACTGATTTTTACCAAAGTAATAGAAGTCTGTATTAGATTTTACTGGAAGTCGGTATTAAATTTTACAAATTGCACTTGTCTCTCTAAAATTGCAAAGTTTGGTATCGCTGAGCAAGCGTTACTGCTTTAAAGATCATACAGTAAAAAATATGAAGGGCTGCGACTTCAATACGAATGTTAAATGTTTAAAAAGAAAGTCTTCATTCGGGTGGATAATGTTGTCAAGCTGGTCAATAGATGTCACCACGTCCCCATACGACACGACGGTTAAAATCAACAGAAAGCTTAATTTTGATGCTCAGACGGCGTGTCTCGGTGGCCTAGTGATTATGGTGTCAGACACGGATTGTCGAAAAACTCGGGTTCGAGTCCTGTCTAAAAATGTGTAATTTTTTTCAAATTGCAAAGTTTACACTATACTCCTTTACACCCAAGCTGTTCTACATTTTTTTACACCAGTTTGGTGCAGTTAATACGAAATAATATGATGTGTTAACTACAGTTTAACCTTGTAGCGCTCCGACGCGCGCGACGCTCTGACGTATGTATACTTAGTTACGTGTTACCGTCAATTAGGCAAATCTCTTATTAACACCGCCCTGTTGATTCGGTCAGATCCATTAAAAGTAACCAAGTATACTTACAGCTTTTTTGCGTGTAGGTATATCCGAACACAGCGACTATATTGGTAAAGTTGTAGTTTTTAATATTCAGTTTATCAAAATACCTACATGTAAGAAAAAAATACCAAAAACTGGTACCGACTTCGAACTAAAAAGTGTGTAATAACTTTTTGAAGTCGGTACCACGATAGTTCAAAAGTACCCCTTAACACAATATTGTGCACATGGTACACGAAACATTATATTGTAACTCACTCAACTCAACCGCTTGATCTAATTCGATGAAATTTCCTCTACCAGACAAAAAAAATCTAAATCGGACTATGTAAAAAGTTATGCGTACATAAATATACGCGTCGATTGAGAACGTCCTCCTTTTGGAAGTTGGTTGAAAATAATTGAAATCAAGTAATGGTACTCCCGAGGAAACACTTCATTAAATGTAAATGAAGTGTTTAGTATGTGTCCGCCTGGGAGGTATCGTCATACTTATCTGTGAACTATTTTTATCGTCTCTGCAACTTTTTGCTTTCATATAATATGTTGAAATTTATAGAGAGAAAAATTCCATCCTCGGACGGAATTCGAACCCGTGTTTTTCTCTCTATAAATTTCAATGTTTGAGATCGCTTAAGCAGGCGTTAGTGCTTTAAAAAGTAATACTATAAAAATATAATATGTTGGTAAGATGGTAGGTCATTCATACCAGCGCAGTGTTGTGGGTAAACAAAACTATATATCAGTCATTATTAACTGCTGCAAATAAACATCCGCATATCTCTGGTACTTCTATCTGGTCTGCACCTATACTCCCAAAAACGAACGACGATACGTTTCATTTCGGACGGATTTCACGATTTCTACTGTGAAAGTGAAAAAGCACAATTTAGCCAATTGTGGTGATAACCTTCTATAAATTATCGAAATTTTGAGTTGTTTCCATTACAGGGCCTTGAAGCAGGTTTTTAGTACGTTTCGGAGCCCTAGACACTAATATATAAACTGTCGATCCACGATATGACCTGAAACCCCGTTTCCTGAACGCCTTATGAATCTTGTATGTTGTTTGAATTGTCATAACTCATAGTTAATAAGGCCCCAGAGGCCGGAATAGAACCTAAAACCGCCTTTTGCGGTCAACTATCATTACCTTATCATCCCTTCATAACGTTCTATGTGTCTGTTGCTTATTTTAGTAATATTAGCTGTGATACGGGTAGGGAGATGGCGAATACATATATTCTTTATTTATATGACATTTTTGTATGACTAATTTTATATGACTTCATTGGTGAAAGTATTGTGACTGGATTTTACTTGATTTTTTACTATGATACTGCTAACTTGTTTTCCTATGGGTACGCGAGCAAACGCCGGTGTGTTTATTGTAAACTAGCTGACCAGCCCGCGGCTCTTTACGCGCCGATAGGATCAATAACAATAATTGTCATTTACTTACTGTATACTATTTTATCCATAAATACTCGTATATCATAATATTTTAAAACGAATTATTATATACCTCTGAAGTTTAATAATAAGTTTTAAAATAGGGTAACAAAACTGACATACTTTACGCTCAATTCTTTACTTTTAAAGCTATATAGGTTGAACAAGTACTAAATTTGTACCATACTCAATAAGCTCAATCAGTCAATGACGACCCACATGCCAACAAGATAACAAGAAAATATTTATTAGTTTCGTTTTTCAGGTATGCCCTTTTCTCCTGAAAAGTTTTTTATCGGCCATCACTACACAAAGTATCCGTATTTCCAGTACTAATTACGTTTACGGACTAGAGGTCCGTAAATTACAGACCTCTAGTGTGTGACGCAATGGAGGGCTCCGTTTTACTGTTTGGGTACGAACTGGAGGCCTACTCCCGAAAACGAACTACAAAGTTTCGTTTGGCGGATTTCACTATTTCTACTGTGAAAGTGAAAATGCACAAATACAGTCAAGGGTGACGAAATGTAAATGATATATTAAAGTAATTCGTGTGTGTAATTTGTTGAAGTTTAATTTTGTGTAAGTAGGTGCGTAAACCGTCTTTAATATTCTTTTTTAGAAATTGTCAGGTAGTAGTAGTGTTGGTAGTTACTCATGTCAAAACATACAAATAGTAAATATACAACATATAGCAACTGAAAAATTTAAACTATTTATATGCTTAAACTATAACAATTGCTACACCGTATAATGAGTAAATAGATCAATGTAGATAGTCCGTGTAGATCAATCAACAACAGCCCATAAAATACCTATATACAAGTATAGTTGATCATTATTTAAAAAAAATCTGTCATTACATTTTATCACCCTTGACTGTATTTGTGTTTCTTCACTTTTACAGTAAAAATTGTGATATTCCTCAAATGAAACTTCGTTGTTCGTTTTTGAAAGTATAGGTAAAGTAACACCTAGTTGTAGACCGTGGAAGCTGTGACGTCACAAAATGACGGTTTGGGTAAAACCGAAGACGAAAACGTATACGATTTTAGCATTTTTAATTATTACGCGCTTATTTTGTTGTGAAACATAAATGAAATGCCTTATTGTTTTGCCTCCGGGTGCAACCACATGGTTGCACCCGGAGGCGGAACCGGAACGAAATAATAACCTACTGGTTTCTCTTCTTGAGACATCTCAAGAAGAGAAACCAGTAGGTTATTATTTCGTTTTTTCACCTTTCATAAACACGGAAGTTTCCTCTTTATATTGCCCTACAATTATGCTCAAGCTAACAATCAAAGACATTTTTAGAAACGTGCGAAATCCAAAAAAAAAACGATATAAATCCCTTGTCACAGAAGTTTGTTTTACCCAAAATGTCAAAAACTGCCATTTTTTGACGTCTCACTTTTGCTGTCTATTGAATCTTAACCCTTTGCGTCCCAGAGACGTTAGTTACGTCAGTTGCATTCATAAATCTTTTGTTTTAATTATCACGGTAGAGGAAGGATTAAATTATATTTCTGACGTGTACAGACTATACACCTATTCAGAATGATACAATAATAATACAATTACCAATAAACAATTTTCTGGCAAAGTTGTCAGAGTTTTAACGACACACCCGACATTATGACGTAGTTTGAGCGCTATTATTTAAAACCTTGAATGATTCAGTGCTTACTCAGCTATGACATTGCCAATTTCTGTGGCGAGCTCAGCTCGGCTTCACGTGCCCCACTTTACGAGACAAACATTATTTTTTGTGCTTATTGTCCGGCGACTTTTGGGATCGATAGACGTGTGATCTGGGGATATAAATCCACAGTCTATGTAATACTATTTTCATGCTGTGATAATACTACAGCTGCGCTCAACTGTTTGGATGATGATGAAGATGAATCATAATAAAGGAACTAAGGCATACTGTGGCATTCTAATGGTGAAAGATTTATTCAAATTGGTTCAGTAGTTTTTGAGTTTATTCGCTATGGTAACGGATCATGATGATGATGATGAATCAAAATATATTAGCCTATGTTACTCAGGGATAATTTAGCATTCTAATGGTGGCAAAGTTTTTAAAATCGGTCCAATAGTTTCGGAGCATATTCAATTCAAACAAACAAAGAAATGTTTCCTCTTTATAATATTAGTATGGGTGCCAAGCTCCGTTGTGATTAATTTTATTTTTTAATTATGTATTATAATGCTACAACAAAGCTCACGCAAAGAAAGTTCAAGTTGGGTAAATAACTTTCAAGTTTTTAATGACACATGCATTAAAGCAAAACATTATTTGGAAGACAAAGATGCCTATATAATTAAGTATGATCATGTAAATTTATATGTAATACAAACATATTATGTAAAATAAACTGTTGATACTCTCCTCCAAATTTCGCCAAGAACCTATCGCGTTAACTAATACTGTAAAAAAGATTACGACCGTGTTTCTTCAATGTCGACAAGAACCTATCGCGTTAACTAAGGCTCTAAAAAGATTACTACCGTGTTTCTTAAACTTCGACAAGAACCGATCACGTTAACTAAAACTAAAAAGATTACTACCGTGTTTCTTAAACTTCGACAAGAAGCTATCACGTTAGCTAATACTCTAAAAAGATTACTACCGTGTTTCTAAAACTTCGACAAGAAGCTATCACGTTAGCTAAGACTCTATAAAGATTACTACCGTGTTTCTTAAACTTCGACAAGAAGCTATCACGTTAGCTAAGACTCTATAAAGATTACTACCGTGTTTCTAAAACTTCGCGACAAAAACCTATCACGTTAACTAAAACTAAAAAGATTACTACCGTGTTTCATAAACATCGACAAGAACCCATCACGTTAACTAAAACTAAAAAGATTACTACCGTGTTTCTTAAACTTCGACAAGAAGCTATCACGTTAGCTAAGACTCTATAAAGATTACTACCGTGTTTCTAAAACTTCGCGACAAAAACCTATCACGTTAACTAAGACTAAAAAGATTACTACCGTGTTTCATAAACATCGACAAGAACCCATCACGTTAACTAAAACTAAAAAGATTACTACCGTGTTTCATAAACATCGACAAGAACCCATCACGTTAACTAAAACTAAAAAGATTACTACCGTGTTTCATAAACATCGACAAGAACCCATCACGTTAACTAAAACTAAAAAGATTACTACCGTGTTTCTTAAACTTCGACAAGAAGCTATCACGTTAGCTAAGACTCTATAAAGATTACTACCGTGTTTCTAAAACTTAGCGACAAAAACCTATCACGTTAACTAAGACTAAAAATATTACTACCGTGTTTCATAAACATCGACAAGAACCCATCACGTTAACTAAAACTAAAAAGATTACTACCGTGTTTCTTAAACTTCGACAAGAAGCTATCACGTTAGCTAAGACTCTATAAAGATTACTACCGTGTTTCTAAAACTTCGCGACAAAAGCCTATCACGTTAACTAAGACTAAAAAGATTACTACCGTGTTTCATAAACATCGACAAGAACCCATCACGTTAACTAAAACTAAAAAGATTACTACCGTGTTTCATAAACATCGACAAGAACCCATCACGTTAACTAAAACTAAAAAGATTACTACCGTGTTTCTTAAACTTCGACAAGAAGCTATCACGTTAGCTAAGACTCTATAAAGATTACTACCGTGTTTCTAAAACTTCGCGACAAAAACCTATCACGTTAACTAAGACTAAAAAGATTACTACCGTGTTTCATAAACATCGACAAGAACCCATCACGTTAACTAAAACTAAAAAGATTACTACCGTGTTTCTTAAACTTCGACAAGAAGCTATCACGTTAGCTAAGAGTCTATAAAGATTACTACCGTGTTTCTAAAACTTCGCGACAAAAACCTATCACGTTAACTAAGACTAAAAAGATTACTACCATATTTCTTTAACTTCGACAAGAACCCATCACGTTAACTAAGCCTCTAAAAAGATTACCTACTACCGTGTTTCAAAATAAATTGAGCTTAATGCTTCTTGTCTATTACTTTAAGAGCACTAGAACTATTTGTAAATGATTTAGTCCGGGGAAGTACTGCCACCATACCGTATTCTACCGAAATAATATTCGCAATACTGTGTTCTGGTTTGTAGTGTATGGTTGCCGGCGAAATTACGGGCACATGATACTTAACAAATTAATGTACTAGTATCAGGGTCACGGACGCAGTGTATTTCGTCATTTGTGACGAAATACAGCCTACGACTTTATTCACATTTGACATTATGAGTAACTCTTAGGTTCCAGGCAGTCCAGTCTACTTACCAGTGGGTTTCAATCAGTAGTTTCTCTCTTAAGATTACCTCGGATAAATAAACTCCCTAACTTTTTCTCTTTATTATGTTTGTGTAGACAACAATGAACAAATGACGTAAATGTATTCTTTCAATACTGCCCCAGTTGTCGGGGCGGCTCTAATAAAATTTTAGTGTGTCTGGAACACGGAACAGGGAACACAGCGGAGATGATACTGAAAAGATTTTCCTAATCAAATTGTGTCACTAGCCAGGGTGCGGAAGGCGTCTGTCTTCACCTACTTTCTTTAAAGCCATTGTGGTGGTCGTTAATAACTATCTAAATATTGTACCACTTGAAATTAGTTTTGCTATTTGCGCTATAGGTTTATGTTGTAATATATATTATATATAAATAATACAAGTTCTGAGACTTGGCGCAATATTTAGTGAAAGCTTTAGGCTACTGGATTTTATGAATAAGCGACTCGGGTTACTAAAAGGTCACGAAAAAGTTGACTGTGAAAATCGTTGTTGTATGTTAGTTGCGCGTCAATACCTTGTAAACACATAAATGTCTGGTAGCAAAGAAAGAATTCAGCCAATACTAAGTTCCCATACCTACTACGATGGCGTCAAGGCTGATTTGACGTCAGAAGGTTCACTTTCTTCTATCAGCTCCTCGGATTGGATTCTGGCATAATGGCAAACGTAAGGTTATCATAGGCTATATGTCCCGAAACTCAACGATAACCTGGTACCGGGCGACAGGCCAACGTATAGCAGTTTATTTATTATAACACCTGTCCAGTCCAGTTATTAGTTTTTACGCTTGTTACGCCCAATTAAGAGGTTACTTACCCGATTCTTAGCTCTGTGCGGGTCGACTACTATTGTCTATAATTGCTAATTGTACTATTGTCGAATGAAATGTTATTTAATAAGAGATAACGTATCAGCCGTACGCATCAACGATTCGTCGACGAGCTCACGGATTTCAAAGCCTTTGAGATATCGCTCTATGTATAAGAGCGATATCTCAAAGGCTCAAAAGATTGTTTGTCCAACTTTTCTTGTCATCTCGTTATTTGTTGTCACGGATGTTTTCAAAGCTGCAACGATGTTTACTCTTAGATAATCGCACGGCAGAACACCATACAACGAAGCGATAAACGCTCCGCGCCGTCCGTAGCACTAGGGTTTTTTTTTCATGTATAATTATAATACTAGAAAATCATCATCATCACCCATCACCATGCGGGTGAAACCGTGGAGCGCAGCTAGTAAAATATATCCTCGTTTGTATTTAAGTCACTAGCTGACCCGCCAGCGGCTTCGCTCGCTTAATCTTGGTGTAGTAGTGGAATCGCCGCTTTGGAATGTCGAAGTCCTAGGTTCGATTTCCGGGTCGGAAAGTTTCGATTTTCTTCACTAGTAGTCCGAAATCTGGAACAGTGCCGCGTAGATGCCATCGCAATAGGCTCGGCCTCTATTGCATGGGACCAAAACGTAATCCCTCTGGTGAAACGTAGGGGTTTAAAACTCCGCTCCTTAGAGGATATTTATATATATATATAATAATAATAATAATATATGTATGACGGTTTGTTATGTTGTATATAAAAATAACATGTATTACATTATTTATTTTAAAGTTTATTTTTACCAAGTTTTGGGTGATTCGCAACAGCCTTTTTCCATATCATACATTTATTTATTATTGAACAGAACGTAACACGTGTTTTTATAAAGAATACGTGTAACATTCTTAATTATTAAATTATTTTCTCGTTAAGTAACTAAGTGACTCGAATCGCTCGCCTATCGCGTATCGTATCGCGCATAAATTCCAGTGATGTACATATTGTAATAATAATGTACAACATACAGGCTATTTCAATTACGAAATTATTATATATGAATCTAAAGTGTTTTACTTACACACTGAAAACTAAAACAAACGAAAACTTTAAAAGCCCAAATCAATATAAGTATAAATGTTTTCTAAAACTTCGAAGAAGGTTCTTACATTAAAAAAATAAAGAAAAGATGGGTAGTTACCGTGAGGCCGAAGGCTGAGCTTACTTACTACGCGTGAAGTTACGGACAGTCGCCAGTAGACAATATATTGGCTGGGACTCGGAACTATGAACCGTTAGCGTCTGAAGTTTTATGACTTCATTTATTCATACTATTAACCCGTCCGCATCAGCGCAAAAAATAACAATAGATTTATGAATGAAACTTAACTCGAATGAGTCTTGCTGATTCGGACAGATTAATCCATATTAATTTCCATATCATTGAATGTCGTGACGTAGACGGATGTCGTGTTTGTGTTCGCGCTCTCTTTCTTTTACAAGATTAATGCCCGTTTTCACCAACGTTTTAGGTAACAACTAAGCAAAGTTAGGTGACAGTTTTGTACTAGTAAGTGTTACCTAACTGGCTTAGGTGTTACCTAAAATGTTGGTGAAAATGGGCATAAGTGTTTGATTCAATCGTCCGAGGTCGGCCGTCGTAGCCCGAGCAAACTTCGGCTGATGACGGGTTAGGTGTACGCGAGCCTGTAGACGAAATCATATTCGGCCAAGATTTGATCGTCGAGCGTTGCTAGAACGTCCCTTTAACATTATGTGTCAAAAACGACTTATATTACCTACTTATGTCTTAGCTTTGTTTTTGTTTTGTTTCGACTTGATGTAAGTTTATTTTTAATGGTAGTTTCAAGATAATTTAAGGATTCAAGGAAATTTACATACGTGCTTAATTTAATTTTTATTTTTTTTAATTTTTAACTACTATTAGGTGAAAAAAAAAACAAAGTTAGTGCTGCGTTATTATATAAGTTGTAGCAATTTGAGGTGATACGGGCCCTTAATACATTTCTGACGTATGGCGCGTCAACAACGCCCAGTCTCGACTAGTCGCACTAGTTTGCGATAAGGGAGGCCGTAATTAACTTTCTAACCTTGACATTACTGTCGTGTATCGCGACAGTTATTGATACCGACGACGCAACTCATTTAACCAAATAAGTTGGTAAAGTTTTCTCTGCCCCAGTTACAGTTTGTGTTCCAATTGTAAAAAAAATTACCTTCAAATCATTTCCCCGCTCATAGGATTACCTGTGTCGTGGGAGGCACACAGACACATGAATATATCAAAAACGTTCAAGACCCGATATTAAACAAAGCTTCACATAAATAGAAGATACACGAATCATTTATTTGGCTTCTTCAATGCACACGAACATCCGTTTGTACAAAATACCTTATATGTAACTAGGTAATTATGAAACAACTTACTAAAAGGTACATGTTAGAGGCTAAACAAAATCTCTTGCCGCTTCTTCTCGGTATATACGCTGTAATATTTTGGAACGCGGCGGTAGAGTCTTTAGAGTAGGTTATAATGGATAATAGATGTTCCTATGTGCGTCTTTGATGCCTAAATTTAATACATGATTTTGAATTTGAAATCAGCGCATAAAATTGCTCAAGAAGCAAACACTGATTTTCAGTCATAACCCTCAGATGATGAGACGAAACGAGTCCATCATGAACAATAATTGTACCCAAAATTTGTTAGAAATTAATCTTCATGAAATTGTGAAAATTAAAAAATATACAATAGTGCTCGGATAACCAGTCTCTTATGTGTGTCACATGAATATTTCCCCGTAGGTAAGGATCGAACTTCGTCCTTCGAAGCAGGTGACCAACAAGTTAGTTAACTGGGCTCCTTAGAAGCTTCATGGCATTTATTTTGAGTGAAAAATTATTAAAATCCATACGAACACGTAAATACAGATATTATTTTTGATGCATGTCAGTGAGTTTGCACTCTCTGGTCACACACAGATTATGTTTTTATTTTCAAATTTCGTGGTTTATCGGTTGAAATAATTACATATATATGTATATCCGTTAATCCTTTGAGTACCATTGTCGTAAATGTTCGTTCGTTTCATGCATAAATAGTTTGTTTTAATTATCACGGTATATGAAAGGTTAAAGGAATGTCCTAGTTCGACATTGTACCTCTCGAGAAATTATACTTGTATTTTACTCTGTGAGTCCTGCCCTGCCCTGTCCCCTGATATCTTGCTTTCTTTTTGTATATACATGATATAATTTCAATGTTTATGTACATCAAATCTTATTAATATTGCAGTCTTTACTCAGTCCAATACTGGTGAAAATGTAACAAAAAAGACAAACAGAGAGACATTTTTGTTTATAAAATCTTAATCTGAATGCCGCATTATTTTCCCCGGTCTGTATCTTATATCAGTCTTCCGGTATTGATATACTGAGGTTTTCTGGTCATATCTACCGCAGAACTGACAAATGGAGAAGATAGTAGAGCTTTGTTATAGAGTATGGGAATTGTTAAACGGCAGTAAATTGGCTGGAACACAGGCCGGGCTTGACAAGCGCCTTGACGAAGCGACGACCTGTATCCCGATTATATTATTTCACAACGTTCAACAATCTATCCCACTGCAACTGCAGTTGGACTCGTTTAACTCCTGTTGTCGTTCGATCATTGCCCAAAAAGCCATTCTACTGTTTCTAGAGACAAATTGGAAAGAATCGTCATCTTAAACACTACTAAATATTAAATATACATTAAACACTACTAAAAGAATATGAGTTAGCGCCACGTTCATGATTAGCGCCAAATTTTGATCGATCGCTGAATCGAAATGACGTCTGCAGCTTTTGTGCCAGCGACCCAGGGCCATACTCCGTTATATGAAGGAGTTGGGATGGCTCGGGTAGAGGCTGGCGGGGGAAATGCACAATACACCCCAAGCGGGACGTCAGTGCAGGACTTACCGCCCCCACTATGAACAAGAATGAACAAGAAGACGTCTGCAGCTGGACTGTTGTTCAACAGCAGAATATGATAATGTGTAAAAGTTACTCTTTAGCTACGGCTCGATTGTAATCTAGTTTGTGGAATCGGCACCCTGAGCAACAAGTTGACACTTTTAGACAATACAGAAGAGTAGAAGACTGATAAATATTATGATGCTGTAGGGTTTTTAAAGCGTTCCTCATCGCATACATTCACCAAACTTTTTAGAATACACTAAGTTTATATTTTTATCGCGATATGTTTTAATCTGTCCGAATCAGCAACCCTCATTCGAGGCAAGTTTCATTCACAAATCTATTGTTATTTTTTGTCCTGATGCGGACAGATTAATGTATATTTGCATTTTTTAATAAGTTTTTGTTACTTTGTTACAGAACAACAAACACATAGAAACATTGGACGACGACAAACTTCGCGCACTCTTAAATGAGGCTCTCACATACAAATGTCCCAAAGATCGTGAGGGAAAAAGCAGCCTTTTCAAGGTCAGTAAACTTTGATATATACACTGTATTCATGTGAACCATTCACTTATTCAATAAAATCTTATGATTTCTGCCTAAACCGTCATGGACGTACAGTGAAGTAAAAATCGATTCTCAAAAAGTACATTCTCATTTATTCCCGGTTTGAAAATATATTATTTTATTATTATTATATAATTTTATTTTCTTTTCCTCATGGCTTTCTCCGTACTTTTGGTTATAGAAAAATCCTGGTAGTATGTCCAATAATGTGATAGCAAAAAAGAAAATATTTGCACATACATTAAATCCTCATAACCTGTTCTCAAATCCACTACTGTTCTCCTTGCGCACAAACCTATATTAGCTTAGTTTAGATAATATGAAAATAATCATAAATGACGGCTGAAATAAATAAAGAATAATATTGAAAGGTAACATTCGGAATGTGAGGAGGTAAAATAGAATAGCCCCATAAGCTACTGGGTTATATGGTATAGAATGTTTTTTTGCGATGAATGGAAAGTTTGACTTTTCTAGAATTTCTATGGGCGTGGCCTCTCCACTTAGGTTTCGTAGAACAAAACGCTCTCGGTTTGATCAAGAGCTCGAAATATTACGAAGAAGATATATAAAGGGTTTTTAATTTCTAGGCTTCATATATCCAGTCAACCGAGATAGGGTCAACCATTTGTAATAATTATTAATAAAAAAATTAGTAATAGTATAAAATTTTAATATTCTTCGAACACAGAAATACTTATTGCAAATGAAGAGGAACCACCTTGAGTATGTAGCAATAGGAACAAATTCAAAGGTTTGAAACATTTTATTAATGTACCAACAATAATGTTTCGATTCGATGATTTTCCCTGTTGCTTTTCCTGTTTCTAAACCTAACAAGACAAAGGTTCTTGATTCTCATGACAACAGTAAGCCGTTGTCATGCAACATTAATATATTAACATGCCTTTACTTTACATATACTTTTTGCTAGATGCTGTCTTGGTTGGTACCACCGCAGTGTCAGATATTTTACCACGAAACAATTTACGGTACCGTATTAGTATGTGAAGGACACTGTAGCAAGTGAAACTACTGGGCGAAAGAGTCTCAAAAATCAAATGTTTCGGGGTGACAGGCACGATGCAGTGCTACGCAAAACTACAGTTATAAGTCACAGAATAAATATAGAGAAACAGTACGGAAACTACTTACAAACGTTCGAAACGTCTCACTCACACAAGCATGCGCATCGGCGAGAGCGGTTGTCGCGGTGCTGGCAGTAGTGAGGCCGCGGCAAGTCGAGTGATCACGTATAAGTTTATTTCCGCTTAACTGGCTTAGTTTCCATACTGTTGCATCTTTATACTATGTATAAGCTTTAGATGACATTGGAACAGTCACGGGCAAATAATGCTTACCATCAGGTTCATGATTTTCTCGTCTCGTCACTTAACTGCATCAAAAACGTTATTTCCGGCTAATAAAAACCTTTGATTTGATTTGGAAAAGTATATGACCCTATAATGTACGTAAATATGAGCAACATTAAACAATAATGTGATCATTATGCTCCCAATATAAAGCTACCTACATATACTACATATAACAGAGGAAAAATACTGATTCATTGTTTTAACACGATAATCAGATTCATGAAAATATAGAGCATTCACGCACATACCATATTTAACTGAAGAACAAAATCGCTAGATTAGAGTGGACACCACGTTTATGCTATGGTGTAGGATGCGGTTAAGTAGGGTGATGACCTGCGGAAAGCGGTTAGCAGTAATTGCGATGCAGGGAGCTTAGTACAGGGCTCGGGAACGTTGGGAGAGTGCTACCTCTGTTAACTATCGGTATTTCGGTTATCGAACGAGATCGCTGGTCATGATCTCGTTCGATAACCGAGGAATTCACAGACACTTGTCATAGACTTGATGGCTCAAATCCTACAGAAACCAATAACTTATTTGTCAATTTTGCGGTTCTTCAAGTCCTTACATTGTCACGGGAACGTTGGGAGAGTGCTACCTCTGTAAACTATCGGTATTTCGGTTATCGAACGAGATCGCTGGTCATGATCTCGTTCGATAACCGAGGAATTCACAGACACTTGTCATAGACTTGATGGCTCAAATCCTACAGAAACCAATAACTTATTTGTCAATTTTGCGGTTCTTCAAGTCCTTACATTGTCAATAACGCTTTGGTAGCCAAGAAACGGTGAACGCCATCAGCATATTTAGGATTTGCTTCTGTAAATTAACACAAACAGTACAGAAAATTAAATAGATTATATTGTGTGCCTTTAAATTACCAAAGTGTAATTGTGAAAAGACGTTATCCCAGAAAATAATAAGTCTATAATTTCTGTATCTAATACACTTTTACATGTCCCTCCCGAGATGAGTAGAGTTAAACAATAGGATTTGAGTTCTAAAGTACCTATGTACTTTGGTATGGTCAGTCAATTGATTTATTGTGTCTTTGATAATATCTTTCTTGCTACATCTATTTACGTTATTTGATATAATAATTTTCTTAAAAAAGCTTTCTTATTATTAATACATCAAAGGTCATTGGTCATCATGCGGCCAGACACAATAGAAATTTCATTGTTATAATATAACGACTCTTGAAGGGATAATATGAAGTATGTTTTTGAAATAATAATTAAATTGAGGGATTTCCATATTAAAAAGTTGTAAGTTGTGTCCAAGAAATGGATTAATTGAGTATCGCATATAACGATATTCTCCAGCCACGGATTGGCGCACGTTATAACCGCTTTTACAGACGAGCACGCAGATATGCGCCACCGATACAATAGAATCCCTACTGCCCCGTCCCTTCTCTTTCCAACGTCCGTAATATATTATACTACTAGTAGTTCTGCAAACAGTAGATTCCGCGAGCACAGTCTTATCTGTGGAAATTTTTCGCAGTAGTTCAAAACTTATTTTCTCGGAAATCACCTGACCAATTATGCTCATATTCGAAATCTCCTTTAAAGTCGTGTATCTAAGTGTAAGGGTACATCAAAATCGGTCGGTAAATTTCGCCGCAGCCAATTCCCCCCTTTTTTTATAAAAAGTACTTTCCCTACTCAAAATCACCACCGAAAAAAATAGTTAAATAGTAGAACATGCATACCAAGTTTCGTCAAGATTGGTTGAAAATGCGAGCTGTACAGGAAGACATACCTAATAAGCATACGGACAGATGAAAATCAATTTGGCCAGTCAAAGCAGAGACGCTTCGTTCGGTCGGTCAATAAGTTTTATGTGGTGGAGTGCAGGAACTCCTGGAGGAGGTGGAGCAGGACGAACAGCAGGCGTGCGAGGCGGCGGCGCGAAGTGTGCCGGGGTGCCGAGGCGGTAGGCGAGGCGCGCGCGGACGTCCTCCATTGCCGCACTCCAACTCACTGCAGGACCTGGTGGCGGCGCTGGCGGCCGAGCCCATGCCGCGTCGCCATCCACGCCATCACCAACAACACCACCACCACTCCAACGTTTCCGCGCGGGCTATCCACGGCGGCAGTCTGCCCTCCGGCGTCGACACTTGTACGTATGATCCCTTCTACTATACCATGCATGTCGAACCGACTTTGTCCACAGCCCAATGCATGTTCTGTGAGTGTTTAAAATCTAGACATTTATGAGTCTTACAGGTTTTTATAACTACATACATACAGTTTAATATAGCCTCTCAGTTTAGAGGTGGTTATAAACTAGAAGTCGACTAGTGAGATGTTAAAATTGTTTGATAAAATTATTTCTACAGACAATCGATACACTAGAATTAGATTTTTAATGTTGCCAATCGAATTTAAAGAATCAAGAAATCAGCGAATCCCAAGGACAGCTCAGTAAAGCCCTCCATCTTTTCAATAATTATGACAGTGATTTTGGTAATAAAATTGTCGTGATTCGATTGGTTGGACAAGATTGAAAAGGCTGGTAATAATCCTAAAATATAGGCCGAGACTATAAATAGGTCAGAGTTGTCGTATCTGTAGCTGTACCGGTACTAGCGCTTAATATTTGAACTTATATTAACTTATTTTTTGTCGCGTGAACTAGTACCACAATATATACGTTTGTACTAAGCATTTACATTTTAGAAAAAACGCAGAGGACAGACAATAAAGATGTACATTTACATTGGATTTTATATCTGTTACTAAAGTTTTGTAATTTAGATACATCCCCTACCTATGCTTAGTTGGTATGTATGGTTATTGTGGTTGATTAAAGATTTAAATTTCTTCTATAAAAACTATTTCTGAAAACTGGACATAACCGTACATGAAATTTTCTGTCGATGCTAATATTTAAACAGTTTGACTTCTTTCTCAGTTGTCTTTAACTGTGTCGCGTTCATTTTCAGCGTCGCTGCTCAGTGAAGAGGGTAGCATGCGGCCTGGGCATGGAGCCGGGTACTTGGCGACGGTTCGGTGTGTCAACCCGCCGCCGCTGGCTGAGCGTCGTGTCTCTGCCAGCGACGCTAACGCACCGCACGAACTCGAACTGCTCAATAGGTAACGTAGCGAAAGTGAACACGCCGTCGCTGGCAGCGCGTCGCGTCTCTGCCAGCGACGCCAACGCACCGCTCAAACTCGAACTGCTCAATAGATAACGTAGCGAAAGTGAACACGCCGTCGCTGGCAGCGCGTCACGTCTCTGCCAGCGACGCCAACGCACCGCTCGAACTCGAACTGCTCAATAGATAACGTAGCGAAAGAGAAACACGCCGTCGCTGGCTGAGCGGCGCGTCTCTGCCAGCGACGCCAACGCACCGCACGAACTCGAACTGCTCAATAGGTAACGTAGCGAAAGTGAACACGCCGTCGCTGGCAGCGCGTCGCGTCTCTGCCAGCGACGCCAACGCACCGCATGAACTCGAACTGCTCAATAGGTAACGTAGCGAAAGTGAACACGCCGTCGCTGGCTGAGCGGCGCGTCTCTGCCAGCGACGCCAACGCATCGCACGAACTCGAACTGCTCAATAGGTAACGTAGCGAAAGTGAACACGCCGTCGCTGGCTGAGCGGCGCGTCTCTGCCAGCGACGCTAACGCACCGCACGAACTCGAACTGCTGAATAGGTAACGAAGCGAAAGTGAACACGCCGTCGCTGGCTGAGCGGCGCGTCTCTGCCAGCGACGCCAACGCACCGCTCGAACTCGAACTGCTCAATAGGTAACGTAGCGAAAGTGAACACGCCGTCGCTGGCTGAGCGGCGCGTCTCTGCCAGCGACGCCAACGCACCGCTCGAACTCGAACTGCTCAATAGGTAACGTAGCGAAAGAGAAACACGCCGTCGCTGGCTGAGCGGCGCGTCTCTGCCAGCGACGCCAACGCACCGCACGAACTCGAACTGCTCAATAGGTAACGTAGCGAAAGTGAACACGCCGTCGCTGGCAGCGCGTCGCGTCTCTGCCAGCGACGCCAACGCACCGCATGAACTCGAACTGCTCAATAGGTAACGTAGCGAAAGTGAACACGCCGTCGCTGGCTGAGCGGCGCGTCTCTGCCAGCGACGCCAACGCATCGCACGAACTCGAACTGCTCAATAGGTAACGTAGCGAAAGTGAACACGCCGTCGCTGGCTGAGCGGCGCGTCTCTGCCAGCGACGCTAACGCACCGCACGAACTCGAACTGCTGAATAGGTAACGAAGCGAAAGTGAACACGCCGTCGCTGGCTGAGCGGCGCGTCTCTGCCAGCGACGCCAACGCACCGCTCGAACTCGAACTGCTCAATAGGTAACGTAGCGAAAGTGAACACGCCGTCGCTGGCTGAGCGGCGCGTCTCTGCCAGCGACGCCAACGCACCGCTCGAACTCGAACTGCTCAATAGGTAACGTAGCGAAAGTGAACACGCCGTCGCTGGCTGAGCGGCGCGTCTCTGCCAGCGACGCCAACGCATCGCACGAACTCGAACTGCTCAATAGGTAACGTAGCGAAAGTGAACACGCCGTCGCTGGCTGAGCGGCGCGTCTCTGCCAGCGACGCTAACGCACCGCACGAACTCGAACTGCTGAATAGGTAACGAAGCGAAAGTGAACACGCCGTCGCTGGCTGAGCACCGGCACCGGCCGCCTATTTTCAATATATCGGTGAATTATATCGGTATACTACACTAGAGTTAGATATTTGGTATAATTAATTTGAATCATGCGGCTCTAGTAAGGTAAATCGCCAAAGGATTAAATATTACAACAAACCAACGAAAGATAGGATATAGATGCCGGCCGATAAATGAAATAGTCGATACATCGAATATCGGGAACCGATATTAGATATTGCGTAGTTGATTGATCCGTAGTCCACTTTGAAGAAACGGAATATTAAAAAGATTAGCATACTGCTACAGAACCCGTGACTGTACTTGAACCCACGTTCTAGAACTTTTCCTGAATGATACAGGACACATAAAATCGTTGTTTATTATTTCAGATCCAGAATTCTGTGTCAGAGTATTGAATAAACATCACACACACATATCTTCCTTAGTATTTATGTCCCTATAGTTATAGTAAATGTAGATCTTTAGTATACCAGTTGCCGTCCCACTGGCCTTATTCGTTTATCTTCCGAGACGGGCAATAAATTCTCTCCGATACGGTATCTTTAATACAACTATCATGTTTGCAAAACAATGTCAAAATAACCATAATAAGCAGTCGTGGGAACCGGGCCCGTCTATTGTCTTAAGATTTATTTATTTTAAAAAAATATGGCTGTGTCTCGCTTATCTGTCTTACCTTTACCTTTCAGCGAATCCTTTATAATGTGTTCACTGGATGTGCCTAATCTGGTAACATACTAGGCGGTTGAAATGAAATGAAAGTAGTCTAGTCATAAGTAGTCCAAAGTTCCGAAGTCAAACTTTCTGCTTTCGACCGTTCCATCCACATAATAATTCTGCCTTGCAATTGTTTGGAATCGTTACTGTAGTATGGTAGTGAAGCAAGTAAAAATTAAATGAAAATACGGCGAAGGGACTAAACAGGTATACAGGGCGTCCCACGGCTACGCCACAAGGAGGAAAAGTACCTCGAATATTGTAGATAGGATATTTAGCTGAAAGGAGACTTTATTTTATTTTTAAACTTAAATACTGCATTCAAAGATTTTATAAAAAGTACTTGCTTCGTATGGAAATCTAACCGACTCAAATGTGAAAACAGAATGCAGCCTGTGTTTTTATGAGGCCAATCGAAAGAATTGATAAAAAATAGTTCCTCTTAAGTAACATAGTTTCTGAAAAGAAAGGAATAACGAAAATGTTTGAATAGAAATTATTAAAATTATTTATCTAGAAATACTTCGATTTTAAGACATTTTAAGAGACGAGGTAAAAATCTCCCCGCAGCGGAGCAACAAACTAGAATTAAAAGAAAAAAACTTTATTTCCGAACAAAATAGAGCTCCTGGCTCATATCATAATAGTCGCAGAGTAGAGTTTCTGAATTAATTGATAATAATCAATTTGGATTGGTGCAGTTGGCCGGCAAGATTCCCAGATCTAACACCGCTAGATTACTTCTTAAGGAGATGCGTGAAAAATTTGGTATATAAAAAGCAATACGACAACATAGGCAAATTACAAATAGAATTGAGACATGACCGTATCGAGTATTCACCATAAGAAAATCAACAGACAGCTAACTTACTACAAGATTGTCGATTTTCTTAAGATAATTTAGGATCTTACAAAAAAGTATTAGTTTACAAAAAATACTCAATTGACTTCGGCAATTTTAGTATGTTTTTTTTTTAAATGAGTACTTTTACGTTATTCCTTTTTTTTTTAGATACTATGTTACTTAAGTGGAATTATTATTTTTTCCAATCCTTTCCTTTGGCATCAAAAATACAGGATGTTTTATTTTCACACTGGAATGGAATGGAACCTACTCAAGATTCCATTCCCAGACGAAGCAAGTAATTTTTATATTATAATTAGTTTAAAAAAGAAAATAAACATTTAACCTATTTTACTACTTTGTAGTCCATAATACCGGTTCTTTGGTAGTTCCTCTTAATATACGCTTCTATAGCTAATCTGAGATAGCAGTAATCATGCCAAATGCCAATGCTCGTCGAATAGCCGATGTCAGGGACTCAACAACAGACGCGATAAGTTCTCACTGATTATATTATTTCGCTCTAATGACCACGAACTGTAACAACGCAAAACTGCCTTGATGTCAGTATTTCACACGAAGAAAATAAAATTGTTAACTAACAATGTTCTTAGAAATGTAAGTCATTTTGCTCGCATTGTAACCATATAGTACGTTATCAGCACAATTCTCGACGAGTGCATAGTTTGTTAAAAGATCAGTTTACCACCTAAGCGCTCGCCGAATACGCGTGCCGGGCTGCATCGTCAAAGAACATGTCTTGGTCCAGAACCGCGTATAATAATATATTATTTAAAAAGAATAAACCGACTCTTATACTGTAGTGTGTGATCCCTACAATACGTGTATCCCACTTGTCATTGTAGTGATGACATCTAGATAATATAAAAATATAATTAAAATAAAAACTGTTATTCAGCCAGTTGCAGAAACGATCTTTAATTTTAACGCTTTTAGTACACCGACGCGTTAGCAGGCGGCAGCGAATCTTTGCGAACTATTGCGGTAGCAGAACATTTACGAAACGTCAGTACACTGCACACTACACTGCACAGTACAGCAGTTTCTTCGCAAAGTAATATCATTGTAGCTTCCCGTCTTTTTTTGAATTTTTCTGCATGACACCTCTTTTTTATATGCAGTTTTTGTAAATCCACGTTTCCAACTGCACATAATTCGGAATAATTTCGAATAAAATTTAACAATATTTTAATATTTTCGGCTTCCATTATGCGAAAATATGTCCGTTCCGTCAGAACGCGTGGTGACGCCTTGCGATGCGAAACACCACTAGCGAACGTCCGCGTTCAACGACAAGGACGCAACTCATCAACAAACGCGCTATACGAGGGTGAATCAAAAAATTCTTGGAATCAATATTAAAAAATGCAAAGATTTAAATAATAATATTTTATTTTTCTACATAATCTCCCTCCAATGCAATGCATTTAGAATAACGCGTTTCTAACTTCCTTATTCCTTGTGAAAAAAAAATATTTTCTTGACTCTCGAAAAAGTCCTCTACGTATAACCGCGTCATTATCGTGAAATTTTGTTCCACGAATTTCCTCTTTTAATTTTGGAAATAAGTGAAAATCACTATGGGCTAAGTCCGGAGAATATGGTGGGTCACTCCTTCATCAAGGAGATTGAAGCCAGCACAGCGGATTGCGTTGAGCGCAACTTCCGATCGATGAGCAGGAGCGTTATCTTGAAGGAACAACACGCCCAACGACAGTTTTCCACGACGTTTTTCTTTAATCGCTTCACGCACTTTCGGGATTAAATTTGCATAATAGGGTCCAGTAATCGTCTGGCCTTTTGGCATGTAATCAATAAAAAGGATTCCTTCACTATCCCAGAACACAGAGGCCATAACTTTGCCAGCGGTAGGAGCAACTCGAAATTTCTTAATGGATGGAGAGGATGGTCGTTTCCAAGACATGCTTTGTCTTTTAGTTTCAGGATCAAAATGGTGGACCCACGTTTCATCCATGGTGACAAGACGACGGCAAAAATTATCCGAATCACGCTGGAACATTTCGAGATTACGCTTGGAAATTTCCAAACGTCGCTTTTTGTTTTCGTCGGTTAACATTCGTGGCACCCATCTTGCAGACACTTTTTTGAACCCCAGTGAATCAATTAAAATGGATTGAACGCTACCAAAAGATATCTTTAGGATCTCAGCTATATGTTTTATAGTCATTCTTCTGTCTTCCAAAACCAGATTCTCAACCTTTTTGACATTTTCTTCTGTAACGGAGGTTGAAGGCCGCCCAGAACGCGGGTCATCTTTACAGCTTGATCTACCTCTTTTAAATTCAGCCACCCAGTACGCAACCGTAGAATAGGGTACAGCATCACCCCCTAATGTCTGCTGAATGTCCAAAAAAATTTCCTTCGTAGACATTTTTTTCAAACTGAGATATTTTATCACCGCACGTAACTCACTTTTATCCATAATTTTGACTTTTTAGCAACTCGTTGCACAAAAAAATTTATTACATGCGAACGAACTGACAAAAACAAGTGACAGTCTGCATAAATATAGTGTGATAGAAACTCTTTAATTTGAATATCGAACTTGATCCAAAAAGGTTTCATATATATGCACTTCTAAGAACTTTTTGATTCACCCTCGTATAATAGAGTGAGGCATAGCATATGCGAAACACTGCCATACAACTTACAGTTTTTTTGTTGTTTCGTTGCCGCCTACGAATGCGTCGGTGTACTAAAGGCGACAGACGTCAATAAATGTTAATCTAACAAATCGTTGCACAAAAGAACATGATATCAAATTTTAACTTTCTGTTAAATTTAACTAATGAAACGCGAAATTGACATTTATCATGTATTTTGTGTTGCACTAAACGCCATTAGAGCCCATTAGTGTTAATTTAATAATTTAATCGACAGATCAGGAAGTCAAAATTTAATTGGTTTCATCCATTATACCGATTTTACTTGAATTTTACAATTCAATTTTGCATAGTATAACATAACATATAGTAAAACATGTCATTATCAAGTCACTCGTCATTGTTCGAAGCATATCACATGGTCGCCAAATCTCGGGGAGAGTAATTTTATTTCTGAAACATGATAGTGAAAAGCTATGTTTAAAGTACCGAATTTCCGAGGATGCAGTTCAAATATATTCTTGATTTGGAACCAATGACCCAAAAAAATAAAGCTATTGGTGATTGATGCTTCTGATTTTTCTAAGTTACTTCGTGACAGTTTTTCCATCAAAAGTTCGTGGATTTGCACCGAAAGTAGGTCACTAACTGGCAAAGGTACGCCATGTGTATATACAAATTACAAAAAACAGGGAAGAATTGCAGAAGGCTTTTATTTAAATAAACACCAACAATACATTTTTAGGACATATAGCTGCATAATAAAAATGTAAGTAATAAAAGTATCTACATACTTATAGAATTAGATATTTGACACCTATTTTATCCATTTGAAATAAATAAATTTAAAAAATAAATTTCCCAAAAAACTAATGTCGTATTTAGCTAATGGATCATTGAGATGTCAACTTAATAATGATTGTATTTTGTTCAACGTCATTAAAATAATGATTTCATTAGCACTAATATTGTATTAACTAATGAAGAGCTTTTTTGTAACTGGCTGATTGTAACTCAAAAATTTTTCACCCGATTTTGATGAAATTTTAATGAGACTTGAAGGTGAATCTGTATATGACCTATCCAACAAAATACATTGAAATCGATTCACAATATGCTAAGGAAACACGTAACGAACCCCACCATGTGATCCCGCCCGGTGTGTCGTATTGTGCTCCCTTCTTAAGAAATATAGTAGAGAGTGTTGTGTAAGCGGCGACATTGTTCGCAGAAGGAGTAAGCCGACGTTCCCGATGACGTACACGGCTCGCGCGACGCTCGAGATCGGCAGCGGCAGCGTGTGCTCGGGCCGCGCGGTCACCACCACCACCGCGTCCAATCAGGTGCGTAGTCCGCCCCACCCCCCCGCAGCCGCAACCCCGCCCCGCGCCCGCAAGCCCCCGCCTCGCCGCCACTCTGACAAGCGCCGCCTCGACCAGAAGAGGCTCATGAGCGCCTTATGTGCACACACGGACGGCGGTGGTCAGGTAGAGCCGCGAGGTAAGGATGGCGGACCGCGCGGCCCGACACCCCACCGGCGTGAGCGTGAGAACCCCCGCACCACCAGCCCGAAGCCGGTAGACGCCGACCAGACGTTCGTCCGTAACGTTGACTTGTGGTACAAGGGCCTGGCGACATACGCTTGCCCTAGACGTAGCGCGCACCAACAAAATTCCAAATATTTTAATACTACTAACGGACTCGGAGACGGCGCTCGGTCCGAAGACGTTCCGAGTCCCAATGAGCGCGAGAAACATGTCGCGGTACCCTATTCGCCGATCCAAGGAAATAGTGAACAAAATAAAAATGAATCTCTCTCTACTAATGTTAATAGTTTTGGACAAAGGCGATGTGATGAACGCGGGTGCAGGGTATTAGAACTATATAAATTATGTGATAGCGACAGATGTGATATTAATATAAGAAAGACTTATAGGGAACGAATAGCTAAATCTGTACCGACCATACCGTCGATAAACCCGAAGAACATTAGAAGTATGTCTATAGGCAAACCCTTAACTCCCTTAAAAAATATAGATAGTGAAATTGTCGGTAATGACGTCGTTCATGACAAAGTCGATCCTAAAACTCTTAAAGTAACGGCATCGAATCTCAATATAGAATCAGACGTGAAGGAAATCTCTTGTAGTGATGTAAAAGCGAACCATACGTGCATAGCTGTCGAAAGTGAAATTATAAAATCAATGGAAGACCAACGGTCGAAATGTTTTCAGATGAGCGACATCTCGACCCCAACGGCGGACAACGCAATCGGGGGCTCGGATGCCGATGCCTTGAACGCTCCATCGGAGAGCTATGACATTGAGCTCGAGGAGATCGTATGCCATCGCGCTACCAAAGACAATCGAGATACCGGCGCCTTCTCGGACTACCTTGCTGACCAGGAAAAGCTATTCCGAGTCCTCGGAGCCACTCATTCCAAAACCGCCGAAGAGAAGTATGCTATAAACGTGCCAGAAATCGATAACGACACGAAATCGAGCAAACGTTCAGACGATGTAGAACCGGTGCGAAAGGCGGCACGAGATGTAAGTAGTGAAAACGATGTAAATACGAGTACTAATACCGAGAATGGCGCAATAAAACGCGGATGTTTGTCGTGCGGCGGCGAAGTGGTCCGATCGAGCCGGATAAACGAGAGAGCGCCCGACGACAAATATGTCCTGGGCGAGCTTCCCAATAACGCTTATATCTTTCTAACACTCCCCAAACGTGTGGTCACGCCTCTCGACCGTGAGTACCGACCCGCCGAGGTCACCGAGCTAGAGGGTGACACGAAACTCCCGCCCGAGTCCAAGGGCAAGAGGAAGAAGGACAAGCTGCCGCCGGTAGGAACTAGTAGTAGTGCCAAGAGGAAGGACATGATCAATAAAAACGCGCTTAGAGTGCTTCTCTTTGAGAATCTTTTAAAGAGCGATAGAGGCGAGCAGACGCCGGGCGGAGCGAGCTCGTCCGATAAAGAGGTAGGCCCCCTGTTAGCTATAGTCGCGTCACTTTGCTTCGCGACTGCGGGCTTAGGTGGGCGACAATCGCGATGCAATGCGACGCGGTGCATTGCGAAATATGAAATGATAATTTACAGTGGAAACTCACGTCCATAGCGAAAATACCAGAAATAATAATTTCTTAGTTTTGTAGCTAGGAGAGTTCAGTATTCGACTTAAGGCGCGTCCCATAGCAAATGCTGCGCAGGCCAAGATGTTTAGAAACTATTATCATGTAATTTCAAGTACATTCATTATAAAATAACAGATATAAGAGTAAAGCATATCGTGTCATGACAATCGCCAACATTTTCTCTACGTGTTAGAAGTTATAAATATTATTTATAGTAATTATTATCTTAAATTCTAAAAATTCTAAAGTTTCTAAAAACGACAGAAATTTGGGAATAAACACTTATTCCTCGCATCGTGTTCACTAATTGATTAACGTTAAAGTTGATACATCACACGTTTAAAATTTCAAAAGACCTATTTTTATTTGTTATCAAAAATCTATTAGTATTTTCGGAGAGGGTCATGCGTAGAGGTCACGCGGCTGTCAGCCGTCGCCTCTTGAAACCCCGTTCAAGAGTCGACTTTCGACTACCGCGCAGAGGCCGGAGCATAAACAATTAGCCAAAAATATTCGTATCGTACGCGTCAACGCGTCACGCTTCGACTTACAAACTATGAGTTATCTGTCACAGTTGCCCTAGAAAAATGTCAGCATGTACCGTTTCACGTTAACGACACGTTACGTTACACTTACGCAGTTATTCGTGCTAGGCCCACTACCAGATTATAAAGGACATTTGCACTGAGATGCGCCTTAATCATGTGATGCGCGAGATTTTAAGAATATATTTTACATTATCTAGTGTAACAAAATGTTATATTATTGAAACTGATTACATTTTTTCAGACATACTTCTTAAGAGTTTACAATTTCATATTTTTTTTATTATAATTTAAATAATATATTATGAATTGATTGGCGGTGATAAAAAACATACTAGACAATTTATCAAATCTCGTGAATTAGATGATTACGTTGAATACGTTGACTTAACTGTTCGTGGTATTATGGTTAATATTTTTTTATTTGTCAGACAGACACAATTGTCAAAAGTGTTTTTTTATAGTTTCTTATTAATACTCGATTTTATTTATATGTATTAAGAAATACATAGATTATAATAACTCGCCTAGCTACAAAATCAAATTCCGTTCAAACCAGAAGCGTCCACCTTAGAAAATAAAGATACTTCGCGCGCTAATCAATATATTAATATTATTTTCTCTACATTCTGACCGTGGTAGACTTAAAGCTACATGATTAGTTAAGTCGTCGCCAGCTCCCGGACGAGTTGACGATTGTGTTGCGTCGCATCGCGTCGCGACTGGTCGCTGCCCGTCGCTCACCTAGGCCTCGGGGTAATGTGCGTGTGTTTCCGCAGGTCGATTCCGCTATACCGTTTAGTTGCATCACAACACCAGAGGTTGTGGCTAGTTGCAACACAACGCCGTCCGCGTCCCAGCCACCACTCGGCGCGGCCCTAGACCCAAAGGTGAACATAACACAGACACTAACCCTACTTACTGCTTCCATGTTTTATGACGACCGTCGACTGCTGGCCGTCTAGACCACTACACCATTTGCACACTTTGATAGATTTTATTTTCGATGAAACATCCGCTTTGTTTTTCTCTTATTTTATACAGCGACAGTAACTGGCATGCTTGTAAATAAAGCTGAGCCTGTTTTGCATCAAGTACATTTAAGTAGTTGTTGAAGTCGGCAAGAAGAATATGAGAAAGTGTATGCAGTTTTGTTCGTGTTATGTAGTTTGATTTTTTTTCTGATGTTATCTATATTATTTTGTTATTATATAATTCGTTTAAAATATAGACGAATGAAACGTGAAATGTACCGAGCTTAGGAGTGACGTAAAGATTTCATAGGAAATCTCTAAAAATAGTGTAGTATATTATTAAGAGTTGTTTAGTTAGGGTTTCGTAGCCAAAGAAACTCTTATAGATTCGTCTGTACGTCGTAATATTCAGAAACCCTTAGGATTGTTGCAATATAGATATGTAACCGTTACATGGACTGGACATGAATTAAGAATTATTAACAACTCATTCTAATGTATACCTAATAAAAAATCAAAGCATTGTTATACCATCTCATGGTATCTATAACATAATTTGTTTTACATGTTTAGAATAAATATCCACAAGCACGAAACGAACTGCAAATGGAGTTATCAATGATATGATTACTTGGAAAATATTAAACAATAGCTTAGCGGTTTGGCTTGTTTGGTCTATAGGTTACGAAATTACAGAAATAAACTGATTTTCCTCCCTGTGAGGCGAAAGCTGTAGAAATCCTGCCTTAGTGGATACTTACAACATAAGCATTTCAACTTTGTAACCAGAGAGGTTTGGTGCGTTCACAAATCAGCCAGTCAGGCCAAATGAAGTAGAATCTCGAAGTAACCTCCATTATTTTTCAATACTCTATAACTCGAATTAATCAGCAAATCCCTACAAGCCATTTCGGTATATTTTTTCCCTCTATAAATCGAAGAATTAATTGAACTTTTGTATCTAGAATATAGCAATGTCTGGATTTAGCCTTCATGACCTGTTCCAAATCGCCTCGTTCAATATTGTGCACTAATTATCATAGGCCCTATATAGATATCGAAGGAAAAGGGTCCCGATATAGAGAAAAATAATTTTCAGTAAGAAGTCTAGCAGTAGATTTTTTAACCAGCTGGGCTATTATGTATCTCAGTTGCTAACAAATTTGGATTGATATCTGAAAAAATGGCCACTCTATGTCACTTTTGTCAGCTTCAGTGATCAATTTACTAACATTTTTGCTTGCTGGAGTTGCCAAAACTGACATAGGGCCGCCATTTTTCAAGATTTCAATCAACATTTGGTAGCAACTGAGATGCATAATAGCCCTGCTGGTATCTTCATATTTTTGTGTCAATAAAAAAAATCACACGAGTAGCAACTCGAAATATAACTTAAATCAACCACTAGAGTCTCAAATCAGTTAATCTGGCTATGCTTCACTAGTTTGTTTATTAATTCGTTTTTGGAATACCTACTTAACTCTGTAACATTATATTAGTTTGACTATTAAAATAACATCTCAATAGCGCATCTTATCACTAAGAAGTAAGTAAACTACTTGAAACTGGTTTTACTTGCACTAAAGGTATTTATGAAGGGTTTAGGATGTTTGAGTGGCTATGACAAGTTAAGAAGTCCAAATAAATAAATTAATAGACTAGGACGAGTATTTAGAATATTGTCTCCAGTTGTCGGCTATATACAGCTAACAGTATAACATGTATGTCATTGGGTGGTTTGTCGTTAGGCTATCAATGTACGTATAGTCGAGACAACTAGGCAGTCAGAATATTTTAATTTATTACTATGGCGAAAAAACGTAGGTTAGAGTAATTTATGATAGGGCTGTAGAATGACAAATGTTTATGATAGGGTACTTTTAAGACGTCAGAACACCTATTATAGAGTACTAAACTAACACGTCATAATATTTATCATAGGGCACTAAGACGTCAGAATACTTAGGATATGGTACTAAGATGTGATAATACTTAGGATATGGTACTAAGACGTCATAATACTTAGGATATGGTACTAAGACGTCATAATACTTAGGATATGGTACTAAGACGTCATAATACTTAGGATATGGTACTAAGACGTCATAATACTTAAGATAGGGTACTAGGACCTAGTAGTCTAGTACTAGGACATCAGACTCGGTAGTGAGTGGTGGGTGTGTGGTGCAGCCGATGCAGCTCAGCTCGGAGTACTGCGCTGTGAGCAGTCTGGTTGGCGCGATTCCGGCTTCCGCCCCCTCTACCGCCACCGCCCCTGTCCGCCCCCGTCCCGACACCGCCGACGACCAGGTACGGCCTCCACTACACGTATGGCACTGGGTACGAGAGAAACGATACTATATTCATTCTTTGCGGCATCGAGGTGTGCGGGAGATTTAATAACCGGGGTCTCCTTTTACGTAGCGTTCGTGCTCTGCATTCAATTGTACGGTCTTCTTTTAATTAACAATTTCAACTGAACTTGGTTCCTGTATATTTCCACATTATTCTGCTGTATACTGGAGCTTTTGTTACAAATAGCTTTGAAGGCAGACTGCATTGCAATGCAGATTTGAAAATGAAACAAAAAAATGTGAAAGTCTGTTTTGATCAAAAATTCTTAAAAATTGTTTAAGCATATTTCTTTCTATGTTGCCTTATGTTGGTATGTATGTTCTGAACAAAAATACTTATACCATCGTCACATAATTCGCGTTTCTCACTAAAACCGCGCCTCGTCGCCTTGCAGTTATCAACATGCCCTGCCTTGCATTCTAGCAGCTGTTATCGAACGTTCCTAAGTACACCGTGCCATGCGTCAGTAATTAATTAATTAATGTTGATGGTAGCTATTGAAATTAATTTGCTTTTTTAAATTAGATTTATTATTGCTGATGCTTTAGTTGTGGTTTTCTGCTTGCTCACATTTGGATGCTACTTTTAACTCTTGTTTTGTTGTGTTGTATTTTATGTTAGTTGTGTGGTGTGTTTTTGAAGGATTTTTGTGGCAAGAAACATAATCTGTCAACTACAAATGCCAATCGGACTAAGCACTGTGTTGTATTTTCTATCAAAACTATACTCGTATAAGCTGTCTAGTGTTTTTAAAAGGTTTTAGCTTTATAACACTGCAACGCGCAATTGCGTCAACCTGTTTTAACGCAATTCTGGAAAGCTTTATGGCGCACGAAACACTGTGCGCAGTGTGTGGCGAGACGAGAGGTGCCACGCGACGGTGGTGTCTTGTGGTGACATGTCTTGTCTTTGGTGGTGGTGGTACCCCGCGCACCCACAGAACACCACATTATCACTTTAATTAAATACAAATACGTTTATTTCACATTTTTGCACAAAATAAATGTATGAATCCATTGATTCCGAACTAGTTTTCACTGTGTTTCGGAAACCAATGGTCTCTTCCATATTAATGACAGCTAAAGTTATGCGATATAGCAGGTTACAATTAGGAATTCTAAACAAAAAGTAAAACAATACAATTTAGGATGTGGCAAAGTAAGGCTAAAACCTAAAATATAAAAATGTTATAACACAACAATATAACTAACGCAACAGCACATAAAATCTGCACTGTCAACTGCTAGTCAAAGTAGCAGTTTTGTAGATACTTTAATTCTTTGAACAAACCGACAATTTGAATGGCTTGGTTTAAAATCAGCAGGCCTGTTATGTGTCTCAGTTCCTAACAAATGTTGATTGAAATCTTGAAAAATGGCGGCTCTATGTCACTTTTTCCAGTAAGCAAAAATGTTAGTATAGTCCCACCAACTTATCTGTTCAGGTGTTCAACATTGGAACTACAATATACATCCATACATACCTACTTACTTTCGCGCTTATAATATTAGTAGGATAATAATTGCATAATTTGCAGATTAAAGAGTAGCTTGAAAGGCTGCCCTATGTTTTAATTCTCTTTTTTTTTGGTGAAATTCTTAGGTTGCAATACCAAATTCTCCACTAGCGACGCTGTCAGATAAGATAGTGGGACTGTAAGTTGATGACTGGAGCTTACAAAAGTGACATAGAGCCGCCATTTTACAAGTTTTCTTTCAACGTTTGATTGCAACTGAGATACATAATAGCCCTGCAGATCTTATTCCGTTGAGAAGCGGCAGAGTTAAACAATGTTCCCTTTGCCGTTGCGATGCGAATCTGAAAAGTTGAGAAAACTCGACTTATTGGGTGATATGCTTCTGGCGCAAGAGGCCATCTTGGTACCACCTCAGTACCAGATATTCCATAGCAACTAGAACGCGTCTGCAATGTAAATTGTTTTTCAGTTGGCCGTATGTCGTGTGAGCAGCATAAATGAATGAAATTTACGTAAACAAACACAATCAGTTAAATGACATTCAACAAAATGCGGGATCCGTTGGTTTAGCTTATATATTATTATTGGTATTCGGTATATTATGACTTAAAACATGTTTAGCGTATTATTTTACTGAATGTTTTCTAAGCATGTCATAAATTAGAAAAAGACGTGATATAGGGAGCGGCAGGGCTATAATGTCTCAGTTGCTAACAAATTATAATCAGCCCATTTTGTTCCCAACGTTGGGACTCCAGCTCCAGGGTTGAGCCTTCCTCTCAGAGAGAGGAGTTGAGCTATAATCCACCACGCGGGCCCAATGCGGCTTGGTGGATACAACGTGGAGTGGCCCACCCATGTCGTAGTTATCAGGCCGCCCGAATGCCTCTGACATAACCTAACGACTGTTCTAAGACAAACAACCGGGACCGACGGCTTAAGAGGATTACTAGCTAGCTAGCTAGTACTTTCCATGCTAAAAGAGACTCTTTTCTACCTCTTAACATTGTCCGATTTCAGTGTTTTATTTTTTCATGGAGTCATGACATTATTTACTATGCCCGTACGTTTTGATTTTTTCAGTATTTCAAAGTACTATAAATTAACTTTTTAGAAATTCAAAAAACTCAAAAAATGTCTAACCTGTCTAAATGTGTTGTGAAAAGATCGCCAGGTCAAGCTCCGCTACGAGCGCTACAGTTGCTAACAGATCTTGAAAAATGTTAGTTTTGACAACTCCAGTTAGCAAAAATGTATTGATGACTGGAGCCGACAAAACTGATATAAGCCGCTATTTTTCGAGATTTCAATCAACATTTGATAACAACTGAGATACATAATAGCCCTACTGATTTGCTTAACCTGTTTACTTGTGCTATTTATTAAATTGCCTGAAAAAGAACTAACATTGGTTGAAGAGTTGAAGTGATATATTAGAGAAAAAAATCGTTTTGCGTGTTTTTGTCGGTGTCGTATGTTTTTGTTTGACTGTTTCAGAATTGAAACTATGGTTGTATGGGTTATGCTGTACTAGGATGTATGTATGTTAGGCGCCCTACAGCTTAAACGGCTTCTTGGATTTGGATAATTAATGATGATTTTGTCATTGGATTAGATAAAAATATTTAAGAATCTGCAACGTATCCTTTTGGGAGCACGATAGGGGAAACACACATTTTTATAATTATTTTTATTCGTATAAAATGATGTCAAAGTTACGGGTATAACATTTTGTTCTGTTATAGTTAGTTTTTTATTTTTCCAACACGAGTGACGTAGATGACACATGTCATGATAACCAATATGGCGTTTCGAACCGCTATACATATTTAAGAATTTACGAACATGAACGATAATATAACTAACCTAGTCTAATAAATCGATACTAATGGATAATGCTCCCAAAATGCTGGCTGCATTGCCATGTTGTATGGCAATAATATAATGGTTAATAGTTTTTCCAATAGTTAATTTTGACGTCTCTTTTTCCTGCCACATAATTATAAATGTTATACATTTTTGATTGTTCATGATTGGTCTTTTACATTGTAAATGGTAAATATAATATAGCAGTTATAAACCCGTGATATATGCTCGTATGGAAATGGTTTTGAACTTATTTTGTCCATATTATTTCACTTCATACACACAACCTCGGCACTCGTATTGATCTATCTCTGATACTTAACGATAACGGTAATGATCCGCTAAGTTCTAGTAAAATGTAATTATGTATCTGTTGCCTAATCTGAAACATATATTAACACTTTCATTGATATGTCAACACCCTAAAGCTGCCAAAGATAGCTTAATTCGTGGAGTGACCCTGGTGACTTGTAATACTGTACGGCTATTATGTATCTCAGTTGCTAACAAATGTTGATTGCAATCGAAAAAAAAGGCGGCTCAATGTCACTTTTGTCAGCTTCAGTCATCAACTTCCTAACCATTTTTGCTTACTAGAGTTGTCAAAAGTGCCATAGAGGCGCCATTTTCCAAGATTTTAATCAACATTTGTTAGCAACTGAGATACATAATAGCCCTGCAGGTTTTCACAAACGTACTTCAGGCACCAGTCTCTCACAAAGCAGGTTTACCTAAGTAAAAATATTAGGGTTTAATCAATAAGAACCTTTGTACAGAGAAAATAAACAGATTTTATTATTATTAATTATTGTCGACAGTAATACCACAGTAATACATTTTTTAATTATAAGCCGCGTTCTGCGATTTTGGATAGGTTAACTTCCAGGTTCACGTTACCGACATGTAGTAGTAGGAGTAAGTGAAGTTTTCAATTCTGTCGGCCTGCCTTTTGTGTTACTTGATTCTGCATTTGTATAATTTTTTCTAATATGGTATTGGTTGTTGCACCGCGCGCAGCCCCGCAGCATTATCGCGAGCAGCTTCAACGGACTGCCGCTGTCGCGTCCCAACTACGGCGCTATAGCCACCGCCTCCGGCGAAGATTACAAGGTGACTCGTTGTGTTATATTTACTCATGTTACACCACACACTTTCTTTTTCACCACACACACTTCCATCACTAATATTTCACATCATTTATATTAGGTATTTCATATTAAGGGTATAGCTAGTACTTGTCCATACTAAAAGAAATAAATCTTTTCGACCTCTTAATATTGTCCGATTTCAGTAAATGTTTTTCATGTAATCAACACATTGTTTACTATTTTGATATTTTCAGTTTTTTTTATGTTACAAAAAGTTAATTTATATTTATATAGTAGTATAGTAGTAAAAAAGAGTTATTTCTTGTAGTATGGTCAATTACCAGCTATGCAATCGTCTTAAGATACAAATATTTACAAAATATTAAATGTTAAAATAAAAACTAATCTATATGTCTCTCCATCAATGTGGAATTGTGACAACTATATTATTTGTTACCATCTATGTATGATTATATACCTACATTCATGCAAAAAAACACAATTTACATTTCATGTACACCATTTACATTAGCATTAAAACTTAATTATATATTTTACTTGCTTTACCTCTCCCTTCCAATCAGGGATGTTATGGATTTGAAACTCGGTTACGGATATCAAATTATTTTGTACTAGTTGGTTCACCCGCGTGGTGGTGAATGATGATGGTGAAAAGTATCCTATGTGTTAATCCAGCGCCTAATCTACGTCCATACAAAATTGCATCTAAATTGGCCCAGCCGTGTTAGCGTGAAAGAGTAACAAACAATCATACATACAAACTTTTTCGTTTATAACAATAGTAGGATTATTGGTTACTTTGGGATAGTTTCACTTACGGTTATAAGGTTTAAGAGAAATCGTAAAAGTCAACTACAAATAAATTATATTGGGTTTTATCTTTGGATTATTATTAGGCTGACCAAATGATAATTTAAATGACGGATCATAATAAGCATTTTATGGTAATTATTAAATCTACTCATTTTAAACCTTTACCTTTTGACTGCAATAACAAAATCCTGTCATAACGCGTGTCATATTTAGACTCCGACCCTATCCGAAGTTATTTGAAACTTTTGGTTACGTTTACGGAGCTCTTTAACAATATATACAAAAATTATTAGCAAATACGATGGATTTCACGGATTAATGAAAAAAAATGAAAACATCTATTTCACAGAAATCTCTAGACGAAAACGGAAACTCAGTACAAGGGTACAGCTCGCCACTCTCGGGGTCTAGTCAACACAAAAAACCCAGGAGAAAAAAGTCGTCCAAGAACGAAACCGTGATCGACTGCTGCCAAATCGACGGCTACCAGGGCGACAAGGACGTGAACGAGCTGCTGCGGTTCATAGAGTCCGCGGAGCAACGCGCGCCCAAGCTGCGCGCCAAGTACAAGGACGACGCGGACGATAAGGGGAAGAAACGCAGCACCGAGCGCCGTAAGGATAAGGATAAACCCAAACGCGCGTCTTCGCTCGAGGAGCTCTCGCGTACTAAACTCGAGGATCTCACCGCCGCTCCCCGCGCCGTGCCCTCGAAGCCGGAGCGTCGTTCGTGGGGCGATGCCGCGCCCTCAGCGCCTGAGCCCGCGCCTCCCGCCCCTGCCGAGCAGGCCGACTTCCAAACCGTCACAAAGAAACGCAAGCCGCGCCGTCGAACGGAAGAGGCGACCTCACGTCGGGCGCGAGCGCCCTCCCCGCGCCGCCAGGACTCAGCCCCTCCCTCCGACCGCAGCAACGACTCTAACGACGACATGGACTCCGTGCACTCGCTGCCAGAACGCGCGCCGCCGCAAGGCACCGTGCCCGCGCCGGCGCCGCACGTCTCGTACGCAGACATCGCCCGCACGCGGCACAACATCCCCGACCTGATAGAGTCGTGTAACTTCTACGCGGAGGGCGAGGGCGGGGAGCGCGTCGACCCTGCGCCCCTCGCGCCGCCCGACGCCGACACGTACCCGGCGCTGGACGCGCGCGGGGACCCGCCGGCCGCGCCGGTAATCACGCGCCGTCCGCCGCGCGACAAGCCCGCGCCTGCCACGGTGCCGCGCCGCGACCGGAAGGAGCGCGTCGCTCCGGTTATCACGACGCCGGTGCCGGCGCCCGAGTGTCCCGCACCGGACGTGGTGTCGGACCAGCGGCCGCCTGTCATCTTGTTAGATACGCTGGCGCGGCCTCGCGACATGGACGGCGTCACGTTCGGGTTCGACATCAACGAACAGCTGCTGGGCGGTGGCGTGCGGCGGCCGCGTTGTGACCTGGTGCGGGACGCGGTGGAGAGCGCCCTCCCACCCCCTCACCCTGCACCCGCGCCTGCTGCGCCGCCGGGCGTGTCGGTGCGCGTGGCCAAGCGCGCGCTGCGGTACGTGGCACCGCCGTCGCCGCCCGACACCACCGCCTTGCACCAGATCGTCGACTACGTCGGAGCCGGTGAGTTTTGTCCCCGTACCGACACCTCTCCTCCGCGTCTAATCTTTCTTCATCTGTGCATGTGCTATTTTAAATTATTAAAATTAAGTTATTAAATTAGTCACATTTGTATTGAAATTATCAGAGTCAATTGGTCACTGTCATGTTCAACCACGTATATCACGTGTTCATAAACGATGGATGCATTACCAAAACTTTCTGTAAAGAACATAAAAACCATGAGTCTACATTCCTGTACAATTGTTTGGATTGACCGTTAATATTTTACTGTTACACGTTAAATCTTGCAAACTAAACAAAACCAATAATTTATATTTTACAATCAGTTGCTTGACGCACTTCTGTGTATTTCCAGCGTGGGAGGAGGTGGTGCGATGCGGCGGCGGCAAGACCCGGTACTACAGCGAGTAACGGGCGGCCGCGGGCAGAGCCCCCTTCCGAGGCTTCCGCCCGCGCCTTGCCGTGCGTCGCGCGCGAGCGCTTCGCCACAACCACAATGAGGGTCTGCACTCGTCGTGCGACAAGATACTGCGACCACAATGAGGTCTAGCGGTCCGCGTGTATTCTACAACGCGTCGCCCCTTGCATAGGAATGGTATACGAAACGTTTTGGGAATGAGTAGTACCACCTCGGTACTGTGAAGCTTTTCGCGGCCGCGGTGAGCGCGCACAGTGAACTATAATATAAGAAGAGACGTGTAGTGAGCCGCGTTAAGTGTATATGTTGCGGCGAACGCGATACGGAAAGTGTTGAGTGATAGCGCGATGATCGCTGCGACCGGTGTGCGAACGCCGTTATCGAATCGGATACTAACTATTTTCGCTGTTTTCTGAGAGGCGATACGATGAACGAGTTATACTGAGCATTTAATATTTAAAATTTGCACTTAAAAAAATCTTAAAAGCGTTAAAAATTGTTAGTAATTTTAAAATAATATTCGGAACGAGTTGGAGGTCTGGCGCATCATGTGAATCCTGGAAGTGGTGCCGAATGCGCATTTTGAAATGTATGTTTCGTGTGATAAATTGAAGGGTAAAGTAGAGACATGTACTGGAACTACACATAGTGCTTGTTCAGTATGTCCTAGAACACTAGAGCGCGCCTCGCTGCTTGCATTGCTATAACTGGCTACGCTCAAAGCTTCCTTACGATAATTTTATAAAGCACCCGTGTGTTGCGCCGGACGATCGACTCTAATGTTTTCGGTTTAAGTGGAGGCATATACTATTTTGTTTCTGTTGATTTTTATTGCGCTTGTGTTTTGTTATTTAATCACAAATATTTGATAGATTTCCTCTAACTAGCCACTCAAGTCTATTTTGTTATGTATTTTTAAGTTCTACCATTTAAATGTGTAAATAAAAATGAAAGATCTTTTGATGTGTAACTGGCCATTTCTTAATTGGATCAGTGAAATTACGCTCGCTTATGAATTTATTTGTTTAACTTTGCTGTATCACAAAATTATTTCTTACAAATATATCATCAATTACTACGCCTGACTAGTTATCTTGTGTGACATTTTTTTCATGTCCGTAAATATCGCAATATATAAGCATGTAGAATAGATAAAAAAATTGTATCAAATCTTCAGAACTGTTTTTAATATTTTCACACAAACTATTACCTGTTCTGTGCTCTACAGAAATGCGTTCATAACATTCAAACACTTCAATAACTCACACCAGACACACTAGTAACTTTTCAGTTTTAAAGTGTTTGTTCTATGGTTTCACATGACACTGAGGAAACTGACCTACTAATTAGAACTAAAATACATATAATTTGGCCTCTTTTTGGACGAAAAGGTGAATGTTGAAGTAATAGAATATTCACTGGAGTGGGACAATTTGATTAATTCTGTCTTGTAATCACCAACCCTATTACCATATTCTAAAGTTTATTTTAATATCTCCATGCAGTTTATGAAACTCTCATGTAAAAGTTGCAACACTCCAGTCTAGTCGCAGAGGCCATTAACACAGAATCTAATCTAATCTGTTATAAGTATTTCCGAATGTGACATTTATTTTCATTTGTTTGACATATTGTAAGTTGTTTAAAACAGTTACAATTGCAATGAGTGATCTCGTCTCATATCTAGTTAGTATAATACTAGCTTACTAAAATGCAGATGAATTCATGAGCGAGTGTCGTAGAATGTATGGATTTGATATGTGAAAGGATTAACAAACCTAATAAATAACTTAAACATGATAATGTGTTATATAAAAATAACTATACGAGCTTGGTGAGGTGCGCTGCGTAAGTGCATGTAGAGATTTCCCTTAACTTACCCGTTAGATGAATGTTGACCAAACATCATCTCTATAAAGTTAATACATCTATAAGACTTTGAGTGTATCATACTTTCAATATTAAAGACAATGTTTGTTGCCGGTTATAAATTCTGTTGTGAACTCTTTGAAATATGAATAAAGTTTTCACTTGATTTTGATTGAATTTGAATAAAAAATTGTTTGACCTGGGTTATACAGAGGAGTTTAAACTAAAATAAAGAAAAGTTGAGACAATCACTTGTAGATGCCACCACCATGCATGTGGGAATGAGCATATGGCTTTAAAGCTCATTACTGTCATCTATCTCAAACATTCTTCTAATCTTTTATGACTCTGCATATACAGTATTTAAGATAATTTTACAGGAAACTTTAAAACTTTGACTAATTTTCAAAGTTTCGCATTAGAATTTATCGACAATAAACATTATACCTGAAACTATTTTGAAAAAATTATAATGTTCCACAGTGTATTTCTGACGGAATAATAATTCCATGCCTTTCTTCGAATAATGTATATTTCATAGATAGATGTGTAGATATCGCGTTGCATATTTATTTATGTTACAATAAATATGACTTATGCAAAAGCCTAGTCATATGTATAAATCCTACATGGCATTGTGTGTATACTTCCATAGTCTGTCAGATTATTATTTACTAATTACATTATTTATTATGACACAAATATATATACATATGCTTAATGTAACAGTGTGCAAAATAACCAATATATTAACATTGCATTGCAATGTAATTCGCATTGCCGTGGTATAATTATCCTTAAAAATATAGCAAAGTTGGCAAGCTTGCGAAAAAAAAGAATAATCTTAATATTCATAAAAGAACTAATTTTGTATCGTTATTCGACAGGTTAACAATTCGACAATGTAATTGCTAATCTATCGATTAACGAATTAAAGTTAATTTTGCTTGCAATTTGCGAAATTGCGATGCAATGCTACCATACTGTTTACTGCTTTAGTCTTTGGAGTTTGCTGCATTGAAGCATTAAACAATAATATAGTTAATATAATCATTATATTGGTAAACAGTGTTACTATTGATGAACATTGTTGCACTTGTTCAGAACAAACATCATTTTACGTAGCCAAATAGAATTGTTGTTTGTGTAACTGGCTATCAATCGTAGAATTTATTGTATAATAATGTATAGCTTAGATTGTCAACTGAAATCTACTACTGATAACTAGTCTAGGGTACACAATCGCCATCACGCTGCAATAATTATAATTTGATGTCAGTTATAGTAAATACTTCAATTTACCCATAGGCTTGAAACTGACAAGCGGCAAGTTAACTGTTAAGTAGAATTTTAAAAAAAGTTGGTAATCAAACTAATTGGTTGGTAATATTGCAAATGATGGATTCCAGTTTAGGAAAATTAATATCTGACGGTAGCTTCTTAGCACCTCACATAAAGCAGAGCCTCACAGCGTAGTTCCTTATCGATGCGGTAAATTACATCACTAGATAAATAAAATTTCAAGAATCGCCTGGTGATCATATACACCTCAAATCTGTCAAAGTAATTATTTAGCTGCCGACTTATAATTTTGTATAATTCTAAATACCAGTTAATTTTCCATTTGATTACTACATGCCAAATTGTATTATTCTGTCGTGCATATGTTAATCCTGAGTTGAAATTTACTCTCCTGTACTGATGTATAAAATCTATATGTATAAAACACTCATTAGAATTCCATAAAATTGGCTTACACTGTAATCATATTGTAAATAAGAATTGGCCAAGAATTTGTACTATGGAACCAAAAGTAAGTGTTATCAATATTTATTGAATTGTAATCATTATTTTTGATTGATAAAACTAGTCGCGAGTAAAAACTACACTAAAATTATAGTAACATACAATATAAATATTACGAAAAATTGAATATTAATTTGTGCTAAACATTATATTTCTAAAAATATTTATCCGTTAGTAATATTTTGTAACGGGAGTAATGTGAAGCTACTTCTGTTATACTGCACCTTCAATTTTATTTGTTTAAACAAAACACCCTATAGTATAAAATATCATTTTAAAAGATATAACCAACTCTGCTGGTGTTTGTAATGAACATCTCGGTCCATTATATATTTTATAAAAATTCGTCTAGCACAAGGTGTTCTTGTTGTTAATTAATAATTGAAAATGTTATCTTTTTGGAAAGCACTGTACATCGCTAAGTAAGAACACCGTTCATTTATTGTAAATATGTAAACATTAGTGTCATTTTAGGTTCGAGAAAAATAAGAATCTTTATAATGCATACTTTGTTGTTGAGTTGAGATTAATTTGTCTTCAGGGTGTACGCTTCATGTCGGCATTATATGATACATTGTCCAGATAACTTATGACTTGATAACTTTTAATTAGTATGTGATTTTTTTTAAATTGATAGCAAATAATTAATTAACTGTAGATATGTTACTGTTTGGAAATATTTGTATAAAAATTAAAATATGATAATTAAAAGTTATTAAGTGATCAGAAAATACAAATGTTTGTTGATGATTGATGATAAGGTCTACACCCAATATGTACTGAAGGGACTCTCATATCAAAGGTATAGAAATTATTTATTATTTCTTTCCCTTGTATAATATGTAAATAGAATGTGCAGGAAAATATTGAAATCGGTCGTCTAGTGCATAGATGTCGTTAGCTGAGAGATCTCCTGGTTTGAATGTTGTAATGAATCTTGTAAGGTCTAGCTCTCCTTATTTTTTGTTGTATGATGGATTTCGTGAAAATAATATGCTTGCTTTCATGATAACTTGTTATTTTTTATTATCTGATTATCACTCATTTATATAACATAATTGCTACTTTCTTACAATGGCTGTTGAATGCAAGGTTTGAAAGCGCATTTTTAATAAATTATCACTCGCTAAACATCACTTCTACAAAAAATATTCCAAAAAACTCGTTAACCTTATGTTAAGGTTCTGTGGTCTCGGATGGTTTTACATCTTAAATATGTATAAATGGTTAAAAATCAGGCACCGTTACCTGTGTAGCATATTCAAGGGGCAGCTTGCCCTCTCGTTGTCTAAGTCTATCGTTTAATTTCAATAAATATTTGTTCAGTTTATTTTAGTGAAAAGATCATATCTTAAACTTATACTAACATTTACCCGTGACTTAAAATAATATTACCGCAATCCGTCTGGTACTCTTTAATCGAGATAAAAAGTAAAAAGAAAGTGCGACTGATGCTTCTTGATTTGAATCTGAAGCTTGCCTTGCTGGAAATGACAAGGCAACCGATCAACAAGGTTTAGAGAATGTAACTACGATCATGATTTTCGACATCAACTGAGTGTTTCCGTGGGTACTGTGTTTAAACACACCCGTCGCATTTCCAATAATCGTAGTATGTTTTCTTAGAAAACTTATATCATTGGCCAAATAATATCGACTGTCCAGTCTACGGGTTAAAACAATCTAGGTTATGTAGAATGGCTTCGGGTGAAAACCTGAAAACTAAGACGCGGGCTAGAGGACAGGCTAGTGAGCCTATCCCCTAAGCCGCACTGAGCCCGTGTAGTCGATTATGTCCCATACTCGCGGCGCGTTTCCGTTTCGTTGATTATGTACTGAATTCATTTTAGCAAGCGTATTGATTTCATCCCATATTAACATCTAATAATAAAAAACATATATACTTACCTTGCAGTTTCGCCTTGAGATTTTCTAAATATTTACGAGAAAAAGTATGGTTGGGCTGAAGTAAAATAATTTCTCGAGCTAAAGTTAAATGTAATTATTTTGTTTAGGTAATTGAGTGATAAAGCTTAGGAAAGCTGTGTAAATGTATAAATAAAATGTATGCTGGATGTATAAGTATCAGCAGTCGTCTCATTCGCTGTTATAATTTAATAATTAATATTGCGAGAGAAAAACGCGTATTCAAAATATATTTGTAATAACAATAACTATTTTACTACATTGATTAGTCAGCTCAGGAGTGAGACAATTGCACTGTATATTATATGTAACAATTGAGAAATTTTATTTATATTATGCTTTTTATCTAACTGGTCAATATTCTAAGTTTTTACTCTGTTCCTTTTCTTACTAAAGTATTCGTCTAAGTATAGCAGAAACAGCAAAGCAGCGTCTAGTTGATTATATTGCTTCTCTTTTTTAAAATTTGTTGGAGCTCTTTGGGAAAACATTACAGTAGATGTTTTGCATAACTATGTGCCAATAGGGTTCAACGGTTAAGCATTAATTACTGTTCTAATGTCTAGTTTGCAGCAGTGAATAAATAATTTAGACAAATCTCGAATTGTGAAAGTTGTTGAAGTTATCTACCTTCTCAACTAGTCATCAACTGTTCCTAACTTACACGAAAATATCTATTAATATTAACGTTTACGTCTATTCTTAGAAATATTCACTGTTTATACTTCATTATGTTCTTTAACTTCAGCTTGTCAAAAGGAACAGATTAAAAGTTTGGATTATTTAAATATAAAAGATTTGTTTATATGAACCATATTGTAACCAACTCCAATTTACATTATGTACTTTTTCACTGTTTCCGTTTTCTTAATAAAAATGTTGAAAATACATGATTCTAGTTTTAACTTGGCTCCTCACTTTTCAATCTGATTATTTTGAAATGGTTATGATTTAGCTTTTAACTTTCCAACAATATGACAGCTAAGGGTTTACCAATGCGCGAGACCATAACACTGCGGTGCAAAAACGCCACGCAGTAACGACACCACGCAAAAAAAATACATACTGCATCGTTTAATATATTTGTATACGAGAAATCCGAGTTTCTCTAAGTAACTCTATATTTTTAAGTGACACATGGACTGCACCATTGCTAAACTTATATGGACTGCACTACCACGTGTGCTATTCTTTTTTTAATAATTCATAATAAATAACGATACCACCAGCACTGCACTTACGTCGGAATTAAAATATAATAGTATTAGTTATAGGCGTCTTGCTTTGGCAGTGATTTTCTAATTGTATTTGAACTTACTTTTACGAATATGGAAACATCATTATTCATTATTCTATCATCATTATTATAAAACTTTATTTACATAAATATAAATAATAATAATCGTAAAAGAAGTAAGTTTTTAACTCATTTCCATATTTCTTTGAATTATTGCCAGTTATTTATAAATTAGCTGACCCGCCAACGGCTTCGCTCGCTTGGTCGTGGTGGGAGCGCCGCTTTGGGATTTCGAATTCCTGGGTAAATAAAAATATTATATTTTTTAATTATAATTATTTGTACACCTCTAACCCCCTACCGGTGTGCTGGTTTTATTTTATTGTTATAGCGTAGGTTTTTAGCAGTACCGTAGAATTTCATGCGCGCCGACCAGTTAATAGAGACCCTAGTTTTATATGAGCATTGAGAGGTCAAGCTGCCATCTTGGACGTAATATGACGGATCAAGTTTATAGTTCTATCCATATACCAAATTTCATCGAAATCTGTGCAGTAGTTTCTAAGTTATGGGTGAGCATTTTTTTTACAAAAACGACATTCTTGTTCATTAGGTAGGTAATATTAAGTACAGACTTTTTGGTCTCTACTGCTTTATTATAAGTTATTGTATTAATTGTGCTGCAAAATACTCATTACCTCAAGAAATAAAGTTTAACCGTAGGTATGCTATAAGTTATCCTGTGGCGTAGGTCTCTTCAAGACTACATGGTAGCTGCAGAGAAAAAAATAATGCCGGGCGGCGATAAAAGCTGCTTGCAGTTCTAATCTTGGAATTGAAATGGGTTTTAGAGGTGCTACACGAGCTTTACCCCCAATTAAAGACAAGCTTACATTGCCGTCATCAAAAACAAAGCACCAATAGGCTATACAGGCGTATGATAATTTAACTAGAATCGCAAAAAATTTAAAGTTGAATATTTTGAATTGGTCCTGTATTTTTTTATGTGGCATCGAGGAATAGTGCTATCAGACAAATTCAATGAAAATCCAATATTCGTGAAATTATATTATATTTTTATATTCAACATGATACAGATGTTATGGCTTTGTATTCAAATATCTATTTATAATAAAAATATTAACAAAATTATCTTACATCCACTTGAAAATGTACAATTTTTTATTTTATTTTAGACCTTAAAACATACTTTTACAGTATAACAAGTCGATACCAGGTGCTTTAATTTGAGAGGTATCGTGTTTGAGGGATCACAGAGCAACACTGAGGTACCAACTTGCACTGCAATAACACTTAGAAAGTTAACATTCTATTGTTCCTACGTTAAGGCAAACAATATATTTAAGACTGTCATTTTCTATAGGACATAGCTACTTAAAATGCCTACTACAGATATCGTCATTATTACCTATAATAATAGCATGATGAGATTTATCCACATGAAACTGTCATCACAAGCACCTGACTGAATTATATATCTCATTGGCTAGTCTCGATTTAATCTCTAGGGCCAGAAGTCCCTCCTAGCCATGGACAAGGGTATAATCTATGGAACAAATGTTCCCAGTCAAATACACAGCTAACATCAGTTTAACCCAGTCTTAGCGAACCTCAACCGATAAATTTTACTTAGTCTATTATTTTGCTACAAAAGCACACAAGATTTTTTTTACTATTAAAATAGTGATTCGAAGCGCTTCACGTACTCCGCGATGAGTTTTATTAGTGAAAAAATGAATTCGTTGTTAGTTCAGTGCGCCCAAAACCGCGTGATTAAGATCAGAATAGAACACAAGCGTGCGACGATAACAGACGCTCATTAGGCCACGACGAGAGTCCGCCACAACGTCATAAATAAACAGTTATTTACACAAACAGAACTAATTTTGAATATCAATAAATAAGGAACGACCACAGTTATTATGGAATGAGTAATTTCAAACGCAATCATTAAAAACACTAATCGAAAACCCCGCCTTTTCCCTAACTCAAGGTGAAACGCATCCCTAGACCCGGATACACGGAAATCTTCCTCGCGTCATCTTTTAACTCTTAACACAGCAACGTTCGCGTCGGATACATCAAAAATAATTTTATTTACAACAAATCATAACATAGTACAAGGCGAGGCCCGAGGCCCGTGCCCCTCGCTGCCTTGAGCATGTAGCGTTAGAAGACGTCGGGAGGATTCACTCGCGTTATCTTTCTCAAAACACTTGGCTCTCGTACGAGAGATATCACTCACGTCCCGGGACGTCACCATATTTTATTTACAACAGAGAAAAACCACACAAACGTAACAGAAGGCGAATGGGAACACTGACAGCCGCTAGAAGATATCTGGGCACGGCGCCCAATCCTGGCGGCGCTTGGCGTCCCAGTAGCGATGCGTGTACATGTGCCGGAGGTGAGGGTGCGCTGTGTGTGCCGCGTGGGCTTCGCGCGTGAACCACGCGGGGCGGGGATGTGCAGGGGCGGGCAAGCCTCTCGCGGCCGCGTCTTCTGCCGCAGCTTCTAGTTCCCTCCGCGCCGCTCGTTGTTTCTCCTCAAGCCGTAGCTTCTCATCGTTAGCGGCGTCCCACAGCCCTTCTTCCATGAGGCGCTGGTCGGGTCGCCGGCGCGAGTCCGTGGGCGCGACGGCGTCCTCCATCTCGTTGAGTTGCGCGGCCAGGACGGTGAAGTTGTACCACTTGTCTGCGTCGGGGGGCGCCGCGACGCGCTCCCACGCGACCACAAACTTGCCCGTCTTGCACACTGTGTTGTCGGCTGACGTTGACGTCACAGGTGCTACTTCCACGCGGCTGTCCCAGTGCCCTTGTAGGACGTAGCGGGGCTGCAACAGTGGAAATGTGATTGATTAATTAATGGTTGAGGCTTATTATTTATTTTCGTTCATGAGTTTGTATATAATTCAAATATATTTCAAATTATCTATAACTAAATGACAATTATAGACCGTGGAAGCTGTGACGTCACAATATGACAGTTTGTGTAAAACAAAGACAAAAACGTATGTGAATTTAACATTTTAAATTATTACGCGCTTATATCTTTATGAAATATAAATAAAATGCCGTATTGTTTTATCTCCAGGTGCAACTGTGCTGAAGCTAACAATCCATATCCTAGTATATATTTTAATCTAAGTAACAATCAAATACATTTTAGAAACGTGCCAATTCTAAAAAAACGATATTGTTAAATGCCTTCTCACAGAAGTTTGTTTATACCTAAAATGCTGCCATTTGTGACATCACACTTCTGTTGTCTATAATCTTATAGTGTTGAAATTTAGGGGATTAGAAGGCATCTTCCAATACAATCAGCCTCCTAATTAAAGCCACAGGCAGCAGGTGTCTATGAGAGTCAGCCTTCTCTTAAGAGAGAACATCAGGGACTAATATGTCATTGTATACATACTACAACCGCATACATAATATGGCTACTAGTATACCAAAAACTTGTAAAAGGTGACTACTAAAATCAATCTCTACTTAAATGCGTTATTTGGTAAAGGTACGTGTAGTGAGGATTCTAACAGAATAAGTACTAATGGGTTATTGAAACATATTGAGTGCTGCAGTATGAACTGGTTTGGAAGATCACAAACCCGTTGAGATACTCAACTTACTCGACCCTTTTAAGTAAGATATGGTATACCTAATGTGTGTACCAAATTTAATCATTATCGTTAGGTAAATAGCACAGCAGCAAACTTCCCCCCTTTTTGGGAAAAGTAAACTCAAAATGTCCGACGACAAAAAAATATATTGAATAGTAGAACATGCATACCAAGTTTCTTCAAGGTTGATGGAAAAATGCGACCTGTACAAGAATACCAACACATAACCTAACAAACATACGGACTATTACGGATAGATGAAAGTCTATTTAGCCAGTTAAAGCAGAGACACTTCGCTCTCTGCAACTAGCATTACCTATGTTTTGCCTTTATAAGTTTATGCCTAATTATTTCCGTGCATGGTTGTCTGGAAGAGATAGCTCTGAGCGATAAGACCGCCCATTGTGACACTTTTAATTTTAAGTAATTAACTGTGAAATATTTTTGATTGTATTTTTATTTTATTCTTATTTCTTTATTTGCAACATATATTTGTATTGTGGTGTTTCAATAAAGAATGAATCTATCTATCTACCTATGTTTATGCAAATAAATATATTTAGATTTGGTAGATACGGACCACTCCGTGCGGATCCTTGACGACGCCGGTGACCTTCCGCTGCGTGTCCTTGCTGAAGTATCCGTAGGGCAGATACTTGAGATGCGCCACGTAGCCCGCCGCCGGGCCCGCGTCGCCCACGATGTCCATGTCGCCGTGGTTGTCCACCCACAACTTGCCCACTATTATGTTGTGCACTGTCGTCGTCACCTGGGAACGGTTACAAGCACGGTACAACACTAAACCATTATCACATAGTATTTGGTCAGTACTGATGCCTGTTCGCGCAGCTTATGACCATACTATCAATAGCTTACTTATGTTAATATGCCCGCATTTCAATATATTAACTTTTCGCTGCACCGCACTCGTCCCGATCAGTGACCCTAGCACGAATATTTGCGTAAGTGTAACGTAATCGCTAACGTTTCCCTACAAACTATGAGTTATCGGTGGCACAGTTGTACTAGATAAATGACAGTTTGTACTGTATATACGTCAACGATACGATTACGTTACACTTACGCAAATGTTCGTGCTACGCGCACCGTTTGTAAGAAGCTCTGCGACCAACCACCCAACTGACCGCCCGCGTACACCGCAAATAAAATTGTCAACCCACGCCGCTCTTATAAGAGCTTCATATCAATCTTGAAAATCAGCATATCAATCTTGAAAATCAGCGGTGAATTATAATTCACCGCTGATTATAATCTGTGCGCGAAAAAGCTCCGATACTCTCTTAAAACCCAACTAAATGTCGAAATGACGAGTTAGTATGTGAAATTAGTATGTCAAATTAACTTTAACAAAGTTATAACTTTGTTAAAGTTAAATTTGACGGGAATTGAAAGGCACGGTTCAATAGCGGTTTCCCCGAGCAAAATTATTTTTGAGGATCGTCTTCTATGGTAGTTCTGTCCCTTCTGGACTTACTTGACCACCCGCATAGTTATAAGAAAATGATGATGCAATTGGGCCGATTCTTCGTAAACAACTACCCTTTGTTTATTTTTCTTTACGTATTATGTATGAAATTTAAAGACAGCGCGTTGCCCGATTTGTTTCAAACATTGTCGCGTCATAAGTTCATCTATGATAACTGATTAGATTTACTTACGAACTAATGATCACAATTATATGAAATTATATATTTCTACCTTCAGATGAGTACTAAACAGCGCGGACTTCCATAAGGAAATGTAAATATACTACGTAAAAATTCTATAATAAATATGCAAGTGACTAATAACAATATAGTACAACATTATATTGATTTTAGAGAAGTGAGCGTAGCTTCTAGCTGCAACCATATTATTGTTCCCAAAAAGCTTTTTCTATGGAATTAATCTTGAAAAGATGGATCGTTAAAACCCCTACATTCGTGTGTCAGTAAAATGATAGTGAGACTGTCTGTCTGATCAGTTTCGTGAAGGTCTGCAATCGTCAACACTACGGCAAGTAGACATTGTAACCACCTTTTCCTTGTCATAGAGGTAGGCGTTTCCGGTCGCTCCGAATACGATGCAGTTGTATACAAGGGGGTGTATCTGTATGGATTGCCCTCGGAATTTGCTGCGAAGCGAGAAGTTCTGTCGCTGCGTCCAGCCGGCCGCGCCTTCGCAATAAAGAGCTGCCGTCGGCGGGTGATGCTGCACCTGTGTGCACTCGCTACGTAACTTGCCGAAACAATCTACACTCGTCGCTTTATGCTTAAAATATCTGAGTTTTCTAAGCTACATAACTGTATTTATTGTTTAATAATTTTAAGTTGTCCAATAAAGAGTATATCTATCTATCCGAGAGCTGTTTGACCAAGTAGCCTAAAGGAAGGCAGGAATACACATACTCCGATTCTTGGTTATTTATTATTCTTGTTATTCATTATTCTTATTCGATTTTATTCTCTATCACTTAGAGCAAGTCCCGGGTCACATAGATATATCGTATATTGCCCTAGGGACTTGATTATTGGTGACAATATAACACCTAAATCACCCACCCGAAAAAAGAAGAGAACCCTTGGGGAAAAGAGAGATGGTATCTACGCGTACATTAAAATCAGCTATACAGAGTGCGTATTTTATCGCTCCGTCCGTTGGTCACCTAATCACCCAATGATCACGTATTTTATCATTTTTGTAGTTTCCGTATGTCAAATTTATTAAAAACGATTCTCTTTACAAGTATGTCCTAACTAAGAGATTCGTTGGTACAATGCCGATCTGCTCTACCTCATATCGTTTCTCCTGTCATTGTCACTTACTTGTCAAATGAAGCCTCGATCGCAGACACACACACACCGAGCTGAGTTTTTAAAACGCTGTATCACATGAGAGGTGAGGGGTAATTCTATCTTTCCGACATAAGCTCTAGCACAAACCTCATTCACATCTATGATTTTTAAAGCCTTTGCATATTGCCATAATGTGTTATTACAGGGCAACCCTTTTAAGTGAGTAGTCTGTGCAAATAGCTTAGAGACAAGTTATGTAATCTGTGGCATCAATCTTAGTCTGTGAGTCACATTATAAATAAAGTACAACAAAAGTAACATTACATTTTGTGGTTATTAATTAATTAATCTGTTGTAATCCTCTTGATCATGCAAGATATAACACATATGTACTTTTATTATTTTTTGTCAAAAATGTCATGATTCAGTAAAAAGAACAATTAATAAACTGGCAGGAGAAAACTAGAACACTAATGTTGTTGCTAAATAATTTGTTAATTCTGAACGGTCTGCTAATCTTTTACCATTTTATTCTTTTATCGACTTTCAAAACAAAAGATACAACCACAGCATATTTTCTTCTTTCCCATTTCAATTCAATTTAGATGCCACATAGCCACTGAGACACTCAACAGATGGAACGAATTTATCCTCCGGTTGGTTTCATTGCCACGAGAATGTAGCGGTCAACTATCGGTCAACCTGAGAAAGTTTACACAACTGAAAGAAGTGTTCTTTCGCCAAACAGGCGTTAGTGTTTCGAACATCATTTAATAAAATCTTTAATTTCAAAATAATTATATTCCTTTCTAGTTTATTTAATATCAAAACCGACTTTACTCACGTATTTAGCCGACGTTATCGACCTAGGTTTCGGGCATGTCCGATGCCCATCCTCAGGGAGGTTACGCTGTAAGATCGCGGCGACCAGGCTTTTCTAGTTTATTACTTTGCCATGAACAATCCCAAAAACGAAGTCGGTATGTTAGAAAAGTTAGAATTGCCCCCGTTGAATGGAACGGTGTGTTACCTTCCTCCAGGTGTATTTGTTCCCTGAGGCGACAAACATGGCGGAGGCGCCCCCCAGCGGTATGACCTGCAGATACTTCCCCCGGAACTTGGTAGTGGCGGTGAACTCCTGCCAGCACTGCCACCCCGCCTGGCCTTCAGCGAACTGCGCCACCATCGGCGGGTGGTGGGATACCTACACGCGATCACAAATTTAGATACGTCAAGCCAAACATTGTAGCCAAAATCATGCACTCGCGGTGTTAATCTCATATAACGACGAAGAAATCAATCAAATCAAAATCGGAATATTTTGGAGTGGTTTGCAATTACCTTTCAAAATTAGAGATATCTCGTGGAATCCACGTGTGTATTGGGGACCGAGAATTAAATCAATGACGCAACAAATTCTAAAACTGGATATAGGGATGTCACAACATTAGCAACGAGTTAGTAAGTATGATGGATTAGTGAATGTATGAAAAATTTACGATTTCAATTATTGTTATTGTTTGCTGATATGTTTATTGAACTCGCTTCTCTCGTCACGGCCCGTTGTGACGTGAACAGATAGTCGGAATTATTATATACAATTGAAACGCATCAACCCTAGTCTTTGATGCAAAATATCCCGACTCGGTTGCATATTGATTTGAACAGTTACAGCGTAAAGTCATAATTTGGCTTCAATTAATCATAGTCAACATCATTTTTTTTATCATTAAGCGAGTGAGAGGCTATGTAACATACAACGTAACGTGATAACTAACATTTATCTTAATGAGTCGTAAACTTTGAAGGCACCGGATGAGGATAGGGATTGTAACTTCTGTATTTATTATTATAAATTATGTGGAAGAGGTAAGGCAAGTGCTGGTAGGAAAAACAAAGTAATGTATTGGACAGGAAAAACGACATAGGAAGCGCAGGAATACTTATATAATTAGAGCTATATACTAGTGTAAGGTTCAACCCCTTTTCGTTACAGACTCACGGCACTTTTAAAAGAACATATATATATTATATAAATGCTTTTAAATTATAGCCGCGAAGAACTTAATGCAACAAACATCACTTAGCTAAACATATTCTAAGAACGAAATGGCTTATGTTCCATAGTGTACATGTGCAAAGTTTTGTAGTGGGTATGTTCTGTGTAACCTAGATAGATCCTCGCGTCCGGCGCAGGACCGACTGTGTTAATTAAGTCTGTACCCAGATATATGCCCGCTTTCACCCACTATTTAGAAGTTGTTTAAGCCAAGTATGTACTGTTAACTCTCATCTAAATAGGTTTGTGTCGAAATCCCCATAAGATTTCCCCTTTACTGAGAATATTGAGACTTTTATGCCCGTTTTCACCAACATTTTAAGTAATGCCTAAGCCAGTTAGGTAACACTTAGTAGTACCAAAATGTCACCTAAAATGTTAGTGAAAATGGGTATTAGTCTCATAATCCCATCTCCATCAGAGAAAAATTACTTATCGTCAGACGGGATTTGAACCCGCGTTTACCGACAAATCGTGTCAGACGTCAAGACCGCTAGACCACCGAGGCACCCTTCCGACCATACAATTTATCTCTCTAGCTGATTTTAACTGTCTTATAGAGACGGTGAGTATTCATCAAGTGTGTATCACAAACGGTATATCAGTGTGGCCACAAAAGTAATTTGTTGGGAATGACTTGCCTGTTCCGATATCGACCGCCAGCCGAGGTCCGTCATCCGATCGCATTCGTATGTCTCGCCTAGAAGCGGGTTGAAGGGCTTGTTCGTTCTGTAATTTAACAATATTCAACGCTTTTAATGCTTGAAATTCTCGTAGGTGTAACACGTGTTAAACTATTATTATTAACTGGCACTCGCGCTTCGGATCGAATACGTAGACCGTACCGAAGGGCAACATTGTCCAAGGAAGATGAGCATCTGACATGCTCGAAACCCGGGTCGACCTATTCCATACCTAACGTGAGAGCTTTCCCGGTTCATAATAACAGTTTTGATATGCTATTGCTAGGTATAGATATGTAGAAAAACATACAACAGTAATAGCCCCAAAGTTCGAGCTGATACGAGCACGGTTAGTCTTGTGTTTCGAGATAAATCAAAAACTAGCAGTGCGAACAATTGTAGTGGTGCCTCGCATAACAAACGAGTACGGAAGATGGTAGACCGTTTCTTCTGCTCGTAAAACATCCACCCACCCGCAGTTCCTCAGTTCATCCGTGATCATGGCGCTTGCAACAGGTGCCGAAATATCGGAAACTTACAGAAAATATACATTGTAATTATCCCGTTGATAATTTGAATACTTCCAATTACTAAAGTTATATGAAAAACAGCTAGCAACGACAAACGCGTGCGTTGTGGTCGCGACGAATAGCTTTAAAACCAGACTGCATACGTGGTTATTGAACAAGCTTGTTTTTATAGCGTGAAACAATATCTGCATGAATATTGTGACATAATTATAAGTAAATTAATTATATAATATAGAAATAAACATGAATATTTGTACGCCTGCTTGCATGTTGAATACATCGACGTCAATTATTCATAAGATCTGAAAATGTATTATGTGTATTCTGACAAATAAATATTTGATTGATTTGATTTGATTTGATGTGAGCGTTATAAATGGGTGACCCACGAAAACGTTGCATTTTAAAATTGCTATAAAAAAAGACGGGTGGATATTTTTCAATATTTTTTAATGAATAGCCCAATATTGCGGTTTAATAGTGGAAGTCCACTTCATTGATACGGTTGCCCTGGCTGGCTTTGCAGTAACCCATTCTGTCGACCCAATTTCATGACATTTCCAATGGTGTGGCCCTCAATGGCTGCAATTGAGACTTCAATGTCGTGATTAGGTCGTCCATCGTCTCTGGATGGTTGGCGTAGCACTTATCCTTGATGGCTCCCCACAAAAAATACAGGGTCAAATTGCAGCTGCCAGGCGGCCAGTTGTCATCGCCGTTTCGGCTAATTATGCGATTTTCGAACATACCGCGCAAAAGTTCGACTGTATCGTTGGCTGTGTGGCAAGTGGCGTCGTCCTGCTGGAACCAAATGCCGCCGATGTCTTTCTCTTCCATTCAGAGAAAGAAAAAAATCTTCTAACATGCTGCGATAGAGCTCACCATTGACGGTTACGGCGGTTCCTGCTTTGTTCGAAGAAAAGCGGACCAATGCACAGTAGTCCCGGTTCCTAAGAAGGGCGGTCATAGGGATTGCAGTTCGAATTAAAAATGAAGGAATAACTTTTTTACCTAATAAATGAATATAGGAAGTTCTAAGGGAAACAATAATGCCGCCGGAACACATACCGCAACAAACAGCCACTCGTTGTGGGTGTATTTGCTTTTCCATGATTACGCGTGGATTGTCTGAGCCCCAAATGCGGCAGTTTTCCTTATTGACATAACCACCAAGGTGGAAATGAGTTTCATCTGAGGCGCTTTATTTTTCCCGAAGACTCACCATTTTGGAAGTAAGTTTTCAATATTTCCCAATTTTCTTCGAGCGTTAACAATTTTGTAAAGCGCAAACCGTTTACTAAATATTTGGCACATTGGCAAAGTCATTTGAGCTGTCAAACAAAGCAGAAATAATCGATAGTTAAAAAAGAAACCGATAGATGGGCCACCCCTTAGATATAGCGGTGACGTCATCGAGCTCGCTCACGATGATCGTGGGGTTGTAATGGAATGGGTGTGACAACGACGCGATTGATTTTCGGTCATAAAGAACCCTATTTCGACCCTAGAACACGTTGCACCGGGCACTGCATAGGATATCGGATTTTTAGTCATATTCGTAATTTTTTTTTGTGGGTTGGATCATATAAACAAGGTATTCAGGTCCCGAACTTGGCAGAGCCGGTTATGGTAATCTGATGATTGATATACATATACAACCCAAACACGGGTCAAACAGACATGAATACAAAAGTTTAATTTGTCTGGGGATTGAACTCGAGACCGGGGGCTCTGAAGGCAGGGTTGTTAGCAACTGTGCAGACCAGTCAAATAATATATAAATCTAGACTGCAAGGTTTCATCTGCATCATTATGGGAGATGTTTCATTTTTTTTTCGGTCTTAAACCATCGATGTATTGAATCGAACTAAATAAAAAAATACTTATTTAAATCGGTCTAACCGTTTTCTAGTTTTGTGCCAGACTAACGAACTCAAATCTATTTTTATAGATAGGAAGGAAATAATTGCTTGTAAGTCTGTTAATGAAGAACACCAACTGACCTGTTAGCGGTAGTGGCGTACGAGGAGACAGTGAAAGCGGCGACGTAGGCCAACTGTTGCGCCGGATCCGAGAACTTGGCGGCCTGGTCCAGTATCGACGAGTACTCGTAGTCCTCTGTGAGTCGCTGCAACATCGACAGCGGCTCGCTGAAGTTCACCGGGATCGGAATTTTCGATAGTTCTTTGCCTGGAAATAACGTGATGCGCAATCATAAACAAAAATGAGATTTTTTTTAAAATAGTATGTTTAAGTCACTAACGCCTGCCTAGCGAAACCAATACATATTGCAATTTTAGAGAGAAAAATTCACATCCGTGTTGGCGTCTGCCACGACCGCTAAGCCAGCGACGCTTACTGTCCGAGCGTCGAATTTTAATGGGGACGGAGCGACATCTATTGAACAGCTTTGACAGCATTCACCGAAAGATGTTTTTTCAAATACTTAACATTCGTATTGATGTCACAACCATTCATAAAACCGTCCATATACGACGGTAAAAATCATATAGAGTTAATTCGATGCTCTGACAGTAAGCCTCGTTGGCCTAGTGGTCATGGCGTCTGACACGGACTGTTCGAAAGACGCAGGTTCGAATCCTGTCCGAGCAATGTGTATTTTTGTCTATAAAATTGCAATGTGTGTCCAAAATATTGTCATAAAAACTTATTATTGAATGGGTAACTTGATATCCATGAAGATGGGCATCAGGAGACCGATTCTACTAACTAAATTGCTATAATACAGTACAGTTACTATAATAATTTTCTTATTCTGCTATTGAAGAAAAGTCCAGCTGTACTTTCGTTGACGCCAGCAATCGTTCAAAACTTTGTATTCTGTTTGTATCGATAGATCATGCACGCGTCGCTAGCTCATATTCGTTTGTACTAGCTAGCGTATTACGTATCTATACCTACACATCTAAGTATACTTAATATTATAGAGAGGAAAAAATGTTTGTTTGAATTAAATAGGCACAATACCAGAGGTCTCGAGGATGCATTGCCGACCTTAGAGGAAGGAATAGAAGGGGTGCGGGTTGAGGGAGTAAGGGGAGAATTGGGATCGGGTCTCCGGATCCTCCCACAAACCGACTGAAACGCAACAGCAAGCTATAGTACTTCACGTCGGTGTGAAGTGGGAGTGTGGTACTTCCTCGGTCGTGCCGGCCCATTCGGCTGTACTTCGTAAGATTACAGAGTGGCAATACCACCAAAAATGCACTCAGTTCCTAGATTGGTGGTGTAGTTACCTATACAGTTCTTCATGATGGACCAGAGACTGAGCGGGTAGTTGGGCCGGTCAGGCACGCGCAGCCGCCGCGGGTGCCCGTCCACCGAGCTCGACACCAGCGACACGTGCGGCTGGAACAATACATCGCATTCTATACAAACAGATTAACCGCTAGCTTTGTTAAAATACGTTTCTTTAGAGATTAACCAATGACATGAATAATCAATTTCTAGAGAACCGACTACACCACACCGTTAATAAGTTACCTCCTAACTACTAATGCACGATGGAGGCCCGCCCTGCTTCAGTGCAATACGGGAGGGTACCTAAGCGAATAAGTTAATATTAGTAATTATTTAAGTTAAGCTGTATTTGACAGAGAGTAAGTATGAGCGTACAGAGCAGACACGCTCACGAAAAGGTGTCGGCAAGCAGTGGCGTCGTGTGGCGGGTCGCCATCTTCCCTCAAATATGGTTGAGGAAGGCGATGGCTGGCACATGCGTCAACTCGTGAACGGGGGCTGGGTCTGCTGGGACTGGTCTGCTCTGAATGCTGATGCAAACTTAGAAACGATATAGCTCTTAATTAACTAGTTTAACATAAAAATCCTATGTCCTGTAATTAGGTACGAGTATATATTGTTGTCTCTTTTTTTTTAAATGTATTTAGATTTGATATATTTGCAAAAAAAAACTAAGAAATGGCACGGACCGTGGAGTCTGTGGAGGCTAATAATAAAAAAAATGCACGATGGAAGTATTGTACATTCACCTTATTCTTATTCAATGTAGGGGCGCCAACTCCTGCACTGATATCCCGCTTGGGGTGTATTGTGCATTCTCGAACGGTTGGACGAATTTTAATGAAATTTGCTATGGAGATAGATGAGGCACTAGATTAACACATACGATATTTTTCATCATTACAGTCATCATCTATCACCACGCTGGTGTAACCACGGAGCGCAGCTAGTATATATATATATATATATATATATATATATAATTCGATAAAGCTCAATGCTGCTAACTACCAACGCTGTGGCCGCGACAACGTCATCTGTGACACAGTTTTATAGATAAGTCATAGTTAGTATTAGTCCTGTATACGTCATCGATACAATTACGTTACTCGTGAGCAAATTTTCGTGGTAGTTCTTGGCTATCAAGAGTTTATTCGAAAGCAAGGATCATCATGAATTAACGTTAGAAAAGGGATATTTACCATATATTGTAGTTATAGTGAGATGTTCACGAGTAAACTGAAGTATCTTCGGGTAGGTATTGTTATGAGCAGACGAAACGGTACTGAAATTTCAGTGAAAGGAAGAGGGTAGACCGTTTCGTCTACTCATAACAACACCTACCCGCAGATACTTCAGTTTACTCGTGAAAATGGCACATGCAACTGTGCTCGAGATCGAGAGCTCACTATAATTACAATACATAGTAAATATCCCGTTTCTAACGTTAATTCTTGCATTAGTGACCATGTCAGTTTAAAAAGGATCTACACTACACTATATCCTTGTTCGAAAGTCAGTTGGAGAAGGCAATCAATTGCGTACACTCGTTCTTGGATTAGTACTTCGAAAGTGCGAAAATAGGTTATTTTTCTATATTATTATGTATTAATAAAGGTTGTGCTAACTATCATCTCATATGTTTATGTGTATGTATGTACATTACAATGAAGAAAAACTCGCCTAAACCCATTTACACATCACTAGCTGCGCTCCGCTGATTCACCTGCGTGGTGACGGATGATGATGATGAATCAACACATATAGCCTATACCCTATGTTACTCAGGGATAACGTAGCATTCTAATGGGAAAATAATTTTTGATATCTATCCAGTAGTTTTTGAGTTAATTAGGTACAAACGTTAAAAAAATATAATGTAAGTACCTATAGATTTATATCAATAGACATTAACGACATAAGTAAAGAAAAAGTAATGTCACCGATGTATGTACATAAAGATACGCGTGCTAATCCACTACGGCCGTGTTAAGTGATTAAGTAAACAACGTCAAAGTGGTAAACAAACAATAATATTAGGCTAATACTATCAATAAATGATAAGTTTGTTTGTAGAACGTAAATATGAATGGATGATGTCCACAAAGCAATCAAAAAGCCATCGTAAACAAATGCGATAAGATTACGATTGATATTTCTACTAGTGCATTTAGTATTATAACACAGCACTTTGATTATATTGAAACAAATATATGTATCTAAGTATCTATTTGTTTTTTACACCCACTCTATATGTAAATTATCGAGCAACTTTGAAAACCTGATAAAAAAATCGATAAGGTTATTAAAAAATAATCGGAAACAACTGAAAGAAACGAGATTCATGCTAGCAAATTCGGTATAATCGATATGATTATATCGAATTTATTTACACGTCTCTTGAAAAGGTTGCATGCTACCGATCTCGTTTTATCTACGAACAGTGTCAAATTTTACAACAAAACCGAGGAATTGGGTGATCGATATGCGTTATTTATATTCTGTCATCAGTGTTGCTATTTTAGAATCGATATGAATTCGATAAATTGACGAACTCGACAGATACATATCGAGATAAGATCCATGCTACCGACTATTGAAATGATTCGATATATTTAAACAACTTATCGATTCGGTAACTTATCGATCGAAGATCCATACTCGCACTGCAGGGCTCTTCCAACTTTCACGACGTTTCGAACACTTTTTAAACGAGTATGTAATAGGTACTTAGTATTAATAGCTATAATATATATTAAATGTATCTATGTTTTAAGTACAATGAGAGTTACCTTTCTATCTAAATCAGTGCTTGGCTTGTCCCTAGCGTATGCTGAGTCGGGGCTATTTCATGGCATTATACAACATTATTATGATGTTTGTCATATTATGCCCGTATTTTTTATATGTTATGTGATGTCCTCAATAAATTTAATTTCTTTCTTTCTATGTATGTACTCACCCAGACGACAGGTTGGTCGTGGCTGACGAGCGCACTCTCCGGCGCAGACTCCGCCCCTGGCTCGGAGCCGCCCATAGCGCTCTCTGCTCGCTCCTTGTCCTCCACAAATATCACCTGCAACAATACACTTTTATTTGAACCAATTACTTCAAAAATACCGGTCATTAGTTTTCGGGTGTATCCCACTATTTCCATTAGGTATTTCTATTGATAGAAATACTGGGACAGATACCATTTTTTTCGTTGCTAACACATAACGTAACACTAAACTAAGTACTCTAACACTCTTTTTAGGCGCATCGCCGACCGCTGTGCAGCACGCTCGCTTCGCTCGCTCGGCTCGCAGGTTTTGATCAAAATAAACCTAACACTCCTCCTCGCTTCGCTCTGACTTTGCCTTACGACTAGTCATGAAAACTGAATACCATTAAACATACACCTTATTAATGGAATTATACCAATACCAATTAGTTAATTTATTTGCCGCTATAGAAATAATGAGATATAAATTGGAAAAAGCGCTAGCCCAACTTTTTCTATTCTGTATTTCCATGGAAATAGTGGGATACACCCTAGTTTTGTATTTTTCTCTGTCTCTCACCTTCGGTTTCTGGCAAGTTTGTCAATATTTGATCAGCTGACAGACGGAATACTGACCGCTAAATCGTCACATATCGCGTCTTATGATACTAATGAGCGTTTAATATTTAGTAATTTAGTAATCAAGGCTTTGACAAAATTCTAGAAACTGGGGGTCAGAGTGGCAATTGTTTCGCCAACCAAGTCCATCAGTATAAAGCCCGTTACTCTCGAGAGGCTGTTACGTCCAACATCTCGCATTTTAATATAAATAAATAATAACCGACCACGTGAGAATCGGACTCGCGCACGAAGGATTCAGTACATTATCTATAAAAACGTCAAAAAATCACGTTTGCTGTATGGGAGCCCTTGTTTTTTTTTTGTATTTGTTGTTACAGCGGCAACAGAAATACATCATCTGTGAAAATTTCAGCTGTTTATCTATCACGGTTCTTCAGATACAACCTGACGACAGGCTGACAACGGAGTCTTCGTAATAGGGTCCCGTTTTACCCTTTCGGTCATCATCATCATCATCTCATCTCAGCCGAACGACGTCCACTGCTGAACATAAGCCTCACCCACAAATTTCCAAAAGGACCGGTTGGAAGCGCCTTGCATCCAACGTCGTACTGCTACCTTTATTAGGTCGTCAGTCCACCTTGTCGGTGGACGACCTACGCTGCGCTTGCCGGTCCGTGGTCTCCACTCTAGAACCTTTCGGCCCCATCGGCCATCTGTTCTGCGTGCTATGTGGCCTGCCCACTGCCACTTCAACGGACTTATCTTCTGGGCTATGTCGGTGACTTTAATTCGTCTACGAATCTCCTCATTTCTGATTCGATCACGTAAAGAAACCCCGAGCATAGCCCTCTCCATAGCTCGTTGTGCGACTTTGAGCTTGCTTATGAGGCCCATAGTAAAAGACCACGTTTCAGTGCCATATGTCATCACTGGCAACATACATTGGTCAAAGACTCTTGTCTTGAGGCACTGACCTACCTACCCTACTTTTTTGGTATGGTACCCTAAAAACCACGTCAATTCAAATTACTTTACGAATTATGTAATCATGTAATGTACGGTTACATAACATGATTATATAATGCGTAAAGATTTAAGCGTTTTTGATGAATTATGATGATATACGCAATGGATATTTTCTGGTAGATTTAAAAGTTACATTATTTATCTATTTTGCTCACGAGTGCAGACAAAGTGTACAACATCACGAAACGTTGTTTTTGTGCTCTCGTCAAACTCCCAAAATTTTAGTAATGGTGCCTTAAACATGACAGTGACTTACTTAAGGTACTTCTATATAAGTTGCTCCTCTAAATATTGCTCGATACAACTATTAAGTTGTACTCGACGAATAACAAATGTACAAATAGAATGAGTCCATAAAAAACAGCACATTTCACTGTACTCCTTGCCAACAGAGATCCGTGGCACACGCGTACAACTACAAACGCGAACAATGGCGAACTAGAAAATACCGTTATCGGATGTTTGTTTCATTTTAGAAAAATATTTTGTGTCCATCGAAACTATGAGTTCCACTAGTTCACAAACACAGTAAAGATCTGTATTTACTCGATGTTAATAACATTTTTACGACTGTTTTATCGCAGTAGGTACTACATAATGGCATTATAAGTACGGTGTTGATTTTATTCAGAATGCATTTCCGCCAAACGAAGTAAATGACACGGGGCTCGGAATTATGTAAACAACGAAACATTTATGTTGAAAATATACATATACATATAGTAGCGTTTATAATTATATACATTCAGTCAAAAAAGTATCAGGAATGGATGCTTTGCTTAAGGTTCCAGATTCATTTTTATTTGTGTTGTTAGAGTTTGAGTTGCAACTGTTATTTAGATTCAATACAGCGCTGTTTTTAGTTGTCATTATCATGTGTATTGTGAGTTTCATCATCGTCATAATCTCAGCAGTAGGACGTCCACTGTTAAACCTATGCCTCGACCATAATTTTCCAAAAGCACCGGTTGGTAGCGGCCTGCATCCAACGTCGTCCTGCGACCTTTATCAGGTCGTCTGTCCACCGTGTCGGTGGACGAACTACGCTGCGCTTGCCGATCTGTGGTCTCCACTTCAGAACCTTCCATGGGGATGGAAGGTTCTGGAGTGGAGGCCATCTGTTCTGCGTGCTATGTGCCCTGCCTACTGCCATTTTAACTGGCTTATCTTCTGGGCTATGTCGGTGACTTCGTTCTTCTACGGATCTCCTCATTTCTGATTCGATCACGTAGAAAAACCCCGACATACCATAGCCCTCTCCATAGCTCGTTGTGTGAGTTTCATAATGCACAAAACCATCGAGATCGAGAGTTAGTCTTAAATTTTGCATCAATGGAATTTCATGTTCCTGACAAAGTAGTAGAAATAAAGTAGGTTAGTTACGTAGTAGTAGTAGTAGTTATATATAAGTGTGTTCCTGAAAGTGTAAATAGGTCAAAAATGTGAACAAATAAAAATTACAAGCACACAGAACCATGTATGGTAAACATAATATTCTGTATGAGGGTGCAGCATTTTATAATAAGTTACCTAACGATATTAAAGATTGAAAATTTATGTTTTTAAAAGTAAACTTAAAATTGAACGTAAAAAACTTAAACGTAAAATTTATAATGAAATAACCTAAGATTGCTGAACAAATATGTTATACTTGACTAATCACTTTAATTAGTTATAAGTTTTAGTGTTAAATCTCCTTTTAAGTGAACCTTGTTCTTTATGAGAAATAAATTCTTTAAACCCAAACCCAAAAGCAGGCCGGCTAGGAGTTTATAAAGTTGACTGATTTAGTTAAATTACTGATTACTTTGAGCAATGATCGGACGACAACCGAAGTCGAGCTGCAGTTGCAGCGGGATAGATTGTTGAACGTTGTAAAATAGTCGAATTGGGTTCCTGTGCCGCTTGTAATTATCTATGATAAGTACTGACCTGTTGAGTCTCCGTTACGGTCTCCCCTTCAGATTCATCCGAGCTCTCGACGCTTTTCGCTTTGACTTTCCTATTCACCTGCAAAGGGACACGCGACACATGTATGAGGTGTGGCACACGACAATTAATTATGCAAATGCAGAGTTAATTACGTCGACACAATGTCTGGAAGCACACACGTGAAGTAACAAAACAAATGAACAAATGAAGTAGTAATGTCTGTTTTTTTGGAAAATGTTCTACACTTGCACTACTTCTGTTTATGATACTATTTTTTTAAATACTAGAAGCGCCCTGCGGTTTCAGCTGCGTGGTGATGGATTATGTTTACTTTTAATGTAAACCATTACTGTATCAGAGTTATTAAAACAAAAAAAAGGAATTATTAAAATCAGAACAGCAGTTTTCGAATTTTAGCGAAACTAACATCAATTGATTTTTATATATAGGTACGTTTGTATACAATCTTGCGTTTCACTGTTTTGCTCTTTGAGTAGGTATATGTTTTGTCGTGCAAATTAACATTAACTTTTTTTAACAGTGTGGCCGAAAAAATACTACACTGATTTGAATCTCAATCAAAATTATCTTTAAAAGCACATTTTATCCTCTCTAGTCTACACTTAAAAAATACAATGGATTTCTGGAAACAGTGAGCTTTAGAAGCTTTGATAGCTCCAGGAATAACGAAGGTTGGCTGCTGCTTAGACCGTTGCCGAAGTTAACCCTACTTTAGGGCTTGACCCCTCGTTGATGGTCATACTGAAGATATCTAAAGAACGATTAAAATATCTGTCTGTAAATATGTGTAATGTGTAATATGTGTCGTTCACGTGAAACTGTACAAACTGTCATACACTGTGACACAGATAACTCATAGTTTAAACGCCGTAGCGTGTTGGCGCTTGCGACACGAATACTTTTTCGCAAACTTTTTGTGCTTCCGCCTCTGTATCTAAGCACCTAACCGTATGTTCCTCCTATGTGTTTGTGCAGCTGTCCTTGAGAGGCAGGCGACAGTCTAGAGCCGTATTTCCGAAGTACGCTCAATAGCCAATCTAGGTTTGAGTACAGATCTGTGTATTTACTTAAACCTCCACTCAAGTAGAGACTCACATTTCAGCGTATTTCTGAAATACCGACGACGTCTATTGTGCTTAAACTTTCAACCCAATCTCCAGTGACCATCAAAGGTCAAATTTCATAGTTAATCGAGTTCGATAAAACAGAGTTCATCGTAAATGAGATCAAGTTTCCATGGCAACGATTGTCGTGATTGGTGCAATATCTCTTATGTCATTGGCTAAAATTGTATTCCAACTTTGAATGATTACTTTAACTGCGTTTAGATTGAATTGTGTTCAGTTACAATGGTGAAACCTTAGATACTTGCCAAATACCAAGTATCAAAATTAAAAAGTCAACAAGTTCTTCAAATTAGAACAGTTCTTTAAGCTTCCGCCTTAAACTGCTTGTTTTCAAGTGCACGTATTAGTCTCAATTAATTATGTATGCAATGGATGACGCTGCATCGATAATATTAAAGTGGAACAACTTTCGTATTGTTCTGACCTGTGGATCACTTCCCGTCGCGTTTAGTAGGTCGATGTGCAAGTGAAAATGATGTCATATTAAAACAATGTACAGTAGGAAACAAGAAAACAAACTGAAAAATTAATTACCCGACTGCAAAAATATTATCACATTAAGTGTACCTATAACATACGTCATTTAATTTTTTTAAGCATGCTAGTAACCGAGCACCATCAAGACTATTCTAATGACGTATTTTGACATTGACTATATTCGAGGTGCGTTCGTTTAGCAATAAGGGTGGCTATGCCATTGTTGGCTCTTTTGGTATAGCGTTCGTAAAGCTTAAAAACGTTATTTTTGCCACCTTTGCCCACACCCTACTCGAACGCTAAACCAAGCATAAGACCTAAAACCATGATTATGCTGTCAAAAAACGATCACAAACAACCATGCTCCGGACGTGGGCCAAAAGTTGCACTTTTTGGTGGCAAATAAATCTTTTTTAGCTTTGCGACCGGTGAACAAAGAGTCATAAGCAACATTTTCATCCACAGTTTCCCAATTCGAACGTCCGTGTGAGCGTTTTTAGCGGTATTTTCGCCAACTTGGGGCTAATAGCCCCTCAACGGCTCACCGAAGGTGCGTTTATTAGAACGTTGAGTAGTAACAAGCGGACATAGACTGTATGGGTTAAGATTGTAACTATACAAGGACTACGAGTTACGACCTAGTAGGTCGGGCTTCGGATTACGATTTGCATCCCGCCGGCGAAAAGAAAATAGTCTATTCACGGCGCGCGGCGGAGGAATAGAATGAAGTGGAAACAATATAATAGTCACACAAATACTTACTATTAAATTGTTCGGTGAGGCCTTAAGTTTAAAGCAGTAATTGTATTAGAACAAAAAAAAAAATAGTGTAGGTACTTCCGACACAAAAATGTAGAATAAAGGTTTTTTATGATACTCACAGGTACTTTTATTACAAAGGATGTCTTGTCGTCCATGGACGTGGAGACACCCTCTTCCACTGCATCGAAGAACTCATGGTCCTCATCCTCAGTGTCGTTGCCGGTGCCGCTGCCGTTGCCACCTGTTCAGTAACCAATTGATATTTTTCTATTGATTATCATATCTATAGGCAGAATTGGGTTTGGGGGAGACCACGCACACAGGCCGTCTTCTTATCACAGTCCATAATGATGGGGAAAAAAATGGAAGATCAAAAAGTAAGAACCGGATCAGTTTTTAAATTGTCTATTTAGTAAGAATATCGACTCAAATATATTTGATGATCCCGCGGTACGAACATGAATTGTCGATAGGATAAAATTATCTATAAAAGACAACCCGCGATATAGCTATCGCAGCCAGGTCCATACTAGAGACAAGGTAAGATAGCTGATAATAGTCAGTTTACAGACTTGACAAGTTTATCGTGATGTCCATGCACAGCTGGTATCTAAGTTGGTAGTGAGTTAGTGACGTTGCCTCCGAAGCGCAAGGCCCCAGATGCAATCCTTGGAGGGGAAGTCTCGACATGTTAGCACGAGTCAGCTACCGTAACGGCAGTCGTTAAATCGCTACAGTCTAGGACTTTCATAAGCGCGGCATATTAAAAGGATGACCGCAGGTAAGCAAATTTCCAGTCTGTAGCGATTTAGTGACCGATGTCGGCTGTAAAGCGATATTTTAGAGCAGTGGTTAACAGGTGGTCCGCGGACCACTGGTGATCCCTGGAAGCACCCGAAGTGGTCCGCGAATCCATCCAAATTTAAAGATACATTCGGAACAGAAATTAATCTTGAAGATAGTTGGTGTCAAATGGCAATTTCTTTCACAAAGAATTGAAAAATAGCAGTCTAAATATTCTATTCTCTCATCAACAAATAACTATGGGAGCAGGGTTCATGACGCTTTTGACACGCTTTTAAATAAAGCCCCGAAATCGGTTGGACGCCAGTGCCGACACGGATTTGGTTTTGCATATTACTGAATCAAGGATTCAGCAGTTAGTAAAGAGTGTAGTCTTAAAAATCCATAAATTATATTAAATTATAAAATTAGTGGTCCATGGCAAGACAGAAATTTTGTGAAATGGTCCTTCAGCACTAGAAGGTTAAGACCCACTGTTTAGAGACTACGTCGGGGCAAATATTATTGTAAAGGAGCAGAAATGTATGTTCTCATTCGAATGTTTGTGATGACTTTGGGTGATATTCGACTATTCTAAGTTCATGTTGGACATCTAAAGATGTCCAACATTTGATCAGAATAACATTGACGGATTCCCATTCCACCTGTCAAATATATTTGTTATAGATTTCCTTGTAATTTACGTAATGAAAATACTTTTAATGTTTCTGTCTGATGCTGCGTCCGCATAAAAAATATTTTTTCTTAGTCTTTTCCGTGAACGATAAACAGGTTCACTGAACTTCAAATGTTTCATAAATTACTGCGAAATGTTATTTGCAAAACAATGTATAGTAGGAAACAAAGAAACAAACTCTAATTTTGGTAACCTAACTAAGAAATTAATTAGCAGGCACATTAATAAGTGCATAAAATACGCCATTTAATATTTTTAAGCATTTAAATAAGAAATGACACTCGCTCCTTCAAAACGAATCTTTCGGACGTGACGCTCAAAGTCGGTTTAGCCGTTGAGTAGTTACGAGCGGACATACTCGTAGAAACGAGATACATATCTAGCCGTTTTGATTCAAATGTCATAATCTTTGATCAAATATTGATCTTGCTGGTAAATTGGATGAAGTCATCCAATTTATTCGGGCATACATACATTGGACAAAGATATTTGACGAGTGGAATGCCAGCCTTGATTTTATGTGTGCATGCGTCCCGTGATTGCCGCGAGGCAGGAAATCCTAGTACAGGGGCATATGTTGTACACTTATATTCAATTCTATTGATCATCTCTATATATTTATCATCATCGCTTGGATATGTTGTGTAACGTGTAGGTACCTATACATCTATTCTCGAGCACATAAATACCGTAATTGTAACTTGCAATTTATGAATGACGCAGTATCACCGATACCGCGAACTATTATGTCTGACCGAAACCGCTGTACCGCGCCTTGAGTGTGACAGACGTGGTGCGGACAGGAAAAGCCTTAGTAACTATGGTGTAATCCGTGGCAGCGAACCCCCGCGCCTCACCACGCACATACCTAAGGCGCGGTACAGCCGTTGCGGACAGACTATAACGCAGAGATGCGATCGAGCAATATAATCTCACAGAATAAATAATACCACTACGTAATGTAGTAATGTAACCTAAACTGATTTCAACAGCAGGGTGAGTGCGGAGACGTGAATGGCGCGGGGCGGAGATTAGCTATACAGCACGTAATATTGTAATAAACTAATTATGTGCCTGAGCATATCAGACTTAAAACAATTACAACAGTCAGCCGAATGTCGAATTGATAGTTTGCTATAGTGACGTAGTACCGTGTCGTGTCTGAAAGATTCCTAACAATGGCGCAACCCAATGACTTCCATGTTCATACTTCATGAGATCACAGTGACCATTCTAAACGTGCAGCAACGCATTAAGTGTAGTAGAACTCTTTGTGAATGAGCTCGTCCGGGGCAGTACTGCCACCATAACTTCCTATTTCTACCGCGAAGCAGATGTTCGCCATTCTGTGTTCTGCTTTGAATGGTATGGGTGCCGACGAAATTACAGGCACTTGAGTCTTAATAACTTAATGTTGCAGGGTTGCCGGCACAGTGCAGTTGTCCCTTGAGACGAAGTACATATGTTATAGGTAGGGGTTACTGCTTAACATCTGAGGGATAAACTGGGCACCAGGTGGGTGTCGTACTTTTACCATCTCGTAAGAGGATGCATTCCATGCTAAAAGAGAAAACTCTTTTCTACCTCTGTCAATGTGTTGTCCGATTTCAGTGTTTTTTTTTTTTCATGGAGTCATGACATTGTTTACTATGCCCGTACATTTTGATTTTTTCAGTATTTCAAAGTACTATAAATTTCCTATTTTAGAACTTCAAAAAACTAAAAAAATCAAAACACACGGGCACAGTAAACAATGTCATGATTCCATGAAAAAAAAATCACTGGAATCGGACAATATTAAGAGGTAGAAAAGAGTTTTCTCTTTTAGCATGGAGAGTACTAGCTGTGCAATCCTCTTAATAACATTAATAAAAACATTCAAACCAGTATAAAAGAAGCTTGTATTTAGAAGGAGAATCCATAGAACCAATTTTTCTTCACTTGCTAACCAGTTCCCTGCCAACTATGGGATAGGATGACTATATGCTTCTGACTTTTACTGTTATATAGTGTGACTGGTTATACATGTCATTGTTTTACCATTCTTCAAGATTTCTTGATTGCTTCAGTGTTCTTGTTATAAGTAACTTTCTGCTCTACTACCTTTGCAATCTGTATAAAAAGTGCTTCTAAATATAGAGCAGTGGCTATCAAGGTGACAATAACAATTTCAAGACCACAATATAGCTACTGCGATTGGTAACTAGTGCCAGGTGAAATTAACTTTACAAAAGCATGATGTCATGATGTACTTAGCAAGGTTTACTGAATAGTGTTGTCTAATTTACATAATAACAATATACCATAATAATAAGACAATGATTAATTTATATGACTAAATTGACTTTATTCTCATAGGATGATGAAAAGACATTATTTATTCAATATTACAGAATTTACAGGGCCACAGTTAATTGATAAACATGTATTTATATATTTTCGTCTTGTATCATGTTATACTACTTTTTAAAAATAAATTATCCTAGAATTATTTACTTGAAAACTATATTGTTATACTAATAACATTTGCAAGACTGCTTTACTGTTTGTTGTTAAAATCAGTTTTATTTAATACATTGTTTTTTTGTGGAGTTGTGGATAAGAAGATAAATAACACTGAATATTCGGAATTAATAAAATGTAGTCTAAAAGTTTAGTTTAATATCTCCATGCAGTTCATGAAACTATCGTGTAAAAGATACTGGAAAAGTTGCGACGCTCCAGTTAAGTCGCAGAGGCCATTAACAAATAATCTAATCGATACTAATATTTTAAAGAGGAGAGTTGTATTTTGTATGTAATGATTAAACTAAAAAAACTAATAGACCAATTTTAAAAATTATTTCACGATTAGAATGTTACATTACCCTGAATAACACAGATTATATAATTATCATCCACCACCACTCAGATGAAATTTCAGAGCAGTGCAGGACAGCTGGTATTCAATATTACTATACTTTACTTGTCCATAGCACAAACTAGGTAGAGTTACAGGCATCCTTTGACACCATACAATAGAAATGCATAGCACTGACCCCAAACCGATATAAAATTGCTTTTTATATATTTCTCCCATACACCATATGCAGTGGAAACTGTAGCACTTATTTGTCTGGTTTAAAAAAAAGTGGAAGAGAGAAATAAAAAGACGAAGTACCAAAAGCCAAAAAGTTGACTTCTTCTGGTACAATGGAATTAATATCAAAAAAACCTACCAGGGGTCTTTTTTAAATGTCTGTCTGGGTATTTGTTACCTTATGAGTCAAGTACTACTGGATAGAAATGTACTGCATTTTCCCCATTTGTTCGCTTCATTTTCCGCCACAGATGAGTGGTCTGAGAGGGCGACTTATCAGAGTTATAGATCAAAAGGTGGTAAAATATGACAATGTTGTCATGAGAATAAGACACATTTGAATTTAGTAGTTGGTCAGTCTCTTGGTAACTAACAGAGACAAATGAGAAATCACTGAACTTTGTAACATCTTTTCTATTACATTTCTTGATCTTTATGAGCTCTCATAGATGTTAATTTTGATGATAATGAGTGTAAAAGTAGCAATCATTGTTTAAATAATAATTGTACTCATAACACAGCTTATGATACTAATTACTTATTATTTCTTACCGAACTACCTAACTAATGAATCAATATACAAAAATACTACATATATAGATGGAGAAGAGTTTTATCATGATAATGATTTTTTAATGTAAACCAATTATTTTACAATACTTGTTAGGTACATTAATATAGCATCACTTTGAGCATTTCCATTGCCAGGATATATTATGTTAACGATGTAGTTATAGCACCATTGTATCATACTGGTCATCCCTTGCATAGACAACTTACGAAAATGTTTACCTACAATGAAAAAAATAACACATTGATTTGCATGCATTGATTTACATGACTGTATACATTGAAATAGCTAGGTTGTAAACTGCATACAACCAGTGGACTTTAGCAAAATGACCATGTAGGTAGGTATATACATTAGTTAATGTTGGTATTAGTAAATGCAGTATCAAGATAGTCATTGTCTATTGATGAATCACGCCCTTTCCACAGCATAGTGACAGATGAGTGACTCTGAATCCAAACAGATATGTTCATCTACCAATCCAAAGCTTGGTGATGCCGTGATGTGATTACACTGTACATCTTCTCCTTGACTTACCACCCATTATGCTGACGAAGTACTCAAATTATCAACCTAAACAACTTCAAATAACAAAATACATGATAATTGAAAGCTAGCACTGTACAAGGCCAAGATCATCATACCACATCCACAAATAGACGCGCACAAATTTTGAACTGAATTACAACTAATACATTTACAGATTCAGTTAAGATGTTGATTGGGCAGAGCAGCATACGCGGCAGACGTTAATTAAATAAACGAACACAACCAATTACTGCAGAAATAACCGAAAACTAAAACAACATTGATTCACCAAAAACTCTGTCTACGTTTGCAGAACAAAATACGTTTTGAGGACATTTTTTTACGTACCAAAAACGAGTATTACAATAAATATCAAAAAACTATACGATTTAGAAATGTTTATCATATGACAACAATTTATCTTCGCGTAAATCAAAAAAATTGGAGAATTTATTTTGAAATGTCCTCTTCGCGATAATTTGACAGTTCTACGCTTTGCGACTTTTTTATTCGTTTAGAAGTGGACTCGTACTGATGTGTTTTTGCCGTTACTCAAGTCGAATAACTGTAAATCTAGAATGTCTATCATATTTTCATTTCATTTTCTAAGTTGTATCTTTCTTTATAAGCTTAAAATAGCATTAATAATATATGATAGCCCTTGTTTTCACACCTTTTTTAAAAGTCAAAATCATAATCCGTTTGTAAAAGCGAAACCTTTTTACTACTTTTCATACTATTATACTATATATAATATACAGATACATAATTAGTGATAGTTTTTCAAGTAGTCTAATAGTAAGTTTTCAAATAAGCCCGTCATTAAGTTACTGTCTCGTCTAACGTTCCAGGTAGCAATATGACGTCAAGGACGGATATAGGACGTCATTTTTTCGTTTCTTATACGTTAGGCCGAATTACGACATATATGCTAGAAAAATTACGTCTTTTCACCGTATCTCTAATGTCAGTACACATTTCGTCTGTAATGATGAAAGTATCACGTCGTTTCTTCGTCCATAGCACGCCTTGCTCAGCTTAGTCCGGTGTGACCAAACCGGAACGTCATTGTTTGGTTATCTTTATGTTGGTCCTAATAACGTCATGTATGACGAATAGGGGAACTTTAATATTCGTCCTTTTACGTCTATCCTACGTTATAACGCCTTGAGTGAAGTTTACGTCAGTACCTAATACGTCCTATAACACCTTATTCTAACGTCATTTTTACGTCGGTCATAATCACATCATTGTAGACATGTAAAAGATGCTTAAATATTCGTCTTTTTACGTTCACTTGAGCGGCTAAAGATCAAAGTTCGTCATTTTTGCGTCAGTACCTATTCGCCCTGTAGACCTGGATCGAAGGTTATTTTTTGGTAATTTTTACGTTGGTAAAAAAAGCTTTTCGGTTGGCTATTGGCTAAAAAACACCTAATCTATAAAGTCGTTCGGATAAGTGGTCAAAAGGCTGGCAGCTGGCAGCAATTCCAGCCTTTTTGCCCAAAGTAGGCGCCAGCATTCCGGTCACCCATATTCTTTTAAAGGTAATGACTTGGGATTATCGTTTTAGTTTTTATTTCATCCGGCTCTGAGCCATTAAATTTTACAGTTGTAACCGTTTTATTTCTTCTATTTATTTAAGCTCGTAGTAATATCTTTAGCACATTCATCACGCTGTTTGTAATTTGTTTAACTCGTCCGCATCAGGACAAAAAATAACAATAGATTTATGAATGAAACTTGCCTGGAATGAGAGAATCTACTATTAGTTATTCTGTGGTACTGGTTGGTATTTTGTTAACTTCTCGGCCTTTTGGCTAAGATCAAAGTGTAGTATCTTTTTTTTCTACCGACTTCCAAAAAAGGAGGAGGTACTAAATTCGATGTATGTTTTTTTATGTTTGTTACTACGAAGAAATATTAGTCTGGACGCATAATTCAGAACAAATTCCACACAAAAAGTGGCCCTTCAAATCAAAACAACGTATGATTCCAAATACAAATTACTTCCGAGGTTATAAATAGACATGTTCGGTGATTGGTTTAAATTCAGAAGGAGAGCAGGGATTGGTTTACGCGCGTGCTACAATGACAGCAGAGTCATAGCGGTGTGGACGATGTTATGCAACAAGTGGACTGGACCAACGTAATAATAAATCAATCGTAAATCTCGTATGTCTCGCGAAATATGATTAATTTATTAAGTTTTTGTCTAGAAGACATTATAAGAGATTCTTCGCAATGTGGTAAAGAAATATTATGAAACATTTTAGGCTTATACATTTTACCAAAAAAAATAAGTCGTTATTTGCCAGCTGGATGTTTTTCAGAGGTCACATAATACCTTCATTATCAATTTAGAAAATTCAATCAATTTATAGAATTACTTTAGAAAAGCACTTTGCTGATATTACTGACAAATTGATTAGCAACTCAGCTAAACCACTTTAAAATTTGCAGAGGGTGTTAGCTTGAAAAATTAAACGTGCTTTAATTTGACCAAACAATGAACTGTTTTTTTAATACTATATAGTTACCTATATTACATACCAACTGTAGGCAATCATTTATTGTTCATTGTCTGTAGTATCTCTTTAGATAAAACGCTTTGGAAGCGCCAATTCGCGTTTTTGCTGAGTGTTTGAAGGGTCACATAATAATGATTGATATAGTATATTATGTCAATTATTCTTACCTGATGTAATAGAACATTATTTGATCAACAAGTTCAAGTTCCCTAGACTACATTTAGAAATTGTTTATTAGTTTGTTGTTGCGGTGAGCGGTTTCTACACACACACGTTTTTAAAATCAATCATAAAACCGGTCGCGCCAGTCACGAATCGTCAGACGCGGTTGAGGCCTCTTAGAGAGAGGTCAGTCAGAGGACGTATTGCTCTGACGCCCGCATTTACACAACTAAATATTAGTGCGCTCAAAACTTCCTGATACTTATTGAGGTAACATTTCTAAGTGGGATTCTAATAAATAATTTTATATGACATCTAATGCATCAAAGGTCAGACACAATAGAAATTTCATTGTTATAATGACATCGACCCTTGAGGGGCTAGTATTTTGCTATTAACCAAATTTCTTATGCTTATACTATAATATGGTATCCAGGAATCCATGCTGGAGCCGAAAACTGGTATCAGGAACTATGTGATGGTTAATAGTAGACAGTAGTAGTTTGGGATCGTATGAATCGTCTTCGCGATACCTTTTTTCTAGCTGGTGACCAGGACCTGATGCTGGATCAAGAAACTGGTAGCAGGAACTATTTGATGGTTGTTTTATTTGCTATTCTCATCTCTTTTTGGTAGGTACGCGAGTTAAATCTAACTTTTTTTCTAGTCTATGCTCTTGTAGATAACATGTACTTGATTAATAATTATCATATTATGTTAATTAATGTCGATATTAAAAATAAAATGTGTCCTGCGTGATATTTTATTTCACCTTTTTGACCTACGTCTATTTGTGACATAAAAACCAAAGTAGATAAAAAAAGATCCAAATATGAATGCGCACTATTTTGCTCAAGCGGTAAGGCCACTGCCGCAGGGCGCGCTAGTAAGTAACTCGCTAATGTAAAATACCTAAACTCGCGTAGCGCTGCGCAGAATAAAGGCTCTTAAAGATGTTGATGTTTCTTCGGGACAAATCATCAGCATAAAAAGATAAATATGATATTTTATATAACATAATTTAAAAAAAAAAACAGTAGGTACTTACTTATAATTTTTTTTATTATCTAAAATTGTATTCTTTTCAGTCAAAGTTAACGTAGTATAACTATGCTGGTTTTCACAGGCAGTCATACTCTTCTTTTTTTAGCTTAAGTGCAGCTAGGCACTTATTTTGCCGCATTGAATCGGCAAGCAAGCGAGAATAAAACATAACAAGAAAAACCATTGCACATTACATACATTTCAATATTTAGTCCTGAAGAAAAAAATACATCCAAAATTAAATAAAAATTGACTGACTTTATTTTGCATAGTATTGACCATCTCGATTTGTTAACGTATTTGAACATCTTTGAATAATTATAATTTTGCTATTATTTACTAGTAAAAGTGATCCCTGGACATTTAAATCGTGTATTGTTTCTGCACCACTTCACAACGAATGCTGGCATGATGATTCACAACTGTAGTTCACATTGATAAAAATGAAAATGTACGCGAAGATTTGAAGTGTGCTCGCTTACAAGAAAAATGTCCGACTGATGACGTACTGAACACGACTTTTAAGCCCCGCCTACTTGAACACGACTTTTGTTGGGTCATTTTTTTAACCCAGTTACAGTTCCTGACTATTATTTCTTCGTAGGTTTGTTATCTCATAACTTTCGACTGGGTGAACCGATTCTCAAAATTATTTTTTTGTTTGAAAGCTGGTGCTTCCCGGGTGGTCCAATTTAAATGTCATCTAATTCGGTCCAGTAGTTTTTGAGATACACTACAATAACTGAATAGAATGGAAGTCGGTATTAAATTTTTCAAATTGTACTTGTTAGCATAATATCTAAAAGTTCCTTCAATGACCATTACAGTAAACTGTTTTTTTAACTCGAAGGGATGTTCGGGGCTCGCTCCACTCCCATCACGGGTCGAGCCAGCGCCAAAGACGTCTACAAAGAACTATCTAATATATAAGACGTATCTTTAGGATCATATCATTTCGTATCAATGACGATTATAAAGACATACAAAACGTCTTTTTAGCATTATTCAAATACATATTAACTGAGTCTATAAAAACCAATATCTATATACAAAAAGTCATTTTAAAACTCTCCATTAGGTACATACCAACGACGTCTGTAGAGATCTATACAAGCCGTCTTTTTAAGATTATGTTAAGACGTACCAACAATGTCTACAAAGTTATCTTAGGTACCGACGACGTCTATTATACGTCTAGTATATCCATATTCATATTCATATTTATTCATAAAATCTTATTTTACATGTCAATAATAACTTACTATTTATATTACTTAAAATAATTGTGAAATAATATAATAATAAATGTCAAATTTAATGTAACAATGGAATATCAAAATTACATATAAAATAGAGCACAATAATATTAGGACAATGATGTCAAGTCCATTGAATATAAACCAATGTCAAAATTATAATAAAATAAAATTATATTAAATATAAATTTACGGTCAGTAAAAAAAATTTAATAACAATAATAATACATAACATTCAAAAACAACAAAATTATAGTATAAAATAAAATGCAGCAAAAGCTATTTGTTATAATTATAAAAATTCATAAAAACTATAAAAAGATTGCTCAATCAGCCAGTTTTTTAATTTGTGTTGAAAGGAATTCAGACTAGTGGCTGCTGTGATGTCGTCTGGCAGGTGGTTGTAGACGGTCGGAGCCATGACATGCGTCAACTTGGAGGACTTCACCAACGTCCGCGGGACGGAAACGAGTCTATGTCTGTCACGAGTTGCAAACTTGTGCTTGGAGCCGCGCTCCGCATACGACTCTCGGTTAATCCTGGCGTACACTGCCACTTGATAAATCAAGATGCCAGGTAACGTCAGGATACCCAGCTCCTTGAAGTATGGACGAGCCGGGGTGTCCCAGGGTACTCGCGCCACGCACCGCACCGCGCGCTTCTGCATGCGGAACGCTCGTTCCCAGTCCGCGGCTCGAGCCCATATCTCTGCACCGTATTGCAGCTGCGAGTGCACCGTTGCAAAATAGCACGCTCGTGCCACCTCGCCCGGAACAACCTTTGCCACCCGACTCAGTGCGAAGCATGCGCTTCCGAGCCTACCACAAACCATGTCTATGTGGTGGTCCCACTTCAATCCCCGGTCTATTTCAAAGCCTAGAAACGTTGTTGATTCCTGCTCTTCAATCCTCACTCCATCCACAAGCACTGTCAAAGGTCTCAGGGATCTACCCGAGAAACTAAACTGGATGTAATGAGTCTTAGTAAGGTTGAGAGCGAGACCGTTTACGTGGAACCACCCTGATAGTTGGGAAGCTGCGTCGTTCAATTTCCGCTCTAGCGCGTCTACCGTTGGGGCCGTGACCACTGCAGCCACGTCATCCGCGTACATGAGTACATCAGCAGCTGTCACAGCCTGCGGCAGATCATTTAGAAGTATAGAGAAAAGGATGTTCGAAACCGAAGACCCTTGTGCTACTCCTGTTTCTGACTTGATGGGATCAGATTTAAGGGTCCCGCCACAACAGACAACCACTTGCGATCGCTCCTGCAATAAATCTGTCAGAAGAGAGTACGAAGCACCTGCCACACCGTAATGCTGTAATTTGACAGCTAGTACATCGTGGTCTGCGACATCAAACGCTTTTGACAAGTCACAACAAAGAATCGCCACCTGGACCTTGGGCCGGTATCGGTGGATGGGTTACTGCTAGTGCGTTCGAATAGATCACTTCTGATCGTTTTTGGGGAATATAACACTAAAAACGCTCACAGGGGCGTTCGAATTGGGAATCTGTGCGAAGTCAATGTTGTCGCGCATCCTTAATCGTTTCCTCATTACTGAGGATCGTGACTTCTCCGTTGCAGTTTATTTACTGTTTCTCTCCATCGAGTTCTGTTGCTGGCAGCAGGGCTGCAGTTGTACAGCAGGGGGGCGTTCAGAACCTCAGGGTTGCGTTCAGGGGCTTTACTATCAGAAATGTAAAAACCATGCTAGTTCCGTGCAGTTCTTTAACCTGGCTTGAACAGTTTTGAATGAAATCATACCATGACGCTCATTTAGGTGAACTGTTTGAATGTTGTTTTCCTCAAAAGTGAACGGATAATATTGTCTTTGATATTCTAATAATTTACTATAACCAACATTGCAGACGACTAGACATTTGTAAGCTGATAAATTAAGAGGATTCAGAGCTTCGTATTAACGAGAGTTCATACAAAAAAACAGATTGAACGGTTTTTCTGCGGTTCTTGAATAGTAGGCCTGGGCAGGCCTGCTATAACGTTGTCATGGTACGATTAAGCCGGGCAGTTTTCTAGAAGTCCTGCTTTAAGAACTGATAGTAAAGCCCCAGAACCTCGGTGAGAGCGCACTCGGAGTGTAACTTTTCGCACTAACGCCGCGCCGTCGTGCGTTCAGTCGCACTATGGATATGGCTCTTTCACAGAGCGGTGAATATGAGTATAGGCAGTAGGTTTAGGCATAGAGATCAGTAGTGTAAACCTTCGCGAGCAGGTAGGTTCGTACGTGGTTGTACCGATTCTAAATGGGTAGGTATGTGTCGCGTAGTCTATTCCGTTATTTAGCGGCGCCGCCGTCGTGCGTTCAGTCGCACTATGGATATGGCTCTTCCGCAGAGCGGTGAATATGGGCGCATAATAATTTATAAATAGATTTATTTTTTCTTTTAGTTTCATAACCAGTTATCGATTCCAAACCACCTACGTTCAATATTGTACATACACTAATTATCAAAGGCCTTATTAGAGATTATAGTATTATGATAATCTATTGTTTCCATCTACAACTTAATTATTTTACTGCAACGCTACCATAAAATCTATCTATACAAATTTGGGTAACTAGATGGATGGGCACGCTACAATAAATATTCAAATGTACTCACCAGGTGTGGAAGTGTTGCGAGCTGTGACGGTCTTCTCCAAGTTATCGTGTTGCCGCGCCAGTTGCTCTACTATTTCTTGCAGGCGCATCTTCTGTTCCCGTTCGTGTTGAAGCGCGCGCCCCATTCGCGAACTAGATGTCGCAGCTGCGCTCATGAATTCTGAGCACGCCTAATGGAAACAATGAAAACATCTATACAGCGAGAAGCAGTAGAACTCCTTCAACCCTTTGCGTCTCAGAGACGTAAATATATGTCAGTTTCATTCATAAATCTTTTGTTATCACAGTATAGGAAGGATTAAGAGCAGTAGAACTCTTTGTGAATGAGATTGTCCAGGGTAGTACTGCCACCATAACTATTTCTACCGTGAGTAAGTAATGTCCACAATACTATGTTTTGGTTGGAAGGTATGGTTGGGGGCAAAATTACAGGCACATGAGTCTTAACAACTTAATGTTTCAGTATTACGGGCGCAGTGCAGTTTGTGACTTTGAGGAAATGCATCTGTTCTAGGCAGAGGTTACCACTTAACATCAGGAGGGCCTCGTGCTTGTACCGTTATAATAACATAAAAAAGAATATACCTACTTGTTTCTGGCTTAATTATCTGTATCTCTTTTTTTCTTCTTTGTATTTGGCCTCATACTTCTGTCATTTGCCAGTTCTCTAGTTATTATGTAAATATTTAGGGTGCGTTCCGGGAAGCGTCGGCAACGCTCACAACTGCTCTCGCTGCTGGCGCCCCGGTTTGCCGTTCCCTTTGGTCAACAGTGATAGCTCGCAATGATCACGTAGACCCACCTAAGATCCGCGAGCGTTGTGAGCGCGGCGTGAGCGTTTTCGGTGACGTCATTGACGACGTATCGAGCGCCGCGAGTGATTTCGGTCCTTCCCGGAACGTAGCCTATGTTGCATCAAATTATTGTTTTATTCAAGTAGAGTCAAGTCACAGTCACAAAATAAGTCTTCATTAAGTCACAGTCCATTCTAGTAAGGCGGTGGATGCATCACTAAAACTTTCAGCGATTGAAGAGTAAAAACTAAGCAACATATCATAATTTAGTTCACTCTGCCTACTGTCGTGCACCATTACGAACACTTAACGGTGAATAATGCACCACTATTACACATCAAAACTCGAAGACACACAAATGTAAGAAAATTAAACAAAATCAACAATAGCTACTGTGGCTTTTTGGCTGTACTGGCTTTTTTCCGTACATCCCCTGTATCTAACTTTCATCACCATCGTTTTGGGAGTATGTGAGTTTGAGGATGCGTTTGTTTGAATGAGTAGTGTCACTGTGCACTTACGTTCATCATAGCATTACACGATATCCTGAAGAGCGTGGCTCGTTCCGACACTTGCTTCGTGGTGTCGGTGGGGGGTATTTCAAGATCCACCAGCGACCTCTGCAACGCTGTGCCGTGGCGAGCCACCAGTTCGGAACAGGTCCGGAGGTCGTGGAACCTAGCTGCCAATTCACGCGCGAGACCGCCCGCGTCTTCACCTTCCCCCTCCCCACCCCCCAGCGCGGTCTGCCCGTCCAATTGTTCATCGTCCTCGTCAGACTCTTGCGCTCGACTGGAGAACAAAAGATTCAATAAGATCTTGGTAATATGATTAATATTATCAAGCCATTACACATTTGGCTCAGTAACATCCATTTATCTCTTAACGGGCATATATGACCGGCCGGATGGCGCAGTTGGTATTAATCTGGCCTTCTGGACCGCTAGTCCCGCGTTCAAACATTTGTGTTCATGAACATGTCTGTTTGTCCTATGTCTGCGTGTGAATATGTATAACAATATGTATATCAGCCATTAGGCTACCAATAGTTCAGGCTCTGTCTAGTTTGGGACTTGTAGACCTTGTGCGAATGCTCTCCCATATTATTATTATTATCTTGCGACTACATAATACGTGATTAGCGGCCCTCACACCTTGACTTCGGAGTGCACGAAACAGCACGCGCCACTCCGTCGCGGGCTTCGAAGTGTAAGTGTAAAAGCAATTGGCGCGCTGTCCGAAGCGGCGCTCAGTCGCGCGCACACGTCCAACGCATCGGAGCGCTGTTGGCAGCGGAACGTACGTGTGAAGAGCTGCTGTAACCGGGTTTATAGACATAACTGTGTCATTCTTTATCTTTGAATATATTATTTATAACAAGCAACTGACATGTTTACTGTTCATCCTCAAGTAGTTTTTATAATCCTCTGGACGGTGTTCGTGTAATTCTCTCAACATTGGGAAATTATTATGACGCCTTTTATACTTTTTTTTCTACAATCTTCGCCGTTTCGGCTCTTTACTCGCTACAATGCCAGCTAAGGCGATAAAGACAACCGTTGAAGCACGAACATCACGCAGTAGAACACAAAAGGCAGAACTTTTGTCACCTAGGAATACTCCACGCGCCACTCCGAAGTGTTCAAAAAACTGTCGAAATGCATTTAGACGTGTGGTTTCATGTGTCGTTCCGATTACCAACGCATCAAAGCGCGCGCCGATGTGTGATATAAAAAAACGCGACTTAAGTGAGAGGTCCGGAGCGCATTCCAAAACGGCAGTTCGGAGTGCGGTTCCACGCGCCGTTTGGAACGACACTCCACGGAGCGCACTCTGAGGTCAACAACTGCGGTCCCTATCGCGATATTTTTGTTCACAGTGCTATCGTCTACTAAAGCCGGTCCGAGACAAATATCGCGATTTTGACAATTCCCAACTTTGACAAATCACTGTGCCATGGCTGTAAGCGTATAGATAAATCGGACCAGAGTTGTAGCAATAACGAACAACCATTTGCGCGCGAAAAACAAATGCATAAAAATAAAGTGCATAGTGTGAACGTTAACTATGTGGTGTGTGGATTAAAAAGAAATAATGGAATGGATGGACCGACTTTTACATTTTTTACATCAAAAACAAAGGACACCAGTAAAGACCATGTAGAAATAAACAAACACCTGTCACTTTTGACAGAACTCTCACGACGATTATGGTGTAGAGCATGGTTCATGTAATCGTCAATATGGTGACATGGTGACAGTTAAGACGTCAATGATGACGTAGCGTGGGCCATCGTAATCACGCTCACGGTGAAAGGGACCGACTGTTATCGCGCTAATATAGATTATGGCTCAATTGGGACCGTACTGTAAGTGTGAGGGCCGCTATTGCGTAGGCAAACTGACATTTGTAATTTAATTCTATCTCTATTATGAACAACTATTGTTAAATAGGTTTAAGAAAGCGAGCGTAATCCAAAATATACAATATCGATGTCCGACATTGAGTTTTTGACCGATCGAGTGTGAAGCACAAGAGAAGCGTCTGCAATAGCTTGGGCAAAAATGGTTTCGTATGTCTGGATGTCCGGATAACCGCCTGTTCCCCTCTACATGTCGCATTTCTCAATCGATTCTCGTGAAATTTTGTGAACAAGTTCGATAATTAAGTATATAGATTTTTAATTTTTTGGAAATATTTGAAAATAAAATTAATGTAACAGGTTTTTAATACCCTAAAATGAAACTAGATGGCGTTGGCAATCCTTAAAAGACGCAAGGATAGGATTTTGATTGAAGGTGCACGGTGAATATTTATGCAGTTTAAGCTATGCAAATAGAAATACCTAATGAGATACATTCTGGGGGTGGTGTTTGGTTTGGTGACTGACACAGTTGTGACTTATTTTTAAACATTTAACCTAGCGTTATTTCAAGTCTGACAATACGTGTAAGTAACCTAACCGCCCGAGAAATAAATGCAGAGCTGTGTGAGGCAGCGCGGCGACTTGATTACAAAAACGCCGTCATTTCCTAGCGATATACTTTGTACACAATTGTTTTCGTCTATAATTTAATACAATTTCAGTATGGATTACTGTCCCCAATCTAGGTAAAGTTTAAACCACCTACAAATGCTTCATCACTCACCATCAAGTCAGTTACCTATTAGTCGAGTTAATCCACAAAAAAACGATCCCACCTAAAAGTTGAGATAAGAGTAGGCTGATGATTTCACTGCTTACTTGGCATGTTATAAGGCCCATTACTACTCTGACTCTGACAGTCTATTCCTGTGGCAAGGCACCCATCTGTAGGGTTTTCTTGTTATGTTAAAAGGCCCATTACTACACTGATAGAGTATTTCTGTGGAAAGACACCCATCTGAAAGGTGTTCTTGGTATGTTATAAGGCGTTTATTACTACATTGACAGACTATTCCTGTTGCAATGCACCCATCTGTAGAGTGTTCAAAATATGTTATAAGGGTCATTACTACATTGACAGACTATTCCTGTTGCAATGCACCCATCTGTAGGGTGTTCTTATTATGTTATAAGGGCCATTACTACATTGACAGACTATTCCTGTTGCAATGCACCCATCTGTAGGGTGTTCTTATTATGTTATAAGGGCCATTACTACATTGACAGACTATTCCTGTTGCAATGCACCCATCTGTAGGGTGTTCTTATTATGTTATAAGGGCCATTACTACATTGACAGACTATTCCTGTTGCAATGCACCCATCTGTAGGGTGTTCTTATAATGTTATATGGGCCATTACTACACTGACAAGACTATTCCCGTGACTATTCCAATACAACAAATGTAGAATGCAAATGCTGAATAGAACGCATGATTTGTTTTTGTCTGATAGGTCCCTTATCCCCAATATCTAGAAGATTTGTCAAAGCCTTGATTAGTTGACCAACTAAATACTAAATCTCTCATTGGTCAATGGTATTGTATGACACAATATGTGACCAATCAGCTTTCAGTATTCCATGTGTTAGCTGAACAAACTTTAACAAATGTTCTAGAAACTGGAGGGTAGTGTATCTTAAATGATTCCAATTAATACTTACATTGCCTTAGCTTTAGCCAATTCGAGTGCAGTGACCCAACTCTGACGCTCAACCTCATCATGAGCTCGTATGTGGAACGTCTGAGTGCCTCCATTACTGATCACAAAGGTACAAGAGTCTGCAGTGTGGATCAAAGCGCCAAGCAATGATATTGTACCACGGCATGTGTGAGCCATTTCTGCTTGGTTTCTGAAATAATATGATTTATGTAATTGATTATACAACTTTAAATGGCTTAATTAGCATATAGTTTTATTTAATTTCATCCCGGCATTTCGAACAATTTTAAGTGAACAAGTAGACTCTTGTGAATTATTAGATTTTATCTTTTCGAGTTGATTTTTCCTGATGTAAAAGATATTATGTTTTAGTTGATTTTTCCTGATTTATAAGAAGATTTTATAGTTGAAGTAAAGTTTTCTGATTTGATATACCTACCTACCTAAATAAATAAAACATAACAACAATAAATAAAAACAATTTTAAGTTGTTTAATTTCAATGTATAAGATTCATGATAACGTAAGAAATCATTATGACATATGTCATATAATAAAATTGTGAATGTTTGGACTCACATAGGTCATCATTATCATCATCATCATCCATCACCACGCGGGTGAAACCGCGAGGCGCAAAAAGTGTTGCATAAAAGTCACATAATATTAAAATTGGTAAACATTTTTACTAAATATTTTATTCCAAAAATATTAATTATTCTATCGCTTCTAGACATTATGAGAAGGGAGAGACTGAATTAGACCTTAGACATTTGGACTCAAATTAAATATACAAGTTGTAAGCATATTGCTGTTCCTTAAAGAGGTTATTATACATTATTATCTATAATAACCTCTTTACAACCTTGAGGAGGCCAGAAGATGGTATCATCAGCATTTTAATAATTATATCCCTGTTCCTATCACAGAAGATCACAGTTTTTAATAGGAAGGAATCTACTGCTATCCTAAACATTACTCATAAGATGCATTCAAATAGCCCGAATTGCCAAATATAACACTAAAAATCCTCACAAGGGTGTTTGAATTAGGAATCTGTGGGTGAAAATGTAATTTAGGCTAATATCTTAATTCCTAATTCGCTGATATGTTCGCTAATAAAGGCTGAACAAAAAGGGCCCTAAATTGTTCAGCATTTGCAAAGCTATGAAAGAGTTATTTATGCCACCAAAAATGCAATTTGACCCTAGTTTGGAGCATGGTTGTTTACTATTGTTTTTTAACAACTCTCTATTTGAGGCAAAATCATTTGATTATAGGAGTTATGCTTGGTTGAATTAAATTAAATGTTAAAGATAATTTATATTTTCTCTTAGTATGTACGAGATGAAGGATAATGTGGACTGTTTTAGAGATATAGTTGATGGCGTTCAAGTAGGGTACGGCCAAGTGTGGCAAAATTAATGTTGTGAGCTTTACAGACACTTCAACAAAAGAGCCATCAATGATAACTCTACCAATGCCTGCATTGCTAATCGAATGCACATATGGTTGGCCTTTAGGATGGATGTCATCCATGTCAGAAGATAACAGTCTGATTCTCAATCCAGAAACTGTGCAGTACAGTAATTACATGCAACATAAAATGATTTAATACCAGATTGTTTACAAATGATGGTATAAATCAATTCATAATAACCTTGATTCAGTTTATTTGTATTGAACTCCTGTAGAGGCTCAACCCCGACATGCACTGGGCCAGTTAATATTACATTATTTTTCTTTAGAATTTGGGTTATAATCACACAAATTTTTACCCTTGTATATTTTACTATTTTATGATAGATCCACAACAAAGATAACTTTATGTTATAACCTAACCACAAATTAAAGATTTCAGTTTTTTACTTTTACTTGTGTTGTGAAACCTTTTCGTCATAATTCAAGGTCTATGGATAGTTTGAAGGACTTGATTTGCTGAAGTTTCGAAATATGCATCTTAAAAAGTGCTATTTTTTGATTGGGTTTGATATTTTACAGCTCAAGGACAAAAGACCTAAGTATTTGATATCATTTTAACTCGATACCTTGAGTTTCACAACCTAACTGGATTCTTATAACAGGACCTAACCTTAGAGATCAGCTGTGCCTACATTGATGCGTAGAAGTAATATAGCCATTTATTGAGTAGGCAGGAATAAAAATCTTTAAGTAGCAAGATGTAGCAATATCAAAAATCTAATAGGACTTATTGAGTATACACGATTGTATGGCAGTACTGTATAACAATGCCAAATTAAAGGTGAAAACAGGTGTTTTCAGAAACCAACGTCTACAAGTTGAAGAAACAGAGTTTCTATATGACTATTGACGCAAAAAAATGCCAGTAAATACGCTCTAAGTACCTGTAATACGATAACAATCCGTTCGACAACACGAACCATCTTCGTTGATATCCCTTGAGATAGTTGGTCCATTTGAACAGCCACCCTTTTTTCTCCGGGTCGCCAGGAGCCGGCTGACCCTTAGGCACAATAGCATCCGACATTTTTCGTGATTAATATCAATTTAGTGGTTTATAAACATAATACCAAATACTTCAGAAGCCACGTCCGTCGAACATCAATATCATCAGCAGTGGTGCTAGTATTCGATTAGGAAAAGTTACACAGTCCTGCTCAAAATGTAACATACAATTGTATTGTATTGTTTTATCACAATATTAAATAACATAATCATTATGTTAAATTATGTATTACTGAGATGTACTACAATACAATACAATACAATGCAATAATACTTTATTAAAAACTAAGCTTATAAAAGAAAACAAATAAGAATATTTTACAAAACAGGTTGTACAAGGAGCGACCTTATCGCTATAAGCAATTTCTTACAGGCAACCTTGGGATAGATAGAAATTTATATACATTAGAATTGGCGCATGGTGGTGTTAAATAGAAATAACTAAACAATTTTAACTTAGTGCATAGATAATTTTAAAATGCCTTGTTCCCGACAGGCACAATCAAATATATAGGTACATATAAATAACACATACATACACAGATTAGGTACATATAGTTATAATAATATGATACATAAATACAATTATTATATACTCGTATATATATAATATAATATAATATAAACATACCTACTATAGGATCAGTTAATAAATAAACAACTTAGATTTACAATGTTATATACAAAAAATTCAAAAGTAATGACTAGCAGCCCTCAGACATGTAATGCTTCTTTACCATATTCTTAAATAGATCAATTGATTGAGCGTGTCTAATACAAACGGGAAGAGCAATCCACAGACGGGAAGCTCGAATATTAAAAAAAATTTAATAAAATATTGTCGAGGAAGTAGGGGTTTGAACTGCCGGGTGCAGGAAGAACGAAGATGATAATCATTAGAGAGATGGAGAACTTCAAAACGTTCTTTAAGATAAGATGGAGTCGGAGGGAAGAACAGAATATTACAAAGAAGGGAAAGGACATGTAAATCCCGGCTACGTCGGATGGGTAACCCATTGAGCTTAGACCGGAATTCAGATACATGGTCATATTTGCGCAGACCAAATATGAATCTGATGCAAAAATGTTGTATGCGCTCTAGCTTATTTAACTGCACCTCAGTTAAGTCCAGATAGCAGGCGTCAGCGTAGTCAAGTATTGGAAGGAGAAGGGACTGTGCAAACGCAGTTTTGGTGGCAGTTGGAATAAAGTTACGGAGTCTTCTAAGTGATGCTGCTGATGCAAAAACCTTTCGACTGACTTCAGCAATTTGAGGTTCCCAAGATAGGTGATTGTCAAGGTAGATACCCAAGTTCTTGACCGTTTTGCTTAAGGCTTAATTATAGTATTGCCGTCAAAAATAACTTGTGGGTGGCAGAACCAGTCAATCTTAGATATCATTCTGGAACTTCCAATTACAATAGCTTGCGTCTTTAATGGGTTTGTGTTGAGACCATAAGATTTACTCCAGTTAGAGATACATTCCAAGTCTTTATTTATTGTATCGATAGCAGTGTGTAATTGAACTAAAGGGGCCTGTGTATAAATCTGTAGATCGTCCGCATAGAGATGATAGGAAGAAGACATGTTTTATGAAATAGAATTTATAAAAATAGCAAATAATAAAGGTGATAATACGCCGCCCTGAGGAACACCAGCAGATGTATTACACCAAGTAGATAAGTTCTCATCAATGCGAAAACGTTGCCGGTGCCCATACAGGTAAGTGCGAAACCAGTAAATAACCGTTGGAGATACGTTAATAGAGCGCAAAAGTCCAAGTAAGATATCAAAATCTACATTATTAAAAGCATACTGAAAACTGAAGTTGAGTAGTGTAATCACGGTTAGTTGCCCGTTACTCATACCATATCTGATGTCATCAGTGATTTTTACCAAAGCGGGGACAGTAATATGACCTAGACAAAAACCGGATTGGAATGGGTTCAGGAGAGAGTTCCTGTTGAGAAAGGAAGAGAGTAGATGATAAACAAGTCGTTCTAGTACTTTAGATAAGAAAGAAAGAATGAAAATGGGTCGAAACTCGGTATAAGAGGATGGGTTTGCTTTTTTAGGAAGTGGGGTTATTAGTGCTTCCTTCAAGGCTGATGAAAATATGCCGCTGGTAATTGAAAAGTTGAGTATGAAACTGATAACTGGAATTACTTCATCAAGTATGGGTAGGATCATCTTACGACCGATGCTGTCACTATCTACTGCCTTGGATGAAATGGATAGTACGCCTCTTCTAACGTCACAATCGGTAAATTGTTCGAACATATAATGAGAATGGTCGGGAGGTTTAATTGAAGAAAGATAATCCAAGGTTGAAGATTTTTGTAGTCTATTAAATTCGGAAGAAGAGGAGAAATGTTTATTCAACACATCAATATTAATATTTATTGGAAAATTGTCTTGACGAGATTTTCTCACTCCCATGGACCTAAGAAACTTCCAAATTTTAGCGGGATCACAATATTCTACTGAGTTATAGACATGTCGGCGTAGCGCATTCCTACAAACTCTATTGCAGCGAGTTTTAGCCTCAACGTATTTTTCTTTATTATAGTCGGATGGTCTATTTTTAGACCTAGTCTTGGCTACTAACTTCTTGCGCATTATTGCTTTTATCTCATCTGTGAGCCAAGGTGAATTTACAATAGCCGACCAATCCACTTCCCGTGTATCACTGCGTAAATGTTCCCAATCCATACAACCAAAATTACTTTGGGTTTTGACTGGGGTGGACGAATTTTGTATAAAAGAAATAGCAAATCATGGGCAGAGAAAGCGTCCGCAGAACATTGACTATGCTTGCTAACATATTTTGATGAGGAAACAAGAATAAGGTCAAGAAGAGAAGGTGCGGAATTTGAAAAGTGGTGTGTGGCATTAAGCAGCAAGATGGTCACGTTGCTAGCTCTTATTAATGACTCAAAAGATGATGATCGCGAATCACGTTTTATCAGACAGGCATTAAAATCACCCATGATGATGTTATGATCATAAGTAGGATTGTAATCTTTAAGAAGTTGTTCAAAAGATGTAAAAAAGTTTATGCGGCTGGATGGACAGTAGTAAACACCAAGCAATACTCTAGCGTGAGAAAGTATAATTTCAATTAGAAGGTGTTCACTGGCGTCACTTGGAGGGGGTTGTGCTGATTTACTCAAAATGGTGTAAAAACTATGAGCACGAAGGTATATGGCAACACCACCTCCTACTCTACCTGCACGGTCATTGCGTAAGAGTATAAATCCAGGCTGGTACTGAAATAGGCAGGTGCCATAGTCTCGTCCATATCCGCCTATCTCCTTTATCAGTTATAAGATCATATCAATAGCCTTGTCATATTAACCGTTTTGGTAATAGATAATCCAAGTCACCATCATCCCAAATTCTGTTTTTGTATACTTTTTTATATTTTTTACCAAGTTGGCCTCTTAGTGTTGCCTATAGTCCCACAGAAGCCTTTGTAAAGGTCCGGATAACAATAAAATAAAATACTAATAAAAATAATTTATTCAATGATCAATATGTGTGTCGTGGAGATCAGTTTCATACAATATACAACATTGTGACTACCAGCATATTGACATTTTAGTTCGTTTGTTTTCATTTTAAAATAGGAAACCATACCATTATAGGAAACATGTATATGTATACAGTGAAGTTAGTGCAGTAGTATTGGTTTGTTTTGAATGAGACTGTGAACACATTTATTTTCTATTAATATAGAAAATGTATATAATTTTTGTTTCACCACAATTGACAATCACGGTTTTTCCCACATGTTACATTTTGTTCATTTCCTCCATTTTCACTTGTGTCCACAAACATAAGTAGTTAAGTTCTTTTACTTTATAAACTAATATTGTAATACATTATTGCATCCATTGCTATACTAAAAAGTTTCATAAACTGGACAGTCTTAACAGACTTTTATGTAACTGAGATTATGACTATGTGGATTTATTTCAAGCTCAAAGTAACTATAACAATTTTACATGAAAAATGGCAAATATACAAGCACACAGACAAAAGGAGATTTAATATTTTACTGCCTACGTATTTCGTTTATTATCTCGCTGCGACACTACGAAAAATACTATGCGCGATGGTAGCAACCACTCCCAAGCCTAGTGGTCTTCAGCCAAAAGCTTCACTGCTTGCTACTTTTAGAGCATCTGTTACTGAGGAATCATAATATGATTATTAATATAATATTATTATTATTATATTCGAACATATTATGTTCGAAAAATTTTGATCGCATTTCATGTTAGATGTGGCTTAATGGGAAAAAAGTAACACAAAATGTTACAAAAGTACCGCTCTGGCAATGTGAACCAGCATAAAGACCAATCCAAAGACCTTACCGTTACGAAGTGTAAGGTCTTTGGACCAATCACAATCAAACAACTGACAGTCCAAAGGGTGTTTTTTCTTCTTTGGACAGTCCTGTAGAGCGTTCGAATAGACACGATGAAAGCATTTTTAGCGAAAATAACGCTAAACACGCTCACAAGGGGCGTTCGAATTGGGAATCTGTGGGTGAAAATGTCGTTCATGTCTCTTTTTGTTCAGCGTTCGGAAAGCTAAAAAAAGAGGTATTTTTGCCATCAAAAGTGCAATTTTCGACTCACGTCCGCCGCATGGTTGTTTGTGATCGTTTTTTGACAGCTATGTATTTGACAGCATAATCATGCGATTTTAGGTCTTATGCTCAGTTGAGCGTTCGAATAGGACGTGGGTAAAAGTGGCGAAAGTGGCAAATATAACGTTTTTGAGCTTTACGAACGCTTTAACAAAAGAGCCATCAATGACAACGCCACCAATGCCCTCATAAGCTAAACGCACGCACCGCTGGGGTGGGGTTTTATTAGTGCGTTCGAAAAGACCCTTGAGGCCTTACTATCAGCTTCATAAAAACAATGCAAGTTCCGTGCAGTTATTTAACCTAGCATATACAGTTTTGAATTAAATCATACCATGACGCTCATGTAGGTATGTGAACTGTTAGAATATTGTTTTCCTCAAAAGTGAACAAATAATATGGTCTGTGCTGTGACATTCTATGTCAATTACCGTATATAATTTACTATAACCAACATTGCAGACGGCTAGTAATTTGTAAGCTGATAAACTGAGAGGATTTAGATTGTCATTTTAACGAGAGTCCATACAAAAAAAAACAGGTGAACGGTTTTTCTGCGGTTCTTGAATAGTAGGCCTGGGCAGGCCTGCTATGACGTTGTCATGGTACGATTAAGCCGGGCAGTTTTCTAGAAGTCCTGCTTTAAGAGCTGATAATAAGGCCCCTGTTGGCGAAAATAACGCTAAATCCGCTCACAAGGGCGTTCGAATCTGTGCTCTATTATATTGTCTTTGGTTGGTTGATCTGTGTTTTGCTGTTGCTCACATCGAAATTCAAAATAATGGTCGCGCTCATTTGCTTCAGAACCAGTGTCTTGTTAAACAAGGTTGCTCGCTATATTGTTCAAGGTAATGTCCATTCCTTTCACAACTTTTTTTTAATTTACTCTGCGAAAGCGTTAAAATATTACGAAGAAGGTCTTAGCTTATCCTTTTAAAGTAAAAGCAAATATTTTTGATTTTACTATTACTTTCGAACAGAATATCGTGCAAGATTTAATTTCATTTTAATTGTTTTATAAATCTGTTTTTCTGTTTACTTTTAGGTTCATTAATAAATAACAAAATGGGAACTACATTCTCTAGATCGTATTCTCCTAACAGTGGACACAACAGCAGCAATAATGAACAACGTAAGTTCTAACTACTTCGTATTCATTTGAGACTAACAGTGTTGGTATCGTAAAAGTACGGTAAACTACAAATATTTGTTCCTTGTACAGAGTTCAGATCCCTGCATGTATGCATGATACGGAATAGCTTAGACATATTCTTGTATTTAGCTACTCATTGAAAAATTAGACTTAGGTATCAATGTTTTATTTTTACCAGCCTTCAGAGAGTAAAACTTTGTTTTAATGGTATTGGCTGTGGCTATCCCTCATAATCCTATAATATAACAATAGTTTATCATTACTAAAAGAATTATCATTCTACCAATTCAGGACATTTAACATGCATATTTATTAAAAGTTTGGTGGCATTCGAATTATTATGTTATCTATAAAATATAATTCTATGTTTAATAAATGTGGCTCCTATAATGTTTACATTATAAAAAGGTTGCTAACTTTGTTTTGCTTAATGGTTTCAACACAATATAGTAATTTTTAACTGATTAATACTAATGTCCTCAATAACTCACTAATTCTGAGTATATTACTCAATACACAAAGGAAAACATTGCAACTCTATTTTTTTATTTCTATCATTTTAATTGTATCCATAGACTTGGCCAAGTCGTCATTCATCATATTACTAAACACTAACCAACTAACAAGTACTTGTATGCTTGTTCAAAACAGAAAATTCTTCAGGTGGAACAATCTCAAGAATGGAATCAACTAGCCAATATGTAGAAGCAGTTGTTTGCAAAGAAAATGACCTGAAAGACAATGAAATGAAAGTATTTGACATTGGAGAGGATGGGAAAGTACTACTAGTCAAACAGAAAGGAGAATTTAGTGCAGTTGGTACCAAATGCACACATTATGGCGCTCCTCTTGTGAATGGAGCCTTGGGCGATGGCAGAATAAGATGTCAGTGGCACGGAGCCTGCTTTAACTTGAAAACGGGTGATATAGAAGATTTCCCTGGGTTTGATTCTCTGCCTTGTTATCAAGTCACCGTCACAGAAAAAGGTGAAGTTAAGGTGAGCCATTTCATGTCTAAAACACACAGCTGGTCACATTCACAGGTGACCAGCATTGAAACAATTCTTAAATAATATAATTTCTTAATAGTATCTGCTTGCAACTTTGTCTATGTGGAATATGATTAATTGTGACTTCTCAGGAACCACCCACCGAATTGCAATCAAAATTAGAATATAAGTTAATCTTGGGTATAATCTATCGCCATACTCAATTTCATCCACATCCTTTAACTCTTTGCATACCAGAGACGTAAATTTACGTGAGTTTCATTTCTTAAATCTTTTGTTTTAATTATCACTGTATAGTAAGGGTTAAGCAGTATACACATGAAGAAGTAACAAACACACACACTAACAAACTCTTGCATTTATAATATTTATGTAAATGTTACTGCTAAAAGTTATATAAAAATGTAGTTATAAAAGCTAGCACTCATAAATATATTTATTAAAACTTGATAAGTAACTGTCTGCTAGTATGTTTGGTACAAGTACAAGTACTCAGCTATCAGTGAAACAGGTACTTTGGTAAAATTTCATATAATGGACCCTTGGTTATATATCAGCCCATTCCTCTGCTGAAACAGGGACCTGCCTCTCGATGAGAAGATTATAGAATGTATTCCACCATTCAAGATCAGTGTCGGTTGGTGCATGACATGACCTATATATATATATATATATGGAATAATAATCAGGACCAAAACCTTACTACTGATAAATTATAATAAACAATACAGCTTAGTACTTAATAAAATGATACCCTAAAATATTTTTTTTTAGAAAGTACCATCTCAATTATACCAAACCACTATGTACCCACAAACATAAACTTAAAAGTAGGAAATACTCTTCTTACATAATATTATGTATTATCTTTGTTCATAATCAAAAATTTGGTTAAAAAGAACCACAAAACAAAACATCTGTGTCACAGAATTTGCACTATTTAGACCTGAACTTCTCGATACTTATATCTATGGTCTGTGAATATAATTATTGTTCGTTTTTTTTCACAAAGTGCTGAATCAATGGTATTTAAATACGAGACCTTCTTTGAAGTATGACCTACTAAACAAAATAATAATAATTAAAATCAATTCATAATCTGTAGAGTAATCGCGTAAACAAATACAACCACCCAATTGAGAACCTCCTCTTTTTTTAAGTCGGATAAGACGATTAAATTATTAATTCCACTGTAAAACCTCTCTTTTACAGTGACATTCGGCTTCATCTTAAACTGCACTATAAGCATATTGGCATTGCAGTTAAACCTATCAAGGTGGTCCCTGCATAAGTCCTACCGCCTATTGATAATAATTGTGATGGATCACACCCACTATTTGATTTTTTATGATAACCTGATATCGTAATTTTATTGAGAAAAATTACACATCCACGGGATACAAACCGCGTCTTCTGACAATCCGTGCCAAACGCCATGACCACTAGTCTACCGAGGCGATGCGGGATTGAGGATCGAATTTAACTCTCTATATGATTTTAACCGTATTGTGGGGTCAGAGCGACATCTAGTAGTAGCTCGACAAGCTTTATCCAACCAAAAGAAGAGTTTATTATTTTTATTTCTGTTTGATCGTAAAAACGATATTACGAGTACATAAAAGCATCGAACTTAATGTGTAAACATTAATAAAACTGCAGTAATATTTCATAGCGCTCGTAGCGGACCTCGACTTGGCGATCTTAACCGATCAACAAGTTAAGCAATACTTGCGGACAAGACTTGGATGGGTGACCGCTAGTGGCATTATTCAACTGAGCGCTTCCGTGCTTCGGAGGGCACGTTAAGCCGTCGGTCCCGGTTGTTTGTTTTAGGACAACCTATGTCGAGAGCCTTCGGGCGTCCTGAAAACTTCGACATGGGTTGGCCACTAACCTATCCACCAAACCGCACTAAGCCCGCGTGGTGGATTATGGCCCAACTCCTCTCTCTGAGAGGAACGCTCGAGTCCCAGCAGTGGGAACAAAATGGGCTAATTATGATGATGATTAATACTTGAAATAAACCGTGTCCTAGTGCATGTTCGCGCTAAAGATAAATATGTAACACCACCGATCACAGAACTGCTTAACACAAATATTTTGTACATTGGTGTGTTGGTGTGGACCCCCAACAACTTCGACTTCCACTAGCACAGAATAACTTTGATGAACTAGCAGGGTTGTCCAATGTAATTCAGTGGTGGGCCAGTTCCAACACTTTTTAACTTGGCGGCGGGCCAAAGCAAATTTTTTAGAATAAAAAATTAGAGATAACAGGTGTGTGATTGTCTGCTAAATTGTGATTTGACACCTTTTCGACATCCTCGGTTTGTTTGTATTGTGTAGCAAGGGTATGTTAATTAATCAACTGTTTTTCTTTAATTGTAGCTTTAGCAAAATTAACTCTCGTGAAAGCTTTTATTGTATATGATAATAGAGTTGAATGTAAAGTTAATCTTTTCCTTGTAGTGTTGTGATTTAAATCGGCGAGATACTTTAGTTGTGACAACAAAAAAAGCATGAAACCTTATACGCGTGTATATACTTAACTAACTAATGAAAAATATGAACGTTTGGCGGGCCGGATTAGTAGTCGACGCGGACCACATTGTGGCCCGGGTCCGTGTCTTGGACACCTCTGCTGACTATTTATAAGCTATTTTTTGCGATACTCGGTACTCGTATACCATATGTACTACAAACTAAGGGCCTTTTTATAACGTCATTTAGTACGGCGGAGAATATTTTTCCTTTGCGCAGTAATAAATAACATCATTTAAAGTTAAGCAACGTTTATAAGACAAGTAAAATATAATATATTACTTTGTAGTACATATGAGTATTTCAGTACTTTTTACGTCCTTTCTGTAATAATGCAGAAGTCTTGCACTTGAGTAATATCGTAATCATGATCTTTAATGATAAATAATTATTATCTTGTTATATTTTGTTATTATTTATTATTTGAGTCATTATTATATGTAGGTAGGAACCTACACCAGGTATTCTCGTGTATGAGTTGCACAACTTAACCAATATCTGATGTTATTCGGTTTTTAGACATTCTAAATAACATTAAAGATTAGCTGACCCGCTAGCGGATTCGCACGAATAGCGTGATGTTACATAGCCTACATCATTCCTCGATATATAGCTTATCCAACACTAAAATATGTTGTCTGGTCGACCCAGTGGTTCCTGAGATTAGCGCGTTCAAACAACACACTCTTCAGCTTTATAATTTTGTATAGATGAGTATCACGTGTTAGAATGTATTGAAACATTCTCCAAAATTCTTCTTAAGGCGCGCTCGTACCCTGATTAAAGAAAAAGCAGAATTTTTAAACGCCTCGTGTAACGAAACAGATCGATAATATATTATGAAAAAAATACAAAGTTTAGAAAAGGAATAGGAAAAGAGTAATAACCGAATAGAATTCATAAATATAACTCTCTTTCAGCAGAAAAAAATACTGAATAGGTCCTCAAAAATAAACTTTCATGTCTAAACTCTCAGAATTTTCAGCGATAACACTATTTTTTTTAGTTAATACTTAACTACTGTATAGTACTAAAGTAATAACCAGCAGTTTTTTCAATTGTGTTAGTATATATCGAAAAATATAAAGAAAACGTACAAAATTAACGCATTTTCGCATTACATCGTCCAATCTAACAAGCGATTTTCAACCTTACGTAAAGCATCGTAAATTATTTTAAAATTGGTGTTGGACCGCGTCTTAAATTTTAGTCCATTTGTAACCATTTCGCTATTTACCGTTATTTTATTCCGGGGAAGTACTGCCACTGCCGCCATACCTTCCTATTTCTACCGCGAAACAGTAATCATTGCAATACTGTGTCATGGTTTGAATGGTATGGTTGCCGGCGAAACTACAGCCACATGAGACTTCATTTCTCAGGGTTACGGTAGCGGCACAATTCGTCACTTGTGACGAAATGCATCTGTTGTAGGTTGAGGTTACCATTTAACACCAGGTGGGCCTCGTGCTTGTACCGTCTCCTAATAACATCTTACATTATGCAATTTATTGTAAAATAATAATAATTTAAAGATGCATCTGCGACGTGCATCCTTTTATTTTTTTTTCTATTTTTCTACAATTATTAAACAAAACAACATAAAATAACTTTTTTTTAATATGAAAAACGGGATTCACTCACGTAAAAAAGTCAGATCTTTCCGACTGTAGTTTCAACCACCTCCGGTGGTCTTTTGCAAGGAGAGTGCAGAACGCTCGCGGTTGCGTCTCTCCTCGCACTAAAATAACTTCTTTCAAATTTCTTCGAAAACATATCTCAATGTAACCAATTTACATCATCGATATTCATAAAAAAATACCATCAATATTAGTAAACAAAATGCGGAAACCAAAATGTGTGTCTTTTATTGTATTAATATGTTTTTATTTTTTTCTACCGATTTCCAAAAAACGGAGGAGGTACTCAACTCGACTGTATATATTTTTTTATGTTTGTTACCTTATAACTTACGATAGGGTGAACCGATACTCAAAATAATTATTGTTTGTAAGCTGGTGCTTCCAGTGTGGTCCCTTTTAAATTTCATCACATTCGGTCCAGTAATTTTTGAGTTACACTCCAATAGATTTTTACCAAAGTAGTAATAATAATAATTTATTTATTGACACACAGATTTAACAAGTACTGTTCTTAAATACAAACTTAACTACTAAAGTAGGTAGGGATACAATTGAATTTATTTTAATAGGTATCTACAATATTGTTTTTTAATTATATTCCTAGGCCATTGTAGAGAAATTATCATTACCCGTGGGCCCCAAACTAGGCTAGGCCTGTATCTTGGGACACCCGAAAATGTTCTCTGAAATCATTTGAAATAGACCGTTACAAGATGTACGTACCTACGGACTCGATAATACATTGGTGCAAATACTAGTAGGTAGTAGCAAACATCACATGCTTGTGTTTTGGTGACGGAACTTTAACATGGAATGAGTAGTAGGTATATAGTAGAATGGAAGTCTGTATTAAATTTTTCAAATTGCACTTGTTATTATTTAATAATTGGTATTATAGTTGTACGTACCTAATCTTCTATTTTCGGTCGAAGCATTGTACATAGCGCGTATACTTCTATCGGGCCACATAAAACTGCTCGATTGGCGAACCCATTCGCCTTGACCTAATAAGATTAGGTAGTATATAATCTAGATTTTCGCTTTAAATTTGCCATTGCATCATGCATGTAATACATAAAACTACAAGCTGCAAGCGATAAGCATCAGCGCACCTGTACGTACCTATTAGGTATGTCACAAAAGCTGAGTAATATTTGGGCGAGTGAATAATGTGATTACATCATTTTATTTGAACGGTGACACCGCGGCAATAAAAACATCTTATCGCAACATACCATACGTATTACCGTTTCCAAGTTATGGAAAAGATATTAAAAATAGTTAAACATACTTGGCCTTACTTATAAACGGTGCTTAAACAAGTGCAATTTGAAAATTTCAATACCGACTTCTATCCTATTACTTTGGTAAAAATCTGTTATTGAAGTGTAACTCAAAACTACTGCACCGAATTTGATGAAATTCAAATGGGTGGTCCCATTTGAATTTCATCAAATTCGGTGAAATGAAAGCGTACACGCAGTACGTATAGGTTCACAACAAGTGCAATTTGAAAAACATAATACTGACTTCCATTCTATTACTTTGGTAAAAATCAGTTATTGGAGTGTAACTCAAAAACTACTTGACCAAATTTGATGAAATTTAAATGGGACCACACGGGAAGCACCAGCTTTCAAACAAAAAAGAATTTTGAGAATCGGTTCACACTATCGAAAGTTATGAGATAACAAACATAAAAACAATACAGTCGAATTGAGTACCTCCTCCTTTTTTTGAAGTCGGTAGAAAATAATGTCATTAAGCACTATGTGGATGAATTTTGCTGTGCGCAGTTCTAAATAACGTCATTTTAAAGTTAAGCAGTGTTTTTAAGGCGCGATCGTACCTTGATAATAGTAAACGGCAGAATCTTTAAACATCTAGTGTAACGGTACAGATCGATAATATACTATGAAAAAATACTTAGGTTAGAAAAGGAACAGGCAAAGAGTAATAACCGAACAGAATTCAAAAATATCACTGCTCTCTGCAGAAAAATATCCTGAATAGGTCCATAAACTTTCACGTCCAAACTCTCGGAATTTTCAGCAATAACACTACATTTTTTAGGTAATACGTAGCCAACATATAGTACTTAAAGAGTAGAGAACTTTTCAATTGTGTTAGTATTCAAAATTGATGCATTTTCGCATTACATCGTCCAATCTATCAAGCTATTTTCAACATATAACTTACATAAAGCATCGTAAATTATTTTAAAATTGGGGTTGGACCGCGTCATAAGGCCAACTATGTATATAGTCAACTAATAACTAATAGTAGGCATAGAGTGAAACAAAAAGCATTCGAATTCGATGACAAAAGCCTACATACTATGATTTGCTATTTATATACCTGGCCATACCAAAACTTCATCATCACCATCACCATTATCTCAACCGTAGACGTCGACTGCTCCCCTGTACATTTCTAAAGGGACCGGTTGGAAACGGCCTTCATCCAACATCGTCCCGTGACCTTTATCAGGTCGTCTGTCATTGTCGGTGGAGACCTACGCTGCTCTTACCGGTCCGTGAACTCCAGAACTTTCCGACCCCATCGGCCATCCATTCTACGTGCCCTGTGCCCTGCCTTCTGCTACTGTAACTGGCATATCTTCAGCTATATCGATGACTTTAGTTCGCCTACGGATCTCCTCATATCTCATTCGATCATTTAGAGAAACCCCGAGCGAGCTCTCTCCATTGCTCCTCGTTGCGACTGTAAGCATAAACAATAAAGCCCACAGTTTAAGACTCGCCAAAAATCTCCAACCAACACCCACAATTTTATTAAATATTCCCATCCCTTCCTTGTTATGTGTTGACCCTACAGGTATCAGGAAAGCTAAGCTAAAAGCTTTGAAAGTTAAATGACGATTTTTGTAAACGGCCCAAATTTATGTGTTTAATAGCAACACAACCATGCTATATCGTATCATATTATCATTCATTATTTGATATGATGTTATTTTAAATTAAAAAATAAAGGGGGACAAAGAGAATACAATTCCGGGTTCGATCCCCGGACAGGTCAAAAATTTGTGTGCATGCACATGTCTGTTTGACATGTGTCTGGGTGTGTACGAGGGTGAATCAAAAAATTCTTGGAATCAATATTAAAAAATGCAAAGATTTAAATAATAATATTTTATTTTTCTACATAATCTCCCTCCAATGCAATGCATTTAGAATAACGCGTTTCTAACTTCCTTATTCCTTGTGAAAAAAAATTATTTTCTTGACTCTCGAAAAAGTCCTCTACGGCAGCTATAACCGCGTCATTATCGTGAAATTTTGTTCCACGAATTTCCTCTTTTAATTTTGGAAATAAGTGAAAATCACTTGGGGCTAAGTCCGGAGAATATGGTGGGTGGTCAAGGAGATTGAAGCCAGCACAGCGGATTGCGTTGAGCGCAACTTCCGATCGATGAGCAGGAGCGTTATCTTGAAGGAACAACACGCCCAACGACAGTTTTCCACGACGTTTTTCTTTAATCGCTTCACGCACTTTCGGGATTAAATTTGCATAATAGGGTCCAGTAATCGTCTGGCCTTTTGGCATGTAATCAATAAAAAGGATTCCTTCACTAACCCAGAACACAGAGGCCATAACTTTGCCAGCGGTAGGAGCAACTCGAAATTTCTTAATGGATGGAGAGGATGGTCGTTTCCAAGACATGCTTTGTCTTTTAGTTTCAGGATCAAAATGGTGGACCTACGTTTCATCCATGGTGACAAGACGACGGCAAAAATTATCCGAATCACGCTGGAACATTTCGAGATTACGCTTGGAAATTTCCAAACGTCGCTTTTTGTTTTCGTCGGTTAACATTCGTGGCACCCATCTTGCAGACACTTTTTTGAACCCCAGTGAATCAATTAAAATGGATTGAACGCTACCAAAAGATATCTTTAGGATCTCAGCTATATGTTTTATAGACATTCTTCTGTCTTCCAAAACCAGATTCTCAACCTTTTTGACATTTTCTTCTGTAACGGAGGTTGAAAACCGCCCAGAACGCGGGTCATCTTTACAGCTTGATCTACCTCTTTTAAATTCAGCCACCCAGTACGCAACCGTAGAATAGGGTACAGCATCACCCCCTAATGTCTGCTGAATGTCCAAAAAAATTTCCTTCGTAGACATTTTTTTCAAACTGAGATATTTTATCACCGCACGTAACTCACTTTTATCCATAATTTTGACTTTTTAGCAACTCGTTGAACAAAAAAAATTATTACATGCGAACGAACTGACAAAAACAAGTGACAGTCTGCATAAATATAGTGTGATAGACACTCTTTAATTTGAATATCGAACTTGATCCAAAAAGGTTTCATATATATGCACTTCTAAGAACTTTTTGATTCACCCTCGTATATGTATTTAAGTATGTATATCAGTCATCAGGTTACCATAGTACAGGCTTTGCCTAGTTTGGGACCTTTGTGTGGATGTAAAAAAAAATTAAATTAAATTAAATTACGACATAGTCTGTAAGGAGAGTGTTTTCTATGTGTTTTCAATGAACTGCCGAAAAGACTTTTCCACATAGGTCTAACCGGGCCACACTGAAAAAAAAACAAAAAAATTTAGTTAAGCACGGTAATACATTACCGTGGTTTAAGTTCGTACATATAGTGTTATTTTTCCTAAAAAAAAAAACTTTATTTATACAAGTAGGTACCTACTACTACTACCTAAGGTACCTTACATTACAAACTTTTCTATATTCACAACATGAAAGTAATTGTATCAGTAATGATTAAGCGAGAACGATGAAGTTTGTCTGATAGTGAAAGTATCTGTATGTAGTTCGGTAGGTACGCAAGTGTTATCATAATCTGAACAATATAAATTCTGCGAATCGGAAATCTATGGATTAATTTCAGATTGATCGCATCGTAACGTCTTATATAATAACATTACATAATAGTTGGTCATAACGTGACTTAACATTGAATTCCCGGACGGATTAGGGGGGGAGGAGGGCACTGGTTTTCACTGGTATTTTATCTAAGCTTTCAAGCTCGCTGTTGACTGATTTTTATACTCTTTGCATAAAAATACTGGTCTAGTCTAAAAAGAGTTTCTGTTTCTGTGAGTTTCTGAACGACGACTTTCATTCGTTTTCTTATTCTGCTATTGAAAATCAGTTCAGCTCCAGTTCCGTTTTTGTTGACGCCAGCGAACGACCAAAACTTTGTTCTGCTAACTCAATAGATCATGAACACGTTGTTAAAACTCATAAAGTAGTCTACTATATATTTATTAAAAAGTAGCGTTAGTAAAAGTAGTAGTTACAAAGTTACGTTTACGAAATGCTATATTCCAATTTGTTTATAGAAATAGTAATACTTTTTGACAAATTGTCAAACGACAACCGGAGTCGAACTGCAGTTGCAGCGGGATAGATTGTTGAACGTTGTGTAATAACAGAACTCCAGGTGCTCGTAACACACTTAACTTATTTTAAAATGACAACTGACTCTCAAGAACCTTGTCGAAAACATTGTTAAGTGTTACAACCCGGTCAGAATATCTGTGCACCTCGATGGAATGCGGCGCCTCTCCCGCTTCCCCTGTCACCTCTCCGCGCACTCCCCGGTGCGACAGTACGGTTAGCATCTTCGTTGCCGATACACGTCCCGATAATTTTGATATTTTCGCTTTGTTGTTGTTTTGTTTTTTAATATTTATTGTTAAGTTTAGACTGTTTACTGTTAAGTTTGGACTGGTTTGGTTGTTATTAAAATTGTTGTAGCTGTTAAACTGAAGTCATGGGAAAAACAATACACAGAGCAAATCAAGAAATTAACCTTGAAAGTGCTCAAGTTTTTTGAATCGGAGAAAGCAAATAAACAGTACACCATACCTGTAGACCAAGTGGTGAAACGAACCTGTGCTGCAACTGGGATATCAAAGAGGACTCTAATGAAAATTAAAAATTAAGCCAAAGTACAACCACCTACTTCGCCGGGCGCTAGTCCGACTCCAAGTACTAGTAATAATTTAGAAACCCACCCAGTCATCTAGCAGATGACAACATCACACAACTTTTAATATCACTAGGGGAAGATAGTTCGGAGAGTTCAGAAAGTGAGAGTGAGGAAGATACAATGTCAGGCATAGAGTCAATAATTTATAGTGACTGAGTTTAATAATAAATGTTTTTGTAATCAAAATTATTGTTTTTTAATAACAAACCCTTCATCAATAATAAATTGATTTGAAAAGGTTAGTAATTTTTTTTACCTCCACATTTCTCGAAAACACTTTTTTTCACACCGTACCCAGACCGCCGATATGACGTCACGAGGTCAGGTGCACAGATATTGTGACCGGGTTGTACATTCTCAATTCGCATAAGTATTCAATTCAGCCTCATATTTGATTTACAGAATAGTCGCCTGGCTAAAACTAAAGATTGTTTGTTGTAAAAATTGTTTACGATATGCCATAGTGAATTCATATAATCATGCGAATGTTTAAAGTGCATATTTACTATAAACTGTTTTTATGTAACTATTCAACGCTAGACAACATACGTTCGTTATCAAGTTAAACATTATAGGTATCTCTTATATTTACAAGATTATCGTCTGGCGGCACTTAATGATTGTAGTCTGGAGATTACAAAGTAGGTACGTAATCGTTAATCTACAGCAGCGGTGCGAGCGTGGACTGTCGATAGGATAAAATTATCGAAAATTATCGGTGATAGACAGCCCGTGATATACTATCGCAGCTAGCTGACAAGTCAGTTTATTGACTCGAAACGAAAAGTTTATCTTGAGATCTATATTATATATTCTCGCACGGCTGGTGACACATATTGGAATAGAGAACTACTTACTTATATAACTTTTACTTTTCATGAAAAGTAAAGTGTAGATGTACATAGAGCAGTGTCTAACGTCATAGGCGCTAACTTGAATCCAGAGCGCAAAAAGGTTCTAGTCTAGAGTGAACTCCTGAGCGCAAGAGGAATATAAACTAACCCAAATTTAATATCAGCTTTATCTGCCTGGTGAATATTATTTTTCACTCTTCAAAAATAAAAGCTTACCTACTGCTACCCTACCAGTATCTAACACAGAATTTTATTAAATATTCATATAAATAGTTTATACTAAATATAATAATGAGGAAAGATTAGTTTGTTAGTTGAATAGGCTCCGAAACTACTGAACCGATTTTAAAAATTCTTTCACCATTAGAATCCTACAGTATCCCTTGCTGTATTATTTAGATTAATCAATCACCACGCGGGTGGAACCGCGGAGCACAGCTAGTTAGTTACTATTAAGTTTAATATAATTTGTAGTCTCCGGTACCAGTGCTTCTAGTATTGACACTATTTACCGAAATACTTATTACATACTAGTTGACCTAGTATAAATTAGTATTATTATAAGTAATACCTAACTAGTTGAGTTTGGTCTTGGTGTAGTGGCGAGAGAGTTATTCTTTAAATTTCACTATTTTCTTATGAACTGATTGACATGAAACAAACACTAAATGTTAAGTGAAGCAAACCACAATATATATATGAAAACTACATTTAAATCGGATAAGCCATTTCTGAGATAAGCGTGCACAAACGCAGACACACACAAAAATTCTAACAACCATTTTTTATTCGATTTTCGTTAAGAAGTCCCAATAATATTTTTTCTCATATATCTTCATGTACAGACGACGATCCGTTACATTTTTAGTATTTGTATAGATATGCAATTTTGTACAATGGTTCTTAAGTGTCATCGTCCTATTTTCTTTGATCAAAATAGGCACTTTCCCTTCACCGAAAGCATTTATTTCGCCATCCTTTTTTTAAATGCAGGTACGTTTGTTTCCACAAACAAAAATGAAGTACCTACTTAAACTACGTTTCTTCAAAATGTAGCAGGTAACCATTGTATGTTAAATCTGTTATATTCCACGTGATAATCAATTTTCTAGGCCGTCAAATCAAGTCGTGTATAAAAACTGGCTGACCTTGAGCTACCTTGACTGCCTCCAGTTTTAGTTAGAAGCAATGTGAACAGTTGCCTACTTAAATGTGTAATACAACGGTTTATGTAGTAAGTACCTTCCAATCCAGCGTATGCAAGTTTTCTAAAGTCTGAAATGAAAGCATACACGCATTACGTATAGGTACACAAAACACTGTTTTATAATCTTTGTCGGTCTGTTTCGGCTAATCTCTTACCGCACACATTGCAGTTCCTGCAAAAGTAGGTAGATTTCTGCGAAATCTATTGTATTATTGGTCAAATATGGCGAATCGCCATTCAACGGGTTAAACGACAAGACCCATTTGACTTCGATCTCCGAGAGATAATTGATGTAAATAAAGAGTAACTTAAGCCTTTTATTTTAGAAAAATAATAAAGGTTACCAGCAAAATCGTTAAAAACTATTTCCCTGCGAGGTCACGGGAGCGAAGCCGCTGACGTCAGCTAGTTTAGCTTAAAAAACAATAATACAATTTACATACGCGAATACTTTTGTCTATTATTGAACATAAAAGTAGTTCAAGAGTCGTTATATTATAACAATGAAATTTTTATTGTGTCTGGCCGCATGATGACCAACGACCTTTTATGGATTATTGATGAAATTTAAACACAACTAACTTGAAACTATAGTCTAAAACTAACGACCTTGAAAAAAGAGATCGTCGTATATAAATAATCACAAAAGGTGAATAGATTTGAGTGTGTTTGTATGTTTGTTACTTCATCACGCTCAAAAGGCTGCACCAATTTTGATGAAAAGACAATCACCAAATCACTATGGGAAGTGCGCATTTATTTTTTTCCACGGCTATCGTTGAAACTTTAGGGTGAATTGGGAAAAATTAACACGAAAATTAATGTATGCAGTCTGAGATGAGATATAACACCTCGAGTTGTGAGTAAAAAACTTAATAAAAGTTATCATGTCGTCTAAGTAAATGAAAATGCATTTTTAAATATATAGACATAAATACATATTTTATGGCACAGTCGGGTTTGTTAAAAATATATACATACTATATATATTATACATGTATGTATATACATATATGCCATATATCAATAATAATAATAGAAAAAAGGGACTCGTAACCTTCTCAGAAGCAGTTGTAAACAATCTAGGCCTGTGATTGGAGAGGGTTTATCCTTCTGTATCGGATTCAAAGCCACGGCGGCGATGCGACAGGGATAGACATTATAATAATATTAAATGTTAATAAAAACGTGATCTTTTTTATTCAAATCTGTATAACTCAGTTTAGACTGATGTTAGGTTATACAATCATTTAATAACTTTTGCTTATTATATTATTTTACACTCAATAATCTAGGTTTGGTTAATTGAAGCGGTGAAAAAAAATTGCGCCAATGTTGATCATTGGCCTTTGTTATGTAGGCAGACAAGGCACTGGATTGACACATAGGGTTTTCAATATCATCCATCACCACACGGGTGTAAACGCTGAGCGCAGCTAGATAATATACACGCGTCGAGATGAGAACCTCTCCCTTTTTTCATTTTAATGTCAAAGTTAAAATAATTTATTCAATTTAGGTATCAAAGAAGCACTTATGAACTCATCAATCAATTATTAACTATAATGTACTTTGAAGACTACCGCCGTGTTCCAAAATATATAGAGCCTACCGGGAAGAAGCGGCTAGAAACTCGGGGCCATTCTTTTCATATAGATTTTTACAATGATCTACTTAGGTACTACTATTATTACATTTTATGGGTGGCAGATGACTACTTGCCAGAAGTGGATTATTCCAAGGATCTTTGTCTTTTATATAATGTCGAATTATAATAAAAATAGGCAACGCACAGGCGTCTGTGTTTCAGATGTAGGTGTGTAGGTCGCTACATTTGAGCGATGGTTATCATTTTCCATTGGGTGGATTGTGACCGTAATCTGTATGTAAGACCAGTTTTAAAAAAACTGGGACTAGGTCTTAAGTTCTCTTATGGACTTTGTCTCGCATCATAGGTTAAAAGAATCCGAATTTTAATCCTATAATTATTCGTAATTTCTATGGTGTTCATAGTATGTACGTATTCACTACTAAATCAAAACATTATTGCTTGTTGAAGAGAACTAAAAATATCACTGTGTTTTTCTCAAGTCTATCTGGCATCTGTTTTTAGATTTTGCGAACGTAAGGTAATGACGACTTGCAATTCGGTATGTAAAGTTTTTTTTTGGTAAATTTGAATCCTATGACGTCACTTTTTTGCACAAATATGTAGTTGCGTTGAGAAGCCAAGAAAAGCACGCGAGTAAAAAAAAAGAAACTAGAACACTTGACAGTGACACCTACTAATTCGTAAGTCTCTATTCAATCAAAACAAAAGTGCAAAAAAGTGACGTCATTTAGAGGTCAATGAAAGTCGAATTATTTCATCGTTTTTTGTTAAAATAAATGGCATCTTATCGTTTTAAAAGGTCAGAGTAGAAAAATAAGGGTTTGTAACATAAAATCTCGAAATGGTTTCGGAATTGGCATAGGTTAATTTTTTTTAGCATACCGAATTGCATCACACAGATTTCACATATATTACAGGCTTATGATATATTTTATCGAAAGATATCGCGCACACAAGTGTAGGTATATCCAGTACTATAGTTTGACTGCAACCGCTCAGTGCCGCGCCTTGTATGTACGCGGTGAGGTGCGGGGTTTCGCCCGCGTAGGTATTCGCTGTCACGGATTACACCATAGTTACTTATGCTTTTCCCTCTCCGCACTACGTCTGTCGCATCTAAGGCGCGGTACAGCGGTTGCGGTCAGACTATAGCCACTACCGTACCGTGCTATAGCTGAGCCGCGAGCGTCTTCGCTTGGCCTCGAGCGCAGTTAGCACAACGACGACGACGTTTGTTATTTTCTGTAGTGTTTTGTTTAGGTAGTAAATTAACAATGCTTTCGGGTAAATATTGCACTGTGCCAATATCCAAAAATACTTTCGGATTCTATCCGGTACATTGAACTAACCAATCGCAATACAATTAATGAGCTAACCTGAATATATATCATCATCATCATCTCAGCCGTAGGACGTGCACTGCTGAACATATGCCTCCCCCATGATTTTCCAAAAGGACCGGTTGGAAGCGGCCTGCATCCAACGTCGTCCTGCGACCTTCCTCAGGTCGTCTGTCCACCGTGTCGGTGGACGACCTACGCTGCGCTTGCCGGTCCGTGGTCTCCACTCCAGAACCTTTCGGCCCCATCGGTCAGTTCTGCGTGCTATGTGCCCTGCCCACTGCCACTTCAACTGGCTAATCTTCTGAGCTATGTCGGTGACTTTCGTTCTTCTACGGATCTCCTCATTTCTGATTCGAACACGTAGAGAAACCCCGAGCATAGCCCTCTCCATAGCTCGTTGTGAATATATATAACTTATTTATTAGCTAGCTGACCCGCCTGCAGCTTCGATCGTTTGGTCTGGTTGTAGTGGTGGAAGCGCCGTTTTGGAATCTCGAAGTTGTGAATGAAATTTTCAATAGCAGTCCGGTGTCAGGACCAGTGCCTCGTAGATGGCAATAGACTCACCTCTTACATGGGACCAAAAACATATCTGGCGCAAAATATGTGTTTAAAACACCGCTGCCTATCTCTTCGAGAATTTACAAGTGTGACGATTTGTTACGTTGTGTTCGAATAAAATAACATGTAAGTATTCCATTATTTTCGTTAAAGTTTATTTTACCAAGTTATGAGTGAAATGCGCCTAAATATTGTTTCCATACCTTATCATAAATTTCTGAAATTTACTGCTCACTAGGAACAGTATTACAAAAATGAAAAATACGTGTCACAGTCTTTATTATTAAATTATTTTCTCGTTATGTATCGTATATCATCAAAGTCTGTCTTGTAGTTTCAGAGTGATGCGCGTACAGTAGACACAAAAATTGTAAATAATAAGTTCATAGGCTTTATAGGTCACTCGTTATGTATCGTATATCATCAAAGTCTGTCTTGTAGTTTCAGAGTGATGCGCGTACAGTAGACACAAAAATTGTAAATAATAAGTTCATAGGCTTTATAGGTCACTCGTTATGTATCGTATATCATCAAAGTCTGTCTTGTAGTTTCAGAGTGATGCGCGTACAGTAGACACAAAAATTGTAAATAATAAGTTCATAGGATTTATAGGTCACTCGTTATGTATCGTATATCATCAAAGTCTGTCTTGTAGTTTCAGAGTGATGCGCGTACAGTAGACACAAAAATTGTAAATAATAAGTTCATAGGCTTTATAGGTCACTCGTTATGTATCGTATATCATCAAAGTCTGTCTTGTAGTTTCAGAGTGATGCGCGTACAGTAGACACAAAAATTGTAAATAATAAGTTCATAGGCTTTATAGGTCACTCGTTATGTATCGTATATCATCAAAGTCTGTCTTGTAGTTTCAGAGTGATGCGCGTACAGTAGACACAAAAATTGTAAATAATAAGTTCATAGGCTTTATAGGTCACTCGTTATGTATCGTATATCATCAAAGTCTGTCTTGTAGTTTCAGAGTGATGCGCGTACAGTAGACACAAAAATTGTAAATAATAAGTTCATAGGATTTATAGGTCACTCGTTATGTATCGTATATCATCAAAGTCTGTCTTGTAGTTTCAGAGTGATGCGCGTACAGTAGACACAAAAATTGTAAATAATAAGTTCATAGGCTTTATAGGTCACTCGTTATGTATCGTATATCATCAAAGTCTGTCTTGTAGTTTCAGAGTGATGCGCGTACAGTAGACACAAAAATTGTAAATAATAAGTTCATAGGCTTTATAGGTCACTCGTTATGTATCGTATATCATCAAAGTCTGTCTTGTAGTTTCAGAGTGATGCGCGTACAGTAGACACAAAAATTGTAAATAATAAGTTCATAGGCTTTATAGGTCACTCGTTATGTATCGTATATCATCAAAGTCTGTCTTGTAGTTTCAGAGTGATGCGCGTACAGTAGACACAAAAATTGTAAATAATAAGTTCATAGGCTTTATAGGTCACTCGTTATGTATCGTATATCATCAAAGTCTGTCTTGTAGTTTCAGAGTGATGCGCGTACAGTAGACACAAAAATTGTAAATAATAAGTTCATAGGCTTTATAGGTCACTCGTTATGTATCGTATATCATCAAAGTCTGTCTTGTAGTTTCAGAGTGATGCGCGTACAGTAGACACAAAAATTGTAAATAATAAGTTCATAGGATTTATAGGTCACTCGTTATGTATCGTATATCATCAAAGTCTGTCTTGTAGTTTCAGAGTGATGCGCGTACAGTAGACACAAAAATTGTAAATAATAAGTTCATAGGATTTATAGGTCACTCGTTATGTATCGTATATCATCAAAGTCTGTCTTGTAGTTTCAGAGTGATGCGCGTACAGTAGACACAAAAATTGTAAATAATAAGTTCATAGGCTTTATAGGTCACTCGTTATGTATCGTATATCATCAAAGTCTGTCTTGTAGTTTCAGAGTGATGCGCGTACAGTAGACACAAAAATTGTAAATAATAAGTTCATAGGCTTTATAGGTCACTCGTTATGTATCGTATATCATCAAAGTCTGTCTTGTAGTTTCAGAGTGATGCGCGTACAGTAGACACAAAAATTGTAAATAATAAGTTCATAGGCTTTATAGGTCACTCGTTATGTATCGTATATCATCAAAGTCTGTCTTGTAGTTTCAGAGTGATGCGCGTACAGTAGACACAAAAATTGTAAATAATAAGTTCATAGGCTTTATAGGTCACTCGTTATGTATCGTATATCATCAAAGTCTGTCTTGTAGTTTCAGAGTGATGCGCGTACAGTAGACACAAAAATTGTAAATAATAAGTTCATAGGCTTTATAGGTCACTCGTTATGTATCGTATATCATCAAAGTCTGTCTTGTAGTTTCAGAGTGATGCGCGTACAGTAGACACAAAAATTGTAAATAATAAGTTCATAGGCTTTATAGGTCACTCGTTATGTATCGTATATCATCAAAGTCTGTCTTGTAGTTTCAGAGTGATGCGCGTACAGTAGACACAAAAATTGTAAATAATAAGTTCATAGGCTTTATAGGTCACTCGTTATGTATCGTATATCATCAAAGTCTGTCTTGTAGTTTCAGAGTGATGCGCGTACAGTAGACACAAAAATTGTAAATAATAAGTTCATAGGCTTTATAGGTCACTCGTTATGTATCGTATATCATCAAAGTCTGTCTTGTAGTTTCAGAGTGATGCGCGTACAGTAGACACAAAAATTGTAAATAATAAGTTCATAGGCTTTATAGGTCACTCGTTATGTATCGTATATCATCAAAGTCTGTCTTGTAGTTTCAGAGTGATGCGCGTACAGTAGACACAAAAATTGTAAATAATAAGTTCATAGGCTTTATAGGTCACTCGTTATGTATCGTATATCATCAAAGTCTGTCTTGTAGTTTCAGAGTGATGCGCGTACAGTAGACACAAAAATTGTAAATAATAAGTTCATAGGCTTTATAGGTCACTCGTTATGTATCGTATATCATCAAAGTCTGTCTTGTAGTTTCAGAGTGATGCGCGTACAGTAGACACAAAAATTGTAAATAATAAGTTCATAGGCTTTATAGGTCACTCGTTATGTATCGTATATCATCAAAGTCTGTCTTGTAGTTTCAGAGTGATGCGCGTACAGTAGACACAAAAATTGTAAATAATAAGTTCATAGGCTTTATAGGTCACTCGTTATGTATCGTATATCATCAAAGTCTGTCTTGTAGTTTCAGAGTGATGCGCGTACAGTAGACACAAAAATTGTAAATAATAAGTTCATAGGATTTATAGGTCACTCGTTATGTATCGTATATCATCAAAGTCTGTCTTGTAGTTTCAGAGTGATGCGCGTACAGTAGACACAAAAATTGTAAATAATAAGTTCATAGGCTTTATAGGTCACTCGTTATGTATCGTATATCATCAAAGTCTGTCTTGTAGTTTCAGAGTGATGCGCGTACAGTAGACACAAAAATTGTAAATAATAAGTTCATAGGATTTATAGGTCACTCGTTATGTATCGTATATCATCAAAGTCTGTCTTGTAGTTTCAGAGTGATGCGCGTACAGTAGACACAAAAATTGTAAATAATAAGTTCATAGGCTTTATAGGTCACTCGTTATGTATCGTATATCATCAAAGTCTGTCTTGTAGTTTCAGAGTGATGCGCGTACAGTAGACACAAAAATTGTAAATAATAAGTTCATAGGCTTTATAGGTCACTCGTTATGTATCGTATATCATCAAAGTCTGTCTTGTAGTTTCAGAGTGATGCGCGTACAGTAGACACAAAAATTGTAAATAATAAGTTCATAGGATTTATAGGTCACTCGTTATGTATCGTATATCATCAAAGTCTGTCTTGTAGTTTCAGAGTGATGCGCGTACAGTAGACACAAAAATTGTAAATAATAAGTTCATAGGCTTTATAGGTCACTCGTTATGTATCGTATATCATCAAAGTCTGTCTTGTAGTTTCAGAGTGATGCGCGTACAGTAGACACAAAAATTGTAAATAATAAGTTCATAGGCTTTATAGGTCACTCGTTATGTATCGTATATCATCAAAGTCTGTCTTGTAGTTTCAGAGTGATGCGCGTACAGTAGACACAAAAATTGTAAATAATAAGTTCATAGGCTTTATAGGTCACTCGTTATGTATCGTATATCATCAAAGTCTGTCTTGTAGTTTCAGAGTGATGCGCGTACAGTAGACACAAAAATTGTAAATAATAAGTTCATAGGCTTTATAGGTCACTCGTTATGTATCGTATATCATCAAAGTCTGTCTTGTAGTTTCAGAGTGATGCGCGTACAGTAGACACAAAAATTGTAAATAATAAGTTCATATGCTTTATAAGGTCACAAAAAAATGATATTCTGTACTGTGTGCGTGCCGGTCCGTGATATCACCAAATGGCTCCAACGGAAGATCAGCGCTGGCGAACAGCTGGTATTATGCTGAGTTGGTGCCAACTTGTGACAATTGCATGTTTTGTGCTATTTTCTTCTTGTAATACATATACATTGTAATGTCCCAAATAAAATATTTTCTATTCTATTCAAAGTACACCTCAATCAAAATTTAAAAAAAACAATTAAGTACCTACAGACTTGACTCAGTTGCAGTCCATACACATTATGACATTATATTTATCTATCTAGACATGTCAAGATCTTTGGTCTAGATAGATATCTACATATAATGTCATATAAGCTCAGATATAATTTCTCTGTCATCCTTGTGTGTCGATGACTCATCATTGGGTTCGGTCGGCATGACATGCTTTGTTTACTCAAAAACGTGAGGCATATTTCTATGACATGCATTTTTTGTTTTCCTTACTTTACTTACTTTTGGTATTTTATAGTATAAAGTGACATCGAAATATTTACATTAGTTCATTCGTAACCATTTTGCGCCTTGCAGTTTTAGAAAAAAGTGGCGTCCTGTGTATCTTCTGAGATCTTGACACGCGGCAGCGTGTCAAGCCAAGTTCTAGATAGCAGAACTGGCGAGCAGCACCGTGTGTAATATTAGACGAACCATTTGGAGCCACTTTTGACGCCCTCATAACTCAAAAACTTTTTCATATAAACATGTCAAATTTGGCTCATATATTGCAAGATACATATGTGCTCCAAATTTCATAATCAAACCCCATACGGTTATTAAGATATGAACGTCTAAAATCGACATTTTTATCACTGACTGACCTATAGATCAAAACTCTAACCCAGTTCCAGATGTCCTAGAAAGTTCAAATTTGGCATCCAGATAGGTAGTTGGGTGAATACAAAAAAATAAATCAGAAATTAGCAATATTGTATCATTTTATTATAATTTTTCATATAATTGATTCTATTAGGAATACATACTTGCAGTGCCTGTTATGTAAGAATCAGCTATCAGAATTGATGACAACCGGTCTTTATGTGGATTTTAACGTCTTCACGTGAATATATAACGATCGGAATACTACCCTTAATTTTTTAAACTAAAAAGACAATCAACCAGTAATACGTAGGAAAATACAGTAGATAACAAACCCATTTGGTGTTAATATTACTATGGATAAGTAAAGTACCTACTAATAATTTCGAATTAAAAATTATCCCATCAAAACATAAATGTGAAATGAGAGCAAAGTTCAATATTATGACATAAATGACTCGGTTATTGACTTAAACAACAAAGGAAGTGAGATCTAAATGGGTGCCAAGTATTAATAACTACATAAACTATTCTATAACAACTTAAAATATCATTTTTTCTTATAAGTCAGGATAATATATTAAATCCTAAGGTCTGTGTTGGCTAGTTTTCATATACGAATTATATTACAGTCTTAGCAAGTTTTAAAGCTGTAAGTTCTTATTTTATTCATCAGAAATTTTGACTTGCTGGTAGAAACTAGCCATCAAATATTCCAGGGCTCTTTAGTACGTACTTAATAATTCGTATATGAGAACTAGCTAAGTCAGACTTTAGACAACAATATATTATACTGACTTCTATGAAGAAATTATAATTTTAAGTTGTTATAAAATAGTTTATGTTGTTATAAATACTTGGCACCCATTTAGATCTCATTTCTTTTGTCGTTTAAGTCAATAACCGAGGCATTTAGATCATAATATTGAACTTGGCTCTCATTTCACATTTATGTTTTTGATGGGATTTAATTTACCTGAAGTATTTATTGAAGTCACTGTGTGCTAAGCACGAACATTTGCATAAGTCACACGTTATCGTATCGTTGACTTAAAACACAATTCATTTTAGTAGAATTTAGTACAATCTATAATTGATCTAATACCACTGTGGCAGAGATAACTCATAGTTTGTACAGCCCGATTACACATCAATGTACAGTAGCAGGTTGAGAAATCAGTTAAGTACCAAGTGTATGTTGTAAGTACTCGTAGCGTCCAAACGTAGGCGAGTATGTAGTCATAAGATACCGTTTCGAGAAGACTAGTCGAACAGCGTTTTACGTAACATATTATACAGGTATATCAAAAATAAACTTGTTTTTTACTACTTGTCTACAAATCTATAGACTGTACTAAACTCGCCCATCTACATGCCGGCCAGTTAATCTGTACGCATCAGGACAAAAAATAACAATAGATTTATGAATGAAACTTGCCTCGAATGAGGCTTGCTGATTCGGACAGATTAAGTTGGCCGGGTGCGGTAGACCCGAGAGGGGGGGCCTATTTAGTAATATTTAGATATTTGTACATTACTACTACACCTACTTAACATTTGTACCTACCCACTTACTAATCTACAGCGACATTATTTGCAAGAACTTTTCTCCTAAAAGCTCCGCACCGCTTTAGTTATTGCAACTTATATTACTAAATCTTTTTAACCGACTTCAAAAAAGGAGGCGGTTATATGTTCGTGTGTATGTATTTTTTCATGTGTATGTTAATCGATTTCTCCCCCATTCGTAGACCGAAACTTAAAATCCTTTTTTTTATTGGTAGAGTACACTTCCGAGGTGGTGGTCCCATTTAAATTTCATCAAATTCGGTCAAGCACTTTTTGAGTTACACTCCAAAAATTGAAATGTTACGCCTATCTTGATGATATCATCATTGACGGTGAATAACAATCGATTCCGTAAGTAGCAAAGGTCACAAAAAATGGTGAAAAAAATGTTTACCATAAAATGAAACCAACATGAATACCAAAAAGTGTGAAATAGCTTGTCGAAGTCGGTACCATGCGCACAATATTGTGATAAAAGGTACCGACTTTTGAACCATTTATGTCGGTTATATTTTTTGAAAAAAATAATAATATCCGGAATTGATTCATTAATAAATCGTGCTTATTGTTTTAAAAAAATTTCAAACTTTTATAATATCATCAAAATAAGATCTATTTGATATGTATATGTATACCTATAGCATTATAATTAAGTCTAATTGGTGTTCTTACTTAACCCTCCGCAAGAATCATGCGTTGGTTGACCGAAGCCGTTTTATTCAAGACAATTTTGCATTGAGAAGAAATATCCTCCTTGAAATCTATTAAAATGGTTTGTTCCATCAGTAGGTACATAATTAAGTTGGTGCATAAACCAAGAATCAGGGTCATGAGCTGTTAAAACAATATAACTTATCTTTTATTCTGTTTAAATTTCAGGTCAGAGCGAAAATTAGCGATTTGAAATCGAACAAGCGTATCAAAGATATGGGACATGCGTCGTCTACCGAAGACGCTGTCGTAGTGATAGTGGGCGGAGGCCCCTCAGGCGCTACTTGTGCGGAGGCCCTCCGCAGCGAGGGCTTCAAGGGACGCATCGTGCTCGTGTGCAGGGAGAACTACCTCCCCTACGACCGGATCAAGGTATCCAAAATAGGTGTTGTAACAGACATCGAGAAGCTCCAAGCAAGATCAACAGAATACTACAAAAACGCGACTATTGAAGTCTTGAAGGGCGTTCTCGCCACCAAAATTGATCCTAAAGAAAAGTTAGTACATCTAAATAACGGTGATAAAATTAAATACACCGCTGTGTACGTCGCAACCGGCTCGAAGCCGCGTGTTCCCGACGTACCCGGCATAGACTTGAAGAACGTTTACACGGTCAGAGACTTCGAAGATTCGATTAATATTCTCAAAACATTGGGGTCAGAGAAAACTAAAAATGTCGTCGTGCTCGGTTTGAGTTTTATTGGTTTAGAAATCGCTGCGTCGTGCAATGAAAAGGCAAAGTCTATGACGGTGGTCGGTAAGGACACCGCACCGCTCGGACAAATATTCGGAACGGAAATCGGGAGAAGCTTGCAGAAGCTATTCGAGGGAAAAGGCGTGAAGTTCCATTTCCAAACCACGATAAAAAAATGTAACGGCGATAACGGGGCGATAAAGTCAGTCGAATTGGAGGATGGGACCACGCTTCCTGCCGATATGCTCGTTCTAGGTGTGGGTACTACTTTTTACACCGATTTCCTGAGAGATAGCGGTATTGCACTGGAGCCCAATGGTGCGGTCACCGTCAACGATAAACTGGAAACGAATGTGAAGCATGTGTACGCGGGCGGCGATATCGCCAACGCTCCCGTGGCCGCGTATGGTAACAAGCCCATGTGTATAGGACACATCGGTTTGGCGCAGTACCACGGTCGCGTCGCCGCCTTGAATATATTGAAGAAAGAAGCTCCTCTCCAAACGGTTCCGTATTTCTGGACTATGCTGTTCGGAAAGTCCATAAAGTATGCGGGGTGCGGGCGGCCGGCCAGCGCTCACATCGAAGGAAACGTGGACGAGCTCAAATTTGTAATTTTCTTCTTCGACGAATCTGACAAAGTTATTGCTGTTGCGTCTTGCATGCGTGACCCAGTAGTATCACAGTTCGCAGAGTACTTGCACCAAGGAAAAGCACTGTATAAGAAAGATCTAAAAGATGATCCTTTCGCTTGGATCAAAAGTATCAACTAACTAACCATATGTATAAAAGATTAATTTATGTTGCAGTATTATACAATCGTGTGCTTTGTATATCTAGTAAATAGCGAATTTAAAATTGCGCCTGAGAATTGTGAAGGAGAACCTATTGCAAATAAGTAACTGTATATATTTATGATGAATATTAACTTTAGACTTTCACAACATACACATTTTAAATTAGAATTAGTATAAGTTTATTTTCAAGCCGATGTTAGATAATGGTCCTAAAGGTCTATTTCGTAAATCAAGTTAGGTTGTCAACATGTCATATGATTTACCCTTCATACAATTAAGTTTACTTAAGGGCCGAGTCTTCTAGTGCACAATATAAGAATCGCGGGCGGCCAGTCCACGCGCCGAGCGTCTGTCATCCTACCTAGCGTAGTATTGAAGGAAGGAAGGTTGCTCTACTAAGTATTGAACATTAGTAGTTTATGAAATTGTTGCATAATGAGGGGTATTCATAGGGCTCGGTTTTTAATAGTATCACACAAGTGTTTTAATACCGTTATGTGCAGTTTCTAACCTATGTAAATAAAAACTTTTTTGAAATATATACTCGTATAACCGTGACTTTGTTTTTTATATCATTAACTTTTTCGCCACCGACTTTCGAAAGAAAAGTTTTAAAATTAAAATTTTACACTTTTTTGGAGTTATATTAGAAGTCGGTTATATATTTTTATTGAAAAAGTTTTTATTTTACCCTTTTTAGCGGGTACAGGCGTGATGTTATGTTGTTTGATTGCACATTCAATGTAAAAATGTGCGATAGTAGCAATCGCGGTTGATCCGCTATTATTTATTGAAGAGTTTCCTCGATTTCTCCAGGATCCCATCATCAGATCCGGACCTAATGATCATGGGACCACCTCTGAAGACAAAAGAAGAATTTTCTGAATCGGTCCAGGCATCATCTGGATAGTTGTTTGGCAGATATTAGAGAGAGCGAGTGTGGATTAAAGATGAATGAGTTGCCTGTCAAGTGTCTTCTGTATGCAGATTTTAAGTTCTTCTTGCATCGTTAGCGGAACAGTTGCAAGACATGATAACGTTAATAAATGTAGCGTTCAAGAGAAAAGGGGTGAATATAAATGTGAACAAGACGAAAGCTATGGTTTTTGAAAGAAAAGATGATGTATCGTTGTGTGATGTGAAAATAAATGATGTGATTGTGGAGCAAGTGAATGATTTTGTATATTTGGGCAGTATGTTTACAAGAGATGGAAAGATTTTGTTTGAGTTTTGTGTGTTCTGTCGGGGTTACCCCTGACATAGAAAACTTTTTATGTAAAGCAATTTTATTATAATGCAGTAGTGACTAAACACAAAATAATTGTTTCTGTTTTCTTTAAAAGCAAAATATACAAAACTCTGTGATAACTCTGCAGGAATTACTTTTCCGGAATGGCAGCATCTGCGACAGTAGACGTAGATGCGTTATTATTACGTTTAACTTTTTTCTCAATAGCTTCAATGATATATGGCGGGTCTTTTATTGGCATAGAGCGTTCAAGGCGGGAATCAATTAGCTCAGGAAGCAGACAATGCAAATAAAATTTTGTCAATGGGCCCACTATTTTGTCGTGCCAGAACGTAGTAACGTCTCTTTCTATATATTCAACTTTCATCAAGTACTCCTCTCCAGTCCATACAGCAAATAAGCACATATTCATCTCCGTAATATTTAATTGGCCCTGAATTTGGAAATAATAATCGTGATTTTTGTCAATTATAAACGCATTTTTCCTAGTGTTATATTTCCAAAATTTAATTTTTTTTGCCTTTATAGCTTCTTCAGCTTGCATATTTTTTGCTGTAAATGGGCATTTTACTTCTACTAGTCCTGTTTTTCCATCTTTGTCTTTATAAATACCATCGGGACTGGCTCCTAAATATTGGAGTGTTTTATGAATATAAAGACCGCAGCGGGCAATTGTGACGTTTTCCTGCAAAGATAACTGAGTTAGTGCTATATGTTCATTATCTCTGCCATATGTGATCGACGGGACATTTGACAGGTTTTGCGGTTTCACAATAGCTTTCACTAAAGGAGCGCAGCTAATATTTTGTTTCCGTTTACAAATTTTTCCAAAGATAGACGCGGTTAACCTATTTTTTCTATTTTCTAACCATTCTTGACTGGAACTTTGGTTTATCGTCTGTCTCTGTAGTTCCTCTCTTTGTTGGTCAGAAAGTTCAATTTGTTTAAGAAATTCATCTTTTGTCATCTGAAAATCTTCTTCGGTCATATCTGGTCTTTGAGCTTTCTGGCCATAATCTGGATCATTCAAGTTTCTACGGATTTTTTTTCGAAATGATCTTTTGTAAATTTTTCTTTTAGCTTTTTGTGCCTCATATAAATTTGTGTATTTACCAGTAGGTTTTTTAAATACACATTCCTGAATAGCGTTTATTGGTCGTTTGGTGTTAAAGGAAATAACTGAAGCGGAACACCTTTCCTGGTATGAATTTTTAAGTGTGTAATTAATTCGTTTTCCCCCCACATATTTGGCAATCACTGAATTGAATGTCTCAGCAAGATTGCTATCTACGTCATAAATAAGACTTTTAGCGTTTGCAGCTAAAAATAAGATAATTTGACTCATTTTCCTCCACAAAATTGTATTAGCTACATCAAGTGCCGTATTTTGGTCAGTTTTGTCAGTTGGTGAGCATATAGCATCATCGCAATCAGAGTGGCTACCAAAGGAATGGTGTAATGCATTCAAAATATCTGTACGAAGTTTAACCATTTTTTGACTGTCAGTTAGGTCTCCGTGTTTCCTTAGCTTTATAGCCCGCACTGTGTATCTGCGTAACTTCATGATTTTGAAGTCAGTTAAAAGTTTTCTTAATTGAATAGGGATATGAGTATCTTTAGTAAGTGCTCTCAGTTTGTTACAAAGATTTCTCAGCAGGTGGTTTCTGCACTCGATCTTCTGAACCTTGCAGTTTTTATATGGATTGCTTTCTAATATTTTTTTATAAGTACTTGAATCACCATCTGATATTAGTCTAGCATATATTAGACCATGAGTTTCAAGAGAGTTACTAAATCCTTCAACAAGCGACGTTGATTCCATACTAGAAGAGCTACCAGAATAGTTCTTATAGCATATGTGATTTGCAGGTTCAATTTTTTTATTTTCAGCTTTTGCACAAACTATGCAGTATTTATTTTTTACACCAAGATATAAAATTTTACCCGTGTATGCGCCAATTATTGCTGCTGCACCTGATGATGCTGAATAGTTATTCCGGAAAGATCGTTTCGACCAACACCCGTCAGCTATAACATCAATCATTGGTGTACCTTCACAGTCAACTCTGCCAATATCTTTAGCATGTTCTGCCTCTTCGATGCCTGCCTTGGCCATTTCTTCTAATGCCGTCTTATGGTACCATTCGTAAACTTTTTTACTTGTTTCAGCGTATAAATTTTTTGACATACCAGGCATATCAGTATTACCTGCTAACTCATTTAAATTTCCCAACCCACAGCCAATACTAATAATACCTGCGACTATACCGTGATTTACATCACAAGTGTTAGACGGATTTTCAGTATTTATGTCAAATTCGGAATTACAGAGTTCACGCTAGAAACGAAGTTTTGATATAAAACCTTTACGTCGCTCACTGACACATTTCAGATTGCTATATCTGCATCCGAAAGATTTTTCGTTATGATCAGCAATCTTCCCCAAATTTTCTAAAAAATATCTGATCGATATGATTCTGCGTCCTTCTAGGTGAAATAGTTCATCTTCATTGGTAGTTTCTGTTTCATTTTCAATTTGTAGCGGTTGGTCGTCGCTAATGAGTATAGGATGTTGACGTTTCCTTACAAAAATTCGGCGAAATGGAAAAGCCTCCTCAAATGTTCTTTTCCGGTAATTTTTTTTTGGCCTTGTTTCGTTTTCAGTTCTGGCAGTATTTTCAATCATCACTGATACTTCCGTAGTAGAAGAGGTAGGCTTAGAATTTTGAGCTTCTGATAGATTGCTGACATCTGACAACGGTTGACGAGAGCCAGCAGCAGTCCTGTGAAATTAATTAAATAAGTCATATTTTGAACAGGGTTCAGAAGTATTATTAAAAAATCGTCATAATACTAATATTATTAAAAGCACCCTGCGATTTCTTCTGTTGCAAAAAGTAGCCAGTGTTATTCAAGTTTTAGCCTACGTTCATACAAAATAATTATTATCTGTATTGATTCAGCCGTAATGGAGTTTAGAGGAAACAAAAATACATGCAGACACACAAATCGCATTTAGAACATAAATGTGACTAAAGTATATTATACTAGTGACCCATACATACATAAACACTAAACACACACACACACCCTCACCCTACACTCCCCCACAAACACCCTCAAACACAACCACACTCATCACACACACACACCCACCCCATACACACATACCTACTGACAGCATTCTGACAGTATGCAGTTGAACTAATTAATGGAGACATGCAAACGACGTCACGGGGTATCCATTTGTTGTATACCAAAACCTTCTCCAGAATGTAAAAAATACTTTTTATGAAAATCGCATCAAAATCGGTTCAGCCAAACGGACAAACATACATACATACAAAAAACAAACATACGGGTTAAGCTAAAATGCTGCTTTTTTAAGTCGGTTAAAAAAAAGTGTCAAAAGTGAGTATGTAGTTTTTGGTCCTCACCTCCTCAAGTGGAATCACGAACACTATCGATAGTATCGATAATGTTGCTTGAATATAATATTTATCATGTTTAGATAATAACACTCAAAATCCATCACATGTGTGGACCTTCGCTAGGGAATTTAATTTGACCCTGTAGTTACGCTCTTGACATGAATACATAATGTAAACAATTCTACTTACCTTTGGATTCTATTTTTCTTCATCACTTCTACGTTTGATACCAATTTTTTTTTTCGTACATGCATATTTCTTATGTTTACGATCCATAATTAAATCAAATCTTTAGAGAACTATGATGTATTAATACACGAATATTTACAAAAACTATTACTAAAACACAAATATTTACAAGGCACTCGAAAAATTATACACATAAAATAATAAAGTAGAGCAACTTTAGATGCATAACGGTGCGCAACCTACGTTAGAGCAAGAGCAAAGTTAGAGCGAGAGGGAACAATCTAAATTCGTCGTGGACCACACGTCTGAACACTCCGGCCGTGGAGTGGGCACTGAAGAATTTCCCTTGCAGTTTTTGTTTATAAACTCTTTTTTTGTAGGTCTTTTGAGATCAATATTATTGTTAGAGTAGGGTGATTTAGATATATACTTTTTTTTATTTGCTTCATTGAACTCTTGGCATCAAAATAATATAATTATTAGATACCTACGATGCATAGTTATTATGAAACAAACCGTTTATTAAGAGATAAAGACAGAGAATTTTGATGAAATTGGGGCCTCTGAATTAAGAAAATGAAAAATAATTCGAAAAAACTAATCAGCGCATTTTGAAGACGAGAATGTTGAGCTCATTATGCGCTGAACAGATTTATAAAATAATTCTTTATTGCCATAAACCAAGCGCGCAAACATAACTCGAAATGACGTTGGGCACGAAAGAGCTGTATTTAACCCTTGATTTACCTTACATAATCCACTTAAATGAACTTAAAAAAAACAACTAGCTTTTACTTATATTATGGTTATTTGTGTGCAAAAATAATATTTCATGTTATTTCATTATTTTGCTTAAAATTAATATACGAAGTTGCGCAAATATTTCGCCGCGAGTGATTTTTGCAAGACTCCAGCCTTAAGAGATACATGATTAGTTAACTTTTAGTCTTTGTCTCGTTCAATCATCTCGCGCGGGAGTTGATAGCAGAATTAGTTACTATTGCGTTGGTTTTTGTTAATTGAAATCACTTACAACTATGTAGATTTTTTAAGTACTATAGAAGATTCATTTTTAATATACTTTATACAAAATGGCAACATATTTTGCCTTATTTTGAAATAACGCAAATTAACGGTTATCTATTAAAATTTACTCTACGTTTATTTAACACACAAGTTACAAGTTGAGCTTTAAAAATAACTCAATATGGGATCAAAAAACGTTTGTTCTGAGCTTTTACTTACGATTACTGTACCTAATCTAAGTAGCCAGTCATTATATATTAATTACTAATACCAAGCTAATACTTATTTATGGACCTAAATGTAAGTGACTTTTTACTACATTAGTCATTTAAAGTTACACAGTCAACTCGGGGCAAGAGAGATCACAATCGTTCATTTCATGTTCTGTCCTTGCCTTCTCCGCGCGAGGCAATCGCGAACCAGTTAGGGCCACCCGTGGAATTGAGATAAAAAAATATCCTATGGTTAGCTTATTCATAGTACCTTTCATTGCCTTGGAAGCGTGGTCTCCCAGGTTCAATCCCTGGCCAGGGCCACAAATATATGTGTCTGAGAAGCTGGAATAATTGCATTGGAATCCTAGAGTGGGGTATGAATTTGTAAACCTTGTTATTATAAATTATTAACTCTATTCCAAATGTCATCCAAAACTTTGAGGTGTTTCAATGTGGATAAAGAAATGGTACTACATAACAAATAATTAATACTGTTTAATAGAAACAGTTGCTTCGCAACTTATTGTTAAGTTTTACATTCTATATTGCAGGTCATCCCGTCACATTCCCATTGTGGCTATCATTTTAGATAGGTCTGTGGTGTAAGGTATAATCCAATGTGCAGGTTCAGTACAGCTTAGTGATTGGATTGGCCTGCCTTATTGTTGCACAGTTTTTAGACTGCCTGACTGAACCTAAACTTAATGACTTAAATGCTAATGTTCAGTATACGACCCCGGGCGGATGACTAAAAAATGCCCTTAGAACCATATTGACAGACCAACACCACATAGACGTTAAGTCACAAATATATTTGGCTTATTGATACATCACAAGTTTAAGAACAAGCATTTGTCAAGTTTAATGTATGTATAAACCACTGGCATTTCTCAACTAAGCTATGAAGAACTGAAATTAACATTTTACCATTTCTTATTCATTCATTCCAAGGTCTGCAGGTGCTTCTAGTAAGGAGTATCTTAACTTGTATTGTTTTTGCTGGTATTAGTTAATTTGTGCTATTAGTAAAAAAGTTAAACTACAACAAGCCTATTACAAAATGAATAAACTTGAACAATACCTATTAATTATTATTGTTAATTACATATTTTGTGACTCATAGCCTAAATACAAGTCTGCACTGGGATGAAATATTTCCCAAGAGGCTCCAGTATTGTTGATGTTGGGGGCTGTTGGAAGTTTCCTATTTTGCTTGTTGTAGTCAGTATTGTATAATGTGTTATATGTTAATAATATTAAGCATCATGTCATGTTGTACTTGTCAGCGTTAGTAGGTAAGCATGATACAATAAAATTGTAGCTTTGTGTAATGATTGTTGTGATAAAATTTTGTTTTAAGTGAATTTTATATCTATGTATAATATGTGTATCAAATATATTGGTAATAATAATAAACGAGTTTGTTTATATTTTTTAAATATAATCCCACTGATAAAGTGTTTTAGTTTTAGTAGGTTTGGATGTGTTTTGCCCTCAAAGCCCAATTCTCAAAATTACTGCTTCCTAACAAGTATTTGAAATAGCACATTAATATTTTGATTACTTTTCATTTGAGAGTAGAGTATGAGTGATGCCCTATCAGTTGTAGCAACAATTCAACGCATTGTAAGCCATGCGTCTATGCAGTGCATATGCACGCCGTCACAGTCTCGGCGAGCTTCTCAGTTCAACGTTCGCAATGGATCCATACAAAGGTGTTCTTTTGTTGTTTTTATTATGCCACCGCCGAAACAAACAGAAGTAATAGTTTGTGCCCCTCTAGCAGTGGAACACTGTCCGACAGCGCAGGGCATCACCCTCCTTCCAGCCTTTTCTCTTGTCCGTCGATCCGGTGAAACGTCGCGTGCAATGACGCAACGCACTGATGGGGCATATTACAAAATATATATGTAAAACGTCGCAGGGTTTACGCCGTGACAACGCAACGTAATATACCAATGGGCTTCACTCTATTAAATGTACAGTTCTTTTTATACATAGGTGTCGTTGGTCACTGCAACTGTTGAGGGCAGACATTTTAACACATATGATAATTTGTATTTTAGGATTAAACATCAGCATGTACCACCCGCACAGGAGTCTAGAACAATTGATTTCTACAAATAGGGATGCAAGAGATTAAGAGCGCTTCAGAATTATTGCTTTATTTTGTATATTCTATATTCTTATTATAAAACTCATACTAATATATTAAACATTTACATCATGTTAATCCCAACCCTCATTGACACGCAAGTGTTTTATTCTCTCGTACAAGGTAACATCTTCTTTAAAAATTGCTCTTCGTCTGTTAAATGCTATTTCCTTTCTTAGATCATTTTTACCAAGAGCTTTAGCATGCCCAGCACTTTCATCCTGCAAAAAAAGTACATATATATTGTGGTAGTTATCTACACTAGTATTATAAAGAGGAAAGATTTGTTTGTATTGAATAGGCTCGTAAAACTACTGGACCAATTAGAAAAATTCTTTCACTATTAGAATTCTACATTTTCACTGATAAACATAGGCTATATAATATTTAAAAAGAAAGATATAACCTCTGTGGTAAAGATAACATTTTTTGTTGTAGTTGGTCATTCCAACGACTAGGTTAGCTAAAGCTCGAAAACAGGGACATTATTTCAAATTATTAATGTATGACAAGCTACCCATTAGTATAACTGAATTAAATTACAACACATTCAAAGATATAATAAAACATTTTTTCGAATGTAATCCATTTTATAAAGTAAACGAGTACATGTCAATGCAATTCTTGGAATCATCATTCTGCTATGTGTAAGAAAAGCAGTAACATTGTTAATACACAGTTTTAATCAATATGTATAATTCAGCCCATTTTTGACTTTTATGTTGTTATGTCCGAAAATTAATGTTAAATGCGTGAATCTTTTAGTACGTAAGTATTATTTAAGCCCCCACTTATGCCTTTGTAAAGGACCAGATGAAATCCAAGAAAACAAAAAGAAATAAAGATAATTATAATACTTTATTTACAAAATCATACTACATACCTATTAGTTAGACTTACAATGTTTTGTTTGTTGTCGTAAAATACAAGTTTGGTATACATTAAGACCGCAGTAACTACACTAAGAATAAACTTGTTTTGTAGGTTTCTGCTTGCTCTTCGAATTCATACTTTTAACATGTAGCATTTGTAAATTAGTAAATAAACTTTAGCTTTCACCTATATTTTTATAGGTTATGTTAAATGTTAAATTAGTATTATTAGTAATTTAGTAAATAAACTTTAGCTTTCACCTATATTTTTATAGGTTATGTTAAATGTTAAGTTAGTATTCACGAAGAACCTATATCCCTAAATAAATAATCAATTAAAATAACAAACCTCTGTGAGAAACGGAAAGCGTAAATAAAACATATTTTTTTCTTCAACGGCGAAATCTTGCTCCAAGCTCCTTAGATGTTTTGATTCCACCTTTTTTACCAAGCGATCTTTTCCCCTGAATAAATGGCCATTCGGTAAACGATTACGTCTAAATAACACTAAAGATAGCCTCATTTTCTATTTTATTCTCTGGGTAAGATTTTATAAATTTTACTCCTTTCCCTTTTTTTTTTTTTCTTTACCTCCGTTCTGGAGGATTTGGCTCACAGAACAATATATACTCCAAGGCTTTGCATGATTAATGCACCTGCCAGTGTCAAGTGGTTTTTCCTTCTGTCATCATCTTATTACAATAATTGGAACTTCGTTCCAATTATTGTAGGTAATGCTCTTCTAATTATAAATTTAATGGATATTTTATACTGCCCTTCATAAACAGTTACCTTTTTTTCCAGGTAGAAATGTGATTACTAAACATGAAATTAAATTGAAGTACCTACATCAATCATAAAGCTAAAAGCCTAACTGTGTTACATTCCAATTTTGGTAACATTACGTAAACAAGTTTGTATGATAATATTGTTATATCTATGCATGTATAGCATTGAAGGCCAATAATGTTCTAATGTATGATACATACGTTTATATATATATATGAATAAAAGTATATGAATACTATCATTCCATCTCCTGATATTAAGTGACAGACCCATAACAATTGCTGTATGTCTCAAGTCTCTAAAGCTCTGCACAATATTCACTACGTTTGTCATCCAATATTTTTTTTGTCTCCGCAGTGATTTCCAATGATTTTGTCTGCTACGATATCCTACAAATCTAAATACTCACTGTGTTTGCATGCTACTAACTAGAGGCAGAATACCTGGTATCGCAATGGTGCTCTCCACATAGCATGAGAGAGATGGAATCATGTTATTACATGGGATCATGTGTAGACATGTAGAGATTTACTGTAAACGCGGGTGAATATGTTCTTATTATATGATATTACAAATGTGTCTGAAAATTTTGATGTTAATGTTATATTCTGATTTCATAGTTGTTTCAAAAGCTTTAATTTTTATTCTAGAAGTAACTACAAAGTTGTTTGTTTGTGGCCTTAAGCGTTTTAAATGTATAATCAATAAATTTGTAATAAATAATTGTTGTTCAATTTATTGCCCTTTTCTTTAATGGTCGTTATTATAACTCAGTTAAATAGAAAATATCTTTTATTAACTGTGTTTTGACAGAACTCTCTTTTCACGATTACAGTCATTTTTCGCGTACATGTCAATGTAACGTACAATAATACCTTGGTACCACTAATTCCAAGAAATCGGTTGTTCCATGAGCAATTAATTTCCTGTATCCGAATTCGAATGGTTAAATTGGCTGATTAACAATAACAACGTAGTCCAGCAAATATACCATTTTATTGTTACCTATCTCAAAAGACAGCCTAGTGTGTATAAGTGTATAATTATATAGTAGCGATAGTATGTACCTATATAAAAAAAATATGTAGAGAAACTGAGCCCACGTATGCAATTTATGCAACGCATTACAACCCGGTCACAATATCTGTGCACCTGACCTCGTGACATCATATCGGCGGTCTGGGTACGGTGTGAAAAAAAGTTTTTTTTCGAGAAATGTGGAGGTAAAAAAAAATCACTAACCTTTTCAAATCAATTTATTATTGATGAAGGGTTTGTTATTAAAAAACAATAATTTTGATTACAAAAACATTATTATTAAACTCAGTCACTATAAATTATTGACTCTATGCCCGACATTTTATCTTCCTCACTCTCACTTTCTGAACTCTCCGAACTATCTTCCCTAGTAATATTAAAAGTTGTGTGATGTTGTCATCTGCTAGATGATCCTTTTCCCAGTATTCTCGCTGTAGTCTCTCCACGTGATTCATTTCTTTTTTCCAGTCAGCTGGCGTAATTGACGTAATCGCATCTTTTGTAAGTTGTTCTATTTTCTTTTCCGATTGGTCAATGTTTTTATCTGCTTCCCTTTGCTTTAGCAAGTTCCATATATATTCGATAGGGTTTAGGTCACAATGATAAGGTGGCAGACGCACAATTTCTTGGCCATGCTCTCGCATCAAATCGTCGACGACATATTTTTTCGGCGGCTTTGTTCTCAGTATAATGGGATACAATTCCCTCTTTGTCATTTGTCAAATGGAATATTGTGTTCACGTAGCCAATTTTGCATGTCAGCTTTAAGAGCAGCACTAGTGGGTGCTTTCACCGACTGCGTCGAATGGTAGGGTGCATTGTCTATGACAACTATACCGTTCGGCGGTAAATTTGGTATAAGCTGTTCACGAAGCCATTTTAAAAAAATGTTTGTGTCTATCTCGTTATGATAATCGCCGATTTTACTTTTACATTCATAAAGTAATTCTGCACCTTCAATGAATCCATTTTCTCCTCCAGCGTGTACAAGAATCCATCGTTGACCCGGATTTAAATTTTTCTTCACACTGCTGTCGGTATTATTTTGCCAGCATTTACTGACCTTGTCTATTTACTAGTGGGAATGGATCCACGTCTCATCCAGGTAGGTAACCGGTTTTTTATAAGCGCCAAGGTCATTATTCTCTTTCATACGGCGTAGGTAGCGAACCCTCCATGCGGCGATGTCCGGCGTTTGTGTCAATACACAACGGATATTTTTACACTTTTTGAACTTGTAGCCCAATTTGTTAATTAAAATATTTCTTAAATATGTTCTCCCACCTTGAAAATTTAGGTCTCTCTTAACTGCTGCCAGAATTTTGTTCAAAGTTGGGATTTCTTTTTTTACAGCATAAAAACTGTTGATGATATTTCGTATTGCGCAAATGTCAAAATCATCTACTTCGATGCGTTTTTTGTACTGTTTACGCTTCTTACCCGGTGTCGATAATTTTGGTTCTGGGTGGGTTTCTAAATTATTACTAGTACTTGGAGTCGGACTAGCGCCCGGCGAAGTAGGTGGTTGTACTTTGGCTTCATTTTTAATTTTCATTAGAGTCCTCTTTGATATCCCAGTTGCAGGACAGGTTCATTTCACCACTTGGTCTACAGGTATGGTGTATTGTTTATTTGCTTTCTCCGATTCAAAAAACTTGAGTAAATTTCTTGATTCGCTGTGTATTGTTTTTACCATGACTTCAGTTTAACAGCTACAACAATTTTAATAACAACCAAACCAGTCCAAACTTAACAGTAAACATTCTAAACTTAACAATAAATATTAAAAAACAAAACAACAACAAAGCGAAAATATCAAAATTATCGGGACGTGTATCGGCAACGAAGATGCTAACCGTACTGTCGCGCCGGGGAGTGCGCGGAGAGGTGACAGGGGAAGCGGGAGAGGCGCCGCATTCCAGCGAGGTGCACAGATATTCTGACCGGGTTGTACATCTAGACTTGAATCTCTATGAAAACAGTAAAGCAATATTGCGTTTATTAAGTATGTTTCTGATTAAACGGTGTTCATACAAAAATCCAGAGTTTAGATGTAACAATGCGTTGCATACGTGGGATCAATTAGTCTCTCTATATTATGCTATATACCTATATATATACATACAATACATACATCTACAGCGCCATCTATCCTTGGTTATCTTGGCTTTAAATGTATTTCTTCTTCTTCTTCTTCTTCTTATGTGGCTTTTTCATAACACAAAAATGGTTAAAGATACCAGTCTATTTCCTAGTATTTATATTATAAAATGAGCGTGTTTTATCTAATTTCAAAACATTTTTGCTTAGCATTTATTAACCATTATGTATGCTGTTCCATGTGTTTTATATTTTTAGTTATATATATATATAAGCATATATGTATTTGTAAGCATAAAATATTAAAATAAATCTAGATGGGAGAAGCCACTGGCACCCGAAACACAGTTTTAACTAGTTCGGGAGCCTATGGATTCATTATATAAAATGTAATATATTTATGCAAAATAAAATAAATTATTATTATTATATATATTTTGGTCTATGATGTATCAGCACAGATTCAGAAGAAAATATATCCAAAGAGAATATTAACAATGCTATGGTATCTTAGTGTTAATTGTAGAAATCCTACAGCCAGCTCACCCAGCGGCGTGTTTTGAAACTTTTATTGCCAAAATTGTTTCATACGAAGTGGTATTCATTACCTATACATCTTCTTCTTCTTCTTGTGTGGCTTTTTAACGTGGAAAGACGTTACTCTGCCAGGGTCATGTTTTGGCGGATATTTTGCCCTTGTACTCCCCCAACCCTGAAGGAGTGACCAGTACCTATACATACCCTATCTTAAATATCTTAATCTTCTTAAAATCTAAATCTTAATAATCTTAAATATTTGGATTCCAACGGCTGCGGGGTAAGGTCTTGAATCGAGTCGCCTGAATTCAGGGGGGAGGGGGGGAGGGGAACCCCCCCCCCCCCACCATTTTTCCCTGCCGGAATCGCGTAGTTTTTTTTTAATTTAATATCAAAGATCAATTTTTCTACTCTATTTAAACACTTTTACACTTAACTTTGGGGGAGGGGGAGTGGGCAGGAGGGGGGGTTGGGAGCAGGGAACCCCCCCTACCATTTCCCCCTGCCGGAACCGCGTAGTTTTTTTTTAAATTTAAGATCAAAGATAATTTTGTCTACTCTACTAACAATTTTACACCTAAATTTAGGGGGGGGGGGGGGGGAGAGGGGGGGGGGGGGTCAGAGTTGGATTTGTCACTAATTTCGACCTAACCGGTCTGACTTGGACTCCGGGTGGGCTCCCGCCAGAAGCTCTAGCGGTCGCCCCTGAACGTTCAGGACCTCCCTTGAGCTTCTGGCTCCCGCATTATTTATAAACACTCTAGGGGTAGTAGCCACAAGAATAGGTGGAGTCGGGGTGCTCTGTGTCGGTTTTCTGACTACTTTCAACCTAACCGGTCTGAGTTGGTCTCTGGGTGGGTAAGGGAGGAAAATAATTTTCACAAAACTATGTAGGAGTATTTATTTTATTTTGTAAACATAGTTAATTACATTGATCAACTCGACAAAGGGATCTTTTTTCTGCTTGAATAGATCTCGCCTCCACAAATATTCACACACAGTTATTCAGTAGATATCATATCCTTGTCTTCAGCAAATTGCACACACTGTTCAGTGGATCCCAAGCATCGTATAACCTTAGCCAAATTCCACATATTCACAACTTCGTCCGTGTAGAAATGACGTCCAGCAGAGCGTTGGGATTCAGCTTCCGTCCCGGTAACCCCGGAACTTGTTGATGGCACGGGTTCTGTGCCTGAGGGCGCTTCTCTAGAAGCCATAGCTCGCCAAAAACGATCGGTGTCCAGTAAGCCAGAAAAAGTCGTCCAAAGTAGCGATCCAACGGTGTCCAGTGAGTAAGCCAAGGTTGTACGGGGAAGAAATCTAATCGGTGTCCAAGAGAGAAGCCAAGTCGTCGAAAAATCGTAGAAAAAAACAGAGGAGCACATTCACGAAAACTCGAAAGCAACGGAATAATGCGAATCGTGTATGTCAAATCAACGTCACATACGTCAAACACCACAAACCTCAAAAATAGCGATCAAAACGTTTCGTTTCACGAACATAAACATAGCAGACGTTCAAATTTATGCAATATTTCCTGATATTGCGTTCCGTTTCACGCATCCGCATGTTTTTCATGTGAAATTACAGAAACTTTAAATATTAATTTAAAATACTTTCGCGTAACTCCGGCAGCCAAAATCGAATTGGGAGGGTCAAGACAAAGCCCCTTGACCATTCCACAGTAGCAGAATCCTCAAATTCAGGCGACTCGATTCAAGACCCGACCCCGGCTGCGAATATATCGATTTATCTTTGCGAATTATTTCGGGCTCTGTATTTGTGCCTAGCAAATTGGATTTTTGTCATGTCCTGAACTGCAAAAAGACCCGTAAGTTTCAACACCTATTTTTTTTTTGTCCCGGGGAAATCCTTTATGGATACCACCTACCACGGGGAGGTAGGTGGTTATGTGGGAGTCCGTATACCCACCAAAACCCCGGGGTGTTCCGTCACAGCCGCCCTCGACGGGAACGCGGGACAGATTTTCCACACGACCGCGAACCCGCCGTGGCTGTCCGTTGCCGGACCCTTCTCTTCGCGGCACGCCAGAACACATGGCACGCCGCAACTACCTCGGAGACCAAACCCGCCAACAATGAGCGCCAGACTTCCCCGTGTCTGGACGCCCGTGGTCTCCCTGCGGTGGGTCGGATACGTACGTATACGTTGAGCGCTTGAACCTCTCCCTTAAGGCAGTCTCCGACTGGGGCGATGCCAACCTGGTGAAGTTCAATGCAGCAAAGACCCAGGCGTGTCTGTTCTCTGCCAAGAGGAGGCCATTTGATCTGGCTCCGACTTTCCGTGTTACAACTTTGCCGATCACTGACCACCTGGAGCTTCTTGGCATTACTCTGAACCCAACTCTCAACTTCGGTTCCTATATTGAGTCGAAGGCTCAATTGGCTGCCAAAAAGCTGGGTGTTCTCGCAAAGGTGCGACAGTACTTTAAGCCGGAACAGTTGCTTACCTTGTATCAAGCACAAGTTCGGTCGTGCATGGAGTACTGTTCGCACCTTTGGGATGGATCGGCTAAATGTCAGCTTCAGGCGCTGGAATCGATTGAGATGAGAGCCAGGAAGCTCATAGGCAGTGAATCCCTTTGCAAATCTAAGCTGCAAAGTTTAGAACATCGTCGCAAAGTTGCTTGCCTTTCGGTTTTTTATCGGTTGCACTTCGGAGAGTGTGCATCGGAATTACACGATCTTATTCCCCCATCCCCATTTTATCACCGGACGAGCAGAGACACCTCAAGGCGTCACCGCTACATGGTTGAAGTTCCAGGGACTCGCACTAAGCGGTTTTCAGGCTCTTACATTGTACGAACTGCCAAACTGTGGAACTTACTGCCGATGGTAGTAATTCGCTTGTTCAGAACACCAAACTAAACTAGCGAACTAAATTCTATTTTTAGTAAATCATGGTAGTTCTTATTATGTTCATACTTAAGTCCAAATTCGTATAATGCTTGCAAGTGACAATTCTTAAATTTGCCGTTTCTGTTTAATTGTGGGTATGTTTAGTGCAAATTTAATCGTCATGTAAGTTCCTGCTCTCTAAACTAAACCAAACTCATATAAAACTACCCACATTTGAATAGAATAATCATATTGTTGCGTAAATAGAATTTTTAGCTGATGTGAGGAAAATGTATTGAATCACTTACCCAGTGCCGCGTGACGAATGCTCCTGTTCCCGGGCCCGGGTTTGGTTCCAAAAAGGTTTTGCAGGTTCTGGCGACTCGTGTATGTTCCTTATGCTAATTTCACAAAACATTAAATATTTGGAGAAGATAGTATTATATTCCTCCGCGGTTTGTGTCACACGCGAAAAGTCAGCGAACGAGATGTTGCTGCGAAGACGGACGTCGTCAAAGTGTTTTGTTTCTAATGTGATAGGTGGCAGCACTTGTGGCTGCTGGGAGCGTATACCGCCTGAAGATAGTGCGGATGCTTCAAGTTTATGACCCAATACATTTCCATCTTAAATTATTAAAGATAATGAGTATTGTATTGTTTGCGCTAACATGATTAAGAGAAGCTAGATGCTACTTATCCATAAGGCTTGACAAATGCTAATGGTAATACGGAACATGCCGCCGACCTTAAAATATGTACGTATTTTAACTAAATAGGTACTACTACTAACTATATCTAAAACTACAACTAGAATATCTATTGTAAATAGAATAATATCTACCTATTCGATGGGTAGAGGACAGACCTTCACGACAGGTCTCTTTGTAAAGGAATTACCCATGCGCACTGTGACTACACGAGTAACACCGTCGGTTCCGGGATGTAACTTGTGTACACGTGCCAGACGCCACTGCAAGGGCGGCAGCGAGTTGTCTACCAGCACCACTACTGTACCCTCGGCGAGGGGTGTGTGAGATGACTCGCGGAACCATTTACTTCGTTGGGAAAGCTGATGAAGGTATTCTACGCTCCAGCGTTTCCAAAAATGTTGCACTGCTTGTTGTATAACTTGCCAGCGAACAAGGTGTGATATACTTTCTAATTCATAATTCACTTCTGGAAGTGAAGTTAATGGTTCCCCGATGAGAAAATGTCCGGGTGTTAGTGGTAAAGGATCAATAGGATCGTTACTTTGAAGAGTTATAGGTCTAGTGTTTAAAACGGCCTCTATTTGACATAGAAGTGTATTAAACTCGTCATAATTTAAAGTTAGATTGCCTGCGACGCGATGTAAATGGGTCTTCATGCTTTTTACCCCGGCTTCGAAAATTGAACCAAAATGGCTTGCGTATGGTGGATTGAAATGCCACGTAATAGAAAGTTGATTAAGTTTATGGGTAAGTTCCGTTTGATTGGTTGCATTATTAAGAAAAGTGTAGAGTTCCTTGAGATATCTGTTGCATCCAACAAAGTTGCGACCACAGTCAGAATATATATCTGTGCATAACCCACGCCGGGAAATAAGGCGTCGTAAAGCATTGAGAAATGATTCAGTGGATAAGTCAGGTACGACTTCCAAATGCAGTGCTTTTGTTGACGTACAAACAAAGACACTGACGTATGCTTTTATAACTTTAGCATTACGTTGCGGACCAGATTTAAGGTAAAAATGGCCGGCAAAATCAACGGCTACGTGCAAAAACGGGCGAAGAGCACGTACTCTTGCAGAGGGAAGAGGCGCCATAATAGGCTGCGGCGCAATAGGCCGAGTGCGAAAGCATCGCACGCAAAGTCGGGTTTGTGAGCGAATAGCGCGGCGCGCTGACAATATCCAGTATTTCTGAGATATTAAAAACTGTAAGGTTTGCGGACCTACATGTAGATGAGTCAAGTGGTAATAATTTATTAAAAGTTTTGTTATTGCATGTCGCTGAGGTAAAATGATCTGATGCTTAGCATCGTAAGGAAGGTGGCAATGTTGGATTCGGCCGCCGACCCTAAGAAGACCGGCTTGATCTAGAAAAGGCCTGAGCTTTTGAATACGGTTAGAGCAGTTATCGCCATTAGAAATGCGCGATATATCGTCCGCAAATTCTTGTTGTTGAACAAGGTAAATTATTTTATGGAGAGCTTTTTTTGTTTCGTGGACTGTAATTGGTAAAGATAATGATATCGTAATCTTATGACATTTTTGAGCTAGGCGCATAAATAGAGAGAATACCCGTAGAAGCTTGGTTAGCGACGAAAATCGCTCGATGAATTTTGTCAAAAATTCAGGTTCGGAAGCTGACGTAGAAACAAACGCAAGTAAGTTTTTACGACGTTCTTCATTGGTGTTAAGGTCAACTTTTGAAACTGGCCACTTTGTTTGGTCATCAGAAAGCCAAGTAGGGCCATGGAACCAGTGCTGTTGATTTAATTGTGAAGGTAAGACACCCCGGGACGATATATCCGCTGGGTTATCTTCGGATCTCACGTGACCCCAATGTGCAGCAGGAACACGTGATGTTGTCTCAGTTATGCGATTAGAAACGTAGGTACGCCACTCATGCGGTGGTGACCGTAACCAAGCCAAAGTGACTGCTGAATCACTCCAGGCGTAAACGTCTTTAATAGATATAATGTCACTATAAGTGTTTAGAATCTTTTCTATCAATTTAGATAGGAGAAGGGCACCTGCTAGCTCTAGGCGTGGAAGACTGACCCGTCGTAACGGGGCAAGTTTCGTTTTTGCCAGTAGTAAGTATACTTGTATAGTACCACATGCATCAATAATACGAAGATAGACGCATCCTGAAATTGCCTTCTCTGATGCATCGGAAAAACCATGTATTTGAACTTCAGTACTGGCCGGAAGTACATATCGCGGTATTGAAATCGTCTGTAGTAAGTGAAGTTCAGATATGAACTTGAGCCAAAGCTCGCTTATTCCTTGGGGTGGGGCTTCGTCCCAGCCTGTTCCAGCAACCCATAGAAGTTGAATCAAATGTTTTGCTAGTAATATGATCGGACTTAGAAATCCTAAAGGATCATATATTTTAGAAATTTCCGAAAGCATTATGCGTTTCGTACATGTTTGAGTTGTAGATTGAAGTTTGTAGGAAAAGCAATCTGAGTGGGGACTCCATTTGAGACCTAGTACTTTCACTGAAGAATCAGAGTCAAGTGCTGATAAAATGTGCGAGTCGTCTTTGTTACACTCATCGTTATGAACAGCAGATAAAAATTCAGGACTATTGCTTGTCCATTTTCGTAACTCGAAAGAGCCTGCTTTGCATATAGCAGTGAGTTCGCGTTGAAGAGAAAGAGCATCTTCTAGAGTCTGCGCCCCAGAAACACAATCATCAACAAAAACTGAGTTTAGAAGTACTCGAGAAGCAAGTGGATATGAAGCTGCCTCATCCAAGGCTAATTGGCGTAGAACGCGCAATGCAAGGAAAGGTGAACTGGCAACACCGAATGCCACCGTGCATAGGCGGTATTCTTGGACAGGATCAGTGGGAAGTTTTCGCCAAAGAATCCGTTGAAAATCGCGGTCTTGTACGCGTAGGTTAATGAAGCGATACATCATTTTGATATCTGCAGTGAAAACTATTTTGTTTAATCGGAATTTCAAAAGAACTTCAGTTATATCTTGGTGAAGTTTTTCACCAATCAGTAAATTGTCATTGAGGGAGCGTCCGGACGTAGTCTTGCATGACGCATCGAAAACTATTCTCACTTTAGTGGTAGCCGCGTTTTTTCTTACTACGCAATGGTGCGGTATATAGTAAGGCGTTTTTTCGCAGTTTAAAAAATCTGGGACTGTCTCCATTTGACCCATATCTAAATATTCCTGAAAACACTGGGTATACTCTGTTCGTAACGCAGGGTCAAGCTCAAGTCGTTTTTCGAGTTTGTGTAAACGAGACAAAGCGATATCGCGAGAATCCCCGAGAGGGGGAGCATCCTTTTTGAATGGAAGTGCAACTATATATTTTCCGGTTTCATCACGGCTGTGAGTTTCAACAAAAATCTTCTCACATAGTTCTTCCTCTTTAGTCAGCAGTTTGTGTTCAGAAACTGACTCGAATTCCCAAAACTTCATAAGCTGCAGATCCAGCTGACAGGTGCTTAGGTTTGTATACACTTGAACAGGAATTGAGTGTGCGATTTTACCATTCAATAAATAGCCAAATATGCTATTGATTGCTACTGGTGTATTGTGTGGACCTTTAATATTGTCATTTAGTAAAATGCGGTCCGTGTAGTCAGAACCAATCAGTAGCTCCACGGGACGTGCCGAACGTAATTCAGGGTCCGCAAGAGGCAAATTTTGTAAGTGCGATATTTTTTCGAAAGTACTTGGAATGGAGGGGACATACGACGTTATCTTTGGTAAGATCAGTGCTTCAACTAAAAGTTTCGGTTCAGTCTTGTCATGAGGCGTAACTTCAACGATGACAAACCCACGCGGCTGCTCGCTTCTATCCCCTATTCCCGACACTGTTGTGCTAACATGCGTGTGAAATCGCGGCAGGCCTAAGCGCTGAACACATGATTCCGTGATAAGAGTAGCCTGCGAACCCTGGTCCACAAGGGCACGCACGGGTCGTGGGGTGTAGGTACTGTAGGTACTTGAATCTGACGGACGCACGTTAACGAGCGCGGTAGTGAGTAAAACCGTACAATTGTTGTGATGCCCCGAAGATACATGCGAGGGCGTGAGCTCATTCGATGTTTCCGCTACCAAGCTGGCATGCTCAGGGGAAGATTCCGCTTCTAAACCAAATGTTGATTTAGGGGAAAATGAATCCGCTGCTAAGCCCAAGGCAGGCGTAGAGGGTTTTGCAACCAAGTCCCTATGTTTAGGGGAGTAGATATCCGCTACCAAACTGGGCGATTGGGGAATAAATGAGTGTTGATTCGAAAACGTCACATTAGATACGTTCTTATCTGAATCTGTGTCATTATGTATAGAAGTGTGGTGCCGCTGTGAGCAAACACGACAGTTGTGCTTTGATTTGCACTCGTTTAAACTATGACCAGCACATAAACAATTAATGCATATTTTGTTTAACGAAATAAATTGTTTTCTTTCAGTTAAAGTCAGTTTATTAAAATGTTCGCATCGATATAAAGTATGTGAAGAATTTTTGCAAAAGGTACATTTTACTCTCGGCGAGTTTTCATTAGTATAAGTGGCAGCATGAATGTTCATGGCGCTGGTGTGACGCGCTGGTGTGACCGAGCGCTGCTGATCTGAGTAGGAGCGGGCGATGACGGAGCGCGCGGCGGCGGCGGCGGCGGAACCCGCGCCCGCAGTGGCCGAGCCCGTGGAGCGCGCGGGATGCGCGAGCGACGGCGCGTATCGAACGGCACTCATCGCACGGCTCTGTACTGAGGATGACATTACTTCCGAGGCCGATAACTCTTTATCGAGGAACTCTAGTAATATATGTACAGAAGGTATTTCACTTGATGACGTCAGAGAAATTTCAAAACGTTTGCGAATTTCAGGAGTAATTTTTCGTAACAAAATATTTAAAAGTATAAAACTCCAATGTTGAACCGGTAGATCTAAAGATTTTAATGCGGTTAAATTCTCATGATAAATATTAAGAATATGACGTAAGCTTTGTTCTGTGGTTCTTTCGTTCATGGATTGAACGTCTATTATTTTATCTAAGTGTTTAGTAGCAATAATGCGCTTGTTTTCATAACGATTCAGTAATACTTGCAAGGCATTTTCGTAATTAACTTCAGTTATAGGTATTGATTTGATTAAATTTAGTGGTTCACCGCGTAACGACAACAACAAATATCGAAAACGTTCAACGTTTGATAAACTTGAATTATCATGTACTAATGATTTATATAAATCATAAAACGCATTCCATTCTGTAAGACTGCCGTTGAATGTAGGCAAAGATAACACAGGCAGGCGATGGTGAACCGGTTGTTGTGGCGATGTGTGCGCGCAAACAGCTGATGCATTTGCAATGCTCTGTTTACGTTTTATTTCTTTTGTTTTGTCCAGAACGACTTGAATTTTGTAGTATAGATTATCAAATTGTTCGCGAATGGCTAAATGTTCCTCTTTTTTGAATTCACCGCTTTTTGCTACATATTTTTCGATTTTAAGTTGAACTGCTATGAATTGTTTTTTAATTAAATTTAATTCTTTTACACGGACACGAAATTCGGCTTCATCTTCGGAACAATCAATCATACGCCGAAGACTTGAAATACATAAATCTCTTTCGAAAGTAAGTTGTTCGTATTCCATGATTCTGCTAAGAAAGTAGGTAAACCAGTAATAGATGTACGTATATTACGAAGAACTTACGGTGATTGATACGTTAAAATATATGTTATATTGAAATAGATACGAGTATAGGTATTTATTAATATGTAGTATGTAGTTTGATTGTAAGACTTTGGATGTTAATATGTATTTAAGAATAAGGCTATTAATAGATTAAAACATTCTCACGCGTAACGTAAGGAATGTTTTAGGGATAGTGACCAGTGCGTAACGCTAGTGCGACTATCGCAATACTATAATAGTAATTGACAAGTATTGGCAAATTATTAGATGTTTAATAATTAGTGTATGTGATATACTATGTACGTAATACTATAGTACGTATGGTGTGTATTGTCGTAAACAGATACAGCTAAATAACTAAAGTGCATATATACCTATATAAATCTTAAATACTTTAGAGACTTATCGCTTTTGCTATCGCGCGCTTGCAGTGGCGCTCCAGCATTCGTGCACCGCTTCGTGTAAACTGCGTTTTTGTGTGAACCCTATCTACCCTCGGAGTGAATAAAATGTTAAAGTAGCAAAATTTCGAATATTTTGGCTATTTAACTATAAAGAAACTATTGAAATACGTAATATGACAACAGATAAGTACAATACTCAGTGGATTGTTTTAGTACAATCGCTGCCTGAGATTATATTTCGAAATTAGAACCGACGCGTGGGGTTCGTAAATTATTGGAATTTTGTTATTTCTCAGAGACAATTAGCACAAACAATACACAAGACCATTTGCTATTCGGTTCGAAGGTCCAAAATTATGTTGCGTAAATAGAATTTTTAGCTGATGTGAGGAAAATGTATTGAATCACTTACCCAGTGCCGCGTGACGAATGCTCCTGTTCCCGGGCCCGGGTTTGGTTCCAAAAAGGTTTTGCAGGTTCTGGCGACTCGTGTATGTTCCTTATGCTAATTTCACAAAACATTAAATATTTGGAGAAGATAGTATTATATTCCTCCGCGGTTTGTGTCACACGCGAAAAGTCAGCGAACGAGATGTTGCTGCGAAGACGGACGTCGTCAAAGTGTTTTGTTTCTAATGTGATAGGTGGCAGCACTTGTGGCTGCTGGGAGCGTATACCGCCTGAAGATAGTGCGGATGCTTCAAGTTTATGACCCAATACATTTCCATCTTAAATTATTAAAGATAATGAGTATTGTATTGTTTGCGCTAACATGATTAAGAGAAGCTAGATGCTACTTATCCATAAGGCTTGACAAATGCTAATGGTAATACGGAACACATATGTTTAGAATTATCATTCTAAGTGTTACACGAATGTGGATCTTAGGTTTAACATAATAAGAACTACCATAGTTTAGATAATTTTAGTTTAGTATACGCACAAGCGAATCAGTACCGATGTCTCTGTTTCCTGATAAATATAATCTACGAGTCTTTAAGTCGAGAGTGAATCGGTATCTTCTAGGTAAGCGCGCTCCATCGTAGATCACAACTACGCTTAACATCAGGCGAGTTGTGGTCAAGCGCTAACCTATTGTACATAAAAAAATTAAATATAAAAAAAAAAAAAAAAAAAAAAAAAAAAAACATAGCCCCACCGCCTGCTACGTCAGCCACAGGGGATAATACCCAGCGACTCCACCTCCTCGAGTCTGTGCCGAGCGCCCGGACCCCACCTCCTCGAGCCTGCACCAAAGTGCCCGGGCCCCCCTCCTCGAGCCTGCGCCAAAGCGCCCGGGCTCCACCTCCTCGAGCCTGCACATTGTCAAATTTATTATCATTTTCTTTCTTCTCGAGTGAATGGATATGCGAATTTTTATCCGCAGATTTACGATGACTTGGCTTGTTTCACTGACTCTGACGATTCTGCGTACCTTCCCAGCTGTGCAAGTACCGAACTTACCGATCGATAAATTTGATTCTTAAATTCGCCATGCTTCGAAAAAACTAGCTACGAGTATATCGATATTTTGTTGATCATTGCATTTAAGTAACAAAATTAAGCGATCGGTAGACAAATTCGATAAGTTTTATTACGATTATAACGGTAACCCCAGCATGGAACTGTTAAATTACGTTTGAAATCGTCTCATTTAATCGATTTTAACAATTGTTTTGTCAGCTTTGAAAATGACCTCGATATAGATTATCGACAGGCGACGGGAATGGGGATGTTGTTTAGTTGTGTTTGATCTTACTAATATTATAAACGCGAAAGTTTGTATTTATGATTGAATGGATGTTTGTTATTCTCTTACGCTCAAACGGCTGGCCCAATTTTTATGAAATTTGGCATGGAGGTAGGAAGATGGGGCGCTGAATTAACACATAGAATAATTTTCATCAACATCGTCATCATCCATCACCATGCGGTGACCGCGGAGTGCAGCTAGTATTCAATAAAAAATAGACTTCAGCCTTCTTTTGATCGGAGCAGAGCGAAATGCTCTAGAAATATTTAAATGATAGAAAGACGCATTGTGGAATGCAAACAGACAATTTGACGATCGTATAAGTCTTCGATATGACTTCCATACTCGCTAGGGCCCGATACGATACTTTACTTGCACTGCAGACCTGGTCTGCAGTGCAAGTACCGTAATAGTCGTTACGTTTGTGGAATCGCTAAGATCGATAAATTTAAAGTATCGTATCGGCGTATTAGGCCCTCTTGCGCCAACTAATTAATCCGAGTGTTAATGCCTAATCCTCGATTAGATCTTAAAATTGTCTTGCACCAACACAAATCCGTGATTAAACTAGAGTTGTCTTCTGTCAAATTTAATCCTATATCAATGGCGAATTAACCCGTCCGCATCAGGACAAAAAATAACAATAGATTTATGAATGAAACTTGCCTCTAATGGGTCTTGCTGATTCGGACAGATTAAAGTCTCTAATCAAAGATCAATGCAGTGCTGCCATATACCTAGGTATTTATTTATTGTGGGCTGTGGGAAAAAGGCACCGGTTTGTTCAAACTTTCAAAGTGTACCTATTCAGATTGTTGTTGAAACTAAAATCTTGGTTTTCTTTGATAATGACTGATTTAACTGATGTATCATTTAGCGACGGTGATGAAGAAATATTAATTTTTCTAGAATCAGATTTTTTTAATAGAACTGTATTAGCGAGAACTGATAATTACACAACAATGCGGGAGCATGCTTTTCATCGAAGGTTTCGCCTAAATAAAACCAGCGCCGACTCTTTGTTCCAGAGGATTCAGGACAAATTGACGTACAATTCTAATAGATAGGTAGATAGGTAATAAAGTGACTATCTTTGTACATATCTATTAACTTGTTCGAAAACAATGGCTGAAATCTTTGTATGGTATAAATTGTATGTTTAAAGGTTTAGGCACGGAGCATCCAGTAGGTATTGGCACTGGGTCTAAAGTGTCTATGCTGATGTGAGTGTCTACATTACAGCTACTCACAGTTGTTCCATTACTATGATCTCACATCTGTCTATCACAAGTTAATCTTCGACCAATATATTGTCTCTTCTATTAATGACTAGCTGACCCGCCAACGGCTTCGCTCGCTTGGTATCTGTGTAGTGGTGCTCGACTTCGTTTTGGTTGTTTATTTTCCATGTTTAATTCCGTAGTATTTTAAATTTTATATATATTTTATATTAAATTTAATTGATATGAATTTTATATAATTTGGTTTACATATAATTGTTTGGCCGACACCATGAAAATTGTAATCAATTAATCAACGTCGCAATAACAGATCAGAATGCGATTCCCAGATTCGATGTATTTTTACGTATTACTTTACTTTCAGAATAGTGAATACAGACAGATAAACATTTTTGTCCCCAATCGCCATGACGAAAAGTCTAGCCCTACAAAATGAAAAATACCAAGAAATACTAAGTTTTAAAGAGACAGATATATTGATTTATTTTATGCCTAAAAGAGATAGAGAAGACATATGTCGTAACTGTGCGAGAGTGGCAGACGGTTATTTTTGCTCGTAATAAAAAATAGCTAAATAATGTTCAAAGTTGTTATTGTTGTGATCTATGTGTATAAAACTCATTAATATAGTGTAGCTAATGAATAGGTGACATCAAATAATTGATTATTGCCCTTCAATGAGAATTCAATGAGGTTCAATAAGAATAACCCTCGTGATAAAATGAACACGCATCATCTCGGGCTTGGAGGGGACGGCGTTCCTATTTACGTATCTGAACACTTAAGCCCTGCTAATAAGTATCTTCATGCAGCTGTCCGAAGGAAAGCGAAGGAGCTTGGATACAAGTTTGTTTGGGTCCGCGACGGGAGGATCTACACAAGAAAAGACGAAACTAGCCCGGCGCTCCAAATACGTACCGAGGACAGTACGTTCTTCACAATGACCCGGTGATAACTTATATATATAATAGTAAAGTTTTCTGCGTCAACTATTTATAAAAATGGCTACTATCTATTATCAAAATGTACGTGGCATGAGAACAAAAACACATAACATATTTAATAGCATACTGCAAAGTTCTTATGATATATTGTCGTTTACTGAAACTTGGCTGACTTCAAGCATCAACAGCAGTGAATTTATAGATTCTCGGTATGTTGTGCATCGACGAGATCGTGTATGCTCTGACACTACTACTCATTTAAAACAAGACGGTGGAGGAGTGTTGATTGCAGTTTCAAGTAAATTCAAGTCCACTCGTCTACAGACATGGGAATCAAGTTGCGAAGATGTTTGGGTACTAGTGGAAATGGGTGCTGGTAAAAATACTAAGAAAGTAGCTATTTGTACTGTGTATATCCCTTCTCCTGCTAAAATAGAAATACTAAATGCCTTCTTGGATAACGCTAATAATTTTGTGAACGAAGTTGATGAGGTTTTACTGTTAGGAGATTTTAATCTACCTTTTATAAATTGGACCAAATGTAATAATTTAATAACTCCTTCTAACTACAGTAATATATTAGGCAATGCACTAGTTGATTTCATATCTATGTCAAACATGAACCAATTTAATTATATTCACAACGAAGATGATAGACTATTAGACCTTGTTATTAGTACAGTGGCAGATATTTCTGTCACTGCACCACTTGATTGCTTGAGTAAACTGGATCGTAAGCATCCCCCCTTATCACTCACATTACCAAACTACGAACTGAAGTTTCTTCGTCCAAAGTCGTCATCTGAATTTAATTTTTATAAAGCAGATTTCAATGGTATTACATTATATCTGAAAAACAAAGATTGGATAGAAGTTTTTAAAGATTGCAAATCAGTGAACGAAATGGTTTCATCCTTTTACACTATATTAGGTATAGTTATCGATAAATTTGTCCCTAAATATAAGTACATTAGAAACAAATTCCCTCCCTGGTTTAATAACTCCTTAGTTAAATTACTGGCTGAAAAAAACAAATTAAGAGTAAAATATCGTAAATATAATAACCCTCGTGACTTGATAGAATTCAATATTTTAAGAGAACGTAGCCATCGGTTGTTCAACACACTACATTCGAATTACCTCCGGAAAACGGAGGAAGACATTGTAAAAAATCCAAAAAAATTTTGGCACTTTATAAAAAACAAACGGAAAGCGCGGTCTTCTTTCCCCGCAGAAATGCACATGAATGAAAAAACTGCTAACACTGGTAAAGCCATAGCTAACCTGTTCGCCAATAATTTTCTTATGGCTTTTACATCCTATACTAACACCACATCAAAGGGACGTGACATTTGTGCACCTTACTATAAATATCAGCATAACTGTATTGGTAAAATAAAATTTACAGAACGTGAAGTCTTCAACAAAATTAGGCAATTAGATGTACTCAAGGGACCTGGTCCCGATGGCATACCACTACTCCTAGTCAAGCGTTGTGCCTCTGCACTATCGTTACCACTGACACTCATAATGAATTACTCTTTGTTGCTAGGAGAGTTTCCTGATGAATGGAAAAAAGCCAAGATTATACCTCTTCATAAAAAAGGCAACGCTGATGACGTAACGAACTATAGACCAATCTCTATTTTGTCTTGTTTTTCCAAATTGTTCGAATCGCTTATATGTCCGATAATCTCTCATCACTCTGGCCACCTCTTATCAGAACATCAGCATGGTTTCTTGAAAGGTCGCTCTGTTGAAACAAATCTTGTTAGCTTCGTTTCAGACTTGTCTCGAGAAGTTGATAAGGGAAATCAAATCGATGCAGTCTATACTGATTTTAGCAGTGCGTTTGACAAAGTTAGTCATTGCTTGTTAATTAAGAAGCTGGAAGGCATCGGGTTCCATGGATCTGTTCTAAATTGGTTTCGGTCTTATCTAAAAAAAAGAGAACAAGTAGTGTTTGTTGATGGATACGAATCGGAAACTTATTACGCTGAATCAGGTGTTCCACAAGGATCACATTTGGGACCTATCCTTTTTTCGATATTCATCAACGATATTACTATGCACATAAAGCATTGCAATTTTAAATTATTCGCAGATGACCTCAAAATTTACAAAGTAGTTAAAGGTGATGCAGATATGAATCTTATTCAAAGCGACATCAATCATATAAATGAATGGTGTGACATAAACCAAATGCACCTTAATGTCAAAAAATGTTATTATATTAAATATACCCGCAAGAAAAACACTATAAATTCGGTTTATACTTTAGATGATGTTTCATTGCAGGAGGTTAGTGAAATGCGTGACTTGGGAGTTTTAATTGATAGTAAATTGACTTTTAAAGCGCATATAGAGTCGGTGGTTAAAAAAGCGGCTCAACAGCTTGGTTTTATAAGACGTAATACTAAAAATTTCAAATCATATCGTACTAAATTTTCACTATATAACTCCATGGTGCGCAGTCATCTAGAGTTCGCAAGCGTGACATGGAGTCCTTTCTACACATCGCACTCTCAGCGCATCGAAAGTATTCAACGAGCCTTCACTAGATCTTTGGCCTTTTCTTGTTCTGGAATTTCTCATAGAAGTCCTTACGAAAATCGTTTATCTTTCTTTAAAATGCATAAATTGCGTGACAGAAGGAAATTCCGTGACCTTATCTTTCTTCACAAATCAATTCATAGCTTCACAGATTGTCCCGCAATTCTAAATTACATTTACTTAAACGTTCCTTACCATTATCCACGCCAGCAAATCTCAAAAATTTTTCAAATCCCATTAGCCAAAACAAACTTAGGATGTAATTCTCCTCTACTGAGGATATGCCGTACATACAATGAATTAAATACTTCCACGAATGATCTTGACATCTTTCACGACTCATTGAATGTGTTTAGGAGTAAATTATCTAGGTTCCTAAATGTAAGCATGTCCTAAAATCAATATATAATTTAGTTATTTTTTTTTTGTTTATTCTTACTTTTTTTTGTTAATTTGTATTAAAATAAAAATATCATGTAAAATTTAGTTATATTTATAATAAAATCATAAGAATATTTATTGTTAAATAATTTGCAGGATGCAGTGTGCACTGCATTTATTCATTAAGTTAGACACTGTGTATACCTACTAGATCTGTGCTCACTGTTATTGCATTGTACCAACCATTCTTAGTTTTATTTTATTTAATTTTATTATTATCTTCTGTCTAACCACTCATTTAACAGCGAATATTGTAAACACCTGTAAAAGGTATACATATCAGAATAATATATTAAAATAGAATGTTATTATCTAAATAAGGTTAATATGTATACTGTTGGTGTTTCATAATAAATAAATAAATAAAATAAATAAATAAATAGAAACACAGTGATAAATCACTTCAGAATTTGGCCGCTTTACTATTGAACCCTTATCGGTCATTCATCATTCATTCAATTAATTTTGCAATGGTGCTATTTATCAGGATTAGTTAATTCTAATGTCTTTCACGTTGGTGCAATACCAAATTCAACAATCCGTAATCCGAGTTTGATCAGGATTTCGTTACACGCGGATTAGCATAGTTAATTCGTAATTTGATGCAAGAGGCCCTTATATTATTTACACAGACTCTACAATGAACTAAATTTATCTAAAGGTGATTGACGATGACAGCATAGCACAAACAACATTTCAGGATTTTTTATACCGTGCTTACACTTATGCACCATTACGAACACATAATGGTGGTACACCTGGAATGGTTATTCTGTTGAAGATCCAAGCAATACTGACTGCATACTGTTATTGTTTCCGCCATGCGCAAATTATTTTAGTATATACCTGAAAATCAAACATTCGCATCATAGTCATTTTTCATGTGGCGTTCACGTTTACCCATGGTGAACATGTGATTTGATTTGACCCACTTGATGAAAATCTCTATGCTCTTGATGTGACTGATATAGATTGTTTAAATTCTACATTCTTATTGACAAATGAAAATAAGATACGGATTGGCTGCGAATGTTCAACTGGAACATAGTCTGAAACAATGTTAGATAAATAGTTCATCCGCGATAAAAATATTAAAGCCAGTGGATGGCACACATTTGGGCGTAAGTATATGAATTTTTATTTTGTGGTTGGTAGAACAACATATCAAAGGGTATCATTCATAGTATTGAATATTGTGATTCTTAGAGATTTTACGTTTAATAGTAACTGATTAGAAATCGTTATAGTTCGTAACTATGCACGAGTTTAAGCAAAGTGTACAAAATACAAAGACACACTTACTAACTTACGCTTACTTATACATATAGTAAGTGTAAGTCGTTATATTCCCTTCTCTATGCAGCGATATGGCTAAGGCGCTGACATAGCATTCCACCGCTGCTTGCACTCGTACGTGGGTGGCATCCCAGACACTAGCTAAGCATTTTTAATTGTTAATTATAATTGTGGCGGATGATGTGATGCTTTATGTGAATCAGTCTGTAAGTTAGCTCCGAGTGGTGAACAATAAACTCTTGTTCCTCTCGTAAAATAAAATAGTTTTATTTTTAAAAACATACTTTCGCGCTCCCGAAAGTTATCTGGCGCAGCCGGTAGGATAGCTGGCTGTTGCCATCGCGGAAATTCGCGTTCGTGCAATCCGAACATTTGAGTGAAAATTCGCGAGTGGCATCCGATAGTGCGATTATACTTAGACATAGTGATTCGCTCTACGCAGCTATCCTCGAACCAAATAAATAAGATACTGGGACCTGAAAATGATGGCGAGAGATTCGGCGGTCGGACAGTGAGTACAGTGAAATCCTTCTACTTCCTACCTTGCCCTAAACTCCCTAAATTTTGTGAAGTACTGTAATTAGTTTTATTATGTGAATAAAATTGCACATTAACAAATAATATTGTAAGGTAATGTAATCGCCCTTACATTTATGATAGGATCTAAAGCGAATATCATTGCGCTTATTACATTTTAATATATACATGAGATAAAATAATTATATAACATTTATATGCATAACATAAGATATTATAGTACAGTAAATATAAGTAAACGATAAGTATATAACATAATTATAGCGATAATTTTATTAATAGAAAATATGATGAATGAACAAATGCTAAATCCAGCCGCAGCGGCGCCTGCCGTTTTACCTGGCTTGATAACTGGACAACCAGCTGCACAAATACCGCGAGAGATATTGGGACTTATACCCGATTTTAACGGCGATACAAAAGTATTAAACTTATTTCTAAGAAAGTGCGAGTATGTTATCCAACGTTATCAAGGTACGGATGAACGTAACGAGTTTTTGATGCAATATGTCACAAGTAAATTATCAGGCAAAGCCGCGGCTTTAATCAGTGAAAGGGGCGACTTTCAAACGTATGACGAATTGAAATCGCTCCTTCTCCAACATTTCGGAGACCCGCGAAGCGAAGAATGCGTTGCTATCGAGTTAGAGACCTTAAAAATAAGATCAAATGAGTCTTACCTGGAATTTTGTGGGCGTATTCAGGACGTTCGTGCTGTCCTCCTCTCAAAGGTGAACCAAACCCATTCCGCGCAGTTGAAAGAGGCTAAACAAATAATTTATAATAATACATCATTAAATGTGTTCCTTTATAATTTACCAGAGCACATGGTGAGGCTTGTTAGGATCAAAAATCCTGGTACGTTGGAGGACGCATTGAAGCATGTTCTGGAAGAAGTAAACTTTCAAGAACAGTACAACCAGCGAACTAAAATGTTACAAAATCGACCTCAGACCTTTCCATCTCAGTCAAATTTTAGACCAATTATGACACCACAATCTCAAACCCAATTTAAATTTGGTATTCCCAATCAGACCAACCAGCACCTTATGCGGCCAAACTTTTCTAATCAGCCATTTGTACGACCACAATTAAGTAGCTTTGGGTATCGACCTCCAGTACAAATGGGTTACAAACCACAGTTTGCGTCTGGTGGGCCTTCTCACCAACAACAATTCGGACCAAGACCACAAGCTGGACAATTTGGGTTTCGACCTCCGCAGGTACAGCAGGTAGGTCAATACGGTTTTCGACCTCAGGTAGGGCAGTTTGGGTATAGGCCCCCGGCAGGACAGTTCGGTTACAGGCCTCCGGCAGGTCAGTTCGGATTTCGACCACAAGTAGGACAATTCGGGTATAAGCCCCCACAGGCTCAAGGGTATCGTACTCATCAGTATGATAATGACGTGTCTATGAGAACTGCTCCGGCGGCTCCCCAAAAACTGAACATGCTGCACACCATGAATGAATGCGAGTACGACCCCAATTATACAGAATATAGCCACGACGATATGTATGCATATTATGATGAAAATCAAATCCATGACGTAACTGAAAGTTTTGAAGGCTTTGAATATGACCAAGAAGGTTGTGAAAAGGAAGTAAATGTAGATGCGGAAAATTTTTATTTAACGGAGCCTCCGAAGGTTCAGAGGTAATTGAATTGAATTATGACGCAACATTAAAATTGCCGTATATTTATGTACCGGAAATAGACGGAAAGTTTATGTTGGATTCTGGAAGCACGAGATCGTTCATTAGTCCAGCAAAGGCTAATGAATACTATGCTGAATCAAAAAGCTCTGAAACTTTTACAGTTACCAGCACGCATGCTTCTAGCACACATCATGAAGTTGCTAACATACCACTTTTCTCAATTTTTAACGATCAAGGTTATCACAAGTTTTATATATACGATGTCGATACAAAATACGATGGTGTAATTGGATGGGACTTAATGTCTCGGCTTAACGCAAACTTAAATTTGAAAGACCAAACGTTACAGACAAACGAGACAGTAATTCCTATCATATACAATAAGGAATGCGACATTAATATTAGGGCTCGATCGGAAAATCGGGTAACATTGCCAGTAAATATTCAGAAAGGTGACGCGATTTTAGAATTCAAACAGTTCAGAGATGGTGTTCGCATGCCATCTGCAATAGTGACTTGCGAAAATTATTTTGCAACAACTGTAATACAAAACACTACAGATAACGACTTTATTATGACTGTAAAGAAGCCATTTGAGGTTAAGGAATTGAAGCAAGATGTGTGTGACATAAACTATACTTCTGACGTAACCGACATTGAAGTTGATGAAGTACTTAATGACAACCTTTCAAAACTACGACTAGAACACTTAAATGAAGAGGAACATAAAGCCATACGTGAACTTTGTCAAGAATACAAAGATATTTTCTATTGTGAAACTTTACCTCTCACCTTTACAAACCAAGTAAAACACCACATACGCACAGTCAATGAAGATCCAATATATGTAAAACCATACAGGCAAGCACCAGCTCAAGCAGAAGAGATCAAGCAACAAGTTGAAAAATTGCTTAAGGATAATGTGATTCAAGAATCACACTCTCCTTGGAGTGCACCTGTTCATTTGGTCCCCAAAAAGCTTGATGCTTCCGGTCAGGTGAAGTACAGGATGGTCATTGACTACCGCCGACTTAACGAAATAACAATTGACGACAGATACCCACTCCCCAACATATGTGATTTATTTGACAAACTTGGAAAATGTAATTACTTCAGTTCGTTAGACCTCGCGTCGGGCTACCACCAAATTGAAATTTCCGAGCCCGATAGACAGAAAACAGCATTTTCTACTCAAAATGGACATTACCAGTTCCTCCGGATGCCGTTTGGCTTAAAAACTGCACCAGCGACATTTCAGAGGACAATGGATAATGTCCTAAGAGGTTTACAAGGCATACACTGTCTTGTTTATCTAGATGATATCCTTATATACTCAAATGGGCTACAGGAACACCTTCGAAAATTACGAGCAGTCTTTGATAGACTCCGTCAAACTAACTTGAAGGTGCAACTGGACAAGTCCGAGTTCTTGCGTAAGGAAGTGCAATATTTAGGACACACACTGACAGAGAACGGACTTCGACCGAACAACGATAAAATAAAAGTTGTTCTGGAGTACCCTATTCCACAAACACAGACCGAAATCAAAAGATTTTTAGGTTTTATAGGGTATTACAGGCGCTTCATTAAGGATTTTTCAAAGATTACGCAACCTCTGACGGCTTGCTTAAAGAAAGGTAGAAAGGTTGTTATTGACGAAAAGTATACAGAAGCATTCGAGAAATGCAAGGAATTATTAGTTAATGCACCTATTCTGCAATATCCGGATATGGATAAACCATTTGTACTTACTACAGACGCATCCGAAGTAGCAGTTGGAGCTGTCCTCTCTCAGGGTTCAATTGGCAGCGATAAGCCAGTGGCATACGCTAGCCGCACTTTGACAGAGACTGAAAGAAAATACAGTGCTATTGAAAGAGAGCTGCTAGCCATAATTTGGGCCACAAAACATTTTAGACCGTATTTATATGGCCACAAATTTAACATTGTTACTGACCATAAACCGTTACTTTGGCTGTACCAGCTAAAAGAGCCTGGTAGTAAGTTGACTCGTTGGCGGTTGCGTTTGCAAGAGTATGACTTTAACATCATACACAAAAATGGCAAACAAAATCTTAACGCAGATGCACTTTCCAGACTCAAACTAAATGTGCTAGGCACAGAAGAAGATGACAGGTCAATGGTCGTAAACATTGATGAAAGTGACAGAAGGATACAAAGAGAGCTGGAAGAAGTAGTAGAAGAAATTACCAATATAGCAAGGAGACGAACAACGGACGATTCTAAAACTATCACAATATCTGATTCTGAAAGAACTGCATCAGTAGATAGCCCAATGACTATATCAGATACAGATACCGCAGAAGAGACATATCCAATTCCATCGGACTCTAGTGATACTCAGACAATACATTCAGCTAAAGATCTCGAGGCAACTGGCATACCAATATTAAATGAAGCCGTGGATACTAAGCCTAACCAAATATTGATATTCCATTGGTTTAACAATGACATACAAGTAAAAGACTTGTCAAATAGTCACCAAAAGGTACTTGAAGTGTTTTTACCACTTAACAATAATGAGGGACTTATTAAACAGTTTCTAAAGCGGTACGTTCGGCCAAAAATCAAATACTTTATATACTTTGAAAATTCTGAACACAGACGGCATTTCAGCAATGCTATAATTACGTTATTTAAAAAGGGGTCTGTTAATTTCTACGAATGTACGGAACGAGTGGTTTATATCGAAAATGAAAATGAACAAAAAGCGATAGTCAGGAAATTTCATGATGGAAAAACCTGTCACCGTGGGATAACCGAAACTATGAAAAGAATTAGGCGTCACTATCACTGGCATAATATGCAAGAAACAGTGGCTGCTATCATTAATGCTTGTGAACAATGTAAAATTTCAAAATATGACCGAAAACCAATTAAACCAGCCTTACAGCTTACTGAAACTCAAAGTGCCCCGTTTCAAGAAATTTTCATCGATATCTTTTCAATAGAATCGAAGTACTACCTAACTATAGTTGATGCCTTTAGTAAGTTAGGCCAAGCTTTCGAAATACCCTCCAGATCAACACCGGAAGTAGTGAGGGCACTGATAAAATACTTTTCCTTCTATGGCATTCCAAAGAAATTAAATAGCGATCCTGGAACAGAATTTAATAACGAACTTCTAAAAGAACTGACAGACCTCTATAAGATAAACTTCCATATTGGAACGCCCAATAACCCAAACTCTATGGGTATTATTGAGCGATTCCATTCAACAATAACAGAAATTTATCGTCTTGCTAAATTTGAAAGAAAATTTGCCGATGCGGCATCAGTTATGACATATTCTATCATGGCTTATAACAACACTATCCATAGCATGACAGAATTGACACCTTTCGAAGTCGTGTTTGGGCATACCGACTTAAATTCTGCATATGACATAAATTTTGATAAGGCTTATAGACAACAGCTAATTAAAGATCACAAGAAAAGAACACATGCATTGTATAGGTATTTATCAGAAAAGATGGGAACTACGAAGGAGAAGGTTAGAAAGAAGCGAGGTGGCGAGATTGGGCCTGCGCTAGAAGTAGGACAAACGGTTTACGCAAAAGTTGTAAATAAACGACAATCTAAGGACAAACCTAAGTACCAGAAGGCTATCGTAACTGGTGAGGTAACGCGAAATTTGGTGCCTATAAACGCGAGAGATAGAGATACAAAAGTACCACTTAAAAATGTCAAACGCCCTCCGCAGGTGGTGCCTACTCCTGATGATATGGACATCGACGATCCAGGCCCACGAATATCAAAATCTCCTAAGCCCGGGCATTCAAGTACTGAAAATTAAGCAGAACCCTGGTGTTCTACCAGTTAAGCAAGGTCGAGCATTTCTTCAGCATAGTGAATGGACAATTGTTAAAACTATTAAGTTTGACGGAATCGCATCTGATTTAGACTTTAATATTCAAAAATATTCTGAGTTTCTAATTATTAATTTCAATAATTCTTACCTGAATGAAGTATCCGATATGAAAGCTCAAGTTGAATATATCCGAGATGAAGCTATTATGAAATTACAACAATTAATTCCTATGAAAAGGTTTAAGCGCGGGCTTATTAACCCTATTGGCTCTTTAATTAAAGTAATTACAGGAAACCTCGATCATGAAGACGCATTACGTTATGATGAACTGATTTCAGGTATGCGAACCCGTGAACAACAAATATCTAATAAAATTACTATAGTATCCGAAATGTTGGACCATGTTGTAGACTCAATAATAGTTATAGATAATAATACTAAAATCTTAAATGAGCGATTATCTAGAATAGAAGAATTCCTAAATGATGTGTCGAAAAAAGAGAATAAATATTTTATGTTAAGTTACTTACTAAGTGTCTTTAATATGTTTATTGTTAATTTTAGAACGATTTCATTAACACTTTCTGATATTGAGACGGCGCTTGCGCTTAGCAAAGTCTCAGTTTTACATAAAACTGTTCTGGATTCTAACGAGTTGATGTATTTGTTAAGAGAAATTAGTGTTCACGATAGTTTAATGTATCCTGTTAATGATCAAAATTTAATAAACTTAGAGGAAGCGTTTACTGTTAAAACTTATATGAAATATAATGAAATTAGGTTTATTATAGGTGTTCCGTTAGTTAATAATGCTACTTTTAGTTATTACAAATTGTACTCTCTCCCTGTATCCCACGACCCTAGTAATGAAACATTCATCATTATTCCCCCATTTCCTTACCTAATAGTAGAAGGAACAAAATATCGTCCGATCGCCCAAAGATGCAGAGAGATTACCGCCCAAGATTATCTATGTTCTGAAAGTAATCTCGCAGTATATTTTACCGAAGATAACAGTGTCACGTGCATAGAACAATTAATGAAATATGAGCAAAACCTCTCTATGTGTTCTCCACGACGAGTTCACTCAGAAAACCTCAAAATCCAAAAAATAACTTCAACTATTTGGATTCTTTACTCTAAATTTGAGAAAATCCTTTCTCACAAATGTGGCGAAGATGTCGTACATGAACCTATAAGAGGAACATACATGTTAACAATAGAAAATCAATGTGAGGTTTTTATCGACACTGTACAGATCAATACAGGACGCTTTCATTCCTTGTCATCTGAATATAAACATATACCTGTACTCAACTTACCTGATTTACGAGACTACGATCGAAAACCAGATAAAATAGATTTGGAACCTGTCGACCTTAAAGGGGTCAATTTAGACGACATACAACATTTAAACTACTTATTGAAGAAAAGTGTTATAAGTGTAAACAGTGAAAATAATGTCAATCAAGTGAATAGTGTTGGTATTGCTACAATAGTATTGTACGTAATTATCATAATTACAGTTATATTGGTGGTATTATTTAAATGTAAGACTATAATCATAAGAAAAACTGTTAATAAGCAAGATAACCAAGCAAATAATGATATTGAGCTTAACTTAGAAGTTAATCCTAGACCTCTTTTGATGCGAGAATAGTATTAATCCGTAACATATGTAAACGAAGTTCTCGTAAAAACAATTTTCCGATAACTTCGGTCTGAGGGGGAAGGCGTTATATTCCCTTCTCTATGCAGCGATATGGCTAAGGCGCTGACATAGCATTCCACCGCTGCTTGCACTCGTACGTGGGTGGCATCCCAGACACTAGCTAAGCATTTTTAATTGTTAATTATAATTGTGGCGGATGATGTGATGCTTTATGTGAATCAGTCTGTAAGTTAGCTCCGAGTGGTGAACAATAAACTCTTGTTCCTCTCGTAAAATAAAATAGTTTTATTTTTAAAAACATACTTTCGCGCTCCCGAAAGTTATCTAAGTCTTTGACAAAATCATGAAATGTTGTTATTGTGTTTACCTCGTCATTCGCCGTAGATAGTTTTAGTAATGTATCCACTGCTTTACTTGACCGTCCCTTGGACAAGACAGTGACATAATGATATGTTTATCTATATGTGACTGTGACTTGACTCTGATTACTAGAATATAAACATTGATGCAACTCCATAAATTTATTTGAAATATCTTGAATAAGGAGGATTGTACAAACATACGAGTCCATATATGAAAAAAGAAAATGTATGTCTATGCTTAGCTGTAAGAAGATATTTATATTCGTTTGAACTTTGGGTTCCGCAGGTGTATAAGTTTTGATAATTATAGTTGTTTTAAAGGAACAATGTATCTTGGACTCCATTTCCAGGAAACAAATATGTTTAAATAGCGTAACAGCATATGCAAACTAAGGGGCATGTCTTAACGATCGAAGATCGTATACTGGCTATGTGTTTTACCTAAATGGACCCATATCGTGGGAGTCTCGTAAGCAACGAATAGTAGCTTTATCTATAACCGACTTGACACTTAGTGATGCTTGTAAGGAAGCAAGATACTTCAAAAAAATATTAGAAGAAATATTTAATTTAACTGATAGTGTCTGTATCTACAGAGATAATCAAGGAGCACAAATGCTCACTAAAAATAACGTACACCATTCACGTACCAAACACATTGACATGAGAAATCACTTTTTAAGAGACCTTGTGTATAGTAGAACAATTTCAATTGAATATATTCCCACAAATGAAATGATAGCAGATATATCCTGACCAAGTTTTTACCAAAGCACAGACATTTGTGTGTAACAAAAAGATAAAGTTTAGTGTAATTTTAAATGGCCTATTGTCTATCTCGAAGTAGGGTAAGTATTGAAATTACAGTAAAATGTCACTAATCCGGCACTTCGATAGACCAATACGTCCAATAATCCGGCACCCTCCGATCGCGCCGCCCTCATCTATGCGCTCCGTCGCCATATCGCAATGTAACCTCAAAACTTATTACGTGCACGTACGTACGTATTTACCTGTTGTTTTGAAGTGAGACATGACATGAAGTTGACATTATATTCTCTTTATGAAATTCTTTATTTATTTATTATGTTTTTTTCTTTACAATCTAGTGATAAAAGTTCCAATAATCCAGCACTCTCTGGTTCTTAATAGTGTCGGATTAGTGAGATTATACTTTATTTGAAATGTTTTAAAGAGTTGTATGTTTCTTAAATACCTTATTTTTATGTCAGAATATCTTTTATTGATTGTTAATGTCAAAAATAATGTTTACGTCTTCATATTTTATTCTTGCGTATAATAATAAAATTAGCAATGTTATAATAAAATACATTTATTCTGTCTATTTTGTAAGTGTTTATTACAGTTAAGCGTACTCTGAAACTTCTAAAAATGGTGAAAAAAAAAACCTATAATTGGAACCGACTTCAACAATAAAAACTTTGAAAGAACTTGTTCAAATCTGTACTAGGCGCACAATATTGTGATAATACGTTTTTTTTTAACTATGATGGTACCGACTTCAACATTATTATTTTACACTTTTTATTGCTGACGTTGCTTTAATTTTTTCGGGCATTTTTTTAATGTACAATAGAGAATAATGGGCAAATGATCGAGTGGTCGCAGAACAATCTTATCTTAATCACTCGCTGTATAGTCAGCACAATATTTTTGACAACTTCTGTTAATAGAAATTAAATAACTGTACATATACTAATACTTGTACTAATACTATAATACTTGGATTAAATTTCATCTCTTACCAATAACAATCTTGATTTTCACGACACTTTTCCTTAATCGGTTTTGGATTGAATAAAGTGATAAATTACCTTTAGACTAACTAATATTAGTTTTATGTATGTAATATGGAGTTTCTTCTGTATCTAAACGGAATTCTAAAAATTAAATATTTGTTTTATTGTCTATGGTAGAATGGCTGTCGATCGGGCGTAGGAAAGTGTTGTATTTTGTTTTCTTGTAAAAATCTTAGTTATTAAAACAAATACTGCTATTGTAAATTAATGTAGGTATGGTAAAGTTTATATAAAATATGGAATCACGGGACTGATAGTTGTGTGCAGATCTAGAGCAACTATCAAGATAGGTAAGTATTTTATTGTTATTCATAACGCTTTCGTAAATAATCTGTCGTTTTTAACTTCACGTTACTAAATAGATATCTTTTGAATGAGGTGAATACATATAATGGGTTGTCTCCGTGATTGTTTTTGTTTTCAGTGACATTTCTTTATTATGGATTTACAATAGGTGTAATTATATTTCGGTAGGTACCCTTTCACTTTGTGTTGTGTGTGTACAATATTTTCGTGCTCTACATAACTGACTGCTTGCTTACTTTTTATTATAGTGTTCCTTGGAAATCCGTCTATTGTGCGTGGCAAATGAATTTCTTATGTTCTTCCCAGATCACCAGCCAGAACCATTTCTTTAAATACATGACCTATATAATATACACTCAACCCTCAATCCTTGTTTCCCTAAGTCTATGTTAAAATCTATGTTAAGCTTGTTTCCAAGTAGATTTATAACTATCAGGTTTTGAGGTCCTATTAATACACATTATTGTGTATGATATGAATGTCTGTTAATGTGTAGTTAGGTAGGTATATTAAAGGCATGTAATGTAATATAAGTCGTTCAGTTGAAAAATATACAGGTTTATTTACAAATTCGATCATGAACCCTTACTTGGTTGCTGTTGGTGAATTTTGTGTATTATGAAATGGTGGCCAAAATAAATTCGCAATGGATACCCAAACCCCATACCTACCTTATTATTTTATTATTTACAATAAAATAATTCAATAATGAAGGTGGGATTTTTCAGAAGGATTGTTGGCTCAAGTGAAACCAATCTGTTTACTCTCTATGAGACTTGTATTCTTATTCTCTCCCTCAGAAAATATAAAGTTTGTCTGTTCTGGTAAAATCTATATATATATAAAATTTACCCCTATTTTTCCTGGTCACACTATAACTTGAGGTCTGCTTGACCAATGTCATTAATCTTTTTTAAAATACTTTCTCATACATCATAGCAGATACTTAAATTAAAAAAAAGGAGCCTAGTATGCTAACAAAGTTGTGGGCAGTCGCTAGTTTGTTATAAATTTTGTATAAAATATTGGGTGGTTTTGTGCATTTCTCCCTCCCAGCCATCCCAGCTGCTTAACATAGTGAAGGAGGACTGAACTGACTGAAGGAGAATTGTTGGCACTGTTGCTTGGAATAACAATTGTACCTACATTATTACGTGTGACCCCTTAGCATAACAATTTCCAGTATCACAAATATATTTTCTTATGTTGCAGTTCTAGTAGCATCCCCAACACTTCTATAGTTCCTGATAGTTATTTTTAAAAGTTACCATTTCTTAACAAAAAAAACAATTTAGTTAAAAGTTGTTAACTTAACATACCTGCACCCTTTGTGAATTTAGGCGTAGCAGGGCCATGGCCTCTGCTTGAAATGCCGTTGTGGTCTTGTTCAGGGCTATTGAATCAGAAATTCCAAGTTCTGGTGGATGGAAACCACAACCTTTTCCTGTTTTGTTTTTCGCGCCGTCCGTGTAGACGTGATAGGACGGTGTTAGACCCTCCAGGGCACGGCTTTCGGTGGTCAGCTCATACCTCTTGTTTACGAGATACGTCGTGGCTATCCTGTCGGTGCCTTTGTGTGACTCCGGGATTATTTTCGTCGCCATGTCTAAAATCCTACAGTGATTTGTGATGGACTGCGTGCCTTTCCATTGATCTGTGGATTTTATTCTTAGCGCAGACGCCATTGCTTCTTGCTGTATGTGTAGGTTCAATGGTGTCAAGCCAAGGATTACATCCAGGGCAGCCGATGGGGTTGTTTTTGTGCTCCCGCTTATCAGAGAGCATGCAAGTCTCTGAGTTTGCTGTAGTTTAGTCATCGTGGACACCAGGGTTGTCCGTGGCCACCATATAACGCATTCGTAAGTAAGGACTGGTCTTACTACGACTGTATAGAGCCATCGATAAAGCTTCGGTTTGAGACCCCAGTCTTTGCCTACTGCTCTAGCACTCTGCATCGTGAAAAGTTATAGTGCAGCAGTCATTCACGCACTGAGAAGACCCGTAACACGGTCAAGAGTCCTAACGGAATGTCATGCTGCACTCCAAGGACTGTCACAGAAGTACAAAATAATTGTATCATGGACAAAAGGACATGGCCTTTGTTCTGGTAATAGAAGGGCAGATATACTAGCTAAAGAAGGAGCCAAAAAGCAAGGTAGCATTGAGGAAATGGACCTCTGCAGACCATCAGCAATGGAAGTGCGGAATGTCCTGAGTCGCTACACCGAGAGAAAACACCAAAACTGTTGGGATGACAGAAAGGACTGTAAACATGCGAAATCCATGTTTCCAATCCTAAACAAAAATACTACGAACAAATTACTATGATTACAACGGCAGGACCTTCACCTAATGGTGGGCATTATCACTGGTCACTGTAATCTAAATTACCAGTCATACAAGATTGGAGTAACGGACAGCCCTCTATGTAGAGGTTGTCTGCAGGAAAACGAGACTGTGGAGCATGTGTTGCTGCACTGTAGTGCTACGGAAGAAATCAGATCAAAAACAGGATTACTGGAGGACCACTCCAGACCGCATGAGGCATCACTAGCATCATCAACAGTTGTTCATACAACATCTCAAACAACACTGGAGCAGTTGTGCCAGCAACCCAAGGCCATACTCCGCTATGTAAAGGAGTTAGGCTGGCTTGAGTAAATGCTGGCAGGGGGGAATGCACAAAACACCCCAAGCGGGACGTCAGTGCAGGCCTCATCGCCCCCAAAGAAGAATAAGAATACCTGCACCCAGGGTAGAAGCATAGAATATTATTGCTTTTTATATCGCTTGTATTGTGCGCTATAAGGAACCTTTGGAACATTCTGTTTGCTTTATTATCCTTAGCTCAATTAACCATATGCATTGCATTTCCTGGGATGGTTTTTTTTTGAGAGTCTTGTTTTATTGGCCAAATATGGCCACTAGCAGTCTACAAATTAAAACATTTATTATTATAATTTTTATAGGAGTTGCATATGCACTTCGATAACTTATACAGTTATCGAAGTGCATATATTTTTTTTTTTTTTCTAGTTTCGATAGATAGGTATGCTCTCTCTCTATTTTAAAATAACCGAAAATTGTATGTATTTATGTATTATAGCGCCTACACCTGAAATGGGTAGAAAAAATGGTGTCTCTGCAGCCCTTTTTAAACCAAAAAGTTGTTGTCCCTAACTAAGATCTTGGGATTGTCACAATTTTCCATCTTGACTTTTATCTTGTAGCGTTAATCCATAGTCTTAATAGTCTCTACATATAAAATTATTTGTCTTGTGGTGGCACTTCACATGGCTATTTGTGTTCGCTATTGGGTGTTCGATGTATTTGGCAAAATATATGATCTTCATGCAAACATAGGCAAATAGAACCATCTACACTTGGCAGACACAGGGGTTTAAACCTTTTTGTATGGAAGCTGTCATATCGACCCGCCGCCATTTTTATTTATTTTTCGCAATCGTGGCGCACGATGAAAGTGGTATGTATGGGTAGACGAACAAAAAATGTTAAGTAACATTGTACCCTAAAGTATCATGTTACCGAGATATTTGGAGGTAAAGATCAACATATGAGTATGACAATCATTAAACGTAGAGTTATTACATGTTTGTTGTAGTATCCAAATAATCATTCCCAGGCTTATTAATATTATTAAACATTCTCAAGTGTTTGGCACATATCAAACTATTACCATTAATTAACCGGCAAAACACTCACGTTAGGGATCGAATACCGGGTATCGAGCATGTCAGATGCTCATCTTCGGGGCGAGTGCGTATCTGCGTCTGCGAGCCACCGGCGGGCACTGCCGTTCACGTATTCGATCCCTAACGTGAGTGTTTTGCCACTTAATAGGAATAGTTTAATAATATTACTGTTTATTGGAAGATTATTTATTGGAAGGTACATCATATTACCAGGAGCACGAAAAATCTATCACTGTAAGTAATTATTTATCTACTAAATAATTACATTGCCTAACTACTGGTTAAAAATAAAACAAAAGGCATGTGATTGATGTTAATATTTATTTATTACTGTAAGTACGAGTACAATATCAAACTCGTATAAAAAGAAATCTATGATATCTAACATGTATCATATCTGGTTGTTTGCCGAAATCACAATAAAACAAACACCTTAATTTAACGAATCAATAAGAATACCTATATGTGCTTGATTTAATTAAATCAAATGCATAATGGATGTTTCATCTCTTGCGAGTCAGGGATTGGGAGCTATAATGCCGGATTGGGTAAGATTATAATGCATTTCTAAATCTTCATACACTTCAATAAAATAATTATTTATAGTAGGTAGTAGTTTTCTAGTAGTAGGTAATGTACCTACCTACCTACCTACTCTCATCCAAAAATAGTAATAATAATAATCAACCTAGAAACGATGATTTGGATACAACCTGATGCTTATACGTAATAACTCTATTTTTAATGATTGTCGTTGTACTCATATGTCGATCTTTACCTACAAATATCTGGGTAACATGACACTTTTAGGGTACCATGTTACATGACATTTTTTGTGCGTCTATTTGTTCTCTACCCATACATATCACTTTCATAGTGCGCCGCGATTTTGAAAAAAACCCAAATGGCGGCGGTTCGATATGACAAATCGGTTCAAAGCCCTCCGTTCTCTTGCCTATATGATCCCTTTGATGTGCCTCGAAAAACCGTCAAGAGCACGGTAACGCGTATTTGGTATTGGCCTCATTTGTTAAATAGGGCCAAATAAACTGTCCACACATGGTAATCGTTTGCAAAATATGCCAAATACAAATAGCCATGTGAAGTGCCAGCATAACAGTCTGACTAATTCATCAACACAGCCTAAATTGCTGGGACTACAAACTTGAAATTTTGGCTTATCATCCCTTGAATGTCGAAATTATAAGCATCCACTAAGGATGGATTTTTGGAAATGTCACATCCGAGGTGACAAATGCAATAAATAATATTTCAATTAACTAAAATTGTCTTACAAGCTACCCTTAGAAATACAGACGTACCTATATCAGAGATCTATCCTGCAATATTTCATACAGATTAATTATACTGAATATATATTTTTGATCAGTATGAAAGTTATCGTCGAACAAACATACAAAGGCTGATTTGTCGCAGTAAACACGAGATTTTTCTCCACTCTCTCAATTATTTCAAGCAAAATCTTCTTAGAGTTCTATACAAATAAAAAAGTGTCTATTGTATAAGTGTCTATTTATAATTATTTTAAAATAACTGCTGTAAGACCCATCCCGACAGCACCACAGCATTTTTAGCTATACCTAGTAGTACACATAGTAAAGTTACGTATCGCAGATACCGCGAACGCGTTGCTTAGCAACGCGACCTGTTGTCCCCCGCACTTCACGTAAAGCCCCTCAGCGGCCGGCCGTCGTTCGCGCCGCCCGTCAGCCCGCTTTGCTCGGGAGTCGATTCGCAACGCGTCATCATAGACGTTCACTATATCTATTGTAGAACCCACAATAAAGACTGTATCCCGATATCTGTGTGTTTATCTCATACTGCTTTTTATTAAATGCATTTGATTCAGTCTGTCGGTTGGTTCCGGCTAATCTCCGAACTGGGCTGATTTTGATGGGTCTTTCACTGGCAGATAGCCGATGTTATAAGAAGTAATTTAGGGTGTTTTTATTTTTGGAATAAAAATTAGAGTTTGCGAAAAAAAAGTTTGTTTTATAGTCATATCTGCGCGAGTGAGATAAATACTACGGAATCCTATAGCCTACTACATGTCCCGCCATTTATTCGGCAAGTTATTTTGCATATTAAAATCATAAATGCACACCAGCTGGAAAGTCTGAAGTTTGCGCTCACACGAAATCTGTAACATACACATATTCTCTCAAGTTTTGGAACTATTATTATACACAAACACAGCAGAGATCGAGTTGCCGGCTTGTTATGAGAAGAAACGTTATGAGTTTTGTTTTTGTAATGTGTACCTACTTGCCAGTGCTGTCGGTTGACGACTGCAATCAGTCTGCGCGCAGTTGCCGTTGTGATTCATTCAGGAACACCAATAATCCGTAATAAATTAATAATTTGAATTATGTGGTGATGTGCAAATCCGTGTCTAAGATCTTGACCGATAATACATAATACAGACACAATAAAATTGATTGCTATTGTGTTGTGATTACAATGACACGGTAGGTTTTCTTGTGAGTCGGGCTGGATTGAAATCCGCATAGAAGCAGTAGTGATGAGTGTCTCTTGTAGAGGCATACTTATCGCAAGGAAAATAATGTAAGGTTGGTCGATTTGCCTTATATTGTTGTGGTTTATATCAACACCAATTACCTTGTTCGCTTGCATCATACCATAAAATTAAACTCATTTTCTACCGACTTCCAAAAAAAGAGGAAGTACTCAATTCGACTGTGTTTTTTTTATGTTTGTTACCTCATAACTTTCGACTGGGTGAACCGGTTCTCAAAATTCTTTTTTTGTTTGAAAGCTGGTACATCCCATTTAAATTTTATCAAATTAGGTTTAGTAGTTTTTGAGTTACACTCCAATAACTGAATAGAATGGAAGTGGGTATTAGATTTTTCAAATTGTACTTGTACGTATTTTAATGAAAATTCATGGAAAGTAACTATATAATGAGATAATATAACTTACAATAAAATTATTATTATATAATGCGGTTGGAATGAGGGCGCTTTGATGTGATATAATATTTTTTTTTTTAACCAGCTGCGCCCAACGGTTTCACCCGCGTGGTGTTGGATAATGATGAAATAAAGGAAGCCTAAGGTACTCCATATAACATCGGCTATCTGCCAGTGAACGTCCCGTTAAAATCTGTTTTGTTAGCCGGTCAGCAGTTTCGGAGATTAGCCGGAACAACACACACACAGATAGACAAACATTTTAATAATTGAATTTACGAGTATATATGTAAATATATCGTATATACGTACTTTCATACGCATTTAGTGTAAAGCTATTAATTTGGAATTACAAACAGACACTTCAATCTTATTTATCTGTTAGATTAGTAAATAAATAAGTGGCTCTTTTTTAAATTTTCATTGTTTTCAATAAACATATTGCTACTTACGGGATGAAAACCGTGGTATTTATTTGAATGTGCTCCCGATATTTCGACACTGTTGCAAGCGCCATGATCGCGGGAATATCAGCTCCATCCAGTCCAGTTATGCTACTGATATTCCCGCGATCATGGCGCTTGCAACAGTGTCGAAATATCGGGAGCTCATTAAAATAAATACCAGGGTTTTCTTCCCTTAAGTACACGTAGCAATATGTTTATTAAATAAATGGCTTACATGTCATATATGTACTTAGATTACCCACCTAATTCTTCTGTCTTACGTGTGTTTGTCACATAACTCCTCCTAAACGGCTGGACAGATTTGGATGAAATTTTGTGTGTATGGAATTCTGGATGGTTTCAAAACACAGTTGCACTCCGAAGGTTGTGTTGTTGTCGGTATGTCACTGATCTTGATGCGAGTGAGGCCGCTGGCGGACCGGCTAGTTTATTGTATATTTGTTTAATGTAACTGCAAGATAACTATGGCTATAGTTAGTAACCTAGCCAAGTGCTTACACATAACGTAAAAATTACGGGTTTTTGGACCTTAAATAAATGTAAACAAATGTTTTTTTTATATTATTGTAGGGATGTACTTATACAATCCAATCGACGAAGATCATTAGGTCAAAGGCTACTTTAGTGACGTCAAGACTGGATACATCTGCCCCATACCTGAGACGCCGTTTTAGCTCATTGTAGTATAAGCTTGTTCCTTTAAGGAGCGGCGATCCGCGAAGCATTGCGCGTAGGTTGTATCCGCTGTTGATACAGATGCAAGAATTGAGATATTCACCGATGTGTTTCCGAGAGCTTGATACAATAATGAGAAAAATATGTGTATTTATGTGCTCACCTGTGGATTGGATTGGATGGAAGTTATAATATTACGAAGCTAAATGTTTACAACTGGAGCCTTATTCGCTATGACCATCAAACATGTAACTCGGCGTGTTACGATATCTTCTTGGAATGACGTTAAAATTGTAAGGACTTCACAATCATTCCCCGAAGATAACGTAGCACACCGCGTTACGTGTTTGAATGGTCATAGCGAATAAGGGTCCTGAAGTATTTATGTGGATTTGGAGGAGGTTATACAACTTTTTTAATATATTATTATTTATGGATCATGCATTTTCATTCGCTGCTCATTGAAGACATTTTGATATACCTTTCTGTATTTCGTATTAAACCTCATCTCAGAATCAGCCAGCGGATGTGTTGAATATGAAAACTAAAAAAGAAAATATTGGATGGAAATCTAAAGTCAAGAATTAATAAAAATCTATGAAACCGTTTTAGCTGTCGTGTAAAAACACTTTTAAAGCATAATAGGATAGTTTAACAAGACTTTAATCAAAACGCCTGTATTTTAAACTCTCATTTGGATACAAAAATGCTACCGAGCGAATACTTGAATCTCTTACATAGCCTTTTGAGGGAATATTTTTTATCGCATACATTATCGCAACTTTCCCTTGAGTGGTTCACCAGTTATTTAACTAACCGCAAACAATTAAAATAAACAATCACTAGCAGCCAGCTTCCAATTAATTATGGCGTCCCACAAGGTAGTATACTGGGTCCCACTCTTTTTATCTTGTACATTAACGATAGCGTGGGATCGAGTATTCAGCGCGGCAGAGGATGGTCTCGTGGTAATTCTTAAGGTTCTCAGTAATAATCTCCTTACCTTTAATACTAAAAAGACCAAGACATTGCCTTTTTGAAGACGTCTGTCTTGAGTCCCTCCTATGAAATGGATCTCAAAATACATAGCTGTACTACTTTTTCTTCATCCCAAGCTGTAAACTGTACATGCTGTTCAATCAGCCGCACTAACTGTGTAAAATATTTGGGTGTAACAATTGACGAAACTATGTCATATAAGCAACATATAGAAGATGTATCCAGTCGAACGCGTAAGTTAATACACGTGATGAGAAACCTTCGCGACTGTGCTCCGTTGCCTTTATTGTGACAAACATAGGATTGTGTCAATCTATTATCCAATATTGTATTTGCGTGTGGGGTAGTGCTGGATGAAGCTACTTCTTAACTATTGAAACAGCACAGAGAGCTCTTATCAAAGTTATCCTACGGAAACCGTTCCGCTTTCGTACTGATACCCTTTACGCCGAATTTAAAGTATTAAGAGTTCGACAGCTCTTTGTATATAATGCTACCCTAAGAGTTCACAAAACCGTGAAACTTCGCAAAGACCGTAGTCTCACGGTTTCACTTTGCGCAGTTTCACGGTTTTGTGAACAAAGTTATTATAAAAATCACATTTTATAATAACTTTGTTATCATATAATATGATCATGAATAGACGTGCGTTCAGAATATGCAGCTGAGCTCAGTCTTCCAGATAGTGCATCAATATGAGGACCCCATTGTAATTTAGAGTCTATGCTAATACCTAGAAAGACTATTGCCTTGTCAATTTTCAATTTATTTCCGTCGAGTAATACGTTTGGCTCTATATGTCTTACATTAGGCATGGAAAATTTTAAACATTTCGTTTTCTTTGCGTTGAGAAGCAGGTTGTTTGCGACGAACCAATTTGAAACAATAGTTAACGCGTTGTTGACTTGAACTAGTTCTCTATCTTTCCTATCTACTTTAAAAATCAGAGAAGTATCATCCGCAAAAAGAACTATGTCAGCAAGGCCCTCAACCATATGTGGTAAGTCATTGATATATGCTAAGAATAAGAACGGACCCAAGATCGACCCCTGTGGAACCCCCATTCTGACCAAAGATCCAGAAGATGTCACGCCATTAATGCCAACTTTTTGCTGCCTATCAGATAAGTATGATTCTACAAGATTCAGAGCAGCTCCACGAATTCCATAGTGGTGTAGCTTATAAATTAGAGTGCGGTGCTCTACACAGTCGAAAGCTTTGGAGAGATCACAAAATACGCCAATGGCATCCTGTGAGCTCTCCCAAGCATCCAGCACATGCTTGACTAACTGGACTCCTGCATCTGTTATTGATCTGCTTTTCGTGAAACCGAACTGATTTTTGTGTAAAATCCTATGTTCATTAAAATGAGACAAGAGTTGTTGAAGCATTATCTTTTCGAATATTTTGCTCAAAGCCGGAAGCACAGACACCGGTCTATAATTTGAGGGGTCGGCCTTACTACCTGATTTGAAAATAGGGGTGATTTTACTCATTTTCATTAGGTCAGGAAATGTACCTCTATCAATACATAAATTAAATATGATCATCAAATGTGGCGCTATAACTTCTATTATTGACTCTAGCATTTTTACGGATAATCCCCATAAATCCTCTGTTGCTTTAACGTTTAAACTTTTAAATGTTTTTATTATTTCAAAAGTAGATATATGTCGGAACCTAAACTCAGGAATTTGGAGCGGGAAGTTGTCTTTCAGAAAGCCCACTGCAACACAAGGGCAAGAATCAAGAGATTTAGTGACTTCTAGTGGTATATTGGAAAATAAATTTTCAAATGAATTCGCAACATGACTTGGGTCTGAAACTTTTTGGTTATCTATTTCTAGCACATATTCTGAATTAAAAGATTTACTTTTGCCGGTCTCTGTTTTAATAGTTTTCCAAACTGTTTTAATTTTGTCATTAGATTTTCGAATTTTATCCCTTATAAACAAAGCTTTTGCGCGTTTGCATACTGACTTAAAAACTTTTGAGTAATTTCTTACATAATCATGAAAATCTTTACTAGAAGTTAAAGATTTTTTGTGATATAACTCAAACATTATGTCTCTACTTTTTCGAATACCTCTAGTTGACCAGTCACCAAATTGTAACCTACCGTTGAGCTGCAGTTTTTTCTTCGGACAGATTTCATTAAATTCTGTACTTACTAATGAAAATAATGTACTATAAAAGTCATGTGGATCTTCAGAAGTGAATTCCACCAGACTAAGTTTCAACTCTATATTTTGTTTAAGCTTTTCTAGTTTACCTTTTGTTAGCGGCCTATGTTCGATAATGGTATTTTTCTTAGTTCTCCCGATTTCGAATTTGATAGCGAGGCCATTGTGGTCTGATCTAACTCCCACCATTACTGATTTTTCTGTAGTCTTACAGTTTGAAAAAATATTATCAATGCAGGTGGATGAAGAGTCGGTTACTCTAGTTGGCTCACTGAACAAAAAATTCAAATTAAAAGATTTAAACAAAGAGATAAGATTAGTTTTATCAGTTGAATCTACCAAAATATCAATATTGAAGTCACCGCATACAATGATTGATTTATTGCTTTTAGTTAATCTCTTGAGTACACATTCCATTATGGACATAAAATTACAGAAATTAGATGCTGGTGGCCGATATACACACAATAATATATGACTTTCCAGTTCTGCACAAGCAATTTCGCAGACACGTTCAACAGAAAAACCTACTATGTCAGACCGTTCCTTAAATTTTATGTTTCTTTTACAAAGAATAATACACCCTCCCCCTTCAGCAGATATTCTGTTGAACGCACTGGCTACCTCAAAATGTGTAACATTAAATAACATTTTATCTGGTTTTAGCCACGTTTCTGTAAAGCCTAATACATCAAATCTATGTTTATCTAATAAAAGTTCAATGTCTAATATTTTGCCAGAGAAGCGGTTAATATTTTGATAAAATAGCGATAAGATGTCAGCACACTTCTCTGTTGTCTTGTTTAAAAGTTTAAACAATTAATAACTACATTATTACTATTATTAGTACATGTACTAAAAACTACAACATTGTCACTACTCTTTGTTATATTTCCTATAACTGCCTCAATATTGAAAGCTACCAAAGTAGCAATTAGCTGTCTGGATTTTTTAGGACAGTACATGCTGTCCCATGTCAACTTAAAATTACAAATAAACTTATTGCAGTCAAAAAATAAAAGTTTGTCACTATGACGACATGTCAAGTTATACATTAATGTGTTGAGTGAGTGTATGCGCAAGTTCTCTTTTTCAGACAATAAATCTGAATAAGGGAAGGCACATAACATTATTTTACATGCCTTAAGTTCTAACAAAGTGGTTATTTTAACCTCTTTTCTATCAATACCTAAACTATGACCTAAGAAGACAACAACTATTGATTTATTATCTATTTTTGAGTTTAATATTGTTTTTTCAATCTGAGCATAGGTTGCTCCCGGCATACAATAGTTCTCCACAGCACACTGCACTGAGTTACTTAATAATGAACCAAAGCCTACACCTATTTTGTCTGAAAATACCATGATTTTATGCGGTTGAACTGGTTTAGAGCTGACATACTGCTCTCCGCCTGGGACCGTGTCTGTGATCAATGTTGGTCTGTTTTGATTTGACAGAGATGTTGAGAGGGCGCTAGTACAGTCTGGTTGTGGTTGAATGTGGCAGCTCGAGTGACTATTCTCAAGAGCCTCCACACACTCCACGTTCAAAGCCACCAGGTCCGTTAGTTCAATTACAGTCTTGTAATGCTCACTTAGTTGAACTTGAGCTGTCTTGTAGCTAGTAAATATGTCCTGCAAGATCTTTTCTTTATGGAGCAGCTCAGAGCGGAGTTCCAGTGTGTCATTATCATATAACTGTCGAGTTATTTCCAATTCTTCCAAACAATTCTGAATTCTTTCCTCTAGTAACAACTTTTCTTTAATTAATTGAACATTTTTGACAAAATAGCTTTGTTTTTTTTAATAACTTTTGACATCTTTTGATAGTTTTCTTAACTTTAATATATTTCTTTATTTTATTTCGGCTTTTAAAAAGTGGGCTTTTACAAACAGATTTATCTCCGGTAAGATCAATGGTTACAATATCTGAAGAGCACTCCAACTTGTTTCCGGCTAGCTCATCAAAAAGGTTCAAGGTGCTGGTGGTCTGTTCATTACACTTATCTGTGTGTAGCTGTGATATTACCTTATGGGCCTTATTTAATTCAAATTCTAGGTTGATTATACGACTTAAGGCTTGTTCATGAGTCTCACCACACTCCTTGAAGGATATTACAAAATTTTGGAGTTGTTCGCATTGATCTTGTGAGTCCAAGTATTTAGAATGTAGTTCGGCCAGTTCACCTTTTAGTTCAGTGTTTTTTGTGATGATCTTCTGCACTTCGATTTCACTGTCTTCTCTTTCTTGTAGTAGTTGTTCACTAAGGTCTTTATAGACTTTTAGTTGTTTTAGGGCAGCACTCAGTTTTTCCTCCATTTCCCTCGCCGATGTCTTGCGGGTCATAATAGGCATTTTGGTGTCAACTGATCAGTCAGCTCCTGAAACCACAAGTGAAACCGCTAAACAACTATTCAAATAAAGTTTGTATTACAGGTTTTCATACACAAGTCAGTCTCATAGCCAAGTCAAACAACAAAAAGAATGCCCACCAAAGCTTTAAATAAAACAATTAAAAAGTATTACTGTTTATACATTGGTTAATACCTACTGTGGAACAGGTTAAAGTAGAAAATTAAAAATAGGAAATTACAAGTAAAAGTGAGACAGGTTTTAGAATACCAGACTTAAAAGGGAAATAGCATAGACAATAGTAAAAGTAAAATAAAAAAAGTAGATATAAATAATTGGAAATATAGTTGTACCTGTTACCTACTGACTACCTACAGACTGCAGTAAGGTGCATTCGGGTAATTACGAATGGATTTTTGAAGAGTTAACAGGGTCTTTGTATTATCAGCAATAAGTGCAGATTGATAGATTTATTGTTACCTGCTTATATCACTTAGTCTGCTTGAATATATGGAGCATGGTTCTATGACCAATAATTAAGAATATATTTTTGGTATCAATAACTAGAAGTGTTTGAAAAACATACTAATTTTCTTTTGTCAGAGTGCAATTCCGAATTATGTTCGGGTAATTCTGAATGATACTAAAAAATGGGTTTTATCTAGTTATGACTTAAAGAACATGTTTCTTTTTCATTCAGTTTTACCCTCGCGAAATTTATGCATCGGTTTTGACCACTGGATGGTCTAAACATTGTACGAGTGATATTTGTATTTCGGAATTACCCGATATGTAGCCTACGGTACTCAATCTTTTGCGATATAAATAGTAATATCTTAGGTGTTTTAAATAAAATAATCAATGAGAAAGTTTAAAGTTTATTCAAAATTAATCCAGATTCAACCACGAGACGTTACAAAGGTGCTACGAAAACGCAAAATAGAATTAATGAGGCTGTAGAACATCGCATAGGTACATGTTTTATGCTTTTATTACACATGAAACTATCATTATCAACACCAATATTATTATTTTATCAACAAGTTAAGGTACAGGTACAACATAAACAATCTCACAGGCCTAAAACACGACATTAAGAAGTAAAAATAACTAAAAATAATCACGTGAGACTGCAGAACATTGCGTAAAAACTTACGTTAAAATACGATTGCACAAAAAATCCTTAATTATTAATATCAACAATATTCTTTTAGCAACAAAAAAATAACAAAACGAAAAAAACAAAAATTTTTAAACTTTGGGTATATATATATACGATTTGGGTATATATGATACGCTTGGTCTAAGTATTCGTGAGTCCATGCTGTCAATCTTACTAGTCACAGACTTTATACCTACATAGTTATGAATTCGGTATGTAAAGTTTTTTTTTGGTATTTTTTTTATATTTTTATTTCGTAGATTAGGTCATTATAAGAAACTGATTTCAATATTTTTGTTTTATATTCAGTAGTTATTTTATAATATTTTTTTGAAAATTTGAATCCTATGACGTCACTTTTTTGCACAAATATGTAGTTGCGTTGAGGAGCCAAGAAAAGCACGCGAGTAAAAAAAAAGAAACTAGAACACTTGACAGTGACACCTTTCGTAAGTCTCTATTCAATCAAAACAAAAGTGCAAAAAAGTGACGTCATTTAGAGGTCAATGAAAGTCGAATTATTTCATCGTTTTTTGTTAATGGCAAATAAATGGCATCTTATCGTTTTAAAAGGTCAGAGTAGAAAAATAAGGGTTTGTAACATAAAATCTCGAAATGGTTTCGGAATTGGCATAGGTTAATTTTTTTTAGCATACCGAATTGCGCCACATTGATGTGTATCCTACCTATTTGAAACTGCATTGACTTCCAAAACGGCATTGTTTATGTCTTCTTCTGTATATTTAGATATTTTCTTTTTTACATATGTGTTTGGCATGTTTAAGTAAAGTAAATCCGTAAGTACATTAAATATGGACGCCTTTGGAATGGAGAGTAGAAACCTGAAAAAATCAATACGGAGTCAAAAACATTCACTGTTCATTTTCATAGTAAGTAGCCATAGCATAGCCCAAATTAAACTACACGAAATTTTGAGTGTGAAAATATGTCTAAAACTATATACTTAACTGATGAACTACGAAGATACGCATTGCATCTTGCACAGATAAACTATTAAGACAACAAAAAAAAAGAGAATAAATTCACAATGATCTGTAGCTAATAAATACGTCCCACAGCTATACACGTGTTTCCTCACGGCTTTATTATGGACACGTGAAAGTCATAGTCCATCCACCTCCCTTGGTAAGAACTTTGGGAACCACTGACTATCTATATGAAAAATCAACATCGGGTAAATGCGAATGACAGATGATTCGGAATTACCCTCATCTGCTAATTCCGAAAAATAGAAAAAAACATGAGTTAGATAGTTTGTAGCCTAATCTCAAGTGTAAAAAACGTCAAATCAACGAACAAAGGAACAATCATTTTGATAACTTACCAAGTTTAGTAATTGTAGATCTTCGGGTAAATCCGATAGTCGAAAATAATTGCGAGTTCACAGTTGTTTACAAAAATGTCACGTGAGGACGCGCTTTCGCTCGTAGCAGTCTGAGGCAACTAACGGGGGGTAGCGTATTTAGATGGCCGCCAGGTGAATGTAGCCATAGCACGAAATGTTGCCGCGCTTGGTATAAAATTATAATTATTGGAATTACCCGATTTTCGGAATAAGCCGAATGCACCTTAATTATAAAGATTTGCGGTTTGTAAAAATCAAAATAATACTATCATAAGTTACATACAAACATATTAGGCTATCAGTTTAATTCTGGTAGTTACACAATTTAGCAATATACTATGATAGTACAATTACAGTTTTTTCTATCTTTATATCAGATTATAGTGAGCACAATTTGGGATCTGACACGAGCAATATAAGCTGCTTGTACCTAATTGTATGATGTGTAGTGCGATGTGTAGTTGTTAAAAGCATGTCTGAGGCAAGAGTTTTATCGTCAATTTTGCTTCCACAGTTATGTCAAGCAAAAAGAGAAGCAACGGGGCCAGAATGTGGATTGGACGATGCTCACCGGAGTGAGGCGTGTATAGGGCTAGAATGAGTGTTGAGTAGGTGCATTAAGAATGTTAATTGAACACAATACTCCCCGGGATTTGTGATGAACATCCGATCCAAGTCGTCAGTTTTGAATCCACCCGTTGCTTAGCCGTCAGTTGACAGCACAACTTTGTGCTCGACGAAAAACTTCTCGTAGTATGTTTCCCACACTCGTACACCTCATATAAGCACTAATAAGATGTTTACACTGATTTTAATTGGCACTGAATACTAGAAAATAATAATTTAATAATTTCTAAATACGGAGAAATATTTTGACACCTTAACCTAAGTGTTGCCACACGGCGACCAAGCGACACGGCGTCACCCCGAGACATTGGTTTGTGAGTCTCTTTTGCCCAGTAGTTTCACTTGCTACAGTGCCCTTCACACCCTAATACAACAATAACATACCTTAGTCAGCCCAACATAAGTTCCCACTGCTGGAACTCAAGCCTTTCTCTTAGTGAGAGGATTTGGGCCATAATCCACCACGCTGGCCCAGTGCGGCTTGGTGGATATGCTATTGGCCAACCCATATCTAAAGTTTTCAGGCCGCCCGAAGGCTCTCGACATAGGTTGTCCTAAGACAAACAACCGGGACCGACGGCTTAACGTGCTCTCCGAAGCACGGAAGCATTTAGTTGAATAGTGCCACTAGCGGTCACCCATCCAACTCCTGACAGTAGCAATTAAGATCGCCAAGTCAAACTCCGCTGCGAGTGCTTCAAAAATACAACAATGCTTGCATAATATTGCTTCGTGGCGGAATATCTTACTCTGTAGTGGTACCAACCAAGACGCCCCTTGCACAAGATACCTACCAGCCTACCCACCTAGTAAATCGGGTTTCATTGCCTCTTACGATTCGCATTCTGACGGTGGAGGGGGTTTTATTTAACTCTGTCCCTTTACGGAGTTACCAGCGATAAGTACTGTTCTTATATGACCGAAGAATGTATATTGCTTCTAAGAACACATGCAACTCTACCCAAGTGGCTGGATAACAAGTACAATTTGAAAAATTTAAAACACTTCCATTCTATTCAGTTATTGGAGTGTAACTATAAACTACTGGGCCGAATTTGATAAAAAATAAATGTGATCACACGAGAAGCACCAGCTTTCAAACAAAAGAATTTTAGGAATCTGTTCACCCAGACGAAAGTTATGAGGTAATAAACAAAAAAACAGTAGAATTGAGTACTTCTCCTTTTTGGGAGTCTGTAGAAAAGATAAGGTGTCTCTCATCAAAGGCCATCACCATTTGTTTAATAGGCTTGTCATGGCTTCTTACAAAAATCTGCGAGTCGGACTCGCGCACGAAGGGTTCCGTACCATTATCTATAGTAATTATTTCAAGTTTCTACATGTTATCGTTATCAATAACATGAAGAGAATAGGAAAAAAATCATGTTTGTTGTATGGGAGCCCCCCTTAAATATTGATTTTATTCGGTTTTTTAGTATTTGTTGTTGGCAACAGAAATACATTATCTGTGAAGATTTCAACTGTGTACATATCACGGTTCATGAGATACAGCCTGGTGACAGACGGACAGACAGATAGTCCGTCTGTCTGTATTAGGATTAAAATAATTAAATATACAAAAAAATAAAAAAAAGGATCCCGCTTTACCCTTTTGGTACGGAACCCTAAAAATGTCGAAGCCCGTAAAACTAGTAGAAATGCAGGCGTATGAACTTCTATCAAGACGGACCTGATCCCGGCTCGGGCCGGCCTAGGAACGTCGTAATATGAATGTGATCACAGCCTTTTGCCGGGGTGTTCGAGGAAGAGAGTGATAGAGGATGGAGAGTTGTTTATCAACCTGTCTTTATTAAAGCAGGACGTCGACAGCCTTCGCAAGGCGGACCAAAAAGGCATACGTTCGAGTATTACAGCCTTGACGAGTTCTGCTTAAAGAATGTTACCCGAATTAAAAACTTCCCTAGATCGTTTTTTGATATCTTGAAATATTGTTGTTTTATAACTTAATATATATATATTAAGTTAGAAATTTAAATAACTGATCGAGTTGATTCGATTAGATATTAATCACATAAATTGTAATATGTTTTTATTGAAATGAAATGAAATGAAAATATATTTATTTGTAACAACAACATAAGCTAAATATAAAACAAAGTAATAGACAAAAGTAATCAAGAAAAAGAAAAATGTCAAATGTTACAAATCGGTCCCAACTCGGCATTGCTGATAGTTCTAAGCCAGCGCTGGTGTTCCGTTGGGGCCGGTTTGTGACGTCACGGAGGTATATAATAGTTACAAGAGTTTCTCTAAGAAATTAAGAACCTACTAAGTATTTGATGACCATAAAAACCAAAAATACATTTATAAGAAATATATATTATATGTTTCCAGAATAAAACATATAAAGTACGAATAATTTAAGTAAGTATATTGGTAAGATGATTCCATTGTGTTACGAGTATGCTCAACGTTTGGTATTATGCGGTTACGGCAACAATATCGCTATCAATGATAATATTATGTTGCATTCAGGGATCAAGTTTGTATGATAAAGAACCGAACCGGTCGCTTGCTGAAATATGACCAACCAACTTGGCCAGAGATTGTAAAAAGCGGAATTAGGAGAGAGAGGAAAACAGGTGTAGATAAATCTTTTAAGTTTTTTTTATATTATTAAGAGACGCTAAAAGCACGAGGCCCACATGGTGTTAAGTGGTAAACTGTGCCTAGAACAGATGCAATTCGTCACAAGTGACAAACTGCACTGTGCCGGCAACCCTGCAACATTAAGTTATTAAGACTCAAGTGCCTGTAATTTCGTCGACACCCATACCATTCAAAGCAGAACACAGAATGGCGAACATCACTGCTTCGCGGTAGAAATAGGACGTTATGGTGGCAGTACTTCTCCAGACGAACTCATTCACCAAGAGTTCTACTGCACTTAAGTCGCGGTCGTATCCTGATAATAGTAAAAAGCAGAATCTTTAAACATCTAGTGTAACGAAACAGATCGATAATAATCTATGAAAAAAATACTTAGGTTAGAAAAGGAACAAGCAAAGAGTAATAACCGAACAGAATTCATAAATATAACTCGCTCTCTGCAGATTAAAATCCTAAATACGTCCATAAAAATAAACATTCACGTCCAAACTCTCAGAATTTTCAGCGATAACACTATATTATTTTTTAGGTAATACATAGCCAACATATAGTACTAAAGTTGTAACCAGCAGTTTTTTCAATTGTGTTAGTATATATCGAAATATATAAAGAAAACGTACAAAATTAACGCATTTTCGCATTACATCGTCCAATCTAACAAGCGATTTTCAACCTTACGTAAAGCATCGTAAATTATTTTAAAATTGGGGTTGGACCGCGTCTTAATGCGTTGCTGCATGTTTAGAATGGTCACTGTGATCTCATGAAGTATGAACATGGCTTGTATTACTATGTACATATATGTTATGTACTACACTAAAAAGTCTACATATAAGGTTTTATTTCGATTCTAAGTTAACATGTGTTTGTATTTGTTGCAGGCGCTCGTAACAAACCCCTCCAGGGTGTTTCCACATCACGCCGGCTGCAAGTGAGCGGACACCAAGATGGCGCAGGTTGGGGCCAACATGGAGTACCAAGAGTACAAGTGGGCCTACTCAATCATGGACTCATCCAAGTGAGTATTTACTTTTCTTTAACTGGATAATGCCCTGGGATAAGTTCCTTTTATACATATACGCCGTTCATTTATGACTAAAGATATGATCTGTTTTCCGATTGAAGTCAAAATCAGGTTTAGCGCTGTGATCGTCATTCCAAATCAACGAAAGCGCGACCACGAAGATCCATGTGACGTTATGGATTACGTCACCGAGGGCCTCATTTTGCGATTTCAATGACCACGCTACTGAAATTAACGTGAGCAATTCCGTCAAAAATTACAGTTTGTTGATGTTTGCGTTTGTTTAGGTTTAGGTACTCGTCTTCGTTTCTTGTACAATTTTTTTTAGCCTGTTTTAAACTTTTTCCACGGTTTATTATATTGCTACCATACCATCTCGGTAAATATCTTGTAAGAAGCGTATAACGAATCACTGCGCTGTCAGCCATACCGTGAGTAACTTGAGCGTGATCTCAACTCATTCCGAATGGCTGTCAGGGGGTCTAGAACGAATATCTGCGTAAGTGTAACGTAACGTGTCGTTCACGTGAAACTTCCATTTATCTAGGGCAACTGTGACAGACACCTCATAGTTTGTACGCCGAAACGTGACGTATTGACGCCTACAGTACGAATACTTTTTGGTAATTGTTTGTGCTATGGCCTCGGATCTCATCTGTCAAAAGCGTGATATTGAATCGGAATGAAGAACATTTCTAATATCGCGAAAATCTAAGTTGACTTCCATCGGGGAGCGGGAGCGGGATGGACTGTTCCATATACGATGTATGAATGTTTTAAAAACAGTCTAAGGTTACCTCTTTAAAAATATGGACTATGGTACTCGTATGGTTCGAATTCCTTCTCTCTGTCACAGAGACTCCAACGTGTCGTACAACAAAACCGAGTACTGCAGTCGATTGAATCGATAGGCGACCTGGCGCCAACCCTAGCGATTAGGAATACTTTTTATGTCAATCTGTGACTAGACGAGCAAATCGATGGCCTGAAGTTAAGCGTGGTGTGTGCATTATGAGTCGTGGTTGCGTCCACAGAGTAAAGTTGCTCTGCTTCCAATGCTCTGCTTCGAGGAATGAAGTAGGTTGTTCATTGAAAACAGAGCGGCCAGGTGTAAATGTATTATAATATCCAAGCCAAAACCAAATTATCATTCTAACTATAAAGTATGACACATATAGACAAGAGGTTGTGTAAATATATAACTTGTATTGTTCATATTGTATATTGAACAATAACAAGGTAAAAAGTATGTGTGTTATGTTTAGGTACGTACAACAATATACTTTATTTATATAGCGTATTTACACAGGATGGTTTTTAATAGGAAAAACGATGAATATGGTGATCATTTTATTGCTTCCATCGTAATATCTTTGAAACAATAAGGTTTTACTAAAGGTAAAGTAATAACTTAAAAATAGTCTGTTAAACCATTGTATTAAATGCTGGCAACGTTTCTAAAATGCTGGCACCATTAACCTGTTCAATGGCAATGCTTAATATTTGAAACCTTCATTTCGGTCACGTAAAGCTTGGACCAGTTGCGAAGCTCTGATAGGTCTTCAACCTGGGCCCTACGACTCAAGCATTTGCCTCCCAGAAGTCTCAAATCAAATCAAATCAATTTATTGGCATAAATATGGGTAACAAGGTCAGTTTCAAATAAGTTACCTAAGTGAAGAGTCAACAGACGACGGTGGTGACCTTTCGCCATCGGATGGTGAGACTTGCAGTAAACTTGTATACTACTGTCATTCCTACTCTTAACGTGTAGGTAGGTCTCGGATAATAGAAAGAAGGAACTTATGAAATCTGGTGGACTCTCCATATGACTAACAGATCATATTCTTAGTATACCTCCAAAAAGTTTATGAAACTACCATGAAACAGACATTGGCAGAATTGCAATAAACAGAAGCGCTATAAACAAAAAAGTCAAGTCTAAAGGTTTCAGCATACCGAACGCGGGACGTGAGTGGTGTGTTCCTTCGACTGACCCGCGCGTGTTGTACTTCATCGAAACGTATCAATCACGGCACATCGAATACGGCGGCATCGGCGGGCCCGCGCTTGTATTTGATGTGCCGTGTTTGATACATTTCGAAGTAATACAACACGCGCGGGATCGTCAATGGAACGCACCGCGTAAGGCGCATGTTTGGTGTGCTGAAGCCTTTATAGAAAGAAACAGATGAAGACAGGATATTAGCCTTATGTTTTGGGTCAACTTCAGCTGCTCTTGTGAGAGTCTTGTGCAGGTTTGTCAGAATGTTGTTAGTGTTGCGTGATAAAGCAGACAAACGAAAGAAAATAATCCTAGTACATTTAATCTGTTAATATGATAACACAACGAACACACAACGGCACAAATAACTTACACACATAATAACATTGCTAACATGAAATGATATAATGTATACAAAAATATAACACCAATTGCCAAAAATCTATTCGCCATGTCTCTCTTGAGATTGTAATTACAAGGACATGTGTTACATATATGTAACGCGTATATAAATGTAAAGTTAATATTTAGTTTCATACGCGTCAAGTTTCGCTGCCACTTGGTCATTGTAGGTAAGTTTTTTGATGACCTTGTTTTGTCTCTTTGACTTGTAGTCTTCAATGCTAATGTTCTGCACACACGATGTATGGACAGGTGTTTTAGTTACAGACTCCCATTAATTACGCTCTATTGTCTCCATCCTGCTCAGGATTCAAGAATTTTTCCGTTCATTAATCTGTAACTGTCAGGTTTCATTTTTTTTTAAATTTATTTGTTTCATTACTTTTAAGCTACCCTTTGACGTTATACGATCGTGCATATACCTTTTTGATATTTATTATTTTAAGCACAGGGCATGCGTGTCTAGTACTTCCTTTACGACCGTTGACAAAGTGGTTCCTTTACACGCAGGCTAAGTGATCAAAAAATCCCTAATAAGCCCGCGAAATCCTTCGCGTTGTAGGCGCGACCTTTTGCGTCGCCATAACCTCCCGTCGTTTATAGATTTTTCTTTCATACATTCTCCTGACAATAATTAACAACATAAAAGAATAAGGGTAATTGTTCCATCCGTTCACGCGTGAAGCGATGACCAAGGGAAATAGAGATTCATTTTTATATACATACAATAAACAGTTACGCACATAATGTATTTCTAAAGAAAGTGAAATTTTCTAGCGAAAACGAATTGTCAGCAGAGAAATATTCCCACCGATATACCTATACCGATAATAGCTATAAGATAGTTCGATGTAACACGCATGCAGGCACTACACGCAGTTTCTATGTCTGTACAAAGACCAATATAGATTTTATTTATTTTATTTATTTATTTTCTTAACTTACAACTATCATTACAGGTTTTTTTTTTTTTTTAACCTAATGCGATAGCGTAGCATAATTAGGACTTACACTAACCTACCTAATTAACATAACACAAAACCCTTAAAGCTAGTTTAGTAAATTCACTCAGAGTACAATGAAATAGATCTATTTCGACCGCCATGACATTGAGAGTGCGAAGTGCGCGTGTAAAAGGCGCTTCCTGCAGGAGGTTAGTCCTCGCACGCGGCAACGACACAAGTTTTGGTTGCCTTCGCCTCTCCACATACCTATCAGGAACACAAAAGTATATCTGCTGCAATACATCCGGATTGTGTACCTTACCCCTCAACACCTTAAAAATATAACAAACGAGTGTGAGCTCTCTCCTGACCCTCAGTTCATTATACCCGACCATGCCTAATATAAATAACGTTGGGTACATTAATGGATAAAAAGGATAAACTCCGTATTTTTTCAAGTATAAGTACCTAATGAACTTATTCTGTATTTTTTCGACCATTATAATGTACTTAGTCTCATGAGGAGACCAAATGACTCCATTGCATTCGAGTTGGCTTCTTACTAACGCGTTGTATAAGGCGGCAATCGCATTAATATTTGTAAAGCCGTTAGCCATACGTAGGATAAAACCCAAATTACTGTAGGCTTTTTTGCAGACCTTAGTAATATGGTCCCGAAATGTCAGCTCCGAGTTAAGAGTCAACCCTAAGTCTTTCACAACGTTTCCTCTAACCATCGGTAGCCCATCAATATGATACTTGTGCAGTATGGGGTTACGAGAACGAGTGAAAGTAATTGTCATACACTTGGTAGCGTTAAATTGCAGACAGTTTTCCTTAGCCCAGACCACTACTCTGTCTATATCATTTTGAAGTCGTTCGCAGTCTCTTGCAGTCTCAATCGCTAGAGATAATTTAAGATCGTCCGCAAATAACAGGCACTTGGCATTCTGGATAACCTTTGGCAAATCATTTATCATTATAATAAACTCCAAAGGTCCCAAATTACTGCCTTGGCTTACTCCCGACCTGGTAAAATACCGCTCCGATCTGAAGCCTGAGTATTCCACATATTGCTGCCTATCAGTCATGTAGCTGGCAAAAAAATTCAGGACATGTGGAGTGCACCCTATCCCTGCTAACTTTCTCAGCAACACGTCATTATCGACTGAATCGAAAGCTTTTTTGAAATCAAAGTAAGCACTATCCGCCTGACCCCCACCATCTACAGTCGGTACTAGATCGGCCATGTGACGGAGTAGATTGCTGGTAGTGCTTCTTGCCGATCTAAAACCATGCTGAGCGTCTGAGAGCTGCGAACTCACCTGTGCCACTATGATTTTATGTACTATCGACTCGAAAACTTTTGCCGCTGAAGACAGTACCGCGACAGGCCTATACTCGTCTACTTTAGTACGCGATTTCCCTTTTGGTACAGGTACTACCCTAGTTATTTTCCATCTATCCGGAAACTCTGCCGCTTGAAGACATTGGTTATATATGTGTAAAAGCGGTTTAGCAAGTACCATACGACAATCCTTCAACACGTATGGCGGTATACCATCTGGGCCAGCGGACTTCTTCGGTTTGAGTTGTCGCAGAGCACGGTTGACGTCCTGTAATTGCACTTTATCGATGTGGACTCGTGCCGCTCCGTTCTCGCCGCCCGCTGCCGCTATTGCCGCGTTCACGTCTAAACTGGCTCGTTTCGTACTGTAGACCGAATGGAAATATTTAGCAAATTCCCTAGCGCCTTGGTCATTTCCAATGACTTTACCATCTATTATTAAATTGTGCGGGCTTCTGTTCCCTCTTTTAGAATTAGTATAATTCCAAAAAGACTTCGGGTCCCGATGTAATTGATTTTGTACATTAAGCTTGTATTGCGTTTCTGCGTGTAATATATTTTTTTTAACTCTGGCCCTACAATTAGCAAAAGTTTTGTAGTCAATTTCAGACCCGCTGACTTTATATCTTTTATGAAGAAAAGATTTTAACTTTAAGTCTTCTATTAAATTAGTCGTATACCATTCGGGATAAACGTACTTTGAGCTTACTCTGTTTTGGTTTTTCAAAGGTACAAAGTTGGCAAAAGAAGAGTTTAACTTGCTATAGAAATAATTTAAACTCATCTCTAAATCTAGTTCGTATATTGGACCCCACTCTATATTCGCTATCGATTTGTATAGTGATAAAAAATCAGCTTTATAAAAGTTTCTATACGGGCTACTAGGCGAGTGTGAGTGGGTGCCCCCCGGCGTGGCCGAGTCCACCACAGCAGCGCGCGAGAGCGGCCGTCGCCGGGGTAAACTCACCGTCACCTCAAGCGGCGGGTGGTACGAGTCAACCTTCACGAGCGCAGTCTCCGCGGCGCAAACACTCACATTATCACACTCCGCCAACGTACTCAGCACTAAATCTAATTGTCTATCGTTGCAATTACCCACATTGTTACTCTGAGTGAATCCACAATATGATTGAAAATATTCAAAATAATTACTAATATCTAACGAGCAAGAATACAAATTAAAATCTCCTATTACAATTACGTCCCTATAGTTATTACAGTATTCTTCTACAATTCTAAACAGTAACATATATTCATTATCAGTACAATTCGGAGGTATATACACGACGCATATTAAAAATAAAAATCTATCACGAACGTAAACAGAACCACAAACCAGTTCAAACAGATGATTGTCAATGTTTACATCGAGTGCGGCCGGTACCGGCATACGTCGCAACTCATAGCGCGGTGTGGCCACTAAACATGCGCCGCCCTGTTTACGCCCGTCCGCTCGGTCACATCGAATAATAGTGTATCCAGGTGGGATTAGTTCCGCATCGTGAATTGACTCATTACACCCTGTTTCCGTAACGGCGAACAAATCTGCACTGGAGCTAGCAACACTTTGACTAAAGTTCTCTGTTTTTGTACGAAGCCCTCTCACGTTCTGATAGGCTATCAAAACCAAATTATCCGAATTATTTCGGTGTTTTTCTGTGGTCGGGTGGTCCACGAAACCACACCCACTCACAAAACTCGATATTCACAGCCCAGTTCTTAGGTTGGCATAATAAATCATACTTGCTTTCAGCCACACCTATTATAAAAGAAGCATAATCTCTTTCAGTCTTGTGATTTATTTTTTCTACTTTGACTGCTATCCCGTCTCCCAATATTTTCTTCACATAGCCTTCCAAGCTATCAACGGAAGTTTCCTTTTGGAGCCGCCAAACATGCAAGTACTTCTTTCGTTCAGTTCCTTGTATGCCCATCGCATTAGTGCAGTCGCCTTTCTTCACCTCCCTTGTAGGGTATCTTCTTTTCTTCCTATTTATAATGGTCCATTTCGCTCTTGTTTCCTGTGCATTTTGTTCCCTTGAAATATCATCTAACGATTCTTCCAAACTTTCCCGATTAGTACTTATCGGTTCAACTATATTGTCTGCTGAAGTTATGGACGCAGTCATGTAACCTGTGGCCACACCCTGTTTTGCTGGGTTTTCTACCTGGTTTTGGATAACATTCAACAAACCTTTAGACCGTAAACCAGTCTCATGCAACTTGGGAGCAGATTTCTTTAAACCACGTACATTCTCTGGTTTTGTGGCCCCACTGACGTTTAATGCGCTCTCTACCCGTTTTTGATTTTGAGACATATCATCAAGAAGTGAACTTTTAGATATTTTATTCACCTCAAATGTACCCGGCATCGAACCACGTAGTGCTACCTCCAATTGTTGATTTTTCTCTATTAAGAGCTTAACTTCCGATTCTAATAAATCCACTTTTGTAGCCTTTTCTTGAACTACCTCCAATATGTTACGAATTTCTCGTAACTCGGTTTCGGTGCTAGTATATCTGTCCACTAGCAAAGAGTACTCCATTACTTGTGCTTCCAAACGACGATTCATCTCCGAGCGAAACTCCTGCAGCTCCAGCAGTACCTTACTCTCGTAATCCGTACTTATGGACACATCATTCTGAACTAGATTCCCGCGCTCTGTGTTAACGTAACTGCATAGTGTGAATGTTTTATTCAGCATAATATTTCCTCGCACCGGTGTGTTCGAATTATCCTTTTTAGGCATTGTACGCACGCATTCTGGACAAGTCCAACTCTTCTTGTATTCCTGCGTGCAAGCCTCAAACTTCTCTTTCGTCAAATTCAAACACTTAAGATGGTATACCTTTTTACATGTTTCGTTTGAACACTCCATAAACACTCCATAAACTTTTAGATTTACCCTAGATCTAGTATACAAGCTGACTATGTGTGATATGATTGTCTTGTCATGCATGCGATTGATTATCTGGAGTTGTCATCGACGATAAAAGAAATCGCCACTTTCGTCGATGGTTATAATTTTAGCATAATATATGGTCTGCAGCTTGATTCGCGCGATGATAGAATCGGGTCTTCTCTGTCACTCTGGTATTGGGCTTGAGCTCTGGGGGCGCGCTGCAGAATGGGAGCGCGTCTTCCGCATGCAGAAACTAGCCCTGAGAGTGATAGCATGCATTCACAGGATTAGTCAGAGAACACGGCTTCATGTTTTACCGAGCTAAGCATGACCTTAGCCTAAAATAAAACTAATATTGAAAATATTTGAACGCGCGCACGCTGATCATTTAACAAAACCACAGATCACAGAATAAACCATACGGCTCATCTACCAATTTAACTTTTTTTAATTCGTGATAAGTATATATTGTATGTAGCCAGGTGATGAATTGTCTGGATTTGTCATATGAGGCTCCTTTCATCAAGGGTTAAAATCAATTTTGGGTATACCCGCATACCAGCGAGCTTTATCTCTCTGGGGCCGATTCCACTAACGGCCGTTTTCAATAACCTATCTATCGCCGGTTTACCTTAATAGAGATAGATATTTGACACTATTTGTATGGACGTTATGTCAAATTTCTATCGGTAGTAAAGAAAACCGTGAATAGATAGAATATTGAAAACGGGCGTAAATCTGTTCCAACTGCAATCGCACCGTAGCTGTATTATACATCTTCTTATTCTGCTATTGAAAACCAGTCCAGCTGCAGTTACGTTTCTGTTGACGCCAGCGATCAATCATAACTTTATATTATTCTAACTCGATAGATCATGAAAGTGACGCTAACAGATATTGGAATATAGTAGCGTCTAATATATTTTTATTATAAAGTATAATTTAGGTTACGTTCCCATTTGCCTGTAGAAATAGTAGAATGGGTTTTTGGTTAATTATCGAACGACAATTAGAGTCGAACTACAGTTGCAGCGGGATTTATTAGCAGAGCACGAATAAATTTCGATAAAGTATTCGTACCGTGAATCGCACCTCGTTGTAACTGTGAGGTGTCTTTGCCAAAGTAGTGCTAGATAAATAATAGTTTAAACTAAATTCTATTTTGTGCTAGGAACACCATTGTATATATGGCTATAGACGAGAAATCGCGAATAATGGCAAATCCAAAGGAAGGTCTTTACATACACACTCGTAGCTGTGTGTAACAAACGACAGTGTGAATGGAATAGTTATAGAGAATAATTATTAGGGGCCTTACTTATAAACGTTGCTTAACTTTAAAAGTGACGTTATTTAGTACTGCGCACAGCAAAATCTTCTGCGCCGTACTAAATGACATTATTTAAATTTAAGCGGCGTTTGGCCGTAGGTGTTTGACAGTATTCGGTGACATATAGTGGTGACTCCTAACTTTTGCAATTTCATCCACAATAGTAATTTCCCAGTAATTTCGTTGCTTCACTGTAGATAGTGAATTAAAACCTGTTCTACTGCTTGAATGGCAGAATACCTGGCATTGTGGTGGTATACTAAGCCAGAACCATATAGTAAAAGCAAGCGAGAAGCACTTCTTGCAGAAGAATCTACATACGTGGTGGTATAATAGGTTTATAACATGCCACCTAATAGATACCGCTCTGTATCGCTTCAAGTTTAACGTTAACCCATCATGCCCTGTGACACGGTAAAAATAATATTACCGTGCCTGCGACTACAAGCGAGGAGACACCGATACATGTCATAACTGATTGTCCTAAGTTTGGTTTCGAACGCTACAATATAGAGCAGGAAATTAATGATAATATGATAATTAATATTGTACACGTTATTGGCGCAGTCGGTAGGATTAAATGTGTTCAATAATTATCGGTGTATCTGCAACGTCGGCGATCTTTATATAGTAGAACTACGTAATTACCTCCTCCTTTTGTTTTGGACGTCGTTTGAAAAATAATAAGTAGCACTACCGGAACTACGTTTGGGGATTGCTGAAGAATACGATGTAGATGACTGCATCCGAAAGAGGTAGATCATATTCTATGACTCGGTAGAGTAACACTTGACAGTTGCGCTGTCCGAACTAACTTCGATCGGGAACGAAGTTTCTACACGTAGTAGATATAGGTAAGTAGAATAAATATTCGTGCATCGCCCGTAACATAGCCTGTCGCCTTTAATTGACGGTGTCCGGAGCTATTAGGTTTCATTAGCGTCGAGACGCTGGGCGCCGGCTTCATTTAATTACCCGGCTCACCCTCTATCGGTGCTTACATTTTATGTGCTTTTGTCACTTACCTACTACTTACTTTTTTATGGTAAGATACGTTTTATTTCTTCACGAAGCGCTAAGAACCCACGGGTAATAACAGTCGACCACAAATTAGGCGAATGCTGGCTTGAGCTTTCGTTTATGGACCTTCTAGATATAATCCAAAGCATTGGTGAATGAGAACTTCTAGTTCCCGCCTGGCTATCTTCTAGGTGTTAAACTTGTCTAGTACTTACATATATAATATTCATCATCTTATCCTCTTTGGCCCGGTGATAGATTAAGCTGATTAAGCTTGGTGATAGATTATGCTAGTCTGATTGGTAACTGTTTAACCACAAACGTTGCAGTTCCTGGAAAAGTAGTTCGCGAGTCAACGGGTTAACCCGTTGATTCGCGATTCGCCATATTTGGCCAATAATACAATAGATTTCGCAGAGATCAACCTACTTTTCCAGGAACTATAACGTGTGTGGTTAAACGACTAATATGTATCATAGGTAGGTAACTAAGTGTACCGCTCAGATAGCAACAAGATAATGTAATTTTATTTATCAAACAACTGCCTCTAAGAGCATTTAGGCATTTCAACGACGATGGTACTCTGAATATAGGTATGATTATCTTAGTGATGGTAGACTACAAGAGGGAATCTTTTGTTCAGCGGGTACATAGATTAAGTAGTAATGAACATTGGACTTGCCAGTTACTATCAAACTCCAAATATTCATCGTTTTGTTAATTTAATATGAACAACACCGTGTCTTTGGACATTCTGTATCTTTTAAAAAAGTCAAGATCCTAGGTCGAATCACTCGTGGTCTAGTATTAATATGCAAATCCATGTCATTTATGTTGTATAAAAACTCCAAAAACTCTGGGCCTCTTGCACCAAATTACGAATTAACTATGCTAATTCGCGTGTAATGAAATCCTGATCAAACTCGGATTACGGATTGTTGAAATTGGTATTGCACTGATTGCGTTCCTTCTCCACGAAGTCTGGAAAATAAATAATTATAACTCGATAGATCATGAACGCGTTGATAACTCATATTTGTATAGGTATATTAGTGTCAATTATATATTTATTAAAAAGTAGCGTTTATGTTATGTTCATGTGATCCTACAATCCAATTGTCTATAGAAATAGTAGAATGGCTTTTTGCCCAAGTATCGAACGACAACCGGAGTTGAACTGCATTTGCAGCGGTATAGATTGTTGAACGTTGTGAAATAACAGAATTGGCCTCCAGGTTTATTGACGATCTTTACACGCTCAGACCAAGCAAATTAGACACAAGAAATCAACAAAACACTCGATAGTTCGCAGATTGCGTGCCTCGTATGCAAGCAAGAAATCCATCTAGTTACGGAACATTAACCGTAATTATCGGTCATAAAATGATTATCTCATCATCATCAATCACCATTCGGTTTGATAAAAACTACACTGTGGAGTCCTAGATACTTAATTGAGACATTGTTACAAATACAAAAGGTGAGAGACGAAAGTGCTTCACTAATTTCTATTGACATCAACTGGTCATAGTACTCCAAGCTACTTAAAAGGCGTTCGGCACACATACTCCGATACTCGTATAGTATGATGTATGGAATTAGTATTTCAAAACAGATAAAGTTAAATAATAAGTGAGTTGGCAGCTGCTGCAGTGAGTATTTGTCATAACAATCATATAGCCAGTTGCTGCTATATTTATTATTTATGTATAACTATCGAATGCCCGCGACTTGGTTCGCGTAGTAGGCTCGGCTTTCGGCCTCTCCAATAAGAACAATTTTGAAAATTATGTAAGAAAGTTGGGAAGGATGTATTTTTGGTTGAATTTAGGTTTGTCACTCTCTTAACATAGACAAATGATGGCTCAGAATAACGCGTATGCTAATTTAGAGAGATAGTAAGTAGGTGATATAGTGCTTTAAAAAACAAATATATTATTCTAATGCAGTTTATCCCGGAATAGTACCTGTGGGACATTCAATATCCGCGTGCGCCCAACTGTCTCGCGCAAGTAGTTCTATAACCGTGTATTTATTTGCAAATGTTTAAAAAGTATCACCAACAAAGGTGACGCGTGTGACCGATATGTGAAAGTGCACATCGCCTGTGCAGAATAAACAATTAATTTAAATAACAAGCCAACGTCTTCACAAAACCAAAACACAAGATATTGAATGCTTAAGTGATAGCTTATATAAAGTGCTCATTATAATTTTAATGTCATGCGAGCCATGGTGGTAATGGATCATGAATTATTTTAAATACAGTTGGTCTCTTTTCGAAATAATATAAAAGCAGATAATGTTTTTTTTTAAATTCTCGGTGGTGATCTTCAAGACAGTCCGGGGAATAGATCAAACGCCCAAACCGTTAATTGTAGACTGGATATTAGTAAAAGATTGGACTGAGCTATCATACAAGATAAATACCTCGGGCCCTACTGCATCCGTGTCAGACATCTAATTGTTATCAATTGTTCTTTATTAACCGTAGTTCTCCAAAGGTTATGAGCAACTTTACCAAACGCGGGTGGATATAATCAGTATCGAATACTAGCTGCGCTACGAGGTTTCACCCACGTGGTAATGATAATGATGATTCCAAAACAAGCCTGTATCATAGCGAAAAAAAAAACAAAAAATTATTAAACTAATCGGTCCAGCCGTTTTTGAGTTTTAGCGAGATAAGAAGATGCGTGAATATTTTGGTATTTTATTTTTTACTAGCGACTGCCCTGGACTTTGTTCGCGTAGTAGGCTCGGCCTTCGGCCACGCCATAACCTCCCGTCTTTTCTAAAAAAATTTAAATTTAAAATCCTTTTAAAAAGTATTAGAAAACATTTTAAAAAAGATGAATGAAACGGGTAAAGCCGTTTTCACGTTATAGCGTTACTAGAAGAAATAGGGGTTCATTTTATAACGAAAATTGTGAAAGAGATAATAATAAAAGTATAGTAAGGACATCGTTTATATTACGCCCCTGTAGTATACACATAATATAATCACAAATATTTATTTCTAAGTTGTTTTAATGCAAAAAATGATCTTTAGACTTCGAAATCAATAACTAAAGTGTTATGTCTATTTTAATGATATTATCATTGACGGTGAATGACAATCGATCCCGTAATCAGCACAGGTCACAAAAAAGGTGATTTTTTACCAATAAACGGAAACTACTTCAACACCAAAAAGTGTGAAATTACTTGTCGAAGTTGGTATGGTACCATAACAAAATTCGACAAGCGTATATAATATTGTGATTATAGGTACTTTTGAACTATCATGGTACCTACTTCGACAAGTTATTGTTAGTAGAATGAATCAGAAAAAGGCTAAGTTTCAGGGGCTGAATCATAATACTAAAAGCAGCCGCAAATGTTTGCTTTTTTGCTGTTTGCTCTAGACCGTATCCTAATGTAATAGGCTCGCCTTTCCTTGTCGTTGTCAACACCTATCGAGCGAAGGGATGAATTTCAGAATATGCCGAGTGTTTCGGAATGTTTACATAAGAGAATTCGTACATTGTTCTACGTGATGAAACGGTATACGTTTTTGATTCCACTCTTATTATTCCTATTATTTATCAAAAAGTCATTGCATATGCCTCGAGAACTTATAGAATCTATATAGAATGCTTTTGTGTATTGGTCCTGGGTTAAAGCTATTTTTCATCGAAATACGTTGAATCGTTTCGAGAAGCGTTAAAAAGTAAGTAACAGAGTTGGCGGGCTAAAATCTCAACAATAGTTATCGTTGATTGTGTTTGGTTTTCCTAGATTTGTGTTTCTTTGAGTTTTGAGGTGTAAATAGTGGTGGATTATTAACAGTTGCTAGTGTAGGCAAAGTGAACAAAATTATGAAACGTTGGTTTGTGTTGTCCTCGTCTTAGAAATCGCCTTAGAAAGTTTTAGTAAAACATCCACGATTTCGAAACGATTCGACACGAATCGTTTTTGGTTGATTGGGTTGTTTTGTGTGTCGCTTGTTCTGTATACTTCCTATTTGTATTTTATGCGGGAGGGAGATGCCGGTGGGTGTGAGGGGGTGGTGCACACTGCATCTCTGCCATAAGCATTTTCCCAGCGGAAGTGTCACTAAATAATTTTTAAAATGGAGTTTTAAACATTATCAAAACTATATTGTAATAATGTTGGTTGTTCCAGGGTGTCCGCGTGCCTCATCTCGATGCTGCTCATAGTATACGGAAGTTTTCGCTCGTTGAACATGGAGCGGGAGGCCAGAGAGCGCGCCGAGAGAGAGCGTGAGGCAACCCTGCTCGGGGGGAAACCGGTGCCTTCCACATCTGGCAACAGTAAGTTTATCTTATGCGCTCACGTGACGAGACGGGGGTTCGTTCCCATGTCACTACCAATCTTACTCAGTAGTAACACTTTTATTTTTTCCCCGTGTTACAAACTGCTCCAGCAGTAACACAGGACAATTTTCATTACCCATATTACTACTGGCCAATATCTGTTCAATCAATTCTAGTTGAAAGTTCTTCCTTTTTCCAAAATCTAGTATCACTTAGTCGTGCGCTTTATGGGTTAACGCACACTAATCAACCCATGCCTCCAACCTGTCCTCACCGCCTTGCCTTGTTGCCGGCCGTGAGACTTGCTTTTAACTTTATCTTCATATTATGCATTATTTTATTTAAATCCAGACAGAATTGATAACTGACAGAAAGAAGAAAGAAAGAAAAATCATTGATTATTTGACACTTAGGTTAAAAACAGTAATATAATATAAGCAGCAGTAACAGCAATGTGTCAAACAGGCCCTACCTCACTCAGCACATAATATGTCAGATGTCCGTGATCCGTGACATCTGACTTTGGTTTACAGGCAAAGCCTTGTAGGGGAGTAGGTTACATAGAAACAATATAAAATTTAATATAATATTCTACCTCCAGCCATTTTTTTATTTTCCTATTGGGTGGCGACAGATTATTCCAGCACTTCGTAGCTGTAGGTGACACTTAAACTGTCATGCCCAGATTTGGTATACTTACGAGAATGCTGTAGTATAGATTACATTATTACTTACGTTTATTACTACTACTATTATTACTATTAGTACTTCGTGAGGGTCTCGGAATTTAGAATTTTCCGCCCGTTGTTATTGTGTGCCAATCGAAAGAAGCGAGGAAACCCTACTCATATGTTCATACTATAGTCTTAAATTATATATATTATATACTAACTGCACCCCGCGGTTTCACCCGCGTGGTGCTGAATGATGATGATGAAAAGTATCATATGTGCTTCCCCGGGATATAAACTATAACCTTGCCAAATTTGATTACGATCAATTTTGCCGTTTAGGCGTGATAAGGTAACAAACAGACAGAGAGACTCGAGTTTTATTTATAAGTACCGTAATTACTTCATATGCTATTAGTAACAAGCTGTTAACTTGGCATTACAAACAGAAATTTTAACTATCTGTATAAATGTATAAGATATTATCTTCATGTATAAAAAGTATGGACCTGTAATTGACAGTAAGCGTGTTAGGGTATTTGAAAATTATATCATTGCCTATTATTATTTTTGTCGAATGTAAACGAATAACATTTTAAATGACAAGCAAGTATTTTACATTCATCTCTTATCTGATGGTCAGTGGTAATGCCGTCAAGGATGATAGACAATTTAAAAAAGCAATATCCATAGTGTTTATTGCAAAATAATGAATTAGCAAAACCAAAAGGAATTAATTGGTAGGTAATATTCGGTAATTGTTTTCTCTTCCGACTTTTGTCAATTGCTCATTTCGGTTTCCGTTATACAAGAAGTGATACTTATAAATTATAAACGCTTACGCTATTTGTTCTTGGTGTAAGCTCTGTTTTCTTATGATTAAATGGCGTTGCCCCGTTTTGATTATTAAAACGTAACCGGTATAAAAAAATGAAATAGAATACGTTGACACTATTATTTCCATTTACAGATGAATATATATGTATTGGTAAATAGATAACGAAACAGCTTAACGGCCACTTTCTATAACTTATTTGTCGACTATTCAAGCAATCCCTGAAAAAATAGCCCAACGGCAATGGCCTTCAGAACGTAGACTAGGTATACAAGGGCCTGGGGTGGGGTATGGCGCGGGAAGAGCTGTATGCGGGGTAGGGAGACGGAGGTAGAATGAATAGGTGGCGCAGGGATTGCAGAGCTCGTCGACCCCAACGAACTCTAAGAATAGGCACGTCTAATAGGGCTATCTAAAACAATTTCGGATAATAATTTTAAACTTTGTATGATAAATGTTATAATCCATTTAAATTGTGATATTTTGCCATGTGAATCCTGATTAGGTAAATAAGCACACAATTCAGTATATTACTGCACTCTTTTGTTACACTTTTCTTTCATTGTCGTTCCCTCACGAGTGAGGATCGTGACCATATACGATTTGTCTCCATTTGCTTCTGTCCTGCGCCAGATCAATAGATCGTTGCAGAGTGTCTCCTGTTGCCTCTATAATGCTTTTACACCACAGTGTTGGAATTCGGCCCCTGGAGAGCTTCCGCTACATTTGTCCCACAATCAACTGCTTCTCCAACTCGTGCATATGTGATCGCATTATATGTCCAAAGAAACAAAGTTGACGTTCTTGGCATAGAGAGGTGAGTCGTTTTGCGATGTGGAGCTCTTGTAATATCGATTTGTCCTCATGGCTGTCCTTGGTATCTTTAGCATTCGTCTCCAGCACCACATTTCAAAAGCGTTTATTTTGCTTATGTCTCGACTTTTGAGGCACCAGGTTTAAGCTCCGTACAGAAAAATAGAAAATACTAAGGAATGCTCTAGACCCATTTTGGTAGCTCGACGTATACCCTTGTTCCTCCAAATTTTCTCAAAATTGACATTGTGGTTTTAGCCATTCCTATTTTATATAAATATAAACCTATATATCTGATCTGTGCGTGCTACCTAATATTTATAGATTTTTCTCGCTGCCGTGACCGATCCATATAAGGCCACCATACATTGACTGCCTTGGGTTCGATTATACCAAATGAGTCGGCGTATTGCGTGAGTTTCTAACTACTCATACATAACGCATTACCTGTGCCATTATTATGCCGCGAACGGCACGGCCACTGGATAAATTGACACTGGCTTTCCACTCGAATTCAATTCTGTAGTGTGTGGCGGATTTTTATTTAACTACATATACTTACTGATTTTTGTATCCTTGAGTTCGTCGAAAGTAAATATTTTCCTGATACCAATACGTCAAATGCCTTTTTTATCCAATTTAATTATAATAAAGGCAAGTTGTGTCCGTGATGATGCGTAAGCATCACGCTTGCCAATAACTGTTTCGGTGCCACCTAAAGCGTGTTTAGAACTGCACTGCACTCGTCACCCCGACAAAGTGCCCCACAATCAACTGTCCACTCTCTCGGCGAACAACAGTCCGAGCACAGGGGTATATTGAAAAACTGCGCCGCGTGCACGTGAACCTGTGAACGCGGCATACGCTGAGTATATCCCTTTTGTCCTCAAATAATTATAGTGTTTCTTTTTTATTTTGATTTATCTTGTGTACATTTTTGAGTGCCAATAAAGATATTTTGATTGATGATTGATTAATGAAATTATCTTCGTATGCAAGTCTCAGAGTAGTTTCACTTGGTATAGTGCCTTTCAAATCCTGCCTTGGTTGCTGCCGCGATAGAATATTCAGAATTCCGGTGATATAAAAAAAAGATGATCTCGTACCCTCAGTGCGACATATGATAATTTGTTAGATACATTTTACAAAAGACTTTTTTCTCTGTAGCTACTGTTCACATCGCGTTTTTTGATGACTTGATTTTTAAGAAATACCCACATGATAATAATTCGTTAAAAAGAAATGCTTTTGTAAAATATATATATAACAGATCCCTAGGATAATTTTTAAACGCGGTTTTCCCCGCGTTGTGATGGATCATGATGCAAAGTAACTTGCTTAACTTAAAAATGTCCTTCCCCATTTATCTCGTTGCTAAAATGCATTAGGATCCGTTCCGAGGTATGAACGATATAATATTAGTATGGATATATCTATACAAAGAAATACAACTGAAGTATCTGTCCGTAATGTCCAAATAATTTATGACATAATTTATTAAATCTTTATAGTAATACTTTTTTAAAAAGCACTAACGACTGCTTAGCGATCTGAAAAATTGATTTGTAACTAAATGCACATGAAAGTATATTCGGTGCTAATAAAAAAAAATTGTCTGTCTGTTTTTCCGGCTAATTTCCCAAATGAATGGACTGATTCTGACGGGACTTTTACTGGCAGAAAGCTGATGCTGTAAGGAGTAACTGAGGCGTCTTATGATTTAGAGTTTTTCTAAAGTACCAGAAACACAAAATACCTAATAATATTTATTTTTTTATTAATAAAGGAATCAACTTCAATACCAAAAAGTGTGAAATAACTTGTTGAAGTCGATACCATGATAGTTCAAAAGTAGGTAGGTACCTTTATATTGTGCGCATGACAGTGACTTCGACAAGTTATTTCACACTTTTTGGTATAGAAGTCGGTTCCATTTTTTGGTAAAAATATAATACGGGATCGATTGTCATTCACCGTCAATGATGATATCATCAAGATAGGAGTAACACTTTTCAGTTTTCGGAGTGTAACTCAAAAACTGCTTGACTGAATTTGATAAAAAATAAATGGGACCTAATGGGGTTATTGACGGTGACTGACAATCGATCCCGTAAGTAGAATTGTCACTAAAAAGTGTGAAAAATTTTTTTTACCACTAAAAGTAACCGATTTCAGCACTAAAAATGTGAAATAATTTGTCGAAGTCGGTACCATGCGCACAATATTGTGATAATGAGAACTTTTGAACTATAATGGTACCGACTTCAACAAGTTATTTCACATTTTAAAGTGTTGAAGATGGTTCCATTTTTTGTTATTTTCTTATTTTTTATTAATGTTTTGTCATTATGTAACATAGTTGGTGTATCAGCGAGTAAGAATTTCATCATGCGTAATAAAGTATGGTCTATTTCAGACGTTCAAACGCTGAACACGATGCAGGCGCTGTGCTTCCCTCTCGGCTCGTCGGTGGCGCTCCTCATCATGTTCTTCTTCTTCGATTCTATGCAGACGCTCGTCGCCATATGTACTGCGAGTGAGTGAACCTTCTAGAACATTCCAGGTTATACTGTAATACCCTAATCACGAAAGCCTTAGTTACCTCTCTCTTCGGTCGTTGCCTCATTACTGAGGATCGTGATCATCTCAGCAGCACTCTCCACCGCGGCGTAAAAGCGAGACGTTAGTGTTTCTTTCAGTTGGTCAGACCACCTGGTCGGAGACCGGCCTCGTGAACGTTTCCCTTCCACGTTTCCCACCACAATGAGCTTTTCCAAGCTGCTGTCACCACGTCTGGCGATGTGGCCAGTAAGAGTGGCTTAGTTACCTAATTGGCACTAACTAACGAGATATGCATCCGTATAGACTTCTGTCTCTTCTTTATTTGATTCAGTCTTCGATCATTATAATAAATAAATCTATTCATGTTCCCTCCTGAAAGGTTCTTATAGATTAAGTAAACCCTGATGATTTAGCTTAGATAAACATGTTTCGTTTAGAGATGCTGAAGTTGTGTCGTGTTAGTAGTCTGAAGTAGATTTGTTAATCCTGTATTACAAAATTTATAAGTCATCAGCAGCAAGGCTATTATGCATCTCAGTTGGTAACGAATGTTGATTAAAATCGAAAAAAATGGCCGCTATATGTCAGTTTTGGCTACTCCAGTAAGCAAAAATGTTAGTAATTTGGCGCCTGGAGTTGACAAAAGTAACATAGAGCCGCTATTTCTTTTTCGATTTTAATCTACATTTGTTAGCAACTGAGACACATAATAGCCCTACAGGGCTATTATGTGTCTCAGTTGCAATCAAATGTTTATTGAAATTTTGAAAAGTGGCGGTTCTATGCCAGTTTTGTCAACTTCAGTAAGCAAAAATGTTAGCAAGCAGATGACTAAAGAATGAATGCTAATATGTGTAGTAATGTAATGTATAAGTATGGGTGTTCCAGTAATAGCGTGCTTGGCGCTGGCGTTCCTGCTGACGCCGCTGTGCCAGTACGTGGCGGGCGGGGGAGCGGGCGCGCGGAGCGCGGTGTGCGGCCGGTACTCCGCGCCCGAGCTGGCGGCCGCGCTTATCGCCGCCACCATCGTCGCCGTCTGGGTGCTCACTGGACACTGGCTGCTTATGGACGGTACGCCTTCTCTCCTTTTCTTTACTCCACGCAACGTACAGTCATCATCTCAGCCGTAGGACGTCCACTACTGAACATATGCCTCCCCCATAATTTTCCATAAGGACCGGTTGGAAGCGGCCTACATCCAACGTCGTCCTGCGACCTTTATCTTATCAGGTCGCCTGTCCACCGTGTCGGTGGACGACCTACGCTGCGCTTGCCGGTCCGTAGTCTCCATTCTAGAACCTTTCGGCGCCATCGGCCATCTGTTCTGCGTGCTATGTGCCCTGCCCACTGCCACTTTAACTGGCTAATCTTCTGGGCTATGTCGGTGACTTTCGTTCTTCTACGGTTCTCCTCATTTCTGATTCGATCACGTAGAGAAACCCCGAGCATAACCCTCTCCATAGCTCGTTGTGCGACTTTGTACACAGGAACGTACAGTACTTACAATTAAACGTTTCCAAAGTTTCAAATTGATGTAATGATATGATTTTGGAGAAACAAGTGCACTAAATAGAGTTTATAAATATGTAAACATCAAAATCGAAAAGAAACATTTACTTAAGTAATTCTACGTTCCATCTAAAATTAAATATTAGAACTCTGACTGGATTATCCGTAGCTTGATTGGCTAGGGCTAGGGCATCAAGGCCTGCAGCCCAGAGGAGAATGTTTACTTTCCAATACTGTTAATTTTTCTGTACAATTTGATAGCGTTAAAAACAATTGTAATGAAAAATGATATGTTTCCCCAGCGATGGGCATGGGCCTGTGCGTGACATTCATCGCTCTGATCCGGCTGCCTTCGCTGAAGGTCTCCACGTTGTTGCTGACGGGGTTGCTGATCTACGACGTCTTCTGGGTCTTCTTCTCATCCTACATCTTCACTACCAACGTCATGGTCAAGGTTGCTACCAGGTGAGTTTTTGTATGTGATTAGGTGTCGGAACACAAGACCCACCTGACGTTAACTGGTAACCTGTGGACCGAGCACGTATATATGCTTAAGTGTAGCGTTATCGTATAGTTTACGTATTCAGTACAAACTATGAGTTATCTGTGCCACTATTGTACTAGATAAATGACAGCTTGGAATAAATACGCTAACGGTGCGATTACGTTACACTTAAGCAGATTTTCGTGCTCGGTCCACTGGGCCTATAACAGATGCATTCCGTAACAAGTGACGAACTGCACTGCGCCCAGATACTGAGTTGTTTAGTCTCATGTGCCTTTAATTTCCCCAGCATCAAACCGGAACACAGTAATGCGAATATAACTGCTTTGTGGTAGAAATAGTTATGATGGCAGTACTTTCCCGGACGAATTAGTTCACATAGAGTTCTACTGCTTACAAAATCTATATATAAACGACGGACGGCTGAAAAGTTCTGAGCCTAGGGTATTAAAACTTGAGATAAAAATATAAATTAAATTTATTTTTCAAAATAGTCTTCTTGAATGCACTTTTCACACCGCTTGTAAAGGTCACGTATCCAGCTAAAAAAAAATTCGCGTCTATGTCTTTGTTCATAAACTCTTCGCCCTCGAAGATTTTTCTTCAAATTTTTCAATAAGAAGTAGTCACTGGGAGCCATATCTGGACAGTAGGATAGATGGTTTATTTCAACAAAGCCAGTTTCTCGCAATGCGCGCTGTGTGAACTGACGCATTCAAACACAAAACATGACGCAAAAACAAGATTCCTTAGCTGATTTTACCCCTCATTTTTTCTAAATTTACTTCGAACTTTTTCGAAACTGCAGCATAGTATTCAGCATTCTTCGTAGTTTTTTTGGAAGGTAGTCAATTAATGACACTCCTTCTGAATCCCAAAAAATGGTGGCCATTAGTTTCGATGTCGACGCTTCTTCGCCGGCTTCTCCCCTTTTTCTATCCATTGCGTTGACTCTTGTTTCGATTCTGGATCATATGGGCGAATCCAAGTTGCATGTAGATGCAACTTGATGAAGTTTGTTCCCCGGATCGTCACTCTACAGTTGTCCTTGCACATTTCTAAAAACTCCAATGAAGTCTCAACTCGACGCTGTTTGCACCCAATGCGCGCTAATTTTATTCATGTGTAAATAATTGTGAAAAATCTCTCCAATTAGTTACTTGCTGATGCCTAACTCTTCTGCTACTTGCCATATTTTTATTCGAAGATCTTTCAATACGTATTTTTTACTTTTCTTATGTGCAAACATATATGTGATGGCGGTGTTTAGGCGCCCAGGGTGGGCGTCGTCTTCCAAGGACTCTTGACCCTGTTGAAACAGTCTGTCCAACGTTTTATTCTGGCAGATTCCTGGTACTTATACCGTACATATTTCTTCAAAAAAATATTTTGGTTTTTTTTCTTTTTTAACCAAGAATGTTATTACGGCACGATGCCCCATTTTTTAGTCAAATTCAGCGGTGGCTCAGACCTGATGAAGTTACTCGGACATTAATCCAATTTACCCATAACATTCTAATACTAATTACATGTCGCTCAACTCATAACAGGCACCGATAGCAATTAGCGCGACTGCAAGTACCTTAAGCTCAGAACTTTTCAGTCACCCTTGGTATAATAACTGTATCCAAGTTCGTGTCTGTTCATGTGCGATAATGGAAAAAAAAGAACATCATATTAATAGAAAGGGTGCCTAAAACAGTTTTTGGTGGTTGGTGGTTGGTGATTTTTGAACGTTACATATCTTGAATACCTTTTTTTATCTGAACGCGACCTGTCAACACCTTTCTCCAAATTACCCTTATTTTCTATTTTTCACCTTAAAACGTTCTTGGCTAACCTGGGAAGGTCACATGTACCAACATAGGATAAGAGCTACAATGGAGGCGGACAAAATAGCTTTTAGAAATAGCGCCGCACCGATAACAGAATTCACACATGAGGAAGTTTTGGAAATTTTAAACGACATGGACCCCAATAAGGCGCCCGGAAATGATGGCCTTACAACGGATATTTGCGGCGCAGCCTATAGAGTGGACCCTGACAAGATGCTCGGACTGTTCAATAGATGCTTGCATGCAGGATACTTTCCAAAAGCATGGAAAGTGGCGGTGATCAGGACAATAACTAAGCCTGGAAAGGACCCAACTCTACCCAGGTCGCACCGCCCCATCGGCCTGCTCTCAGTCTTAGCCAAGATTCTCGAAAAACTTTTTACCAACAGGCTACAATGGCAACTTGGTAATGAAAACAGCCTTAGCACGAGACAATATGGGTTTACACCGCAAAAAAGTTCCGAGGATGCGCTGCACGATGCACTCACCCATGTCAGACAAGGCCTAAAGGAGAAGAAGATGGTCATCATGCTATCATTAGACATACAGGGTGCATTTGACAACACTTGGTGGCCAGCAATATTGTGGCAGTTGAAAGAAAAACACGTTGAGACTTCAATCATGCGGCTGATCCACAGCTACCTGGAAGACAGAGAAGTGATTATACGTTACGCTGGCTCTGAGCTAACGAGAAAGACTGAAAGAGGCTGCATCCAGGGGTCGACGTGCGGGCCGATATTTTGGAACGTCCAACTGGACACCTTACTCCAGATGGCCGCCGGTGTTGGAGTATACTTGCAGGCATTTGCAGATGACTTGCTTTTAGTGGCAACGGGACATGATTCTGGTCAACTAGAGGAAAGTGTTAATGGAGCGTTGGAGAAGGCCCTAATATGGGGGAAGCAGTACAAAATGAGCTTCTCCGCTCAAAAAACACAGGCTATTTTACTTACTAAAAAGCGGAAGTACGTTAAGCCAAAGATAAAAATGGGACAGATAGAAATTGAATACGCTGAGCATCTAACAGTCTTGGGCCTTACCATCGACAATCACCTGAACTTTGCAAAGCACTTGGACGCGGTACACCTTAAGGCATGCAATCTATACAAGATGGTCTCGAGGGCGGCGAGCGCACAGTGGGGTCTCAACGCAGAAATTGTTCGGATCATCTACCTGGCGGTGGTCGAGCCCACGGTGCTCTATGCAGCAGGAGCCTGGGGATTGGTAGCGGATAAGGTGTACGCGCGCAAGAAATTAGAACGCATAACGCGGAGGTTTGCCATACAAATTTCAAAGGCTCACAGAACAACCTCTCTGACGTCCAGCGTAGTGCTTGCCAGAATTATACCGCTGGACTTAAGAGTCAGGGAACAGCTGGAATTATATATGGTTAAAAAGACAGGAGAGCTACCACAAATCCCCAACAGACCACTACAGAGGAGAGTGAGCCCGTTCAGTCTGCCTCACCCGGCACGAAGGAAGAGAATGTCGTACAAAACCATCGAACAAGAGGCAGAAGTGCAAGCTATTGAGGGCCCCCATCCATTAATATTTACTGACGGGAGTAAGCTAGAAGGGAAGGTCGGAGGAGCCATCACCTTATGGCAAGGAGGAGTAGAAACTGAAAGAGCTCAGTTCGGGCTGGAAGATTACTGCAGTGTCCACCAGGCGGAGTTATGCGCAATCGTCAAGGCCCTTGAGGTAGTGCATGGATCGAGCAGGCACAATGGAGCTAACATCTTGAGCGATAGCCAATCGTCCCTGGATAGTATAGCCAACCCCAGCGCCCTTCATCCACTGGCTGCAAAAGCGCGCCTACTCATGGCTGACATAGAAGAGACAGGAGGCCGAATTAATTTCTTCTGGGTTCGAGCTCATGTTGGAATAGCGGGCAACGAAAGAGCGGACGAACTCGCGAAGCACGCAGCAATCAACAGCCACCATCAGGCGGTGATATACGATGCCTTTCCCTTGTCATTTGCCAGGCACCTCATCAGGGGCTCAACTCTTGCATTGTGGCAGCAACGCTACCAAGAAGCAACTACCGGGCAAGTCACGAAAATGTTCCTGCCAGACACTAAACGCGCCTACAAGACCCTTTCGAGCCTGAGGAACACAAACCTGAGAGCCCAACTTCTAACTGGGCATGGAGGTTTTAAATCCTATTTACACCGCTTCAAACTGGCACCATCGCCGGCGTGTGTATGCGACGACTCGGCCGAAGAGTCGGTGACTCACGTTCTTCTCGAATGCCCCAGGTTTGCGGCCCTCAGGTTCGACTGCGAGAACCACCTAGGATTCGCCTTAAGTAAAGAAAATGTATCCATTGCACTCGATGATGACAATTACCGGACCAAATTCCTTGAATTTTCGGAAACGGTCGTCCGTAAAGTAGCTCAGGCCAACGGATCGACTGTCAAATAACGATAAAGACCTAAAATTGGCACTGATTGATTAGATTGATCACTAATTTGGCCCACTAGAGACCATTGGATCAACTTTACCTTTATTTGATTAACAATCAATTTGGCTTGATTTGATCTGATTTTATAAATTAATCTGAATTGACTGATTAATATGGTTAATTTAAATAAGACAACAAAACGGTTGAACTGGTTGGAGGGATTATTTTTAATGTTGATTCAACTACTTTTATTACTATTTATTAACAAATCGATGAGGAAAGTAAATATATTACATAAAATATATTTACTTATAACTACATAACTAATTGATATAGAGTTATATTATCGAATTAACTAATGTATTGGAATCTAAATAATAATAAAAATAATTAATTTAATAACTTATTATTGTTTTACGTGATTTATTATTTAGATTTAATTTATTACATACATTTTAGAATTAACTAATTGATATAGTTATATTGCCGAATTAACCATTGTATTGGAATTAATTGGATAATGGATCTAGCTCAATTAATTGAACTTATTATTGTTTTACGTGGTAGTATTGATATAAAGTTATATTATCGAATTAACCAATGTATTGGAATTAATTGAATAATGGATCTTGTTCAATTAATTTAACTTATTATTGTTGTATCTGGTAGCTTACTTGATTTATTATTTTGATCTAATTTTATTAATTTTATTACAACAACTGTTATCTGTAGGTTTCAGTAAGCTGAAAGATTATACACAGAATTCTAAAAAAAAAAAAAAAAAAAAAAAATATACGAAATTACTAACAATCCAGTAGTTGAACTAAAGATAATCCTGGATTGATTATTCTAGTTAATTATGTAATCAATTTATGTGTCTTATTATTCGGCTCCGCTGAAGGCATATTCAGTTCAGTTCGAGTTAATAGGCAAATTTATATAAGCAGGTGACTACAATTTATGTGTAGCAAGACCGAGCAATGTTAATAGTTAGGTAGTTCTCCTGGATCTAGTGTCCAAGCTTTCACGTACACATAAGTCCGCATGTCAAGTGTAGCTGTCAACTTAGATATTAAGGAATGGGAACACACTTTGTATTTTGTGCATGGTGGTATTTCCCATGCATGCTTTATTTATTTGCAAAAGCCTTGCGTTGACTGATACCATCAGTCAATGCCAAGGATGACGCATAGGCATGCCTAGCTAGTAAGTAGAAATAAGTTAGGATCAAGGTGATTGTAATGATGTAAATTAAAATAACTGCATTCAATGATACCCCATATTAAATAGGGGTAGTTTTTATATAATTTAAAAAAAAAAAAAAAAAAAAAAAAAAAAACCTGGGAAGGTCGAGAGCTCCATAACTCTTCTCAATAATATTGCTAAATGGACGAAATGGCAACATCAGCCGCGGTCTTCGGGCATTACAAATCATCTTCGGATAACTACCGAGAAAATCGAAGCCGATGTGAATAGGAAAAGAAATAACACCAAGCACGCGGAGCCAGCTGAATCTTGTAGCCTTCCAAATTGTTTCCTTTCACTACTAACGTGTATAACGTATGGTGTGTTTAGGCCGGCAGAGAACCCGATGAACGTAGTGGCGCGACGGTTGCAGCTAGGCGGCGCCATGCGAGACGCGCCCAAGCTGTCGCTGCCGGCCAAGCTGGTGTTCCCCTCCATGCACCACCAAGGACACTTCTCCATGCTGGGTTGGTACACCGTACCCTAGACTATAGCGCCCAAGCTATCGCTGCCGGCCAAGCTGGTGTTCCTCTCCATGCACCACCAGTGACACTTCTCCATGTTGGGTTGATACACCGAACACAAACACCATCACCACACCAGAGACAGTGGTGCAATATAATTTCTCGGGCTCTTATTAAAAAAAAATACCAAAAAATGGAACCGACTTCAACACTAAAAGTGTGTTCACCCTTTTTAGTGATTGAGTTAGACATGATTTTTAAAGCATGTTAAATCACAATAAACAAAAACCCACATTCGCGAATTACTTCCACTCATTTGCAAAATATCGCCTAATTTGACTGTACCATTTTAAAAGCTCTCTCTCTTTCTGCGTACTATCTGTTGGCTTGGCAGGCGAGCGCGGGCAGTGCACTGGTTACCCCAACGAGCCGAATTGCTTTATACCCCGCGTTACAAAAGTTTAATATCAATGTTGTTGAGCAGTGTCTATAATCATTCGCACCAGCCACCTGATAACGAATGATGGTAATGATGAATCCGATGAATCTAAATGTTACCAGAATCAACCATTATTGCAATCCGAAGACGAATTAATAAGTCTTTATCAAGTTACTGTCCTGTTTGGGTCTTGGTTCTAAAACGATTGACGAGGAAATCACAAAACAACGTTTCTGGTTTAGCTAACACTCGTGCACACCATGACGAATAATTAATGGTTAATAGTTCATCACTACTTCACAGCAAAACTAGAAGAAACAACTCTAGGCAAAATAATCAAAATCAGCGATTGCCAGTGTTGGGCTTTTTATCCGCCATCTCGTAAATATACGTTGCTAATGATAGATATATATTACAGCAGGTATAGCCTTTCTCACGTGCACTCCGCCGTAGCCTAAAAGGTGTACTTTTATATTACTGTGGGACTCTATTATATGTGTTTATATGCCAAAGTATAAATAATGCCAAACTAATACCTCTACCTAGGACAGACAGACAGTCAAACTAGGGAGGTCCAGTATACTAGGTCAAATATACCTCAGTGCCTCAAGACAAGAGTCTTCGACCAATATGTGTTACAGTGATGACTTATGGCACTGAAACATGGTCTCTTGTTACTATGGGCCTCATAAGCAAGCTCAAAACGCACAACGAGCTATGGAGAGGGCTATGCTCGGGGGGGTTTCTCTACATGATCGAATCAGAAATGAGGAGATCCGTAGAAGAGCTAAAGATACCGACCGTTTGATCCCCGGACAGGTCAAACATTTGTTTCTGTTTGAACTGTGTCTGGGCGTGTGTGTGTGTGTATTAGGGCTCTTTCTTAGTTTATAAATATTTTATGATTGTGAGGTGATTGGTGTTTACGTAAATAAACTTTTAAACCAGTGGATCTTTATTGGATTTTGTTCCTGCTTTGAAGTCTTACGTAGGTACCAAATTTAAACCCTACATGTATATATATATATATTTGTATCAGTCATCAGGTTACCATAGTACAGGCTCTGCCTAGCCCTAGCTAGCCTTAGGCCCTAGCCCTTTACCTGATAACTTGTTTAACGTGTGTATGTTGCCCTATATTATATTATGTATTATATGTGTGTTGACAGGTTTGGGTGACATAGTGATGCCGGGCTTGCTGCTCTGCTTCGTGCTGCGTTACGACGCGTACAAGAAAGCCACTCTCGTGTGCCAAATGGGACAGGTGCCCGGCCCGCGGTCTATGGTATATATATTTTTGTTTATTTTTATATAAAGTATATATTATTTAAATATCTAGACTCGTACGGTTTCTACATTTGCCATTCGTGAAGTAAACATTTTATTAATAGCATCAGTCAGTCAGATGTTCAGTATCAAATTCAAAACGCTGCTGGTTTCATTACTAATGGTCAGTGTCTGAAATACTTTAACTGTAGTTAATCTATTCGATAAAGTTATTAGACCTCTTATCTGACTGGCAAAATCCAGAGGGCACATTCAACTGGATTTAAGCAAAAACTGTCAGGTGTTCAGATAGTGAGGGACAAAGATAGCGCATTATCAACTTTTTAGGTGGACTTTAAGTTGTGATATATTTGTTAGGGCTCCCGGCTGACGTACTTCCACTGTTCCCTGCTGGGGTACTTCCTGGGCCTGCTGACGGCGACCGTCTCCGCGGAAGTGTTCAAGGCGGCGCAACCTGCCCTGCTCTACCTCGTGCCCTTCACGCTGTTGCCGCTACTCACTATGGCATACGTCAAGGTAATGTGCGCATATAATAATAAACATATATTTATTTCCTCCTCACAAAAGGTTGGTATAAACAATTTAAAATAATTAGCGAAGAGTGACAAAATAAAACCTAACTATGTGAGGGGGCTGGTGCCCGAAGTAGGTTTTTAAAAAAAAAACCTGTGTCACAGGTCACCAGGTCTCCTCCCACGGATAGAATATACTTTGGCACACACCAGTACTAAACAATATCATAATTTTTAGTGTATTAGATGTTGAGGGTAGAATAAAACAATATGTGCGTAAGCAAAGTGTTGTGATTGTATCTGTGTGAGTTTGTTTAGTGTCAGTGTGTACGCAAGAATGTATCTGCGGTGTGTTAATGAGCATGTGTGTGTTTTGTTGTGTGGCTACGAGTTATATAGTAAGAGTCAGTAGTCAAGATCAACATTTTGTATAGTCAGTGCCAAATAACATGGCAATAGAGGTCATTCACAGGCCTTCACCACGATGTCGCAAAATACATTAGGTGTATTCTATTCATATTCTAATTATATCGTTTAATATACAAACTATTGCTAAACTGGTATCGCTGTATCAAGCAAGTTCACTGTTTAAAATGGTATGATTTCACAGTTCTATTCACGTATTTTATTGTTTTAAAATATAAAATGTATTTTGAACTGGTAATTTTTAATTTCATTTATGTGTAATATTATGACAAGTACAAATAAAAAAGTTCAATACCGGCTTCCATTCTATTCAGTTATTGGAGTGTAAATTAGAAAACTACTGGACCGAATTTGATGAAATTTAAATGGAACCACAAGGGAAGCACCAGCTTTAAAAAAAATATTTGATAATCGGTTCACCCTATCGATAGTTATGAGGCAACAAACCTTAAAAAAACTGTCGAATTGAGTACCTCCTCCTTTTTGGAAGTTGGTAGAAAATCGTCTGCTTTGAAACAAATATTTGCCGAAAATCCCCTTTATTTACAATATCAAACAGTAACTATATTATACTCCTATATTTATTATGGTTAATAGTATATGCGTATAAATAATAGTTATGCAACCCAATAAATAAAAGCATTTTTTTAAGTTGTGGCTGTTTCTTTTTGAAGGCCAGGTGAATGTTATTTGGCACTTAGTATGGAGACGTGACCCGCGTCACGGAATAATTAATAGAAGAATTGAAGCCTCAGTCTCGATCAAAAGTCAAGTTTAGGTACAAAAAGCCTGCTCTTACGGCCCGTTCGTGCCTGCACGCTAAATTGAAACTTGTCGTGAGATACTAGCGTTCATATTTCGTTGGACGCCGCTGACTCGTAACAGCATGTTAAGCACAGCGTGATTTAAAAATTTAATATATAACCAGCTTTTGTGCTTTGCATTCTGTAATATTTTCTTTTATTTTAAAACCTGGTTTACTTCATGGGAAAGGTAGGGTACCTTCAGATGCCCTCCCCTACCCAGGTATTTTGGAACCGGGCATACCCGGGTGCATGCCCCACTCGTAACCATGCATGCTATGAGCTGAACGGCAAACTACCTATTAACCGCTCGGGCGATGCGACCACCTAAATCTATTAATTATTCTGCGCCTAAACTGCGGAACTCTTTTTTAATTAGAAATACGGGATTACTCATGTAATATTTATCGAATAGGTCCGACTATAGTTTCGACCACATTCGGTGGTCTTTTTCAAGGAGTGTTCGGGACGCCCGCGTCGATGACGTCTCGCTTAGCACTCAACACTCCTATCCAATAAATATTACGTGAGTATTCCGTATTTCTAATTAAAAATGAGTGAAAACCACGTTGGTATTTATAACAGAATAAAATCGCTTCGCTTTGGAGATATTCGCCTTACACATTGTACTCTCTGAATTAGGTGTTTCTTGTAGTATCTACCACTTATACAATAAAATCTTCACATTTTAGTTTGTACTTACTTTAATTTCTAATGAAATGTGCACAATTTAAAACAAAGTCAATAAATTCTCTTAAACTTTTAATTTACCCAAGCATAAGACCTAAAATCGAATGATTCTGCTGTCAAATAGATAGTTGCTAAAAAACGATCACAAACAGCTATGCTCCGGATGTGGGTCAAAATTGCAAAATAACTCTTTTGCAGCTTTCCGAACGCTGAACAAAGTAGTATAAGTAAAGTTTTCACCCACAGATTCCCAAACTTCTTCGAACTTGAAGTGTTTGACTTGAGCTTTTAGCATTATTTTCGCCAACTATACGAACGGACCTAATGTTTATATTTTATTCTACAGGGTGATCTCAGAAGAATGTGGAGTGAACCGTTCAACACTCCTCCGAACAAAGGCGGCGCGGACTTCGACGTGTAAGACGCTCCGACGCCGCGTCCCCGCCCCGTCCGGGCCACTACTACTTACGTAAACACAGGTCACTTGTACATCCACATGCAACACTTCCCACACTGAATGCTCATTAAGCGTCCGACAAACTGAACATGAAATGTAACTAGTTTATTTGGGAAAAATGGGGTGTGGCTGTGTCATATACACGGCCGTGTGTTGTACGTCAATACGTGTCTTCGAGTCAAAAGTTATACTAATTGCAAATCTCGATACGCACCAAATTATATGCGTACAAATAAAACTCGAAATGGCGGTGCTTCCCCCTCCCTCCTCGCGATGCGTTACTGTTCTCGTAATGAATTATTTGATCCTATCCAGTGGTATAATTTAATTTTGGATGTATAGCATAGATTCGAAACTACAACGACAAAATACATCCCCGATTTTGTTATCATTAGGTTTTTTGTGTTGCACCCGTATGGTAGCAAATTTAAAGACGTTCACGTATTCAAGTCAAAAACAATATTAAAATAAATATTTAGTGACGCTTCCGCTGGAAAACAGAGATGCAGTGTGCAACACCCTCCCTCCCGCATAAAGTGCATATAGGAAGTAAACAAAATAAGCAACAGACGAAACAACCAAAAACGATTCAGACAGATACGTGTTTCGCCTCAACACGAGGCATCCTCACGAGATGTTGACTCGTCAAGCGCTAGACCGACAGATTTTTAAATGTATCATTGTGATTGTGGAAAATTCATTATCAATATGATTTTCATAGTTTTCACAAAACAATGCTTCCGCTGACTTATTACGAATCTCACGCCATGAGTATGTTGACTGTCAAACGTCACTTTTGTATTGTGCGTCAATAGCTACAGAAGAAACAATATTGGTTTCTGTATATCGCTGTCATAGTCGCCAGTATCGATGGCTGAAGTGCATTCGGCAAGAGGGCTAGAGGCGCGCGTAATGGTCTTTTGCATTTATGCAGCCGCAAGTTGCGTTACTCGCCATCCCTATAACGACCTGAGAGGTGCTTTTTCACGCCCGCTTGAAAAGAGCAGGTTCGTAGATACAAGGAAAAACGCACGCCGGCAGAGCATTCCATAATATAATTCCATTAATCTGTATCTATTACATGCATTTTCCTTTTAACCCGTTCAATGTCTAGTTCTTTCGGTTTCTTTCCGAATTACGCATAAATGTTTAGATAAAAAATACTACACTTGTATAGTTTGACCAACTAAAAGCAAGTTTATACCGGTGGAGTGCATTGGATCTGATAAAATAAGTTACAAACACGCGTTATAAAAATGTGTATACACTTTGTGTACGCGCGTACTTGTTTGTGTGTACACATGGTGTACGCTCGACGCGCGAGGGGTTAATTATATGATGTCGTTATTCAGCCGGTAATCACGTACATAGGCCGTAGCACAAACAATTTGCAACAAAGTATTTGTATCGTTACGCGTCAACGCGTCATCTGCGTACAGACCGAGTTATCTGTGTGACAGTTGCGCTAGATAAATGCCAGTATGTACTGGTTCACGTGAACGACACGTCACGTTACACTTACACAGTTAGGCCTACTGTCCACACAGTCGTCTTTTGTAGGATGCATGTAACCTACAAATGAAGTCGGCGTATTTTGCATATTTGTTATTTCCACGCTGCTACATGCAATACTCAGGCACGCTACAAAACGTCTCAGTTTTCTTTCAACTAGCATCGAGAAAGCACGTCTTTTGTTGTGAAAATGTCGAGTGATGATGAAGTGATTATAGCATATAATTTTATTAGAAGACGACGAAACTGGCGAAGAAAGTACTGGATTCATCCATACATCGAAAGAAATATAAATTGTAGATTATTTGTTGCTGCCAGAGAGTTATCAGAAGATGATTCTGTATTTCAATCATTTTACCGAATGACTAAACATACGTACCAAAATTTAGTCTCTACTATTGGACCACTGATACAAAGACAAAATACTGCAATGCGAGCATGTGTCAGTCCAGAAGAAAGGATACTTATAACTTTGAGGTAAGTCATAATTTAAATATACAATCGTACCTATTTGCTTGTTGTGGACAGGGCCCTGTTTCATATAAATAAAGTCTACTAGCTGTTGCCCGCAGCTCCGCGTGCATATCTTCTGGGATAAAAAATAATCTACGACCTATTCTCGAACCGAACAAATATTATCAGTCATTTTTATATTTAAAAGATGAAAATTGGTAATAAATATTTTATATGAAATGGGACCCAGGACTGAGGGTATAGTAGAGGGTACTGCTGATCTATAGTATAAAAAAGTGTTATAGAAGAAAAAATTTAATATCAGAAAAAAACCGTATTAAGTACCAATTACAAGTTTGCAAAGTCATCCAGTTGTGATAAATCAGTAGAATTTACATTTACAGAATAATTGATTGGAGATATTGGAGGACACGATGAATTTGCATTAGAATCTACAGAAGATATTGGAGAATAATTATTGTCCCTGTATTGTTGTGACTGCAGAATTGGATAGTGTGTATTCTGATAGTGTTGTGGCACTTGTGGCGGATGTGATTGGTCTGACTGAATTTCTTCAAGCAATAAAAGCATCTTAATTCTAAATTTTCGCATTTGCTCTTCAGATAAATTTTCTATATCAGGCAACAAACTTAATAAAAACATTTTTCTAGGACTATCAGTTTTTGTTTCTTTTTTTTTAATCCAGTCCACAAAGGCTTTATCAGCCTCGTTGGTAACTTTTCTTATTTTTGGCTTCTTAAATGAGTTTGATTCATCGGTTCCAGAAGATGGCGTTTCCAATGTATCTGTAGGTCTTTGAGTACACGGGACTTTATCAGTTGTAAAACTTAATTCATCGGTGTTCTCCTCTGGTGGTTCAGGTATATTTCCCGGTTCATTAGTGTGAACAATTGCTTTCACAAAAGGAAGAAGAAACTGTAGTTCATCGTGTAGATAGTATAACTTCTTTTGCTTTGTAGATGAACCACTAGGAGTTGGTTTCAGACTGCGCACAAATCCATTCCTTATATTCCTCCACTTAGTTTGACAATCAGCCTCTGAAAAGAAATATGCATAATATAAGTAATTTAATACGTCTTTTTTTTCAGATACCTAACAACTGGGTGTAGTTTCCGTGCTCTAAAATTTTATTTTGCTCGAGGAGAATGCACTATATCACGAGTTGTAGCAGAGACAACAGAGGTTATATGGAGCGCACTCAGAGACACCTACATGCCTGTGCCATCTACAGATCAATGGAAGGCTATTGCAACCAGATACTACGAACTTTGGAACCTACCAAATTGTCTGGGATCTATTGATGGAAAGCATATACGGATTCAAAAGTATCCTAACACAGGATCTGCAAATTATAACTATAAAGGATACCATTCTATTATTTTGTTGGGATGTTGCGATGCAGACGGTAATTTTACGGCTATAGAATGTGGATTTGCTGGAAGAAATAGTGACGGTGGTGTATTTCAGGCATCGGCTTTGGGAAGGTGGTTAGAAAGAGGTGGTTTAAATATTCCAAATTCAGGTTCACGTTTACCAAACGATGACAATACTGGAAATATATTTCCATATTACTTTGTTGGAGACAACGCATTTCCTTTGAAGAAGTATTTAATGAGACCATACTCAGTGAGAAACTTGGACAACGTAAAAAGAATATTTAATTATAGATTGAGTCGTGGACGAAAAACGATTGAATGTGTTTTCGGAATGATGTCACAGAAATTTCAAGTTCTTTTGAAACCCATTGTATGTCGCAAATATGCCACTATAATTTCTATAATAAAATGCATATGTATTTTACATAACTACATACGTAAACAAGAAGGAATACAGTACACAATCTGTGCATCCAGTGAATCGGCAGCACAAAGACAAAGGCCAAATTTAATACCAAATATGACTTTTGTTAACACACCAAATGGTTTACGCAACTATTTATCAAATTATTTTTTGAAACCTGATTGTGCACTCCGTTGGCAGTGGAATTACTGTGTGATTGAATAAATAAAAAACTTATTACTTACCAGAAGTGTTTGTTTTTTGTGCCACTTCACTCCAAGCTCTGTCTGTAAAATCTTTTCTTGAGTATTCCGTCAGTTTATTGTTGTATAAGCACGGATACTGTTCAATAATTTTCACAAAATTCACCGCCGCGGCCGCCATTTTGTGACACAAAAAGCAACCGTCGGTTTGACGAGTCAGTCGAGTAGTGACATGTTGCCGCATGCACCGCAAGACGAACGCATGACGAGCGGCTGACGCGACGTTGCCGCTTCGTGGACACAGATTTCATTGTTTCTACGCAAGCTGCAAGCATTCGTCTTGCAATCGTCAATTGACAAAAGCGTGCGTATGACGTGCGGTTACGTGGACAATACGCCTTAGTCGCGCTAAGGCTACTGAATCATTTTGTCGGACGCTCAATACTTGCACCCAGAATAAACCCTAGAACAGAGTAACGCTATACCAAAACTTTGAATGAAGTACATTACTTTGATCAAACGCTAACTATAATGTCATATGTATCGGAAACTTGTTTGTTTTGTATAGCAGCTAACTATACGTACGTTCGCAATGTGAATTGATGTTAAAATGATAATTATTTACTATAAAGACATAAGGTGTATGTTTTAGGTTAGTAATTACGCTTTTTTTGTTTATAAGATGTTTAGAGAATGTTACAAGACACAGGGTAATTTCAACTCTAATGACCAGAACACATGTGCTACTTGGTACAAATAAGACTTATGATTTATCTCGTGAAGTGAAGTTTGGTATAATTGTCCGTATCACTTATAAGAATGTTAATGTGTGAATGTGAATGAAATATTTGGGAAGACTGTAGTGTGAGTTAGTTTGCCCAGAAGCAGTAGTGTGTGAGCGCTGTGTTTAGGCAAACTACTTGGAGCGTCAGGCCCTGAGTAAGTAGAACGTCCTCTCGATAAATAGGCGACAGAAGTGGGAAGAGGCGGTGCAGCGGGGGCGGAGGACGCTTGCCGGCGATCATTACGGAAGTGCCGGCAGAGTAGTCGGGGTTAGCATGTCATGCGATTCAAGCGCGGAATGATATATTATATCCGCCCATCGACGTTTATTTATGTCAGTTTCATTCATATGCATATATTTGATAATCATAAAACAATTATGATTTTTTTATACTTAAGGGCACTTGTCATAAAATAAATATAATTATAGAGTAAATTACTAAAAATTAGTGAGGTTAATTTAAGACTCGTGTATCTACTACAAATATGGGTAGTACAATTTAGTTTTTATATGGGAGGTATTGGTTATATGATTATTTTGTTTTCTTTCTGTCTGTATATCTATCCGTCTGTCTATCCAAAATATAGCCTTGCAAAACTCCGATTCCATACAAAATAACAAAATATAAATAGCGGTATATCTTGGTTAACGTAAAACTCCAACCGCTTTTTTAATACAGACATGAATTATTGGTGTAGATGACCGGAAGAGCAGATATAAATGTGAAAAAAGACGTCTCCTGACGAAACCTGACGATAAAAGCAGCCAAGTTACTACCTATAACAATCAGCTATTTGCCTGTGAAAGCGTCGTCAAAGTCTGTCTAGACGTTTTGGAGTTTAGTCGGAACATACAGACACACGAAAAATTATAAAATCGTTTATGTTTAGTAGTTCGACATATACGCTTCTACACCTACAGTAGATGTACTGTTATGATGTACTGTCCATTGTGTATGGCATGATGATGCCATACACAATGGAAACTTCATTGTTATGAGTCGCGTAGACCTGTGAGGGGGAATTTCATATGCATTTAGTAAAAATTGGTCTCACTACAGCTCTTTTGGAACCTAAATTCAATGAATATTTATTTACTGATCATAAGCAGCATTGTCTCTTCTCCTCGTTCCCTCACTGCTGAGGATCGCGACCACGTACAATCAGTCTCCATTGGGTGCGGTCATAGGATGTGTGAACCACACGGTGTATGCTATCACCCACCGCCTTCTTAATCGGGTCAGACCATCTTATAGGCGCCCTTCCCTGACCACGTCTACCGTCAATTTTTCCTAAAATAATGGCTTTCTCCAGACAATGCTTTGAAGACCGCATAATATCTCCGAAGAATGACTCTGTCGGCAGATAGTGGAGAGCCGTGTGGTGATTTTTAGATCTTTTAGTATGGACTGGTTGGTTCTCATAGCAGTCCAAGGTATACGTAGCAACCTTCGCCAACACCAATTGTAGAAGAGTTAAAACTCCTATAGATAAGCTACAGTTTGAAGGCTTTACAAGTCTTATGTTCAGTAGCATGTGTTCTCTGGTCTCAATGTGTTATTGTAATCATTATTATGGGATATAAAACCAGTGATTGTAAAATTATCTCTTCTCACTCGAATTGTGAATATAAGTTTATTGTTTTTATATATGAAAAACGAGAAATACTCGCGTAAATAAGTGTAGACAGATCCATCTAAACTGCCAAACACATCAGGTGGACTTCAAGGAGAGTGTGGGATTCTCTAAGGAGACTCGGGGAAAGCTTCCATACTCTCCCATTGAGTTTATCCCGCTTTTCATATAAAAGACATGTACAAAACTACGTTAGTTATCATAATTAAATTTTATTGCCGTTTTATTTTTATTTAGGATACTAATACTCGTTTTGTATGACTTTTTACAACTTTTTCTACATTCATTGTAAAATTAGTACTTTGTACTGTTACATCCTATGTAGGTCAAGAACCATGTTAAAATTAGGAGCATGGTTATCCTTTATAGATCTGATTAAATCAATAACACACACTTTTCTACTAACTATTAGTCAGGTATGTAAGATCAGAGATTTACTTTAAGTTGTCTTTCATTTGAATGGGATTTTGTAGCATGATCGAAACAGTCCAACCTGAAGATATTCGGCTGCAACCACAGACCAATAAACCACTGGACTGTGCATCCCTCTACATCTCATTCGCTATACGTCTGCAGTCTACTGCTTATCTATTACTATTCACATAGGTACTTTGCCATGAACCAAAATTTTGATATTTTGTCATGGTGTGGGACAATCAGATATAGTTTTTTCTTCGTCCCCTGGTCCACATTGGTGAGTTGTTTAAATGAGAAAACAGTCTATGAGCTCTCCACTGGTTGGATGTTACATAGGTGCAACAGATCATTCTGTGTAAAAATGCAAGGGGTTATACTTCTGAACCCCAAAACTATATATAATAAATAAACCCCGAATAAACAATCATACAGCTCCACTGTAACATAAGATAACTTGCTAAATCGGGCCTGTTTTACTTCTGTTCACATTTCTCTCAATTATGAAGTGGTCACAAATTGTAATCAAAGAATATGGTCAGTGTTCAGAAGAGATCATATATGAAACTGACCTCCAGTTTCTGGAACGTTTGTCAAAGTTTGATTAGCTAACAGACGGAATACTGCCCGCCCGCTGATTGGTCACATATCGTGTCATAAAACACCATTGACCAATGAGCGTTCAGTATTTAGTCGGTCAACTAATCAACGCTTTGACAAACGTTCTAGAAACTCGTGCTGACAGTGCAATTTTTCTTAATGTAAATATAATAAAAAACTTGTATGTATGAGATCACAAGTGATCGGTCTTCAGTTATTGTATTTTGATGTTGAACAGACCTTACAAATTTTCGTTTCCAGAATACCTAATTACAAAAATGTCTTATTCCTAACATACCAGCAGTGCTAGCATGAATCCACGATAAACTTGACATCGATAAGCTGATTTATATCTTGTCTCCAGAGTGGATCTAGCCGCGACACCTATATCGCGGTCTGTATTTTACCGATAACTGTTAAATTTTATTGTATGGACAATCCATGCTCGCAGTGCTGAACAGACCTGTACCTTTGAAGCCTTTAGGGTCAAGCGAGAGAGCGCATTATTTGAGATTCAAACCTGTGAACTCGTACCGAGGCGCGACATATTTTACGAGTACGCTTCGCACCCGTGTGTACCATGCCCGTGGTTGTTATAAATATATCGCAATATTTTCTAACTACACATGGTTATTAGTTAAGTATCCTAACGAATCAAATTAGATCAACTACTCTGGTAATTTCCTTTAATTTGTGGTACTGTGACAAGTTCATTTTTTTTGTGAATCTCATTTTTTCTAGTTAGTGACTTCTCCAACCATTAAAAACAACTGATATGTAGGTATATCTAAATATTATAAATGTTTGTTCTAAATAGTAACATTATGATCTAACTTTATTGTCACTGCCTTAGACTGATGTTTTCAATGAAGATTTTTTCTATGCGTTGAAAGGAGTATTATGGACAAAGTGTTAGTCTAATAATTATATATAGGATCTAAGCTAGTATTTGTTGTTATTATTATAACAACTGTATTGTTGTTGTAAATTATTTCATTGAATTTAATGATGAATGTTGAGACACTAAATCGTAAGAGATTTAAATATATGGAAACAATTTAATTTTTATTAGGATTTTTGTTGTATTATAAGTTAAGTTTAAGCCTAAAGTGTGAATGTAATTTAAAATCCTTCTGGGACAGTATTTGATTTGACTAAAGTGATATAATTTATATTGAGGCTGGAATCTGAATATGAACACATCACTAAAGTTATAATTTGAACTTTATTTCTATATTTTGATGTTTACATTGAAAATGGTTTCTCAGAGATTGAAATGTTTCTATGTAAAGTATAATCAACCAAAATAGTTTCCATTGTATTTTATAGATGTTTATATAGTCATTGAATTCTAACCATATTTGTAAATACATGCATTAAAATAAATATTTAATATTGGTGTATCATTCATATCACTGTTCATCGCATTTCGAGAGTATATGTAAATATCTGTACTACCACACTTTCCATCAACCGGTGTCGAACTGGGAAAATGCATTTAATATTTTTATATAATGTATCTGTGGGATTTTTGTGACTATAAATACTTAATAAAAATATTAGATAGTACCATTTTAGCTGTATTATTTTCACATACTCCATTCATTGAAAATTGCCATAGTTAAAAGACTGGAATGTAAACTGAAAATATTTTTTATATGGTTACTAATAACATTTATTTACTAGCTTGAACTTCTTTATTAGTGTCCCTCTTCTGTATAAACCTGAGTTGTTTCTTCCTCAACCTCTTCAATTTCTTGGTATTTGTTATGACTTGGACCACTTCAGCTTTACGCTTATTCTCTTCTGTTTTCTTCAGATTTTCCCTTCTTCGCTCCTTCTTAAGAATATCTTTTTGTTTGAATTCTTCTAAAGCCTGTCTAGATAGCTCTTTAGTTCTCTTCAGTTCCAAACGCAATGCCGTCTTCTTTGCAAAATCTTGTGTGAGTCCCTTGGTTTTGTTTATTGTTGAGAACCTGTAACAACCATTTCAAAGTCAAAATCATTTATTCAATTTAGGCATCAAAGACGCACTTATGAACGTAAATTTTTCAACATAATTAAAATTTTGCAAATAATATAAATAAATCAATATAGAAATTTCTCCAAAAGACTGGCTAATAGTTTTGGCATAAACACAATGTACAATTTCCCTTTTCTTCCTTGGCAATAAGAGTTTTTATTTATTTATTTAACAAAATCCACAACTTTTAATAACTAACTATTAGTTAGGACTTACTTAAATACAGCCAATAATAGATTTATATTCTTTAAATATTATCTGTTAGTAGAGAGTCATCAGATAATGAAAAATAATAATAAATATGGTATTAGTTATGTTTGGGCGGAGCGCATGTGTGACCTAGGTCGCCTAACCCAAATTTAGATGTTTTATAAATCTAATTTGAATTTTTTACAACAATTGCTTGTAGGCTTTTTACTTTTATATGCTTTATTGACTATCATATTTACATGTTCAAAATGATAGTTTTGATCTACATTAACACCAAGGTCTCACCGTACGTATCTACTTTGTCTATTTTAACATTATTAATTTCATATTCATAGTTAATTTTATTTCTCTTTCTGGTAAACGAGATGTACTGGCACTTATTTATATTCTGTTGGCAAGGAATTAAATAATAAAATTGCCCCATTCTATTAATTAATGTCATCTTGAAGATTTAAACAATCTGTTTGATTTTAATTTGCATGTACATCTTGGTATCATCTGAATACATTAAAAATTTTGCATGTTGGGAACTGCTACCCAGATCATATAAATAAGAAGCATACAAAAGAGGTTCTAATATCCCTGAAGGACTCTAGAAGAAATCAAAGTAACACCAGAACAAAAGCCACCAACTACTACAGCCTGAGAGTGTTTACGTAAGTAGGATTTCATCCATTTAAACAAAAATTACCACAAATGCCTAGTTCATATAGTTTATGCATGAGTATGATGTGGTCTAATAACAAGATAAATGAGATTAGACCATTAAACCTTCTCCTACCATAATTAATTAAAACAAAAAATTTCATTCATAAAATGATGAATGTCTATGTCCTTGGTAGGAAAAGGGCTAAAAAGCACCAAGCTCCATGACAGTGCTGGTAAGTTAGAAAACTGATGAAAGTAAAAATAATGCTCTTCGGCAAGTATTGCACATTTGTCTCTTGTGGGCAAAGTACATTCAGTCATTGAATAGTCCTCTATGCATTCAGTACTATAACACATTCAGGCCAGCATTGAGGCCGATTTCATATTGAAGATAATGGTTGTAATATTCTTATTTGCAATATCTATGATTCAGATCAACACTCTGCTGATGTTAACTGTTCTATAAATTCATTTTTCAGGTTCTGCACTGACTGCCCACATGCAGTGTATTGTGCATTTTCCCCACCTGCTCAATCCAACTGTAGGAGACAATAGTATTGCTCTGGGTCTCTGGTACAACAAATATATGGTCTGCCAAACAACTTATCTTTTTTGTAGATTTTCTTGGATTCGTCTTCTTAAGATTTGCACATCAAGGGGCGCGCCTTTTCATTCATGAAAGACCACTACTGGGTAACAAATACAAATAGATTTCTTTTGTGAGTGGCTTATGCTATACGAATATTAATGAAAAATACAACAAAATGAACTACATGTTTTTTGCAGGTTAAACTTACTTTTCTTTTTTTGATTTCCAAAACCGTCCAGACTTAGGTTTTCCTCTGATAGCAACCGTTCCAACTGATTTCTCTATCTTTGTTTTGGAAGTTTCTCCAACGTCAGTTGAAACTAAGTCGTCATTTTGGTCTACATTCTTTACGATTTCTGCAACCATCGAAAGCACTTTACTTTGAGTTTCGTCCATTCTACTAGAAAACACGTGCACTGCACAGTACATATACATATAATTCACAGATATAATTGTCTGTGGTGGTGCACACATGCCGGGCTCTCTTAGAATATTTGGACTTGCTCAGACTTTTTGTATGGAAACTACTGCTATCTACATTTGGTGCGGAAAACTATTTGCTCGTCAATGTAGCCACAGGAAAAACAATTATAAAAAATGTGTTTCCACATAGGGTAACACCGATGAACTTGAGGAATGGCAAATAGAGAAACGTACGAGTGCAATGCAATTGTAAAGAAAAATTCTATTTACCAAAGAGAATAAAAACACTTCGTTTTACTATTTAAGCTGGTCTCAGAAAGCCGGAATAGCTCTCTGGATACATAATCTAGAATTCATAATCTTAATTCCGGCGTCTTGCCTCACATATCTTAAAAAAATCAGATTGATCAGTAGTCTCGTGCTCGTGGTTCCCGACACATGCACCCGTCTTTATGGAAGAGGAATGAACACTAATCGCATTACTTTTGGCTCTAGGTACTCAATAAAAAAAAAGAAATGCAAAGGCAAATACTGGATTCATTCTTATATGTGAACAGAGTAATGGAGAGTCAGTAACACATTACGGCGAGAAAATTACAACAGTACCCTGACAGATTCTTCGTTAGTGCAGTGGCATCATACGATGAACTGGCTGACCCGCCAGCGGCTTCGCTCGCTTGGTCTTGGTGTAGTAGGTAGAAATGCCGTTTCGGAACCTCGAGGTCAAAGGTTCGATCCCCGGGTTGGACAGTTATTGTGTTTTTCTGAGAAAGAAAGATATTCTCAATAACAGTCCGGTGACTAGAACAGTGCCCCGTAGATGGCAATAGGCTCGCCCCCTGTTACATGGTCACGTGACCAAAACATATAATGGCGAAACGTAGGCGATGAAAATACCGCTGATTAACCCTTCGAGGATATACCCAAGGGCAAAAGTATCAATTCACTCAAGACCGCTAGACTGATATTACCGCGCCGCTGCATATCCCTTGGAGGATATTTATTGGTGAAACTATTTGTTATGTTGTGTTTAAAAATAACATGTAAGTATTGCGGGTGATTCACTCTAGACCGAGACTCTAGACTTGACTACAGTCGGCTAAACAACAAGGATGGATGATATGCCACCTCTATCGCCGAGCTCGTCCAGCGTTTCGAGCTTTCAAAAAGCGTGGTTTTGACTAAGCTATCAGAAACTCTTTGACAGAACTCTATTGACAGAAAATAAGTCGTAAATAAAATTACGATCTTGTTATTTTATCTATGCTGTGCACAATGCCTGGTGATAGATGATGATAATGATTATTATGATGATGAAAAGTAGCCTATGTGCTACTCCAGACTATAATCTATCACTGTGCCAAATTTCAGCCAGATCCGCTCAGCCGTTCTACTGTGATTGAGTAACAAACATCCCTGCATGCATCCATCCATCTAAACTTTCACATTTATAATATTAGTTAGATTACTATGTTTTCTGCGGAACAAAATCCAAAAGAAGACACATCATGTGTGTGAAGAGCCATTTCCACTGAAGAAAGACTTACAAAAAAAGCATAAACACTAAAGTAGGTGGGATAATTTTAATCAATATGTACGGTTTTATTTTTGTTTGAATCAATACCTTCATACAGTGTCATATTCATTTAAAAGTCAGTCAAATAGTTATTCAGCAGCGTTTTACATTACTACTGCGGGATAGCCCGGTTTTACCCTATTCATAATCTGATTTCAGTATTTGTGTGCCACTCTATTGAAATGTTTAATACGCGAAGAGAATACGCGCGTTATGAATTCATAATCTTAAATATTCCGACCCGAAATCTCAGTATCATTCTTACAGATCGATCTGAAAATATAATAATCTGAAAAAATCAGAATGTGTGTGGAGTATACTGATTTTGTTTGTATGATATTCTGGGCTTTCTGAATTATTAATGTGAATTAAGATTATGAATCCAGAGAGGCATTCCGACTGTCTGAGGACAACCTTACTTTACCAGAGAGATTTCAGAAAATTTTTGACATTTATATTTGAATTATCTCATCATCATCATCATCATCTCAGCCGTAGGACGTCCACTGCTGAACATAGGCCTCCCCATGATTTTCCAAAAGGACCGGTTGGAAGCGGCCTGCATCCAACGTCGTCCTGCGACCTTCCTCAGGTCGTCTGTCCACCGTGTCGGTGGACGACCTACGCTGCGCTTGCCGGTCCGTGGTCTCCACTCCAGAACCTTTCGGCCCCATCGGCCATCTGTTCTGCGTGCTATGTGCCCTGCCCACTGCCACTTCAACTGGCTAATCTTCTGGGCTATGTCGGTGACTTTCGTTCTTCTACGGATCTCCTCATTTCTGATTCGATCACGTAGAGAAACCCCGAGCATAGCCCTCTCCATAGCTCGTTGTGCGACTTTGAGCTTTTCTATGAGGCCCATAGTAAGAGACCACGTTTCAGTGCCATAAGTCATCACTGGTAACACACATTGGTCGAAGACTCTTGTCTTGAGGCACTGAGGTATTTTTGACGAGAAGACTTCGCGAAGTTTCCGGAACGCTGCCCAGCCGAGTTGGATTCGACGATTGACATCTTTCTCGAAGTTGGACCTGCCTAGTTTGACTGTCTGTCCCAGGTAGATGTACTCGTCAACAACTTCAAGAACTGAGTTCCCAACTGATATTGGGGTAGGTACAACATGGGCATTAGACATAATTTTCGTCTTGTCCATGTTCATCTTAAGACCTACCCGTTGGGAAACTCGATGGAGGCCTTCGAGCATTGTACTGAGGTCTTCCATGGATTCTGCCATGACTACAATATCGTCGGCAAATCGAAGGTGAGTGATGTATTCACCGTTAATATTGATGCCAAGTCCTTGCCATTCCAGAAGCTTGAAGGCGTCTTCCAATGTAGCGGAGAACAGTTTCGGAGATATAACGTCTCCCTGTCTCACGCCTCTTTGCAATGGAATTGCCTTCGAACTCTGCTCCTGTACTCGGACTGACATGTAGGCGTTTTTGTACAAACACTTCAGCACTTCAATATACCGATAGTCAATACGGCACCGCTGGAGAGACTCAAGCACTGCCCACGTCTCGATCGAATCAAAGGCTTTCTCATAGTCCACAAACGCTAGACAAAGAGGCAAGTTATACTCTTCGGTCTTCTGTATAACTGGCCGTAGCATGTGGATATGGTCTATGGTACTATAGCCTTTTCGGAAACCGGCTTGTTCCGGAGGCTGGAATTCATCAAACCTGCGACTGAGACGGTTCGTTATGACCTTCGAAAACAGCTTATAAACATGGCTCAAAAGCGAGATGGGTCTGTAATTTTTAAGTAAAGTTTTGTCACCTTTCTTAAAGAACAGCACCACCACGCTTTTGTTCCATGCTTCTGGCGTTGAACCTTCGAGTAAGACGGTATTAAAGAGCTTCTGAAGGACTTTAAGTACCGGTGTTCCACCCGCTCTCAGAAGCTCAGATGTGATACCGTCGTCACCAGGCGCCTTGTTGTTCTTAAGCTGTTTCAAGGCCATTCTAATCTCGTACAGGCTGATGTCCGGGATATCTTCGGTATAATGTCGGGTCAGCTTGGCTCTTGGGTCTTTGACCGAGCTGCTAACAGGTTTAGCGACCGAGGTGTATAACTGTCCGTAGAAACTCTCGACCTCTCCTAACACTTCCGCTTTGGTCGACGCTACACTGCCGTCTCCTCTCTTCAGCTTCGTCAACTGGCTTTGCCCAATAGACATGTCTCTTGCAAACACTTTGGAGCCTTTTTTCCGCTCTATCGTCTCTTTAATACGGTTTGTATTAAAGATCCGGATGTCGTGTCGCAAGGACTTCCATATTCGTCTATTGAGCAGCCTATATGCTTCAGCATCATTCGAAGACTGCAATTTCAATGAGCGTCGTTCAGCCATGAAGTTGAGAGTATCGTTGGAGAGTTTCTGTGGCCTATCTGTACGGTGGGGTTTAAAGTACTTGGAACCCACTGTATGGACAGTTTCTACTAACCTGTTATTGATCTCGTCCACTGAAGCGATGTTCATGATGTTGAATTATCTAAAATAAATAAAATCACAAATTTTATATACGTCCAATTAATCCATGTGTTAATAATTGTTATAGTTGTATTGTACGGTACGGCTGCTCGGAGTATATTATTCCTTTTAAGAACCGAGGTTGGCTTCATGTGGTAACTGTTGCAAAGAACTTGTGGTGATTTGTTTTGCTGGAGACCAGATTCAGTGATTGTTCTCATAGCAAATCGTGTACCAGAATGCAAGGACATAAAGATGGTAAAAAGTTAACGTATTTTATATGTATTCCTTGACATGTACCAGCATATTATTTATAGCTACCTATATATAAATTCTATGTGGGCGAAAACTGCATGCGTGTGTGTACACACATCTAATTTGTGTAAATCACGCTATTACTTAGGTACTCGTACTTAATTAACTTATAAGATTTAAATAAAAAGATTTCATCAAAATTGGGTTTGATCTCTTATATTAAGTCCTTCAAATTTGAGTAAACTGGAAATTTGGGGTAGTCAAGGGGGTTCGTACCAAGGGCCTTGCAGCAATATTCGCTGCCGGAGATGCGTTGAAATATGTGAAATAATTTCTCGAAAATACGTGAATTCTTAAGAAAAATTGGTACAACTTTCCATCGACGTCCGTAGAATTGAGTGGGGAAGGGTGATGGGGAGTGGAAGGGGTAAGTGTACAATACCCCCCCCCCCCCCCCTTTAAGGAAAAGTTGCGGACCCCCTCCTTTTCAGATTATTTCATTTTTAATTCTGAAGAAATTTTCCTCATTTTAATGATAAAAAAAACATATAAGTGTAATAAACACGGGACCCTTTGAAGGCCAAGGAGGGCGACTCTCTTCATCATAAAAATATAGGGGACTGATTCAGAAAGATTTCTGTATTTATTATTAGATTGCAACGTCTCCGGCGCTGCGGGAAGAGCAGCCACTACGCCCTTGCATTACAAACCACAGGCATCGGATGAGCCTGATGAATTATAAATTTAATGGATATTTTATACTGCCCTTCATAAACAGTTACCTTTTTTTTCAGGTAGAAATGAGATTACTAAACATGAAATGAAATTGAAGTACTTACATCAATCATAAAGCTAAAAGCCTAACTGTGTTACATTCCAATTTTGGTAACATTACGTAAACAAGTTTGTAAGATAATATTGTTATATCTATGCAGTATAGCATTGATGCTCAATAATGTTCTAATGTATGATACATACGTACATATATATATATATATGAACAAAAGTGTATGAATACTATCATTCCATTGCCTGATATTAAGTGACAGACCCATAACAATTGCTGTATGTCTCAAATCTCTAAAGCTCTGCACGATATTACACTACATTTGTCACCTAATTTTTTTTTAGTCACCGCAGTGATTTTTAGTGATTTTGTCTGCTACGATATCCTATAAATCTAAATACTCACTGTGTTTGCATGCTAAATAGAGGCAGAATACCTGGTATCGCAACGGTGCTCCCCACATAGTATGTGAGAGATGGAATCATGTTATTACATGGGATCATGTGTAGAGATATACTGGGTACGACTTTCCATTGACTGCCGCCGAATTAAGGGGGGAGGGGGAGGGGGAGGGGGGGGAGGGGTTTCCCTCCCCCCTCTTCTAATAATAAGCACGGGAACCCCCCCTTTTTTACTTTTTTTTTAATTTTCCTAATTTTATGGATTAAAATTAAGATAATATTTTTTAATAGATTGGCATGAAATAGGGGGTTGAAGGGGGGAAGGATAGGGTCCTCCCCTCCCTTTTTCACCATTTTTATTACAAGGTAATGCATAGTTTTTGAATTATGCTTATTTTTGTAAAATCATGACCTCACGTTATTTAACACTTCGCTGATCTAATTTATTGTTTTGTTGGATGTGTAACTGACTTTTTAGCGCTTCGCCGGCCGCTGCCGCGGCACGCTCGCTCGGCTCGCGCGTTGGTTGTCGCAGTTTCAACCTAACCTAATTTTTTTTCGTGTGGTGTTCTTATTTATAATGTCGTTAGATTTCTGTATATTGTTTTCTTGTAAAATATGCATAAGAGGGTTATTGTTACCATCAGAGACCAAACCCTTACCCATCCCCACAACATTTAATATCAATCTTGTGCCAGTCAATTCATAATTCAACCCAAAATTAATAATAATTGTAAAAAACAAGGTAAGACCATCACCTCCGCAGCTTCAGCTTGTTGGTCACCTTTGACAACCAGCCTCAGCGGCTCTGGCTCGTCTGATGCCCACAATTATAACAAACAGCAGGCAGAGGCAGCTAAGCGCTTCAGACTTTATAAAAACACTAGAGGTAGGACATTCTCGTACCAAGTAGAGTGAGAGTCAATCAATTCAGTTCTTTGATTTAAGTTGAACCTAACCTTTATTTGATATCTGCCCTAATAGGTACTGTTAAAATAAAACATATTAAATACTAATTAATAATTTATTAATCAATTTTATACACATATTGTATTGCTTTTATTAGTTCTTCAAAAACATCTTTATGTGCTATTTTTATTTTTCTTCGCCATGAATATTCTATTAACCAGTCTGTGAAGTTTCCCTTATAACCATCCCTACCAAACATCACTTTTAAATTTCGCCAGTGGCTTTCAATTCTCTGAGTGTGTGTCCCGTCTGGTGCCACAAATTTATTTATGGGGTCACTGTGATTGACCTTCTTGTGCAAGTATCCATATTGAGGTAGGCAATCATAGGCTCTCCAAAAATCAGTATGGATTTCAGTGCCTACCTCCACATGCTTTTGTATTAGCGGCACCAACATTTCTGCAGATCTAACATTATCGGGACACACTTCTAATCTCAGATCATCTTTCCGATTTTCAATCATGCCTAGCACCCAGTGGCCTTCAATATGTCTCCCTCTGTTATACTTTCTTTTTCCAAATTTTGATTCGTCGATTTGCACTATTTTGCCTGGACCACCAATCTTGCCACTAATTTCCTGGTGCTCCAACTCATAAATAATAATTGTCTCCCGACAGTAAGAAAACCAATCTGCGATTGTCCTTGTTGATAAAACACTTTCTCTATTTTCACGGGCAGTCTCTAATTTTACTTGATGATAACTGTACTTTTGGCTGAACATATACATTAATAAAAATTGTAACTCGATAGACAGCCTCGCATTCTCAAACCATGTTCCTGCTGCCCGACTAAATGCCTTAGAGCGACAGTTGCTCTTCCTGCATCGGAAGAGGCCAAACTGCCCGGTCTTGCTGCAGGAGCTTAACGACATTGGTTTTTTATGGTGTGAGCATATTTTTTCCCTAAGAAGGAGCCCATTCTCTTCAGCAAATGCAATGCACTGAGCTGGGGTATTGAACCTGGTTATGATTTTAAACATATTCCAGTGAGACCTAAAACAAACAAAAATTACCATTATAGAAAACTAATTACTGCTCTACTCGTCAGCTTTTTCTGTGAAGTTTACACATGTGGCTTTTAAAGAAAACACTGCGAACCAACCTCATTTCATCGGAATTATATTGGACTCTTCGGCCAGATGACCCAGGAGCTCGAGGCTCCGCATCACCCACGCTGCTCTCAGACGATGTTGGAGACGCAGGCGGCAGTACCGACACGGTACTGAGAACGGCGCGGGAACTACCAGCTACTGGTTTTGATGGCACAGTCATGGGCACAAGTGGCTCACTAGAGTCCAACACTTGCACACACGGGGGGCCTGCAGAAGAGCTCGCGACAAGTGGCTCATCAGAGTCCAACACTAGCACTACACTCGATTCTACAGACGGAACGGCACCACACGAGGGGCCTGAAGAAGAGCTCGCGACAAGTGGCTCATTAGAGTCCAACACTTCCACTACACTCGATTCTTCAGACGGCACGGCAGAACACGAAACCTGGGGCTTCGGAGACGCCATGTTAGTAGTCAAATGTTGTTTATCGACAGGAGTACGAAAACGCGCTCAACTGCAAGGAACACAAAAAATGACTGACTGACGATGACAATGACAATACGAAATGGCGTCAATTTTACGTTTCGTTTCACAAACCGGCAAGAGACGGTAAATACTACCCATTTTAATAGCTAGTAATGAAAAACAGCTGAAATAAGTACGAAATATAATTATTTACGTAAAAGTAATGAAAAACAGTTGAAATAACTTCAAAATATAATTATTTACGTAAATTTATATAAAATAAAATGTTACCGAATGTACCACAACTTAACTGTAGTTAAAACGAAACGTTCAATTGCGAGAATTCTACATAATCTGTGGTATGGATTCACGTAAATATTGCAAAAATAATTGATTTTCAATAATTTATTTCTCAAAAACTACGCGTTTTCTGGTATTGAAACTTGGCGTGTGTTCATATAATAACGTGACCTTTCTGTGAAAAAAATATCAACCCTCAAACCGACGTCAGGCAATGGAAAACTGAGCCAATATCTTTTATTAACTGTGTTTTGACAGAACTCTCTTTTCACGCTTAAAGCAATTTTTCGTGTACATGTCAATGTAAAGTATGTACAATAATATCTTGACCACTAATTCCAGGTATTCGGTTGTTCCATGGGCAGTCCATTTCCTGGAATATAGATTTGACTGGTTAATGTATTCCAGCAAATGTACTAAATTTATTGTTACCATGTCAAAACACAGCCTAGTATATAATTCTATAGTAGCGATAGTAAACTGAGCCCACGTATGCAACGTACGTAACGCATTATAACATCTAGACTCTTAATTTTGTATGAAAACAGTAAAACAACGTTGCATATGATTAGTATGTTTCTGATCAAACTGTTTTCATTCAAATTCCAGAGTCTAGATGTAATAATGCGTTGCATACGTTACATACATGGGCTCAGTATTTCTTTCATGACTATATATATAGTCATCGCCAGCGCCATCTATCCTTGGTATGGAAAAGCTTTACATGTATATATACCATAAAAAAGGTAGAAGATACCAGTCTATTTCCTAGTATATATTTTAGTCTATGGGTGCACAGTTACAGGTTACAGGTGCACACAAAGACATAATACTAGGGTGCACAGCACATGAACATTTATATTATAGGTGCGTTCGTATAGCTTATGGGGGCATTGGTAACAGTAGACATATACTGTGTGTTCGAATAGATCACTTCTGATCGTTTTTGGCGAAAATAACGCTAAAACGCTCACAAGGGGCGTTCGAATTGGGAATCTGTGGGTGAAAATGTCGTTCATGCCTCATTTTGTTCAGCGTTCGGAAACCTAAAAAAGAGGAATTTTTGCCACCAAAAAGTGCAATTTTTGACCCACGTCCGGAGCATAGTTGTTTGTGATTGTTAAGGAATACATTCTCCTTATATAATAGTTTATACCTATTTACTGAGTTACCATAGAGTATCCGAAGTTTGTGAATGTCACTCTGATATAAATAAAAGTCGATGGTATTTCTATATTTTGTTATGCTCTTTATTTTGTGTAAATATAAACTATACCTACTTCATAATGCTCTGATTATAACTTTAATATGGTAGCAGAGTAATAAAGTAACGAAGCATATGATTAAAAAGTTTTTATCTGCTGGGAATTAAAAATTAATTCAAGGCAAAAATTTGTATCTGGCCTAAAGTCACCATGGATAAGGCTCAGACCAAATAAAAAAGTCAAGACAGAATGTTGTGAACAGAGCAGTGAGGCCGGTTTTCTATGCATGTAGTGCGTGAATCGGTGCTGCCATGATAATTTAAATTACCCCATAAAAATAACGTTATCAAATTATTAACGTTATAAAATTAATAAAGTTATAACGTTATTAGTTTTAATATAATAATAGGGTTCCTACATTAGGTGTCGGTAAAAAGTAGTGGCATTGGGTAGTGAAAGAGAAAAGACAAAGAGTTTCAGAAATAAAGTTACTCGGTGTAACTGCTAGTTTTATTTAAAAACCTTCATGCTGAATTATTTTTTTGTACGCTTGTCGTTTACTTTGCACTGATTTAGAAATACTTTCTAATTTAGCAATATGGTGGAATCTAATGTTTAAGTATTTCTCAATTACACACCGTATTAAATTAAGTTTATGTTCCTGCCCAACATATTCATGTTTTGACTCTAAATTGATAAAAATCTGATTGTTTCCAATGAATTTCTTTAATATGTTCAAGACTATAGTTTGGTGTTGATTTTCTGCGGTTATTGCAATATTTTCATTCAATAATTTTCGAACAACTGCTTCACAAGTGACACAAATGTCAAAAAGATCCTTAGACGGGAAGCGAAAACTGCCTTTATTTTTTAAACTAATGAGCTTGTGAAAATAAAGTTTCTCATCAGTCTGCAAGGCATCTTAACATTTAGCGCATTTTATGGTTTTAACAAGATAGTGCACTGTACTTCCAGATATGTAACCAATTATCAATTTTCTGTAGTCACCATAATATGAATTGTCATGTAAACAACTGGCCCAATCAAATGATTCATTAACAATTTCATTAAGAAGTTGCAACGAAGAATTTTCAATGGTTTCTTCTTCTTCTTCGTTTCTATACGACGATGAAGTGCTATTTATAATTTTAGTTGTTGAAGTGCAGTTAAGCATTGCTATGTGTTCTAAAGGAAAACAATTACTTTTTGCAAGACATTTTAATTCTAAATGACATAGTATTTTTTGTAGCTTGCTTGTAAACTGTCTTACGTTAGGGTTATCGTTGAACCCTCCATGCATCCTAATAGACGTAAATAGAATCTCCAAATGATCCTGGCTTAATTTATAAGTAGATAAAAAAACAGCCTTTTTTCATATTCTATGTACTTCGTATAAAGCGCTTTTAAACTTTCAATATTTATTAATGTACCTATGAATCCTGCTTTGCATTTTTCTTCTACGACTGGTTTATAAAATCGCGTGATGACAAAGACTGGTCGACCATCTCGTATAACTTTCCGCATACTAACTACACACAACAACATTCAATATAGATACACCCTAAAAACAAAAGACTTCAATAGAAATATGGTTTATTTTTACAAAAATACATAACCGCCTTCAATATGTACGAAATTGAAAATCCAGTGTGAAATTAATGCGAGTCCATATTAAAGGTATCAGGTTTCCAACAATAAAATAATTGTTCAAATCGGTTTATAAAAAACGGACTTATGAGGTAACAAGTATTTAAAACAATAGAACATAATTGCAAACCTACTCCTTTTAGATGTCGTCGGTTGAAAATAAACTAAAAATAAAAAAAAGAATTGCCTATTTTTTTAATTTGCTTTCAAACGACGGAACCGGTTTTGTATAAAGATATTGCGTCGAGTGTCATACAATATTATATTTAAAGAAAAGTCTAATTGAGAACCTACTTCTTTTTTGAAGTCGGTTAAAACACGTTGATAAACTATTATAAAAACGTACCCGTATTAACGTAACATATATACTAAATATTAAGATTACCCAATAATAGGGTAAACCTTACAGGCTTCACCATGGCAACACTTTCTATGTTCCAAGCAATAACCTTTATTTTTATTTTTATTTATTTAAAATATTGCTTTCCAAGTTACTTACGTGTGAAATGTGATTCCATCCTGCTTTTTATATGTTGATGTTTGTTTTATACGCCCTTTCACGACACAATTCGGCATTTTGACTGGTAAATTTGTTGATTTACTTTACGTGTTGCTTCCACGCGCAGCGATAGTTCGACTTACGAGTCAAGGCGTAGTTTCGTTGTGCGTGTGTGTGTGTAATTGTGTATGTACACGGCGAGGCGTAGTTTTATCGGCTTCCCTTTTCTGTTCACAACATTCTGTCTTGACTTTTTTATTTGGTCTGAGGGATAAGGCCATCGCAGAGGCTTCAAAGGTACAAATAATGCACCTAGATGGAAAGAACTATAAGCATTGGAGGTATAGGATTGAAACAGTATGTAGAGCTACGAAGAAATAATAGATTTCTTCGTAGATGTAGAGCAATATCTTGTGCTGATGAATTATTAGAAGGTAAGATCACAAAGCCCGATGAACCTGCACCAACTGCTGTATCTGCTGTTAAAGAAAAATACGAAAAAGATTTACAAAACTTTCGGTATGTCGATTGTGTTGTATTGACTCTTATGACGACAAACATGACAGATGTTTTAAATGTTTATCGGGACTTATCACGTATTATTTAATATAGGTTAAAATATGTACCTTTCGCTCGACGTTTCGACCATGTTACAATGGCCGTGGTCACGAGCTAACTGAAAACTGCGGGTGAGTCCGGTGAGAAGAGCGGGTGTTTTGTTCTCCTACCCTCACTTGATCTTGAAAAACGCAGTGTTGTCACTACGACACACAACACTGACTGTATCGGTAAATGTCCTAGTACTTACACCGCGGTTTGTACACTTGCTCACTACGGGGTTCCACGACGCCGCTAACCTAAATCCATCTTCCCGGTTGAAATTGCGATGTTTTCTAATTTCAACCGCTTCACGAACCATTCTTGAAAAATAATGTCGTTCAGTGGAGAGGACCTTCGCATCGTGGAGCTCGATCCAGTGACCGGATCCAGCCTCAAGCAAATGTTCTGCAATAGCCGACTTCTGTGTCTGGCGATTTTTGACGGCCGCGATATGTTCTTTGATTCTTTCAGCTATGGTACGCTTCGTTTGACCTATGTAGGAACTACCGCAGCTACAATCGACCTTGTACACACCAGGGGTCTGGAAAGGAATAACGTCTTTCGGTGTCCTCACATGCCTCGCCAGCTTAGATAAGGGGGTATACACCGTCTTGATGGAGTACTCCTTCAGCAAAGTCCCTACCTTATCCGTTACTCCTTTCATGGCCGGCTTTCATGCCTTACGTTAGTAAGGCATGAAAGCCGGCTGCCGCTCGACGTCAGTCCCTCTCTTGTGACATCTGCGTCTGCACGTACCTCCTGAACATGCCTTTTCTCAACCTCTACATGTTCAGGGTCACAGAGCGCGTTCGCTCTGTCCAACAGAGACCTGGCCACCGACTGTAGATGACGTGGGTGATGGTGTGACGTAGCGTGTAGGTATCTGTCCATGTGCGTGGGTTTTCTATAAACCGAGTGAGCTATCGAGCCATCGGACCTCACCATCACTTTGACGTCCAGGAATGGCAAAGTTCTTTCCACCTCCAGTTCATACGTAAACTTAATGTTAGGGTGAATCGAGTTGAGATGATCCACAAACTGGTCTACTGCCCGCCTATCTCCCTTCATAATGCAGAAAACGTCGTCCACATACCTTTTCCACATCTTCACCGCAGCTGACTGTAGATTTATGGACTTCTCAATATGTTCCATCCAGATGTTTGCCAGCACCGGTGCCACAGGACTACCCATTGCGACACCATCAATCTGGAGGTAGTGCTTCTCACGGTAAAGAAAGAAATTTAATTCTAGGCAATTCCTAAGTAAAACCATTAAGTTTTCTGGCAGGTGGTTCTCCTTCAACAAATGCCTGATGACCTCGAGACACTCCTTCACTGGAACATTGGTAAACAGCGATTCCACGTCGAAACACACCATGATGTCATCTGGTTCCAGACTGAGGTTCCCAATGATCTCGACGAAGTGACGAGAATTCTTTACAAACGACGGGGTGTTACCCACCAGTGGCTGCAGTGTCGACGCCCTGCGATTTTTCAAGATCAAGTGAGGGCAGGAGAACAAAACACCCGCTCTTCTCGCCGGACTCACCCGCAGTTTTCAGTCAGCTCGTGACCACGGCCATTGTAACATGGTCGAAACGTCGAGCGAAAGGTACATATTTTTACCTATATTAAATAATACGTGATAAGTCCCGATAAACATTTAAAACATGTGTTCAAATCGCGAAAGTTTAAAAATTACTAAACATGACAGATGAAATATTGGATCAAGTTATGCGGTACAAAAGCGCTAAAGAGGTATGGGATGAGCTAGAAAGGCTCTACTGTGGAAGCACCGAAGACAAAAGCTATGATCTCTGTCTTAAGTTCTTCGATTATAAAAAGGATCCTGATCATGACATAGGAAAGCATATATCTTCATTAAAAAATATTTGGCATGACCTTAACTTCCAAATCAATACAAATCTGCCCGAAATATTACTTATTTGCAAAATACTTGGCACTTTACCAAAAGATTACTTCGCTTTCAAGTCAAGTTGGCTACTTATAACGAAAATGGATCGTACATTAGAGAATTTAACTTCGCAGCTAAGTGCTCATGAAAAAGCGTTGACTACCAAATGTGAAGCCGAAAAGACTGAAGAAGTACTTACCGTAAAAACACGGAACAAGAAAAAAGTATTCAAATGTAACTATTGCGGAAGAGTTGGACATGGAGTACGTAAATGCCAAAAATGGATAAATGATGGACGCCCACCAAAACCGTCAAATGGAAGCCAAAGCACAAATGTAAACCTGACATTTTTAACTTTGGATGATGGGTTGCCGATAGATAAAAACAACCGGTACGTCGATAATGGAGCAACAAGCAATGTTACCAATAGAGGCGACTTATTCGAGACTTTTGAGCACTTTAAAAGTTCACACAAAGTGACTGCGGCAAATGGGCAGGCGATTGAAGCCATAGGGATTGGCAACATACGAGCTGAAGCCACTGTTAATGGGAAAGTGAATGAGATATTATTGAAAGATGTTAAATTAAATAAATAAATGTTTGGTATGTTCCCAACATCAAAAGAAATGTATTCTCAGTACTTTCAGTGCATGATAACTCTTTTACGTTCGAGTCTACGCCGAATCAATGTACAGTGAAAGTAAGTGAAGACGTCAAAGTAATTGGAACTAGAACGATTAGAGGTGGACTATATAAGCTGGAGCTTAGTTGTGTAGCACCCAAAAATCAGGAAGTCAATCAGTTACTGTCTAAGCATATCAGAACAAAAGACATGTTCGTCTGGTGATCAACCAAGAGCTAGGATTAAAAGTGGAGAATACGCAATCAGATATTTGCGAAAATTGTATTTATAGAAAGGCGCACAAGCAATCATTTGGTACAAGAGTTAGAGCCACTAAACCTGGAGAACTAATCCACACCGATATATGCGGACCATTTCCATATTCAGTTGGTAAGAAGTTACGATATTATATTATGTTCAAAGATGACTTTACGCGCTATCGTCAAATCTATTTTCTTAGACAAAAATCTGAAGCCGCTTCAAAACTAAAAATATTCTTAAGTGATGATAAAGTTGCAGGACAAATAGTAAAAGAATTGCTAAGTGATAATGGTGGTGAGTTTATCAGCAACGAATTCAAAACTATCTTAACTGATAACGGCATTACACAAAGGTTCACGATGCCTCACACCCCAGAGCAAGCAGGCTGCATAGAGCGTGAAAACAGGACTGTGGTAAAAGCAGCACGCGCAATCATGCATGCACATGAAAAAATTCCTGATGGCCTGTGGGCAGAGATAGTAAACGCAACTGTCTACGTGTTGAATCGTACAGGACCTTCAAGTTTGCCATACAAGTCTCCTCATAAGCTATGGTACGGAAGGAAACCAGCGATCAAGCATCTCAGAATACTTGGCTGCACGTGCTATGCTCATATTCCTAAAGCTAACCGCCAGAAGTTGCAAAGGAAAGCTAAAAAAGGGATACTTATTGGTTGCGAAGGAGACGAACGTTACAGGGTCTGGGACAAAGAATCATTAACACTGATTAGATCCAGAGACGTAATATTTGAAGAGGTACCATTGCTGAGAAAAATCAAAGAGGATTCAGAGAAATTAGAAAATTTGATACCAACTAACCTCAATAAAAATATGTATCATGATTTTGCTTCTTCAATCAAGTCTTCAGAATGAGCATGAAACTATAAACAAAGAAATTGGATAAAAAAATATTTTTGAGTATTCTACAAATGTAATTGTAGAACCTTCTACATCAAGGGCACATCATATACCCGATGAAGAAATAAATGATAATTCAAGGATTGAACTAGACGAATCGATATTCGAGTCAGTTCACTCTGAAGATGAAAATGAAGAGTTTGCTGAAGGTAATGCACACCATGATATATTGTTTGATGAAGACATTGAAAGAGAAGAAAGGCGGATTATCCTGATAGATAGAGAAAACCTCAAGCCACCCTCACGGTTCAACGACTATATTATGGCTCTAGAAAATGACCATATGTTCGAGCCTAAAACCTTTAAACAGGCAATGTCATGCAAGGACAAAGAAAAGTGGAAAAATGCTATTGATAGTGAAATCAACTCATTGAGGGAAAATCAAACGTGGGAGTTAGTAGAACTACCAAAAGGTCGGAAACCTATTCCATGTAAATGGATATTCAAAATTAAAACTGATTCTGATGGCTCTGTTGACAAATATAAGGCAAGGCTTGTGATTAAAGGATATTCACAGAAGAAAGATATAGATTTTCATGAAATCTTTAGCCAGTTGCTATGAGCAGCACTATAAGAGCAGTCTTAATTTCTTAACCGGCGAAGCAGAACAGCTGATTCGTTATATACCGGTTTCCGAAGCTAACTATACACAATGCTGGAAGATTGTCGAAGAGATATATAGTAACAAAAGGTACTTGTCATATTGCATATTAACTCGCCTGCTAGGTCAACGGAATGCCACTACAGAGTCGGCAGAATTTCTCAAGGAGCTAATCGATACCTCATCAGATTGTTTAAATGCGTTAGGTAATATGGATATTGATGTTACTACGTGGGATATAATTTTAATCCATCTGCTTTCGCTTAAATTAGATTCTGAATCTAGAAAGCAATGGGAGCTAAATGTATCGACAAATGTGTCTTCAGATTCTTTGCCCACTTTTACACAGTTTAAGAAAGATACTAGTAGGTATCGTGCCTTAGAATTCATTGAATCTGTTCACGCGAAAGCGTGACGTAACCTCAAGGCGCGCACCCGCGCCCCCGCGTTCCCCCGCCGCTGTCCTGCAGCTGTCAGGCGACAAGCAAGCAGCGAAAGGAAGCGGAAACAGTCACCTTTTCGGCGCCGTCGCGTCCGCACGGCGTAATCGGGAACCGCCAATATCAGCCCCGCGTTTACGCGTCAGCTTAAAAGTCACCTTTTTGTACTCGCGACCGGCGGACGTGTACCGCCGCGCAGCAACCGCATGGCACCGCCATTTTATATCAGCACGAGTCACCGCGAATGACTTCGCCGCGAGTGACCTTCAGGGTGTGTTCGGCCCAACCAGAAACTACTCCTAAATCAGCACGTGTGTACACACGCATTCAGCCCGCCGCGTAAACCAGTGCACAACCCAAAGGGACAATACAAACATTAGAACCAAGTGACAATAGTTCTTCAGCTCATTCTGCACGCCGTCGACAGCAGGACGCCTCCACGAGGACCCACGGTCACCAGCACTCATCAGACACAGAGCTCACCTCCGCAGGTATTTACCATCCCAATTATTCCTTACCTATTCTCTGGTTGCAGGAAACTGCTCAACCGCATCTACCCCCCCCCCCTATCATCGAGCGTATAGCTAGCAGGAAACTGCGAAACTATATTTTCCTTCGAGCCGGATTTATCCGGTTATCCGGATATAACCGGGTACCCGGATAAACCACATTTCCCACGAGCGCGGATATCCGGCAACATAATCTCTTTCGCTGCCGGATAAACCAATGCTATCACCCCCTATCCCTTAAATACAGTCCATTAAATCAGCCCACAATATATTATGTCAACAGACCAAGTACTTCTTATGCAAGAGCATATAGTGGTCAAAACGTAAGTCATACTAAAGTACTACATACGACCGATGATGTAACAAAAATTAAATGCGAGTTTTGTAGCGAGGAACATAAATTGTGTTTTTGTAAGCAGTTTGCTAATCAGGACTTAGAACAAAGACGTGAGTTTGTTACGAATAACAAAATATGTTTTAACTGCTTAGTTAGCAACCATGGGGTAAGATTATGCCAAACACCTATGAATTGTAAAATATGTAAAAAGAGGTCTCATACCTTACTTCACCCAAGGAGTGCCTCGATAGTTACAAGGGTTTCTGAAGAAGGTAGTGGGCTTAAACCTATGTCAAGTGAAAATAATGAGGCAACAACGCCAACAACACAGGAAAACCTTTTGGTGGCATGCTGCGCGAAGTGTCCAGTAAGAAACCAGGTGTTATTAGCAACAGCCTTAATCAATGCTGAGGATAGTACCGGTCAATATACTGTCATAAGAGCCCTTCTTGACCAAGGCTCACAAGCTTCGTTTATTACAGAAGCTGCTGTTCAAAGCTTAGGACTAAAGAAAGTTTATATTGACAGTGTCATATCAGGACTGGGTAGCGATAGATCTATCGTGTCAAAATACATGGTGGTACTTAAAATTGGATCTAGCGTAGATCCAACGTTTTCAATGGAGCTTAGAGTGTATGTACTTAATAACATTACCACATATCTACCAGGCAAGAAAATACCTTTGGTGAGTTAGGTCGAATTACAGCAGTTACGTTTGGCTGATCCCGCATATGATATTCCAAATCAGATAGATATGTTGTTAGGAGCAGAAATATACTGCCAGATATTAAAGGAGGGTTAACTGAGAGGCCCATTAGGATCTCCAGTAGCTCAGTGCACCTCTCTAGCTTGAATAATATCTGGATCAATAAGTTCAGCTACAAATAAATAAAATAATAAATAAATATTCCACAACTATCACACAACGCCATCTAGTCCCAAGCTAAGCAGAACTTGTGTTATGGGTACTAGACAACTGATAAACATACTTATATATTTCTAAATACATACATATTATAGATAAATTACACCCAGACACAGAACAAATGATCGTGCTCATTACACAAACATTTGTCCTGGGTGGGAATCGAACCCACGACCTCCGGCATAGCAGTCAGGGTCACTAACCACTAGACCAACGGGCCTGTCCCGTTCAAATCATGAGAATATTAATGTGCTGAATAGTCATGTCGATGACAATGCGTTAAAACGATTTTGGGAGTTAGAATTAGAGCCTTTATTAAAATCAACATTATTTACACAAGAAGAACAAAGGTGTGATGACTTCTTCGCAGCCACTACCCGTTGAACTGAGGATGGAAGACATGTAGTGAAGTTACCATTTCGTGATGAGGATCCAGCCTATAAAAATGGAAATTCACGAGAGATTGCTATTAGTAGATGAGAAAACCCTGGAAAGGAAGTAAGCCAAATATGTTTGGCACAGAGAATGGTACGTAGAAATTATAAATGAATACATACAGTTAGACCATATGGCGTTGGTGCAGAAACCCGTCGACAAAAGGAACCAGACAGTATATTTACCACACCACGCTGTTATAAGGGAGGATAAATCTACTTCTAAGGTAAGGGTTGTGTTTGACGCTTCCTGTAAAAATAATAACAATTTGTCATTAAAGGAGACTTTAATGATTGGACCAACACTACAACCAGATCTGCGACATTTAATCAAAAATTGGCGGAAGTACGCGATGTACCGTATTGTACATATGTACCATACGGACATATGGTACATATGTACCTGAAGTATCGAATGGATGGCGAAGTACCGTATGGTGAGAGTAGCAGATGAGGATTGTGATTATCAACGCATCGTGTGGAGGGATCATCCTGAAGATTAAATACGTGACTTTAAGCGGCTCTCCGTTACTTTTAGTACAGCGTCTGCTCGATATTTAGCGGTCAAGGCTCTTAATCAAGTTGCTCTAGATCATAAAGCACAATACCCTATGGCAGCAGAAAGAGTAGCAAAGGAGATCTAATTGGATGAGTTAATGACTGGCTGTCAAACACTGGAAGAAGAAGGGTTTTGGTAAAAGAAATGTATGCTTTATTAAAGGGAGGGAGTTTTGATTTACAAAAATGTTCGAGTAATAAGGATGAAGTTTTAGATATTATTATTGGAAAATTAAAAGGGGAAAGAAATAATGAAATAAAAAGGAAAAAAAAGAGTTAAGACTTAAAATTAGACAGTATAGTAAAAATTCTAGGATCTACCTGGAACCGAAGCTCTGATGAATTTCAATACTCGGTGAATCTAGCGCCTGTCTCCGCACTTGTAATAAAAACAAAAGATCATATCGGATGTAGCGCGTCTGTTTGACCCTCTAGTATATATAACATTACCTCATAAACGCAAATAAAATTTCTGGAAAAGGTGGTCAACTGAATATTTGTTGCATCTGATGCACCGCTACAAATGGACGTATAAAATTCCTGAACCTCAAGTAGGAGACATTGTTTTGGTGCGGGAGGATGACTTGCCTCCTAGGAGGTGGGTTTTTGGCAGAATTCTTGCTAAATATTCTGGATCGAACGGACTCACACGGGTAGTTTCTTTAAAATGCAAAAATTTGACAATTAAACGTCCCACTTCAAAGCTCTGCATTTTACCATTTGCTGAATAGATGTTCTTAGCTTAGTTAAAATGTAGTGTGTAAAAAGATTTGAACAAAGGTCTACTTCTATTACTGTTATGTAAACTAATTTAAAAAAAAAAATTATATAGTACAGATCGCGCGGCGAGAGTTTGGCTTTGACCTTCGGGTGGAGGGGATTACTGCGCATGGGTACTGTCGCGCCATGTGACAGAGAGAGACAAGAGTCCCTCGTCTTCGATGTGACAGAGAGAGACAAGAGTCCTTCGTCCCTCTAGCCACCCTGTGATATCCAATTTTTGACTTCTGCGCAATAACGGTCAAAGCCAAACTCTCGCCGCGCGATCTGTACTTGTATTGTTTAATCATACTCAACAAAGACCGAATGAATAAACCTTCTCACGGTGGGCGGTTGGAAAGGATATTCTGTCCTTGGTGGGCGGAATGTTGAAGAATATATCACGCATCGGAAATTGTTTCACCGATAGGTTTTTTATAGTTATGTGTCAATAGAAAAGGTCCAATGTTTGATGGCCAAGATTTAGATTATACGATATATTTGGTTTACTAGTTCGTTAGTTTTGTTGTAGATGGCGTGCTTACCAATATGTAAGGTATAACATAGATGTCGCTGTACATTTGGTACAACGATTTCTAGATCGCGGTATCGTTTGTCGCCGTCAATTAATGTACGTCCCGCGAAAATTTTAATTTATCTTTCTATGGATCCAGTTCAAATGTTGCCATGGTTTCATTAAATACTGAGCTATGGTACGAACACCTATTCACTGAGTTACCATAGAGTAACCGAAGTTTGTAAATTTTAATGTCACTCTGATATAAATAAAAGTCGATTCTATTTCTATACTTTGTTATGCTCTTTATTGTGTGTAAATATAAACTATACCTAGGTACTTCATAATGCTCCGATTATAACTTAATAGTGATCGTTATTTGACAGCTATTTATTTGACAGCATAATCATGCGATTTTAGGTCTTATGCTCAGTTGAGCGTTCGAATAGGGTATGGGCAAAAGTGGCATAATTAACATATTTGAGCTTTCCGAACGATTTAACAAAAGAGGCATCAATGACAACGCCACCAATGCCCCCATGAGCTAAACGAACGCACCTTTAGAGAACAGGCAGCTGAATAGCAGTACGGAAACTACCTTAACACGTTCGAAATGTCCCACTGACATAAACATGCGCATCGACGAGACTCCTTAGCGTTTCTCGCGGTGCCGTCAGTAGTGAGAGTTACAAACTACGAGTATTTCTTCATCTTAACCTGTTTTATATAATCTAAAATATGAAATGTCACACTTGACTGACTGCTATCATGTAATGTTATGTTGTTCTTACAATTATAAATATTGCTTCTAAAAACATGTTTACTTTATATAAGTGGTCACTCACTTATAAGCATTTCCGCGATCTTTTTAAAAATGCCACGTGCATATTACGTAGTAAACGGCTGTTTGAACTATGCCAAAACCGGAGCTATAGTTTTTTAGACGTCCTGCTGAATTTGAAAGGTGAGAATAATTAATTGTTTTAAAATTTAATAGTCTTCTTGTATGATCTATCATAATAAATTCGTAAAAGATAACACAAAATACAAATCTTAGATGACGGCTGCAACAGATTATAATATTATTATGAAATATTATTATATCGTCGTGAAAAATATGGGTCGTTTTCATTATTTTTTAGGGATTTGATGCGGATAGTGCCGACTAAATTCAAGATTTTTGCGCGAAAATTTCAAATTTTTCGTCATGGGTCTCGTTTTAATGGTTTTCGAGGGTGAGGAAGTGGATAGTGCTGACAAAATATAAATCTAAGATGACGGCTGGGCGAAATTATCAACTTATTCGTTTTTATAGTAAATAATTTGTAATTTATCCGCACGCTTATCTAACGGCATGATCAACATAATATATAAGGTCATTGTTAATAAGTGCACAATATCCAATGGGGTGGTTTGGAATCGATAACTGAAAATTTGAGTGAAAGAAAAAAATGCATGTTTTTTTATTATTATGAACCCATATTCAATGCTCCGCAGCTAATAACCATTGCGCGACTAAACGAACGCCCCTACATCACAGAATAGACAACAGTGGTAAGTGCGAGAAATACCTATCCACTTAGAATAAGTCAAACGACGTACGAACCTACCTACTCTCAAATGTTTACGAAGCTGACAACAGCGGGCCCGGGCGGGTCATCGCCGCACGTTGTACCTATTCTAATGCCTTGGCCCCACCGAGGAGAAACGCCGTTGATTATCGCGTTGTTGACCGTTAACCGTAGATGTAGCCAACCCTGAACGCGATAATTCGACAACGGCATTAACATTGCCGTTGAAGTTGGCCGATACATCGGCTGACGGTATTATAGGCACATCAGAAATTTAACGCGAGAATTATTGCGTTGAAGTGGCCACACCAACGTTTGTCAGTGCGCACCGTGATAGCTAATGGATCGCACGTGTAAACTTTAGAAGAATTAAAAAGAAAAAACAATTCCTAATGGGTTATTTTATTACAGAGCCCATTCAAATAAATATTATAAATCTTTGAAGTCCTGGAAAAAATTACATTTATATATTCAATATATTTATGATACAATACATTCATATAATATAAATTGACACTCATTAAATACAGTGTAGCAGCGTCGACGTTCATCTTAAATTATTGCCATTTTTATCGGCATTGAAATTGGCGTTGACGTTCACGGTACCAGTGTAGCCACTCAATTTATCGCGATAATTATCGGGATAATTAGCGCGTTGTTTAAGGCGATGTTGGGCATTGACGTTGAACCTCGGTGTGGCAAAAGCATAAGCGGGTAGGTATGTCTCGCGTATTTACTGCTATCTATTCTGCGATGTAGCGGTGCATTGGGTCATGCGTGCAGTCGCGCTATGGCTCTTAGCCGTTTAGCGGTGAATATGGGTTTATATTAATAAAAAATATATGTCATTTTTACTTTTACTTTCATGACCAGTTGTCGATTCCAAACCACCCCGTTCAATATTGTGCTCTAATAAATACCTTATATATATTTTATTTGTACACTAGAATTAACTAGATTTGATCAGTGCAGAAGATATATATTTTATTTAAAAAAACAATCTACTATATAAAAATAAGTCGGGTTTTCCTTCCTGACGCTATAACTCCAGAACGCACGAACCGATTTCCACGGTTTTGTATTCGTAGGAAAGGTCTCGGACTCCGTGAGGTTTATAGTAAAGAAAATTCAGGAAAAATTTAAAAAGAAAAGCGGGAAAATCTTTTTTCACATACAGCACCATCTCTGATACATAGCATGTACTACAAACCAATATTTTAAGTAAATGGCGCCAAACGAAATGTTACATAAAACGAAGCCATCTGGTGGCGAAACGGAAATCGCAGGGTTTGCTAGTACCTTAATAAATTAAAAGTGCCAACCCTATGGCTTCAATAGAGCATAGATAATTGTTTTATCAACTAAGCTTAGTTTCCATACTGTTACATCTTAATACTGTGCATTGGTGGCGTTGTCATGGATGGCTCTTTTGTTAAAGCGTTCGTAAAGCTCAAAAACGTTATTTTTGCCACTTTTGCTTACACGCTCAAATGAGCATAAGACCTAAAATCGCATGATATTGCTGTCAAATACATAGCTGTCAAAAAAAGATCACAAACAACTATGCTCCGAAAAAAGGAAAATAATTTGGAAGAAACGTAAAGACCGGATAAAGGTAAAATTAATTCGGATCAGAAAGAGTATCCATAGGTACTTACATATTTTTGAAAGGTATAAGTACAATATTTACAATTATTATTCTATACTTATCAAACTATAACTATCGACTACACGTTTTTACAATTTTATGTTGTTACTACGAATAAAATCAGAAATAATAGTATAAATTGAGGTATCAGCCGTAAAAAGAAGCATTTCTACATTAGTAGGAAATGAGATGTGGATAGCTATTAAGCTATTGTATAAGGAAACCACGGTCATAATTAGGACAAGCGAAAACTATGTGGTCCAAATCTCCAATATCATGCCCACATTCGCATTCTGGGCTATTAATTATGTGAAACCTTGCAAGATGGACAGGGCAAGTTGTATGGCCTAGACGCATTCTTATTAAAATCGTTGTGCAATTTTGGTAAGTTTTATGAATGAGAACCATGGCTTTTGACGTAACAACGGCTGTAAGCTAAAGTAATGCTTTCCTTTTATTTGGCCGCTACATGCCCATACTACTCCAGGATTCCTGAAGAAATTATCTAGGAAGAGTGGCAAGATCATGGGAATCGTTTTTAAAGTGGTCTTCACAAACCACTGCTTCATTGGCAAGCCTTTCGGCTGTGTCATTACCTTTAATGCCGCAATGGCTGGGTATCCATACAAAAGTGATAAAAAAGCCTTTCAAATTACGTGTATACAATTTGCTCCTTGCTTCAGCAATGAGACTAAAATGAGTATTAGATTTAAAAGGGAATTTCAACAGAGCTTGCAATGCACTCATAGAATCGCTAATAATTAGAGTATTCTTTAGTTTGAACATAATAACATAATCAATGGCTTTAACGATGCAAAGACATTTACCTGTAAATACAGACGTTTCAAATGGGCATTTTATTTTCTGAACGATATTATATTGAGCATGATATACGCCCACACCAAAAAATTCGTGTGAACTATGTTTGGGCGCATCTGTATATATATGATGCCATTTTGTCCAGTTTTCATTGACAGTAGATTTGAATTGTGTATTAGCATTAGCATTATATTTGTCAATTCCTAAATTAAAACAAACTGTTGGGGTGTAAATAAGAGCTTCATATTCACAGTTGTATAAATCTAGTACTGGAGACCTATGTGTCACTGCACTTAATGGTTTATACCGAATATAACTTTTTACTAAACAGGGCAAAGATTTGTGATTCCAATAATTTGAATTCTCAGTAATATCAGCAAGTAGACGTAGATTTGAAATTAAATGGCTATCTGAGAACTGAATAACACGTGAAAACATACGATCTGAAAGAAATTGACGTCTTAAATTAAGTGGAGGTTCATTACATTCCACTTGCAAAGCGTTTAATGGGCTTGATTTCATAGCTCCTCAGATAATTCTCAAAGCTTTTGATTAAATTGCATCCAGTCTCTTTAGACCAGCTACATTACAAGGTTCTAGTACGAAGGTTCGATAATCAAGTACACTTCGTACAAGGGCGTTGTATAGAAGCTTTAATGAGAAAGGATGCGCACCCCACCAAACGCCCGAGGGACATCTCAACAAATTGAGGAGCTTTTCACATTTGGCCGTAACATACTCACAATGAGGTATCCCTGTAAGTTTGGAATCCAATAACACACCCAAAAACTTGACCTGATTTTTAATTGGAATAAAATTGCTTTTTAACTGTAAATTTATCGAGGGAGGCATTCTATGGCGTGTAAATAATACCGCCGAGCTCTTATGGGCCGATACGCTTAAACCATTAGCATCCATCCAATTGTTTAAATAGTTTAGGAAATTTGACATTTCAGTGCATATTTTATTAGCGGATTGACCCTTTGAGTATACAACTATGTCATCCGCATATTGAAGGATATTGGCAGAGTTTTGAAGTGACCGCTCTAAATAGTACGTATAAATATTGTACAAAATGGGGCTTAGTACTGAACCCTGTGGAAGACCTTTCCATACTAGTCTATGTTGATCTCGAGCTTGGTCTAATTTTATAGATCTACCAGAAAGGAGATTAAAAATAAAACAATTAAGTGCGTCTGGTATTTTAAGTTTGTCAAGCTTTGATTTAAGTACGTGTAAAAGGACATAATCGTATGCAGATTCTATATCTAAAAACAGGGCCAAAACACATTCATTATATGTAAAAGCTACTCGAATATCCGTCACAAGTGTAGACACACTATCCAGAGTATTCCTGCATTTCCGAAAACCAAACTGAGTCTCGGAAAGTATTACGCGGCTTTCAACAAGCCACTCGAGACGATTTTTAACTAGATTTTCAGCGATCTTAACAATTACGGATGATAAAGCTATCGGGCGATATGATAATACCTCTGATGGTGTTTTACCAGGCTTGAGCAAAGGAATAACTATTTGTGATTTCTATGACGTTTCCTGAGAGCATTGCTTTGTTTGTTATATCTAAGTAGTATTTAAGTGATGATTGACTAAGGTTAGTTACGAATGAATATGGTATACCATCTTCACCTGGGGCCAAATTTTGTTTACCTTCCAATTCTTGTAAAGTGAAGGCAGAGTTTAAAGTGCACTGATTAAGTTGTATTGTAATCGGAATTACATAACACATTACATACATACTAAAATGAACTTGCAGGGGAACTGTAGGAGGAGCTAAACGATTTATAAACTCATTACTAAGATTTATAGGTAATGATGAACGCGGTGTTTCACTGACACCGTTTCTGAACTTCCTAATATTCCGCCAAACTACAGAAGGGTTTACATTAGGGAATATTGAAAGACAATATTTTCGCCAACCCTTAAATTCTTTTTCTTTCAAAAGTTTGCGTGTGTCTGTTAGTTTTTCTTATAATAGTTCAAAATTTTCATTAGTCATATCATTATTGTATAGTTGTTCATTTTTTTTTCTTTCATTTACTACCCTAGTACATTCCTTATCCCACCAAGGCAGAGAGGGAATGAAGTTGCATCTGCTGCCCTTATAAACGCACTGGTAAAAGTATTGGTACAAATTTCGATTCCATGTGATATGTCAGGTAGATTAACTAACTCTTGATCTACAATTTATTTTAATTTGTTCTATAATGTATCATTCTTAATTATATTTTAAGCGTGGTTGTGAAAGTGAGCGACGGGAACTATTTCACGGAAAAGAAATTATAAGCGGAAAATGGTCACTTCCGAAGGTTGAAGATAATGTTTGCCATGTTATGGATGAAGCAAGATTAGGAGAGCAGATTGACAAATCTACAGCACTGATATTCTCGTTTGGAGAGGTGCGTCGGGTAGGGGAGCCAGAATTTAATATGCAAAGGTTATTATCGTCAAGTAGTTCTAAAAGCAAATTTACGCATTGATTAGAAACAGAACAACCCCAGGAAATTTGATGGGAATTAAAATCGCCTAAAAGTAAGACAGGCTTAGGGATAAGAGATAAAAGGTTATTAAGACAGGTGAATGTCAAAGAAGAAGGGGATGTCATATATATACAGACAACACAAATATTGCCAATCTGTGCTGCTACCACGGAAAACTCGTTGTATTTAGGGAGAGATATAGGAATAAAGGAAATGGTATTTTTGATAAGTAAGACAACACTGCCATACCCATCAGATCTATCATCTTTCAAACAAGAGAATCCATGGATTTAGAAAACGGAGCCTGGCCAGGTCTGCGAAAGTGCTAGTAAAGAAGTGTTATGTTTATTTATTAAATAAATTACATCACTTTTATTAGGAACTACACTTCTGCAATTCCATTGTATTTCTTTCTGAAACGATACCGCCATCATTAATGGCTATGGGAGTTTTAAATCTGTTAATTATTGAGGCGACGTTGGACGGTATGGAAATATTTGAACGTGTTAAAATGTCAACAAGCATTTAAATAATGTCCGATGTAGACATTATTGAAGGATTAATATTTGTTTGGCTAAAAGCGCAACCGTCTTGAGGAGACGGAATGTTATATTCATTAACTATTTTTTGATGTGCATTTCAGTCGTAGCCTTTTCCAGGTGTAGGTATTGGACGCCGATCAGTATAAACAGTTTTTTTGTATGATTTATTGGATGAGTCAATAGATGAACGATGGGTAAAGGAAATCTGAGAAATAGGGTGCGAATGAGTTTGAGTGACATTTTGCGTAGAATTAACAACATCAGCGTAAGACTTGTACACAGGTGGTAGCAATTTAGATGCCTCAATATACGAGATATATTTTTCAGACATATTTATTTTAATTTGTTTTGTCGTGAAAATTCAGGACATGACTTACTTATGGCAAAGTGATTTCCTGAGCACGAACAGCATGAAACGTTCTCTTCATTCACATCACAAGAATCACCAGTGTGTTCCCTTCCACACTAGTAACACCTAGGTTTTGCTCTACACTGCAGTTTTGTATGACCATAACAACAACAGTTAAAACACTGAATAGTGGGGTAAATGTATAGAACCTGCCCATCAAAAGTAACGACTATGTTTTGTGTTGGTTTCCAAACTGGTGAACCTTCCACGATAGTTTTGTAATTTAATCGTCTTACCTTTAAAATTCCACCACAACCTTCAAGTACGGAAATATTTTCGATGACCTCTTCTGGTGTCCATTCTGATGGTACACCACGAACTAAACCGAATGTCACATTAAAAGATGGTATAAATCCTTTTAACTTATTTGTTACTAGACTATTGTTGGAAATAAATGAATTGGCATCGTTGTAGTCAGAGAACGCTAGTGCAATTCTATTTCTACCAATCCTTTTTACAGTACCATTAACAATATTTTGAAAGCCATTTCTTTTCAGGAATTTACCGAATGTTACTGGATGGAGAGTGGCGTCATCATCAGTTGATGTTGTTTCTCGTTGAACGTGTACGATAAAAGGAGCTACATCTGAAGACTCATACTTATTTCTTGCCAAGAAAATAAAACTTTGGGGAGGACTGGAGGCTGGACAGACATTAGGAGTAGAAATAATGTCAGTACGATTGTCAACCTTATTACTAATACTTTTTACAGTAATATTTGTATTTTCATCGCTGTCTGTGCAACGACATCCAGCCTTGCCATCTACTGCCTGAGCGTGCTTCCTTTTCTTCATGTTGCAGTTTTTGCAATTTTCAGAAAAACGACCTCTTTTACGTCCCGCACGGTGGGTATTTGACCCATCAGTGTTTAGATAGCATATTAGAAGCTGACACGGTCACATAATTTGATACCGAGGGGACAATGCCCCCCGGGTCCACCAAGTCAGGCGGCTCGTTCATAGCGAAAAAATGAGAAAACTTACCGAGTCCGCTGAATCACTAAACTAAAAATACTAAATAAACACTAAATACGTCTATAATATTTACACTGGGATACTCTAATGATCGTACTAAATAAAATATAAATGAAAATAATACAGAGCGAATAAATATCAACCGCCTAATTCGACGTTTCCCGATATTTTTTCGGAGCATAGTTGTTTGTGATCGTTATTTGACAACTATGTACCTATTTGACAGCATAATCATGCGATTTTAGGTCTTATCGTCAGTTGAGTGTTCGAATAGTGCGTGGGCAAAAGTGGCAAAAATAACGTTTTTGAGCTTTACGAACGCTTTAACAAAAGAGCCATCAAATCAATGACGACGCCACCAATGCCCTCATAAGCAACTCATAAGCTAAACGAACGCACCTTATGTATGGTGTATGGTATTTGTGAATTTTTATCGAATAATTTTATTGTGAATCACTTTGAAATAAAATCAATTGACTGGCTTTTCAATCGAAGATTAGAAATTTATAATTCTATTTATAGTTTAGGTCTAACGAACCGAATTCTGAATTAGTATTGCAGTCACAAAGCCTTCGTAATTACGCATAAAAATGCCTGTAAGTTTTCACAAATGTCTATGTTATAACTTCTACTGATATAAATTAACTAACAACTTTATTGGGCGTGAATATGTATTATATATAATAGATGAATAATATGTCTGTATGTATATAAATGTAAAAAAATATCAGCCAACAGGTTATGCAGTACAAGCTCTTCCTAGATTGCGACTTGAAGTCCTTGTGTTGATGTTGTCACTTATTTATTATTGATTTAATTGTCACTTTCTTTGATCGATTTTGTAGGCGTATCACTCAACATTAGTGGACTACACACAGTCAGTGGGAAACCTGGCTCTGTTGCCGATTCGCACTACATTCCGGGGTCCAGCACCCGTCAGTCCTAAGATAGAGCTGGATATCATCGACGAGGCTCTCAACTACTTCAAAGCCAATGTGTTTTTTAGATTTTATGAGATTAAGGTAAATTATATTGACATATGATATTTTATTTAATACTTGTTTTCCTCATTTACTATGTTAGTATTTACATAAGTGTTGTAGATATGCAATTACAAGGAAAACTATCTGACCGTAATATTCATCTATGGGCTCCCCATTTGAAGCATTTCAGATATTGTAATACTATCTTTGTAATTCTTTACATTAGGGTACCTATCATAGGTAATTTATTTTTCAAATATTTTCATTGAAATTATTTAATTACACTTTAGCTTAAAAACATCTTGCATCACACATCTTCCGAACCCTAGGGCTATGGGTGTGAACATGCCGCAAATCACTAACTGTTAATGATTCATTTTGAAGGGAAAGAATCCTCGTCTCATTTTCCTGATCCCCCAAATGGGCTCAGCAGATGTAGTTTCCTTCAACTCTGTTGTGCATCAATGGGGCTGGTGGTGGTTGCAAAAAAGGCCATAAATAGATAAACAAAATACTACTATATAACTTTACCTCAAATCATTATTCACTCTCCTCAATCATTCATAATAATTACCTATTCTGGTAATACTGCCTCATATGCAATTTTTTTTATTGAATAATTATTTCTCTTTATGTGTCCGTAATAGGTGAAGATGGGAGGGTGATGATTGCAGGCCACTACTATGCCACCCACATTATGCTTGCTTGGTCCTAATGCTCTTCATCAAGTCTCTCATATTTGTTTGTTATGACTTCAGCCCAACCATACCTAAAATATGCATTATTATAAGTAAAAGCAGAGCTGTTATTATAGTTATTATTGTTTGTGAAATCATGCAAATTATTCTATTCTTTCCTGTTGTCATTGTCAACTCAAATTGAGTCTACCTTTGTAATAATTGAAATTGCTCATGAAACTAGTCCAACAATAATTGTCACAACTACTACATATATTATTTTAATTTTGAATCCAGCGCCTCATCCACCTCTACACCAAATTTCATCAAAATGGGTTCATCAATTTGAGCATAGCAAACTGACAAAATACACACAAACTTTCAGCTAATATATGCCTATAATATTAGTGTGATACAAGGCCCTGAAATTCAGATTTGAATCTCTCCAAACCTGCATAAAATCAGACCACTATTTCTGTTTTCCAGTCAGATGCAGACAGAGTCCTCATTTACCTAACTCTGTACATCTCTGAATGTCTCAAGAAGCTCCAGAAGTGCTCCAACAAAAACCAGGGACAGCAGGAAATGTATATGCTGGCCATATCCAAGTTTGACATTCCTGGGGAGTATGGTTTCCCTTTAAACTCTGTGTATGCTAAGCCTGCTAGTCCTCAGGAAAGTGGTAAGAATGTATTTCAGTCTTTTTTTGTTATTTAAATATTTATTTAATATTAAAACCGACTTTACTCACATATTTAAATATTATTTTGATGGATTAACTTATGCGGTAGGTATAGTAAAGTATCTGGACTGGTTTTGTGACCTTCTGGACTACTTCTTCATAGAGTACATGCATACCCGGCTGTATCCGTCCAAATTAGATATGTGTCGTTCGTTCGTTTGTTCACAACGATCTGAATCAATACTGACCCGTTGACAAAATGATCTGGTTCGTTCGACCCGTTCAATCAATGGGTCAATTCTAAATAAACAGAGCCAAACAATAGGTACGTATTAATAGGTAACAATAGGTAGTATTGATTGAGATCTGTGATTGCTGTTTAATTTAGTTTCAATTATTAATGAATGACATTAATATGAATTATATGCAGTTTTTGACAAAAAAATCTTACTGTTATATTACCTGTAGTAGCAGACCGGTGAGCAGAGCGGTGCGAAAACATAGTCGGCCCATGTTTTCGCACCGCTTAAACCTTGTCTTTCCAAGACTACTTAAAATATTTCATAACCAAAATCTGTTAAATCGGTCCATATAATAAAATAATGTTATAAAATTCAAATTCAAAATTATTTATTTCGGACACGAAGTGATCCATAGTTTGTTAGTAACTTATAACTTTTCTTACAGGCTAGGGTTAGTATATTATTAAAATTTATACATATTAGATAAGAGGAGAAATAAAACTGAAAATAATATACATGTACATAATATTTAACAAAATAAAATTTGCTCCTTAAGTAAATTTGAAATAAAACTGAAAAGAATATGTACCATAATATTTAACAAAGAAAAATTGCTCCTTATATTTGAAATAAAACTGAAAAGAATACATATGTCCATAATATTTAACAAAAAAATATTTGCTCCTTATATTTCAAATAAAACTGAAAATAATTAGTACCTACATAATATTTAAAAAAAATTAATAATATTTGCTCCTTTTATTTGAAATAAAACTGAAAAGAATACATATGTACATAATATTTAACAAAAGAATTTGGTTCCTTATATTTCAAATAAAACTGTAAATAATTGGTACATAATATTTAACAAAAAAATATATTTGCTCCTTATATTTGAAATAAAACTAAAAAGAATGGTGTACATAATATTTAACAAAAAAAATTATTTGCTCCTTAAATTTTGGTTTAAAAATATAAGTTGGGCAGCCTTTTCTGGTTTTAGTCTACTGCGGTGTTCATTTATGGTGTTGCCGGCTTTGGAGAAGACTCTCTCACATGGAACGGATGTAGCCATGTTACACAGCCTCCGTTCCATTAATGTGAAAAGGCGTGGATATATAGATTTTCTCTCATTCCACCATTTTAGTGGGTTTTCTGTCCTTTGCAATAACGGCTCGTTGAGGTATTTATCTGTTTCAATAATAGCAGCTGCTGTCGAACTTCGGACTTCCAGGTGCTGCTTTACCTTATTATGAAAAGAACCCCATATCATAGAGCTACTAGTGGGTTCACTTATTTCTGGTTGATCTTGAGTGGGAGCGGGGGTTGCTGGAACTATATAATTAGAAATCTTCTGTCTTATATTTTTAAGTGTGGACTCAAATCTGTCGTCTGTTGGAAATCCATATTTTTTGAAGCGGGGATCTAAAAATGTAGCCTGTGTCGTTAACTCCATGTAGTTGATGTCCTTAAATCTCTCCTTTAAGCCACATTTTAAAGATTGTACCAACTCGCGGATCTCTGGTCTAGTTTCATTTGAATCAGTGTTTTTGTTTTGGGAGTCACAAATATGATCGGTCATAGCCTTCACAAAAAGAATTATTTTTGAAAAGGTGACATGCTTTTCGGCGCTTATTTCGTTTGCGATTTCATAAAAAATTTGTAATATGTTAATGGCATGCTGAATTACTCTCCAATCATCGGCATTTAGAGAGTTTAGTGCAGGATTTACTATGGCAAGAGTACTCACAACAGCGTCTTTGATTTTGGATATCCTTCGAAGCATGTCATAGACAGAGTTCCACCTCGTAGGACAATCTTGTTTTAGTTTTATTTCAGGTACATTAAGTTGGTTCTGCATCTCACGAAGCCTTGCTAGAGCCGAGCTGCTTCGTTTGAAGTACTCTACGATAGCTTTAACTTTTTTAACTGTTCGGTTAAGCAGTTCAAACTGTCCTGCACAACAAGATTTATTGTGTGGGCAAAACATGGAAAGTGTCTCCACTTAGTTAATCTGACTGCAGCTACAATATTAGCCGCATTGTCTGTCACGATAGCCGATACCTTATGTATTAAATCCCATTTGCCAACTTCTTCCATCATGAAAGCCGCAAGATTTTGAGCTGTGTGTCGCTCGTTGATTGGAAAACAACCGAGCAAATACGATTCCAATGCAGCATCTTTATTAATAAAATGCGCTGTTATAGCAACGTAACTCTGGTTGGTTACAGAGGTCCATCCATCGGTCGTCAAACATACCGCCGCTGCATCGAGTAATCTGTTTTGTACGTGTTCTTTAACTTGACTATATATCAGTGGAATATAGTTAGCTGATATGGTTTTTCTACACGGAGGGTTATAATTTGAATTTAATAAATGCACGAATTTCTTGAACTCGGGATTTTCAACAATGTTAAACGGTAAATATGCCTTCACAAGTAAAGCCACTAACTGTTCATTAATTGCTTTAGCTTTGTTTACAGAAATCGGTTTATTCACAGCAATAAAACGACCAATATCGCTTTGTTTAGGTTTAGAATGAATGACACTATTTTGGACGGTTGAAGTACTTGGGTTTGGAGTAGTCGAAGCAGGCAATTCAGTTTCAGTCACAATTTGAGATGTCGCCGGCAGTTGTATTTGTTGTTCATCAGGATTAATTTCTTGTCGGTAACTAGCCTTTTCTGTTAATACGGTAGGGTGTTTTGTATTTAAATGGCGCAATAAATTACCAGTAGCACCTCCACTAAAACTTATAATGTTCAAACAATAACTACATTTTGCTTTGTTAGGAGCCACCACCGAAAAATGCATCCACACCGCACTTCGTTTTTTTGTCATATTTTTTGACATTTTAAGTAACTTTTAGTTAAGCTTCATGCATTACACTGTTTTAAACTGGGTCCACCACCTTTTTAAGTTTTTTAGGCAGAGCTGCTTATTTATTATAATAAGATATCTACTTACCAAGATTAACAATTTATTTCCCAATGATCTTAATCAAAGAAAATTATGTATTGTTTTGCACCGGCGCGCTCAAAACTAGAGATGAAACGGATATATCCAATAACTAGCCAATCCAATAACTATACCGGATAATAGCGCGCTACCTAGCCAAATACTGCATAATAAAATAATTAAATATATATATCACTAGATGTTTCCCGCGACACCGCACGTTCGGGCTGAATTCTTTACGCCCTAAACTTTTCTATATCGCGCTTTTCCGTGGTGATAAAAAAATATTTGTGCCTATATCCTTTCTCGTTGTCTAATCTACCTATGTATCAAATTTCATCAAAATCGGTTCAGTAGTTTAGGCGTGAAAGCGTAGCAGACTGACAGACAGACAGAGTTACTTTCGAATTCATATTATCAGTAATGGATTATTTTACACAAAGCAAATATGAAACATAAAATCGAAATAATGTCAAATTGGCGATCTTTTTTTTTAATAGTGACATTTTTATTAATCGATAAGTTAAATAGAAAGAAAAATAATGGAATAATTAACGAACGAACTTAGACACAAAGTAACTAAGTACTAAATCACTATCCGTTTCATCTCTACTCAAATCTCTTATGTTTTTTAAATTTTACCTAGCAAAACACGAAAACCTATCCATAAATGAATATTCACGTAACACCGGTAATACGAAAAACTATATTTTTATAAGGAATCCTTAAACCTCCATAAGTACCTACTCTACTTACTTTACCATGGGCAAGTAATCCGTTCAAGTGCATGCTTCAGCCAAACAAACATTAGCACAGTGCGATGCAGCGTGAATATTTCATTCATAAGCACATTAATTGTAATAACATTGCAAATAATTAAAATTTAGTAGATGATACCAACTTAATAAATCAACAGCGCTAAACCTTTTTCTTTCTAAGCTTACAGAACAAACTTTTGCAGTAATATAGTCACTTTTGTATAACAACAACACAACACCGGGTCACTACAGTCTACACTAATCAGTAATCACTAAAAACTAAAGTATCAAAATTGAAATGAACTACACTTCTGTTTTGAAAATTAATGTAAACATTCAAATAAATTTTAATACCTCTGACCTCTAACTAACAGGTAACCGGGACCTATATTGGACCTTATTCACCTAAATATAAAACAACTTATTGATATGTCTTACGTTGGAAATATATGTACGAAATTAAAACTGAAAAGACTCTAGCTTTCTACATTTAAGACCCATATTTCATTGTTAGATCAGACCTGGTAAGTGGTAACTCTGTCACTGTCATACATTCGGAAACGTTACCGGTCACCGCATCTTCGGAATGCGCTCGGCTCGGTTCGTTCAGTACCTACGAGTATATCAATCAAAGTTCTCTAGGTTCGTTTTTTTCTCACCTCACTCTCTCTCTTTCTTATTCGGATCGCCGCGACCCGCGATTGTGCCGGGAAGCTACAACTCGCGATATAACGAACCAATCGAACGAACGAATCATTTTCAACCAAGTGATCCATTCGATTACGTAGCTTTGAAGATATGGTTCTTTCGATTCGTTCAATCGCGAACGACACATATCTAGTCCAAATACTCTTATCCGCCATAGTACTCTTTTATTATAAGTGAGGGTCACCCATTTGTGCGATTAATACATCCCTTTCTATGCAGCCCGGATTCATTAAGTATTGCAGCTTTGGGTTCACACTCTTGTTTATTAATTTAAATAGATAAGTTTTTAAATAAATAGCTTGTATGTTAAAACATTTTTTTATATGTGGTTGGCATTATTACAAAGTACGTATGTATTATTATGTACTTCTCATTATGGTACGAGGGTCATTTGAAAAGTTCTTACCCTAACATACTTAATGAAACCACTCGATTTTGAGTTTATTTTTCAACATACTCTCCTCTGAGCTCAAAACACTTTTTCCATCGACCCGGTAAGGCTTTGATAACCTTTTTAAAAAAAACTTTGGCTATGACCTCTTCATTTGTAAAAAAATGTTTACCACCTAAAAAATTTTTCGGCTTTTCAGTTTTTAACAGTCGCATATGAAGGAGCGGACTTACCCAAAGTAGCAGACATGTGTTCATGTATAGCTTTTGGAGTTAAACCTTTCAAATTCAGGTATTTTATCACTGCACGATGTTCAATTTTATCCATTTTCAAAAATAGCTCTGACTTGACTTACGTTATCACGTGTAAACGAACAATGAGTTACTGTGAATAAACTAAACTGTACATACTTGTTGCTAAATAATGTAACTACAAAATGAGGGTAGTTATAAAAAAACCAATGACTTTAACCATGTTAGGCTAAGAAATCACAGACTTTTTATGGCCTATTAATATTTAATTATATTAATTATTGCGCTTATTGCCTATCATCTATCATATTGTGCATAGTGCGTACATTCCCAAACTTATCAACTCCAAATAATATCAGTTCAAGCTCGTAATATGCTATTTTTTATTATAAATTAAATTATTAAACAATTTATTATATAAATATTTTAGACAGCACATACAGAAAATAAAAACATACCTACTAAAAGTTTAAAAAGTATTAAGTACAGTGAATGGGATGGGATTTGAACCATGGATCATTAGCTTCTCAAACATACTTTCAAATTGAGCTATTTGAGCTAAACTGCTGCCAGCTACATAAGCTTATCCGTGTTATATCATTAGAGTTCCCGGCATTGTTTTTCGGCTCAAACAACCTTGTCATCAACACGCTATAAAGCACTCCCAACACCATAGATGACGAGTACATGGCTGAGATTTTAAGTTTTTACTTTTTAGCCACCAAATAGAGGAAATTGCATTAAATTCCGTCAAGTACTTAACTTACTCCAAAATTCCAACTTGGTCCCTTATTCCGGCGGAAAACTTTCGTTTTATGAGATGGTAAATATCATAATAAACTATTATTCAATAAAATACACTCAACCTGGGTTTTGAGCATACCATCTTCAGAGCAGGCTGTATAAATTATAACTGAATATAACCTGTTCTATGCTTTAAATTATGATTAATATTTTGTTTCAGATTTGATGAGACAGTATTTACAACAGTTACGACATGAGACTGGTGGCAGAGTGTGTGAAAAGGTAATTATACATCCCTTGATTGTGTGTCATCATCCCGTGTGAAGTGTGCACACAGCATTATATTTATGTCCCCTATAAAAAGATAACAGATAAAGCTTTCAGAGAAAGTTTTGTATTTGTGATTGTTTAACCAGATAAAAACTTTGCAGTGTACTTGAATGGGTGACTGGTAGTGTATATTTTAACTGCAAAATAGGGTTGGACACAGGCCCACATGGCCAAATCTAATTATGGCCATTTATCCAAGACGAAAGCCTGTTTATTATTACCTGTGTTAATATAACCTGATTTATGCTTCCTACCAGGTATTTGCCACAGAAGATGGCAAACCAAGCAAATGGTGGCTTTGCTTTGCCAAGAGGAAATTCATGGACAAGTCGCTTTCAGGGCCTGGACAGTAATTATATTTTTCAAGATAAAAACCAGCATTTATTTTATCGTCGCACAGTATCCTTATTTCTTAGAGAAAGCTTAGTTATCAACATTTTCCACTTTATCATGAGCAATTGAACATGAAAATAATATAAACTGTTAAAACATAAATAGAACAAGTTTATTTTCAAAGTTTTGAAATGTTGGTAATTAAGCATTGAAAATTTTATGTAAGATAATAATTGATTCCATAACTTCATTTTATGTACATCTTAAGAATAAAATATTCGTATTTACTGTTTTAAAAGTTTATTTTTGATTATTTCATTTGTAAATAAGGATAAAATAGCCCGCCAAGTGCGAGTCCGTATAGCACACAGAGGGTTCTGTACTAATATACTATATTTTTGTTTTATGTATTTATTTACTTACATCAAGCCCAACTATTACAATTCTCCCATTATTGTCCATGTATGGATTTTTATATATGTTAAGGCTTTGGCAACCAGAGGGCGCGACCCATCAAAGACACGTCAAAGCTTTTACTGTTTTTATGATAACACAAACATTTTTACAGACAAATAGAGTAGGCTCAGTGAGAGTATCCCATTGACTTTTATGATATCAATAACAATTCAATAAATCATACATTATCAGACCTCATAAGACAGACACACCTAAGTAATTGTAAGGCCGATTTTAGTGCTCGACCGACCGTCGGTGCGTACGTTCAGTCGCGCTTGTCATTTGTGTGAAAATTCACAAGTGGTTACAGGGCTCGACCGATCGTACGCACGCGTGTATTACCACGCACAGCGTACGAGGAGCGTCGGTTATACTCGTCCGCATGCGTACCGTCGGTCGACCGACGCCCTATGCAAACATATTAACGCTTTCAGTGCTACTCCGATCGGTGGACCGACCGTGCAGATGTCGTGTACGTGTTTGTGACTGTACCAGTCCGGCCAGTTTGGTAAGTCAGGAAAGCACTGAACGCAACAAACTGACATCGGTTATACGTAGAGTCGTATACGTAGATGGTATGCACCGACGATGGTATTCCGGTCGAGCACTAAAACCGATCTAAATGATAAAATTACAGCAGCTGCAACTTCAAGTTACAGAGTTTTAGGTAAAATACTAGGAAAATATGTTAATAAAAAATTAACTCTAACCTACAATAACTAGAATCAGGTATGCTTGATTCAAGTTTAAACTTTAGCAGTCTTTTGTTATACTTCTATGGAACACACATGTATTAAAAATACACAAAGCTCCAATAAAATCATGGGTTACTTTTAAACTATATGATTACATTGATTTGTAAATACATTCTCCAATACTAAAAATGATTTAACTATAGCTATGTCTTAAAAACATATACATAGAGTTATTAGCCATTCAGTTCAGGCCATACTCCTTGATAAGCTGCCCAGCAATGACTAGTCTTTGTATCTCTGATGTGCCTTCGTATATTTCCGTGATCCTGGCGTCACGGTAGTGCCTTTCTGCGGGCATGTCAGACACATAGCCCATGCCCCCCAGAATCTGAAATAATATGAATACTCAGTAAATAGCCTCTAGCTACATTGTAAATTTTCCCAAACAAAGGTTCATTTATTTGTCAGAACATGGTAGGTATACACACACAAAACAGTATACAAAATCTTAGACATTTAAACATAAAGGATGCATGTCCTTGCCTGTACCTCTACCATGAGTTGGCAACATAAATGTCATTATAAGGTGCGCTCGTTTAGCTTTTAGGGCATTAGAGGCATTGTCATTGATGGCTCTTTTGTTAAACCATTCGTAAAGCTCAAAAACGTTATATTTGCCACGTCTGCCCACACCCTATTCGAACGCTCAACTGAGCATAAAACCCAAAATCGCATGATTATGCTGTCAAATACATAGCTGTCAAAAACAATCACAAACAACCATGCTCCGGATGTGGGTCAAAAATTGTACTTTTTGGTGCCAAAAATACCTCTTTTTTTAGTTTTCCGAACGCTGAACAAAATGAGACATGAACGACATTTTAACCCACAGATTCCCGATTCGAACGTCCCTTGTGAGCGTTTTTAGCATTTATTTCGCTAAAAACGCTCACAAGGAGTCAATTCAAACGCACTAATAATCGAAACTTGATCTCGCCTACCTATTAAGCTTGTACAGATAGTGCAATCCACGTAGACGCGCCCCACTATTCCTCCTAACCGTTTATAGTATATGTGTGCAAGCTTCCGTCAATGTTTGAGTGTTATCGGTACACACTAATTACCTATGAATGCACACGCACACTACAATGAATAGACTAATCAGGAGAGAGCGTCCTGGTCCAAGTGAAAGATGCTCTACTTCCATATTTTTTTTTTACCCGAATGTAAGGAAAGGTTATACATTAATTATTACCATATAAATGGTAACAATATTAATTATTACCATTTTGATAATAGGGGGTAATTCTAGACAAAAATGAAATACGTGAAAAAGTTTTATTGAACTTTATTGAGAAATGAAAATCGTCAATCACTTGTTTCAGAAATATCTGATTCAGTCTGATGTATCACCGACATTTATAATGAAACTAAAATCAAGATCACAGTGTCTCATGTATTCGTCTTCTATTTTTTCCACGTGCTGACAAGTATTGAACCAGACATCTTTATTTACTCGATCAAATGCTTCATTTAAAATGGACATAATCGAAGTGTAATTTTGATTGATATTGCGGCTAGCAACGTCGTTTTTTACAATACCCCAAATGTTTTCGATTGGGTTTAAATCTGGATGATAAGGAGGCAGCCGAAGCACTGCGAATACATGTTCTTTCAATAATTCGTCAACTTTGTACTTGCGGAAGTTTTCTTTGTTTTTTATTATAAGGTCATAAAGTTCAGGTTTTTTGTAGCTTGGTTCAAAATGGATATTTTTTTGCATTCAGCCAAGTCTGCATGTCTAATTTGTTGGAGTTGGATGTTGCTATTTTTCCGAACTAGTATTGTGATAGGCTGCATTATCCAAGACTACCACGGCATCATTTGGGAGATTTGGTATTAGTTTCTCCTTAAGCCACTTTAAGTAATTTTCTGTGTTCATGTTGTCGTGGTAGTCCCCGGATTTGATCTCTGCTCTGTATGTCAACAACGCATTTGGTACGAAACTCTCTGCACTTCCGCCATGTACTATAATTATGCGCACTCCTTTTGTTAAATTTTGTTTTATTGGTGTTTTAGAACCTTTTTCGGCCCAAGATTTTTTTTGCACGTGGTTGGTATGAATATATGATTCATCTGTGTATACTATAGGTCTACCTGCCTTACGAAAAGACTTTACCTGTTTTAAATATTTCAATCTTAACATTTGAATATCATGTCTTTCGGTTAGCACTTTCCTGTTATTATCAGTTTTTCTCCATTTATAACCAAGTTTAAGTAACAATGTTCTTAGGGTTGTTATACATCCATCAAATTGTATACGGTCTTTCAAAACAATATTTAGTCGTGATAATGTTGGAAATTGACGATGTTCTATATGATAGTTTTGGATAGTTCTTCGGACTACACCAATATCAAATTCGTCTAAATTAATTTTTCGTGGTCTTACCCTTCTCTTCTTCATGGGTGATGTAAAAATAGAAGCACTTCTGCCTACTAAATTCGAATGCGACGTACTCGCTTCATTTTCAGACTCAATATCCGCTTCCGGAGTCGACTCTGTTGTACGCTCCGCACTTGGGACTATAGGAACTATCGCATCCGTCTCCATAGTTATATTCGATTCCATGGCAGGTACAGTAGTTTGGTTCATTGTATTAGTATATTCCTTTCTTTCGCGTAGAATTCTAGTTACTGTCCTTTAGATACTCCAACAGCTTGTGCGGTTCTCCATCGCGCATCAGTGAGTTTTTCTGCATAATTTTTACTTGCTTCTTTTTTCATAAAATCATAAACTTTAGAAATAATTTCTCTAGCCTAAAATTAAAAAAAAAAACATTAAATAGTTTTACTTATTTTTAAAGATGAATGAAGTCTTCTTTTAGTAAAATTTGCTATTTTCCAAATTAAATTACTTTCCTTTTTATGTGTTTTAGTAACTACAAACTTCTAAACAATCATTTACATACCTGGCTTTTAAGTACAACACGGTGAGATTTTCTCGACATTTTAAAAAAATACCTATGAAGTAGAGCAACTTCCGTGACGAGTCTGGATTTTCGCAACATAAGGTGCACTATTTGTGCGCATCGAACCGCTGACGGTTCGCGACTGACGCTCGGAGCAAACTCCCCGCACCCCGCGATCCCCTAAACCAAAAACTGGTGGGGCGCGTCTTCGTGGATTGCACTATCTGTAATTGGCGTACTCGCTGTCAATTTTCGTTCTACAATAGACCGTAAGGTGGCACTGTTCTTTTTTCATAATTTTTTTCGCAGCAGTCGATACCGATCAACGATTGGTGTCATTGTTCTAAACTCATGGTATACCTACTGGTATGGCATACAAAGAAACATAGTTTCAAGTAATTTATATATCATAATATTTTAAGTATAATTCATGTCAAACCTATCATTTAGAAAGTCTGCAATGCAGTTTGCATCATCAGCAAAGATAATTGTTGGATGATTAAGTGCTTTAGGTCATTAATGTAGAGTACAAATAAAAGAGGATCCAGCATGCTGCCTTACACAACCCAGTGAATAGGAGAGTGCTCGTGAGAGTTGTTAATTTCTTCTTGTTTTGTATTTATCTTATAAATTTTTGTGTAATGTTTGTAAATCCTAGTAATTTTTCACACCAAAATTTATATAAAATTTGTCCTTACTATACAAAATCAATATAAAACATAATGTACCTGTATGCATTGATGAGACAAGAATGTGGCTGCCTCTGAAGCGGCTAACTTAGCCATAGCGGCTTCCTTAGTGTAAGGTTGCTTATTGTCCTTGAGCCAGGCCGCGCGCCACGTCAGCAGTCTCGCAGACTCCAGCCTCAGCGCCATGTCCGAAAGCTTGTGCTGGATGGCTTGCAGCTTTACAATGGGCTTGCCGAAGGCTAGACGTTTAGATGCATACTCAATGGCTACATCCAGTGATGCCTGAAAACCGAAGTTATGAAGATGTTACTGACCGGCAGTGGCGGAGGTAATGGCGGTTTACGTAATTATTGTTGAAGTTTTACTTGATTTCTTTCCACCTGTGCCGGGCAGTTTTGTTTCCGGTGCAACAGCGTGAGAAATTTATGTTAAGAAATTCCAGACCGGACTATTTACTTAGATTTTTTCACTGAGTTACCACTGAACCAGATATGTACAATTATACACTACTACAAAGAATACGCTATAAAACTTAATTTAGGACAAAATTAAACTATAATATCATTTCACGCAACTTTAAACATACAACACCTGTGTTCTCGTAAACAATATCATCTCTAATTCAAAATGTGTACCTACATTTTATTTTTATTTTATTTTATTTTCTTCGGAAAACTAACAGCTACTTACAAAACATAAACACATTAACTAGTATACTTATGGCTAATTAAAAGTTTTATTATTATACTAGCGACTGCCCGCGAATTCGTTCGCGTAGTAGGCTCGGCCTGCGGCCTCGCCATGACCTGCCTTCTTTTCTTGATTTTTATAAATGTAAGAACCTTCTATGAATTATAAGAAAACATTTTAAATAAAGATTAATGAAATCGGTAAAGTCGTTTTTAAGTTATAGCGTGATCAGAAAAAATAAGGTTTCAATTTTAAACATATATATCTACATAGATATTACATTAAGAAAATACAAAACAAACCTGCGCAATTCCCAAAGCTTGCGAAGCAATGCCAATCCTGCCAGCATCTAAAGTCATCATTGCTATTTTAAATCCAAGCCCTGGCTGACCCAATATATTCTCTTTGGGCACCTCACAGTCCTCAAATATTAATGAACATGTTGACGACCCTCTGATTCCCAACTTATCTTCTTTTTTACCTAATTCTAAACCTTTGATAGGTTTTGATGTAATAATTGCTGAGATTCCTTTATGTTTCAAGCTTTTGTCTGTTGTAGCGAAGACTACAGATGCTTTGCTTTCGTAGCCATTTGTAATCCAGCATTTAGTACCATTGAGGATCCATTTATCTCCTCCATCTTTTGCTGTAGTGGAGGCGGCGCCGGCATCTGACCCATTGCCTGGTTCTGATAGAGCGAAGCAACCAACATTATCACCTGGAAACAAAGATGTTTATTATGATTAAATTGTAGGCTGTGAAACATACTTCTATTTTTTCAAACCGGGGCAGAGACAAGATAGTGGCGCACCTCTCCAGCATTTGAGATGAATTACTTTAAATAACTCACAATTTGTACTCTTTATTATCTATTAAGTACCTATTTTTTTCATTCAAGCCGACATTGAGCCAACCCCACCCTTCGGCATGCTAGGCGCCTTGTGCAGCAAGTTTTTTATTATTCATAATAATCATAATCAGCCCATTTTCCCACTTGGACTCGAGTCTTTCTCTCAGAGAGAGGAATTGGGCCATAATCCACCACGCGGGCCCAGTGCGGATTGGTGGATAGGTTAGTGGCCAACCCATGTCGAAGTTTTCGGAAGCGCTCAGTTGAATAATGCCACCAGTAAGATCGCCAAGTCGAGCTCCGCTACAAGCACTTTTGATATGAATATGTGAATATCATAAATTTCAAAACCAACACCATTTTTAAACACACACACACATAAAATAACAGAAAGATTGTAATATAATAATTATATTTTTTAATATAATTTTATATTTAAAAAAAAATTCGTCAAAACATTGAAACTGGAAAAAATAAGCAAAAATTTGTTACATAATAATATACCTATACAAAGAAACATTAGTTTGTTTTTTTTGCAAATTTTACTAATATATCTAAAAATTGTACAAAAACTTGGTAAATAAATTGGAAATCTTGAATAAATATTGTGAATTTTCCCTAAAATTAAGTTTTTTAAGCAAATTCAGAAAATATTTAAAAAGTAGTTAAATATTAAAAAAAAGTTAAAAAAAAAAACAAATTTCAATCATAACTTTGGAAAATATAATTCAAATACAATTTTTTTACAAAAGAAATTAAAAACAATATTTTTGTAAAAATCAAAATGAATTCTTTTTTTATCAATTGACATATTTTTATAAATTTATTGGTAACTTAACATATTTATTGGTTTTTCTATTTTTTATTTCAACTTTTATAAATAATCTAGTAAAATTTAAGAAAAACTTGTTTTTGTTACTTATTTTCCAAAGCTATGATACTATTTTGTCATTTTTTACTGTTATTTATTATATAACTATTTCTTAAACATTTAGTGTATTTCTAAAAAACTTAAATACTTATCCTTAATAATTTACCGATGTTTTTCTTATTTTTATGTTTTTATTGATTTTTAACTATTTCAATTAATATTACCAGATATGTTAGGGCAATTTCACAAAAATTTTACATTTTTTCTATAACTTACCACATACTTATCCATATCATTTGTAAGTCAATTTTCACATATTTATTAATTTTTTAAATATTTCCAGTGAATTTACGGAAAATTCACTAAATATATTAGTCGCATCGTCATCACTGGACACCTTGTAGAGACATGGAACAAATCATAAAATATTGTGCCAGCCGTATTCTCTCATAATTATTGTTGAAACGTCGAGTGTGAATCACTTAGGTAAAATTGTGTACGGTGACTGGCAGTACAATTTATCGGTCAAAAACAACTTACTTTGTTTATATATTTTATCCCATTTTTTTCACATTTTTTTACATTTTTACTGTATTTTAACATATTTATTTAATATTAAATTATTTTTAGATATATATTGGTAAAATTCATATAAAAATATTTTTTTAGTTTTAGTACAATTTGTGCCATTAACTCACAGTACACAGTTTTTTCTTATTCTACTATTTAAGTTAATGTTTTAAAATATTTTTAGGGAGATTTTTTAAAATTTTATCGCATTTTTTCTAAATATATATATCGAATTCAATATTTTCATTGAATATTTTTAGATATATTAGTAACATTTATAAAAACCAAACAAAATTTTCTTTATTATTTAATTAACCTCTTTTTTATGTTTATTAATATTTGATGTTTGAATTAACATTTTACAAATATATTAGTAAATCTTATCTACATTTTTTATACTATTTTGTCAAATATTTTCTGATATATAATTTAAATTAAAAAAAGTAACAATTTTCTTGTGTGTTCCATATTTTTTCACATTTTAAATGAAGCTATATTTAAATTTTAAATAAATATCAGAAAATGTTTAACCCTTTCAGGACTAGTTTATAATGACTCATTAGGCTTTTAATAAATAAAGTTACAAATTAAAACGCATAAATATATCATACTTTTTGGGAATTTTCTGGGACAACCAGTCCCTATGGTCTATAAGAGATACTTTTCACTTAAACAATCTCAATTTTACTTTTATTGGGTTTGCTTATAGGAAATGGGGTAATATGTAAATAAATACGGTTTTATTACAGAAATATTATTTATAAGTGGTAGTTAGCGAAACAATTCCTATTATTGGTATAGCATAAATAAACTTTGTATATAACACACATATTGTTTGTTCGATTTTCTTTTTTATTTAGCACCATTTACGCAATCTTCCCATCGAGGATTTTTTCACGGGGTGCGTCGGTAATTGCCGCTTCACAGATTTGCTCACTATATTTTTTTTTTGTGGAAGACCTACGTTGCTTGGTACTGAAACCGTTTACCAAACTCCTGGCGCCTATCTATATATCGCAGGTTCGACAGCAGGCTTCCCTCCAAGCGCTTTTGACTATAAAGCATAGTGTAGATAGTGTATGAGTTATTTACAGATATCGAACAAATCAAAGACAAGTCGAAGGTAGAACTTTATGTTCGATCTTCAATTTATTTCATAGCACACCTTACGTTGATCCATAACATCTACTCCATCTATATTTTTATTATGAAATGATACAATTCTAGGGCATCTTACGTCTATTTTGTTCGCTGAGCCAGCTTTGCGGCGCTTTATGGTGTTAGTCAATAACCACATCAATACCATGATCATCGTCTTGTATTAAAAGCATTTGATCTTCTTCATCAAGCAGTAAATCCTCCTCTACTTCACTGTTACCAGCCATCAAAATCTGTTGTATTTCATTTTATTCAAGTTCGAAAACGCCTGTATGCTTACGAAAAATATTCTGTAATGATAAAAATAAAATAAAAATGATTATTTGACAAAAAACATCAATTACTTGTGGTACTATTACATTTTGACAAGGTAACTATTCCTTATAAATAGTATCACTCTTCGGCCACAGGGACACCGGTGTCCCTTTATGTTTATAATAACTTATCACTATAGTCAATCGAAATAATAATTTTACATGTATATAAAATGAAAATATACTTACCAGGCAATGATTTTTTCACACTGTAAATACTAAAAAAACAGTTTTACACTTCCAAAAACTTATGCAAAATATATGATTAGCGCGCCAAACGAAGTGACAGTTTTTAATAGCCATAAAGAAATAACGATATTTTTTATTTTGTGTATCTATCATAAAAAAAGATAAAGGTGTATTTAGAAACTATGTTATCACAATACGACGGCTGCACTAAAAGTATCGGGAATATTTCCACTGTTCCTATCACATTAAAATCTTTTTAATTGAAAACTCCTTGGTTTTAAAAATCGAATACCATTTATTTATTTCCAATTCACAAGATTTTGTCAAACTTGTTTAGTCGTTGAGAAAATGGAATTGACTCGAGAAAATTCAAGAGTGATGATTTATTATGACTTTCGAAGTGGTTTAACACAAAAACAGTGTGTTCACCGGATGATTTCTGCATTTGGTGATGAAGCCCCATCCAAAACCACAATTTATCGCTGGTTTGCTGAATTTCAACGTGGACGTGTCAAGCTCAGTGATGATCCCCGTCAAGGTCGTCCAAAAACTGCAGTCACCCAAGAAAACGTTGATGCTGTGCGTAAGCTGGTTGAGGAACATCGACATGTGACATACCGCGAAATTCAGGCAACTTTAGACATTGGCATGAGTCAAATACAAATAATCTTGCATGAACAATTAGGTGTACAAAAGTTGTTTTCCCGATGGATACCGCATTCGCTATGTGAAGAGCAAAAAGCGGCTCGCGTTACTTGGTGCGTCAGAACTCTCGAAAGATTCTCAAGACGCAGGATCCTCAAATGCTGTATACAACATCGTATCAGGTGACGAATCCTGGATATACGCGTACGAAACCGAAACAAAAAACCAGTCACGAGTTTGGGTGTTCGAAAATGAGTTAAAGCCAACAAAAATTGTTCGTTCACGGAGTGTTGCAAAAAAAATGGTGGCCACGTTTGTCTCCAAAACCGGCCATGTTACGACTATTCCTCTTGAGGGACAAAGAACAGTTAATACAGAATGGTATGCTAGCATTTGTTTGCCACAAGTCGTTTCTGAACTCCGTAAAGAGAACTGCAACCGCCGCATCATCCTCCATCACGACAATGCGAGTTCTCACACCGCGCTCAGAACAAAAGAATTTTTAGAGCAAGAAAACATAGAGTTATTAGACCATCCGCCGTACAGCCCCGACCTAAGTCCTAATGATTTCTATACTTTCCTTAAAATAAAGAACAAATTGCGTGGACAGAGATTTTCATCACCCGAAGAAGCTGTGGACGCCTACAAAACGGCCATTTTGGAGACCCCAACTTCCAAATGGAATGGTTGCTTCAATGATTGGTTCCATCGTATGGAAAAATGTGTCAAATTTCGCGGAGAATACTTCGAAAAGCAATAAATACATTTTTAAATAGTAATGTGTCACTTCCTTGATTCCCGAAATTTTCAGTGTCAAATATCGTCGTTGATACTGCAATACCGCGAAACTAACAGTGGATAATACCGCGGAAGTACAGAAGTACCAAATTTTAGATTTCGCGGCTATGATAATGATTGGCTTAGAACCACATTGACAGTTTTGCCGAGTCATTCATCCAAAGAGCGTCCAATCACGAGTCGTTAAAACCGCGAGAGCGCTTCTGTTGAAATAGTTTGACCAATGCCGCGTAAACTCGCGATCAGAACAATAAGACGTATTGGATTTGTGTGCCGCTCCGGAAAATAAAAGATATTTAATAGTAATATATAGCTTATCGGTAAGTTTAATGTACTGTTTCAATGCTTGTTTCTCAATCAACTTATTTACATAATAGAATCTTTAAATTCACGTCTTGAATAAGTAAAATTATCCTATAATATTGCGACAGTAGTAGTTCCGCGGTTTTGAATTTAAATTTTTTACTATGTGTGATTTTTTACAGTTACGCGGTTACGTAGATTTAGTTTTGGTGAGGATTGTGTCGTGGACTTACGAGTGTTGCAATATACTCCTGACGGTACTATTCAATTTAAAAAACATTTCAAGCATAACTTCACAGTATTGCCACGAAGACCACGAAATATATTAACGTTCCGTTGATGTTCTCACCAGAAGTCAGTATTGGCGGAATCGAGATCGCTCTTGAGACAGCTTAAAAATGGAAAAGCCCCTGGAGAGGATGGCGTTACAACAGAGCTACTAAAAGCACGAGGTAAACCCGTACTGAGGGAGCTCCAGAAGCTTTTTAACGCTGTCCTGTTCGAAGGGAGAACTCCAGAGGCGTGGAGTAGGAGTGTGGTCGTCCTGTTCTTCAAAAAAGGATATAAGACCCTGCTGAAGAACTATCGACCCATATCCCTTCTAAGCCACGTCTATAAAATGTTTTCAAGAGTGATCACGAACCGTCTTGCGCGTAGACTCGACGAATTCCAACCACCGGAACAGGCTGGGTTTCGGAGCGGATACGGCACCATAGACCACATTCACACAGTGCGGCAGATTATACAGAAGACCGAAGAGTATAATCAGCCCCTGTGTCTAGCATTCGTGGACTATGAGAAGGCCTTTGACTCGGTTGAAATCTGGTCTCTTCTGGAGTCCCTGCAGCGTTGCCAGATAGATTGGCGATACATCCAAGTGATGAGATGTCTTTACGAAACCGCCACCATGTCCGTCCAAGTACAGAATCAGCAAACAAGTCCCATACCGTTGCATCGAGGAGTGAGACAAGGGGACGTTATTTCCCCGAAATTGTTTTCAAATGCAATAGAGGATATGTTCAAGACGCTGAACTGGAAAGGACGTGGCATTAATATCAACGGCGAATACATCTCTCACTTGCGATTTGCTGACGATATCGTCATCGTGGCAGAGACGCTGCAGGACCTGCAACAGATGCTGAATGACCTGGCTGACTCTTCTATACGCATCGGCCTACGGATGAACTTGGACAAAACCAAGGTCATGTTCAACGAACATGTTCTACCGGAACCGATTGCGATACACGGCGCCGTTCTCGAAGTTGTTCAAAAATATGTGTACCTCGGGCAGACATTGCAGTTGGGAAAAAACAACTTTGAGAACGAGGTGAATAGAAGAATTCGGCTGGGCTGGGCAGCGTTTGGGAAACTACGTCGAGTCCTTACTTCGACGATTCCACAGTGCCTGAAGACGAAAGTCTTCAATCAGTGCGTCCTACCCGTCATGACATACGGAGCCGAAACGTGGACACTGACGGCTCGAATGGTCCACAAGCTCAAAGTCGCTCAGCGGGCTATGGAAAGGGCTATGCTCGGTGTTTCTCTGAGGGATCGCATCAGAAATGAAGTGATCCGTCAGAGAACCAAGGTCATCGTCATAGCCCACCGGATCAGCAAGCTGAAGTGGCAGTGGGCTGGCCATATTAGCCGTAGAACCGACAACCGTTGGGGTAAACGAGTTCTAGAGTGGAGACCGCGTCTCGGCAAACGTAGTGTAGGACGTCCTGAGGCGCGGTGGAGTGACGATCTGCGCAAGGCGGCTGGCAAAAACTGGATGCGAGAAGCCGAAGATAGACCTAAGTGGCGTGCAATTGGAGAGGCCTATGTCCCGCAGTGGACTGCTACAGGCTGATGATGATGTTCTCATCGAGAGTGCCAATATTAGAAAGTAAATATCTGCATTTGCAGCAATTAATAAGCTGACGCTTTTTCCTTTTCCTGGCGATTGTCACCAGTTTTATGATAACTTACCTTATAAGAAAAAATAAAGTTCTTTTATTTTATGTAATTAATTATTTAGTATGATTAAGTGATATCCTTTGGATTAAATTGATGATCCTATTTAACATTGTTTGATACAAAAAAATTGTTAATTTTTTATACATTGGCTGTTGGAATGCTTATTTATTTTACTTGTAAGTCTTTGATTTTTTTATTAAGGTGTTTAACTAGTAACTACAAATGTTAAAACTATGAGACTGATTCTTGAGTGAATATAACATCTTTATATTAAAATTGTCCTGTTTTATTCTCCCCCTGCGATTCCGCGTAAATGTTAAGAAAGCTATAATTATTACTGTCTTAAATTATGTGAAACAGTGTAAGTGTATTTTCTGGCTTAATATTGATTTCTTTGGATTAAATACTATTACAAAAGTTAAAGAATGCACATTTCTTGTAATTAAATATAAATATAATAAATATGGTAACAAGATTTTTGTTTTTTACAATTAAGTTAGTTTAGGATGAACAACATTTTCACCCACAGATTCCCTATTCGAACGCCCCTTGTGAGCATTTTTAGCGTTATTTAACGCCAAAAACGATCAGAAGTGATCTATTCGAATGCACTATATTTAGTTTTAAAACTAGTCAGTTTTTGTTTTTACTAATTGATAAAAGAATTAGTGAAAAGAGACATATGAGCTTTAAATTATTATAGTATTACTTAAAGAGCACTAACACCTGGTTAGCATACAAAGCTTTAAATTCTTGATTTAACAGATTTGCAAAAGTATTGTTTGATAATTTTTATAATGTATAATAAAATACCCTTGTTCAAAAATAATTTCAGTAAAGTCATATTCTTACTCACCAGTACAAAATGGAGTAATAAACTCTGCTTTCTGTTTATCGGTGCCCCAATGCAGAAGAGGACCCAAATATAAAGAGTTATTCACTGACATGACCACTCCAGCTGAAGCGCAGCCTCTGGATATCTCTTCTAGGGCTATAGCGTACGCGAGGTAATCCAATCCAGCTCCACCGAGCTCCTCTGGCATGGCAATAGCCATTAGTCCTAACTCTCCCATTTTCTTGATAGCATCACCTGGGTATAAGTGATCGCGGTCGTATTTTGCAGCGTTTGGCTTCAGTTCTCCTTCGGCGAAGTCTCTGCAAGTCTTGTACAGCATCTGGTAAGTATCTGGCAAAGCTGAGAGCGAAGCTATGCATCTTGATTGCCGAATGCTGGTGGGAGCTGAAATAAATTTTCTTTGCAATAGTTAGTGGTTCTGAAATAGTCTATCTGACAGCTATTTATATACGTACCAACAACCTGTAGTACTTTACAAAATTTAACTAACATTTTTGGCACAATTAAATAAATAAAAACAAATAAATGATAAAAAATAAACTTAGAACTTTGAACCCAGAGAGCAACAGCAACCAGAGAGTTAATCCAAAGAGAATATAACGCTACGCTAGAAGTTAATCAGTGTTGAGTGTTGCCAGCAGTGCTGCCAGATCAAAAATTGGGTTGCACACTAAAACTTTGCAAAAAGCACTAGATTCTCTAAATTTCTCTAGTCAAAAAAGCACTAGATTAAGCACTAAACAAAATATTTAAAAAAACAGTAAAATGAAAACATACATTTAATCAAAGAAACCGTTAAAATCAACAAAGAAATAGTAGGTATTTATTAAATGTATTGGTGAGGCAATATGCCACCATACGATAGGTAGGGAAGAATTAATGGTACCTGGGTTCCGTGGGGTATGTCGGGACACTCTGGAACTGGTGAGAGCTGGTGACCGTGGGTCCTCGTGGAGGCGTCCTGCTGTCGACGGCGTGCTGAATGAGCTGAAGGCGATTGTTCACTTGTTCACTTGGGTTTGTATTGTCAGTGTCCCTTTTATTTGTGCACTCGCGTACGCGTATGGGTCGTCGGTAAAATTATTGGGGGCGTTTCCGACTCGTGGCAAAATGGCGGCGGTGCAGAGCGGATTTCACTTAGTGTTGCGTGCGCGCGAGCAGAAGGCGTGTCGCTCAGTGGTGGCGTGCGGGAGCCGCCGCGTTTGACGTTTCCCCTTACCGGCGGGTAGCGGGGGACGCACTGTGGGTGAGGTGACGTCACGCTTTCGCGTGAACATATTCCCCACGCGGCAAAGGTGTGGTGTGGTGCTCAATCGATAGGCAGGCGGGCGATCTTGAGGACAGGTCGCGTCAGTATGCCCAAAGTCGTCTTGAGTTCCACCACTCGGGTGACGCCATCCCTCCCCGGGAGCGCCTTGGTGATGCGGCCCATGCGCCAGTGTAGAGGCGGCACCTGGTCGTCCACTATCAGTACCAGTTCCCCGACTTGAGGTGGGCTGGATCGGGAAGTCCATTTGGAGCGGGTTTGGAGGGTGTGCAGGTAGGACTTGGACCAGGATCGCCAAAAGTGTTGGGATAAGGATTGGACGAGCTTGAACCTTTTTAGTGCAGAAATGGCTCGGCCTTCTACCGAATATTCAGGTAAGGCTGTGAGCGGACGGCCAATAAGGAAATGACCTGCGGTGAGAGCATCAAGATCCGCAGGGTCAGAAGAGAGTGGGCTGAGAGGGCGTGAATTGAGCACGGCTTCAATGCGTGCTAATAGAGTTGAAAACTCTTCAAATGTGAGGCGTTGTTCGCCGACCACACGGTACAGTAATTGTTTAGCTGACTTTACCGCTGTTTCATGAAGTGCACCGAACCAGGGTGCCTTTGGTGGATTTAGCCACCATGTTATGTGCTGTTTAGAAAGCGTATGTGCGATACTGTCATTATTGGTTGCAAGAAAGGCCTGTATTTCCCTAAGTTCATTCCTAGCGCCTACATAATTTGTACCGCAATCAGACCTAATTAACGTCGGTACACCGCGCCTAGAAACAAAACGCTGTAATGCCGCAAGGAACGCTTCCGTGGATAACTCAGATACCGGTTCGAGATGGACCGCCTTCGTGGCTAGACATGTTATAACACAGAAGTAGCCCTTTAATAGCTTGGCGTTTCTAAGTGTACTGGATTTTATCAAAAATGGTCCAGCAAAGTCCGTCGTGACTTTGCTAAATACGGGCTGAACGTTTACGCGGTCGGCGGGTAGGTCGGCCATGTACGGGGCCTTAGTTTTAGCGCGGAAACGAAAACAATGTATACATTTGTATACTCGATGGCGAATAACGCGGCGGGCTGATAATATCCAGAATTGCTGGCGTAAGAGTGAGTGCAGAGTCTCCGCCCCTGGATGACAGTAAATTTTATGATAGTAGTCTATAATGAGATCAACTAGTGGACTCGAGCTGGGTAATATCAGTGGGTGCTGAGCGTCGTAACGCAGAGCAGACTGAGTGAGTCGACCACTCACTTTCAGTAAGTCGTTCTCAAAGAATGGTGACAGGCGTTGTACACGTATCGTACATTCTTTGTTGTGTTTTAAGCGATGTATGTCTTCAGCAAAGCAATTGTGTTGTACTGAGCGCACCCAATGTAAAAGGGCTTCCTTTCGTTCGCTAACCGTAATGGGCCCAGCGACACGCGCAGAGCGGCCCTGTCTGCAATTGTGTATGAATCGTTTTATACACGCCGTTACACCTATCAGTTTATCTAGTGAGCTGAATCGTGTGAGCAGAGTCTCGTCGAGGTCAGGTATGGCTATGTGGGCGACGGCCTTCTTTGGCTTGAGGCCTGGTAGGGCGTGATGGCCCAACGCGGGCGGTAGGGCTGGCCATGTTTGTGGCGGGTCCTTAAGCCAGGACGGTGACCACCACATGTCATGCTTCAAGAGATCTTGAGCTGACATGCCCCTGCTGGCACAGTCAGCAGGATTTAGGGCGGAGGGTACATGTCTCCACGTGAGATTGCATGTATTTGCCTTGATTGAGGAGACTCTGTTGGCTTCAAATGTCTGAAGCGATTGTACAGGCGTGTTCAGCCAGGCCAGTACTATGGTACTGTCTGACCAACATATGTGCTGACGAACGGTGATGTGAGCTGATAACTGGGCCGAGACATGGGCCATGAGCTTAGCCAACAAGTGGGCGGCTGAGAGCTCCAGTTTAGGAATGGTTTGGCGGTTTTTAATAGGAGCTACCTTTGATTTGGACATGAGCAAGTGCACATGTACCTGTCCATCAGGTGTAGTTTCGTGGAGGTAAATAACCGCGGCGTAGCCGAGTTCTGAAGCATCCGCATATCCCTGAAGGGTGTGTGTGGATGCCTTGTTTGAGCAGACGTTTCTTGGAAACCTGAGCGCTGAGAGGCGTGGTAGGTCACGATAGATATTCTGACACTCAAGAGCGACATCACTGGGTACTCGTTCGTCCCAACCGAGTTTTAAGGTCCACAACCTTTGAATCAAGGTTTTAGCGCGGAAGATGACGGGGCTGATCCAACCGCATGGGTCGTACAGACGCGCTATGTTGCTGAGTATTGACCTCTTGGTGAATCCATCTACCGTAGGTACTGAGACACTGTAGGTAAATTCGTCAGTTTGTGGTATCCATTGTATGCCAAGGACTTTGATGGAGTTATCGTCTGGGCTAACGTCAAAATCTTTCGACATCTCGCACTGGTCATCTGGGAACCTTTCTAAGAGCTGGCGTGAGTTGGATGTCCACTTACGCAGTTGGAAACCCCCCAGTGCGAGTAGGCTAATCAACTCGGTTTGTAAGTTAATGGCTTCACCGACAGTATCATGTCCGGTGAGCACGTCGTCAACAAATATTGACCTAGAGAGCACCTGAGCGGCTCTGGGATAGCGTTGCCCTTCATCCGCGATCAACTGCTGGATGGTGCGGTTCGCTAAGAATGGGCTGGAGCGTAATCCGTAAGTCACGGTGGACAATGCATATGTTAATAAGGGCTGATCTGGCGATGAACGCCAGAGAATGAGCTGAAACCGTCTGTGGTCGGGCTGAATCATAATGTTTCTGAACATCTGTTGTATGTCTGTGCTGAAAACGACCTTGTGTGTTCGGAAGTTTAAAATGATATCCGTGATATCTCGCTGCAGGGCCGGTCCCGTATGTAAGGTGTCGTTGAGACTAGTGCCATTTGCGCTTTTACAACTAGCGTCAAAGACTGTACGTAGCTTGTCTGAATTGGCCTTGAAAATGCCATGGTGCGGTATGTAGCAGTGGGGCTGATCGCGGAACGTGTTTGGATGGCAGGGGTTCATGTGACCTTTATCTAGGTACTCCTGCATAAACGCTACATATTTTGAGCGGAGTTCGGGGTTTCGTTGGAGTTTCTTTTCGAGGTTGAGAAACCGCCGAAGTGCTATAGCGTGCGTAGCCCCTAGTTCGGGGGCATCCGTAACAAATGGTAGCGCGACTATATATTTACCAGACTGGTCCCTCGTGGTGGTGGACTGGTATATTTTTTCGCACTCTTCGTGCGCTGATGTACCATCGGGAATGGTATTACTGACTTCTTCTACTTCCCAGAATCTCTCTAGAGCTGACTGGATGTCTTGGCTGGACTGTAGTGCCAAGTCAGTATGGTCAATTTGAGCTGAGTTGACTTGAGGCTGAGTGCCCGTATCTTGTGATACTGGGCCTAATAACGTGAAGTTAAATATCGTGCCGAAGGCTATGGGTCTGCCGGGCCCTAGAGAAATTTTAGTACCGTCTAAGATGCTACCTAATATGTCTGACCCTAATAAGAGGTCAATCGGTGCAGGTATATTAAAAGAAAAATCTGCTAGTGGAACGTAATTGGTGCTTTCATCCAAACCAGGCAGTTTAGTGTGCGGTAAAACTCCCGTTACGTTTTTGAGCACATATGCCTTTGTCCTTATTACGGGCCTGTCCGTATGTACAGGTCGAAAAGTAATGTCGACATATGACGAAGAATTTTCTGAGTGCTGATCACCTATACCTTTTATTTTTAATTGGGTGCGCTGAGTAGGTAAACAAAGTCGCTTTACTATGTTTTCGTCTATTAGTGTTATCATAGAGCCACAGTCTAATAACGCTCGTGCTTGGTGAAAATTGCCCTTGCAGTCTGCTATCTCGAGTGAGACTGTAGGTAGTAGTACAGGTCTATTATGCATACTGTTTGGCGTTGAGATGTCAGTAGTATGACTCAAGGTGTTTGCGACGACATTTTGTCGTCGTGTTGTGTGTGTAGTTGTGGGCTGATAATCTGCGCGCTGCGATGTGTGCTGATTAACGTTGCGCTGAGATGTGTGCTGATTATCTTCGCGCTGGGATGTGTGCTGATTAGCTTCGGGCTGATGTGTGTGCTGATGATTAACCGTTAGCTGGGCTGATATGTGCTGATGGTGCCGCCCTAGTCACTGCCTAGGGGGCGGAGGCGAACGCGAGGTAGTGCGCGTTGGAGTACGTCTGAAGGACACCATCCGGTCCGTATCAGGTGAGTGACGGCGGCGTGGTATCTCGCGCTGTTGTGCGGGTAGTAAATACGCGGAATTGTGCGTAGGTGAGGTACACCCCAACCTGTGCAGGGTCGTGTGGTGGTTTGCACTGCCGCATGTTTTGCATAGGCCCGTTGACGTGCACTCATCGTCATAATGCGGGCCTAGACATTTGGCGCAGCGGTTGCGCGCGTAGATAAAATCCCAGCGACCCTGCACTGGTTGTTTGTTATACTGTGGGCACACCCGTAGCTTGTGGCCCCGGGCATTACACCACGGGCAGTAATGATTACCTCTAGAAAATGTCTGCTGAGGTGGGGGCGAGAAGCGCGCGGGTGATGGTGTCAATGCCTGTGTATAGCGCGGCGGTTGCGGGTTCGATCCCTGCCGAGGTGGGGGCGAGAAGCGCGCGGGTCGTGCGGTTAACGCCTGTGCATAACGCTGAGGTCGCGGGTTCGAATCCTCGGAGTGTGTCGGGGATGTGTTCGCAGTATGTACCCGTCGAGCCTGCGCGTAGTCGTGGTGATACTTGCGCTCGCGTTGTGCCCCGGACGGTGACGCTCGGTTTGCGTTTGGTCCGGGCGTGGGCGGAGCTATGGCGGTCGATACGCTGACCTCGTTGCAGCGTGCGTGATGCTCGAGGAAGGTGACGAGGTCGGCTAGGGTCGGGAGTCGGTCAGATGACCCGTGTTGACGCTCAAAGAAGGACCTAAGTTCCCCCTTGAGTTTTCGTACTACGATCGACACTAAAATATATCCACTATCTCCAGTAGTAGATAAGTTTAAATTGGCAAGCGCGGATTGTGCGGATATGAGCGGAGTTAGGAACTGCCTCCTGATTTCCGAACGCGACGATATAGTGGGCAAATCGAAAATTACGTCCACGAAACGATCTATGAGTAACCGCCGATTTTCGTACCTTCGCGTCAGGATATCCAAAGCTACTACGTAATTTTCGTTCGTGATCGTTAAGTGTGCAATGAGCGACCGCGATTCCCCCGCCAGACAGGAAAGTAAATAGTGCAGTTTTACTGCACCCGTAAGGTTGGCCATGTTATCGGTCAAGCTCTTAAATACCGATATGAAGGAGGGCCAGTCCTCGAGTCGCGAGGTAAATTTGGGTAACTCGATTTGGGGCAAAACCGAGTTTACCGTAGCTGGTGCTGTGACGTTTCCCGGGTTGTGTGCTGATGGTACCTCGTCACTTTGGGCTGATGGCAATATATTTATATCTACATGTGCAACCAGAATCGCGTCATAGGCTTCTATTGCCCGTTCGTATTGCTCCATGTAGAATTTCTCCTGGCCGTCTGACAAATCGTCGGTATCTAATATTTCGTAGTATACGGCGTCGAGTTTATCACGCATGGTTCTCACGTCCGCAACCTTCGCGTTGAAATCTGCGTTCGTATACTTCTGTTTCCCTTCTCGTAACGACGTCGAAATTTCCGAAAGGGCAATTAAAGCGCGTTGTCCCTCTCTAAAACGAGCGGCCTGCGATTTGGAAGGCATCGTAACGTCGACGGCGAAGTCAGACACAAGGAGAGAAAAAAAAAGAAAAAATAATTAAAATAATTAAATTATTTAATTGTCGGTGAAATTCCGCACCTCCTTTTTCGGAAGTCGGTTAAAATAACGCCTAAATAAACCTTATAAGAGCTGAGGGTTTAATTACTATATTAATTGAAACCTGTAAATTCGTTCGGTACTAAATATTTAACCGTACTCGGTACAATCCGTATTAAACTTAATAAATAAACTTAATGTCGTAAGTTTCGCAACTGGCCTTAAGAATTCTTAATTACTAGGTTTTCTTGCAACCACCATTAACAACAATCGTAAATAAATACACAGCGTGACTAAAAACACCGTTATCAGTCGCCGTTAATCACTCAGTAATGTTAAGCCAGCCACTCAACAACAATCGCGTATCGCGCTAGCCTAATCCGTAAAGAATTTAGCAACTCTCATGTATTCTTGGCGCGTGAGTGTCAACAGTCTAATTGATTTGTATTACGGGGTGGATTTAAATTAAATTGAATCCATAATAAGTAGTTTGTAAATTAAATAGGGCTTATATGGGGGGTGGACTGTATTAAAAGGAATTATTATTTTTTACAAGGGGGGGATAGCACTGGTTCTTTTATCCGGCAGCGAAAGAAAATATGTTGCCGGATATCCGCGCTCGAAGGAAAATATGGTGAGGCAATATGCCACCATACGATAGGTAGGGAAGAATTAATGGTACCTGGGTTCCGTGGGGTATGTCGGGAGACTCTGGAACTGGTGAGAGCTGGTGACCGTGGGTCCTCGTGGAGGCGTCCTGCTGTCGACGGCGTGCTGAATGAGCTGAAGGCGATTGTTCACTTGTTCACTTGGGTTTGTATTGTCAGTGTCCCTTTTATTTGTGCACTCGCGTACGCGTATGTGTCGTCGGTAAAATTATTGGGGGCGTTTCCGACTCGTGGCAAAATGGCGGCGGTGCAGAGCGGATTTCACTTAGTGTTGCGTGCGCGCGAGCAGAAGGCGTGTCGCTCAGTGGTGGCGTGCGGGAGCCGCCGCGTTTGACGTTTCCCCTTACCGGCGGGTAGCGGGGGACGCACTGTGGGTGAGGTGACGTCACGCTTTCGCGTGAACATGTATGAACATTGATATAAGTATCATTATAATTAAACTCCACTCAGCAATATCTACCTACTATCACCCAATTTTTCGCTTAACCAGTTCAAAAAGATTTTGCTTTACATGTGCATTGCAAGCTAACTCCGCCTTATATTGTAGTGCCCAATGACAGCTTTAATAAGCATTTCCGTTGTAAAAATCTTTTGTTCCTACATCTTTTAGAAATTATATGATTTTGTCAGGTCAGTTGCGGCTAGCACATATTTTATTATAATAAAATGTAGTAGTTCTTTTAAACGTGTTAACAGTACTAAGATTTTTACCTAAAACCGTAATTATATATAGCTAAATTAAATCTATACCACTTAATATTTTTAGTGTTACCTTGAATAGGATTAATGTATTTTATTATAATAAAAAAGTAGTAGTTCTTTTAAAAACACACCAATAAGCAGAGAATAGGCGGGGTTAGTGCATGGTAATTTCACGTAAAATTCAACCTTAAGATGGTCAGGCAAAAAAAAATAATGATAGTACGTACATCGCTTTTGTATCAGCACCGGCCACAGGTTTCAACCATTGCATAAAATTGGTCGATTTCTCTCATTCGATTTTATACCTTGTTTAAACATTTCAAACCGACGACGGCAGCTATGAATCTTAATTTTAGGCTAAAAAAGCACTAGATTTTCCACTAGGCACTAAACTCTCAGATTCGGCACTAAAAATGCCAAAAAAGCACTAGATATAGTGCCGCAAAGCACTAAAATGGCAGCACTGATTGCCAGTGGCAGAGAGTCAAATGCACGCTATGGAATCTTCATAGAAAAAATTATAACGCCGTGATTTTGACAGCTTGATACACTAGAATTCATACAGTGCGGTCCCAATTGAGCCATAATCGATATTAGAGCGGTAACAGTCGGTCCCTTTCACCGTGAGCGTGATTACGATGGCCCACGCTACGTCATCGATGACGTCTTAACTGCTGCCATATTGACGATTACATGAACCATGCTCTACACCATAATCGTCGTGAGCGTTCTGTCAAAAGTGACAGGTGTTTGTTTATTTCTACAAGGTGTTTACTGGTGTCCCTTGTTTTTGATGTAAAAGTTGTAAATGTCGGTCCATCCATTCCATTATTTCTTTTTAATCCACACACCACATAGTTAACCTTCACATTATGCACGATATTTTTATAAATTTGTTTTTTGCGCGCATACGGTTCGTTATTGCTACAACTCTGTTCCGGTTTATCAACACACTTACAGTGCCACGAGCTGTCAAAATCGCGATATTTGTCTCGGGCCGGCTTTGTTAGACGTTAGCACTGTGAGCAAAAATATCACAAAACAGACCGCTGTGATAGTACCTATCCTTTTCTGTGCTAGAACCTCTCGGCGATAGAGTCCGCATGTCATCCGTCTTGGTTGTTCAGCCGACTGTAGTCGAGTGTTTCCAACCCCATCGGAAGGCGTCATAATATTGTCATAACTACCAATTACTTGTAGATCTACCTATTTTAGCTTGATTCTACCTATCGACTACTTTAAGCCCTAAATCAACCTTTTTTGATACCAAGTCATATTCAAAATAATAAATAGATAGATAATACTTTATTGTTCACAAAAATATAACAATATGAAAACTTAAATGTCATGATTACAAACATTGTGTCACAATGGGCGGCCTTATTGCTAAAAGCAATCTCTTCCAGGCAACCTTGCGGTGGAATGTACATAATTAAAATTCATCGACATGGGCGCGTTTTTAAAACATAAGTAAACATGGATATAAAAAGCAATGGAAAAATAACAATAACATAGCGAGATAATACAAAAATGATATAACAATACATACTCTTGTAATATCATATTATTACTATGTACTAGCAAAGTGTCATACCCAACAATAAAATAATGTAACCAATAGGTATAAATACCAATATAATAACATAAATACATATATAAATACATAAACCTAAAGCAATTAAGGGACAATAAAAAAGTGCAGTGCAGTATTATATGTTTAAATATAATTTTTTAATTTGATCCTTAAAAATGTTTATAGATGTTGCACGTCTGATTGAAATAGGTTAGGAATTCCACAGGAGGGTGGCTTGGACAGTAAATGAACCATTGTAAAAAGAACTTGAATGTGGAGGAATCGCAAGAACAAGATTTTCTGATGACCTTAGTGGGTGTGAAGGACAGTTAGGAAGTTAAAACGTTCTTTGAGATAGCGCGGATATGAAGGATTAAACAAAATATTGTATAGAAGGCAAAGAACGTGGGTATTCCGGCGCAGACGTATGGGGAGCCACTTGAGCTTATTACGGAATTGAGAGACATGATCGTATTTAAATAATGTTGACATTAAACTTCAGTTATGCTGTTAGAGTATACTACAGAGCTTTCTATAATAATAATTACTAGAATGGTACCATAAAATAACAATTTATAAACATTCTGACTACACGAATGTATTTCAAGTTAAGCTGTGACAAAACATTCTCTGTCATAAACAAATTACATATGTCATGCAATGAGATACATAGAAAAGACTTCATTATCATCATCATGTATAAAAACTCTTTACTTCAACATATGCGTGTAACAGAACCAGTAACGTAAAAAAGCGCGGGAAACGTCGAATTAGGCGGTTGATATTTTTTCGCTCTGTATTATTTTCATTTATATTTTATTTAGTACGATCATTAGAGTATCCCAGTGTAAACATTATAGACGTATTTAGTTTTTATTTACCAGACAGTAGTTATCAAGCCAAGCCAAGTCTTGCTGTTATAAAGAAGAATCGCTGGATATTGATTTTAATATTTTCATATCATCAGCGAAACTAATTGCATAGGAGTGTTGAAAGCAAGAATCCATGTCCGATATAAATATTAAAAACAGGAGAGGCCCCAGCAGTGACCCCTGCGGGGCACCACTTGGGACGCACATCCACTTAGACATGTAGCTTTCTAAGACTACTGCCTGAGAGCGGTTCCGAATGTATGAAGTGAACCATCTTAACAAGTCTCCTCTAATACCAGCGTTTTGCAATTTCAGAATAAGGATATTATGGTAAATTCTGTCAATGCACTTCGCATAATCCGTATAGACAACATCAACCAGTTTGGGGGGGAATGGGTTGGTTTTGGTCTTAGTGGGGTATGTTCAAGGCCAATGAACATGCCTCTATAAAATGCTAAGTAATGCCAGCTGCGTACGTCTAGAAGTGCGGATCTAGACTACAGGCGCACACCAACAAGTGCTCCATACACGTCCACGCCATCTCTAGACTGCCGCCGCGGTCTAGGGCTGGGCCCACATACAAACATCTTTGTGGGTCGTCCTCCCCGGGCAATGTTATGGTCCCCAACGAGCCCGCCTATAACATCTACCTCGAGACCATAACAGCTAAGTATGCAGTGCGAAGGCGAATCATCGGCGCCCATGTGACATGCCCATCTCCTGCGCCGCCTGTGAAATGGGACGGGCTACTTTCGTAGCTAGATCCAGATCACGGGCGGAATGGGAGATGGAACGTACACAAAACCGATAAATCTGGCCGGGGGAAGGAAACCCCTGTATAAAAATCCAACCACACAATGGCTGCAAATATTAAAAACAAACTACCCCAGGAGGGTACCGGTTTATCCGGAGAATCCCTCCCTGAGCATAGCTCGGGCTGCCCCACGTATTCTGGGGGGGGCAAAATATTGCAAGAAGTGGTAGAAGAGAGAGGAGAGCAAACCCCCACGGGTTTGGGTGAAGCGGTGAAGGAGCTCGTGGCGGCCATGTCGGCCCCGGAGCCCTGCACCTCTGCCTGGACGGTTGTTGGACCGAAGGGCAAAAAAGCAAAAGATAAGCAACAGGGACTTAAGCCGAAGGCTGGATTCCCCCATGCTGACGCTAAGGGACTTAAGCCGAAGGCTGGATTCCCCCATGCTAACGCTAAGGGACTTAAGCCAGAGGCTGGATTCCCCCACGCTAACGCTAAGGGACTTAAGCCTGAGGCTGGATTCCCTAGTGAAAAGAGACTCGAGGGGACGCAAGTCCCAGGGACTCAAGACTTAAGCAAAAGTCAAAGAAACCGACTAAGGCAGAAGCTAAAGAAGCAGCAAAAGGCCGAAGCGCGACTGGCTAGTCAAAGGTCAGAAGCCGAAAACACCGGTACGGGATCTAGCCCAACGGGACTTAAGCCGCAGGCTGGAGTCCCCAAGGCAGGAGACCATCCGGAAGGTCAGAAGCAGATGACTGGAGATGCCTGGCCTGGCAACGGCGCACCTGGCCCGGGCTACTTCTTTAAAAAGCAGGACAGAGCACCGCACCACCTGCCAAACCATTGAAGACTGGAACACCACTAACGGCAGAACCAGGACCTTCAGGGGTCCAGAGCAAGTGGTCGCACCCTAGATACGGCAACCGGTACAATCGCCAGAGGCGTGGGGCAGTGGCCATCTCTAAATCTGCACAGGCCCCTCCCCGCACTGAGCCCGGCAAGCGTACCCGGTTGGATGACACGGTGTCACCTAGAGGTGGACACAAAAGACCCAGACTGGACAGCTCACGGCGCGCACCCTGACCAGCTACGCAGATATTGCTCAGAATGAGCTGTGCGTAGCGGTGACGGGGGAAAGCCAAGAGCTGAAAGAAGAGCAAGCCACCAAAGTAAAGAAGTACCTGGTCAACAGGATACTAGCTGATGTCAAAGATCCGAACATCACATTCTCCCCCTGCTTCAGAGGGAAGCCCATCATTGCAGATGGAGCCCTGAAGCTGTGGTGTGAGGATGATGCTTCACTAAGGTGGCTCAACAAGGCAGTTAGCAATCTGTCAGCTGACTCAGGGGTAAAACTCACTGTCAAACGACAGGGAGATTTAACCCGAGTAGTTAGAGCAGCACTGTTCATCCCGGAATGTGACAGCTCAGTCGAAGACACGAGCTTGATTCTGGCGGATCAGAACAAGTGGGCCCAGGTGAACACCTGGAGACTGTTTGCGCATAGCATGCACGGAGACGACACGATGTTCCTCACGTTGGGGATTCCCGAACCCCTTATACCTACACTCGTAGAGAAAGGGCGGAGGCTAGCCTTCAACCTGGGGAATGTCTACGTTCGATTCTATGCAGCGAACGGGTCTCTTCAGGACGAACCACCTGCACCAGCAAGCAAGTCCACACCGGCAGACAAGCCGGATACCATGCGGGCTCCAGACGGCAAGACGGGGGAAACTCCGGACGAGCCGTCACACTCATCGCCCAAACCATCGTCCTCAAAGGCGACGGAGGATATGAGTGTGGATCCTGACCCCCCTGCTAGAGGAGAGTGGAGGGATCCAAACGGGGCCAACAAGGCAGAGTCAGAGGAGGCGGGAAGCCTGGATGATGGCGACCCAATCCTCCATGACGTGTAAGGTCATACAGACCAACCTCCAGCACAGCCTCACTGCAACGGCTAACCTGCGCAGAGTGCTGGGGGATGACAGCGAGGAGACCATGGCCTTGATCCAGGAGCCGTGGATCAGGGCGGGGCGTGTGTGTGGTCTCAATAATCTAAGAGGTAAGTTAATATATGACAACACCTCCAAAAACAACATTCGAGCATGTATATATGTACCAAGCAACATTGCATCAATGCCTCTAACCGAGTTCTGTTCCAGAGACTTGGCTACTGCCAGGCTCCGGGGTATTCTCGGGGAGGAAGCTGGGGACGTGATCGTCGCGTCAGCCTACATGCCCGGCGACGAGGAGATCCCATCGAAAGACGTTGCGGACCTGGTAAGATACTGCGAGCTCAATGACTTCAAACTAGTAATATCAGCAGACACAAACGCCCATCACCCTATATGGGGTATGCCCACGTCAAACAGCAGAGGGGAGGACCTGGTAAACTTTTTATTTACTACAAATCTCCTTATAGCAAATACAGGCGCGGAACCAACTTTTGTTAGACAACGCAGCCGTACTATCATCGACCTCACCTTGGTCTCAGGTAATACAAACCTCATAGAGAACTGGGAAGTATCAGGCGAATACTCCGGCTCCGACCACAGGTGGATCAGGTATGAACTAAAAATAAGCAAACAGATACTAACACCAATCCGCAACCCCCGCAGGACTGACAAGACGATCTTCACTAGGTCCCTTGAACAAAACATGAACACAGTAAGTGCGAACACGCAACTAGTAAACATAGAAGAAATAGAGCAAACTGTTGAACAACTCACGTACAGTCTCACTATGAGTTTTGAAAGCGCATGCCCCCTCTCTTTGCCAAACGCTGGGGGAGGCAATCAGGGGTGGACCAAAGCGCTGGAACGACAGAGGCGGAAGGTACGCAAGCTGTTCAATAGAGCCATGAATACATGCATGGACGAGGACTGGGACAACTATAGAATAGCCAAGGCTAAATATAAGAAAAATATACGGTCCAGGTCACGCAGGTCATGGAAAAACTACAACACCAGCATCAAGTCGAATGGACAAGCGAATAGGGTTAGGAAAATACTCGCTAGTAACCCGAACCGCGACATCGGCTCCATAAAGAAAAGCGACAATACGTTTACAAAAACTATAACAGAAACCTATACAATACTTCTGAAAACACACTTTCCTGGGTGTCTAATATCAAACTCAAATGTTTGGGCAGAACACCCCATGGCACCACCTACAGCGACAGACTGGGCTGTTGCACAGACTGTTGTTACAGGAGCAAGACTAAACTGGGCAATCAACACATTCACACCGTACAAAACGCCAGGTTTGGACGGGATATTCCCAGGACTCCTACAATGGAGTGAATATCATATAAACGAGACATTGAGTGCTATCTTCAAGGCATGTCTGGCGCACAGATATATGCCCAAAGGGTGGAGAGAGGTTAAGGTCTTGTTTATACCAAAGCCGGGTAAGAGTGACTACACAGAAGCAAAGGCTTATAGACCGATAAGTCTTACGTCTTTTCTCCTGAAAACCTTGGAGAGGCTCTGTGATAGGTACATCAGAGACACAGTTCTCATTACCGCGCCACTTCACCCAGAACAGCACGCTTACAGCGCAGGTAAATCTACCGAATCCGCCCTACACAGTGTTATACACAAAGTAGAGCGAGATATTAAAAGTAAAAATTTATGTCTAGGAGCTTTCATTGATATAGAAGGAGCCTTTCACAAAACTAACTTTAGCAGCATCAGAGCAGCACTGCTTAAACATAAAGTAGACTTGACCCTGATCGATTGGATCATTAACATGCTAGAATTAAGGGCGATACGTATTGATTTAAACGGCACAACCAGGGGAGTGGTGGCGAAGGGGTGCCCCCAAGGAGGTGTCCTGTCCCCGCTCCTATGGAATCTAGTAGTCAATGATCTAATCACCAGGCTGAATACAAGTCGCTTCTTCACGGTAGGGTATGCAGACGACCTCGCAATACTAATATCAGGCTATTTTGCCAGTGTGGCATGTGACCTGATGAGAAATGCGTTAAAGGTTGTCGAAAAATGGTGCATAGAATACGAACTCTCCGTAAACCCAGCTAAAACCGAACTGGTGATGTTCACTAACAAATGAACCCTAGGCAGGTTTACACTACCTAGCCTATTTAACAAGCAACTGAAACTGTCAGAAGAAGTGAAATATCTGGGAGTCACACTAGACAGCAAGTTGAATTGGGCCAAACACGTAGAGAACAAGTTAATCAAGGCCAGTATTTCGTTCTGGCAATGCAGAAGGATGATAGGTAAAACATGGGACTAAGCCCTAAGATCACCCTGTGGCTATATAAAACGGTAATCAGACCTTCACTAACATATGGTGCAATTGTGTGGTGGCCCAGAACCACCCTGAGCACCACCAAAACCAAGCTACAAACCTTTCAGAGACTTGCCTGTGTATCCACAACAGGCTGCATGCGCACTGCACCAACCGCCGCGATTGAGGCCCTGATAGGCCTGACCCCGCTACACCTATACATACAACAAGAGGCCGCGGCGGCTGCGTACAGGCTAAAGGCACTGAACCTCTGGTATCAGGATCAATTAGCACCCCATACAACAATCATAGAAAACTTTGCAGTTGGAAACCCCTTAATAAAGTCTATCTATGATAGAGTACAAAAGCAACACTTCTTTACAAAGAGCTACCGCGTACAACTAAATGAAGAGCCAAGCGACTGCTCAGGTATTCATGAAGTCAGAATTTACACAGATGGCTCCAAGATGGCAACAGGCACCGGAGCGGGAGCGTTCTCGGAGGAACTAAACATACACATAGCAACAGGGCTAGGTAAACACAACTCTATATTCCAAGCAGAATGTGTGGGTGTCATCCAAGCCACAGCAGCAGTACTTTGCAGGAAGGTAACCAATAGTAATATTAGGATACTCTGCGACAGCACTGCGGTACTACGAGCCCTAAATAGATACGACCACTCATCGGGGCTGATCATACAATGTCACCGACTATTGGAGGAAGTAAGTAAACATAACAATAATGTCACACTCCAATGGATAAAGGGGCACAGTGATTCCAGAGGTAACGATGCGGCTGATGAGCTAGCAAAGAGAGGTTCCGGTATGACGTGTGTAGGACCAGGGGCCCTACTCCCACCTCTTAAAGTAGTCATGTTTCAACCTTACCATTAAATTTGGCACCACCACGTCAATATAGCAAGCTTAAAATAATAATGCAATACGATAGACGTTTTGATGACGTAGTATCAAATATTTCACTCAATTCGCGTACTTTGACGTGACTTTTGACACTAAGTTTAATTGTTCCAGTGTCATATTTTTGTAGATTCCTTACTCCCACCTCTTAAAGTAGTCATATTGCAACCTTAGCATTAAATTTGATTGACCGTTTTGTGTCGGTGGGAGTACGATAGTAAGTATGATTATTCTAAGCTTATTACAAAACGCTCATGATTTATGATAGTTTCGTAAAAGGTGGGAGTAGGCCCCCAGAACCAATGATCCCCCTACCTTTCAGTCAAATTCGTGCATGGATTCGCAAAAAAACTAAGGACCAGCATCAGAACTACTGGGCAAGTATCGAGGGTTGTAGGCAGTCGAAGGAGGCTTTTCCGATTCTAAATCTGAAATTCTCCAGAAAACTCCTCAATCTTAAAAGAAATAATGTACGACATATCGTCGGAATTATGACCGGTCATTGCTCCTTAAACAAACACCTGTTTAATCTAGGTGTTACAGACAGCCCCCTATGCAGAGGCTGCATGGAGGCGGAAGAAACAGCTGCGCATCTGCTCATCGAATGCAGGAGCGTGGCGGCACAAAGGGCAGCAAACCTCGGCTCGCCGAGGACTGTGTGTGGGAAGCCTGCGCCAAGCTGAAGGAGCTGCTGGCTTTCCTGGGCGACACCGGGTGGCTGGACTGATCAGCTTCACCCGGCTATCACGCAAAATGGGCCGCGCCACAGCGGCCTGGTTGCGGAAAAGAGCCAGCCCACCAAGTACCAAGTACCAAGTACATCAACCTCTTTACCCTCGTCCATACTGCCTGAAACAAAGTCATTTAGTAATATGAGATTACTCACAGTCGATCTCCCCCTTATAAAACCGTGTTGAGATAATGGTAGATATTTACTGATTGATGCGGACAGTTGCCCATAAATCATCTTTTCAAATACTTTTGCTATTGAATACAGTTTAGATATAGGCCGGTAATTTGTAATTTCGTTTTTTGACCCCTTTTTTGTGGATTGGTGAAATATAAGAGAGGTAATCTACCGTTTTTACCAAGACATTCAATACATACATACCATACAACTTATATCGATATTTAGGACTTAATTTACCATTTTTCTAAAACATGCTAGTGTGTGTTCTAAAATGTGGGTGGGCAACACTCTTGGTACTCCTGGGGGGCTATTCTCTTAGCTATTGAACCGCGATATAGCAACTCAATTGCACGAAAATTGACGTTTTTGACAGTTTTGGTATTCTGCTAGTTATTTAGGTTTGATCGCGGTCCAGCGGCTTGCGATCGATAGTTTTTGACATAAATGGTATTCTGTAAACTATTGAGTTGCGGTTGCATTGCTACCAACCTCTGTCACAGTATAAAGATGCAACAGTATGGAAACTAAGCCTAGTTGATTAAATAATTATCTATGCCCCATTAAAGCCATAGTTGTCACTTTTAATGTTTTGCTAGCTTCGCTATCTGAACAGCGAGAGCCAGTTTTACCATCAATAGCCTGCGCATGCTTCCTCTTTTTCATGTTAAAATTTTTGCAAATTTTACTCAAACGGTTCGTTTTACGGGCAGCGCGCTGAGTTACTGATCCATCCGTGTCTATGCAAGACTCATTAGACAATATGATGTTGGTAGCTATCGTTACAAAATTAGCTGCCGGGGGGACTGAGCCCCCCGGTGCGCCCGGGTCGGGCGGTTCATTCATGTAGAATAAGCTAAAAACTTACCGAGTCCGGTGAATATAAACTACACTTAATAAAGATAAATACTTACTCACTAAATACTGAAAATATATTACTACTGGCGCTATAAAAGAAACTAAAAAAATATTTCCTTTGAAAAATTACGTCTTATTTATTATTACGTTTCCCGCGCTTTTTTCCTAACCAGAGAAAATTAAATTTTATTAATTGTTTTTCCTAATTTAGATTTCTAATTTTATTTCATTAAAAACTGTTTAAACCAGGTTTAATAACTGCACGGAACTTGCATGGTTTTATGAAGCTGATAGAAAGGTCCCAGCTTAGTGAAAACCATGCAGTTATCATGCAGTTCTTAAACCTGCCATAAACAGTTTTGAATGAAATCATACCATGACGCTCATTTAGGGGAACTGTTTGAATATTGTTTTCTCAAAGGTGAACGGATAACAATGTCTCTGGAATTCTAACAATTTACTATAACCAACATTGCAGAAGCCTAGACGTTTGTAAGCTAGTAAACTAGTGGATTTAAAACGACATGTTGACGAGAATCCATAAAAAACAGGTGAACGGTTTTTCTGCGGTTCTTGAATAGTAGGCTTGAACAGGCCTGCTTTAACGTTGTCATGGTACGAAATAGCCGGGCAGTTTTCTAGAAGTCCTGCTTTAAGAATTCATAGTAAGGCCCCTGATAGTAAGGCCCCAGGGGCGACATGTTAACGAGAGTCCATACAAAATAAAACAGGGGAATGGTTTTTCTGCGGTTCTTGAATAGTAGGCTTAAGTAGGCCTGCTTTGAAGTTGTCATGGAACGAATACTACGAATAAACCGGGCAGTTGTCTAGAAGTCCTGCTTTAAGAGCTCATAGTAAAAGCTCAAAGTGTGTTCAAAATTGTTTTTACAAATTAATTTTTTTATATAAAGTTAGACAATATTTTAAAGAAGATTTGCGTGTTCACCTGGTGGAGTCATTAATCCTATCAACATTAAATTACTTAGACACAGTTTTTGGTCCTCGATTATTAGCCAAAACTAAACGCTAGTACAACGTGTTCAGAACGCTTGTGCCCGTTATTGTTTTAATGTTCAACCGAGGTCTCATGTGTCCCCATTTTTTAATGAGCATAAACTTTTAAAGATGATGCATCGTCGCAAGTTACACCTGGCTTGCCTTATGTTTGGCGTTCTAAAATACAAATCTCCGAGTTATCTGTACGAAAAGTTGTCATGGAAGTCTAGTTGCAACACTAGTCGCCAATGCTCGACGAAACTTATCACGGGGCAGCACAGATCAGCCGCTTTCCGTGGTAGTTTCCGTTACGCAGCGACTAAGTGTTGGAACAACATTCCACCGCCGATAAGGAACTTGCAGAGTATAAACACTTTCAGAGCCAAACTGGAAATACTATTTTACTCTCACCAAAAAGAGGAAGAACTTCGATATGACACCAGTGCTATCTAATTAGGTATATATAAAAAAAAATAGAGACTTACTGGTTTACGTTCAGCGGTAGGTAGGTAATAGGTTGGTAGTACTTAATCTTTTTATTATATATTGAAATACATTAGTTAATGGTTTGATAATTATGTTAATTATTGGTTGTTTTAATATTTTAATTATTGGTTAGTGATGCATAATTTGCTTGATGTTTTCAATTATTGTTATTGTTTTTGTTCATCAGCTCGTACTTGCACTGTGTATTTCACGCGTACGTGACGTCACCTGCCGGTTCCAACGGAAGACCGTTTGATTAAGAGTTAATTTGAGGAATGGCAAATATACAAACGTTACAGTATACATAAAAAGGGAAACACAATTTTCTTGACAACGATGTCAGCCGACGTTGAAAGTCAAAGTCAACCATCGAAGAAGAAGACAATTAAAAATGTCAAATTCAAATCATTAGTCGCCAAACAAAATTTTGATAAAAATAAATAAAATGATAAAATGGAGATTTTAAAGAGATTAATGCCCAGAAATCCTTTAAAATTAACTGCATCTAGAATAATTGTCACCCAAGTAGCTCATTACACGAGGTACGTAAAAATATTCAGAAGTTACGTAGTACCTAACCTTCAATTATATATTTCTTGTTTTTCAGATTGGCAGAAGTAGGGAAATTAGAACTACCCAAACCTTCTGGTAAATATGATACGGGTCAGCTTATTTTGCATAAGGTGTTTGGGTATAGAGGCGTGATATTGTTTCCTTGGCTGGCGCGAGTTTACGATCGAGATGCCACTAATAAAAAAGAGAGTCCCGAGTCCTCAAGTTCGACTGAGGCGTCTGGTGACTCTCTGTCCAATGTTGGGAAGGAGGTGAAGGGCAGAACACACACATTCTACCAAGTTCTCATCGACACAAGGGATGCACCTTACATAGTAAGTATTTGCCCTTGGCTTTGACTTGTGATACCATCTTTGTATATATAAATTATATCGTTATCTATTATTCACGCCGTGAGTAAATATTCATTTGCTAAGTGATTTATGTATATATATGTATCATTTTTCCTACTTTATTACATTTTATAATCCTCCTCATACTCTATGGGGATGTTTTTTTAATCAGAAGGATATGTTTATTATTACCTGTACCATTAGCCATCAAGACATTAACTCTTCTCTTACCGTAATTAATTAAACAGTTATAATGCAATGCTGGCATCAATGATGTGTATGTTATTTGAGTCCAGTAATTAATTAGAACAATGATGATAACATTAACAATAGGTTGTCGTGCTGTGGGTGCTCAGAGAGCTGTCCATATAACATGTACCACATATATTATGCTAATAGTAATAATAAATATATATTAATTACTTATAATTTTATGGTAATATTTACTTTTCTCTCGACTTGAATTCGTCATGTTTTTGTTGATTGAGAATCAAAATAATAACCACACAAGTTTACATTAGTCACTTATATTTCCACACTGTCATTTATTCCATTTTAATACAAACTTATATGCATTATTCCCAGACTATATTGTTGTACTTACAAAATACTTATTATTTATAATTATTTTATTTTTGACTGTGCAAACAAACATCGACATGAGACCCGAATGGAAGAAAAAGGTATATGAATAACATAATCAAGTTTATTAACTGTTTCAAAAATTAATCTCAAATCATAACAAATTCTATTGCAAGGACTTCTAATAAAGCTTTTGTGGTTTGTGTAATAGCTTAATATCATTTGTTACTAAACTGAGAATGTCTATGTATGAGTGAGACATGTGTAATTCAAAAATTGTCATTCTTAATATCAGGCCTGCCACACTTACATACAGTATGCACTCAGTTTTAACTTGCATCTTCTCCTCAATATTTAAAACATTTATTTTTGATTTGATTTAAGATGATAATAAATATGTATATTTTATTTGTTTTGGTCATCACGAATAAAATTATATCTCATTAAATCCTATAGTTATTTTAGTTTAAATTATCTATTATCAGTGCCTTCACTATTATTCATAATTATCTAAAATATTAGGTTTTTCCTTTTAACCCATCGGCATCAGTTGTACACTCGGGCTTAACTTTCCTTTAACATCAGTCGAGTTTGAGGGTTGATATTTTTTTTACAGAAAGGTTACATTATTATGAGCACACACACCAAGTTTCAACTTGCGGAGACGTGAAGTTTTTGAGAAAAATATATTGAATATCATTTATTTTAGAAATATTTACGTCAATACCTACCACATCCGTAGAGTTGAGGGTTGATATTTTTTTTACAGATAGGTTACATTATAGTAAGTAAATATTACAGCAATAACATGCAGAGACGCGAAGTTTTTAAGAAAAACATTATAGAAAATCAATTATTTTTGCAATATTGATCCCCCACCCTCAAGGGATATTACAGGCTAACCTACACCTACACCAATTAAGAATTTAAAAATCTCGAAAGGTTTGTGCTCCACAGTTTTTCCTTTGAAGGGAGGGGTAGTACCCCTCCCCCCATCTCCCCTCTCAACTCGATGGACATTAATGGAAAGTCATACCGACACTCATTAAAATCAAAATCTTTTATTTGTGTCTTCTTTTGTCTCTTTGTAAACAAGATGCTGAGTCATTAACAATTGTTGAGAGAGTTTTATACAGTTAACATATTGTACTTATATCAGACCAGTATTTAAAGTTATCTCATATTTTCAGTACAAATTTCACTGCTGTATTTTTCCTAGTTTGTAGGCTGTGACATCATATTGTATAATTATATATAAGTCTGCAGTGCAGTGCAGTTTATTATTGTTATCTATGAAGCTAATGATCCAATTGAATAAATCTTACACTAGTAAGTATTTGGAACTGTTCAAAGTGAGATGGGCTATATTTAAGTTAGGTAGTTAAGGTATAAAGAGTAAATCAACAAATAGACACGCAAGTTTGCAATAATACTTCATCAATTAAACAACCCAGACTCAATAGTAATTTTATTGTTATAATGACAATCGACACTCCATCTTCAAAGTAAAAATTAAAAAATATTCCATGAGTGAATTTGTAAACACAAATAGATCAACTAAAAAGTTGTAAATGGCCAAGCACATGTCTAAATATTTTTAACTTAAAGTTTAACCCTTCCTATATCGTGATAATTGAAACAAAAGATTTACGAATGAAACTGGCGTAATTTTATGTCTTTGGTTGGCAAAGGGTTAATCCTCATAGAATGACTAAATGCAGACAGTTTTATATACAATTCTATATTTATATGCTACTCAATGTTCATCTCGGAACTAGTGAGAAACATATGATTTACTTGCCTGATTACTTTTCCCTATCACTGTGTTTTAAATGTTTTCATAGCAAAATGTAACCTTATATCACAATTTGTTTTTATAAATTGCAAGGGTAACTCATACAGATGTCAGGTATTGCTTTTATTTGTTATGTTTTTTCAGATATTTAGAGATAATAATTAAATACTATAATTTCAAATGCTTGATAAGGACTTAATTTTACGTTTAGGTCCTTATATTGAAATAATTACAGCGATACATGTCAATGTCTGTCTGCATAATAATTATTATTGTACCATTATGTATTATTTCCATGATATTATATTTCTATGTTATATACAGTGGAGCAGTGAATATGGGCTCCTAATATATTTTTATGAGATTATCTTGTATATTAATTACCAGTTATTGATTCCAAAGCACCCTATTGACTATTATAAAAGTATCAAACATGTTAGATATTTTTATTTCCATGTTCTGCAGTTTCTTTAATTAAAGCAGGGCCTCCATAATTCGAGCACCTAAAATGTATACCCTGTTCGGATGCACGAAGCATTATTATAGTATGTAGACATTTTTAAACGCATATTTCGGAATAAAACAAAAAATATTTTACATTATACACAATGTATTGAAGTATGTTATGAGTATAAACAAATGCAACATAGAAAATGCTACATACATACATAACATAGATAATTTACATGACAGCATATTTTACAGAATAGAACCGTCGACTTCATCTGCACATTCCAAATAAGTGTTTAAGGGAGACATCGCTTTGTTGCGTGGCATCCTTTCAACAGGTACATAAAATATACTGCGTGGAACTAGGGGGATTGTTCGGATTTTAGAAGTGTTTGGATAAGCTGGGGTCCAGATTATCGAGGCCCTGATGTATTTATGAACTTAAATTTCCATTTAATAAGCACATTTGCAGATGACCTTTAAAAGTATGAACAGAGAAATTCTAAAAAATACCCAAACTAACAAAGTCTTTTAAAGTTTTTTTTTTAGAATTGTGCATGGACAGAAAAATTTAATTAATTAAAACCGTACGTGAAAAATCATGAACGAAGTAATTTGTGTTGTATTATTCAAGAAACACCAAAATATGTAGAATAAATGCCATTTTGACTCTTCAGTGAGAAACATCATTTAAAATACCCAAAACACAAAAAACAATTAACCAAGCCCTTATCAGTATCCACCTAGTATTGTTAGTTATTCTCATCCATTCACTTCATACTAGTATACACATTATCAAACATGGTGTCATGGGCTTTATTTACTACATCATATGTCATTGCCACCCATTCCCATCTGCTCTTTCAGCGTGCTCAAACCGAAGCTGTCACCTTCCTGGGTAATCAGGAATCCAGTCGGAGTCTCTATGCCATCCCTGGACTGGACTATGTGGCGCATGACGACATCATACCTTATACATCAGTGGAGAGAGTACCATTGCAGCACGAACTGTTTGACAAGTTCCTCATGCACAATCCTGACAAAGGTGACTGATTAAACTCATCAATTATCATCTCTTGTGTATGTTATATCAACATATCAAAGAAACATGCCTCATTGAAAAACTGTTGAACTCCCGTTACATGATTTCTGCATGGAAGTAGTAGGCATATAAACACAATTTGCCATTTGCCTTTTTAAATGTCTGGGGCGTTATGTAAGTAATAAAAGTAAAACTGTAATTTTTAATTGCCCTTGCTTAGCAAGAACAAGCTTTGCAATTTTTAGAGAGAATAATTACACATTCTCGGACGTGATCCGAACCCACGCCTTTCGACAATCCGTGTCGCACGTCATGACCAGTAGGCCAAGGCGATCCGTCCGTGCATCGAATTTAATTCTCTGGTTGATTTTAATCATTGTATGGGGAAGGAGAAAACTTGAATGTCATGATTTGACGTGATTTTTTATTGCACTGTTGACTTTCTTAATATCTTTTTAATATGTGAATTAAATATTTGCCTTTAATTGTAAAATAAATCTTAGCAAATGTGAGTCTAAGTGAGGTTGATCCGGGTACAAATAGAAAGAATTATATACACTCTTTGTTTGAGAATATGTTTACCCCAAAAAAAATTTGTAAAGGAAACTAATGGGCCTCGATTGGATCTCAAAAAAATATTAGACCCGAAAAAGTCCTATAATGCGAAAGTGTTTGTGTGTGAAAAGTGTGTGTTTGTGGAGTTTTGGGCTTTATATTGACATTTTGACTCTCGAACCAATTTAGGTGACACTTGGCACAGAGATAGCCTTGATCCAGAAATGAACATAAAAGCATAACCCCAAAAAATGAATAAACACTAGGCGCAGGGTTGGAACTACAGGGCGATATTTACATTCACTGGTCATTAATTTAGTTTAAAATATTGTATTGCAATGTTACACTTGGAGATATTGCAATTATGAAAACATGTAGGTAATTAATTAGTGAAATAAAATATACATAAAACATTTTCAGACCCTCCTTTCATAGCGCAAGAGACCCTACGAGCGTGGCAGAAAAAGAACCATCCGTGGCTTGAACTCAGCGACGTGCATAGAGAGACAACAGAGGGGGTGCGCGTCACCGTTATACCTTTCTACATGGGCAGCCGAGAGTCGCAGAACTCAGCTGTCTACTGGGTAAGAAAGAACTATTCTTGGCCTAGACCTGAGGTGCTGCACTAAGATGACAGGGCTCGGGAGCCACGGGCAGCAAGTACAGAACAGTTAAAAGTTTATTTCTTTTTATGCTGAAGTCCACATTCGTTTCACACTTAGAATAACAATTCGAAAAATATGATTATTGTATTAAATTGTGGGTAGTTTTACATAAGTTTAGGAAGCATGTAGTTACATGACTAAATCTGCACCAAGCACACCAAGAGTTGAACAGAAATAGCAAATTTAGAAAGTGTTATTCGCAATTGCTTTATCAATTTGGACTTCAGCATGAACAGAATACGAAAAATACCATAATTTATTACTCTAACTCGGTTCTCAAAAAGAGGATTGCGCCACTGTCATACCTGTCTCCATGGCTCCCGGGAGTCGCAGAACTCGGCTGTTTACTGGGTAAAAATAAGGCGTGGCTGGAAACAGAGTAGCAGCATAGACAACAAGGCTCACAAGTCACTATGATACCTTTCTACATGGCTTTTAAAATTATGGTACTGACGCACACGCAGCTTCGTTCGGCATTTGACAGGATTCCTATTATGGGAGAGATGCGTGGAATTACAATCAAGCAGCCATTTCTAAATATTTTCTACTGAATTCCAAAAAAAGGAGGAGGTACTCAATTTGTTACCTCATAACTTTCGACTGGGTGAACCGATTCTCAAAACTCTTTTTTTTGTTTGAAAGCTGGTGCTTCCCGTGTGGTCCCATTTAAATTTCACCAAAATCGGTCAAGTGGTTTTTGAGATACACTCCAATAACTGAATAGAATGGAAGTTGGTATTAATTTTTTTTAATTGCTCTTGTTTCTCGTCAATTATTATTTCTCTTCTCGAGTAAGATCAGCAGGACCATTACGTATTCAGTAGCAACCAAATGTTGATAGAAACCTTAAAAAATGGCGACATTGTGTCACTTGTCAGCTCCAGTCAGCAACTTACTAACATTTCTGCTTAATGGACCTGTCAAAACTGCTTTCAATCAACATTTGATTGTAACTGATACTTGTAATAGCCCTGTGGATTTCAAGAAAATTTAAGATTCTTTTAAGTCTCGACTCGAAACCTTAGTCTTCCCCGGTTACATAAGCGCAATGATTCGAGTCTTAGCGATTGGGCAGTTTTCAGCGCTGTTAAATGTTTTACAACCAGAACACGACTAGGATGTTAACTGCAGGGCAATTACGTATTTCAGTAACAGTCAAAGGTAGACTGTCACAAAACAATAGCGGTCTCATTTTGGAGTAAACATGTTTTTCTAGTAAAGTTTATTGTCAAGGAACTATCTACCTTATGTCTTTGCTATAAGGTTCTATTGCTGAGACTTCGTCTTTATCGATCGATTTCGAGAACGTTCCTTACGCCGTAACAGTAATAGTCCTGCTGAACAAAAGTTTTCGTTACAAAATATCGTACCTCAAGTATAAGTTGTCCATTTTAAATATTGTCTGTAGATGGAGTAACGTCATTTTCACGCTTTCATAACCCCCTTTTGTGGATGAAGTAGTATTCCCGTGTATCACACATTTGTTTGAAGAGTTTTATCGCTACGGTATGTTTGTAGTGGCGCTACTGCATCCGTCTGGAAAACCTGGGCGCGCAGGCCGTGCAGTTGCGCGAACGACACTGGCGCATCTTCTCGCTATCGGGCACGCTGGAGACGGTTCGGGGGCGCGGAGTGGTGGGGCAGGAGCCCGTGCTGGCGCGCCAGGCGCCCGCGTTCCAGTACAGCAGCCACGTCAGTCTGCAGGCGCCCAGCGGGCACATGTGGTCAGTATATGTACTTACTCAACTTAACCACATATCTGCTTTTGATATTAGTACACGGTTACTCTTGGCAGATGAGTAAATAAACGGAACAGAGACAAAGCTTCATACAACCGCGCGAGTCAGTTGCACTACGCGGTGCATGTGTGCGTGACCACTGGCTGATTGTCACGTACGCGGCGAGACTGGAAAAATCCGGTTTACACGGGCACAGCCAGTGGCCAATCTTAGAGTCAGCACGACCTTGTTTGTTTTGTTAGATGCAAGTTTGAATATTTTAATGTAAAAACGTGGTATTTTAATAATAATAATCATAATCAATTTATTAATAAAGCCAATTTACACATCAAAGTTCAAAATCATTACAATCAAATAATCATGTACATGCCATTTGCGGGTGCACATTGCACATGCAGACATACAAATAGCATATATATACATATGTTATAAATACTAATGTATTACGATATCGTAATACATTAGTATTTATAACATAACACACATATATTTAATTTTACTATTCATAATGGTTGTTTATTGCTCGTACTGTGTGTAAGAATAATACTAGAGAAAAAAAAGTCATACTTTAACTAAGTGTCCCAATGAGTACAATAGGTAAGTTAATTTGATTATTACCTACTTATTACCTACTGCTACACCCAGCATTGTCTCCTTATGAGGGAGCTCTTTAACGGTTAGTAGCATGGACTCGAAACTTTGTATTTAATTTAATTTTGTTTGCTAAACATGATCTTCACCATAAACTGGTGCTGCAGACAGGATAGTCTCCTTACGAGGGAACTCCTCAACAGCTATATTAGCATGATCATGAAAATTTCGCTAATATTTCGATCTTGAAATAAATATTGTCAATATTAGCAACAAAATACTTAAACATATTGTAAATTTGATGCCATGTGAGTATTTTCCGTTAGAATTAGTAGGTAAGTGAAAAAACTGAATGTTAGATTCAGAATTTACCACACCATTAAAAGAAACAATAAATGATTAAAAACAACAAATATTAGAGTAAATAATTTATAGAGTATTCTATCATAGTGAATAATTTATTTCACCAAAGGTAGAATGACCCAAACAATAGACATTTCATTGTTATAATGACATCGACACTTGAGGGGATAAGACTATATATAATTAATGTTTTGTTTAATTTGTCTTCACCTATTGTGACAACCCTAGCAGAATAGGTAACAATTTTGCACGTTAAAATACTTTGTCTGTGTTCCGTTTATTTACTCATGTGCTTTTGGTGCGGAGTTGAATATTCTTTCTCAACACATACAAGGGACGGCTGAAAAGTTCTGCGCCTAGGGTTATTAAAACTTGAGATAAAAATCTAAATCAAATTTATTTTTCTCTATATTCTCCCTCCACTTGAATGCACTTCTGACACGGCTTGTGAAAGTAACGATCCCGCTAAAAAATATGTCGCGTATTTCCTTCACAATGCTCTTCTACGGCTACATTCATTTGTTCATCATCTTCAAAATGTTACGGGTGAATTTCGTAGCTATTTATGATCCGTTTAGTTCTATTATTTACTAGCGACGACTGCCTGAAAAGTAGTCTATGTATCGTTCTTGGGTATATGCTATCTTCAATCTGAATTTCACCCAAAAACCATTAAGGCGTTTCAGCGTAAAGAATGTAATAAAAATACTCACTCTGTAACTCGCTCACACGCTCACATCAGATGTGCCGCAGCACATCTGAATCTCAGACAAGATGTGCCCGGTGTGGCAGACAAAACTAGCTGAACACATACTAAAATCCCTATTTCATTTTTGATTAATAATAATAATTTTAACTACAGCTTTCATTTTGTGGCATTATTTAAAAATCAAATCTTTTTTGTCAGATTTTCTCCCTCTCAAAAATCACGGATGCTGAACTACTTTAGTCGTTGTCTGTACATACAAGATTTCTTTATGCGTACAGTCAGGAACAGCAGCTATTTCATTACCTCGTAAAAGTTTCATTAGCCTCTTTAGTTATGTTTTTGTTAATTTCGCAGGGGTACGTTCCGTATGGAGCGAGAAGACGGGTATACCTTTGACTGCCGCATCCCGCCGTTCTCTCTCGAAAGCAAACCGGACGAAGGCGCGCCGGTCGCGCCGACGCCGGCCGCGTGACGTCACTGCCGCCTACACTAGCTCAATGTACACGCTACATGGCCCTATTACGTACTGGGAACTCACGGTCCTGAAGTGGAAAGCTTGGGAGAGCTAGTTGGTCTTGGTTTTCTAAAAAACTTCACCTGCCGTATAGTAGTCTGGTAGTCTTTTGTTGAACACAATCGTGGAATAGTCGCGCCACAGAATCAATATAGTAATACCTACAGAATGGCACCTCTCTACCCACTGCCATTCGCAGCCCCGCACACTACTCAACATCGAGGAACTCAATGTAGAAATTTAGGGGGCCTACTACCACCTTTTACGAAACTATCATAAAACGGGAGCGTTTTGTGATAAGCTTAAAATAATCGTACTCCCATAAATACACAATAGAGACAAACAATATTATTTTAATACAATTTAACATTGGAACAGTAATACTTCGTGTCAAAAGTCACATAAGAAGTACGCAAATCGATAGAACCTATTTGTTATGACGTCATCAAAACGTCTATAGCATAATCCGTTACTATTTTAAACTTGCTATATTGATGTGGAGATACCAAATTTTTCGGTAATGTTGAATTATGACTACTTTAAAAGGTGGCAGTAAGCCCGTGCAGACACGAAAAGTACATTACGGTTACAGTATCTCGATAACACTGTGTCCGTCATCTACGTGACCTAAATACGACCACATTGTGTCACCGTTGCAATTTGATTTGATTTATGGACTGTGTAATGGGCGATTTCACATGCAATGCATAAGAAAATGCAGAAATCATAATCATTATTTTATCTTCTTACATATTTCTGAAGAGTTTTGAGATATTGGTTATTATTTAATTTGGGACCCTTGAATGTTAATATTTGTGAGTCATAGGGGTACTTCAGGGTGGGTTCTACTTTCAGGATTTTCCAACGCTCGTTAGACTATCCCGTTCACTCCGCAGAAAAATGTGTTAATTAATGGGTAAGTAAGTCAGTTGGAATAACCCTTTCGAAACTGTATATATGAGTAATTGTATGAGTTATAAGGGACAATATAAAAAATAATACTTCAGATATCAAATTGAGTTTGAGTATTATGAAATACGAATTGAGACTCTAATACCGTCTAAATGGGACGTATTTTTCATTAGAATTTAGAACCGTGAGTTTTGAATAGCCAAATGCGACGATACATGACGTTTGATGAGATCTTAGTCAATACAGTTTGGTTAGCGGGATGTGATGAATAGAAACCCGTTTGTGATGTTCATAGAGTCAATATCCCCGGGAGTTACAATGGCGAAATTAAAATTCTTAGTAGATAATGCTAATTCAAACAAACGTAATAATTTGTGAACGTAGTAGTTATAAAGCTGTGTTTATAGACATTCTACTTATGCAATTATTGACGTAAACGTCCTGTTTCTATCAGCTTTCAAAGATTGTTGAATATTGTTTAAGAGTAACATTAGGAGTGCAAAGAAATTTTTATTTTTAGTGTCAATTACCCTTTAGAACTATGTTTTAATTTTCTTCAGTTGTATACATGTTATATATATTTTTTTATTGTTATATATAAATTTAATGCTTGTGATGCTCGAGTATTCAGAATAAGATCTGTATTACGTATTACAATGTCTTCTTTCGTTACTACGTAATTGCATTAAAATAAATTGTATGTATTATTGACTAGCACCGTCCTGCGGTATCAACCGCGTTTTTCGGGATAAATAATAGCCTATGTGTAGCCTAATGCTAGATATACTATTCCTCATTAATTGGCATTATATATAAAAGTATTTTTTCTTATCGGACCGGTAGTTCTACGAGATTATCGCTCTCAACAAAATAACAACAAACTTTTCTGCTTTATTATATTAGTAAGTATAGATTTGTTTTGATTTACAAGTAATTTAATTTTTGGCGACATTTTCCAAATTAAAAAAAAAAAATTAATAGTCATTGAGGCTTTAAGGGGTATTATCTCTATGGTTATGTTCACACAGACCAGTCATTATTTTAATTTTACCATTTTATTTAAATAAAACAGTTTAATTTATTTATTACATGATGTTAAAAATGTTCATATTATTCATTGCATCCGTTTGTTTGTAAAGAAATCCTTAGTTGTTTTAAAAATATTCCTGTAATAAATTGCAGTATTCTGTTTACAAATCTGTTTCATTTATGGCAAAAACAAGAAACAACGAGACTAGAAATTACTTACCAGCTGTGCCAGCGTGGACTGTCGATAGGATAAAGTTATCGGTAAAAGTTAGCCCGCGATATAGCTATCGCAACTAGATCCATACTAGAGACAAGGTAAGATAGCTGATAATTCTGTTTATCGACTCGACAAGTTTAGCGTGAGATCCAAGCTCATGCAGCTGATGGCGACACGACAGTACGCCTGCCTATGACAGTTTCAGTGGCACCCACACCTCTACCGTGTTCCGTTCTGTGCAGCGCTGCTAACTTCCTACAGTGCGCACAACACATTGTGCTTTCAAACAACGGGTTCGAGAAATCATATCTGGCACTGAGATACTAAGACGATATTTTGTAAAAACAGCCTTCTATTTATATGCCACCTGATTGCCACCCAGGGACATGTTCCGATTGTAAAAGGTTTACCTTCCGACGAACGGTATATTCCGTAAATCCTCCATGTGGGTTTCCCGTACTTATAACTCGATCAGCTAAAATCCTAATTTAGTTAGTACGCTGTGACTATAGTACATTGTACACCGAGGGGAGAAAACGATCGAGAGTATTATCTAAGCTCTCCGCTACGCGTCCGGCTTAAACATAGGTACTCTCGAACAGAAATAGACTGTTTTCTCCCCTCGGTGTACAATGTACTATTTTTCTACTACTCTTACAACTCTTGTAATATTTAAAAAAGCGATAACCCAACATTTCGACATTCATACCGTAAGAGTATAAAAACGTTTGTTACCTTCAGGGCTATTATGTATCTCAGTTGCTAACAAATGTTGATTAAAATAAAAATCTATGCTCTATGTCAGCTTCAACAACTCCAGTAAGCGAAAATGTTAGTAAGTTGATGACTAGCGTAGACAAAACTGACATCAGCATTTGTTAGCAACTGAGATTCATATCAGATAAGCAGGGCTATTATGTATCTCGGTTGCTAACAAACGTTGATTAAAATAAAAATCTATGCTCTATGTCAGCTTCAACAACTCCAGTAAGCGAAAATGTTAGTAAGTTGATGACTAGCGTAGACAAAACTGACATCAGCATTTGTTAGCAACTGAGATTCATATCAGATAAGCAGGGCTATTATGTATCTCGGTTGCTAACAAACGTTGATTAAAATAAAAATCTATGCTCTATGTCAGCTTCAACAACTCCAGTAAGCAAAAATGTTAGTAAGTTGATGACTAGAGTAGACAAAACTGACATCAGCATTTGTTAGCAACTGAGATTCATATCAGATAAGCAGGGCTATTATGTATCTCGGTTGCTAACAAATGTTGATTAAAATAAAAATCTATGCTCTATGTCAGCTTCAACAACTCCAGTAAGCGAAAATGTTAGTAAGTTGATGACTAGCGTAGACAAAACTGACATCAGCATTTGTTAGCAACTGAGATTCATATCAGATAAGCAGGGCTATTATGTATCTCGGTTGCTAACAAACGTTGATTAAAATAAAAATCTATGCTCTATGTCAGCTTCAACAACTCCAGTAAGCAAAAATGTTAGTAAGTTGATGACTAGAGTAGACAAAACTGACATCAGCATTTGTTAGCAACTGAGATTCATATCAGATAAGCAGGGCTATTATGTATCTCGGTTGCTAACAAATGTTGATTAAAACAAAAATCTATGCTCTATGTCAGCTTCAACAACTCCAGTAAGCAAAAATGTTAGTAAGTTGATGACTAGAGTAGACAAAACTGACATCAGCATTTGTTAGCAACTGAGATTCATATCAGATAAGCAGGGCTATTATGTATCTCGGTTGCTAACAAATGTTGATTAAAACAAAAATCTATGCTCTATGTCAGCTTCAACAACTCCAGTAAGCAAAAATGTTAGTAAGTTGATGACTAGAGTAGACAAAACTGACATCAGCATTTGTTAGCAACTGAGATTCATATCAGATAAGCAGGGCTATTATGTATCTCGGTTGCTAACAAATGTTGATTAAAATAAAAATCTATGCTCTATGTCAGCTTCAACAACTCCAGTAAGCAAAAATGTTAGTAAGTCGATGACTAGAGTAGACAAAACTGACATCAGCCGCGTTTATTCTGGATTTCAATCAACATTTGTTAGCAACTGAGATTCATATCAGATAAGCAGGGCTATTATATATCTCAGTTGCTAACAAATTATGTTGATTAAAATAAAAATCTATGCTCTATGTCAGCTTCAACAACTCCAGTAAGCAAAAATGTTAGTAAGTTGATGACTAGAGTAGACAAAACTGACATCAGCCGCGTTTATTCTGGATTTCAATCAACATTTGTTAGCAACTGAGATTCATATCAGATAAGCAGGGCTATTATGTATCTCGGTTGCTAAGTCGTAATAAAATTTGGCAAAGGGATAGATTATATCCCGGGGAAGGACATAGGGTACCTACTCTTTATCACCCATCGCCTCGCGGGTGAAACCGCGGAGCGCAGCTACTTTTTTATAAGGCGTTTGACCTTCGCTCTACAAAGGTTTTGACATCATTTTTTTCAGACGGCCCCGTTAACCTAATCGGTCGTGATTTTGCCTTCGAAGCGCAGTGTCTCAGGTTCGATTCCTGTCCGTGTCAAATATTTGTGTAAAGATCAGAAATGTTTGTTCTCCGGGTCTTGGATGTTGTGTTTTACTGTGTGTCCATGCCTCCCGCGACACAGGGAATTCTAGTGCGAAGTGAGAACTTTGTTTGTCGACATAAAAACGTAATTAGGTTTTATTATAAAGTATACAAAACCTTCCATGAAAAATATCTACAATGGTGAAAAGCGCATCAAAATCCGTTGATAGGTTTAGGAGTTAAACGAAGCGTAAAGCGCGATTTACACTTCAATAAGTACAGTAGCGAGTAAAGCTGTTAATGTCGTTTGAAGGACACAAGGGAGTTAAGTAGTAAGTTGTTAATTAAGTTGAGTTGAATAGATCGCGATCCTATTTTTTGGCAAGTCCGGTGCGAAGTAGGCCCCTCTCTCGCGTCTCCCACACCCCGCCAACTTAACTGACCGACATGTAGACGGGCGATTAGTACAGTCCATAAGTTTGTAGTACACTGCGGACACATAGACACGTGTTATTTTTTGACGGTAACTTATGACTACTAAACTCGCGCTTTTTTGATCGCTACTTACTACTTGCTACTTAACTGACCGGTAACTTAACTCGCTACTGTACTTATTGATGTGTAAATCGGGCTTTAGGCGAAGGTCGACTAACGCTTTGGTCAGTTTTATAATATCAGCAGATATACAACGGGGCGGGATTGTGTAATAAAATACAAAGGCAGTGATGTCTCTACGAGATTTAATTATATTATTGGAAGTAAAATATTGCTAATGCACTATACACATAAATAAGCTAATAACAATTTTGTACAATTACTCATTTCAACTATACTAAGTTATCTACATACACCTTGTTAGTTACAGCTATATAAAAAATCAATCCAACTATATAGTCATATCCATAATATATCCTATCGCATATAACCTCAACCGAGACCAAATTAATCTAGGGTTCATTTTAACTGAAGATTAACTTTGTTGCGCCTAACATACGGCGACTTTTTGCAGCGATAGATTCGTGATCGCTGGCTGTACAAACTTTAACTCATGTAGCGATATAAACCGCAGTGTATCAAGATTGTAGGGATTTCCGATCCTTAGGGGACTTACCTTAATTAAAACAAAACATGTTACAATGGGAAGATAATGAAATTGCGTGATCCATGAATACATACAAATATTACAAAGTGTTATAGATAATTCATTGTATTATTTACTGTTGATTAATACTTTCGTAAGTTGAACACATTTTTAAGCGATTAGTAAAAGATTTTAACTTACGCAATAAACCGAGTATGTAGGACTCGACCGGTTTTGCGACGTTCAGAGCCGCGTCCTCACGGAGTACGTGCGCTCCCGACCGCGTCCGCGCATGCACTACACATTCTATTGTATACGTTGACGATACGGTTTTTATGACAGAGTTATTCAACCTATTGAAGCATAGTCCCAGTTAAAATAAACCCTTGACTAAACCACGAAACCCAATACTGCAACCAGCATAATATTAAACAAGGCACTTGCTGTCGTATTCGACTTTACTTTGGTACGAGCGCACGCTACATAGATAATATAATTGATATCACTTAATTACCGCATCATAATTTCATTGTTGAGTTGGTGTACAAGTCCATTCGTTATTATATAATTATATTTATTGAAAAAAAGTCGAGACTCCGATCGCTAAGAAATATGCCAACCATTTATGTGCCTGTGTCATGAACACTGTGGAGAACATGTGGAGAACTTTAAAGTTATTTGGAACTATCTATATTTGTACCCATATTCATGCAAATAAAATACTTTGACTTTGAACACTACGGGGTATGGATATATTGTGGTAAAATATTAGCTTTATTTAAGAAAGACTCATTTGGCGAGTTTCTTATAATACAACGCCGTGAAAGAAAACTAAATATGCTTTATATTTGTCATGTGAAAAAAATAAATACAATAGAATTTTTATGTTCATGATAGTTGCAACATAATTTCAATTCGTTTCATGCCTTGATGAGGTTGTCACTAAATACAAACTTTTTTTAGAACACTAGTCCACATTGTATGAATGGAATAAACGGCTTGATTGTAATAATCGTATCGATGTACTGTCAAATACGTCTATTCTCAGCCAAGGTGCTGTCAGACAGAGAGCGGTCAGTTTTGCGTTCGTTGTGTTGCATTACGTTACACAGTTGACCGACGCGGTCAGAACGCTCCTGTTTGGGTATATCTATGTAACATAATACAACACAACGAACGCAAAACTGACCGCGTGAACGCTCTCTGTCTGACAGCAATCTTAAGGTTCGGTCAAACAGCGGACGAGGCGGGATGGTGAGACGCGCGAGACTTTAGTCTAAGTTATTTTAAGTTCATTATAAGTCTCGCGCGTATCGCCGAGCGCGACGGCTCTGTGTGACATATTCTATATTTATTTTATACAACTCTTCTCGTCCCGCCAGCATCGCCGTCCCGCACCGTCCGCTGTTTGACCGAACCTTAAGGGGATTGCATAGCTTAAAATCACTGAAATCGGACAATGTTAAGAGGTAGAAAAGAGTTTTTTCTTTTAGTGTGGACAAGTACTATGCGATCCTCTTAAGGCGCTAAGCTCAGCGCTTGGCTACGTTCAATTTCCTTTACTTGAAATTAATTTTAAAAAATGTGCACTCTTAAATAAAACATCATCCGTCAATGTACATACCAATGTGTATTAAAATTGCTATTTTGTGATATGTGTTTCATGATAAATACAATAGTGAATAAAGAGAAAAACTGTTAGGTGAAATTAATTGGTATACGTTTGATTTTTTTTAATGTACTCTAGTATGTTAAAATATGTTTTTAATTACGTCAATGTGTACTTAGAAGTCTTAGAAATGTCTATTTTATTGTAGTATAAATTATAAATAAATAATAATAAATAAATATTCCACAACTATCACACAACGCCATCTGGTCCCAAGCTAAGCAGAGCTGGTGTTATGAGTACTAGACAACTGATAAACATACTTATATATTTCTAAATACATAAATATTATAGATAAATTACACCCAGACACAGAACAAATGATCATGCTCATTACACAAACATTTGTCCTGGGTGGGAATCGAACCCACGACCTCCGGCATAACAGTCAGGGTCACTAACCACTAGACCAACAGGCCTGTCAAATCGCTGTATGAGATAAACTGCTTTAAAAACCCTCATTTTTATCGACATCATGATATGACAGCACCTTAACTGAGAATAGACGTATTTGACAGTGTTATATGATGATGATTTTTAAGATTTAGCGATTTATTCCAGACTCATCTGGGATAAACATTAAATAATATAATATACCTTTGTTTGCCAGATTATATTCACGTCACAATATGCTCAGAGGCACACAGCCCTGTTTATTTACCCGTCATTTTAGTTACTAGTATTGGCATCTGATTTACGATCTCTAAACAAGTTCTATCCTCCAGATAAGTTTGTAAATATAATGGTCCTGGTTTGTCGATTGCTAGATAGAGCTTTTATGGAGATTGTGAAACAGACCAATATGGTGTCAAAAGCTTTAAGTGTTTTTGGAACTACTACATTGGGACATTATTATACAACTTGGGAGTCTGTATAGATTATATGTTCCAATATGTAAAAATCGTATAAAAACCATATATATATAGAATTAATTATATTTTATTAACTGTTCTATCTAAAATTGCAAATATAAAATTATTGCTGGCAATATATAAGTAAATAACATTGTATTGCTTAAAATATGCATATATTATAACACGTAAGTACTTTACACATCAAAAACAGCCGCATAGGTCAAAACAAGCTCAAAAAGTTAAAAAAAACATTTCTCACTAGGTACTAATACAAGCTAAAAATAGCAATGTGACAATAAACATATCCACATTATTGAACTAACCTACCACACATAATAATTTAATATTATTATATAATATAGTATGTTTCAAGAACTTTCATCTCTCTTCTTCATATTATAATCTAGTGGCCATCTGTAGCATAAATCTCTAACTCTATAAATATCTATATGGAAATCACAATGCTAGAGGTTGGTTTACATTTTATTTTATTTTTATTTTTATTAGTAGTTAAAAAACCATTATATTTTAATCAATCGAAAGGTTATCTGGACGAGATCGCTCTTAGCGATAAGACTGCCTTTTGTACATACTTATTTTAGATAATAACGCTTTAAAACCGGCTAGGATTCGCGTAATATTTACCGGAAATATTCTCCGAACAGTTTCGAGCTTATTTGAAGTTCTTCTTCTGGGAGTCACTCTTGTGCACAGCGGCGAGCGCGGGCCACAGCACGTAACACAGCTCATAATAACGCTTTAAAACGTTATTATGAACATAACTCGCGATAGTTTTCTATCTCAAATTATTTTAGATATAGATTACTGCAGTTCATGTGTTTTGTGTCAATAAAGTGTATTTGTATTGTATTGCAAGCCTGCTCCTGACAGGTGCAGTGGCATCCAGAGAGCGTAGCACAAATCATTTGCGAAAAAGTATTCGAATCGTGTACGTCAACGCGTCACGCTTCGCACCAACTATGAGTTATCTGTGTCACAGTTGTCCTAGATAAATGAACGTGAGTTACATTACACGTTACGTTACACTTAGGCAGTTATTCGTGCTAGGGCCACAGCACTTGCTGACCGTGTCAAAACGTCATGCCATGAGTGATGTCACATTGCTAACATGAGCATATGCGTATCATGAACCGCGCTCGTACTCAGCTTTACCACGTAAAACGTGAAATTAACTTTAAAATGTCTAATGCAGTGTTTTTACAATAAACAATTTCGTATCCGAAAATCAGGTCTTTTAGTCAAATTTTTATGGTAAAAATTATACTTGTAAAAATACAAGTATATTCTTTTTGCTTTACAGGTGGACTCGTGATTTTGTACATTTGCCATTTATTAAGTGCAACTGATGCAACCATTAATATTAATGGTTGCACCAAGTGACATTTTTATTCAAGCGGTCAGATTCAAGTCACAGTCACATAAATAAGTATGTCGTTAAGTCACTGGTCCTGTCTGATGGCCTTACCGTTAAATATTACTCAGAGCATCCGTCATTCGAGCGAGTCGAGGGCTTGGTATTACGCTACGAAGAAATAATGTCAGGAAGCGTAACTCAGAACAAATTTCACACAAAAAGTGGTCCTTCAAACCAAAACGATGTATGATTCCAAATACGAATTACTTCCGAGTTTACAAATAGACATGTTCAGTGATTGGTTTAAATTTAAGAAGGAAAGCAGGGATTGGTCAACGCGCCTTTTGCAACGTCTACTATGACAGGTGAGTCATAGCGGCGTGAACGATGTTATTGATTTAGCACGACTTTTATTGGGTATTTTTTTTAAGGCAGTTACTCTTCTTGATATTATTTCTTCGTAGATATTACTTCATAAATCCAAGACAAATATGATCAACCCGGCGAAGAAAAAACACATACAAGCATTCGTCAATCATCAAAATAGCTCAATGCCAACTACGCTGCGGTTGGCCGGGCATACCAATCACGCTGCGACCGACTTTTACGTTTGCTCATAGCCGGCAATATGGCCGTCTTAGTGCATTGAATCTTATGCATAAATCATCTCTGGTGACGCAGTGACAGCAAGCGAGAAAGCGATACGATCAATAACATCACACGGCTTATGCAGCCCAATTGTATATGGAAATAAGGCCGATATTTAATTGATAGACATTAAACTGTGTTCTAGTGCTAGTTTGCTCGGAACTTTGAGTAGAGATTCACGAACATTTCCCTTAAACGGATAACTCTATGTTTTTTCTTTTGCCGTATCAAGCATAGTGACGTATTACCAAGCCCTTGACTCGAGTTCGAGTGACGGATGTTTGAGGTAATTAACATTAAGGGTCAGCCACGTTTTAGTAAAGCGGGGCATACTAAATTTAATTTTAAAGGTATGATAATTTCAGTAGTCAAAGTCAGAGAAGAATTTGATTGAGTTCTTAAATTGTAAACAGTTGGCGCCACTACCTAACAAAACTTTTTCGTTCCAAAAATCTAAAGTCATGAGTAAAATTTGGACAAAATATTTTCACAATACAGTTGAACCAATGAATTTATCCTCTATCTTTAAACAGTATATAAACTCATTCAACGTTAAAAACCTGGACTAAATATAAAGTTTAAACCGTGGTTTAAGGGAAATTTCATATATGAATATTAATTACTTGGTTTTTAAAGCTCTAACGCATGCTTAGCGAGATGAAACATTACAATTTTAGAGAGAAAAATTCACATCCTCGGACGGGATTCGAATACGCGTCTTTTGACAAACCGTGTCATCCGTCCCCATACGACGTTTAAAATCATAGAGTCAAAATTCGATGCTCGGACGGTAGATCTGGGTGGCCTAGTGGTCATGGCGTCTGATTGTAGGAAGATGCTAGTTTGAACGTGCCGAGTATGTGAATTTTTCTCTCTAAAATTGTAATGTCATGTGTCGTATATGAAATTTACTTAAAACATGGCTTAACTCGTTGACTCGCGATTCGCCATATTTGGCCAATAATACAATAGATTTCGCAGAAATCAACCTACTTTTCCAGGAACTGCAGCGTGTATGGTTAAACTCTTTTTTAGTCCACGTTTAATAATAAGGCGGCTTGAAATAAGGGTTTGATAGGCGCCCGCTAAGCTTGAATGAAATGCATGACAATGACGGCAGTCGATAACTAACGTAACATACTAAGGTGGTCCAGTGACCCAAGCACGAAAACTTTCGCAAGTATAACGTAATCGTATCGTTAACGTAAAACAATTTATTTTTGTGATAAAGTGTTATAAATCGATGAACGCCGGCTGCACACACGAAAAGGTATGACTCATTGTCACGTTCCTGAGCCGAGCGTGCAAGCGAGAGCGCGGAACAAGCGATAGAGAAACACGATCGGCCTATGCGTTCGGCTTGTCTTATGACGTTATCACGTAAATTTATCGTCCGGTAACCGACTTTACAGACAGCCATTTATTTTCGTCTATATGTGGACTCGTACGTGTGTACATTTGCTACTTCTCAAGTTAGTTCATACCTTATATTTAACTGAAGTGAGATTTTAATACAAGTAATCATAGTCAAGTCACATTCTAGTAAAACAGAGGATGTATTACTAAACCTTTCGAAGGCAATTGACGAGGGAAAAATACACTCGTGCACCATTACAAGCCCTTATGAGGATCGCATAGCTAGTACTTTCCATACTAAAAGAAAAAACTCTTTTCTACCTCTTAACATTGTCCGATTTAAGTGTTTTTTTTCATGCAATTATCACATTGTTTACTATGCCCATAATTTCAAAGTACTATAAATTTCCTTTTTTATAACTTAAAAAAAACTGAAAAAATCAAAACGTACGGGCATAGTAAACAATGTGACGATTCCATGAAAAAAAAAATCACCGAAGTCGGATAATGTTATGAGGTAGAAAAGAGTTTTTTTTTCTTTTAGTATGGAAAGTACTAGCTATGCAATCCTCTTAACGGTTAATAATCCACATTATTACACGTCAAAACTAGTAACACAAATCTAGGAAAAGTACAACAGTGGTACAAGAAAGTGGAAACACAGCGCGTTTTTAGGGTTCTGTACCCAAAGGGCAAAACGGGACCCTATCACTAAGACTCCGCTGTCCGTCTGTCTGTCACCAGGCTGTATCTCATGTACCATGATTATATAGTTAGAGTTGAAATTTTCACAGATGATGTATTTATGTTGCCGCTATAATATCAAACACTAAAAACAAAAGAAAATAATTATTCAAGGGGGCTCCCATACAACAAACGTTGTTTTTGCTTGATATTGATTACGGCAACAGGTAGACGCTTGAAATATTCACAGAATATTAAGTTATATTATTGACTTTAAAAATAAATAAGTAAATTAAGATATAATTAATATTTAATTTCCCATACAAAAAATGTGTTTATTATTCTCGGTCTAAATAACGATGTAAACCACAGGAGTATTTGCGAAACTTTTCATGGCACACATACTAAACGCGCCCCAGACACCGGCTCCACTTTGTATCTCTCATTTACGCAAATCTTAATTATTTTTAATGGATTCGAAAACTTCTCGCCTAAATTAGTTATCAAACATGTAGAAAGATGAAAATTATTATAGATAATGGTACAGAACCCTTCGGTGCGCGAGTCCGACTCGCACTTGGCTGGTTTTATTGTTTACGTTAAGAATAGTTTTTTTTTAAATGATCCGTGTTACGGCCTTTGAATTGAATACAGCCAGAACCCTTCGGTGCGCGAGTCCGACTCGCACTTGGCTGGTTTTTATTGTTTACGATAAGAATAGTTTTTTTTAAATGATCCGTGCTACGGCCTTTGAATTGAATACAGATCGATGTTTATGAAAACGGAAGTCAATATCGCGGAGTGAACACTCTCGTTCGCTGTCAACTACCTCGCCAGTTGAATAATGAGCGCGGCGCACATTTCGAAGAACTCCATTGTGTGATGCCCTTGCGGCTGAGTCGGTATTACTAACGGTGGTGCGATGGGGGAAGGCATTTCGTCGTCTGTCAAAGAAAAATTATAAATGTAAAATAATATGGTTATTATATATATATATATATATATATATATATATATTGCGTAGGGTGAAATTGCTCAGACAGTTTTGACAACTCCAGTAAACAAAAATGTTAGTAAGTTGATGGCTAGAGCTGACAAAAGTGACATAGGGTACGTTCCGGCAAGCGCCGTCAACGCTCACAACTGTCGCGCTCCGGTTTAGCGTTCCGCTATGGACCAATGCATGCAATGTTCAACCCAAACGGAACCATTACGCGGTCGCGAAATGTGCGCCAAATTTACTGTCAAAAATCGAAAGAATCCTACACTTATTTGATGCTTTGACAGTGACAGCTCGCAACGACCGCGAAAACCCACCTTCGATCCGCGAGTGTTATGGTCGCGACTCAAGCGTTTTTGGTCAAAATACTCAAAATTATTTTTTGAGTATCGGTTTAAGCTGGTGCTTCTCGTAATTTTTGAGTTACACTTCAATAATTGATTAGAATGGAAGTTGGTTTCAAATTTTTCAAATTGTACTTGTTTGATACACCTTTTCAGCATCAGGAGCCGTAAGCGTCGCTAGTCTTTAAAGAAAGAAAATAGAACAAAAAGAATGCACAATAAGAAAACAATATACTAACCCATATCCTCCCTTTCGCCAGACAAGGACTTGAAGTCCAGTAAGTAGGACTTGTAGTCGACTTGGTAAAGTTGCAGCGACATTTTCACGTACTTTTCGGTCATCTTGTTTAGCGTTCGTACTCTGCAACAGAATACGTCATTTCTAAATATTACATTAATTATCACCACCGATTAGACATACGAGTAGGGGAGATGTGGGCAATCGCAGACAGTTGGCAATGGTGATCACTTCAAAATAAGAAAAACCAAACGCGAGCATGCGATACCAATATATATTATAATATATAATATACGCTAGCCTTGCGTAATTCCCGTGCATGGACGATGGCTAACTTAGTTTGCACGACGCACTGGAGAGAAACATTATGTCTGAAGGTTTCGCGCTATTTTGATCAAATTTTTCGAGTTTTTAAATCCGAAGGTAAGGCTTAAAGTACTTTATACCATTCCTACACTAAAAAGCTTATTTTATTCACTGAAAACAGTGAATAAAAAGGCCTTTTCATCACTGTTTTGGTGTTTGAACTTCGAACAAACCAATATATTCGATCTCCATCTCAGTGCTTATACATCTTCCTTACGCAAATAATAGACGACATACAAACTCTTTGTGCAAGTAACTCCTCGAGATTTGATTGGTCGATATTTGAGACAAGGAGTTTATAGCATTAGAATAAAAACTGTATTGTGTTCTTTGCTGCGATTATAGAAAAATAAATATAATAATAATAAATAAATTACTCTTATATTTAGTAATTGTTCTAATTTAAATGTGCATTTTAATTAATTTAACCTTCTTTTTTTCTTCATTAAATGTATATTTTCGCTTAAATTATTTATTTTTCTCGTAGTCAAGGTATAAAGTATAGTATGCAACTCTTGAATAAAACGGATTTATATCGAGGGCCATGCATCACTCGCATCGCTCAGGATTCTAACACTTTAATAAATCGCTACGCTCGTGATTGAATCCATCACGAATCACTCCCTGCGGTCGTGATTCAGTCGTTAGAATCCTTCACTTACTCGTGGTTCATCTATGGCCCTCGCATTAAATCCGTCCTTTATTCACTAGTTGCATAATATACTATTTATCTTTATTTCTGATATGATGTAATTTTAGATTTCGATTTACAACTCAGATTGTAATTATATCTTCAACTATCTCGTGAGAATAATTTTTTAGTCGTTTTTGCCCATGTGATTCCAATTAACTACATTACATTTTATGTGGCGCATTCGGACAAGATCACGAAATATGGTATCAGGGCACTTCTTGCGGGCTTTGGGCTCATGCCGACTGTACTGGATGGACTCTGCTCGCAATTATGTGTTGATCACCACTGTCCACATATGCTGATGTTGACAATGGTGATTAATCCTTTTTTTTTAACTTTATTAATCTAAAATCGATAAGCCAAAGTAATTAAAGTTGATCTCAATCGATAAATAAATAAGTAAAATTTATTATAAGAGCAAACCAATAAATAGTTGAATTATTAGATTTGGTTTTATTTCGATTCTCGCTTAAGTGATCCTCATTACCTACATCTCCCCTATCTCGCAGATAATAATAAGGGCAACAACATCCACACAATGTCTTCAGGTCCCAAACTAGGCACAGCCTATATTATGGTAACCTGGTGACTAATATACATACACTTCTAAGTTATTTAAAACGATTTTAAAACGACCTACCCTCTTTCTCACATTTTATTGCGGATACCACTGGCCCTCGAACTCGATTGTAAGTCTCTACAATACACTCTAACTGTATCACTGCAAATGTTGTTTTGATCACATTTTGGACGATTGTTATTCTTTTTCTACCGACTTCCAAAAAGGAGGAGGTATTCAATTCGAATGTTTTTTTTTATGATTGTTACCTCATAACTTTCGACTGGGTGAACTGATTCTCAAAATTCTTTTTTGTTTGAAAGCTGGTGCTTCTCGTGTGGTCCCATTTAAATTTCATCATTTTGAGTTACACTCCAATAACTGAATAGAATGGAAGTCTGTTTCAAATATTTCGAATTTTGACAATCGGTTCACCCAGTCGAATGTTATGAGGTGTTCACGCTAAAGCGCGACGTCACTTCAACACCCGCGCGCACCCCGCCGCCCCCGCGCGATAAGACGATCGCCGGGCAAGGGGTAAACGTGGAGCGAGGCGACTCTCGCCCGCCACCAGTGACCCAGACGCATTCAGCTCGCGCGCACGCTAAATTACGAGACCCGCTCTGCGCCGCCGCGTTACGCTACGACCCGGATCCGCCCCCAACTTTTACCGACGTAGAAATACGCGTACGCGAGTGCGTAAACCAGTACGCAAACCATAAGACAATACAAACATTATAACTACAAGTGAACAGTTCGTCACCCCATTCAGCACGACGTCCACAGCAGGACGCCTCCATCTAGGACTCACGGTCACCAGCCCCCATCAGACCCAGAGCCTCCCGACATCCCGATCGGAAACCAGGTATCTATCCTAAAAACCTTCCCTAACTATTGTATGGTTGCAGGAAACTGCTTAACCATGAGGTAACAAACAAATATATATATATATATACAGTCGAATTGAGTACCTCCTCCTTTTTGGAAGTCGGTAGAAAATGGGTAAAGCCTTTCTCAAGTTATAGTGTGACCGAGGGCAATAGGGTTCATATACTTATATATGTATTTAATGCCGTCTAATACTTAGATTTTATGCCTACGTGTATAAAAAAACTCGTTTGCTGTACTGCGTGTTATGTGTAAAATGAAGTAAACGTAAAAACAAAACGATTGTCTTTAATCTTTTGCGAGACCTACAGTGTTTTGATTCGTACAATTGGACCGTATTAGTACAACATTACCTGACATGATACGGGTTGATAACTTTCCACTCGTAATCCAGTGCTTTCATAGCTCTGAACACTTCCAGCATGATGTCATTTGGCTTGCTCTGCGATCTGATGCCGAGGTGCCATTTCGCTCTGAAATACACATATAAAAATAATCATCAATAATCATAGTTCATAGTTCATAGTCACACTAATATTATAAAGGCGGAACTTTTTGAGTGTGTATGTATGTTTGTTACTTCTTCACGCTTTACGAATGGACCAATTTTGATGAAACTTGGTATGGAGATAGATAAGGCTAGATTAATACATAGGATTTACATATATAGGGTGGTTGGTAGAGGGACCGACAAACCAAATGAGCATGTTCGGGGTCTTGACTCTCCGAGCACTTGGAGAATACAAGTTGGCCAAAAAAAATCTCCGACCCCCCAAAAGTTTTTGAACTTTTTTTTGTGAATTTTCCCGTTTTCTCCGAAATTGTACTTATTTACATTTGTAAAATCTGTTTTAGACTGGATGTTTTTAGTTGAATTTGGTCTCTAATACACTTTCAGGCCACGCAAAGCAAAATTGAATACAAAACAAAGCTAACTAACTGATTTAGAGCTTATAGAGTCTAAACATCCGATCTAAAACAGATTTTACAAATGTTATGGTGGTAAATAAGTACAATTTCGGAGAAAACGGGAAAATTCACAAAAAAAGTAAAAAAAAATTGGGGGGTCGGGGATTTTTTTGGCCAACTTGAATTCTCCAAGTGGGCCCCCGAACACGCTCATTTGGTTTGTCGGTCCCTCTACCAAACACCCTGTATAGGATATTTTTCATTATCATCATCATCATCATCATAACGACGCGGGTGTAACCGCGGGGTGAAGCTAGTATGATATTTTTATAGTATTACTTTATAAAGCACTAACGCCTGCTTTAGCGATCTCAAACATTGAAATTTATAGAGAGAAAAATTCCATCTTCGGACGGGATTCGAACCCGCGTCTTCTGACTCTCCGTGTCAGACGCCATTGACAGTATTTGTCGCTCGCAGATGTAAATCTTGATAAACTAAGATTTACCATCAAAACACTCACGTTACGTAGTTGATCCCTAGCGTCCTTATGTTAGGGATCGAATACGTCGATCCGGGTTTCAGGCGTAGCAGATGCTCATCTTTAGTTCACTTATAATGGTTTAAAACTAGAAGCTAAACAATATAATGACATAGATGTGCATATCTAGCAATTGAAGATATGTACTCGTATATATACAGAATCTTTTCAAACTATCGCGAATGGAATTCATGTTTTATGAAAATATAGGGATGTTACGCGAGCACATTAACCCATTGTGCATTTCATAGAATCGTAGTATGTTTTCTTTTCTTTTAACTCTATATTAAGTTATTGACCAAGCATTATAATATAAATAAATAATAGGAATAATCCGGTGACGCCCGGTTAGACCTACATGTGAAAAAAAAGGCCTTTCGAGGCAAATAAGCACTACCAATAGAGAGTCTATGGGTCTAAAATAACAATTTGACTAACCTCTATTGGGTTATATCGACCGTGGTTGCGAGTACACTGGAGAAGCAAGTGTTTGCACATTGAGGCGCTGTTGTTTTTCGACTACCCCCATATGTTATCAGAGGCCGTAGTACAAACAATTTGCGAAAAAGTGTTCGTATCGTAAGCGTCAATGTGTCATGCTTTGGCGTACAAACTGTGTGTTATCTGTGTCATAGTTGCCCTAGATAAATGACAGTTTTACAGGCTAGGATCGCCTATTTAAAACTTTTAAAACAAAATGTTTAATAATAATAATAATAATAAGGCCATAATGCCGGTAGTAGCTAGTGAAACCGCAGCACACCTCTCGACACCCTTTAGCCATCCACACCAACGTTGCCCCTTTTGTCACCATTGATGGTGGCCCTTAGGGCCGTTTAGTGGATAGCAAGACACCACCTGCCCAAAAATTTTAAAATGAGACTGAAATTGGCAGGTGCCGTAGTCTCTTCCATAGCCTTATCACTAATAAGTTCATATAAATAGCCTAACCATTTTACACATTTTTGTAATAGATATAAGTACCCTTCATCCAAAATGTCTGTTTTTATACTACATTGTATATTTTATACCAAACAGGCCTCTAAGTGTTGGCCATAGCCCCACTTATGCCTTTGCAATGGACCGGACGTAATCCGTGAAATAAATTGAATAAGATAATAATAATAGTCATTTATTTCAGTCAATAAACCCATATAACATTTCTACAATACACAATATACACAAAAAATAATCTAGTAGATGTTCATCTACACATCACAGCTACACTTAGATATATAAGTTACGTCACTTTTTTTCGCATTCATGTGCACGGAGTTCCAATGGGTAAACATTGGATTCCCGTACACATTATCAGAGACAGCCACTAGTATCTTGTTGTCAGCGCGACGCAGTCTGGCCACAAAACGACGCCACGCGTGATCTAATGACTGCAAATAAATCCCCCCTCCTCAGCAAACAAGCTCGACGCACTGCAATATCTCGGTCGCTTCAAAATAGTTCGGAAGGAGTCATTGTATTGAACTCATAAGAGTATAATATATATAAAAAACACTATAAAGTGTTTTTTTTATTATTATTTACAAGTTCTCATTAAAACTCTCAATAAAAGTTAGAGGGTATTTCTGTGCTTCTTCGTACGTTTACATCTTGGCAATACAAGTTATATCACTGACCGCAGCTAATATTTGTAATGTGTCTATTGTATTTATAGATGTGCTCTCATTTCAATCTGAATGCGTTGAGTACTGGTGCGTTTTGATATGAGTAAAGCTATGTAAGCCTGAGAAAAGCTGACAAGTCTGCAAGGGACGCAGAAGAACTGCCCGAGACTGCCGAGCGAGCATGGATCTCACGCTAAACTTGTCGAGTCGATAAACTTTTATCTTACGTCATCTCTAGAATGGATCGCTGCGATAGCTATAAAGACAGTCCACGGGTTGTCTTTTACCGATAATTGTATCCTATCAACAACGCATATTATTATTTTGAGTATGTTTAATAATTTAATTATTATGTACCTAGGGATAAGCTGAATACTATTTCCATGAGTTTAGTTGACTTATTTATTGACTTTTTCATTGACATTTAATTAAATTTGTTTTTTCTGTATTTTGATTAGTGACAAATAAATTAATTACATTGTTGATATGAATGATATGACGAATATAAAATGCACCTGTTCCCCTTAGCAAGGAATTAGATAAATATTGTTTATTATCATGTAACATTATGACATGCATGCCTATCTCATTTGCAATGTTTGCACGCCTTTCACGTAAAGACATGTAGGACCACAGAACACAATTGTGTTACCAACCATGTATTCGTGTATGTACCTATACTATCTACTCATGTTTTTGGCAAATAAATGGATCTTTATCTTTATCTTTAACGCATTAGTAGGATAGGAGATACCGTTTGACTGGCGTGCCTTGTGCCTTGTCCTTGAGGGGGAGTTGCGCGGGGGGTAGCGATGAGTCCCGTAGCGGTGCAATACGCTCCGGGTGCGGCCGGTGGCTCTCTGTGCTCGCCAGCGGAGGAGAACTGCCTGAGACAACATTTATTCATTGAATGACAAGTAACAATTAAATATAATGACCCCCACATATATTTCTTTGGTGCTGTAATGGTCCAACAGTGACTCCCTTTCGCCTGATGGAAAGCGGAGATGGAATCAAGAAGCAATGCATTATTATCTTCCATTAATGCATCCGTAAGCTGCGTTAATTGCCAATCCCAATGATGATATCCCGAGAGATATTAAACTATTACTATTAACCGGCAAAACACTCGTTAGGGATCGAATATCGCAGCGGCCGGCGTCTGCGAGCTGTGTTTTGTCGGTTAATAGTAAAAGTTTAATGTGTGTCAAACAATAAGTACAATTTTTTTTAATCAAAAAATAGAACCGACTTCTACACAAAAAAGTGTGAAACAACTAGTTGAAGTCGGTAATTTGCTTGTTAACTAAAATGCACTCTAGATGATTTTATATTGATCAGTAATTGCGTAGGTCACGTTTTTTTAGTTGTGATAGAATAGTTTTATTTGCGTAATGTAATAGCTTTTCACAATTCTATTATAAATATTAAATTTGTTCGCAAAGAGGTTCTCAAACTGTCCGATAGATAGCCTTTCCATCCTCATTATGACGGTTAAATAAAAATATAGAGGTAAATTCGATATGTCTGTTGTGTTGCGGAACGATTCTGTAGTAATTATATTTCATAATTTTGTTAAACGGCGGCGTTTCGATAAGTCTATATACCTATGCATAGTAGCGCCAACTAAGAACGGTTGCGAATGTCAGTTCTGAAATTTGCTCTTTCTGTCCAATTGTGGGTGTTGTGTGGTTATTGTAAATTTAGTCGTCATCTAACTTTGTGCTCTTCAAACTGATTTAAACCTACCCACAATCGAATAGTTTAATAATATTTTAGAATGGTTATCCTAAGTGTTAGTGTTCCTAAGTGAATCATCATCATCATCCGCCAGTATCAGTCCACTGCTGGACATATGCCTCTCCTAATGCACACCACTGAGCCCGATTTCGGATTTCCTCATCCAACTGCTACCAGCCACTTTGCGTATGTCGTCGCTCCATCTAGCCGGAGGATGTCCTAGACTAAGTTCGCCGGTCCACTCAACAACACGTCTACTCCAGCGGTTATCGGTTCTTCGGCTAATATGACCAGCCCACTGCCACTTCAGTTTGCTAATTCTGTGGGCTATGTCGGTTACCTTGGTACTCTGTCAGATCACTTTATTTCGTTAACAGAATAAGAACTACGAATTTGGAGAATTGTAGTATTAGTAGTTTTTAGTGTTCTGCACAAGCGAGTATGCGATGTTACCATTATCATAACCATAAATGTATTACTTACTAGCAACGTAGAAGTCCTTGATCTCCGCTTTGGCAGCTTCGTCGGCTATCCTCTTATTGTCAATGATGAGATGGTAGGCAATAGCCAACTGATCGTGTTGGTCACCACTCAGCAGTGCGTTGTGGACCTCATGTTCTTTTACCCCAAACTTGTCGCATACTTCTGCAATAGCTTCCGTGTCTATCACACTGCTGTCCTGGAAGTTGGAGACATTATGGTTACCTCGAGTGTCATTTTCTTGATTTGTTTGGAATCAACTAGCAAGTTGGTGTCTGAGTGGTGCACTCACGCCCTTACATGTACAACTGTTCGGCACTTATAGACTATATATAGACAGTTGAATAATGACTGCCGTGGGGTGCCGGCTTAGAATAGTACCTCTCCAACTCTACCCGTGGGTGCCGTAGAAGCCGGCTAAGGGATAACAATCAGAAGGTGGGAGCAGCACCTTCCCAGTCAAAAACCCCAAAACTGCGCTCGCTAACCCGCCTGCCAAGCGTGGCGAGTATTGGCAAAACCCGCCAATGATTGACACAAATAGAACCAGGCCCCCAGACCCCGGCAGCCTCGCTATTCCTGGCTACGGTAACGGTGGGGCAGGGGGTGCTACGAATCCCCGGCAGACACCCGGCTACCGCCCCCAACGACGACGACTGGCCCTGGTAACACACAACATACGCACGATGAGGACAGACGAGAAGATCTATGAGCTGGAAGAAGAAATGAGTAGGTTACACTGGGTCATCGTGGGGTTATCAGAAGTCCGAAGAGCGGGTGAGGACACGATAACCCTAAAATCAGGTAACATGCTCTACTACCGGGAGGGCGACCAACAGTCCCAAGGTGGTGTCGGGTTTCTCGTCCACAAGTCCCTTACTAACAAAATAGTTACGATCGATAGCGTTTCCAATAGGGTCGTATACCTAATACTCAGAGTATCCAAACGATATTTGCTGAAGGTCATTTAGGTATACGCACCGACGAAGTCGCACCCGGATGATGAGGTGGAGGATATGTATGAGGACATTAGTCGGGCCATACATACCTCTGAAACGCACTTTGTAGTTGTTATGGGGGACTTCAACGCGAAGTTGGGTAAGAGAAGCGAGGATGAGTTGAAAGTGGGGCAATTTGGTTATGGACAACGGAACCATAGGGGACAGAGGTTGGCCGACTTCCTGGAGAAAGAGGGACTCTTTATGATGAACTCTTTCTTTCAGAAGCCACCTCATAGAAAATGGACCTGGCTGAGTCCCGATGGTTCCACGAGAAATGAGATTGACTCCATTATGAACACCAAGAGACAAATATTCACTGATGTCTCTGTGATCCACAGGGTGAAAACCGGTAGTGCTCACCGCATGGTAAGAGGCACATTGAATATTAATGTCAAACTTGAGAGGTCTCGTCTGTTGAAGTCTACGCTCCGACCTACTCGTGCCCATATTCAAGACCCCGAGAGCTTTCAACTTGAGCCGTCCAATTGCTTCGATTGCCTTGAGAACATCGATTCAGTGGACGATATCAATTCCAGGTTAGTAAAAACTGTCCATTCAGTGGGTTCCAAGTTCTTTAAACCCCACCGTACAGATAGGCCACAGAAACTCTCCAGCGACACCCTCAACCTCATGGGTGAACGACGCTCCTTAAAACTGCAGTCTTCGGATGATGCTGAAGCATATAGGCTGCTCAATAAACGAAAATGGAAGTCCTTCCGACACGACATCCGGATCTTTAACACTAATTGTATTAAAGAGACGATAGAGCGGAACAAGGGATCCAAAGAGTTTGCAAGAGACACTGTTCCGACATTATACCGACGATATCCCGGACATCAGCCTGTACGAGATTAGAATAGCCTTGAAACAGCTTAAGAACAACAAGGCACCGGGTGACGACGGTATTACATCGGAGCTTCTGAAAGCGGGTGGAACACCGGTACTCAAAGTCCTTCAGAAGCTCTTTAATACCGTCTTACTCGAAGGTTCAACGCCAGAAACATGGAATAAAAGCGTGGTGATGCTGTTCTTCAAGAAAGATGACAACACTTTACTTAAGAATTACAGACCCATCTCGCTTTTGAGCCATGTTTATAAGCTGTTTTCGAAGGTCATAACGAACCGTCTCAGTCGCAGGTTTGATGAATTCCAGCCTCCAGAACAAGCCGGTTTCCGAAAACGTTATAGTACCATAGACCACATCCACACGCTACGGCAAGTTATACAGAAGACCGAAGAGTATAACTTGCATCTTTGTTTAGCGTTTGTGGACTATGAGAAGGCCTTTGATTCGATCGAGACGTGTGCAGTGCTTGAGTCTCTTCAGCGCGAGCGGTGCCGTATTGACTATCGGTATATTGAAGTGCTGAAGTGTTTGTACAAAAACGCCAACATGTCAGTCCGAGTACAGGAGCAGAGTTCGAAGGCAATTCCATTACAAAGAGGCGTGAGGCAGGGAGACGTTATATCTCCGAAACTGTTCACCGCTGCATTGGAAGACGCCTTCAAACTCTTGGAATGGCAAGAACTTGGCATCAATATCAGCGGCGAGTACATCACTCACCTTCGATTTGCCGACGATATTGTAGTCATGGCAGAATACATGGAAGACCTCAGTACAATGCTCGAAGGCTTCCATCGAGTTTCCCAACGGGTAGGCCTTAAGATGAATATGGACAAGACGAAAATTATGTCTAATGCCCATGTTGTGCCTACCCCAATATCAGTTGGGAACTCAGTTCTCGAAGTTGTTGACGAATACATCTACCTGGGACAGACAGTCAAACTAGGTAGATCCAAATTCGAGAAAAAGGTCAATCGTCGAATCCAACACGGCTGGGCAGCGTTCCGGAAATTTTGCGAAGTCTTCTCGTCTAAAATACCTCATTGCCTCAAGACAAGAGTCTTCGACCAATGTGTGTTACCAGTGATGACTCATGGCACTGAAACGTGGTCTCTTACTATGGGCCTCATAGATAAGCTCAAAGTCGCACAACGAGCTATGGAGAGGGCTATGCTCGGGCTTTCTCTACGTGATCGAATCAGAAATGAGGAGATCCCTAAAAGAACGAAAGTCACCGACATAGCCCAGAAGATTAGCCAGTTAAAGTGGCAGTGGGCAGGGCACATAGCACGCAGACCAGATGGCCGTTGGGGCCGGAAGGTTCTGGAATGGAGACCACGGACCGGCAAGCGCAGCGTAGGTCGTCCACCGACACGGTGGACAGACGACCTGATAAAGGTCGTAGGACGACGTAGAATGCAGGCCGCTTCCAACCGGTCCTTTTGGAAAATTATGGCCTCCCCCATAATTTTCCAAAAGGACCGGTTGGAAGCGGCTATGTTCAGCAGTGGACGTCCTACGGCTGAGATGATTATGATGAGACAGTTGAATAGGATATATGCAGAATGTACTCCAATAAGTTTGCCCTTTACACTGTTTTTGGCTAGGTTAGTTTTGCGGCAATAACTGCCTGTGCATATACATTTTAAAAATGTTTTAACATTATAATAAGATTAAATAGCACTGGGAAGCATCATTGTCATGTTTTGTTTTAAGAATTGTTTCACACTCTTATAATATAAAGATAAGTCAAAGTCACTAATCATAAGGCAACTATATTGTTATTTTTGCAAAACACAAAATAGGTATACGCCTATTACGCGAACGAAGTCGCGGGCAGTCGCTAGTATAATATAAAAGTGAATGCCTATTTCCCTTGGTCACAGCATCACGCGTGAATGGATGGATCAATTTCGCTAATTCTTTTTGTTGTGTTAATTATTGTCAGGAGAAGGATCTTATGAAAGAACAATCAAGAAAAGATGGGAGATTATGGCAGGCCGATGGCCGAGCCTACTACGCGAACGAAGTCGCGGGCAGTCGCTAGTATAATTAAAATATGTGAACATCTCTTAATAAAAGTATTTCTTTAATTATAATATTCTTTGATTTCGATGATGACGCTCATCATCGAAATGGAATCTTCAATTAGTTCATTTTATTAATTTGAAATTGATTGGCCTCCCCCATAATTTTCCAAAAGGACCGGTTGGAAGCGGCTATGTTCAGCAGTGGACGTCCTACGGCTGAGATGATTATGATGAGACAGTTGAATAGGATATATGCAGAATGTACTCCAATAAGTTTGCCCTTTACACTGTTTTTGGCTAGGTTAGTTTTGCGGCAATAACTGCCTGTGCATATACATTTTAAAAATGTTTTAACATTATAATAAGATTAAATAGCACTGGGAAGCATCATTGTCATGTTTTGTTTTAAGAATTGTTTCACACTCTTATAATATAAAGATAAGTCAAAGTCACTAATCATAAGGCAACTATATTGTTATTTTTGCAAAACACAAAATAGGTATACGCCTATTACGCGAACGAAGTCGCGGGCAGTCGCTAGTATAATATAAAAGTGAATGCCTATTTCCCTTGGTCACAGCATCACGCGTGAATGGATGGATCAATTTCGCTAATTCTTTTTGTTGTGTTAATTATTGTCAGGAGAAGGATCTTATGAAAGAACAATCAAGAAAAGATGGGAGATTATGGCAGGCCGATGGCCGAGCCTACTACGCGAACGAAGTCGCGGGCAGTCGCTAGTATAATTAAAATATGTGAACATCTCTTAATAAAAGTATTTCTTTAATTATAATATTCTTTGATTTCGATGATGACGCTCATCATCGAAATGGAATCTTCAATTAGTTCATTTTATTAATTTGAAATTGATTGGGCTTGTTTCCATATTAATTGATGAAGTCTTAAGCTTTTCCAACACTACATCTCTCCTCCTATCCGTCATATTTTTTGCGTTGTACATATTATTCACAACAGAGTACAATTGTGTCTAGAAAAGTTGGGCTACTATGGCGCTGAGAGCCTCAATTCTTAGTCATGTTTCATCTCTCTATGACATCCGAATGCTAAACAAGTATGTGTTGAAAACTACGAAGAAATAATATCAGAAAGAGCCTTAAAAAAATTACACAATAAAAGTCGTGCTAAATCAATAACATCGTTTACACCGCTATGACTCAGCTGTCATAGTAGACGTTGCGGCACGCCCGTTGACCAATCCCTGCTTTCCTTCTGAAATTTAAACCAATCACCGAACAAGTCTATTTGTAAACTCGGAAGTAATTCGTATTTGGAATCATACGTCGTTTTGGTTTGAAGGATCACTTTTTGTGTGAAATTTGTTCTGAGTTTTGCTTCCTGACATTATTTCTTCGTAGGTTGAAGACTATGTTTTTGTAGCATAACAACACTCTGTAAAGCAACAATAAGCACATTTCGCCTGACAAGTTCCGGTGGCTCAGAATGCGTGTGTGCGCGTGAAACGCTGCTCACAATCCATAGTTCTTTCTCAACTTTACGATGTTTTTGTGTTATATAAGTCAGTAGTTTTTTAGACGCATATGTATTTATTTTGCGATAAAAAAAATGCGTTATAAAACTGGATTCTATGCGCAATACGAGAGGTAATAGGCGATAGGCACGCGATTAGAGTCGCCTATATATTATATATTTGTCGAGTATTCATAGTTAACGAGAAACTGATATAATAATTAGGATTAAAAATGTAGCGCATATTTATTTTCGCAAAACTAGAGGGTCTGCAGTAAAGTAAATGTATAATATTCCTAGTGTAGGTATATGGTGTATCCTTGAAGGGGTAGAAAAGTTGTGTTTTAAACACATAGGTATGTTTCGCCAAAAATGTGTTCGCGCCATCCTATTACCTTCTACAGAGGACTATTTTATATTCCAGTGTCCGGACTGCTATTGAGAATTTATTTGTCGGAAAACCCCAATAACTATCCGACCCGGGTATTAAACCCAGGACATCAAGCTCCAAAACGGTACTTCTACCACTACACCAAGACTAAGCGTAAATATTTAAGTATAACTACGATTTTCGGATTTTTCTGCAAGTACGAAAATCTGCACAAACTCCGCCAACAGAAAAACAATATCAGCGCAGATGATTATCAGTGATTTATCAGTGATTCAATTGATGGAAAAGTGAAAGTCCAAGTCATGGTGGATGGTGATGATAATGATTGATGTAGAAGTGTGGATGAAGTTATGATCTGTATGGGAGATAAAATAAGAAATGTTTACAACTACCTGCTCCACTGGCGAAGGAAACAAATACCCTGGCAAATCTTTCTGGAACCACTCGTGTTTCTTAACATCCTCTATGGTCGCTCTCTTCATCGGATCCACTTGGAGCATCATACATAACAAGCTGACTACACTTTTAGCCAGGTATTCAGGTATGGGGAATATGCCAGATTTGATTTTACGGAAGAGTGTGGGCACATGCTCATCGTCAAAGGGGAGAGTGCCACAAAGTAGGGCATAGAGGATGACCCCACAAGACCATACATCAACTTCTGGACCTGCATATAATTTGCCTGATATTACCTGTAATAAAATATAATATGTTATATTATTTTTAAACTATAAATAATGGGAGGGTAATATAAGGGGCCGTCCATTAATCATGTGATGATTTCTTAGCATTTTTAACCCCCCTCCCCCTTGGTGACATGTGGTGAGGTTTAAGACTAACCCCCCCACCCTCACCAAAAATCACGTGTATTTTTAGTACCTACAAAGAATCTACAAATTTTTAGAATATTCTCTTTATATAGGTATAAAGTATAATCTAATTTTAATCTAGAAATTTATGGACCATGATAAAAAGTCTAGATGGAAAGGTTGCAGGTTGTTTTGACTGGTATAAAAATAATATTAATGGAATGGTGTAATCATGCGAAAAACATAAATTGTACTATATATATCTGAAGACATTTAATGTATAGCATTTAACGAAAAAATTGATACATGTGATTCACATGTGTTAACTAATGATTGTTGGAAGTTTACATAAATCACCAGTCGATTGTTCATATAACAATGAAATTTCTATTGTGTCTGGGTTGTTCGACTGATGAAGTATTCAAATATATTAGCTATTCTTTTAATACTTTATGCATCTTAGCATTGCATATAGAGAGGTAATCATTTTGGCAACAATTGCCACAAATGTGAATAAATGGCCATACAATATTATAAAGAATAATATTTAATGTCTTAGTACATAATACATATTAATTAGGTATAATTACAGCGATTTGCTGAATCACTGAAATAGTAAGTCTTACTACGGTGTCAAACATTAACTATTTTACACAAGCAAGATTAACATGTTCATATTAATCATATGGATTTAACTAGTAAATACTGTACTTACCTCTGGAGCAGCATAATTAGGTGAACCGCAAGATGTCCTCAAAAACTCTCCATCCATCATCATATTGGAGAGCCCAAAGTCCGCAATCTTCACATGCATGTTATGATCCAATAACAAGTTCTCTGGTTTCAAGTCACGGTGAACAATCATGTGCCGATGGCAATAGTCTACTCCTGAGATGATTTGTTGAAAGAACCTGCGAGCTTCATGTTCTTGGAGTTTGCCTCGTTTCACTATGTAGTCAAATAGTTCACCCCCTGACACATATTCCATGATCATAAATATGTCTGTTGGGGTTGATATAACCTGTAATCAGTATTTAATTTATTATGACAACATTTACACACAATAGTGCCACGCTAATGCATAAGCCAGACTATGAAATAACAACAAGCTCCGTGAATTTAATATATATTTAATTAGAAATGGATATTTACACACCATACATTATTATTATTACACATTCGACAATAGACTGACATTTTACTAATATAAAAATACCGGCACCCCTCACTTGGTATTATGTCAGTTTAAGTCCGATGAATTTGAAATGCCAATGTAAATGAATCTTAATCTTGAACCAAGTAATGAAAATAATACATCTTTAAAATATAGAAATTTGATTGGAGCTTTATTATATATTGCAATGGGAACACAACCAGATAAATCATTCAGCATTTACTTTTTAAGTTGTTTCCCAAATGATTCATATGATAACACTCATTACAGATACGCATTGTGAGTTCTGAAATATTTGTATGGTACTAGACATGTGCAAGCACACCTCCTTGATTTTATAGAGATACAACATTAATAAAGAAAACAAACTAAAACAAAGTCCACTTAAAAATTAACAATTTTCAAACTACCAACTTCTATTTACTTAACACATAGTAAATCTCTGATGAATTCAAACTTAGCTCTTCATAACGATTTTGTTAGAACATCTGCTAAGTGGTCTGCAATTGGACTTGTCTGGAATTGATTTGATAGAAACCTCCTTTTCATACTCAACATAACAAATATCTGTCTGTTGTCGAATGTCTAATGAAAATAATGTATTGTGAGTTAATATCGATTTCTAGTTAAGTATATATTAAATTCAAGAATCTCGTTGTTAGTTAACAAATACAATATTGAAACATTTAAGGTATACAATCGAATTTGCTTTCAATTACTTCAACACTGAACTTTTTGTTAAAAATTTTTGTTATAGTTGTATGTATCGTTATTGGGTAAAGTTTTTCAGAAAAGTCTTCCCAAATTTATTACCTAGGTACACTGTTGTTTGTGACACATTTTATAGGGTATCATTCAAGGCCAAGTCTAACAAGAGTTACCTGATATAGTTTGATGATGTGAGGATGCCTGAACAGTTTTAGATTTTGTATCTCACGTCTAATCTTGCCGACGACATCGAGCGACTTGATCTTCTGTCTATTGAGGATTTTTACGGCAACTTTGTGTTTCGTTAGCTGATGCTCTCCTATCTTGACTTTTCCGAATGTCCCCACACCCAATGTCACACCGAGAGTGTAGTGCCCAATTTTTACAATCGGCTGGTTGCCACTAGCTGCCACTGGCTTCTCAGACATTTTATAGGCGAAATGTATTAATTAGAGGCGAAGTTTTGCGTTGTAAACAACAAATTTTTGGTAAACAACTACTTCTCTGAAGTACGTTACGGTTAAACTTTTATCAGTAGTACATAATATGCTAATTCATTATTGTCTTTTTTAATATCTATACAATTATTAATTACATACTGATTGCACTGCTATTATTTAATTGATTTTCTTTCCAATACAAATTTACTTTAACAAAAAATCTTCTTCCTCTTTCCTTTTTCTAGCATAGATCAATCAGACTATATCTAAAGATAGATGGCAATCACTAAAGCAAACAACGGAACGTTAGCGGGACGTTTAATTTTTCAGTGCCATCCACTTTGACGGATCATAGTCGCGCGCTCGTATTCCATGTGTGACATTAGTGACGTGGAACGCATTAGTGACGTGGAAGACGAGCACGCGGGTATCGATATCTATATCGATAAATAGGGATGTGCTGTTTGAAATCGAGGTAGCAATAAGCATTCCTATCTAATCTATTAAAATATTGTTAAGTAAACCAGGGTTTATGAAATTAAAAATCAAGTTTAAGATAACTTAATCCGTTTATTGAAGAACACATTCTAAAATAACAAAGATTATAATTTATTGCGAGTAATACATATTGTTTACCTTAAATATTGAAAGTACTTATGTTTTGTGAGATGACGATTCAAAACATGCATGATTACAATTTCTAATTAAACATTTTCGTTTTGTTATTTAGGTAAGTACCTAACTATACATTAATATGTATAAAATAACTGTAAATATGTACATATTAGTCATGATTATGTGAAACAGATATAAGTGATGTTTTTTAACGCATCGAACAAGTGTTTACATTGATAATAAAAGAGTTTTGAAGAAAATCTGGGCTAAAAGGTATCAAGTAATACCTTAATACAGGGGTTTTAATAGAAGGTTTATTTACGTAAATGTTACAATAAATTATCATTTCTTAACTTTAGTTTTATCATATCATGACTAGATTAAATTAAAATATTCAATAACGTGTGCCTTTTTCTGTAGAGATTTCTTGGTTAGTGTGGTTTATCTGTTAAAAGTGCAGTATATTTGGTGTTTATACTTGGACCTGCACTGCACTGTATGAATCCTGCATTTGTAACAGCTTGGTATTCACATAGTCTATAGTCAACTCTATATTTGAGTTTTCCTTTCCAAGTCTCATTGGTTGAACATATTTCGCCAAGCCTTGTAGCTTTGACAAAAATCTGCAGCGGTTGTTTAGACCTTTTTCTTCAAAAGATGACCTTAAAACTTACCATGACTCCTTTGCCATTTTTGCATATCTCACGTCAACCAGGCAATGTGATTATATCATCAAACATATCCTCGCTCTTGCTTTTTGGTCTCTCTTTATGCCTTATCAGAATTCACCAGTGTCGTATGAGTGTACTCCACAGGTCACCATTACACTCGATCATGAATTTCCGTGTATTGTAAAATGAGTTTCCATCTAATTTCTCTATGTATGTTAAACTCATACCTGCACCGTGTGTCGGCTGCAATCTATCCAGTCATTCGCCGCTCGAAGTTGTGCTTGCAACTTTACCTTCTGTAGCCATAATACTGTTTACAACCGTTCTTTATGAAACATCGAATTGACAAATAACTGAAATACTCAAATACTCATTTATTCATAAACTTGTTTACACGTCAAATTCATTTTGGTTCAGGTAGAGTAAATTTAATACATTGCGAAACTGTATACACAATAATATACAGTGTCCTCAAATAAAGACACGCTCAATAGTAAAAAAATAAAAATTATAATAATATAAATAGGTACCTATATTGTGCAGGTACAGTTATACTTTTGTTTGTCAACATTTCAATAAATAATATATATAACAACATAAAATCAAACTAGAATTATAAAATTGAATAATGTCGATTGAATAAATTAATACAATAAACAATTATTTAAATGTTATAAATTCGTCAAAAGTATAGAACGTTTGGTCGATAAGCCAGCGTTTTAATTTAAAACAGGCTAAACTCGATGCAGCAGTGATATTAATGGGAAGCTTGTTATATACCGCAGGTCCCATCGCATGGGTGAGCTTGCTGGACTTGGCAAGAGTGCGGGGTATAGTTGCGAGCTTGTGTGCGTTGCGCGTCCTATACGAGTGTATATCACTATTCGTCTTATATTTTTCGGCATTACTTCACACGTAGACAGCCACCTGAAAGATCACTATTGAAGGTAGTGTGTGTATTCCTAGTTTCTTAAAAAGAGGCCTTGCCGAGGTATCGCGCGGCACCCCAACCATTGGTCTGAGAGCTCGCTTCTGCATACGAAACATGCGTTCCCATTCTGCACAGCGGCTCCACAGTTCCGCTCCGTATTGCAGAAGCGAGTGCACCGTCGCGAAGTAGCAGGACCGCGCGATATCCACGGATACCACTCGAGATACCCGACCCAGTGCGTAACATGCATTACCTACTTTCCCACACAACTTATGTATGTGGTTCTTCCACGTGAGCCCGCTGTCAATATCAAACCCCAGGAATGTAGTATGTTCAGCTTGCTCAATACCTGAGCGGGATTGAGTATCTTTGCTCACCGACAACGTACAATGAAGTTACACAATATTTGTGTTTAAACATATTATATTATAGGAATAGAAACACGATAATAAAATATAATTTAGCTCATAGTAATTTTCACCATTGACATACGTCCGTCAATCAATGACAACTCTTAAACAAATGATGATTAGACAACGATATGAGATTACGCAAACTCGTTGTTCTAATAGAAATAAAGATACCGTAGCCACCGTTTAATATAACATAGATAACTGTGGTGTTGTAATTCGTGGTGGCACAACCATAGACAACATCTTTCTAAAGCCCCCAGGGCAGTAAGCCCCCGTGTTTTTATAGCCATGCCACAGAGGCTACGTTCCAGGAAGGACCGAAATCACTCGTGGCGTTCGCACACCCATTCCCTTATAAGCCAACGGTCATCTTGAGCGAACTCGATACGTCATCGATGATGATCGATGACGTCACCGAAAACGCTCACAACGCTTACAGATCGTAGGTGGGTGGTGGGGCTGCACCATACCTCGGTAGGGAATATTTAAAGGGTAATATTTGGGTTTAGGTAAGAATGGGATGTACTTACAGGATAGCCGGGGCTCTGAGTCGTGCGGGCTGATGACCTTGAGAGTCCCCTGGGTAGGCGTCTTGCTTTGTACGTCGTGCTGAAGTGTTGTTGTATTTGTGTCACACTTTAGGTATAATGTTTGTTCACTTAGTTTATCGCGCACTCGCGTACACGGGGCTGATTTGAGCTGATGATGTGTGCGGCCGTGCCTGCACACACTAAAGGTCACTTTGGGCTGACGCGTAAACATGGGGCTGATAAGCGGTCGCTCGCGGCAACGTTAAATTGGTGACTCTTGCCGCTGCCCAGTTCAGCCGCCTGCTCGTAGTTTGACAGCTGCAGGACAGCGGCGGCGGGACGCGCGGGCGGGGGGCATTTCATGAAGTGACGTCGCGCTTTTTGGCGTGATCAGTGGGTTTTCGCGGTCGTTTACGAGCTGTCACTGTCAAGCATCAAATGTATAGGATTCTATCGATTTTTGACAGAAAAGTTGCCGCGCTTTTCATGACCACGTAACCGTTCCAATTGGGTTGAACATTGCATGCATTCATTCTAACCGGAACGCTAAACCAGGGCGCGACAGTTCTGAGCGTTGATGGCGCTTCCCGGAACGTAGCCAGAGTCCCAGACTAACAGATGCTAAAAGTCGTGCTATGCTATGGTATGGTCAGTGTGACAATGGTAAGGTAAGTACAGAAATCTTATAGCCAGCGCATCCAGCGGCATGTTTTGAAATATTTGTTGCCAAATTTTTTTCATACGAAATTATATCTGTTGTAACCTCATTGCTTTCTATAGAATACTTATATAAAACTATCTTTGCTGTATTGTCATTCATCATCATCTCAGCCGTAGGACGTCCACTGCTGAACATAGGCCTCCCCCATGATTTTCCAAAAGGCCCGTTTGGAAGCAGCCTGCATCCAACGTCGTCCTGCGACCTTCATCAGGTCGTCTGTCCACTGTGTCGGTGGACGACCTACGCTGCGCTTGCCGGTCCGTGGTCTCCACTCCAGAACCTTTCGGCCCCATCGGCCGTCTGTTCTGCGTGCTATGTGCCCTGCCCTCTGCCACTTCAACTGGCTAATCTTCTGGGCTATGTCGGTGACTTTCGTTCTTCTACGGATCTCCTCATTTCTGATTCGATCACGTAGAGAAACCCCGAGCATAGCCCTCTCCATAGCTCGTTGTGCGACTTTGAGCTTTTCTATGAGGCCCATAGTAAGAGACCACGTTTCAATGCCATAAGTCATCACTGGTAACACACATTGGTTGAAGACTCTTGTCTTGAGGCACTGAGGTATTTTTGACGAGAAGAGTTCGCGAAGTTTCCGGAACGCTGCCTAGCCGAGTTGGATTCGACGATTGACCTCTTTCTCGAAGTTGGACCTGCCTAGTTTGACTGTCTGTCCCAGGTAGATGTACTCGTCAACAACTTCGAGAACTGAGTACCCAACTGATATTGGGGTAGGTACAACATGGGCATTAGACATAATTTTCGTCTTATCCATGTTCATCTTAAGACCTACCCGTTGGGAAACTCGATGGAGGCCTTCGAGCATTGTACTGAGGTCTTCCATGGACTCTGCCATGACTACAATATCGTCGGCAAATCGAAGGTGAGTGATGTATTCGCCGTTAATATTAATGCCAAGTCCATGCCATTCCAGAAGCTTGAAGGCGTCTTCCAATGTAGCGGTGAACAGTTTCGGAGATATAACGTCTCTCTGTCTCACGCCTCTTTGCAATAGAATTGCCTTCGAACTCTGCACCTGTACTCGGACTGACATGTAGGCGTTTTTGTACAAACACTTCAGCACTTCAATATACCGATAGTCAATAAGGCACCGCTGGAGAGACTCAAGCCCTGCCCACGTCTCGATCGAATCAAAGGCTTTCTCATAGTCCACAAACGCTAAACAAAGAGGCAAGTTATACTCTTCGGTCTTCTGTATAACTTGTCGTAGCGTGTGGATGTGGCCTTTTCGGAAACCGGCTTGTTCCGGAGGCTGGAATTCATCAAACCTGCGACTGAGACGGTTCGTTATGACCTTCGAAAACAGCTCATAAACATGGCTCAAAAGTGAGATAGTTCTAATACTGGTTACAACAATAAATCCTGTTCTAATAAAACATTTACATCCAGTACCAATCTTTGATCATTTACGTCAGAAGCTAGCAAACGGCTTAGTCTATACAAAAATCGATCTTAAAGATGCTTATTTACAATTTTAGATAACTCCAGACTCAAATAAATACTTGATAATATCAACGCACAAGGGTTACTACCAGTACAATAAAATGCCATTCGGTATTTCAACCTCACCATCAATATTTCAAAATTTTCTCAACCAATTGCTGGGAGATATACCCAATGTAGCCGTCTATTTCGATGACATTGCGCTCACAGGGAAATGTCTAAATGCAACCTATAGACTCTCAGTACAGTCTTAAACCGGCTAAAAGAGGCTGGCCTCAAAGTGAATCTAAAGAAATGTAGCTTTTCACAAGAAGAATATCTAGGTCACATAATTGACCGAAATGGAATACGCCCAACAAAAGGGAAGATAGACGCAATTACCAAGGCTTCACAACCAACCAACGCAAAATAGTTACGATCTTTTCTTGGAGTTATAAATTATTACGAACGCTTCATCCCACATCTTCATGGATTGTGTGCAGATCTCTACGAACTAACCAGTGGCAAGCAGAAATGGCGTTGGTCAGACTATGAAAATAAAATTTTTGAGGACGCTAAAACTAGCATTGCAACTACAAAACCACTATTAGCATATGATGAAAATCGTCCTCTCTATTTAGCGTGTGATGCATCTGAAAAAGGAGTCGGGGCCGTCATTTACCACAAAAATAAAGATGTTAAGAAACCTATTGCATTTGCGTCCAGAAAACAACGGCACGCTGAACGCAAATATTCTGTGATTGACCGAGAAGTGTTAGCAATATTATTTGGAATCAAGAAATTTGACCAGTGCCTAAGAGGTCCGAAATTTACATTAGTAATAGATCATAAACCGTTAATTTACACTTTGGGACCGCAGCGTAACCTGCCGAAGTTAGTTAACAATAGACTAGTGAGATGGGCTATTTTAATCGGAAATTATCAGTACGAAATATTATGTTATCAAAAGGGTGAAAATAATATTTTGGCTGACTGCTTATCCAGATTACCAAATCCAGAAATTGAACCATCAAAAGTTGTAAGTGTTGTACATAGAACAACTTTACGCCTTTTAGGAAACAGAATAGCTGACCTTCATATAACGGAAAAGAATTTGAGCCTAGAGACATCAAGGGCCCCAATTTAGTCACACGTATGCCAGTACTTAAAGTCCGGGTGGAGAGAGATGGAGTATAAACAAGAGATTAAACACTATTACAGAAAACGTTTTGAATAGTCAGAAGAAGGCAAAATTGTGGCATGGCAGCATGGTTATACACGAGGTACTCAGGAAAGAAATCTTAGGCTATTTGCACAGGGGGCATCCAGGCATATCTGCTATGAAAGCACTCGCACGATTCTATGTGTAGTGGCCATCACTTGACGAGGATATTGAGAACTTTGTCAAAACTTGCAAAAGATGCCAGAAAAACAGGCCATCCGATACTGAATTACCATTTTTTTCATGGTCAATACCTGAACAAGTTTAGGAGAGAATTCATATAGACTTTGCAGGTCCATTCGAGGGCAAATACTGGTTATTTTTGTGCTACGCTTTGTCGAAATGGTGTGAACTATGCCTATGAAAAACATGACATCAAAGAACTTATGTCACACATTAGATGACATATTCTGCACTTTTGGTCTCCGACAAATGATAGTATCTGACAATGGACCCCAGTTCATATCACAAGATTTTAAAGATTACTGCCAAAATCGGAGCATCCTACACGTTACCTCATCACCCTATCACCCCCGTACAAATGGACTTGCTGAACGTTTCGTGAGAACTTTCAAGAGTAGAATGGCCTCCAGTGACGGAAGTCAACTTAGTCGTCGATTACTGGATTTCTTATTCAGTAACCGAAATACTCAACATACCACTACTGGCAAGTCACCAGCAGAAATTATGTTTCAAAGACAATTGAACTGCGTGTTGTCCAATATACGACCGAATAAGAGGAGAACATTATAGTATCAACAGGTGAAGGTTGACATCATGTCTTCTGCAACACCCACGTATCAACCAGGCGATAAAGTGTATATCAAGACACAACTAGAAAAGCGTGGCAACCTGCAGTAATTGCGAGCCGTAAACATAAATACTAATGGGGTGGAAAAAAGGAGACATGCTGATCATATAGGACCACGTCTCACTCCTACTGTCACCATGTCACCTAGACGTGTTGCAACCTCACCAATGCCCATACTATCTCCTTGCACACCATCTTTACTTTATTTTTTTAATTTACTTCCACACCAGTTCCGTCTGCATCCTCATCCCCTGCCACACCAGCCTTATCTACGTCCACATCACCTGCATCTTCTTTTCCGTCTGGATCACCCACAGATTTGTCATCCATATCATCACCATCTTCATCTCCCATTTTCGCAACACCAACAGAGACTATAGCAGCACCTCAGCCCCGTCGCAGACAGCGCCAGGGACGACCCCCACGGCGCTTGAATGACGAAATTTAAATGGGGAGGAATGTTGTATCCTCATTGCTCTTTATCAGTGCTTTCTATAGAATACTTTTATAAAACTATCTTTGCTGTATTGTCAGTTCTGTTATGTCATTATAATCTTGTCACAAGAAATGTAGTTTGTTTTAATATCCTGTATAGATAAATATTGTATTCTATACTCTGCTTGTACTCTAAAGTAAATGTCAGTAAATTAGTATTTGATTTTCTTACGCGTATATTCATAGACTAAAATATATACTAGGAAATAGACTGGTATCTTCTACCTTTTTGTGGTATATATACATTTATACATTATTTTTACACATGATCCCATGTAATAACATCATTCCATCTCCATTGCGTATATTATCGTTGTTGTTGTTTTCCGAGTGCAATAGACTTTCTTTCGGATTTTGTGCTAGATCTGTTCAGTTGAGTACACGCAGACGCTCCTCCATTATGGGTCAGGCTGTAGATTTTTCCACATTTTGTGTACCGTAGTTTTAGACTCCGCTACCTTTTATTAAACTAAAACACTTAATCTATATTTCTCAATCACGGTATTGTATTCCTTACTAAATGGTGAGCCACGGCCATTAAAAATATTAAAATAAGTTCATTAGCTTATGAGAGTTTTATTTTTCTACATAAAATGACAAAATTCTTATAAAAAACGCCAACCCGCTTCGGTAGTTGTGTTTTCTGGCTGAGTGCCATCTGCGCTTGCCAACCATCCGGTGACGCTGTAAATGCCGGTAGAGGCAAACAGCATTAGTCCGTTCTAAAAAAAAAAGTCGGTAGTTGTGCACTTTGCGCATCCATAATATTGAATAAAAATTATTATTTTTGAAAATCTGTTTGATTTAACATTATAACATAAAAGTAAGCTAGCCACCTTTTTAATATCGTTACCTACGGGTTTGCTAAGAAAAAAATACATTTCATACATTTTTCAAAACTATTAAAAATAAAATCTGCGCTACTTTTATTGCGCTACCTATTATATATTTTATGATATTCATATTGGTACTCGTATGGACAAGACGAAAATTATGTCTAATACAAATATGTCTCCAGTATACAAATGTTCTCTATGCCATGTTGTGCCTACCCCTATTTTAAGATGAACCTTTGCTGAGAAATTGCTATTTCGAGTTTGACAGCTGACATCCAAAAAGAAGATCTTAATTATATCTATCACTTTTGCTAAAAAACTAGTGTTCTAAGAACAATAATTAATGAGATAATGCTATTTCAAGATTTTCAAGGTTGACTTCTGACATCCGAAATGAAGATCTCCACAAGATCTATCACATTTTCTATTACATTTTTAAGAAACTAGTGGTCTTAGAAAAATAATTACTGAGATAATGCTTTTTCAAGTTTGACAGCTGCCATTCAATTATTTATTACATTAACATAGACAGTTGACGAATAAAAAAGCTAATTTAATATATACGACTGTCACTGTCACATTGACAGCTGTCACATTATAAAACTATTTCGTGGTCATTTCTTGGTCGATTGTAGACCGTGTATGAAAAAGAATCTGAAAATATGACAGCAACTGTCAATTTGGCAGCTGCCCTTAAAATTGTATATAGGTAGGTATAAGGTAATACATAAATAACAATTTTACATTAATTACTTTAACCCTTTACCGCATGGAATTTTAGATTTGGCTCAAATTAATTTACATGATTGTATAGCCTAATGCCTAATAGATACCCTAGAAAAATATTTTTATATTTGTTTTATCAATAGCAACCGAAATAATTGATTTAAAACCCAAAATCTCATATTTGATACAACATGCAGTCCAGGTATCAAGATATACGACTTCATATATGATACAACATGCAGTTAAGGTAAGTGTTTTCGTATGGGCACATTTTTTTATTGAATAAGGTATCTATTTTATGAGAATATTATTTATTATCAACAAAAATAAATATTATCATTTATTTATTTATAGTACTTAAATGTATTTGGGCCAATACATCTTGAGTGAGGCTCCTTTCATCTCCACTTTTATCAGAAAAATTGTACTCCGAATCTGTTTCTTGGTAAATCATAATCTTGATCATAAATCATCATCATTGGTCAGCTCCTCATTATCGCTATCTAAAAGAATTCATGCCCACTTGAGTGCAGAGTTCCTGAAAATAAAGTACATAGGCACCAAACGTTTATAGCAGCAGTTAATAATAATACAAAAAAAAAACATATTTTTATAATGTACCCACCAACTCCATATCCCGAAGGTCCGCCCCCACGACTGCAACCAGGGACTGCCGCGCCACGACAGCCCCTGGGCAAACTTCCAGCACGTGCTGCGCGGTTTCTGCCGCACTGGTGGCACTCAGGAGTCGCCTCCCTCCGGACAACGTTGTACAAGTACCTCCCGAAGCACCCGTGCCCCGAGAGGACCTGTGTCATCCGGAAAGTAAGCGACCCATGCCCTCGATAGACCCACTCCTTCAGGATGGGCTGGACCGCTTCGAGGAACCGGGTTGCTCCGGCTCCCCTCCGCGGACCTACGCCCAAGCGTCTGCTCCAGGATGCCAAAGCGGCCTCCTTGGCATCCGTCCGCCACTGGCTATACTCCTGAGGGGCAGGGTGGAGGCCCTCCTGCCGCGCCCACGTTTTACGCCAAAAGACCGAGGACAGAACCTCGGCCTCTAGATCCCATGGAAGGGATCCGGCGAGAACGCAGGCCACCTCGTGTGAGAGTGTACGATAGCCCCTGCACACTCTCACCGCCATGGCCCTCTGGGCTTTATGGAGCAGGGTGGTCTCCTGGGAGTTCAGGGACCCTGCCCATATGGGGGCACCGTAGAGGGCCATGGAGCGCACCACCGCCATGTAAAGGTGGCGGCAGCTACCTCCTCCACCCCCGAGATTGGGGAGCAAGCGACCCAGTGCAGCCGCCGTACCCACGAGTCTGGGGGACAGCTGCTGAAGATGAGCCCTGAATCTCCATCTGCTGTCAAGCACAACACCGAGATATCTCAGCGTTGACTTGACAGCGATAGAGGTCCCCCCAACAATTATATTGCAGCCTGCGGGCGGCGCTCTCCGACGACCGGGAAAACAGATAGCCTCGGATTTGTACACTATTAGAATCCTACATTATCCCTGATGAACGTATGCTATACATGTCATATAGTATTTTCAAAAAAATTAGGGATTGGTATGAAAACTTCGATAAAGTAACCCAAGGTGTAGAAAAAATACCAAAAAGAGTCCTTATATCGTGTACGCTGCAGAAACTGTTGACCATATAATAAATGCCTATGCTATTGACATTAGAGCAAAGTGATGACAGGGAGCCGAATCCCCTAACTTAATTTGTTCCAACTGCTATCGAACCGTAGCTGAATTACACACATTCTTATGCAGTTACGTTTCTATAGACGGCAGCAATCGTATAACATTTTATGTTATAGTAACTCGATAGATCATGAACACGACGCTAACATATTAGTGTTCTAGATAAACCGAAACTAGGTATCATTAACGCTTTGTAAGAAAACCCAGATTATATTACAAACATTTACTTGTTCCAAAATAAAATAAGTAGATCAACTTAATACTTACCACAAATAATATTTAGGTAGGTACCAATATAAATCCTTTATATTCCGCCTCACTCTCTAAACGTCCTTCATAACAAAGTTCTGGGTATAATTATAGGTACATGGTATACTAGCTACTTACGAAGTTATTTAGAATGAATTTTATTGAAGATTAATTTGAAATCCTCATTTTATTTCAAAAACATAGTTAAAGTAGAATAAAGTTATGGATATTTTCTCATCTCTATTGTCGATATAACAGTAAACATCCCTATTGCTGTCTGTGTAATTTGGGCTTCCCCCTACCCCCTATGCGCCCGATAGAGAGAGTTACTGCTCGTGAGATGTGTAGGTAAATTTTTTGATAGAATTTACGTTTCGGGGCACTCGTTTTTCACCCCCTAAATGGTGACAAAATGTTTTGTATTTGGTGTCAATTGCTCCAATAGAATGTATTTTAGGCTCGTACGTTTTATTATTTCGAGAAAAATTCTTGGTTTTTGTAAAATATATATTTTTAATAGTCATAGATTAACTTAATAGTATAATAATAAAGTAACTTAATAGTGCTTTGAAATACTGAAAAAATCAAAACGTACGGGCATAGTAAACAATGTGATGATAACATAAATAATTAATCACTGACATCGGACAATGTTAATTAAGAGGTAGAAAAGAGTTTTTTTTAGTATGGAGATGTACTGGCTATTCAATCCTCTTAAGAGCTAATAGTAAGGCCCTTTGGTTGGTGGGTTAATATTTTTGTTTGACTAGGCAATGTTTAAATGGATCAGGACCGACATGTTTCAAGTACATAGACGTCAGGTCGCTAATCATCGAGGTGGTAGATTTTGAGCCGGTTGATAAGAACGGCTAATATCGTCTCCCTGAGGTCTAAGGACTTCACGCAAAAGACTGACAACATTATTGTCTATGCTATGTCTATAACTTTTGCTCAGCCCCGCCCCTGCCCCGCACTCTCACTTCCCGCCCCCCGCTCCGCCCTGCGCCCTGTTATTTTTCTTGGACACAGCAAGTGCGGAATTTTTTATTGTTTTGGGGGTCTTCAATGTTTTCTATTTCAATTTAGTAAGTTTACTTGGCGTGTTCAATATGGATAATTGTGGAACCTGCATGAAGCCAGCTGTTGTAAGTACTTTAACTCGTTATTTTAGTATCCTTTCATCTTGCTCAAATCATTATTTTTTTGTTTTCTTTACGACTATGCTACTAAAATAACATCTCTGGAAATATTTCGGCCCGCTGTAGTTATGAAACATAAAGATGTTCCTAAGTTCAAGTCTTTACTAATGTAAAGGTGCACTGACGATGCCAAAAATATTGATAAAAAACATTCAAAACCTGCCCGCGTATTTTTTTTTATCCAAGTCGTCGGTCGGGCGGTCGCGGTGCTCGTTTTTTTTAACGTCTGGCTCTGTGCCGTATAAAAAAACGAGTGAATTCCTTTTTTTATTTGATTTGTAAACCTTGGCATACTACACAGTCACTGAGTAGATATGTTTCATCCACTTGAGTTTGTACCTACTGTATAGTTAGTACAGTCGCCTGCAATAAGATGATACATTTCACAATCTTCAAAACTATGATACAGTACTACATTTTACAACAATGTAGGTAAGGATATTTTTTATGAGTAAAATAATATAAAATAATTAATTTTAGAATAATTATGATGTCCATTTTTATGAAATTCAATGCACTTTTGAAAATTGTGAAATGTATAATGTTAATAGATATTTAGTTTAGTCTATTATTTATGCTGTAGACTAGTATATATTTATATTTACATAGAAAATGTATAAAATTTTATTTAGTCTAAACAGTTTAATACTTTTGGCATGAAGGAGTTGTAAATATTCATTGATCCATCCCAAATACTTTTGCATTTATATTATATTGTGTATACTATTAAGCTTTCGATTAAGTAGTTTTGCCTTGTTATTTAAAAAGTGTACCTATGCTCATATTCTAGACCATTTAGTTATAAATTTAGTTATAAATGTATTGCATTTTTTGCCCTAATATTTTTTTATCTTTAATATATTTTTGAGTGTTGGTAACTTAAAGATAGCCATGCTCCGCCCTGTGACACTGCCTGCTTGGATAATTACTACCCCACAAGAACAATGTTATAAGATAAAAGTAGCCTACGCATTAATCCTGGGCGCGTTGATAAGATATAATGATTCCAATCTCAACTAAATTCATTCAGCCATTGCTGACACAACTGTTACACAGAGACTATAACATTCATATTCTATATAAGTGGCCAATAAGTCCTGTACTGTGCATTTCCCCCTGCCAGCTTTACCCATGTCATCCCAGCTTCTTAATTTAGAGAAAGATGTGTTTGGGTTGCTGCTAGCATTAAAATTATAAATTAGTGTCAAATACCTCATGAAGAAAGTTGATTCATTATATTGTGAGATCTGCGGCAAAGTAGAAGATATACAATAATATTTGATATGTGTGTGTCCGTAGTGAACACATTAGATGTAGGCTAAGAGAAAGGAGTATACATTTTTGGATGTGGGTATATTCCAGATTATCCTAGCAGTTTCCACATTAGACATTGCTGGAATGCTTTATGGCATGCACTCCAAAATACTGGAAAACTCATAACTATGTTACAATGGGGCTGGCATGGTGGTGACGACTAAAAGGCCCTTAACCTTTCACCATTTCAATTAATTAATGGTAGGGGAAGGTTTAAAAAAAAATATTTATGTGATAAATATATATGTCTCCAACTAAAAATAACACAATATCGTACAATATTGGCTTCATATTCATATTTATATAATTAATAATATCAGCTTCATTGGGCAGGCCACAGTTGGTAGATCCCTGCCTTCTGAGCCACTGGCCCCCGGGTTCGATCCCCAGACAGGTCAAACATTTGTGTCCATGAACATGTCTGTTTGATATGTGTCTGGGTGTATATATGTATTACGCAAAATCGATGCACTTGAAATGTGGTGCTGGCGGCGACAGCGTTTCGGACCAATATCTCGATCTTGGAGGAACTAAAAATCAACGAAAGATTATCGTCGACTGTGCCAATACGAATCCTCAAATACTTCAGACACATTGATGGAAATGAAAACTCAATGGAACGATTCATAGTCCAGGGGCAAGTAGAAGGAAAGCGGTCACATGGTCGATCACCTACGTGTTGGACAGACCTCATAATAGCTGTAACACAAACATCCATAGTCCAAAGCACCCGAAATGCAGAAGACCGCAATGGATGGAGACGCCTCGTGAGGGTTGCATTATTTAAAGAAAAAGCATAGTCTTCAACCACAACCACTCTGTCAAGAGTGAACGACTAAGAAAAACTATATATGTATATCAGTCATCAGGTACTTAGTCACAAGGCAGAGTCTGTACTATGGTAATAGTACTTACAGACTGCCTAGTTTGGGACCTTGAAGATCTTGTGTGGACTTTGTCCCATATTATATTTAACAAAAAATCCCAAGTATGTATCATGCTCTTAAGTCGAAGGTTTTAAAAAACTAGAATAGATATAAGTGGTCTATCTGTTAAGCTTACTAACTGTGAGTTAGTGACCATGTAGGATTGAACTCAGCAGTTTTTGTGTGAAAAATGACAATATAACAAGAGAACTTCATCCCATGAGGAAAAATATCCTGCATTATTCCAGGTTTTAAAAAATGCCAATGAATTGCCCATTTTCTGCTTTCCATGAGCAGGTTGCTCATCTAAATTAAATACTATAAACAAATCAACTTAATTTTAAAATAATGACTGTGCTGTGTTTATATCAAGGTGTATCTATCATAAAAGTTAATTTAAAGAATATTTATTTTGATAATATCCTTTTTTATAATTATAAATTCATTCAAAAAGATTTCATATTCCACAGTGCGAGTGACGTATAGGTAGAACGTAAATCGTAACGTTTAAACATATATCTTGAGTCTGCACTTCTGGGAGTGCGCTCCCAGAAGTTGACGTTTATTGTTTCACATTTAAACTTGTTGTTTGTTGGTTATGGCAACAGACACAACGCCACTACTCCACTCTTTCATTCACTTCACTGTGATAGCAAAGAATATTTAATGTGATAGTGACATTGTGAATTGGTAGATTATTGCGAGCCAAAATTCAAAGCAGGCATATCAACCACCAGCTACTTTACATATGAAAAAAAAATGCCTTACCAATCGTTTTGATACAATGTGATTATAATATTCTGTTACCTACTGATATAATCTACCCTATATCGAAATAATACCTAAAGTATCTGTCCACGCGGGGCCATAATGTTCATACATTTGGTCATTGTCCATTCAACCAAATATGTTCAGTTGTTTTTGCGCTTTTGGTAATAAACATACATAAACATTACACACACACATAAGATATTGTTACAAAATTGTATTACTCTACACCAGATAATATTCTACTCAAACTTCATGTTTCAAGACTGAGGGGAAACATGGATTATTATAAACAGACAGACATAATAATTGTGACTTGGTAAATAAGTATACAGTAGAATGTATCTGAACCATTGGGGCCAAATCTAGTTCGGTCTAGTAATCTAAACGTGGGTATTAAACTAGGAAATAAAATGACATACTATAATTAAGAAGATCCATTCGGCATTTTATATTAAATTGCGCCAGGAATCTCTGTGAGCAGACTTAACAACGCCGGGTGAAACAAAGCGCGTCAACATGCTCTAAAATGCTGTGCGGGCCGTTGCTCGCCGCGCACGGCGGTGGTGGCAGCAACCAACGATGTATCCTTCGCGCCAAAAAACGTTCGGATAAACTATCATTCATCGTTCGTATAATTGAGGGTTCGGATGATTGAGGTTCGGATAATCCAGGTTGGGAGAATTTTCCCAATATACTAGTGTATTGGGAAAATTACTTCGGCAGGAATAATTCTCCCAATTTTCTCCTTGTTTCCCCTCACAACCCTGTATCTCTGGATCTATTGGTCATATTCTTCTGGAGTAAACATGCACTAATTTCAACTTAAACTAAAAAAAAAATTAAACAACACCATAAAATGGCTTCTCTTATTGGCTCCGAAAATATTACCTAACATATCAAAATGTATTATAGTTGAAATACTACTATATTTGGTACACAAGGGTTTACATTTAAAGTTTAAAACTAAAGATGCTTGCATCCTCATCTCCATGTTTTGTTTAAGGATCAAACTCAGATTTTGAATAGATAAATATACCTATTACTATTAACTAACTTGTATCTTGGTAAGTTATCATGAAACTTGGAAGTCTGCTAGTTCTCATAAACACAGGGAATCCTACTGTGGGAGCTAGGGCGGCAATAATTTAAGTAAAATTAATATAAATATAATAATGTTATATAAGTAATATTGTTGAATTCAATAAATAGAATTCACAAGATTGATTATTATAAGATGTACCTAATTTATTTATATTTAGACTACTATTTGTCATGCAATATATATCTTTTTTTTTCAGCAACTGTTTGAGACTGGCAAAGATGGAATTTACGCATGCTTCAAATGTCAGCCGTTGGTGCCTGAAGTTACCATTGACGATAATAGTATTGACCAGGGTCCAGTTCAAACATCTTCTGACCAGGTATAAAAATAATGATTATATAGTATTACTTTTCAAAGCACTAACGCCTGCTTTAGCGATTCAAACATTGAATTTTTCTCTCTATAAATTTCAATAATGATTATATCACATAAAATATAGTATTGACTACATAGAAGAGAATTAATGTATATTTTATAAAATTTTATGCACAGTATTCCCTGAATAGTAGCTATGACTCTGATACAACTACTCAAAGTTAAAATAACCTATAACTACGTGTTTAGAATGTAAATATTCTACAACAAAATAATTAGTGCTTATTACCATTTATTTATTTACTAGCTGCGCTTTGCCGTTTTACCCCCGTAGTGCTGGATGAAAATTATCATTATGTACTTCACCAGGATATAATCTTATCTCATTGCCAAATTTCATCGAAATCAGTTCACCTGTTTAGGTGTGAAAGCGCAACAAACAAACAACCTCACTTTCGCATTTATAATATAAGTTAGGATTAATAGCCTTGCATGCTGATAATAAATATTTTGAATTATATTAAACACACGTTTCAGTTCCTGGAAAAGTAGTTGATTTCTGCGAAATCTATTGTAATTATTGGCCAAATATGGCGAATCGCCATTTAACGGGTTAAATAGTTAATTGACTTCGCCTCATCCTTCCTGTTCCCCATCAGCTTGTCTTCTTCCCAGGACTTCCATCTCTGCTCTCTTGCTTTAATTGGTTTTAATTCATGCCAGGCACCTTTTTTACATTAGCTTCCTTATCTTTTACCTTCCTTCCTGTTCTGTATTCATAATATGCTAATAGAACAGTGCATACATGTCAATATTTGCAAAAGCAATAAATAAAATTCCTGCTAAAAAGCATTTTGATATTTCGATTCGATGTGTCAAGTTAGTTGAACAATTGTCGGTACACGGTACAGTTCGGGTTTTATCTGTTTCTTATTAGATAAACCTCCGCGTCGTAAATTCATTCAAATGGTTCTCGGGCTCGCTTGCCTAGTCGTTCTCGTCGCAATGAGAGGGGATCACTCTTTCGTGTTCTCGGATCCCTCTCCCATATAGGCAGAGCCATCTCATATTTCCGCGCAGGAGTGAAATTTTCATTAGTACTTTAGTGAGACGCAGAGTCTATCCAAGTTCAATGGCATCCCATTGTCAGCGGGCTACTACACTGCACAACCGTCGCTGTTACGGGTAACGTAACGTAAGGACAAATAGGTGAAAGGGTACCCTAGTAGCTATTTGTCTTAGTCTCTTGTTTTCGTCATACAAGTTCTCGTTCTAAACTACAGCCAACTTTAATTCCCGCACACTTCCTTTACCCCTCTCTTGGGCACCACTCTAACATGTTTCTGTTCCGTTTTCTGTGTTTATCCCTCAACGTGAGTCCTGCCCATCGCTTCAACGTTAATAAAAAAAATGAATCATTTAATAAATAATGAGCAGTGAAATAACTAAATGGGCAGTTACGAAGTTGACCAATCGTCATTAGTTGCGTCGGTAAGAAATCTCACTGTAATCAGTTCTATAAACATGGGCATTTGAAACGAGGCTATTTGAATGGGTTTTATTTTCCATAAAATACAAGAGGAAGTTGGTAACTAGAGATTAACGGCCGTTTTCAATATTATATCTATTCATAGTTTTCCTTACTATACCGATAGAAATTTGACATAACGTCCATACAAATAGTGTCAAATATATATCTCTAGTAAGGTAAACCGACGATAGATAGGTTATTGAAAACAGCCGTAAAACGAGCGATACAGTTCTGGCGCTGAAGTCTTGTGACTACAGCGCTAGAACTGTAACCAGAACAAGTAACCTAACACGCTCGTCGTCGTAACTATTTAAGACTTTGCCCTGGGCTAGTCATGAAAAGTAAATATGTCCCCACTCCCTGTGACTGCCGAACTAATCATCTAACTGCCCATTCCATCATTTTACTGGCCATTTATTTGTTAGTCTGCTTACGTAGTTTAAGTGCTGACATTGTAAGACGAAATAATCCGCCAATTGTTTTTTTTATTACTGTGTATGTTTTACTATAATAAAAATGTTTTAAAATAAAAATAGCAACTGCCCATATTTTTTTTCAACGGTTCTAATTTTGCAAAAAGATTTTAAAGTACAATTTAAAAAAATTAATACCGACTTCCATTCTATTCAGTTATTGGAGTAACTCAAAAACTACTGGACCGAATTGGATGAAATTTAGCCAGCACCAGCTTTCAAACAAAAAAATAATTTTGAGAATCGGTTGATCCGTTGACCCTATCGAAAGTTATGAGGTAACAAACATTAAAAAAACAGTCGAATTGAGTACCTTCTCGTTTTTGGAAGTCGGTAGAAAAATTAATTCTCTTTCAATTTGTTTCTGAGTAACTTTGATTAAACCTCGAGATTTTTTTCATAGACTAGAACTTTTGCTAATTGTTTAGTAACAGTAATTAATAGATAGCATAACTTGGGTCTTTGAACTTAAATTAGACTAAGTACATGCTTTACAATTTTCGATATGAAAATTAGACATTCTCGGACGGGACTTGAACCTGCGTCTTCAGTCCGAGTAGTTTGGTTTCGCTAAGCAGGCGTTAGTGCTTTTAAAATCGTATATAAATGTATGTACATTCTTATATACCATTACTTTTACCCAAGTTATAGCTGCCGTTATTATACATGTAAACTCCATGTTTATTATTCCATGTTATGCAATTATTTAACAAGACTTGCATCTTAGAATTGTAGTTTTGTGGGGCACTGAACTGCGCTCGTTGCCATAAGACGTTGGTTTTTGAGTCTGTTTTTTCTTTGACACAATTTAGAATAACCATATTCACCATGAACAGACAACCTGATAAAGGTCGCAGAACGACGTTGGATGCAGGCCGCTTCCAACCGGTCTTTTTGGAAAATCATGGGGGATGCCTATGTTCAGCAGTGGACGTCCTACGGCTGAGATGATGATTTATATGATATATAGTCATGATATTCACCTTTGGATCTAAATCCCATAAGAAAAGCAAAGTAATATAGTTTAGCTTACTGTTCAGTAGTACTATGTGTATTTGATTATTTCAAATTCTGTACGTACACACCTTAACATCCCGAAAGGGTCAGCAGAGGGGTATAACCACATAAATAAAAAAGACATAAATTACATGCACATGAGACTTAAAAAGTTACCTCTGGTTTCTATATCAGAAACGGATACTTTTGACAGTTAATTATACAAAAAGCAAAGTAAGTAAACATCTATAAGTAGAACTTCTTCCCTACCAGCATTGATTCACGCAGGTTTAGCGCGAGACGCGTAGGACGTCTAAATCGCCACAAAACAAGTACACATCGTATATACGTTTTGCTGGTAGCATACCTATGCAACAGAAAACAATGATATTTAAAAACTGCCAACCCCTACCGCTCTGCCGGCACTCACGTAATAATAGCCGGCAAGCGTCCTCCGCCCCCACCCACCGTCTCCTCCCACTTTTATCGCGATGACGTTCTACTTAATCGGGGCCTCGCGGTCTAAGTACTTTCCTAAAAGTGTCAATAACTTACGAGTCCTAAGCAATATGGATACAGGAACCCAACATTAATGTCTTCGCGGTCAGGGTTACCACTGAGACATACGAGTAAATACTGGGTCCAGCGCAGTACAGTCGTCACTTGTGATGAAGTGCATCTGTTCTAGGCAGAGGTTACCATTCACGGTGGGCCTCGTGATTGTACAGTTCGATACATTATAAAAAATCTGTACAGTGTCAAGTCTCTGGTGGTCCCAGATGACATAGTTAACGTTTTCTTGTTACATAGGAGGGTTCTGCCTACTACTGCAGCCTTTGCCACAAATCATTCCAGAAAAACATGCAGCTCCAGAACCATCTGCGCAACCACCGCGCCGAGAGACGCTTCGTCTGCACCTACTGCAACAAGGGTAAACATTCTACATACAACTTACTACGAGCATTTGTTTAATGACTAGCTGCGCACTGAGGTTTAACCCGTGTGGTGATGGATAATGTTGAATCAAAATATACAGGAAAAGAAATTGAAAGAAATATTTAGTGACACTTCTCACGGTCTCTCTCAGTTCACTAGACCGATCTAGCGCTTGACGCGTCAATATCTCCCGAGGACGCCTCGTGTAAAGGCGAACACGTGTCGAATAGTTTTTGGTTGTTTTGTGTGTTGTGTATTCTGTATCTTGCTCTTTGCATTTTATGCGGAAGGGAGGGTGTTGGTGCACACTGCATCTCTGCCATAAACATTTTTCCAGTGGAAGTGTCACTAAATATTTCTTTTAATATGGTTTTCCGCACAGTAACGCCTGAATCAATTCATTATCATAATATATAGCCTATGTTTATCGGGATTAATGTAGGAGTCTAATGGTGAAAGAATTTTTCAAATCGGTCCACTAGTTTCGTAGCTTCTTCAATTCCAACAAACAAGTATTTCATCTTTATAATATTAGTATAGAAAGTCCTTGAATAGACGAGCAAGCCGCTTGTTTTGTTTTATGTTTTATTCGGTTCAGATCACAAAGTACATATCTTAACTATACCTCTAATTAAATAAAGTATGTAATTTAGATAATTAGCACAAAACTGTGGTAAGTAGGTACAATTGATATTCATCGACAACTGTGCTAGGTCGTACCTGTGTTACAGCTGTCAATGTCTTCCTCCAGTATAGTAACAATTCAAACGGTTCATTATTTTACAAAATTAAACGCCTATCCAAATAACGCCCACGCTCACACGAGCGTCACGCTTACCCATAACAGTTCAGCGCCATTCAGAATTTTAAACTACAAAACCCTTCAAGGCAATGTACACTGTTCGTCACTCTGAGATATAAGGTGTTAAATCTCTTGCCCTGTAATTTCGTTGGTAACATCACCCTTCAACGAAACAGTAATGTTTGCACACTACTGCTTCACGGTTGAATAACTGGCAAAGGTGCGGTACTACCCCAGGCGAACGCAAAAGTCCTATTCGCCTATTGGGGCGGATGATAGGATTGTATACTTACTTGCTATTATATTTTATTGACTAATTTGACATCTAGTTTTAATCATTGATGGATTATTGTTAATTTATTTGACTTTAATTTATTAATGTAATTGGACATGTCGTTTTAATTAATAAATAATAGTAATGAAGTGCGCGTAGCGGAGCTAGACTTGGCGATCTTAACCGATCAACAAGTTAAGCAACGCTTGCTGCGGTCAGGAGTTGGATGGGTGACCGCTAGTGGCATTATTCAACTGAGCGCTTCCGTGCTTTGCAGGGCACGTTAAGCGTCGGTCCCGGTTGTTTGTCTTAGGACTACAGTCATTAGGCTATGTCGATGGCCTTCGGGCGGCCTGAAAACTAATATATCCACCAATGGGCCCGCGTGGTGGATTATGGCCCAATTCTTCTCTCTGAGAGGAAGGCTCGAGTCCCAACAGTGGGAACGAAATGGGCTGATTATGATGATTTATGATTATGAAATGGTTAGCTGCATGCTTTTATCGTATTACTTGAGAAGACGGGCAAGTCTTGCGCCTGATGTTAAGAACTATGCTTGCTTATACTGCAATGTCACTACGAGTTTAGATTTAGTTTTGCACGCTTGGCGCTCGTCAAAAGACATTGAGTGTTCAGAATCTTCTGCCCAGTAATTTCACTCGCTACAGTGCCCTTCACACCCTAACACAGTAGTGCTTTCGCACTATTGCTTCGCATAGTTGTCTCCAGCCAGAAATGTAAAAAAATCTCAGCTACAGAATTTAGCAGCACTTTATTGAGTAATTTGGGAAAATACCGAGGTGGCAATTCTTAACCGGTTCAAAAGGCTTTGCCACCCCTAAAGTGCAGCTCAACTCCATCAGGTTACAGCGGTTGCGACCAGCAGGGCTATTACGTAGCTCTGTTGAAACCAATGTGGATTGAATACTTAAACAAATAGCGGCTATATGCCACTTTTGTCACCAGTCAGCAAGTTACTAACATTTTTGCTCACTGGAGTTGTCAAAACTGATATAGAGCCGCCATTCCTAAAGAATTCAATCAACTGTAAGATACGTAATTGTTCTGCTGTTCCTAAGTAATAACTTCTACGCAGGCAATGTTATCTAGCCTCTCATGATTATCATTCCTACGGCAAAAGAGATATTCAATTCCACCTACATTAAAGTCTATAATTATAAATGTAATCTGTTACAGCATTTTCTCAGTCAAACAACTTGAGGGCGCACCTTCGCATCCACACCAACGAGAGACCTTTCAAATGCTCTGAATGTGGGAAAGCGTTCACTCAGGTAAGAATAACCATGAACTACAATGTGGATATTCAGTATGGCCATAAAAACTAATGCAGTATGTCGCGGCTCCTCTTGCCAGGGAAGTGATCTGTTAAGTACCCACACTGTCTATACCCACGTATGCGTATTCGCCTGTACTGTGGGAACTTAAAGCAAATACCGAATATTATCAACTGTCTTTTATTCGCTTAGTACATATAACGATATCTAGAGACGACTGGGGACGCGGCGAGGAAAGGCGAGCGAGGTGCTACTCGTAATGCAAACTGTCGCATAAGCGTTTCCTTGCCCCTACACAGTACGGTACTACCGCCTTCCGCCCGGCGAAACTTTAAAAGTTCAGCCGTGCGAGCCTGGAGCTCACGGTAAACTTGTCCAGTCATAAACAGAATTTTATCAGCTATCTTACCTTGTCTCTAGTATGGATCTAGTTGCGATAGCTATATTTTTATCCCATCGACAATCTGTGCTCGCACCGCTGAGAAGAAGTGTTACTCAAGGGAAGTTTACGAGTAAGTAAGAAATAAATCAACAGTAACTGACCCCCGGTTTGAATTTTTATTCACTTCACGCTTCAGATTTATAAAAAAATAATTCAACATGGCACAGCTTTAGTGAATTTGATTTCAAACGTATTTCGGCAGTTTGCATTTTGGGCAATACAAATTAGATATCCTAAATTCTAGGGATTTTGCTCCTGTTTGCATGCGTACCTGAAACTTGTCGTTAGATCCGACTGTTCATTATCCATTGGGCACCACTCACTCGTAAACTTGCGAGACGAACGGCAATCTATAACCAAAAAACCACCCGGGTGGCGCGCCGGTCACATGTACCTAATCTACGGAGTGAAACCCCTCTGCCGGTAGTCTGCATTAAATTTAGGTTAATACAGATTAGCATGAAAGTTAATACAGTTATGAAGGAATGTATGTTGGCTCGTATTTATGCCACTTTCGTTATGGCACTGAGTTCTGGTCTCTTACTGGCCTCATCAGCCTCAACAAGCTTGAAGTCGCTCAACGAGCAATGGAGAGGACTATGCTTGGGCTTTCCCTGCGTGATAAGATCCGAAATAAGGAGATCCGTAGGATAACTAAGGTCACCGACATAGCTCTCAAAATAAGCAAGTTGAAGTGGCAATGGGCAGGCCACATCGCTCGCAGAACCGATAACCGATGGGGAAGAAAGGTTCTCGAGTGGCGACCACGCACCGGAAGACGTAGTGTAGGCCGGCCCCCTGCTAGGTGGACCGACGTCCTCGTTAAAACCGCAGGGAATAGCTGGATGCAGGAAGCGAGTAGCCGTTCCAAGTGGCGTTCTATGGGGGAAGTCTGTCCAACAGTAGACGTCTTCCGGCTGATAATGATGATGTACGTTGGCTCGTGAACTAATCGAGTATTATTGGCAGGTGACAAATCTGAACAACCATGTGCGTCTGCACACGGGCGAGCGACCGTTCGTGTGTCCCGAGGTGGGCTGCAACAAGGCGTACGCGCAGGTCACCAACCTCAACCAGCACCGCAAGAGGCATCTGAACGGCCGCCCCGTCGAGATCACGTACGACTGCACCGTGTGTGGGGAACAGTTCCAGCAACGGAACCATATGTACATTCACAGGTAACTGACCGAGCGAGTGAAGCGTCTGCTTTAACTGGCCAAATTGGCTTTTATCTGTCTGTGTTGGTCCTCCTGTACAGGTCGCATTTTTCAACCAAGCTTGACGAAACTTGGTATGCGTGTTCTGCTATTAATTTTTTTTTGTTTAGACGATTTTTGAGTGGGGGGTACTTTTCCTAAAAAGGGGAGATGTTTGCTGCGGCGCTATTTAATAACCGATTTTGTTAAAATTGTGTACACACACTAGGTACCTGACTTTAAAGAGGAATTTCGAATATGAGCAAAATTGGTCAAGGTCTTGTCGATATAAATAGGTAATTGTAATTTATAAGTTTGTAAACTATCATGGTCACAAACATTAGAAGTATTCAAATTATCAACGGCATTATAACCGTGTTCATCCGTGATCATGGCGCTTGCAACAGTGCCGAAACTCACAGAAAATATTTGAATACTTCTAATAATTGTAATTTATTTCTGAATTTCAATGAACTGCAGATAGCTCCCATTTTTTATCTCTCTAATATTGCAATGTTTCATGCTAACATGTCGAAACCCCTTACCATAGCAAATATGTGTGTGATGAGCAGAGAAATGTTTGTTCTCGGGTCTTGGAAGTTTGCGAATGTGTATGGGATGGGAAGGTAATCCTAGTGCGGGGTGTAAGTATGTAAACGTATATATAATGTGTGTACGTTGTTTCAGACGGGAAGCGCACGGCGACGTGAAGAGTCCTGTGCGACATAAAGAGAAACTCGTCCAGGTGCAGGCCGAAGTACAGACTGACAGCTCTGACAGTTCCGACAGTACGTATCTACTTCCATTTCTCATCCTCCTCACTCAGTTGCAAGCGTCTTCCTTGTTGGACAGGCCAGAGTTATATAATTCGCATCCGACATATACATTGTTACAAAAAAGTGAGGCCCAGACAAGGGCTTACAACTTAGTCACTGGGGGCATACAAATTGTTTCAGTGAAGGCTCGTCACACAGCGACAATTTGCCTCTTGGACACCTGCATTACCAGGTTCAAACAGTTGTTCTGTGTACAGGGCCACTTGAATAAAAAAAATAAAACATGTCAGGTCTGGGGATTCTGTGCACCTTTCGGCAATGGGGGTGACGAAAAGAAGTGTGTAGGGTCAAATCAATCAATAAGCACTTTTTCTTTTTTATGTGATAGATTGGCAAAGGAGCAGGCGGCTCACCTGATGGTAAGTGATACCGTCGCCCACGGACATCCGCAATACCAGAGTTCTCAAGGATGCGTCGCCGCCAAACGCAATAACAGGCTATAGTACTTCACATCGGTGTTATGTAAGAGTGTGGTACTTCCCCGGTCGTGCCGGCCCATTCGGCTGTAATCCATAAGGTTACAAGTTACAACGTGGCACTACCACCAAATCATTATATAATGATCGACCTCCGACTGGCATATGCTGCCTCATACCCCAGTTCCCGGCTGTTACATATACGTACTTTATGTATGTATGTAGTTACGTAATGTTGCTGTGGTTACAGAAGCGGTGGTGACGTGCGTGTTCAGCGCGTGCGGGTCCCGGTTCGCGTCCCCGCGCGAGCACACCGACCATCTGCTCTCCGCGCATCAGCTGCGCGTGCTCTCCGCGCCCGCAGACACGAGCGCGCCCAAACGTGGCCGTCCGCCCAAGGTAACTCTCGTTCATTTATTTAAAAACTAATGGCGTGAAAATAAAGTACTCTTATTATCAGTCCAGCCGTTTTGGAGAATAGCCGAAAAAAATATAATCCTGTTATAAGTACGCCTTAGAAGTACTATTTAGATTAGCATAGAAGTTATCTAGCCGCCTATAAATACATTGTTTAAATATACACTGGGCTGCAAAAAAAAGGGTAGGTTAGAATTTGCGACTACTTTTAAATTTTTTGAGCTATCCTTTTCAAATAGATACTAAATTGAGTTTTTATCATCATAACCCGGTTGAAAGTGACCTGCATCAAACGTCGTCATGCGACCTTTATAAAGTTGGCTGTCCACCTTGTCGGTGGACGACCTACGCTAAATTAAAGTTTGATTTATTAAAATACAGAAAAAAATATTTTATGATTTCTTATAAAAATAAAAATTGCATATTTTATATGCATTTTTTACACATTTTAGTATTTTGTATTGCCAACGAACTGTTAAACATGCCAAGCCTTATAACAGATGTACGAAACCGGTGACAGGCGGTGGCCGCTTTCTTAGCGGCCCAACAGTGTACTTACCTAAAACATAATACTAGCAAATTGGATCTTGATAACTATATATACATAAGAATGATCCCCTATTTCTCTTGGTGCCACTATAACTTGAGAACAATCTCGCTAATTCTTTTTTGTTGTCTTAATTATTGTCTGGAGAAGGTTCTTATGAAAGAAAAACGAAGTAGTTTAAGGAGGTTATGGCAAGGCCGAAGGCTGAGCCTACTACACAAATGAAGTCGCGGACAGCCGCTAGTATCATCTATAGTATAGTATCATTCTTCTGTACGTGTGTTTGTTCCTAACTCCTCCTAAACGGCTGGACAGATTTGGGTGAAAATTTGTGTGTATATTTCAATGGGTTCTTGGATGGTTTTAAAACACAATTGTACCCGGTGGAGCTGCTGTCAGTATGTTGCTATGCTGCTGTTGTGTGTCGGCACTGATCTTAATACGAGAGAAGCCGCTGGCGGGTCGGGTAGTTCTGTATAATATATTAAATAATGCTCGACATTTTTTCTAATAATAATATAAACAACGTTATAACAATATAAAGTATTGTTTTGGTCAAGAATATGCCTTATAGTTTTATTGTATTGAAATTCTCGTGAGTTTGACACATAAACTATTATTATTAACTGGCAAAACACTCACGTTAGGGATCGAATACGTCTCGCCGGGTTTCGAGCATGTCCGATGCTCATCTTCAGGGCGAGTTTGCAGCGGCGTCTGCGAGTTCTCGGCGGGCACTGCAGATGGTAATAGTGTAATAGCTTATACTCTCAACTAACAAGACATTAACAAAACATAATGTGCACAGATAATTTTTTGTAATACGGAATACTGCTAAATTAATTAACATTTTTTCTGGCTAATATTGATGTCGCGCTAGCAAGAGACCGCTAGTTTCAGCTAAAAGGAGAGAGCAACATTCAGGCCAATTTTTATTTGCTCTTCGAAATTAAATTGCGAGCAATCTTCGCCGTATTCTTAAACAATGCATGATATATCCATATGAAAAATACAATATCAGATTTTTAATTGACATCGGGTTATTAATAACCCGATCAAGATAATTCTAATGTTTTAACATTACATGTTTTAATAATGTATTATTTCGTCAAATCACTGAACTGAACTGAACTGAAACCAAACAGTAATCATTCAAATCCAAAGTCTGCACAGTCAAATAATCAATAAGGCCAACAATACACATTTAATCGCAACTGCCATGCTTTGGCTGCCAGCACAGCAAACATTCTGATAAGATCACCTTCCATCCGTCGGCGAACTTATCACATTCAGGTCTTTTGTCGAGGGGTTATTGACCGCATTTAGTGTTCATGGTAGAAATTACCTAGAGTAACCGACCGTTCGAACACCGCAGATATCTCTAGATATATAATACCATCAGCGTTTTATTCTAATTCTAGTATCATACAAGTATATAGCCCCAATTATAGTTCGGCCGTTCAGAGAATGTGTTCCTGACACATATCAGTTAGTCACGATTAGTGATGGGCACAACATAACACTGAGTTCGTTACCGTTCCTCCAAAATGAACCGCCGCGTTATTTTTAAGATTATTTTCGTTTTAAATTGGCGGAATCATTTAAAATTTATATTTTAGTTATTTAAGTGGAAACTAAAAAAGGGTAATATTAATATAATAAAATTGTTTTATTTATTCTTTGTTACAAAGTTACAATCTGTATTTCTATGCAATAAAGTACATTGAATTGAATGTGCGTACAGAATATTAATCAGACTCCGATTCGCTTGAGGAGGTGGTGTCTTCATCATCATCTTCGCCTACATGTATAATTATATTATTATCAATAACTGAATCAATCCTGATATCTCCAGATTACGATACTATTATTGCCTGTTATTGTTAGCACAGCACTACAAATAGAAAGCGCTGACATAACCTTGTAATAGCGCATTTTAGATTTAGAAAAATATTGTTTACCAAGTTATTAGACACTCAGTTTGGCACAAAATTATAACATTAATTGATTATTGATATAATAATGTTGTTTTAATGCTCATCAATTGTTAAAACGGTAAACAACCAGCAATAATATTTTTATCGTAACTGCAACGCCATTACAAAGTTACGTCGTCAGTTCAATCGCGACGTGTCAGGAACGCATTCTCTGAACGGCCGTAGTATAGGGCTTTCGTAGAGTCCCTGTAGGGGCACGATACATGCAACGTGAGCGCAATTTGCTGTTATTGCAAAAGTCGTGCCATGCGCTCAGTTACCCTGCCGCGTTTGTACCGAGTGTCCGTACTTCAGCCCACCTACATAATGTAACCTATTGATATATATATATATATATATATATATATATATATATATATATATATATAGTAATTCTGATATGAAGAAATATTAATGGTGATCACCGAAATGTCGTATTTTCATTCATCCATCCCAGTAGGCAGATAGAACACACAACTGGAAGAATCAGGGCGCACATATAAACCTAGATAGGTGACGTGCGCCACGTGACGAGTCATATAACATGAAACCCCACAGTCCCCATACGACGGTTAAAATCAACCAGCTAAATTGTAACCAACTAAAGGTTCAGATGGATCGCTTCGGTGGCCTAGTGCGTATGGTGTCACGGATTGTCGGAGAAGTGGGTTCGAATCTCGTCCGAGGATGTGTAATTTTTCTCTAAAATTAGAAAGTTTTGTGGAGTGTTTTTATATTCTCTTGTAATGGAGTGCAGTCGAAGTGCTGACTTGAAACAGAATATATTCAAGTTTCTTAATCTTGACCAGTATGATGTGGGTCTGCTGGTGCGGTTGCTCTATCAAGGCACCTACAATGAAAATGTATAATGATAGTTTATACTTATGGGACTGATATGTTTGACTCATACTCCCCAAAAATAAAAGAAAAAATTGCCACTAAAATCACAAGGAAACGCATACATTAACTTTGTAATCAATCTTTCGTTTGTTTTGTGTCTTCTAGACTTCTCAATCTTTAAGCTTGTTCTCATGATCAAAGAGAATATAACGCTACGCTAGAAGAGGCGGAACTTAGGAATGTCGACTTGAATGCTAACAATTGCAATATTTCGGCAACCAACAAACCGGATGTGTCAAAATGGTACATAACCATAGTGACGTGAAGTATTAGTAGAAAAAATATCGATATCGATTGTCGATATTAGTGTTGTACCTAACCGTTTGTCGATATCGATAAACGTATTTGAAATTGTAATATTGAATGTAAATGGATTAGGAAATAAAAATTCAAAGTTCAATAAACTTTTTATTTTAGACAGTAATTCGTAACTTACATATAAATAGTAAAAATCGGCAGTTTTACAAAAAATTCTAACCATATTCCATTATCAGTTCAAACAATTTTGTGTGTATATAATAAGTTATATATATATATATATATATATATATATATAGTTATGTTATAAGGTATAATAAGTTTATAGCTATAATATGCCCCGGCCATGAGTGGTTTCTGGGCTATCGGGATTCGCTGAAGATTATAGCCATAATCAATGTGGCTACAGCATGTAAACTGATATTTGAGTAGAGAATGCACAGACGGTGAGAAAACCTTTTATTTACTGAGTAGAGTAAATGCAAAGCAATCAAAATACCACGCGGGCGAACTCAGGTCACATTCATATTGATAACATCAAATATTACGCAACTGCGGGCAGAAGCTAACAAATCTATACATATAATAAAACTGTAGCCAAGGTGAAATCTGTACAAGAAAGATAACTTAGAAAAAACAATTTTTTGGATAAGCCAATTTTGACGAATTAAAAATAAAAAACTGCTCAGGACTTCAAAAAATATACTGCAGCAAACGGGATCAAAATCCATACAGTAGTTTTTGCGTGATGAAGTCACATATGGACAGACAGACAAAAATTCTACAAACGATATTTTTGGATTCCACTACTTTCATTTACTCACTTTTTTATATTTTTAATTATCTTTCATGTATAGATTTCCCCTTGGTTAAACAGTTTTATTATATGTATAGACTAGCTTTTGCCCGCGACTTCGTCCGCGTAGTGTAGTTTTTTTAGGATATGAGTTACTGTAACAATATAGAGCTATATTCATGGCTATTGGCCGCCACTACCCGTGATGTTTGACAAAAGTTAATATATAATAATAATTTATTTATTGACACACAGATTTAACAAGTACTGTTCTTAAATACAAACTTAACTACTAAAGTAGGTAGGGATACAATTGAATTTTTTTAATAGGTATCTACAATATTGTTTTAATTATATTCCTAGGCCATTGTAGAGAAATTATCATTACCCGTGGGCCCCAAACTAGGCTAGGCCTGTATCTTGGGCGCCCGAAAATGTTCTCTGAAATCATTTGACATAGACCGTTACAAGATGTACGTACCTACGGACTCGATAATACATTGGTGCAAATACTAGTAGGTAGTAGCTAACATCACATGCTTGTGTTTTGGTGACGGAACTTTAACATGGAATGAGTAGTAGGTAATGAATAACGTAACAATACATTAACATTGTGAATCGTCTTATTTTTAAATTAAAGTTACGTAGAATAACTGTAGATATGTAGATGAGTTAATAATTACCCACGCTAAATAATTCTTAATAATGTTTCAGAGCATCAAATTTAGGTAAAGGACTTTGAAGTAGTACCCGTAGTCAATCAATATCTGAACATTCGATTATTCTCCTGTTCTCAGCGTATGCAAGCTCAGGTCCTATTTTCACTTACTTACAATCACAAAAATGATATTATAATTTTAAACTTACAAATTTATAAATTAGTAGGTATTGATACCATAATTAACGACACAGTAGCATTGCAATATGAAGTTACGTCATACCAACGCGGCCCCCCACCGCATCGCGCGGCTCGTTCCGTGCTCCGGGAACTGGTTTTGCCCGAGCTACCGCTTACGTGCGAAATGCCTAGAAATGAAGATAAAGCTACTAGATGTGGCCTGTAAGTAAGTGCGCTCCAATACACTGAGACATTCTCTAAACATATCAATTACTGTTAAAAGCATATAAATTACAGGTTCTGTTGTGATTTAACAAATACACGTATAAATACTTATAACTATAATAGTAATAAATAACAATTTTGATTTAAAAATTAAATAATAATTACCGGCTTATTATATTGTGTTATTGATTATTATTAATTCATGGAATAAAACTACGGTGGTTGATAACAAGTATTTCCTATTAATTATGTAAGTATATAAATGACAATTGTTATTTATTTGACTGATCAAGTCCCTATTATTTTATGATAAGTTATGCTTATAATATAAAATAGAGACATCAGTAAAATAATACGAATATAGTAGTAAATTGGTAATTTAAAATACACATATTATTATTTAAAATTCTGTTTTTTATAATTCTATTTAAATATTTTCTTCAAATGCTGGTGAATGTTTTAAAATACGTAACAAATTGTATGTATACGGTGCGTGAGGATATGTAGATGTGTGTAGTAGTGAAAGAGTAGGTATAGGTGTGTGAGGTAAGGGTGTATGTGAAGCAGGATAAGTGAGAGTATGTTAATATTAGTAGTCTAAAACACGTAACATCGGGATAAAAATTTGTAGTTACTGCGGTAGGGTTTGAGTTTGAGATTTATTGGTTATTTATTTTCTGATAAATGCAGTACTTACTTAGTTTGAAGTTTTTGATGTTTAACTGAAATTTTTAATATTATGTTATGGTAGCGCTATATTTATTTATAATTATTATATATAATAAAAATCATGAATGAGAGCATAAATAATATTTATAGTTGAATAGTTTAGTTCTTAAAAAATTAGTTCAGACATGCCAAGGCTAATGCCTGACAATGCCATCTATAGAGCCTATATTTTATCGGGCAAGACGAGTCTCTCTAAGTCGTCGTAGGACAGCGTGAGCAACCATTTTTTCAGTTTTGATTTGGCTTCGATCACGGAAATGTTTTTTAAGTCTATCGCTTTGCACATTTCGTTATATGTGCGTATGTGTACATATTTTGGAAGATGACGTGCAAAAGTAGACGTCACCTTAGGAAGATTATGTCTTAAAGGTATCTTGGATCTTTTTTTCCTTGTAGACTGGGGGTCTGATTTGTTGTGGGTGTTAGCAAACGCTTTCATAATAAAGAGTTGTCTTACTCTGAGCACCTCTGTCTCTGCGTAAAGCATGTCAGTAGGGTAACGTCGAGCCTTACCCATCATAGTCTTTAGAACGGCTCTTTGAGCACGCTCTAGTACAATCATGTGGGTTTTGGCTGCCCCACCCCAAGCGTCTATGCAATATAACAGAATAGACTGGCATAGTGCCGTATATACAAGCTTTCTAACCTCTAACGTAGCTGCAGGACGTAGATTTTTCATAATGTAAATTTGTTTGCGTACTCGCTTAGAGAGGAAATATATATGATGCTTAAAAGATAGGTTCTGATCTATAACAACGCCTAGGTATTTAACTGTGTCAGCTTTAACTACGCTATTGCAGTTGCAGCTGTAGAAGGTACCGGTAGGATGGTGATAGATAATGGGGCAATTATAACTGTGAATTTTGAGATAAGACAGTTCAGGGCGCGTCGCTGAAGTAATATGAAAGGGTATAAAGTTTGTTTTCTTTACATTTAACGTAAGCAAGTTGTTGTCCAACCATTTTGAGATCAGCGACAAGCCTTTCTCTGCAAAGTTGACCGTACTTTCCCAATCGGGCCCATGGAAGATGGCAACTGTATCATCGGCGTAGCAAATCAGTTCAGAGTTTTTTGGTTTTATTCTGAGGATGTCATTAATATAGATAGTGAACAGAGTAGGAGCCAATATGCTGCCCTGTGGAACGCCGAATCCTATTTTCATTTCTTTGCTCAAGTGGTTGTCAATTTTGACACATTGTCTCCTGTTTGATAGGTAACTGGAGAACCACTTGAGCACTGTTCCTCGGATGCCAACGCATTCGAGTTTTCTTAGTAAGATTTGAGTAGAAACGGTGTCGAATGCCTTGGCAAGGTCGAGGAACACCCCAATACATCTCTGTCCACTATCCGAATGTGCAGCCACTAGTTCTGTTAGAAGCTGCACCGCATTTTCTGTTGATTTGCCACGCCGAAAACCAAATTGTCGATCTGAAAGCAAATCAAATTTATCGAGGAAGTCCACTAGTCTCTTATTGACTATTTTCTCGAGAATTTTGGATAGGATGCAAAGGAGAGAGATTGGCCGGTAATTGTCAGGAGTTAATTTAGAGCCAGTTTTATGTATAGGCACAACTACGGCAGTTTTCCAAGAGTCTGGGAAAGTACCAGTTGACATGCTTAAGTTGCAGATATGTGTTAGAGGCTCCAATAAACCCTCCCTTGCATTTTTTAAAAGAAGTGGAGTTATAGAGTCACTTCCTGCGGCGCTGTCAGATTTGAAATCGGAAATAATTCTACTAACTTCTTTATAGTCGTTAGGGTACAGAAAAAGCGAGTTTGGGCATCGACTCTGTAACGGAATTTTCTTACACAGAGACTTTTGAGTCTCATTTAATTTATGTAGGATATTATCAGCCAGATTCGCGCCAGCGTTTACAAAGTGCTTATTGCATTTGTCAATAGATGCTTGTGGGTTGTATTCAATTTGAAGGAGATCTTGTGAGTCTTTATTTAATGGGGCAAAATTGCATATTTCCTTTATAGTTTTCCATAGGTATTTTTGGGTCTTTATGATGTGCAGTTAAATTACTGTTATCATACTCGGCTTTAAGTTTATGTAGCAAGTCGTTGCAATAGTTACGGTACCGTGTGTATATCGTTTTTAAAGTTTTGTTTTTTTGGTTCAAGTTTAGTCTGTTAGTGTAAACGGTCGCGGTGCCGCATGCATTTTAGAAGGCCAGGAGTTATCCAAGATTTTATTTTAAATTGAGCTCTGCTGATATACTTTTCGTGAGTATTTTTGAGGATGCTATCCGTTATAATAGAGTTTAACTTTGAAACTGTGTCATTAATGTTTTCTGACGTAAACTCTCGTTTCCAGTCCACATTTTTCAAATCCTTAGCTATTGCTTGATAATCAATCTGTTTGCAAATTCTCTTACTCTTCTCGGCCTTATATTTGTTTAATGACAAACCTACTATTAGTAAGGAGTGGTCTGTTATCGATGTTTTGCAAAGTATACCCAGGACATTATTTTTTGTTTTTATAAAAGCATGGTCAAGGCAATTCCCACCACGAGTAGGAACTGAGATGCCCGGTAATAAGCCATGTTCAGCCATTAGGCTTTGATATGAAGCATTATCTTTGTTAGGTAAGTCATCCAAGATATTGATATTCATATCGCCAGTTAGTATAACGTTTTCGTGGGAGCTTATGTTGCCCAAGACATTATCAAGGGAATGTACAAACCGTTTCAGCTTTTTCACAGCTGGCGATCTATACACTGCAAATATTTTTAAATTGTTTTCTATGCTTACCACCAAGCAGTTAGCGTCATCAAGTTCCGGTTCTAATGCACTTGCGGACCAGCAGTCCTTCACATATATTACAACGCCACCGCACTTATTTATAAATTTGTGTGTGCGATAAAAATTATAACCAGGTAGTTGATTCACTTGCGTCAATTCCTGTAGCCAACATTCCGTGAGTATTATCGCATCAAGCTGGAAATCTAATCGTTTCAGTGTAGTCAAAAGGGAATTAAAATTGCAATTTATGCTACGGATGTTACATGTTAATGTTTTAAAATTGAAAAGTGTCATGTGTTTTTTACAGAGTTCGGGCAATTCGATAGTGCGACAATTTATCTTAAGAGTATCGTCTATGTTTGCATCGAGGTCCTGGTTACCCATAGTTAATGTTGTATAAATATGTTATATAAAACCAACGGACCTGAGGCGCACTTTTGTTGCAACAATAATTGAAGAAGCAAGAACTCTGTTGTATGGATGCGGTGTTGTTTTGTTTAACATTGCGTGCGTGTGAGTGTATTAATATGAAAACTATATAAAATTCTGTGAGTGTGGTGTATTTCAGAGACAAACGAGAGTAGAATGTGTGCTTGTGCGAAAGTGTTAATTCCAATGCAGTGCAAAAAGGATATATATCAAACTTAACCGAGATAATAAGTTCTAGAGAAATTAATATGAAAAAGGCAACAACGAAACCAAAATTACATAGTTTTACATTTTTGACATGGTTTAAAGTACTAATACGTAAATAATGAGAATCTGATTTATGAAAGTCTAACATCGCTGCCAGCATTAATAGTATTAGAGTAAGGCTGTAGATGTTCCAAATCCGCCAGGGTCTTAATGAATATGGCTGGCTTGCCTTCATCTCTGCGTACGTGGATTCTGCCATTATTAACCCAACAGAAACGGTAGCCAAGTTCTTTTGCTCGAAGTCTGGCGTTTCGAAATAACAACCTGTTAGCCTTTGAGAGATGCTCGTTTATGAATATGTTGCACGAGGGGTTCAAAATGTCCAAATCTGCTGAGGTCATAACCAGATGACGCCTGAGTTTAGCCGCTTTAAGGAATTCATCCCGTTTTGCCTTTCTGACAAGTCTGACTATAATTGGGCGTGGAGCGGATGACTTTTTTGTGTAGTTTTTGTTTCTGGGGCCAGCGCGGGTGACCCAGTCAATTTCACTTTCCGGAAGGTTAATCCCCACTTTTGTGGCTACGGACATTACAATATGCATTAAGCTCTCATTAGTAGATTCTGTTATGCCAATTATTTCAATTTCGTTTTTTAGAGAATCTTGTGTTTGCCGATTTATCTGATCTTGTAGCTGCTCGAACTTGTCGAGTAAAGTTGAGTTGGAAGAGTCTCCATCTTCTAGCCCCCGTATTCTAGCCTCGAGCCCGTCCAACCGAGTATTGCATTTGTTTATTCCTTCCGTCAAGAGTAGGAGCGAAGATTTAATTTCAAACATATCTTGCCTTAACAAGCGCAATTCTGCAATCACAGGATCTGTTTCAGAGCATTCGCTTTCCCCTCCGTTCGGCGATGACAGAGCCACTCTCTTATGTGCGCGTGTCAACACAGTTGCGTTAGATACGCTAGGCAGATTAGCTGCCCGAACTGGTGTGTTGGCGTTACCGATTTTCGGTTCCCTAGCTCTGCAAGTGGGGCACTTCCAGTTTTCCTGATTTTTTATATCGGTGGCGCCAACGTTTACACAGATTGGGTGATAAGCCTCTTTGCAAGTAATACACTTCAGTAGTCTTTGCGTGGTGATGGGTTGATTGCATGCTGCACAATCCCGTATTGCAGAAGTAGAATCCATATGCCGTGATTTGATTAAAGTAAAGTGCAAAGGTAAATCAAAAAATTCAAAGTGGCTACCCAATTAACGATGTTGATTCTTCCCGCCGGGCTCTTGTCGCAGACGGACGTGTGTCGCACACAAATAATTAAGTCCGTAATATTTCAACGAGTGTAAAAAAGTCACCAACAAAGTGAGTGAAACAGCTGCGGACACGAAGTTTCGAACGAGCGACGACAAGACACTCCGGTGAGCCTCCCACAAACAAAACAAAACACACACCAACACATCAGCGACGCTTCCAGCTCATACATATTACTTTCTCGCTCTAAACCGGTTCTTGTTCAGCGTGCGCTACAGAATATACTATAGTACCTAGCGCTTGCTTGCAAGTTACGTCAAACTGCGCGGATACATTTACGCCTAAAATTTACATACAAAGGGTTGGCTAAAATGTCTCGTTCATCTGATAAATCCGGTTCCGATTCGGAAATAAAGGCCAAGGCTTCCAGGTTTAAACGCCCTCGTGGTCATGAGGACCCGGATTGGCAAAACGAATTCAAGTTATATAAAGACGAAATGCTGAAAGCAATTAGCTGCCTTAGAAATGACATGACCATACGTCTTAACAAGGTTGACACTAAACTAGATAAATTGAGCGATATTGAGAAAACTATGGAGTACTTAACAGCACGGAACGAGGAGCTAACCCGAGAGGTGTCCGACTGTAAATTAATGATCATGCAGCGAGATGAACGTATTTTAGCTCTCGAGAGTCAGGTAGATGATTTGTCTCGTAAATTCTTAAGCTCGCACATCGAGATCCGAAACGTTCCTAAATTGGAGAAGGAAAGTAAAACGGACTTGCATAATTATATCCGTAACCTATCAATGTCGCTAAAAATTGAACCATTGGAGGTCCGTGATGTTTTTCGTTGGTCTTCTAAGTCAGCGGGTCACCCAGCCATTGTCGTGGAACTCAACTGTAATACGTCTAAAAATACCATACTCCGGACTGCAAAAGTACACAACTTAAACAACCCCAATAATCGTCTATCTGGGACTCATCTTGGCATCAAAGACTATACCTCACCGATATTCATAGGAGAACATCTTACGAGTAAAAACCGTCGCCTATTTTATCTCGGCAGGCAGATGATTAAAGCTGGTTCCTATAAATATTGTTGGACCGCGCATGGAAAGGTATACGTTCGTAAAACTGAGAACTCCACGGCACTGCAACTCAGGGATGAAGAACAAATAGATAAACTAAAGCTTACGGGTTGACTATTTTCTGCTGTTAATTCCAATCAACATATTATTATAAAATATTGCTCACATATCGTGCGATCAATCAACAATGCACTACAGGTACTTTTTTTCACCATATACTATTTCAAAAAATATACAATAATTGATTTTTTCTCAAAACATATGACAAAGTTGACAAACCTTACTTTCGCGACACAATGTAATATCACTGTCTACCAAGGCAGATATATTGTATCCCACATAATAAACACAGTAAGTGTAGGTCACTACTGTACTATATTTTGCATGTATCGTTACACATACGCATATCTGCAGTTAATTTATATATTTAAAATTTTAAAACTATATCAATTAATTAATAAGAAGTGCTCGATCCTAAAGCTAAATGTGGTAATCATATTCTCCGTGAACATTGCTATGCTCTCAACTTTACAGCGGCATCTACTAGTACGATACTTATATCATGAACGTACAAAATATAAACGCATTATGACACTGTGTACGAAACTTACAAATAGGCTACCGCCATTCTTATTATATAACGACAAAACAGTTATAATCACTACTCAGTACATAACGATAGTTTGTATAATTCGCTTACTTATTAATATACACTACTCAATCACTCATAATAATTGCTTGTATTCTCTTAGGAGCAATACTAGATCTATAGATAACATACATTTCCCTGACAATAAACCAACAGACTGCTTAAGGTATCTGATGATTTTAAACGTGTTATCGTTACTAGTCATAGCCGTAATAAAGTCCTTACACACGCTGCTCACTATAACTCGACCACTTTTAACTAGTCGCTCTGGTTCCCATTGCACGCAAGTAAATAAAAATGGCTGTAGACAATGAATTAATTTCTGAATTAGATTTGTTTAGTGTTGCAACCTACATGACCTGCGTCCCAGAAGAGTGCATTAAAAATATTGGAGATGTAAATAAGAGCATTAAAATCTTGTGTCTTAACATTAGGAGCATATATAAAAACTTTATATTATTAGAGGTTCTGATGCATAGATTGGAGTTTGAATGTGATATTATCATACTAACTGAGTGCTGGGTTCATAAGGATAAGAATTTGCCAACATTAAATAACTTCTTAATATATTCCACAATAAACTGCCGGAATCAGAATGATGGTGTAGTAATTTATGTACACAAAAGCTTAGAACACACCGTAGAAGAACCCATTTTCGAAGGTGCTAATTGTACCATAGTCAAAATAAAGCCTAGCACCGTTATTATAGGGCTGTATCGCTCACCATCCTTCCGTAATATTGACAGCTTTTTGATTTCCTTGGACGAGACTCTAACATCCTTGAAACATTTTACTAATATGGCAATCCTAGGCGATATAAACATAGATATTAGAAACAATCTATCTGAAACAAACACCACTTCTTATCTCAATTTGATTTTGGAGCATGGACTATTCCCAGCTCACGACCTACCTACTCGTGGTGGAAATTGTTTAGATCATGTTCTCCTCAAAACTACCCTGCCTTCTTATATAAATCTAATTCAGACCAAAATCACCGACCATGTTCCAATCCTGTTAAGTATTAACGCAAAGTTAAACAAAAATAAACCAATTAAACTTAAAATCAAAACCGATTGGAACAAAGTCATTGAGAACATAGAAAAAACTGATTTTGACTCAATAATTAGTTCTGCCAGTATAGACCTAATAACAGAAAAACTTATACTGGCCTTATATCAATCTCTTACTAAAAACACTAAAATTACGTCTATTCCTAAAAAACAACGAACGGCCAAACCCTGGATCTCTCCAGGAATATTGCGCTGCATTCGTCATAAAGATAAGCTACACTACAACTATAAAAATGACCCTGAAAATACAAACCTAAAAATAATCTATGATAGGTACCAATCTTTCTGTCGTGATCTAGTTAATAAAGCGCGGAATAAATTTAACCAACTCAAGCTAGAAAATAGTTTACAGAACGCAAAATCCACCTGGAAGGCTATCAAAGGTATTGCGAATATTTCTTCTGAAAAGTCCTTTCCGAATGAACTTTTACATTTGAAACAAACGCCTAAAGATTCGATTGCAGCAGTTAACATTCATTTTTCTAATATAGGACGAAAGCTAGCAGATGATATTACACACACAAACAGCACAAAATCAATCGTACTGAACCATATAATATCTCCTAACAACTCGTGTGTAATTCTTCCTGTGGATTATGATGAGGTTTTTTAGGACAATATCAAACTTGAAATCAGATTCAGCTGCAGGATTTGACGGTTTAACACCATTATTCTTAAAAAAGATCGCTCACATAATAACACCTTCACTAGTTAAACTATTTAACATTTGTATTGAACAGGGAAAGTTTCCATTGGCTTTCAAAAAGGCTATAGTTTATCCAATTCACAAAGGTGGAGATCGAAACTGTATAAATAACTATCGGCCAATCTCGGTACTACCGGCACTATCAAAGGTTTTCGAAAAACTTTTAAATAAGAGATTAATAAAGTACCTTAACGAGTATGATCTATTAGCTAACGAACAGTATGGATTCAGATCCGGCAGATCTACCGAAAATGCGGTAATTGACCTTTGTGACGTAATAGTTGAATCGCTAGACAGTAATACAAAGTGCTTAGCAATGTTTCTCGACCTAGCGAAAGCATTTGATACCGTATCGATCCCTATTCTTGTCAGCAAGTTGGAGCGTATAGGTATTCGTGGACAGTGTCTGAATCTCTTCAAAGATTACCTTACAAATAGAACGCAGATGGTAAAAATAGGACAATACCTTAGTGAGGAAGCAAGTATTTCTTTCGGAGTTCCTCAGGGCTCAATTTTAGGACCTAGCCTCTTTCTTATCTATATAAACGACCTGTGCAAGATGAGTATCAACAACGCAAAAATCTTTACTTACGCAGACGACACCGCTTTGGTGTTTCAAGGAAATACTTGGTCGAACGTCTTTTCTGCTGCCGAAAATGGAATGAAACTGGTATCCCAATGGTTAAAAGACAATCTCCTCACTCTTAATGTCAATAAAACCAAATATATGACATTTTCATTACGACAGCCTGGTGATCCTCCACAAACCCTTAAAATCAAATTGCATAACTGCTCAGATGATTCTCAATCCTGTGAATGTCCTTCTTTAGATAAAGTTTCTCAAATAAAACACCTAGGGGTTATCTTAGATGAACGACTGTCCTGGTCATCCCACATATATATGTTAACAAAGAGAGTCAGGAAGATGATTTGGATATTGAAGAGGTTACGGTTTGCTACAAGTCCTAATTTAATTAAAATTATTTACATCTCATTATGTCAATCTATTATATCGTACTGTATTACGGCATGGGGTGGAGCCTTCAAGACACACGTTTTACCTCTCGAAAGAGCACAGCGCTCCGTACTCAAGGTTATGATGTTTAAACGGTCTCGTTTCTCTACTACCGAGTTGTACAAACTATGTAAAGTCTTATCAGTAAGGCAGCTTTATATACTGAACATAATACTATGCCAACACACTAAAACACCTTTCGACATATTATGTGCACATAGAAAACATAGACGTACAAAAACGATTAAATTGAAAAAATTCAGAACAAAATTTACGAACACTCAACATTGTTATTTAGCTCCATACTTATATAACAAGCTTAATAAAATATTACACCTATATCATTCTACTAAACCTATTTGTAAAGCCAAAACTAAATCTTTCTTACAAAGTCTAGACTATGTTGACACGGAGAATTTGCTTACCATGAATATTTAACTTTTGCCACTATCATGAATCTAATCTTCGTAAATAAGAAGTTATAATTAAAATATATTCTTACTTTGTATTACACTTAACTTTAATTAATTATATTATTTACATGATGTTTTATTGTTTATTGTGTAATATGACTGCCCAACCAACAGTAAAGTCCGTGGAATACTTATACATTGTTCTGAACTGGGTGTTATGCCATACTGTACTCAAACACGAAGTATAATAACCCGTTTTCATATGATATCACAAGTTTTAATTATAATCAACTGTATAATGTGCGCACTCATACTAAAGGAGTCGAGTTTTACTCACTGTATCACACAGCAATATTGTAAACACAGCGCGCTGCGTTAGATCATGCCTACTCATGTGCGCTCGTAGCATTTGACCAATACAATATATATACCTATATATGTTATATAACTATACCTAAGCTCATTGGTGCTACAAATGCTTAGGTACCTACATCAAATTTACATTAGTAGTTAACAATGTAAGTAACATGTGATTGTTTAAGGAATCTTTGCTTATATCATAGATTATAATAACACATACCTAGGTACCTACATGTTTTATCAATTTGTACTGTTTGTTGATTGATAGCGCTTTTATGAGGTAGGTATGTCTTATGTCTTATATTGTATTGTGGCCTGAATTAACAGGCAATCGTTATAGGACCTTAACCTAGGTACATCCTATAATATAATAATAAATACAAGTAAGTACCTACATTTTTCTTTTGTTCAAATTATACTACTCTTGATCGTTCTCGTTTTCTTGAGTTTTTAAGTAACTACTTATGGTGGCCGAGCAGCCTACGGAAAGGCATTTAGCGAAGTTAACTTACCCGATAACGGTGAACCTCTTGTTTAACATAGGTATTTGTATTTTATTTTTAATAATTCTTACTATATTGGAGTAGGCCCTGAATGTAACGGTAAAAATGGGTAATAAAGGTTGCTCTAAGGTAACTAACGGCTTTGTCACCCTCACTGATCTATTGTTTTATCTATGATCTTTATTAAAGTATAAGTATGCATAGCATACAATTTTATGTAAATACCGAGTAACCGCTACTCAAAAACCTTAATGTATGTATAAACCTAAGTTCATTCTATCACAAAATGAGTTTTGTTGTGGGTAGCAGTTTACCAAATATTCTCAACCGGGTAAATATCATATCACAATACTTGTTTTAATAATTGATACCCACTACTGAATCTGTAATACCCATTTACCAAACTTATATGTAGAATTTAACAAACGGTAATTATTGTTTAAATTAATTATGTACACCTACTACTAACTATTAAAATGTTCTTGCTGCGGGAAGAGGTTGGTATCCGGGAAACAGAATTTCTTGTCCGGACGCCAACACACAAATCGTACATTTAAAATATTGATGTTATTATTATATAAGTTATATTTAAGATTTTCAAATTGTGCTACTTATTACCCAATAAAGTTTGAAGTTGAAGTTTGAAGTTGAAGTTGATGTGTCATAGGATAGTGCCGGTTCAGCGTTAAGCGGCGCGTACACAGGTGCGACAGGGACGGAAGATTGTGATGCCGAGTCATGTACACAGTAACATCGGCTGATTGAGTATTCAGGGATTGTTTCTTATGATCTCTTTCTTAATAATTCTTAATTATAAAAACTTGTTATCGTACCTTGTTAGCAGTGTGTTTTTCGTTAATTTTATGTAATTCACAAGTAATTTGTTGCACTTTCAGCTACTGATTAAGCTGTTTGATTGGGAGTGAAACGTAAGCACGTACAGCCGTACCGCCTCGAGCGTATTATCGCTCTATTATATATATATATATATATATATATATAATAGATAGCGTATTTTACAGTATTTCTTTATACAATTTATTTAAAATTCACTAATTTGGAGGCATTCACTTAAGTAGCCAGGCTAGTTGGAGAGCGCATATGAGACGTGAGCATGCCACATACAACTGGCCGTGGGAGAAACAGTCCTGCAATACAGAAATTATAATGTTATTAGGAATAGTTTTGCTAAGTGGGATTCTTTTTCGGAGCAGTAGTATGAAAACACTTCTGTTATAAACTAAAGGGCACTGTAGCAAATTATAATTTTGGGTGAATGAGACTGAACATCTATTTCTCAAGTTTTATTATTTTTATTTTTTTATTCTTTAGTAATTAAAGGAGCTTTTAGCCGCATTGGTCACAGTCATGCCAGCTCCATCGGTACATTCATTGCTTATTTAGTACAATTGAAAATCTTATGGCATAACCTATAGAGTGTCCTAGCAGTGTCGGATGTAGACTCTGCTAAAACACTCTGAAATACACCAACATCCAAATATTTTTTTATTTTATTTTTTATTCTGAATTTTTTAGGAACTTTTAGCTGCATTGTTCGCAGCCATGCCAGCTCCATTGGTGCGTGCACACATTAATCAATTTGTACAATACATGATTTTATAACATAATCTGTAAAGGGTCTTAGCAGTGTCAGAAGTTGGTTCAGCCAAGACACTCTGAAACATGCCAACATCCCAACAATTCAGCCCTTTGTCTTGCATCTTTGCCTTAATGGGTTCACAACGGGCACATTCCATCAAAAAGTGGTGGATGTCTTCAATTATGTTACAGATGTCACAATTAGGCAAGTCTGATTTACGCATCATATGCTTAAACTTATTTAATGGAACATGCCCGGTGCGAAGCCTACACGCCATTACTATGATAAGTCTGCTTAACTTAGTCTTATTGAAACATGGCATTCGAGGGGGCTCATTTTGTATTGAACTGTACCAGATACCTTTGTTTTGAGAGGAGTTTTCAAAATGCTTTTTCAAATTTATGAAGATCATATTTTTATGTTTAGCCAGTGCTTCTGTGTATTCTGGAGTTAAATATGTATCAGATTCTGATGTTGTTGAATCTCTGGCCAATTGATCAGCCTCCTCGTTGCCATGGATGCCCACATGAGATGGAATCCATTGCAATCTCAGAGACAGCTCATGAAAATTAAATTTCAAAATTTGCTCTATTATGGCATATGCTATCGATGCACCTCTTATTCCAGAGGTGCATTATTTCTCAAGTTGATGAGCATAGTACAGTGTTGCGCATAACTTTGAAGCTTAAATTTCTGATTTACATTGCTGTGACGCTTACCATTAAGTCAAAGATTGGCTCATTTTGTAACATACTTGCATAAAAAAAGTTAACCACAGATTATTTTGCAAATTTGTGGTATTATACCTTGATTCTTCCACAAATGAAATGGGAATCCTGACATCTGATCATCAGTGAGTGGAGTGACTTTTAAATTTAAGCAAGGTATGGCATGGTTTTTGAGTTTATCTTGCTTTTTGTTCATGTGAGTCTTTTTGAAATGTTCACCACATACATTTTTGAATTGGCAAATGCACTAGATCTTCATTTCCTGTAACTCGCACCCATTCTTTGCAGCTGTAAAAAAAAATCAAGTTTTAAACAACGCCAAATAAACGTAGTTGGATGCAGGCGGCTTCCAACTGGTCCTTTTGGAAATTTGTGGAGGAGGCCTATGTTTAGCAGTGGATGTCCTACGGGTGAGATGATGATGATAATGATATAAAAATGTAGCTAGATATTATGTTTTCTAAAGTATATGTAGCTAGAAATATTACCTAATCTCTATTATTAAAGTTATGCACCTCGTTAATCCTAGTTAATTTTCAGGTATACAAAAAAAGACAAATTATGCTTATGTGACAACTGTTGTTGGCCAAATTTGGCAACAGCGATTCTGGGCATCAGGTATTATTTCTATGTACATGTTCATGTTTCTCAGGATTCATCACGCCGGTCTATAACAACACCGAATAGTGTAGGCATAGTATAAAGATGCAACAGTATGGAAACTAGGCCTAGGTAAGCGAAAATAAACTTAACCGTGACTACACGTCTTGACGTGGCCTTACTACTGACAGCACCGCGACAACCGGTTAGGGCTCTCGTCGATTTGCATGTTAGTGTGAGTGAGCCTGTTCGAACGTTTGTAGGTAGTTTCCATACTGTTCTCTTTATTTATACTGTGATGTAGGTATGGTTATTGTAAAAGGTTATTCGCATAAATCATGCATAAAATCTGAGATGCGTTGGAAGCAAATATGCAACAGCAACCCTGGCTTTTAAAAATGAAGAAGCTCTGACACTTAAAGCGGGGGCTTTGTAAATGTGTTTCTTTGATGCCACATTATCTCGCAAGTTAGGCGACTTCTCTTTGACATTTTAGAAGTCCAAATTGCTTCTAAATATAGAGGTTTTTTTGAAATCACCACGCACACACTATGTACACATTTAAAGTATATTACGAGTGTCTGTCTGTGACTGTTTCTTAACAATCAACACCCACGCACAAGTTATTACCTATTTGAGTCTCTGCCTCGGGAATATACGACGTAAATTGATAAAAAGTCTTTGCAATCATAACCCACAAACTATGTTCGTATGTGAATCTTTGTCTCTAGAATGTATATGTCTTCAAATGCTTTTGGCAGAGGAGAAATCACTCAACTCAACGGCTGGAACACAAAATTGGGACAAAGTAACATTATATCGCTGATACGAAATCCAAACCACCGCACCTGCACAAGAAAAACAAACAAAACAGGGACGGACATTTTTAGTGTTGCCAAACCGTTTTATAAGTTCCTACTTACTTAACACGTTTTTTTGTGACTGGGAACATTGGTATAAATTCTTTATGTTACATTCAGATTGCAACGATCGCCATACATTTTTTATTTGATACGTAGTTTCTGCCCACTGCTCATGATATAATGAAATAAATGATCTCTCAAACCATGTTTTTTGTTTATATGTTATTGAATGAGTTGAGTTTGTTTCAAGTATGTAATTATTAATTGGTTTTATGATGTACAATAACTGATAGCGTTAAACATAAATCCAACTTACAAAGTATTGCTTACTTATAGCATATGTACTTAGGTTACAACTGGCTACTAGATTACACAATAAAAAAAATATTTTGAATTATATAATATTGATACTATAAAATATAGTAATATTACCACCAATACTGATCAATTGGGCATTTTAATTAAATTCGTACGACTGTGCGGTTACCACAGAGAAAATGCGATTAAAGTAATTTTTTTAAAATTTTAACACGCCCTCATTGCTTATGGAATCTATAAATGATAAATGATTTTTATTCACGAAAAATGGAGTAACACACAGGTCTTAGTAGCTATTTTCATTCAGTCTATTGTGTCGATAACCAACATGTGTAATGTGGTGATTATAAATTTATTACAATTTTCCATTTAGATATAAAAAGGAAGAAAAAGTTATATAAGTTAGTTATGTATAAAATAATACAATAGTTAAATGGTAAAACCGGCAAACACTCACGTTTATCATCTAGTCGTTATATTCCGACCGGTGTTCGGGCAGTACTGATGCCCATCCTCATGGAGAGCGTGGTCTAGCAGCGAAGGCCGCTAGTCGCGCACTCTAGATGCTACGACTAGATGATAAACGTGAGTGTTTGCCGGTTTTACCATTTAACTATGAGTTCTCACGGAAGTTTTTATGACAATAATACAATAGTTAAAAAATGTCCAATGAATTAAAATTACAAGGATTAGTCTCAATACATTTAATTTAAAATAATAAAATAGTTAAGTATGTCAAATTAACTTAAGTTACATAGATTTCTGTGGTTATTAATACTCATATATAAAAGGGCGTCATTAAAGTTCTTAGCGGTCGGCAGCGCGTTGGTAACTCCCCTAGTGTTGCAAACGTCTATAGGCGACCCCTTTTCATCAGGTGGGCCGCCTACCTGTCTGCCTACTTTTGGCTATAAAACAACCATTTCTCTTGTATTGATATTATAAACATAGGGTGTGTCATTAGCTAGTGCTGTTGTGCTCATTAATTTTCTGGCGTAGAATGACGAATAAATCTTTCCAATTGTTTTTATTTCGAGACGTGCAAGTCGCTCAACTGATGTTGAGCGCGACGATTGCCCATTACTGTACAGTGCCATTCAGAATTATACACTAAACTGGCTGGTAGCGACGTCGTCTTAGCAGGACTAGTACTTCGAGTAGCTCATTATCTTCTCCATAGTCATAATATCTATTTTTACACCAAAATGTCACAAAATATTTACATGGTTATATGAGTAATTTATAAGTAAATTTAAGTAGTAAGACGGGCCTGTTGGTCTAGTGGTTAGTGACCCTGACTGCTATGCCAGAGGTCGTGGGTTCGATTCCCACCCAGGACAAATGTTTGTGTAATGAGCACGACCATTTGTTCTGTGTCTGGGTGTAATTTATCTATAATATGTATGTATTTAGAAATATATAAGTATGTTTATCAGTTGTCTAGTACCCATAACACCAGCTCTGCTTAGCTTGGGACTAGATGGCGTTGTGTGTTAGTTGTGGAATATTTATTTATTTATTTATTAAGTACTAAATAAATCAATCAGTAATAATAAAATACAGTACCTACCTACGTACACACAAATATAAAATTAATCATCATTGAAAAAACTCATCACATTTCATCACCCTTGACAGTCGCTGAGCACGTCTAGTATACCGAGCTGTCAAAATGATAGCGTGCGATCAGAAACTGTCACAAACTTTGACAGAACTCATCATTACAATCTTAATGTAGGCCGAGATCTTGTTATTTTGTCTATGCTGTGCCCAAGAATATTACGCTTTTTCACCCGAGTGGTGATGAATCATGATGATGATAATGAAAAGTATACTGTATGTTAATCCAGCGCCTCATCTACCTCCATACCAAATTTCATCAAACATCCACACATCCATACTCACAAACTTTTGCGTTTATAATATTAGTAGGAATTATTAACTAAAAGAGTTCACAACCCTGCATGGCAATGCACTGCGCTCGTCACCCTGAGATATAAGATGTTAATCTCTTAGCATGTTTTCGCTGTCAATAAAGCTCTACAAGGAAACACAGTAATGTTGGCACACTACTGCTTCAGGGTTGAATTGCTGGGAAAAGTGTGTTCCTCCTCCAGGCGGACTCTGCAAAAGTATCACTACAAAATAAATGTAATTTATACCATTCGTACTCTAAAAAGCTTATTTTATTTTATTCACTGAAAACAGTGAATAAAAAGGCCTTTTAATCACTGTTTTGGTGTTTGAACTTCGAACACACCAATATATTCGAGATCCATCTCAGTGCTTATAAGCACTGAGATGGACTTCCTTACGCAAATGATAGTCGACATACAAACTCTTTGTGCAAGTAACTCCTCGAGATTTGATTGGTCGATATTTGAGACAAGGAGTTTAGAATTAGAATAAAATAGTATATTCAAGTGGGGAAAGGCTGTCATTGCAAAGAGCTCCGACAAATGTCTACCCGAGCCGAGGTGCAGCCGAAGGCGAGGGTTGACAGTCGGAACAAGTTGCAATGACGGTTCCGCACGTGTACTGAACGACTATTTTTAATACAGTTGCGAAAAAATGAAGCAATTTGATAAAATAAACTCGAAAAGAAAATTTCTGGAAAATGGCGCCAACCGTAGAATACGAGTATAAGCAGAGATTTTTTTGTTCTTCACCCATTCTGGTAGGCAAAGGGAACTATGCCCATACAGCCAAGTCTTCAGTAGAATTTTTGAAATTTAATAGATGAAATGAAATGAAATGAAACCTAACCTTACTCATTCAATTAAATCATTAAATCTGATATTAAAGTAAATTAGTAGCTTCTTTTTAGAAATATACGTGTTTGCTCATAAAAACTTCTATGTTTTTTTTTTGTAAAAACTTTATTGTTGGTTTTTCTTTTTAATAGACATTATTTTGACAGTTGGTAAAGAGTATGTAATAGCCCACATCCCGAACGCTATACGTCCCTGCAATACGCCACTTTTTGAGCAACTGTATTAAAAACTGTATTGTGTTCTTTGCTGCGATAATAGAAAAAAATATATAATAATAATAAATAAATAACTCTTATGTTTAGTAATTGTTCTGATTTTAATGTGCATTTTAATTAATTTAACCTTCCTTTTTTCTTCATTAAATGTTTATTTTCGCTTAAATTATTTCTTTTTCTCGTAGTCAAGGTATAAAGTATAGTATGCAACTCTTGAATAAAACGGATTTATATCGAGGGCCATGAATCACTCGCATCGCTCAGGATTTAAAACTTGAATAACTCGCTGCGCTCGTGATTCAATCATCACGAATCACTCCCTGCGCTCGTGATTCAGTCATTAGAATGCTCCACTTACTCGTGATTCATCTATGGCCCTCGCATTAAATCCGTCCTTTATTCACTAGTTGCATAATATACTATTTTTGTCTGCCAAATAAATGTATTTATTGCCTATAAACGTTCATCTGTCCATTCGTTGATGCTGTTCGGTCATATAACCATCTATACTATATTATCACATTGCTCTGACCCGATATTCTGCGTACTTTGTCTATCTGCTTGTCCGTACGTTAACACGCTAAAAAATAAACTAATTATAGTAGCTAAAAGTTACATACACCAAAATAATGCGTGTTTTTAAATATATTTTATGGAACTTAGTCTTACCACTGCATGCACTCTTATGGCAATGTGCCAGTATGGTTAATGTTATTTTTTCTGTATTACAGATACTGAAAGATCCGTTAGAGATAAAAGAAGAAGATTATCATGCGGTAAGTACAATTAAACAAAGGACACTATTGACTTCAGTTCATATTGATGTAAGAATACTTATTTCATAACGGATCTCATTTCGATTTCAGGTGAAGATACTAAAACAGCCGCAGTACTTGCCGAAATTAAAAGTTCAAAGTTTGTTCCAGTGAGTGAGAGAAAATCGAGTGAGTGATATTGGTATTAAAAGATTTCGCAATATAGGATGTAATTAGGCTGCTGGTACACGTACGGATTATCGGATCGGTCATTTATCTCTTCGTTCGCGGTTCTTGGATTTATTATAGTTTAAGTTGAGATGTATATAAAACGTATATGGAGATGTTTAAAGCCGGCAACGCATCTTTGAGACCTCTGGTGTTGTGGATGTCTGTGATCACTCACCACCAGGTGAGCAGCCTGCTCGTTTGCCTCCTCGCTCTAAAAAAATAATTAATCAATCTTTTTCAATGAAATGAAATCGTTTATTCTGTATAGGCCTACGGAGGCACTTACAAATTGTCATACTATATTTATTATTTCTTAATTTGACAACCGGATATGAACGCGACCACGACTGAGAAGATCCGTCAAAAAACTCAGCGGGCTTGTCTTTTTACATTTTTTTATCGCCAATTTCATAATGTATATAACAAACGTTCGTTTATTTTAAGCTCCAGTGTGTAGCCTTATAAAAGAGACCATAATAATGGTATCAGTAGGGCAACACACGCTACACTTTGACATGGCAATACACGGATAGGTAGATCCTGGAGTGATCAGTCCCAAGCTGTTTTATCCTAAATTAGTAGTATCAAGTAATCAAGTAATTCGAAATTTTGTAATAATTTTTTTGACAGAGCTTAGTTTTAATATTAATTTAAAACATATTTATCCTTCCTATACTTTATTACTCCTATACTATTATATTAAAATAAAAGATTTATGAATCAAACTGAAGTATATGCACGTCTCTGGGACGCAAAGGGTTAATAGGCAAATCTCGGATAATATTGGGAATTTTATTATAGAATCGTATACATTGTACGTATACGTATACAATATTTTTATATTCACATTTTTAATGATTGAAATACTAAAAAAATATTGCTTTTGATTTAGTTAATTACACATATCAAGTAAAATCAAATAATATAATTTCTTGGAAGTAGGCATCAAAAACGATCTTAAGAACGTCAGTTATCTTGTTACTTATATTATATATGTCAATGTTTGGATGAATGGAGGTTTGTTATTCAATCACGCCGAAACGGCTCAATGGATTTATTAATATTTATGGAAGTATTAAAATGTTAACAAGTATTTCTTAAATGTATTAGTATATATCGAAACACATAAAGAAAAAGTACGAAAATAAATGCATCTCCGCATTTCATCATCGAATCTGATGAACCTTATGTAATGCATAGTAAATTATTTTAAAATTGTATAAAGACCGCGCCTATAAACTCCGTCGCATAGACACACATAGTATGTCAGTGTCGCATATTCACACAAAGTATGCCAGCGTCGCATATTCACACAAAGTATGTCAGGGATCCGCAGTGTGCCAGCAGCCTTATAAAGCATTTGACAATTTCGTACGAGGTGATGTGTCTCATTATTTATGATCATATTTTGTTTTTGATATACGCTATGTAAAGTTACATTAAATCTGATATGCATTAAGATAAAAAAGTAAGTTTACAAATCGTTAAAATTACAAATGGTTAATAACTTAAAAATGATGTATTATGTTTGAATCTTTTGTCTATTTTAATCATTTGTAGCTTTAACGTCACCTTTGTATCAAAAAACCAGCTTACGTCACGTTCTAGTACTTCGGTGGATGCGCCACCTTAACTTAACGTTGCTTAATGGTTAATTAACCTGTATTTTAATCAAACAACCGACATTATACCGTACTTATAAACGTTGCTTAACTTTAAATAAAGTTATTTAACACAGCAAAAATGTTGTGCGCTGTGCTAATTGCCAGTATTTAAATTTAAACAGTGTTTATTAGTAAGGCTGTTTATTTAGAAAATGTCTAAACATAACCGTCATTGATTTAATATGAAAAAACGGGAATTTTATTTCCCGATTTTTATTCAGTATTTGTGTTAGCGTAAACAAGTTCGTTAAATAATAATTATACCACATTTGCTTACAAACAAATCACATAAGTTTTTCATATAAATAAATAAGTAGGTATGTCTATAATAACCCTAGCAGTTCTATACATTCTGATAATTCATTTAAATTATATTGTTTGTATTAAATATTGCATCTAGCAGTCATCATCAGGGAAAGCGATCTAATAGCAAATTAATTAGAATGTGATAGATCTTGTTCATTGCATGTTTATTAAAAAAAATAACCGTATTAATTATTCTTCTCTTATTAAGTTGTATACTTGTGTTGAATCATACTCTCCTGGTACGAAATAGTCATTACACGTAATTATATTAACTAAGTATAATGTAATAATTTTATGTTACTTAGTGTACATTATCGAGTTAATTCAAAAAAGTTGAATCTTAACTTAGGGCCAATTATTTAAGCTAATTAAAAATAAATAAATCATATTATAGTTAAGACTTGTACTTAGAAATAACTTTATATAGTTATAAGTCTCTTCTGATTTTTATACAGATTTATATCGATCCCATCAAGGCTCGCTTCTCAAAAAGACCAATGGATTTAATACCCACTTCGCAGAATGACTACCGTAAAACTGGGCTATTTGGTAACCTTTTTGTCAAAGAGGTACTTATAAGTCGTGATTCTGAACATTTATTTATTTATATATCGAAATACTTACATTCATAAATAATACATCAATACAATACAATAGAGTAGCTATCTACACTTAAATATCTAGATTAACATAATCGTCAAATGTATATTTTTTTAGATTCAAGGGAAAAGAACCAATTTTTTTCCTTTGTTGAGAGGTTAGGAGAGTAACGTTATGTCTTATTAAGCTTATAAATATTACAGTAAAATTATGAGTAAAGCCACTGTTACATGTTCGTTGGTCTCGATGGCAGCGTGGCCTAAGAAACAAACATACAAATCACTCATATCTATGTTCTGTTCAAGAATCAGTGTTCGTTATAAATTTCAACACTTCCTTGGTGTGTGTGTACACAGCTTAACCACTAGGTTTCAGGACCTCGATAGTTGAAACCCATCATCTCTATAGAGTTTGGGTATTTGGTCATCTCAATTGCTTCTCTTATCTCCGTATGTAGTGGCACGCTTGAAGATCACCTGAGGGTTGTGTAACCCGATGCAGTGGTTTGGCCGGACTTCTCTAAGAGGTGTTGAGCTGCTGCTATTTCATTATAAACTCGGTTTTAAACGTTAATTAAGTGACCGTGCTGGTTGAAACACCTGCAATGGAACTGTTTTACCAATAAAAGAGTACGGCCGCGTTCCAAAACAAACACATTAGCTCACTTTTATCCAGTGGTTCTAGCTTTAGCATTTGGAGTGTACAGACCACAAAACATGAATAAAACCTCCACTGGGAGCATGTATTGTCGATAGGATAAAATTTCACAATAATTACCGATAAAAGACAGCCCGCGATATAGCTATCGCGGCTAGATCCATAGTAAAGACAAGATACGATAGATAAAAATAGTTTATCGTGAATAGATCGCACTCCTGGGCTGGTTTCATTTAAACCAAAACCATTTCATTTAATTTAAAACAGATGATGTTGCACATTGTATTATCAGTAATTATTGTCAAAATATGAGCGATGGATGTCGTTAAAACCGATAAAGTGGGAGATATAATATATAATAAGCTTGCCCTTTATGAAATAGTTATTCTGTCATACCACGAATACTGTGGGACCTATATTTCCTACAGTACTTTTGGAGATGTTAATGCATGTGTTGCACAAAACTTATAATCAGTGATTAATTTTGTATGAAGATCAGAAGTGACTATAACCTTAGCTTTGTATGATATCGCCTGGTGCTTTGTATGTGGCATTCACGTGCCCGCAAGAGAAAGGATAAGGCAGTTCGTTTTAATTATAAGCGTACTTTAGTCAAATGCTTTTACTAACTTTCATGGTTGTTTAAACTTAACAATTTAGTTTTGCAACACAAACACGTAATCACACTAATATTTTTGCATGCGAATATGTCTGCTTGTATGGAGGGATGTTTGTTGCCCTTCCATGCCAAAAATACTAAACCGTTTCGCCTGAAATTTTGTTGTATAATGTGTGTTAGTAACCACACATGTCGCAATTCTCAGAAAAGTAATATGATTTCCGAGAAAACTATTGTATTATTGGCCAAATATGTCGGTTGGCAAATCTACGGGTTAACTAAAGTAGACTATACTATGCGAAAGTATTTCTGTTTGCAATTCTGCCGTGCGATTCTCTAAGAGCAAACATCGTTGCATCTTTGACAACATCCGTGAAACAAATGACGAGATGACAAGAAACGTTGAAAAAACACCACAACCCTTGTGTACATGGGCGATATTTCATAAAGTAATTGACATCGGTGAGCTCGTCGACGAGCGCATCGACGAATCATTAGAGAATCGCACGGCTTACCTTCAGTTTTTGGAACGTTTGTCAAAGTTTGTTCAGCTAACATACGGAATACTGACCGCAGATTGGTCACATATCGCGTCATAGAATACCATTGACCAATGAGCGTTTAGTATTTAGTTGGTCAACTAATCAAAGTTTTGACACACGTTCTGGAAACTGGGCATTAGGTTCCTATTCCAAAAGTACACTTAGGCCCGTAATATCAATCAATGGATCAATCTTATCTTAGAGTTTAACTAAACGAAGCTAAAATTTGATCTACAGATTAAACCCTTCTCCTAATTTCAACGACATAGCACTGGTCGATTAGCTAAACTGAGTTTAATTATTTTATGTGTAGTAATACGTCTCAAAATGTGCATTATTATCGGTCAGTTGTAAAAAAACAAAATTACGACTATGTCGGCGCGGCGCCAGATTTTATAAGAGAATAAACTTTCTGATGGTTTTAACTCACATTCATATATTAACTGCCATTGGTATTACGAAAAAATTGATAAAGATGGCTTAAACTAAGAGTCATGGATTAAACTGCGGATGATATTCCGGGCCTTAGTAGGTAGTGAGTTTAGGTTTGAGTACAGATTGAACTAAATTTTGTATAGCATTTACTGTCAAATCTATACTCAAGTCGACATTCAAAACTGAGTGTCTTTCTGGTATACCGGTCTTAGGCTTCAAAACTATACCGATTTGGCTGAAAGTTTGAACGTAGGTAGGTAGTCATGATCAATGGGTCTGATGGTGGGGCGGGTCATCGTACAGTTGACATATACAGTACAAACTATCATTTATATAGTAGAATTATGGCACAGATAACTCATAGTATGTACTGCATACGTCAACGATGCGATAACGTTATACCTAAGCAAATATTCATGCTATACCCACTGGATTTGCACATAGTCTATTTACTATCCCGAGTAATCCGATCAAGCGAAGGTCGAAGAAAAGAATGAAAACATAGAATATAATCCACACAGGAGTCAAATTTTGATTTTGTCTGTACTCCTGTAGTATATTTATCCTATTTTGTACGCGAAATGTTGGTATTATATAAGTTTAAGTTTAATTGCCATAAACTAGTTAATGTGAGATTTATTAGGTACTTAAATACAACTCGTACCACATAGTACAAGTCAGTACCCGTATTTTAGAAGGACGCCAAGTTCTAAATCTTTACTTGAGAGCAGTGTGCTTCGAGTGAGTTAATTCTCTACAGCGAGAGTCCGTCAACTATTAAATCGAGTAACGCAGATAAAATGGTTTGTATGAAAACATGATAAGATCATACAAACTCGTGCGACAGAGACGACGCTCTACGAAGGTATCTCTCTCTCTTTAACTCTATGTGCATTACTCTTGAATTGAGTCTGCACGTCACGGGTGCATTGATAGCAAGAGGTGAGCAAGAGAATAAAAGTTATATTGGTCACAGACAATTAAATACATGTTGCATTATATTTACATATTGATAGCATAGAGTTATTAAGTAACTTGACTGAAAGCTTCAAAAATATGTTTTATAATTATTAGGTAGTATATGCATAGACTAAAATATATACTTTGCTCTAATTACTTACCTCCGGGTACACTATTATCTTCTGCGCAATACGCAAAGTAAGTGGTGAAGCGCTTCCGTGCTTTGGAGGGCACCATAAGCCGTCGGTCCCGGTTGTTTGTCTTAGGACAACAGTCGTTAGGACATGTCGAATGCCTTCGGGCGGCCTGAAAACTTCGACATGGGTTGGCCACTAGCCTATCCACCGCACTGGGCACGCGTGGTAGATTTTGGCCCACTTCCTCTCTCTCTGAGAGGAAGGCTCGAGTCCCAGCAGCGGGAACAAAATGGGCTGATTATGATAAACGCATTGGTTGCATAAATGGATGCCGCAACACCAACTCGAATTTACCCTCCGCTCAAGCCGAGATTAAAAACTGAGCATATTTCTACAATACGGTCCTAGATCGAGTAATGAAGAGTATATGCAAAAAGAGAACCGTCCTGGCGTTACGGTGAACTAACATTCAAATTTGTATATGGCAACACAATTCAGTTATTATCTGTCCGTCACGCAACTGTCAAGTGTGAACTTCGACTCGATACAACTGTAAAACAGTGAATTTGCAACAATTTAATACATGTTATTTTATTTACTAGCATTAACACAGCAAAATTAGTACACGCGCGCGCGACCTCTATTCTTTCTATTTTTGGACAGACTCTTACGGATGCTGACATTGACTATAAGATTTTAAACTGACATGGTCACTAATGCAAGAATTAACGTTAGAAGCGGGATATTTACCATGTATTGTATTTGTTGTGATCTCTCGATATTTCGGCACAGTTGCATGCGCCATGTTCACGAGTAAACTGAAGTATCTGCGGGTAGGTGTTGTTATGAGCAGACGAAACGGTCTACCCTCTTCCGCACACGTTTCTTGCGTTCCGGCTTATTACCAATGACACAACAGTCACTTGAAACTCGATCTGGGTCTCGACACACATAACTCACGGTATCTGCTCGCGAGCTTTTCAGAGAGCTTACAATACAATACATGGTAAATATCCCGTTTCTAACGTTAATTTCTGACATTGATACAGTAACATTGGTCAGTTCTAGAGACATGAATCAAGTTATGAAAAAAATATATAATAAATTGCAATTTTTCGGGAATAACAATGCAATATGGAATTCAGCAGCTGATATTAGTATATTTAAAATTTAGTTCATGTTAAAATCTAGTTTTATGCAAAGGAAAAGTTGCTCTGAAACCATCGATATCCCTATACATTGGCGTTTGATGAGTTATTTTTGCGCTACGACCGAGGGATGACTTTTAAAATAAAGTATCTTTTGAACGCTTCATCGCAGTGTGGCCCAATCTTAAAATTTAAATTTGGTAGTATGGTATTATTTACGAAAATGTATTCGTACTAATTAAGGTAGATTTGATGTAATAAAATATCAAAGCACATATAAGTATTAGATATCTGATCTCTGAAGTTGTTCTCGAAGTGGTAAACTGAGAATAATATTAAAAATATAACACTTAAGTAGAATTGTATAGAAAAACTGAAGTATAAAATTTATGGTATGATTTTTACATGCTTGTAAAATTATTATAGTAAATTAAAATATTTTATGTGAAATAAATTTATGTAAGTTTGTACTTATAAATCTAGACATAAGAAATAGTTATGTTCTGTTATGCCTATATTTAACAGGATTTCTTTATATTTACATTTTTAAGCTTTTATTTTGCAATATTAATAATAAAAAAGCGTTTTTTGTCATTTTACGTCACTCATGCTTTATAACTTCTTTAGAAATAGGTTAAGGTGCAAATGTTCCTATGGGTGTAAAATATATCGGTTTGAGTACATGAAATGGTTAAGTATATGTAGTCTATATATAAATATTAATTACATTATTAATGTCAGTTTGTCGATACATTTTCTATTACGTAAAATTAATAAATTACGCTGCAAAATATGTTAGATTGTTTTATTACTTTTTGTCTCGAATGAATGTCGGCTCCGTTAGCTCAGTTGGTAGATACCTTGCCTTCGAAGCGCGAGGTCCTCGGTTCGATCCTGGCCGTGACAAATATTTGTGGATTAAGCAGAAATGGAGCGGTAATATTAACTGGCTCACATGGAACAAATGTCGAAGTTAGATTCTGAATAAAAAATAAAATAATATTTAAGATCCTAATCCTAATAAAATATAGTTCTTTAGGATCGTGGACCTTGTTTTTATTCTTAGTTTTTTTTTTGCATTCGACGTTCATACAGGGTTGGGCAGTATTAGAATTAGGTAAATGTAATTAAAATACGTAAATGTAATACAAACACGTTAAGTATTTGTATTTCAATTACTTCCTTAAAATGTAATTTGTAATTCGTATTTCAAATACCTGACGCAGAGGTATTTTGTAATTAGTATTTCAAATGCTTGAGGCTTAAAAATACATTGTAACATTAAATACACTTAACCTTTATTTAGCGATTGTGAGGGACCAGTAGAAAGATTGTTTTCTTAAGCAGTCAACAAGAGGCTGTTTGTCTGACACATTTAAAAATCTAGTGTTCATGAAAGGAAAATCTGGTTTTACTGATTAATTAATCATGTTTTCCTCTACTTTTCAGACCGTACTGGTCTAGAATACCTACTTATTATGAATTTGTATTTCGTACTTCAATTAAAAATTACTAAAATACTGCATTTAGTATTTTATATTTCAAATACCGTAACTTGACTGTATTTTAATTAATTTTTAATTTGTATTTCAATTAAAGCAAAGCAAGTATTTTGTCCAGCCCGGCTTACATATATGTTTACTAGTATAATTACTTGTCTTTTACATTCATTATATTATAAGAATGCTTTGACCAATACTCACCAGATATTATGCAATGACGCAGCTTAATATGTCACACCAAGCCTAGAAGATAATTTTGGTTTGTGACTGAAAAACTGCAATATTGTGGGTATCATAGGAGTTCTGTATATAGGCTCTGCCAATCAAATTTCCCTCCTTGGCAGTGCACATTAACTGCACTACCTTAATGCACTTTTATAAAACGTGTTTACCTAACATTGCAATTTTTAGAGAGAAAAATTCACATCCTCAGACGGAATTCGAATCCGCGTCTTCCGAAAACCCGTGTCAGATGCCATTACCAACTAAGCCACCGAGGCTCGAGGCCCGACCATCGAATTTTTAACTCTCTATCTGATTTTAACCGTCGTATGGGGACGGAGGTTCACCTAAGCTAAAACTTAGAAACTACAAAGGTTCTTAAGGGTTAAGTAAACCCTAATTTACTTAATCCTTAAGAACCTTTGTAGAGAGAACAAGGGAACCTGGAGCAAAACGTTTGTCTATGAGTAATAATCCAATTATTCCCGGAACCATAACTTGTTATTGAATTAAGTGTACTCCGCCAAGGCTATTGAGTATCTCAATTGCAATCAAAACGTTGATTGAAATCTTAAAAAATTGGTTGTCACTTTTGTCAGCTCCAGTCAGCAACTTACTAACCTTAGATTCTTATTTTAAGTTTCTGCTAATATTTCTGCCATAGACTAAAATATATACTAGGAAAATTTCTGCTCGATGCTTGCCCAAACTGATATAAGGCAGCCTTTTTCAAGATTTCAATCCCAATTTTGAAGATTTCAATCTACATTTGATTATAACTGAGATAGGTAATTGCCTTGCCGGGAACATAGTTAAAAATACTTTCAGCCGCAGTAGCGATTACATCACCCACCTTCGATTTGTCGACGATATTGTGGTCATTGCAGAATCAATGGAAAACCTCAGTACAATGCTCGAAGGCAACCATCGAGTTTCCCAACGGGTAGGCCTTAAGATGTCTAACACCCATGTTGTGCCTACCCTAATATCAGTTTGTAACTCAGTTCGAGTGCCCAATGTGTGTTATCAGTGATGACTTATGGCACTGAAACGTGGTCTCTTACTATGGGCCTCGAAAGTAAGCTTTAAGTAGCACAACGAGCTATGGAGAAGGCTATGCTCGGGGTTTATCTACGTGATCGAATCAGAAATGAGGAGATCCATAGAAGAATGAAAGTAACCGACATAGCCCAGAAGATTAGCCAGTTAAAGTGGCAGTGGGCAGGTCACAGCACGCAGAACAGATGGCCGCCGATGGAGATGGATGGGGCCGAATGGTTCTGGAATGGAGACCACGGACCGGCAAGCGCAGCGTAGGTCGTCCACCGATACGATGGACAGACGACCTGATAAAGGTCCAGCGGTCCAAGCGGTCCTTTTGGAAAATGGGGAGGCCTATGTTCAGCAGTGGACGTCCTACGGCTGAGATGATCATGAAGATTCGTATCGGCGTACATTGTGAGTTATCTGTGTCACAGTTGCCATAGATACACGACAGTTTGTACTGTTTCTCGTGAATACTACACGTTACGTTACACTTACGCAGTTATTCGTGCTAGGCCCACTGTTTGTGCTACGGGCTCAGTGGAAGGTTCAACCTGGGTTGATAATATCGAAATTCAAGCCATTCTGCTAGTACCTACTTCAATCATACATATTGCCACGGTACAGTATTAATATAATAAGTTGGGCAGATGGGAAAATTGCACCTATCATTAATTACCACCGGAGCTGCAGGTGGTAATTAATTAATTAATTAGTAAAGTAATTAATTAATTAATAAATAACATGTTATAGTGGTTGGACTTTGCATAGTCCCTCTGGGGAAGTATACCTACTACACCATTGCCAGTTATTCAACCCTGAAGCAGTAGTGGGAAAGCATTACAGTATTTTGTTGAAGGGAAATATTTCCAATGTAATTGCAGGGCAAAAGATTTAACATCTTATATCTCAGGACGAAGATCGCAGTGCTTAATGGCCATGCCGAGTTTTGAACAGTTATTTATAATTCTAAATGTCCCTGTACATAGACAAGTGTGACGCTCAACATCAGTGAGCGAGTTGCTCGTCATCATCTTTCATCGTCTCGTCACCGATATTGACATAAAGAAGCTGTATGTAATCTGTCCGCATCAGGTTTACGCTATAACAAAAGATTTATGAATGAACTGGAGGCTTGCTGATTCGGACGGGTTAAGAAGTTGCGTCAGTGTTAGTTACTAAACATACAAAAAAAGATTGCGACACCATTAATTAGGTAAGTACCTACTAATGCTGCGTTCGTTTAGCTATGAGGGCATTGGGGGTGGTGCTATTGGCTCTTGTGATAAAACGTTCGTAAAGCTCGAAAACGTTATTTTTGCCACTTTGGCCCACATCCTAATCGAACGCTAAACTGAACATAAGAGCCAAAATAGCATGATTATGCTCTCAAATAGGTAGTTGTCAAAAAACGACCACAACCAACTATGTTCTGGACGTGGTTCAAAATTTACACTTTTTGGTGGCAAAAATAACTCTAGCTTTACGAACGCTGAACGAAAAGAGCCATAAACGGCATTTTCACATTGTTCACCCACCGATTCCCAATTCGAACGCCCTTGTGAGCGTTTTTAGCGTTATTTTCGCCATCTCTGGGCTATGCGAACGCACTATAACTATCGTTGCGGATGCTGTTACGGTGCTCTGAGACTTCAATTGAATTTCCCAAAAGGTCTTGACATTAACATGGATGAGACGAAAATTATTTCTAAAGTTCATTACACCAGTGTTTGTCGGAGTAATACCTACTTCTCACAGTTATGTTTAAAATCAACAAACAGGTCGGCTGTAGAATCCAATTCAGTCGTGAGAGTCGCAAGAGAGAATCTTTCATTGTGGACTTGAGTTCTTATATGGCCTGGGCATAATAGGTTTCTCACTCATAAATGCATCAGTATTCCGTAGGTCGCATATCTACACTTCTACACTATATTAATATCATATATGATATTAATATGATAATATATGAGTCTGCACGAGAGCGTCCCGCACGCAGTGGTTGCAGCCGTGACTACAACTTGCAGATGGCCATAAAAGATCGGAATGTGGATGTGACGGAGGCCCTGGGCCGGGTGGAGAAAGCCGATATAAATAAAAATTGGTAAAAATAAATAAATAGACAAGCTTAGGCTTTTGTATTATGTATATGCGAGTATACCTTGAGCATTCACGCTCACTAAAAGGCTTCTTCTCGCGGCGGCGGCGTCGTGTGGCGGGTCGTCCTCTTCCCTCAAATATGTTTGAGGAGGGCGATGGCTGGCACACGTGTCAAGCTCGTGAACGGGCGCTGCTTGCGGGAGCCGGAATGCTCTCGGTATGTACGATATTTAGAAATTAGTTCCTTCAAAAATGTATTATGTAAGTTTAGTTAAGAAAAAAATAAAAATGTCCTCCTGTATTCCGTTAGAAATTATAAAAAATAGTAATTATAAGTTTAAAATATAAATGTAAGCAATGCCACGGACCCATTGGTCTGTGAACAAAAGCAATAATAAAAAATATAAATATAAAGAGAAACATTGTTTGTTTGAATTTATTAGGTTCGAAAACTACTAGACCGATATGATACATTAAATTGAATCTTTCACATTAGAATTTATTATAGTCTAGCGACTGCCCGCGACTTCGTTCGCGTAGTAGGCTTGGCTTTCGGACTCGCCATAACCTCTCGTCTTTTCTTAGTTTTTTATTTAAAAACCTACGAAGTATTAGAAATAATTAAAAATAAGATGAATGAAATCGATTCTCAAGTTATAGCGTGAGCATCAGAAGAAATAGGGGTTCATTATTATATTTATACCTATATATAAGATTATAGATACATTGTCTCGGATGAATAATAAATAAAACATCCTTATATTGCGTGCGCTGCGGTAACTATTGACAAAACTACTTTTTTACTTTTAAATATGCAATAGCAAAGGCGGTACAAACTAAGCCACATTATTCGTACCTTGCTATTTAGTCCTAATAATAAAGAAGAAAGATTTCATTGCTTGTTTGTTTATAATGGAAACGCAAAAACTACTTAACCGATTCATAAAAATCTTTCAGCAAAGCTACATTATGCCTGAGTAGCATACGCTATTTTTGATTCATCATCATCATCCATCACCACGCGGGTGAAACCGCGGAGCGCAGCCAGTTACCTATAATGACGTATGTAATACCAGTAATAACAGGATAACAATATCAATTTTAATGTCCTCATCGTCACGCTATAACTTGAGAACGGATGGAACAAGCTCGCTAATTATTTTTTTGTTGTGTTAATTATTGCCAGGAGAAGGTTTTTATGAAAGAAACCCTAAGAAAATAAGGGTCGTGTCGAGGCCGAAAGCCGAGCCTTCTACGCGAACAAAGTCGCGGGCAGGCGCTAGTATCTAATAAATCCTACCTATGTACCAGTATAAAAATACAATAGTTATATGAAATTATTTTACAAAACAAAAAACATCGTCTATATCACGTAATCAGTGCGTGGGTTCCTAAAACACTGCCCGCATTGCCTCGTTGAGTTGTCAGGCTCAACCTTTGGGCAAAGATATCCCCTGAGGCAAGGACCAGTCTTTTAGATATTATGAATGAATTAATATACCAGTTCAATAATTGAAAAGTGTCCGTGCAACACCATTCAGCATGCTAAGTTGCGATTGGTTTGGAGCAATCTGCAGTTAGGTACTGTCGATCTAGGTCTCGCATTCACTCTGTGGTGCGCAAGCGCAGTGACCGTACAAATCTTTGCTTGAAACTTTCAGGTAAGTATCTACTATACGCTTAAATTATTTATTTATTTATATATACTATACTTTATTATGACTTTTTTACGTGAGTTAATCCCGTTTTTATATTAAAAATGTATACTATACCTACTTGTGAACATACCAATATTAGGATATAATCAGAATAAATAGACAAGTAACTACAGAATAGGTAAATACCTACTCAATATTTTGCTAATGTATCAACCAGCATTTAACGCTATGTATCCTTGACATTACTTGGACAATCAAATTACCGGTAGATAATTGATTGAAACTGATTGTTAATAGCAAGGTTGTTAATTCGATTGTAGGTTTGAGTTTCGAGTAATCCTAGTAATATTATAAACGCAAAAAGTTTGTATGTATGGATGTTTGTTACTATTTCACGCAAAAATTAATGGAAAATTTGGTATATAGATAGGTGAGACGCAGGAATAGCATAATAGGATACTTTTTCATCCATCACCAAGAGGCGTAACCGCGCAGAGCTAGTATAGTATATTTGTTTGTTTGTCACTATAAGTAGAGAGACACCTTTTGAAATTTGAATTTGAATTGAAATTGATTTTGAAATTTGAATCTTTACTTAGTGATAGTATAAACATTAAGCGTTTCGGCTGTATAAGTAGCTACTGCTTACATAGTAAGTGATGGGACAGATAGACAAATCGTTCGACTGATGGTAAGTGTCGCGCCTGCGGACAGTTGCAGTGCGTACTTTGTACTGGTCGGTGATAATGCGCTCGCCTATCGAGCTCAACCAGCCAATGCAGCTCTCCGAAAATACGAAATCACAAGGTTAAACTGGCCTGCCGGCTCGCCTGACTTAAACCCAATAGAGCTCGCGTGGGGTGCTCTTAAGCGAGCAGTTTGGAACCGTCAGGCACAACCCTAGACAGTGCCAGAGAGAGCCAGGGAAGCCGCTATTCAAGAACGAGACGTTACTCCAAGAAATGCTGGATAACTAGATTTTCAGAATAGAATAGAAAAGAATATTATTTCATTTGTTTTATAACATTGTATGTTATATTAGGTACTTAAGACAAATTTATATTTCAATTATATATATACTACACAAGAAGAAAAATATATACCTAACTATATACTATTTGTTACATTACTACTGCGGTTCCAATTGGCCATAATCGATATTAGCGCGATAAAAGTCGGTCCCTTTCACCGTGAGCGTGATTACGATGGCCCACGCTACGTCATCGATTACATCTTAACTGCCGCCATATTGACGATTACATGAACCATGCTGTGCACCATAATCGTCGTGAGCGTCCTGTCAAAAGTGACAGGTGTTTGTTTATTTCTACAATGTATTTACTGGTGTCCCTTGTTTTTGATGTAAAAGTTGTAAAAGTCGGTCCATCCATTCCATTATTTCTTTTTAATCCACACACCACATAGTTAACCTTCACACTATGCACGATATTTTTATGAATTTGTTATTCGCGCGCAAATGGTTCGTTATTGCTACAACTCTGGTCCGAATTAACAACACGCTTACAGTGCCACAAGCTGTCAAAATCGCGATATTTGTCTCGGACCAGCTTTGGTAGACGATAGCACTGTGAGCAAAATTATCGCAAAACGGACCACGGTGTAGATATACACAATTAATTACATTTTCTTTGTATTTACATAATAATGTTAATGTAAATGTTGGTATTGTTTTATTCAAAAATGGATGGTTAATGGATTTTCAGCATGCCCAGGAGGATCATCGCATTTGTTCTAACCAGGGGAGGAGTTATATTATATGGAATAATTATATTTATTAATTATTTTTAAATATTTATTTATAAATTATTATTCCTTTTATTACTAAATTGTTCATTAAGTTCAATTTAAGAAATTATATCAGCTTATACTAGTGATTACAAACCTTTTTTGATGTGTGTATATGGTATGTTCGTAGTGCGGTTTGACGTATGTAAGTGTTTTGAGTAGTGCAGAAGGGCATTTTTATTTTGAACTAGCTGGTGCCCGCGACTACTTACAGGATTCATACTTCGAGTAGCTTATTATCTTCTCCAAGGCCATATCTATCTTTATACTAAAATGACATAAAATATGTACATGGTCAAACGCAATTGCTACAATAGTATTATATGAGTAAATTTAAATACTAAGTATATTAATCAGTAAACACTAAAAATAAAATACAGGACTTACAAATATAAAATTAATCACCATGGAAAATAACTGTCATTACATTTCATCACCCTTGATGGTCGCCAAGCACGTCTTGTATCGAGCTGTCAAAATGATAGAGCTTTTGACTAAGGTATCAGAAACTGACACAATATTTGACAGAACTGTCATCATTACGATATTGACGTAGGCGGAAATCTTATTATTATGTCTATGCTGTGCTAAAGCATATTACGCTTTTTCACCCGCGTGGGGATGGATGATGATGGTGAAAAGTGTCCTATGTGTTAATCCAGCGCTTCATCTACCTCGATACCATATTTCATCAAAATTGCTCCCGCCATTTGTGCGTGAAAGAGTAACGAAGATCCACACATCCATACTCACAAACTTTCGCGTTTATAATATTAGTAGGGTTTAGAGTTATGCATACATTGCTGTTACCCACTAGACTACCAAATATTATTTCATCATATTCGACTCGTAAGTATATACTTAGTACCGTGCTACTATTATATTAATCACTACTTACTGGCTGATTAGCGCAGTTGGTAGTTAGACAACGCCTTAAAAGCCGGTGGTCCCGGGTTCGATCCCAGGACAGCTCCAACATTTGTGCGATGAAATATTCATCAAAGGTCCATGACCTTTGATGAATATTTCATCGTTCATTCATAAGGAAATAATAACGTGATCTAGAAACTACGTGTGCGTTTTTACAATAAAATCCTAAAACACATAACTGAGCTCACAGAGGGCAAATTCAAGTTGACTGTAAAAACGTTTTAATAAAAAAAAGCTTATTATAAAGTCCGACATATAGAAGACAAAGATGCTTGGAATACTCCACTTCTGGCAAGCTGTCATTCTGCCACCCATAAAATTTAATATTAGTAGTAGGTACCTAAGTAATGTTTCTACATTGTAATCATCTATATAAAAAGAATGGCCCCGAGTTTCTTGCCGCTTCTTCTCGGTAGGCTCTATATAATATTTTGGAACGCGGCGGTAGAGTCTTTAAAGTACATTATAATGAAAAATTTACGTTAATAAGTGCGTCTTTCATGTCTAAATTGAATAAATGATTTTGACTTTTCTTTACGAAACAAAAAAAATATTCAAACAGATGGAGCCATGGTCGCATACCTGTATACCATGTGAGGGTCTGGAACATACGTTATAGTAATTTCTTCGAGGTGATTTCAGAAATAGGCCATCAAGTGTGCCGCGTAAATGAAATAAAAAAAGATCATACTAAACAAATGCGTAAAACACTATGCCATTTAATAAACACTATGACAGTACTGTATACTTGGGATGAGCTAGATATATCAATTGAGTAATTGATATATCTACCTACAGGCATGCCAGCATCTCTCTGAATTATGTTTTTGTTTCGTAGATAATAATGCAGACAATAATAATTACTGATTACACCTTGACCATTTTTGTACCTACGCATTTCTTAATGTTTAACTGTTTTGTAAATAATGCTAATTGTAAAAATATATCCAGTTGCAGGTGTAAAATGGAACGCTGGCAAGGAAAGATCGCCGTAGTGACGGGTGCTAGTGCGGGCATCGGCAGTGCGGTGAGCGTGGCGCTGGCCAACTCAGGCGTGCGAGTCGTGGGGCTCGCCAGGAGAGCGCAACTCGTTGATGTCAGTGTTTAGTAACTAATATAATATAGGTTGGACTGGAATCTTGGCAGTTAGGTACTTATTCCGTGACGTTGGCAAGGAAACTCATCTTTGTGCTGAGTGGTAACGCCGGCACTGACATCGCCTTACAGTGGCCGAAGATTAACCCGCAAAGTATATCCATCGAAACTCTTACTTTACATATCATTATTATCATATTATCACTTCTGCCGTAAGACGTCCACTGCTGAATATATACGTCCTCCATACATTTCCAAGAGACCCGTAGGAAGCGGCCTGCATCCAGCGTGCTCCTGCAACTTTCATCAGGTCGTCAGTCCACCTTGTCGGAGAATGACCTAAGCTGCGCTTGTCGGTCCCTGATCTACACTCCAGAACCTGCCGGCCCCATCGGCCATCTGTTCTGCGTGCTATATATAGACCTACCCACTGTCACCTAAAACTGGGCTATGTCGCTGACTTTCATTCGTTAATTCCTCCTTACTGATTCGATCACGTAAAGAAACCCTGAACACATCTCTATAGTAGGTACTCACATAGTTTTTTTTATCAATATCATTCCAAATGATTTGAATTTAATGATATGCAAATACGGATCTTGTTACGAGTGATGCAATGATGTTATAAAGACGTTTTACTCGTGCTTTGGTAAGTAGAAAATATATTTATCTCTAGTATATATATTTACTAGACTCTAGTTGGTTATTTATATCGTGGCCACTATATTAACATGAAACTTTACAATTTATTGCGTCTGGATTACATCGAAAAGCTTGACTATCCGACCGAAAGAGATTTTTTCAAACACTTAACTTTCGTATTGAAGTCGCAACCCTGCATAATTTTTAACATATGATTTTAAGCACTACGCATGCTTAGTGATCCCAAAGACGGTTACACGTGGTGAAACCAAACTTTACTATTTTTACACCCACGTCTGATGGCGGCCTAGTCCCTCACCAGTCCAATATAACAATGGAATTTCTATTGTGTCTGGGTCGTTCGGTAATATCGTCTGACACGGATTATAGAAAGACGCAGGTCCAAATCCCGTCCGAGGATATGTATCTAATATTTCTATCTTAAATTGTAAACCTCACATGTCCAGAACCTGAAATCTACGATTAATGGTTCGGGCAGCATCGTGTCTCGGCAATGTGACGTCTCCAGCCCCGAGGATGTGAGGGCTGCCTTCGAGTGGATCGAGAACACCTTCGGCTGCGTCCACATCCTGATCAACAACGCTGGTGTCATTCATGACGGTCAGATAACTGGTAAGATACACGGACATATTTGTCTGTATAATAATACTGGCAAAAGTATGGTATATCCCAGGCGGGCTCTGCGAAAGACTTACTACTAAAAAAAAAACACTAGACCTCAGGCGCGGATCCAGCCCACAAAAAAAGGTTGTGGTCACAGCCACACGACAATCAGCCAAGTGCGCGTCGGAGTGTGAACTCTCTCATAATCGATATAGTATCAAGACGCTCGTCGGGTTGGCTATAGCCGTCCGGTACCTGATTTTGATGAAGGTGCGAGTTTAGGGGTATCATTGGGGTCCACCTGAAGCCCTTCCAGCAATTTTTTTTTGCCGGAAACGTAGTTTAAATTAATTATGATTAAATTAAAATTTGATAAAAAAAAGTGAAATGGAACGCAATGTTGAGAAAATGGTACAATATTAAGTTGTCAAATTAAGTTGTCAAACTGAGTTAAACGAAACGTATCGTTATCGTTAAACGTAAGAAAAAAAAAAGGCGCCATTTTGTCTTACTGACAGATGGACTGTCATCCATTCATTCCGTTTCTCTCGTAGTTTCGTGAATGTGTGCTCTCTTGTTTTTCGATTTTTATTACGACTTTGGCTTTTTCCCTGGACTTCCTTCGATTGCGCGACGACTTGAAACTTGGCTTGCTTACCGGATTTGTTTGGATTGCTCTACGACTTGAACTTGGCTTGAAAACTGGACTGCACTTGGCTGTAATGGAGTATTACAGTACAATACCCGAAGCGGACGCGGTTTCGGCTCCTGATCTGCCCGTCGAACCTGTTGCCGGACCTTCTTCGGCTCCTGATCTGCCCGTCGAGCCTGTAGCCGGACCTTCTTCGGCTCCTGATCTGCCCGTTGAACCTGTCGCCGGACCTTCTTCGAGTAATGACGACGACGACAACGAGCTTATAACCAAACGAAAACTTTGCGTCACTGAAGTGATTGATCATTGGAATTTAACTGACGTTGTGCGAAGGTTAGGTTAGGTTAGAACATGACAAACAACGCACGAGCCGAGCGAGCGAAGCAAGCGTGCCGCGGCAGCGGCCGGCGAAGTGCCAGAAGCGAACCGCCTTAATAAGTTAGGTGTGAAACAAAAAATAGGTTAGGTTAGGTTAGAACATGACAAACAACGCACGAGCCGAGCGAGCGAAGCGAGCGTGCCGCGGCAGCGGCCGGCGAAGTGCCAGAAGCGAACCGCCTTAATAGATTAGGTGTGAAACAAAAAATAGGTAAAAAATACTGATATAGCCCAAAGTGAGGTTAAGTACTAAAAAAATTATTACTCAAAAACTAAAGGCCTCCGGCGGGGGGGGGGGGGGATGCAGGGGGGGCTTCACCCCCCCCCCCCCCCTCCGCCCCCCTCCCCCCTCCCCGCGGGTACCGGGCGACTATAGTTTAACCTTGCGCTTTTTACCCGCAGATATACGATGTTCTTGCTATGTAATTATCTTAATGATGTCAAATAAAATTTAAGTATGCATTTTTTGCAATTTAATTAAGGTGATTACTTAAATTACAAATGCAAGCTTACGTTTCTTTTTCGCGAAAACGTTTGAAATTTCATCAATATCCAGGTTGTGTATATATTTTATAAAAGCATTCATCATCATCATCTCAGCCGTAGGACGTCCACTGCTGAACATAGGCCTCCCCCATCCCCCATAAAGGCATAAAACGATAACATAAAACGTCATATCATCAGCCTGCGCAGTGCGCAATATGAAAGTGTGACGCTGAGGTCACAAGTCTTTTAGGGTTGTCCCTAATGAATAGATAGAAGTCCCTAGGGATGATCCAAGGTCCACCAAGGTCATGGTGGTGGATAGAACTGGGAGGTTGGAACTCACTGGCGCATTAGGACTAGAAACAGTGGACAACTTTATATACCTGGGTTCCAACATCAGCAACGATGGTTCGTGTGAGAAGGAAGTGCGCAGGAGAATTGGCATGGCTAAAAGCGCCATGTCTCAGCTTGGAAAAATCTGGAGAGATCGCAACATTTCCGTAAAAACTAAAACCAAACCGGTACGGACTCTGGTTTTCTCGATCTTCTCTTATGGCGCTGAGACCTGGACACTGAAAGCTGCAGACCGAAAACGCATCGACGCCTTTGAGATGTGTTGCTAGAGAAAGATGCTCAGTATCCCTTGGACAGCATTCCGGACCAACGTCTCCATATTGCGAGAACTCAAGATCTCTTCGCGGCTGTCATCCGAATGTCTACGCAGAGTCCTGGAATATTTCGGTCATATTGCTAGGAAAAACAGTGGCAACCTTGAGAAACTCATTGTGACCGGAAAAGTAGACGGGAAAAGGCCTCGCGGTCGCAGCCCAATACGTTGGTCCGACCAGATCCGCACCGCGCTCGACTCTACGTTTCACAACGCCCTCCACGCCGCCAGAAACAGAAACAGATGGAGAACAATCATAAAACAGAAGGTGATTCCGAAGGGAGGTCACGACCCTCATCACTGAGGAATACGACGCAAGGAGGAGGAGGGATGATGCCTATCGTGCCCACAACGGTGGATCCGCACTTGCTAGGCTTTCATAGACAGCTGCTGGAACACACCGGCAGGTGTTCCGTGACCAGGGTTTGAATCTCTAAGGCGATAGCTATCCATGCCGGCAGTGTAAATTGCCCTACCACCATCTGTGGATTTCCTCACTCACACCAAAAGCGGCGAATGAAATTGGCGACCGATCGTCACTATACTGAACTATACCTACGTCAAATCGTTTCAAACAATACAACTGTTTGACTAACACAAGGTTTATCTACACCTCTGTTGCATAAACCTTCTTAAAATGCAAAGTGTAGAGCTCCAACTCTGAAACTCTCATTGTTAATACGTACTTTTCAGACGTGGGCCACCAGCCTTTGAGTGAAGCAGCTCTGATATCTACCATTGACGTCAACTTGAAGGGGCCCATTCTGTGCACCAAGCATGCCGTAGCTTCTATGAAGAAACACGGCTTCGATGGCCATATCTTCACTATAAACAGGTATGGTCAAACTCAAATCATTTATTGCATGTGAGAAGTTAATATACAATGCAGGTTTTGTTGCCTAAGGTTTACTATAAGTGCATGTCACGTTTTACCCCCTAGGGGTGTTGTAAAGTTCGAAATTCGTCAATATTATAACACTTCTGCAAAGGGAATTTTTTAAGTGTAAAATTGAATGTGTTCATTTTATTTTCGTCTTTTATTTTGTTAGGTAGTCTTATGAATTTTAACTGCCTTTGCGTTGGTACCGGAACTATGCATTTTCATTCACATTCATTCACTTTCACTATCAGAGTATCAGATGACATTTTGGAAGATAATTTAGAATAATTAAAAGCTTAGTGTTAAATTATCAATTTAGCAAAAAAATAATTACATTATGTCTTAGCAACATCGAACTAAAACGTTCGATGCTTTACAATAAGTAGGAAAAAATGAAAAAAAAAATAATTAAAAACTACCGCCATGTTTTTTTTCGTAGTGCAGAAAAAGGTTGCTAGTTCATTGAAAATCGAGTACAATAAAATAACTCCCATCAATTTTTTCTTAATTATTGGATATATAACCTTATTGAGATTTGACGTTTTTTTATGTTCGCTGCTAAAAACAAAAGAACGCTACCAGAAATGGATTTTCATATAACATTTCTACCCTGCTACAGAAGGCAGAAATGAAATTCCATATAACTTTTCCCGCCGTACATTTATAAGGGAGAAATGACGAACTATGTAACCCGATTATGAACGAGTAATGAGACTCTTTCTGCGTGGGTATGGTCTAAAATATGTTAAAATATACGACATAGACGAACATGTCTTTTGATCGTGTTTCTTTTTTACAGCTGAAAGCGACCGTAGACCAAGTATACTTATTTGATATTAAATTCATGATAACTCTACGAATTCCTGAGAACAAAGATCGTGATAGACAGACAGACGGACAACAAAGTGATAATTTAAGGGCTACTCTATCCTTTTGAGGTATGGAACCGTAAAAAAAGATGAAGTTGTGTTTGGTTCTTGCAGCATTGCAGGGCACTACGTGCCATTCGCGGCCAGCTTCAACGTATACCCGAGCACGAAACATGCCATTACAGCGTTCCACAGCTCGCTGGCTTCAGAACTGGCTCATTTCAATAGCAACATCAAAACTACCGTGAGTGACTTAAAGTAACTTGATTATGTACAAGAATGTTTCTATTTTCAATGTATCTGTGTTGACATCTGCGACACAGTTTATTAGTTCCATAGAACAAATTATCATCATCATCATCATCTCAGCCGTATGACGTCCACTGCTGAACATAGGCATCCCTCATAACTTTCCAAAAGGACCGGGTGGAAGCGGCCTGCATCCAACGTCGTCCTGCGACCTTTATCAGGTCCTCTGTCCACTGTGTCGGTGGACGACCTACGCTGCGCTTGCCGGTCCGTGGTCTCCATTCCAGACCCTTCCGGCCCCATCGGCCGTCTGTTCTGCGTGCTATGTGCCCTGTACGCTGCCACTTTAACTGGCTAATCTTCTGGGCTATGTCGGTGACTTTCGCTCTTCTACGGATCTCCTCATTTCTGATTCGATCACGTAGAGAAACCCCGAGCATAGCCCTCTCCATAGCTCACTGTGCGACTTTGAGCTTATCTATGAGGCCCCTAGTAAGAGACCACGTTTCAGTGCCATAAGTCATCACTATGGTAACACACCAAATTATATACTACGAAAATTAGTTAATTTTAATTATTTATTATTAATTAGCTCTACCATGAGTTGGCAACATAAATGTAATCTATAGTCGATACTCGATCTCGCCTACCTATTAAGCTTGTGATTGGCGTACTCGCTGTCAATTTTAGTTCTACAATTTACCGCGAGGCGGCAGTCGATATCGAGCATCGGTTGATGTCAATGTTGTAAACTCATGGTAGACCTACTGCAGTCATCGATTCCGATATGTTTGTAGTCTGAGTCTGTCCTCTCAGAGGGAGGAGTTGGCCCATAACCCACCACGCGGACTCAATGCGGATTGGTGGATAGTGGCCATGTCGAATTTTTTCATAGACCTTGGACATAGCCTAACGACTGTTTTCTTATGACAAACAACCGGGGTGAGCTTAAGGGGATTGCATACCTACCTAGTAATTGTCCATAATAAAAAAATACTCTTTTCTACCTCTTAACATTGTTCGATTTCAGTGATTTTTTTTTCATCCAATCAACACATTGTTTGCTATGCCTGTACATTTTGTTTTTTCTGTTTTTAAGATTTATAAAATTAAATTATAATACTTTGAAGTATTGAAATAATCAAAACGTACGGGCATAGCAAAGAATGTGTAGATTGCGTGAATAAAATCACTGAAATCGGACAAGGTTAAGAGGCAGAAACGAGCAATGCAATCGTCTTAACGTTCCCTCCGAAGCACGGAAGCGCTCAGTTGAATAATGTCACCCATCCATCTCCTGACCGCAGCATTTGGCGTAACACTGCACTGCGCCCGTTATCTCGAGATATTGTAGTAATTGAGTATAAAGAAAGAAACAATGACTTATTCGCGCCTATTTACTCCACGAACTAATTGTTTCTATGCATGCTCTACTTTGAAATAATGTCCTGTACCTCTACCATGAGTTGGCAACATAAATGTCATCTATAGTCGATTCGATCTCGTCTACCTATTAAGCTTGTGATTGGCGTACTCGCTGTCAATTTTAGTTCTACAATTGACCGCGAGGTGGCATTGTTCATTTTTCCTTACACTTTTTAGGCGGCAGTCGATATCGAGCATCGATTGGTGTCAATGTTTTAAACTCATGGTAGACCTACCGATGAAAGTTAATGTTATGCACCCCTATGTCCACCTCCAAAGTATATCGCCGGGGCTGGTTGCGACGGATATGGGTGGAGTAGCAGTGGGGGCAGACGCACCGTCACCTGCCTTGAAGCCGGAGGACATCGCCGATGCCGTCGTCTACGCGCTGTCGACGCCGCCTAACGTCAACGTAAGTTTTATTCGAACAAGAATGATCAAAGGTAGGCATTTTGGCTTAATTCAGCCTACCATACCTTCAAAACCTTGGTTTTTTAAGTTTAAAAATGCTGAGAAATAGATAGGTCACTTCCACCGTAATTCGTTGGCGCCTAGGTCACGTTTGTTCTCCTGTCTTTCTTGCTAAAATCAGGGATCATTCGCTTTGTGAGTGTGGCCTAGATGACGGTACTTTAAATCACATTTTCTTTTCATGTCCTAAGTTAGGTTCTTCTTTATATGATAAACTTAATTCTGATATCGCTAGACCTACTGATATTAACTCTCTTTTATCGCTTGTTTTCACACCATTTGTTTATATGTTATGTAATTTTATTAAAACCAATAATATACGTTTGTAAAAGCGAAACCAGTTTTTAATACTTTTGATATTCATATTACTTTCATTTGATTCCGTACCGTACAATGGTCACTCCTTCAGGGTTGGGGGAGTATAAGGGCAAAATACCCGCCAAAACATGACACTGGCAGAGTAACGTCTTTCCACGTTAAAAAGCCACATAAGAAGAAGAAGAAGAAACACTTCTATATAAACAGACGTCTTTGGTTTTATACCTTGAATCGTATTGCTATATTCTGTGACCTAACGTCTACCTTGGAGTACAGCATAAAATATGCCATAACGCATAGAGTTTTATTTGAATAAAAAATATAATTATATACATAAAAAAAAGTATAATTTTATTCCATCTACAGTCTAACCTACCAGACACAAAACCGCCTTGTTATTAGGCGAGTGCACCGGTGAAAGGTTGAGTTAACAATAGGTAAATAGCCTACTAGCTGCGCCCCGCTGTTTCACCAAAGTGGTAATGGATGATGATAATAATTATAAAAAAGTATACTATGTGTTAATCTAGCGCCTCACCTATACAAATTTCATAAAAATTGGTCCAGCCCTTTGAGTGTTAAGAAGTAGCAATCATACTCACACACGCACAAAAAAACTGTCGCCTTTATATTAGTATGAAGTGTGATTACAAATTTCAATTGCAGATTAACGAGCTGACTGTCACACCCGTCTCCGGACTAAGGCTGTAAGCTGAACTATCCCAATCTAAGCACCTATACCAGCATCCATTGGAATATACTCTACAAGTTCTGGTTTTAGTTATGTAACTAATACTTATTTTCTTTTTCTACCGACTTCCAAAAAGGAGAAGGTACTCAATTCGACTGTATATTGTTTTTTAATTTTTTATGTTTGTTGCCTCATAACTTTCGAAAGGGAACGATTCTCAAAATTCTTATTTTGTTTGAAAGCTAGTGCTATCCGTGTGGTCCCATTTAATTTCATCGAATTCGGTCCAGTAGTTTTTGAGTTACATTACAAAAACTGAATAGAATGGAAGTCGGTATTAAACTTTTCAAATTGTTCTTGTGTACCATAATATGATTGAGCGCAATAACCTTAGAGTGTACATTTAAGCAAGCTATAGAGCGCGCCTTAGTAAGTTAAGTAAGAATCGTAAGCACAAGTATGAACAGCACAGCCGCACAACAATACGACTAAAATTGAGTCGGCGAGCAATATTTTATTTGTTGTTGTGATTATAATGGTTAAAAGCGCCAGGGTGTAAAGGATTCCCGGAAGAAAAATAAAAGAAATAGGAACTTATTTTCAACGCAATTAGTATCATCATGCGTCATAATAAAGCGGTATAAAACATTTGCTTACTATCAGCACAAACGGACCGGAGTGATACGCGCACTCTATAGCTTGCTTATACTCTAAGGCCTTTATTAATAAACGTTGCGTAACCTATATTAGGCGTAACATGCTTTGTCTTGCTTTCACGCGTGACATTTACTGCAAGCGAAAAATTGACAGATAGATGTTTTAACTACTTCGGGTGTAAGCCAAGTTTATTAATAAGGCCTAATAAAGGCCTAAGATAATGGTTAACATTAGTGAAATAAAAATTTTCGTTCACAACAATTTATTCCTAAGTATGATAATTTATGGCACAGTGGATACTAGAATTAGACTAGAGAGAGGAGGCTGTGGAAGAAGATGACGATGCGAGGCCAAGGATGCTTGTTCCAAACTGCAGGAAGGCTCGGAGGATGGCCAACTTCAGGGTCCACAGCGGAGACATTGGCGGATCTGAAGACTCTTGGCCTGAAGATGTAGAGGACCCGCTCTGTGGATATAAGAAATAAGTTAAGATGGAAAACATAAATATATTTGAATTAACAACCAGGAAGAAGAAAAGTAAAAAATACGTGCGAGTTTTCGAAGGATATGCAAAAGGAAAAAGATAGACGAAAGGAAAATCCAGTGGCCCCAAAATGATTTTTTTGCATATTATTATGTGAAAGACGTAAGTATAACCAGTGGGCCTAGCACGAATATTTGCCCGTAAAAGTTATCTGTCTCTGTGCCACAGTTGTACTATTGGGGCGAGGGCTCATTAAGGCGTCAAAGTCTTTAAATAATTGAGTTGTTGTCGTGCTAGGATCACAGTAAAATAAATAAAAGGTGCTGTAAAAAGATATAATTAAACAGGTGCTTGTAAGATATTAGATTTTTTATCAAACGTATGTACACATTTTGTAACGCTTGTAACAGTTATTCTACTAAAAGTCGAGAAATATAAAGTATGCATTAAAATTCTGTTAGTAAAATCTACTTTTATTTTAAAAACTGTAGGTAAGTAACTATATAACATACCTTGTACTCTCAAACCTTATTCTTAAATAGCCAAAAGTTACGTGATGCGTTTGAAACAAAATACGAAGTCTATATTTTTTATAGTTCTCTATATTTTTAACTCGTGACATCGCTTAATCTATATTGTCTTTTGTATCACCAAGGTTGTGAACTGCCCCCAGAACTGCCTTTGGACATGTCTCCAGATAAAGACATCAGCAGGCTGAGAAAGAACCCAGTAGAATCAGACATTCTCATTTTCATTTTTCCATCTTCTTCTGAGCTTTCGTCTGAACCTTCTTCGGCCTGTGGAAATTTGTTGTAAAGGATTAATTGTTCGAAAACTTCAGAGATATGTGTTATGCTATGCTATACTTGACTAATTGCCGCACTGGGTAACATCTATTACCTCATGCTTTAAATCATTAAACTCTGTCAAAATTGAGTTAAAATATTTTTAAGGTAGGGTACGAGGTTGATGGTACACTCGTATATAAAATGTGTAACATCCAAAGTCCTGTTCATTCAAAAATATATTAGTTCTCTAAATCTGACAAATGTTTCAGTTAATCCAATAGAAGCACTCCTACCCCCAGTTTCTAAAACGTTTGCCAAAACCTTGAAACTCAATATTAAATGCTCATTGGTCAATGGTATTATATGACGTGATATGTGACTAATCAGCGGTTAGTATTCCGTCTGTTATCTGATCAAACTTTGACAAAAGTTCCAGAAATTAGAGGCTAGTGTATGAATAAAGAAATGTAGTAAATCGTGTGTCAATATAATAACAACATACCGCGCTGGCTCCCTTTATTAGGTTCGACAAAAAGTTTCCGATGAAGGCGCCATTGTTATTCTAAAACCAAATTTACATTATATGAAACAAGGCTTTATAAGGACAATTTCAACAGAACATAGATTTGCTTCAATAGGTACATACCGCTCCTCCGCCAGTGATTGAATCCAAAGACGCCAACAAGTAACCCGAGATCACCGTTCCAGGGTTTTCTTCACCTTGAGACTTAGTAAAAAAAACATCTCGTTAATATAAATAAGAAAAGACTGAAGCAAAAAAAATAACAATAAATCTCGAAAGCTTAATTTACTTTCCCGACGTACTAACCAGTAATCCAACCAAGAGTCCAAAGCCAGATGAAATAATGGCGTTCAAATCAAACCCATCTCCCTAAAACATAAACAATAAATTGTTTAATGAATCTTTGCTTCATCATTTCATCATGAAACTGAGATAAAATCCATACTTACACCACTGAGATCACCTAGTATTTGACTCACTGTTGCCAATAAAGTTCCCAAATCAGATCCGTCTTCCTGAAATTTAAGATGAATATAATTATTATCCACAACTAGTGCAACTATCACTATAAATTTGATTATAAAATAAATAAAAAGTATAATGCATATTTCTCTAATGTGATATCGTAATATTATGAATTGGATTAGTAATGCAATGTTTTGGATAACTACAAATGCTGCTGGTGTTATTTGTAATTGGCATTATCACTAACAGTCATTGTAACACTGTTAACTAATGATCATTGGTTCTACGAGACGAGTAGGTTAAAAGAAAATCAGTTGTGAGGTGGAAATTTATAGATACTTACACCACCACTTAGTCCAGCGAGAAGACCTAAAATGCCACCCCCTTGTCCATCGCCTTCCGGTTCATCAGAATAATCTGAACCATCATCGTCATCGTCGTTGCCATTAGAATCCTGTTTCGACGCTTTATCATTCTCGACATTATTATTATGTTCAATGCTTTCCTCTGCTGCGTCGTTGTCTTCTTCGGATACAGAATCATGACTGTCACTATCATCATCGTCATCGTCATCATCATCACTATCGTCATGATCTTCATCCTCTTGCCGTTGAAATGTTGGAGTTTTAGCAGGCACGTAGTCAATATCTATTACGTTTTTGGATATGTCTTGTCGCCGAATGTTAACGGGTTGTTGATATCGTTGTAGATTTTGCCTGATAAGGTTTCTTATGGCTATCTGGAATATTCATATTCATTTTTTTAATAACAAACATATAGCCTGTAAGCTAATCTGTAAGTAGGAAGAACTTGGGAATAAGCAGATAATTTAAATCGTCTAGATATTACAGACCCAGTCACCATTAAAGCAAATTACATTATAACACAAGATCTTCAGGTCCCAAACTATGCAGAGCTTGTACTATGGTAACCTGATGAGTGATATACATACTTTGATACATATACACACAGAAACAGATCAAACAGACATGTTCATGCACACGAACCTTTGACCTGTCGCGTATCGAACCAGCAGTTCCGAAACCAAGGCAAAAAAAGCAAATAAATAATAATAAAGTCAAACGAACAAAAAAAAAAAGTGTCAAACTCACCTCAAAAGTGTATCGTGCATCATGTAGTGCTATACATAGTCTCCACGGAGTGCAAAACAAAAAAAACACAAGTGACGCGTGCGGGCGGTGACCGGTGACCGTGAAAGATACGGTCGGTCGTTGTGTTGATTGTGCTTATTGCAACAGTAACCTGTCATGCAGGAAGGTAGCTTTGTGCGGTCGGCTTTGTCAAGGACGTATAAAAATACAAGCTACGAAAATAGCAGTGGAGTTTAATTTTTTTGTCGGTGACGAAATTAGCAAGTCGCTCGCCTGATATTAAGCGTCACGCTTGCTCAAGTTCAGTGCCATTCAAATTTTAAACTTTGTAGTTTTGGAGTCCAAAACCCTGCATGGCAGTGCACTGCGTGCGGCACCCTGTTTAAAAGATGTATGATCAGTGGGCCTAGCACGAATGACTGCGTAAGTGTAACGTAACGTGTCGTTCATGTGAAACAGTACACACTGTCATTTATCTAGGGCAACTGTGACACAGATAACTCATAGTTTGTACGCCGAAGCGTGACGCGTTGACGTGTACGTTACGGATACTTTTTCGCAGATTGTTGTGCTACGGCCTGTGATGATGAGAATCTCTTGCACGGTAATTTCGCTGGAAACAGCGGTGAACGTGGATAGATAGATAGATAAACTCTTTAATGCATCACCACATTATAAAATACAACAAACAAATAAAAAAACTTAAAATTAAGTGTCACAATGGGCGGTCTTATCGCTCAAAGCGATCTCTTCCAGACAACTATGGACCGTGGAGTGATCGATAACTAGAAAAGTTTGTAGAGTGGTGTCTTGTAATAGTTATAATCTGTGGTTTGGTCGTAATATTATTGACTCGGTGCTTTGGTAGTAAAGTATATGTTAGGAAAAGCAAAACTTGTTATTTCAAACCAAACGTGTCCGGTTCGTTGTTTACCACAGCTTTAATTAAATAGCATTAGTAAATCAAATCAGTTACAATATTTTGTCACAGTAAATATATAGGTCGATCAAAGGCTGCCTAATGTTAAAGTAGAGTGAAAGGAGGAAGGACAATATAACCAAGCTAATATATTCGACGCGGATTTGGCTATCAATGTCAAACACATGTCTCATATATAGAGATTATATTTTCTTGACCTTCCATGAAGTTTAGCATATTACTTGTACTTACATCTTATTTGTGATACAAAAAAATACATGTTTAATTATATTCCAAGATTTGGTTGTTTCCGCGATATGTCTCTTTATGATTCTTATTCTTAGTAATATATCAATACTTTTTTTATTGTAAAGAGATATACCTATATATCCTTTTATCACTGACCCGGACCAGTAATTGTTATTTCAACATCATCTTATTTGTATCTACTTATTTGTAATCCACAAAAAAATACATACATTATATTCCAAGATTTGGTTAATTCCGAGATATGTCTCTTTATGATTCTTAGTCTTAGTAATATAACAATACTTTTTATTGTATAGAGATATACCTATATATCCTTTTATCACTGACCCGGACCAGTAATTGTTATTTCAACATCATCTTATTTGTATCAACTTATTTGTAATTAAAAAAAAATACATATTTCATTATATTCCAAGATTTGGTTAATTCCGAGATATGTCTCTTTATGATTCTTGTTCTTAGTAATATATCAATACTTTTTTTATTGTATAGAGATATACCTATATATCCTTTTATCACTGACCCGGACCAGTAATTGTTATTTCAACATCATCTTATTTGTATCTACTTATTTGTAATTCAAAAAAAAATACATATTTCATTATATTCCAAGATTTGGTTAATTCCGAGATATGTCTCTTTATGATTCTTGTTCTTAGTAATATATCAATATTTTTTTTATTGTATAGAGATATACCTATATATCCTTTTACCACTGCCCCGGACCAGTAATCGTTATTTGAACATACTTTTGACCCAATTTTGTACGGAAAAGATCGCTGCTTAGCGATATAACTGGTCATTGTAATCCACTGGTCATCACAGAATAACTAATAGTAGTTATAACGGCGATAGTAGATAATGTATGTGTATATGTTTCTAGCATTTAACTCTATCAAAAAAAACGCAAAGCTGCTTCTTAGTACCTATGTGCTTTTCCTATGTTATTTTTAAATTAATGTGCTTCTTACACTAAAATATAACAATTTATTGTTAAAGAATTTAAATTTCTTTTTTATTAATTTAATTAATTAATTTTTTTTTTATATAAACTCCAATAAAATATTTTTTATTTTTATTTTATTTTTTAGAACTATAATTTCAATTTCCTCGAACTCATGATTTGGGTGTTGAATTGGGTTGGAAATTAATTTAATAAGATTTATCCCTTTAATTTCAAAATCGAATAAATTTTTCAAATTCGAATAATTGAAATTAGCTGTAGGTACGTACCAACTCCTTACCTCAAGTTATCATACTTGTTTTGATTATTCGAAGTTTAAACAAACGGATATTTTCACAATTTTGTTTGCATCTAAAATATCTGATTTTACTACAGTACATCAAATGCCCTTAGAATAGAGGTTAATAAATTAATTTTAGCGTATATACTTATACCACAATTGTTTACTTTTAATGCTATTTAAAGAGCATTTAAATTTAATGGAAAAACCAAAGACACGTCTCTATTAATTTAATACAGGTCATATTTATCTTGCTGCGGATTTTTAGGGCTATTATGTATCTCATACATATCTATACATTTCATTATGTATCTCAGTTGCTAACAAATGTTGATTGAAATCGAAAAAAATGGCGGCTTTGTCATGTTTGTCAGCTTCAGTCATCAACTTATTAACATTTTTACTTACTAGAATTGTCACAGCTGATACCGCCGATGACCGCCATTTTTCAAAATTTCAATCTCTTAGTTAGCAACTGAGATACATAATAGCACTGTGGACGTGATCGATCCGATTATAATTTTTAATATATACATGTTTTAAAAGCAAAAACTAAATTTAATTTTTAGAGAGTAATTATATATGCAGGGTGTGTTGTAATGAGTGGATAATAGGGTACCTGCGGGTAGGGGCCATTGTGGCGGTTCAGAAAAATATTTGTTATGCTCAGTAAAAGTGCCTCGGTTTTCGAGATATTCGACATTTTCGAAATTTAAGAAATATTTCACCCTTCGTCACTATTTTTGGCGCCAAGACTGCAAATGTTTTTTTTTTCTATCTGTTTTTTGGATAGTATTCTTGGATAGATGTGCTATCGAATGGAAACTATTATTTTTATAACACAAGCACAGTTATGTTTTTAAAATAAGATTTCACTAAAATTTTACTTGCTTTCGTTTGTTTTCCTGACCTTTACCCTTCTGTGGTGTAAAAAAATGTATGGTCACTTGAATGCCAAATTTAAAAAAAATTTGCCTATTTCATCTAATTCCGAAATGGTATATTACATATCATTGTCACAACTTGATTCAAAATTAATTCCTACCAAACTTATCAAGGCGTAATTTAAAGAAATATTTTTAACTATTATTAACAATAATTGTCTACTGTTCGCAGAACTACTAGTAATTCTTGGAACAGATTGGTTCCCGGCCCAGCGGCAATCGACACTATGTCTATCTTGCTCTTTCATGCTATGAGTGAAAGAGAACTATCGTTTCGCGTAACGCATTTTTATGATTTTCGAGTCAGTGTTATCCTGTTTTGGATTGATACTCGTCGATTTTGTGCAGTGATTTCGGACTTTGTTTTGCCTAGCGATTTGGACGTCTTAATTTTGTGAACCTAACGATTTTGTGCTGTGATCTCGGACTTGATTTGCTTTGTAACTTGGATTTTTTGGTATTGCATATTGATTGCAATGCCTCAGCTATACACTGCGTCTGAATATGCGCAAATGCATTTTTTACCCGCAGGTACTCTATTATCCACTCATTACGCCACACTCTGTATATATACTTATAATGGTCATATGATCACTGAGACATTACGTTTGACTCCAATAATCAGTGGGCTTAGCATGAAAATGTACGTAAGTGTAACGTAATTGTATCGTTGACGTATACAGCACTAACTATAATTTATCTAGTACAACTGTGCCACAGATAGATCATAGTTTGTACTGTATACGTCAACGACATGATTATGAAAGTTACACTCACGCACATTTTCGTGCTAGACCTCTGGTTCGAATCTCTAGCAAAAATTCTGATATAGAGGATATGATACCAAATCGAAGTTCATTGAATCCTCCATCAAATAATCCTTCACCAAATGTAATAAGACTCACATTAGCTCCACTGCTGCCAGATCCCGGAAATAATGCAGTGGCCAGGTTCAGCAAGCTGATGATGTTACTCCCGCCTCCTGTGGACGGAGACGCCTGCATATCCCCGAAGTCATCTTCATCGTCATCTGGACTGGCAGTTGACGACGTAGTTCGAGATTCGCTTTTCTGTAGGTCGTCCGCATCGTTCTGTCAAAATGATAATAGATATATAACTATAACTATAATATGACTATAATTATAATATGACTATAACTATAATAGAACTTATAATAATTATAATGGAACGTTCTAAAGTTAAAGTAGTAGTAAAGTCCTAAAGTTGACATGCTCAGTGCATGTACATGGATTACCCGATAGCGAAGGGTAATTTTTAGGGTGATATACCGTATGTACCTATGTACGATTGGACTGGGATCCTCCTACATTCGTTTAGCATGTCAATGGCTTGATGGATTTTGATTTATTAGCATTAATTAGGTGTGGTTGGACTCGTCATGCAAAAACTCGCAGTAGCGGCCTGGTTGCGGAAAAAAAGCACGCCCACGAAGGTGTGTTTGGATTCGTGAGTAACAGGATAGGTATTGATTTGATATAGGCAAAAAGGATACACCAAGATATAGGTAAGGTATGATCTCAATGTATGGTCTAGAAAGCCAATACGACGTCTGCACCATATTGAATTTCCAACGACACAAGGAATAATGAAATCCTACCTAATGGGATACCTCAAAACGTAAAGGTAAGTATCTAAAAGTAATTACTTATATAAACACTATACAGAATACATCTTAGGAAAGGGGACCATCAGGAGCCAAGTGAAATAATGTTTTTTTATTAAAACTAAATTATACTAAAAGTACTAAAATGTATGTTAACGCTATGTAAATGACGAGCCATTCGCCTGAGTTTAAGAGCCACGTTTCCTTATAGCAGTAGCAGTATTACAATATTTTTTATATTTTGTGGTAGGTATTACCCAGACCTTTAACTTTAAACTGATACTGCACCAGTAACAAAGCGCGAGATAATCGGTTAGTCTCATTTGATACCTAAGTATGTTTTAGCAGACGAGCTCTATGTTTTAAATACCTTGTAAAATTTTATGAATGATTTAGATAAAATAACAAAAAATATATTAAAATAAGTAAATAATGTAATAGTACATAAATTGTACAAGTTATAATAGTTTTTTTGTATGATTTAGATAAAATAACAAAGATTATATTAAAATAAGTAAATAGTATAATTGTAGGTTAATTAAAAATATGTTGTATTATTCTCTTTTATGAATGATTAAGATAAAATAACAAAGATTATATTAAAATAAGTACATAATTGTTTATGTACTGTATTAATATAGTATATTAAGAATTGGTTGTAGTTTTATCTTTTTTGTACGATTTAGATAAGATAACAAAGATTAAATTAAAATAGGTAAATAGTATAATGGTAGGTTAATAAAAATATTTTGTTTTATTCTCTTTTATGGATGATTAAGATAAAATAACAAAGATTACGAGTATATTAAAATAAGTACATAATTGTTTATGTACAGTATTAATATAGTAAATTAAGAATATGTTGTAGTGTTATCTTTTTTGTACGATTTAGATAAGATAACAAAGATTACATTAAAATAGGTAAATAGTATATAGTAAGTTAATTAAAAATACGTTGCAGTAGGATTACCTTTTATGAATGATAAAATAACAAAGATTATATATGTATCTATAACTCTAATGAGTCTCAAAAACAAATTTACCGCAGTGACAACTGTGACAAGCACGCAGTGCAGCATCACGCCCGCAATTTTGGCGTTTTGCGTTTGACGCGTGGTTCATATGTACCATAAAGCAGACGAGGTATTCGTGCCAGGTTTTAATCTTAAGAGTGGTAGCCAGTCGGGCCCGAAATAAATAGGGCATATTCCCATGATGTCTATTTCATCAAATGCTGCCAAAGATCAAACTAGAGGTAAGGATTGGCCGAACCTCAATAGCGGTGAGGCTTCATATCTTTAAAAATGAGTGATATATTGAGAAGTGCTATGAAATAATATTAAATAGAATAACATGTTTTACTTACGGCGTCAAAATCATCTCTATAAGGGCGGTATCGGTCTTTGTTCGGCCGTCCTGATTGCGGGGCACAGAATGCATTTACCAGTAGAGAGGCAACCAGACACAAACACAAGGCGCTTCTAAAACCACGAGCCATTTCTCTGCAAAATTTTAAAATCAGAATTTAAAAAGGTACCTTGGAAATATATTCAAATTGGATGTCACACAACAACTAAGTGTGGTAAAGGTATATTGGAGAATATAAACTCGCTTCAATTAGCAAATTATGAGAAAGCAAAAAATGTACGGACGACGAAATGTAAATGATAGTCATTTACGAATTGCGTTCGATGATTCACTAACTATTAACAAGCATTATTTATGCAATTACTAAGTTCAGTTCACGGTAAAGTTTTTGGAAAGTAATTTTAAAAACTACTTTACACATGTAGGATTATTTGGACTCTTCCATGTATCCTTTTATTGGTACCTAAACAGTAGACAGTTATAAATTATAATGTTTACACAATCATACCACTTCTACTTATATGATTATATAATAATATGCACTAGGATTATCTGTGTCGGGGTAAGCATGGACACACAATAAAACATCGCAACAGCCCAAGACCCGACACACATGGTCCAACCCAAGACAACACCGAACATATTTTTTTACTAAGTACTTATTTGAAAAAACAGACATAATATTATTTGCCCTGGCCACGGTTCGATTAGAAGATAATATCACTACCACAGAAGAAGTTATAGTGAAACTCAACTGAGCTTATCTAGTTGACGATAAAACACAGGTATTGGGCCTAGCACGAATAACTGCGTAAGTGTAATGTGTCGTTCACGTGATACAGTGCAAACTGACATTTATTTAGAACGACTGTGAAACAGAGTACCTACTCATATATAAGCCGAAGCCTGACGCGTTGACTTTAATAATACTTTTACGCAAATTATTTGTGCGGCCACTTATAAAACTCGTACTACCATACTTTAATTAGAATTTGTACTTACCTTGATACCTAAGCGTCTATAGAAGGTCCTAGTAGAACACCAATTACTCAATGTCGAAATATTTTAATGCAAAGCTTTATTTCCTCATGCGTTGATCACCTTTGCACCACGACTGAGATAGAGAGGTGTGATTTTGTATTACCTACAGAAAGGGTGTCTGTTCGTTGGTTTATCTAAGTAAATGGCAATGAGAACTAAATTATCTTACCACAGAAGTTACTTTGGGACCAGTTCTCTCGCAACTGTAGCAGTATAAGAATGAATAAATTTATATTTGCAAAGCTGTATTTAAAACTAGTGACTATATAGGTATTTGTTTGTTTTAAGTTTATTTTGTGGTTGTACCTGTTGTTTGTACATATAATCAAATTATATTTAGCGTTGGTATACCTATACGTAAATAAACGCTTATATATGTATATGCTTATGTTTTGTATATATTGATATATACAAAACCTTAATCTATACTATCAATGAACCCCTATTTCTCCTGGCCACGCTATAGCTTGAGAACGGATGAAACAATCTCGCTATTTCTTTTTGTTGTGTTAATTATTGTCAGGAGAAGGGCAGTTACCTAATATGTACACCTACTTATTGTATCTAAAGTAGACTAGTGTTAAGTTTGATAAAAATCTTTTTCATTTCTCATACTCGGAAAGTAGTGTTGTTTTGATCTGATTATTGGTTGGAAAATGCTGCCTCCCTCCATAGAGAGGGAAAAACTCATACAAATTACTTCACACCTACCGGAATGAACTTTAAAAATAGAGCTGTTGTCAGCTGTGAATATTATGTATGCCAAGATTTGAATATTAAAAATGAGTTCAAGCTATTCTGAAATGTTGACACCAGATTCAATTAAAGACGAGGCATATTTGTCTTTTGCCAGAAATCTCGAAAGAAAGATATATAAACACATACAATGATTTTATGAAGTGGCGAGCAGAGAAGAATATAAAATCGTTTTCCGAAGTGTATTTCTTACATATTTTAATGGACTGTGTAGCAAACTACAGCCTTCTACGCTATGGAGCCGATATTCAATGCTCAAGAGTATACTTAGTGTAAAGCACAATGTAAAAAATTCCATAATTTAACATCATTTTTGAAAAGACAGTCTCAGGGGTTCAAGAGTAAGAAATCTAAGGTTTTCACCTCTCATGAAGTGGATTTTTTTTTAAATGATGCTCCTGACGAGATACATTTGGCATTGAAGATAAATTTACCTAAGTATTTATGAATTTATTCTAAAAATGAACGCATTTATTACACAAAAAAAAAAAAATACATGTTTTTTCACAGGTGGTAATGATACTCGGTATAAGCGGCGCTTGCAGAAGCAGTGAACTCACAAATTTGACAATTAAGGACATTGAAAGTCAAGGCCAATTACTACTAGTAAAACTGACTAAATCAAAACAAATATTGAGCGCTCGTTTGTAGTACAAGAAGAGTTTACACAAATAGTAAAGAAATATCAAAAAATGAGACCCAGTTACGTAAAATCGGACCGTTTTTTTCTCAACTATCAGAAGGGAAAATGCTATAAACAAGTGAATGGTAAAAATAAAATCTCAAGTATGCCGAAGCAGATAGCAACATGTTTGAATTTTCCAAACTGTGAGCAGTATACCGGACATTGTTATAGACACTTTTAGCCGATTCTGGAGCAAACATGACAACCTTAAAAAGACATGGAGGCTGGAAATCCAGCACAGTCGCCGAAGGCTACATTGAGGATTCAGTCCTAAATAAAACTAAAATTTCAACCAAATTAACTGAAACTATCAAAATACGCCCCAATTCGCCTCAGCCGACAACTTCCAGCGAGTATCCGCCATGGAATCCATCGTCTGATGAAATACCAGTCTCCTACTTTTACAGATATCCAGAACAGCCAAATTTGTCATAATATATCAAGCAATATAATATTAAACATTCCAAACAAAAATGTAACTTTTAATTTCACGAACTGTCCTAATTTGACAATTAATTTTAAATAGGTAGTACTAATATTATTATATATTATCAATAAATAGTTAAGATAAACAACTAGTTTTATTGTCCTCATATTCGAAATGAAAAGTAAAGTGTTTAACACAGGTAAAAGAATCAATTCCTACTCGGACTATAGCCGTCTAAATACCTCGGGAATTGATTCTTTCGACCCTCGGTTAACAATCTACTATTAATATTCAACAAATCAGTTAAAATATATCAGTTTTATTTTATATATTAACTGTGTGTCAAGTTTATTTACTATGCGTTTAACAATAACAATAAAACATTTTTTAATCTGCTATACCTTATATTTTACTATAAGATTTAAACTAATAATAAATTGCATAAATTATGTACTAACTATTATGAATGATTTTGCCTGTTCGAGACCCCCCTTTTATTAGACGTGAAGGCCACATAATAGTGCGTACGAATAGGGTTTTTTTTTTAAATCCCATATTGCGTCAACCTACAAAAGCTGATCGTGCTATTTGCCCGCTCTTCATGGATATTGTGTATATGAATAAAATATTTATGAATGAAATCTAGACCGTCAGATCTCAAGACTATCAACATCAAATCGTGGCTATTATGTATTAAAATATATTTGCTATTTAATAATGATAAAGCTAAGTACACACCTGTATGACTAGATGTCGCCGTATCAATAAACACAAGTTGATTGGACAACAGCTCGCCGCTAGGAATATCTTATAACATCATAGTGTTCCTCTCATGACTACAGGGTGTTCTTTCCTTTACACGGGCAATTTTAGTTATTGATTTATATGTACTTTATCCATTTGAAATAAAGCTAGTTTAATTGTTTATTCAATTAGGTTAAGCAAACCTGACGAAGCTCACAACTTGGATGGGTGACCGTTCGTGGCATATTTAAATGAACACTTTCGTGCTCGCTAATGGTCCTGATTGTCAGGACAACGTCGTTAGCTTATGCAGGAGGTGCTTGGGCGGTCTGATAACTACCACATTAGAGCTGCGAGATAGGGCAGCGCTGGTTCCGGTTCATAGATAGTGATGCAACAGACCTTTGCTTTTACTTTCGCAGCTGCGGTAGTTCCGCAAGCTACATACAAACTCATTCGTTTTAGCATCTAACTTCTACAAATTTTATAAAAGAAGTTTATCTTTAATTTATAGACAGTAGATATTCATTTTTCAGAGGAAAAGCTGTCTTTCATAGGTGCTTTCATATTTCAACATTGGAGACGTTCCCACTGGTTATAAGGTGGTAATGCAGCTTTGCTATGCTTATTATAGATAGGGGTACAGGGCCTGTATTCCAGAAGTACCTATGCTCTCTATGCTCACTAAATCTACAGATCTGTAGGGCTGTATGATGTATATCAGTTGATAATAAATGTTGATAAAAATCTAAAAAATGGCTTTATGTCACTTTTTTAAGGTCCAGTCATCAACTTACAAAATTTTTTGCTTTCTGGAGTTGTTAAAAGTGACATAGAGACGCCATTTTTCAAGATTTCAATTAACATTTGTTAGCAATTGAGATACATAATAATAGCCCTGCTGCCCCTGCTATTTATAATAGAATACCGAATTCTTTCCAGTCCTACAGGACTGAAATATAAATTTATTTAAAACGAAGCTTAAAAAAATACTACTGACAAAATGTTATTATAGTGTAAGTGATTTTTTAGCTGAGCACCTAGTGTTTTTGAAATTATGACACTCCATGAATTGAAATGACACTATACTATGAATTATGACTGTTTTAATTCCTGAGATTCTAATGTATTAATATTTAATTATTTTTACAATAGATTTTTTTTTGTATTGTATATTTTGCCATCTCTCAACAAATTTGTACGCCTATATGGGCAAAACATGACGATCTTTAATGTTGTGTCAAACTACATCTTTATACAAACCATGTGTGTGTATAAAACTTATGTTTTCTGCAAATAAATGATTATCTTATCTTATCTGAGTATTTTTTGTATGGTATTTACTGTCAAATCTTTGCTCAAGTCTAAAGTGTTTCCAAAATAAGCGTCTTTCTGGAATACTGGCATAAGAAACTAAAGCTGTTAACCTTGACACCTCGCAGTGAATTATAGAGAATGGTATGACCTAGTCTGGTTTTACATTTTTGTAACTGCACTCTAGAATAAACAGGTGTATTATAACGCAATAAATATCATAGTGCCACTACGCGACAGACTGATGACGTCACCTAAAAGTTATCTGTTTCAACTTACTAGCATTCTCATCACGCAATATTTGTTATGACTGAATGAATATGAAATAAATGCGAACATATTAAAAATGTCTTTTATAGTAGGTACCAATGGAAGGCTCGTCAGAACATTAGTCTACCCTATTTTTCTATATTTGCAGAAACGTGGACAATACGAGAAGTTGAAAAGAAGAAGATAGACGTTCCCGAAATGTGGTGCTGGAGGAAAATGTTTGGAGAATCGTGGACTGAGTTTCGCACAAACGTGTCAATACTCCAAGAACTCGGTATTAAGCAACGTCTATCGGCCACTGTCCAATCCCACATGACACGTTTCCAGGCGAGACAACGAATCCATAGAGCGCATAGTCGTCCAAGGCAGAGTGGAAAGCACAAGGCAGCGCGGTAGGTCGCCGATACGATTGGCCGACCAAATATTTACCTAACTTTTTCGAAGCTCACTTAATTCATACATAAGAGTAGTTTTTCCATAAGATAGAGTTTATATTTTCACAAGCTCTGTCGCCCGACTGTATCCACACATAAAATGACCATACGAATAATATCCGATTAAAATAGAGTCTGTGAATCTCAGATCTACCGACCAGTTAATACCAGCTATCTCCATTCCCAATTTACGTCAAAACAGTGAAAAAGTTACATATATTTATTAATAGGTAAACACTCACAAAATTTCTCACTAATATCATTAGTGTGATTAGTAACACATATCCAGTATAATATAAATGGAATGTGACTCAACCTGTAGTTGTAGGTGTGGTGATCACTTACCGGTTGCGGCACTCGAGTTGCCAAACCGACACGTCTCTCTACTTCCGCTCGGGGCGGCTCGTGGCGGACAGTTGCCATGATGCTGCTTCCTCGGGGGTTCCGCACCCACTTCCGTCCAATATACTAAGGTCATCATTTGACTCTACGTCATGTGGTACGGAAAGAGGAGCGTGAGACTAAACTTCAATTCTATTAATCTTCTATCTATACTTATAATAAAGGAGTAGATGCCAAAAAGTCAGTACTTGAAAGAAAAATAAATAAAATGTGGATCAGAAAACGTAAAATTACATACTGAACAAGAATATTACGTTTTTGAAAAATTGGCTGTATATACTCACGCATAACTTAAAAACTATGCAGCCGTATGACAGCGATGCGATTGCTAGAGAACTAGATTTAACAGACTACCGAGTTTGACATCAAAGTCAGTTGAATCGCAGAAGCATCGCAGTAGCGTGGCGATTGTTCAATAGCTAAGAGACTTGGGGCCCTGTACTCCTGATTTTCTGACCAAACTGAGGGTTCGGGATCTTTCCCTTTGCGAATTTGGTTTTCATGAAAGTAACGTAATAATATAGACTAGATATTGTATAAATTTAACTGTATAAATGTAAGATAATGTGAATTTGTATAAATATATAGTAATATATAGTATATATTTATATATATAGTAATATATATATATAAATATATAGTAGATGACACATTAATATTGTATAAAAATGGATAATTTATAATATGTCTAGGCTAGTAAATAAAATAATCTAGTGGGGAGGGCGCTGTACGCTGAAACACAGGCTTCGTGCCTAGTTCGGCAGCACTTAACAGATTTTTAGATATAGCTAGCCAATTAAGTTTTAATAAAAACTCTGTACAATTTTTTCGAAATATATATATTATTATAGTTAAAAACTCCGTATTGTATAAACGCACACCGTCCCCTAGTTGGTATGAAAAGCGTGTAGGATTACAATGAAAAACAATTGCGTTCGAAACCTTCAATTGCAATGAGTATAGAAATAACTACGTTCTTTTTTATAAGGATTTCTTAAGCTTTCACGAGTATTATACGTAACCCAATCAATTTCATGAACAACTTTAACCCTTTGAGTACCAGAGACGTAAATTTACGTGCGTTTCATTAATAAATCGTTTGTTTTAATTATCACGGTATAGAAAGAGTTAAACGGAATAAATCGCGTATAATTTTATATCTAGAACTCAATTCCGGAAAAAGCGTTAAACAAGTTTAGATGATTGGATTAGTATACGCATACTTTGAATATATAAGGCATACTGTGAAGGCGATAAAATAAATTTGGATGAATAACTAATATTTTTTTTATTATTCCCTACAATTTCTTGACAGAGTCATATTATTTTATCCGGACGCGACGTTTCGAACACTTTTCAGTGTACTTAATTTCTTATAGGTATTTTTATGCTTCTAACCAAATACTCTTAACGAATATTTAATTTAATCATCATTTATCTAACTAAGGCAATAAAATTATCCAGATTTATCATTTTCATTATTTATTGATTTATACATAATACAGCTACATTTACTACATCAATTTATAAACATACGAACATCAATCAATAAAATTTACTCTAAATGTTACCGATAGCGTCTGTGCAAAAAGGGAAGCGTCCTAGGAATAGAGGTCGCGCGTGTACTAATTTACTGTTTTAATGCAAGATATTAAATAAAAAATTCTGAAATTTAATTTTTGCTAATTTACTGTTTTAATGTTTTTATAATAATATAATATAATATAATAATTTTAATAATAGCAGTAGGTCTACCATGAGTTTACAACATTGACACCAATCGCTGCTCGGTATCGCCTGCCGCGAAAAGATGTATGAAAAACAGAACAGTGCCACCACGCGGTCAATTGTAGAACTAAAAGTGACAGCGAGTACGCCAATCACAAGCTTATTAGGTAGGCGAGATCGAGTATCAACTATAGATGACATTTATATTGCCAACTCATGGTACAGGTACAGGATGGTAATTTTTAAACTTTCGCGATTTGAACACATCTTTATATTATATTAACGGGGCTTAATCGCGTTAGTAATAGTATTTATTTACCTCGACGTTTCGATCAAGTTGCATTGATCGTGGTCACGAGCGGACTGAAGAGGCGGGTGTCACTGTCTTGAAGTATGGAGATACTTTTTAATATACCCCCAACAGTTGTTATAAAAAGTCATTGTCCCGACACACAACACTAACGATATCGACAGATTTTTCTGAGGATAAATCGCGACGGGAATACATTTTAATCGTCGATTAAAACGTCGAGGTAAATAAATACTATTACTAACGCGATTAAGCCCCGTTCATATAATATAAATAGGTACAGGATTGTGTTGCCATATACAAATCTGAATATTAGTTCACCGTAACGCCACGACGGTTCTCTTTTTGTACAGACTCTACGTACGATTATTAACAATTATTTGGGACACATTATCGTATGACGCTGCTCAGATATATATATAACAAACGATCAACATTATTAATACATACGTAAATAGTTCTACAATAACTCTAGCACCAGAAACAAAACTGTCCACATTAACTAACATAGCTAGATATTATTAGTATTATCTATAGACTAGACAAACAATTTTAAAAGAAAGACATGAAAGCTACGATACCTAAGCACTTAACTTAATTTTTAGATTTAAAACCTTAATAACAGGCGGTAAATATATAATTTAGACTAGGTTCGACAAAATGTACTCTAATATAGAAGTATAAGGAAGTAGTTAAGTACTTAAGTCCAGCACAGATTAGGTACCTACCTCCAATGATTGTATCTGTGGGTATCTGAAGTCAGTTGTCTATTTTGCCTTTTATAAGGAGGATAGGAGCATCTATCCTATACAATTAGACAGGGGCCTTACTATGAGCTCTTAAAGCAGGACTTCTAGACAACTGCCCGGTTTATTCGTACCATGACAACGTTAAAGCAGGCCTGCCCAGGGCCTACTATTCAAATACCGCAGAAAAACCGTTCACCGGTCTTTTTGTATGGATTCTCGTTAACATGTCGCTCTAAATCCACTCAGTTTATTAGCTTACAAACGTCTAGGCGTCTGCAATGTTGGAGTAAATTGTTATAATGCCAGAGATAATATTATCCGTTCACCTTTGAGACAACAATACTGAAACAGTTCACCTAAATGAGCGTCATGGTATGATTTAATTCAAAACTGTTTATGTCAGGTTTTATGAACTGCACGGAACTTGCATGGTTTTTACGAATGTAGTAAGGCCCCAGATCTTTTTTATGACAGCTTACCCCTGAGTACTTATTAGAAATATTCACATTATTAACGGGATAATGACAATGCACACTTGGAATTTCCGATATTTCGGCACTATTGCAAGCGCCGTGATCACGGATGAACTGAGGAATTTCGGGTGAATGTTTACGAGCAGACGAAGCGGTCCACCCTCTTCCGTACTCGTTTGTTATGCGAAGCACACTATTAAGTATTGTTAATTATGCGAATATTTCCAATGTTTATGACTATGACAGTTTAAAAACTTTGAGTAGGGACATACATATCTACGACCATGAAAGCCTGGATTGGGTAAATTATTTCTTTAAATCACATGATCATATCTTATACTTTTCCAAAAAGAGCGCCGTGTAAACACTATTGCACTACTGCAATGTGTCAACAATTATATTGATCACATTTAGGGACTTTGGCATTAGCTGATACCATACATAAATGTTTTAAAAAGCTAGACGATATGATATGACATGCAGTTTTGATCAATAAAGTTTTAAGAGAACCTATCTATCTAATTATGTAAAAAAAGGCCCTTTAACTAGTAAAAATATGTATCAAACGCAAAAATTAAATTTCCGGTTCTTCCCACGACTGTATATGCTCCTCTTTTTACAGATCTATAGGTGCAATAATCCAAACCGGAAATTGTAGATGCGTCAGCTACAATAATATGCGATAGGTAGAATTAAGGCCAGTCGCAACAAAGCTAATAGCCTTCTCATAGACTCGCAGCTTCCTGTGAAAACAGTTCATCGATAATACACAATTAGAAAAATTTGCAACTCATTCCATTCTACTAATGAAGATACGTACTCAAAACTTTAAGACGTGTGAGAAAAAATATATGGGATCCTCTGTGGTACCTATGATCTAAACCAAAAAAGAACCATCAAAATCGATTCATAATTGGTGGAATAATCGCGTAAAATACATACATAAACAAGCGCAATTTGAAAAATTTAATACCGACATCCATTCTACTACTTTGGTAAAAATCAGTTATTGGAGTGTAACTCAAAAACTACTGGACCTAATTTGATAATAAATTTGATATTTAAATGGGACCACACAAGAAGCACCAGCTTTCAAACACAAAAAAGAAATTTTAGAATCGGTTTACCCTATCGTAAGTTATGAGGTAACAAACATTTAAAAAAAATACAGTCGAATTGAGTACCTCCTTCTTTTTTTGGAAGTCGGTAGAAAATATACAGTCGCTTTCATTGAGAACCTTTATTGGAAGTTGGTTGAAAAATATTTCAACGGACAGAATGATAAATCAGGCAAAATGTGGAGTATACGAATATCAGCACATTGTATGATAAAATGGTATAACTGACCAACGACAAAATCTGATGTGCTGTCACAGTAATTTTAGTTCAAAACGTGTACAAATATGAATATGTAACAAATATATTGCGATTAAATTAGAGTCATTAGCTACAATCACATGTGATCACTCCTATAGGTAATTTATTGACCAATTCCACGGTAGTTAGGTAGGTACTCGCCAAAACATAAAATTACATAATTTTAAAAACGGATACTTCATGGAACTGTATTCAACCATAACCACCATTATATAAAATACTATAATATACTAGACTATACTAACCCAACTTAATGAGACGAAACTTAAATTTTTCTCAGTTCATAACTTATCCCAAACTCCCACAGTGTTATACAAAAGCCCACCTACCCTCTTCCTTCTACAATTTCTCTTCTGTGTTTCCCTCTTTAGTATTGTAGAATCACTAACTGGCAACACTAACTAACTCCTAGCCCAGACTTCGCAGTTGTATAATAAAACCCTTTTCACACGTTAGGCGGCAAAAGCTTCTCCAACAATGGTACATAAATATTTTAACTCCTCCCAGATCCGTAAAGCTTGAAACAGAAGCCTCTTCCTCCAATTTCCCCCCTATGTAACACCGTTTAGAGCTGTAAATGCCTAATCAGTTCCCACAGACGCGTCAGCTTTAGGCGGTCTTAGTTTCTCCAACAACGGTATAGCAACCCCAACCAACTCCTCCCAAGCTGCTAGTCTCACACAAGGCCCACAATCGCACTCCTCCCCACCAATGTCCCCCTCTTCAAAGCCCAGGTCTTCTCCAGAAAGCGCCTCGTCTTCCGATATGTGTTCTAAGTACAGCTCGTGGTCTACGCTCAGTGCGCGGTGAACTTTGTCATGGTTAAGGTCGTTGTTGTTTTCTGCTGCGAATTTCACCTGTGGAAGTTAAATCTCTTTAGGCATTTTGATGTTCTCGTACTTACTACGTAGGCTTTGTCACCCAGAGTGTGTATACACCTACCTGTGTGTATACATATAGGTACCTCTGATGCTTTCCTACTGACAACAAATGGCACCTAGAGCCCCCTCCACGGCGATCCACGATTTAGGTTAATTCTTTTTTTTTACAAAAAAATGGAACCGACTTGAACTCTAAAAAGTGTAAAATAACTTGTCGATGTCAGTAGCATGATAGTTCAAAAGTGCGTATTATTACAATATCGTGCGGATGGTATCGGCTTAGACAAGTTAGTTCACACTTTTAGTGTTGAAGTCGGTTCTGTTTTTTGGTAAAACATTTTGTTTCGCCATTTTTAGTGACCTTTGTTACTTACAGATCGATTGTCATTCACCGTCAATAACCGATATGTATCGTCAAGTTGGCGCGATAGGCTTTTCAGTCATTGGAGTGTAACTCAAAACCCCTAGACCGAATTAGATTAAATTTAAATGGGTGGTCCCATTTAGTAAGCTAAGCTAAGGAGTTAAGTTAAGAGTAAGCATTTTGAGAATCGGTCCCCAAAAGGGGGAGAAATCGGTGAATATACATAAAAAACACACAGTCGAACATAGAACCTGAAACTTGAAGTCTGTTAAGTATTATTATACATAAGCCCACAAGAGTATTTATTCAACTAAACGCTTCCGTGCTTCATTGGTCGTTTCAAGACGTCGCTCGGCACCGTTTATTGTACGGCTCATGTTAATAATCCATCTATCGTCGCTAACTCTACTGGAGATAAATATTTGACATTAAGTAGGTAGTTATTTGTATAGACATTATGTCAAATTACTATTTGTAGTAGAAGTAAAATGTAGATAGATACATTATTAATCCCGGCCATTACACAGTACCGTCGGTATAAAAACGTCAGAGTCAGAGAATCCGGTCACTAAAGTCCGACCCTAGGGACAACTATTCTTTAGTCCACACTAAGCCTGCGTAGCGAACTTATTATCTATTCCTCTCCTTAAGAGAGGGGTCTAAGTTCACTTCGTAGTCAGGGTTTTTAATGGGGCCTAGTAGAAGACAGGCGAATAAAAAATATAAAACTTTTCAAATTATTCATATCTATCCACTTTTACAACTCTGACTGAATTCGACTGATTGTGGGTCTGTAACATGAACATCGATGTAATTTAACTGATCGATTGCCGTGATCATGTTTTTCTTTATCTTTAAGTGGGCACCAGGTTAAATAAAGGACCCAAAATCCTTCCAAATAAATAAATTTGAATTTTAATTGGAGGCCGGGCCGATACATGCCCCTCCCAGGCTACGGAACGGGAGTGTCCATATCTTAGCCACAGAATTGAAAAAGGTATTAATAGCATATGAGCGGGTAACCCTAGTATTGCGTATATCTGCATCTGAAGAGCACTGTGCACTCGGTTTTTCTCTAAACCAATCAGATTTATCACGTCACTAAATAAAACATTAATTATAATTTAATTTACGAGCGCGACATCTAGTGTTGAGTAACGGAACTGATTCTCAAACTATGTCGTGAAAGCTAACAACACACGTACTGTCTACTCGTACAAATCAAAGAGCTAAGAACCAACGCCCATGAATCACAAACCCTTTATGGATGGCGGAAAAACAACTTACTCAACAATGGCTATTTGAGTTTGTTTCAGTTTGCTTCTTAAGTTTTGACGTTTTCTACCGACTTCCAAAAAAAGGAGGAGGTACTCAATTCGACTATATTTTTTTATGTTTGTTACTTCATAACTTTCGATTGGGTGGGTGGGCCGATAATCAAAATTCCTTTTTTTGTTTGAAAGCTGGTGCTTTCCGTGTGGTCCCATTTAAATTTCATCAACACATTACACTCCAATAACTGATTTTTACCAAAGTAATGGAATGAAAGTCGGTATAAAATTTTTCAAATTGCACTTTTTACGTGACATGTTCACATCTCAGCTTTAGCTTTTTTTAGTGAGAAGATTTTTACAAATAAAAGAAACTAGGTACATGGAAGATGCGTCCGCAATACGATGTGATGTGCGTTTTATACCGTTTTACCTTTTCTGTGCTCCCAGGCACTTCAATGGGCCATTGTTAGTAATAAGGTTAAGTCTATGTTAATACAGCTATCGGCAGGTCTGGTCCCATCTCTACGGCAGTGTTTGCCATTTCAGTTAACTGCCACAATTTCCAACAAGAGTTACCAAATGCTTATTACTAACATTTTACTGTAGGTACCCTGAAAATATACTACGAGTAACATAATCATAGCCATTTTAGAGATAAAACATTCACATTCTCGGATGAAATTCAAACCCGCGTCTTACGACAATCCGTGTCAGACGCCATGACCACTCCACCGAGGCTTACCGTACGAGCATCGGTTTTAACTCTCGTATATACACGTTAGGTATGGCTAAGCAGGCGTTAGTGCTTTAAAAATCATATTACATATTATAAACCTTACTAACATGATGTTTGAGAAGCGCCGGGTCACTGGCACGGCGGTCCCCTGTCCTAGACGCCTCGCACGCACTGAATACCGAGTCGTCGTCTGAAAATGAATACAATAATATTAGCTAAGGGACGGGCTGTCGTTTGACTGATCGTAGATATGTCTGTCTCACGCGTGCATGCGCGGATCCAGCCCACAAAAACAGGTTGTGGTCACAGCCACCCGAAAATCAGCCGAATGCGAATCGGAGCATGAACTCTCTCATAATCGATGTAGTTTCAAGTCGCTCGCTTGATGTTAAGCGTCCATAACAGTCCAGTGCCATTCAGCATGTTGAACTGGGTACAACACTGCGCTTTTACTTGGAGATATAGGTACCTAAGATGTTCCTCCTCTGTAACTCCGCTGGAAACAACTAAGTACAGGGGATATCAAATGATGTCACATTAAATTTAAAAAGTATTTATTTTTCGCACAAACGTTAATTATTTCTCCAATGGACATCCAGATTTTGTATATTTTATTAGGGCATTGAATATAAAACGTCATATCATTGGCCTGTCGAATATGAAAGTGTGACGTCTGATGTCACAATTGAAAGGAGCATGCCCATCGTGCCCACAACGGTGGATCCGCGCTTGCACGCGTGGGCACAGATTACAGAATAAGAACGTGGGCAATGCATTTGCACCGGTTGTTTCATGGCGAATGTTCTGAATAGCTTTTTAATCTTATTCCTTCCTCACACTGAGAAAAATCGAATTCGTTCGTACACGGCTGAATTGTAATTACATGAGGTAAGTTTGTAAGGCTTACGTTTGTTTTTGGTTTCTTAAGCGAAAACGTACAAACGCTTAATATGCGGCGAAAATCATCGTAATTACGGCAATATTAGCCTTATGAAAAGGTGGATTATTTATTAAGTAAGATGAAATACGCTCGCAATAAAAACTAAACAAACGTAAGTAAGTAATAAGTAAGGAAGTAAGTTAGGAAGCGACGTTCATATGCGGAATTTACTAACGGCGGAAGATGATTTTCATGTTATGGCAAGGTATAAAGTGCTACTACTAAGATGCTAAACACTCTCAATGTAAGACCATCGTGAAATCGCAAAAACTAATTTTGCTTCAAGAGTCTTTATTATTATCGTACATGAGAGCAATGCACCACTCATTAATATTCGGTGATTACTTGCTTTTCCCCGTAAGTATTTAAATTAAGTGTAAAACATTTTAAATTAACTCCATTCTCAGCATGTCGTCTAGCCAATATGTCACTAGTATAGACCACGCTAGATGGCGCTGTTCGTCTCTAACACACGCAACTGTTTGTATCCGAGAAAGAGTGGACTTAGCGCGAAATTCAAATTTTGAGTAAGGTTCGGAAACAAGAAATACAAGACACTATTTGTATCGAATAGAAGAGTGCCGGCAGCTGTAAGTGGAGTGGTTTCATTGAAATCCTGAAGGTGGTAGTCCCTGGCAGTCAACTGAACCGCTACGGTCGCGGGTGCTGGTCTACAATACATTTTAATAGGTCCTATTCAATAAGGTATAGGTATGGTACACAGTTACTAACGATAAATAGCGCCTCTATACTATCGAACAGCTTTAAATATTAACTTCGGCGTATTGAACAGTATACAAGGGTTTAAAACGCCTGACGAAAGTCAAATATAACCTTATATGCAGTAAATATTGCTGTAAGAAAGTTTCAATTTAACTTACGTACGGTTAAAATCACCTTACAACGGTTTAAAATCATCGTCAGCTCTTCGTTTTTAACCTGACTTACAATGTTTACTGATTTTTCATTACGGCTAATCTGTTCGATAGTAGGTACCTAAGTCGAAACAAATAGTATATCAAGTCATATTAATCGTATTCTACTCGTTGAAATCGCCGTAAACTAGGGCGTTTATCGCTTTCTGCATAGAAGGCATTTTTGTTCGTATTACGTTTGGTCGGTTTTTTGCCATCATACCAACCAAATCGGCAATCGGTTATGACGCTTTCAGCTTTAGATTTTTCTCAGTGCGATTAGTGCAGCTTCTTGATTCCATCTTTGCTTTCCATCAGGCGGGAAGAAGTCACTTTGATGAATCATTATAAAAAAAAAATGCAGCTATCTGATTTGTGCTGGTATGTAGGGCGCTCATCATCTCGAAGAAGTTCTCGAGTCTCTGACTGTAGGAAGTCAAATTACTACGGGCGAATCCCAGTAATTTGACTAACTACAGTCAAATATTAAACTAGTTGTAGTTCCGCGAAACTTCGCGAGCACAGTCTTATCAGCGGAAATTTTTCGCAGTTTTTAAGCTATCTGCAGATCATCGAATTTTAAATAAATTAAAACAAATATGTCATTCGACAAGACCCTGACCAATTTTTTTAAATTGTATTGGTATGTTGTTACTACCAAATGTTCTTCCTGAATATTAAGAATAACGTAAGTTTTTAAACTGCAAACTGAATTATCATATATAATATGTATCTATTTATATTGAGACATAAAAGGTCAAAAGTCGCAAGCAATGTTTCATTTAAGTACTATACGATTTAAAATAGTTACTTCATGTGCTTACTTAAAAAAACTTCTTTAATTTATAACAATTAAGACCAAAATGTCTTATTGCCGATTTGCACACAGGACAAACTAAAAATTCTAATTAAAACGCAGCTACTGAGACCATATAAGTCTGAGTAGGGGAGATACTACTGAAGAAAAGCTAGTCAGTTTTCAAGAATTAGATATAAAATATAAACGAGTCAAAACAGTTGTTTTATAATCAGTATCAGTTTTAGGTCTTAATTCAGAAAATAATAATATTTGAAAAATCAATTATATATAATTGCAATTCATTCATATTTGCGTCCTTGGTTTCAAATCTGACTCACAATTTGTTGCAAATTAGGCTTAATATAATCACCGATCAAGGAATACTTTGGCCAATTTAACATATATGCCAACAATCTACCTACCTACATAGATTACATAGATCTATTTCCCTATTAACCGTACGCATCCTGTAAGATGCCGGAGTTTTAACTTCTGGGTGCCATTTCGACTGTTATGGGCAGAAGTGATGCTTAACGTCAGGCCACAGTCGGCAAACGACTTCCCTGTCTCTACTCTCTACCTACATGACTGTGATCTATGGTACAAAAGTTGTATAAAAACAACGAAAAATAAGAAAAATCTGAATATTAAAAATCTTTGATGACGTGTTGTATACGGTAATAATAAAAATGTAGTACTCAAATTGTCCGAAAATTAAAGGAAAATGGAAACAAACACTGAGAAAGTGCAAAAACTCAATTGACCCCGACGTGATTTGAACACGCAACCTTCTGATCTGGAGTCAGACGCGCTACCGTTGCGCCACGGAGTCGATGTATATGGTGGCGAAATTAAGCAATGGTTTGTTGACGGGCACAATCACGTCCTTAATAATAGATAAACTGATAAAATTAATGTCAAGATTGCGAAAATATATGGGTATTTATAATATAGAGGTACATTTGGATTATAAATAACCACGCTATCATACTAGCGTAATTAAATCGCGTCTGTATTTCAGTTTCAGACATTTCGAATATAATTTGCTCATTGGACTTCGATATGTTTGTGCTGGGCTGGTTTGCTATAGCAACCATGAAATTCCTCCTTGATTACTATCGGCCTTATTAATAAACTTGGCGTATACCCGGAGTAGTTAAAACATCTATCTGTCAATTTTTCGCTTGCAGTAAATGTCACGCGTGAAAGCAAGACAAAGCATTTTACGCCTAATATAGGTTTACGCAACGTTTATTAATAAAAGCCTAAGAGCAGAGGAAACTCGTATTAGGCATAGATTAGGGTATGTATACTGGTATTAGCTAATAGGCATCATCCCTGGAAGCGTTTTGCGATTATTTAAATTGGCGCACCAGCAGTACAAGTACCGTAATAGCCATTAAATTTGTAGAGTCGCTAAGATCGATCAAAAAATCGTATCGCCCATAGCAAGTATGGAAGTCATATCGACGACTTATACGATCGTCAAATTGTGAACAGTGGATCCTTCTATCATTTGAAGATTTCTACGAGCATTTCGCTCTTGTACGATCAAAAGTAGGCCGAAGTTTTTTTTATAGAATACTAGCTGCGCCCCGCGGTTATACCCGCAGAAAAAATAAATGTACAAGTGCAATTTGAAAAATTTAATACCGACTTCCATTCTATTACTTTGGTACTTTGGTATTACGCTAAGTATCCAGTACATCCTCTTTGATTGTACCTAAGTATAAGTCATCTGTTTCCTTTTAGTCAAATCATAGTGGTAAAGTCAATCACAACAAAGATGACATAGGATAAAAAATTATTGAATTAATTTTACACAGACCATAAAAATCTCTAGAGCTCAAGCAACAAAAGCATGCATATAGATACAACGATATCTTGGACTTTGCAAACTATCATTAAAATTTTCCATAAAACTGGTTACTAATTTTCATAAAACTATGAACATTTCATACAAAATAGAGGTCATAATCGTGCTCACACTTGTCATCAAAACAAAATGGCAGCTGTCTATAAAAACATATTTTGATAGGATCATAAGACTTTCCTTAGGCTTTTTACTCGAAATGGCAATAATGCTACTAATTTTCACTATTTTTAAATGCCGTGTAATTGAAAGACGCGCCACGGGCTCCCGAGGCGGGATGCGATTGCTCGGATTTGCGCAGAGGAAAAGCTCATGCAACAAATTAAAAAAAATCAAGTCCACATTTAAAATGCTTCGAAAAAATTAAAAGACATTTTTCGACTATTAAGTATATTGGAAGCCCACGTAAGCCGCCATCACAAGAAGGTTGGATATAGACTCTCAATGCCATTGAGAAGTTGTGAAGGAGCTTGGTTCATAAACACCACATCATTAGCCTTGCCACTAGACGATTACAACAAGACCCTATTGAAAATCTTTTTGGCAGCATTCGTGGCAATTGTGGATCCAATTCCAATCCAACATGCATCCAATTTGTAGCTGGCTTAAAAACTGCCATATTAACAAATATGTCACACATGGGCACTTCAGGAAACTGTGAAACTGATAATAGCGTTATAATTAATATTTTTGAAACACTATTTTCAGTTTCACAGTCCACACCACAGCCCTCATTTGCAAGGACAGAGCCTGAATTTCTATCCTCAATTGAATTACCTCAAATTGATGATGCCATACAAGACCACAATGCAGAAATTCAGGCATGTGCATATGTGTGTGGATTCGTAATGAAGATGATGCCTAATTGAGAGGATTGTAAAAAAGCATCAATATCAACAAGTGTTAAAAACTTTCATTTGTTTGTGGAGTTTAGAGAGTACTCAGAATTAAAAAAAAATTAAATTATGTTACAAAAGAAATGGTCGTCTGTGTGGAACACTGCGCTACCCTGATAAATAAATTTCTCAGAGAAAAAGCTCACACAACTTACATAAAAAAGCCATATCAGAGTACATAAAGTCAAATGTTTCGATTTCCTGAACATTTGTATGGAGCACAGGAACTCAAATGTATGCACCATAATTAGTAGTGTTTTTACTATATGTATAAGAAGATACTACGTTCTAGAAAATAGAGTGTTTGCTGGCGAAGCATCTGCAGCTGCAACGAAACGCAAAATGAATATAATATTACATAAATAAAAAGTGTTCATATAAACTAAGCTTTGTTATAATGCGTGTGTTAATATTTTAGTCTGCTGCAACCATGCATTAATAGACTCACGTGTGCAGTGATTTCGCCTCCCCCCTATATTGTGACATTAGTTCACTAAAACTTGTTAAGCCTGCAGTTGCAGTATAGTTGTCAGTTTTGTGATTTTAATATAGGCTGTTTTATACAGGGTGTTTGGTAGAGGGACCGACAGACCAAATGAGCGTGTTCGGGGGCCCACTTGGAGAATACAAGTTAGCCAAAAAAAAATCTCCGACCCCCCAAATTTTTTTCCTTTTTTTCTAAAAAAGTTTGCTAGTGGGTTTTTTTTATCACTGTAAAACCGTGAACCGTTGAACTACAAGGTAAAATTTATTTCATATTTTCACTCTATGAGCTCTAAACCAGTTAGCTCTGTTTTGTATCCAATTTTGCTTTGCGTGGCCTGAAGGTGGAAATTAGAGACCAAATTCAACTAAAAACATCCGGTGTAAAACAGATTTTACAAATGTTATGGTGGTAAATAGGTACAATTTCGGAGAAAAAAGGAAAAATTCACAAAAAAAGTAAAAAGAAATTGGGGGCCAACTGATTTTGCCCAACTTGTATTCTCCAAGTGGGCCCCCGAACACGCTCATTTGGTTTGTCGGACCCTCTACCAAACACCCTATATACAAGGCAACAATGTAAATAATGTCTCATGTACCAAGTTTATACGATGTTATTATCAATGTTAATTTTACATACTATATGCTACCATAGACGATATTGGTATATTATATGACACAAGTGAGCTAAGTTGATTGTACCTAAGGCAGTAGTTAAGCCGTCAAGAAAATAACCAATTTCATATTCAAATATATACCTACCTAAATAATTAAATATTATAATTTAAGTAATTCAAATTATAGCGTACATAATCTATATTGTTAACGTGAAACAGTGTTATTTGTATTAGAATATTATGTGATATCCATGATACAAAAAATATTATGTATTTAATAATGTTTAATTACCAATTTTATTAATTTAGTGTAGGCTTGTTTTTGTACAAGGTGACAACGTAAATAATTAATATCTCGTATTTGTGTACCATGTTTATATGACGTAATAATCAATGATAATTCTACATATTACATGCTACCTACATAGTACAGCGCTGAGTTGGTCGTTGCACCCCAGGCAGCAGTCAAACCTTCAGGCAAACAACTAATTTCATAACTGGTAACAACACGTTATTTGTATTAAAATTTTGTGTGGTATACCTACATGATACAATAAACATTATGCAATTTTTAATGTACTTTTATTTGATTAAAGTACATACATAGTGGAAGCAGTTTTTTTTTGTAAGTAGGTATTTTCTCTTATAAGAAATTTCAATCGGCTATGAATAATCGAAATTACTACTTAAGTTTTTTTAAATTAGTGTTTATTGTAATAAATTTTGATTTTTAATAGCTGGTTGAAATTTCTTATAAGAGAAAATACCTACTTCAAAACAAAGTTTATTTAGAATGTATGGGGGCTATATTTGAATTTACCGCCACTAATAATGTTTCAGTGGGCTGAAACTAGGCAGCATAGCGGGATACGTTTTGTTTTTTATCTATGCAGTTGGCTTTCTTCTCCGTTATGAGTAAAATTCTATGATCCCGCCGCCCGGGCCCCCCGCGGGAGCCTGTGGCGCGTCTTTCAATGCCGTGCAATGAAAACCCTTTCGACGCCACGGCATCATTTTAAAGCATAGCAATTTATGTCGTATTTCTATAACTATACGTTTGAATGTCCATTGGTAAAAATTTAATCACTTGCCATGCCGTCCCGGCCTTTATCAGTTTATTGTTGATGTAACAAAGATGGTATAAGAAACGGTGCTGCAGTTTGCGGGGTGCCAGGATGGTAGATAAATAGTAACTACATTTTTGGTAGGTACCTACTTAAAATATACCTGTTGACAGTTAATCCTACTAATATTATAAACACGAAAGATTGTGACAACAAGCAGACGTAGTCGCGGGCACCAGCTAGATTAATAATAAGGTGCAAGTTAGCAAGATGCAAGATGACTTACCAATGAACATAGCGAGCGCGCTAGCCGCCTGGTACGCGCGCTCGGCGTGCAGCGGCGTGTGCGCGTGCGCGTTCCACACGGCGCGCGCTAACAGCGCCGCGGTGAGCGCGTCGCCCCGCGCCGCGGCCGTCTGCAACGCACGCGCCGCGAGCGTGCCCGCGCGCACTGTATCCGCGCCCGCACCGCACACGTTCACCAGCACGCCGGCGGCTGAGCATCGGACTGACGCGTCTTCTGCATGTTACAACAGTCTAGTGAACACAACTACCCAACCACAAATTAATTTATGTATATTCTATATACCTATATGACCTATGCTGCCTTACTATAGCTTCGATACAATTTTATATATTCCTATTTCCTTAAACACAATGGCACCTATACCTGAAGAGATTTGCGTATTAATACATTTAAAATTACTATTAAAACTAAACTCTGTCAAAAAGGTTATTACAAAATTTCGGATTACTTGGAGAATAAAACAGCTTGGGACTGATCACTCCAGTATCTACCTACTCGTGTATTAAGATGTCAAAGTGTAGCGTGTCTTGCCCTACTGATACCATTGTTATGTTCTCTTATGTAAAGCAACACACGGGAGCTAAAAATAAGCGAACATTTGTTATATCATTTAAGAAATTGGCGATACAGTCTAACCTTCTATAGAAGACAAAGATGCTTGGAATACTCCACTTCTGGCAAGCTGTCTCTCTGCCACCCATAAAATGTAATATTTGTAGTAACTAAGTAGAAACATTAAACATCCATATAAAAAGAATGGCCCCGAGTTTCTTTCTGCTTCTTCTCGGTAGGCTCTATATATTTTTGGAACGCGGCGGTGGAGTCTAGTAGGGTGGTTGGACCAATAGATGACTGATTAAGCGGAATTCAAGTTATTTTATTTTTTATCTCAACTCCTATTCAAGGAATATTTTATGTTTTTGTTTGTATACGTAGGTAGATATTTGGTGCATCAACTAGATAAACTGTTTTTACTCTGAACTATTTGTAAATTAGTTAAAATTGCAAAAATATCAAATAAATGACTTTGGCCATAATTGTGACCGGTTTGGAACTAATTCTGACCGAAAACGGCCCTATTTATGACCGACAAAATAAAAGGCGAAATTCTTCATAACAAGAGATTTTATTTGAAAGAAGTGGGGTTCCGTATACCTACATAATTTTGTCTGCATTATAATACTAAGGTACTTATCATAATTTATCTTATTAAAATCATATTAAAGAAAAACTATGATAGCAAGTAATGTAATGATGAAAACAGTTTGTAAGGCCAACGAAATTGGTTTACTTTTGATTACGAAGAACCCTAGTAAAATTCCACAACAGTTTTATTGCAACAATCAAGATCAGTCGGTCACAATTAGGTTTTGAGGTCCAAATTATGAACGAACAAATTTCTTCGGTCACAAATAGAGCGTTTGGAACAATAAATGACCAGCTAAAAAATAACAGCCCAAAACAACGATTTTTCTGTAATTAACCTCCGGTCATGTTTTGGTTTATAGAATTATGTATCCAAAACCATTAAGATAAACGTAAAAAATCAATAAAAAATCAAAAATACAATCTACAATATCAAAACAAAATTTGCAGGTCGGAGCTAATTCTGACCGCTCGGTCACAAATAGGATTTATGTATCTTTTTTAGACCAGTAATTGAACAGCAAATTACTCGAAAACCTTATTAAAAAATACTTATTTTCTTTGATTTTCTACTTGAGATAATAGTCATAAATGCAGGGGAACTCATAAATGGGGCCTAATTATATCAAGAAATCGGCAATCCACTCATAAGCTTAAGAAACTGGTTTACTCACCTTAGCTCGTTGTCCATACAAAATGGCGATGGCCGAAACACGTCCGCACTAAATGAGGTCCTGGAGCATGACTGAGGGTCCAATGACGATGTATTAATTTTTAAAAGAGGGAACAGTGTTGCCGCTTCTAAAGAAAAAATACGCCACTACAGGGAGTACCACTCAATTCTTATAATTCGAGAAAATGTGCGTTTCGGTCATCTACTGGCGGGTGGTCATCTTTTGGTCCGACTACCCTACATTATAATGAAAAATTGACGTTCATAAGTGCGTATTTGATGCCTAAATTGAATAAATGATTTTTAATTGGGCAGAATCTTGTTGGATCTCTACTAGGATGCAACATCTAATGCATGTATTGTACCTTATATGGTATGGTAACTTATGGACCTCTAATATTCTAACAAATACAATAATTTTAGCACGAGTGCAGCAAAATCAATCAAACTTCTTTTTTAATTATTTAGAGTGAAATTATATCTACAAAACAACGTAATGGTAAATGATGTATGTTTTCAGTCTTACGGTACCAAATTTAAATAAAAAACCCCGGACAAGTGCTAATCTCATTCACATTCAAAAGGTTCCGTAGAAATGTATATGTGAACAGTAGTAGCTTGAAAAATGTTCTGTCCCATCATCGATGTTACACAATGATGTTATAATATAAATTCTCATTGATTTTACATCGATGTGAGGGGCAGGACAGTATTATATTGATGTCACACAAGGTTAATTCTCGAGTTGCAAATATAAGTTTTTAATGATAATAAATATTTGTGATATAACTAACTATATTATAATATATAATGTCAATTTTAGGGTTTAGTCCTGTGTTTCTGCTGGAAAACCTTGCCTTGTTTATTTTGTGGCCAAACGAACAGAGGGACAGACGGTTGACGGACAGACGGATAGACAGAATGATGTTATAAGGGTTCCCAGCGGTCAGCTAGTTTGTAATTAGTTGTAATGTTACCTGGTACCTAAAGATAAACCATACCATGGTCTAGGAAAGGTGCGAGCGAGTCGAGAGCCCCTTCTAGTACGATATACTGCGCGGCGCGGGTCGCTCGCGTCAGGTTCCCCAACGCTCTCGCAGCCTCGCACGACGCACTGCCGGGGCTGGTTAGCCATTTACATGTCACTGTACCAAGGAAAACTGTTCTGTAGAGAGTAGAGCGACAGCGGTTTTGATTATCCACATAGTGCGTACAGCTATCGGCAGATAACTTAAACCAAAATTGCGGTCGTCCCGCACAGGTACAGTTATGGACAAAGGTGATAGACGAATACTCCGCTGTCGTTAAAAATGAAACACAAGTTAAACCGAACATAAAATTTCATAAAATCTTGGATTACCTTTCAAATCATCGTATTTCTCGAACAAAAGTGCTACGGTAAGTGATCGTTAAAGTATTATTGAATAGAACAGTTATGGGAAAACTAACAATAATTAATTACAATAAAATGAATGTACCTGCTTAACATAAACATGCTTTATCAGTATCACTCATGGGTATAACGCCTTCTACATAATATATAAAATCATTGGGGTAAAGAGACAAACTATTTCTCATTTGAGACAAGGTCATAATAAATATAATAATTTATTATTCATATTTATTTTCGTGACCAAAATTCATTCTTATATCATCTTATACAAATATAATTTAACAACATAAATAAAAATAACATAAGACATACATGCAGCCCTAGCTCTCACAGTAGGATTCCCTGTGTTTGTGAGAGCTAGTTTACTCCCTTAGTTTATCTTAATTAAGAAATTTAATTCTTACATATAAAAAGCAAATTATGTTTTTATTTTAAACGTTTATAGAAATAACCACGAAAAAAAAAGTAATAATAATAATAATACAAATAAAATTAATTAACATATATTCCTTCTTCTGTTTTATGACTTTAGTGTGTCTATATATTGATTCTAAGTAAATCTCCAGTACCCTTGAAGCCCAATGCTACTCGTAGTAAGTGGTTTTGGATTTTGATTTTGCAAGTTTGTCTCGTGTCGAGTATTTTGTTTAATTGCTTGTAGATTTGGTATTTGGCTTGTAGATAAGGTCCCAAAAAGTTATAGCATTTTTGTCCTATTCTAGTTTTAGTACTTGGTCCCAACCATGAAAGTTTGCGTCTGGATTTTATTTTTGTTTGATCACTGTTCGTAAGAGCTGTTTTATGGAACCTACACAGCACACGCTACAAATAATAGCTACGAGGTAAATAATAGTGATTAAACTTAAAATACAAGTACCCCGATATACTACAACACTTTCAGACATAGAAAGCAGATTTATTCCGCTTTTCCGCTGTAAATAAATCCTTATAATATATTTATTTTTTTTGTTTTCTCGATGAATAGGGTTATTACCCTATTGATCGAGAAAACCAAATATAAAATAATAGTTCTTTAAATGAGGTTTAGTCTCAACCCCGCACTAGAATTCCCTGTGTCGCGAGAGGCATGGAAACACAGTAACACATCACAAACATCCAAGACCCGAGAATAAGCATTTCTGCTCATAACACAAATATTTGCGTCGGAACCTGGAACCAACGCTTCGAAGGCTAAGGCTAACTTAACTAACTAACGCATCCTTAAAATTTCATAAAACGTTATAAAAATATTCTTACTATTAAAAACAATTTGTAGTGCGGTCCTAATCACGCCATAAGCGCTACTGTAAGCGCGTTCAAAAATGTCCCGAAATTGTGTGCGAGCGGGCAAATGGTAGGTGAATGTAAAGTCGTAAGTGACGTAACTTCAGGAGGCCTACTACTACCTTTTACGAAACTATTATAAATCAGGAGCGTTTTGTAATAAGCTTAGAATAATCATACTTACTAACGTACTCCCACGGACACAAAACGGTCAACCAAATTTAATGGTAACGTTGCAATATGACTACTTTAAGATATGGGACATTTGACAAAAATTTGACATTGGAACATCGAAACTTAGTGTCTAAAGTCATGAAAAAGTATGCGAATTGCGTGATATATTTGATACTACGTCATCAAAATGTCTATCCTAATCCAGTATTATTTTAAGCTTGCTATACTGACCAGCAGGCCTAGACAAAATTCAAACAGGCGTGTATCCGCACACGCTACAGACAAAAATGTGTCTAGGAACTTAGCGCGACGTCACGTGACTTATCCACAGGTAATGTCAACGCCATACATTTTGGAGTTGTCGTTTGGCGTTAACGATAACAGAAACATCTTTTTTTTAGGCCTGCTGATTTAATGGTAAGGTTAAAAAATGATTGCTTTAAGAGGTGCGAGTTGGACATAAAGTGTTATTGCTCTTGCATGAAATCGTCGTTTTTTAATTGTTGGTTCACAGAACTGGATGTACACAAAAACAACACAAATAATTTTTAGACCTTACGTAACATGTACAGGAGCAAGAATTAACGTTAGAAACGGGATATTTACCATGTATTGTATTTATTGTGAGAAATATCGAGAGCTCACAATAAATACAATACATGGTAAATATCCCGTTTCTAACGTTAATTCTTGCATTAGTGACCATGTCAGTTTAAAATCTTATATGTACAGGTGCGCACGTCCTTGCTGTGAACCTACGAAGAAATAATGTCAGAAAGCATAACTCAGAACAAATTCCATACAAAAAGTGATCCTTCAAACCAAAACGACGTATGATTCCAAATACGAATTACTTCCGAAGTTACATATATAGACATGTAAGGTGATATGTTTAAATTTCAGAAGGAAAGCAGGTATTGGTCCTCGCTCGTGCTGCAACGTCTACTATGACAGCTGAGTCATAGCAGCGTGAACGATGTTATTGATTTAGCACGACTTTTATTGGGTATTTTTTTAAGGCAGTTACTCTTCCTGATATTATTTTTTCGTAGGCTGCATCATGACAAATGTTATTATAAGATTTGATCCGTTTAAAGTTATTTCAATGTTTTCAAGTATCAACAGCATATGAAATCATTAGATGAACGAATACCTTTACAGATCCTATCGAGGGTATCGTCGAGTGGATCGGGCGGGTCAGGAGGCTCCCTGTAGAAGGTGATGTTGTTGAGGGTCGCGAGCGCAGCTGTGGCCAGCTCTTCCCGGCGCTCTGACAAGCTGACGTGTTCCTCTTGGGAGAAATCCTAACAATACAAGTACAATTTGAAAAATTTGAATCCGATTTCCATTCTATTCAGTTATTGGAGTGTACCTAAAACTAATAGACCGATTTTAATGAAATTTAAATGTTACCACACGGGAAGTACCAGCTTTAAAAAAAAATATATCGAGAATCGGTTCACCCAATCGAAAGTTATGAGATATTAAACATTAAAAAAATACAGTCGAATTTAGTACCTCCTCCTTTTTGGAAGTCGGTAGAAAATATAGAAGACAATCTACACTTAAATGCAAAGTAGATAATATGTAACTATCAGCCCCGGATCTAGGCTTGCTCCACAATATGCCTAGCATACGGAAGCCTGATTGGCTCAATGAATCCTTGTAAAAAAAAATAGGCAATAGATATTATATATAATATATAGTAAAAAATGGAGTTATTTAAAGTAATTTATCTCAAAAGCTGGAGAGGGGCGCCACTGTCGTGTTTCTGCACCGGTTCGACAAAATCGTAGATTGTGACGTGTGTCATCGCTCCACGAAGGCTGAACGGGGTTTGGACAAAACGTTAGAACTGATTATCAGTTTGTAATGTTGTATTATTACTCTGTTTCACGCGATACTCTTTTTCAACCGACTTCCAAAAAAGGATGATCAATTCGACCATTTTTTACGTTGTTTACCTCATAACTGTCTTTCTAAGTGAATCGATTTTGAAGATTCTTATTTATTTGAAAGCTGGTGCTTTTCATGTGGTCCCATTTAGATTTGACCAATATCCGAATAGCGGTTATTTTTGATAATAATTTATCAAGAAAATCGAGTAAAATAGAATGGAAGATGCTTTAAAATATCATTAAAAACTTATTTATTTACTTCACAACATATACTAAGCATACTATACGTATATTAATACTGTAACTATTTAAAACATTTTACAATAGTAGAAAAGAAACAATAGCTACTTATTACATATTACATTACAACATAATTATAAAGAGTTGCTTAATTTTAACAGTTTTAACAGCGTACTAGGTCAGCCTGTGTTACTATTTAGCATCATTATTAAGTAGAAGAGGGGCATCTTTCTACTACTACCGACTTAAAGTAGACAGAACTAACACAGATTTGCCCTTATACCCTATTGGCCTTATTAATAAACTTGGCTTACACCCGGAGTAGTTAAAACATCTATCTGTCAATTTTTGGCTTGCAGTAAACGTCACGCGTGAAAGCAAGACAAAGCATGTTACGCCTAATATAGGTTTACGCAACGTTTATTAATAAAGGCATATGAGTTGAATAAAAGAATATAGTAGTAGTGTAGACAACAGATATACCAAAGGATAGCCCTCCGGAGACAGACTCAGCTTTTCGGTGAATTGTACAAAAATTTCTACCCCCGGAAGAAGGCCTGGTGAGCTGGTTAATAAAAAAATAACTACAGTGTGGTTTTTTTGTAGTTATTTTATTGTTTTATATTCATTTCTCCACTTGTGTGATTGATTTATACCTTTTGTTCGGAGCTAATAAAATATTTTTTATATGTGAAAACTTCTCTAGCTGCGTGGAGCGGTTTAGTGGGTTCGTGCCACCATCACGCTACTAACGGATAGATCATCATTATTTTCTTTAAGTTTTCACTTCTGACGGCAGACCTCATGACTGCCTATTTTTAATTGACTCGACTACTATTGATACTAAGAAAGCGTATTTTAACTAGGTATACACACTGGGCGTTAGATACATTATTTGTTTTTTATATTATATTATTTTTTTATATTGAAACGCCACAGTACAAAATATATAACAAACCGAAAATATTTAATACAAAAACACGACAATTAAAGGCTGAAAAATAGCAGTATCACAATGGCGTTAGTTACGTTCGCATGCACTCACCATGTGATCTGTAGATTGGTCAGCAAGTTCAAGACAGGCCAGTAAAGCCTTCACCGTCCTCTCAGCATACGCGGCCGCCAGCCCTCTGCCGGCTCTCTCAGCCAAACAAAGATTTGCGACTACCCGCACTGTCTGAAAATAGCAATAATAATAAATCCGTGGGGTCTAGACACATACGAAGTATTCAGGGATTTGTCAGTGCCTTCAGGTGCTTCAGGAGACCAGAATTCCGTCTCATATTTTGCGCAAAAAATTAACACGCTATTCAACGTGGACTACAGCCAGCATTCTGGATACTTTTCCTTCAGTGGTTCAATGGTTTACTATTTTTTTTATTGTTTGTCCATTATTTGTTATAATAAGAAACTTGTAAATACTACTTATCATTAATTATGTCACCCAATTAATAATAAGTATATAAAAAACGTATGTAGGTACTTAGAATAATTTGCGGATAATACAACTAGCAGATTAGTAATGTATTATGTATTAATAATAACAACATTTTTATAATATTCTAAGCTCATATCGTCCTGCACGAGAAATGTGCAGTGCCGCAGAGTTTTAAAGTTTAGAGCGCCACCGTAATGTCATTGTCCTCTTTACCACCAGTAATCTGTATTAACCAGTTACAAGTAGCCATATGATAACACTGTATCACTTATGGGGGATCCCAATGATCTATCTATCCACAGTTTTCCTTACTACTGATAGAAATTTGACATAACTTCCATACAAATAGTGTCAAATATCTAACTCTAGTAAGGTAAACCGGCGATAGGTATATTATTGGGACGGGCCGTTAGTTACAAGTATCCCTATGACAACACTGTATCACTTAGTTACAAGTATCCCTATGACAACACTGTATCACTTAGTTACAAGTAGCCCTATGATGACACTATATCACCAGTTACAAGTAGCCATATGATAACACTGTATCACCAGTAACAAGTAACCCTATGATGACACTATATCAACAGTAACAAGTAGCCCTATAATAACACTGTATCACCAGTTACAAGTAGCCCTATAATAACACTGTATCATTAGTTACAAGTAGCCCTATAATAACATTGTATCATCAGTTACAAGTAGCCCTATGATAACACTGTATCACTTAGTTTCAAGTAGCCCTATGATAACACTGTATCACTTAGTTTAAAGTAGCCCTATGACAACACTGTATCACTTAGTTAGAAGTAGCCCTATGATAAAACTGTATCACTTAGTTTCAAGTAGCCCTATAATAACACTGTATCACTTAGTTTCAAGTAGCCCCATGACAACACTGTATCACTTATGGGGGATCCCAATGATCTATCTATCCACAGTTTTCCTTACTACCGATAGAAATTTGACATAACTTCCATACAAATAGTGTCAAATATCTAACTCTAGTAAGGTAAACCGGCGATAGGTATATTATTGGGACGGGCCGTTAGTTACAAGTATCCCTATGACAACACTGTATCACTTAGTTACAAGTATCCCTATGACAACACTGTATCACTTAGTTACAAGTAGCCCTATGATGACACTATATCACCAGTTACAAGTAGCCATATGATAACACTGTATCACCAGTAACAAGTAACCCTATGATGACACTATATCAACAGTAACAAGTAGCCCTATAATAACACTGTATCACCAGTTACAAGTAGCCCTATAATAACACTGTATCATTAGTTACAAGTAGCCCTATAATAACATTGTATCATCAGTTACAAGTAGCCCTATGATAACACTGTATCACTTAGTTTCAAGTAGCCCTATGATAACACTGTATCACTTAGTTTAAAGTAGCCCTATGACAACACTGTATCACTTAGTTAGAAGTAGCCCTATGATAAAACTGTATCACTTAGTTTCAAGTAGCCCTATAATAACACTGTATCACTTAGTTTCAAGTAGCCCCATGACAACACTGTATCACTTAGTTTCAAGTAGCCCTATAATAACACTGTATCATCAGTTACAAGTAGCCCTATAATAACACTGTATCATCAGTTACAAGTAGCCCTATGATAACACTGTATCACTTAGTTACAAGTAGCCCTATAATAACACTGTATCACCAGTTACAAGTAGCCCTATAATAACACTGTATCATCAGTTACAAGTAGCCCTATAATAACACTGTATCATCAGTTACAAGTAGCCCTATGATAACACTGTATCACTTAGTTTCAAGTAGCCCTATGACAACACTGTATCACTTAGTTAGAAGTAGCCCTATGATAACACTGTATCACTTAGTTTCAAGTAGCCCCATGACAACACTGTATCACTTAGTTTCAAGTAGCCCTATAATAACACTGTATCACTTAGTATAAGTAGCCTTATGATAACATTGTATCACCAGTTACAAGTGGCCCTATGATAACACTTTATCACCAGTTACAAGTAGCCATATGATGACACTGTATCACCAGTTACAAGTAGCCATATGATGACACCGTATCATTTAGTTACAAGTAGCCATATGATGACACTGTATCACCAGTTACAATCAGTTATGTTTCAAAAATCTAGCCGTAAAACATAAACGTCAATACCATTTGAAGTTTGTAGACCCAGCGGCTTAGGCTCTGATTTGAAATATCATTTTTTAGGTAATGATGTAGAATAGCAATATCTCTAGTAGAGCACTTTTTAAAACATATTGTTTCTTACAGGATGACAACCGTTCTCCAGTCGTCCCGCGATCATGGCGCTTGCAACAGAGTCGAAATATCGGCAGATCATTATAAATGAATACCACGGTTTTCATCCCGTAAGTAACAATATGTTTATCCCTGCTAGAGTAACCCGTCCATGTCGATAGGTTAGAGATGTCGATCGTAATTCGATTATTTACAATTTTGATCTGATTACCTTTATAAGAACGTCTTCGTTAGAACCATCCGATCCTCCCAGATCTGTACCTGAAAAGTAACCACAGTTTGTGTTTAAAACATGTTGTTTTCATTAGTTCTTGCTCGCAAATGTTTTACATGTAAACAATATCGCCATATTGTGAGACATGTGGACGTATTGACCACGTATTGATGGAATGTGCCCGGAATGCTAGTATGAGAAACTTTTGTTGTGTATAGGTAGATGCAACAGTACACTGGCAGATCCAGTTTCAGATGACGCTAGAAGATTGTATTTATTAGTAGATAAGCGTAATTAATTAATCTAAGTATACTACATCAATTGTATTAGAACCAGGGCGGCATGATCGCAATGGAGACAAAGCCGTTTTGTCATTGATTAAAAAAAGTTTTGTATGTAGGTCTAATTAGTTCTAGTCTTACTCTCTAATTGTAATGGCATTTAGCATTTATTTCTTAAGTTACCATAGTACCTATTACAAGAAACAGCGTACATTATGATGGGATTTAAATAAATAAAATAAAGATAAATAAAATAAACATTCTTTGCACAAACAGTTCCCGGGTTAAGAAATTTCAGTTTGCATTGGATGATCTTAAATGTTTATAGTCCAAGCGAGATGGCAGAATAAAAGGCTCCCATAAAAGACATAAAACGGCTAAAGTATAAACAAAAAAAGGATATAAAAGTATATAAAATAAGAATAGAAACTCTGTAGCAGTAATGTTCGATATACTGCGTTTTGGTTTGAATGGTATGGGTGCCGGCGAAATTACAGGCACATGAAACTTAACAACCTAATGTCTCAGGGTTACAGGCGCAGTGCAGTTCGTCACTTGTGGAGCAATGCATCTGTTATAGGCAGAGGTAACCAGTAACCACTCCATTCCAGGTGTTCCTCGTTCTGTACTGTCTTTTAATAACAGAATAAAAGAATCGACAGGTAACAAAGTGGTCAATAAGCAGCAAGGTCTTATAGAACCTGCAGTAAAAATACCGTAATAGTCGTTATATTTGTCGAATCGCTAAGATCGATAAATTTAAAGAATTGTATCGAACCCTAGCAAGTTTGGAAGTCATAGCGACGACTTATACGATCGTCAAATTGTCGACAGTATGTCGATTATTACGAATTGTTTGCATTCCACAATGCGTCCTTTTGCGTTCATTTGAAGATTTCTACGAGCACTTCGCTCTTCTACGATCAAAAGAAGGCTTGAAGTCTATTTTTATTATTGAATACTTGTTCCGCCCCGCGGTTACACGCATGGTGATGGATGATGACGAAGTTGATAAAAATTATCATATGTGTTAATTCAGTGCCCCATGTACTACTCCCATGCCAAATTTCATTAAAATTGGGCCAGCCGTTTGAGCGTAAGAGAATAACAAACATCCATTCATCCATAAATACAAACTTTCGCGTTTATAATATTAGTAAGATCAAACGCAACTAAACAATATCCCCATTCCCGTTGCCTGTCGATAAGCTATATCGAAGTCGTTTCAAAGCTGACAAATAATCGTTAAAATCTATTAAATAGACGAACTCAAACGTAATTTAACAGTTCCATGCTAGGGTTACCGTTATAATCGTAAAACTTATCGAATTTGTCTACCGATCGCTTAATTTTGTGTGTTACTTGCAATGATTGACAAAAGATCGATATAGCCAGTTTTTTCAAAGTATGACGAATTCAAGATTCAAATTTATTGATCGGTAAGATCGGTACTTGCACTGCAGGTTCTTAATCGAAGAGTTAGAAAGATGGCCACGCTAAAAGCAGTACTTAGGGTAAGGTACCCTAAGTGTGCGCAGTGCCCAAGAGTACGCACGTTAAAATTTGCACGCGTTAATGCATGTTTCGCACCAGCTTTAGACGTGTTTTGATGGCTTCCCGCAACGTTTACGTGAAATTTTGTAAAAATATATTGTGTTTTGGCGGAAAAAGGTCAGAAAAACCATTTTGAGTTACTTTTACTCGTACTAAAATATTTAATTGCCTTGCGACACGTGTGGTAATATTTTTTTCAACGGAGTTGTGTTATTTCTATTGTTAATTGGTTTAAACACGTATCGAATAGTAAACCGGCCCAAAAAGGTTCTGGCAGTATTATAAAAATGGCGTCATAAGGTACCTCAGATAGAATTATGGCGTGAGCACCAAGTGTGCGCACAGCAAGAGTGCGCACGTGTACTCTTGAGGGACTGCGCACTCTTGAGAGATACAATGTTTAATAAATAGTTTTCTTAATTTCATATTGCATCAAAACCAGGAAAAGCGAATAAAATGGACATCTCTCAATATACTTTTGATCTTGCTCGTGAATTAGTAAGAGAGGGAATGAGCAAATGATTTATAGCTCGAAAAAAAAATAAAAAGCCTTACGATATGCCAATAATCACAGCAAAAAGTTTGAAATGATTTTGACTTCTCCTTTTAAAAGACAGCTAGAAAGTGCAAATAATGAGAGAACAATTAAAAAAATATTGCAAAAAATAAACACTGAAAAAGTCAGCTAACCACCGAAGACTAAAAAAATAGATGGGAAAATTCTAGGGGCCAGGAAAACTCAGAAAAAAAAAACAGAAGAGGAATATAGATCAAACGACCTGTACGTACGTACGTGGTGGATATTAAATGTATCTCTTATATCGGAATTGGAATTTATTGTTGTGATGTATGTATATAGATCACTATGCGTACTCTTGGGCATATGCGCGCATTCTTGTTGTACCTTAAGCGCACTCTTGGGGAACGGGTATCCCAAGAGTCCGCATTTAACTTCACCACTAAGACTAGCAAAATTACTGTCAAGCCAAATAAAAAGTGTTAATTAGTTATCTGAGCATCTGCTGGACGCGGGTCCTAACCACTAGATTGAATTCCATAACCCTAAAATCTTGTCCACCGAACGCCATTACATACCAAGGCTAGTAAAGGAAACTATTGAGATCTCGAAATGCCAGAATTTCAATCGAGGTGATGGTTTTCAACTCGCCAGTGCGTGGAATCCAGTATTAGGTTGTTTTAAAAATAAAAGTCCGCGTTCAAAATGTGTTCAAAATACTATACGCAGTGATACAGTGAGTGTGTTTTGTCGGGACTTAGGATCGAGTTCGAGTTCCAGTGATAACCGTAGCAAAAGACTAAGAAAGAGGGTAGATCGTTATGTCTGCACCTAACTTTTAAACTTTTTGACCACCCGGATTCTTCAGTCTTCCCGTGAACATGGTGCACGTAACTGCGCCGAAATATCGGGAGCTCATTCCACAACCTTACCACGGTAAATATCCCGTTAATAATCATATAACTTTAATTAGTTATAATTATTTTAAGATTAAAGACGTTACTTCCTTTTTAAAGTGATCTGATTTAACACTGTTGTTTCACTCCATGATATATGGCCTTATATGCAAAGTGCGTCGTCTTGGGGTACCTTACCCTATGTGGATTAAATTATTATGTAGAAAAGGAAAAGTTCTCGAGTGGAAATTCCGAACCGGAATGTACTCCACTAGATGAACCGACGCCATTGTAAGAGCGGCAGGAACGCCATGTAATGCGATTGCGGAATAGCTGATGAAGCGATATTTCTTCTTGAACTAAGTAGGTAGTAGACTAGTGCTTGACTACTATCTCAGTTGATGGCTAGTGACGATGCGGTCGAGGAGAGTGGTAATGAACTAGATATAGAATGGGGACTAAGGGTGCGTTCCGGTAAGTGCCATCAACGCTCACAATAATAATTGTCGAGCCCAGATTTGCCGTTCCCTTTGGTTCCAATGCTTTAACGCCCGACTCGACTGGAACACTTACGCGGTTACGAAATGCTATACATAATACATAATTCGTATTTTGTCACTTAGAATTCGCAACGACCGCTAAAACCCACCATGTATCCGCGAGCGTCGTGGTCGTGACATGAGCGTTATCGGTGACGTCATCGATGACGTATCGAGCTCGCTCACGATGATCGTCGGTTTGTAGGGAACGGATGTGCAAACGACGCGATTAATTTCGGCTCATAAAGGAACACGACCTAGGTCTCAAGGACAGTTGGGCCACACCATTAGATGCTAGACAGGTTTCCAATCTTGATGATGGTAGCTAACCTAGCGGGTACCAGAAAGTGCCCTACCACCATATTGTGGATTTCATCTTGATGTTTACTTCGATTGGCAAGCAACTCCCATGACCCCTTTTTTATTATCGTGTGGGGTACATCCCCGCCAAATCCGGGGGGATTTAACGGGGTATGTCGGAGTCGTCTCATGAGGACCCCATACCGGTGGGATGGAGCAGGAGTCACTCCATTCCAGCATCAATAAGAGGCACGCGGAAACACCACGCGCCACCTCGAGGTCTTTAAATGGAGACGGACACCCCCATGTCCCATCACCGGGAACTCTGTTATGGGGGATGGAGGAGGGCTTGATACGCCCTCCTCCTACGCCTGGGTCTCCGAGTACGGATCAGAAGAGTAGAAGTGATCTCCCTCTCCCTTTCCGCAGCCTCCTTCTGCGACACGACCCGTTCGCAGAAACTCCCATTACCCCTGGGCTATCATCACTCAAACGTAAGACTGTAATTTTAGTATACGCCTAATAACACGTACCAACGAGATGAAGATCAGGATCGGAGTCAGTATCCTTGGCCTCGTAGTCATTGCGCTTAGTGTAGGACTCTAGTATCGTCAGCAGGACGTCGATGCCGCCTTCTTCGTTGTAAATCTGCGAAAGTATTATTAGTCCAAAAGACGGCAGCACAAAAAGTTCCCTCATAGGACATATAATAGTAAGGTAAGGTATTATATTATTTATGAATCTACAGATAACGTGGAAACTTCTGCAGCCTGTGACAGGTACCTCCCTATGTCACAGGCAGCAGAAGTTTCCAACGTGAAGTTTGGGATGAGGCCTTATCGACCTTTCGCACCGAACCAAGTTTTGACAATCCTCTCAATTTGTAATTATGCTTTAAGGCCGGCTAGGACTGGCGTAATATTCACCGGAAATAGTTTCGTTCGTTTCTTAGTTTGTCCCAAATGTGCTTTGCGTATGTTTCGTTATACTTTCGGATTTATCTAGTTATCCTCCCCCAGCTCAAAAGCGAAATACACAAGTGACGTAGCCAAGAATAAAATTACAAGTATGAAACTGTTCAGGTACTTTTGTCGTTGACCGTACCATATAGCATAGTCGCGGACCATAATAGTGTCTATACTATAATATTATAAATAAGAAAGATTATTATGTAAGTATGTTTGTAACGAATTGGCTCAAAAAGTACTTAACCGATTTCAAAAAATCTTACACTATTGGAAAGCTACGTTCACCCTGAGTAGCATAGGCTATATAGGATTCATCATCATCATCATCATCCATCACCGCGCGGGTGAAACTGCGGAGAGCAGCTAGTATATAATATGCTACGACGAACTAGACAGCTACGAACGAATATGCTAGGTACTTACTACTTACATACCCTCATAGTAAATGCTGATGTTTAGAAGCTACTCGTATAATCGCATTATTTCAAAGACATTAAACAAAATAAAAAAAACATCATGACAATCTCAAACATTTTCTCATCATATCAAATATTATTTTTCCCTCTTCCACTCTTTTCTCTCATTATTATCTAAAAAGTCAGTTTCTATATAAATATATTTAAAATTATTGAAGTTGGGAAAAAAACACTGATTCCTTGCATTTCCACATTTTCCGCGTCTACTACAAGTTTGGAAATTTGGTGTACACTAATGAATTAACCGTTAGAAAATGAATTTATTACACGATAAAAAAGAGCTATTTAATGTAAGTATAATAAGGCAGAGGTAACGTGGCAGTCGGCGACTGTCAAAATCATTTGCTCTGGGATGCGCCTTAACTACAATGCACAATACACCCCAAGCGGGACGACAGTGCTGCCGTGCGATTCTCTAAGAGCAAACATCGTTGCATCTTTGACAACATCTGTGAAACAAATCACGAAATGACAAGAAACGTTGGAAAACAACCTTATGTACAAGGGCTATTTCTCATAAAGTATTTGGCATCGGTGAGCTCGTCGATGATTAGAGATTCGCACGGCAGGATTTAGCGCCTCTGTAGAACCTTAATTGTAAAGGCTTTGACAAACAGAACTCGCGCACAGCCGCAAGCAGCACTGGTCTATCGGCAGCACGCTGTACATATAACTCACAAAGTCCCTAGCGCGTCCATCCGCGGCGCACATGTTGCCCAGCGTGTACGCGAGCCGCACGGCGAGCGGAGCGCGCGCCGCGCACGCCGCCAGCGCGCGGAGCAGCGCGCGCGCACTAGTCGCGCTCGCGCACAGCCACGAGCAGCACCGCTCTTGTACCGACAGCACGCTGTACATATAAAGGCTCTGTGTTTGATACAAGATTACAGATGTATGTGTTGGGGAAAATGAACGATTCAGCAAAAAAAAAATATAAGCCCGAAGAATCACAGCACCGAGTCAGTAACGGCCGGTTTTTAACTGCGCCCGCGATTTCACACATGTGGTGATGGATGATGTTGATGACGATGTTCCGTATGTTACAGATCGCGCGGCGAGAGTTTGGCTTTGACCTTCGGGTGGAGGGGATTACTGCGCATGGGTACTGTCGCGCCATGTGACAGAGAGAGACAAGAGTCCCTCGTCTTCGATGTGACAGAGAGAGACAGGAGTCCTTCGTCCCTCTAGCCACCCTGTGATATCCAATTTTTGACTTCTGCGCAATAACGGTCAAAGCCAAACTCTCGCCGCGCGATCAGTAGTATGTATATACGTCTTCCTGTACTTCCTATCAGAGCGAACAAAACAAAAAATAATGATTCAAATCGGTCGGGCCGTTTCCGAGTTTAAGCGAGACTAACGAACAGCTATTGCTTTTTATATATAGAATAGAATAGAATAGAATAGAATAGAATATTCTTTATTTGCTTGAAATGTGAGTACACAAATTTTAGGTGATAAATAAACAAAATAGACCTTACACATTTCACCAAGCTAATGGCATGCAAAAACTTAATTAAAACTAAAAATTAAACCTTATTCCACTATGCTAAAAAAATCTTGTAAAGAGTAAAAACTATGCTGTAACAACCACGCTTGTAACTCTTTCTTAAATTTGGCAAAAGGTAATACCTTTAGGAACTGAGGTAATTTATTGAAAATTTTTATTGACATCGAATAACTGCTTTTTTGATAAAGTGCTGTTCTCGAAAGGTAACTGTTTACTAGCCTGTCTCTATTCCTTGTGTTTCGGGGGAATATTTCTCTCGCTTTTGTGAACATATAGCTGTGCTGCCTTACAAAACATGATATTTCGTAAATGTATTGGCATGGTAGGGGTAATATTTTTAGTATCTGAAAGAGCGGTCTGCACGACTCATACGGTACTGCGCCACAAATAGCGCGAATACCTACATTTCTTTTGGGCAGTAAATGCCTTTATAAAATTTGTACTGCGTCCCCAAACAATTAATCCATACTTTAAAAGTGACCCAATATATCCATGATATGCCATTAGTGCAGTATCTTTGCTGGATGTTTTACGTAAACGTTTCAGTACATATACATAGCTGTTTGTTTTCTTACATATTTTCTCTATCTGCATTTTCCAATTTAATTTTTTGTCTAAAATTAGTCCTAAAAAGTAAACCTGACTAGGCCCTTCAATAGTATGTCCATTAAATTGTATTTGCAAGTTAAGATTATTAAAATTCATAAAATTAGTTTTCGAAAGATTTATTTTTAAATTATTCATGTTAAGCCATCTTACTACCGAATTTATTGTATTATTAATGTCAAGTATGTGATTATCTAAAAAGTTGCAATTTTTGGTTGTTGTAACTACTATTGAAATGTCATCTGCAAATAAAACAGACTTAAACGAAATATAGCTGGCAATGTCATTAATATATAATAAGAATAATAACGGTCCTAAAACGCTACCTTGAGGGACGCCATATTGATTTATTTTAAATTCTGATTTATTACTGCAAATCGTTTTCCTACAATCTATACTAATTATTTCGACACATTGCTGTCTATGTTGAAGATATGATTCAATCCATTCATTTGCTTTACCCCTGATACCATACATGTATAATTTATTTAATAGCAATCTATGTGAGACAAAGTCAAATGCTTTTGTCATGTCGAAAAACAACACTGTCGTTATAAGTTTTCTGTCAATATTTTCAATTATGTTATTGACTAGATTAAAAGCTGCTAGTGTTGTAGACTTGTTTTTTTGAAACCCATTCTGTTCTTGTTTGATAATATTGTGTTTTAAAGTGAAGTCGTATAGTTGTTTATACATTGCTTTTTCATAGACTTTGGACAGTACGGGTATAAGGGCAATTGGTCTATAGTTTGCTAGATTATCTCTTTCACCTTTTTTATATACCGGCCTTATGATTGTTGTTTTCAGGCTATCAGGAAATGATCCTTGTTCAAAAGACAGGTTTATTAAATGAGTCAGAATTCCACTAAGTTCGTCCTTACAATATTTAATTAATTTGGTGGTGATACCATCTTCTCCAACAGCGTTTGTGTTTCTAAGGCTTGTAATGATATTTTTAACTTCTGATTCTGATATTGGGCTTAGAAAAATGGAGCCTGAAATACTCCTCGTTTTAATATCATAACAGCTAATTTCATTATCATTGTTTTTACTCTCGTAATCGATAAAATAATTGTTAAAAGAGTTTGCAATTTCTATCGGTTCTGATAATGTTATTTGTTCATCTGTTTTTATCGTTTTAATAAGCTGGGGAGGACATGGAGAGATTCCTTTGATTAAATTCCATGAAGTTTTACAAACATTTTTGGATTTTTTTAATGTTTCATTATTTTTTGTTCGTTGTGCAGAAAATATGCATTTTTTTAAAATGCTTGAATAGTTTTTATACCTAATTTTGGACTCTGTTGATTTATCTTTGTAGTATTTTAATCGTAACATTCTCTTATTTCTGCAACTTATTCTTAAACCTTTTGTGAGCCACTTTACTTTTTGTATAGTTTGCATTTTAATTTTACGTGTTGGAAAACATAATGACATCAACACTATTAGCGATTCTTGAAAAGTTTTAAATGCTAAATTGTGATCTCTTATCTCAAAAATGTCTTCAAATAATATACTACAGACAAGTCTTTTAAAAGTTTTGAGGTTACTATTTGAAAAGTTTTTCTTCTGAATATACCATGTGTTAATTGGTTCTATCATTTTATTTTGCTGGAAGCTTAAAAATTGTCCTGTTTCGTGATCCGAAAGGCCGAGAGGATATACATTTCCAATTGCATCATCTATATTACTAATTATAAGATCTAAGCATCCCTTTCGTCTGGTAGGTTCCGTTATATGTATTTTCATATTGTAATTATTAAATATATTTTTTAAATTCTGTGTAAAATTATTTGATTTTAGTATGTCGATATTTAAGTCTCCAGTCAAAATTAATTTATTTTTATTATTTTTGAGTACACGATACAATAGCAAATCTAGTTTTTGATAGAAAATATCCATGTCAATGGTATTTGATTTTGGAATTCTATAAATACTGACGATTTTTACCTTACAGCTTGAGAGTTCAATACCACAGCATTCAAAAGTTTTCTCTATCGCTAGGTCTTTAATGGAAACTAGTTCTTTATATGCCATACCTTTCTTGACTAGAATGCATACACCACCTCTTTTACAATTCCTTGAAAAGTCTGTGGCCAGCTCATAGTTTACTAATCTAAACATATGTTGCGATCCTGACTTCAAAAATGTCTCAGACAGACAGATGACGTCAGGTTCCCTGTTCATTTGTTTTAAATCTATTAGAGTTAATTCTAACATGTCCTGTTTGGCTAGAGCACTTGCTATGTTCTGATTAAAAATTGTAATATTTTTATTTACGAAAAAACTGTTTGCTATTTAAATCTCTAGATGTGCTGTTATTCGATGTCTTATTATTCTCATTACATTTTATTACGGGAAAATAGTCTTTAATGCTAGTTTTACACAATTTTCGTTTCTCATTACACACAGAACCCGTACGCCTTAGTGGAAGTGTGCTATTTTTTTTTAAATAATAATCTATAGTGCCTCGCTTTGCGATATTGTTCAACTGAATTTTGCCTTTTATTACATTATTTATATTTTTAAAATTCAAAAATTTAAAGTCATAGTCTATTTGGTCAATAGTTGCATTGATTTTTTTACAAATTCTACTTCTTTTTACTCTGTTATTCTTTATTGACAATGATTCTCTATTAATATTTAAAAATGAACATTTAGGAAATTTAGCACATAGTGATTCCAATGTTTTATTTAATTTTTCTTCCTTTAAATAATTATTTTTAGCTATACTTAGAACTATTACATGCATATTGTGTATACGTTGTAAAATAATTTCCAATTCTCTAGAAACATCTCTTAGGTTATCGTCATGTTCTCCAACCGAAATGATTATCTTATCTTTTTCATTAATGGCGTATAGATCTAAAGTTTTGCATATTTCGCCTGTATTACTATTTGGTTTAATGAAAGATGTCACATTGTAAATTTCATATGAAGTATTATGTCTTGACATGATTAAATCATTAGATAAACCAGCACATTGCATTCCTCCAATTATGTAAATTTTTCTTGACGAGGTATTGTGTGGCATGTTTTGTTGAGTTGTTTTTCGCTGTTTAATTTTGTCGTCTCCTTTGAACTCATTTGAATTTGTTTCAACTGATTCTTGTTCTGGGCCTAGATTATGTGTTTCTAATTCAAAGTGTTGGGGTTCATGTATTTTTATAACTTCACTAGAGCTATGTTTTTGCTTTGTTTCTTTATTATCGGTGTCATCGATTTCTAATGACTGCACTTGACTTATATAAGAAGAAGAAGAATCAGAAGATCTATCAAAGGTAGAGATATAAAATTTGGCATCATTTGTATAAAACTTACGTCAAATTGCTAGCTGTAGTGGAGTTAACCATCGATAGTTCGGATATGGAAACCAGCCGCAAGCAGACACGCAAGGTCAGTGTTACCTTAGGCAGCGGGCGACGTTAGTGAGAACGTCCCGGTCCGTGTGGTGCAACAGTACGTTGAGTAGCTCGGCGAGCGCGCCGCTGCTCACAAACTCGCTGCTCGCGCGCGCCTCGCTCGCAAGGTTACGGAGAGCGCCCGTCAGCTGGTACAGTGCGTGGGTGCATTGCTCAGACATAGCGCGAGGGTTTTCGGCTTTCTGTAAAAACACATACATCACACCTGTATAATAGGTATAGCATAATTTAGAGTACAAGCGTATAAACACCCACGTTTTGTAAGTTCATCATCATCATCGTTATCAGCCAGAAGACGTCTAAAGCTGAACATTGGCCTCCCGCATATAGAACGCCACATGGAACGACTAGTCGCTTCCTGCATACAGCGATTCCCCGCGGTTTTAAAGAGGTCGTCGATCTACCTCGGTGGATTTTGTAAGTAACATGCTTAAGATTAGGCCAATTATTCTGGAGCCTTAAGAAACTCGGAGGTTCGTAACAGTAAACTACAATACAATTAGTGTAGTTTTTTAACAAGGGTTGTCGGCGCGACCGCGTTTCCTAAACTATCAAATTTGTCAATAACGTGTTCCTCACCGCAGTGTTGAGCAGCTTGAGATGTATAGCTGCGAGATGCACCGCGCCGGCAGAGTGCGCGCGCTCGCACAGCCGCGGCTCGAGCGCTAACACACGCAGCGCGCCTGCGCCGTACACGCAGCACTCGCTCTCAGTGACAGGGTCGGCGCGACCGCACCCTTCCACTAACAACTCTGTACAAATTGACATATAGCAATTTATTAAAATTTTTGGACAATATGGCAGAAGTACAAATGAGGGAGACAGTTATCATATAATTTGCGGAGAAGTGCTCTTATGGCATGGACAGCGTCCTGCGAATCTTAAAATTAAATGTATGCACGTCACCTTCATTTTACAGTGTATCATTGTGTGTTCCTTTTCTACCGACTTCCTAAAAAGGAGGAGGTATTCGATCTGACTGTTTTTTTTTATGTTTGTTACCTCATAACTTTCGATAGGGTGAACCGATTCTCAAAATCGTTTTACCCTCATAATTTTTGTTTGAAAGCTGGTGCTTTCCGTGTCCCACTCAAAATTTAATCAAATTCGCTCCAGTAGTTTTTGAGTTACACTCCAATAACTGATTTTTACCAAAGTAATGGAATTGAAGTCAGTATTAAATTTTTCAAATTGCACTTGTGTCTAGTATGGTCTAAAATCTTTCTATGGTCGAAGCAATTTTTTGTCGTTTCTCGTTATACACTTGCCAGGGCTACTCTCTGGATGCGTATCACCAACTTAGCACAACAATATCTCTCACGTGGGCTACGGAACTCCAAGACTTCACGTACTGCGTGATCAGAGCTGTGAGCCTCCGGGATTGGCGTAACAAAACTATTCCTGTGTACATTGCACGACGTACACAACCCATAATTCTTCCAGCCATTCTCTTGTTGCCTCAGGTCGTATGGTAACAGGAATCCCGTATTTACATACGTACGTACCTTGTATGGATAGGGGTTAGGAACTTAGGGAAGATAGGGAGGGAGAGAGGAGAGAATAGGAGAGGTAAGGCATTAGGGAATTAGCGTAGGGTAGTAGGCTTAGTAATTGCTTATTAGGTATTCAAGTGCCACACCCGTATATTTGTATTAAGTAAAAGGATAACGGGCTACTACTACCCGATCGAAATAAATATATGGGCGACAACAAAGGTCAAAAATAAAGTTGCTACATTTGTCCAACCCTCAGACCTATTTTTCAGCCATATCAAGAGACTCCAAGTCAACTTTCGTTAAATAAAACAAACAAGTGATGAATGATGACCGCGGAGACTTGTAACTCCAAAAGAAACATACGAAGATATCAAACATGTGAATAAAAATAAACTACCAGAATACAATCTTATCACACTTATCCTGTGAAGGCGATTGTGTCCTTCACAATCTTCCCCGTAAAGCTGTAATGAAACTTACTACCTTCATCAACGCTTCGTTTAGAGTTAAACATGTACCTGATGTGTCGAAATGTGATACGTAAAGCAGGTAAACGAATACATGACACGACATCTTTCAGACCAGTATCTTTACTTTCAATCATGTCAAAGTACTTTGAAAGATTACTATTGAGACTAAAGGCTAAAACCTATAATTGAAGAATGGAAGCTTATCTAGTTTAGAGGAAAGTATTGAAATTTATAGAGAGAAAAATTCCATCCTCGGACGGGATTCGAACCCGCGTCTTCTGACTCTCCGTGTCAGACGCCATTGACCAACTAGGCCACCGAGTTTCTGGTCCGAGCATCGAATTTTAACTCTTTATTTGACTAACCGTCTTGCGGGGACGGAGCGACATCTATTGGACATATAAATATATCTATTGGACATATAATATAAATTTCAATGTTTGAGATCGCTAAAGCAGGCGTTAGGGCTTTAAAAAGTAATGCTATAGAGGAAAGTACTCTACAGCAGACAAAGTGCACAGGATTACTAACATAATCTAAACATAATTCGAAAAAAATAATCTTTGCTCTGCAGTGTTCCTGGACGTAACATAGGCATTTGATAAGAAGTGGCACGATGGGCTAAATCATAAGAATATAACTATACTATATATTACGAAATATGGTACCGAAACAATTTGCTAATATAATACAATCTTATCATAGACAGATAATGTTTAAGGTAAGACAACGAGTTTCATACTCAGAAAAGAAACAAATTAAAGACGAAGTACCACAGGGAAGTGTCCTTGGTCTGATCTTGTACTTACTGTACACTACTAATATTCCACAGTTAGACAATAACACCATTGCAAGGACCACTCATGAGGAAGCAGTGGTAAAAGTTCAATCAGCTATCGATAAGATAAGACGGAAGAAAAAACAAAGGATAAAGCATAATTAATCTAAATCTGTCCATATAGATTTAACTAACAAAATGCCCATTACAATCAAAACAGATAGTCACGTGATACCATACGAAAATGCTGCCAAATATCTTGGCATAACGCTTGATAGAATGCTTCGCTGGAAAGCCTCGCAAAATTTCGTTACAAGAGGATGTACTGACTACTTGAGAACCATTCCTCGTTAACTGTACAAAATAAAATTATTTATATGCCTAAGCAAAACCTTGTGCCAGTATGGACTTATGGAGGTCAAGTGAGGGCAGTATGAACTTATGGAGTTCAAGTATGGGGCTGTACCAAACAAAGCAACATACAGATAATCTAATGATTTCAGAAGAAAGTACTCAAAGCTATCAAGTCAAGGCACCATGTTACATCAGAATTGATGATCTCTATCGAGACCGGAAAATAGATGACTTTATGAATGCTTATGAACATAGGCTTCACCACCTCGTGAAGTTGTCTAGCTCCTTGACACAGATATAGTAAGAAGGCTTAAAAGAACAAAACCTTTCGAGCTAGTATAGTTGAGAGAGTTAGCAAGCGTCCTCCGCCCGACCCCACCGCCTCTTCCCACTTGTGCCACCTATGTATCCAAAGACCTTAGTAATATACCGGAAAAAGAGACCCATCTAGAGGATTTTTTGTGCATATCAATTTGAGACGCCATCTACATTTCTTAACAGGAAACACCATATATATAAATATCATATCGGGTAGGAAGTTGTAACGGAGGGGTAGGTACATACAAATTTTCAATTCATTCATAAGTTGCGTATCGACTGAAAAGACTTTAATGGTTCGAGTACACACCAAAACAGTTATATGTTTTCAATAAGGTTAGACTTTGTAGTTTTAAAACCTAAAACAAAATATTAAATTAATTTTTGCACTAAGCAAAAATGTATAATAATAAATCGGCCCACTAAGTCGGCCCATACTTTTACATCGAAGAGAACAAGGTATAGATAAGCTAAAGAGATAATAAAGGTAGAAAATTTTGGAGGTGAATTCAAAACGATATAGTATCTAATGTCGCTTACCTAGTAAATTGCTTTCCCTGAAGAAATGGTCATTTTTGTCATTCCTGGCAATTTTAAAGACCAGCTTGCAGGCAGCTGCCAAGTGGTTGTCTGTTACCCGCATCTGTAAATTGAAACAGTGCAAGATACGGTTGTACAGAACATGGGTTTTTGATAGGACTTACGGTCTACTAGTACTTATTCTGTGCTTACGGGTATATACAGGACGTCCCAAACTTATGGGACATGAAGGGGAAGTACCTTAAATATCGTAGATAGTGTATTTTGCTTAAAGAAGACTTTATGTTATTTTTAAAACTTAGTAATTCCGCATTCATAGATTTTCTAAAAATTCCTTGCTTCGTCTGGGAATCGAACCGACTCAAATGTCAAAAAAAATCACCCTACTTTTATGATGCCAATCGAAAGAATAGCTAAAAAAATAATAACTCTGCTTAGGTAACATTGTGTTTTAAAAGAAAGGAACAACGTAAAATGAGTTTTGAATGAGTCAAATTTCAAGAAAGTTATTTATTGCCGTCGACGACGTTCGAAAAGTAGCGATATTATCATTCCAAAGATAGCATTGATTATTCGTGAATAAGTACCCACTTCATAAAATACTAGCTTAGTTTTCCTTATTATAAGTGCACGTGGAGATAAAATGATAAAACTTAGTATTTCAATACGTCCTTTGTAAGCTAGACAGAAGGCAAATTTAAATTTGAAAATGGAACAGTTTATGAGAGCGTTTGTTTGAATGCATACTTCATAAGATTTTTTTTTAAACGAAATAATATTTTTAAATGTCGTTCTTAAATTTGAAAATGGAACAGTCTGTGCGAGCGTTTGTTTTTCGGATATTGATCTGTTTAGTCTTAATTTACTTACACAAGTGTTAATGTGTTAATTTGTTGCGAACATGGCATATCAAGTAAGTTTTGATCTAATGGAAGCATATTTTTTGAACGATAAAGATATCTCTAGAAGTTTGCGGTGGTACAGCGTAAAATATCCTGATAGACAAATACCGTCTCGTAAAGTTTTGAAAAGGCTTGTGAACAATTTGAGAACTCTGGGACGTTTCGATAAACGCCCAAGAGAACCACATCAAGAAAACCATACGATCAACGACGAAGAACTAGATATTTTAATTTACTTTTCGGCTTTTCCGAAAACATCGGTGAGAGAAGGAGAATACACCGTGTATTAAAAAAACACGGTTTTAAGAGTTATGTTGAAGGACGATTGGTTCAAAAATTACTTCCGGGCGATACAGAAAGGAGAAAATATTTCTGTCTTGATATCCAGGCACGCTTGCTCGAAGATCCAAATTTTTTGGATAATATTATTTGGACAGACGAATCTAACTTTAGTAATAACGGTATGTATAACCGCAACAATAATCGTATTTGGTCTAAAGAAAATCCCCTACGAGTCACTGAAACGAATAACCAAGTGCGTTTTTCACTCAACTGTTGGTGTGGACTTTTAAAAAACCGGGTTTTCTTAATCCATTTTTACCAAGGAACCTTAAACACAGAAAAGTATTTAGGAATACTTCAAATTTTAAGGGATGAGATAAGAAATCTTTCCGCGGCGGAGCAAGAAAACTTAATTTTCCAACAAGATGGAGCTCCGGCTCATAATAGTCGGAGAGCAACAGATTTTCTAAATGAATGTTTTCCTACATGGATTGGTACAAATGGACCGATTAGATGGCCGGCCAGATCCCCGGACCTTACACCATTAGATTTCTTCTTTTGGGGATACGTGAAAGATATGCTATACAAAAAGCGATACGAGAACGTGGGCGAGTTGCAAACTGAATTGTGCCATATCACATCGAGTGTTCACCATAAAATGATAAGAAAATCAACAGGTAGCGGACTCATTAAAAGATTGGCGATTTGCGTAAGACAAGAGGGATCACATTTTGAGCATTTAATTAATTAATTTTCAAAAAAATACCCACTTAATTGACTACGGCAGTTACATGTATGTTTTTATGTTGATTAAAATGATTAATTTTACGTTGTTCCTTTCTTTTAAAACACAATGTTACCTAAGCAGAGTTATTATTTTTTAGCTATTCTTTCGAGTGGCATCATAAAAGTAGGGTGATTTTTTTTGACATTTGAGTCGGTTCGATTCCCAGACGAAGCAAGTAATTTTTAGAAACTCTATGAATGCGGAATTACTAAGTTTTAAAAATAACATAAAGTCTTCTTTAAGCAAAATACACTATCTACGATATTTAAGGTACTTCCCCTTCATGTCCCATAAGTTTGGGACGGCCTTTATATACGCCCAGACGCAGGTCAAACAGAGAGGACTATTCTCGGGGTTTCTTTACGTGATCGAATCAGAAATGAGGAGAGTAGGTCGTCCTGAAAAGTAAACGACCTGATAAAGGTCGCAGGACGACGTTGTATGCAGGCCGCTGCCAACCGGCTCTTTTGGAAATTTGTGGGGGAGGGTTATGTTCAGCAGTGGACGTCATACGCCTGAGATGATGAAGATGATGATGAATGTTTGACCTGGACTTTTGTCCGGGGATCATTCCCGGGAGCAGTGGTTCAGAAGCTAGGGTTACTACCCAATTGCACCAACCAGCCAGTAGACTTACCGTAAGCATAGCTCTAGCAATAGCTACGAGCACTCGTTCGTCATCACTGTCGATGTGAGTGTACAGGGACCGTAGCACCAGGTCCCGCAGACTGCTCGCTGGAGTGACTGCCTCCAGTCGGTCCTGAAGAGTCTCCATAAGAAGGATGATGCGGTCCACGTCGCGACTGGGGTGAGATAGCGCGTCGCATATCTCGAGAACGCTCATACTGGACGGAATAAACAAAGGCAAGTTGGAAAAAGTATAAAAATCTAAATTATATAATGAGGCCAGATTCTAAGAAATGTACCAGACACCAGCAAATCTGGGTAGTAGCAGCATACTCTTGGCAATTAAACATTCAGATATGTGAATCAGGCAATGCGGGCCGCTACACAAAGGAATTCCTGGAACTGCAGCACAAAGGGCTCATCAGTCTTGGCGTTGGTCTCTCTTTCAGCTGCTTTCTTCTTAAAATTTTTTACGAATAATCTATTAGTAGCGAGGCGGTTCTAGATTTTTTATGTTTCGGGGTCGATGATACACGAAACCAAAGGCCGTGGCGATGGAGGCGCCATCTCATGGCGCTGGATAGTATCGCTCGAGTGCTGAAAACGCACAGCGACGGTGAGTTTCAGGAGGAGGAAAGCGAAACGTCCTCGGGGACGCTGCAGGAGGTTGCGCCGGCCTCTGGCATGATTTTCCGTACTTGGGCGACCAGAGGGAGACCCAGAAATGGAGGTACGTGCCACCTACCGGGAAGTAGTTGTATAGTGCTCATGACACACCGCGGAACAAATTATAACCCGTTCACCGAAATTGGAGGGCGCTCTTTATCACGTTGCCAGTAGCAGGAATGACAAAAATCGTCGTCATTATGCCTGCAGGAAATGGGGACGCAAAATGGGACGTTTGTCGGACGCAGAGGGTTATTCCCTGTACCTATCCGCATAACATATTTGTAAATTCCAGTCGCAGATTTGAGTTGCACCGTCTCGAGGGTGTCTGTCCCGCAGATTTGTAAACAAGATCGGAAATCTGAGGAGAATACAATTCTAGAAAACAACCTTTTTTCTTATGGAGAAGTAATATATTTTGTGAGTTGCGAAAGACCACAAAACTAGCCACGCGTGCGAAGCATTGTCACTCGTCGGAACTAACGGAACAATAAAGTTTATTAATAAAAGCGCATGCATGAAATCAAAGTAAGAGATCAAGTCTTCAAAAATATATTTCAATTATTATTCACCTGTTTAGCTGATAGTTGGACGTGTTAGGAAGTTGTACCGCAAGGTGTTTCACTCCAATGTCCCCAAGTGCGTTTCTGTTTACACTGGTATCGTATGATAAAGACTTTGTACCAGCAAACTGTTTCCTCTTAGACGTTGATCCAGGACTCAAAGCTAAAAGTACAAATACAATTATTAATAAAATACCAAGTACCTATTCGAAATGTTCAAATTACTAACGGGATCTACTCATCAAGAACTCAAAGAAAATATATATGGTACTTAATTATCGTGTATATTTTCTTTGAGGTTCCGATATTTCGGCACTGTTGCAAGCGTCAAGATCATTCGGGTGAATGTTTACGAGCAGACGAAGCGGTCTACCCTCTTCCGTACTCGTTTGTTATGCGAAGCACCACTACTATTGTTCGCACTGTCATTTTTTGTCTTATCACGACACACCTACCTATAGGCTTTAAAATACTCAATACCTTTTTATGCAAGTAATTGACAAGACTAGAGCTAGTTGTGCGCCTGATGTACTACGTTTGCCAATGACAGTTGCAGTGTCACCCAGAGCTTAGATTTAGTTTTGCGTGCACTGTGCTGCGCTCGTCACCCCAAGACATTGGTTTTAGAGTCTCTTTCGTCTAGTAATTTAACATGTTACAACACCCTTCATATCCTCACACAATAAAGCTTTTGAACTTTCGCGAATCAAAATCATGTTTTTAAAAGAAAATCGGGATATTTCCGAGCTCAGATTATTTAGAAAAATAAAAAGCAAAGTCAAAATCATTTATTCAATTTATGCATGAAAGACGCACTTATTAACGTTAATTTTTCATTGTAATGTACTTTAAAGACTCTACCGCCGCGTTCCAAAATATATAGAGCCTATCGAGAAGAAGCGGCAAGAAACTCGGGGCCATTCTTTTTATAGAGATGTTTACAATGTTTCTAGGAATGACTTATAAGTCTTCGCAAGTCTAAAACTTAGGTGCAGCTATCCTATTTGCATTTCTAGTATTAAAAGGGTGGTGATCACTATTTAACTTATGTAAATTTTTACGAACATACATTATATTTTCAAATACATATAAAGAAGGCAAAGTTAATATACTGATTTCTTTAAATAAATCTGTCAAAGATTCACGGGGCCCCATTTCGTATATAGCTCGAATAGCACGTTTCTGTAGGATAAAGATGGTCTCTATATCAGCCGCTGAACCCCATAGCAATAACCCATATGACATTACGCTGTAAGTATGCAAAATACACTAACCGCACCGTAGAAACGTCTGTTAGTTCTCTTATTTTACGTACCGCATATGCAGCAGAACTGAGTCTCCCAGACAGTGCATTTATATGAGGACCCCATTGACTAACCTAGGCACCTCGGCGTTAGCTCCGATACCATCAGTAGTGTCGGGATAGAGACTCTTTAGTTAATAACTAACATCAGATAGTTGAATAAAAAACATCCACCTCTCAAGAGGCAGACACCCGCTTCTCCAGTCTGCTCGTGACCACGGTCGATGCAACTCGATCGAAACGCCGAGGTTTGTCTTAATTTTGTTTTGATATATAATCTGTGTGCGAAAAAGTTCCACAACAGTAAACAGTAAAGCTTTTGCTTTGCGGTAGAATATCTGGCATTACGGTGGTACCAACTAAGACGGCCTCTTGCACAAGAAGCTTCTACTAGTGTATCGGGTTTCCTCACCTCTTACATTTCGCACCCCGATGGCGGCGGTCGGAAAATTCTACTCCGTCCCTTCATGGAGAAAATATAGTCATACCATGTACGTAGGCAGTATTACTTACATTTGCTTGAATGTAATTGTGGAGTGTTGTAGGAGTCAGTGCTGACGTCACCATCCATACCACCAAAAGGTCGTGTTATTGACAAGGCTTGCGCCAAATCAGATTCCACTTTTGATTCTGTAACATAACATATCATTCTCTATTTGAGTTATTTCTAGTTTCAAATTTGTATTATAAAATTATACATATATGTAGCGGTCGTATATATACAACTATATGTGGTTGTATATATTATGTAAAAAACGTTTTGATAATAAAAGCTTATTATAAAGTCCGACATTATATCGAAGATAAAGATGCTTGGAATTGCCCTTCTGGCACGCTGTCACTCTGCCACCCGTAAAAAATGTAATCTGTAGTACCTAAGTAGAAACATTGTAAATATCTAAATAAAAAGAATGGCCCTGAGTTTCTTGCCGCTTCTTCTCGGTAGGCCCTATACTCGTATATTTTGGAACGCGGCGGTATAGTCTTTAAAGTACATTATAATGAAAAATTTACGTTCATAAGTGCGTCTTTGATGCCTAAATTGAATAAATGATTTTGGCTTTGACTTTGATATAAATATTTTGAAATTGACCGAGTGAGAGAAGCGAACGAAGTCTCTGCAACGACTCGCCAAATTTGCTTTCATCCGGATGTTGGTACTCGCGTACAGCTCGCAATTTTCATCTAATCTTCATAAAAATTGGTTTACAGACTCTACAATTCAATAGATTTTTTTCGTGATTGGCATTTTTTGATGGAAGGGGTTTCCCTTAATTTTGTGCTCCCAAGATTTAACGTTCGTAGAACTAATAGTTATTAAAATATTCTGAGGTAAAATAATACATCACAACATTCAAGACCCAAGAACAAACAGTTCTGCTCATCTCTCATTAAATTGCCACGGACAGGAATCAAACCTAGGATCCCGCATCGTCAAATCGCACTGACTCTAGCAACTGAGCTTACGGTGCTGTCTATCATTTATTTGATCCCCAACATAACGTACACTGTTTCTTACAATAGGTTCTATGCTAACAAGTAAATGCTAAATGCCATTACAATTAAAGGGGAAGACAACATGCAAAAAATTTGCGAGCAAGAACAGGGGATTTAGCGCTACTATTATATTATAAAATATTGTTAAAAGTGGTAGGAATATAGAATTTATTTATTATTAAGGTCTATCTATGCTATATATAGACGATATAGTAGGTAGACGCTTTTGAATAAGTATACAGGTAAAGTAGACACATAACTGCTATGCTGCACACAGCAGTGTGGCTAGCGATTGCAATCCGGTCCGGCGGATCCGGTAATCCGCCGGATCCGGCGGGTTTTTGAGCCTACCGGATCCGGTGGGTCAGGGCCGGATCCGGTAAAGCATAAAAACCGCGAAATGAAAATCAAAAATCGAATTACGCGCCATACTGCAACGACGCGCGCGATGTTGCCAGATCGCTTGACGTGCCCCCGTCACCCCCGGCCCGCTCTGTGCTTGTCAGTCGTCACTAGACCTTTGACACAAAAGTGTGTGTGTGTTTGTGATTGATTTGATTTGTGTCGAGATTAAGCGTAAGTTGACAAACACTTTATTTACCTAATTACCTTCTATCAAATCGTGATTATGTGACGGAAAAACATGGAATAATCTAGATAGGTATTTGAATTGTTAAATGGGCTAAGTTAGCTAGTTGTATTGTTTGTCTACCTAATTACCTACTATTAACCTCTTACTATTAAAATGTCTTTTTTTGTGATTACGTAACGGAAAAACATGGAATAATCTAGATAGGTATTTGAATTGTTAAATGGGCTAGGCTAGCTAGTTGTATTGTTTGTTTACCTTATATTAACCCCTTATTATTAAAATGTTTTGTTAGTGATTATGTGACGGAAAAGCATTAAAAATTTTGATAGGTATTTAAATCGTTAAATGGGTTAGGTTAGCTAGTTGTATTTTGACAAAATACTTAAAAAGGAAATGACTGCATATGAAGTGGAAGGAATAAAGGGAAAGTATTTATCGCTAATTTACAATTTCTTAATGGCGATTAGGCCTACAAGTGTTGAGGCAGAACGGGCCTTTTCAGCCGCAGGCTACATTTGTAGTATTTATTATACCATTAGAAGCCGCTTAGGGGACAGTACAATCAATACAATATGCTTCCTAAGATCGTTTTTTCAGACACAGAAATAATATTCACATGCATTTTGCATTGCAGCAAATAAATGTTTCTTGTTTAATTGTTTGCTAGGGTTAAGAACGACTAAAGTTGAGTTTTGAAGTACAAATTTTAAAGACTGGTTGTTAAATCTATGTAGATTATTAACGTTATTATTACTTAAGTAGACTGATTATTTGTTTATGAAGAAGAGTTTTATAATTTTGTTTAGTACTCATAGTACAACTTTCAATAAAAACTATTTTTATTCTCCATAAATACGTGTTTTATTTTTCTTTTAATTATTAAAAGTCAAAATATATTACTTTCCCTTACCGCACTTTCATTTAAAATTGAAAAACTATCATTAAATACCAGGCCGTAAATAATTTAACAATCCGGCCGGATTTGCGGCAATCCGGTAAAATCCGGCCGGATTGAAAATGATACCGGATTGCAATCCCTAAGTGTGGCGCAATAGTGTTGGCTTGCTGGGGTAGTATTAATACTAAAATACTAGTAAATACAACTAACAAATATAGGGTGTTTGGTAGAGGGACCGACAATCCAAATGAGCGTGTTCGGGGGACCACTTGGAGAATACAAGTTGGCCAAAAAAATCCCCGACCCCCCAATATGTATAACTTTTTTTGTGATTTTTCTCTTTTTCTCCGAAATTGTACCTATTTACCACCATAACATTTGTAAAATCTGTTTTAGACCGGAAGTTTTTAGTTGAATTTGGTCTCTAATACACCTTCTGGCCACGCAAAGCAAAATTGGATACAAAACAGAGCTAACTAACTGATTTAGTTAAATAAAATTGGGGTGTCGGGGATTTTTTTTGGCCAACTTGTATTCTCCATGTGGGCCCCCGAACACGCTCATTTGGTTTGTCGGTCCCTCTACCAAACACCCTGTATATATTATGAGTTTTTCTTCTGGACCTCGATAAAAAATGTCAATACTAGAACCCATTCAAAATATATGCCGACCCCTGGGGGCCTATCATAAATTAGGAGCGTTTTGTCACAAGCTTACAATAATAATACTTACTATCTTACTCCCACCAACACAAAACGGTCGAACATATTACTTCATACTATTTACGGCGTGTTCCTTTTTTAGCCGAAATCGATCCTAATGGTGCGTTCCAGGATCAATACCCATAGGGCCCAACCCGAAAAGAACACTAATGCAGTTGCAAAGTACGCGAATTGAGTGCACCATTTTATAATACGTCATCAAAACGCCTATCGTGATTCATTATTATTTTAAGCTTGCTATATTGACGTGGTGGTACCAAATTTAAAGGTAAAGTTTAAATGTGACTACTTTAAAAGGTTGAAGTATAGCTATACCCTACGAATAATAATAAGTCAGGAAGCATAATTCAATAAAAATTCCACACAATAAGTGGCCCTTCAAACCAAAGCGACGTATGATTCCAAATACGAATTACTTCCGAGGTTACAAATAGACATGTTAGGTGATTGGTTTAAATTCAGAAGGAAAGCAGGGATTGGCTCATGCGCGTGCTGCAACGTCTACTATGACAACTGAGTCGTGGCGGCGTGGACGATGTAATGCAACAAGTGGATTGGACCAAGTCAATAATATACACAATGTTTTTTATTTGTTTTTTTTTTATATCGGTTACTTTTTAAAATTCTGTGAACTTTATGTCCCGCAAAATATTAAGTTTTCGTCTAGAAGTAATTAGAAGAGACTCTTTTTCCGCAATGTAGTAAAGTGAGATTAAATAACCAAAAATATATTTAACTAGCTGGTGCCCGCGACTACGTCTGCGCAGGGTTAGGACTCGAGTAGCTTATTATCTTCTCCAAGGCCTCACCCTGACCAGACATCCATCTAAAAATACCAATATATCATAAAATATGTACATGGTCAAACGCCATTGTTATAATAGAAATCCAAGAGAAAAAATAAATACTAAGTGTATCAATCAGTAAATAAAAGACAGGAATTACGAGTATACATACAAATATAAAATTAATCACCATTAAAAAAACTGTCATTACGTTTCATCACCCTTGACGGTAATTGTGTTACATTTCATCCCCTTTGAGTCTAGTGTATCGAGCTGTCAAAATACGAGCGACACAAACTTAAGGCACAAACAAAAAAAACAAACTTAAATGTAGGCGTTGGAACACCGCTGCTTACCCCGAGGATATATAGGCGAAACCATTTGTTATGTTGTGTTTAAAAATACCATGTAAGTATTGCGGGCGATTCACTCAAGACCGCTAGATTGATGTTTCACCTAATCGTGATGCCGGTATCGCTCGACTACAGTCGGCTGAACAACAAAGACGAATGACATGCCAATTCTATCGCCAAGCACGTCTAGTGTATCCGAGCTAGCAAAATCATTACGTGCTTTTGACTCGAGGTGCGTTCGTTTAGCAATGAGGGCATTGGTGACGTTGCAATTGTTGGCTTTTTTGTTCGTAAAGCTCAAAATCGTTATTATTGACGCTATTCCCACACTTTGCTCGAACGCAAAGCCGTGCATAAGACCTAAAATCGCACGATTGTGCTGTCAAATAGATAGTTGTGTCAAAACATGATCAAAAACAACCGCAGCTCCGGACGTGGGTTAATAATTGTACTTTTCGGTGGCATAAATAACCCTTTTTTAGCTTTGCGGACGGTGGACAAAAGAGCCCTAAACGACATTTTCACCCACAAATTTCCAATCCGAACGCCATTGTGAACGTTTTAGCGTTATTTTCGTCAACTTGGGGCTATTCGAACGCACTATATAATCTATCAGAAACTGACACAACTTTGACAGAACTCTATTGACAGAAAGTAAGTCAAAATTACGATCTTGGCGTCGGTGGAGATCTTGTTATTTTGTCTATGCTGTACCCAAGAATATTAGGCCGTTTCACCCGCGTGGGTGATGATATTGATGATGAAAATTAGCCTATGTGCTATTCCAGACTATAATCTATCTCTGTGACAAATTTCAATCAGATCCGTTTAGCCGTTCTGCCGTGATTGAGTAACAAACATTCATTAAAATCATCCATCCATCCATCCACACTTTCACATGTATGATATTAGTGGGATATAAGTAGGAAGTAGGATAGGATATTCGTTATTTGCCTGGTGGACGTTTTTTAGTGGTCGCAGAATACCTTCATTATCAATTATTTTAGAAAAGCATTGTGTTGATATTACTGACAGATTTATGAGCAACTCAAGTAAACCACTTCAAAATTTGCAGAGGGTGAATTTTCATTAGCTTGAAAAATTAAACGTACTTACGTAATTCAACCAACCAATGAACTATTTTTTAATGCTATATTATGCAAGGTAGGTAATCGGTTATTACTGTTAATTGTTCATTTTCTGTAGTATTTTTTAGAGATGTTGATTTTTTTTCGGGACGAATCATCAGCGTTAAAATGCTTAATATAAGATTTGATATACATAATAATATAACTAAAAAAACAGTAGTACTTACTGTACAAACTGGGAGGATCTGTAGTTTTGTGTAACATGGTACATATACAATATCTTTCAATTTACTTTTTAATTATTTTTCTTCAAATGAACGGAGTAAGTATATACTTACTCCGTTCATTACATACAATACAACGGATTACATACAACGGAGTAAGTATATAATGCTGGTTTTCACAGGCTTCTAGTCATACTCTTGTCTTTCTAGCTTAAGTGCAGAGGCATTTATTTTACTGCATCGGATCGGCAAGGAAATGAAAATAAAACAAAATAAGCAAAATACATTGCTGTTACATTTCAATATTCAGTTCTGTAAAAAAATATACATTAAACAAAAATAGACTGACTTTATTTTGCATAGTATTGACCATCTCGGTTTGTATACGTATTTGAACATCTTTGAATATAAATATAATTTTGCTACTACGTACTAATAAAAGTATGGATCCTGCACCACTTCACAACACATGCTGGCATGATGATTCACAGCTGTAGTTCACAATGATAAAAATTAAAATGTATGCGAAGATTTCACGTGTGCTCGCTTGCAAGACAAATGTCCGACTGATGACGTACTGAACATGACTTTTAAGCCCCGCCTACTTGAACACGACTTTTGTTAGGTCATTTTTTTAACGCAGTTACTGTTCCTGACTTATTATTATTCGTAGGCTATACCTACTCTGTGCTAAGACTCTCAGTTGCGAGTAACAAGAGTGAGAACATTGAAAATCATTTCGAGATTATTATAAATCGAGTATTTTGTGGGTGAGACCAAGTATCCTGTACATACTGCGTACAATACAAGTATATATAAATATGAAGTGTTCGTTTGTAATGTGAAAATAACAGCTGTTTGCTAAGTGCTTAAGAAAGTATATAATATGTATAAGTGCAGAAAGTACATAGTATAATATATAGGCACGGCACTTATTGCAAAGTTGTTGTCTGTTTGTTCCGTCTAATCTCCGATACGGCTGGACCCGATTTTGACAGGACTTTCACTGACAGATAGTTGATATTAGAAGAAGTAACTAGGGCTACATTAATTTCAGCGCCATAAATAAATCTATAAGTTACATATATTTTTGAATGTCTATATTTGGAATATTTTTTGGTCATGGAAACCAAGCAAAATTACTTGTTTGGTGCTTTCGATTATTAAATGTCCATTAGAAACTAAACAAATTTCAGTTAACTTGTTTAATAACGTATTTATATTATTTTAATATCGATGTTTCCTACAACATTTCAGTGGCCGTGGTCGCGGAAAGTTTGGTTTGAAACTTTTGTTGTTATAATAGGCATTGGTCAACCTTTTTATTATAAACTAGCTGATCCGCCAGCGGCTTCACTCGCGTGGCCTCACGGGATACGGTTAATTACAGTTTTTTAACTATACCACGGGAACTCTTTAATACCGGGATCAAAAGTATCCTATATGTTGACCAGGGATATAAGATACCACTATAAAAATTAAAATTTCGATTAAATCAGTCCAGTCGTTTCGGAGAGTAGCCCGTACAAACAGACAGATGGACAGACAAACAGACAAACTAAAAATATGAATAAAATCTAAATTAGTTCGATTTCACTCCTTTCTCGGTTTTTAGCATTTTTTTCATTGTACAGAAATTTGAACTCTATATACAGATTTATTATATGTAGTGATGATTTAATAAAGTTACCACTGCCATGGATCATCTATACGATAAACTTGTCACATCAAAAATTACAGGCCCATTTCAATTCTATCAACAATGGCAAAGATTTTTGAAGCTATTGTTTTTCCGTTTATACAAAGTCACTTTCAACAATATATAACAGATAATCAGCATGGTTTTGTAAAGAACAGATCAACGTACACGAATTTGGTGACCTTTGTCGAAGAACTAGCTGAATCGATGGACAAGATGCTATTTATACTGACTTCAGCAAAGCCTTCGACAAGGTCCCGCATAAGTTACTTGTAGATAAGCTTGCAGTTTACGGATTCACTGGCAATTTTAGTAAGTGGATTCACTCATATCTGTCAGATCGTCTGTTTTTTGTGGTAGTCAATGGTTACCAGTCTGGTTTATTTAAATCCACCTCAGGAGTTCCACAAGGTTCCCATTTAGGGCCCATCTTTTTTAATATATTCATAAATGACATACCTAATTGCTTTCTCTCGTCTACTCCGCGTATTTATTTGCAGATGACTTAAAGGTGTCACGTGTAATCAAATCGGAGTTAGATGTTCATTCATTACAGGGGGATTTAAATAGATTACATCAATGGTGTACCGCCAATGGCATGCATTTAAACATTGAGAAATGTTTTTTTATTAAGTTTACACGAAAACACAACATTGTTAAATCAATGTATCATATTGGAGGGATAGGTGTACGCGAGGTTGACTCAGTAAGAGACCTAGGGATCATCCTTGATAAAAAAATTACATTTATACCTCACATAGAGCACACTATAAAGCGAGCGTCTAACATGTTAGGCTTCATAATTAGAAATAGTAAGAATTTTAAAAATTATCATGCTATACTCGTTTTGTACAACTGTTTGGTAAGAAGTATTCTAGAATATTGTCCGGTAGTATCGAGACCACATTATGCAACCCACATTCTCAGAATAGAACGTATACAAAAACGATTTCTGTGGCATTTGTCATATGCTGCCAAAATTTCTAAGAAAAAACTATCATACGCAAAAAAGCTAGATTGGTTCAAGATTTCATCCTTAGAAAAACGACGGACATTATTAGATCTGACATTCTTGTATAAAATACTCACTAACAGTATTGATTGCCCTAGGTTACTGAATAGTTTTAGTTTTAGAGTGCCCCCTAGAGTTCCACGTTACCCCATTTCACTACTAAACCCTCCATATCGCAAAACTGTTTATGGTCGTAATTCTCCGATTCCTAGGCTATGCCGAGCCTTTAACGATTGCTGTGGTGCAGGATCTTTAGACATGTTTGCAATCAAACTTCATCAGTTGCGTGGGCATTTGCTCACAACACTTTCTAACTGAATTTCAAATTGTCACTATATATAATACTCACTTTCACTGCATACATATTTACTGCTAATAATGTTATATATAAGTTTTGTTATTCTCTCGATGTTTTTTCAATAGAAGCCGTGTGTACCTTTAATTGGGTGTGCATTTAGCATGTATGTACATACTGTAACTTAGTTATAAGTAGGTATTGTATGATAATTTAATTGTAAGAAACAATGTAACACTTGTTGGTATGCCTAAATAAAAAAATAAATAAAAAAAAACAATAAACTGATTTCTCTATCGTACCTTGTATCTATCTATAGCATGGGTGCAACCGCGATAGCTATATCACTGGCTGTCTTTTATCGATAACTCTAAATTGTACTATTAGAAAGATACCGTCTAAAGATACCTTCTTCAGGGAGTGTCACACTCCCTGAAGAAGAACGTCTTACACGTTCGAAACGTCGTCGGACTTAAACCGACATAATACCAAGTGAGTGAAGCCGGTATCTTTATATTAGTATAATGTGTGACACTCACGATAGTTTTCAAACTGTAAAATTGTATCCTATCGACAATCCACGCGAGCAGTGCTGCTTCCTTTTGTCATGTCTGTCTTTGGACGAAGGTTTTGATCAAACTTCGACATGGGTTGGTCACTAACCTATCCACCAAACCGCACTGGGCCCGCGTGGTGGATTATGGTCCAACTCCTCTCTCTGAGAGAAAGGCTCGAGTACCAGCAGTGGGAACATATTAGCTGATTATGATATTCTACTTACCTTCAGAAGTGGCTTGTGAAGTGTTGCGCCTATGCAGAGGCTTCGCTCGTCCGCTGAGATGTGGCAGCTTAGGGAACGCACTCCAGCCGTCGCCTGATCGCTCTTGGACGGATCGATTTTGATTTCCCAGCTGCTGTGTGAATTTCACATTTTAGATGTGTGATTTTTACGTTTGAAGTTGTTTGAATTTTACGTTTGAAGTTGTGTGATTTTTTGTTTTAAAGTTGTGAGCATTTTTCGTTTGAAGTTGTGAGAATTTTATGTTTGAAGTTGTGTGAATTTTATGTTTGAAGTTGAGTAAATTTTACGTTTGAAGTTGTGTGATTTTTGTTTTAAAGTTGTGTGCATTTTTCGTGTGAAGTTGTGTGAATTTTACGTTTGAAGTTGCGTGAATTTTATGATTGAAGTTGTGTGAATTTTACGTTTGAAGTTGTGTGATTTTTTATTTTAATGTTGTGTGCATTTTTCGTTTGAAGTTGTGTGAATTTTACGTTTGAAGTTGCATGAATTTTATGTTTGAAGTTGAGTGAATTTTACGTTTGAAGTTGTGCGATTTTTATGTTTGAAGTTGTGTGAATTTTACGTTTGAAGTTGTTTTATTTTTACGTTTGAAGTTGCGTGAATTTTACGTTTGAAGTTGTGTGAATGTATATATAAAAATAAATTATAGAATGAAGTGATGGAAATGTCGAGATTCAAATAATTTGACATATATAGTACGAGATTAAATCTGTTGGAAGTTATACCTACGATTGTATTGATGAAGACTTGAATATTGCCAGTCTAAGCAAACTTACACTTAGATCGCCTTTTGTGACTGAAGGGTTATTTAAGAAAATTTCCTAACTAAAGGAGTCTACGTGTGTATGTTGATCGTTTATTCATGGAGGGGAGAAAATGTTTGAAGTTTGTTCTCACTCACCGTCGGCTTTTTCTTATTGTTACTCTGATTCGAGTCAGTCAGCAGGACACTGTGTAGGGAGTCGTCATCGACGCCGGCCACTCGGGCACCCATTGTCAACAGCGCCTCCTCGCTGCTTTCTGACAGGCTTAGATATTTGAGGCTGTTGTACAAAAAAACATATATAACATATACACTCGGTTCCAAAAATAACGGGTCAGTCACAAAAATTGAAATACCTCCAGAACTGTAAAAGCTAGATCAATGAAATAAAAAACAGAATAAAGACTTTTTAGTTGCGCTTCTAATAGCTTATTATTTAAACTGGTTGATGAAAAAAACTTCATTAGAAAAACAAAATTTAAAAAAATGACTATTTTTAAAAACAAAATTTTTGTTTCATGTCATTATGGATGCTTTCCATTTCTATTCTGTCACAAAAAAAATTATCGTGAACGTCTTCCACGTGCATAATTATTATTCTGTGAGGTGAAGCATGGCAGTCACGCTAGAGGAATGTACCAGAATCCTAACTTTTTTGGAACTTGGGCGGAGCCAGCGTGAAACAGCCAGAAACATTGGTGTATCTTTGTCGACTGTTCAGCGGGTAGTCCAGCGGTACCAAGAGACCGGATCACACCTTAGAAGACCAGGAAATGGCAGACCAAGATGCACAACGGCCAGGGAAGACAGACAACTGGTGGCTACAATGCTCCGAAATCGTTTTCAAACTGCTGTTGGTCTAAAAACTCACTTTATTCGCTTTGGAGGTGGCAATTTAAGCGCTCAAACAGTAAGAAGACGTCTTGCTGAAGCAAATTTGAAACCATTGAGGCCCGCAAATGGCCCCAAACTGGAACGGGGACATCGAATTGCAAGACAGAGATACGTGCGCGAACACCTAAACTGGACACTAGACGATTGGTCTAGGGTAATGTTCACGGACGAGTCTAAATTCATGCTTTATAAGCATGATGGTAGGCAGTTGGTGTACAGAAGACCAGGGGAGCGCTTCCATCAAGCGTGTGTGGAGGAAAAAGTGGCGTACGGTGGAGGCTCCGTACAAGTTTGGGCTGGGATTTCTGCTGAGGCCCGCACCGAGCTGGTGCTCATTCAAAATGGAACTCTAAATGCAGAGAGGTACGTGGAAGAGATCCTCAATGAACATGTAGGTCCTTTCATGGCCAGGATGGTTCGGCATGGCATATTAATGCATGATAATGCGCGTCCCCATACCGCCAGAATTGTACATGACTACCTTGAAGAGGTCGGTATCGAACTCATGCAGTGGCCAGCGCGAAGCCCGGACTTAAACCCCATCGAGCACGCCTGGGACGAGCTTCAGAGATGCGTGAAAGGTCGAAACCCCCCACCAATCACGCTTCCCGAGCTCATACAAGCACTGGTGGAGGAATGGGAAGGTATTCCTCAGCACCGGCTCCGAAATTTGGTGTACAGCATGCCTAATCGCCTGGAAGCTGTCAGAAGAGCTCGTGGAGGCAATACAAAGTATTAAATGAAGAAAGTGATGAAAAACCGCAAAAAAACAATCATAAAAAAATGTAATCTTAAGAAAAATATGACTACTTTAGTTTTTTTTTAATTTAAGATTAATATTGTGGGTGTAACTAAGTTTTATTTTATTTTTTATCTGTATAATTAAATTCTCAATTGAACAGTCTTCGTTTCATTAGGATGGCATACGTAGTTCGGGAGATATTCGGGTTTATGTGACTGACCCGTTATTTTTGGAACCGACTGTAGATAGATAGAAAACTCTTTATTTGTACACTATAATAAAATATAAAAGAGAAAAACATACGATAGAAAAAATATAACATAGTTGTACAAAAGGCGGTCTTATCGCTGAAAGCGATTTCTTCCAGACAACCTTTATAAACCATAAAATATGCTTATAAGTAATCTGTAAATAATGAACAAGCATCATTTTTTTTTAATGCATGCTGCTTCCATCTAGTACCTTAGGATGAACGAGATGTTACCTAGATAGAGACCAGAGAGACTTACAGAATAGACAGATTTACAATATTAATATAAAGAGTATTTACTGTGAGTTTGAAATTGCTACCTCCAAAAATTACGAAGTTTTATACCCCATTTTCACTCAAGACAAGAGTCTTCGACCAATGTGTGTTACCAGTGATGACATATGGCACTGAAACGTGGGCTCTTACTATGGGTCTCATAAGTAAGCTCAAAGCACAACGAGCTATGTAGAGGGCTATGCTCGGGGTTTCTCTACGTGTTCGAATCAGAAATGAGGAGATCCTTAGAAGAACTAAAGTCACCGACATAGCCCAGAAGATAAGCCTGTTAAAGTGGCAGTGGGCAGAGCACATAGCACGCAGAACAGATGGCCAATGGGGCCGGAAGGTTCTGGAATGGAGACCACGGACACGCAAGCGCAGCGTAGGTCGTCCACTGACACGGTGTACAGACGTTCTGATAAAGGTCGCAGGACGACGTTGGATGCAGGCCGCTTCCAACCGGTCCTTTTGGAATATTTTGGGGGAGGCTTAGGTTCAGCAGTGGACGTCCTGCGGCTGAGATGATACCCCCTTTTGCACCCTTACTCTTCTCATAAAATTTCATGCTGCTGGACCTAGCGGTTTCAGCTGTGCGTTGATCGATCAGTTAGTGAGTCAGTCAGCCAGTATTTTTTTTTCTTTATTTATATAGAACGGACTTTTTGTCAGCTTACTTTTATATTTAACTCACTCAAAAGCACTGGGTGGTCTCGTGTCCTTCTCCTTCTTGCGTCCATCCCTGCATTCGGCGAACAGCGTGCGTTGCGGCTCGCGCGGCGTGAACGGGCGGCGCGTGCGCAGCGGTCGTAACGCGCCGCCTACGCTGCCCGCTGCGCTGGAACCTGCACTCATTTCTGTGGACAAACCGTTAAGAAACTGGCTTAATTAAATATTATTATCAGATGTATTAGATTAGGACCTACTGCAATAAAGTACATTAAACCTTGATAAGTACTGTGGGTGAACAAGTTATGTCTAGATTCAGGCTAGGCTAAACAGATCGTGATCAAATTTAGCAAGGTTATAGATTCGATTATATCCCGGGAAGTACATATGATACTTTTAATGGTCATCATCATCATCCATCACCACGCGGGTGAAACTGCGGGCCGCGGCTAGCTTATTATAAATCTTGAAAACAGGTCAACAGAACTTAGTTAATATTTCGGGTTTTCTTTGTTGTCCTAGTAAAGAACAAAGAAAGTGTAATCAGTTCACGAAAGCTTGGCACCAGCAGTCACCGCTAACGCCTCCATCGCGTGTAATGTCGGGACGTGCTAGCACGGGACTCTACTAACACGGATAAAAGGAAAAAATACGGGTTCATGTAATGGGGTTCTGTGATTTGCACATGCGAAAGTTTGTGATGAGTGTACCTATATATGTATGTTACTTTTAGATGCTAGAACAACTGAATGGATTTGAGGTTAATTTGGAAAAAAATCCTGTGAGGTAGTTATTTCCAAACAAGGAAGGAACTAATCATTGAAATACAGGCTTCCCGCCTAGTGTTTATTTATTTATTCTTGCTTACATATATGTTACAGACAGTTCTTATAAAATGTCAATTATGTACCCTGTAACGGCGTTGCAAGATTATTTACATGAATAAATATGCATGCAGGTTAGTATAGGTTAGTGTTAACAATATATAATTATTTCACTATAAAAAAAACATACACTATAGACAAATTATTTACAGTAGGTTAAAATTAGCAAAATTGTTGTATTATTAGTTAAATGGAATGTATTTGACTCGCAGATGTTTTCTGAATTCACCGCAAGGTGGCATTGTTGACGATCATGGTGGGAGAGTTGTTCTACCGCTAAAATATTGTTATAAAAGTAGTAAGCGTGGCGGAAAGCGGCCCATATCTGGCTGAGTGCCATCTGCGCTCGCCAACCGTCCGGTGACGCTGTAAATGCCGGTAGAGGCAAACAGCCTTAGTCCGTTCTAAAAAAAAATATAAAAAAAAAGGAAAGCGGCCAGTCTGTTGTCGTTAGCCGAGGTGAACACTAGGAAACGTTGAGCGTCGATTTTATGTCGGAACAATTATAAAATCTGAGCACAAGTTGATTAAAATCTTTATTTAAAGGGATATGTTGTTATACTTTAAATAAATAATTAGAATAATTTATACTAGTGGTTTAACATTGTTGAACAGAGAGAAATAGTATTAAAAGCGATGTATAATGATTAGTAAATTATTGAATAAAATGTAAAATAATAAGTGAATGCTCTGTCTTATTTACAATACATAAGGAAAACATTCCTTATCAAGTATGCTTATTACAGCGATAATGTTAAATTAAATGTTACATTTTAAAGTACCTATACTAACCTGCATGCATATTTAATCTATTATGCACAGGGCTCATCAGTAAAATACTTGTCAGAGTTGGTTGGATAGTCCTATACATTCACAAACATTGTATAAACTAGATTAGGATATTAATTTTTCTAATTGTCCATTATCATCATCATGCATATTTTATATACTTTATAATCAGGTTTATTATTTATAGTTGTTAAATCCGTCAACAGTATACTCGTAGTATGTTTTTTTTAGTAGGAACAATTTCAATTTTTTACATATAATGTGATCTTTAGTTTCGGCTTCAATAGTAATAGTGTATGGTTAGGGCACACACCGATGTAAAACTGTTAAAAATAAAGAAATTTTGTATTTTGTATTTGTATTTCGGCAGACGGTGATACAGGTGCAGTATTGCAGCAGGTGTACACAAATAATACATTGTAATTGACCGAGCGAGCGAAGCGTCTCTGCTTTAATTGGCCAAATTGACTTTCACCTTTGTATATTCACGTATGTTTGTTAGGTTGTATGTTCGACTTCCTGTACATGCCGCATTTTTAAACCAATCTTGACGTAACTTGGTGTGCGTGTTCGACTATTTAGCAGTATTTTTTGTGGTCGGCAATTTATTGAATGAACTTTTCCTTAAATAGAGGGCAAGTTTGCTGCGGCACTATTAACCGACCGAATTTAACAAGTACAACTTGAAAAATTTAATACCGACTTCCATTCTATTCAGTTATTGGAGTGTATCTCAAAAACTATTGGACCGAATTTGATGAAATTTAAATGGGACCACACACCAAGCACCAGCTTTCAACAAAATTTTGAGAATCGGTTCACCCTATCGAAAGTTATGAGGTAACAAACACAAAAAGAAAAAAAATACAGTCGAATTGAGTACCTCCTCCTCTTTGGAAGTCGGTAGAATATAAATCGTTTTTAATACCTCTCTTCCGACCTGTTCGAATACTTTATTAGATGTCATTATTAGTTTTCTTTGCTATGTGTAATGTAATATAATTTGTTTTATCTATACTTAGAAAGGAATTAAACAGGAATGGCTTTCAGCAGCAATTTACGGTTCTTCATCATCAAAAAACAATACGAAGTAAACCTACTAGCTGCTCTTTGCGGTTTCACCCGCACGGTGATGATAATGATGATGATGAATCTTATACAGCCTATGTTATTCAGGGTGAATGTAGCTTTCCAATGGTGAAAGGATTTTTGAAATCGGTCCAGTACTTTTTGAGCCAATTCGTTACAAACATACTTACATACAAATCTTTCCTCTTAATAATGTTAGTGTAGATATAGAGTATAGATTACTCACCAACCTATAAAAAGACCATAATATAGATAGCACAATTAACGGTACGTTTATATGCATTTAAAAACAACCAACGACTTAAGAAAGGATATAAATAAGTCCTGTATATTATTTTTATGTCAATGATCCCAATTAGAAGTCGATTCAATCTCGCAAGTAAAACTTTGGTCAACTCGGTATATAATTAGTTTCGTACAGTTTGGTAGTGCTTTTCAATGCCCGCCCATTAAAGCAAGTAGGTACGTGCCGGTATATCGCGTGTACGTGAAACTACGCCGGGCCGCCAAGAAAGCCGGTTGGTTATAAATAATCGACCAGCAGTGCAAGTACCATAATAGTCGTTAAATTTGTCGAGTCGCTGAGATCGATAAAAAATCGTATCGACCCTAGCAAGTATGGAAGTCATATCGAAAACTTATACGATCGTCAAATTTCGGACAGGTTATCGATTATTACGAATTGTTTGCATTCCACCATGCGTCCTTCTATCATTTAAACATTTCTACGAGCATTTCGCTCTAGTACGATCAAATCTGTACATCATACATCTCTGGGACGCAAAGAGTTAAAGGACAAAGTTAATTTTGCCGTTCGATCCGATCGAGGCACGGCCGTATTGCACCAACCGTAAATATGTATCAGTATGTAAAATTAAATTCAGTTTTTTTTGTTGTAATAAACTACATATTTGCGAATTGCAGATTTTTTCTTCGTATTGGCTGTAAGCTTTATGCCAAAAATCATGGTTATAGGTCAAGAGGAAGTACCCTATAGGTTTTGAATCCATTGTGAAATCGCAATGTATTATATGCAAATATGCGACATCAACAGTAATATCTTTTGAACGCGTTGACTTACAAGTTAGATTTTCTCACAGATGGAAGACACCGTAGAGTCAAAAAACGATATTAAAAAATATTTAGTGACACTTCCGCTGAAAAGAAAACAATGATTTTGGCCTATTTGGGGGTGTGCACCACCCTCCCTCCCGCATAAAATGCTAATAGGAAGAATACGAAATAAAAAACACAAGAAACCCCAAATAAACCAAAACCTCATCAGGAGATGTTGACTCGTCGAGCGCTAGACCGACTGTCGGTCTTTTTTTTATGGGGTTTTATCAACGATGACAATGCCACCCTGTAAAATCATATTATACGTATAATTAAAGCTACCCGCAACAGTTTCCACACAGGCAGTTAAGTTCCTTAAACATTAAATACATTTGCACCAGTATCCTGGCTTCCCCGGAGCCAGGTGAGGCCAATATACTGTTGCAATTACCTATATTACTTGTAATAAAATGCGGCAGTGCTCGCCGCTGGACTTCGTATCGCGCACACTCCGATAGCACATGATGTACGTCTTCTACCGACCCGCAAAAACAGCAGAGTGGTGACCTGGTTTTTCCCATTAGGTACTTGAACTTGTTACTTGGAATGTGCCCGGTACGAAGTCTAAGTAGGGCTACAACACATTCCCTCTTCATGTCTATTGTGTCGAACCAAGGGTACCGAGACAGTTGGCATTGTACTGTTTTGTACCATATACCTACAGATCGAGCCCTCTCATCGAAGTACTCCTGCCAATTTTGACGACATAGTTCTTTGACGGTTTTAAGCATCTCTGTATGAAGTGGGAGGCAACTATACGAAATCCCTTCGCTAACAGCTTCTTTTGCGGCTCGATCTGCTTCCTCGTTACCCATGATACCAATGTGAGAGGATTACCATTGGATAAAGACAATCTTATCTGCAGCCTTAAGCTTATGTATACTCTTCAATATGGTATAGGCTATCGGATATCCTCGAATATTCGAGGTTAGCCGAGCCAAATGTTGGGTTGCACTCTTTGAATCCGTGAAAATTACGAAATGGCTGGCGTTTACCGCTGATAAGTATGATAACGATTCTGAGATAGCAATTAGTTCACTATGCATAGTAGAAAATTGTTGATCAATTTTAAATTTTACTCGTAAATCCGTTTGCGGATCAAAGCATGCAGCTCCAGAGGTGGACTCAACTTTAGACCCATCAGTAAATATCATATAAAAGGAGTCGTACTTCGCGTCAAGATATGCAGAGCAAATGTTACGTAGCTATATTGTGCCATAATACTTTTTGGCTGTCTCAATTCCCTAGAGACTGTCGGTCTAGCGCTCGACGAGTCAACATCTCCTGAGGATGCCTCGTGTAGAGGCGAAACAGGTGTCGAATCAGTTTTGGTTTATTTGGAGTTTCTTGTGTTTTCTATTTTGTATTCTTCCTATTAGCCTTTTATGCGAGAGGGAGGGTGGTGCACACCCCCAAATAGGCCAAAATCATTGTTTTCTTTTCAGCGGAAGTGTCACTAAATATTTTTTAATATCGTTTTTTGATAATGGATTTCCTCAAAGTAACGCCTGAATCAATAAATTACACCGTAGAGTATTTGATATTAATTTTCTACTTGATACCTACGCGTTTCAGACAAACAGAGTTTTGACAAACAGACGGACAAAAAAGTGTTCCTTATACCTTTTTTGAGCAATTCTTTTAAAACAACAATACAAGAATAATTAAAACCTTTTTATTTACTTTTAAAATTTCTATTTTGTATCAGTTTTCAAACAAGTACAATTTAAAAAAAAAAATACCGACTTCCATTCTATTCAGTTACTTAGTAGGCCTCTAAAAAAAAAGGAGGAGGTACTTAATTCGACTGCTTTACTTTCGATAGGGTAAACCGATTCTCAAAATTATTTTCGTTTGAAAGCTGGTGCTTCCCGTGTGATCCCATTTAAATTTCATCAAATTCGGTGCAGTACTTTTTGAGATACACTCCAATAACTGAATAGAATGGATGTCGGTATTCAATTTTTCAAATTGTACTTGTTTTGTATAAACACAACACACATTGACTGACCGGTTGGCGCAGTTGGTAGCAACCCTGCCAGATCCATTGGTCTTGGATTCGATCCCCGGACAGGTCAAACATTTATTTGCACGAACATATCTGTTTGACCTGTGTCTGGTGTGAAGTGTATATATGTATATCAGCCATCAGGTTACTGTACTATGGCACAAGCTCTGCCTAGTTTGGAACCTGAAGGCCTTGTGTGTGGATGATGTTCCAACAAGAAAAAACAACCCACTTAGTCAATTCGCTTTCTTAGCGGTCCAGTGTATAACAGGATGTCTCCATGGCAACGGGGTAAATACACCGCTTGACCGCACGACCTCAGAGTTGAACAACCTTGAGGAACCGCCCTCGACCAGTTATGGATGTGGTGCACATGAACTGATTTGCTTCTTGAAACCTATACGCGTTTCAGAAGTTAGGTTAAGTTTACAAAGGTGACATAAAGATAATAGCTAATACGAGTATGTTTTTTTTTTTTTTTAATCAATGTTTGTTTAGGGGCTTTTCCCAACATGGTATGCCAGCCCCATCGTACCCTAACGAGTATGTGTACCGTGAATCAATAATGTTCGTAGTAAATTATTATTAAAAAACGCTATAAGCGTTTAGTTGTTACACGGAATATTCAATAAAATTTTTGGCACATAATATATTATACTATACACATAAGTATATACTCATAGAAGGTAAGTAAAGCTAAATACTATGTATTTATCTTTACTTATTTTCATTTAGTGTTAATATTTCCTCTAGATTATGTAATAGTTATAACGCTTTGCATTCAGGCCTTGGCTAGCAGAGAATTAAAAAGAATGCCGTGATAGCACATGACTATTTCTGGGCATGACATAACCTAACTAATGCTACCTACTTCTGTAGAGTGATTCAATAAATCTACGAAGTTAATCGTTTTCTCAACACAAAACTTGACAGTTTTTGTTGAGAATATAACATGTAACTGTAAGAATGAATATAGAAACATCATCAGAATCAAAGCTCTCACACAATTATCTTTCCCCGTACTACCGTTTTCATCATTCCCCGTAAGCATAGTTGGTAGTGATCTTGTCTTCAAAGCTTTGGGTGCCAGGTTCAATCCCTTGTAGGAGTAAATATTTGAGTGACTCTTCACACAAATTGTGCAAGGACTTTTAAGCAGAATAATAACGTCGGGAACACTATAAGCTTATTCGTCACTTTTTTTTAGCTACACAGAAAGCACAGGCTGCAATTGCAAGCACGTTAACAACTTGCGATCCGTGGTTCAAATTCTAGGTTTGTTTAAACTTCTAGGTTCTTTACTAGCTCATATTAGACGAGCCCGTAAAACTTTTTTAGACGCATGGAGTTAATTAGCTGGAATTTATGCGCGATACGCGATAGGTGCCAGGCGATAGGTGCCAGGCGAGAGGCGCGAGTCGAGTCACCTAGGTAGAGAAAATATTGTAAAAAAGACAATGTGATTCAACTTCAATGTGTCTGTAAAAAGTATGTGATAGCTATAAGTTATTCTGTAGTGATCGTTATACAACCATAAGATAACATAAACCTATTGTCAATGCCTACCACGTAAACTACGAGTACGTAACTCATATATTTACTTCAAAACCTACATAATTATGTACCTAATTTCAGAAGCAAAGAAATTTCTGAACAGTCAGGTAGCGCGGCGCGGCCAGCGGCTGCTGATAATGCACAAGCACTTTATTTATTATGTTTATTAAATTTAGATCGCGTTACAAGTTTTGGGTTTGTTTATTAATTTAAACGGGAATTGGGGGTCGGTGGTTGATATAAAATCAGAATAATCAATTTATTGGTAAAGAAATTTTACAAATCCGGATACATTTTTAACATAGTATTACAGAATGTAAATATATCATAAAATAAAATAACAGTTGTCAAATTATTTTTTTACAAAAAGTAATTATTTTGTATAATATAGACATATTAATTAAATTAGATTAGGTAAATTAAATAAAACACATTTATAATAATAAAAGATATCACAAAAATAAATAAGAAAATCATTTATATAACTAAGGGACAAAATAGAATCATAAAAAATTAGATGATTCAGTGAGAAGTTGTGCGTTTTAGTTTTAGTGTCTATTTGTTGTATGTAATATCCAAAACGGCTGAACCGATTTTGACGGGACTTCTCTGGCTGATAGCTGACGCTATAACTGGTAACTAGGTAGTTTACTTTAGGGACGCCGTACACAAAACGCGAGCGAAACCGCGGGTCAACTAGTCATAATATTAAAAAACTGACGCAGTGTCACCTAAGTTGACAACTTTTATACTTTCACCCGTCACTTTACTCGTCACCATAATAATGTACGTCTTACCGCCAAATATTTTTATTATTCTGACCTTAGTCTCAGTGTTTTTAGAATAATTACTTACTTAATTATTATTTACTCAAATTAATAGATAAGTAAAAATCAAATACTGTCTGTAATCCTGTGTAAAGTTGTGAAGTGATTTTGGTTTCGCGTGACTCTGCGACGTTTCACGACGATAACGACGCCCAAAAAGTGCGATTTGATGCAGACGATACAAACAACGCAATGAAGAAGGCTGTTACAATTAATTTTTATAATAAATCTTTTTTTTTTATGGGATAGTTTGGCAAACGAGCAAACGGCTCACCTGATGGTAAGTGATACCGTCGCCCACGGACATCCGCAATACCAGAGGTATCGAGGTTGCGTTGCCGACCTTTTTGGAAGGATGATAGGAAAAAAGAGATACCTAGAGGAGGTAAAGGTTGGAGGGGAGGGGGAAGGAGATGGAGAATGGGGAAGGGGGAATCGGGCCTCCGGAACCTCCCACAAACCGACCATACGCTATAGCATGCTGTGTTACTTCACGTCGGTGTTAAGTGGGAGTGTGGTACTTCCCCGGTCGTGCCGGCCCAATCGACTGTGGGGTACAGCATGGCACTACCACTGAAAGATCATCATCAAGACCAAATCGCAAACTCATGTCATATTACTTTCAATACCGTAGCTTTATAACTATAATCAGTCTGTTTTTGTAAGGCATATAGGCTTGAGCTATGTACAGGGTTATTCCACAAATCCTCATTGACAGTCCCCATTAACTCGTCCGCATCAGGACAAAAAATAACAATAGATTTATGAATGAAACTTGCCTGGAATGAGAGTTGCTGATTCGGCCGGGTTAATGGAGATTTGTGAACTTTTCTTACCCATTAACGTCTGAAAGAGCTTGTATTGGGGATTTGTGGATAAAAAACAGTCCACTATTCCCCATCGGCTTAATATAACATCCCAATATGTAGGTCTAGTGACTAATTTTGTCATTATAAGGAGAAAAATTCACATATTCAGACATAATTCGAACCTGCGTCTTCCGATAATTCGTGTCAGACGCCTTAGTCCCTAGGCCACCAAGACCTTTTCTCTCTAAAATTGCAAAGCTAGGGGTTAATTATTCGGCTGTGTCTACAGAATCGTGTCATGGCATCCACGTACGTTAATTTTCTTTGCTATCTGAAATACTTTCACCATAATATCGATCAAACTGATAAATTGAATAGCCGTTACCTAAGAGACTGTCAATGAACAACTATGTTCCCTGATTAAGCCAACCGTGAACTGAAAATGAAACACTTTAGATAGGCAACCACCGAGATAACAATGAAGGTAGGAATGGGTGCTATTTTTAATCGGAAATTGTAGATAAAGATGGACGTCAGACCGATGTTATACTATTCAAAAAATACTTGAGTGTCTAATTGCCACGATTGCACGTGACTTAAGCCAGGAAAGTGACATAAAACGTATATAGATTGAATTTCAAAAGGTTCAGCTAATTAAATTTAAAGCTCTGTTATTTGGGCTTCTTATTTAAAAGGCTATGTATAAGTACGAGTATATAGCCACCCACATTATTCTAGCCTACCAACAACATGCGAAAAAAAACTAATCGAATAACTAAATTAATTATAAAGTATAATTTAGAATATATTATATTTAGAAGTAAAGGTAACGGACAGTTTGTACCAAAGATGCCCTGAGCCACAGGGCTCTCTCTCTCTGAAATTGTAATGTTTGGTCTCGCTAAGCAGGCGTTAGTGCTTTAAAATATTTTATTAATAATAATTTGTACTTCTAGACAGTCGTAGCAAACTGTTATTCAGAAGTAAGTAGTAACCTACCTCCATAAATAGCAGCCCTTGCTTCGCTGATAATCTCGGCAGATGTTTTGCGTCGCGGCGGCGCGTAGAAAGGTGCTCCGGCTCCGCGCCGTGCGCCCCTCTCACCCATCCTCTATGCCCTGATAGAAATGAATGAATGAATGTATGTAGCATAACACAAGGAAGTGGAAGATGCCCCCTATATTTTCTTGGAGATGATACGTATTTATGATCTTAAGTTCATTATTTGGAAATTTAGTCCCATGTACATCCTAGGTCTGAATCTTGATACAGTAATGCTATTTTTTTTAAACTATTGTAGTATGTAAGTACTAATAATAATGGTTTTCAGGTTCCGTACTAGGCAGAGCCTGTACTGGAGTAACCTGATGACTGATATAAATATTCACGCACAGACACATGTCAAACAGACATGTTCACGCACACTAAAGGGCTTATCCCACATACACGACTCCGATTCCACCCGGATATAATTCAAATATGGGTTTTAAGTATTGCTATTTAGATATACTTTATATTGGCAACGAAAATTAGCCGGCGGCTCGATCGCAGCTTGCTGCAGTCAGACTGCTCGGGTAGTTGACGCCTCACTTACCACGCGTTGCAAGCAAGCGGTCTGCGAGTCGTCCGCGACTGCTAGCGGTCACCGCGTTTCTTCAATGGATACTTATCCCAAACTACGTCTATCACGAAAAGCAAAAGCGGTCGGCGCGTGAACTGCGAGCAGTCGCCTTAGTTTAGGGCGGTGTGAGGTAGGAGAGGTGTTGGAGCAGAGTCGCTTAAGTGGGCTGAGACCTTTATGTTTGACCTGTCCGAGGATCAAACCCGGGACCAGGTCAGATGTCAGGGTTGCTACCAACTGCGCCACCCGACCAGTCACCAACTAGAAATAAAGCATCCAATTAATGGTGGCAGGGCACTTTCTAATGCCCGTCTGCCTAGGTACCTCTCTACCACTCTAAAGATTGAATGCATGTGGCCAAGCATCTCTATGTGTGTTGTCTGGCACTTTGAGAGTCAGTCCACTTGCAGGTCTGATGTGCTATACGCATATGAAGTCGACCATGATGCAGTGTTCAGACGCTTGAGAAAAACTTCTAATTCTAATCGGGTTCTTCTACATTAGGACTTTACATTAATGCATAGGGTTGTCATATTCTTCACACTCTTTTCTACCCTTGTACTTAATATTTGGATATCATATTCGCTGTAAATTATAATCAGAGGAATCCTGCTTGCATAGTGCCTTTTCCGATATGATTTCCGATACCGATACTCTATGCTATGATATAGTATCTTCTAATTACTAATAGTGAATTCGTGAATCATCATTTCGTCGTATTTTGTCAATGTTCGACAAACTGGTCTAATTATTATTACAGTTAATACGTGATCTATATATTTTCAAACCATCACATCGACGTCGACTTGAAACTGGCACATCGTGATAGTGGTACTACAGAATAATTGTTAGTACGTTGTACCAATTAATTGAATACGTTAAGTATTCGGGACGGGCAGTTTTTATCCGTAAAATCATAATTCCACAGACGATCTTTGGGTAAATAGCCTATATATAATATAAAGGGTTACCGTACCTGTCCTGTATCCACCAGGATTATGTATATGAACGTAAGAAGGAGACAACGATGATAGCCATTTACGGCTTTACTTAAAAACGCTACTTATATGTCTTTACAGATTATATAATATGCTTGTGGTAGAGACCATTTAACACAACTGTACAATTTCTGCCTTAAAGCGAATCTGCGAACTCCTTTAAATGACGTTATTTAGTGTTGCGCAAAGGAAAAAGGTACTACGCCGTATATTAAATGACGTTAATCCAATTTTATAGGCTAGGTCATTATTGTATTGGGACCTCATAACGCATCATTGAATATACATGCTATAGCAAAAACAGGAAAAAAAAAGTCCTTTTTTTGTCACCGAACGCTAGTCTAGTATGTTATATCTTACAGCCGTTTTCAATAATCTACCTATCGCCGGTTTACCTTACTAGAGATAGATATTTGACACTATTTGTATGGACGTTATGCCACATTTCTATCTATAGTAAGGAAAACTGTGGATAGATAGAATATTGAAAACGGCCGTTAGTCAAGTGACTTGCGGCTGATAGCAGAGGCGTAACAAGTTCTCTGGAAATTGTTGCTGTGACCAGCGGCACGCCCTTTCGCCATATATGGTATCTTTATGTATCTGTATCTAAGACCACTGCAGCTATACGCAATTTGTACTGAAACTATACGCTCTAAGCAATGAATGGCGCATCAACTTATCCAGCAAAATGACATTATCCACGGACCGACCAATGATTTTAAAACTTCTATATGTGGTATCAGTACAATAAACCCTTACCGCCGCGTCCCCTCCCTTTCCATGTCCATGTGGTTTTACCCCTAAAATTATTACTATTATTATTATACCTACCCTCAATATGTAGTGTCCTCAGTTTGATTATTTTTAAAGTTACCCCATTATTGCCCTGTCCTTGTAACGTCCACGAACACAGTTATCATTTATGATGCACATCAACCTAGTTCCGATAACCTCGCATTATTTATTTATTATAACTGCCCGACATCACATGCAAACAGCTCGGGTCATAAACAATGCAATTGGTATCTATCTGTATGGACATTTTAAAAATACAAATACATGTATACATAATGCTTTACTAAGTCTTTTAGATATGTATATAAGTATGGTTTGTTAGAGTAGTATCTTTTTCCGTTTTCTCCTGTATAGGTGTGTCTTTTTCGATACAAGAAAACAAACTTAAAGTTATTAAAATCCCCCATTTTGATGTTTATCTTATTAAGTACTAGCGACTGCCCGCGACTTCGTTTTAGCAGTAGGCTCGGCCTTCGGCCTCGCCATACCCTCCCATCTTTTCTTGGTTTTTCTTTCATAAGAACCTTCTCCTGATAATAATTAATACAACAAAAAAGAATTAGCGAGATTGTTTAATCCCTTCTCAAGTTATAGCGTAACCAGAAAAAAATATGGGTTCATTTATATATGACGGAGAAAGCACCTCCGGAGTGTTTTTAAAAAGTGTGACGTCAGCATTGCTGACGGAGGAGTGGAGTCCTCGAAGTAAAACTTCACAAGTACTTTTATAAGCTTCGTATATTCAACGAGCAGCGTAACAACGTCACAAAGAGGTCCGTACTGTACGGCGACTCGAGAGCGACTCAGACGAACGGACTAATGCTGTTTGCCTCTACCGGCATTTACAGCGTCACCGGACGGTTGGCGAGCGCAGATGGCACTCAGCCAGATGCGGGCGCAGAGGGCGCACCGCCTAAGGCGAGCGTTGAAGACGCTTCGCCGCAAGGAGAGGAGTAGGCGACTTGCTCAAGGGCACCACTAGGGTACGGACCTCGGCTTGGGCCGTCGCCAGGAGAGAGGGGAGTAGGAGAGAATCGCCCCGGTACATAAGTGTACCGTTGAAAGTGGGCCCTATGAATTTTAACTCTACGACTATTTGGAGAGAATCTAACCAAGACATAACTTTTGCCTCGAGCTCGCCGGCGAGCTCGGTGTTTGACTGTGTTTACCACTAAATCATAACCTTGTGTACCTCGCCTCCTCCCATTTCCGCGACATGGGTCCACACCGCGACCAGGATCGTCGCGTTGTGCACTCATGACTGTACTTTGGGTGGGGCTACAATAAGAAAGTGTAATACCTCGCCCACAGCCATGGTGGCTGGGACTACTTAGAAAACCAGTGTTACCTCGTCCGCAGCCATTTGCTGGGCCGGAGGATACATCGCGACCGGGGCCGCGGTGTATACTCCCACCCGCACCGTGGCTGGGACTACAATCGTGTGAGTGTGAATTACCTCGACTGCGACTGGGGCTGCGAAGAAGATCTCGGCCGGAGCCTACAATGCGATCGGGATCACAGCCCTGGTCGGGTCTACAACCATTACCGGGGTTCCCTTGGGACGACGCTAAAGCTGCCGAAGTAACGGCTGCGATGGGGTCGTCCGGGTCACCCAAAATATGCCTTGGACGGCGACGGGGGGGAAGGAAGTGGGGATCGGTTATGTCAGTGGAGTAGTTCGCCGCTTCGACCACGAGGGGATTCGAGTGGTGGGGAGCTTTGTCGAAGTGGCGGCGGGAGCAGTCTTTCATATACTGCGTAATAGAGGGGAGGGTGAAATCGCAGTGCAGTTCGGCGTTCCGCAAGTACCACGGAGCGCCCACTGCCCTGCGCATAAAGCGATTCTGAATCACTTGAAGTTTGTGGAGGTCGTGTTTCTGAGCATGGGCGAACGCTACAGATGCGTAAGTCATGATTGGGCGGATGCAAAGTTTGTAAAGAGTCGTCTTATTTCTAAGAGACATTTTACTGTTTTTGCCTATGAGGGGAAAAGACGAGCACCTACAGTGCGGCCGTATTTATAGGACTCGGCGCACGTGCACGAGTTTACAAGTTTGTTGGTAAAGTATTGAAATTACAATCATAACATTAATTTTACATCGTAATCAACTCAAAAATAATCAACTGATGATTTATAAACTATTTTTAGGGCAATCAAATGATTAAACTTAATTATTCTCGACGAACTGTTGTAGTTGCGCCGATACGGCCATACTGACAGGCGGTGCGCGCTCTGCACCAGCCTCGTTGGTTCTCGTAGATTGTTATGGATTCTCGTAGATTATTTGGATTCTCGTAGACCTGAAAGAAATGAAATAACTTTCTTTGAGTAGTGCGTCTGTAAGCGACCTGCGTTGCTATGTCTTTTTGGGGATATCAATGCTTATAGGGTTAGTAGGTTCTCGTAGAGTTCTCGGAGGGTCTCGTAGAATTCTCGAAGGGTCTCGTAGAGTTCTCGGAGGGTCTCGTAGAATTCTCGAAGGGTCTCGTAGAATTCTCGAAGGGTCTCGTAGAATTCTCGAAGGGTCTCGTAGAATTCTCGAAGGGTCTCGTAGAGTTCTCGGAGAGTTATTTGAAATATTTGGATTTAGTTACTTATCTTTTATTCTGATGGGTCGTCTTGGTTCGAGTCGTGGTTTGGCTGTACTTGCAGCCCTTCTCGTGAGGTCGACGGAATGGGCTCATTTGATTCTGCAGTGGGATCTCGTTGAATAGGTGATTCGTTTCCCGCCGATGCGGTCAACTGATCCCCAAATTGCGGAGCGCGGCGCAGGCAGCTGATCATGGGCAACCTTGCGAGGTCGTCCTCTAACGACAACTTTCTTTACCAGATATCGGTCATTATCCAGTATTCTACAAACTTCATATGGTTCGCTGTATTTAAGGTCAAGCGAGGTTTGGTTTCGAGGATTATTTTTCACTAATACGTAGTCTCCTCTTTGAAAATTATGGATTTTGGCCTTGTGTAGGTTGAAGCGTTGTCTGTCTTGTTCGCTACAACGAATCATTTTCTGTTGCACCTGTTGAGTGAGCGCTTCAATATCAACGGTTTCGTTGTCAATATCCACCAGGTTGAGAAGCTCAGGAGGTACACAGTGCTTTCGTTGTGTAATAAGTGTCAGTGGAGCAACACCGGTGACTCGGTGGATTGTACAGTTCATTGCCAGCTGAAGTTCCTCGAGTACAGTGTGCCACTGCTCTGCTTCGTAATTTTTTTATCACTACCAAAGCATTTTTGAGGGTTGCAACGACTCTTTCAACTTGGCCATTCGCTCGGCTGACTCCTGGAGCGATAGCATGGATATTTATTCCGATGGCGTCACAGTAGTCCTTGAACTCGCCAAGGAACTCTCTTCCTCCATCTACTATTATTTGAACCGGCGCACCAAATAGATGCACCGTGCGTTTTAGAGCGGCTAATGTGCTGTGTGGGTTTTTGTTGGTACTGAAGTACAGTAAAACGTACTTTGAGAAAGCGTCAATGGTGACTATGACGTATTGTTGATCATCTGGAGTGCCCAGCTTCCCTGTTATGTCCATATGAATAACTTGGAAGGCAGCCGTTGGTTTTTGTATGGGGTGTAACTGGGCTTGAATGGCCCCGGATCTTCCTTTGGATGTTCGGCATACAACACAGTTATCCACAAATCTTCGGATAGTGGAACTCATTTTGTTGAACCAATAGGTTTCTCTGATCTTCTGCAGTGTCATTTCCCAGCCAGGGTGTTTTAGTGCAGTGTGAAATGAGTTTATAATGCTCCATTGAAATGATTTGGGAACGACGGTACTGAGCTGCTGACCGAAGACAGGATCATTGACGTTCCTTTTTTAAAACGTTGTCCTCTAATACATAGTCTTCCACTGGGTTATTGTCACTGAGACTGTCCATTATCGGACGCAGTTCTTCATCCCGTCGCTGTTCAATTTTGAGCCAGTTCAAGTCTCTTGTCATAACATTGACTGCAAGCTCAACTGGATTGCGACAGCGATGAATCCTTGGCAGAAGGTCCTTTTTGTGTTTTGACGCTTTTAATGCGTTGCAATCTGTTATCACGGTGAATTTTCGCCCATATAAAGTGTTTTATGGCTCGTACCACTGCCAGTGTCTCCAACTCGTAGGAGTGGTACCGGCTCTCGGCTTCCGTGGTTCTCATGCTCATAAAGGCAACAGCATGTTGTCGTTTTAAACGTTGACTAATTATTGTTGGCTAATTATTGTATCCGCGTCGATACGGCCATACTGACAGGCGGTGCGCGCTCTGCACCAGCCTTGTTGACTCGTTAACTCTCGCAGACTGCTGTTAATTATGGCTGGCCTGCAAAGAATGAGATATTCTCTGAGTAGTGAGTCTGTAAACAACTTACGTTGCTTTATCTTGTTTGTTACATTAACACAACTGTTATGTAACCTTAGGAGTCTTTTGATTAGTAAACAGTACACAAAGACATCGTGCACTGCCTTATTAATTTAGAATCTGTGGTGTATACGTGTCTACCCATAGTTCCACAAGGCGTCCCCACGGTATCTCAGGGTTCACTGTGGATGCATCAAGGATCCGTGGTTAGCTCAAAGGTAACACATGGTTAGCTCAGAGGTATCACTCTCCAGACATTTTTGTAGATTACAACAGTACACTAAGACATCTTAAGTGCACTGCCTTATTAATTTAGAATCTGTGGTGTATACGTGTCTACCCATAGTTCCACAAGGCGTCCCCACGGTATCTCAGGGTTCACTTGTGGATGCATCAAGGATCCGTGGTTAGCTCAAGGGTAACACATGGTTAGCTCAGAGGTATCACTCTCCAGACATTTTATTCTTTTAGATTCTAGTTGCAAATATCGTGAAACATAATGAATGTTATACTCGCCGGTTTTAATCCGTTGATGCGTGTTCGTCGTTGTGAGTTATCCGGACTGACTGGCCAGCTCGAGATGTGGATGACACTGAATCAGGGGCGATTGCAGCGTTGTTTTGCAGTGTATCGAGATCATCTCCCGCAACGATTGGTGTGGACGTCATGTCTGTGGTAATTCCCGTTGTGATGGGCTGCATGGTATTAAAGTTGTTTGCTGGTACTCCTGAAGTGTTCAATGAGGCAGGGCCTATCAGCCTGGTACTGCCCTGCGCTGTTCCAGTCGTGACAGGTTGAACCGAAGTCGATGAGGATGTGGTTGGGACCAGAGCTTGTTCTGATCCCACTTCTGATGACGGAGAAAGCACCTCCGGAGTGTTTTTAAAAAGTGTGACGTCAGCATTGCTGACGTCACAATTGTTGTTTTCATGATGATCACTCATTTTTGGGTCCTCGAAGTAAAACTTCACAAGTACTTTTATAAGCTTCGTATATTCAACGAGCAGCGTAACAACGTCACAAAGAGGTCCGTACTGTACGGCGACTCGAGAGCGACTCAGACGAGCACCTACAGTGCGGCCGTATTTATAGGACTCGGCGCACGTGCACGAGTTTACAAGTTTGTTGGTAAAGTATTGAAATTACAATCATAACATTAATTTTACATCGTAATCAACTCAAAAATAATCAACTGATGATTTATAAACTATTTTTAGGGCAATCAAATGATTAAACTTAATTATTCTCGACGAACTGTTGTAGTTGCGCCGATATATATATATAGACTACTAAGTGTGGCAGACAGTGGGCAGGCCTCATAGCACGCAAAACAAATGGCCGACGGGGCCGGAAGGTGGAAGGTGGAAAGTGGAGACCACGGACCGGCAAACGCAGCGTAGGTCGTCCACCGACAAGGTAGACTAACAGCCTGATAAAGGTAGCAGGACGACGTTGGATGCAGGCCGCTTCCGACCGGTCCTTTTGGAAATTTGTGGGGAGGCTATGTTCAGCAGTGGACGTCCTACGGCTGACATGATGATGATGACTAAGTGATGAAGCGGGCAAGTAAGCGTCACGCCTGTCCCAGACAGTTGCAGTGCGACCCATATTAGGATTCAAAGTTCTATTGTGGCTGCTCTGTGGTCATCAGCCTGATACATAGTGAATACGTGAACCGTAAGTTATATCCAACCGCGACAAACACATTACAATCATTATTATTCACAAGCTGGTGCCCGCGACTACGTCTGCGCAGGATTAGTACTTCGAGTAGCTTATTATTTCTCCAAGGGCATATCTATCTTTATACCAAAATTTAAAAAATATGTAAGTACATGAGCAAACGCAATTGCTATAATAGTATTATTTGTATGTATATCAATCAGTAAACAATAATAATAAAAAAAACACCATGGAAAAAAACTGTCATTACATTTCATCACCCTTGGCGGTATTTGTGTTACATTTCATCACCCTTGACGGTCGCCGAACACGTCTAGTGAATCGAGCTGTCAAATTGACTTGGCTTTTGATTAAGCAATCAGAAACTGACACAAACTTTGACAGAACTGTCATAATTACGATCTTGACGTAGGCGGAGATCTTATTATTTTGTCTATGCTGTGCCCAAGCATATTACGCTTTTTCACGCGCTTGGTGATGGATAATGATGATGATGAAGAGTATCCTATATGTTAACCAGTGCCTCATCTACCTCCATACCAAATTTCACCAAAATTGCCCCGCCGTTTGTGCGTTAATGAGTAACAAAGATCCACACATCCATACGTTCACAAACTTTTTGCGTTTATAATATTAAGTAGGATTATATAATCAGTAAGTAGTTAATAATATTATGAACTACATTTTTATTAATCTAATATGCTCTATCAATACATACATTATTTATTTAACATAGACTAAAATTGCAGAAGTCGAATTTCTGTACAATGAAAAATTTTTGTTAAAAAACGAATCAGGGGATGTAAGGAGTGAAATGGAACTAATTTAGATTTTTTTAAATTTTTTGTTTCTCTGTTTGTCTTTCTGTTTGTACGGGCTAATCTCCGAAACGACTGGACTTATTTAAATGAAATTTTGTCTGGTGGTAGCTTATATCCCTGGTCAACACATAGAATACTTTTGATCCCGGTAAATTAAAGAGTTCCCGTGGGATAGTTAAAAACTGTAATTAACCGTACCACGCGAGCCCACGTGAGCGAAGCTGCTGGCGAGTCAGCTAGTATACGAGTACATATAATAAAACTGTAGAAGTCGAATTTCTGAACAATGAAAAACATGCTAAAAACCGAGTCAGGTTTTTAATTATTTTGTTTCTCTGTTTGTCTGTCTGTTTGTACGGGCTAATCTCAAAAATGACTGGACCGATTTAAATGAAATGAGCATATACCACTGGTCAACATATAGGATACTTTTGATCCCGGTAAATTAAAGAGTTTTCGTGGGATAGTTAAAAAACTGTAATTAAGCGTATCCCGCGAGGCCACCCGGGCGAAGCCACTGGCGGGTCAGCTACTATATACTAATTCAACAGAAAGCGTGAAATACCAAACTTACCAAAAGCCCGGCTTGTTATCAAAGTCTTGGCAACCTCCAAACACAAAACGAATACTTAACTAAATATGTATTCTAATTATTTCAATAGTACTGGACATGAAAGTACGTATTAGGAAATATTAAAATGTACAAGTGTTGTAAGTAAAAATAATTAATCAACCAGTAATCCGAGGTTACTCATTCGCTTTCGAAAACAAAACAAATGTAATTTCGTAACATTACGTTGCTACGAAGGGCGGGCGGTCCACTACGCGCCCTACGCGATACTAATTTGTAGAGTCTACGTTAGGTCTACATATACTCGTAGCACAGTTCGTAGGTGCGTAGCGAATTGTAGCTGTAGGCATTTTCAACTATGTAGTTCTGTAGTAACTACATAATAATACTTTTACTCCTGGCGAAAAATAGGTCTTTGTATTTCTGTCCTGCCGTGGCTGGTGTATTGTAGTAGCTGTATGCATAATAAAAGCAATACTATGTTGTGTCTGTGTGGACTAATTTCAATGTTGTATTTTTTTTACTATCTATAGTGATACACGGCCAAACGAGATCGTCCATCGAAACATCAAGCCAAGACAGACCAGTTAGCGGAGTTGGTAGCAAGCCTGTCTTCTAAGCCGCTGGTCCCGGGTTCGAACCCCGGATAAGTCAAAAATGTGTGCATGAACATGTATTTTCGACCTGTGTGTCTGTGTGTGTATATGTAAGTATGTATATCAGTCATCAAGTTACCCTAGTACAGGCTCTGCCTAGTTTAGGACATGAAAACCATGTGTGGATTTTGACCCAAATTATATTAAAAAAAACAACAATTATCTTAAAGGCCACGAATTAAACACCAATCCGTCCATTTACTCGTACCGTGTAAACATTGTAGTTTTTCTAATTAATGTAAAAGCACTACGCTGTAGCTTAAAAACCTTGTAAGCCTGTAGCTTCGCTTGCAATTCTCGGGATCCCTTTGTTTAGTTAGCGGGAAGCACCCGTGCTTCACAAAGGAATTACTGGAGCCGATGTTTTGCACTCGTCGCCACTGGTTTTGAAGCCTTAACTCTCCCGGTAATTTCAATTTGTACAGTGTCCTTCAAACCATATAGCAGTAGCGCTTGCAAACTACCTTATGGTGGCACCAACCAAGAAAGACTCTTGTACAAGACGCCTAACATCTAGGTAAGTCAACTGCTTACGTTTCACATCCCCACGACTGACAAGAAGTTCCAAAAAATTTTCCCCCACTTACGGGGCGGCTTCTAAATCCTATATCTCTATTATACACATACATCAAATACAAAATTTATTTATTTTAAACATTTTTACATCGGTGTGTGCCATAACCATTAGGTATAGCATTGATGATTAACCCTGATACTTAGAGATAGAAGTCAAAATTTCTGATTATTAATTTTCTATCCCTCGTAAGGCAAATGGTCGACAGATATATACTTACAAACTATGGTCGCTAGTGACCGGCTTACTAACAAACATTAGGTAGCTCCAGAATTTAGCAACTAAGTGATGATCTCTACAATACATTCAAGCGTCGGTTTCCTCATTTATCGATCGATTTTACCAGAAAAATTGTGTGCATACCATCTTGTAGAAACTACTATGCCGCCATGTTTGATTCAAATTAGTCGTCTAGGATACCAAGTTGCAAACACTACTGGCGGGAGCGCTAAACAACTCACAAAATACGAGTAACTATGAAACGTACGTATTCCATGAATGTCTCAATGACTTTTTATTGATAAAGAGCCAATAAGGTCCTTGACGATGAAGCTTATTCAATACAAGGCTATACAGCCTTCAGCATCGTCCCAAGGCAGCACTGCTGTTTTTATGGGGTACATTTACTACACCATCTCCACTTTACCATCGAATAATCTGATTTACTATGCGTCATTGTGCCATCAAAGACGTTCAATACAAATTGTGGTAATTTAGGTTACTATTTAGTTTCACATGTAATATTATTCCATTTGTGAAATAAATATTATCTAATCTTATCTAAATACACGCTGTGAGATACTTATACGTTTGTTCTTTATACTCGTACTATATCAGAAAACATTTACCTACATTCATTTTAATCTCACTTAAACATCAAACGCTTTATGCTAAGGGTGATGCACACTCTCACATTATATCAACATCAAACGCTTTATATATGCTAAGCGTGATGCATACTCTCACATATATAAACATCAAACGCTTTATACTAAGCGTGATGCATACTCTCACATATATAAACATCAAACGCTTTATGCTAAGCGTGATGCACACTCTCACATACATCAAAAGCTTTATGCTTGTATTTCCCGAAGGAGTGGCTAGGTTTGAGACTACCGATTTCCAATCACTTCTAATCTGGACATATTCGTATCTACCTCTTTTTCATTTTATTCTCTCTCATGGTTTATATACTCTTCTTGTACGCTCTTCTTCATACACGTTCCTTGGTTCAGGCATAAGGTTAAGCAAGTATATATGTCGTGGGCCAATCGTTGGATTGGTCACATCGTGATATGACTAGGCACATCGTGACACGGCAGCACATCGTGATCTAGCCATCTTATACCAGCCATTTCGTTCAATTGAGGATTTGGCCAGCGACACTTGGGCATATCGTTTATGTAGGGTGTCCAAGGTCTTAGCGAGTCTTGGTCTGTCCTACCGCTAGAATGTTTTTTAGAGCCCTGAGGCGCGCTGGGAGGGCAGCCTCTGCCTGCCGTGACAAAGGCGCAGGCATCGCGTGACCCGTAGCGACCGAGGCTAGTGGACCCACAAGCCGAAGGTGCGGAGGGGAGAAGAACAATAAGAAGAAGGGGCTGTTGTTCCTTCCGAAGATAAGACAGAAGTACTGGTAATTACTCCTAATAATATTCCGAAGAGTCCTGCTGCATGGATGGACACCCTACTTCTCTTGAGGCATGGAGTGCAATAACTTAAGGATCGTCCCGGTGTTATGGGAATATCGATAAATACGCTGTTCTCGTTGATCCGCCTGACTTCTTTTTTTACTGGCACATCGCGACATGGCCGGCCAAATCACGAAGTGCCCATTTGAAGTACCCAGCCATATCGTGATCTGGCCAATCCAGCTTTCAGTCGACGACATATATTGGTACCACGGTTCACCTAGGTGGTTTTAGAAGGTGGACGGTGGGTAAAAACTGATACCTACCTGATATTGAGTAAGAGTATTTTGATCATAGTCACGCCGAGTCGAGTTCGAGAATGCTCATTTGAAATCTGAACTTCCTTTCGTTTATATACTCATATCTACTACTTTTATGAAACCTTCCGTAACAAAGAACCTAGCAAGCAACACGTATTACGTATTAGTAGCACTCCAGGAAAAACAACTAAGTTAAAATAAAATACGGTCTCCATTACGTTCCCACATCAGGGACTCTAGCCTTCCTCTCAAAATGGGTATGGATCATAATCCACCACGCGAGCCCATTACGGCTTTTGTGTGTAGAGGCCAGCCTTAGAACCAACCTTCTTCTAAGAACGGTTGTTGTCCTAAGACGGATGCACTTATTAAATAATTCCACGAGTGATCACCCATCCAAATATATAGTGACCTCAGTAAGGTCGGTTGGTCACGAAGCACCGCACGACAATATTTGCGGTCACGACTTTTAACACCGACACACTGCAGATGATCTATTGTTCGTTCTGTTACAACCGTAACATCTGCTTATCTTGCAATCGACCACACTCGCATTCCATCGATTCACATCAATGCATTTCAACAAGTCAGCAATATTGTTTTGTATATAAATTATAAACCCATAATTTTGGATATTAAAGTCATTCAATTTTAGAAGATTACTCTGCCTATCATCAGTAATAGTCTAGAGCGCGATTATTAAAACTCGAGTGATCCAACAAGGAGTACCTAAATAAATAAAATAAAAAAATAAGTGTTATTAAATCTCTGTTCCTATAAATCTTGTTTTTTTTTAAACAAGTCGAGAACCTATTCTAACAGTTCGTTTGTTCACTAGAAACGTTTTTTTACGACACAGCACAGTAGTCGCGGTTTCGGCTCTCCACGTTCGCCGCCGCGGGAGCCGTGAGGTCGTGTCGTGTCGTCAACAATCCCATGCCCATACATGTTTCGTACAGCCGCTCTATCGTCACTGCAAATAGTTGCGACGTGGTACAAGGTGAGCCAACCGGACTTCTAGACGCTATCGATACAACCCGAGGCACGTAACTCTAGCGCTGAGCGAAATGTGGAGGGGATAGCTGCGCATGGGTACAGTCGCGCACATGTGACAGAGAGAGACAAGAGTCCTTCGTCCCTCTAGCCCCCCTGTGATACCCAATTTTTGACTTCTGCGCAATAACGATCAGCGCTCGAGTTACGTGCCGCGGGCTGTACTAGCCTAGTCCTCGTTTCTACTCTATATCTTAACCGCTAAATAAGAAATAGTCGAGAACGGTGTGTGTTGTACCATGTACTTTATCATTTTGTCATCCATTTGTGACTACTAGTTGATTCGTAGCTGAATAGATGAACGTGGTAACTAATAAATATGTTCTATCTACTACAACCCATTATAAGTACCTACCTACAAGTACCGTGGTAAAATATGTTCTATCTAGAACCCATTATAAGTAGGTAGCCTATCTACCTACAAGTACCTATAAGTAAGTATTCAAATAAAATAATAAGTACCTCCTATAGCTTTGAATAATAAAATTACTATGGAGTGTAAATTTTAGATATCAGGGTTCGCGGTATACACGCGGCCGTCACAGCCCGTAATTGGCGCTCTGTAAAGTATAAATATATACAATTTTCTCTGTAATATTTGCGTCGTATGAAAATACAAGATAAAATACGCGCAATATCCCCGCGAGTTGCGATGGCTAGTAAGTGCGAAATGTATAATGCGCCATTCAGATTGTATGCAATCTTAAAAGGGCAGACGCTATTAGACGCAGGCCACACATAAATGGCATCTGGCGCGGATATGGCACGGGCGGCTTCCTATTCCTTTCAAATTTCATACAAAATGCATGGAAATAAAGCGCATTTATATGTGGCCTGCGCCATAAATTGTGCATGTACACACCCTGCGTAGTGTTGCTACTATAGGCACACTGCACATGGAAATGAGATACCGTATAGGCGTATATAGATAGGTACCTATATGTGCACTTAGTGTCTATTAGCTTGTCGCCACTCCAACGTAAGCTAATTTTCACTTAGTCAAATACGAGTAGTTCCTGATTTATTATCGCCATGGTAGGTATCATAATCCCTCTGACATTCCTCAAAGCCTGCTGGTACTACCATGGCGAATGGCGGGAAGTTCCTTTTACCCGCCTAGTTTGAATAAATACGGTCAAGGATAATATATGTACCCACGGGAGTGTTATTTATTTATTTTTCTAAGGTTTCAGATGACAGAACAAATTATTATGTATGTATTATAAGTAGAGGGCAGTTTACAATGAATAAATATGGAGGACTTACCCGCGACTTTACCAGGAGCTTGAATAGCCCGTTGGGATTTTTAAAACCAAAACATTAGGTAGGTAAGAAAGAAAATATCACTAATTCCTATGTTCAAAAGGCTTCACAGGAGCATATCCTAGTATACGCTGTAGTCATGTGTGCATGTTTAAAATCCAGCTTGCATGCACACTGCACATGGAAATGAGATACCGTATAGGCGTATATAGATAGGTACCTATATGTGCACTTAGTGTCTATTAGCTTGTCGCCACTCCAACGTAAGCTAATTTTCACATAGTCAAATACGAGTAGTTCCTGATTTATTATCGCCATGGTAGGTATCATAATCCCTCTGACATTCCTCAAAGCCTGCTGGTACTACCATGGCGAACGGCGGGAAGTTCCTTTTACCCGCCTAGTTTGAATAAATACGGTCAAGGATAATATATGTACCCACGGGAGTGTTATTTATTTATTTTTCTAAGGTTTCAGATGACAGAACAAATTATTATGTATGTATTATAAGTAGAGGGCAGTTTACAATGAATAAATATGGAGGACTTACCCGCGACTTTACCAGGAGCTTGAATAGCCCGTTGGGATTTTTAAAACCAAAACATTAGGTAGGTAAGAAAGAAAATATCACTAATTCCTATGTTCAAAAGGCTTCACAGGAGCATATCCTAGTATACGCTGTAGTCATGTGTGCATGTTTAAAATCCAGCTTGCATGCACACTGCACATGGAAATGAGATACCGTATAGGCGTATATAGATAGGTACCTATATGTGCACTTAGTGTCTATTAGCTTGTCGCCACTCCAACGTAAGCTAATTTTCACTTAGTCAAATACGAGTAGTTCCTGATTTATTATCGCCATGGTAGGTATCATAATCCCTCTGACATTCCTCAAAGCCTGCTGGTACTACCATGGCGAATGGCGGGAAGTTCCTTTTACCCGCCTAGTTTGAATAAATACGGTCAAGGATAATATATGTACCCACGGGAGTGTTATTTATTTATTTTTCTAAGGTTTCAGATGACAGAACAAATTATTATGTATGTATTATAAGTAGAGGGCAGTTTACAATGAATAAATATGGAGGACTTACCCGCGACTTTACCAGGAGCTTGAATAGCCCGTTGGGATTTTTAAAACCAAAACATTAGGTAGGTAAGAAAGAAAATATCACTAATTCCTATGTTCAAAAGGCTTCACAGGAGCATATCCTAGTATACGCTGTAGTCATGTGTGCATGTTTAAAATCCAGCTTGCAATGCAAGTAAAAGATGCGGCGTTGACATTAGATAAGTAGTGAAGGAACTGGGAACTGCTGGGAAGTAAGTAAAGTAAAAGTAAGGTAACTTAAATAAGTTATAATTATATCCATATAATTTTAGTTGCTAATCTAGGGTTCATTTGTTAAACTGCTTACCTACTTCTTTTTTGATCTTACAATTTTTTCCTAGTATATATTTTCATCTATGCCGCTAACTAGTACAGATCACGGGGGTTTCACTCAGGGGAGTTCTCTTCCTTACAGCCCTGTGGGCCTTAGAAAGATTTTATCTATGGTTGCGCCACCAAATATTACAACACCACAGTAATCTATGTTGTATTAAACGGTGGATTCGTTATCTTCATTTCTAATAGAGCAAAGAGTTTGCGTAATCTCATATCGTTGTCTAATCATCATTTGTTTGAGACAAGGAATATTTTACTCTTGGTTTGAGAGTTGTCATTGATTGACGGACGTATGTCAATGGTGAAAATTACTATGAGCTAATTTTTATTTAATTATCGTGTTTCTATTCCTATAATAATCCATCAAAGGTCATCATGCGGCCAGACATAATAGAAATTTAATTGTTATAATATAACGACTCTTGAAGGGATATATGTTTATACACTGTGTATAACTTCATTGTACGTTCTCGGTGAGATCTTATACCAAAATATATGCTAGGGTGAGCCCTAGCATATATTTTGGTATAAGATCTCTCTACAATCCGGTATCTCAATACCGTTAAAAATACTCGATCCCACTCAGTCAATTCAATGTCAATTCGATGTTTCAAGATGAACGGGTGTAAACAGTATTATGGCTACAGAAGGTAAAGTTGCAAGCACGACTTCGAGTGGCGAACGACTGGATAGATCGCAGCCGGCACACGATACGGGTATCAGTTGAACATAAGTAGAGAAATTAGATGGAAACTCAATTAACAATTCACAGAAATTCATGATCGAGTTGTATCTTATCCATGGCGATCTGTGGGAGAACACTCATACTACACTGGTAAATTCTGATAAGGCATAAAGAGAGACCAAAAAGCAAGAGCGAGGATATATGTTTGATGATATAATCACATTGCCTGGTTCATTGCGCGGAATATGCAAAAATGTCAAATGTCATGGTAAGTTGTAAGGTCAGCTTTTGAAGAAAAAGGTCTAAGAAACCGCTGCAGACTTTTGTCAAAATTACAAGGCTTAGCGAAATATGTTCAACCAATGAGACTTGTAATGCAAAACTCAAATATAGAGTTGACTATAGACTATGTGAAGACAATGCTGTTACAAATGCAGGATTCATACAGTGCAGTGCAGAGCCAAGTACAAACACCAAAGATACTGCACTATTAACGGATAAACCACACTGAGCAAGCAATCTCTACAGAAAAGGCACACATTATTGAATAACTATTTTAATTTAACCTAGTCATGATATATGATAAAATTAAATTTAAGAAATGATAATTTATTGTAACATTTACGTAAATAAACCTTCTATTTAAAACCCTTGTATTAAGGTATTACTTGATACCTATTAGCCCTTATTAGATTTTCGTCAAAACTCTTTTATTATCAATGTAAACCCTGCGTTAAAAACATTACTATTATCTGTTTCATATAATTATGACTAATATGTACGTATTTACAGTTATTTAATACGCATTAATTTATAGTTATGTACTAATCTAAATAACAAAACGAAAATGTTTAATTAGGAATTGTAATCATGCATGTTTTGAATCGTCATCTCACAAAACATAAGTACTTATAATATGTAAGGTAAACTGTTCTAGAATAGGATCTTTTTATGTATGTATCAAAAGATTGTAACCTATTTAGATGTACGTATCATCGACAATGTGTTACCTAGCAACGGTTTTGTTTATTAGCTGTCTTGTATAAAATGTCTATGCAGATAAAACGAATTTATTTTACTATATAGATTACAATGTTTTCTTTCCATATATAACCACTGCGTGTTACCCGAATATATATGTAATATTTCGGGTAGGCAACCTAAATATAACAGATTATGGGCCCAGACATGATCTGGCTGCTACGTAAAAGTAAGTAATGTTCAAGTATCAGATCTCGTACCTACTGCTAAAAAATGCAAGCTATGAATATGTGTAGTTTTGAGAAACTATCTGGCCAGGCTAACTATGGCACCTGGTCATTTGCTATGCAAATGTTTTTAACTGACATAGATTTATGGGAGTGCATTGATGACAATTTCAAGCTGGACTCGCCGGAGGCAAAGAAAAGAGACGCCAAGGCTAGGAGTAAAATTTGCCTCATGTGTACCGAAAAAATATATCCCATGATAATGCATGTTAATACAGCGAGAGATACATGGCTAACGTTGCAGCGTGCGTATGCTGACGGTGGACTACTGCGACGGCTATATCTATTACGGAAAATGTTCAACGTTAAACTAACAATGTTCAACACAATGGAGGAGTACTTGAATGACATTCAGACCACAAATCAAGCATTAATTAATATTAAAGCTGGTCTTGATGATGAATTTGTCGGGATAATAATGCTGGCTGGTTTGACAGATGCCTTCAATGCTCTGGTGATGACGTTAGAGCATTCGAACGTTAAGATTTCAGTGGAAACTGTTATGGCAGCGTTACTGAAGGAAAGTATTAGAAATAATACAATGGAAGACAATTCCGTCCTTATGTCAAAGAGTGACAAAACCAAGAAAGTGGTTATATGTCATCTGTGTAAGAAGAAAGGACACTATAAGTGGCAATGCAAGGACAGGATACCTAATAATAAAAAGGGTAATACAACACAAAAGGATAGTAAAGAGACTCTCGGGCTGATATCTGCTATGTCAGCGACGGTCAACAAAAGCGAATGGGTCATAGATTCCGGTGCTACATCTCATATGACGTCAGACAGACACATTTTGGAGAACAAGGAAAACGTAGGTTCAAAGGTGGTGACAACTGCAAATAACGACAAGATTATGTCAAATCTTAAGGGGGATGTGTTTGCCATGGGGCGTTCTATAAGGTTTGAAGATGTGTTGAATGTACCAGGTTTGATGACTAATTTACTATCAGTAAGTAAGATGTGTAGTAAAGATTTTGTTGTTGTTTTTGATAAAACTTGTTGTAAAGTTTTTAAAAAAGGTGACGTCACAGTAGGCTGTGATGCTTTAATAACAGCACCCCTAAAACAAGGTTTATACGTTTTAGATAAAGAGGCAGCGATGGTTATTACGTCTCCTCCAGATACTACTTCTAGTGCATTTGATTTGTGGCACAGAAGGTTGGGTCATCTGAGTAAGCCTTTGATGGAAAAGTTGAAAGGTTTAGCAGATGGACTGTCGTATGGAGCTGTGAGTACGGAACCGTGCGAATGTTGCTGCAAGAGAAAGGCGTGCGTCAAGAAATTTCCGAAAAGAAAAGGTAAGAGAGCAAAAGATTTGCTCGAGCTAGTGCATTCTGATTTGGCGGGCCCTATGGAGGTAGAGTCTTATGGTGGAAATAAATACTTTTTGGTCTTCGTAGATGACTTTAGCAGAAAAACTTTCACATATCTGCTGAAATCGAAAACTGAAGTATTTGCGAAATTTAAAGAATTCAAGGCACTAGTTGAGAACCAGACGGGAAAGAAAATCAAAAAATTGCGTACTGACAATGGCACAGAGTACGTAAATCATGAGTTTGAAGTTTTTCTTAAAAAGCATGGTATTCAGCATCAGACGTCTGTACCGTATACGCCACAACAAAACGGAATTGCTGAGCGGACCATAAGAACCGTTACAGAAAAGGCGAGATGCATGATACACGATGCTGGTCTAAACAAAAAACTATGGGGAGAGGCCATTGGGTGTGCGGTGTATCTTAAAAATAGATCTCCAACTATGGCTTTAAATGATAAGCTTCCTGAAGAAGTCTTTACGAATGAACGAGTGGACTTGACGAATCTAAAAGTATTCGGGTGCAACGCTCAGGTTCTGATAAAAGATCATAGCAGGAAGAAATTCGATCCGAAGACTATACCTATGATAATGACTGGGTATTCCACTAATCAGAAGGCGTACCGATTTATCAATTTGGATAGTAACCCAACAAAACTTGTGATAGCTCGAGATGCTACATTTTTTGAAAATGTGCCCATGTCGAAGTCGAAACGAGATAACGTTTCAGAGAAGAATGTTGTCGATATTTATCTACACAATGAAATTCCAGAAACCAGTCATCCTACCACTGAACCGGAGGTACCAAGGTTAGCGGGACCTGTTGCAGTGGGGGTACCGGTGTCTAGGCAGAATGTCATGGTTGATGAAGTAGAATCTCAATCGTGGAGTCCAGGAGCATTTACTTCAACCCGAGATTCAGACTCTGGTGAGAACTTCTTTGATTCTGTTGATTCGGAGAGCCATGTTGCGGAAGACTTGCAAGATCCAGTCAACACAAATGTTGCTGATCCTCCAAATGATGTGGTTAACACTAATGAACGACGCTACCCAATTCGAGATAGACGTTCAAAGAGAGATGCGGACATGGTCTATAACTTTCACGTAAGTAATATTTCTGATCCTGTATCGGTTCAAGATGCTATGGAGCGCTCAGATAAAAAGTTATGGTTGGAAGCGATGAAGGATGAATTTAACTCCCTGAAGGCTAACAAAACCTGGGAACTAGTTGATCGACCGATAGATGCTAACGTTGTTAAGTCCAAATAGGTTTTTAAACTCAAGGTAGGAGCGGATAGTAGTGTGCAGCGCCATAAGGCCAGGCTGGTCGCTAAGGGCTATTCTCAAAAACCAGGAATTGACTATTTTGAAACGTATGCACCTGTTGTGAAAATTTCATCAATTCGTCTTCTACTTGCGCTGGCAGCTGAAAAAGACTTAAGCATACATCACATAGATGTGACTACAGCTTTCCTAAATGGTGAGATACAGGAAGAAATTTATATGGAACAGCCAGAATTTTTCGTTCAAAAGGGGGAAGATTTGCAAGCGTAAGGTTTGCAAGCTTCAAAAGTCTTTGTACGGGTTGAAACAAGCGGTCTGATGTTGGAACGAGAAAATTCATGGCCATATTTTGAAAATGGGTTTTACGCAATCTAATTATGATCAATGCGTTTACACTAAAATTAAAGGTGGTCTGTTTTTAGCTATAGCACTTTATGTAGATGATTTTTATATATTTACAAACAATGAAGATGCAGCTGATACAGTGAAAGAACAGATTAAAAGTTCTTTTAAAATAAAGGACCTTGGTCTTGCGAGGGAATGTCTTGGAATGCGGATTGTGCAGGATGTGGACAAGCAAGAAATCCATCTTTCCCAGAAGGCATACATTAACAAGATTCTTGAAAAGTTCGGGATGCAAGACTGTAAACCCGTTAGCACACCGATTGCTGCGAATCTTCATTTGAAGTATGGTATAAAGAATAACGATACACGGTATCAAGAGATCATAGGATCACTGATGTACCTTGCGTGTTGTACTAGACCAGACATATCATTCGCAGTCACAATGTTGAGTCAATTCAACAACTGCAATGACTCATCACACATGGCAGCACTGAAACATGTTCTCAGGTATCTGAAGGGGACAGTGGAACTATCGCTGTGTTACAAGAAGTGTAACAAACCTATAGTAGCTTACGCGGACGCGGATTGGGGGAATGGGCCTGATAGGAAATCATTCTCTGGTTATACCTTGTTTTTCGGTGGTGCTGCGATTGCTTGGCAGTCTAGGAAACAGCGATGTATAGCATTAAGTACTGCAGAAGCTGAGTATATCGCAATATGTGAGGCTTCAAAGGAAGTAGTTTCTGTAAAAGGTTTATATGCTGAACTGACGGACCGGACTGACACTATTACAATATTTAGTGATAGTCAAAGTGCAAGTAAACTAGTTTATATTCCTTCAATAGGGAAGCGGTCGAAGCATATAAACATTAAGTACCATTTTGTACGAGATTTGGCAGAGCAAAGGGTTATCTGTATTAAGTATTGCGAAACAGCCCTTGTGCCTGCTGATATGTTGACAAAAGGGGTTGCTAGACAGAAAAACCAGTTCTGTATGAAACATTGTGGATTAAGTGGGGGTGTTCTAGAATAGGACCTTTTTATGTATGTATCAAAAGATTGTAACCTATTTAGATGTACCTATCATCGACAATGTGTTACCTAGCAACGGTTTTGTTTATTAGCTGTCTTGTATAAAATGTCTATGCAGATAAAACGAATTTATTTTACTATATAAATTACAATGTTTTCTTTCCATATATAACCACTGCGTGTTACCCGAATATATATGTAATATTTCGGGTAGGCAACCTAAATATAACATAAACAATATGTATACTCTTAATAAATTACAATCTTTGTTAGTTTAGAATGTGTTCTTCCATAAATGGATCAAATTATCTTAAACTTGATTTTTAATTTCATAAACCCTGGTTTACATAAAAATATTTTGATAGATTAGATAGAAACGCTTCTTGCTACCTCGACATCAAACACCACATCCCTATTTATCGATATTGATATCGATACCGGCGCGCTCGTGTTCCACGTTACTAATGCGTTCCACGTCACTAATGTCACAAATGGAAGACGAGTAGGGCTATTATGTATCTCAGTTGCTAACTAAAGTTGATTGAAATCTTGAAAAATGGCGGCTCTATGACATTTTTGTCAGCTCCAGTCATCAACTTACTTACATTATTGCTTACGGGAGTTGTCAAAACTGACATAGACCCGCCATTTTTCAAGATTTCAATCAACTTTTGTTACCAACTGAGATACATAATAGCCTCAGAGCATGCGACTATGATCCGTCAAAAAGGGTGGCACTGAAAAAATGAAACTTCCCGCTAACGTCCCGTTCTTTGCTTTAGTGATTTCGATCTATCTTTAGCAGTGCGGTCCCAATCAAGCCATAATCGATTTCAGCGCGATAACAGTCGGTCCTTTTCACCGTGAGCGTGATTACGGTGGCCCACGCTACGTCATCGTTGACGTCATAACTGCCGCCATATTGACGATTACTTAAACCATGCTCTACATCGAAATCGTCGTGAGCGTTCTGTCAAAAGTGACAGGTATTTGTTTGTGTTTACAAGGTAGTCAAATTTCGGCAACACGAAAAGTACTTTTTAAAAATACAAAATTTAATTAAAATAATTATATTTAAGTTTGATGTCCGATACATCCAAGAGTTAAATTAGAACTAACTTACGAGTCTAAAGCAGGGAGGCACAGCTCCCTTATCTTTGTTATGCATTTCGGCGAACGTCGGACCACCGGACGATTGGTAGACGCAACTCAGCGGTTTTGCCGCCTACGCTTGTATGGTTACCGTATTACCAGAATGCATAACTCCTCCCACCGTAAGTTCGAAATTTTCGGGAGAACTTGGTTCTTCCTGAGAATTTCGAATACACAATTTCCTTAAAGTGCTATACAACAATTTCTTAAAATAGATTACAATTATAATTATAGGTAAAAGTATATATAGAACTAATGTACCGACACTCATGTTCTTCACAATAACTACACTTTCGTTTCCACTCTTTTCTACATTAACACTTTCACTTCTTGCTAACACTTGGGATAGATGTTGAAGATTTGTCAAGTCTACTTCGTCTAGCTTAACAGGTGTTTCAAAGCGGGACAGCGCCGACGGAATTATTTCAGGTAAGTTCACAATTGGTAGTGCAGGTAAAGAATTTATCTCGAGTTTTCCTTCTCGTCTTTTCAATATGGCTCCATTGATATTTGCTTCACAGTCATCATCAGTTGTAACAATGTATGTGCCTTGGAGTTGATAGTGGCTTATCTCTTCGCCACATTTCTTGGTCATTAGAAGGGTGGTTTTAGTGTAAACCATCCATCGATGTGTTTGTATCTTCTCTATTTTCACATCGTCAAACTCAACCAGCATTGGGCGGCATTCCGTGACGTTAGCAGCAAAGTTCATCAACTGAGTTACGCAGACATCTTTTATCATCAGGGACGTGTAGTCTTCTTCGCATAAAAATACTGATTCGTCGATTTCTTTACAGGGATGAAGCAGTGACACCGTTTTCAACCCTTTCATTAAAAGGTAAGGATATTTAGGTAATACTATGGAAGTTTGGTTTAGGGAATTTGTGATAGGTAACGGGATGATTTTATAGTACGTATATACATCGAACTCGACTAGGGGTATATCCATAATGAACGTTATTTGATTTTCCTTAGCAAATACTCTGAGTTCCATACATTGTTCTAATTTGAAAATATTGTCTAACGTGGCAGGAAATACAAGCTTATCATGAGTTTCAATGGTTTTTAATAGAGATAACAATTCGTTAGTATCAATCAACGATTGATGTAATGTTCCCAATTTACTGAATGCTACTGACGTTTCTATTTCTTCTAATCTTATATAGAGTGTATTAAAGTTATGCAAGAACAAATTATAGGCATTAATTATGTTAAGTTCGTTAATAGTCATTTTTGTATCACTAATTTGTTTCCTAATTTGCAACATCACTTTATCTAATTCAATAAAATTATGTTTTACTGAGCGTGAGACATTTGTAAGAGATTCCATCATTTCAGCGACCACTGTCATTTTTCTATCTACTGCATCTTGACTTGACTTTATATCTTTTATCATTGTATCATACCTTATCGCATCGTCGTTATCTAAATTTCCTGTCACTAACTTAATTATAGAACCGAGAGGATTCAGAATTCCACGTCTAAGACGCCTCGACGGTAGTAGCTGATTAAACTTTTCTATCGTTAGACTGAGGGTGTAATCAACTTGCATTCTTAGGTCATTTACGTCCGCGCCAGCTGTTTTATTACGAAAATAACTATCAATGTGAATATTAAGCTCGTTGTAACGGTTCATGTTTAATTCTAAATCCTCACGTGTTAAACTTAAATCTAGTATTTTAACTATTGACCACTTATCGTTACTAACTAAAGCCTTTCCTTCTTTCATTGGGAGTATTCCAGGGTTGTGTTCAATTGGCTGAAGTAGAAGGGCCGGGATCCTGGTGAGATTCATCAGGAGCAGGAGGAACCTGTGAAGGTCGTTTCACATCTTTAACAGGTGCTCTAGTATTGTTTCCATGAAGCCTAACTGGGACGACATTCCTACTTATATCACCTGTAACTTTAGCTTTCTCGTAACGCGCTTTGTCTTTGCTCCGCCTTACATTTGCACCTTTTACGAATACCCTATCGCCAGCTTTAATATGAAACTCCGTTTCGCCGCCACGTTTTTCCTTAATCTTTTCTTTTTGGTTAAGTGCTTTGTTTGTTAGATATTCGTAAAGATATTTGGTACGTTTCTTATGGTCCTGTAATAACTTTTGTGTATAGTCTTTGTTAAATTTTACATCAAAGTTACTCATGGAGTCGGTGTGGCCAAAAACAACTTCAAATGGAGTGAGACCTGTGGTGGAATGTATGGATTGGTTGTAAGACATAATTGCGTACGTCATAACGGATGCAGCATCTGTAATTTTGTGTTCGTACTTTGCCAGGCGGTAGATCTCTACAAGGGTTGAATGAAGTCGTTCGATAAGTCCCATTGAATTTGGGTTATGTGGGGTACCAATGTGCAGTTCGATTTTATAAAAGTCTAGGGTTTCCTTTATAAGTGCATTATTAAACTCGGTTCCAGAATCTGAACTAATCCTACGAGGTACACCGTATAGTGAAAAATATTTAATTAGAGCCCTAACAATTTCCGGTGTTGACCTATTGCTGATTTCAAGGGCTTGACCGAGTTTGCTAAAAGCATCGATTATGGTTAAGAACGATTTTCCTTCTATGCTATGAAAATTTCCTGAAAATGTCTACTTTGCGTTTGAGTAAGTTGGAGTTCTGGTTTTATAGGTTTCCTGTCATATTTCATGGCCTTACATTTTTCGCAAGTATTTATGATAGTTGCTACGGTCAAATCCATGTGGTTCCAGAAGTATGTGCGTTTTAAGTGCATTAGCGTTTCTTTAATGCCGCGATGGCATGTCTTACCTATGTGATATTTCATAACTACTTCTCGCTGTTCATTTTCGTCTTCAATATAAACTACTCTTTGCTTACACTCAAACAGCCTAACGGTACCCTTTTTGAACAAAGCAATTGTTGCTTCTGCAAATTGTCTCCGGTGTCTATCATCCTCAAAATATATAAAATGCTTAATTTTAGGCTTGATATATTCTTTCAGAAAACTTTTGACTAAATCAGGCCTGTTTAGAGGTAAGTGAACTTCAAAAATCTTTTGTTTGGGTCTGGATATGTTTTTTACTGTAATTTCGTCTCTAAACCACGTGTGGATAAGAATTTGATTTGGTTTTGTATCTATAGCTTCATTGAGGATCGGAATTCCATCTGTATCTACATCAAATGCAGAATGTTCAGTAAAGGTGTGGGTGCTTTCAGCCTTTTCAGATGCTGTAATGGTACTACTAGATGGAGATAATACCGAAAACGTCCTTTCAGAGTCTGAATTGTGTATTTCTATTGTTTTTTCAGAATCCGATGATATGTTAATTGTTTCGCTTACGTTTGGTATGTTTTCTTTGCAATTTTTCACCCTTTCAATTTCTCTTTCCAGCTCCGCTAAATGTTCTTTTAAAAGTTTTTTATCTACATTAACATGCATAGATCCTTCATCATCACTACCCAGGGCATTAATTTTGACACGTGAGAGAGCATCTGCTACAAAATTCTGTTTTCCGTTTTTATAAATTATGTCATAGTCGAATTCAGCTAAACGCAACTTCCAGCGAGTGAGTTTGCTGTTTGGCTCTTTTATAGAATTCAACCATGCAAGCGGTCTGTGATCGGTGTAAATTGTGAATTTTCTGCCGTATAAGTACGGCCTAAAGTTTTTGACGGCCCACACAATAGCTAAAAGTTCTTTCTCTATTGTGCTGTACCTAGTTTCAGCATCATTTAGTGTTCTACTAGCATAGGCTATAGGTTTATCTGCTCCAATCGAGCCTTGGGACAGGACTGCTCCCAATGCGTAATTAGACGCATCGGTGGTAAGTAAAAACTGTTGCGAGAAATCAGGGAACTGTAATACTGGAGCGTTAACTAACAGTTCTTTACATTGTTCAAAGGCTGCTTTATATTGTTCTGTTATTTCGATTTTGTTTCTTTTCTTTAAACAACTTGTAAGGGGCTGAGTGACTTTCGCGAAATCTTTGATAAATTTTCGATAGTACCCAACCAATCCCAAAAAGCTTTTAATTTCAGTGGCAGTTTTGGGAATTGGGAAATTTAAAACGGCTTGGATTTTGTCATCATTTGGCTTAAGGCCTTCTTTGGTGATCATGTGCCCAAGGTACAAGACCTCTTTCCTGAAAAATTCACACTTATCTAACGTTACTTTTAAATTAGTCTTTCTCAGTCGTTCAAACACCATTCGAAGCTTCTCGATATTCTCTTGTAGACTAGATGAATACACGATTATATCATCTAAATAGACAAGGCAATGGAGGCCTTGCAAGCCCCTTAACACATTATCCATGGCACGTTGGAATGTTGCTGGAGCCGTTTTTAAACCGAAAGGCATACGGGTGAATTCATAATGACCTGATTGTGTGGAAAATGCGGTTTTAAGTCTATCTGATTCCTGGACCTCTATTTGATGATAGCCACTTGCCAAATCGATCGTGCTGAAGTAAACTGATTTACCTAGTTTGTCAAAAAGATCTGAAATATTTGGCAAAGGATATTTGTCATCTGTGGTGATCTCGTTCAAGCGTCTGTAATCTATAACCATCCGAAATTTCCTTTCGCCGGACGCATCAGCTTTCTTTGGGACTATGTGGACGGGGGCACTCCATGGTGAATGAGATTCCCTTATTACGTCACTCTGAAGGAGTTTCTCAACCTGCTTTTGTATTTCTTCGTTTTGTGCGGGTGGATGTCTATAAGGTCTGTTAAATATCGGATCTTCGTTCTTGGTCCTAATCTGATGTTTAACATTATTTGTAAATGTGAGTGGCATTTCGTCACAGTAAAATATGTCACGATACTCAAAACACAGTTTCTGTATACATTCACGCTCTTCCTTGTTGGTATGCTGCAGTCGTAACTTTTTCAAATTTTCTTTTAACAACTCGTCTACATCAAACTCATTTATGTCCATTGTAACATTGACAACGCATTCTTCCTTTTCATACTTATCCACTCTTAACGGCCTACCAAACGTCATGCTCACTCTATCCTCTGATGTATTCTGCAAAACTGTATATGCAAATGAATCCGTACATCTCACTATCGCACTAGGCATTCTTATTCCTTGTCCAAAGTCCACGTAATCCAGCACAGCATCACCATTCTTTAAGTCAGTAGGAACCCTTACTCTTGTTTCAGACCTTGGTTCCAATATAACCTCATAAGGTGGATTATATATTATCGGAATGTCAGTATCGCGTGTGTGTAAAATTTGATGCTTCATGTCGATTGAGGCGTCTAATTGCTTTAGTAGGTCAGATCCTATCAAGCCGTCATACCTACTATCTACATCATAGACGTAGAATTTATGCTTCTCCGTACTCTTAAAGGTTTTCAGGAGTAGTATGTAAATAGCTTCATTATGTTGGCTACGAGCGTGAGTGCTGATTACTTCAAAGGGTTCGTAAAATTTGAAGTTTGTAAAGAACTCATCTACTTTGGCTGGGCTAATAAACGACCGTGTGCTTCCCGTATCTATCATGAAGCGTGCACCTATTTCAGGAATTTCTATATGTGGAAGCTTGAATATGGAATCGCAATTAATTTGTATTACCTCAGGTGGATATTGGAGGCTTGTGCCTGAAAATTTTCATTATTGTAAGCGTCTACTTCCTGATGAGGCATTTCGGATGTCTCCGTATAGGCCGCTGCCTCAAACTGGGGTGTATCTAAATTATACATATAATTTTCGTTACACTGTTCTGTCTCATGTTCAGGGTAGTACTCAGGACATGTTTCAACCTCGTTATTATAAAATACGTTGTTGCTATCAGCTTCATAAGGAGCATCCAGCATATTTTGTCTAAGCGGACGAGCAGTGCGCATAGACACATCAGTATTTATAGCAGGTTTTTGATTTTGAATGTTTTGATTGGGAATTCCAAACTTAAAATTATTTTGAAGCTGAGGTTGGAATCCTTGTGGTCTGACAAAATTGTTCATTTGTGGACGAAAACCTTGACCTTGTTGAGGTATACCGAATCTAAAATTTTGTTGAGGGATACCAAACCTAAAATTTTGTTGTTGATTTGGCATGCCGAATCTATAATTTTGGGTGCCCTGATTGTTATTAAATCTCCAATTGTTCGCAGGTTGCATATTTGAGGATCCGAATTTATTTGTGACTTGTTGCTGGTGTGGTATTCCGAACTTAAAATTCTGACTAGGTAACTGAAATTTATTTTGTTGGGGTGTTTGAGGATTACCAAATTTAAAACTTGTTGATGAATTAGGCAACATGATTGGCATTTGTGGCTTAAAATGTTGAGGCGGGGCAATTTGCCTTTTCTTTGCATTGTATTGGTTTAAGAAGTTAACTTCCTCCATCACTATACTAAGGGCAGTTTCTAAATTGCTGCACTGTTTGAGGCGCACTATGCGTATGAGGTCTTCCGATAAATTATATAGAAAAACATTTAAAGCCATATTGTTATACACAATCATTTTTGCCGCCTTCACGCCAGCGTCAGAAATTAGATTGACTTTAGCGAATAAGGTACTACGCATTTGTTGAATTCTGTGGCAAAAATCAATGTATGACTCGCTAGATTTTATTTTTAATTGTTCTAACTCTATTGCTATACACTCTTCAGACCTAGGGTCGCCAAAATGTTGGCTTAACAATTCTTTCAGATCATCCCAGGAATTTATGTCCTCTCGTTCACTAACCAAAGCGGCTGCTCTACCTGTTAACCTACTGGTTATTGAGTGGTATACATATAACGCCTGGGCAGCAGTTTCAGTAGCAAATCCAGCGTGTATATATTGGGCTTTCTTTATGAATAAATTTAATAAGGTTTCTTCCCCTTAATAAGGTTTCTTTCCCAAACTTAGGAATAAGGCTAAGCAACTCCCTTGGTACAAGTCGTAGTTCCATTATTATAACTAATCTTTACTTATCTAAACAAAATCACAATGCCAATATATGTGCGCAGTAGTCTAATAAGTCTTATTTCTAAAAACAATAATCACTAACACAGTAATTAGAACGCCGATATGTGTGCGTTATAAAGAAAATCAAATAACGATTTATAATTATGGCAAACGGAAATAGATGGGAAATGAAGGAAAATGCGAAAAGGTTTACTCACAGTGCCGTCACACTCATCCTTCCGTTGAGCCCAAGAGTTTCCTTGAATCCGGGTCCGCTTTGACGATTTGTTTGGTTCGTGGATTTCCGCGCAAGTGCGATACGGCACGGGGAAAAACTGACAAAACTCGCGATTGTTTGATTAGTTACGCACAGTTTCCACGCGCGAAAATCCTACCGGCTGCGCCAGTCAAATTTCGGGAACACGAAAAGTACTTTTTAAAAATACAAAATTTAATTAAAATAATTATATTTAAGTTTGATGTCCGATACATCCAAGAGTTAAATTAGAACTAACTTACGAGTCTAAAGCAGGGAGGCACAGCTCCCTTATCTTTGTTATGCATTTCGGCGAACGTCGGACCACCGGACGATCGGTAGACGCAACTCAGCGGTTTTGCCGCCTACGCTTGTATGGTTACCGTATTACCAGAATGCATAACTAGGTCTTTACTGTTTTGTCCCTTGTTTTTGATGTAAAAGTTGTAAAAGTCGGTCCTTCTAATGTTCCTTTTTAATATACACACACGACACAGTTAACCTTTACACTATGCATTTTATATTTATGCATTTGTTTTTCGCGCGCGAAAGTTTGTTTGTTATTACAACAACTCTGGTCTGATTTATCAACGCACTTACAGTGCCACGAGCTGTCAAAATCGCGATATTTGTCTCTGGCGGGGCGAAGTCGCCATACGTCGAATATAAAAAGGTAGGGTTAGGTAGTTGTGGATAACTGGTAGGTACTCACAGGAATGCGGGCTGGTCCGTGAGACTTCCTGTGGATAGGCGTCCGGCTGAGGAATGCGGGCTGAAGGGTTCTGGTTGCCTGTGTCACTTTGGATAAAGTTTGTGCACTAGTTTAACGCGCACTCGCGTACACGTGTATTCGCGCGGGCATAAAAAGGCGGTCGGATCGGGGCGTGTCGTGCCGCGTAAACGCGGAGCTGATTAGGGATGCCGATTTAGGCGTGCGCGCGCGCCGGTACAGTAAATGTGACTTGGGGCGCTAGCCCGAGTAGACTTGAGGTGTGACGATGTGTCACGGAAAAGCGGGGGTCGCATTCCAATCTGTTGACTCGTCGCGTGGTCTCGCGCGAACATCTTCCCCACGCGGCAAAGGTGTAGTGTGGTGCTCAATCGATAGGCAGGCGGGCGATCTTGAGGACAGGTCGCGTCAAGATGCCCATGGTCGTCTTGAGTTCCACCACTCGGGTGACGCCATCCTTTCCTGGGGGCGTCTTGGTGATGCGGCCCATGCGCCAGTGTAGAGGCGGCACCTGGTCGTCCACTATCAGGACCAATTCCCCGAATTGAGGTGGGCTGGATCGGGAAGTCCATTGGGAGCGGGTTTGGAGGGTGTGCAGGTAGGATTTGGAGCAGGATCGCCAAAAGTGTTGGGATAAGGATAGGACAATCTTGAACCTTTTTTTGTGCAGAAATGGCTCGGCCTTCTACCGAATACTCAGGTAGGGCGTTGAGCGGACGTCCTATAAGGAAATGACCCGGTGAGTACTTCAAGGTTCTCGGGGTCAAAAGAGAGTGGGCTGAGAGGGCATGAATTAAGCACGGCTTCAATGCGCGCTAAGAGAGCTGAAAGTGTAGGTGCGATATTGTCATTATTGGCTGCGAGAAAGTCTTGTAATTTCCTAAGTTCATTTCTAGCGCCTACATAATTTGTACCGCAATCATATCTAATTAACGTTGTGACTTTGCTGAATACGGGCTGAACAATCACGCGGTCGGCGGGTAAGTCGGCCATCTACGGGGCCTTGGGTTTAGCGCGGAAACGAAAACAATGCATACATTTGTATACACGATGTCGAATTACGCGACGAGCTGATAACATCCAGAATTGCTCGCGCAAGAGTGAGTGCAGAATGTCAGCGCCTGGCTGACTTAAAGTGTTTGCGACGACATTTTGTCGTCGTGTTGTGTGTGTGTGTGCTGAATAGTTTTGGGCTGATAAGATGTGTGCTGATTAGTTGTGGGCTGAGTGGATATGTGCTGAATGTTTGTGGACTGAGAAGGTATGTGCTGAATATTTGTGTGCTGAGAGGATATGTGCTGAATATTTGTGTGCTGAGAGGATATGTGCTGAATGTGCCGTCCTAGTCATTGCCTAGGCGGTGGTGGAGAACGCGAGGTAGTGCGCGGTGGAGTACGTCGTGAGGACACCATCTGGCCCGTATCAGGTGAGGGACGGCGGCGTGGTACCTCGCGCTGTTGTACTGGCAATAAATTGTATTGGGTACATACCCGAAGCTTGTGACCCTTGTCATTACACCATGGGTAGTAATGGTTGTCACTATAGAGAGGTTGCGCGTTCGATCCCTGTTTGGGTCTAGGCGCGGAGCTGAAAGGTCGCAGTTTCGACGGGTTCGAAACCTGCTGAAGTGGGGGCGAGAAGCGCGCGGGTCTAGGCGCGGAGCTGAGAGGTTGCAGGTTCAAAACCTGCGCATAGCGCGGAGGTTGCGGGTTCGATACCTTCGCAAGTGGGGGCGAGAAGCGCGCGGGTATAGGCGCGGAGCCGAGAGGTTGCAGATTCGGCGGGTTCGAAACCTGCTGAGGTGGAGGTGAGAAGCGCGCGGGTATAGGCGCGGAGCTGAGAGGTTGCAGGTTCGCAACCTGCGCATAGCGCGGAGGTTGCGGGTTCGATACCTGCTGAAGTAGGGGCGAGGAGCGCGTGGGTTGTAAGGTAAACTTTGGTAACTCAATTAGGGGCAGAACCAAGTTTACCGTAGCTGGCGCTGTTACGTTTGCCTTATTTTGTGCTGATGGTACATCGTCACTGTGAGCTGATGACAATATATTTAGATCTAGTTGGGCAACGAGAATCTCGTAGTAGGCGTCTATTGTCCTTTCATACTGATCGATGTAGAATTCCTCCTGGGCGTCTGATAAACCTACGGTGTCTAGGATTACATAGTACGCCGCGTCGAATTTATCACGAGTCACCCTTACGTCAACACATCTGACACTAAATTCCGAGTTAGTATATTTTGATTTGCCATCTCGCAGCGATGACGCCATCTCAGCCAGAGTAAGAAGAGCTTTCTGTTCCTCCCTAAAACTGGCTACCTGTGATTTAGAAGGCATCGTTAAACGTCGAAGGCGAAGTCCGGCACAAGAAACAAAAAACAAAAAAAAATTAAAATATCTAATAGCAGGTGAAATTCCGCACCTCCTTTTTCGGAAGTCGGTTAAAATAACACTTAACAAAATAACGCGTGTACCTAACCTTATGTGAGCTGAGTTTTTAATTACTTAATTAATTAAGTATAATCTGTAATTTTGTTAGGTACAAAATATTTAATTTACTCGCGCGGAACTCTAATTTGAATGTAAATAATTAATCCAATTCCAAATAACATATGTAACCTAATTACGTAAATTTCTCACGGAACTCGAAATTTTTTGTGCGGATCTCTAATGTAATTGAGCTGAATTAAAAACTGTGCGACCATGGACGAATTATAATTATTTAAACTCACGAACACAAGTAAATCCGTTTAACAGTACTTAGTATAACTTAAAATAAACTTAAATAAAATTAACAAAGTACCTGGCGTAGGTAGGTACTTAGTGTCTAGCTTACGAATCTTCAATTAGACTTTCTTGCAAACAATAGTGAACAATCGTAAATAAACGTAGTTTGTAGGTACCTACGTTCAGTACGATATCGGAGCGCATAACTTAATCACCACGGCTATGTAGGTAATTTACCGGCCGTCGGTATTCACAAAAGTCGAAATGAACAACGCGTAAACAAGTTGCCATAAGGAATTTTACAATTTAAGAAACAATATTAAAGTATTGTAGTCGTAATAATATTATATATTTAGGTATTAAATAGAGCTGATATTTGGGCTGATAGGATTTTAAGTGGACTGTATTTAAGGAATTTTTTTTTAAATTTAATTCAAAGCTGATAGGAGCTGATAGGAACTGGTTCAGAGATCTGCGCTCGAAGTAAAGTATGGTTAAGGTGCCGGATCAATTATCCGTGCTCAAAGGAAAGTATGGCGGGGCGAAGTCGCCATGTATACGTCGAATATAAAAAGGTAGGGTTAGGTAGTTGTGGATAGCTGGTAGGTACTCACAGGAATGCGGGCTGGTCCGTGAGACTTCCTCTGGATAGGCGTCCGGCTGAGGAATGCGGGCTGAAGGGTTCGGGTAGCCTGTGTCACTTTGGATAAAGTTTGTGCTCTAGTTTAACGCGCACTCGCGTACACGTGTATTCGCGCGGGCATAAAATGGCAATCGGATCCGGGCGTGTCGTGACGCGTAAACGCGGAGCTGATTAGGGATGCCGATTTAGGCGTGCGCGCGCGCCGGCACAGTAAGGGTGACTGTTGGCTGCAGGCCGATCGAGCGTGCACTTGCGCCGGCAGTAAAAGGTGACTAAGGTGGCGGTTCCCATGCGGTCGCGGTGACGCGGAGCTGATAACGGATGCCGATTTAGGCGTGCGCGCGCGCCGTTACAGTAAATGTGACTTACTCGGGGCGCTAGCCCGAGTAGACTCGCGGGGGGAGGACGATGTGTCACAGAAAAGCGAAGGTCGCATTTCAATCTGTTGACTCGTCACGCGGTCTCGCGCGAACAGTCTCGGACCGGCTATGGTAGACGACATCACTGTGAGCAAAAATAACGCAAAACGGACCGCAGAGTAGATATAGTCTGATTAATCTATGGTCTGATTAATCTATGCGAGCAAGCCCGGCCATATCCATAGACTATAAGATACTACGTATAAGACGGACATCTGAAGTACATTCTTTGCTAGACACGAGTTCTGCGCTCTGATTGGCTATACAGCAAAATGATTTATGACAGTTGATTTTTTAAATTTTGCAAAATGAAGGATACAAGCTACATAGGTACATACGTTAGTAGAACTACTTACGCACGTACCTATGTAGGTTGATCGTAAGTAGGTTGATAGGTTCATTACAGTAAATTGACCTTTGTATACGTACTTTTAATTATTATTGAAGACTCCTTACGGGTGTATCTATGTTAGAATTGAAACATATTGTTTTATCGATCTATCATTTATTTATATTATATTCTTTTTAGTTTTACTCATTAGGTATTCAAAAGTTTTCTATATTTTGTAATATTGTAGTATTAATTTATTGTTTGGATCCGAGCGTATAAATGGCGCCTGCATGGTCTGTCTAGGATGCATCAAGAGGATCTTGACTAAGTTGTTACCATAATCATGTCAGCATATAGACACTTATTAATAATAATCATCTTCATGCATTTTCATGGCAATTTAATAGCTAACAAGAGGGTTAACTTTCTCTGCAAAACAATAAATGTATAATTATTACCTAATCACAAAGATTTTAACACACAACAAAGCTATAATGACAAATACAATACCTATTTAACTTATCATAGGTTCCAGGAGAAGTAAGTTGAATTCCACTGACAATTTCCGATAGAACGAATAAAGCAATCTTGAAAATGTCGTAATTTTAGGTGACGATATATACATCAAAATGTTTGTGACACACTTGAATTGAAAGGTACTCGGCTTATTCGCACTTATATATTGTAATGCTTCACAATGTATGTCGAGCCATTACTGGACTCTTATTTTTGGGAAACGTGTGTAGAAAGAATGGCGTCCTGTCGCGAACTTGTACAAACCAGCACACAGCACTTGTAATACATATCTCTTGCATATGAATTAGTTACTGCCAAAATATAATTGAAACAAATACACAGTGCAGATAATTAGCAAATATTAAACATTTATTGAACATTACGGCTAGCGTTGAAATCACGTACACATATTTAGTTTTGTCTGTATGCATTTTGCGGTTATGAAAAGTGTTACTCTGTTTTATTTTGTAACGGAATTGTTTTAACATACAAAATTATCATATAATCACATAATTTAACCTTTAAACTTTACACTACTTTAAACTACAAGTGTAAGTGTAGTAGGAACTTATAAAACGGTTTGGCAACACTAAAAATGTCCGTCCCTGTTTTGTTTGTTTTTCTTGTGCCGGTGCGGTGGTTTGGATTTCGTATCAGCGATATAATGTTACTTTGTCCCAATTTTGTGTTCCAGCCGTTGAGTTGAGTGATTTCTCCTCTGCCAAAAGCATTTGAAGACATATAAATTCTAGAGACAAAGATTCACATACGAACATAGTTTGTGGGTTATGATTGCAAAGACTTTTTATCAATTTACGTCGTATATTCCCGAGGCAGAGACTCAAATAGGTAATAACTTGTGCGTGGGTGTTGATTGTTAAGAAACTTTTTCATTCACGTTGTTAAGTTCCGAGACAGACACTCGTATTATACTTTAAATGTGTACATAGTGTATGCGTGGTGATTTCAAAAAAAAAACTCTAAATTTTGTAGCAATTTGGACTTCTAAAATGTCAAAGAGAAGTCGCCTAACTTGCGAGATAATGTGGTATCAAAGAAACACATTTACAAAGCCCCCGCTTTCTTGCAAACTATCCACTGGAAGAGAACCGGTAAGTGTCAGAGCTTCTTCATTTTTTAAAAGCCAGGGTTGCTGTTGCATATTTGCTTCCAACGCATCTCAAATTTTATGCATGATTACCATGATACCATACCTACATCACAGTATAAATAAAGAGAACATTATGGAAACTACCTACAAACGTTCGAACAGGCTCACTCACACAAACATGCGAATCGACGAGAGCCCTAACCGGTTGTCGCGGTGCTGTCAGTAGTAAGGCCACATCAAGACGAGTAGTCACGTATAAGTTTATTTCCGCTTAACTCGGCCTAGTTTCCATACTGTTGCATCTTTATACTATGTCTACACTATTCGATGTTGTTATTGACCGGCGTGATGAATCCTGAGAAACATGAACATGTACATAGAAATAATACCTGATGCCCATAATCGCTGTTGCCAAATTTGGCCAACAGTTGTCACATAAGCATAATTATTTTTTTTGTATACCTGAAAATTAACTAGGATTAACGAGGTGCATAACTTTAATAATAGTGATTAGGTAATATTTCTAACTACATATACTTTAGAAAACATAATATCTAGCTACATATTTGTTTCATTATCATCATCATCTTACCCATAGGACGTCCACTGCTAAAAAGCCTCCTCCACAAATTTCCAAAAGGACCAGTTGGAAGCCGCCTGCATCCAACTACGTTTATTTGGCGTTGTTTAAAACTTGAATTTTAAACACAGCTGCAAAGAATGAGTGCGAGTTACAGGAAATGAAGATCTAGTGCATTTGCCAATTCAAAAATGTATGTGGTGAACATTTCAAAAAGACTCACATGAACAAAAAGCAAGATTAACTCAAAAACCATGCTTTCATTTAAAAGTCACTCCACTCACTGATGATCAGATGTCAGGATTCCCATTTCATTTGTGGAAGAATCAAGGTATAATACCACAAATTAGCAAAATAATCTGTGGTTAACTTTTTTTATGCAAGTATGTTACAAAATGAGCCAATCTTTGACTTAATGGTAAGCGTCACAGCAATGTAAATCAGAAATTTAAGCTTCAAAGTTATGCGCAACACTGTACTATGCTCATCAACTTGAGAAATAATGCACCTCTGGAATAAGAGGTGCATCGATAGCATATGCCATAATAGATCAAATTTTGATATTTAATTTTCATGAGCTGTCTCTGAGATTGCAATGGATTCCATCTCATGTGGGCATCCATGGCAACGAGGAGGCTGATCAATTGGCCAGAGATTCAACAACATCAGTGTTCTAAAACGAACGCGAAGTGTTCAATTGTAATTCGGAACGCAACCTTTTTGACATGTCAGTCTATGCATTTGGATCGCATTCTAATGGAGTTTTATTTGTTAACAAAATATTGTTTTTAAACCTCACGACCCACGAAATTCCCTCTTCAAGACCCCAAATATTCTAAATCTGGCGACCGTCGACGAGTATAACATAATAAAAACAACCTGCAATTATGGACAAAGAAAAAAAGAAGAAGGAAAGGTCAGTGGTGAGGCGTCTGTTTTCAAAGAACGCTAATGAAATAGAAGAGTGCTTAGGCCAAGAACATGCCAACATCGAAATGATCCAATTATCATATCAGAAGTTAAAAGAAACTGCTGATGATTTACTGAAGTTGGACAAGGTCATCAAAGATTTAACGCTAGAAGACTTAAATGAAGAAGAACTCGAAAAAGAGCTTGAAAGTTGCCTTAACTACAAAACAAAATGGCTGCATCTCGACATGAAATATAAAGCAAAAATTTCGAAAATTCAGATTAAGACCGATTCCCATGAAAATTGTAAAAATATGAAACTTCCGAAGCTACAACTCCAAAATTTCGACGGCGAAATTAAATCCTGGCTGCCGTTTTGGGGTCAATTTTCAAAAATTCATAACGATAAAACTATGGATGACTTCGATAAACATCAATATCTTTTACAATGTATGAAAGAAAATACGGAAGTGAGAAGATTGGTGGAGAGTTTTCCCCCAACGGCCTACACTGAGTGCATTGATCAACTTACGACGAGATACGCGAGGGAGGACCTACTCATACAAATTTACATTAGAGAAATTCTTTCTCTCATTCTCATGGAAAAGAAAGATAGTATTACTTTATTGTTTGATAAGTTAAATGCGCATCTACGTGCTTTGCAAACATTAAAAGTCACAGCCGACAAATATGCTGCATTTCTGCTGCCCATGGTGGAGTCAGCATTACCGCAGGACTTAATTAAAGCATGGGAGCGAAGCAAAGATAGATACACAGATGTTGCTGGAGAATTGAATGGTCTACTAGAATTTTTGCGCAAAGAAGTAGAGAGTGAGCAGCGAATAAAGATTTCAAGAAAAACATTTAAACAAGAAGAAAATGTCTCAAAAGAAATAAAAACTAGTACAGCTGAATGTCTAGTTACTAATGTGAAGCCCAAGACAGGCACGAACAAGACACAAGACTGTATCTGGTGTGACAAGGAGACGCATGCAAGTATTGAATGTTACAAAATGCAAAAAATGAACCTAGAACAAAGAAGACAATGTCTTAAGGACAAAAAAGCATGTGTGATATGTCTTAGAAAAGGTCACCATGCAAAAGTTTGCAGAGCTTCGGTAAAATGTTTGATTTGCAAGAAACGTCATTCGACAGCGCTGTGTTCAGAACAGAAATTAGAAACAGGAACAAAGAATGATGACAAACCCGAGTCAGCCACTTCACTGTCAGCTTTATATCCTAAGGGAGAAACACTTCTTCAGACAGTGATAGTCGACGTGGAATATATGGGAAGAACAATGAAAGTTCGTGTACTTTTAGACTCAGGATCTCAGCGCACCTACATAAAAGAAGAAATAATAGACACACTGAAAATTCCTACAGTTGGAAAAGAACGACTGACACATTGTCTATTCGGTGGCGTTGAAACTAAATCTAAAGAGTATAAAATACACAATGTGACAATACAGTCGCTTAATGATTCATCAAAATATGATATCATGGCCATCAGCCAAACCAGCATTTGTGGAAATATTCCTAAGGTTAATTCTAATGATGTACAATTAAAAAATATTTTACATGTACATGGCATCACTCTGACAGACAAGGGAAATAATATCACAGATGTAGGGATTCTAATTGGGGCTGATCACTTGGGTCTCTTTTTAACAGGTTCTCTAATACAGCTGAAGAACGGGCTAGTTGCTGTCAAAACAAGGTTGGGTTGGACATTGCAGGGAAAACAAGTAAGTATTCATTCCGTAAATAGTAACTGCAATCTAACAAATGTGCTTCATTGTTGTACATGTGATTTGACAGATTACTGGTCGTTGGAGACACTCGGCATCAGAGATCCTGTTGAAGTGAAGTCAAGGGCAGAGACTACCAAGGAAGTGCTAGATACCTTCGAGGAAAATGTAATATTGAATCAAAACAACAGGTATGAAGTTCAGCTTCCCTTTAAAACAAATGTTGACAGTTTACTACCAAATTATAATAAAGCCAAGCAAAGACTAGATCAGATGACTAGAAAACTGATAAAGACTGACAAGTTTCATGACTATGACAAGATTTTTAAATCATGGACTGATCTAGGCATTATTGAGGCGACTGATAGTACTCCTAACTCAGGACATTACTTGCCACACCGACCGGTGATTAAAGAGCAAAGTATAACAAGCAATATTAGGCCAGTTTTTGACGCATCAGCTACTGACAAAAATGGACTGAGTCTGAATGCTTGCCTAGAAAAAGGAGACAACTTAATTGATCTTATACCAGACATGATAAACAACTTTAGAACTGGAGCAATAGGCATAACTGCAGAAATCGAAAAAGCCTTTTTGCAGATTAGTTTGAAAGAAAGTGACCGAGAATACCTGAAATTCTTATGGTATGAAGATGACACTTTACAAAACATAATTACTTACAGACACTGCAGAGTAGTTTTTGGCTTGACTTCCAGTCCATTTTTACTGTCAGCGACCCTGCAATATCATTTAAATAATATGAAAAATGGACCGCTGGGTACCACAGCAAAACTAATGACTAAATCCTTTTATGTGGATAATTGCCTGGTAAGTGTAAATTCAAAAGAAAGTGCAGGTAAGTTCATCTCAGAAGCAAAGACCATTATGAACACTGCTAAATTTAATCTGAGGATGTGGGTAACGTCCCAGGGAGTGAATGAAACAGGTAATGAGACAATTTCAGTTCTAGGATTAAAATGGAATCCCAAGACAGACAAACTGTACTGTAATTGTTACAATCTACCTACTTGTGAGGACTTACAGTCCATAACAAAAAGAAGTATGTTATCATTGACTCAGAAAATATTCGATCCGATAGGCTTCATATCTCCTGTGCTGCTGACACCTAAGGTAATTCTTCAAGACACCTGGCTACGCAAGTTAGAATGGGATGATGAATTGCCGAGCGACCTACGCACAAAATTTCTAGATTGGTATAAATATATATCTTACCTGAATGACTGTCACATTCCACGCAGACTCACAACAGATAACCTACAAGAAACACAAGTAAGTCTTCACTTATTTTGCGACGCCAGCAAATATGGGTGCGGCATGTGTGTGCTGTTGAGAACAGAAAATAATGGTAAGGTATCAGTCCAACTAGTAGCAGCCAAATCAAGGGTCAATCCTCCTAAAATGATAACAATACCCAGACTGGAATTAACAGCGGCTTTGTTAGGTTCACGACTAATAGCTCATGTGAGAGAGAATTTGCAACTCAATAATTGTCAAGAATACTGCTGGACCGATTCTGGCGTGACACTCTGCTGGATAAAACGACAATTACCTCTGAATACGTTCGTAGGGAACAGAGTGAAAGAAATACGAATTAATACTGACACAAAAAATTGGCAACATATTCCAGGTGAAGCGAACTGGGCAGACCTAGCATCGAGAGGCTGCAACGCTAAAACGCTCTACGAGTGTCGCTGGTGGGAGGGTCCTGAGTGGCTGCGCCGGCCGTCCGCAGAGTGGCCACGGTCTGCGCTGATCGTAGACGAACGAGAAGTAAGCCTGGAAGTAAAGAAAACTGTATGTAATACAAATATATCTGAAGAACAGAATTTGTTAAATATGTTACAAAATTATTTCTCTAAATATTCGCAAATAGTTAGAATGACAGCCTGGCTCTTAAGATTTATACATAATGTAAAATATGCATGTAATAAAAAGACAGGAGAAATAACTTATAGAGAGGTAGGAAAAGCAGAGAAAGTAATAATAAAACTTATACAAGAAAATAATTCTGAACTTTTAGACACAAAGAAAACTAAATTGACTACATTTATTGATAAGGAAGGACTGATAAGATTAAAAACTAAACTTTTGCTGTCAGACTTACCTGAAGGAATACGTACACCATACTTACTTCCAGCGAAAGAGCCGATCGTGACGAAAATGGTGAGACAACGACATGTAGAGCTACAACATGCGGGAACCAATCAGCTAATTACAGATATTCGCATGCGGTATTGGGTAATAGGTATTCGTAGGCTTGTAAGATCAATCATTACGAGTTGTCCGATATGTAATAGATACAAGTCAAAACCTACGCAAGCGCCTACCGCACCGCTGCCACTAGAACGTATCACGTGCACTGCTCCTTTTCAAACTACTGGAGTTGATCTTGCGGGTCCATTTTACTTGCGAGGCGAACAGAAATGCTGGGTGGTGCTTTACACCTGCGCCGTGTACAGAGCTGTACACCTAGAGTTAACCAGGTCTTTGTCTACAGAGGCATTTATAATGACATTGCGCAGGTTCATAGCACGACGAGGCCGGGTTGACATGCTGGTATCAGATCAAGGGACAAATTTTCACGGCACAAAAAATCTCCTTGACACGTTGAACTGGGGTGAAATCCAGCAACAATCAACGATCCGTCGAATACATTGGAAGATGAACGCTCCTTCTGCCGCCTGGTGGGGTGGATATTGGGAACGGTTGATAAGAATAATGAAAGAACTACTAAAAAGAATACTAGGTAAGGCGTGCGTCACTTATGAAGAATTACTGACTATTATTTGCGACTGTGAAGCTGTAATGAACGGGCGACCTCTGACTTATGTTACGGACGACAAAGGTGAGTGTTTAGAACCCCTGACTCCATCATATTTCATTCAACCGATGACTAACTCTGACGTAACCGATTTTGATGAGATCGACACTAATAATCTTAATAACAGACTGAAATATATACAAACGTTACGCGATCAATTTCGACAAAGATTCAAGTCAGAATATTTATGTTTTTTAGTACAAAAGGGACATGAAAAGAAAGACATTATAAATATTGGTGACATAGTTTTAATTGAGACTGACGGCAAAAGAATTAAGTGGCCTATGGGTATTGTTACCGAAATGATTACAGGAGCAGACGGAGTCCAGTGAACCGCAATTATTAAAACCTCAACAGGCGAGAAAACCCGTCCTGTACAAAGGCTCTACAAACTAGAAATTTCAGGTAACAATCCTCCAATTAAGCAAGAGTCTGATAATCTAGGAATTCCCACAATGGTGGGGAAGCAGTCTATGACATCTTCAGACACCGCAGGTGACACTGGAACCCAGGTGGAGGTACCTATTGTTCAGAAATCCACACGCTGTGGGAGGAAGGTAAAATTACCTAGTAAGTTTGATTTATATGTGTAGACTTGCATGGGGGAGTAATTTTCCTTTTGTTTTAACATTTATAAATCACTTCATTTGTTTTAACTGTTTGACAGAGTGATCTCATAAATATTAAGTGAGTTTACCATATAATCTGATGAAAGTTAGATAATAAAATTACGTAGATAAGTATGTACCAGAATGTCCATGTTATTGACGATGTGTTGTGTTTTCTATAAAATGTGTAATTGGATACAAGTTACGTAAATATTAATATTTGTTTTCAGGCTATTGAATTGTAATTTACTCAAATATTGATTGAAATTATTAAACAGTAATGTGTAATTTGTAAAATTCTGATGATGAAAATTTGTTTGAAGCCATCTATTATACAGTGGCGGAACTAAATTGGATAAAATGTTACCAGTAACATGTCTAATAAAACCCCTTAAAATTTTAATATTGTAAGATGAATGACACCTAACTTAATGTTTATTTTGTACCCATTTATTTTATTTGCGTGCTTGGAGGATGTTCTAAAACGAACGCGAAGTGTTCGATTGTAATTCGGAACGCAACCTTTTTGACATGTCAGTCTATGAAAAAAAATATATACTCTCTGGTTGGATCGCATTCTAATGGCGTTTTATTTGTTAACAAAATATTGTTTTTAAACCTCACGACCCACGAAATTCCCTCTTCAAGACCCCAAATATTCTAAAATCAGAATCTGATACATATTTAACTCCAGAATACACAGAAGCACTGGCTAAACATAAAAATATGATCTTCATTAATTTTAAAAAGCATTTTGAAAACTCCTCTCAAAACAAAGGTATCTGGTACAGTTCAATACAAAATGAGCCCCCTCGAATGCCATGTTTCAATAAGACTAAGTTAAGCAGACTAATCATAGTAATGGCGTGTAGGCTTCGCTCTGGGCATGTTCCATTAAATAAGTTCAAACACATGATGAGGAAAGCTGATTCACCTAACTGTAATATCTGTGACATTGAAGAAGACATCCAACACTTTGTAATGGAATGTGCCAGAACTGAACCAATTAGAATCAAGTTAGGAGATAAACTCAATTATTTGGATGTTGGTGTATTTCAGAGTGTTTTAGCAGAGTCTACATCCGACACTGCTAGGACACTCTATAGGTTATGCCATAAGATTTTCAATTGTACTAAATAAGCAATGACTGTACCGATGGAGCTGGCATGACTGTGACTAATGCGGCTAAAAGCTCTTTTAATTATTACAGAATAAAAAAATAAAACTTGAGAAATATATGTTCAGTCTCATTCACCCAAAATTATAATTTGCTACAGTGCCCTTTAGTTTATAACAGAAGTGTTTTCATACTACTGCTCCGAAAAAGAATCCCACTTAGCAAAACTATTCCTAATAACATTATAATTTCTGTATTGCAGGACTGTTTCTCCCACGGCCAGTTGTATGTGGCATGCTCACGTCTCATATGCGCTCTCCAACTAGCCTGGCTACTTAAGTGAATGCCTCCAAATTAGTGAATTTTAAATAAATTGTATAAAGAAATACTGTAAAATACGCTATCTATTAACTTTTCTCAAACACCACGCATAGTGGCTGCCAATAGCCATGAATATAGCTCTATATATTGTTACAATAACTCATACTTATCCTAAAAAAACTATGGACGAAGTCGCGGGCAAAAGCTAGTCTATACATATAATAAAACTGTTTAGCCAAGGGGAAATCTGTACATGAAAGATAATTAAAAATATAAAAAAGTGAGTAAATGAAAGTAGTGGAATCAAAAAATATCGTTTGTAGAATTTTTGTCTATCTGTCCATATGTGACTTCATCACGCAAAAACTACTGTATGGATTTTGATCCCGTTTGCTGCAGTATATTTTTTGAAGTCCTGAGCAGTTTTTTATCTTTAATTCGTCAAAATTGGCTTATCCAAAAAAATGTTTTTTTCTAAGTTATCTTTCTTGTACAGATTTCACCTTGGCTACAGTTTTATTATATGTATAGATTTGTCAGCTTCTGCCCGCAGTTGCGTAATATTTGATGTTATCAATATGAATGTGACCTGACTTCGCCTGCGTGGTATTTTGATTGCTTTGCATTTACTCTACTCAGTAAATACAAGGTTTTCTCACCATTGTGCATTCTCTACTCAAATATCAGTTTACATGCTGTAGCCACATTGATTATGGCTATAATCTTCAGTGAATCCCGATAGCCCAGAAACCACTCATGGCCGGGGCATATTATAGTGTAACCAGATTTCTCCCTAATTCTATGTTTCAAGGAATAATGCAGTTTTTTTTAAATAAAAGTACATTTTTCCACTTAACTTCGGAGAGTTTTATTAACTTGAAAAGGAAGCTATACAATTAAACCCCCTATGATAGAGTTTTATTAACTTGAAAAGGAAGCTATACAATTAAAAGCCAGGGGAGTTCCTGGAATCACTAGTAATCATACAGTTACGGGACGGTGGTGTCGTTTGGTCGAGTTCAACGGGTTAGTTAAATTTAATTTTTAAGTTAAAGTGACGAGTAAGTCCAAGACGGTTGCCGTTTCTTGAAGGAATATACAAGTGGGAATCGTACCTGTCCACTCCGCTTACCCTTGGAGTGTAAGAGGGAGTTCTCGGGCAGCCTTGTCTCCGAGACCGGAACGGTGGATACCGGAACAGTAGATACCGGAATATCCGGAACAGTAGTAGGGGGAATGTAGCTTCGACGGTCTCTAGGACAGTAGTAGGGGTAACGTTAGCCTCGGGGTATCCGGAACCGTAGTAAGAGTAATGTTCACAGCGGGGATCTCCGGAACAGTAGTAAAGGTTGGGGTCTCCGGAACGGTAGTAAGTGGCGGGGGTCTCCGGAACAGTAGTAAGTATCGGGGGTCTCCAGAACAGTAGTAAGTATCGGGGGTCTCCGGAACACCATTTCGGGTTATTTATCAAGGATAGTGCAGGCGGAACGCCGCAGCTGGGCTTCCTCGGTTGGTCGCGCCGTGGGCAGCGTCAGGAGGCTTCCCTCGTGCTTGGCCCTCCACAATTTCATCACCTTTTTCGCCACGAAACCGGAACGCAGAATCGCCACATCATTTTGGAGCTCGAGTTGAAATGTCATTCTTTTCTACGGAGGAGACGCCTTGGAATCGACTTGTGTCAACGCAGTACTACAATCGATTGTAAATCGATTAAACTGTAATTTTTATAATTTCTGCCTCAAATTCCTTTTGTATTGGATTTCATTTAAGATAACAATCGTGTCCAAGTAATTAGAGTTTATTATTTTTTAACTTTCATTTTGGACATTCGGTACTGTACCCTAAAGAAGAAAAAAAAATATAGTTCCTGTTTTAGTTGGTTAGTAATTTAATCGATTTTCGAAGGTAAATCCTTTAGTCACGCCCTATGTCGCGATAAGCCTATAGAAGCCGAGGGCAATGGCCGCTCCTGGACTGCAATCTCAGCGCGGGAGTTTTCAAAAACATCACCGTGTGAGGGGAAGTAAATGAAATTGAAAAATGCGTAGAAAACGATGCTACAATGACCCCCTTTGCCACCAGAATTTTACTCGGTACTTGAGGAAAATTCAAGCTGGCCCTCCAGCTTTATTGGAGCAAGGTGATGGTTTTTGTAATTAATTATAGTATATTGAAGTAAGTAGGTAAGGTAATGGTATATAAGATAGTAACGGAAACTGATTATTTAAAATCTTTTATGTGCCACTTGCCAAGATTTTTTCCATTCTCATTCTCTAGAACATACACTAACGGGGACAATTTCTTTATAATTTTACATCGTTCGTATTTTGGCGCCAATTTGGCAGAAAAATATTTGTCACCGGCACTTTGTTTGTATGTCTTTTTCCAGATATGATCGCCGACCTTAAAGGAAATATCTCGGCGTCGGTTATTGTAGTATTTTATATTTCGGTCATGTGCTTTTCGTAGCATGACCTTGACAATTTTATAAATATTTGATAAATGACCTAAATCGTCGGCGTAATGATCTCGAGGTTTAACTATCAGCTCCTCAACTTCTTCGGGGGAAGGATAAATATTGCCATCCGTCACGGCTTCTCTCCCGTGAACTAGCATGAAAGGGGAGTAAGACGTAGATTCATTTACAGTGGTATTTAGCGCGAATTGAATTTTAGGAAGATTAACATCCCATATGCGATGATCTTCCTCCACATAGGAAGACAGCGCGGTAATAACGGTACGGTTATATCTTTCGACAGTATTCATCTGAGGACAGTGTAACAACCCCCCCCCCCCCCCCCTATTACTTTTTTTCCTAATAATTCGTTTTGGCCAATGATCGTTTAGTCTAGGAGGACCCTAACACTGTGAACCGCTGCTGTAACCTTGCTCTTTTCGGAAAGAATTGAAACAGAGAAAACTATTCAGAACTATAGATGCCTAGAGAAACCAAAAGCAACGCCTAGGTATTCTGATATTACGATGGATAACCTACTACTACATTACTGAACTGCTAGCTGATAACGAAAAATTGCGATGAACATACTAGATTGCAAATACTTAGTTCTTACAGACTGACTGACTGAGCTGATCCTAGATTTCTAGCTTATGTACTTGATTTGACTTCTAGTCGTGGAAGATATTAATCATCAATATAAGTTTCTGAATAAAATTTAAGGTATATGTTATTTGACCATAGAACATAGAAATAGTAGGTTATTTGCAAGTTTTCTATATAATTATTAGCTTGCAAAACTACCTGTTATATCTGATAAATCAGTTTTGATTAGTGAAATAATATATAAACAACTCCATTAAATAATATCAGATATTTGCATGATATTCGTTATTATTAATAACAGTTATAAACCTGTTAATTATATAACTAACTTTCTTTATAGATTTATGTTTGTTGCTATGAACATTTAGCTGTTGATAAGATTGATATAATCTCTTACAGACTAAATGTCTCTATAATATATACTATTTGTTTCGTTTATGAAAACTGCTAGGAAATAAATAACAAAAGTAAAGTAAAACCTCGCTTTATATGCGCTTTAGAAATCTTTTGTGATCAGTAGCTACTACGCTGATTATCCAATTCCTTTAGATAAATATTATCAGCCACTATTCCCTGAATAGTTCAATTGTTCAAGTTTAATCATTTACTTGTTTTCTGAAGCAATATATGGGAAATAATATCAGTGACTTAGAGAAATCTCTAGACCCTTGTTTGTGGTTTACAAGAATTCTCAAGGCGCTGCATTGCTTGACCAAGTTTGATAAGATTTACCACATACATAAATCTCCTTTTTATACGAGATTGCTATACTTAGATTACTAGTGTTTTACATGACATGCCATCTATTGAACCATTGTAGGAAAAGCAATTATTTTAAATACTTAAGTATTAGCAGAATCTTTGTTGTATTGGTTAGCTCAATACTAGCAGCCATATATTTATTATGATGATTATTATAATAGTTAGCTTTACTTTGCCAAGTAAATTATTGATAGATATCTCTACAATTTAAAGATATAATATATTTTATTAATTTTCATGTTGTAAGTAATTAGTTTGATTTTTTTTTAGATTTGCCGTAGAATTCTAGATTTATTATGATTTAGGAAGTAGGATTCTTGGCATGTTCAAGGCTTACAACTCGAATGCTGGATTAAGAGCTGCTCTTTACTGTGACACAAATGTTCTCCATCATGCCAAGAACCTCTTCTATTTACCCCAAAATTAGTAAGGCCTTACTAAGTCCGTTTGGTAGTTTTCCAAATGTAGAGTTTACGTCTATAAGCGATTATAATCTTATTTATCTCTTCTTAATAGTATTATTTATCATTACGAATTATCATTTGATTCTAAATATTACATTTGATACTTTCAGCAAATAATTCAATTGCTATAATTTATTACCGCATTCTCATGCTAGAATCAGAGTAGACAGTCTAACCCAAACTCAAATACACGGACGCGTAACAAAAATGTGTTCCTCACATTAATAAAATATTGACTAGAATAACTGCCGAATGGTAGGCATTAAAACGTCGATGTATCACTAGCCTTAGTCGCAGCGAAAATTGGTCGATGTCATTTCAGGAAACATTCCGAGCAATAATCTTCGATATATTTCGATCATTTCACAGATACGTTCCTGACTCGCGCGTAGTATTCCATATTCGATCACGATCAAGCCGATGCAGGAAGCACCATTATATTTGAATAGCAAAATTCATACCTTCTTTTTGGCATCTACAGCACTAACTCATTTTCATCATCACGCCGGGGTCACCAATGAGGACACCGGAGGGAACACCGATGCGTACCTAGATACTGGCAGCGAACTCCAGCTGTGATCCTTGCCACTGTTACTAGCACTGGAGAAAGTGTTTCTCCCTCGTAATTTAAATGATACACGTGTGTTGTCCACCTAAATATAATCAATCTACATAAAAAACCCTGTCCGAATCGCTGTCATAAAAACATCATCTAATTTTAAATTTGAAAGTGTCAAACAAAAAACTAAAAGTTAAAGAAACTCTTCATGTACAGCTTGGAGTATGTATTACCTACAAGGAGATCGTAGCGAGTCGTCACCACACCTTTGTATGGCTAAAATATCAATGGTACTTATTTCATGGTAATTGTATTAATTTTGCTTAAATCTTTTATGTATTTAAAGAATTATAACATTTCATTTTCCTTGAAGTAACTTATCAGTTCTATCTGAATTCTCTTTGACTTCTGATTTAAATGGTTAATACATAGAATATCTTGATAGCTTAAATATTCTAAGCTGCTTATCATTTTCAGTAAGTACCTATAGTCTTGCTATAATAAATACCTAACATCTAAATCTCAATATTACACATTATCGCTTTCTTCTACTTTTGATTGTCTAAATTTCATCAATATTTGTTCATACCAAGATGCTTTTTAAATGTATCTATATTTGTGAATCGTGACGGAATCCTCATCCAGAGCCTGTTCCGTTACAACAGTATACGGGTCCTAGATGTATTTGGGGTATGTTATATTTATTGTATAGAGCTTGAACCTCCTGACAAACGAATTGTGAGCCGTTATCGGAAATGATAGTCTGGGGAATCCCATGGACCAGAAAAACATGGTCTTCGAGCCGCTGTGCAATTACCTTGCCTGTGGCCCGACGTAAGGGGAAAATTTGGCAATATTTCGTAAAACAGCATACGACGACCAGGAGGAAAGTATTTTGGAGTCGGGACCGGGGAAATGGTCCGACCAGATCAATGCTTAAGCATTGGTATGGGCGCGAGCAAACCTTCGGCTCGCCCATGAAACCAGGAGTTTTCAGAGTGCTGTGCTTATGGGCACCACACGTAGGGCATGATTTAATGAAGGCCTCGATATCTTTATACATACCGGGCCAATAATAGCGTAGTTTTAAACGTTTGTAGCTTTTCGCAACTCCGAGATGAGCGGCGATAGGATCACAGTGGTTAATTTTAAGGATCTGTTCCCTACATTCCATGGGAAGAACTTCCTTCCATTGGAAATCTCCACTGAGTTTATTAGAGGATTTTGTATAGCGATATAATTTTTCATCAATTAACTGAAAATTGGGACAAGCCCGAGGTCTTTCGACACAACGTTTAACGATGTTTAAATACCACGTATCCGTAGTTTGAGACGTATCAATAGCAAAAACCGGTACAGAGCGTGATAACGCATCCGGTACTACATGTTGTGCAGCACTTCGGTGCTCAACTGTGAAGTTATAGGGGGATAACCTACAACCCCACCTGGCTAGACGACCAGTTGGGTTTTTCAGATTCAAAAACCACTTTAAACTAGCATGATCGGTGATCACTCGAAAGGGTTTACTACCTTCCAAATAAGGGCGGAAATGTTCAACGCCGTGAACAACGGCTAAAGCTTCTCTTTCAGTAGCGGAGTAATTACGTTCAGTTGGGGATAAGGAACGACTGTAATAAGCAATGGGATGTTCTTCGCCGTCGACCAGCTGGGTCAACGTCGAACCGACACCAAAATCCGAAGCATCACAATGGACGGAAAAGTTCTGCGTGAAATCAGGAGTAGCCAACACCGGAGCACTGGTTAGAGCAAGTTTTAAGTCAGTGAAAGCGGACTCAGCCTTCGGCGTCCACTGAAACGGGGGTGCCCCTTTTCGGGTAGAGGTTAAAGCATTAAGAGCACCAGCTCGGTGTCTAAAATTTCGTATAAAACGACGGTAATATGACGCGGTACCGAGGAAACGTTTAACATCTTTTCTGCAAAGGGGAGTTGGAAAATCAATAAGAGCTTTTACTTTATCTGGGTCTGTCCGCAGACCGTATTCGTCCACAACATGCCCAAGATATTTAAGTTGTTTTCGAAAGAATTGACACTTTCCCATGTTAATAGTAAGATTGGCGTTCAGTAGTTTGTCTTTGACCTTTAGGAGCATATTAATATGATCCTGAAAATTGGAGTTAACAATAATTATGTCATCTAAGTAGATAAATAAATTCCCACCGAACTCCGGACCAAATAAACGATCCATTAATCGTTGCTGAGTGGCCGGAGCCGAGGTCAAACCGAAACACATCACCTTAAAATGAAACAACCCCCGGGATGGAACGGTGAACGCGGTTTTCTCCCGGGACTCCTGCGAGTCTAATGGCACTTGGAAGTAGGCCGATTTAAGGTCAATTGAGGATAGGTACTTTGCATCCCGAAGCTTATCCAGAATTTGGTTAATATATGGTAAAGGGTAAGCATCATGTTTTGAGATCTTGTTAAGTTTTCGACTATCCAAGCAAAAGCGGAGCGTACCATCTGACTTGGGGGCTAAAGTAACGGGATTATTCCATGCACTACTACTGGGTTCTACCACATCGTCTTTTAACATCATATCTAAATGTTTATTCAGTTCAGTCAGCTTCTCAGGGGACATAGGGTAGTAACGCTGTTTTATTGGAGCATGATCTCCCGTATCGATCTTGTGAGAGACTAATTGCGTTCTCCCCAATCCTTTCTTCTCCGCCGATATATCCTCAAATTGTTGAATAATATCCCCTGCTTGGTTACGTTCAGAGGTAGTAAGGGAATGGAAGTCATGTAGAAATTTATCGGAGGAAACAATAGTTTTTACCTGCTCCGACGAAGAAAAATATTGGCCCTTGGGTAACAAGGATAAAACATCCGGAGCAATATCAAATTCTTTCCAAAAATTGATACCGAATAATAGCTCGGTGGTAACTGCAGGTATAATATGAAATTTCACAATGCCGGTTCTTCCTAATACTGTGACAGGTATAAATACATAACCCGTAACGGGGGAGGAAGAGCCGTTGGCAGTTTTAATGTAGTGTAAATCCAAAGACGGGTGGATGGTCACCAAATCGCTGAAATGAATCAGGGCATCACCCCCTATGATAGAAATTTCGGAACCGGAATCCAATAAACCTCTAAATTCCAGGCCGTAAGCGGAAATGGTGAGATAGGGACATCTATCTCCTTTAGTATTTATTTCGTGAACCAACGCAGTCCTTTTTTCCTTCCGTAGGAAATTCTTAACAAACTTTAACCAATCTTTCCATTCCTCCAGGGTAGTATTACCTTTATTAGTAGTAGTACGGTATTTAGTAGGATACTTTTTACCATTAGGAGAAGGGGTATGAGCAGAATTGGTAAAATCCTTCGTAGGGAACAGGGTATCATGGTTAGGTTGGTCTAATTGTTGATTCACGGTAGTTAGTTTTTTGAAGCCAAGTTAACAGGCGGTTTGACAGAGCACTTGGGACAATTTTTAAAGGTATAATCTTTTTCTCCACAGCGATAGCAAACTAGGATAAACGGGGCGGTACAATTGGTTAAATGATGGCCGTTGACACGACAACGAACACAGAAATCATCTTTCCCTGTAGTTTGTACCACATGTACTTTGGTAGGACGCTGTCCCTTATACGATAAATCAGGAGCTAAACACGACGCAGTTGTTTTTGGCGGTTCCGTAAACAACTCGGAACGTTGTTTGGCGTGTTCCAAAAGCCTACACTTCCGCTTCAGATCCGACCAAGTCTCAGCGGGATTCAACGCAAGCTGGGTGGTATAGAATGGCCTTAGATTAAATAGAACTATGTTCAGCTTTTCCACATCCGAAATTGTCTTACTCAATCGAGCAAAGTAATTCTGCATGACACTGAGGTAATTGATAATGGTTTCATCAGGGCCCTGGGACCTTTCACGTACTTCAATCATCAGGCGATGATCGTAATCAAACGGTAAATACTCATCGATTAGTAGCTGTTTCAATCCTGTCCAATTATCCACTTCGGTTCGGACCCCACGGTACCAACATAACGCTTCGTCTGAAAACAATTCTGCCGCAGAATTAAAGAGTTTGATATCCGAAATCCTACGCGATAGACATAATTCCTCCAAACGCTGGATAAATGCCTTGACACAAGTCTTTCCGTTGAATTTTAGATTTAAGGTATGGATCGCTGAGGGTTTCCCTACAACGCACAACGCGTCTTTCGTATCTGGTCGTACAAGGGTATCATTTGAAGCTGGATCAATGGTTTGCGATTCCTTCAAACTACTATGAAAGGTATGTAGTAGATTATCAAGTTTTACCAGGGTGCGGTTTAGACGCTCCTGGCACAAGGTAAGTATCGCCTGTAATTGGACATCGCCTTCCGGGGCGAACCTACCAAGACGATGGTATAAATGATGCGCTAAGGCTTGGACGCGGTTTAAAATCTTTAGAGAACAAGCTTGTTGAGTGGTTCCCAGAACCAAGTTATCTAAACTCTCCAACTTAGCTTGGACAGCGGTCAGCTCAGTCGAAATGTCCAGGTCACACGTTATTATCTCGTCCGTCGGTATATCCCTATTTAACGCACGTACCTGCGCCCTCAATGAAGTAACAGTATCGGTAGGTTTCGCTCCACGAATGGACACTTCGTACTCCAGCTCATCTTTATGAAGTAAATTAAAGGCAATGGGCCTTTCCTCCATGGTAATGGGAGAAAATGGGAAAGAAAATTCAATGTAGAAAAACGGTAATAGTAGAAAGTAGTTTATGATAAGTGAACCACCGTAATTTTGAACTCGACCACACGTTACAGTAAAGGTAGCTTAAATTTAAGATAACTTAAGACTAAGTTGGTAAGGAATCGATGAACTCGACCAAAAATTTTTGAGCAGTTTGACCAGAAAAATAACCAATTTTGACAAGGAATTTAGTTCCGAACACCACAATGTCCCTGTTCGGGCGCCATATTGTAACCCGATTTCTCCCTAATTCTATGTTACAAGGAATAATGCAGTTTTTTTAAATAAAAGTACGTTTTTCCACTTAACTTCGGAGAGTTTTATTAACTTGAAAAGGAAGCTATACAATTAAACCCCCTATGATAGAGTTTTATTAACTTGAAAAGGAAGCTATACAATTAAAAGCCAGGGGAGTTCCTGGAATCACTAGTAATCATACAGTTACGGGACGGTGGTGTCGTTTGGTCGAGTTCAACGGGTTAGTTAAATTTAATTTTTAAGTTAAAGTGACGAGTAAGTCCAAGACGGTTGCCGTTTCTTGAAGGAATATACAAGTGGGAATCGTACCTGTCCACTCCGCTTACCCTTGGAGTGTAAGAGGGAGTTCTCGGGCAGCCTTGTCTCCGAGACCGGAACGGTGGATACCGGAACAGTAGATACCGGAATATCCGGAACAGTAGTAGGGGGAATGTAGCTTCGACGGTCTCTAGGACAGTAGTAGGGGTAACGTTAGCCTCGGGGTATCCGGAACCGTAGTAAGAGTAATGTTCACAGCGGGGATCTCCGGAACAGTAGTAAAGGTTGGGGTCTCCGGAACGGTAGTAAGTGGCGGGGGTCTCCGGAATAGTAGTAGGTATCGGGGGTCTCCGGAACAGTAGTAAGTATCGGGGGTCTCCGGAACACCCTTTCGGGTTATTTATCAAGGATAGTGCAGGCGGAACGCCGCAGCTGGGCTTCCTCGGTTGGTCGCGCCGTGGGCAGCGTCAGGAGGCTTCCCTCGTGCTTGGCCCTCCACAATTTCATCACCTTTTTCGCCACGAAACCGGAACGCAGAATCGCCACATCATTTTGGAGCTCGAGTTGAAATGTCATTCATTTCTACGGAGGAGACGCCTTGGAATCGACTTGTGTCAACGCAGTACTACAATCGATTGTAAATCGATTAAACTGTAATTTTTATAATTTCTGCCTCAAATTCCTTTTGTATTGGATTTCATTTAAGATAACAATCGTGTCCAAGTAATTAGAGTTTATTATTTTTTAACTTTCATTTTGGACATTCGGTACTGTACCCTAAAGAAGAAAAAAAAATATAGTTCCTGTTTTAGTTGATTAGTAATTTAATCGATTTTCGAAGGTAAATCCTTTAGTCACGCCCTATGTCGCGATAAGCCTATAGAAGCCGAGGGCAATGGCCGCTCCTGGACTGCAATCTCAGCGCGGGAGTTTTCAAAAACATCACCGTGTGAGGGGAAGTAAATGAAATTGAAAAATGCGTAGAAAACGATGCTACAATAGCTATAAACCAATTATACCTAAATACACACAAAATTGTTTGAACTGATAATGGATATGGTTAGAATTTTTGTAAAACTGCCGTTATTTACTATTTATATGTAAGTTCCTAAGTTACGAATTACTGTCTAAAGTAAAAAGTGTATTGAACTTTGAATTTTTATTTCCAAATCCATTTACATTCAATATTACAATTTCAAATACGTTTATCGATATCGATGAACGGTTAGGTACAACACTAATATCGACAATCGATATCGATAATTTTTCTACTAATACTTCACGTCACTATGGTGATGTACCATTTTGACACATCCGGTTTGTTGGTTGCCCAAATATTGCAATTGTTAGCATTCAAGTCGACATTGAGATTACTCAGATTACTGTTTCTTTTGCGTCACCTCCAGTGACGACATTACAAACGCTAAATACTCCTGCTTATGTACCTTCAAATAGGCAGCTATATAACCTGTCAGATAAGGGACCATTTGTTGTGCATGTGCAGAAGACTGATTCATTGTCCACTTCAGTGAATACATATTTACATCCAGTTAATTTTGGACGGTTTTTAAGGCAAAACAATTTTATAAAAATTGTAGATGGTAGTTTGCAGAGGATTGGGAGAAACCGAGTTTCTTTATCTTTCATTGATGCGCACTCAGCCAATGATTTTATAGCCAGCGAAGTTGTAAAGAACAAGGGCTATAAAACCTTTATTCCAGCCTTTGGAACAACCCGTTTGGGCATATGAAGGGTGTTCCTGTGGAATGGACTGAAGAGGAAGTGTTAGAAAACATTAGCCTTCCTTTAAATTCATGTCCCATTATTAAGGTACGACGCTTAAATTATAAAGTTGTTGTTGATGGTACACCAGTGTATAAACCGAGCCAGTCATGTGTTCTATCTTGTGATGGTCAGATCCTTCCACCCCGTGTGTTTTTATGCTACAATTCCCTTTCTGTTGAGAAATATTATTACCCCACAATTCAATGTTTTCAGTGTTGCCGCTTTGGCCATACTAAAAATAACTGTCGGTCTAAGCCTCGTTGCTTCAAATGTGGTGATGCTCATACAGGTGACTCGTGTGATGCTGAAGAAGGCACATTTTCGTGTCTGTTCTGCTCAGGTTTTCACTTTTCAACTAATAGGTGTTGTCCTGAGTATAACAGGCAAAAGAATATTAAAGTTACAATGACTGAAAAAAGCATTTCATATGCAGAGGCTTCCAAGTTACACTCTCCCACAAGAGGCAAAAGTTACAGTGATGTGACTAAAACCTCTCGTGCAAACATAACATCTGCAGGGCTATTATCTATCTCAGTTGCTAACAAATGTTGATTGAAATCTTGAAAAATGGTGGCTCTATGTCAGTTTTGGCAACTTCAGTAAGCAAAAATGTTAGTAAGTTGATCACTGAAGCTGACAAAAGTGACATGGAGCGGCCATTTTTTCAGATTTCAATCCACTTTTGTTAGCATCAGAGATACATAATAGCCCAGCAGGCCCCTTATTTACTCATAATAATTCTCCTAGTCAATCATCTTCCTATAAAAATACAGTTTTCCTCAAACCAAAACCCCCTCCAGTTCATAGACATGGTGTATAACGCAACGGTACAAATAAAGCAATAGCTGATATTTGAAAGTGGTTTATTTCAGTACCAACTATTGGATACATAATTTTAAATTCTAGAATCAGTCCCGCGCTTTTGTGCAACAAACACTTGCGCGATGCAGGATTTGTGCATTGCGATACTAACGCCATCTAGCTTGCGTGATGCAGGATTTGTGCATTGCGATACTAACGCCATCTAGTGTAGAGAGTTTAAATAAAAAACATAACAAATGAAAGCGCAAATTATTATTCCAGTCCTAAAACCAGGCAAAGATCCAGAAGATTCTGCTAGTTACCGTCCAATAGCCATGTCTTCTTGCATTACCAAGATTGTGGAACATCTAATAATAAATCGCCTTGAATGGTTCATCGAAAATAGAAATCTTCTGCCTAACTGTCAGTACGGTTTTCGAAAAGGTAGAGGTACTTTAGATAGCTTATCTATTTTTGTTACTGATGTAAGGCTGTCTTTTTCCAGAAATGAGTCAATTGTTGCTACTTTTCTGGTTATATGCTCAGCCTATGATAATGTTAACCTCTCTATTCTTGAAAATAAGATGGTTAGTCTGTCCATTCCTACGAAGATTATTAATGTTATTATTAATTTGTTTGTAGATCGTTCAGCTCAATTAAGAGTTGATGGTGAAATAAAGGCCATAAGAACTTTGAATAAGGGTATGCCTCAAGGCTCTGTTTTAAGCCCTCTCCTTTTTAATATATACACCTTTGATTTAAATAATTTTGTTTCTTCTTACTGTCGTATATTGCAATATACCGACGATTTAGTTTTATATGTAGCAGATCGTAATATTGTAAATTCTGCTGAAAAAATCTCCCAAGCTCTGGTTTCATTGAGAATGTGGTTATTTAATAATGGCCTTGATGTAGCTCCTTTAAAAAGTTCAGTTGTTATCTTTACTAGGAAACGATTGAAACCAAGACTTGACATATTTTTTGACAAGATAAGGATACCTGTTGAAAATGAGAAAAAAATTTTGGGCCTTATTCTAGATAGTAAATTGAATTTCTCATCTCATTTAAAATATGTATCAGAAAAAAGTGAGAAAAGACTTAATATATTAAGATATCTAGCTGGAGTTTGGTGGGGTGCTCACCCATTATATTTAAAACTCTTATATAACGCTATTGTCCGTAGTGTTATCGACTATGCGTCATTCCTGTATGAACCATGTAATAAAAAAGCACTTAGCGCCCTGGACCTGATTCAAGCTAGAGCCCTTCGTATAATATTAGGGGCGATGAAGTCAACTCCTAAAAATGCTATGCAAGTAGAATGCGTTGAACCGCCTTTGGATCTAAGGCGGCAGTACCTATCAGATATGTTTTTGTTCAGCATTTTTCAGTTTTCTTCACATGCCCTTTTTCCTAAATTACAGCTTTTAAATAATTTCATGTTAATGCCTTATTGGTCGCATAATAAAACTCCTTGTTTAGTTGTTAGTTATGTTACAATTAAGAACCTTAAATTCTCAACGCATAGAAGTCCCAAAATCCCCTTATTTGAATTTGATTATCAATCTATTCTTTTTGAACCCACTTTGCATCTTAATTTAGACATAGTGAAAGGGGATCCGTTTGCTAATAAACATTTTCTTAGGATTAAGGATAACCTTTGGCGTGACTGGTATTGCATATTCACCGATGCTTCTAAACTAGACCAGAATGGTTGTGTTGGTGTTGGGTTATATCATCAAAACTGACATTGTTCAAAAGATAAAGTGTCCACCTGAAACTTCAGTCTTTATGGGTGAATTCAGGGGTATTATGGAAGCTATTAACTATATTATTTTGTTTAAATTAAATAAAACTGTTGTTTTTACAGATTCTCTAAGTGCTCTTCAAGCATTCCAGAGTAATCCCTTCAAAATTGGTTCCAGGAACTGCATTGTATTTCAATGTAAAATGCTTTTATTAAAATGTACTGTGTTAGGTTATATTATTCATTTTGCTTGGGTACCTAGTCATAGTAATATCACTGGTAATGAAAAGGCTGATAGGGTTGCATAAGAATCAGTAATTTGTGGTGATAAGGTGCCTTTTAAAAATTATCCGCAAGATCTTTTACGTTTACCTGCTCGCGACTTGAAACGTAGATGGCTGAAGAGATGGTCAATCAGTAGTAAATATAAAGGCTCTAATTTTTCAAAATACCAACCAGATATTGAAGCTAAACCCTGGTTATCTAAATTTAAGTGCAATAGGAAAATTTGTTCTATTATATCTAGGTTGAGATTTGGTCATTGTTGTTCTGCTGTTCATCGAAGCTTAGAATTAAGAATTCATCCATCTGTGAGTGCGGTTTAGATGATGAAAACCTTAACCATTTTTTCTTTTCTTGTCCTCGGTTTAATCATGATGTATACTACACTTATTCATTATAAATTTCCATTACCTGTTCATATAGACAATATCCTGTGTAATATAAATCCTGTCACTATCAATGTATTATCATCCTTCATCTCTCAAAATGATATTAAACTTTAGTTGGTATTTTCTGTTGTCGCTAGGATTTTCTTTTACTAGTTTCATTCATTTTGTCATTACTCCATTGTACCTAGATCTCATTTTAGATATGTAGTTAATAAGATACTTTCTTTTGGTCCAGATTATTAATCCTAAATTTTGCCGTTTATTTTTATACTTATATCTCATCTGACGTGTTGTTGGCAAAAGTGTTCTCAAACAGTTTGCCATTAAATAAATAAATAAATAAAAGTCGACATTCCTAAGCATAGCTAAGCATGGTGTTATCATTTAGAAGAAAAGTATAGATCCAATTATCATTGCATAACTAATCAAAAGATGGCTCTTTTTCACAGTCATATATTTAGGCAAATATACAAACCCTAAGAGTCTACTTTATAAATGTAAAAACAATATTTTATTCATAGATTAGAGTATGTATACTTTTACTTGAATCTTTCAAATACCCTGTAGATATATATATAAGTAAGTAGAAGTAGTATGTAGTTTCATAAAGATATTTTCCTTTGTTTCAGATTGCCCTAATTTCAAAAATCGTTTATTTTATTTCTTTCAATAACTCTTTTGACGTGACACTGGCAATAATGTTCTAAACGTTTGCCAAAACAAAAACAAACAAACAAACAATCTTTTAAATATGCAAATAGCTGATAAATCGACATTGTCAAATTTATTATCATTTTCTTTCTTCTCGAGTGAATGGATATGCGATTTTTTCCGTGGATTTACGATGACCTGGCTTGTTTTACTGACTCTGACGATTCTGCGTACCTTCCCTGACCTGACAAATATATGGATTCCAACGGCTGCGAATATATCGATTTATCTTTGCGAATTATTTCGGACTCTGTTTTTGTGCCTAGCAAATTGGATTTTCGTCATGTCCCGAACTGCAAAAAGACCCGTAAGTTTCAATACCTACTTTCCATCGCATAGCTATGATCTCACAAAACTTACAATTTTGTAAGTACTGTGAGATCATAGCTATGCGATTTGTAAGTTACAAAGCTGAAATCTGTACGGATGATTGGTAGATCATATTAGTGTACCTACTTTCATAACCTTTAATAATTGTTAATATATATTCCAGGTAAAGACAACACGATTCTACATTTATTTCCCAATCCAAATAAAAACTTGGAAAGATTCGCGATATGGCTAAATGCAATAGGTGGGGATATATTAGTGCGAGACCAACATACTGTGTACTCGAAGAGTTTTGTCACTCACACTTTGATACTTAATATCATACTCGAAGCAATATACTCAGTCATTTGCGGTACCTACACTATATTATCAAGGTAATTTCGTAGTTAAGGTGTTGAGTAGTACGAGTTTACTTTAAAGGAACACACATGATGTAAGAAGAAAAATACAAGACAATATTCAAAAACTAATAAATTACAAGTTTATAAAGTGTGCTGTTCACAGAACAGACATCATAGAAAAATTAGAAAACTTATCAATAAATATATTCATTTACAATTGGTGTAAAGATACAAACAAAGTTTTAAGTGGGAACAGATCTGATTACGACCAAAATGATAGAGTCCAAAAACAAGCTTTGGCGTATTGCAAAAAAGATGCAAAATAATTTAAATTAAAAAAATTAACATTAATGAGTATTTTATATATAATAATTAATAAAAGAATGCTTTTATTCATTTTCCCCAACCCACAAAGTAACACGGGTCCGTTTTAATCTGTAGTTTAACTATTAGCCAAAATGTATACACCTAAATATTTGATTCTTATAGCATAATTGAAAAAACCATTTTGACTATTACAGTTCAACTAAGGATAAAATAAAGATCAATGAAACACGTAGACAAGTAAAAAATTAGTATAACCCGCGGCATATAACTCTAGCTCTGACCGTTATTGCGCAGAAGTCAAAAATTGGGACGAAGGACTCTTGTCTCTCTCTGTCACATCGAAGACGAGGGACTGTTGTCTCTCTCTATCTGCGCAGCTATCCCTTCCACATTTCGCTCAGAGCTAGAGTTATAGCCGCGGGTTATAAAGGTATATTATAGTCACAGAATAACTGATAGTTTAAAACTATCATAACAAATCAATAGATGGCGCTGCGTGCGAGAATGCTGGAATGACAACTCTATCTCTAGTATACAAATGTTATCTAAATGGTCACTCCTTCAGGGTTGGGGGAGTACAAGGGCAAAATATCCGCCAAAACATGACACTGGCAGAGTAACGTCTTCCCACGACCGCCAGAGATGTAAGGTCAACAATACTGTCCAATTTTACATTGCACTAGTAAGCTCATTAAGTGAACAGATCTATTCTCGAGGACTTGTGGTTCGTTTTTGCATTATATTGTTGTTGTCTTGCTTTTTCGATCGGTAAAATGTATGAGACGAAGAGAGCTAGATATATGTTCTTCCTATAAAATCCAAAATCACAAACCGGACCATGAAAAAAAATAATTTTGTGTTCCAAGTCGGCCTATAGAGTGCCTAAGTACGCGCAGCTTGTCAGTGTGCGAAGATAATTGTTTGACATAAATTGAATGAACCGTTTTGAAACAATCGGTATTTCTGTAGTGGTTGCGAAAAAAAAGCGAAATCCGCCATTTTGATTTTGAGTGAAATGATGAGTTGAAGTTGATGAGGACTATTGGCCATAATCGATATTAGCGCGATAAAAGTCGGTCCCTTTCACCGTGAGCGTGATTACGATGGCCCACGCTACGTCATCGATGACGTCTTAACTGCCGCCATATTGACGATTACATGAACCATGCTCTACACCATAATCGTCGTGAGCGTTCTGTCAAAAGTGACAGGTGTTTGTTTATTTCTACAATGTATTTACTGGTATCCCTTTTTTTTGATGTAAAAGTTGTAAAAGTCGGTCCATCCATTCCATTATTTCTTTTTAATCCACACACTACATAGTTAACCTTCACACTATGCACGATATTTTTATGAATTTGTTTTTCGCGCGCAAATGGTTCGTTATTGCTACAACTTTGGTCCGAATTAACAACACGCTTACAGTGCCACGAGCTGTCAAAATCGCGATATTTGTCTCGGACCAGCTTTGGTAGACGATAGCACTGTGAGCAAAATTATCGCAAAACGGACCACGGCATAGAGGAGTAAAGCCACATAAGAAGAAGAAGAAATGTTCTCTATGTTCCTAAGAAGTTCCGCCTCTTCTAGCGTAGCGTTATATTCTCTTTGAAAATAATAAAATAAATACAAAATATAAAATTTATACAAATAACAAAGTAACCAATGTGAAAACTGAGAATAAAAACAAACTGTAAAATGGAAAGCTCAGTGCGATCGTTGTCTGGTTTGTGTAGACTGTGCCTCTATGGATTTGGAAGGCATAATATTTTCGGAAAGAATACTATAATTCATGATATGTTTCTACACACTGAAATATTACAGGTATTTATTGTTTTTGATCATCAATTTTGTAGGGTACTTATATAGCTTAACAAATTATTATTATTATTATTTATTATACATCACAAAGAAATACACATCAGTTTGAATGATACCGTCTTAAAATCTATGTAAGATTTGTCTAGACAGTAGTGTTCTCGAATACATAAATATAGCAAGTAAATACCTATAATCATTACACAAAACAAAATGAAGACTAGGAGAGCAGATTCATACTTATTCCAGTGACACAGAGTTTTGTACGTATTCGCGGTACCTACTGAAATTCAAGATATATATATGTCTACACACAGAAATATTACACGTATTCAGTCTTTTTCATAATTTGTCGGGTACTTAGGTAACGTAACAAATAGAGCTAGGAGAGCAGATTCATACATATTCCAATGACACATAGGTACTTTTTACGTATTCGCGGTACCTAGTGACACAAGATGTGACCTAAAAACTGAATTAATTAGATCACAAAGTATTGAAATATTTTGTTGCTAGGGTCATTATAACAGTATAATAAAGTGGCTTACTCTGCTGTTCAGATTCTAAAACACAGATTTCTTTAAGAATATAAATATAAAAATGCAAATTTTTTTCTAGACATTTTCGTCCGTCTCCTCTGAGGCATCTGTTAGTTACCTAATTGTAGGTTCCTGTTAACTTGCAGAGTTCTTGGAGCCGAGGCTTGAATAAGGGTTTTGTCAGAAAATCCGCCAACTGATCCTTTGTTGCTATTTTTTTAACATACAGATCATTTTCTAGAACACACTGTCTTACAAACACACACATTATTCAAAATTCAAATTTTGAATAATGTGATGATAGCCAGGTCCACTTGGTTTTGGGGTTCTTTTTGAAAACTGAATTGAGTAATGTTAAGTTATTTTGTAGTAGAAATTCAATTAGCCAATGCCTGTATGCACCCCTCTTTCCATATCCATGTTTGCCCAGTATCAGTTCTTCTCCGGGTTCTCTGCAGCCAACCTGTGCATTTTAAGTCTCCCATCTCTATGAGGAAGTTTTTTTATATTGGACAGCGTGCAGTAAAAGCCTTCACTTTCACTTCCTAGTTCTAATTCTGTGGGTGCATTATGCTTGTATTTGACCACAGTTTTTTGTATCTTGGCATATAATGTTGAGTATTGCTATTCTATCTCAATTACCTATTAATTCTTGTAGGTATATAGTTTTTCAATGCTTTTTTTAATTAAGAAGCCTACTCTTCTTTTGCTGTTTCACCTTTCTGATATAAGGTGCATTCGTTTAGCTTATGAGGGCATTGGTGGCATTGTCATTGATGGCTCTTTTGTTAAAGTGTTCGGAAAGCTCAAAAACATTATTTTTGCCACTTTTGCCCATACCCTATTCGAATGCTCAACTGAGCATAAGACCTAAAATCGCATGATTATGCTGTCAAATAACTATCACAAGCAACCATGCTCCGGACGTAGGTTAAAGTAAAATTGCACTTTTTGGTGGCAAAAATTCCCTTTTCTTTAGCTTTCTGAACGCTGAACAAAAAGAGCCATGAATGACATTTTCACCCACAGATTCCCAATTCGAACGCCCCTTGTGAGCGTTTTTAGCGTTATTTTCGCCAAAAACGATCAGAAGTGATCTATTTGAACTCACTAATAATATGTAATTGTTTCGTTCTGTTATTTTATTTTACACATTTCACATAGCCCAGGATGTCAAATTTTATATTATGTAACCCCTTGTCCATGGAAGATGGAAAGTTCTAGAGGAGGCCTATGTCCAGGGTGGACAACCTGATCAATAATCTAATCTGTATATGTTGGTGTTATTTTTTAGTAACATTGTATAATATATTTTTAGGTATAAGTAATATTTTTAAGAACTAAACCACATGTGATCAGTGAATAAAGGCTATTTTTATTTTATTAACCCCTTGTCCAATTCAAGTAAGCTTTCTTGTGTTCGCAAAGTTCTTGTGTTGAGTGTTGCAATATTAAATGTTTCACTTCTTTTTGCTGGAGAGTTTAGGTCTAGTGCTCCCGCGGAGCCAACCGTTGTGGGAGACAATTTATTTGTTGTTCTTGCTTTAATTTATTTGTTGTAATAGTTTCTGCCTGTTTCCGATTTACTAGGGCCTTAACCCGTCCGAATCAGCAACTCTCATTCCAGGCAAGTTTCATTCATAAATCTATTGTTATTTTTTGTCCTGATGCGGACGAGTTAATTAGGTTTTTAAGGAATTTAGGTTGGGGGAAATTAGGTTATATTGATTTTTCTGCATAATTTAGTTTGTTTGGTCTGATAATTTCATTTTTCTGTATTTTAGTATGATATTGGTACTGATTCGCTTGTGCGTACACTAAACTAAAATTCTCTAAACTATTGGTAGTTCTTATTATGTTAACACTAAAATCCACATTCGTGTAACACTTAGAATAATAATTCTAAACATATGATTATAGTGGGTAGTTTTACATCAGGTTAGACTAGTTTAGAGAGCACGAACTTACATGACGATTAAATTTGCACTAAACATTACATGCACTAACAATTAAACAGAACAGCAAAATTAAGAATTGTCATTTGCAAGCATTACACTACTTTGAACTTTAACATGAACAGAATAAGAACTACCACAATTTACTAAAAATAGATTTTAGTTCGCTAGTTTAGTTTGGTGTTCAGAACAAGCGAATTACTACCATTGGGTTGTATTTCTCGCTAAATTGCTAATGCTAGCTTTTTTCTGTGTTGCTTAGATGGGAGAATCTGAGGGTTCTCTCCTTCTTATTTTTTCACTATTGTCCTCCGGTATTATCACTATGAGTTTCTCATGTTTTAGATAAGCAATGTTTCCACTGTTTTTCTTCCTCCACTTGGGATTGTACTTGTTTACGTTTTTCCAGAGTTTCCTTAGAGTAATACTCTTTGATTTGATTGAAGGATGATGATGAATGAAATGATGTATTTGATGGGAGATTCAACTTGTTCTTGAGTAGTACCAGATGTTTCTTCCATTGGGTTGGGTTAGAAAAGACACTATCACTGGTCAGTTTTTATTTTCTGTCTTTCTTCCGATTCAATATACGTTACTAATCTCTTGGCTATTCATATTCGATCCTAGCTCTTCTATGGTATCTTTAATAAAGTCTACTAATTCTCGCTCAGATTTTCCTATTTCCTCTACTCTGAAGAAGACGAGGTTGTTTTTTCGTTTCTCTCTTTCTAAGGATTCAATTTTCAGCTCTAGTTCTGATACTTTGTTTTTGAGGTTGTTTGTTTTCTTCAATTATTGCACTCATTTCCTCGTTTGTTGCTTCCGTGACATTCCTGGTTACCGCCTGTGTTATCTGGTCGGCTTGTTTATCCAATTTTTCGTCAAGTTTTCGTAGAAGTAGTTCCATATTTTTATCCATATCGGTTTATTACTCTGGTACATTTCTAGTATTGATGTAGTGTCACTGCTTTTTGTGGGGATTTTTTAATTAATTTCGTTACTTCCTTCGCTGCAAACCCAAATGATGATCATTCAATTATAAATAGAAAGTTTGCCCTAAAATATATTGAACAAAGGCATACATTAGTGTCGGCAGATGCATTCCGTACCAATGTTGAACAGTAGCTGGTGAATAAAATTTAAGTTTATGACAGAAGACTTTTGTAATGCACTCGAGAGCATACAATCAAAAAAAATATTGTAAATAACTTGGGTACCGAAAAACAACAGACTTCTTCAAGTTCAAATCCCACATAGCATGTCTAAACTAAAAAACAGTATATATACCTGAAATAGATTGTAGAAAATCATGGTGACTAAAGGAAAAAACTGCTTGTATGATAAAACTGATTTTGATAGGTACTTACTTAGATTATAAACAACTGAACCTGGCTAGAGATCTAAGCCGAAAGGCATGACAGCTAGAAAACAAGATAATATACTAAAGAAATTGGGTCCATTAATGATGGAAAATTTGTTACATTTCAAAAAAAAATAATTAAAAATCTAAAAAAATTCTCAAGCAGCCACAGACAATGAGGCTGATTTGGAAACTTATCTTTTTAGTAAAAACACTGAATTTCAGAATGTCTCATTGTTTTTTTAGTGATTTAAATGTGTTCTCTAGTTTGATATCATTCAAAGTTACGATATAATGTTTTTTACTTTCGGTTTTTGTTAGGGTATCCACTAGTTCATTATTATTATTAGGCCGGATACTGCATATTAGTTTGCGCAGTAGCCAAAACATATTTTTTTGCAGTTAATCATTTTATTATTGCATTTTAATTAGATAATATGCACAATTTTAGGTGTAGTAGCTGCCATGATTCCAATAAACATATTATTTTTATATGATGATAATAATCAATTTAAAAGTTAATTTGATTATTAACGTCATACACTAGACTACTTGTAGACTATTTGTAAAGTCAATAACTGCAAACAAGTTTATGGAGATTTTCTCTTTTTTTAAGGGATTTGTAGTTGTCACAACAATGCCAGCCCCATTGTTACATACCTACATAGTTATGAGGAGTTTTCCAGTATTTTGGAGCACATGCCGTAAAGCATTTCAGCCGTGTTTGATGTGGACACTGCTAGGATATTCTGGCATATACCCACATCCAAAAATATTTATACCCCTTTCTCTTAGCTTTTCTCTAATGTGTTCACTGCTGATTCACCAAAAACACATTTCACCAAAAAGTATTGCGTGTCTTTTACTTAGCTACAGGTGGTTTTATTGAAACCGCATTTTCCCGATTACTGCGTTTTAAGCTCTGCACATCAGTACTGCCCATGAAAGTTAAAAGGAAATCATCATTTAATCATTAATTTCAGGTGTCCATCAATGACCAGTTGCCTCAAAAAATATGTACATGCTGCTATAATAAAATAGAAGCAGCTAAAGACTTAAAACATTATGCTACTTGGAATGATATATACATGAGATCTGTGCGGGATAGAAAAGGAACAAGTGAATTAAAGGTTATAATATAAGTACTTAAAATTAATGAATAACTAATTAAAGAATAGTATGCTCTTAGAGCCTATTTTTTTTTTTTTTTTTTTTTTTTTTTATGTACAATAGGTTAGCGCTTGACCACAACTCGCCTGATGTTAAGCGTAGTTGTGATCTACGATGGAGCGCGCTTACCTAGAAGATACCGATTCACTCTCGACTTAAAGACTCGTAGATTATATTTATCAGGAAACAGAGACATCGGCAGTAAGTTCCACAGTTTGGCAGTTCGCACAATGTAAGAGCCAGAAAACCGCTTAGTGCGAGTCCCTGGAACTTCAACCATGTAGCGGTGACGCCTTGAGGTGTCTCTGCTCGTCCGGTGATAAAATGGGGATGGGGGAATAAGATCGTGTAATTCCGATGCACACTCTCCGAAGTGCAACCGATAAAAAACCGAAAGGCAAGCAACTTTGCGACGATGTTCTAAACTTTGCAGCTTAGATTTGCAAAGGGATTCACTGCCTATGAGCTTCCTGGCTCTCTTCTCAATCGATTCCAGCGCCTGAAGCTGACATTTAGCCGATCCATCCCAAAGGTGCGAACAGTACTCCATGCACGACCGAACTTGTGCTTGATACAAGGTAAGCAACTGTTCCGGCTTAAAGTACTGTCGCACCTTTGCGAGAACACCCAGCTTTTTGGCAGCCAATTGAGCCTTCGACTCAATATAGGAACCGAAGTTGAGAGTTGGGTTCAGAGTAATGCCAAGAAGCTCCAGGTGGTCAGTGATCGGCAAAGTTGTACCACGGAAAGTCGGAGCAGGTCAAATGGCCTCCTCTTGGCAGAGAACAGACACGCCTGGGTCTTTGCTGCATTGAACTTCACCAGGTTGGCATCGCCCCAGTCGGAGACTGCCTTAAGGGAGAGGTTCAAGCGCTCAACCATGGTCTCTCTTAGTGACTGAATTTCGGCCGCACTGGCACGCGCGTTGGATATATAGCTCTCCACAACAGTGCTGTCGTCTGCATACCCAAAGATACCGGGTTTTAGCAGATCGTTGATATGGAGCAAGAAGAGTGTTGCAGAGAGCACCGACCCTTGAGGAACACCGGCATTAATCGCTCTTGGATCGGACGAGCGGCCATCGATGACCACTCGTATAGATCGATTCCTCAGAAAGTCCGATATCCACGCAATGAAACCAATGGGCAAGCCGAAAGAGGAAAGCTTGCTAATAAGGCAATCGTGCCAGACCCTGTCGAAGGCCTTAGATATATCTAGGGAAACCGCAAGTGCTTCCCCGTATTTCTCTATGGCTTCACTCCAGATGTGTGTGGCGTATACTAGAAGATCCCCAGTGGAACGATTCCGGCGGAAGCCATATTGTCGATCACTGAGGAGGTCATTAGATTCTAGATACGCCAGGAGCCTGCTGTTCAAGACACGTTCCATGCTCTTACAGAGAATGGACGTGACTGAAATGGGTCTGTAGTTAGCAGGGTCAGCACGACTACCTTTTTTGGGCACGGGCTGCACGTTAGCAAGCTTCCAAGAACTCGGTACTTTGCCAGTCTTAAGAGAAAGCCGAAAGAGACGTGTCAGTACAGGAGCCAACTCAGGTGCACATGTCCTCAAAACTATGGCCGGAATACCATCAGGACCACTGGCTTTATTCACATCAAGATTGCGTAACGTTCTGCGAACCTCAGCTTGGCGAATGTTAATTTCCGACATAAATGTCGAGCAGCCAGAAGGAGTTGGAGGTATCGCGCTACCAGCATCAAGACGCGAATTTTCCGCAAATAGAGAAGCAAACAAGTTTGCTTTCTCTTCAGCGGTGTGTGCCAGCGTCCCATCAGGTTTCAGCAATGGAGGCAGAGAGGGGCGGCAGAAGTTCCCTTCGACCGACTTAGCCAGGGACCAAAAAGCTTTACTACCCGCAGGGTACGAAGCTAATTTATCACCTACTCGGCCGATGTGGTCAAAGCGAGCCCTCCGAAGCACCTTTTTGCAGGACTTAGCAGCCTTGTTAAACGCTATCTTCTTCTGACGTATGTCCCTTGCCTTGCGGTGTCGGGCGTCAACCCAGGAGAGGTACGCTTCATGCTTCAGCGCTTCTGCGCGTTCACATTCAGGTCCAAACCATGGGCGAGCTTTGCCGGACAGCGTTGAATCCGAGTATGGAATAAAATACTCCATACCCAGACGCAGTACCTCCGTCACGGCATCCGCACAGGTTGAAGGATCATCGGAAGAGAAGCACACAGGCTGCCAAGGATAAGATGCAAAGAAAGACCGCATCTCGTCCCAGTCTGCTGACTTGTATCGCCACAGCCGCCGGGTGCCACAAGGGCTGGGATCAGGCGGGGAGTAGACTGATACAGATTTCACCAGACAGTGGTCAGAACTACCCAAGGGTGATGATACTGACACTGAGTAGCGGTCTGGATCTGTTGTCAGCAGAAGGTCCAAGCAATAGGGTGTGTGGGAATCAACGTCAGGTACCCGGGTAGCATCACGGACCAGCTGGGTGAGATCTAACGCTAAGGCTAGGTTTCGCGTCTCTCGCCCAGCATGGTCAGTGTCCTGGTATGGGTACAGCCACTCCTTGTGGTGGGCGTTAAAATCCCCCAGAAACACTAACTGAGCCGACGGATACCTTAGTTGAGCCACATCCGCTGCCTCACTAAGGTATTCAGTGAGCCTGGAAGTCTCCTGATCTCCGCTGTGCGAACGGTAGACACAAGCGTAGAGAATCTTCTCAATACCAGTGTCCACTAGGACCCACAAAACGGTAAATCTATGATCTTCAAGAATACGGAGACGCTGACAGCAGATGTCATCCCGGGCGTACAAGCATACACCAGCCCGAGCTTTGAAATTGTGCTCAAGGGTGTACCCTGGGTACAACATGTACGCCAAGTCTGACGGACATCCGGTCTGCGTCTCCGTTAGAAACAAGAGTGACGGTTTTTCGGTTTCTAGATGGTAGTGGACCGCCGCGAGATTGGAGTGCAAACCTCGGATATTAGTGAGGTGCACTTTTAGAGAAAGGGCGTGCAACCGCTGTTTTACCGTTTTCCTCTTATTTCGTGTCATGTCATCGAGTGAATTTTGTCGGTGAGAAGGTAGCAGTGGAATAAGGCTTCACGATACTGATCAGTAGACATACATACAAAGCAACACCTGTGGGGAACTAGTCTGGAGACTGCGGGGACGCCCGAGCCCCCCCGGGGATGTCCATCGGGCCCTTTCTTCCGGTCGCCGACCGGCACGATGGCGCATCCCGGGATTTTTCGCTAGTTGGCGGGGCAGCCTTTCGTGAGTGGCTAGTTCACTACTTGGGCCCCCTACTAACTGCGGTCGGCCAGCGGTGCACCGTGCCTCGGATCCCGCTACCCTCCGCGACTAGTTACCCGATGAAGCATTAGTATGCATGTCAAAAACGATCTTGTATCTATGAAGCAGCCATTCCGACCCGCCTCCTCGAACGGCGACACCGGACATCGCACCGGAACACGGCTAGGCCGCTTGGCGGCGCGGCTTTGTCCGGTGGGTGGTCACTAGCCACGGCCAAAGCCTACCACCAGTGTTTTGTTGCCTGTTTAGCACCACCCGGGAACCACGTGTGGGGTTTCAGATTTGGGGTATACTCCCACGGACGGGGGCAACTCAGTTCCCGAAACTTACTCTTATTGTATTATTTTACGGCAATAAATATTTTTTCTATTCTATTCTTATTCTGTATTGTGATCAATGATAATTTATTAGTTTGCAATCATATTTGTAGAATTAATTCAATTTCACCAAAATTACAAAACTATTTTCATAATATTTGTTAATTTTTCAGATGGTGCGACCAAAAATATTACTTAAAGCTTCAGAAACAGATGTGGTAAGCTAATATCCGTATTAAATAAAAAGACTTAACCTTTTTTGTTTCAGCGGTGGATTGGATATACATATATGTATTTATAAATCATATACCACCGCACAAAGCTCCTTTGTTTAATATTCTATCGTTTCACACGACACTGCAAAATTGTGGTGGCATCTACAAAAGTCACAAAGCAAGACTTATAATAATATTAATAATAAATTAAAAAGGATTTAGGTCAATCCCCTTACAATTAGAGGTAAATTCAAAAGTATAGCAAAAATATGAAAGGTAATAGTAGTAGATATGTATAATATCCCATTTAAAAGTAAAATCGTAATATATATGGTGGCTATTCTGTGTGATTAAAATTTATTAATCTAAGTGGAAAGAAAATCTATTTTTTAGATATTCCACAGCTAAATAATTTCAGAAGTCATCTACAAACCAGTTAAAAGACCCACAGATGAGAAAAAAACCCGATATGTACTAAACTCAGATTATGAATTCATAATCTGAGGTACTAAAACATAAGGATGACAGTTTCAATACTCAAACAGTTCTTAGATTATGGCTTATGCAACTAGTTGACACATTTCTGCCAATGTACATTATGCTAGTTTCAACATACTCACAGGGGCTGTACTATAATGGCTCTTAAAGCGGGACCTCTAGAAAACTGCCCGGCTTATTCGTACCATGACAACGTTATAGCAAGCCTGCCCAGGCCTGCTATTCAAAAACCGTAGATAACCGTTCACCTGGTTTTTGTATGGACTGATCATCGTAATACATTAAATCCGCTCAGATTATCAGCTTACAAACGTCTACGCATCTGCAATGTTGGTTATAGAAAATTGTTAGACTTACCTTAGATTTACCTAAAACAAAGAAGGACAACACAAATATTACTTCACTAAAGAATAAACGCTAATAAAAATGTTAGCAACATACATTTATTATAATTTAATATTATTTACACTTATATATTTACACATTAAATAATATATTAGGGAATATAATGTTTGGAATAGACGGTATTTAGAGGAAATAGGCTTAGACATTTTTGGAGGGAGAAAATCATAGGGAATGGCTTAGCTTGGGACCACTAAAGCATTTTTAAAACGACCTTGTCTCTTCGAGTTCTTGTGTACGACACACAAAAAAACTAAAAACACACGAATAATAATTTGTTTTGAGCGTGTCTACACAAGCTAGGTACTGTGCGAACACCTATTTTCTACCGACTTCCAAAAAGGAGGAGGTACTCAATTGGTGCTTCCCGTGTCCGATGTATGAATTTAATCAAATTCGGTTAAGTACCTAGTTTTTGAGTTACACTCCAATAACTGATTTTTACCAAAGTAATAGAATGGAAGTCAGTATTATTTTTTTCAAATTGCACTTGTTCAAGGGTCAACGCTACAGAATTGTCTACAACTCATGTAACAAAAAAATAATTGTTAAGGGTAACTTCTGCAAATCATATTCTGCAATAACTTTATATTCAAAACGTCATAACTCTTAATTATTGCGTCATCTATGTATGTAAAAAGGAAATCAAGGTTCTATATTACACTTTAGTCCATGGCGCGTTGGAATGTCTGAGCGGCATTTCTGAAAAAAAAAAAAGAAGTAACTTCTGCAAATCATATTCTGCAATAACTTTATATTCAAAACGTCATAACTCTTAATTATTGCGTCATCTATGTATGTAAAAAGGAAATCAAGGTTCTATATTACACTTTAGTCCATGGCGCGTTGGAATGTCTGAGCGGCATTTCTGAAAAAAAAAAAAGAAGTAACTTCTGCAAATCATATTCTGCAATAACTTTATATTCAAAACGTCATAACTCTTAATTATTGCGTCATCTATGTATGTAAAAAGGAAATCAAGGTTCTATATTACACTTTAGTCCATGGCGCGTTGGAATGTCTGAGCGGCATTTCTGAAAAAAAAGAAGACGTACAAAGTCCCATAATCCAAAAATGGTTATCACGCTGGTTTTTTCAATGTCACCATCGGCTACGGGGCTATTGTATGCTCTATTTATATCGATTACGCTGTATACCGATTTTTCAGCTAGGTTGGTGAAATCCTGCAGTCGAGGCACCGGGTATCTGTCCGGTTTAGAGATTGCATTTAATTTCATATAATCCCCACACACACGGCCTGATTTCACCATCCTTATTAGGTACTACCTATGTGCTAACCATTCACTCTTACTAGGTCTACAAATTCCTAACCTGCATTACTTGAAATTCAGGGTTTGCCTTTGCATACTGATCGGGAGGGAGAGGGCGGGCCCGAGCGTACACCGGCGGTCCCTCGGCGTTCTCAACATAATGGCGTACATTATGTGGAGGTGAGTCCTTGACACGGAAAGGTTTAGTCACATCGGGATACCTGCTTAAGATATCATCAAGTAGCTCAGATATTGTCAAGTAGCTTTAGTGTTACTGTGTCGGTAAAACAGTTTAGATGTTGCTTAAGCTGATGGAAATAGTTACCATAATGATATTGTAGCAATTTTTCATTGCATGAACACGGATTAAACATGGTTATCTAAAAATGAAGATCTCTAAAGCTGAAGCTAGATCGTACTAAATTTCATGAAAATCTTTGGTTCCGTTTCCAAGATTCAAATTATATATGTATATATATATACATTTATACAAAAATTGCTCGTTTAATTGTATTAGATAGATAATAAGGATGAGGGTCATAATCGGTCTTTCACACGAATCTGAAACACTTGATATATTACAGTATAGTTTGTAATCTATTTACCTACGTTCGCTTAAGTTAAGTCTATAAGTTTTAAACTATCATGGTCACAAACATAAGAGGTATTCAAATTATCAACGGGATAATTACCATGTACATTTTCTATGAGTTTCCGATATTTCGGCACTGTTGCAAGCGCCATGATCACGGATGAACTGAGGAATTGCGGGTGGGTGAATGTTTACCGAGCAGACGAAACGGTCTACCCTCTTCCTTACTCGTTTGCTATGCGAGGCACCACTACAATTGTTCGCACTGTTAGTTTTTGTATTATCTCGACACAAAACACTAACCGTATCAGCTCGAACTTTGGGACTATTACTGTTTTTGTTTTTACACAATCGTACCACTGGTATCGTAAGTAAAGTCTGTTTATTTCACTAAAAACTGCGCCTATAATATGTTGCTTTACGGCCGCGATGACGAACTCCACTTAAAGCTCTTCGTAATCCAAAGTCTAATTCCACAAGAATAAACCATAAGTCTTAATTTCTGTACCGTTAGCTGCGTATAGTTTATATTATTCATTGCCACTGTAATTACTAACTAATGACTGGGAAAACACTGACACAAGCTCCACTATCAATGAGAAATCTTATCCCAGTTTTGGACTCCATGACAGTGATTGATTTTCGGTGAACATCCGTCGTTGGCTGCACCGCTGCTAGTTTTCCGGATTCTTACTATTGTTATTCCCGGTACCATTTCACTTACTCTAGTTGCACGCCTTGAAGAATTCTTCAGCATGATGCCTTTAGTGAAAATGATACGGGCATAGCCGTCTGGGCTGGACGGAATCAGTCGGTTAAAACTGCGTCCACGTGATGACGAGTATACCATGTTTCTGTTATTGCTACCCACGGCTCCGTGGTCTTGAACGATCCGTCTCCAAATGCTTAAAAATGTCTTACCTCAGCAATTAAATAATTACAAACGCTCGGTCTCCATGACTTTACCAGCAATTGACACAAGCGTGTTAAGGTCTTTATTACTATATGCAACCGCTTAAACTGATCGGAAAGTTATCGGTAAAAGGTTTTGCCATGAAACAGTCAGTGTGTCGTCAGTTATCTTACTGCGCGCGAGGTCACGCATCAGTCCCAGAAGTTGAGATAGTTTTGTTTCCCAACTCCATCTCGCCTATGAGGATTTGCACCGGCTGGCTTTCAGATTCTCGTAGATCTGTAGCAAACGTTTTTAAGGCGTCGTATTTTCCGGATTTCTGACGGTCCACAAGTATGTAAGTGGCTTGCAATTATCACATCCTTCCCCAACTTGGTCATGATGTGATGATACTTGGCCTCGTCCGAGATGTGCTGTGCCTGCAGAACTACCGTGCAACTAGCAATATTGTTCTGATGCAGATCTATTGCATTTTCACTTGGTAGTTGGTACAGTCTCTTTATCACAGTAGTGCTTTCACACAACAATTGTCATTGCAGTGGCAACTACCAAGATAGACTCCTGGTACTCTTCCGGTAGAGTTTTTCCTTTAGGTACACTTTATTTTCACACCCAAGGACCACATGTAAGAATTACCTTGGACTGAGTGCGTCGGGTTAGTTACATAATACACAAGTCATAATATAAAGTGTGTTACCCCATGTTATGTGTGTGATGACTTATGGCACTGAATCGTGGTCTCTTACTATGGGCTTATAAGCAAGCTCAAAGCACAACGAGCTATGAAGAGGGCTATGCTCGGGGTTTTTCTACGTGATCGAATCAGAAATGAGGAGATCCGTAGAAGAACGAAGTCACCGACATAGCCCAGAAGATAAGCCAGTTAAGTGGCAGTGGGCAGGCCACTTAGCACGCAGAACAGATGGCCGATGGTGCCGAAAGGTTCTAGAGTGAAACCATGGACCAGCAAGCGCAGCGTATTATGTCAGTTATGACAACTTTACAGTGCGTTCGTATAGCTTTGATGCTCGGAACAATAACAGGGCATGGCAGCCGGGCTAAAATCAGAAATGAAATGCATATGCCTATGCCTATCTTTTTTTACTTACGATGTTAATAGTGCGTAGGAAAGAGACATTTAATTGTTTCGTTATTATGCAGTTTGTCACAAGTTAATTTTTAGATAGTGACGATCTTCGAGAACTTTTGTATTTGTTAGCATTATAAGATGACCAAAGGTAACCATTTGACAATGCTCATTTGTTGCTTGTGACTCGTTCAAAAATAATTAAACAAACAGCCATGCTTTGTTTCACTCACACCTTAGGACATGCTATTCGACATACATTAATAAACTATAGAGTACTGGGTTCTGTTTTAGCCCGGATTCCATGCCCTGTTATTGTTCCGAGCTTTGATGGCGTTGTCATTGATGGTTCTTTTGTTAAAGCGTTCGTAAAGCTTAAAAATTTTATTTTTGCCACTTTCGTCACTTTTGCCCACACTCTGCTCTCTCCTAACGCTCAACCGACCATTAAGACCTAAAATCGCATGATTATGCTGTCAAATACATAGCTGTCAATAAAAATCACAAACAAACATGCTCCGGGCGTGGGTCAAAAATTTGGTGACAAAAATAACTCTTTTATGGCTTTCCGAACGCTGAACAAAAAGAGACGAAAACGATATTTTCACCCACAGATTCCCGATTCTATTTTTTTATTAGTTTAGCCAACAGGGCTTTATTCGAACGCACTACCAGTAAGCATAAAATGTTAGTAAGTTGAAGACTGGTGCTGACAAAAATGTAATAATGCTGCCATTTTAAATTAGCCGATTGTCTGGTGAGCAAGTTGCTCACGAGTTTCATACGCACTTTTTTGATACACAATCTTGCAAGGAAATAACAAACATGTCTTGCACAAATCGCTAAAGACTGGATTTTTTGTTTAAGAATCGGTCTGCGGTCGACGCAAGGCAATCGGACACCCCTACTTGCCGTACGCGTCCTTCCGTTCTTTCCGCGTGCCCAGATTGCGTGGTCAGATTGCATATCTATACAAAATATATAGAGACCGACATGTTGTTCATACATAAGGCTGCGTTCAATTTGACCTGACTGCAGACCGCATCCAGTGTGGCAAATAATATATACACTAGTATGTTATATTATTATGCACGTGTGTGCTATAGTTCGGTTTATGGCCCATAATTACAATGTAATAAGGCTCACTTTACGAGCAAGTGCGTTGAATAATTTCATTTATATAATCTCATTCGGTAATATTCTAATTATGAAATGAAATAAAGACTTTTATTGGCATATTTTATTTACATACTTCTTTAGGAAAATTAAAAAAATAAATCAAAGTATTATTCTCCTAACAAAACAATGCTTTAAAACATTTTTTTAATTATTAAAGTACAATGTGTCCTGACCAAGGAGGTTTCAATTCAATTTAAGTACACATTATCTGTGGTGAGCGCGCAACGCGCTGGTTCCGAGCCAATAGACCAATAACTAGACTTTTTACACTGATATTGGCAAAATTGTGGTTACGCCGCACAAGCCATACAAAGAAGAAGAAGACTTTGTCCATTTTGGCGCTATTTCGTACATACGAATTTGAGTAATATTTTGTTGGATAAAACTTTAGTCGCAAAAATCATGAGAATAAATAAAGAAGTGTATGCAACTGCATATAATTAGGTATTATATGACAGTTGCATAAACTACTATTTTACATGTCTATAAAAATAAAAATATATTTAAAAGCAAATTATGTAGTTCAGGAGGCTCTTGGCGTTAAAAGTGTTCATATATGTTTCCAAGCCACAAGGTATTTTGTGGCGGAATGCGCATGTCAATAGGTCCGTTACGTTTCCAATGCTGCGACAGCGTACCTTTCAGATACAGAAAAGTATGGCAAATAATTTACCACACTAGTACTGCTTTGGCGGATAGGTGGCTAGCTCCAATCTCGGATGTATTCCGATACTTCAGATATGTCTGAAGTCTAATACATCCGAAAATGTTAGAGGAGTTGCATATGTGCAACTCCTCTAACATTTTCGCCATTCAACGGTTGTCATCATCAGCCGAGACCGAGGACAATGAGAACGCACGAATGCCGTCTTTAAATGATCATGCTATTTTCTAGTTAAATTATAAAAATAATTCGACGTAAGTAATAAATAAGATTTTCTATTTCACAGACATCAGCAAATAATACAACTTCACAAACAAGAAGAAAATCTCAAAGAGTTACAACTTCAGGCAACACATCAACAAGCGATACGGCTGATAAACGTGATGTAAGTTATTATAAAACTTAACGTGGTTTTCAATATTTTTACCGAGAAATACTCACTTAATAGTTTTCGGATAGATCCGACTATTTTTTATTTATATATTTATTTGTGGTTGGTACCCAATACGTTATACATTAAGACAGTTATAATAAATACAATTCACAACACACTCTTACTAAATGCTAACATATACGCATAAATTATACGCACCGACTACACGCAGTAATATAAGCAATTTCGTAATATGTACAATTACGAATGAAAATAAAACACATTTTTTCACAACTTTATAAGACTTGCTATAGTTTCGACCACAACTGGTGGTCTTTTTTAAGGAGTATTCGGGACGCCTGCGTCGTTGACGTCTCGCTTACTATAGTACAGTCGGATTTATCTCTCCAGTGTACATACATCTATATATCTATAGATTTTTCCGATAAATATTACGTGGGTAATCCCGTATCTCTCGGTAGAAAAAGTGAAAGAAAGTGTAAGTTACCAAAATGTGAATTTTGTGCTTGAAGCGTATTCGCTATTGTTTTCTGCAGGGTAATTAAGTACTTACCTCAGTTGCGATCAAATGTTGATTGAAATTTTGAAAAATGGCGGCTCTTTTGTTAGCTTTGACAATTCCAGTAACCAAAAATATTAGTAAGTTGAAGGCTGGAGCTGACAAAAACGACATAAAGCTGTCATTTTTTAGGTTTCAATCATCATATCATTGCAACTGAGATACATAATAGCCTGCAGGTTTCATATCATTTCTAGTGTAGTTTATTGTATTTATTATTCTATTACATCTATTCTTTTCTATCTTATCTTTTTAACTAGTCAACCGGACTAACAACCGAACTACTGCTACTAGAGAGTGTCAAAAGTTCGGTGCTTTGTACCAACCGGACTATTGCCATTGAAAAGGTGCGTTAGTTCGGTCAACCGAACTACTGCTACTAGAGAGTGTTAATAGTCGGTGCTTAGTATCAACCGGACTATTGCCACTGAAAATTTGCACTAGTTCGGTCAACCGGACTAACAACCGAACTACTGCTACTAGGCCGAAAAAGTAAACCATTGGCATAGATTTGCTTGTCGCTTGCGTACACTAAACTAAAATTATCTAAACTATGGTAGTTCTTTTTATGTTAATACTAAAATTCACATTCGTGTAACACTAGAATGATAATTCTAAACATATCATTCTATTCAAAAGTGGGTAGATTTACATCAGTTTAGATTATACATAGTCCACCTTGTCAGTGGGCGACCTACGCTGCGCTTGCCTGTCCGTGGTCTCCAGAACCTTCAGGTCCCATGGGCCATCTGTTCTGCGTGCTATGTGCCCTGCCCACTGCCACTTCAACTGACTTATCTTCTGTGCTATGTCGGTGACTTTAGTTCGTCTACGGATCTACTCATTTCTAATTCGATCATGTAGAGAAGCCCCGAGCATAGCCCTCTCCATAGCTCGTTGTGCGACACTAAGCTTGGTTATGAGGCCCATAGTAGACCACGTTTCAGTGACATATTGAAATTTTTCTCTATAAATTTCAATGTTTGAGATCGCTAAGCAGGCGTTAGTGCTTTAAAAAGTCATACTATAAAAATCAGTGTCATATGTCATCACTGGTAACACACATTGATCAAAGACTCTTGTCTTGATATATATGTATCGAGATAGGAGTATATGTTTCACAAAAAAATATCGATAGATGACGCTAACATTTCCGTAAGTTGTGTTTACTAAAGCAAGGTTGTCAATGGTCCTTTGCTGCTAGTACAGCTTAATTTGCAAAGCGACTGAACGGCACCTTGGAGTCGCTTTCTTGGAGGGTTTTGTCGCCTAGTTTGAGATGCTCTCTTTTAGCCAGAAAACAATAAGACCAGATATACACAATCCATATAATATGTTTACATATCAGGCGATGGTTAATATATACTTGTATGTTATGTTATTCCAGACGCGACCCAGAATATCCGTTAGATCTTTAGAAGACATCAACTCGGGCAGATCCCCATCGAAAGTGGTGAGTAAGAACACCAGATAAGAGGTCTAGCACACGTAGCTAAGAATAATGAGATAAAACATTTTATTTTGTAGTCGGTGCAAATGTAAACTGTCCTGATACATTATCTCTGATGGACTGCCTGTATTTTCTATTTATTTTATTGAGTGAGTCGACGGGCATGTCTCTCAGCTGATTTAAAGCGCCAAACCAGCTCATATCAGCTGCAGAGTCACCAAAAGCGTTGAGCTTTGAAACTTAACTTTTTTTTCTTTTTTTATGTTCGTGCCTATTCACAATGTTGACTCCGACGACACCACGATGCAAATCATCGTCTTATCTGTCAGTAGCTATGTGTTACATTATTAAATAGGTATTTTAAAGCTGAAAAAAGTTACTATGGCACCAAGTACCAAATCTTAGGCCGTTCAGGGTTATTTTTCTACCGACTTCCAAAAAAAGAGAGAGGTACTCAATTCAACTGTATGCTTTTTTTAAATTTTGTTTTCTCATAACTTTCGACTGGGTGAACCGATTCCCAAAATTCTTTTGTTCTTTTTGTTTGAAAGCTGGTGCTTCCCGAGTGGTCCCATTTAAAAATTTCATCAATCAAATTCGGCCCAGTAGTTTATGAGATAAACTCCAATAACTGAATAGAATGGAAGTAGGTATTAAATTTGTCAAATTGTACTTGTTATTAAACATGGTAGTGTTGGTAATAGCCTTGCATCCTCCCTTGCCAACCAAAGAAGAAAGAGTGAGATAATAGTTTCTAAAACTGGAGCGAAGACCTATTGCCATAACTTAGCTGGAAATGTACTAGATGTGTTAAATCAGTTCGATTATATATTCAGTATTTGGGGCTCTAGTTAACCAAGGAGATAAGGGACGATGTTACGTTAGGTGTGTACGCCAGAGGTCAAAGGCGCACTTTTTATTACTTACTGCCAATCCTTTTACAAGTGCAGTCTTTGGGTTGATTATAAAAATATAATGACACAGATACGAGCTCGAAAGCTGCATGACTATCGCCATGCTCTATTTATTAACCCGGCGGCGTCAGTATGTTGGGAAATTGTTACACTGATAGTCAGATTGGATCAAGATGAGCCGTATGAAAAATGCCTAGTGTTTCCTTAATTTTAAAGATTTCAGTAAACAATGATTACTATTGGATTAAATAATAAGTCTTAAAGGGTTTTTATTCAAATATAAGCAAATTTAACTTAAGGTAATATTTTAATGGCATATTGCCTAATATGGAATAAAAATCAACAAAATAGACACACCATCTGTCTTATTGAAACGAAATCATAACAAAATATAAATCTTCTTATAAATATCTTTCACTAAACAATATATCCAAATATGATCCTTATTATAACTAGTAAAATTTCACTATCTTGACTTCGACATTTCAAGTGATCTTTTTCATCCGCACTTTCTGATATTTTTTTTCTATTTCAGTGTCAGATTCTTCTAAAATAGATAAAATCCGCTACCGTTCGCGTTCGTCGTGGTTAATTGTTTAAATAACGCAATAACAAACAATCTAAATCAGTTAAATGCACTTTGAAAATATGGCACGAAATTACTACATCAACCGTATAGTTTGGTCATATTTACCTTTTTGTCGTTTGACCGCGTCTATCCACCGGCAGAGGCGCAACACGACTGAATGATGGTGAGGAACAGACAGGGGGGACTGTTAGCACCAGCTACTGAGAAATTTGGCAACGTCGCACTAAAATTGTGAGATATACACGCGATTCAAAATTTCGCGGGTCATATTGACCGAACTGTGCGCTCGCCGGGTTAACAGCTTTATTCATTCAGAATTATTAAGTGAGAATGTGATAATTATAAATTACCTGTTTTACCTGATATTTTTTTTTATAAGCGTGAACCTTTTCAGTTTTTATAGTTTTCTTCTCGCTTATTTTCTGACGAAATGTTCTAATATTTAAGCGAACAAATTACTAAGCCCTTTCTAATGTCGGAGCGAATGCATTCCTTTCACAGACAGGAGTATATCAAATAGTTTACCACAATATAGTCACCGCGTTACCAACTGAGTCGTGCGGCCATATAGTACTGCGTTGGCGGATAAGTGGCTAACCCAAGTGTCGGATGTATTAGACTTCAGACTATCGCAACTTGTCCAACATGCTACTCGTATATAGCCATACGACTGTTATCTACGATTTTACGTTGGAAGGCACGATTTCCATCTTCAAATGGTTATGCTATTTTCAATTTTATTACGATTAGTAATAAAGATGTTTCTATTTCACAGACATCATCCGAAAAGAATAGTACTTCGCAATCAAGAAAAAGAAAAATACAATCTAATAGTGTAACAACTTCAAGCAAGAAAGCAAAAGGTGATAAGAACCATAATCGTGATGTAAGTCGCTTGATTTTAATAAATGTTTTTATTCGATCAAGTGACGGGACGGGCAGGTCTTGAGTCGGACGGTAAGCTCTACAACTGCAACTGTTATCTGCAGTCGCCCATGACAGTTGCAGTACACTGTAGGAAGTGAAATTACTGCTCTCGTCACTTAAAACCAAAAAAGTGGCTTAAAACCCAATGTATCTTCTTTGGGTGTTAAGTCTCTTTCGCACAATATTTTTTTTATTTTATATTTCTGTGGGACAACATCCACACAAAGGTCCCAAACTAGGCAGAGCCTGTACTGTGGTATCCTGTACCTGTGCCATGAGTTGGCATCATAAATGTCATCTATAGTCGATACTCGATCTCGCCTATCTATTAAGCTTGTGATTGGAGTACTCGCTGTCAATTTTAGTTCTACAATTAACCGCGAGGTGACACTGTTCTTTTTTTTATAGATTTTTTCGTGGCTGTCGGTAGCGAGCATCGATCGGTGTCAATGTAGTAAACATACCTTAGTAGACCTACTGATGATTGATACATGTACTTATTTACATATACACACCCAGATACAGCTCTAACAGACATGTTCTTGCACACAATTGTTTGACCTGTCCGGGGATCGAACCCGGGACCAGCGGCACAGAAATCTGCACGGCTTTATTTAGGCTTTATTCACTTAGAATTATTAAGTGAGAATTTTATTGATTCTATGTTTTTTTGCACTGTAATAATCAGATCAAATCAAACATATATTTATTTCTTCCTCACAATAGGTTAGTAAAAAACAATTTAACATAATTAACAAAGAGTGACATAATTAAACCTAACTATGTGAGGGGGCTGGTGCCCGAAGTAAATACATTATCATCTGTCGAAATTGATAAAAAGGCAACATAAAAAGGGATAATTATTGCCTTCAAAGTGTGATGGCGGATCAGACGGAATGCGCCCTCCGTATATTATTATACGATATTTATGTACGTGACAATAAATTAACCAATTACGTCTCTAATGCTAGGAAACTGCTAAAAGACATGCCTTGCTGTCAGAGAGAGAGAGAAAGAGGGGCGTATGGCAAATATCCTACCACGCCAGAACTATGCTGGCTGACAGATTATTTACTAGCCCCTGTGTCGGATGTTTAGACTTGATGTTATATTGTACTTGGTGGATGTCATGACTGTTGTTTTAAGACACCAGCGGAGACCGACTACTTTATGCGCCCCACGAATGATGATTCGTTAAATGATCAGCATGTTGATTTGAAGAGTTCGATGTAATAACAAAGATGTTTGTATTTTGCAGACATCATCGAAAAATCGTACTTCACACAGAGCACAATCTAAAAGTGTAAGGACTTCAGGCAAGAAATCAAGAGATGATACGAACAATAAACGTGATGTAAGTTGCTAAACATTTTTGTACCTTAGTTCTGTTGTTTTCAGGTTTTATTTCGTTTCTAGTGTAGTGATATATTATTTTATAACATATGCATAAAGATGAGTGAGGGCGAAGAACGTCCGGCAGATGCCCAGGTTCCGCTGTCAAAGGAGACGATTGGCACACAACATACCCACAATGAGGACAAACGAGAAGTTTGACGATCTGGAAGAAGAAACGAGTAGGTTGCACTTGGACGTCGTGAGGTAATAGGAAGTCCTTAGAGCGGGTGAGGACACGATAACTCTCCAATCACACCCTCAATCTCATGGCTGTACGACGCTCATTAAATCTGCAGTCTTCCGATGATGCTGAAGTATATAAGCTGCTCAATAGCCAAATATGGAAGTTCTAGCACTCGACATTCGGACCTTTAATACTCCAACAAACGGCTCCCAAGTGTTTGCAAGAGACATGTCTATCGGGCAAAGCCAGTTAACGAAGCTGAAGAGAGACGACGGCAGTGTAGCGTAGACCAAAGCAGAAGTGTTAAGAGAGGTCGAGAGGTTCTGTGGACAGCTCTACAACTCGGTCGCTAAACCTGTAAGCAGTTTGGCCAAAGACCCAAGAGCCAAGCTTTCCCAACATTATACCGAAGATATACCGGATCAGCCAGTACGAGATTAGGATGGCCTTGAAACAACTTAAGAACATGGCGCTGGGTGATAACGACATCACATCAGAGCTTCTAAAACCGGGTGGAAAGCCAGTTTTTAGTCCTTCAGAAACTCTTTAACACCGTCTTATACGATGAAGAATTATAGACCCTTTTCACTTTTGATGCATGTTTATAAGCTCTTTTTGAAGGTTATCACGAACCGTCTCAATCGCAGAATTGATAACTTCCAGTCTCCGGGAACAAGTCGGTTTCCGAAAAGGCTATAATACTATACATCCGCACGCTAGTTAGGCAAGTTATACAGAGGATCGAAAAGTAATAACTCGTATCTATGTTTAGCGTTAGTGGAGTATGAGATGGCCTTCGGCTCGATCGAAACGTAGGCAGTGCTTGAGTCTCTCCAGCGAGCGGTGCCGTATTGACCATCGGTATATCGAAGTGTTCGAATGATTGTATTAAAATACCAATATGTCAGTCCAAGTACAGGAGCAGAATTCGAAGGCAATTCCATTGCACAGAGGAGTAAGACAGGGAGACGTTATATCTCCGAAACTGTTCACAGCTACATTGAAAGACGCCTTCAAGCTTCTGGAATGGCAAGGACTTGGCATCAATATTAACGCCGAATACATCACTCACCTTCGATTTGCCGACGATATTGTTGTCATGGCAGAATCCATGGAAGACCTCAGTACAATGCTCGAAGGCCTCCATCGAGTTTCCCAACGGCTAGGTCTTAAGATGAACATGGACAAGACGTAAATTATGTCTAATGTCCATATTGTACCTACCCCAATATCAGTTGGGAACTCAGTTCTCGAAGTTGTTGACGAGTACATCTACCTGGGACATACAGTTAAACTAGGCAGGTCCAACTTCGAGAAAGAGGTCAATTGTCGAATTTACTCGGCTGGGTAGCGTTCCGGAAACTTCGCGACATCTTCTTGTTAAAATTATCTCAGTGCCTCAAGACAAGAGTCTTGGACCAATGTGTGTTACCTTGCGGTGATGACTTGTGGCACTGAAACAAAAAAAAAGAGACGTTATATGTCCGAAACTGTTCACCGCTGAATTGGAAGACGCATTTATACTTTTGGAATGGCAAGGACTCGCCATTCCAGAATTGCCAACGATATTGTAGTCATGAATATGACAAATAGACACTACCGTGCTGGTAGGTTTCAATAACCTACTAGCACATCCCCAGTGTCGGATGTTTAGGCTTGAAACTGTTCGTATTCCTCTCATGGCCTTATGACTGTTGTCCTAAGACACTAGCGAAGATCGATGTGACTTTATGCGCTCCACGAATGATGATTCTTTGAATGAACAGCATATTGATTTAAAGAGTTCTATGTAAAAAAAAGTATTTCTTTATCTATTGCAGACATTGAAAAATCGTTCGTCACAAAGTATAACAAAACCAAAAAGTGTAACAACTTCAAGCCAGAAATCAAGAGATACAAACAATAAATGTGATGTATGTTGCTAATTTATTTTTGTGCGTGTTGTCCCACGAATGATGATTCTTTGAATGAACTGCATAGAGTTTGGTGTACTTAATGAAAAAGATTTTTCTATTTCGCAGACATCACTGAAAAATAATCGTGCTTCACAAAGAACACATTCTAAAAGTGTAACAACTTCAAACAATAAATCAAGAGTTGATAAGAACAATAAATCTGAAGTAAGTTACAATTTTTTGTGCTTGTATTTGCGTTGTTTTGAAGAATTTTCAATTCTCTTCAAGTATACTATTTTGATATATTTCCCAAATACCCTTTTGTATTCAGTATAACCAAGCAGTTATCCATAAAACTGTGGATTAAGATAACTGATATTTTGCAGGTTGTAGCCGGTGCACTATTGCCTACGCTTGTTAGTGCAGAAATCAGAGATCTCTAAGAAGATTTAAGCCATGGTTTTACGGAATTCAATATTATGAAATAAGCTTAAACCACGGTTTCAACTCTGGACTATCTCTAATCCGTTTTATAATAATCTATATATAAAAATGAACCCCTATTTGTCCTGGTCACGCTATAACTTCAGAACGGATAGAACAATCTCGCTAATTCTTTTTTGTTGTGTTAATTATTGTCAGGAGAAGGTTCTTATAAAAGAAAAACTAAGAAATGATGGGAGGTTATGGCGAGGCCGAAAACCGAGCCTACTACACGAACGAATGCAGTCGCTAGTGCATAATATATTTTGCAAATTATTAGTGGTAATTAATTTGGTATCATGTTTGGTTTAGGTCACTACGCATGAATATCAAACGATAGTCAACAAAACTTTGGGCGCAATATAATGGCAATTGTTTTTGTATATTCAATTTTATTATCATAGTCAGTATGGTTGGTTATGTTGTTTATCTTATAAACTATGCACTGCTTCATAATATAAACCACATAAGTGGATATATGCAGCTTAAAAACGACCTTAGCGGCGAGCATACGTTTATTCGAAACTTTATCGTCTTCTAATGATTTCTTAGATTTTGTTCTAATATATTGAAATTAAACAACTTTAAATCGATCAAATCGCGTATACTTTTTATTATTTTTATCCCGACGTTTCGAACATTTTTTAGAAAACTAATGCCCGTTTTTACCAACATTTTAAGTAACACCTAAGCCTATTTAGGTGACATCTTTGTACTACTATGTGTTACCTAACTGGCTTAGATGCTACCTAAAATGTTGGTGAAAATGGGCATAAGGTTCATTTACCCTTGATGTTGGCGGAATGTTCAAAATACTAAATTTCAACACATTAAAATTACGTCGTAATGAAAATTTTCTATTTTACAGACTTCATCAGAAAAGGATAATGGTACACAAAAAGCAAAGAGATCTAACATTGTTTCTACTACAGGCAAGAAATCAGGACATAATACGGACAATAAATGTAAAGTAAGTTGTTAGAATAATTTTACTAATAATACATTATTTAAAAAATAGGTAATCGATATACACAACTAACGTATGAAATTCCTATACTTGCGCACTATTACTTCGCGAATATCTGGTTGGAACACTGCGGTGGTACCACGGATTTAGAAAGAAAGGGGATGTGTTGAGAAGGCGTGGCGCGTGTCGCAGCAAAAAGTTCCGGAGAACTTGTTTGCTAAAATAGTAGATATCGGCGCGCCAGTGTGTAGCATATGAAATTGTTTACAACACGACAAACAAATGCCGCAATGTAGTATTGCGTATAAAGATACTCTCAGCGCGCATCGTCGCGTAGTGCGGCCGCTGCTATCGGCGCCGGGAGTTCTTAGCGTTCATTGGTTTATTTATCAGTGTGCATTGTAATGAGTTGGTGTAAGTAGCTAATGAGAGCGTTGCGTTCAGTGTATAAATTTATAAGTTTATTGTTTCATTCGTAGGTGTGAAATGCAGTGGAGATGCGCAAGTAAAAAAATTGCGACATGCGGATCAGGAGAATAAATGCCTCGCGCCATATCCCTTCCCTTCCTAAATCCGTGGGTGGTACTAACCAAGACGGCCTCTTGCATAGGCCTACGAACTAGTAAATTATTTTCTATCAGAGACATGTCCCGCACGGCGGAACAAAGCAATTATCTACCGACTTCCATAAAGGAGGAGGTACCCAATTCGACTGTATTTTTTTTAATGTTTTTACCTCATAACTTTCGATATGGTGAACCGATTCTCAATTTTTTTTTGTCTGAAAGCTGGTTCTTCCCGTGTGGTCCCATTTAATTTCATCAAATTCGGTTCAGTAGTTTTTGAGTTACACTCCGATCATTGAATAGAATGGAAGTCGGTATTAAATTGTACAAATTGTACTTGTTTTAAACATTTGTTTTCTTTCAGGCATGTAAAAAAACGTTCCTCACACCAAAGAAATTGTACCTACACAAGCGGTCTCACGCCAAAAACCTGCGTTGCTCTGTGGGCGGTTGTGAGAAGAGATTCGCGACGAAAGGCGACCTTCTGAAGCACATGCGAACGCACACCGGCGAGAAACCGTATCAGTGTGAAATCTGCGATAAAAGATTTACACAAAATGTGACCTTAAAAGTCCATAAGGAGGCGGTGCATAAAGCCACAGCAGAAGTTGTGTGAACGTTTAAAGAAAATAAAGGGGCACGAAAGAAAATAATGGGGCACGATTTCTTTCTTTGGAGTGTCCGGAGTGTGCCTGAAATCATGAAATCTAGTACTCCTTATATATTAGCGTTCCTTTTGAACCCGAAATTGATCTCGTCGTTTGTACAGCTGTTCTATTGTGAGTGAGATTGACACGTTATCGATTAATTCAACGATAACGCTCGCGTTGCGACCACAACGCTCGCGGATGAAGGTGGGTTATTGTGGTCGCTGAGAGCTGTCACTGTCAATATATCAAAATAGGATTAATTCGATATAATTAACAGATAGGCGCGCTTTTCGCGACCGCGTGAGTATTCCATTCGGGTTGGGAATTTTAAGCATTGATCCCAAATTAGAACGCCAAGCCGGAGCGCGACAGTCGTGAGTATTTACGGCGCTTACTGGAACGCGTGCGTTTATAAAGAGACCGCACCTCAGTAATGACCTCTCGACATGTTGAGTGGATATTCTATGTGGTGAAATTCTTACTCTTTTCTTGCTATATTAGAATAACTTAAGATATTATAGTAATAAACTTTAGTGGTCGTTTTTTCGTTATATCTAGAGTCGTACCATTATATAATTGGCCATTCCTCCAGTTAACTATTTAAATATTACTTATAACCTATTTATTTTGGTAGTCAAAATTAAGATTGAAATAGTACTTTACTGCAGAATCCAGTAAGTAAGCCTTCCTGGCCAAGTATGAGTTAACCGGACCGAACTGCAGGTGAGGTTCGGTTATATACGAGGCCAGGATGTCTTTCTTACTGGTTGAGGCTTGTATAATGCTTTTCTCAAAAATGGTATTTTCAAACCAACTGTTGGCTTGTTTTTCTGCCTTCCACTTCATACATTTTTCATAAGTTTTCATTTATCGCTCCTTAGATTTTGGAGGAAGTAAATTGTTTTTTGCCAAATCGGCCTCAGCTTTTAAATCAGGAGTGCCATTCATTTTATGGGATTATCTATGTTCACGCGGTAAATTACAACACAATTGTCGCAATTGAATGTGGAATCCCGCCAGTCGTTTTTTTTACTAAAAAGTTTACGTTTACTTTTGAACATTGTTCTTTTTTACATTACATGAATGTTTGAGTAAAAAAATGTGAATGTGTTTTGAATCTCCATGTTAATATTAGAATGGTAAGTTTTAATCCAACATGATTTACAAACTGAAATTACTCAATACAAACATAAAATCCTACTCTTTCCACATTACAAGTACAAAACGCATCGTGCATACTTTTTCGGCGTCGCGTTAAGTGTCACAGACTATAAAATGTATCTATCTCATTTTATAATGAATATAAAATATCTCATAAAATGTCTTACCAAAAAGAGAGATAGATATATATTTGGAGCCTTCCTCTTACATGTTATAATGGCTAAAATCTGTGTCTGGTGCTATGTTTTTTTTTTCTAAGCAGATCTAAACAGGATGACCTATTGTCCAGTATAATAGATTGTTAACCGAGGGTCGAAAGAATCGATTCCCGAGGTATTTTGTCCGAGTAGGAATTGATTCTTTTACCAGTGTTAAACACTCTACTTTTCATTTCGAATATGAGGAAAATATAGTTATATTAGTAGTAGTAGTTAGTATAGTTGTTTATCTAAACTATTTATTGATAATATATAATAATATTAGTACTACCTATTTAAAAGTAATTGTCAAATTAGGACAATTCGTGAAATTAAAAGTTACATTTTTGTTTGGAATGTTTAATATTATGTTGCTTGATATATTATGACAAATTTGACTGTTCTGGATATCTGTAAAAGTAGGAGACTCTGGTATTTCATCTGACGATGGATTCCATGACGGATACAACCTGGAAGTTGTCGACTGAGGCGAATTGGGGCGTATTTTTATAGTTTCAGTTAATTTGGTTGAAATTTCAGTTTTATTTTGGACTGAATCCTCAATGTAGCCTTCGGCGACTGTGCTGGATTTCTAGCCTCCATGTCTTTTTAAGGTTGTCATGTTTGCTCCAGAATCGGCTAAAAGTGTTGCTGACGTTCGTCTATAACAATGTCCGGTATACTGCTCACAGTTTGGTAAATTCAAGTATGTTGCTATCTGCTTCGGCATACCTGAGATTTTATTTTTACCGATCACTTGTTTATAGCATTTTCCCTTCTGATAGTAAAACGGTCCGTTTTTACATCACTGGGTCTCATTTTTTGATATTTCTTTACTATTTGTGTAAACTCTTGTACTACAAACGAGCGCTCAATATTTGTTTTTGTTTTAGTCAGTTTTACTAGTAATAATTGGCATTGACTTTCAATGTCCTTAACTGTCAAATTTGTGAGTTCACTGCTTCTGCAAGCGCCGCTTATACCGAGTATCAATACCACCTGTGAAAAACATGTAATTTTATAGTATTTGTGTAATAAATACGTTCATTTTTAGAATAAATCCATAAATACTTAGGTAAACTTACCTTCACTGCCAAACATATCTCGTCAGGAGCATCATTTAAAAAAATGTCCACTTCATGAGAGGTGAAAACCTTAGATTCCTTACTCTTGAACCCCTGAGACTGTCTTTTCAAAAATGATGTTAAATTGTGTTTTTGTTTTTCGAATTTACTTTGTGCTTTACACTAAGTATACTCTTGAGCATTGAATATCGGCTCCATAGCGTAGAAGGCTGTAGTTTGCTACACAGCCCATTAAAATATGTAAGAAATACACTTTCAGAAAACGATTTTATATTCGCCACTTCATAAAATCATTGTACAACGCGGTCACATTAACATGACGCTTGACCATGTGACGTCATTTTGGCGCTCAAGTGCGGTAGTAAGTGAGTAAAAATTCATTAAAAATTAAGTTTTTTAAATGAATAAAAAATATTTATTTATTTTGAAAGGTAATATACCAACTACATATTCTATGAAAATGTAAGTGTTTACCTGTTATATTATATTACGAGCGAGAAAAGGGAATGCGTGGGGAAGCGCGCGGGGGGCATTCCAGCGATGCGTCCAGTTGATGTGACCGCGTTGTATGTGTTTATATATCTTTCTTTTGAGATTTCCGGCAAAAGCTTTTCAATAACAGAATTTGCCTCGTCTTTAATTGAATCTGGTGTCAACATTTCAGAATCGCTTGAACTCATTTTTAATATTCAAATATTAGCATAAAAGATTATTACCTATTTTTTTTTAATTCCGTCACAGATTCATAACAGATTAGTATCCCGCCAATTTATGTCGACTTTTTAAATTTTAAATATGGAACTCACCGGGTAATTGCTGCGGCTTATTCCGCTCAAAGAAGTTTGCGCTAAGTTCACACTGGCTGTTTAGAAAGTTGGAAAAGTAAAAAACTTTTTGGAAAAGTCCTTTCGAGGCAAATAAGCAGTTCATTGAGAAAGTCACATGGCCGCAGCATTTTTTTAATTAGTTTTTTTTTTACATAAAACTCTTCACAGCTGACAGCAGTTCTATTTTTAAAGTTCATTCCAGCCTTAGGTGGGAAGTAATTTCTATGAGTTTTCGCTCTCTATGGAAGGAAGCAGCATTTTCCACCCAATAATCAGATCAAAACAACACTACTTTCAGAGTATGAGAAATGAAAAGTAAATTACATACTTACTTACTGGACAGTAGGAGATTCCAAATTTAAAATCTCGCTTTATACTGGACAGTTGTGAATAAGTCTCCGATAGAGTTCACTTTATGGATACTTTTTAGAAATGTTATGGCAACATTACATACCATTTTTGAGAAAAATAGTTTACTGGCTGATGCGCATATAACATAAATGAAAGAACCATCATCCATGGTGGACCATCTGATTCATACACTAGCAGGCTCGAGGTATAATGTATAAGTCAGTGTATAATTTACAAATTATAAGTGTGTGCATATTATAGATAAAATAACTATTATTATTGCTACACTAACAGCTTTAAGCTGATGCGTGTATATTGTTTCGTAGTAACATGGACATGGTTTTACACTCATTATGATAAATTAAAAAAAAACATTAAGTATATAAATATTATATAAAATTTTAATCTCCTGATTTACTACACTAAACAAAATAGGATTACCTACCTATTTGTGAATGGGTGTGTGAGTGAAGATGAGCCGGGTTGTGTTTGTGTTTCTTGAAATGCACAAGTAATCATGCACCATATTTATTATTGTAATGGTCTCTGTCATGCATTCCGTTTTAATGTAATTTAACTTTACTAGTATGTTAAATAATACTTTCCTTAGATGTATAGATATAATTAGATGTGTTAGTATTTTATGCATTAATTGTGCATGCAGTAATTAGTAAGTCATAGTCACTCATAAGTATGTCATTATACCACAATCCCGTATAAGTCAAGTTATACTATATATAAAAGTTACCAAAATTTTTGCTGGCAAGATCTACTGTTCGCAGAACCACTAATTAATAAGATAGCAGACATACAAGTTCGACTGCTGACTGAAGAATTTTAAAAATAAATTACATGAAGGTAGAATAAGTTACTACCGAATTGACGGAAAAAAACTTCGACAGGATGTGCGCATTGTCTACTAATGTACTATTGCCTAAAATGTATAAAGAAATAATCTCCGTCTTTTTGTTCATATATTATTGCTGCAGGGAAAAATATAATAATAAGTCAAGGAAAAAGTAATTTCGTATTTTGTCGTAATCGTGTATAAAATAGAAGAAAAATATATTTTATTTGTAGTGTGTGTATCTTGCTAATTTTAATATAAATAAATAAAAATAGGACTAAAAATATTTAAAAAGCACCTTCCCGAATATTTCAATGTTATTGTTTTTTGCCTGCCAAAATGAGTGAATCTAACGAAAAATACGATACATTCTGAAGGTTTTTATCAATTTAATTTTGATGTCACAGATGCAGCTCCCTTTAGTCATGCTCATACGGATAAAGTCGATGCCATTTTTGAAAAAGTAGAGAAAGATCCGCTTATTAGTAGTTACGACATAGCGGAGGATTGACCACCAAATCGTTTTGACACATTTGGAAAAGTCTGGCTATACAAATAATCTCAATATTTGGGTCTCAAGCTCACTGACAGAAACCTAAACAATCGTGTACTTATTTACGATTTTAAGGTTAATTAGAATAATAATAATAATTTCTCTATTCCATATTCCATGACTGATATCCTAACTTGGGTAGACATTGACTTTTTTAACTTAAGCAATGAAAACATATTTGATCTTTAAAATAACTAATAATATCATTAACATCTTTGTTTGAGCACCTGTCCCCGTAATAGTTACAGAGTTTAAAGATAAAGTAGTTTTGAGCGTGTTTCATGTAGAATTTCATGTGTTTCGGTATTTTCCGTATTCTTTGGTAGTATTCGATTAACAACATCCCAGGATTGTCAAAACTACTTTTCGCATTTTTTTGCTCAATAATACCAAGATTCTACAGCAACGGGTCAAGTTACAACGTTACTTCATCTGTAGATGGCAAGATGATACCGATCATAATGACACTTATATCTGTAGGGCTATTATGTATCTCAGTTGCTAACAAATGTTGATTGAAATCGAAAAAGATGGCGCCTCTATGTATCTTGAATTTGTAATTATTTTGTATAATTTGTTGTAAATTATTTTTTATTATGTGGTCGATGAAATATACCTTTGCATGCATGAGAACTATTTATAATAACAAATTATAAAAAATGCTGCTCATTTTAGACGATTATGTCAGGTAATTATTGGTCTCGATTTTGTAAACATTGTCTAAACTAAAAATATCTAAATTATGGCAGTTCATATTCTTACATACGAATGAGAGCACTAAAATTAAACATTTCTCTTTATATACAATTTTAGACAGATTAGTCGTCACATAAATTTGTGATCGCTAAACTAACGTACAAATACCTGACATTTAATAGAATAAGCTTATCTTTAGAAATGACATTTAATGTGTTACATGAATCTGAATTTTAATCTAGACAGAATAAGGACTACCATAATAAAATGTTGGTTGGCTAGTTTGGTTTGAAAAAGTGAATCGCTATCATTAGGTTGGTATTATATTTTTATATATTAGTATATAAAAATAATACCAACAATATAATACATTAGTAGTCACCATATTTATTCGATATTGCTATTTGGGTTGTCTGGGAGGTCGCATTATGCGTCTAGTCTTTTTAATTTAAGTATAGAATAAGGCTTTGTATAAAAACAGCTTGTGTTTTTTTTCCAATAAGACGTACCTACCTACTCTTAAACAGTTTGATACATGTGAATTATGTCAATGCGTCAAAACGTGGTCAAGTCATACATTACTGTTTCTAGTACTTAAGTATAATTATTGTCTATATGACATATTATTTTTAATATATTATTGTAACACCTGCCATTTATTTCCAATGTTCTGGGCGGCTCTGCGATTGGCATGGACAAGCGTTGTTTAACCTGCGTTGACTTCGACGTATAATAACTTGATCATCAAACGTTGCTTATTTGCTGTCGGGCACTCTTAGACTCGGCAAATGTCAGTCATTTATTGTTTATTTTACTTTTAACTCGAATATCTTCGATCAATATACTAAAATAAATGACAGTTCACTTACAAAATCAAAGCTAAATGTTGTCCGCGTGGCGAAAATAACGCTAAGAACGCTCACAAGGGCGTTCGAATTGGGAATCTGTCGGTGAAAATGTCGTTTGTCTCTTTTTGTTCAGCGTTCGGAAAGCTAAAAAAAAGTTATTTTTGCCACCAAACAGTGCAATTTTTTACCCACGTCCGGAGCATGGTTGATTGTGATCGTTTTTGACAGCTGTATTTGGCAGCATAATCATGACATTTTAGTTCTTATGCTCGGTTGAGCGTTCGAGTAGGGTGTGGGCTAAAGTGACAAAAGTGACAAAAATAACGTTTATGAACTTTACGAACGCTTTAACAAAAGAGCCATCAATGACAACGCCACCAATGCCCTCAAAGCTAAACGAACGCGCCTTTGGACACATGGCACTCAAAAAAAGACGTTATAGTTAAATCATATAATTTACAATAGCATTTCTTGTAAATTCTAACGACTAAGAAATAAAGTACATTTCCCCATTGTTGCCTTGTGAACTACATGGCTGTTTTTCAATCGGACTAAACAAAATGAGAGCTCACGCCGCCGAGTGCGCTCTTATTTATCGAGACTTATATATTGAAGTGAAGACTTTTTAGGCGCATTGAGCATTTTTTAGGGTGAACATAAATCATGGAACTCGCGTCATCGTCGCCGAACGCTTCCAGTTACTTGGTTTTCAATTATATCGGCAGTCGTCAAAGACTGCCCGCATGTTTTTAGTTGTATTATTTATGTAATGTGCGGAGGTATATAACTTATGTCTAGTGCTAAGACTGTCCTTTTTAAACTTCATGAGATGTGCAGTTTCTCATCAGTGAGGCGATATTATATTATAAAATAATTTTAAGGGAATTAGTGTGTGTGTGTTTGTGAACGATTATACGTAAAGATATCGTACTACTAAATTCCAGTTTTTTGTATCTATTTTTAAACTAATGTATTGTTGCTTGTATTTATACAGCGTGTAGTAATACAGAAAGGCGTGCCATATGTACCTAGTCAGGATTCACATGGCAAAGTAAACAAATTTAAATCGCTTATGACATTTTCATACTCAGTAAAAATTATTATTTTTTTTGCATCCCTTTTATACATGCCTATTACCATTGCCTATTGCCCAGTCCAGCCGCCTTATTGTCTAACTTGAATGAGAATGAAATGTCACTTCATTCTCATTCTCATTGATGGTTCCAGCCAACCAGCTTGCAGGATTTCGCCTAGAATGGGATTCAAAATATCAAAATGAAGCCCATTCCCGTTCTACGTAAAGATAGACAATAAAGCCACAGGTCCCGCTTAGGTGTTTATCTAGTCAACGTTCTGGGGGTAATTGCCGCCTTTGGCCTAGTTTGTCAAGGATGAATCTGAATATAAGAACAACATGGTTACTTAATGACGCAGTAGTTAGGTGCCAATGATATGCAAGCTTTTGCGTGTGTGGTTTTAGTATTACTACACCTTTTTGTTACACGTTGTATAAGTACAAGCAAGACTTAAGTTTTACTTTGTAATAATAAAAATAAACTGTGTTTTATGCATAAAAATAGTTTAATTTCCACAGTAATAATATTTACATAATATCTAGTATAATACACAATACAAATAGTCGATAAATAACAAAGTTCTATATGCACAGGTATTAATCGCAATAATAAATAGATCTCCTACGCCAATGCGACAATCTTATGCTAGTTTACGAACAATGGACACAATCAAAACCGACCACAATCTGGAGAAATAACCTAAAATTTTTTACACGAATATTACATAACATATTTCCCGACATATACAAACTGGGAGTTTTCAAATCTGTGAATAGGTATCTTTTAAGCAAGCATATACCACCGTCGACCGCGTCACCACTTTCCATCAGGTGAGACTGGCTTGTTTATCAAATGTAAAAAAAGTGTACGCACACACACCACCATACATATAATGATTTCTTGTGTCGCGGGAGGCATTAACACATAATAACCATCGAAGACCCGAGAACGAAAATTTCTGCTCTCACACAAATATATGTGCCCAGGGACCCGCTTTTCAAACGCAAGTGACGTTATATAGATTTACTAGTCGTAATTTAGTTATTTCCGGCCTCACAGTGAAATCGCTCTTGCACAAAATAGTCGTGAGCGTCGAAGGTATTGAGTATTATAAATACGGAAAAATAATGATTTTAGCCTTCCTTCCACTCGACACCACCAAAACGACACCATCCGTGGTGTCGTATGGAATCACTAGTCCATACGAACCCACCGACTGATACATACAAAGTTGTTGATATGAAAACTCCAATTAAGTTCAAGCAGTTTCATTAATGAGGTATGTCATTTGATAAAGTTTATATTTATCTGTCACTCAAATGGTCATCTTGACATTGTTCATTGCAATTTGCATATTATTGTCTTTCCGTCCGAATATTTTAATTTTTCACAATAGACATGGATACTAATACTGACGACATAAAATACATAAAACTAATGGCGGAACAGCTTTGCTCTGGCAAACGTATAAATGTCACCGTCACAAGGGATATAAAAACGGCTCAGTGTTATGGAGATGCACTAGCTTCAAAAGGACAAAGTGTCCAGGTACGATAACTATAATGGTAAGTATCGAGTTTTTCGAGTATTCCATAGCCTTTACTTATTTTACTTAATAAATTTTAATATTACTTTTTAGAATGACATAATTACAAAGACTTGATTTACTGAATGCAATTCCAAAGTTTAAAAGTATTAAACAATTGCATTATGATGCAAGAAATAAAGAACTTGGAGTTCCCGCTACAATTTTTAAATCTATAGGTAAATGAGGTCACTGTACCGGTAAGATTTCGCGAGTCTATATTAGCGGATTACTATTATGATGGTACTCGCATATTGGTGTTTTGTCCCAAAAGTTGTCGTGTAATGATTTGTAAAATCACTGAGTACTTCGTTGATGGAACTTTTGCAGTCTGCCCGACTCCCTTCCAACAAATTTACAATATTCTTGGTGACATAGGCAGCACTTTTGAAGAAACAAAAGTGGTACCACTTATCAGTGTATTTATGACTAATCGAACACAGAAAAGCTATGAGTTATTATTCCACATGATTCAATCACAATTACCAGAATTTAAACCTTATAAAGTACATTGTGACTATGAGTCCGCAGCAATTAACGCTATAAAAGAAGAATATCCAAATGTAATAATAAAAGGCTGCTATTATCACTGGTGCAAAAATATTAGTAAAAATGCCAAAAAGTTTAAAAATAATGAAACCAAACCGGAAAAAAGAATTGTCTCTCTAACAGCGGCCTTACCGCTCTTGCCACCACAATGTACTTCAGAAGGATGGGAGTATATCAAAACCCAAATTTATAGAATTAATAATATAAACATGACCAGATTTATACGTTACATCGAAAATTATTGGTTAAAAATTCACTCCCCAGATCTTTTTAGTGTATATGGTGAAAGACATAGTACCGATAATGTATCCGAAGGTTTTCATTCGAAACTAATAAAGGGAATAAACAAGACAACAGTTACTTTGACCAGAACCATGAATAAAATGAATAAATACTTAGGTATGGAAGCTTTAGAACAAAAAAGGAAGAGTAAATACATTGTGGATGATGACTTTATAATGTTCAAATGCAATTAATCAATGGTGATATCACTGTGGCCAAGACTTTAGATGAACTCAGATAGAGGTTTTATTAAACAGAGTATTACATCATCGGGTAAATCGGAGTAGAAACTTTTTTAATGTTTCCATAATGCTAGCACATGACATTAAAGAATATAAGTATGTCACTGTGGCGTTTCTGAATTCAGTTGTTTTCTGTTTTGTTCACTGTGCTATTACTATTGTATTTAGAAATATATAAATACTTATTAACATAATTTAGAAAGTATGGAGAGTCAATCAATTTTGAGTTTTCAACCTAAATACCAACTCTCGCCCGATGATGTGTTTGAAATGCAGGATACTCAAGAGTATGTTGTAGAGTGTAGAGATGACGACGTCACACCAGACATTTATATGTCCGTGAAAACGCAAACGGAACAAAATATGAAGGATAATTGTACCCAAACGGACCATTTGAGTGATGCTCAGATTGTATTAAATACAGCAAAATTGTTGGCTGAAAGTTTTTTCCCCGGAAAAGACACACTAAAAGAAAAGTTCATTAAGGCCTATTACAAGCACGTAACAACAATTGTGGACACGCTGCAAGACTAGTTTTCCGGTCCGTTCTTTAATACCTACATAACTACTTACTTCACTGAAATAAAAAAAAAAAAATTCATTAACTCTGTTTTATTAATTATCGTTTAACTATAGATAACTTGAAATAATAACTTTGGGGTCGGATCAATGGATGTGATGTCTGATATTTATTTATTTTAATGAATTGGGAGCTGTTAGTCAAAAACACGCGTTTCTGGACATCACTAGGGTGGTGTCGTATGGACTAGAGATACCATACGACACCACGGATGGTGTAGTTTTGGTGGTGTCGAGTGGAAGGAAGGGATTTTAGATATCTATATGACAACGATTATACTCGTAATTATCAATAAACTCTTTTCTCACTAGACATGACCTCGTGAACTTTGAACTTAGACAGGGACCACAGATATATAAATAAATAAGTATTATGTACAATAAATAACGCAAATACGTGTACTTTCCGTGTTCGAACCCCGACCTAGCGTCAAGGTTGGCCGCCGCTACTTACAGTCCGCGCGCGGCTCTCTAGCCGGACATATGCGAAAACTAAATTGCGTGGCAATTAACTGCAATAGCTTAAAAATTTCGAGCCCCCAAAGACAAAGACATATTTCCTACCACAAAGAAGTTATATTAAAATTATAGTATGCGTCAATTCACGTACCTAATTCAATTCAATAAAAATTCGGCACGCTTGGTTTAAATACAAAATGTGATACTTGCGTTATCTATTGTATTGTACTTATATATCTGTGGCAGGGACACTAGTCTCTATCCGTAAGCTTAGAGGATCGTGGCCAAAGGTAAGTCGTTGCCCAAAACGGAACAAACTGTACAAAGCAAGAATGAAGTAACAAAGACTCTTTAAAAAGTATTTATGCATCGCAAGACTTTCGCAATAGCGTAGGCACTCCTTACAAACACAACTTATACTTACTAATGAAAAAAAATTACAAATAAGGTTGTATATTAATAAAATTTACATCGTCAACCACTTGCAACACCTAGGAAGTCTTTTCCTGTATAAATACACTGATTTGAAACAATAGGTTTACCGCAGAATCTTTTTGCGCTCCATATATTGTGTTTGACCACTATTAATTGGCAATTAATTTCCAAACATGCTTGCCTTGAAGAACCATTCAACAATGAGAACAATCATATATTATAGAAGATAAAGTACTATAAACACGATTGTTTTTAGTGGCAGTAGACATTTCTGAAATAGATGGTCCGGAGAACTGCCACCATACTTATTTTTTACCGCTAAGCAGTAATGTGTTCCAGTTTGAAGGGCGTCGGTAAATTACAGGCACAGAGACTTAACAACGTAATGTCTCAGGATTACAGGAGCAGTTCAGAAACAGTGCAGAAATGCGTCTTTGCAACACCAGATGGGCCTCGTGTTGATTTCACATCACACAGTATCAATTTTCTACATGTGTGACTACTCAAGTTTGTGTTAACCTCTATGTTAACAAACCTCTTCAGTAATGGTCCTGGAGGGCTATACTGGGTGAGAAGGAAACGGAAACATTCAGAATAAATCGTTATCCTTGTCACTCGTTCAATGACAAGCTCTATTAGGACATCCCCGAACCAAAGACCATGGTATATTTGATATAGAAACTACACTAATATTGTAAACTAGCTGTGCCCTGCGGTTTCACTCGTGTGGTGATGGATGATGATGGAAAGTATCCTGTTCGAGATATAATCTATCTCCTTGACAAGTTTAATCGAAATCGGTAAAGCCGTTTACACGTGAAATGATGACCAAGGGAAAGAATTCATTTTTTTATTATATAGATGAATGTGAAAGTAAGTCTGTCTGCTAGTCAGTATTTATACGCTTTAATAACCTTTTTATTTGATAGTCTGAAAGGATACTCATGAAATCTTGTATATCTTTTCATATATACCTTAGATTTCGGAAATTCCGTATGCAATTGTCGTTTTGAGTTCGATATATTGTATTACATTGTTATTATTGATTGCATGGGTCAAACCGCAGGCACAGCTATTGTAATATGTACCAGTAAAGTTTCTAATCCACTTTCCGGCAGTGTTTGCCTCAGCCCAGTATAACCCTACTGGAAGAAAAGACAAAGTTCAACCATTTCACCCTAAGCTTCAGGTGTCACACGAACCGATCTCTTAACCTAGGCGAGTGGTTAGTTCAGTGGAATGCGTAGAGGAGCAGCAGGAATGTGCAGACTGCGACCACGAGGCCGATGATCAGCGAGTCGCGACGTTTGCGTGCGTTTATCCGGTATATAAGGCTGTTGAGCATCGGAAATCTGTGGGTACGAGAAAAAAAACAGGTACAAATAAAAATAATCTATATCTAAATAAAAAAATTACGTGTCTGAGCGCAAAACTTGAGAACGGACCGAAAAATTCGACTAATAATTTTTTTCGCAGGTATGTTATTATTGTTTCGTTGTTCTTATTGCACATGGAAAGTTTTAATTAAAAAAAATAAAAGTACGTTATTATGCACTTTTTTTAACTTTCACAGTTGTTATCAATAAACATATTGTTACTTACGGGATGAAAACCGTAGTATTCATTTATAATATTGGGAGCTCTGTATAATATCGCCCCCCCCCCTCTCCATCTCCCTTTCTTCCCCCCTTCACCCTCACCCCTTGTATTCTTTTTAGAGGTGTCATGAATTAACTTTAGAAACGGTATATTTATCATGTATTGTATCTGTACTTGTATTCTATCTTATATTGTATACTAGCGACCCGCCCCGGCTTCGGACGGGTGCAATGCTGATACTAAATAATATACCTACCTACTAACTACAGAATGTCCTTATAAACAACGTTTACAGCTTTTTGTCATTAGACAATACAAACATATTTTGTTTAGAAGTTCTCTTGAAAGAGCGACATATAATCGACCATGAGAAAAACACTCAACGCTCAAATCTAACCGCCGCCTCACCGCTATGTCCCTGCATTTGACATCTGTAATATCTTCGGAAATTTTAATTTAAATTACATGCTGTAAAGGGCCATATTGATCTATATTGAATGGACAATGTATTTAAGGTACTTAATTGGATTAATACTGCATTGCTTAAAATAACTTCCTAAATAAGCCATTTTTCCCGTAATATGTACGGAATAAAATGGTTATTGTGGGTTATTCTTAAGAGATAGACATATACCATCGCGGACTTTTTTGTTGACTTTTTAAGGTGTACAATACCGTAGTACATTATTTTGATTTATCTCGTGGGGTTCAGTCAGCGTTTGCAATGGAAGCGCAAAAAAATGTGTTTATTTACGACATCACATTAGAAACCTGTAAATTCATCAGTGTTTCTCTACAATATTATGCATATATCCTACATATAAACCTTCGTCTTGAATCACTCTATCTATTAAAAAAAAGCGCTCCATAATCCGTTGCGTAGTTTTGAAGATTTAAGCATACATAGGGACGGACAGACAGCGACTTTGTTTTATACTATGTAGTGAAGTGATATACTATTTCCCGAAATATCGAGAGCTCACAATAAATACAATACATTGTAAATATCCCGTTCTGTAGCTAATAAGCAAATTAAACTCTGCTCATGAGTCACAAATACCGGCCTGATGTCTGTGTTTATCCAATGTCGCCATTAATGAGTTTTCCTATCTCGGATAATAGTTTGTAGTAGAGTACTTTAAATACGGAAAAATAATGATTTTAGATATCACTAATACTTAGTATACCATGTCAGTTCAAAAACTTATTCGCGTGTATCAATCGGTAACTTCGGTACTTGCACTGCTGGGCAGATATATGTCAGGTATTATTAACCGATCTGATCACTATGTTTACTTACCTATTAGCAATGTTGTTGAATGTGGTCTGCATACGCTTGAATGCCTGCCGTTGGGACGCGAGATGGTCGCGCGCCTCCATCGCTATGTTGATCTGTTCATCCACCAATATGTGAGAGCTGAAACACCGAAACCACAATACAACTAAGTACATGTTTAGGCTTTCAACAAATATGATCGAAGACTTTTTCGTAGAATGCGATCGTGACATCCCTACACGCATCTCGCGCCAAACATGCGTCAATCAACGCTAGTAGGGAAGACGTTCTACTTAGATATTTACTGACTTTGCCCGGAGGCATGAGTTATCAAAGTGAGAACTAATAATAAATAGGGGATTTTATGACATTGCCGATTTATCGCACTAGCCACTTAGAATTTAACCACACACGTTGCAGTTCCTGGAAAAGTAGTCGATTTCTGCGAAATCTATTGTATTGTTGGCCAGATATGGCGAATCGCGAGTCAACGGGTTAAACCAATCACCGAACATGTCTATTTGTAACCTCGGAAGTAATTCGTATTTGGAATCATACGTCGTTTTGGTTTGAAGGACCACTTTTTGTCTGGAATTTGTTCTGAGTTATGCTTCCTGACTTATTATTTATTCATAGGTTTAACCCCTAATACTTGCAATAAATTCCACTGAAGATAAGCAGTAAAATTTCTTCTAATTTTTTTATGTTTATGATATTTAAATGTGTATGCCATGCACACTGACACAGGGAGCTTACTGCAGGGTATGAGTGTGTAAACATTATTTATTTATACTGATATTACATTTGTTTTGCTTCAGTTTTATCGTGTTTTTAAGTTGTGTTCATTATTTACAGAAATAAAGTTTAATACACACATGCAACGATAAGTACCTGTGTTGATTACTTGAGGTCCACTCCAACATGAAGCATCATCAGCATCATCGACAGTTGTTCCTATAACACCTCAAACAACACTGGAGCAGTTGTGCCAGCGAGCCAAGGACATACTCTGTTATGTGAAGGAGTTAACGCACCCCAAGCGGGATGTCAGTGCAGACCTCATCGCCCCCACAACGAATAAGAATGATGTACCTGTGTAAATGGTTGGCTTCCTTGGTGTATTGGTCTCGGCGGCTAAGCCCGCCGACTCCGGACGGGGTAGGGCTGCCACCTCGCAGCAACTCTTCGCGTTCTCGTCTCGCACTTACTCGCGCTGAAGTCTTCGAGAATTCTTGCTGGTAGTCCTGGAGGCAACATTTTAAATTTGATTATGTGTTTAACGTATTCCAGAAGTATGCACAGCTGAGATACTAAGCTTAAAATACAGATCTCAGTAAATTTTGTGTGGCATTTACTGTCAAATCTCCTCTCAAGCAGAGACTCATAACTGTTCTGGATTAACGGCCTATGAAATGAAGTGAGGGTAGAGATGTTTCAGTTTAAAAATGCACGCCTTTCTAATGTATTACTCCTACGTGAAAAATATTGTATAAACGTAATATACGCAACCTCGTCAATAGCCGAACTTGTTGGTCAACTAGTGCACAACATTTCAATAATAAAATTAGAATACTGGCGTGCATTTTTAAATTGAAAAATCTCTAACTGCTGTTTTGCACGTCCGTTAACGATACAAACACATTAACGTATCGCATCGGACCGGATACTTGTAGCCGAAGTCAGAATTCAGTCCGAAATTGTAATATGTACAAGAGTGCAAAGTTCGTAAACAGTGGGCCGAGTAAATCGAATCTGTTTAAGTGTAACGTAATCGCATCGTTAATGTACTTAGAACTGTAATTTTTTTTGTAATACAATAGTAGCACAGATAACTCATAGTTTGTACTGAATACGTAAACAATACGTTAACGTTACACATAACATAAGCAGATTTTCGTACTCGGCTCACGGTGCCGACATGAATCAAGTACACAGTGAGAAATTCAAAGGCAAAACCACAACCACTTCTCGTCACCCTCCTATTGAGAATTTGTAAACCTCCAAGTTAGAAAAACATTTGCAACTAAATTGAATTCATGTTTAGTAGGTATATTCACTTGTGTTGCACCTAACAGTGTTATCTATCAGCTGTCTTTGAGAGCCATTTGCCAGTCTAGTGTGCCACAGTCATCATAAGTCGACCATCAAGTGAGATACACAATTTTATTATGAAAACCAACGTGGTTTGTACATATATTTAATATGAAAAACGGGTTTCACTCACGTAAATAGATCAGATCTTTCAACCACATCTGGTAATCAATCCCGTTTTTCATAGTGGTCACAAGCTAACCTATGAAGTATAAAGCATGATACTTTGTTCATGAGATAATTTCTCATGTCTTGTTTAGCCAGTAGTGTGGATTCATCTGATTGTATTGGCGATTTTCGATACATTATGCTAAGACAGAAACAAGTTTTTTGTTACTAATTAACTTGTTACAAACGAGTAAGTAAGTAAGTAGGAAATTTTCCAAAACATTTTTATTGTAATACTTTTATTTTCACAGCACTATATTATCATCGGTTATATATTCATCTCGCGTTGCATTCAAGCTAAATTCTCTTCGATTGTATCATATAATATCCCTTCAACACATCATTTTATAGAATCAAACATCTCATTAGAATAACTGACCCACCTAATTGTGGTATGTGCAGTGTGGCAGAAGACATATAATATGTAAGTAAAATAGTTTACAATATAATGTAATTGATGTACAAACCATTAGTATTTCTCTGTGTCTTTTAATCGTGTGCATTGTGGCTGCTCCGCTTGGGGCTATATCTGCCATTTTGTCATTGATTGATGATAACTGAAACGGAAGTTGCATAATGTTAATTAAAATGACATAAAATTCAGCAGCACATTTTGTAGTAAAAATATACTTCTATGATAACATTGCTGGAACAATGTTCTTATTATGTTGGATATGGAGAGGCCGGTCCTAACTGTCTGGTGTCACTTCCAACTTCGAATGTGAAAACAAAATTATTGATCCCACCAATGTGAATTACCATAGATTGCTATTGTGTATTCATCGGTTTGTGGGAGGTTCCGGAGGCCCCCTCCTTCCCCTCACACATAGTTGCAATCCCACACAGCAATCTTCCAGGGCATAAAGACACACATGTTATTTTCCAGCCTGTTTCTGTGCTAAATAGAGCAAGATAGATTGAGTAGTTTAAGCATGATAAAAAGAGAAAAATGTCAATAACATTGTTACTTTTATTATTATATTTATGATTTGTTAGAGTTAAAATAGTCAAAGATACACAAATGTTTTACTCATAACTCATGGTAGGCTTCAGGAGTACTGTTGGTCCTTCAAGAAAATATGTAAACCTCCTAATATTAGGGCATACCTTATTCAGCAGTTGTTGTAACTCCATGGACATGGTATCAAACATATCATCACTGTTTATAAGCGGAACACTCTCAGAACTGAGGCCTGATGTGCTAGGGCTTATACCAAGTTTGCTGAATGCTATCAATTTAACATCTATATCATTCTCGAGGTGGCGTGCTTGTTTTCGAAATTCTGAAATGAGAAATAGGACAGGTACTTATATGGTGGTTATGAAATCAATTAAGAGACAGATTATCCTTATACACTAAGATATCTGAATCTTGTTCTAACACTTTATGTACCGACATAATCAAGTGAAACAAACCAGCTCATATAGAGATAACCTGTTACCATTAAATATTAACAAATGAGTAGAGCCGCTCTATGAATTTAAGATTGCTGAGCAATACAGAGGGATATCTAATCTGTCAGTGTATCCCTAATAGATTGAATTCATAACGAGGTGGTCAAAAGGGAACCACAGTATATTAAAATTGTCATAGTCAGCTTGATCAGCAAGCTGAAGTTGCATTAACTTGCCACAATATTGGTCACAGAACCAATAGCTGGTGGATCATGTGTGTTTTAGAAGAGACCATGAACTGGCAAATGTAATAAAGGATGCCCTCAGGCTAAATGGAGCAACAATATTTGCAGAGTGACTAGGAGCTGCATGTGAGAGGCTGAGTCTCAGTTGCATGCATGAGAGGCTATGTTCGCCTGTGAACTGCTTGGTGTTGATGACAAGCAGTAGGTATTTGCTCTCTCTAATCCTTTAGTAGGTAGATTTAGTAGGCGGGTTTAAGCATCTATGTACTATCCAACCAGGACAATGAGAAGACAAGTACGTAGTATGTACATAGCAGAAAATTCAGTCAGTATGATAGAAGATGAAATTCTGAACAGTTTGTAGAAACACGTCACGAAGCCGACGATGTGAAGACTTGAGAAATGAAATTGTCCTCACCTTCCCACGAAGAACCCGTCATCGTAGACATTGTATCCAGCCTGTAGGATTTAAGTTGCGATACGTGAATGTAATTATCAATTCAAAGACTGACACAAAACCATTAATTTTAAGTATTAAGTACGATAAGTAGATCAAAACAAATCAATTTTTGGGAATTGCACAGAATATAATATAATAAATACTCCAAGGAGAAAATGACGACTCCATAAACAATATTTAAGGACAAAATGAGATTCTACCGCCATCTCTTGAAGACCCTCGATAGTATTTATTTGAGCTGTTGACCTGTTGTATACCAATACTATGCTCGTAATACTAAATACTAATAATCGTTCGTTCCTTATCTTTCACAAACGAGAAGTCGTACCAAGGAAACTTGTGCACATAAATGTAAGAAAATGTACTATATGTGTAATGTGCAATTAAATGTAAGAAATTAATTATCAAACCTCATTTAAGTTCTGCGCACAAGTTTGCGTTGTACTAAATCCCGTTTGATCAAGATTAGGAACGATTATTAGAAAGGGTATGTATGGTCAGGAGATCCAGCAGACCACTACTAAAGTTAACCTAGCACTAGTAAAAATATATGTGAATAAACAGTTTGAGCACTTGTCTGCTTTTGAAATGGATTAGCATAAACTAAAGAAAAAAGTAAGAAAGACTAAGTAAAAAAAACACTGATTCTTCATAACAATGCTTTAATGAAGTAAATGAGATAAACGCTCTTTTCTCAGGCATGGTTGTTTGTGATCGTTTTTTGACAACTCTATTTGACAGCATAATCATGCAATTTTAGGTCTTATGCTCGGTTAAGCGTTCCGGTAGGGTGTGGGCAAAAGTGGCAAGAATAACGTTTTTGAGCTGTACGAACGCTTTAACAAGAGAACCATCAATGGCAACGCCACTAATGCCCTCATTGCTTAGCGAACGCACCTTCAGACTACCTACATATATATATTATATTTAAGTCTATGGACTATAATATCATTATCTAGTCCCGATTAAAGACCTTTCACTTACTATCAAGTCAAGTGTAAGGTCTTTTTGTCCGATACTCACGATATATAGTATTTATCTATGTTGTGTCCATAGAAAATATGGTACTTTGTGAATAGACTCTCTTTGATAGGTACAAGTGGAGACGATAATGGCCAATCATGATAACAAACGGTCCGAGAGTTAGCGCCTCGATAATTGACGACCAGGAATTGACGTCCATTAGATGAAAATTACTTAATTTAATTAAAACAAACTGGGTTGTTAAATGATTTGACAGCTCGTTGAGATAAATGTGTTTCATCACCTCCCAACGAACTGCCGCCGTGATGGCTCGGCCATATCAACCAGAAACGCCGTTTATTAAGTACGTTATCGTAGATGATTGTTAACCGAAGATATATATATATATATTATCTGCTTTTGGTAATAAAATATAAATTTGGTAATAAAATTTAAATAAAAAGCCTACGTCAGATTTAACTTTTATACTTATAAAGAATAAAACATGCAATTCATGCTTATACAAAACACAGCTTACCTAATGAAAGTAAAAGTAACAAAATAAAAACCTAATAGATAGATCCATTTCTTAATAGAAAACGAATGAGAGAGAAAGGACAGTCGGGTCATACATTTGCTTATATATATAGTCAACCTAATGATAAAAGATTTGATAAAGACATGTTATACTATATTATTGCCAAATTTTAATCGAAAAATCTACTAAAGTCTTGTGGAGTTTAAAGGACTAATAATCAATGTTATTATAATAATAATTTAAATCCCAAAAGAAAAAGCATACAAAAATAATTAATTTCAAACTTATCTAATTTAATAACACACGAAATCGCGACTATGTATTCATTGTATTTTCCCAGCTATAATTTTATCTGTTACTGCAGTTCTATTTTTAAATTTTGTTGTTTTAGGGTGAATGTACAGTCGCGACATTTTCATTTAGTTTAATCTAAAAAGTTTGTATACTTACCAAAAATGTTTATAAGAAATCCTGACCTTTGATGCAATTTATAAGTTCGTTAGTTTATATTAATTGATAAATAATTTGTTTATAAGTACAGCAGTAGTTTTAATGATAGTTATTGTATGGATATTGAATAAAGTTGTTTCAATAATAAAGTTAAGATTGAAATTTTGTCTAAGTTTTTCCTCATTTTCTAAGTTTTTTTAAAATTTAATTTTATCTAAAAGTTTATTATCAGATTAGATAGGCTATTAAACAAGGTTTATTTTAATGTGTAGGTGTCTTAACAAAAAGTAAATAGAATTTCAGTTATTTAGGTTTAATTGAAATATCACTAGACCATGTTGATGTGTGTACCTATATCACCGTTTTTCATTCCGATTAATTATCGCGCTATTGACAGATGAGATCTGTCAACCATTCAAAATGAGCTGAATTTATGCTCACGTTGCTCACGGCATGGCTGACAGCGCAGTGATTCGTTTTAAGTTACTAAAGATGTTTAACGAGACGGCATAGAAACAATACATTAAATCATGAAAAATTAAGACGCACGCATAAAATAACTGTAATTTTTGACAGAACTGCTCATGGTAATTTCAATTAGTAGCGTGGTCATTAAAATCGCAAAATGTGACATCCTAGGTGACGTAACGTCCTACGTTAGACCCATGACACATGGGTCTAAGTTGTCACGCTTTCATTGATTTGGCATGACGATTACAGTGCCAAAATCTATTTTGACTTCAATCTGAAAACAGAGTATGAAAGCGACACGTCCCATGGATATTTCGTCCAGAATTCTCAGTTAAATGTAATCTCTCATGAAATAATATACGTTTTTTCTTTTATATATAATTATATAAGAATATAAGACTTTCTTAAATCCAAACAGAAGCAATCAACTTTTCTTAGATGTAAGACTAATTTCCTCTACTAAACGTAGAAAGAACATAGTTTTTCATACACGGAAATTAAATACAAAATAGGGAAAATGTCAAATCCAGTTCTTTAGTACATACAACATAATAAGGCGACTATTATGTTGTATGTACTACCCTATTTATCAAAAAGGAAAGAGAAGCCACAAGAAAAAATATTGTGGGTGTGCCAATGAGTACATAGAAATGAAGAAAGAAAAATGAAATGAATAAACGAATGGGTGTGCCATGCACGAGTTAAATACTTTTTATTAGATATTGAGTGACTTCAGAATATTTGTGCGATCGAATCACATGATATTCCATTTGAGGCATGATACATCTATTATTTAGTATCATTATCACCCGTAAAATTTTGTTTCGCCAACTAATTCACCAAGGAATTTATTTCACTAAAAACTCGCCAAGAACAAAATTTTTCGCCAGAATGGCCTTAAATGGGTTTAATGGCCTCAAACCCCAACCTGGCAACACTGAATGACTGGCGTGTGGAATATGACTGAAAATAAATCGCCCGGAACCCAGGAATGCCGGAAATCGGTGCGTTGTTGGTCTGCATAGTCCGTTTTCCGTCCGGAATCTTTCAGAATTACCGGTGCGTGTGTCGTCGTTCTTATTTACTACCTATTACTGGTCACCATAGCTTTTTTATCGTAACGGTCATTTACTACCATTACGTTTTTTAATTACGGTTACGTTGAGTATATAGTACTCATGCCGCAAAGCGTACTTACGGCTAGGAAATGAAGCTTTTACGTTTTTGCATAAAACTTTAGCTCAACATTATCCTTGCTTCATATTCATTGTGTATGAGAAGTATGCTGTCTCTCTCATACATCTTACAATCAATTGCATAAAGAAAGGGATAGCGTTATGTTATCAAATTTTAAATTGTTATAATGTGAAGAAAAACGAAAGAGAGCGGTATCGCGGTATCGATGATTTACAAGCAAAGATTTATGTGTGGCAAAATTTTATAAATAAAATTCTGCGTATTTTATACTTACATACAACTAAACCATATTGAAATTCGAGCTAAAATGCACTGTAACGCAATGAATATAAGGATGAATTTAACTACGTCAATGCGTAACTTAATCTGACGTGTTTCTATCGAACACTTTCGATGGTTAGCTATCTCGCTTACGTAACAAGAAAATGCTATAATCTGTTTTGCTCACACAATTTATATCACCCCACCCATTGGCTGGCCATTGCAAGCAGTTGTATTTCTTTCTTTGGAGTTTGATTTCGCAAGGAAGAGAGGGCTGTAGAATAAAATTGTGTTGTGTAATTGTTCACGCATTTCAATTATGATAAGTATTTTATTACATTCAATTGAAAAAACACTTGTAGTGAATTCACTGTAAAGTATATGCCAGTGTAATGTTTTAGTGTTTATAATATAATAGTGTGGATCTACATTTTGTACAACAAGGACAAAAACTGCTTGGCACTACAGTGGAGCTCAAAATGGCTGGAACACCAGCGGTCAATAATAAATTGAAACAATTGAAGTTTGAAAAGATATGCCGAGCCTGTTTGGAGACAAAGAGAGACATGAGACCGCTTTTCGAGCAGCTGACTGCGACGATGTTGATGGGCATTTCGAAAGTTCAGGTGACAAAATTAATGAGATATTTTTGGAATGTATTTTTGTCTCTGTTGCACTCGTTGAATGTGAGTATCGCTGATGCCAGTAGCAACAGTCCCTCATAGCGTCATCTTTGTTTAGAAGTCATTGAATATTGAACAATGTCGACCTTCCTCAGGTACCTAGCTTTCAGTAAAATTCTCGTAGTCCAGTTGAGAAATGATATCCGTCTCTGTTGTTTGTACGCATTTACACGCACGGGGGCTGAGATAATAGATGCGTATCCTATGAATGACTGAGATAGGTATGGAATGGAGTATGGACTATGGAGTGGAGATCTAGAGATGGTTGCGATTCAATGATTACCTACTTGTTTTATTGTGATTGTAGTTTTCGCGCCAAAAATGTGTTGTTTTTCCAGGGATCAGCTTACTAGATTTAGATTGTCCTTTTAAAATTTCAAGTGTCGGTCGAAGCAAATTAGCCTAACTAACCTACATACTGCATACCTAGGTACCTACGTCGCCCTTCGAGATATCTTATTATTTATTTTTGGTACCTACCAACAGATATAACCCAGTTGCTATTACCTAACTGTAAGAAAAGAAGGCTCCTTCTCCTTTCCTACATGGTAGTTAGAATACGGTGTTTAGGACTTAGGCGTTTTAATTAAGAAATGGGGCGGGTGTTGACGTAATAATTATAATTTAAGGATAATATTATATATTAGCATATATTTTATCATCATCCTTATTATTATAACATTGTTTTAAATTCAATAAATTTGGAGTAGATGGTTATTTAGGTAACATAATTAATGTTTAACAAAAGCTGTTTAAGTACGTAAGTAGGTACAATCGTAATAGGTGGCGTTTGGACACTCATAATTATAGCACTCCAGCCAGTTGCAGACTTGCAGAAACGAACTTTAGCTTAGACGTCATTAAATCTTAGATTAGATTCTCTGTGTATGGCCCCTGCGACTTGTTTGAGTGTCGCAACTTTGCCAGTATCTGTTACATGATAGTTTCATAAACTGTAGCAAAAATTAAAGTAAACTTTTAGAATATGGTCGGTGATTAGAAGAGAGAATCAAACAAACTGTTCCACTCCAGTGATTAGGTACTCTAAAACACACAAACACAACATAAATAAGAACATCATTAAATCTTAATCCAACATTAAATCGTTCCTCAAACGAAAATTCTGTCAAGTTCCTTTAAATTTATCTAAAGAAACGTCAAATTGTCTGGTAAATAAAAAAAAAATGTTCTACGACATAGGTACCTACTTAATTTCTATTATGTAACCTACTTTATATGATTTCTCTAACGTCTGCTTAGCGAGACCTAATGTTGCAATTCAAGACGCTGTCAGATCAGCGCTTGGCCACGTTAAATTTCCTTTACTTGAAATCAAGCAAGCGCGTCTCGTAAAAAACGTAGGTACGAAAATCTAAAAAAAAAATAATGCGCACTCTTAAATATAAAATAATCCGACAATGTATGTGTATTAAAAATTGCTATTTTATGATGTATGTGTTTCATGATGAAAAATACAATCGTGAATAAATAGAAAAGCTGTTTAGAGGTGAAATTAAATGGTCTATTTGAATTTTTTTTTAATGTACTCTAGCTAGTACGTTAAAATATGTTTTTAATTCCGTCAATGTTTGCTTAGACGCCTTAGAAATGTCATATTATTTTATGTAATTTAATTAAATCGCTGCTTATGAGATAAACTGCTTTAAAAACCTTCATTTTTGTCGACATCATGAACTGACAGCATCTTAAGAAAGAATTAGGTAGTAAGTATACATCCCGGACATTACGATGACGGCCATCTAGCGGTCATGGATTGCTAGAAGAAGTCCAAATACCTACCTATGTAGGTATAATTTTTCTTTCTAAAGTTGTAAAGACATAATTTCTCGATTTTCCCCGTGAGAAAGTTTCACTTATCTTGTGAAACGTGGGGGACATAATCAGCTACGTCATATTATAAGTAATAGCGCTACGTCTCTAGCAAGGAGCGTCCCTTTAATAATAATAATAATAGTTCATTATTTCAGACACGAGATCCATAAGTATAGGTACACACAAATTTAAAAAACAGTAATTAAAGTGTTATCCATAGATTAAACTAAGTTACAATAAATAATAATAACTAAGTCAAAAAAAGAAATAATAATTAATAATTATGAATAAATAGTTTCATACAATATTTTGTACATGTACTTAGTACCTACTTTTAGGCTGCAAGCCATCGTCTATACACAGCCGTCGAGAAGATTCTTTCTGACAGACTCACTATAATAGAGTTTTTACACCTGAACACTCTGGACATGAATTTTGCTATTCGGTTTCTCTGTATGGCTTGGAAGGAGTTAACACGCGCTTCGAAGAACATACCAGAGGCACTACAATAACGTTTAAGCCCCACAAGCTGCCTAAAGATATTATTATAGGCAACTCGGATACCATCATGTTTAAGATGTTTAGTTTAAATTTTGGATGTTTTTTTCCTTTTAGTCTTAGTCTAGTCCACCCACCACCTAGCGAATCTATGGAGAACCTAGACGCCTTCCATATATATAGGGAAAGCGTCATTCCAAATTCTTTTGTTTATTCGTATCGTACGCGTCAACGTCACGCTTCGGTGTACAAACTATGAATTATCTGTGTCACAGTTGCCCTAGATAAATGACAGTTGGTACTGTTTCACGTGTAGGACACTTTACGTTACATTTACGTAGTTACTCGTACTAGGACCACTGTAAGTAACGTTCATACAAATATCAAACGCTAGTAGAGTAAACCGACGACAGATAGGTTACACCGGGTGTAAATCGTTTGATTTTGAATCAGTTTTTTAATTACGGTATTGGTGTTTTTCTTCAGAACTAAGATCTAAAGGGAAACACTGAGCTTCAGACTGGGACCATGCCCGTACGGTACAGGCCACATCACGCAGAACTAAAGCCACAGAAGCAACGTCTGTCTCCTGTCCGAACGACTACTTGTTATGGTTAAAAGTAGTTGGAAAATATTGCGATTTCGAGAAAAAATACACATCCTCCGACGGGATTCGAACCCGCGTCTTGACAATCCGTGTCAGACGCCATGACCCCTAGGCAATCGAGGCTCGCCGTCCCAGCGTCGAATTTTAAGACCCGCTCGTACCCTGATAATAGTAAAAAGCAGAATGTTTAAACATCTAGTATAACGAAACAGATCGATAATATTGTAAAAAAAAAACTCAGGTTAGAAAAGGATCAGCAAAGAGTACAAAATTCCTAAATATTACTCGTTCTCTGCAGAAAAAAATCCTGAATAAGTCTATAAAAATAAACTTTCACGTCCAAACTCCCAGAATTTTCAGTGATGAAACTTTACTTTTTTTAGGTAATACATATCCAACATATAGTAAGTACTAAAGTAGTAACCAGCAGTTTTTTCAATTGTGTTAGTATATATCGAAATATATTAAGAAAACTAACAAAATTAATGCATTTTCGCATCACACCGTCTAATATAACAAGCGATTTTCAACCTTACGTAAAGCATCGTAAATTATTTTAAAATTGCCTTAACTCTCTATTTTGTTTTAACCCTATAGGGACGGAGCGACATCTATTGAACAGCTTTGACAGCATTATCCGACCCGCAAGAGTTTATCTCTAATATTGCAATATTTGGTATCGCTAAGGCGTTAGTGCTTTAATAATTATTATATAGGTAAGTATAAAAATTATGAAGGGTTGTGACAACAATATGTATGTTAATTGTTTGAAAAACTCTTCTTTCGGTTGCATGGTGCTGTCAAGCTGTTGTCGCTGATGTCGCTCTGTCCCTATACGGCTGTTAAAAATATTTTTACCCAAAAACGGAACCAACTTCAATACTAAAAACTGTGAAATAACTTGTTGAAGTTTGTACCATGATAGTTCAAAAGTACCTTATATCACAATATTGTGCGCATGGTACCGACTTCGACAAGTTATTTCACACTTTTTAGTGCTTTAGTCGGTTCCTTGTGGTAAACAATTTTTTTCCACATAGTTTTAAGTAAGGGTTACTTACGCGATCGATTGTGATTCACCGTCAATTACGATATCATCAAAATATGCGCCTCTTTCTACCTACTTCCAAAAAGGAGGAGGTACTCAATTCGACTGTTTTTTTATGTTTGTTACTTCATAACTTGTTACGTCGTAACGACTGGATGAACCGATTCTTAAAATTCTGATTTTGTTTGAAAACTGGTTAAATTTCATCAAATTCGGCCCAGTAGTTTTTGAGTTACACTCCAATAACTGAATAGAATGGAAGTCGGTATTAAATTTGTCAAATTGTACTTGTTCAGTTAACTGATTGAAACTCAAAAACCGCTTAATTGAATTTGATGAAATTTTAATGGCACCACCTAGGAAGTACCTATATACTTACTCTACCAAACAAAAAAAAAAGAATTATCAAAATCGGGCTACTCTGTAAAAAGTCATGCGTGATCATACATAAAATTATACTAGAAAGTTGGTAAATTTTTGAACTGACTAGTAACAATGTCGTTGCGCTAATCCTTAGTATCGCTTTCATGACTCATCTACTATATCTATACGGCCTTATTAATAAACTTGGCTCACACCCGGAATAGTTAAAATATCTATCTGTCAATTTTTCGCTTGCAGTAAATGTCACGCTTGAAAGCAAGACAAAGCATGTTACCCCTAATATAGGTTTACGCAACGTCTATTAATAAAGGCCTATGGCCTTAAAATAAAAGATAAAAAAAAGAAATGAATATAACTGAAGTTTCTGTTTGTAATCCAAAATTATTAAATTTTCACTAAATTCATATGAAATTATGTACGATCACAAACAATCAATTGTTGCAATTTTTGCTGTCTAATCCGTTGGTTCCGGCTAATCTCTGAAACCGATGGACTGATTTTAACGTGATTTTTACTGGCAAATAGCTGATGTTATAAGGAATAACTTGGGCATCTAGTTAAAATACTTTGTCTCTCTGTCTGTTTGTTACCTTATCACGCCTAAACGGCAGAACTGTTCGTAATCATCCATCACCACGCGGGTGAAACCGCGGGGCGCAGCTAGTTTAATAGACTGCCTAGAATTATACATCGTGCGTTACAAAAAATAAATTGACTGTTAGATTTTTTAAATTTCACCATAGTCACCATCATAATATAATAACCAACAAATAACCAACCTAGTAGTTTTATTTACCCCTAAATCGACGCCGTAGATAACTCTCCACACTTCATCTTCTCGAATTTCTCATCTTCGTCCACCTTAACTTTGAACGCTTCGCGGAAGTACTTTCGGGACTTTTGAGATAAATACTCAGGAAACACAATGTGGAAACGAATAATCAAATTGCCTTTCGCCTTATTAGGACACGCTGGGATTGGCAGACCTTCGTCTTCAATGGTTTTCTCATAAGTTGGCGTGATCACATCGTCGATTTTGATTCGCAAAACTCTTTCGTCTAAAGTCTTTAGTGTTAGAGTGAGACCACACAACGCTTCTTCCAAAGTAACCGTATGAACATAAAGTAGATCGCTCAAACCAGTACGTATGTACAAGTCGTGCGGCCTATCCTCAGTTATGAAGATCACGTCAGCGGGGATCCTCGTAGGACCTTGGTCACCCTCTTCCTTGAACCTCACCTTCGTGTTCGGATAAATTCCTGGCTTTATCGGAATAGACAGTACCTTTTCGCGAAGCTTCAATTCTGAACACGTTTCATCAGTAAACACGAGCCTTTGTATCTTCATTTTCTTTAGACCTCCTTTGTAAATCTCTTCGAGGGAAAGAGCCAAAGGTCGGACTATAGTAGGATCTTTTTCTTTGTAACCTTTTCCTAAAGGGGAATCGAACATCGGTGGTGGGTTTTCGTAGTAATCTAGCAGATCAGCGTAAGGGTTACTAGTGCCGAAGAACTCGTGGAAGGTTCTTAAAGGTTCGCCATGGTATGAGTAAGGTTGGATGTATTCAGTAGGTCCTGGCACTCCCCGTTTCAAACCTTCTTCCCCATACTGGTCGTAAACGGCCCTGTGCTTGTGGTCCACCAACACTTCGTAGGCCTCCCCGATTAGAGCATAGATGCGCTTTATGCTTTCGTCATCGTTGTGTTTCTCGGGATTGTATTTAAGCGCTAGGCGGCGGTAAGCTTGTTTAATCTCCAGTTGAGTGCATGATCGTTTCACGGCTAAGATTCCGTAATAATCAAAGCCCATAGTTATTATACTAGGCGAATTTTCGGTTATTAGTCGCAATGGCCACTTTGTTTACAAACAAATGTTGCTGTCCAAACTTCACTTTGATTATTTAGAGTGCCATTTAGTCATACTGCAAATTACATAAGTACTTCGTCATAAAAAGAGATTTTAGTAAATATTGCGTAGGCAGTATTTATGTTCTCTTGCGTGCTTTTAATTGTGTTTCATGTACCAAAGACGTACGAAGCATACAATAGTCTAAATTTAACGTAATCATATTAATTTAATTAACACAGATAGATAGATAAACCTTTTATTGCAACACCACATTATAAAATATAATTAAGAATAAAGAAATATCTTTCGTTTCTTTACTCGTGTGGTCTAAACCATAGAGTAAACTATATAACCTTTATTAATAAACGTTGCGTAAACCTATATTAGGCGTAACATGCTTTGTCTTGCTTTCACGCGTGACATTTACTGCAAGCGAAAAATTTACAGATTTTTTAACTACTCCGGGTGTAAGCCAAAAAAACTAACTAAACTAAACTAAACTTAAACGTAAATTTGGCTTACACCCTTTTACACCCTTAAATGGGTCTAAACTAGTTGTTATATGATTCATTACATAGGAATAGGTACTACTACCGTTTGTTGGTAGATAGAATACTTAAAATGTGAGCTAACAGGGCTAGCAACTAATATATAGAAAATACCACCTATATAATGTCTATAGTAAAACAACACGTCAGAGGCTTAGCAAGACTTCTAGCACAGAAAACGAAATTATGCTTCCGTCATAAATCATTACCTATATTTTTTCATCCATCAGGTTTCAGTGGGCGACGGGCTACCCTCGCAGCTATGTCTGCAATGCGTACATCAGATATCTCGCTGCCATGCCTTCAAAGACCTCGTGGAACGTAATGACGTCGCCCTGCGAGAGCACGCTAAGTATCTAGCTGAAGAGACGCTCAAGAAAGAAAGGGAAGAGGTATGAGTATTTGGTAATGTAGACAGAGTAGGAGATATATATAATTGTTGAAGAGGTTTGTAACTGAGGGTCTAGCATTAGAAACTCTTTTTAGATAGATGTATTCTTTTTATATTTTGAATGTTATTTTTGTTTTCTAAGCTTTGTCAATCATCTATGTCTGTCTGAAAAATTTTATTGAACTGTAAAGACTAAATCTTTCCAATATACCTAGCTGTTTACTGAAAACCAACGTTTATTATTTATATTACAACATGGTAGCAGAGCGTGGTTTCGCCTGATACAACGACGACAGACGTTGAGTTTAAAATGGAAAGATCACGCGGTGGTGTTGGTGATAGTGGTGCTAGCGCAAACATGCAGCATACATCCGTCCCCAGTGGAATACTTCAAAGTATAGAAAAATTGGATGGTGCGTCGAACTACGCAAGTTGGAAAATCCAAATGGAACTATACTTGGTTATGGAAGATTTATGGGACTACATAGAGACAACACCGTCTGATGACGCAGGTCTCAAGATAGATAGAAAGGTACGCGCAAAGGTGCTCCTAATGATTAAACCCCATTGTTTGGTGCACGTGAAGAAAGCAACTACAGCTAAAGAGAGCTGGAATGCCTTAAAAGCCGCCTTTGAAGACCAAGGAGTTAACAACAAATGTCGACTACTAGGACGCCTTGTTAGTCAGAAGTTGAGCATGTATAACAGTCCACGAGTCTACGTCACCGAGATGCTGTCTCTAGCCAATCAACTAGCAGACATGGGCAAAGAAATAGATGAGGAATTGTTGGCTGCACTTATGCTACAAGGGCTAGGAGAGCAGTATGAGCCGATGAGAATGGCTATTGAAAATAGCAATATTACGTTAACAACGGATTATGTTAAAACCAAATTGCTACAAATCGACGATAGTCCGACGTCTGGAGATTCGTCGCAAAATGCTTTGAGTGCTGCTGGAAAGAAAAGCTATAGCAAAGCGAAGGGAACGGACAAAAGAAAGACAGAACATAAGAAGATACAGTGCTATGTGTGCGGGGATGGACACAAAGCTCGTTTTTGCCCCAAAAAGCATGACAGTAAAGCACAAGCACACACTACGCATATGGCACTTCATACCTACAGAAATGCTTCGCAAGAGTGGATATTAGATTCAGGAGCGTCATTTCATATGACTAACAGAAAAGATTGGCTAGACAACTATGTAAAATTAGAAGAGCCAGTCCAAATATCCTGCGCGAATGGGAATAGGGTGGAAGGTGAAGGCCGAGGTGATGTATGTTCAGATGAGTTGAACGTAAGTGTGAAAGGAGCTGTTTTTGTTCCGAAGTTAGCTACGAATCTATTAAGTGTAAGTACATTAATAAATCGTAATTTTGTGGTAGTATTTTCGAAACGAGGTTGTGAGTTGTATAAGGCGGAAGATTGTCAAGTAAATGGTAAGGTTGAGTTGGTATGCGAGGAAGAGAAAGGGATTTATATGGTTAAGTCTAATTCTCGTATGTTTTCAGCTCTGAAAACCAACACTGATGATGAAGTCCAACTATGGCACCGTCGACTTGGACATTTGGGACTTAGCAACATGAGGATACTACGCGACAAAATGGCTAAAGGTATATGTTTCAAGGATCCAGACTCAGTACAATGTGTGTCGTGCTTGAAAGGTAAGCAAACTACGTTACCTTTTCCGAAACAGACAAGTACGCGTGCTACTGAACTCCTTGAATTAGTACATAGCGATGTATGTGGGCCAATGGAAACAGTTTCATTTACTGGATACAAATATTTTCTGACGTTTATTGACGACAAATCGAGAAAAACTTTTGTTTATTTTCTGCGTAACAAAAGTGAGGTCTATTCGAAGTTGGTAGAGTTTAAAACGCTTGTTGAAAATCAAACGGGTAACAAGCTAAAGACAATTCGAACCGACAACGGGACTGAGTACGTTAATAAACAAGTAAATACATTTTTGCGCAATAATGGCATAATTCATCAATTAACAGTGGATTATACGCCGCAGCAAAATGGAGTGAGTGAAAGAGCTAATCGTTCAATTGTGGAACGGGCCAGAAGCATGCTTGAAGAAGCGAAACTTAGTAAAAAGTATTGGGCAGAAGCGGTTAATACTTCAGTTTATTTAAAAAACAGGTGCCCAACACGTGCTGTTAAAGGGATGACGCCTGAAGAAGCCTGGTCAAACAGAAAGGTGGATCTCAGTTATTTAAAGGTTTTCGGTTGTAGGGCCTTCATGCATGTGCCTAAACAAAAACGGAAGAAGTTTGATTCAAAGACCAGAGAACTGCTGTTTGTCGGCTACTGTGAAACAACAAAAGGCTATAGACTTATAGATCCTGTAACACATAGCTTGTACAAAGCTAGAGATGTAGTTTTCTTTGAAAAACAAATCGGAATTCATGCGAACGACACTAATGACATTGTGGAAGTGACATCATCAGATGATAGCCTAGAGAAGCCTATTATAAATAACGGAGAAGTTGAGACACCTAATGTAGGTCATCGAGTAGAACAACATGACGGACAAAGAAGAATTGAAGAATTCTTTGACTGTGAAGATGTTTGTGAGCATCAGTGTGTTGAAGATATCACTGAAGAGGCACATCCACCTGAAGTAGGTAATGAAACCTTGAACCCCGATGAAGTGGAAACTTCTGAATCTGTAGTGGAAGAACGAGAAAATTCTGTACCAAGATCTGAAATCACTTATGATGTTCCTGAAAGAAGATATCCTCTTAGAGAAAGGAATCCTAAAAGCTTTGATGATTACATTCTCTATTATGCAGAAGAAGATATAAAGGAAGAACCCTTAACCATTGAAGAAGCTTTATCAGGAAATGATAAAGATAAATGGCAAAAAGCTATTCAAGAAGAGCTTGATGCAATGAAGAAAAACCAAACATGGGAATTAGTAGAAAATACTAATGGCTACTTTGTTGATTCTAAATGGATATTTAGAATTAAAAAAGAGCCGGGGAAGATAAGATATAAGGCAAGACTCGTAGCCAGAGGTTTTACGCAAATAAAAGGATTAAATTATAATGAAACTTTTGCACCTGTAGTACGTCATAGTACTCTGAGACTACTTTTAGCTCTAGCTGTAGAGAATAACCTTAAAGTTGACCAAATGGATGTTGTAACTGCATTCTTGAATGGGGACTTGAAAGAGAAGGTCTATATGAAACAGCCAAAAGGTTTTGAAGAGCAAGGCAAAGAAGGACATGTATGTCTTTTGAAGAAATCTTTATACGGGTTAAAGCAAGCTCCCAGAGCATGGTATGAGAAATTGAATAAAGTTTTGCTAGATATGGGTTTTAATAGGTGCGAAACTGAACCCTGTGTTTACATGAGAAAGAAACACAATAACATGATGTTCATTGCAATATATGTTGATGATATTCTAATTTTTTGGAATAGTGAGAAAGAGAGAATATCAGTGAAAGGGGATCTTCAAACAAAATTCGAAATGAAAGATCTAGGTGAAGTAGATGTCTTTCTAGGTATGAAAATTAAGTGTGAGGAGAATTCTATACGACTCAATCAAACTGAGTATCTTGATAAGGTACTGAAGAAATTTGGAATGATTGATTGCAAGAGTGTGAAGACTCCAATTGAAAGTGGAATTAAGCTTGTGAAACCACAAGAAGAGAATTATACTCCACCAAGAGAACTGCCATACAGGGAGCTGATAGGTTCATTGATGTACCTAGCTGTCTGCTCAAGACCTGATATTGCATATGCAGTCAGCCATTTAAGCCAGTTTAATAGTTGTTTCAATCAAACACATTGGACAGCTGCAAAACGAGTGCTTAGGTATTTAAATGGAACTAAAGATTTTGGATTAATTTTCAAAAAGACTAGAAAGAAGCTGGTTGGCTATGTGGATGCAGATCACGCAGGGGATTTATGTGACAGAAAATCATATACTGGATTTGTATTCACTCTTGGAGGATCTCCAATTGCATGGGAAAGTCGCAAACAAACGACAGTATCACTCTCAAGTGCTGAAGCCGAGTATGTTGCTCTTTCAGAGGGATGTAGAGAGTCAGCATTTTTAATTGCACTTCTAGCCGAGTTGACTGGGATTCATGAAGCTGTGATACTATTTAGCGATAGCCAGTCTGCAATTCAAATCGCAGAGAATCCCATGCATCATCGACGGACTAAACATATAGATGTGAGGCATCACTATATTCGGGAAATGGTGCGAACAGGTAAGGTAAAACTTAACTATCTGCCTACGAATGAGATGCCTGCCGATGTGTTGACGAAAGGACTTAGTAGAGAAAAGCATGAAAGATGTTTGAAAGGAATGCAAGCTTAGGAGGAGTTGGACTGGCCCTAGTACCTCATTTAAGGAGGAGTGTTGAAGAGGTTTGTAACTGAGGGTCTAGCATTAGAAACTCTTTTTAGATAGATGTATTCTTTTTATATTTTGAATGTTATTTTTGTTTTCTAAGCTTTGTCAATCATCTATGTCTGTCTGAAAAATTTTATTGAACTGTAAAGACTAAATCTTTCCAATATACCTAGCTGTTTACTGAAAACCAACGTTTATTATTTATATTACAACAATAATGCACGTAGGAGATATATAAATATAATACCTGGCGTCTTATCATTCATCTATGAGATAAGCTGTTTAGATAATCGAGGTCATCCAAAGTTTCTGTAACAGAGAAACTCCTTGGTTTAATGTGGTGTAACTCAGAATTTTTTGAATAGAGTACCTAACTTCTTGGGTCATTGTGGTCACCCATAAAGTGTAACAGAGAAACTACATGGATAAATGTGGTCAGGATCATAGGTGGCCAGAATTCCTCGAAAAGGTAAACTACTTGGGTCATTACTGTCCCTATAATTTATCATATATATAGAACATTATTTATTGAATCACTACAAGCAGTAATGATTAGATACATCCTAACTAACTAAGTACTTGACATGTTTAATAAATTATTATTGGATGATACTGATGTACTTACATATCTTAATTTAATGTATAATTTAATAATTTTCTATTTCATATTGATTCTTTTATCAATTTAAATTAGGTTTAGGTTTAGGTTTAAAGAATTGTATTCTCAAATAAGACACTTAGTCACTTTCTTGAGAACATAGCGATACTTAAAAACTTAATATTCGTTCGTCGTTACATTAAACAAAATTAAAACATTATAATATAATACTAATAAATTGTTATACAATATATATTTATATAAATTACCTACTTGACATACTTATTTAAAGAATGATTATGCTGATATACCTACTTACTTATTTTAATTCAATGTATAATTCTATATTATTCTATAAATTTTGTAACTATATTAATTAATGACTTTTTTGTTATAATAATTAATTAATGACATTATTAATAATAAGAATCTATTGTAAAATGACATACCTAATATAACGTTCATTGTTATAAGGCAAATAAATAATCTGAATCTGAATCTGAATCATCTTTAAAAAAGTATTGATAAACGGAAACCACTCACGTAAATAAGTCAGTTCTTTCCAACTATAGTTTCAACCACATCCGGTGGTCTTTTTTAAGGAGAGTGCAGAACGCTCGCGTTTGCGATTGACTCGCGCTGCGAGGCGAGACATTTCTCATATTAATAATGTGGATAAACCGCGTTTGTTTTAATAATAGAAAAGTAATGAGCACAGTTACTGTAAAGAAAATCTCTACACCGTGAGTTTCTTTAAAGGGAGAGACAGCATGTCGATCCCTTAAGCAATTCAGATCAGCTCCTCACAAAATAGGTTTACTTATTTTAGTTTCACCGATAACATTAATTATTAACTTTTGTGAAGAAAATTAAATGAATTAAATATTTATATTATCCAACGGCTTCCAAAAGGAGTAGGTTCTCAAGTCGACGCGTATATTTTTGTATGTATGATCTGACGCATAACTTTTTACAGAGTATGTGCGAGTGCGATTTAGATTATTTTTTTGAGGGAGTACTACTTCCGATGTGGTCCCGTTTAAATTTTATCAAATTCGGTCAAGCGGTTTTTGAGTTACTCTCCAATAACTGAAACCTGCGGTGCGAGCATGGATTGTCGATAGGACAAGATTATCGGTAAAAGAGCGCCTATATCGCGATATAGCTATCGCAGCAAGATCTATATGAAGACAAAGTAAGATATCTGATAAAAGTTAGTTTATCGACTCGATAAGTTTATCGTGAGATCCATGCTCGCACGACTGTTTCGCCTATCTTGATGATATCGTTATTGACAGTGAATGACAATCGATCCCGTATATAGATATAGCAAGCACTAAAAAGAGTGAAAACAATTTTTTTACCAAAAATGGAACCGAATTCAACATTAAAAAAGTGTGAAATAACTTGTCGAAGTACTTTGAACTATCATACTAGGTACTGGCTTCAACAAGTTATTTCAAACTATTTAGTGTTGAAGTTGGATCCATGTTTAGGTATATTTTTTCCGATAGGCTACTAATCTCTTTGTATATTTTCAGAAAGAGAAACTATTAAGCCTCAACTGTGCTGACAGTTACATTCCATACATGGACGTGCCGTTGACCACCCCGGCACAGATCCTCGATGGGTTCTTCGGCCCGGTCACCACTCCCGACCAAGATGAGACTAAGGATGACGCAGTCAAGGACATCTTTGATGATAAGGTAAACTTTTCGAACTGGTTTTCGTAAGACGCTATGAAAGTTACAGTGGCTATACTCCTATGAAATAGCCGATTTGATAAGTACCTACAGCACTGCCGTTTTTAATCGGCTATCTGGAACATAGCTACGAACTTCTGCGCATTTTGTGTGCTTGAGAAGATTTTACCATAAAAATTGTTACAATGCATAACTGCATTAAAATCTCCGACGAATATGTAATAGTAATATAACTAAGTAGTAATAATAGTAAATAGTACTATAATATATAATGTCCTTCCGCCGTAGGGACGGGAAACGTAAGAGTTGATGCAATTCGACTACATACCAATGCAGTGCCAATTATTCTGTCTGTACTGTGGATGCAATGTCTCAATGTAGCAAATGACATTTCTGGGTGAAGTGTAGGTACTATACAACATTGTCTCGTATAGTGACTAGCGCAGCGCAGAGTCGCGCAAAACTTTTAAGCTTAAAATGTTGGTCGCACTGCAGCTGTCACGGTCGGGAGGTGACTGACAAATCCTTGGACGACTCGCTCGTTTCGTCAGTTACAAGCATTTATATAACTCAAAATATAGAGTGTAGCGCTAAAAAATACAATAAAAGTAAAAGTACCATTACGTTCCTACTGCTGGGACTCGATCCTTCGTTTCAGAGTGAGGATTTGAACCATAACCCATCAAGCGGGCCCAGTGCGCCTTGGTGGATAGGCTAGTGGCCAACCCATGTCGAAGTTTTCAGGCCGCCCGAAGGCCGTCGTCATAGCCTAACGACTGTTGTCCTAAGACAAACAACCGGAACCGACGGCTTAAGCATGGAAGCCGCTCAGTTGAATAATGCCACTAGCGGTCCGCATCCAACTCCTGATCGCATCAAGCGTTGCTTAACTTGTTGATCGGTTAATATCGTCAAGTCAAGCTCCGCTACGAGCGCTTAGTATTTTTGAACATTACATAATATATGATATTACTCTTCTTCTTTTTACAATAGCAAACTGTAGTAGTGGCCTCAACATCAGCTAAGGAAGAGGAAGCCCTCAATTCTGACGAAGAGAACTATCTACAGTTGGTCGCCTTCCAAGCGGCGTCCACCGTGTGTCCGGGGAGACACGTCTGCAACCTTTGTCACAAAGAGTTCAAGAATGCGAGGTGGCTGAAGCAGCACATGAGGTCTCACAGCAACTGGATCAAGGCGAACTGCAAGAAGCCACCGATGTGTCCCATTTGTGAGAGGACTTTCAAGGTAACATTCTTAATATTATCTACACTAGTCTAGAATAGAATAGAATAGAATAATATTTAATTGCATAAAATGTGAGTACAATTTAGGTGGATTTAATCATTTACAGTAAGACCTTACACACTTTGCTAATGAAATAGCATGCAAAAACTTATAATATAGGTACCTAATACTATCTAGTTATTTTTTCATACATTAGGCACATTAAAATAAAGAATACAAACAATGAAGATCACTTATTCTAAATAATGCTTTAGATAATAAAAACACTGATCCAGCAACCACACCTTCCGCGCTTCTTTGTGTGTCGCATAGCGACGTGCAAACAATACAATTTAACATATTTAGTTAGGTGGGTATACAATTATTAATGTCAAAATGAAAATTACCACTAATGTCAAAAGTGTCATTTCAAAATACATAATATTATTATAATTACAAAATTTTAATTCAATTAATCTTTATTACTAGCAATTTTTGAGATCCAGCAACGAATAGTATGACTTTTCTATGAGCCATAGTTTAAGTTTCCTACAGAATCTGTTGGTTGGCAGTTCTTTGATCTCTTTGGGAATAGAATTATATAAATTCCCACACATTGCATAACAGTTATTCAGATACAGCTTTGTTCTTGCAACCTTTGGTAAGACAATTCTATCTGGATTTCTTGTATTTCTAGGAAAAATATCTTTAGCAATTTTAAATAACTCTGGATGGAATTTCACAAATTTAGCTGCTTCCAGAATATACATACAAGGTAATGTGAGAATACGAAATTCTTTGAAAAATGGCTTGCATGATTCCCAGGGTGGTATACCTGCAATTGCCCTGATGCATTTTTTTTGAGCCAAGAAGACTTTTTGAACGTCTGTAGAGTTGCCCCATAAAATAAGACCATAGTTTAGCACAGAAGACACATATCCATGGTACGCCGCAAGAACCGTTTTCCGAGTAGACGTTTTCCTAAGTTTATAAAGCACGTAAACAAACCTATTCAACTTATTGCACACTCCTTCTAGATGAGACTTCCAATTTAGATATTTATCTAGGGTTATTCCTAAGAATGTTGTCTCAGCTGTCTCAGAAATCTCGTTACCCATGTATTTAATACTAAGTTCTCTATGTCGGCTACCGTTTGTACTAAATTGAACAAACTTTGTCTTCACTAAATTGACCTGAAGATTGTTCATATTGAGCCACTCAATTATAGAGTGTACAGAATTATTTATGTCAATGTTATATTTATTAATGTCAACGTTATTTTTACATGTCAGAATCAAAGAAATGTCATCAGCAAATAAAATGCAATGGTCAGAGGTCGCCATAGGGAGGTCATTAATGTACAATAAAAACATTAGTGGTCCTAGGACACTACCTTGAGGAACACCGACCTTGTTTTCTTTAAAATTCGATCTGTAGTATTTAAGCTCTTTATTTTTATCTATATTTACAATTTCTACTGATTGTTTTCTGCCTTCTAGGTAGGTTTTTAGCCATTGTAACCCTGGGCCTCTAATCCCATACCTCTCCAGTTTCTCCAATAATATTGTATGAGACACAAAGTCAAATGCTTTGGACATGTCAAAAAATATAACTGTCACAAAACAACGAGCATCTAGGTTATCAATTACTTTACTAACCAGGTCAAAACATGCTAATGTGGTTGATTTACCTTTTTGGAACCCGTACTGCTCATTCCTTAAAATGTTATGTTTCTGTATAAAACTAATTAAACGTTTATATAATGCTGATTCAAATATTTTAGACAAAACTGGAATGAGTGTTATAGGTCTGTAATTGCTTATGCTCGATTTATCTCCTTTTTTATATATAGGCTTTACAATACTAAACTTCAATAAACTTGGAAAGCAACCATCCACAAACGACAAATTTATAAGATGTGTTAGTATTGGTGTTACTTCCATTGAACACTTTTTTATTATTTTGGTAGCAATTTCGTCGTAACCTTCAGCGTTTGTATTATTCAGAGACATAATTAAACCATGTGTCTCGTCAAATGAAAATGGCTTCAAAAAAATACTACTACATAGCCTGGTTTCACATGTATTACGTACAGGATGATTAGTATTTGCAAGATTAATGAAATATTCATTAAATGCTTCAGCTATCTCTGTCGAACTATTTAGTGAGGCACCTTTCTCCTTAATATGAGATACACATTGAAATTGATTAAGGCTCCCGGATTCATTTTTTATAAGTTGCCATGATGTTTTGCAAACATTTTTTGAGTTAGTGATCATTTTTAGATTACGGTTTTTTATGGACTGATCAATGCATTTACGTAGTAGTTTAGAATATTTCTTGTATTTTACTTTGTCGCCTTCACATTTATTAGAATAATATTTGAAGCGTAGTCTAATTAATAATCGATCCGCGCTAAATACCAATCTCCACAAAGCCCTCCACGAAGCAAAGGACCGGAACAGATGGAGGGACTTAGTCCATAAGAAAATTATTCAGCATGGGAGTCACGACCCTCAGTAATTAGGAATACGACGCGAGGAGGAGTCTAATTAATAATAATTCAAGTAACATTTGAAAAATTTAATACCGCCTTCCATTCTATTCAGTAATTGAAGTGTAACTCAAACACTACTGGACCGAATTAGATGAAATAAATAGGACCACATGGGAAGTACCTTTGAAACAAAAACATAATTTTGAGAATCGGTTCACCCTATCGAAAGTTATGAGGTAACAAACATAAAAAAAAACAGTCGAATTGAGTACCTCCTTCTTTTTGGAAGTCGGTAGAAAAGAAACAAATCTTTCCTCTCACAGATTTGTTTGTTTGAATTGTATAGGCTCCGAAACTATTGGACCGATACGAAAAATTGTTTTACCGTTAGAATACTATAATATCCCTGATGAACATAGCGTCTAGCCTATTTTTATATACCCTTTTTTTTAAATATTCTTTAAGTAGAATATTTCCAAAAATTTAGGGATTTTTATAAAAACTTCGATAATAGTGTGAAAAATATACCAAAAAAAACCTTATAACGCGTGTGCTTGCGCAAACTGTTGGCAATAGAGCAAAGTAATGTTATACAGTTTCATATAATACATAAGAGTACATTAATATGCACAAAAAGTCCACATTACCATAATGTGAAACTATTACAGTTATGTCACAATAAATATTTTTTCATATTAAAATATGCAGCAGTAACGCCGATACAAACTACTTATAAGACCACATTATTCGTACCTTGGTATTAATCCTTATAATGATAAAGAGGAGGGATTTGATTGTTTGTTTGTTTGTAATAGATAAATGCAAAAACTACCTACTTATCCGATTCAAAAAACAAATATTACGCCAGGAGGAAGCTACATTAGGGCAAAGTAACATACGCCATATTTGTCATTATTCATCATCATCATCACGACCATCACCACTCGGGTGAACAGCGTAGCGCAGTTACAAGTGCGAGCGAGATAGACATAGTGAAATGATTTATAGCCGCATGACTCAGTTGGTAAAGCGGTGACTTATTATAATTAATTATAATATTCCAATATCAAGCTATCAGTTTTCTCAAAGTTTTGATTGCTCAAATCGATAATTGACCTTATTACTAAACCTACGTAACGTTGTCCGTCTGTATTTCTGACTGTCCCTCTGTCCTAACTTTCAAAGTCTGTCATTAAAATCATTATAAAGAGCCATTTAAAACCGGATATCTGTAGGCCTAGCACGAATAACTGCGTCAGTGTAACGTAACGTGTCGTTCACGTGAAACAGTACAAACTGTCATTTATCTAGGGCAACTGTGACACAGATAACTTAGGCCTGTGCCTCGAATCTTGCGGGCAGCAGCGGGTCGGTGGCGGGCAGATCGCGCGGCACTATAGCCGACTAATAGCGGCGTAGTGTGGTCTCGTTAAGATATTTGTTTTTATTGGCGAACGAAATGTCTGAACAGCGGCGACAATCTTTTTGATTCAAATTTATTACTAACGCTTGTTTTATTGAATCAAAAGAAGTGAATCCCTACTGTAGGGCGAGGAATCATGAATAACAGAGACAATGTTCCGACAAATTCTACGACACCAGAATAAGTGTAGAAATTTTCATTTGTTCCACTAAGTTCAACCAGTTGAACTAATTGGACAAAAAAGTTCAATTATTTCAACTTTGTGCTAATGAAAAATAATTTTGTAATAGTTGACTATATTCTTGAAGCTATCCAGGGCGATTTAGAATCTGGCATTAATCGTTTTCGTTTTAATTTTCTTTCCATTACTGCTACCCTGCTATTTTGTGATTCAAATATTTGCTGTTCCAATTGGCGCCCTCTCAAAAATGGCTGAAATAATTTGCTCTAGCTAGACAGTTCGAGGACATATCGACACGTCACAAAAATAAATTGCGCAACACTGCAATGCAGGCGCGCGGGCGGTCACCGCTTGACTGGAGTGCACCGAATCGTCGCCCGCTCCCGCGCCGCTGTTTTCGAGGGTGACCCCATTTGATTTTACGCATATATCCTGCCGCCGCTCTTGCGCCGCCGCCGCCCCGCTGCCCCGCTGCAAGGACGATTCGACGCAGAGGGCTTATAGTTTGTACGCCGAAGCGAGAAGAGTTGTCATTTAAGATACCAATACTTTTTCGCAAATGTTTGTGCTACGCCCTCTATTATCATGGCGGATTTCTTAACAAATATTAAAAACCATTAAAGTAAAAATCTGTGGGGCTTCCCAAACAATAAATGTGTTTATTACCAATTTTGTTTTTGCTTTAACATAATAAGTTGATAACAGGTTATGACATGGTGAGGTACATGCAAACATGAAATAAAAATATGATAAGAATAATAATAACGCCATAGTCTCCTCCGTAGCCATTTTCATTATCATATTGATTTAATATACTCGTAATATTGATCATTGAACCTACTCGTGTATTAAGATGTCAAAGTGTAGCGTGTCTTGCCCTACTGATACCATTATTATGGTCTCTTTTGTAAGGCAACACACTGGAGCTAAAATAAATGAACATATTTAAGTGGCGATAAAAAAATTAATTAAAAAGACAAACCCCCTGAGTTTCTTGCCGGATCTTCTCAGTCGTGGTCGCGTTCAGATCCGGGTGTAAATTAAAGAAATAATAAATGTATAATGACAATTTGATTTGATTTTTGATTTTGATATCACTAGACCTTGCGAATTACCCTAGCATTTTACACATTTTTTGTAATATCACCTTGCATAAACAATTTTCAAGTTTTTTTTATACTCTGGCCTGCGCTGTATGTTTATTTTTACCAAGTAGTATAAGTATTGTGTATAGCCCCACGTATGCCTTTTTAAAAGACTGGATATTAAATCATGTTTCATTCAACAGGGCCCAGGCATGCTAAAAATGCATATGCGCACCCACGAGCAACGCCCTCCCAAACAACCCACTTGCTCAGTCTGTCAACGCCAATTCCCCACCAAGACTCTCCTTTACCGCCACCGACAAACGCATTTTGAGCAGAAAACACATCAATGCACCGTTTGTGAAAAGAGGTTCTTCAGCGGATACGCCCTGCGGTCGCACATGGCTCGCCACAGGGGAGAGAGGCCGTATATTTGCTCTAATTGCAATAAAAGCTTCTACAACCCCACAGATTTGAAGGTGAGTGTGAGCTTGTATACTCCTATGTATAGGTGTAAGATAACTTAAACAATTAGTGGAGTCTATAATATACTTCTTCATTTACTTCAATGCGTCTATCTTACTTTATATATTATAAAGAAGTGTAAAATGTGTTAGTATCCTTTCTATAGTGTTGGGTTTGATGTTGCTGGTCCACTTTTTATAGTGTATATTTAAATGTCTTTGTCGAGTTCCACGTATGTCAATACTTCATGATCTGTATAAAGTCACGTGTAAATCATTCATAGCCATCATTCAATCATTGTTTAGTTGTTAATGGACCTGTGGGCTGAGCGTGGATTGCCGATAGAATAAAATTATCGAAAATGATCGGTATCGCAGCTAGATCCATACTAGAGACAAGGTAAGATAGCTGGTAACAGTCAGTTTATCAACTCGACACGTTTACCGTGAGATCCATGCTCGCACGGCTGAGAATAAGCTTAGTAATTTGGGACAGATCCCACGTCTAAAATGATATTTATCGTTATACTCGAGCTCTTAAAAAAAACGATCGAATATTCCTTAAAATTTTCTATATAATAAATGTTGCAAGAGTGTTGAGAATTGTGTATAAAAGTTTTAAGTTATGCATTTGTATATAATACAAAAATGTACCTTAAACTACGTAAGCCAGATGCATTTTTTTATACTTAAGGATAGGACAGTTTGACCTTTAACTAAAACTTGTTTCTATTGCCGTAGGTTCATTTCCGCTTGCACACCGGTGAGAAGCCACTAAAGTGTACCGAGTGCAACAAGACATTCCGGCGGCACTCCACACTATGCCAACACATGAAGAAGCACAAGGGTATCAGAAACCACGTGTGCACGGTCTGTAACAAAGGCTTCTATGAGATTTCCAAGCTGAACGCACATATGAGAGTTCACACCGGTGAGTTGACAACACTTTTCAATCCCAGCGCAGACGAATGTGTTTGGCGCAGGAACTTTTATTTCAACGGTCTTATTACATCGCCGTAAAGTTGAACTTAATTCTCGTAGTACATTGAAAATTCGCGGACAACCCGCGGTACCTTGTGGAATGATTTTCAACCATATTAAGTACTTTTGCTACTAAGATTAGAGGAATAAAATCATGCGCACATCAGTCGTCTGTGTTAGGCCTAATAGAACTTTTTCCGCTTAATAACAGATAGTGCAAAAATACATTCCATTGCTTGCGTGGACATGTTTTAATTAAGTACGACTGGATTAGAACATAAAAGCTAATATGCCTGCTGAGCCCTCCCATAAGGTAATCGTCGAAGGCAAAAAAATCAGGAAATGATAATATTATATCCTATATTGTATGTAAAGGCTCGTCTAGGCAAGCATAGGTACTACGAGTACATACTTAGTTATTTCCGTGCATTATTTAAGAAAAGTATTAAACAAGCCTTGACCATAAATATGCATTGATGGACTACATGGATAACGTATGTGTGTCTCGGCCCACATTTACGCGTTCGTCCATCAATGTCTCTTTTGCTGGCTGCTGCAGTAATGTACTAATGTAGGACCTACGAGTATGCAAGTGCAATACGGGCGACTCGATAACTATTAATTGATTTTTGACTATGTCTTATCTACTGGGTTATCTTTTCTTATGCAATTACCCACAATATAACCAGATACTAAATATAAATATATAAATGTCGTATTGACCGTATTGTCCGTAGGCGAGCGTCCCTTCGAATGCCCGTACTGCGCTCGTCGCTTCGCGCAGCAGTCTGCCCTGATCTACCACCGCCGCACTCACACTGGAGAGAAGCCATACTCCTGCAAAATGTGCTCCGCTAAGTTCACTACGTCTTCCGCCAGGAACAACCACATGGTCACTCACACTGGGAACAAGAGGTGGGTTGGAATAACGTGACGGATAAATTCTAATATACTTTTTGGGGTTTCGTACCCAAAGGGTAAAACGGGACACTATTACTAAGACTCCGCTGTCCGTCTGTCTGTCTGTCACCAGGCTGTATCTCATGAACCGTGATGGTAAGACAGTTGAAATTTTTACAGATCATGTAGTTATGATGCTGCTAAAACAACAAATACCAAAAAATCGGTCAAGTGCGAGTCAGCTACCATTATCTACAAATCTCCCATTCAACAGACATGTTTTTGCTGTTTTTATAGATAATGGTACGAAACCCTTCGTGCGCGAGTCCGACTCTCACTTAGCTAGTTTATATTCATATATGATTTTTCAAGCACTTACGCCTGCTTATAGCGATGTGAGGTCCGTGGATGTATATTTTTCTCTCTAAAACTGCAATAATTGTTATCGTTAAGAATGCGTTAGTGCCTTAAAAATCATATATCAAAAAATTATAAGTAGGGTTCCTACATCAGTACGAAAGTTCAATTAACCTTGTATTGATGTGGCAACCCTTGCAAAACCTCTTCTTTCGATTAGGTAATGCTGTCAAGCTGTTCAATAGATGTCGCTGATGTCGCTCCGTCCCCATACGACGGTTGAAATTAAATAAAGAGTTAAATTTCGATGCTTGAACGGTAAGCCTCGGATATAGATAGATACGATAGATTATGACACGACGCTAACGCTATTAGTATATAATAAATCTATATATATAAAAGCGAAAGGTCATTCCCTCATCACGAAATCTCAGAAACTACAAGTGCTACAAGTTTGAAATTTTGCGTGCGGGTTCTTTTGAGGACGTAGGTGCTCACTAAGACGGGATTTTATGTAATTCAACCCCTAAGGGTTTTTTTTTGGGGTTGATAGTTTGTATGAAACTTCGTTACTGCGAGTGCTAAAAGTTTAAAATTTTGCATGGGGGTTCTTTTTAGGACGTAGGTGATCACTAAGACGGGATTTTGTGAAATTCGACCCCTAATTGAAATCTGACCTATTGAAATCTGTAATTACCGTATCCCGCGAGGCCACGCGAGCGAAGCCGCTGGCGGATCAGCTAGTAATATTATAAAGAGGAAAGATTTATTTGTAACGGATTGGCTCTAAAAGTATTGGACCGATTTCAAAAATTCTTTCATAATTGGAAAGCTACATTACCCTGAGTAACTATATATAGTATAGTAATAGTATAGTAATAGGCTATATAAGATTCATCATCATTATCATCCATCACCGCGCGGGTGAAACCGCGGAGAGCAGCTAGTATAATAAATATAAAATTAAATTATAATAAATATTTAAAAAAAAACTAATAACAATAAATATTATCTGATATATATAATAAATAGTGGTGTTTAAGATGACTTTACGTTACAATTTGTCTATAGAAATAGTATAATGGATTTTTGGGTAACTATTCAACGACAAGCGAAGTCAAACTGCAGTTGCAGCGAGATAGATTATTGCACTGTGTCAAAATTGTAGCATTGGCCTCAAGGACGGCCTCTCTCCAGAGGAGGCGTACTACGAGTACTTAGTAAACATTTTTATATGTTAAATTAGTGCGACTGGAAGATGATGTGTAGGTCGGCCCCCTGCTAGGTGGACCAACAACCTCGTTAAAACCGCGGGGAATCGCTGGATGCAGAAAGCGAGTAGCCAGTGGCGTTCCTTGGGGGAGATCTATTGATGTTGATTAAATTAATCTCCAGTCTGTTCATTAAATCACGTTATATATACATAACCACCTGTATTCCAGATTCGTATGCCCAATCTGCTTCAAGGGTTGTATGACCCGGTCAGAACTACGCGTACACGCCAGCAAGCATACAGGGGAGAAGCTATTCGAGTGCGGCATTTGTTCGCAACGGTTCAGCTCAGCGTCGTACCTCGCCGTGCACCGGCGGTACCACACCGGCGAGCGGAAGTACCACTGCGATATCTGCGGGAAAGGTACGCACCATACAGGGTATATAGGGGTTTGTTATTAAAACTAACGTGGTTTTCACTCATTGTTACTTAGAAATGCGGGAGTTTCAACCACATTCGGTGGTCTTTTTCAAGGAGTGTTCGGGACGCCCGCGTCTATGACGTCTCGCTTAGCACTGTATCACTGCGGTCCCAATTGGCCATAATCGATATTAGCGCGATAAAAGTCGGTCCCTTTCACCGTGAGCGTGATTACGATGGCCCACGCTACGTCATCGATTACGTCTTAACTGCCGCCATATTGACGATTACATGAACCATACTCTACACCATAATCGTCGTGAGCGTTCTGTCAAAAGTGACAGGTGTTTGTTTATTTCTACAATGTATTTACTGGTGTCCCTTGTTTTTGATGTAAAAGTTGTATAAGTCGGTTCATCCATTATTTCTTTTTAATCCACACACCACATAGTTAACCTTCACACTATGCACGATATTTTTATGAATTTGTTTTTCGCGCGCAAATGGTTCGTTATTGCTACAACTCTGGTCAGAATTAACAACACGCTTACAGTGCCACGAGCTGTCAAAATCGCGATATTTATCTCGGACCAGCTTTGGTAGACGATAGCACCGTGAGCAAAATTATCGCAAAACGGACCACGGCATATATAGGGTTATTGTGTAATGTTGACGATCTCTTCCAGTCAACTTCTGCTCATCATAACAAACAACTTTTAGTCTACGACCTTTCTCAAAACTAAAATATAGTTTCCATAGTATAGTGATGTCTGACTTTATTACTCTCAAACGTATAGCACGTATAACATATTATAGCGGGACTAGATACTGTCGTTTGTTCCCAATGGTGAAAAATAAATCGGCTTTGCGTTGTGCTTTGTATGCACCGCGGTACCACATAGGCAAACGCAAGTACCAATGCGACATCTGCGGGAAGGGTATGAACCTTATGGTTTTAATGTTATTTGGACAGTTTAACTTACGCGGTAGGAATAGTCGAATATCTCGACCGGTTTCGTACCGTCCGGGTCACTTCTTCATGCAGTAGTTCGCGCTAACGCAGCCGGGTACGCAAGTATGAAGAAGTGTTAAACGGTCACGGTAACATTAAAATGTGTAATACTTACGAAAGTTTCAATCAATTTATAACCTTATGGTTGTTGGTAAAATGTTGACAATCTCTTACTGTCAACTTTTGCACATCTTAACAAACAGCTTTTGTTCTACAACCTTTCTCAAAACCTAAAACATAGTGCTGTCCGAAATTTTTAGCTTTTTTTTTTCTGTTTCTCATAGTAGTAACAACTATATATACAACGATAAAAATAAAATTAGAATTAATTTCGATTGCCCTTGCCACCTTGAGCCAAGAACTGTAACTTTGCACATCATTGCACTGTACTCATCACATTAGACATTGCTTTATGAGTCTATTTCGCCTGGTGATTCCACTTACTGCAGTGTCCTTCACACCCTACCACAGTAATGTTTCGCGGTAGAATAACAGCACTGCGCTGGTGCAAACTAAGACGGCCTCATAAAAGATAAGCGAGGTGATTCATAAATGCATAGCCAACCTCGCTTCTCTAAGCGTTTTCTACAGTTTGTTTCATGGCGAATGTTCTGAAGAGCTCTTTAATCTAATTCCTTCCTCACTATTCCGATCCCGAACTACTCGATCCCGCCTAGTATTGCATCCATATACTGCAGTATATGGATGCAATGCTAGGAATGCAGATTAGAAGAAAAAAAACAAACTTTAGAACTTGTTAAAAATTTCTTACCACGGACCAAAAAAAATTACAGTACCTCTGTCGTGTAAGTAAATTGTGGAATGCTCTGCTGGTGTACGTATTTCCTTGCAGATGATCCTCGGTCTTTCAAGCAGGGCGTGAAAAAGCATCTCGATCGATTAGTGCCGTTTACGGCTGCGTTAACGTTACGTTACGTTAATGGTCATCGCTTCTCGATTTCATCAGCCGCAAGGGAGTCACTTTGATGAACCATTATAAAAAAACAACCTTATTGATAGGACCACGTATGTTCACAGCTCGAAGCGCTCGTAGCGGAGCTTGACTTGGCGATCTTAACCGATCTACAAGTTAAGCAACACTTGCTGCGGTCAGGACTTGGATGGGTGACCGCTAGTTGCCATCCAACTCGTCTGCGCGCTTCCGTGCTTTGGAGGGCACGTTAAGTCGGCGGTCCCGGTTGTTTGTCTTAGGACAACAGTCATTAGGATATGTCGAAGGCCTTCAGGCAGCCTGAAACTTCGTCGTGGGTTGGCTACTAATCTATCCACCAAGCCGCACGGTGGCCCGCGTGGTGGATATGGCCCAACTAATCTCTCTAAAAAGAAGGCTCGAGTCCCAGCAGTGGGAACAAAATGGGCTGATTATGATTATGGTTATGATGTTCACAATTAGTTGAGATTTTCACTTCGACAGGGTACATCGAATCAAACTCCTTCAAAAAACATATGAAGACGCACGAACCCAAAATGGACGCGGAGTCTTCAACGTCGGACAACAGTCAAGAACAAGACGCGGAGAAAAGCGAAGAGCAGGCGATGGAGACGCAAGCGGAGAGCGGGGGAGACGAGGTCGAGGTGCAGACTCAAGGTAAACTAATACTTATCCACTAGGTAAGTAGGACACTTTTAAATAATACTCTTTTGTCTGTATTAAGTTTTATTTCTCACAAAGTCGTATCTTACTATCTAATTATCTAACTCCTGCATTTATGTCCTCCATTTTCGTTTCCCCTCTGTCGTCCTTTCTCTATGGCCATTGGTCTAGTCTATGACAAATACACATCACAGAATATTAATTTATGAAACTATGTAAATACAACAGAAACTTCTGCTAATAGCTGTCTTGTCAGGTATCACCGCTGTACCAGATGTTCTTCCTGGAAGCTGTAGTCTTATCAGCTTGAGCCTCTTACAGCGTAGAGCTGTCAGAATTGTCGACGACATTGGTTGTTTATGTATTTTCTATCGCATATGCAATGAAGAGTATTTTTACATCTTGTGCCAGTGTCGCGATTTTATCACCACCCTAGCCGCTTACGCCAGAAAGCTCATTCACATTATAATAGACCTGTATTGAATGAATTGAAATTACACGCCGTGACATATTTTGTTTTGCCTCACACCAGCACAATGTGGATTGAACTCCATATTGAACCTCCCATACGAGTATGGAAGGCACGAAAAACCTATCGAATCGATAAACTGACTTTTATCAGCTTACTTACCTTTTTTGTAGTATGGATCTAGCCGCGATAGCTTTATTGCGGGCAGTCTTTTACCGATGTATTTATCTTATCACAAAACTTTACGAGAATCGGTTGAGAACTGCGACATAAAGAGGAGAACAACTGGATATCCGGACAGACAAAAAGCATTTTGCCCAAGCTATTGCACAGGCACTTCTTGATAGGGGATATCCTATGGTATTTCCGGGAAACTACATAGTGGAGGAGCTTTAAAAGGCAAGTCAACCGGGTCTTGGAATTTCGTATTTGTAATGCCTCTAGTGTTTTAGAAATCCATTAGCGACGGCGATTGCTTGACATCAGGCGGCCCGTCTGCTTGTTTGTCCAAAAAGGGTCCAATATCTGAATTGAATTTATGTTGGTATTGTGTTCAAGCGTGAACGCTCTCTGAAGAAGATCGTCTTTAAAGTTCAAAACGTCGTCGTACTTGAACCGACATAAGATCCATATTCTTAAAATGTATCACACCCATGGTAGTTTTCAAAGTCTAATGTTCTAATATCTATCTCCAAAGGCCGTAGCACAAACAATTTACGAGAAAGTAACTATGAGTTATCTGTGCGACAATTGTCCTACATGGCAGTTTGTACTGTTTCACATGAACGACACATTACGCAGTTATTCGTGCTAGGCCACAGTTTCGGAGATATTACATCTCCTTGTCTCACGCCACTTTCTAATGGAATTGCCTTCGAACTCTGCTCCTGTACTCGGACATGTTGGCGTTATTGTATAAACACTTCGTAATACCGATAGTCAATACGGCACCGCTGGAGAGAATCAAGCACTGCCCACGTCTCGATCGAATCAAAGGCCTTCGCATAGTCTACAAACGCGAAACATATCAATCAGTCAATCAATCATTTATTGATAACGCCAAGTTACAATTCAATATAATAATAACAATTGGTACAAATCGTACCTTCATCATTAATCATAATTCAAAATTAATAAAGGTATTAAGTAATTGAAACATGTCATATTATAGAAATTAATACAAAATTAATTATGAAAATACATTAGATTAAAATAAAATACAATTATATAACAATATTACATAGATCAACGATACATAGGTTAAAAAATATAACTATAATTATATAATTGGTAAATTGTAAAATTCGTCTACAGAGTAGAACGCGTGTTCTAAAAGCCATTTTCTCAGTCTTAATTTAAAGACCATGGTGGAAGTTGCATCCTTTTTTATAGCATCCGGAAGACGGTTGTAAACAGAAGGGCCCATTACATATACGGACCTCTCCGATTTGCGCAGCGTATGCGCGGGAGTGACGAGGACGTGAGACATAGACATAGAGGCAAGTTAAACTTTTCGGTCTTCTGTATAACTTGCCGTAGCGTGTGGATGTGGTCTATGGTACTATAGCCTTTTCGGAAACCGGCTTGTACCGGAGGCTGGAATTCATCAAACCTGCGACTGAGACGGTTCGTAATGACCTTCGAAAACAGCTTATAAACATGGCTCAAAAGCAAGATGGGTCTGTAATTCTTAAGTGTTGGCACCCTTCTTGAAGAATAAGGTAAAGATAGGGTAAATCATCGATAGACAGGAGAAATCAGCTAGGTATTAGAAGAATGTATGCCAACCTAATTGTCAATGAACTAGGCGCTGAATCCCAAAAGATCGGACGTAGCATCAAAGAGTACACTATATTATGTGAGCAGCATTCCAGCCTTTTAAATTTTAATTTCGACTTGTTATTTATATTACTTGGGAGGTGGATACCGTTTGTGAAGCTTAAAACCAATAAAAAAAACATCTATACCTAAAGTTTTAGACCTTCGTCTGAGCGTAGATGTAAAACAAAATAAAAGTATATAGTAATAATGTAATTATTTGTAATACAGTATAGAACAGTGCTATAGGTACAAAACAGGAAAGAAAGAAACCTCTTATTATCAGACAAATATCTTATACTATGCTTTAATTAGTAAAAATATCATAATCTAAAACACTAAGGTGTAAAGCGGCACATACCGTGGGTTAGTTCGTATTTGACAGGCCGCTTGGCACAGTTGGTAGCACCCCTGCCTTCTGATCCGCTGGTCCCGGGTTCGATCCCCGGACAGGTCAAACATTTGTGTGCATGAACATGTCTGTTTGAGCTGTGTCTGGGTGTGTATATGTATTTAAGTATGTATATCAGTCATCAGGTTACCATAGTACAGGCTCTGCCTAATTTGGGACCTGAAGACCTTTGTGTGGATGTTGTCCCATAAAAAAAAAAATTGTTGAGTACATTATTATTTATGAGATACTTGAATAACCATCCACACATACAGAGAGACATTTCCAAGTATTATTGTCAAAGTATTAATTCCATATTTCAGTTGTGTTTCAGTAAGTTTGGTTTCAATTAAATTGTTATATTTTCAGTGACAGTCCAAACTCAAGGTCAAGTCCAAGTGCAGCCTCAAGGTCAAGTACAAGGCCAAGCGCAAGAGCTCCAATCTCCACCGCCTGCGCCAGTCCCAGAGCAACCTCAAGTCCAACAGAAGCGGTACAAGTGCGGCGTCTGCGTTAAAACGTACATGTACTTGCACAGCCTGAAGAAACACATGATGACTCATATACAGGTAAACTTAATAAATGCTAAAGTAAAAGTACCTACCCCTTAACAAAGTGGTAAAGTAAAGTGTACCCCTGTTCGATTGTATGTTTTTTTATGTGTATGTTAGCCGATTTCTGCCCCATTTGTAGACCGATTATAATTTTTTTTTATTTGTTTATACTTTCTAGGTGGTCCCAGTCAAACATCAAATTCGGTCAAGCAGTTTTTGAGTTACACTCCAAAAAACTGAAAAGTGTTACGCCTATCTTGATGATATCATCATTGACTGTGGATAAGAATCGATGCCGTTGTAGCAATGGTCACTAAAAATGTGAATATTTTGTTCCCTAAAATTGTGCTGCATTCATTACCAAAAAGTGTGAATTAACTTGTCGAAATCGGTACCATGCGCACACGGCACAATATTGTGATAAATAGTACGAGTAGTACCTACTTTTGAACTGTCATGGTACCGATTTCAACAAGTTATTTCACACTTTTTAATGTCGAACTCGGTTCCATTTTTTGTTAAAAAATATTTAAATAAACCTAAAAATTAAATAAATTTAAAAATTGATGCACTGAAAATTGTATCTGTAAAACAACAGCATTTTACTAAATGCAAATGATAGTATATATAGCGTCCATTTGAAGACCAATATCCGAAAAGAAATAGTCGCTATTCCATTCGCAATGTCATAGACTTTTTACCAAAATGAGGTCCAGATTTGAGAAGTGTTTGCAGCGCGATGGTGCTCATCTGAACGATGTTAAATCTCCCAAACGTTTTTTTATGGGATAGGTTGACAAACGAGCAAGCGGCTCACCTAATGGTAAAAAATCACCGTTGCCCACGGACATCTGCAAGAGGTCTAGTAAGACCTCTAGAGGATGCGTTGCCGACCTTTAAGGAAGGAATAGGCTCTTTTCTTGAAAGCTCCCAATTCGTATCAGCAGGCTTAGACAATTAAAGATGTTTCTGTTATCGTTAACGCCGAACGACAACTTCAAAATGTATGGCGTTGACATTACCTGTGGAAAAGTCACGTGACGTCGCGCTAAGTTCCTAGACACATTTTTGTCTGTAGCGTGTGCGGATACACACCTCAAGTGGCAGCTGATTCCACATAGTGGTAGTGTGAGGCAGAAAGTGCCGTCGGAATCGCACGGTTGTAGAATCCGAGACGTCAACATGATCTCTATGAAACCGCCGTGACGCACGATGGCGAACTTCATATGCAGGTATTAGACCGAACAGTTCACTTGTATTTAAATGTATATTAGTGTCTGTACTATTTTTCCTTCTTTTAATGATTTTTTCAATCTTTCGGGCCCATCCTGTATACTTAATTGTATTCTAGTCATCTGTTTTATATTATCCAAAAAATCATAACCAAATATTTTTGTGTATTTAACAGCTGCAGCAAACTCAACAACAACAACAGCAGCAGCAGCAACAACAACAGCAGCAGCAGCAGCAGCAACAACAGCATCATCAGCAGCAGCAGCAACAACAACACCAGCAACAACATCATCAGCACCAACAGCAAGTTGTCCAACAACAAGTCCAACACCATCAGATGAGTCACCAACAGACACAGCATATTCAGCAACAGCAGATTCAACAACTGCAACAGCAGGTAACTAATACATTTTTACATTATTGTATTTGCATGCACAATATTTATATCTAAAGGTATGAAGGTTTGAAACAGCCGTGCGACTCTCTAAGAGTAAACATCGTTGCATCTTTGACAACATACGTAAAACAAATGACGAGATGACAACAAAACGATGGAAAACAACCTTATGTACAAGGGCGATATCTCATAAAGTATTTGACATCGGTGAGCTCGTCGACGAATCATCATGATCACCTTTCAGTTTTACTACAACTTTTCGTTACACGATGTATAATAATATAATATAATATAATATAATATAATATAATATAATATAATATAATATAATATAATATAATATAATATAATATAATATAATATAATATAATATAATATAATATAATATAATATAATATAATATAATATAATATAATATAATATAATATAATATAATATAATATAATATAATATGATAGTATGCTCGAAACCCAGGTCGACGTATTCGATGCCTAACGTGAGTGTTGTGCCGGTAAATAGTAATACTCGTTGTTTAATATGTGTCAAACTCACGAGCATTTAAACACAAAGATTATAGCACAGCCTAATCCCCACTAATCCGGCACTATTAAAAACCAAAGGGTCCGGATTATTGAAATGTTCGGATTACTGTATTATATTATAGAGAAAAAAATCATAACAAATAAAATAAAGAAAGTAAAATAATACATACTATTCTCACTTTGTCCACTTGTCTCACGAAGTCCATTGCGGTGGTCTGATCAAATTCTTACTACACTCAACGGAAAAGTACATGAAGCTATTCACGACGCCGAGAATAGGACCAGATGGCGTAAGGTCATCAAAGAGAAGATGTTCCGTGGACGGGGGTCACGACCCTCAGCATTGAGGAAAACGGCGCAAGGAGGGATTCTCACTTAAAACAACCGGTAAATACGTACGCACGTGCACGTGATAAGTTTTGAGTTTAGACTGCTAGACGACGGCGCGCATAGACGTAGAGGGGCGAGGGAGGCGCGGGCGGAGGGTGCCGGATTATTGGACGTATCGCTATCGGTCTATTGAAGTTCCGAATTAGAGAGATTCTACTGTATTGGTTAATATAACGTATTTGACGATTTGTTTGTGTGTTTGTTGCAGATGCAACAGCAGGTATTACAAGTGAGCGGCGTGCAACAGCTCGCGGTGCCGATACACGCACACCACGTCCCGCAGACCATCACCGTCAATGGCGTCCAGGTATTTATACTGACAACTGTCGACCACGAAAATTTGCGCAAGGTATCGTATGATCTATGTAAACAATTGTGTGCGTTTTGAAGTGATAACTTCTTATGGGAGGGTGAACCGATTCGTCACGTAACGCGTTACGGCATCAGTCTGTCTGGCTTCCCTTTCTCTCACGCATCACCTCTCACTCTACCCACAGTGCTAGATTAGTTTAAGTTACCACTTCTGTGAGACGTCCCGAGTTTTTTAACAATAAAATCCTAAAACACATAACAGCTCAAAAAGGAAAATTCAAGTTGACTGGAATAACGTTTTAATAAAAATAATTTTATATGACCGACATTATAAAGACAAAGATGCTTGAAATACTCCACTTTCGGCAAGTTGTCATCTGCCACCCATACAATGTAACAATCTGTATGAAAAGAATGGCCCCGGGTTTCTTGTCGCTTCTTCTCGGTAAGCAGTATATATTTTGGAACGCGGCGGTAGGGTCTTTAAAGTACATTATAATTAACTAGCTGCTCTCTGCGGTTACACCCGCGCGGTGATGGATGATGATGATGATGAATCTTTATATATCTTATGTTACTCAGGGTGAAAGAAGCTTTCCAATGGTGAAAGAATTTTTGAAATCGGCCCAGTACTTTTTGAGCCAATTCGTTACACACATACATACAAATCTTTCCTGTTTATTATATTAGTATAGATAATTGACGTTTATTAGTGCGTCTTTGATGCCTTAATTGAATAAATGATTTTGACTTTGACTTTAAGTCAGGCGTAACCGTATTGTTGACATATACAGTACAAACTATCATTTATCTAGTACAACTGTAGCATAGATAACTCATAGTTTGTACTGTATATGTCAACGATAATACTCGTATTACCTTAAACTTACGCAAGTATTCATGCTAGTGCAGGCAGCAGCTTTGTATATTCGCTTCATACGTTTTTTTACTCGATCTACCTTTTTATTTAAGACTCTCGTTTCCTTTTTGACATTATAAGTGTTGTACCTACATATTGGAACGTTCTTTCCAAGACCCTCAATTTATTACCACATAAGATAGAGCCTTTATAAAGTAGAAGATATTTTAAGATTGGAATACACAGGGGTGCTCGCGTAGCGCCTACGCCATATTGTTTTTCTTGACAGAAGTCATATAAATCTCACATCATAGATAGACCTATGTCATCATCATCATCTCAGCCGTAGGACGTCCACTGCTGAACATATGCCTCCCCCATGATTTTCCAAAAGGACCAGTTGGAAGCGGCCTGCATCCAACGTCGTCCTGCGATCTTAATCAGGTCGTCTGTCCACCGTGTCGGTGGACGACCAACGCTGCGCTTGCCGGTCCGTGGTTTCCACTCCAGAACCTTTCGGCCCCATCGGCCATCTGTTCTGCGTGCTATGTGCCCTGCCCACTGCCACTTCAACTGGCTAATCTTCTGGGCTATGTTGGTGACTTTCGTTCTTCTACGGATCTTCTCATTTCTGATTCGATCACGTAAAGAAACCCCGAGCATAGCCCTCTCCATAGCTCGTTGTGCGACTTTGAGACAGACCTATGTAAATAGGTCGAATTCTGTGTCGCACACATCACTCGAGCGGTGCACACTTATCCATTGAAACCTTATTTATCAAAATCAGTCACAAGTAAAATGTATTTAAAGAGCATGTACTATATATATATATACATATAGGTACATATACAATATACTTGTCTATCAAACAAATTGTTGTTTAATTGCAATGTGGTCCCAATCAAGCCATAATCGATATTAGCGCGATAACAGTCGGTCTTTTTCGCCGTGAGCGATTATGATGGTCCACGCTACGTCATCGATGACGTCTTAACTGCCGCCATATTGACGATTACATGAACCATGCTCTACACCAAAATCTTCGTGAGCGTTCTGTCAAAAGTGACAGAGTTTGTTTTATTACTACAAGGTCTTTACTGTGTTGTCCCTTGTTTTTGATGTTAAAGTTGTGTAAGTCGGTCCATCCATTATTTATTTTTAATCCACACACCACACAGTTAACCTTCACACTATGCACTTTATTTTTATGTATTTGTTTTTCGCGCGCAAATGGTTCGTTATTGCTACAACTCTAGTCCGATTTATCAACACGCTTACAGTGCCACGAGCTGTCAAAATCGCGATGTTTGTCTCGGACCGGCTTTGGTATACGATAGCAATGTGAGCAAAAATATCGCGATACGGACCGCAGTCTTCGATAAGCTTAAAATAAAGCAAGCAAGCAAATCTCTATTTGCTTTTAATACTATTGCTATTATTGCTTGGGATATTCCAATCCCATTTTTTTATGTTATGAGGATACCGTAATAGCACGAGGCCCACCTGGTGTTAACTGGTAACCTCTGCCTATATCAGATGCATTCCATCACAGTGATGAACTGCACTGCGCCCGTAACCCTGAGACATTAAGTGACACTATACCCACACTGTTGTAATTTCGCCGCTAACCATGCATACTCCCTTCAAATAAAAAAGACGAATATATACACAAAAAGTTCTCAACAGTTAGATACCTACTGAATATAAGCAGAACCAGGAACTAGCTGACCGAGTTTCACTCGTAAATCTATTTTCGTTTACGTAAATACGACTTCTAATCTCTCTGTGGTAGTGCCATGCTGTAACCCCATAACAGAATGAACCGGCACGACCGGGGAAGTACCACACTCCCACATAACACCGAAATGAAGTTACATAGCTCTCTATTGCGTTTCGTCGGTTTGTGGGAGGTTCCGGAGGCCCAATTCCCCCCTTCCCCATTCTCCTACGATTTTTCTATGATTTTTTTTAGTAAAAACTTCATGGTTGGTGTTTCTTTTTAATAGACATTATTAAAAAGACTGTATTAAAAAGATTTTTTCACCAAACCCGTGCTTGTATGTTTCTAAGTTTATTCGAAGAAACCTTAAGAACGGTAGATTCAATTATGAATTTTTTATCTTGTTATGAAACTAGCAGAAGTCGTAAGAATAGCAGTCGTAAATAAACAAATTGGGCGTCGAGTTGTTGACGTTTGCGTTGTAAAAGATGTGTTCATATGGGGCAGGTAATAAAGGTGGGCTTTGTTTTTACATTCGAAAACGGTTTTTATATTTTTGTTTCGAGCTCACACTTTTTCAGTTAGAACCGTATGAAAGGTATGAAATACACGAGATAAAATATCTACAGTCACAATGAATTCTTTTAAAAATCACGAGCAATGCAATTGATTGCCCAGAACTAATGAATGAGATTAAACTTAATGTTCCACTCAACTCCACCAGATATCATGCATCACTGAACGTTCCTGTAGTATCAACTAATTATAGACAGAACTCTAACCTGTTGCGCGCGGGCAATAATAACTTTAATAAACTAAGCAAGCGAACTGAACTTGACCTTTTCAATACCAGTGCTTCATCAGCGAGGCGACGGCTGAGCAGTGAATTATTCCTAGCAGACGGCTAACGAACGAAAGGGTTTTATATACAACACTTTTTTTTAAAGTATTAATTTGTTATTCTTTAGTCATCTCTCAATTGTTCTACTTCATTAAGTTCTAGTGTTTAAACATGTTTAACTGTTATTGTACTGTATAATCGTGGGAACCTGTAATTGGCTTTCTAATGTTATTTTAGTGAATATTTTTGTTGTGTAAAAGCTGTTGGTTTTCCAATAAATAAATAGCTTAATCCTTTGAGAACCGTTGACGTACATTTACGTGCGTTTAATTCATAAATATTTTATTTTAATTATCACGGTATATGAAGGGTTAATATCAACGATTTGACAAAAGCTGTCAATACAACAGTAAAAAGTAAAATCCACTAAGTATATTGTTGCTTGTTGTTGCTTGCGCCTTCGACCATTTTTTCGTGAGAGCAACCTACTAATTACACGCACAAAGATACTTAACAACTTTATGCCTCAGGGTTACGGGCGTTGTGACGAAACACATGTGTTACCATAGAGTTTTACCTAGCTCGTGCTTGCTCCGTAAACTAATAAAACTAAATAAAAACTTATACAACAGGGCTACTACGTATCTCAGTTGTTATCAATGTTCATTAAAACTTTAAATGGCGGCTATATGTCACTTTTGTCAGCTCCATCCAATTTGCTAACGTCTGAGCCGATCGTCCACTGCCAACTAAACTAAGTTATAGTACCTATACATATTATATTTTTATTGAAATTAGATAGAGTTAAAATTCGATGGTTGGACCTCGAGCCTCGGTGGCCTAGATGGTCATGGCGTCTGACACGAATAGTCAGAAGACGCGGGTTCGAATCCCGTCCGAAGATGTGAATTTTTCTCTCTATTAATTTCAATGTTTGAGATCGCTAAGCAGGCGTTAGTGCTTTAAAAAGTAATACTATAAAAGTTATAAAGGGTTGCGACGTCAATACGAAAGTCTAAGTAGGTATTTCTAAATATACTTCTTTCGGTTGGATAATGCTGTCAAAGCTATTCAATAGATGTCGCTACGTCCCCTTAAGACGGTTAAATCAGATACGAGAGTGAAAGTTTGATGCGCGGACCTCGAGCTTCGGTGGCCTAGATGGTCATGGCGTCTGACACGGATAGTCAGACCACGCGGCTTCGAATCCCGTCCGAGGATGTGAATTTTTGTCTCTATAAATTTCAATAAACTAAGTTAGTTTAGCTTAGCTCACATAGTTGAGAGCATAAACTATTTTACGTAGCTTAGCTGACGTAGTTTACGGTGGACGTGTGAAAAACTGGCTCAACTATATGCGCTAAGCTTAACTAACTTAGTTTAGTCGGCGGTGAACGATCGGCTTTCTGCTTACGGAAGTTGTTGAAACCGACATAAAACCGCCATAATTCAGGATTTCAATGAACATTTGATTATAACTGAGATATGTAATAGCCCCGCAGGTTTCATATAAATAATATTTGAATTGGACTTGCCAGCAGGGCGGGCAGCACACATACCCAGTGATATCGTCGGTGCAATCGCTCCAATTGCAGCAAACGCAACAGGTTAACACGGTACTTGTTTCTTGATGTTGTTTACGCATTCTCTATAACTGTATCTACATAAATTCGTTTCATTTTCAATGTAATTTCGTCAGTTATTTGTGTTTTACCCACGGATTTAGGAAGGGAGGGTATACGGCGCGAGGCATTTATTCTCCTGATTCGCATGTCGCAGTTTTTCAACTACGCATCCCCACTGCACTTCACACCTACAAATGAAACAATAAACTCATAAAGTAATACACTGAATGTAGCGCTCTCATTAGCTACTTACACCAACTCATTACAATGCGCACTGACAAATCAACCAATGAAAGCAAAGCGCTCGGACAGCTGTAGCAATAATAACTCCCGGCCGATAGCAACGGCCGCACTACGCGACGATGAGCCCTGAGAATATCGTACGCAATCCTACATTGCGGCAATTGTTTGTTGAGTTGTAAAGAATTTCATAACGCTACCAGCAATGGATGTCGAAAGGAATATGCTACACACTGGCGCACCGATATTTACGATTTTAGCCAACAAGTTTTTAGAGACTTGTTGCTGCGACACGTGACCTTCTCAATACATCCCCTTCCTTCCTAAATCCGTGGTTTGACCCGACTGCCTGCACAAGCACAGAGTAACTTTTTTTTAATAATGATTCCCTCTCCCCTGATGGAAAGCTAAGATGGAATCAAGAAGCGATGACCAGCCGTAAACTGCACTAATCGCGACTCCTATGATGACCTGAGAGATGCTTTTCCACGCTACGCTTGAAAGACCTGCAGGGTCATAGCTGCAAGGAAATACGTACGCCGGCAGAGCATTCCACAATTTACTTACACGACAGAGATATAATAGGAACTGCCAAACTTTTTGGTTCGTAGTACTAGTCGTAGGTAAAACTAATAGTAGGACATGAGTGATTTTTTTAGGGTGTTGCGTCCAATTAGCCTAAACGGCTTCATGGGTTTTAATAAATTAGTATCAATGGTTTCGTCTTTGCCAAGAGCGTGAGCGGTATTGTGTGTGATGTCAAGAAATCCAATACAGCAGCTATGAACTGTTAGCTGTATCTATATGTTGCATTTTACCACCACAGTCATAGAATAAATCGTTTAGGGTCCTAGGCTCAACTGCGAAGCTCAACCAGTTGAGCCGTTCGGACTTTTTTTTCCCGTAGTCGCAACTGTACCTCTACCATGAGTTGGCAACATAAATGACATCTATAGTCGGTACTCGATCTCGCCTACCTATTAAGCTTGTGATTGGCGTACTCGCTGTCACTTTTAGTTCTATTATTGACCGCGAGTTCGCACTGTTCTTTTCGCGGCAGTCGATATCGAGCTTCGATTGGTTTCAATGTTGTGAACTCATGGTAGGCCTACTGGTTGTGTCGATTAGAAAACAAGTACAATTTGAAAAATTTAATACCAACTATATTTTTTTCCGACTTTATTCTAACCAGTTATTAGAGTGTAACTCCAAAACTACTGGACCGAATTTGATGAAATTTAAATGGAACCACACGGGAAGCACCAGCTTTGAAACAAGTTTGAGAATCGGTTCACCCAGTCGAAAGTTAGGAAGTAACAAACATAAATTGAGTACCTGCTCCTTTTTTTGGAAGTCGGTAGAAAAATGTCTCGAAAGCTCAAGGACCTAGACTCAACCACGAGACTTAACTACGTGACTGAACTTGAGCCTTTTGAACTTTTTTTCTTAGATGTGACGGATCTTTCCTCCGTGTATTCTTTTTTTCTATTCGTAATTAAAACCCTGTGGCCTTTATTAATAAACGTTGCGTAAACATATATATCTTAGGCGTAACATGCTTTGTCTTGCTTTCACGCGTGACATTTACTGCAAGCGAAAAATTCACAGATACCTAGATGTTTTAACTACTCCGGGTTTCCTACAAGTTTATGATTATTAATAAACTTGTAGTAAACCCGGAGTAGTTAAACCTTACCTACTGGGTTTCTTCATCGTTTTATTAAAACCAACCATACACAGTCCACTCCACATCAATTCTATAATATCATAGATTAATCAGACTATATCTAAAATATATATATGTAGATATTTTTACATAGCGTTGATAGCGTCTAGTTAAGTACATTTCTTTTAGAACGTGTTAACATATAGAGTAAGAGTACAGATACCTAAGTATTTTCTGTAGTACACAAACCACTGACTAATAAGCACCAAGTTTGTGAAAGATAATCTACAACAATAGAAGTAGGTACTTTACACAGTACCTGATATTCTGCCGTGAAGCATCAGATCGTAAGCTTTACTGTGTAGAGTGTGAAGGACACTGTAGCATGTGAAATTACTGGGCGATAGATACACAAAAGCCGTTGTCTCGGAGTGACGAGTGCGGCGCACACAAGTACAGTTCTAAGCTATTGGTGGCATTGCAACTGTCATGGGCAAGCTTTGTGTTTACCGTCAGGCGCATTTGATTTGCCCGTCTCGTCACTTCATTGATAGAAAAATCTTTTGAGCGGACACGAAATATTTAGGTCTAATTTTGCAATAATTTCCTCAAGAATCAGCAGTGGAAACAATCCTTTAAATGACCATTCCAAAAATTAAGTTATTCACTTGCACTTGCCAGCATTACCTATAGCTTCTTCAATCATATTTTGATCCTGTATTTTTTTTTATTAAATTTTAATTTTTGAAATAATATTGTGAAGAGTACCTTATTTAATTATTTATTTACAATCTACTTCCACCGAAGTTCTCAATCAGCAAATTTTTAATTTGTGTTATATCTTTTCGTCAAAGTGAACCGTTAATGATGATTCTTTTCGTTAGTTGCCCGTAACACTACCGCGTGGCACTACCGGTAGAGTGAAGGGTAATTTTACTTTCCCGTGGCACTACTATTCCTATTGGCTGATTAAACTCGTGTTATAAAATCTCCTGTGGATTACCTCATTAACTATGGCACTACTAATATATTACTTATTTTGTGTTAATACTATTTAAGTATGTAGGTAGGTACCTAAATCACACAAAGCTTGTTAAAAATGTTAAAATATTTATTTGTATTTTTTTAACCAAATCCCAACAATTACTACAAAATCAAGATTACATGTACCATATAAAACATTTTTTTTACTTTACTGTTGACGACTGTTGTTTATGTTGATGATGTCACCATTGTGACATGAATTATGCATTTTTGTGCGCATGTTACACTTGCAACAGGGAATTGTTGTCGCACTTTACTATATTTTTAAAATTTTTGACCGCACCCTAGAAATGAATGTTAGTGTGTAATCTGAAGAATATATTTTCGAAGTAATTTGGCAAGATTTAAAACAGCACATTTATAGAAAGCCCACTCGTGACACGGGAAATCATATTTCCCTTGAAACTATTGGCCATAGTGTAATGTCACTGGAAATGTACTGTTACCCTTCGCACTACCAGTAGTGCCACGGGATAGTAAAATTACCCTTCACTCTACTGGTAGTGTCACGGGCAACGAAAGTTTCTTTTCTATTTGAATGCTGGTGCTTCTCATGTGTCGTTTTTTTTGATAATGATTCATCATCAACATCAGATTGACTTACCTAAAGAAATTAAAGTATATTTAAAATGTTGTTAAAAATGTTATATTTATTATTTACTAGCTGCGTCCCGCGGCATCACCAGCGTGGTGATGGATGATGATGATGATGAAAAGTATCCTATGTCCTTCCAAAACGAAAAACTCAAAAATCATAAACATTTGCCCGTTCTTGATCTATTATAGCTATACTAGCTAGTGCCGGCGAACTCGTCTGCGCAGTTTTATTAGTAGTACTTCGTGTAGCTTATTATCTTCTCCAAGGCCATTACTATCTTTATACCAAAATATCATAAAATATTTACATGGTCAAACGGAATTGCTATAATAGTATTAGTAAATTTAAATACTTAGTAAATCAATCAGTAACCACTAATAAATAATAAAATACAGTACCTACGTACATACAAATATAAAATTAATCACAATAGAAAAAACTGTCATTACATTTCATCACCCTTGACGGTCATCGAGCACGTCTAGTGTATCGAGCTGTCAAAATGATAGCGTGCTTTTGACTAAACTTATATCAGAAACTGACACAAACTTTGACAGAATTGTCATCATTACGATCTTGTCGTAGGCGGAGATCTTGTTATTATGTCTATGCTGTGCCCAAGAATATTACGCTTTATCACCCGCGTGGTGATGGATCATGAAAAGTAGCCTATGTGCTATCCCAGTAGACTATAATCTGTCTCTGTGCCAAATTTCATCCAGTTCCGTTCAGCCATTTTGAGTAACAAACATCTATCTATCCATCCATCCAAACATTCACATTTATAACATTAGTCGGATAAATGGTGTACCTAACACGACTGTTTTATATATATATGTATATAGATATAATGCACAGCCGTTCCCCGGTGCGCAGAAGGGCATTTTATTCCCCGCTGCACTACCAGGTAGTACCGTAAAGAATTTAGAATCATGCATGAATTGCCGTTACCCGCTGCACTATCAAATATTATCTTTGGAGGTTGTATATGGTTTGATGTGATGTAAATTTCGTCATCGCGATTCAGGAATTTGTCACTATATTAGCGCCATCTGTTAGCTTTCTGACGTAGTACGGACGATGATTGTGATCCAGTTATGCTTCTGCGCTTGGTTACGTGTCTAGCTACATACGAATATTATGAGGGAATGTGTGAGGAACGGCTAACAATAACACTAAAAAACAAAACGTAGACACGAGTTTCCTCCAAGCCAGTTTCAATGCAACGTTTGAAATGCGTTTCAAACTGTATGACATAAACTCAAATCAAACTCAAGAGACCACCTACTTACTTAACATTATTTGTTCATATCATATCTAATATTATTGGTTACTGATATAGCATAATATGTACTTACCTATACTAATGGCGTTTCTTACGTTCTATTGTTTCAGCAGCCGCAACAAGTTCATGTGCAGACGATACAAATCCATCCTCAGCAACAACACCAGCCAATACAGATCCATGTTAGTATTCACACTATTTTCTATTCTAAACTATTCCTAATACATACAGTAATGTTTATTAGTTTAAAAGGACTAAAGCTGGCCTCAGACAGCTGGAATGGTTCTCTGGATTCATAATCTGATATTCATAATCTTAAGAGGATTGCATAGCTAGTACTTTCCATACTAAAAAAAATAATTTTTTCTACCTCTTAACATTGTCCGACTTCAGTGGTTTTTTTTTCATGGAATCACATTGTTTACTATGCCCGTACGTATTGATTTTTTCAGTATATCAAGGTACTATAAATTTCCTTTTTTAAAACTTAAAAATTCTTTAATTTTTTTTTTGTAAAAATAACTACTACTACTAGTTACTGAAGGTGAATGTAGCTTTCCAATAGTGAAAGAATCTTTGAAATCGGTCCAGTACTTTTTGAGCCAATTCGTTACAAACATACATACAAATCTTTCCTCTTTATATTATTATAGTAAGTATAGATTAGGTATACTAAAGTATATTATTATAAAGAGGAAACATTTGATTGTTTGTAATAAATTACGGCTTTAAAAATTACTTACGGCCTTACACTGCATAAATTTAAACAGCATCATTTAGTACGGCGCAGAACAAATATTTCATTATTACCTTGGCAAATATATTTTTAAGGCGAAACGGAGTTCGCGTGGAGGGTTAGTCGTATACTCAGACAAAATAAAAAAGTTATGAACGGAGAAGTGAGGCCGGTTTTCTAAACTACATGTGCGTGCATAGGTACTGCCATGCTAATTAAAATTATTAAAAATTAATTAATCAATTTAAATTAAATAATAATTAAAACTTTACGTGTTGCTCGTCAAATATAGCGTATGTTCCTCAGGCATAATATAGCTTTCTACTGGTGAAAGATTTTTTAACCGGTTATAGGTATGTAGTTTTTGAGTTTATCCGTTACAAACAAACTATCAAATCTGTGTCTCTATTATTAGAGTAGATGGGGATTAACACCATGATAGGTACGAATAATGCGGCCTAGTTTGTACCGGTGCTAATATAGCTTATTTTAACACGAAAAAGTCATATGGTGTTACGAACTGATTTGTAGATGTGTATGTCCTCTAGAAAACTGTATTATATCACTCTATTGTCAATTGTTTCCGTAGCGTAGGTACCTACGCAATATAAGGATGTTTTTTTAATTTTTTGACACCTTGGGTTACATTATTGAGGTTTTCATACGGATCCCTAACTTTTAGTAAATAATATAAGTAGGTATAGCCTATGTTACTCAGTGACCATGTAGCTTTATAACGGCGAAAGAATTTTTAAAATCGGCCCAGTTGTTTGTAAGTTTATTCGTTTACATACAAATATACATCAATACAAATATTTCCTTTTTGTAATATTAGTATTTAGTATAGCCTAGCCAAATTTCATCCGCGTACAATTAAACATATTATTTTTTTGCATTTACCTTTAAAAAAATTTAAAGGTAAATGCAATGGTCCTTATAACAGCTATCTGCTAGTGAAAGTCTTGTCTTACTCGGTCCATCCGTATCGTTGACTGCCCTTACAAACAAAGAAGTTAGAAATTAATTTGAAACGCAAAAAAATATTAAAACTGTTTATTGTTATTTGTATAATTTTATAATTAATTTCATATGTATGCATTTAGTAACAAATCTTTTATTTTGTCATTACAAACAGAGACTTACTTCAGTTATCATCATATCACTTGCATGCAACTAGAACATTGAACTTTTCAACACCTTCGTTCACGTGATTTGTTTGTCATTAATTTCAGGCGGTGGGCGTCCAGCAAGTGCAACAGCAACAGCTACACGTGGCGACTTCCTCCTGTCAGACCATGCTGCCAAATATTTTGCAGGTTGGTAGAAGCATCTAGATACTTACGTGTCATACTACAAATATGGCTTAGCCCCAGGACACACGGCGTAACGTAAAAATGACGAAACTGCAACTCTAAGTTACTTTTGAGTTTGATTTGAGTTTATGTCATACAGTTTGAAACGCATTTCAAACTGTTGCATTGAAACTGGCTTGGAGGAAACTCGTGTCACGTTTTATTGTTTTTTAGTGTTATTAATAGCCGTTCCTCACACATTCCCTCATAATATTCGTGTGTAGCGACCTCTGCCGCATCCTACTCACATCTCGTCGCTACACACGTAACCAAGCGCAGAAGCATAACTAGACAACAATCATCGTCCGTACCTTTTACAACCCTTTGGCTTTGGGGCATGAAACAAAACTTTTTTCTAGTTGTGAAGGTTTTCGATTCATCGAGGTTCTACTGCACAGTTAACAATAATTATAAATACAGAGGGGGTCACGCTCCGAAACGAGCGTCTATTGCGTCTTTACACGACGTCGCAACGCAAGAGGGTACGCACGCCGTCGAAACAAACTTAGAAGCAATAGTTTGCCCCTCTAGCAGTGGAACACTGTCCGTCGTCGCACCGGAGCTACGACAGCGAAGCGCATCACCCTCCCTCCCGCCTCGTTTCTTGTCCGTCGATCCGTTGCGTCGTCGCACGCACTAATGGGGCATGTCACAAAATATATAATGTAAAACGTCGCAGCGTTGACGCAATGCAACGTAACGTACCAATGGGGCCTCACTCACTACGTGTCGTTCACGTGAAACGTACAAAATGTAATTTATAAATAAATAATAATAAATATTCCACAACTATCACACAACGCCATCTAGTCCCAAGCTAAGCAGAGCTTGTGTTATGGGTACTAGACAACTGATAAACATACTTATATATTTCTAAATACATACATATTATAGATAAATTACACCCAGACACAGAACAAATGATCGTGCTCATTACACAAACATTTGTCCTGTGTGGGAATCGAACCCACGACCTCCGGCATAGCAGTCAGGGTCACTAACCACTAGACCAACAGGCCTGTCAACTATCTAGGGCAACTGTGACATAGATAACTTATAGTTTGTACGCCGACGCGTGACGCTTACGATAGGAATACTTTTTGGCAAATTGTTTGTGCTATGGCCTCTGGCTATTCTGTATCCACTGTTGGCAGTCTGGGACTTTACTCTCAGGGAGCGAATATTCGACCACGCGGGCCTAGTGTGGTCAAGTGATCAATATTATTTTGTTTACCTACCAATGTGCTGGTTAGATTTATTTAAGAAAAAATCTTATTTTATGGCGATCAAAATGTATAATAAACTACCTACTGAAATAAAGACTGTGACCTGTAATAAATTTAAATATAAACTAAAATCATGGCTTATTAGCAAATGTTTTTACAGTGTTAATGAGTATTTCTTTGATAATGTAATAAACAAATAAGTAAATTATCCTTAACACCATTGAACCATTTATATTAAATACTTATATATTATATTATATATATATATTAATATTTTATTTTTATATTAATATATTAATACTTTTGTTAAGATATAATTATTATTATTTATTATAGTACATATTATAAATTTGACAACTTATATTTTTAACTTGACATAAATATTTAATTTTTCATTATATTGATAAAGATTAAGAATGTTGCACACCTCTAAATGAGGTAGATTGTATGGCACTTTAATTATTTATAGGAACTTGTTGAAACCTACATTCTAATGCAATAAATGATTTTGATTGATTGTCAACAGCTGCAACCGGCTACAGTGGTATCGGGCTTGAGTCAGCAAGAGCTAGGCGGAGTCGCGCACCGCATCATACTCCAGCCGCAAGCGCAGACGTCTCACCCCGCCGTGTACACCATACACCACTAGCTCACCCCGACTAGTACCGGAGAGACGTTTCACCCTTCACCAGCCTACAGATCTGGATCTGAATACATGACAGTAACCTCGAATTTCCAAGGTCGTGTTCCTTTATGAGCCGAAAATAATCAAGTCGTTTCCACGTCTGTTCCCTTACAAGCCCATGATGGTGAGCAATCTCGATACGACATCCATGAACGCTCACGTCGGGACCACAACGCTTGCAGATGGAAGGTGGGTTTTTGCAAGCTGTCAGTATCAAAATATATAGATTTCTTCCGATTTTTGACAGAAAATTTGGCTCGCATTTCGTGCCCGCGTGAGTTGTACATTCGGGTTGGGCATTATATGCATTAGAACCAAAGGGAACGACAAACTGAGGCGCGAAAGTCGTGAGCGTTGACGGCGCTTGCCAGAACGCACTGCGTGCTCCGGTGAGCGGTCGATTTACAACGCTCAAGATATTCTAAGATGCGGTACGAATACAGTTAGTACATTGTAGATGACATATTTATTACTGAATGGACATTACATTACAATTTAATCTTCGGACGGGATTTTTAGCTGAATGGACATTTTTGCATCGGCCGCAGGAAGATAAAAGCTTTGCAAGGGACGGACTGCGTAAAACACAATGGCTATCGATGATTTTGTTTCAATTTCCTAGATTTACGTTTGTATTCACATTAAGCGTTCGGAACGGTGCACGAGTGTAGGCAAAGTGCACAAAACCTTACATTATTAGTGTGTTCGAATAGACCCAAGTTGGCGAAAATAACGTTAAAATCGCTCACGAGTGTGAATCTGTTGGTGCAAATCTCGTTTTAGACCCGTTTCGTTCAGCGTTCGCAAAGCTAAAAAAAATTTGTTAATTTTGCCACCGTAGAGTGTAATTTTTGACTCATGTCCGGAGCATGGTTGTTTTGTAATGACAACTATGTATTTGACAGCATTATCATGCGATTTTAGGTCTTATGCTCGGTTGACCGTTCGAATAGGGTGTGGGAAAAGTGGCAAAATAACGTTTTATAGCTTTACGAACGCTTTAACAAAGGGACCAACAATGGCAACGCCATCAATGCCCTCATTGCTAATCGAATGCACCTTATGTAATTAGAACATTGTCATTTAAATTTCAGTGTAGGATGTCAAAAGCTCTAAAACACATTTTATTTTAGGTGTACATATTTTTTAATGATATGATGAATGTACATACGTATTGTATTTTTTTTTTGGCGTTTTAGTTGGTCTAACTATTAGTGTTCTCGTAAATATATTTTATCTGTTATAGATAGTGCTGTTTTATTTAAATTATTAATGGGTAATATTATTATATTAATTAATAGTAATATTACATTTAGTATACCAATAAAACTATATAATAGAACTAGCAAACCCTGCGAACTCCGTTTCGCCACCAGATGGCTTCGTTTTATATAACATTTCGTTTGGCGCCATCTACTTAAAATATTGGTAGTACATGCTGTGTATCAGAGATGGCGCTGTATGCAAAAAAAGATTTTCCCGCTTTTCTTTTTAAATTTTTCCTGAATTTTCTTCTCTCTTCACGGAGCCCGAGACCTTTCCAACGAATGCAAAACCGTGGAAATCGGTTCGTGCGTTCTGGAGTTATAGCGTCAGGATGGAAAACCCGACTTATTTTTATATAGTAGAATATATACGAAATCTGTTTAACGTAGAAGTCTTTGTCTTTATCAAATAGGTAATTATATTATTGATGATTGAATTTAACGAGATTTTTACTATTTTAGTTTGCAACTTCTCGTGAGTTTGACATTCGACGGCGGAAAGCGAAATCGTAGTCATCCACAAAAACGAAAATATTCACCATAGCAAAAAACCTTTACACTTAAAAAAAACATATTTAGCGTGTTTAACTTAGACCACCAATATTTTATATTATCCTTGTAATTTTTGTCTAAATATAATTCTAACAATTATTTTCCAATATTTTGTAGACTACGTCATTTTGAATATTTTTACAGAATGTTAAAACGCTGCAATTGCACTATCAAGTTGTATGGAGCTGGGCCAAATGCATATTTATAAGGAAAGCGAAAACGTGGTAAGCATCAATACTTGAACTAGGGCTGCCCAACTGTATGTTGTAAACGTGGTTATTCAATAAAACTTATCTTTTATAATATGGTGTAAACTAAAATAATTTTAGTGCTGATTTGGGGTAAAATATATTGTAATAAACTTAGTGATTGAAATTTTACAGAATATTAAAACGTAGAGTTCCCAATGTACTACAATTTATATTTGAAATGTTTGTTATAGAAAGATATAATAAATAAGCTTAAAAAATAAGGTTTAAAACATCTGAAATCTGAATAAGTAGTTTACTCAATTACTTTGTCTTTAACCATAACAGGTCATCTATAATCTTTAATTACAGAATTACCTAAGCAAATATAAAAAATACTTTCGGCGATATCACTTATACAGGATGTTTAGTAGAGGGACCGACAAACCAAATGAGCGTGTTCGGGGGGGCCCCCGAACACGCTCACTTGGAGAATACAAGTTGGCCAAAAAAAAAACCCCCGACACCCCAATTTTTTTTTACTAAATCAGTTAGTTAGCTCTGTTTTGTATCCAATTTTGCTTTGCGTGGCCTGAAGGTGTATTAGAGACCAAATTCAACTAAAAACATCCGGTCTAAAACAGATTTTACAAATGTTATGGTGGTAAATCGGTACAATTTCGGAGAAAAAGGGAAAAATCACAAAAAAAGTTAAACATATTGGGGGGTCGGGGATTTTTTCGGCCAACTTGTATTCTCCAAGTGGTCCCCCGAACACGCTCATTTGGTTTGTCGGTCCCTCTACCAAACACCCTATATATGTATATTTGTTTTTATTTGACTTATCTAAAACACTAGAATACACTAGTGATGTTATTTTTCGGGAAATAAAATAAAACAAGTTGTGTACCAAATTATTAAAGTTGTACTAAGTATAACTATATTTTTAAAGAATACTTAAAATAATAAATTGACTTATTTAATGGCCACGTGTACGAAGTCTCACAAAATATTTTTAGCGTTGTATTTTTTTCTTCTCTTTTCGTCTTTTAAGAAACTAATACAGAATAACATTTAAATATGTTTTACGCTAAAATTATATTAAAAATCTTACAAGACGGCCTAAATCAAATTCATTTCTATTATATCTAAAACTTGTAATATAAAATTGTGGTGACCAGTTATAAATTCAATACAATTTCGCATTCATACAATACCGCTTTATGGATGATTCTCGCTACATTGTGCCCGGCATGGCTCGCTAATAAGTCTCATTCTAGCACGAAAACTGGATCGTATCGTTGACTTATAGAGGACAAACTATGAATTATCTGTGCCACAGTTACTGTTGTTGTTAGGTATTGGGATGATTACTGTAAAAACTCACCGAAGGGATTGGGATATTACTGGCGCTTCTGAGTGCAGGATTTGATCGCCTGTCAGCCGAGCTAGGGATGGGACATTGTGAAGGAAGGAAACTAAAATAGGGAGGTGACTATCGGTGATTTTAGTCGACTTTAACAGTTGTACTAGATAAATGATAGTTTGTACTGTATACGTTAACAATCGGTTATATTACACTTACGCTTTACATGCTTGGCCCATTGGCGAAGCTTGCGACAGGTGTTAAATCGCAATTGGTTCTGTCAAACGATATTTTTGTATTATGTACATACTAGAAAGCAGGGGCCCTACTCCCACCTCTTAACGTAATCATATTTAAACCTTACTACTAAATTTGGTACCACCACGTCAATATAGCAATCTTAAAATAATAATGGATTACGATAGATGTATTATCAAATAGTGCACTCAACTCTCGTACTTTGGAACTACGTTAGTGTTCTTTTCGGGTTCGGCATCATAGGTTTTGATCCTGGAACGCACCATTAGGATCGATTTCGGCTAAAAATGGAACACGCCGTAAGTATGTAGTATTGAAGTAATATGTTCGACCGTTTTGTGTCGGTGGGTTATTATTTTAAGCTTATTACAAAACGCTCCTGATTTATGATAGTTACGTAAAAGGTGGGAGTAGGCCCCGATAGCAATCTTTCAGGCTTATTGGTAGTATCGATGATCAATATGCATTCTGCGGCAGGTTTTTCTGTTTGATATTAATATCGAATAGATCGGTCACATAAGGTCAGTAAGGAATATCATTACCGAAGCAGCGCCTTCCTCTTCTACATTTGCCGTAGAATAGTATTGTTGCTTTTTTATAGTTATTCAGAAATTTCGAGATGCGATTTTAAATCACGCGAAAGTTTGGATGTTTGTTACTCAATCACGCCACTGTTTAACAGATTAGAGTATTTTAGAGTGGAGTTTATATGCCGGAAGACAAGTAAATTATTATTCAGATTCTACGGATCGTCGCGCACAGTATTAGTATTAGATATTCATTGTATTTGCTATTGCACTTGCGTAATATCTTCGCAACATTTAAAAGACTTGACTCCAATGTCACACGAAAATAGGCCGAAGAATCAAAGTTAATAAAGGGCAGGTCTAGTATTAATTACAATTAATAAAAGCTACTACATTATAGTATAATTCCGGGCAAAATATAGTTTGAATCATCCTACAATCTCTTAATGAAAATCAACAAATAAAACACAATGGTACGTCCCCTAAAATAACTTTTCAGCATTTGGCACATATTTACAAAACCCAATTGATCACCATAAACTAATCTAAACACGTCCACGTTCTCAACGCACTTCAAGGATTACAAAAGTATAAAAGTATATAGCATACTAACAATTACAATAATACATAAGGCCGAATTAGGTCTCAGATGGGGCGAACTACATCTTAGATAGGGCAAATTACATCTCAGATGGGCCGAAATATGTCTCATTTGGGGTGAATGACATCTCATATGGGCCGAGCGAGCAACAATCTTTTTATCAAAGTAGTAAACATTTACTCAATTACAATTATACATAAGGTCAAATTACATCTCAGATGGGGCGAACTACATCTTAGATAGGGCAAATTACATCTCAGATGGGCCGAAATATGTCTCATTTGGGGTGAATGACATCTCATATGGGTCGAGCAAGCAACAATCTTTTTATCAAAGTAGTAAACATTTACTCAATTACAATTATACATAATATTACTTTTTAAAGCACTAACGCCTGCTTTAGCGATCTCAAACATTGAAATTTATAGAGAGAATTGACATCGCAGCCCTTGTAATTTTTTATAGTATCTATTACTTTTTTTAAGCACTAACGCCTGCTTTAGCGGTCTCAAATATTGAAATATATAGAGAGAAAAAATTCAATGATTGAGATCGCTAAGGCAGGCGTTAGTGCTTTAAAAAGTAATACTATAAAAAATTACAAGGGCTGCGATGTCAATACGAAAGTTTCAAGTATTTCTAAATAATGCTTCTTTCGGTTGGATGGTCCTGTTAAACTGTCCAATAGATGTCTATTAGACCACTACTACATACAATCCGCCTGAGATGCAAGGTCAACAATACTGTCCAATTTAACATTGTATTAGTAAGCTCATTAAGTGAACAGATCTGTTCTCGACGTCTTGTGGTTCGTTTTTGCATTATATTGTTGTTGTCTTGCTTTTTCGATCGGTAAAATGTATGAGACGAAGAGAGCTAGATATATGTTCTTCCTATAAAATCCAAAATCACAAACCAGACCATAAAAAAAAAATGTGTTCCAAGTCGGCCTATAGAGTACCTAAGTACGTGCAGCTTTTCAGTGTGCGAAGATAATTGTTTGACATAAATTGAATAAAAAATAATGGAAGTGGAAAAGTAATGAGGAGGTTAGCTAATTGTTATTTTTATCATTATAAAATATGAATTTTACAATTTCAATATTTTTTATAAAGAATTTTGTTTATTCTCAGACATATTCAAATATGAAACGTAACGGTTTTGTTCGTAAACATAACTTAGTGCTAGAAATTCAATATGTTATAAAACATACAAATAGTGCAGGATAATAATGTAAAACATAGTTTATTCTGTTTATCTCTTTTTATTTCACGTGTAAGTAATGAACCGTTTTGAAACAATCGGTATTTCTGTAGTGGTTGCGAAAAAAGAGCAAAATCCGCCATTTTGATTTTGAGTGAAATGATGAGTTGAAGTTGATAAGAGACAATTAATTGGTTTAGATTCTATACGACATATAAGATGATGACAGTGTTCTTTTATAATTGATTGTCACATTATTAACTGTATCACACATAACCTGCTTTAAATACACCACTATAGATTATTATTCTAAATATAATGATCATCATCATCATCTTAGCCGTAGGACGTCCACTGCTGAACATATGCCTCCCCATGATTTTCCAAAAGGACCGGTTGGAAGCGGCCTGCATCCAACGTCGTCCTGCGACCTTCATCAGGTCGTCTGTCCACCGTGTCGGTGGACGACCTACGCTGCGCTTGCCGGTCCGTGGTCTCCACTCCAGAACCTTTCGGCCCCATCGGCCATCTGTTCTGCGTGCTATGTGCCCTGCCCACTGCCACTTCAACTGGCTAATCTTCTGGGCTATGTCGGTGACTTTCGTTCTTCTACGGATTTCCTCATTTCACTTCAGTTCATCACGTAGAGAAACCCCGAGCATAGCCCTCTCCATAGCTCGTTGTGCGACTTTGAGCTTTTCTATGAGGCCCATAATATCATCATATACCATAAATATAATGATATAAGCCAATAAATATTTACTATTTGAAAAAAAAATTACTTCCGACTGCGACCCAAAAAAAGAAAAAATCATGGCATAGTAGAATTAAATAACCAATATCATGTGTTGAAAAACTCTGGGTGACAATGCGACTGGTAAGAGGCGTGTCTCTTAAAACTGAGGCGAACGACTTGTCGATAACAATGGTTTATTACTAAAATCAGCTGATGACAGTGTTAGATTTAGCAACATTCTTTTAAAACTTGAAAGACGTTTCCACTGCAGCCATATTGCCCGTTTCGCTATATGATAGCATTAAGTATCACTAATTATGTTTACCAATACCTGTGAATATTCGCAACAATGAATCAGTCAATATTTTATTTCATGTAATAACTCCCTAATTCCGAATCTAAAGTCCGGTCGCGGAGCAGAAATAATATCGTACATTAACCTGTTTTACTTAGGATGGTATTTAAAAGTAGATTACTCCTTTCTCTTCATATCACAACAATATTATAAATGCGAATGTTTCAGACTCAGTATGTATGTCTCTTTCTTCTTCACCGAAACGGTTCTACGGATTTAAATAAATTCTAACTGGAAAGAGCCCCGGTAATTGTTCCTGTTAATATTAATGTAAACAGCAGGTGGATTCGCGGGTAGCAGCTAGTTTGTATACAATAAAGACACATTATTACACATACTGATGAGAAAGGTGACCACCACGACATACAATTACATTATACAATTAATTGGATTAGATTCTATATGACATAATAAGATGATGGCAGTGTTGGATTTATCTACATACTTACAAAATTCGATTGTAACATTATTATGGGTATCACACATGAACTTTACTTTAAATACACCATTCTATTTTATCTCACCAAAAATAAGAAAGAAGCGTTATTCGCCTCTGTTACTGCATACATCCAAGAACCGCAAAAAAATATAATTACCTACAGTGAAACTTGGTTAAATGGGACCTGGATAAATGAGAAACCTCTATTATTAAGAGTTGCAGTGAGGTCCCGGTACATTTTCATTGAATTACCTCAATTAATGGGACTTTTCGAACTTGGTGAAATGAGATACGATTTCTAGGATTTATTCGATGTTTACCTTTATAAATGGGACTCTGTAACTCAATTCCCTCTACAAATGAGACAAATTGGTCCTGTTGGGACAGGTTTTGACACTTTTGTTTACATACATTAGAATGTATTTCACACACGTTTTGTTTTTCAGTACTATCTCAGGTTTTGAAATGTCAAATATTGGTAATTCTAGTAATATTTTTGAGCAAATTTATTCTATCCAGAAACAGGTTTCAGCAACAAACAATCAAGTACAAACAAACATAACTGATTACATTAAGTCATAAACTTAACTGTATTGTTTTGATTTTTTTCCACGTAACATACATAATATTAGATTCATAACACCAAAAATACGCATTTTTATTAACATTTCCACCTCTCCCTTTAAAAATGGAATAACCGTAAATTTTCCATCTTTATAAGCGGGAGCTCTGTAACTGTGACAACTATAATTTTAAACCTGCCTAATTGGAAAACTGGATTAATGGAAACCCTCAATAAATGGTACAACATTCTTGGTCCCTTGAGATCCCAATTAACCAGGTTCCACTGTATTAACGTTAACTAAACATCCTACTGCGAAAAGTCAACAAAGAAAGACTCAAGTAATAACGTCTGATGATTGCTGTACACTGCACCACAAAACTTTAGTATATAAATGTGGTTAGCACTGCAACTGTCACAAAATGCTAGCATTAAGTATCACTAAACTACCTATGAATATTCGCAATATTGAATCAGACAATAATTTAATTCACCAAATAACTCCTCATTACAAATCTACCACCTATTTTCGTCATACGAAGACACATATTAGAACACACACTGGAGATTACTCCTTTCTCTACATATCACAATATTATAAATGCGAATGTTTCTGAGTCGGTACGTCTGTTTCTTTCTTCTTCACCAAAACAGATTTACAAACATTCGAGTTTTATATAGCCCGGGGCAATTGTTCCTGTGAATAGTAGGCTTAACTAAAACAGTTTTTTTTTTTTAAACAGCAGGTGGGTTCGCGGGACGCAGCATAGCTTGTATACAATAGACACATTATATAACACATACTCATGAGAAAGAAGACCAACATGACATACAACTAATTGGCTTAAATTCTATACAACATATAAGATGATCAGATGATCAGTGTTCTTATAAAATTCGGTTGTCACTTTATTTTTTGTATCCTTTTTTCTCTCTTTTATTTTACCAAAAATAATGAAATAAGCGTTATTCGCCTCTGTTTCTGTCTACACTGTACTTATTTAATCCAATAAATATTTATTATTAAAAAGAAACTAAACATCGGACTGCGAACCAAACAAATAAAAAAATAAGGGTGCATTAGAACTAATGAACAAATATTATGTGTTGAGAAAATCTGGGTGACAATGCGACTGGTAAGAAGCGTGTCTGAAAACTGAGGCGAACAACTTGTCAATAGTATTATTTTCAGCGTGTCATATTTGATTATTGTTATATTTTTTCGTATTTTTTTTTGTTTTATTAAATATTTCGCAAATCTGTGTCGTACATATTTGGAATGGTTATGTCATAACATTAACTGGTCACGATATACGACTCGATAGCATATGCTCATTTTCTGTTTTCAGTATGTGGTTTACGATTGACAGGTCTCATATTGTCCTATATTAATCGCATGTCGAAAGTGAATCCAACGATGTCTCACTACAAGCCGTTTGGACTGTAGGGCGAAACTAAGAATTTTACATACAGAAACTGGCAGACATACAATACAACCCATGCGGACCGTCAGTGCAGGACTTAGCGCCCACGCAGAATAACAGTGCGGTCCCAATTGAGCCATAAATGCCATAATCGATATTAGCGCGATCACAGTCGGTCCCTTTCACCGTGAGCGTGATAACGATGGCCCACGCTACGTCATCGATGACGTCTTAACTGCCGTCATATTGACGATTACATGAACCATGCTCTACACCATAATCGCCGTGAGCGTTCTGTCAAAAGTGACAGGTGTTTGTTTATTTCTACAACGTCTTTACTGGTGTCCCTTGTTTTTAATGTAAAAGCTGGTCCATCCATTCCATTATTTCTTTTTAATCCACACACCACATAGTTAACCTTAACACTATGCACGTTATTTATATGAATTTGTTTTCGCGCGCAAATGGTTCGTTATTGCTATATTTCTGGTCCGATTTATCAACACGCTTACAGTGTCACGAGCTGTCAAAATCACGATATTCGTCTCGGACCGGCTTTGGTAGACGATAGCACTGTGAGCAAAAATATCGCGATACGGACCGCAGTGTAAGAAGTGGCAGACAGGGGCAGTCGGATAAGAAATAAATGTAAAAAAAAATTCCAAACAGCCCAGCAATTATTGGGGGTATGTAATGTCATTAATTAATTGCTATTGGGGTATGTAATGTCATTAATTAATTGCTTAAAGTCTTTTGAAGCGCGCGATAACTTTGTCATTGTGAATAACCAAAAATTTTGACCGTTCACATACATTGGTAGCGATTCACTTGTTCCAAAAAACTAAACTAAACTACCGAACTAAAAATTTAATATGGTGGTCCCTATTCTGTAAACAATAAAACCCAAAATAATTTAACACTTAGAATGACACTTCTAAAAAGAATATTCTATTCAATTTCGGGTTATTTTAGATTAGTTTAACGAGCACCAAGTTACGTGATGACTAAACATGGTTAAAAATATGCCCACAATTGAAAAGAAATGATTAATTTTAGTGCTGTTATTCGAAAGTGTTATACTTATTTGGATTTTAGCCTAAACAAAATAAGTACTGCCATAACTTAGAGATTTTTAGTTAAGAAATGCTTACATATGCTTAAATATCAACCACCACTGTCTCAATTTTTGTTTAGTGTAGTATTTTGTGTCTTCGTTGGTCAAGTACTGATTTACAATGTATTTAATTTATATTTTTATTTAAAATATTACTATGTTCTATTTAATTTATTATATCGATTGGGATATAAAGCCAGCCCTACTTACGCTAACCAAGCTATCTGCTTACGAGTGATCCTACATTACAATAATTCAATAACCATATCAAATGTTGTATATAACTGTGCCGAGTAAACTGTACTTAGTACTATAAACAAAAGAAATAAAAGATAATTATTTTAATCATCTGACAACACTAGAACAAATATACAAACTGAATTATCAATATTAATTGTTATGATTGAATAACCCTTTGCGTACCATTGACGTAAATTTACGTGCGTTTCATTCATCAATATTTTTTTCTAATTATCACGGTATAGGAAGGGTTTATATTATTGACATTTGATCAGTAGTTATCGAATGATAATAAATATTTTACTAGATATTTCCCGGCTTAAACATTTATTGGTATAAAGAATAAAATAGCTACGAGTATAAGCTAACCCCGTGTTAGATGTGATAGTTCTTTGTACAGGGATGAATCCAGGAACATGAGTGGTTTTTTACACACCAGTGTCAAACCCTTCAAGTATGCTCAGAGTAAGCAATACTATACTTCTGACTTAACAAAAAGATGCTTTTACACTAAAACCATCATAAAGAGGCAAATGGCACAAGTGGTGATAGTACCATAAAAAAGAATTCTCAAGGAGGCTTCAAGCTACCACCAACATCACTGGAGCAGTTGTGACCCAGGGCCATACTCCGTTATATAAAGGAGTTGGGATGGCCCGGGAAGAGGCTGGCGGGAGAAATGCACAATACACTCCAAGCGGGACGTCAGTGCAGGACTTATCGCCCCCACTATGAACATGAACTAGAACAAGAAGAGGCTTCAAGCAACGAATGGCTGTTACATCCCAATATATCAAATAAAATTCGTCTTTTAACTCTAATACGCTTGTGGTATTCAAAATGAAAATAGTATTTAATGTCAGAGATAAATCGCCTTACGAGGCTTCATGTATGTTAGAGGAATAATCAGTGAAAATAAAATGTATTCTAATTAAAAGTCAGTAACACATCAAAGTAACTGCAACATAACAATTCAAATACATACACATCTCATTCTTATATAGATACTTATTGAATTAGCCCTCATAGTTATTACCGTCAAAGATTATAGCTATCAGTGCAATTAAACATGTCTAGCGGCATTTCCTATATATGTCGAACCCTCCAGGGATATTTACAATTTAAAAGCAATTAATATATTACACAGCTCCATTCCCGTTGGTATGCTCGTCTGATACACACCGGACGTACGCGTTGCCGATGTGCTCATTTAGACCGGGCGGGAGTTTCACGTTCCGGAAGTAACGGTGTCTGCGTGCGTCCTTCGCCGAGACTCGCTTCGCTGGCTCGTATACAAGCATCTTCTGAAGCAAATCCATGCCTGTTTCGTCGAGATTCTGGACCTGCAATTACAAATACAAATACAAGTTTAATTTATTAATACATAAAATAATTCCACAATATGTTATGAATCCATAGGCTCCCGAACTAGTTTAAACTGTGTTTCAGGAGCCAGTGGCTTCTCCGACGTACATTCAAATGTATTATGTCTCCAATAAAAAAAAAGAAAAGAGCATTACATTAACATTAAGGTTTGTGTTAGTAGGGTGTATGTGTGTGTGTGTGTAATTAAGATGGGTTTTTTAAGCAAATGACTGCAATTCAGGCTGGTCGTTTACCTAAAGGTGTCAGAGACCCCGAGATTCCAAAACAGCACTTCCACCACTACACCAAGACTCAGCCAGCGAATCCGCTGGCGGGTCAGCTAGTTAAAGTAATGCAGTATAAGCGCGACGCGTAGCAGACGCAGGCGAAGCCGTGAGACCAACTATGATGCAAACATTCTTCAGATATTTTGAGTTTTTTTATGGGATAGGTTGGCAAACGAGCTGACCTGATGTTAAGTGATACCGTCGCCTACATAAATCCGCAATACCAGAGATCTCGAGGATGCGTTGCCGACCTTTGGAGAAAGGATGATATAGAAGGAAGAGATAGAAGGGGTAAAAGTTGGAGGGGGAGGGGGAAGGAGAAGAAGGAGGGGAAGGAGAAGAATGGGGAAGGGGGGAATTGGGCCTCCGGAACCTCCCACAAACCGACGAAACGCAATAGCAAGCTATGTAACTTCACGTCAGTGTTATGTGGGAGTGTGGTACTTCCCCGGTCGTGCCGGTTCATTCGGCTGTGGGGTTACAGCATGGCACTACCACCGAAAAAAGTACTTTTCTTGTAAAGTAAAGGCGAAATGAGTGTAGATTACAACCTAATTTCATGATTCGACTTCGCGAAAACTTAGTTTTTCGACCCTTAAGGCACGCTCGTACCCTGATTAAAGAAAAAGCTGAATTTTTAAACACCTAGTGTAACGAAACAGATCTATAGTATATTATGAAAAAAATACAAAGGTTAGAAAAGGAATAGGAAAAGAGTAATAACCGAATAGAATTCATAAATATAGCTCTCTTTCAGCAGAAAAAAAAACCTGAATAGGTCCATAAAAATAAACTTTCACGTCCAAACTCTCAGAATTTTCAGCGATAACACTATATTTTTTTTAGGTAATACATAACTAACGTATAGTACTAAAGTAATAACCAGCAGTTTTTTCAATTGTGTTAGTATATATCGAAAAATATAAAGAAAACGTTCAAAATTAACGCATTTTCGCATGACATCGTCTAATCTAACAAGCGATTTTCAACCTTACGTAAAGCATCGTAAATTATTTAAAAGAAATAATTATAAATTTAAAATAATTTTAATGTTGGACCGCGTCTTAAACCAAATAACCGAAGTTCGAAAAAAACGTAGTGTACATTGAATATTAGTTCTTATGAAGTATGGGAGCCAATACACGATTAAGCAAACTTGGCTCGATAGAATAAAATCGGCAACATTCCCTAAATTTAGCAATTTTTCTTACGTAGTTCGTGGGGCATTTTTATTCAATTATGGGCAAATACATATCAATAAATGTATCATATTCGAATTCCCAATTAAATTTACTAGTGAACTAACTGGACTCCTTTATCATTAAAATCTAATCATTTAATTGTACTGATGTGAATATAAAAAGTATTAGCACGTATTCAATTGCATCTTCGCATTACATCGTCCAATCTGATAAGGAATTCTCAACCTTATGTAAAGCATCGTACCTAAATTGTATTAAAATTAGGATTGGACCGCGCCTCAATACATACGTGATTGTGCAGGTTGAATGTGTTCCAGTTGGGAAATGTTGGTTTGTAGTCAGGTAGTGAGGAAACACCCGGCCAGATCTCTTCTGTAGGCGTGCGTAGGATTCTGAAAACATTATAATCACACTTTAGGGTGCTGTCAGACAAAGAGCCATCACGCGGCCAAGCATGCGTGAGGTCAGTTACTTACGAATACTGCTGTTGGACGTTCTACGCGGTACTACTACTGTCACCATGTTTTTAACGAAAGTTCCTCATCGGAAAAGGAAATGTTGGGCGCACCTAGTAAGTAGGGATCAAGAACAAGTTGAGGAATTTCATAGACTTTTTTCTAAACGGGTTAAAGATAAATACTTATAATTCTAATATAAAATAAAAAGACTTAGTTAAACAAGATACTAACTGGAGGTAAGCATATCATAGAACAAAAGAAAGATTGGTGCTATGTTTGAGGTAAATTAGTTTTCATACCACCTGCTCGAAAATGTCCAATTACATATGCAATCTCGACGTAAAGCAAGGCAAGCAGTTACATCACCAGAGATGTAATGTATGAAGCTCCCAAGGGATTAAAGTGATTTGGATTTGGAACGTTAAAATTTGTTGGCAAAACTCTTACCATAGATAATGGGCAAAGTAAAAAGAGATAATTTGATATTCGAACTAGCCTTCACAGACAGCACACGAAAAAAAAGAAAAAAGGCGCGATTTTAATGAATTTAAAACCAAAGACGGTGTTATTCTATCTAATTTGTTTAGTAATTTATCTACATGTTGACTCAAAAATTTTACTTTGAGCATCCATAACTGGACAATTATGTTCAATATTAAAAATCAGAAATTATTTTCTATACATATATAATATTTTATAAGAGAATTTTCGGATTCAAATAGCCATCACGATTTCAAATAGCCACCGAAAATTGATGAACTCTGAGTCTGCTTTTCTGTTTCTGCTTTAGAGTTTGCACTATATTCATACTGTTTGTGTGTCAATAAAGGCAGCTGCAAACGTAACGCCACGTTCTCGCCCCCGAGACCTAATGCTCGTTCACTATATATTATACTATACATTTTGTATGAAACAATATTTCCAAACTTCCCGTCCCGTCCGTACAAAAACCCGTCTCGTTACAGTGGCCTTAAAACATAATTATAATTACGACGAAAAAAAAATTGATTTATCTTCCTTAAACATTCAATTTACCTGAAGATGCGGAACAGCTGATCGATTTCAGAATCTCCTTGGAACAACGGTTTCTTGGATGACATCTCGGAGAATATGCAGCCGAGGGACCACATGTCGATGGCACATGCGTATCTGCAACAGAAGAGTTTGGTTGATTAATTCACAGTGTAAGTATATAAGTATAAGCATATAAGAACTCACACATTTAAACTTCTAGAAGACTGATTTAACATGCAACATAGATATCAATATTTATGAATGAAATTAGGGTTACTAGTTCTGTAGTGATTAAATGTAACATTGTGAATTTTATCAAGCTAAATGTAGCAATATTTTTTATTATTAACTACATAAATATGAAGCGCTCGTAGTGAAGCTTGACTTGGCGATCTTAACCGATCAATAAATTAAGCAACATTTGCTGCGGTCAGGACTAGGATGGGAGACCGCTAGTGGCATTATTTAACTGCGCGCTTCCGTGCTTCAGAGGGCAAATTAAACCGTCGGTCCCGGTTGTACGTCTTCGGATGACGGTCGTTAGGCTATGTCGAAGGCCTTCAGCTGGCCTGAAAAACTTTGACATGGGTTGGCCACTAGCCTATCCACTAAGCCGCACTGGGCCCGCGTGGTGGATTATGGCCCAACTCCTCTCTCTGAAAGGAAAGCTTTAGTCCCAGCAGTGGGAACATAATAGGATAATTATGATGCTGTAGCAATACGAGGGCGGCACTGAAAATTTCGGGAATCAAGGAAGTGACACAACATTACTATTTAAAAATGTATTTATTGCTTTTCGAAGTATTCTCCGCAAAATTTGACACATTTTTCCATACGATAGAACCAATCATTGAAGCAACCATTCCATTCGGAAGTTGGGGTCTCCAAAATGGCCGTTTTGTAGGCGTCCACAGCTTCTTCAGGTGATGAAAATCTCTGTCCACGCAATTTATTTTTTATTTTAGGGAAAGAATAGAAATCATTAGGGCTTAGGTCGGGGCTGTACGGCGGATGGTATAATAATTCTATGTTTTCTTGCTCTAAAAACTCTTTTGTTCTGAGCGCGGTGTGAGAACTCGCATTGTCGTGATGGAGGATGATGCGGCGGTTGCAGTTCTCTTTACGGAGTTCAGAAACGACCTGTGACAAACAAATGCTAGCATACCATTCTGCATTAACCGTTCTTTGTCCCTCAAGAGATATAGTCGTAACATGGCCGGTTTTGGAGACAAACGTGGCCACCATTTTTTTGCAACACTCCGTGAACGAATAGTTTTTGTTGGCTTTAACTCATTTTCGAACACCCAAACTCGTGACTGGTTTTTTGTTTCGGGTTCGTACGCGTATATCCTGATACGATGTTGTATACAGCATTTGAGGATCCTGCGTGGAATCCTTCGAGAGTTCTGACGCACCAAGTAACGCGAGCCGCTTTTTGCTCTTCACAGAGCGAATGCGGTATCTATCGGGAAAACAAATTTTTTACACCTAATTGTTCATGCAAGATTATTTGTATTTGACTCATGCCAATGTCTAAAGTTGCCTGAATTTCGCGGTATGTCACATGTCGATCTTCCTCAATCAGCTTACGCACAGCATCAACGTTTTCTTGGGTGACTGCAGTTTTTGGACGACCTTGACGGGGATCATCACTGAGCTTAACACGTCCACGTTGAAATTCAGCAAACCAGCAATAAATTGTGGTTTTGGATGGGACTTCATCACCAAATGCAGAAATCATCCGGTCAACACACTGTTTTTGTGTTAAACCACTTCGAAAGTCATAATAAATCATCGCTCTTGAATTTTCTCGAGTCAATTCCATTTTCTCAACGACTAATGGCCACTCCCAATAATCTATCTATCGCCGGTTTACCTTACTAGAGATAGATATTTGACACTATTTGTATGGACGTTATGTCAAATTTCTATCGGTAGTAAGCAAAACTGGGATTAATAGATTATTGGGATCCGTCCTAAACAAGTTTGACAAAACCTTGTGACAAGACCGAGAATCTTTTTTTAAATAAATAAATGGTATCCGATTTTTAAAACCAAGGAGTTTTCAATTAAAAAGATTTTAATATAAGAGGAACAGTGGAAATATTCCATTCCCGATACTTTTAGTGCAGCCATCATAGAACCCTGCAGTCTCAACAGTGATAGCAACAGATTTAGAACCGACTTCAGTCGGTATGTGGCTGTCTACTTTACTTATGACTTAGTTACATATTCTACAATATTAAAACGTCATGTCCTATAATTGACAGATTAAAAGCGGTCGTCTGCACTTACCGCGTCACCTAGGTCGTTATTCAATATTAATTAAATTAATATCTATATTATGCATGTGAAAGTGTGTTTGTTTGTATAATTAATTGATTCAGGCGTTAGTTTGCGGAAATCCATTATCAAAAACGATATTAGTAGAAATATTTAATGACACTTCCGCTAAAAACAATCGGAGATCATCTGTCGGTCTAGCGCTCGACGTGTCAACATCTCCTGAGGATGCCTCGTGTAGAGGTGAAACAGGTGTCGAATCGTTTTTGGTTGATTGGGTTGTTTTGTGTGTGGTTTATTCTGTATACTTCCTGTTTGCAGTTTATGCGGGGATGGTGCACACCGCAACTCTGCCACAAGCATTGTTTTTAGCGGAAGTGTCACTAAATATTTCTACTAATATCGTTTTTGTGTTTGTTTGTCTTATATCACGCTCAAAGTTACGTTATTCAGAAGTAATAGAATCAATGATACCCAAAAATTATTAGCGTTATGTATTCCTTTGTTATTACATAATTTCAATTTTTATGTCAATCTCCATAAATCTACAAAAACATATTAGAAAGCTCTTATTTTGATTATTATTCATCAAATATTATTCTACTAGCTGACCCGCCAGAGGCTTCGCTCGCTTGGTCTCGGTGTATTGGTAGAGGCGTCACTTTGGGATTTCGAGGCATTGGGTTCAATACCCGGGTCGGCCCGTTATTGGAATTAATAAATTCTCAATAGCAGTCCGGAGTCTAGAACAGTGTCCTGTAGATGGTAATAAGCTAGCCCCCTATTACATGGGACGATGCAGGATAGACGCGTTTGAGATGTGGTGTTGGCGCAAAATGTTGGGAATTCCATGGACAGCGCATCGCCCCAACGTGTCGATACGGAACGAACTCAAGATCCGAACTCGTCTCTCGACTAGATGTATGCGTAGGGTTCTCAAGTACTCGTACTTTGGTCACGTGGCACGGCGGAAGCCGGACAATTTAGAAAAGCTGATAGTGGTCGGCCACGTGGAAGGAAAGAGAAGTAGAGGAAGATCACCGACCCAATGAACCGATACTGTAAAACAGGCGTGTAAATCTACCATTCACACATCCATACAACTTTCTTAAAACAGAGATTGGAAGATCTCAGTGGGAAAAACCACTTGTGATGACCACGACCCTCAGCCATGAGGCAACGACGTAGAAGAAAGAGGTTACATAAAATATATCCGGTGAAAGGCAGGTGTTTAAAATACCGATGCTTACCCCTTCGAGGATATATAGGTGTGACGATTTGTTATGTTGTGTTTAAGAATAACATGTATTGCATTACGAGGGTCATTTGAAAAGTTCTTAGCCTAACATGGTTAAAGTCATTGGTTTTTTTTATAACTACCCTCATTTTGTAGTTACATTATTTAGCAACAAGTATGCACAGTTTAGTTTATTCACAGTAACTCATTGTTCGTTCATCGTTTACACGTGATACCGTGAGTCAAGTCAGGGCTATTTTTGAAAATGAATAAAATTGAACATCATGCAGTGATAAAATACCTGAATATGAAAGGTTTAACTCCAAAAGCTATACATGAAGACATGTCTGCTACTTTGGGTGAGTCCGATCCTTCGTATGCGACTGTTAAAAACTGGGTGGCAGAGTTTAAACGTGGTCGTGAGACTATTCAAGATGAGCCCCGTAGTGGCCGGCCTTCGACTGCTTCCACTGATCAAAACAAAGAAAAAACCTGTGATTTAATTTTATCTGATCGAAGATTGACTGTCGAGGAGATAGCTAAGACTGTAGGCATCTCATCTGAGCGAACACATCATATAATTACTACTGAACTTGGATTCTCTAAGGTGTCTGCGCGGTGGGTACCGCGACTGCTTTCAGTGGAACAAAAACGCAACCTACTCACAACTTCTCGCGACTGTTTAGAGTTATATGAAGCTCACCCAATAGAAGTTGTTGAAAGATTTATAACCATGGATGAAACCTGGGATCACCACAATACACCCGAGACAAAAGAACAGTCGAAACAATGGAAAAGAGCAGGAACGCCCACCCCAAAGAAGGCAAAGGTGGTTTTATCGGCGGGCAAAGTCATGGCATCCGTTTTTTGGGATGCAAAGGGTATAATTCTCGTGGATTATTTAAAAAAGGGTGAAACAATAAACTCCGATTACTATTGCAACCTGCTGCGTCGTTTGAGAGAAGAAATCAAAGACGAAAACGTCCGGGTAAAAGAAAAAAAAACGTCCAGGTTTATTGAGAAGAAAAGTCTTGTTTCATCAGGACAATGCGCGCGTTCACACCTCTGTGCAATCAGAATCAAAAATGGCAGAAATCCATCAATGTGGCTTCGAATTGTTACCTCATCCCCCATATTCACCGGATTTAGCACCGTCCGACTTTTATCTGTTCCCAAAGCTGAAAATTTTTTTAGGTGGTAAACATTTTTTTACAAATGAAGAGGTCATAGCCGCCGTGGACGCTTATTTTGAGGAGTTAGACGAAGATTTTTTTTAAACGGGTATCGAAGCCTTACCGGGTCGATGGAAAAAGTGCTTTGAGTTCGGAGGAGAGTATGTTGAAATATAAAAATAAACTCAAGACCGTGTGGTTTCATTAAGTATGTTAGGCTAAGAACTTTTCAAATGACCCTCGTATTTTCGTAAAATTTTTTTCCTAGTTTTGAGTGAATTGCACCTAAAACAATTTTTCCTTACCTACCTATTATAATTTCTGAACTTTACTGCATACCTTATGTGGGTATATTTGCATAAATTAAAAAACAATGTGTTACATTCTTAATTATTACAGTTTTTAGCCGTACCATAGAAGTTCATGCGCAATACCGGTCAGTGGAGATCCCAGTTTTATATGAGACCGTGTAGCATAGAGAGATTAAACTGCCATCTTGGATTTATGTCACGGATCAAGATAAAAAGTTCATAGTTGAATTCTCCGGACTATATTCTATTAATATACCAAATTTCATCGAAATCGGTGCAGTAGTTTTTAGTTTGCGTGAGGATACAGACAGACAGGCATTTTTTTCCAAAGATGTCATATTCATGTTCAGTAGTTAATTTTACGTCTTCTGACCCACATTTTTTTTTATTTTTTCAAAGTACATACTTTTTGGCCTCTACTCCTTTATTATAAGTATAGATAAATACACAATATTAATACTCATAATATGTTCAATAAGACATTGAAAAAAGTCTTCAATAAATTATTACTGCTGTTGCATGTCATTTCACAGAACGTTTTTATTCAGAAATAGTCTTAGTAGAGGATGTACCTTGCCCGTCCTATAAAGCACAATCCTTCGGGACAGTGCTGAAGCACAAACACGATTTGTGAAACTGATGGGATACGTTTTCGTTGAGTATATTCGATGCACAGTGTGTTGGAAACTTAGTTTAGAATTTGAACAGACAAGTTGTTTCTCACCATTCTCAATTTCGACTTCCAAGTCTTCCACAATCCCAATAAAACCATTTAGAGAAACTTCAAATATTTCTTTTGTTTACATACACCAGACCTGAAGTGACAATCGCATATTATTGTCCTTGGCATTACCACAGAGTGGTACAAGCATCAAGCTATCATGAGGAAGTCTTACGTGGGCAAATGTGTCACAAAACTTCTTCGATGCAGTTCGGCCACAGGTTGAATCAACACCGACCTTCTCAAATTTAACATTGGTCGCTCTAAACAAGTTTTGTCACTTAATTGTTTCAGAAAACCCAAGAATCACCGTTTAATATAGAAAGCCTTCGTTGTGTGTTGTTTTCCCAATCGTTGTGTGATATTTGATCAGCACTCTCGCAAGTTAACCTTGGCAAATGCAAATTTTGTGGGAAGCATGGAACGATAGGTTGAGAAAAAGGCATCTCTGATATATGACTTTTTTCTTTTTAATGTCGATATGAAGGGACGAAGGGTCGCTCCCAATTATCCTGTGATAAATCAGGAAATACTCCAGAAACTAGGCTTATTTGACGCCGGGGAAAGCAGCGCAGCAGGCACGCCACGCCGCATGATGGCGACGCGTCATCGACACCGCTAAAAAATCGGACGTATGGAACGGCAGATTGCCGTTCCAATCTCCGCTTAGAAGTTCGCGTGGAACCACGCCAAACCAATAGGATAGCCTGGTAATATCCCCCCATATCTATATAAAACTTTTTTTTTCACCTTGACATACATCGAGGTATGACCCACCATGCGTAAGCGACCACCGTAACATGTTGCTACGCTGCCGAACGACGTGTAGAAGTTTATGGATGTAACTCCAGTGTCATACTATGTCTCCAATTTAAAACTAGATATCCCTAGTAATACGGCCTAGGACATTACATGTAGAAGGCCCATCTACATGTAATGAGAATTGGCCTAGATAATGTACCTAGAATAATTTCAAGAATTTTGTTTTGACCTTCTATTACTATTTGCTAGCACCTAGAACAAAAACAAAATGTTTGGAATTTTATTATAACCTGACGAAATAATGTAACAGAACTAAAAACAGTTTGTTGATTTAAACGAAGCTTTGTACTTCTCGTTTATAAAGGAATAGAAATTGTTAAGAAAGAATATTGTCCATATACCATGACATAATTCTGTTAAGGTGAATCATCTTTTTATTTCATGTATACCATTTTAGTTTGACCACAACTTTCCATCGCATTGTGCTGGTGGCGCCCTTGTAGAAAGCACTACACCCCAATGCTAGATACACCAGTGAGTGACATCCCCAGCGAACCGACACACTGCTCAACAATATGCTAGCCGGTCGACCAGAATGTGCACCTCAACATAGTGTGTAGCACTATTTAAGAGTAATTTAATATCAACTCTGAATTTAGTCACCCTTAGGTGAGGTTAGATATCAAGGGTAGATGTCATTATATCAATGAAATTTCTATTGTGTCTGGCCATGTGACTTTTGTTGCATTATGCGGATGCAAAACTTTGTGGATCTCGATTTGAGTAGAGATTAGACATAAATAACTTTTTACTCAGATCTATATTCAAGCCTTGATTCACTACTGGAATCAGACTATTAATCCTTCATATACTGTCATAATTGAAACAAAAGATTTATGAATCAAACGCACGTAAATGTACGTCAATGGTACTCAAAGGATTAATGTAGTGTAAGTTTGTACCTCTGAGAGCCGAGCAGGACCTCGGGTGCCCGGTACCAGAGTGTGACCACTTCGTGTGTGTACACCCGTACAGGCACGCCGAATGCGCGTCCCAGGCCGAAGTCAGCCACCTGAAAAAAATAAAGATGTGGTAAGTAGGTTTACGGACGAAAACTTTACATGATGACGCCATAAGACAAGCCAAGCTCATCAATCCAATATTGATACCGTACTACAACTGATTGAAACAGTGTTTTAAACTATCACGGTTGTTCTCTAAAGTTATATGATTATTAACGGGATATTTACCGTGGTAAGGTTGTGGAATGAGCTCCCGATATTTCGGCGCAGTTACATGCACCATGTTCACAGGAAGACTGAAGAATGCGGGTGGTTGGTCAAAAAGTTTAAAAGTTAGGTGCAGACATAACGATCTACCCTCTTTCTTAGTCTTTTGCTACGGTTATCACTGGAACTCGAACTCGATCCTAAGTCCCGACAAAACACACTCACTGTATCACTGCGTATAGTATTTTGAACACATTTTGAACGCGGACTTTTATTTTTAAAACAACCTAATACTGGATTCCACGCACTGGCGAGTTGAAAACCATCACCTCGATTAAAATTCTGGCATTTCGAGATCTCAATAGTTTCCTTTACTAGCCTTGGTATGTACATACCAATAGTTTCCTTTACTAGCCTTGGTATGTACATACCAAGGCTAGTAAAGGAAACTATTGAGATCTCGAAATGCCAGAATTTTAATCGAGGTGATGGTTTTCAACTCGCTGTGATACAGTGAGTGTGTTTTGTCGGGACTTAGGATCGAGTTCGAGTTCCAGTGATAACCGTAGCAAAAGACTAAGAAAGAGGGTAGATCGTTATGTCTGCACCTAACTTTTAAACTTTTTGACCAACCACCCGCATTCTTCAGTCTTCCCGTGAACATGGTGCATGTAACTGCGCCGAAATATCGGGAGCTCATTCCACAACCTTACCACGGTAAATATCCCGTTAATAATCATATAACTTTTGATTGAAACAGATAAACAAATTACTTGTCAGCAAATTCGTACTGAATTAGGCACTGGAATGAGCAAAAAGCCATTTTTTAAGTTTTGATCAATGTTTAATTGCAACTACGATACGCAATAGCACAGTGGATCTTATTTACCAGAATCCGGAAACATTCAGTATGGCCTAAATATTAGTATTTTGTTTACTAAGACGCGCCGCGTGTACGCACTTTTTTTTGAGAATACTTGAGCGACACGTGCTCCGTTATTTAGGTCCATATTGGAAAGCAAAATTTCACATTAATTTGTAACCTGTTCTAGTTCTTTTGTGTTTTAGCGATATCACTCGGGTGGAAAAGTCTGTTTGGTACTCACCTCTAACTTCTTTGATTTCGTTAACCCTTGACTCGAGATTCGCCATATTTGGCCAATAATATGAGTACAATAGATTTCGCAGAAATCAACCTACTTTTCCAGAAACTGCAATGTGTGTGGTTAGTGTTATATATTATATGTAGTGAAATGTGTTAAAGTGAGGTATTTAGGAATGGTATATGCTCCTAATATTTATCTGAAACTAGTACAATTAATCAAGTAAACATGCAGCGGATGTGGTGAAGTTAATATTTACTTTGATAATGCCTGTCTTGTCGATGAGCAGATTCTGCGGCTTGAGATCTCTGTGGAGTATGCGCCGCTGGTGGCAGTACAGGATCGCGCTGTTGATCTGGTACAGGTAACTCTTCACCATCGCTGGGTCCATAAACTGAAAAGATTGCATGGATTTTCTACAACTGACAGAGTTATATTTCCGAAGGACTACTAAATGGGACCATCCATTTAAATTTCATCAAATTTGGTCAAATCAGTTTTTGAGTTACACTCCAATAACTGAAAAGTGTTTCGCCTATCTTGACAATATCTTTATTGACGGTGAATGACAACCGATCCCATAAGTAGCAAGGGTCACTAAAGAAAGGATAAAAAAAAATTATACTTTGAAATGGACACACATTTTAGTGTTTCGTTTTTCAATATATAGTCGGTTCCATTTTTGGGTTAAAAAAATTTTCAGTACTGTTCAAGTACTACAAGGAGCACTTATCAGTCTGTACTTTGTAGTAGCTTTGCACATCCCTAGTGTTTATCTTTGTTAAGCTTTTTCCTTTACAGTTACATGTCATCGTCAGCTACAGCTATTTTAACCTGCCAGTGTTGCTTATATTACGTAAGAATGTACTCTTTGTGCAAGCGCAATTTGAAATATTTAATATTTCATTCTATTACTTTGGTAAAAATCAGTTATTGAAGTGTAACTCAAAAACTACTGGACCGAAATTGATAAAATTTAAATGGGACCACACGGGAAGCACCCGCTTTCAAACAGAAAGAATTATGAGAATCGGTTCACCCTATCGTAAGTTATGAGGTATCAAACATTAAAAAAAAAACAGTTGAAGTCTGTAGAAAAGAAAAACATTATGATTGGTTGGCACAGTTAGTACCAACCCTGCCTTTTGAGCCTCTGGTAATCTGGTTCCACAATGATTGGTCAAACATTTATGTGCACGAACATGTCTATTTGATCTGTGTCTGGTTGTGTTTATGCATATAGGTATAATACCAGTCATCAGGTTACCATAGTACAGGCTCTACCTAGTTTCGACACTGTAAGCCCGGGTTTTTTAAAGAATAGGATTACGGTAACCTTTGCCTGTCGTAAGAGCCGACTAAAAGGGGACTAAGAGCTCGGGTATGGTTGGGACCCTAACTATATTATCAACGAGCTCGTGGAAGACGGCGTCATGATGTGGCAATTGACACCGTGCCATCTTTAGGAGATGCAAGATACTCTCAGAGTTGAGTCAAAGCGCAATATGTATTGATGGTCACAGTGAGTTCCTATGGAGATCCTGGGGTCATCTATAAGACAGTGAAGAAAGCCACTGAGGGGGGTTTAGTGGAAAGTCCCACATAACCCGGGCGCTCCCCAGTGTCCGGGTATCTAATAAGATTTCCCCCGTAAACAAAAAAAAAGGCTCTACCTATTTTGGGGTTGTTTACCTGAAAACTGTGTGTATGTTGTCCCATTACTATTATTATGATTATTATGTGTATGTGCATGAAAGTCTGTAGGCTCAATTTTATTAAAACAATATATATAAATCATAGCCATGCCTGTGGCTTTTTCTTTAGCCTTGGTGGCAGTGTAACTGGTACGATCCAGTGACATACACCAGCCACACAGTTCACATATCTAATCCTTTAATATCATTAACATATACATATTCGGAACATCAAGTACTAAAAATTATTGTTGTCATCATCAGTATATATCAGACCTCTGCTGGACTGCTGCCGCTTCTATGGTGCCCTAAGTACACAACCCTAACTCGCACTCGCCTGTTATTAAAATATTTACTAATTGTATTCATGTATCGCATGTATCCGGTTTCACGCTGAGATCTAATCATTACTTTGTAAACAGCATGATGTGAAATAGATTGGATGCATGGGTCTATAATTATATCTTTCTTATTACCTTGCCAAAGTAATTAAATATCTATAAGTAGAATGTCTTCCCTACTAGCGTTGATTCACGCAGGTTTGACGCGAGACGCGTGTAGGGATGTCAATATCGCCACAAATCAAGTACACATTGCATCTACGTTTTTTTCGTAGCATATATATGCAACAGAAAACAAGGACATTTAAAAACTGCCAACCCCTACCGCTCTGCCGGCACTCACGTAATAAGCACCGGCAAGCGTCCTCCGTCCCCACCCACCATCTCCTCCCACTTTTATCGCGTATTTATCGCGATGACGTTCTACTTACTCGGAGCCGCGCGGTCTAAGTACACGCCTTTACAACATCATGTTACTACAGATCAACCAGCAAAATGTTTAAACTATGATAGGCAATAGATAGTGCTATCAAACTTATTTGATTACTTCAGTTTATAATAAAATGCAAAAATCTACATTGAGTGTAGACAGCTAATTTTATAGTTTAGGGAATCAGCAGGCCTAGACAAAATTCAAACAGGTGTGTTTCCGCACACACTACAGACCAAACTGTGTATACGTACTTAGCGTGACATCACATAACTTTTCTACAGGTAATGTCAACCCCATACATTTTGGAGTTGTCGTTTGGTGTTAACGATAACAGAAAAATCTTTTGTCCAGACCTGCTGTAGCAGAAATAATGATAGCTCTTTCTCTCGGGTAATGTAAGAAGTTTAATATCTTTTTCTTCATCATCATCTCAGCCATAGGATGTCCACTGCTAAACATAGGCCTCCTGCACAAATGTTCAAAAGGACCAGTTGTAAGCAGTTTTGCACAATAAAATTACTCACTTTTCCTGTTCCGAGTGAATCCATGTACTTCTTGAGGTCCATGGAAAGAAACTCAAAAATGAGATACAGCCTCGACTCTTCCATCAGCACATCTTCTAGTTTCACAATGTTAGGGTGGTTCAGTTCTTTCAAAAGTGAGATCTCCCTGCAAAAACAATAATGAGATATTTAAATTATTTCTAACTAACTGCTCTCCGCGGTTTCACCCGCGCGGTGATGGATGATGATGATGATGAATCTTATATAGTCTATGTTACTCAGGGTGAATGTAGCTCCAAGCTTCCAATGGTGAAAGATTTTTGAAATCGGTCCAGTACTTGTTGAGCCAATTCATTACAAACATACTTACATACAAATCTTTCCTCTTTATAATATTAGTATAGATTAGAATGTATTTAGTGGTCAGCAAAATTCAGACTGTCTCCAATGAGGATCCCAGTTGTAAGAATGGCAAAACTGGCTTGTTAGAATGTTTTCCTTTAGGTACCCTTATGTTTTAATACTATTTTTCGAGTGAAACAGAGCCCACAACCATGAGTATCATTCCAACTGCCAACTGAAGGTATGTTCTAATTGCTGTGATGGCATTGTTAGCGTTTGCAAAATGTGCATTCATGTAAAGCAAAATCATTTATTTTGCTTACACCCTAATCACACCTCAGTCTAAAATAGTAGCTCACACCTGGAACTTGGGTAGATAATTGATTGGGATATTAAAGCTTTACAAATATGCTGGAAAAAACAGCTCATACACCTACAAATTCCCAAATTGAACACCCTTGTGCACATTTTTTGCATCTTTAGCTGTTATTTTTGCCAATTCAAGGCTATCTGAACACAGGTTGAGTATATACCTATGTCTCTGGTAAAATGTTGGTGTTATGAAGTAGGTATTTTATTAAATTATAGAGTAGCAACATCCCTCCTCTACAGCAATTGCTACATGTAAAATACACTACCACTTCTTTACAAGTCTTCAGTTTTGGAGCTGCAACTGCAAGGGTCAAGCCTATGACTCAAAGTCTAGATCTATGAGATGGACTACTGCCCATTTCACCAAAATTTTTGGGAACATTTAAGCCAAGTCAGGTGATGTTTTGTACTACAGTGTTTCCTAACAGTCCACTAAAATGTTTGTGTAAGCAGGAATAAGGCACCTATTTCATTATGCACATATTAAAATTGGAACTATGTAATCTCATGAACCATTGTGTACATTAATAGTATCTTTATCAAATCATATCCTTGAACAGCTTGGAGGTATCCCAATAGAGTAACTATGCTATAAATGGTAAAAATGTATAAGCCAAATCATTTTCTTTTATCATTCCACTACCAAATCCATTATGAAAATCTCTCACAACGAAAAGCAGATTTGACAATCCCATAAAACATATTTAATAAATTAGTATACCTGTGCTGATTTGGCTCATCTAGAATAGTGGAGAATATATTCTGTCTTAAGTCTGTACTTCAACTATACCCAATTCATTAATGATAAATGTTATACATATCCAACACTTCGCACAAGTCACTGTAGCGGTATCTCTTTGCTATTTTTATTGAATTATAAAAGCCATTCAGCACAATATGTCCTCAGTTTAATTTGCATACTATTACTAGTTGGTGTTGAATTAATGTTATGTTGATATGGTATAAGAGTTGGCTCACTTTATGTCCTGGATCATTTTCTCAAGAAACAATCAAAATACTCTTTCCAGAGCAAAATTATATTACTTTACTACTTGATGAGTAGTATCTGTGTATTATCATTGGAAGTGGACATTGGTGCCATTTGCTACTGTCTCTTTCACAAGCCTATATGATATTTGGTTTACTTGGATAATTTTACTTTATCACACAAGTATTTGGATTTTGATGTACCTATAAGATGTGGTTTTTCGTTTTATTTATTTAATCCATGGTGTACTAATATTCATTTAAAAAATAGTTTTGTTCGGCAGTTTTATTTTGGGTGTAAATAATCAACGTAGCGAGTACAAGACGCCTGGTGTACATACGTGAGTTAGGTTATGCGATTATGGAAATTTTTGAGGTAGGTATGTTAAGACACGTATATATAATAATTTCACATACACAAAAGTATATGTGTAAAAGAAAAACTCGGTGTAAGTACCTGATAGCCGTGGAAGGAATTCCGTCATCTTCAGACTCCAAGCGAATTTTCTTCATAGCTACAAATTGGCCGGTTATTTTGTTTTTTCCTTTATACACCACGCCGTAGGTACCTTCACCTATTTTCTCGATTTTGAGAAAATCATCCATGTTGAAGCGTGGACTTTTGTACACTGTTTAGAATCCCGGGCTAAGTCCTGTGTAACCGTTACCCGTATTTTATCAAATAACACCCGAGTTTTTATGAATATGACCTACCTACGCTTAGGATTTAATTTCAATGTACCTAGTAGTTTTAATAGTTGTTATTGTCAATCTTAATAACTGATTTATTACGCAAATTTCCACATTTACCCAACAATACAAACGAAGTTTTCGTTATTTTGAAATAAATTATTTGAACCACAGACTGACCACACATTCAAACCAAACACGAGGGTTCCACTTCCTTACCTTAAGCTCTCTACACACCATGCAATTTCGCATGCAACATGCTCTAGCAATCTGCTGTGATCCAGCAAATTGTATCGCATGTAGGCGTGTTGTGATTCCTTTCCAACATGTTGGACGTCGTATCGTACGTCCTAGCATCCAGCAGATTGTTACAGTAAATTGTAAGCCGCGTTGTAATGTGAGTAGTGCGGTTGCATGCAATCTGGGCTCAGTCCAAAGAGTAGAATAACTGTCATATAACAGAACAGGGCTCAGTGTCGCGATCGTGCCGCCGCCCGTGGCTGTGAATTTTATTAAATGAAATATGTAAATGGACGCAAAAATGTATACAACAGAAAAAAACTATATTGATAAGAATTTCAGAAATCTAATAATGACTTGCCACATTTGTGGAATAAAAAATAGTTATGGCGTATTTGTACTTTTCTTAGCAGTTGATGTTTTTTATTTTATGAAAATAATTGACACGTCATTGTTCCTTCCTATCGAAATTTGTCCAGACTAGAAATAATGATTTTAATTATTAAATAACATAATGATAGGTATTATATATTGTAGTATTGCTGTGCCAATAATGTTCAAAGTAAAAATAAATATTTATTGTCTCTCAGTCTCAGTAGGTTTAGTTCAGCAAAGGCAATTGCAAGACCCGTTTTTTAATATTTAGACAGCATTTGAGCCATTTTCATTCACGTGTGTATGCTGTGGCGTTCCAATGCGGAATGAAATTGTAATCGCCGCTGCAACATGTGTAGAGTACGTACAACTGCGACTACAGCAGATTGCTGTAGCATGTTGCGTTCGGCGTTGCATCGTATGTAGACACTTTTAGAAAGATGTTGTCTATGGTTGTTCCATCACGTATTATTCACCAAAGTTATCTATGTTCTACAAAACGGTGGCTTATTTCTCTTTAATTCTATTAGAGCAAAGAGTGTGCGTAATCTCATATCGTTGTCTAATCGTCAATTTGTTTGAGAGTTGTCATTGATTGACGACCGTATGTGCAAGGTGAAAATTATTATTAGCTAAATTACTGCAAAGAGATATTTAATTATCGTGTTTCTATTCCTATAATTTATCTTTTTACACAAATGTTGTGTAACTTCATTGTACGTTGTTGGAGAGCAAAGATACTCAATCCCGCTCAGGTTATGTGTCAATTCGATGTTTCATGAAGATCGGGTGTAAACAGTATTATGGCTACAGAAGGTAAAGTTGCAAGCACAACTTCGAGCGGCGAACGACTGGAGAGATCGCAGCTGGCAAAAGATACGGGTATGAGTTTAACAATCAACACAATACACTGAAATTCATGATCGAGTTGTATCTTATCCATGGCGACCTGTGGGAGTACACTCATACAACACTGGTGAATTCTGATAAGGCATAAAGAGAGACTAAAAAGCAAGAGCAAGGATATGTTTGATGATATAATCACATTGCCTGGTTAAAGTGAGATATGCAAAAATGGCAAATTAGTCATAGTAAGTTTTAAGGTCAGCTTTTGAAGATAAAAGTCTAAACAACCGCTGCAGACTTTTGTCAAATCTACAAGGCTTAACGAAATATGTTCAACCAATACCAAATACTTGCAATGGAAAACTCTAATATGGACTATAGCCTATGTGAAGACCAAGCTGTTACAAATTCAGGATTCATACAGTGCAGTGCAGAAACAAGTAGGTAAAAACAACAAATATGCTGCACTAATAACTATATAAACAATACAAAGCAAGAAATCTCTACAGAAAAGGCACTCGTTATTGAATATGCTAAATTAAAGTTAAAAAATTATAATTTATTGTAACATTGTTGGTCTGCTAATGGTAGAATTTTCCTACGAAAAGCAGAAGGTTCGCCACCTATTATAGTAAGCAGTGAACAGCAGATTGAGGACCTAAAACATAAAAAACTATTAAGTCGAAACAGTGTCTTTCGCATTAATATTATATATGTAATTTATTAAATTTTTTTTAGGTTTAATTAGTCACAAAATACAGAACACAGAATCACACACATTGCCGTTTCCCGCCTTATCACAGATAACCCACACATTAATTTTACTGTTACAATAAACACTCATCCACAAAAATACACTGCTTTGGCGCTACATTTACACATTTGTATGGTGTTTAGAATGGAAAATTGTAGAATGTTCTTCAGGAGATGTTTAACTTTTAAGAGTGCACATACAATGAATCACAAAAATTATGGATAAAGTCCAGCAAAACTATCTGTGCAACGTAATAGACACATTTTCAATATCTGAAGCTAAATCATGCACACCTGAACTATGTAAAACCGTTATTTCTACTAACGATAAATGTATAAACATTCTCGCCTTAAATATAAGAAGTATCAACAAGAATTACGACAAACTGGAAGTGCTCTTATTTAGACTTGGTTTCCACTGTGATCTCATTATTTTAACTGAATGTTGGATTCAAAATGACAAACCATATCCTCATCTAGAAAACTATAATTCTGCACATACTAGGAATTGCTTAAACAAGAATGGAAGTATTATTGTCTACTTTAAATCAAACTTAGATGTAGCAGTAGCGGAACCAGAGTTCAATGAATCTAACTGTCTACTAATCAAAGTTAGTCACAATATTGCAATAATTGCGCTATACTGATCTCCTTCCTTTGAATTAACGGAACCTTTTTTGATATCATTGGAAAAAATAATAACTACGACCAAGAAATATCAGTCAGTATCTGTAGTAGGAGATATAAATATCGATATTCACCCCGATAATACTGATAAACATTCTGCTGGATACTTAGAACTATTAGCTAGTTTTGGACTCTTGCCAAGCCACCACATACCTACTCGAGATAATCATTGCCTAGATCACATAATACTAAAGAGCAAATATCAACGTGTGTAGTGCTTATCACTACGGTCATTGATCATTATCCTACCTTACTTAATATCAAAAAGAAACTAATATCATTGCCTGGTCCGGAAAAAATAGCTACAAAAGTGGATATTGATAAAATAACCCAGCAAATAAAAGCTCATAACTTTAATGCTGTGCTGGGGTCTTTAGATGCTAATGTTGTGGCTAATCTGCTCATAGGTAAACTAATGGAAATCGTAAAGGTTAACACCAGAACTTTTAAAGTCCCTTACAATGAGCGTATTATAAAGCCCTGGATCACTGTTGCGGTGTATTCGAACACGGGATAAGATGTACACACGTCTGAGAGAAACTCCTGACAATACAACTTTAAAAATAACTTATACACGATACATAAACTTTTGTACAAAATTGTTAAAAAAAGCTAAAAATAGATTATCAGAGAGCAGAACTAAGACATGGCAAACAATAAAGAAAATAATTGGTACAGAAAGAGCAAAAACCTCCAACGAAACTTTGTTAAAAATAAAACATAATCCTAGAGATTCAATTAATTTTGTTAATAATAATTTTGCTAACGTCGGGCAAATTCTTGCAAGTAAAATTACACCTTCACACATTAGTGAAACAATAAATCAACTGCCTTCACAATCAAATTCAATTTGTTTATTGGAGGCTGATGCGGCCGAGATATTTGGCTTTATCAAAGGCTTAATAACGGATAGTGCTGCAGATTATGATGGAATCACGCCTAAGATTTTAAATGAATTGCCGGATTTAGTGCCTTTAATTACCCATGTATGCAATATAAGCATATCCTCGGGAACATTTCCAGATGTTCTTAAAACTTACATTATTACCCCAATATACAAGAGTGGCAACAGAGGCAGCGTTAAAAACTATAGGCCAATTTCTATACTGCCATCTATATCTAAGATTTTGAAAAAAGTCCTCAATAAGCGATTACTGTCGTACGTAAATAAATTTAGGATCCTGTCTGCGAACCAGTATGGATTTAGAGCTGGTAGATCGGCTGAGGATGCTGTGTTGGGAGTCACAAACTTGATTAGTAATGAGATTGATAACCATAACAAAGTCATAGGTATATTTTTAGACCTCGCCAAAGCCTTCGACACTGTCTCTGTTCCAATACTTGTGAAGAAGCTTGAACTTATAGGGACAAGAGGAAAAGCTTTATGTCTTATGGAAAAATATTTAGAGGGCAGAACTCAGATGACCAAAATAGCTGATAAAATTATTGACAAAGTAACTACGAACTATGGCGTGCCTCAAGGAAGTGTATTAGGGCCGAGTCTATTCCTGATTTATGTTAACGATCTGTGCAACTTAAACTTGGAAAATGGCAAGATATTCTCTTATGCTGATGATACTGCTCTTATTTTTGTTGGTAAAACGTGGGAAGTAGTTGCAAGCTGAAAAAGGTATGAGGACGGTGACTAAATGATTGCAAGGAGATATATCGGATAGGAAATTAATTCTTGAAGCTTATAATGCACTGTGCAAATCAATCCTTACTTATTGCAAGATATGTTGGGGTGGATTTATATTAAATGGTATTAAAAGTTGCAACTTTTAGACCATTTTTGTTATTTTTTGTAAAAAATATTAAAGACCTCAATAAATTTAATAAGAAAGACGTCAAAATTGCTCTGTATAACTGGCTGAGGAATCCAACTTATGAAGATACTGAGCAATCACTAAAGGTAGTTTAATAGTTTATTTTTTTGAATAGTTTTATTTTTCTTATATTTAAATACCTTCGCATCAGGCGCCTACCACACACACACAAACACACACACACACAAGCACACCCGTACACACGCGCATTCACGCACTTACACTGGGTATACCTAACTCGCAAACTCAGCCACAAAAACATAAATGATAAGAATGTATAAAATATTTGTAATACTTTTAAATAGTTAACTACTTTATTCTATTTCACTTTTTGTTTTCAAACATTATAATGTAATTTACATATAGTTTATAGTCATGTATCTCACGGTAAAAATGTAATTACATCCTACTGTAACACTTGAAGGGTATTCAGAATCTACAACACAAGAAATAATTTTCTTAGTGTAGGTTCTGTGCGACAGCAGACTTAAGTTAATAGACGCAACACAAGCCATGGCTTTTTAGTAATTAATTGTTATTGTGTATTTTAGTTTGTAAACAAATTGTATATTCTTATTGTTGAAATAAATAAAGTTATTACTATTATTTCTTTATTTATTTTCTTCTCTTAAATTTACATTTTTATAATATTTGAATAAAACAATATAAAATTATTATATAAACCTAAACCTAGCTTTCCGTCAGTAGTGGGACAGGGCCCAAGCTACCGGTGGTCAAGGCTGCAGAGTGAGGAACCTCCTGACGATGCGTGCCGTGTCAAGGAGTACTGCCTCCTGTATCTGACCCTTGATACAACCATCAAGCGAGAGCCTTTTGAGATGTTTGCCGAAACAACTATCGGAACAATGATCGTTGAGTCAACATCCCACATGGCGGTAACCTCGTGGGCCAAGTCAAGGTACTTGCTTAGTTTGTCCTTCTCGGCTTTGACGAGGTTCTCGTCATGCAGAATGGTAATGTCAACGAGCACTGCTCGGCGCTGAGATCGATCTACTATCACGATATCAGGCTTATTGGCTACAATAGTCCTATCCGTGATGATAGATCGATCCCAATAGAGCGTAGCACGACTGTTTTCAAGAACTGGCACAGGTGCATATTTATAGTACGGCACTTCCGACTCGATAAGATTGTATTGAAGGGCAAGTTGCTGATGGATGATCCTGGCTACTTGGTTATGTCTGTGCAAGTACTCTCCGTTAGCGAGATGAGAACATCCGGAAATAATATGACGGAGCGATTCTCCAGGACGGCGGCATGCCCGACAAATGTCGACCGAACCGTCGTTCATAATATTTTCATAATATATTTCCGGTAGTTGTTCGTCTTGATAACTTCATCAGTAATTGCACAGACAAAACCTTCAGTTTCCCCAAAGAAGTCACCAAAGCTTAGCCAGTTCACCGATGCAAGTAGGTCCACATCAGGCCCTATAAGGGCTCGATAGAATCGACCATGCAGCTCCTTGCCTTTCCATATGTCTTTACGGTCCTCAGTGCTTAGCACCACTGGTTTACGCCAGTTTTCATTTGCCAAGGAAAGCGGCGTGAGGCCTATCAACTGCTACGATATCGCGATGCAACCCATATTTGGTGTTGCGGAAAAAATCCCTGAGACTGCACACCTCGCGCTTGTGGAGGTTTTTGGTATTTAAAAAGCCACGACCCCCCAACTTCAGTGGGATGTACAGTCTCATAATAGGCGAACGTGGGTGTAACATGCGGTGTGTCGTGAGCAGTTGACGGACCTTTCTATCCAGGGCTTCCAGCTCAGTCAGTGTCCATCTTAATATGCCAAAGGAGTTTACCCAACCGTTTAAGGCTCGCACCTTATTGCCACCGTACAAAAGACTATTAAGTACTTTTGTTAGGCGACAAAAGCAGCGATCCTTCACTGACTGCTTAATGTCCTTGTCCGTGATACCCAATGACTGTGACATACCAAGATATTTATAGGTTTCAGCTTCGGAGAGAGATCTGAGAGTTATTGTCTCAAAAAGCTGTAAATTTGAAGTGAATGAATGAATCCAAGGTTTCGAAAGACTCACACGATTGTTTCACGATATTTATCCAATTACCCTCCGTATGCTCGACAGGTACCGACCAGATGCCACGCCAGAAGTTAGACATGGCATTTGCATCTGGCAGCTGTCCATCGTTCACACGTTGCTTCGATCCATCCCAGTTTCTATATACACCTTTCGTATATGTACCTTTCTTTGGTCACTTTGGAAGAGGCGATTTTGACGGTATCTGTCCACACGCCCTCTATAACGACGAATACGACTCGCCCACGCACAAACTTTCTACTTCAGAAAATTAATGCGTTCTGTAACACAACTCATATAATCTTGGGGCCTTATATTTGTGCCAGCAAATGCTTGTGTTACAAAACGCATGACTCGGGGCCGATGGTTACCCCAGCTTTGCAATAAGAGTCCTAAACGTACCGATACGCCGCTCGATTCGTACTTGCCATGTAGGTATACTCGCGGTAGTTCGTGGTGTTCGGCCAGTGTCCGGAAAATTGACACGAGCAACTGAGTCGCCGTCGATGTCGGGGTCGCCGACACCGACAACGTGGTAGGCAGGTCACGTGTTGAAGTTGAAGTCGCGCAAGTAGGTAGCGCCTCCAGGCGCAGCCGATCAAGTACAGACTGCTCCATCAGTTGACACCGATGGATAGCCCGAACCTGATCCGATAATCGCTGTGTAGATACGGCAATAGTTGGTTCAAGGGCTTGAAACAGAGACATCATACGATAGCGGTACGCGGTCATGTTGGTTCCTCCCTCTGTAGCCCCATAATAGACTCGCATGCAGCTCTCATTCATGGTTTGAGACCATCGCATGCGGTGCACTACACCACCGGTAGCGGGGGCCGGGCGTGGAGCAGATTGCCCCGCAGGCTCCAAGCGTGCCGGCAGTGGTGGTCGTCCTCGTCGTGCAGGTCTTGGCGGCGGCGGTGGAGACGGGCGCCCACCCTCGTCGCTCGACGTGCTGGCGGGGAGTCGCGTACTCCTCACTTGACGTGCTGGCGGGGAGTCGCGTACTCCTCACTTGACGACGACGATGAGCACGGAGACGAGGGGGCAGGCGGTGGTTGTGTTGGGCGTGCGTTCGTGTCCACTGTTCTTATTTTGATCTCGTGATAATTTTTTATTAATATTGTAACTCCTTTGTAAACATACATATTTTACCGTTGACAATATCTGTCATCGTGTCATTGTTTATTTGTTTTTTAGAAGTTTTTATCAATATGTTTGCTTCTTAATAAGCTCTTGATGATATTGGTCCAGTGGATTTGGAAAATCTATTGATTTTTGTATATATTTACATGAAAATAAAATAATAATAAAAACGAGAAAATGTGAAATGTTTGTCAGTCGACAGCGTTTTTTAAATTATTATTATTATTTACGTAAATAAACCTTCTATTAAAAACCCTTGTATTAAGGTATTACTTATTATCAATGTAAACACTTATTCGATGCGTTAAAAACATTACTGATATTTTGTTTCACATAATTATAACTAATATGTACGTAGTTACAGTTATTTAATGTATATTAATTTATTGTTAGGTACTTACCTAAATAAAATAACGAAAATGTTTAATTAGTACTTGTGATGATGCATGTTTTGAATCATCATCTCACAAAACATAAGTGCTTTCAATATGTAATGTAAACAATATGTATTACTCTTAATAAATTACAATCTTAAGTATTTTTGGTACTTACGATCCGTCAATGTGGATGGCACTTAAAAAAATAAACTTCCCGCTACCGTCCCGTTCTTTGCTTTAGTGATTTTCATCTATCTTTAGATACAGTCTGATTAATCTATGCATTCAAACAAGAAAGTGTAAGGGTGCGTTCCGGGAAGCGCCGTCAACGCTCACACCATAGAAATAATCAGGACGGTCCCAATTGAGCCATAATCGCTATTAGCGCGATAACAGTCGGTCCCTTTCACCGTGAGCGTGATTACGATGGCCCACGCTACGTCATCGATGACGTCTTAACTGCCGCCATATTGACGATTACATGAACCATGCTTTACACCAAATCGTCGTGAGCGTTCTGTCAAAAGTGACAGGTGTTTGTTTATTTCTACAATGTCTTTACTGGTGTCCCTTCTTTTTGATGTACCTAAAAGTTGTAAAAGTCGGTCCATCCATTCCATTATTTCTTTTTAATCCACAAACCACATAGTTAACCTTCACACTATGCACGATATTTTTATGAATTTGTTTTTCGCGCGCAAATGGTTCGTTATTGCTACAACTCTGGTCCGAATTAACAACAAGCTTACAGTGCCACGAGCTGTCAAAATCGCGATATTTGTCTCGGACCAGCTTTGGTAGACGATAGCACTGTGAGCAAAATTATCGCAAAACGGACCACGGAAAATGTTTTCTCACAACTGCTCTCGCTGCTCGCGCCCCGGTTTGCCGTTCCCTTTGGTTGACAGTGACAGCTCGCAATTATCACGTAGACCCACCTATGATCCACGAGCGTTGTGAGCGCGGCGGTTTTCGGTGACGTCATTGATGACGTATCGAGCGCCGCGAGTGATTTCGGTCCTGCCCGGAACGTAGCCTTTGTGTGTAGTTTATAAATAATTGCCGGCCATGGAATTACCGCCCCGTCAATTGGCAGTGGCACCCAGTACCTTTTTTTTTGTCCCGGGGAAATCCTTTATGGATACCACCTACCACGGGGAGGTAGGTGGTTATGTGGGAGTACGCATACCCACCAAAACCCCGGGGTGTTCCGTCACTGCGGCCCTCGGCGGGAACGCGGGACAGATTTTCCACACGACCGCGAACCCGCCGCGGCTGTCCGTTGCCGGACCCTTCTCTTCGCGGCACGCCAGAACACATGGCGCGCCGCAACTACCTCGGAGACCAAACCCGCCAACAATGAGCGCCAGACTTCCCCGTGTCTGGACGCCCGTGGTCTCCCTGCGGTGGGTCGGATATGTAGCCCCACCGCCTGCTACGTCAGCCACAGGGGATAATCCCCAGCGACCCCACCTCCTCGAGTCTGCGCAGAGCGCCCGGACCCCACCTCCTCGAGCCTGCGCCAAAAGCGCCCGGGCCCCACCTCCTCGAGTCTGCGCTAAAGCGCCCGGACCCCGCCACTCCTATGTGGACTTGGCGGCCAAAGCCCATAGGAGCGGCCCCGCCTGAGCCGGCCAGCGCACCCCAACGCGGCGCGGCGCCTGGGTTCCTCTTGGCTTCACCGTGGTGCTCCAAGCTACAGCTACTGAGCCCCCCCGCCACAAATGCGGAACAAATCTGGAACTAAAGACAAAGTTGCAGAGTTCATCGAACAATTTGAAAATTAGTTAGTCGTGTTACGATTTGATTGTTGATAAAAAAGGGAAACCATCCATCCTCGTGTTATAAATCGATGGATAGGTAAAAAAAAATGAGGTTAAAAGGTGGTGATCGCGCGATGCCACGCGGCGGCGTCGAATATAGTCATAATAATCATAATCATAATCATATTTTATTGGTATGAAATCCATACACGTCATTATTGATAATAAAATAAACAATGTGTCAAGAATCGAATTAACAACTTAGGTACTGTTCAGGCTTCAGACGTATTCCTAATCCTTCCCAAACTATCCTATCCTGGTAAAAACTCGCAATTCAAATTTGGCGCCAACCACGGAAATCCGCCCGCACGCAGTTTTGATTGGAATGAAGAAAAAGGAAGATGTCTGCCGAAGCCTTACGAGTCGTGTGCGCGTGCCGGTACAAAACAAAAGAAACTGTGAAATACAAAGTGAACCCAAACAAACGATATAAAAAATCAATAATCTTTCCATATCTAAATCCTCCAAAATATAAAATAGCACCTGTGACAAAAACTATAAGTGAATTCCATACTGGGACCTGGGACAATAGCCGCTGCTTCTGTGAGTACCTATCTACCTACCTTCCATCCATACATGTCTGAGCCTTTCGAAGAATTAAATCTAGCTACATGTTTAAACCCAAACCATAGTGGTCCTTCGAGCCGGATAACAAAATCATTTCATTTTGGGGATTTTTATTGTTTTTCGTAATTTCAACTATAACCCGACCGAATCCGGTGGGCGTGTGTTCACCTTACATCTATTCGGATTCATAGCATTTTAATTTGGCCGCGTAACCTTTACCGCGTGGTTACAATTCAAAGTTTCAAACCTCTATTGAACTTGTTTACGTATTTAGCGATTTCACATAAACATAATTAAGTACCTATATCAAGAATTCGTTCATCTTATCTCAAGCTTTATTTACCTGCCGCTACCTAAGTTGTACAACATCTTAGCTTCAAACTTAGGTAGAAATATATCGTAGGTAGGTACGAAGTCTTTCATTCAAAATGGAAGAGAGCAAACTCAAAGTTCTTATTTCTCAACGCGAGTATATTTTCCGAGCAATTCAAATTCTTTATGATCTTTCGAAAGACATGTTTCAAGATCGTTCAAAGATACCTACTTTTAAGTCTAGGTTTTCTCGAGTCCAATCTATTCGCGAGGAGTATGTTTTAGTAAATGAAAAAATTCAAGCTTTGCAGCTATCCATAAACCCTGATCAAGCGATTGATCAAAGTGCGTTAAGTTCGTTTGATGATTTGTTCTACGCAGTGCTCATCGCGTCAGACGCGTTGATTACAAAGCCACCGGACAACGGAAGCGATTCAGAATCGCCCGCCATTTTGTCTGCCACGAGCTCTAAGCCTGTAAACGCGCGTTTACCTAAACTTGAGTTACCTAAATTCGATAGTCACATAGAAAACTGGCAAACGTTTTATGATACGTTTACAACACTGATTCACGAAAATACTTCGATCTCCCAAGTAGAAAAGTTTCATTACCTCGTGTCGTGTCTATCGGGTACCGCCGTATCTATTGTGAGGGGCGTACCTATTACCTCGGCAAATTATAAAGTCGTTTTCGATACCTTGGTCGAGAGATATCAAAACAAACGTATTTTAGCTATAACTTATCTAGATAAAATCTTGAACTATCCCGCTCTTAAATCAGGTAACTTCCAAGAAATACAAACGTTAACAAATGCATTTTACGAATCGGTTCACTCACTCAAAGCTTTGAATATAGAAAATCTAGGTGATTTCATTCTGTTTCATTTAGTTTCAAGAATACTTGATGCGGACACGCGCAAACGCTTCGAATCTCAAAACTGTTCACAAGTACCTTCATTCAGTGAACTGTTAAAGTTTCTTCAAGACTACGTAAAGGTCTTAGAAACCAGCCGACTATCTTCAACAAATCTTACACCGTCTATATCTCGAGGTACGGTTGACGGGAAAATCTCAGCGGCTCGCAATCGCCCAACTAGCAGTAATACAAAACGCTCAACTTATCTTAACAAAACCACCCCGTCAGCACCTCATATTATCTGTTCGTGTTGTGGTGATGCGCATTCGACTTACCGATGCCCTACCTTTCAATCTTTAGATTCTCGATCTAGACTCGCATTAGTTCATAACAAAAAATTATGTACGAACTGTCTACGTACGAATCACGTCATAGATAAATGTATCTCCAAACCGTCGACATCGGAACCGCCGGGACGAGTCGTGTACAGCGAGTAGCCTGGGATGAATCTCGTAGGATCAATCCATATTTTTGTAACGTAACGGCAAAACCCAATATCTACACTGGAAATGGAAGGAAACTAACGCACTGTTTCTATTCTAGGTGTGCATTGTTAATTAATTTTACCACTCTGTTTTAAGTATGAGATAATGGTATACATAGGTATGATATACTATCTGGAGGTATCGTGTCTTGTATAATATAGATATATAGATAGAGCGACTGCCTTTACATCGTAGGACTATGCAGTGCTTTAGACACGTAATGAGCTGTGGAAAATAAGAACTCTCTTCGAATAGCTAAAATATTAACGCTACCCGCAATAGTCATCTTTTCAAGTGACTGTATATGTACGTACGAATATGGAGACTTGTTTACGTTAGTGATTGTCACAGCTACTAAACGAAAAGGAAAGTTAGCTGCCATATATCCAGCGCAAGTTAGGTCAGAATGGATTGACTCGCGGCATGGGTCTGGAGGTGTAATTAGGCTTCCTGAGGACGTTACCGCGGCATCTAATATGAATATATTAAAATCAAGACTAAAGTCGCCTTCAAAAGTGTTGAATTTGCCTTAAATTTTAGTTCATCCCTGCAATTTTATACCATCTTTATAAAGGGTTTTAATGGGTGTCATGACCGGCACATGGCCGGGCATTAGTTGGCATTGTTTTTGAATGGATTATAAACAATTTCTGATGTTGTTTTGTTATAGCTGGCGCCCTTCTTATGGGCCAGCCAAATCATTAACGCACAATTTAGGTTATGTTGCTTGAGCATGGAAAATACTATACGCTTTTGCATTGCCGCCTCTATTGGCTATTTTATTCTTAAGGTATTCCTCGTAAAAGTGTGCACTCTGGCCAAGAGTTTGCAGCTGACGGCGTTCAGCCGACTGGTGGTGGTACTCGCGTCGGGATCGTCACTTCAAATTGTTTTGCAGAACAGGTGCTAAACAAGTTCACATCGACGCGAGAAGTAAAGGTTTGGCTGATATTGTTATACGGGTACGGAATGGTGAACTTAATCTTCTATTGCTTGATTCGGTAGCAGGGAATCTATATACCACTCGTATGCGCTCGAGGCGTTCGATCGTAGAATCTATTAAGAGGTTAGGTAGGGATTTGTTTGGCAATCGTTTTCAATTGTTGCGGATTGTGCAGCTGTCAGATACAACTTTGTCGGTAGGGATTTGCTGCCCGTATGGCTAGATGGTTCTATTCTAGATGGTTCTTTTCGGTACTGGTGGTTTACTATATGGAGGCCGATTATAGTCCTGGTGGTTCTGATGACCAATTTTTTTTTTTCGCAGAGAACGATTTTAAACCCTGCTCCAGGGAGAGCTGGTGCGCGTGTGGGAGTCTACGCCAGACGGGCGGCATACCCACCAAAACTCTGCGGTGTTCCATCCTCATCGACTATTGGCGTGGGGGGGGGGGGGGTAGGACCACTTGCGTTATTCAGCCACAGCCCCCACTGACGTCGCTGCTGCTTAGGCAGGCCCAGCCTCTGGGGAGGGTGTAAAGAGCCCTCCCCATTACCACCTCGTGGGATGCCCCGGAACACGCGGGCCATCCACACCTCGTAAGGACCTAATCCTGATTGGGTGCACCAGCCGTCCCCACAGCCGACGCCCCAGGTCCTCTAAGCGGAGTCGGAGTGCGAGCCCGATCCGGTCACCTCCGTGTCCGCGCTCTCCGGAGTGGGAGAGAGAGGGGATCTATCTCTCTTTCTCGCTCCTCGGCCTCTCTCTGCAACATCACGACCTCGCAGAAAGAGACCAACGCCTTCCACGACCTCTCTTCGTCAACCATCTTGGTTAAGATGGTAGATAGGGAGAGGTCCGTCCCCACTACTGCAATTAGTGATTGCCGTGCCTCGGCAGCTCCTTGGCAAGCTTCCAGCACGTGCTGTGTAGTTTCTTCCGCGCAGCCGCACTGGTGGCATACAGGAGTCGCTTCCCTCCGGGCAACGTTGCACAGGTACCTCCCGAAGCATCCGTGCCCCGAGAGGACCTGTGTCATCCTGAAGGTAAGCGACCCATGCCCTCGATGGACCTACTCTTTAAGTATTGGCCGCACTGCTTCGAGGAACCGGGTTGCTCCAGCTCCCCTCCGCGGACCAACGCCCAAGCGCATGCTCCAGGACGCCAAGGTAGCCTCTTTGGCGTTCATTCGCCACTGCCCATATTGTCGAGGGGCAGGATGGAGACCCTCCTGTCGCGCCCACGTTCTGCGCCAAAAGACCGAGGACAGAACCTCGATCCATGGGATCTGGAGATCCCATGGAAGGGACCCGGCGAAAACGCAAGCCACCTCGTGTGAGAGTGTGCGATAGCTGGTTTTCATGACCATGTATCAACATGACCATGGCTCTCGGTTACAGTGGAGTCTGCACTATTAGTTGATAAACATTGTCTGACTGGATGTATGCCTTATAGTAAAATTAGGTAATGACCAGGAGGTTAGTTAAGGCACGTGCACGTTAAGAGATGCGCCGCATTACTCTCTAAAGCAGTGAGGAACGGCGAAGAGTGATTTGTGGTACTTAAATGGAATATTTTGGGGTGGTCTCTGACTGCTAAGAACATCTAGGTTTGGGACATTGCGATCAAATAATCAGCCATGGTTTATAGGTATGACCAGCACATACGCAAGTATGTGAGCGCTTATTTGGATTGTCTAAAAGTAATAGATATGGTCGTCTTGAAGGCGAATCCCATCCTATTGAAGGGTTTCAAAGCTGATGCATGCCGTGCGTCTTGATCATTGAGTACCCTTTTGTAGGAGCCGTTCAGGATTTGGTTGAGTAATCATGGGTTATCATATTGTTGATTCGGTTTTAATCAGGGTTCACATTGGCTATTCCAGTCAATCAAGAGTTAAAGCTCATGAGGTTATAGGGTTACAAAATATACTGTTTCTTTATCCAGTAGAGAATATATCTGATCTTAGATATTTTAGATTTGGTTTTTATTTTAGGATGAGGATATTTTGGGATGGTTAGTATTTATAAATATAACCTTAGGACTTGTTTATTTATGCTAACTACCTTTGTACCATATTAAATAATATTCCCTACCTTCAATAGTAAGGACGACAAAAAATACTGATCAGCGTATTACAATTCGTGTATTGCTCTTTTGTTTTAGTCGCATTTTGTGTTTACTTTTGAAATATATTAATAGGCTTCGACGATTAATTATATATGTTAATTAAAATTCAACTGTAAAATAAGTATATATATATATATATATTAGTATACAGGGTTATTGGTAATTAGACCGGATCCTTTTAAGGGGTGGTAGGGAATGCCATTTGCAACAATATGACTGTACATTGTGATATCCGGAAATGAATCATTTCTGTGATATTCTTTTTTTTTATTTTTTTTTGGAAAATCCAGTTTTACTACTTTAAAATTCAATAAAAAAAAAAGTAATCAACCGATTTCAATTCTGTTCGCAGTTTTAGAGAAACCTTGTTACAGCTCTTAATAATAAACAATAATATCGGACTAATGTAGATCCATCCAAAAACTAGAGGCTTTTTCATAATTTTTATTTGTTAATTTTTGTAAGATGCTTTACAAAAACCTTTATTTTCTCTACAAAAACGATAGTAAATTAAGTCTGCATTTTATTTAAAAAACATCTGCAAGTCTTTAGCTATCCAACGAGGTAAAAAAATTAGCACTTTATTGCACAATTGCAGAAATAATGCGATAACAAAGACTCAGAGGTAGAGACATTCCGAGAAAGGGTTTTAGACAACGGTATCCATGTTGAATGCGCCGTCTCCCTCTCGCTTATGTTTGTTGAACGAGCAATGAGAACCCAGTTTGCTCAAGCGCATCGTACTGTTCAGACGCTCTTTGGCAACCTTTTATGACGATTAAATTTCGACCTTGCTAACGTTATTGGACTTGTGTAACTTCTTTTTCTGTGATTCGGCTAGTGAACTGGACTTTTTGATTGATTGCTTACCCGACGACTTGGCTTGTACTAAAGGATCTGATCATGACTGCGGAATCCCACGACCATCTACCTCGGCTTCGAGAGTTCACAAACGAAGAGTATGCGGACATACTGTTTTGCTATGGTTTTGCCAACGGCGTCGCTACACATGCTCGAACGGAGTGTCAGTCTCGATTTCCACAGCGCCGTTTACCCCATGTGAGTGTATTTGACGGAGTGTACCGGCGACTACGAGAAACTGGTCAAGTTCAAAGACGACAAAGTGATGCTGGACGATCTCGTATTTATCATTCGGATGAAGAGGAACAGATAATTCGCATGTTTGAGCAAGATCCTACGACTTCAACAAACATCATTGCACGACGTCTTGGCATGTCGCAATGGAAAGTATGGAACACAGTGCACCGCTCAAGACTGTACCCGTATCATTTGACTCCGGTACAAGTTATCCAAGACGGAGATCCTGCACGTAGAGTCGAATTTTGCAGATTCATGTTGAACACCGATATGGAAGATGCCAATTTTTTATTAAAAATCTTATGGACCGACGAATCCAAATTTGATCAGGATGGAATATCAAATTATCATAATATTCATTATTGGGCCCCGAAAGATGACGGTAACCCAAACAAGAAAAGATTACAAGGATCACAAAGAAGGTTTTCCGTTAATGTGTGGATGGACATTATCAAGAATGAATTGATCGGCCCTTTCTTTCTGCCCAACAACCTCAATAGTGAAGCGTATGAATTTTTTTTGAGAAACGAACTTTATGAGCTACTCAGTGAAGTACCCCTTGAAACCCGCAGAAACATGATTTACCAACATGATGGTTGCCCCGCACATTTTAGTTTGAGCGTCCGTGAGTGGCTCAATCGTCAGTATCCCAATAAGTGGATTGGCAGAGGAGGACCCATTCCGTGGCCGGCCAGAAGTCCCGACTTGACTCCCGTCGACTATTACGTATGGGGTCACATGAAAAGCTTGGTGTACGACGATACTCTTGGACCTGTGGCAACCATCGAAGAACTGAAACAGCGCATAATAAATGCAGCAGAAAAAATGAAAATTAATTTAAATACAAGTGTTGTTAAAAGCAATTTACGCAGACGTATGCGTCTCTGCATTCAAAATTCTGGCTCACATTTTGAGAACGAACTGTAAAAATAATAAATACAGACTAATTACATCTACTCTTTTATTTCTTTAAAAGAAATTAAGTTACCTTAAGAAAGTATTTCTTCCATAGCTACTTCTCATGGACTATTCTCATTCCTTTCTCGGCCTTTTGTAATCGCATTATTTCTGCAACTGTGTAATAAAGTGCTAATTTTTTTACCTCGTTGGATAGCTAAAGACTTGTAGATGTTTTTTAAATAAAATGCAGACTTAATTTACTATCGTTTTTGTAGAGAAAATAAAGGTTTTTGTAAAGCATCTTACAAAAATTATCAAATAAAAATTATGAAAAAGCCTCTAGTTTTTGGATGGATCTACATTAGTACGATATTATTGTTTATTATTAAGAGCTGTAACAAGGTTTCTCTAAAACTGCGAACAGAATTGAAATCGGTTGATTACTTTTTTTTTTATTGAATTTTAAAGTAGTAAAACTGGATTTTCCAAAAAAAAATAAAAAAAAAGAATATCACAGAAATGATTCATTTCCGGATATCACAATGTACAGTCATATTGTTGCAAATGGCATTCCCTACCACCCCTTAAAAGGATCCGGTCTAATTACCAATAACCCTGTATATGGTATATAATATATATTTAGTATATAAGCGAAGGTTGGAAGGAAGGAAGCATTTATTCCAGGAACGTTGCTTATTATATCCATCAAAGGGAAAACAGAAGATTATCACAATATTATGAATGCTGGTAATTATCAGAAATGGATTAAAGAAAAACTTCTTCTAAATTTCCTTCATCAGTCAGTCTTAGTAGTTAATACTGCGTACCACAACGTCGTATCGGATGCAGTTCCCGCATTCAATGCAAGAAAGGCTGACATGTTAGCTTGATTGGACAAGTGTAATAAATCACATCCAGAGAACATAACAAAATACTTATATAAAAATATAAGTATTTACAATTTGTACTAGATGAAGTCCTTGAAGATTACGGACACAGTGTACTCCACCTACAATTTAGAACTCGACCCAATAGAGTTATTGTGGGGTATTATTAAAAGGAAAGTTGGATCAAAAAATGTTAAATTTAACTTTAAAACCATCGAAGAATTATTAGGAAAAGAAGCAGAGTTCATTACTCTGATTATGTTTCGTGACGTTTGGAAAAAGACGCGAGAACATGATGACAAATATGTTCAACTGAATCCAAAAGTGGGTAATTCGATAGACTCGTTTATAATAACTCTAGAAATTCCGACGATTGTAATTCCGAAACATCAAGTTCTCCGAGAAATTAAAGTGAACATTTAAATTACGAGTCTGATTAAAAACAATAATGTACATAATACACAATACATAATTATTGCATTGATATATTTTTTATATATATTTATAACACCCGACATTATAACACAGTAAATTTGAGTTGCCCTTTCAATTGAACTCATTAATTTTGAAAAATAATGTATAGAGAAGTTGTTGTATAGAGTTTAATAGAAAAAATAATTGTGTTGTACTGTAGTATCAGCGAACGTGCCAGCTTTAAATATACGACATTAAATAGGTATTATAAAAATAACATTATTGCAACCTATAGTGATGATATAGCCATTATCGCTATTTAAGCTACTTGTGAGGAAGCAGTGGTTTATCAGATATCAATAAGATTTCGAATGGAAGAAAAATGAAGAATGATTGACTCAATCCGCATAGTTACCATTTCAAGATAGTTCCGAGTTTGAGTGATTTTTTTTAAGAAATTGGCAAATACTATGGTATAAACTTGTGACTATCTTTAGCCCACGTTTTATAGTAAGGCGGTAAGGATCTAAATCTCTCTGTAATCCTTATAGATTTCACTAACAAAATGCCTATTACAACCCGGTATACATAAACGGCTACGCGACACCATACAAAAATACTGCCAAATGTATTAGATAACACTTTTTTAATTAATGCAAAGCTTCGCTGGACAGCTCATGTGAAAAAAATACGCGATGAGCTAGAACTTCACTCCACCGAATGTGAAAATTAATGTCGTTTTGAATATAACCAAATATAAAACATGCAGAAGCTCATGAACATGAGACTAAATAAGACAAAACCTTTCGAGCTAGTCTAATTGAGTATCAGTAATATGTACTGAAGAGAGTGCTACATACCAGGCCACTCAGAAAGTTGCGAAAAAAGTTTTTATTTTAAAGCCTGGCCCGTTATAATCTATTTTGAAAATGTGATTATTTATATTATACATTCAAACAACTGGATTCAATTCCATTAGCTATGTTTTATTTTTAACACTTGAACGTATATACAAGTTTTACTAGTACTTCTAGAACAGTACTTGTCGCTTCGAAAGCTTAGGCCAGAATGAATTACCAACCTTCCCTGCTAGTTTTCCCTCCAAAACTCAATGCCAGTAAGTCTTCTTCCATTGGTCGACCATAGTCTGCTGTGATTGGCTGTTATAATCTGACAGCCAACCACGTGCTAGCTTTGGTGTTGCCATTTTAAAATGTAAGATTCGTAAATTATAATATCGAACAGAAAACATTTCTATCGACTTTATTAAAAATCATGACATTCGGCCATCCGCAACAGTGCAACCTCCCGGTGCACAGAAACACCACTAAGTCAGTTGGATTTAATTAAGAAATAGATTAGCAATTTATTTATATTATATATTATATTATATTATATATTATATTATATTATATTATATTATATTATATATTATATATATATTATTAGCAATAACATTTGTAACAGATCAAAGCAGATAAGACTTAAGGCCTACATCATGAACACTACAAAATACAGATATAGCAAGTACAGAATAATAAAAGTCAAAATACTAACCAAACTGAAACAATATTTATCTCATATTATAATAAAATCCCAACCTATTTTAAAAACTAACTAACAAATTAACATAACATTGCAACTAGTACTGAATGTAATTACAGAATATTCATTTATTATAATCATGACAAGTCAGTTGAATTCATTCATACGCAATTAGCAAACTTGTTTAACAGATTAAAACAGATAAGACTTAAGCTATAGGTACATTATCAAACGCTACATAATACAGATAAAGCAAGGACACAATAATAATAAAAAGTACTAACCAAACTTAAACAACTTTTATCTTGTATTACAATAAAATCCCAACTTATTTTACAAACTCATTGACAAATTTACTTAACACTGAAACTAATACTTAATGTTATTACAGAATCTTAGTATATTCTTATCATGACATTTGGAATTAATTTTTAGTTGGTACTGCTTTCGCAATGCTGATAAAGGAGTGTTAATGTTGCTACTTGAGAGTTCCCCATCACATTCAGTCGATTATTCTGAACCAGTATCTAGTCTATTTACATTTATTCGTGGCCTAATACGATCGGCTGCAACTACGGTCTCAAAAAGATTAATTTTCTTATTAAAACCTAATATATTTCTAATCATAATAACATCTGTCATTTCGAAGCGCTTTGGCTGTGAATTTTGCCTTAAGTTTGGTACTTTTTTCTTTGTTATAGAAATTACGTCTAGTAACTAACTAATTCTCCCTCTCTGTAAACAACAACAGAAGCTAGACTACTTTGGATATTTAACTTCTCCTCGTAAAGTTTGTATATTGGGAAATGAGTCAGTGCCTATATCAAGTTTGTTGGCCAAACTGTCGCGCAGTCTGCACCCAAAAAGAGCCTCTGATGCGTTTTTTTTGTAGAGATAGTTATTAGTAGTACTCCATTGTTTTAGTCCTAAACACGTGTCCCAGTCAATTTCGTTCTGACCATTTACCCTGGGACACGAGACTGTATTTAACACATGTTTTACGCCATGAAGTGCAAAATTTTCTAAAACCCCCTAAATTGAAGGAAGTTTGTCTATCAGATACGAGTATTATCCGCCAGTGTGGGCAAAAGTCGTAAAATACATCTTTAAGAAACTTTAGAGTGCTTTTAGTTCTTGTGTCTTTCACTGGTTTTACAAATACATATTTCGTAAACCCATCCACTACAGAGGAATATAGACATTACCCTTCTTGCTCATCACAAAAGGACCTAGGTGGTCTATATGTAAGTGTGAAATGGAATCTTCTGAATTGGATGTAAGTGACCCAATTTTTGTTTTGCCGAACTATCCTTATTGTATGCACATTCTATGCAAGACTACGTATTTTTTACAAACATTAGCATTTTAGGGAACCCGAAGTGATTCTGTATCTTATCAAATGTTTTGGACATACCTAGGTGATCCACATCGTCATATCTTGACCGGCAAATCTAAAATCGAGTGCCACGTGGAACTACCATAACCTACATAACGTGGAACTATCGTAACCCGTCTTTAACCTTCCTGCACTCTCTCCTCAACTCTTTTTCTTCAAAAGGCATAGCTCTAGCCAGCAACATATCCGAAGTTAACATCAAACCAAAAGTTACTACATTGGAGACTATGAGGTGACCCTTACCTTGGTCGATATGATAGGCACTTTGATGCAGGTGTTATTCCATTTGTCTTGGTTAGCGATATCCCTAAGAGAGCTCTTGTAGAAAATAAGTTTTTTGGTATCTTTGAGGACTGTTACAGATAGTAGTTCAGTAAAGTCTTGACCTACTAATTGGAAGGGTACGGGATATAAACTCGCCATTTACAACCAGGACTTCGATACATGCCTCTAAAGAAATCAATATATTAACGTTGCCCTGCTTATATGTATTTGAAAATATAATGTATGTTCGTAAAAAATTACATAAATATAAGTTAAATAGTGATCACCAAACTTTTAATACTAGAAATACAAATAGGATAGCTGTACCTAGTTGTAGACTTGCGAAGACTAATAAGTCATTCCTAAGAAAATGTGTGCGTTTTTACAATAAAATCCCAAAACACATAACTGAGCTCACAGAGGGCAAATTCAAGTTGACTGTAAAAACGTTTTGATAAAAAAAGCTTACTATAAAGTTCGACATTATATAGAAGATAAAGATGCTTGGAATACTCCACTTCCGGCAAGCTGTCACTCTGCCACCAATAAAATGTAATATTCGTAGTACCTAAGTAGAAACATTGTAAACATCTATATAAAAAGAATGGCCCCGAGTTTCTTGCCGCTTCTTCTCGGTGGGCTCTATATATTTAGGTACGCGGCGGTAGAGTATTTAGCGTATAAGTACATTATAATGAAAAGTTGACGTTTATAAGTGCGTCTTTGATGCCTAAATTGAATAAATGATTTTGAATTAAGACTTTGACTTTGGGTAGGCAGCGATGTTTGAATCACTTACGTTTTGCCAGAGGAACAAAACATTTTAGTCCCATGTAATGTAATGAAGGTGGGCGGGCCTATTGTCATCTAAAGGGCACTGTTTCAGACTACAGACAGGTATTGATAATTTCTTTGTCATAAAAACCTAATAACGGTCCGAAGCGGGTGTTCCCACCACCCACCACTTCACTAAGACCTCAAGACTAAGCGAGCGAAGCTGCTGGCTATTAGAGGAAATAAGAAAATGATGACATTCCTGTATACCTAATCTATTTAGATATTTATTTCAAATTAAAATAACTCATTACTATGTATGGGCTAGATTGTAATGCAATGAGATACAACAATTAATTCATAAAAAAATGTGAAAGCTAAAAAACCTTTTCATATTAGAGTTGCAACTGTCTCATGACGCTCCGTCCCCTACGACAGTTAAAACAAAATATGCAGATATATATTTTTCGGATGGATACCTCGCTGACCGTGTGACGTGTTTTTCTCTAGGGCATTTTCTTATTCCTATCAATGTACTAGTAAGTTTTAGGCAAAGTAATAATATAAGGTAATAAAACATTAGCTCAACCACACAGCTGTTTGGCTGCGGTAGGCAATGGCAGGCAATAGGTAGTGTACCATAACATAATACATTTCGCTCAATCTACAAATATAGACAAATACTACATGCGTCGTGCGGTGTTTAAAAAAATATTTTTCAACACACCTACTAGAAAAGGGACGGTGGATATTGAACGGTAATTACAATTAAAATGCAGCGTATTTCGAACACGTGCTTTTTACTTCTCATTCTCGCACGAGTGCATAAATGAAATTTAAGTTTTTAAAAATGAGCTAAAAGTTCTAACCTTAAAATTAAAAAACTTTTTGCAAATATTAAAACTGTATACATCAAAATACAATACAAAACAATTACATTTTAGCATATGATTTATATGTATGCATCAGATTTAAAGTATAAAAAAATATTATAGTAGCATTTTAATAGCAAAATTAATACGCGCATCGTGCGAAGTGCGAAGCGTGCTAACAGAAAGAGTTTAATTATGTGCGAAACTCAGATGTGAAACCTCTTTGGTCTCATTTTATCTGCGCGCGCATGTTTGCACACGCGAGAAAATAGAAAATTTCAATTTATACTATTATATCTGATTTTATTCGTAGTAACAACATAAAATTGTAAAAATGTATAGTAGATAATTAGTAATTTGATAAGTATAGAATAATAATTGTAAATATTGTACTTAGATGCGTTTTAAAAAACATGTAAGTACCTATATATGGATACTCTTTCTGATCCGAATTAATTTTACCTTTATCCGGTCTTAACGTTTCTTTCAAATTAATTACGCGTTAAACGTTTCCCCTCTTTTATAAAATTTAAAAAACATAAGTTAAAAACGCCTCGTATAAAGACCTACTAAAGACGTTGAAGAGAATCTCTACCGCTAGAAATACACCATAGACTAAAATATATACTAGGAAAAAATACACTTGTAAATGGCAGATGCGCAAGACGCGCAAAGCCATACTCCCTGAACAACAGGGAAAATTGTCCGCCTCCGGCTGGGTCATGCTTGTACCGTTCACTTGGCCAAACTGAGGATTCGGGATAGTTCGGTATGCGAATGTGGCTTAGATGAAGGAGACTATGATCATATTTTCTTTAGCTGTCCAAATTTGAAATATTCACTGTATGATATTCTTCCACAAAAAATATCCCGTCCTATTTAATTCAAATCTCTTCTGTCCCTTACTTTTTCTTCTTTAATTAACTGTATATTATGTAATTACATTAGTAGAAATAAAATAAAATTATAATATATTCCTTATTATTTATTTTATAAATGTATGAATTTTTATTAGTATTATTTTTGTTATAAATGATATGATGTTTTTGTTTTGAATTTTGTTCTTATTTATGTTGTGTTTGTGTGTTTTAGAGTAATCACTGGAGTGGAACAGTTTGTTTGATTCTCTCTTCTAATCACCGACCATATTCTAAAAGTTTACTTTATTTTCTTCTACAGTTTATGAAACTATCATGTGAGATGAGATACTGGCAAAGTTGCGACACTCAAACAAGTCGCAGGGGCCATACACAAAGAATCTAATCTAATCAACAGGGAAAAGAAAAAAAAAGAATAGAAAATTACATTTTCTGCTTTTGCTCTTGGATTTAATGCAGAACAGAAAGTTAAACTTTAATAGTTAATTATTATTCTGTACATAAATTCTACGTTATTTGTGGCTATTCATTGTGAAAATGTCAACTTCTAGTAATGAAGATGAAAACAAACTCAACAATATGATACAATCTACGCCACCAGAAATATTATCTGAAGCTCAAATTGCAAGTGAAAGCTTTACAAGCAAGTAAGTGTGTTGAAAAACTTCGTATGAAACTCGTGCGCGTTGTTTATTACAATCTCTACTCCATTTAGGCTAAAACCCCTTCTCGATTGTGATAAAAAACTTCGCGCACTCGTTGCATAATGTACTATAATCACCTTTTTTCAGACCCACTGAATATACACACAAAATTTCATAAGAATCGGACAAGCCATTTCGGAGGAGATTCTATAACAAACGCTGTGACACGAGTATTTTATATATAGATATAACTTCAATAATAAAAATGAATAAATTTAGTAGTAAGTCGATGTAAGGTTCGAGAAGCACGTTCTAAATTTCTATTCTATTTTATATCTCAAATAATTTAAAAAATGGAGCAAAAATCTAAACATGTCGAGAGTCTGATCACAGACGGGTCATTGGCAAGTCATGGACAATCGCGGATGAGAGTGGATATTATAAGGACTGATGGCGGGAAGCAAAATTATCGTACATCAGGCATCTGACTGATGACACAGCTGAGGAATCTATGCCCGGTACAGTGGCGGTTTTGTTAGTGATTTTTTTATATCGAGTTATTCCTCAGAGTTTGTTTATCGTAAATTGTAGCGGTCGAGATGGTATGATTCCTAGATCGTTAGAGTCAATTTAAGTATGAAGATACTTCAAGCGGCTATCAGCTTTCGCTCGCAGCAGTGCAGGTATCAATGCCTTTAATAACTCGGCGGAGTATGTTATGTCATAGACCCCGGATGGCTGATATTTTGACATGCCTAGTTGCACTGTTTGTACTAGGTAGATGTCATCATCATCATCATCTCAGCCGTAGGACGTCCACTGCTCAACATAGGCCTCCCCCTTGATTTTCCAAAAGGACCGGTTGGAAGCGGCCTGCATCCAACGTCGTCCTGCGACCTTCATCAGGTCGTCTGTCCACCGTGTCGGTGGACGACCTACGCTGCGCTTGCCGGTCCGTGGTCTCCACTCCAGAACCTTTCAGCCCCATCGGCCATCTGTTCTGCGTGCTATGTGCCCTGCCCACTGCCACTTCAACTGACTAATCTTCTGGGCTATGTCGGTGACTTTCGTTCTTCTACGGATCTCCTCATTTCTGATTCGATCACGTAGAGAAACCCCGAGCATAGCCCTCTCCATAGCTTGTTGTGCGACTTTGAGGTAGATGTATTCATCAACAACTTCGAGATCTGAAACCGAGCACCAAAATCTGCTTAAGTGAAACGTTATCGTATAGTATTCAGTACAAACTATGCAAATATTGTACTAGATTAATGACAGTATGTATTAAATACTTTAACAATGCGATTACTATGATTTTCGTGCTCGGCCCACTGATACTGGAGTAAGTATACACAGTATGGATTTTGGACATAATCTTTGTCTTGTCTTTATGTTCATCTTAAGGCCTACCCGTCGGGAAATTCGATTAAGACCTTCGAGCATCGTGCTGAGTCTGCAACCGTGGGTCAAGCATGAATAAGTGCGTAAGTGTAACGTAAAGTGTCGTTCACGTGAAACTATTTGTTAAGGGTGATGTGTTGACGCTTACGATACGGTTAATTTATCGTAAAATTTTTCGTAAGTTTTTGCTACGGTCTCGGTAATTAAGGATGAAGTGAAAACGTTGACAAAGATTATGTTCAAATAGCTTTGACATTTAGTAAATTGATTAAATAAAATATGTATGCAATACTTAAAAGATCGAAGAACGAAAAAAAAGTAGTACAGTGTAAGAATAAATCTATAGGATCGTTCTATAGGACGTATTTAGTAGATTTCAAGAATTAAAATTATCTTTACGAAACACTTTTTAATAACTTATTTTTAAACTATCAACTCAGACAACACGTTAGTTGTGCACCGCACTCATTCATGATAGTTGCAGTGTTTTGCATGGCATGCTCTGTAGTCAGTGACTGCAGAGCATGCCATGCACTGCCAGTCACCTCAAGGCGTTTGTTTTTGAGAGTCATTCGCTGAGTGGTTTCCTTTGCCACAAAGCCCTGTGTACGTTCACAGTATAGCAAGTGCTGCTGTATAAGCAGACAGTTACGCTTGAGCACTTTTGCTTCGCGGCAGAACTGCCACTGCAGTGGTATCAACCAAGTCAATCTCAAACTGCAAAAGATGGTGAATTTATGATTGTATTTGTACGTGATATGCTTGTTCCATCTTCTAAGGGTTCCGTACTCAAATGGTAAAACTATTACTAAGACTCCTCTGTCTGTCCGTCTGTCGTAGACGCTATTAGAAATATTCACAGAATATTTTGTTATACACTTGAATGGTACGGAACCCTTCGTGCACGAGTCCGACTCGCACTTGGCCGTTTTTTTATAAATAGTTGTATCCATTTAGATGCAGAAGAGTGAAAAGTGAAATGTCCTGGTTAGTGAACGATAACAGTCTTTTGAGATGCACTTAATTTATAAAATATTAATTAACGACAATCAGTACGTTTGGGCTACGAAGAAATAATATCAGGAAGAGTAACTGCCTTAAAAAATAGACCCAATAAAAGTCGTGCTAAATCAATAACCTCGTTCACGCCGCTATGACTCAGCTGTCATAGTAGACGTTGCAGCACGTGCGTGGACCAATCCCTGCTTTCCTTCTGAAATTTAAACCAATCACCGAACATGTCTATTTGTAACCTCGGAAGTAATTCGTATTTAAGGACCACTTTTTGTGTGGAATTTGTTCTGAGTTATGCTTCCTGACATTATTTCTTCTTAGTTTGACATATAATCATTTGTACTTCTCTAGTTTTACGTGTTTGTTTACCTAATAACGTACGGAGTAATTCTATAATTGTTTTATTATCGTCATCAACATCATTCGGAAAAATAGACATCTTCCTAATGAACTCTATGGCTCCACTTCCGAACGCATACCATGTGTATTTTCAGGTTTACAAATTATTGACAAACCCCCGAAAAAAATTTCGCTTGGAAAACTGGGGCTTCAATCAGAACAAAATAAATATGTTCATGGTTTCCTAAAAGACATTTACAATGTATCAATTGATGAAGAAGAAATACCTATGTTAACGGTGGAGACGTAAGTCAGAATAAATCTAAATAAATCTGGATCTGAAGTTGTATTTTATAATACCTACGGTTTTTTATATAGGCAAGATATTTGCATTAGTATCCTGCCAATGACAGCTGTTAATGTACGGCTGAATATTAAAGTTCAGCACTGATTCTCATAGATAAATCTATGACCCTGGGGGAATGAGCATTAGGAACTAAACAGCTAGTTATATATACCCTGTATATGCTGTTCAGTGGCAATTTTAAACGTAAAATTATGTGTACAAATTAGGTTATACACGTAAAGGGAGATGATAAGAGACAGGTAGGTACTCACCCGGAAATCTCGAAACCAATGCAGAATGGGCCCGTTACTATTATTCCAATATAGTTCTTATGACACCTTTATTTCATATTTTAGCACAGTTTATATTATTTATTCGATTATGTAGATATTCACTAATTCACTTGCGGATAAGCCATTTGTATCGGCTTTTAAGATCACACTGATTGCATTTCTTCTGTATGCACTTGTAATACTTAGATACGTGCAAAGGACACGGGAACGGATATATAGGTGTGTGGGAAAGAGACAGGACATAACGTCTATTGCCATTTATGAATCCCAATCAAATTACGATTTCGGCGTAAACATCCCCAACAGCAGCAGTTTTTAATATATATTATTTTTCTCATTATTTGAAAACAAGTATATATGTATAGTTATTTCATCCAATACCAAAAAGTTTAGTTGTCGAGAAAGCATTTCTTTTCGGCTAGTAATTTACATTACATAACTTTTTTAAATACTTGTATAATATATGTTTCTATGTGTACTTACTATATCATATCTTTTAGATTAAATGAAATAGACAATAAATCTACACTGTCTGAACTTAAGAAAATAAAAGGACTGGAAGTTTTCTACTCATACGTTGATCCAGATGAACTTTTGACCACAGCTGACATGGTGCTCATGCAGACTCTCACTCATAGATCTTCCATGGTATGCATACAAACTTTACAATTATAATAAAGTACTATGTGTGATGTTCGTGATACCAGCACAGATGATAACGATGTTATTGTTGTTTTTGCAGAGAGACGACGAGTTTAACGTGAATGATACGTTCCTGTGCATAGTGCCGGGGCTGGAGGGACATCACGAGCGGTTCCGTATGCTGTGCGAGCGCCTCAAACTGCCCGCGTTTGTGCTGCAACCTGGGCTCGATCTGCCCAACGAGACTCCGCAAGAACTCGCACTCAGATACTCAGGGGTACAGCTATGGAAAGGGCCTTAGACGAACTGGCTGTATTAGCAACCACTGTATTATATTTTTCAGAGAATGGTCACGTTTTTATTTTCTGTTGTAGGGATCAGCGGGCTTCGTATGTTCATAAAACTTAATTCTTCTCTAGTTATGAGTGATATGTATGTTTTGCAATCTACGAATATTATTCTAATACCATTTTAGCTACACAAACTGGTACTTTACGGCAAGTTCGGCGACGATAAATTTTTAATTTATAAATTCGTCACTACTCAATTTTTCTAAACGTTTTGTTACGCTATTGCATAGCTTTTATCGCGGGCCTTGAGCGTGGAGACCGAATCCAGAAATTCCGTAACGAAAATAACCTAACACCTCCCACTTCGACTCCATCTATCGATGAATAGCAGAACTTTTAATGACTTTTTGAAATATCACGCTTGTCTCTTTAGTTCAGCAACTCGCCTCTAGATGGCATTGGTTAAATAATTATTATTGCATAAGTTGATAAAAACAGCTATGCAATAGCTTTACCGCGGCAGTCTCCGAGTGCCACACGTCTTTTTTTATTTATTAGATTTTGAACATTACGAGTAATTATATCAATATAATTAAATTGATGAGCTAGATTTTAGAGAAAATTATAAAATTACACCTGCTCGGATTACATCCTTTAGTACAGCAGTTTACTACTTTCGTAAAGCAGATTTTTATAGTCTTTACTCAGCTTTTGCTAATATTACTTGGGAGGAGTATTATACTATAGGTGACGCAGATGTGGCTGTTGGTAAAATGTACTCAGAGTTAACTAAATGCTTAGACAGCTGTATACCACTTAAGTTTGGTTCATTTTGTCGTAAAAAATATAACTATCCATATTGGTTTACAGGTGATATAATACGTCATATTAAAAATAAATATTTTCATTTGAGGCGCTACAAGCAAGAAAATAAAACATTTAACCTCGAGATGTTCAAATATTATAGAACTTTGGTTAAGCATCTCATAGATGACTATAATTATATGAAACGTGTAGAAAATTACCTTACTACAGACCCTAAGGCATTTTGGCAATATATAAAACGGAGACGCCAGAACAGGCATGGGTGTGATGTATTTACGTGCGAAAATGTATCAATTTCTGGGATAGAAGCAGTTGAAGCTTTCGCCAAGTACTTCAGCGGAGTATTTCTTGATGTAATACCCAAACTGAACGTAGCAGAAGCACAACAGGCATGCGCCCAAGAGCAAAATGGTCTGACCTCTGGGTCACATATAACAGTTTGCAGTATATCTCAAGCGGACGTACGTAAAGCGATCAGACACCTTCGAGCTCGTTCTTCTGCTGGCCCTGACGGGATACCTCCCTATCTTGTCAAGGACTGCGAATGTATTTTTATCAAGCCACTTGTATATTTATTTAATCTTTGTATTAAGACATCCACTTATCCAGAACTCTGGAAAGTGTCTCGGGTAACCCCTATTCATAAAGAAGGTAACCCATGGCAGTGTTATAAGTTTTCGGTAAACTGTTGGAAACGGTCATTAATGCTCATGTCGTTCAGCAAATCAGTGTCTACCTAGATGACAGTCAGCATGGGTTTAGACCAGGACGGTCCACAGTAACAAACCACACAAATTTTGTTGATTACGTGACTGCAAAGATGGATGGTGGTATGCAGGTTGACGCGGCCTACTTTGATCTCCAAAAAGCATTTGACCGCTTAGACAACGATCTCCTTTTGCAAAAATGTGCTTCTATTGGGTTCAACCCAAAACTTTTAAGTTTCTTTGCTAGCTATCTACGAAATCGCTCACAGTATGTCCAGATGATGGGGTACAAATCCTCAACGTATTTTACGAGGTCGGGGGTAAGTCAAGGGTCCACTCTTGGTCCGACGCAATTTTTGATTATGGTGAATGATTTGCCAAAAACTATTGCTAGGGCAAAATCTTGTCAACTCATTATTTTTGAAACTGTCTATCTTTGGAATGTATTTCTCAGTATAAACAAATTACAACTAGAGGAACAGGTATTTTATCTCTTTCAAGTGAAGATTTTGTAACTCAGTGTGTGGCATTCTGCAGAAATGTTAAGTTATAGCATTGTCAAATGCTAAACTTAGAAGTTAACATACCACATATAGATTCAGATTTTAATCTCAATGAAGACGAATGTTGTAACATAAATACCTTTCAAAAGTTTAATGTGAACACGTCCGCCGTGACGATATCAATCACTAACCTAGATCATCTCAAAGACTCAAAAAAATCAAGTAGATCTAGTATCTACAGAATTTAATGATTTGATTAACGATAATAGCAAAATTAAAAAAAAAAAACCACATTAGTTTGCCTATTCTTACGATAATATTTACGATTTCCTTCATTGTATTCATAATATATTATTGTAAAACCATAGAATACTGTTCTTATTTAAAAATAATTCTACTAAAGTGGTAGAGGAAATATCCAGAGAAGAAGAAATTTCTCTGCCTAGGCTAAGAGTACATGCTCATTGTATTTAGTTATATAATTATAGTTAATGTATGTGCTGTAATGATAAATCCTAAAGGCGCATCCTGCTCCTGCCTTAAACCCTATCCTAGTACTAACCTTACCATGCCTTTTATCTGTAAACTTTCTTTTAATGGTAGGTTTACTCATGTTGGGGGAGATGTTATGCCCTACTTCCCCCTACTATATTGCTGACCTAACTTTAATCCATCCTCTTTCAGTTAATTCAGTATTTGTACTTTCCCGTGTCCCTCACCTACTTACCTCAGTCTTCATCCGTCTTTCATCCGCACCGGTCGTACTATAGTTTCATAATTTTCTATTCAATAAACTTTTATTATATTAGTGTCACAACAACTCTTTTTTAAAAACCTGTTTCACGGATTCCATACAACAGTACGTCATAGGTCAAGGTGGTAGAGGCGAAATTATTTCAGACCCGTTAAGCAGGGTATTGGGCGTGGCACTTTGATTGGTATTTGGTGTCATATATTTTATTTTCACTCTGGGTAACGATTTTCCGAAAAAAAAGTAGACGCGGCTGCCGTCATCTTGGCAAAGTATCTGGACCAGATAGAACACCGGATAAACAGTGGTTTAATTTGAATGGACTTGTTTTGAATATCACAAAAACACACTATATCTCTAACTCTGATTACCGGCAGTGCCGAGATCTCTCAGTATCAATCGATATATTCACATAGAACAGGTGCAGTGTATCGCTTACCTAGGGTTTCAGATAAACCAAACCATGACCCTGGTGTGCATGGCCTTACAGACAAAATTTGCATAGAACTATACAGTGCAGGTTACGCTCTAAATAGGTGATCGTGATTGATGGTGTATCCAGATTTGTTATGCGACTGTCCACTCGCTTCTTCAGTACGGAGCGGTGCTGTGGATCCGTGCTGCTAATGAAGAGCGTGTCTTCTGCATGCATTCTTCTGCAGAAACATTGTTTGAGAGCAATAGTACTTATCACTGATGACATCGGTAAAATCTTATGTTACCTTATAGCGGACTCTGTCTTCAATACTAATAGTCCAGGTAGCAACGCTTGTGAAGTTAAAATTCGCAAAGTTTTTCACGATCAAAATATTAACACCTGTTAAGCAGAGAAGATCGCAGTGGATTGTGGCAGGCTTGCAAAATTTGAAAAGCTGGCTATACGTGTATGTTTTCGAACCAAGCGTGTAACAGATGTGTAGTAAGACTAAATCACAGAACATTTCTGCTAACTGGAGCTGTTATATATCGAGAGAGCGTAGTAGGTGATGATGAATGACTATATTTCTAAATCCATTAGATGTTGCGATTACAATGTTTAATATTTAATTGTATCGTGATGATTAGGTACATTTATGATATTATGTGCATTAAATTTTAAATTCAAATTAGATTAGATTACCAAAAAACCCGTACGTTATTGTAATTAATTAAATCTAATTTAACTTTAATACATAATAACATACTATTGTAACTGTAATTTGACTTGTAGATTCTCTTTATAAATAAGTGATCCTGAATACTCTGGGCCTAAATTAACTAAAATGACTGCGATGAGGGTGTTGACCCTCAAGAGCTCAATGCTTAACTTCACATATTTTAGTTAATTTAGTAAAACTAAGTTTACCGTGTATGCTATTGGAGATTTTTGAATAACGTAAGATATTTGTGTGGTTGTATTTATTAAATGGCATAGTAAAGTAATACATAATTAGTTGTTTAAGTTATAGGAATATCGATTTTATCAAAATAGATATTTTGCGTATCTGTAACACTCATTATATAGCTAAACGCTTAGTTACTCGTATATTAACACTACACGTTGTAAAATTCGGAACCGTTGCATTAGTAGATTTTAAATCTACACTTCTACACTATCTACACTTCTTCAACACTAATTTTAAAAAGAGGAAAGATTTGTTTGTTTATTTGATATGGATAAGCTCCGAAACTAATGGACCAATTAGAAAAATTCTTTCATCATTAGATTTAGAATGTAGGATACATTATCCCTGATGGTCATAGGACATAGGAAATTTGCACAAATTCAGGGAAACGTATGAAAACTTCGATAATGTAACACAAGGTGTGAAAAAAAATATTATATCGCGTACGCTGCGAAAACTATTACCATAGAGCAAAGTGATGTAGTCTTTTTATAGAAGACGTCAATGTCTACAAAAATGTTAACAATACCATATATATGTCTGACTTTTAAAGTTATATAAAAATAAATACATTTTCATGTTGTTTTCATGTTTACATAATATGCAATTGTATCGCTGAGAAATTCTTAAATCGCTTACAGTGCGGTAATTATTGATAATAGAGCGAAGTGATGTAGGTATTATATATATCTGGTGTTTTCAATCTTTATGGCGCGGAATCTTCAAATTCAATTTAGACTATCGTCGATTGTGCAGATGCAAATGATGAAGTTCTTCGGGTATATCTCCAGGAACAAGTCTCGATGGAGAGATTAATAGTGCAAGGCCAATTGGAAGGAAAGAGATCCCGAGATCGTTCACCAACACGCTGGACTTATTCTGTTAAAAAGGCCACGAATTCAACCATTTTACAATGTGCTCGCAATGCCACTAACCATCAGAAATGAAGAAACATCGCGAGGAGATCAACAGCCCTGGAAATGGAAACTTGCGAGGATCTGTCGCTTACAGTCACCATAACCACGACCACTCTGCCTAGAGTGCCTGACTAAGAAGATTATAATCATAAAGAGGAAAGATTTATGATTGTTTGTTTGTTTTTAATGGATTCACGTAAAACTACAGCTGAAGGCTTAACCGATTTAAAACAATTCTTTCACGAGTTTAGAGCTAATTACATTATGCCTGAGTAACATACGCTATATTTGATTTATCCTCTTCATCATCTATCACTACGAAGGTGAAACATCAGTCTAGCGGTCTTGAGTGAATCGCCTGCAATTCTTACATTTTATTTTTAAACACAACTTAACAAATGGTTTCGCCTATATACTCGTATCCTCGAAGGCGCGTGTAGCGGAGATGTAGCGGAGTGTAAGAAGGAAGCAGCGGTGTCTTAAGCGCCAACGTTTCGCTAGACATATTTTTAGTTTTTTTTTTTAATTTGATCAATAAGCATTTGATCACTGTCTCACCTGATGGAAAGTGATGACGCGCTCTACGGTGGTACATGCTTGCCTAAAAGGTACCTATTCACTCTGTATTTGAAGACTCCCAGATTGTATATGTCAGGAAATATAGACGCTGGTAGGTTGTTCCATACTTCAGCCGTTCGCATTATGAAGCTAGATTTGAAGCGCTTCGTGCGTATTTTTGGAATTTCGACCATGTCCGGATGACGTGTTCCTGTGCGTCTTGTTGTTTGATGAAAGAAACGAGATAAGGGAATAAGATTGTGAAGATCGATCGCACACTCTCCGAAGTGAATCCTGTAAAACACCGATAAGCTGGCAACTTTGCGTCTATGTTCAAGGCTTTGAAGTCTAGCTTCCACTAAAGCATCGTCACCAATGAGTTTCCTTGCTCGGTTATCTATGGAGTACAAGGCTTCGAGTTGGTATTTAGTGAACCATCCCAGGGATGGCTGCAATATTCCATACAAGAACGGACTTGAGCTTGACATAGGTTTAGAAGCTGTCGCGATGTGAAATACCGGCGCACTTTCAGAAGGACTCTCAGCTGTTTCGCGGCTACTTCAGCCCTGGACTCGATGACCCAAAATTAAGTCTTAGTCTTATTTCATAAGAGACGAGTCTATTGCAAACTACGGGGCACTCTTTCAAAATTTCTTTGTCAGATAAAGCCAGTAACTGTCCAACCCGGGGATCCACCCAGGACCTTGAGGTTCCAAAACGGCACTTTTACCTCTACTACCTCTACTCTGGCGGGTCAGCTAGTCTATCTAAATTTACATATAATAAAACTGTAACTGAGCTAAATGTGTACCGACATTGGATTTTTTTTTTAATTTTGTCGAGGTACAAATTAGTATTAACATAGAGGTTAAAAATATATTCTGTACAATATTTGTTTGTCTGTCTGTCACTTGTGCGCGCATCACTCTGAAACTACGGCACAAAATTTGATGAATCTTGACATAGTGTGATAGACCAATATTATGATGTAACATAAAATATAAATTTAATGATCTGAAATGATAATCTCTAATAGAATCTAATTTTTAATCTGGATCCCAAGCAGGTGGTGCCTGCCAACCATCATCTCTATTGTAATTAAGGTGTTTTTTATATTTTTATGGCCTCACTTACCATTCTCGGCACATAGCAGTTCTCCCTAGCTAGCATTTGTGGGTTATCGAACCAGATGTAGTGGTAGGTCTTATCCAGAACATATACTGCAGACTTGGTCGAGCATCTATTCTTCATGTCAGCGAAGTGTTCTTTAATGCGGACACCAATGCTTCACTTTGTTTCCTCAATGTTTGATAAACCACACTCACAACCAAGCTTGTAATTACCTGCATCTTGTTATGTGATATTTTTGTTTTTATAGGTCTTAGTAATGGCCTAACCTTCGCGTTTAGCTGGCCTTGAAGTATGTTTTATTAAAGCTCGTATTAAGATATTACCAATTTTATCAGTTACACCCTTGATATATGGTAAGATAGCAAGCTGGTGCTCAACTGGGGTAGGATTGAAGTGGCTTCTTTGACTTTTTGATCTTGAGAGATTGTGATTATTGCTTCGTAGGAAATTTTTTTGCCGTGGGGAGCCGGCTTAGGAGAGTAACCCCCCCCCCCACCTATACCCGTGGGTGCCGTAGAAGGCGGCTAAGGGATTGATTTTCTGATTTTCAATCAGAAGGTGGGCAGCAGCATCTTCCCAATATAAAATCCTAAAACTGCACTCGCCAACCCGCCTGCCAAGCGTGGCGAGTATTGGCAAAACCCCCCAATGATGGACAAAATAGGAACCATGCCTCCAGTCCCATGCCCCACTATTCCTGGCTACGATAGCAGCCACAGTATGGGTGGGACAGGGGGTGCTAAGAATACCCGGCAGACGCCCGGCTACCACCCCCAACGACGACGACTTTGCTGGCTTCTGGCTTGGAAGAAATGATTGGGTTACACTGGGACATTGTGGGGTTATGTGAAGTCCGTAGATCGGGTGAGGACACGATAACTCTAAAATCAGGTAAGATACACTACCACCGGTAGGGCGACCAACAGTTCCAAGGTGGTGTCGGGTTTCTCGTCCACAAGTCCCTTACTAACAACAAAGTTACGATCGATAGCGTTTCCAATAGGGTAGTATACCTTATACTCAGAGTATCCAAACCATAATCGTTAAAGGACAGTCTGGTATACGCACCGACGAATTCGCACCCGGATGATGAGGTGGAGGATATGTATGAGAACATAAGTCGGGCCATACATACCTCTGAAACGCACTTTCTAGTTGTTATGGGGGACTTCAATGCGAAGTTGGGTAAGAGAAGCGAGGATGAGTTGAAAGTGGGACAATTTGATTATGGACAACAGAACCGTAGGGGACAGAGGTTGGCGGACTTCCTGGAGAAAGAGGGACTCTTTATGATGAATTCTTTCTTTCAGAAGCCACCAAACAGGCAATGGACCTGGCTAAGTCCCGATGGTTCCACGAGAAATGAGATTGGCTTCATTACACCATTATGACCACCAAGAGACAAATATTCACTGATGTCTCCATGATCCACAGGGTGACAACCGGTTGTGATCACCGAATGGTAAGAGGCACATTGAATATTAACATCAAACTTGAGAGGTCTCGTCTGTTGAAGTCTACGCTCAATAACAGGTTAGTAGAAACTGTCCATACAGTGGGTTCCAAGTTTTTTAAGCCCCACCGTACAGATAGGCCACAGAAACTCTCCAGCGATACCCTCAATCTAATGGCTGAATGACGCTCCTTAAAACTGCAGTCTTCGGATGATGCTGAAGCATATAGGCTGCTCAATAGACGAATATGGAAGTCCTTGCGACAGGACATCCGGATCTTTACAAATCGTATTAAAAAGACGATAGAGCGGAAAAAGTCTTTTCGTCAAAAATACCTCAGTGCCTCAAGACCTGAATCTTCGACCAATGTGTGTTACCAGTGATGACTTATGGCACTGAAACGTAGTCTCTTACTATGGGCCTCATATACTAGTAAGCTAAAAATCGCACAACGGGCTATGAAGAGGGCTATTCTCGGGGTTTCTTTACGTGATCGAAATAGAAATGAGGAGATCCGTATAAAAACGAAAGTCACTGACATAGCCCAGAAGATTAGCCAGTTAAAGTGGAAGTAGCAGAGCAAGCAGAATAGATGGGCGATGGGGCTGGAAAGTTCTGGAGTGGAGATTCCGGACTGGCAAGCGCAGCGTAGGTCGTCCACCGTCACAGTGGACAGACGACCTGATAAAGGTCGCAGGATGACGTTGGATGCAGGCCGCTTCCAACGGGTCCTTTTGGAAAATTATGGAGGAGGCTTATGTTCAGCAGTGTACGTTCTACAGCTGAGAATCGTCAAGATTGCGGATGATTTTAATGTCTAGAAAGACTAAAAAATACATGTTTGTTATTTATAGAATTTATAAAATAATATCACATTATACGCCATTTAATACTTTGTTTCATAAGTTGTTTAATTTGAATAGCCAGTACTGTTATATTACCGAAATGTATGTACAATACTTAAGGTGATTGGCGCGCAATTCAAGTCACCTAGGTGTATTTGACAAGAAAATAACTGAGTAACTAAGAATGTAACACCATTTGTGAGTTGGATACAGCAAATCGCATCTTGATTTGGTGTTGTTAGAGGTTGTTTTTATAGCGGTGGGTGGGTTGCCTATTTCAGATGACAGCGCCCGGAGACGATTAGTTTTTTTATAACTTCCTCCACGGTAAAGAGGAACTTCCTACACTTCAGAACTCCTTTTATTTTTTATGTTATTAGGAAACTATACAAGAACGAGATCCACGTTAATTGAGGCACACCCTCTTAAGTGGTAACCTCTGGCTAGAACAGATGCATTTTCTCACAAGTGACGAACTGCACCACGTCCGTAACCCTGAGAAATTAAGTTGTTAAGTTTAATGAGCCTGTAGTTCCGGCAACCACACATACAAACTAAAACACAGTATTGCGAACATTACTGATTCACAGTAGAAAAAGTATGTTGGCAGTACTACACGGATGAACTCATTAAAATTTAGTCATATTTGGTACCGACATCCTCAAATAATGACACTGCATATGTTGAAAAGTATTAATTTCCGCGGGGTTATATCCAAGATACCAATATCTGGATGCGAATTTCTATAGCAACACCATACTACTTACTAGAGGTTGTGCAGCAAAGTTCAGAAATTTGCGAATTACATGTTACAATCCTGACGCTGCCCGCTAGGAGTTGCAGCATTCTCGGCACGTCGAGTCATCTAACGTCATGTTCTCCTTGCGGCGAATCTGTGCCATTTGAGCTTACACGCCACCACGACACAGATGGTATCAGATGGAGTCAATAGAGAGTGGTTATGTTGCGTAGACAAGACAGATACTTACAGTAAGTACACGTAGACCCAGTTCTTAAATCCCACTGGGTTGGTTATACTGAACCAACAATCGTTTTACTAGCCACCGCCAATCCCATCAACATAACAACAAAGATGATTAAATCATCCTTGATAATATATACTAATTATTATAATATATGTACATTAGTAAAGAGGTCTTTCACACTTTTAAGGTACAAGTTCAATTTCTAATATTTAAATGCTGAGTTCATGTATTTGCTATTCATGAAATTCATTTCCCGCCCAGAATGAAATGTACAACCCTATTTACAAACTATTTTTCGTGTTGAACGGTAAATTTATCAATACGATTTTTTTTCTATACTATTAGTAGAATCCTCTGCTACGCTGTCATAGTATAAATTTTCCATTGTATTAAGGTGCACCGGAGCAAAAGCGGATGTTTTTTTAAGAAACCTTTAAAATACTTTCAGCTGAAATAAGTTTATAGATTTCTGCATAAAAAAGATTTTTATTTATGTACTCTGGAACTCTCGTTCCAGAGTTGAATGTGATTAAAGAGGTTATATAGTTTTTTGGATACCCAGGGAACCTTAACAGGGTAAAGTTGCACTACATTCTACAACCGCGTCTCTGTAACTCAGATCGTAAGCGCTATAAAATTAACATATCTGGTGTTGCAAAAAAAAAGGATAAATTATTGAGGTTTTGAGGCATCGTTTCGAAATCAGATACCTAAATGTTTTTTTTTTATTTTCGTAAATCGGGTTTACCTCAATGCAAACAAGTTGTGGTGTTTATGTTTTTCAATACCAATATTATTATATAGCTAAAATAACTATTCTTATCATAATTTAATAATTTATATTCCATAATTATATGTTATAGTATATTAATTACTCATTGGGTAGTCTATATAAAAGATAAACATTAATGTGAGTATTTATATAGTTTTGGTGATTTTAAACAAACTAGCTAATTAGATACTTAAAAAATCAAGAAATTTTGTACAACTATACCAAACCCTAAAATCAGTTAATTGTTGGTCTTTAAGTATTGAATTTTTAAGCCAATTTAAAAAAAAAAGTTTATTTAAAAAGGAAGTTTTAACAAATTTTCACACCGTCTATCAAGCGCCACCTCAACTTCAGTTACAAATTACCCACCTCCTCTTGATAATGAATATGAATGTAGTTTGTTGTACTTTTCGACGTTCATTGGCATACCAAATAATGACAAACAATTTTAGGAAATGACATAATTGTTGAAATATCTGAAGGTTCTTATGAACTTAACGAGAGATTCGAGATTATATAAGAGAAACCGTTAATGATTCTAGTAATAGTTTGAGTTGTAACAATAATACTTTACGAACTTCAGCAATTATGTTCTAAAGACATACATTATGAAAAAATTTAGGGACCTATGTCAAGCTAAAATATTTGGGTTCGGTACCGCTACCGTAGCCAGGAATAGCGGGGCTGCCGGGGACTGGGGGCCTGGTTCCTGTTGTGTCCGTCATTGGGGGGATTTTGCCAATACTCGCCACGCAGGCAGGCGGGTTGGCGAGCGCAGTTTTGGGATTGGGAAGGTGCTGCTGGCCACCTTCCGATTGTTATCCCTTAGCAGATTTTTACGCACTCACGGATAGAGTTTGGGGTACTATTCTAAGCCGGTACCCCACGGCAATTTTGCCTGCAATTTAGGTAGGTACCAAGAAACAATACAAAATAGGTACCTTCCTGCCAGCTAGCTCGAAATTTCAGGGTCAAAGAGAAATCGTGGGTTGCTCAAGGTAAAAGACAAGTTCCGTCGGACTGTATGATCACAATAAGGAAGGGTGCCACCGGCGGTCAATACGCCGGAAAAAGTAGAAAAGAAAACTATAAATACCGGAACATTGGATGCTGAGAGGTTACCGCAACCAGCAGACTGATCCCATGTGATGCTTTGCCGGGAACACTTGACTGGAGCTGGGCCGGGCCGGTCTGCCCTACCGAATCTGAGAGAGAGCTGTCACAGCTCAGCACAGCGTTTGTGGTAGGCGGGCACGTGGCACGTGCCACACCTCTGGACGACGATTCCACCCCACGAGGATGACGTGTACACTCGTTTATCAAGCGGGTTTCCAAGATGCTGGGGTCGGAAGAAAAAGCTGGTATGTGAGGGTGGCGAGGCCAAGTCCTGCTCTTGAACGTCAAAGAGACGCAGGGCTAACACTTTTCTCAAGCCGTTATCGGAGAAACCCTTTCTGGAGATGTTGATTGAGCAAGGCCCGGCAGGGAAAAGATTCATCTAATAATTGTATTGTTAGCGACTTTGCACTTACTACAGAAGTTTTTGCTAAAACGTTTATAATAAAACCTCTATCTCCGTTTTTAAAATTGAAACCTGCCGAAAGAAAACACGTATCATGGGTTAAAAATCAAAGACTGTTTTACTTAAAGATGCTACTCTAACGACCTAATAATAAAAAACGGTTTTTTACCAGCCCAAGATGCTTTGAGATTGAGCTAAAATTGTAGTATAGGTAGATGTCTATGTGCATAATTATGGTATTAACCGCAAGCTCAATTTAGATGATTGAGCAAACGAAGGTATCTAAAATTAATCACGAGCGCAGAGAGTAATTATAAAATTTGAATCCTGAGCGAAGGAATCAAAAGAGCATGACGTGAAAAATCTTTGCACTAGAACTTTGTAACTTTTCATCCCACCTCAGCGAGAAATGACTGAATGCAAAATAAAACATTTACAATTTCAAGATACTTTTATTTCAGTTTAACATTATAATAGGTATAGGTATACTTAAGTTTAATTAAGAAAAATTGAAAGTAACGTTGCTATGTACAGTTACAGTTGAGTTTAATATTTTTGTTAAGTACTGCAATGTTGGTGTTAGTGACTTGTGTAGGTTTTACCTACTGTTTTCCGGTTAACTATCTGTCATACTTAATAGTTGCACCGATTCATCGGATTCCCTTGGCGTAAATGTTGGCGAGAAAGGGCGATGGTTAGGTGTTTCGTAACGGCTCATTTTTGATGTAGAAGGGCCAGTCCAAAGATCTGACTGAGGCGCTTTCAGTGTAATGGCTCCAAAACGATGCCTTTTCCATATTTTAGACTTATTTTAGATGGAATCCTCTATGTATCCCTCTACAACCGCATTGGACTTAAGGCCTCAATGGCTTAAGAGACAGGAGATCAGCTCCTAAATAAGCCAAAAGTGTCGCTGAAGTTCGTCGGAAACAATGACCCGTGTACAACAGGGGTTTTGGAATTACAAGAAATGTAGCTATTTCTCATGGGATACTCCCAATTTTATTAGCACCCATTAGCTGTTTGTCACACTTTCCGTTGCGATATTGTAGAAAAAAATCTATTGATTGGAGTGTTAGGCGGGCGTGAGGCTTGATATTTATCAACAATTGTTACGTATTCCTTGCGAATAAAGAAGTTGCATTTTTTGTCTGTGTACATTAAACACACGGTGTCTGTGTACGGTAAATTAATGAAAAGTAAGTTATCTAAATGTTACTCAATGTTTTGACATTATGTTGTGTTGGTTCATTAGTTCGAAATGCTCCGTTTAAACAAATAATCAGAACAACCTGTAACGTAAAGAGTAGAGTAGTAGAGTAGTAGATAAATTCATAAATATGATAGCGTGTGTGAGATTTGTCAAGATTGAGAGCGTTGATCACTACAACATTAAAAGGTTTCACAGCATAACACACATGGTAACAAGCAGATGTGTCATATTATATCCTATGAAAGAGATCGATGATTATAATATGAATTTAACTACCTGTCTAGCTACGTATTCTACAAAGAAATGAAGGAAAACACAGAAGTAACATTAATAGCATTATAATAGAACCATATATTTGACCCAAGAAACACAGTGTTCATTTTAATATTATTATATAACACGATACAGATGTCCTAGTACTAGGAAAGTATTTTACAGGCACACTATTTCAGGAAACAAAGCAAATATAGACACATTTAAGAGATACCATACACAGACACAATACATAGACATGAAACAGTATTTATAACAAGAAATATAACACTTAACTTTCGGCAAGCAGGAGGTCTTGATGCAACAGTCACTTGTGAAGTAAAGAAGTCTCGACAATTTTTTATTTATTTTTTATTTTTAGAACGGACTAATGCTGTTTGCCTCTACCGGCATTTACAGCGTCACCAGACGGTTGGCGAGCGCAGATGGCACTCAGCCAGATGCGGGCGCAGAGGGCGCACCGCCTAAGGCGAGCGTTGAAGACGCTTCGCCGCAAGGAGAGGAGTAGGCGACATGCTCAACTGGGCACCACTAAGGTACGGACCTCGGCTTGGGCCGTCGCCAGGAGGGAGGGGAGTCGGAGAGAGTGTCTCGGCAATCTCAGATATTGGCTTATATAGCAATGTCTGCCGCCAAGAGACTGTCCCACTACTATTCCACCTCCCGCCAAACCTCATAACCAGTCAGAAACAAGATACTACCCGCCAAACCAAAATAGCCTATCAGAAATCAAGAGGATGCTACGTCACTCGCTACAAATTAAACGAGGCAGTATTTCGGTGTGGCATTTCCTAAAAATTATACTAATTACAGTTCCGTTAAAATTTAGATATAATATTATTAATAATTCAGCTAATTTACACAGTTTACGAATTTTTATAAATATCTGACGTATACAATTCTAACACGTGCATAATTATGCCAATGAACATCTACTAAGTACGTATTAGATTATAATTAGTAGTTGATTAATATAATTAAGTAGATGCTGAGATGGGGTGATGAAAAATAACCGTGTCCCATTTGTGTCATTCCTTAACACGTCCACTGCCATTACTATTGAGCCCGTGGCAATTTTTAGCCTTGCCTTTTTAGTGCGGCCACGATCATGAGTCGACCGTGCATGTTCAGTGGATAGCCACATCCTAGCCTATTTATGTCGCAGTGAAATCCTTTATACATGCGACACACCGGTATTCCGGCGACCGCGAGAATGCTGAAGAAGCATATTACGACACCCTGACGGGAGATGACATTCAATTCAATTTCTTTTGTTTGGTATAGGTGGTGCCATTTAAATTTCACCAAATGCGGTCTAGCAGTTTTCGAGTCCAATAACTGAAAAGTGCTTCGCCCTATTGTGATGTTTTGATGATATCATCATTGACGGTGAATGACATCGATCCCTCAATAAGCAAGGGTAACTAAAAGGGTTGAATTTTTTTTTCCCAAAAAACGGAACTGACTTTAACACCAAAAAGTGTGAAATAACTTAATTTTTACTTAAAAATACGGGATTGCTCACGCAGTATTTATCGGATAAGTCCGACTATAGTTCCGACCACATTCGGTGGTCTTTTTCACTTGTGATTGTGAAATAACTTGTCGAAGTCGGTACATGCACACAATATTGTGATAATAGGTACTGTTCAACATGATGTTAATATTTTTTTTGTAACTAACAGTCGGTTCGAACATCGGACGATTGTGACATAATTCAGTAATTATAATTTTAACATTTTAATTGGGAAAATTAAATATAAGTATATTTCTATTTTTAGGGTACATGCATGCTGCGATACTTACCGAATTCACGGTAAACTAAAAGTACTCGCGAGAAATTCAATATATCAAAAAATATCTATATTTGTAAACAAGATTAAACCATTCCAAAAATACATTATAAATAACTAGCTGCTCTCCGCGGTTTCACCCGCGCGGTGATGGATGATGATGATGATGATGATGAAACTTATATAGCCTATGTTACTCAGGATGAATGTAGCTTTCCAATAGTGAAAGAATTTTTAAAATCAGTCCAGTACTTTTTGTGCCAATTCGTTACAAACATACTTACATACAAATCTATCCTCCTTATAATATTAGTATAGAGTATAGATTAGGTCCTTTTAAGAACACAAGGATAAAATAATTTTAAAACAAAATTAAACCTGTGAATTGAATTTCCTATGTGACTTTTAACTTAAAATTAGTTGCGATATGGCTTTCGTTAAGGAGCAGCAGGTATAGAGTCTTCTAGTTGTTGATTGATAAGGCGACGAAGAGCGCGGGTGCTCAGACTATACTGCAATCTGCATAGTTCATTGTCTCAACATAACGGTGCAGTAGCCAGGTAGCCCGTAGAATAACGGTAGGCAAGTATTTAAATGTGTATTATATACGGGTACCGCAGGCACTCTGTCCAGGTATAGCATGATCCATATTTACTTATTCGACACACAATGTTATATCCTATTATATATTTTTTAAAAGTTTAAATTTATTAATAATTAATAAATATATACACACATATAAAATATATATATATCTATATAGGATGGCAAGCTCCGATTTCGTGACGTCACACTGAGTATTATTACAACTGTACATAGTGTTTAGTAGAGGTGAGTCGTATTTACTAGAACAGATCAAAGGAACAGGTATTTTACGAGACTAGGTGGCACCTATTCCAATCTTCGCAATACTAAGTCTAACTAGTCTTCCTTCACAATACGCATTCATTCGATACATCACCTGTACTATCTCTCTCTCTCTCTCTCATACGCTAAAGCCGAAGCCGAAGTCCGGTTGAAGTTGAAGCTTGTTACATGTAGAATTGAGTATCAGACTAGTACCTATTCTTGTGAAAGTAAAAAGTAATTGTATACTTATTTAAAGTGCAGTTTGTGCAGTGCTTGTTATATTTCCCTATGTAGGTATTAGAACAAACTTTTCTTTTATTTATATGATTACATTTTTATAAAAGTAGATTTAGTGAATTCAAATCTCATAAATACGCTATCTTCCAAAGCTTACGCCTTTAATAAATTGAAAGTATAATATGTTGACAGTCCTAATCCTGTAAAAGTATGAAGGGAAGATATCAGTTGAACATAGCAAATAATATTAGTAATAAATATAAGTAGTAGGTACCTATACTCTATTTGTTCTAGTCTACTATTATAAAATTCAAAAATCTCTCATGAATCGAATCGAAGTATTGAGACATTCTTTAAAGTATTATGTGGAGACTAAAGTATTGTATACGCTACGCTACGCAAATCGTAGGTAGGCGATACTAGGTAAGACTATGTGGAACAGGTATTTGGATCATGTATTTGCATGGACTAGGAACAGGTGCACCTACTCTCGAATTAACCTATTACAACCCATCTCTAGTGTTTAGAGATATACTTGAATTAACTTAGGGACAAGGTATTCCAATGCAAAGTGAGCTCCCCCAAGCCTCCGAGCGTTTCCGCGTGCTCCTCCCAACGCCACTGTCGGACGATGACTAAGTTCTCAACAGTAATTAGCTCTCAACGACCGACCGACCGACCAATCAGCGCACGCTACCAGAGTTATACTAGAGATGGCGCCACTTTGTATCTCTAGTCCACCAAAACTAAACTAGGTGGCACTTGACTAACTAATAATATCGGTTAAAGCTATGCGCTGACACGGCCAGACTGACACGTTACGTTCACGTCCTCGGGCAATCATCTTCCATATCTGTAACAAAGACAAAATGCACTTCAGTACCGTTCGTTCATCCTGACATAGTCGTCATATGTTTTAAATCATTTACGTTGGTATGTCTATTACTTTCTTATGACTCTGATGATGTTCCCAATGCTGGACAGGGTAAGACACACAATGACACAAAACTACAGATACCACCAGAGCAGTGCATACCGGATAATAGCGCCCCTTCTGATATACGACTAACGCAGCAGTCCGTACGAACCAGGCAACTGAACCCCCACGACTCACTCTCTGGTCTCAACAGATAGTACCGCCCCTTTGATCTACAACCCAGAGTACGACCCGGACAATTGTATCTCTCACACATCGAACCACCGTGTCTTACCTATCCAGAATTGAGCACATCGTACAGCACAGGTAACTCAATTTATGAATTTTAAATAATTACTTAGTACATACGAAAAGATTTTTTTATATGGTGGTTTTGATTGATTATGTCACTTAATCTCTACGTCTACGTCCCTTCGACTCACTGATACCCCCTGATGCGGACCGGACATCAGCGTCCCTTCGACCCATCTCCACAGTGCAGCCCAGACATCTACGTCCCTTCGACTCACTGATACCCCCTGACGCGGCCCGGACATCAGCATCCCTTCGACTCAACTCCACAGTGCAGCCCAGACATCTACGTCCCTTCGACTCACTGATACCCCCTGACGTGGCCCGGACATCAGCGTCCCTTCGACCCATCTCCACAGTGCAGCCCAGACATCTACGTCCCTTCGACTCACTGATACCCCCTGACGCGGCCCGGACATCAGCGTCCCTTCGACCCATCTCCACAGTGCAGCCCGGACATCTGCGTCCCTTCGACTCACTGACACCCTCTGACACGGCCCGGACATCAGCGTCCCTTCGACCCATCTCCACAGTGCAGCCCAGACATCTACGTCCCTTCGACTCACTGATACCCCCTGACGCGGCCCGGACATCAGCGTCCCTTCGACCCATCTCCACAGTGCAGCCCAGACATCTACGTCCCTTCGACTCACTGATATCCCCTGATGCGGACCGGATATCAGTTTCCTTCCTACCTATCTGTGAAAGCATTTCGTGGATCGGACATTAGCGTCCTTATGCTCCAATACGGACACACACCACATATAACATCATGATTCCCTTTAACCAACCCTTTAATTAACCAAAATTACTCATCTTGTCTTGGTGACAATTCCAGACTACTAGATGCAGTAAGCGTACCCAAGTCGATCGTTAAAATATCACTACAAGTCGACAGAGTGTCGCTACAAGCTGACAAAGTGTCACTGAACATCGGAGTGCGATTCGTTATGTACTACTGCCGTCGCGGTAACGGTATTATCGTTTTCGTCATCATCACCATTTAACAATTGTCTTGAAGATACCAATAAACCTTCAAAACCTCTCGGTACTGTCACAGATTACTGAATATAACAGATACTTCACTCAGTAGAAAATTTCCAATACCTATTACGATAATTACCTACTCCCTCGCGTCAACAACCACTGTATGCTAAAATGCGCCTAAATGCTCAAGCGTACAGCAGTGATTGCTTCGCACCGCGCGATTCCACAGTAATCGCAGGGCTGCCCTCTTCGATAAAATTAAATTAACATAACTTTTTATCTATGTTATTGAGAACTGTGAATATGTTCTGACTTTTAAGTGGCAGTTAAAAATTTTATCATTTATAAAATATTTAACCAACTTAAAAAAAAGGAGGTGATCAGACATACAGGCCAAACTGAGATGTTTGACTTGTATGGTTTGTAGGTATGTATGTTTGTGCGCGATAATCTTGCGTTTGGCTAAACCGATATCGATGCGGATTTCAGAAAAGGATTTGTTACATTTAGGAGAACGTTTTAAAATAAGTATAATACTTCTTAGTTTGATGATGATCTTCGGAGATGTTCACTAGAATACATATCTAGGTGTATTGTACTACTACCAATTATCACGAATCAAATTTATTAAGATTAATTAATTTGATTCGTTTTCTCGCAACAAGTAACCTTACAACAGACGCGGCTTGTTCAAAGGTTTTCATCGGGCGTAAGAAAAAGAACTCTCGCTACACAGACTTAAAGCGCATATTGATTCGTTACGAGCGCGTCAAGGACTTGTAGGCACATTTTTTGAAGGTCACGTCCGTGCTTTGCAATGTTTTATGAACATTATTGCAGTTGTTAGTTTAGCAGTTTATATTCGAATGTTTTCTTTCGAAGAGTGCATCTTCTGTACCTTGTACTATTAATTATTCTGTGGTATACCGTTTCTATGTAACAAAATTATGTAAATCTGTGTCTGAAAGGCAAGCTAATGCTTAGTATATACCCATTAAACTGTCAAATTCTAAGTGGATACCGGTGTCCGCACACCTACTGTCTTTTAATTATGTCTCTAATGACGGTATGTGAATGGAAAAAAATGTAAACGACAAAAACTAGTAATAATTTATCACTTACCTTTCTTCATTGACAGGTAAATGGAAAAAGTTAGGTGTTTATCCCTTCTTTTGTTTGATTTACACCCATCTACAGCACATAAGGCACCACACGGCATCGTAATACGCGTACGAACGAACAGCACTATTAAAATTGAACGGCGTGCGCGCGCTTCGCTTGCGAAAACCGCACTGAATTTGATCCGCCGGCGGACCGAGACCGCTCGGCTGGGCGGTAGGCACTTATAGCGCGCAAGTACATGGAGTGACGGAGGCCTGGTACTGTGCGCAAATTTTCATATGAATATTTGTATATAGAGCCATCAACGCTTCTTAGTTCATTACGGTAATTTTCTAAGATACGCCTAAGAACGAAGGGACCCCTTAAACTTTCTATTTACATCGGTTTGGTTACGCTCACCACCTTTAACAAAAGCAAAATCATCTACCTGAAATGCATTCTGAAATTCTACCAGGAAACATAACGTTACATTCGGTGTAATTGATCTAATAAGACACTTTGTAAACAGAATTAACGTTATCCTCTACTTTCTTTTTAATTTTACTCTCCCGTTTTTAATAATGTAGAATAATATAAATTTTTAAACTATCATGGTCACAAACATAAGAGGTATGCTAATTATCCCATAGTGTAGAATATATTGTACTAGTGTATTAGAAATAAGGTAGTTTAGTTAGGGGAAGCAACTCGCACATTGTGTGCTAGTTGAGTGTCTCCATGCATGAAGTTCGAGAACTCCTGGCCTTGCCTGAGTCCTGTAGGTAGAGCAAAGGAGGGATGCAAGGGCATTCTAAATAATAAGGTTGTATGTAAGTTAGTAATTTAAGGTAGGCTGTATAAGAATTTTGTATTAGTAATTACATTCGGTTGAATTAAAAAGGAATAGAATAAATGATATCCCATATACAATAGGGATAGTAGCTTTGAGTAACAAATAAATTAATAAAACAGGATCCAACGAAATAATTTTACCTTATACTACTCAAGAAATCATACGAACATTCAAGTAGGTACTTATATAATTACCTTAATTAAATATAACTATTTTTCTTAGTAGTCGCCCGTTAAAATTAGTTTATTATTTTTACCCAGATACGTATATTGTTTTGTTAAACTGCCTAGTGTTGAATTAGAATCCATAAAATTATAAATTGATTTTATGCGCATAAATAAATCGAGTGTATTTTTAATGAACAAGTAGAGTATATATTATAGCGTAGGTCTCACATCCTCATAAAGTTAGTTGTGTGCAAAGCGGACGTTACATAAATAAATATATTGTTATGTGAGTATATACACTTTTTATTGTTTCGTTTCTATGAGTTTGTGAGACGCTTATAGAGCCATCACTCAGTGATTGATTAATAGAGCAAATACGCTTATGAGTAATTACTACTATAATGTGACATTTCCGACCCATCGTGTCTTAATTAGTGTTTACTTTATGCCGTTTACAGATACAAAATAGCTTCAATAGATAATTTACTACAAGTAATATATACTGCGACCGCGCGCATATATTTAAATGGCGGATTTTCGCGGGGTTTTTGTGAATACTGGTTCGTAAATTTAATTATCGTAAGACGCTTCATTGATTAAAATACTTGCAATAATTGTCGGTTTAATTTAAAGTAATTATGTAGCACCAAGTCGCTCTGGGGTCGCGTGGCTCAGCGAAAGTAAAATTTTCATCTCTATTTTACGAGTATGTCTACCATTTGGTGGCACCTCTACAATACATTTCGGTTATTAGCTTGATAAATATCTTAATCTTTAAGATCTATATTAGAACCAATATTATGCATCATGCACTTAGGTTTTATCTTTTCGCGTAAAAAGATCAAGGCCCTAATACATAAAAATACAACCAAATACACAACACACACATATATTACTTTATTTATGTCCAACTCTTTACACATATCATTCTTTTTACACAAACATTGTTTCATTTATGTTCAACTCTTTACATATATCATTATCTTTACACAATTATTATTTCATTAATGTTCAACTCTTTACATATAGCGTTTCATAAGCTAACAGTCGACTGACAATCATAAGTGAAGTTAAGAATATATTCTATGAAACATTTAATTTCAAGTGGATCATTCTATTAGGTCAAACCTATATGCGAACTTGTTGTTTTATGGAATATTACCTAGTGTCATATAATTAAATTATTTATATGGCAAGGATGCCAGGACAAACAATGGTTATCATTTTGATTTGATCCGATTGATTTTCTGTAATTTTCATGGATTTGTGTTTCCTTGAGTTATGACGTGTAATATGGTGAATTATTAACTATTAAATTTAAGTAACTAAGTAGGTACTTACATTTAACGGTTAATTATTCACTTCCTTTTGCTATATCTACCAGGAAATACAAATCTGAAGCTTGTACATAAACATGCTGCATTAAGGCGCTGTCAGCTCAGCGCTTGGCTACGTTCAATTTCCTTTACTTTAAATCAAGCAAATGCATGGCGTAAAAACGTACAAAATTCATAAAAAAATAATATGCACCCATAAATAAAAAAAAAAACAATCGGTCAATGTATGTGAATTAAAAAGTTACTATTTTATGTTATGTGTTTCATAACAAATACTATAGCGAATAAAGAGAAAAACTGCTTTAAAGGCTACGAAGAAATAATGTCAGCAAGCATAACTCAGAACAAATTCCACACAAAAAGTGGTCCTTCAAACCAAAACGACGTATGATTCCAAATACGAATTACTTCCGAGGTTACAAATAGACATGTTCAGTAATTGGTTTAAATTTCAGAAGGAAAGCAGGGATTGGTCCACGCGCATGCTGCAACGTCTACTATGACAGCTGAGTCGTAGCGGCGTGAACGATGTTATTGATTAAGCACGACTTTTATTGGGTCATTTTTATAAGGCAGTTACTCTTCCTAATATTATTTCTTCGTAGTTTAAAGGTCGAATTTAGTGTTTTTTTTTAATGTACTCTAGTATGTTAAAATAAGTTTTGATTCCGTCAATGTGTACTTAGAAGTCTTAAAAAGGTCATATGATTTTTTTGTAGTTTTAATTAAATCGCTGCTTAAGAGATAAACTGCTTTAAAAACCTTTATTTTTATAGACATCGTGATATGACAGCACCTTAAGCTCGGCCACGAAAAACATTTTTTTTTGTGTAACAGGTTCTGCTAACTTCACTCTATTCTGTTGTGCGTGGTTTGCCATATGGTGTGATACCGTAATGCGTTCGGCGCTCGAGTAATGCGTGATTCCATATTATCACCCTCTCACGTGATATCACCTGCAAAATATTACTTGCAATTACCCACACATGTTAACTATCCACCCAACCGACCTCCACAGAAGCTTGCCTTTCTATACATAAAATTATCAGGTGATAATGTACCAAAGTGGATTATCCTGAATTAGGACCTTTTCGCTCACACCTACACGAGGTAGAGTTTATATGACGTGTCTGCGTATTTGTCCGCGTGAAATAAAGACATCGCGATCCCTCGAACGGATCGGTAGGTACTACCAGTTGCATCAAAAGTAGGTATATAAATAGGTCGGAGAAAAAGTCATTTCGTACCCATCCGGTGACGCTGTAAATGCCGGTAGAGGCAAACGGGCAATGAAAAATAAGTCTTCTCGTATTTGTATGTATAAAATTGATGAAAAATCTCTTTGGTTGTACTGTTTGTGGCTGGCTATATTATTATGACAATTTCAACTTATAAAAAAATGTTAATTACTAAACTATCGGTAGCATTTGTGCTTTTGATCTTTCTATTTAACTTTCGTTTGGCCCTTTCCATTATTGAATGCGCTAACGAACGCAATGCCAATATAGTCATTTAGTTCAGTCATAATTTCTGTCAGCTTTTGGAAACATGTGTGCTTAGAAAATTTGACTTGGTGGAATATGTGCGGCTTACTTGGTCATTAGAAATTACAGAATAAATAGAGCCTAGATAAAGTTTAGGATACGAGGTTATTATAATAATCGAAGTATCTACTAACGTGGTTATGAGAACAAGAAGAATAACAGTTTTTTTTTTAAATTTTACACGCACGTATAGAAGAGAAATTTAGATCTACTTTTGAAATTGGTTGAACCAATTGTTGTTACAAAACATTAAACCCAGTTACATAAAGCTGTACCTAGACGCCATCTCGTTGTTGAACACTTTGTGGCACAGAAATCCACCCGACGCGGGAAAACGTGTTTCATAGCGCGCGCATCGTTTTCAACTGTCATAGCGCATGCGCATGCCTCACGTGCGCTGTTGACTGCGCTATGACGCATGCCTTTGATGAACAAAAAAAGCACAGTGTATACATACATGGCGTTGCGTACGTTAACGCATTCAATTATTCAAAGCGCCAAACGAAAATTGAATGGAAAGACGAAAATTTAAGATGAAAAGGCACAGTGTAGACTTAAATAATGCATTTAATAATGCAAGCCGCGCCATATCGCCGCGCTTGGAATAGCAACCACAGGCAGCACTGCAGTCGGCAGCAGCTGCAAGCCGCAGTGTCGCCTGCGGTCGCAGTCTGCGGTCTGTCTCGGACTTGCACTTTAATTAAAAAAAGAAATTTGATACAATCTGAAGTTTTATTAAAAAAGAAAATGTGAATCATGCCGCAAAAACATTTGCGACATTTATGGATCTAATGTAGTGTCATTAGTTTCAAGATTATTACAAATTTAGATCAAGCGTTTACAGTCACTTTGTCAGTTGTCAGTCACACAGTAATTTTGATGTTATAAATGCAGCTCGATTTGGTCAACCTCATACGGATAAAGACGATGACATTTTTGGTAAACTGCAGCGATATCAGTATATTAGTAGTCACGACATATCCGGGGAGATCCCAATCCTTAGATGAGGATTGACCACTAAACAGGTTTTACACATTTGAAGAAGTCTGGCTATACAAAAAAGCTTAATATTTGGGAGCCATACGAGCTCACTGAAAGAAACCTAATGATTGTGTACTCATTTGCGATTCTTTATTGAAACGTAATGAAAGTTTTCGAACCATTTTCGGAAGGTTGATAACGGGTATTGAAAAATGTATCACATACGACAAGAACGTGCGAAAGAAATCATGCCTGAACGGTAGTCAAGCTCTACAGGCTGTACCAAAACCAGGATTGACACGCGATAAGGTGATGTTGTGTGTATGATGGAAATGTAAGGACATCGTTTAATATGAGTTTTTACAGCCATGCGAAACCATTGATGTTTACTGCTGACAACTAATGAGATTCAAGTAAGAAATTGGGATAAAACGGCCAGGATTGGTCAACAGAAAAGGAGTGGTCTTTCATCATGATAACGCGAGACCACATCTATATTTAGACAGTCTGCAAAAAATGAATGAGCTTGGTTAGAAAGTGTTAATGCATCCACCATATGCATTAATGCATCCCGACCTTGCACCCCCAGATCTTCAACTGTTTTGGCATATAACAGGATTATTTGGGTAGAGTTAGCTAAACATCAAGAGAGGACTTTCAAAATTACTTGCCGCATTTTTTTGATCAATAATCCCAAGATTTCTAAAGCAACGAGATTATATCACAACCTACAAGATGGCAACAAGTTGTCGAACAAAATGGCACGTAATTAAACTTTGACACGAAAAATCTTGAATTTGTATCTAAAATACGAAGAAACTTTTCCACCCGACCTTAATCCCATTACCCCGATTCTTAAGTACATACATATAATGTTTTATTCGTGGTATAAGCTATGTTCGTTCCGAATTGCATCAAAACTCTTATAGTCATTTCAGCTTGAAGAAGTAACAAATGTGTAGGGTCGGGTCTTGAATCGAGTCGCCTGAACTTGAGGATTCTGCTACTGTGGAATGGTCAAGGGGCTTTGTCTTGACCCTCCCAATTCGATTTTGGCTGCCGGAGTTACGCGAAAGTATTTTAAATTAATATTTAAAGTTTCTGTAATTTCACACGAAAAACATGCGGATGCGTGAAACGGAACGCAATATCAGGAAATATTGCCTAGCTGACCATGGGTACATCCATAAGAAAGTCAACCATTCGGACCCAGATAATCCATTTGTGGCCCCAGATGGGGTCCATACCCAGAGAATCGAATCTCAATGGAGAGCAGTGAAAAGGTTTTTTAAAAAAGACAATTATAATAATCCGTGTGATTTTAGTGATGCTATAGTTGAATATTTGTGGAGGCGAGATCTATTCAAGCAGAAAAAAGATCCCTTTGTCGAGTTGATCAATGTAATTAACTATGTTTACAAAATAAAATAAATACTCTTACATAGTTTTGTGAAAATTATTTTCCTCCCTTACCCACCCAGAGACCAACTCAGACCGGTTAGGTTGAAAGTAGTCAGAAAACCGACACAGAGCACCCCGACTCCACCTATTCTTGTGGCTACTACCCCTAGAGTGTTTATACATAATGCGGGAGCCAGAAGCTCAAGGGAGGTCTCGTTTCGCTACGGAGGTCGCCGGCTCGCTTCGCTCGCCAGCTCCCCCCTTCATCTCAACTCGACTTCATGCGGCGAAGCAACGTTCAGGGGCGACCGCTAGAGCTTCTGGCGGGAGCCCACCCGGAGTCCAAGTCAGACCGGTTAGGTCGAAATTAGTGACAAATCCAACTCTGACCCCCCCCCTCTCTCTCCCCCCCCCTAAATTTAGGTGTAAAAGTGTTAGTAGAGTAGACAAAATAATCTTTGATATTAAATTTTAAAAAAACTACGCGGTTCCGGCAGGGGGAAATGGTAGGGGGGGATTCCCTGCCCCCAACCCCCCCTCCTACCCACTCCCCCTCCCCCAAAGTTAAGTGTAAAAGTGTTTAAATAGAGTAGAAAAATTGATCCGGCAGGGAAAAATGGTGGGGTTGGGTTCCCCTCCCCCTCCCCCTCCCCCCTCCCCCTCCCCTCCCCCTCCCCCTCCCCCTCCCCCTAAATTCAGGCGACTCGATTCAAGACCTTACCCAATGTGTACACGCTCACGCACTCACTCACTATTTCACATTTATAATACTTATTATTTTCAGAGCGATATAGTATAATTTAAAGTTCGTACAAAGATGACTCCGACTCCGCAAGATCACGTCGATGCTCCACAGATGGAGGAAGGGGTGCCTGCACATCTTATGGATGGCAATAGGGTTGTCATATCTGGCATGGCTGGTCTCTATCCGAAGTCACGTTACGTCAAAGATCTTGAGAACATCTTATACAATAAGGTATTTACAAACATCACATCTACTTCAATAGCCACAGATAGGATTCAAACCTGTATGCTTTGGGTTGCCAGCCCAAATACGAAGCCAGCTAAGCTACCGAGACCTTTTAACAAAATATCTGACCAATTATCTTTATGCACTCGTTTTAAGAGGCATACCAAAAACCGTAACCGCTCAAGTTTCGTCATTTTATGTTCTACAAAATCAGTGAACTAATCGGGCTACAGAGTTACGCTTTTTTAGTCCTTAGTTCATACGACTACAAAATTATTTGATGACTACCTGACTCGCCAGCGGCTTCGCTATCTTGGTCTTGGTGTAGGAAGTGCCGTTTTGGAAACTCGAGGGCCTTGGTTCGATCCCCGGGTTGGACAGTTATTGGGTTTTTCTGAGAAATAAATTCTCAATAACAGTCCAGAGTCTTGGACAATGCCCCATAGATGCTAATAGGCTCGCTCCCTATTACATGAGACCAAAAACATATATGACGAAACGTAAGGTTTAAAACATCGCTGTTTACCCCTTCGAGGATACATAGGCATATAAATAAAATACAACTAACAAAACGCAAAATAATCATAACTACACAAAAATAAATAATAATAGGTAACTAATTTAACTATTGAAATATTTTCACTTGTACTATACGCCACTCCGTCATCATATTCTGTACCTATTCGTACTTTGGTTTCCATTTGCACTGTGCATTTGGACGTAATCCGTGCTTACCCTCTAATTTTGTTTTTCTATATAATATCTACCCTAACCTAAACTATAGTTACAAAATATTACTTAGGTACTTATGTTTTATAAGTTTAGAAGTTTAAGCAAAGGTTAAAGGTTTAAGGTTTGGTTTCGAAACAAATACTTTTAAAACAGTTTCTTTGGTTAACAATCAAACAAATTTGGTTAATAATATACTAACTGAGTAGCTTAAAAAAACTTCAAAGACAGATGTTATTAGTAGTTAAACCTTTAGTTTGTTATGCTATTTCTTCCTTTTTATAATATTAGTGTAGATGTGTAGATGGCGATTTACTTAAGTGTGTACGCTCATTTAGTGTAGACTAGCTACTATAATTATTTTCTATATAATCATTAGTCATAGTGTAAAATTGCTACGTTAATCGATTATAGATGCGTTCGTTTAGCTTATAAGGGCATTGGTGGCGTTGTCATTGATGGCTCTTTTGTTAAAGCGTTCGTAAAACTCAAAAACGTTATTTTTGCCACTTTTGCCCATACCCTATTCGAACGCTCAACTGAGCATAATACCTAAATCACATGATTATGCCGTCAAATACATAGCTGTCAAATAATCATCACAAACAACCATGCTCCGGACGTGGGTCTAAAATTGCACTTTTTGGTAGCAAAAATACCTCTTTTTTAGCTTTCCGACTGCTGAACAAAAAGAGGCATGAACGACATTTTCAACCATAGATTCCCAATTCGAACAGCCCTTGTGAGCGTTTTTAGCGTTATTTTCGCCAAAAACGATAAGAAGTGATCTATTCGAACGCACTATATGTGTTTAATTTTTTTTTGTATTTTTTTGTTTTGTGTGTTATCTTCGATCATTCTTTGGACTATGAGCAGGTTTGTTGTGTTATTTTGGTTATGTAGGAGGAGTGATCCAATGAGCACATTTCCTTTTCTTTAAACATCATTTCCGTCTAATCCTATGATGTGTTGTTTTCGTAGCCTCTTTGGATAGGCGATGGCAGTTAGCTGTGTAGCTAATGGGTTAGGATGCATGCTCAGCCGCTTTTTATACTTAGCCGACAAAAGTATTATTTCATCTTTGACTGTTTTCATTTTTAGTTCTTCATGCAACTCAGTAGTCCTCAGGAACCATGGAGCATTCTTAGGATGTTATTCTGTGCTCTTTGTATGATAGAGACATTCGAGTTGCAAGCAGACCCCCATAGTTGTATGCCATAACTCCAGATGGGCTTTAGTATGGCATTATAAATTAATAACTTGTTGTCTGTGCTTAGTACAGAGTTTCTACCTATCAACCACAAGAGGTTTCGGTATCGGAAGTTGATTTCATCTCTTTTTTTTCGCAGGTGTGTTTTCCACGTCAGTCTACGATCTAGGTGCATTCCTACGTATTTCACAGAGTCACTGTGTGGTAGTGTATTTGCTCCCAAGTTAACAGGTGGGCAATCTCCTTTGCGAAGGGTGAATGTAGCGTGTGTTGATTTTTTGGCGCTCACTTTGATTCTCCACTTTGTCAACTATTGCTCTATTTTGTCCAGCCCCCTTTGTAAAGACTGCGATGCCTTAGCTGGGTCTTTGCTACTAGCGAGGATAGCAGTGTTGTCAGCGAAGGTACTAGTTACTACACCTGGAGTTTCAGGTAAGTCAGAAGTGAAAATAGTGTACAGGACAGGGCCAAGGACTGATCCTTGAGGCACTCCTGCTTGTATATCTTAAAAATCCGATGTGTACCCTCCATCCTTTACTTGGAACATTCTTTCCGAGAGATATGACTTAAGAATTCCGAAGAACGGGTGTGGTAGTAGAGTCTTTATTTTACAGAGGAGTCCTTTGTGCCAAACCTTATCAAAGGCCTGTTATATGTCTAGGGAAGCTGCTGAGCAGTACTATTTGAGTTCTAGAGTTTTTCAAATCTAGTCGACGACTCTGTGAACTTGTTCTATTGTTCCATGCTCCTGTCTGAATCCGAATTGATGATCTGGGATTATGGATCTTTCAGTAAGAGATTTAAGCATTCGAGTAAGTAGGATCTTTTCAAAGAGCTTTGAGATTACTGGTAGCAAGCTGATAGGTCTATAAGAGCCAACCTCATAGGGAAATTTCCCTTATTTTTGGATCATAATTATTTATGAGATTTTCCAGACACTTGGGTAGTGGCCAACTCTCATGATGCTATTAAATAACATAGTGAGAAAAAATACTCCTTTATTTGGTAGCTGCATAAGGATCTCTTTGGTGATTTGGTCAAATCCTGGAGCCTTTTTGTTTTCAAGCTTTTTAAATGTTTGACTATTTCTCTAGAGTTCGTCGGCTTAAGCGGTAAATCTAGCTGGAAGTCCTGATTAATTATGGAGTGTATTTCTGTGTCTCTGTCTCTAGTATTATAGTCTACGCAAATAGGCTTGAATACCTCTGCCAAGTGGTTTGCGAAGGTGTTGACTCTTTGCTGTGCTGTTCTGGCCCATATGTTATCAGCAACTCTCAGAGGTGGCCGCGTATTCTTTGGTTGGTTTAATTTTGATGTGGCTTTCCAGAGGGAGTAGTTGGTTGATTTTGTTGCAGTGAGTGATTCCAAGTGCAGTGCTAGGGTGGCATTTTTCGCTCCGTTTATAAGGTCTTTTAAGCTCGACAATGGCTTTATTGAAGGCTTTTTTATCATCGTCATGTTGGCTAGAATGCCATAACCTGCAAAGTCTCCGTTTTTCTTGAATTTTAGCTCGTTTTTCATGTGGGACATAATTATGTCTATGTGATTTAGCTGGATTTTCAGGGGTATTTGCCCAGCAAGCTTGGATTTGGACTTGGATAAGGTTGTTGAAATCAGTTGCAGCCACTTCAATGTCTTCGGGGATCTTCCGAGCGATCTGTAGTTCGAGTCTGTTTTCAATAAGCTTTCTGAATGATTCCTAGTCCGTGTTTCTATTAGACATTTTAGTGGCTGTTTCATACTGTAGAAGTGTTGTGCCAACTGTAAGTAGAACAGGAGTATGCGCCGAGGAGCCATCTAAACATGAGTTGATTATGACAGAGTATTGTGATATTGTCCCTTACAGACAAAGAAATTTATAATGTCTGGTAATCTTTGTAGTTGTAAAAGTGTTAAATTTTTATGTACTAACGGGGGGAATTTTTGCCATAGTGCCAATTAATGTTTTTTCATTAATATTCTATTCTTTGGGTGTGGAGCGATTATTCTTCAAAAAGGATGACAACAACTTATTGAAGAATTACAGACCCATCTCGCTTTTGATCCATGTTTATAAAATTTGCCCAGGGTCATCAAGAACCGTCTTAGTCGCTAGTTTGATGAATTCCAGCCTCCGGAACAAGCCGGTTTCCGAAAAGGCTTTAGTACCATAGACTGACTCACCTTCGATTTGCCAACGATATTAGTCATAGCAGAATCGATGGAAGACCTCAGCACGCTACTCGAAAGCTTCAATCGAGTTTCACAACGGGTAGGCCTTAAGATGAAGGTGGACAAGACAAAAATTATGTCCAATGTTGTGCCTACCCCAGTTTCAGTTAGGAACTCAGTTCTCTAAGTTGTTGACGAATACATCTACCTAGGACAGACAGTCTAACAAGGCAGGTCCAACTTCGAGAAAGACAGAGAAGTGCATAACAACGACTAAGTTAGTGTGATAAGTGTTAAGTGCTAGGTTTATTGAAATCTAGCGTTCATTATGGCTGTGGTCGTAAAAGTCAACGGTGTTGGGGCAAAAACTTTACATCAATTGGTTTATTCTGTTTTACTCTATAAGTTATAATTTACTGCCGATAATGCCTAAAATTACGGAATTATCTTATCGTTGACATTGTTTGGTCCCTAAACTCTGACATAGATGGCGCCGTTTGTAACGTCATTTGGATTTGTTGCTTGAATTGGAATGCCACTCTTTGGGCTGACCTATACTGTCACCTTTGTGTTGTCTACAACAACAAATAACTTGTAATTCTAACCTTGTTGAGATAATAACTTCTTGCTTTTGAGAAAAATGGCTGCGAGCCATATTTATTGTTGAAATGTATAATTAATTGAGTGTGAATTCGATCACGCTGTAGGCCACGTTGCGTGTATAGTGTAGAATCGCTCTACTATAGACGCAGGTATAGAACTAATAAAAGATGTGTTTGATGCCTGGGAGAACTCTCAAGATGCCTTAGGTGTTTTTTGTGATTTATCTAAGGCATTTGACTGCGTCCGACATGATATACATGTCAGGAAATTACAACACTACGGTATTAGGAACATGGCTCTCAACCTTTTGACTTCATATTTAAATGGTAGAATTCAAAGGGTTGACATAAATGGTAAAAAATCGCCCGGCTCTATAATCTCAATGGGCGTTCCACAAGGTTCAATACTAGGGCCGTTCTTGTTTTTAATCTATATTAATGACATACCTTATTATGTAGAGAAGAATCACGAGATTGTATTGTTTGCAGATGACACTTCACTGTTATTTAAAATTAAAAGGCAGTTATTAAACTATGACGATGTTAACAATGCATTAGCTAAAGTTGTGAATTGGTTCAATACAAATAATCTTCTCCTCAATGAGAAGAAAACTAATTGTATAAAGTTCTCGACACCAAATGTGAGACAAGTAGAATCCAATATACAATTGAATGGAACAGGGTTGGACCTTGTGGAGTCAACAGTCTTTTTAGGAATTACTATAGACGCCAAATTGCAATGGGGTCCCGACATAAAAAAATTGTCTAGTAGGCTCAGTTCAGCAGCTTATGCTGTTAAAAAAATTAGACTATTAACTGATGTAGACACAGCTAGAATAGTTTATTTTAGTTATTTCCATAGCGTTATGACTTATGGCATACTGCTCTGGGGATGTTCTGCAGATATTAATTCTATTTTTATACTGCAAAAAAGGGCTATACGAGCGATCTACAGTTTGGCTCCCAGAGTTTCCCTTAGACAGAAATTTAAAGACATAAACAATCTAACTGTTGTCTCTCAGTTTATCTATGAAAATCGAATGTATGTAAAGAAAAACATTAGCAGTTTTGATAAAAGGAGTGATGCTCATTCCATCAACACGCGAAATAAGCACAAGCTATCCGTACATGTAACGCGTCTCCACAGAATAAGTCATTCTTTTATGGGACAATGTATACGATTCTATAATAAAGCTCCCAATGTTATCCGAGATTTGCCTATTAATAAGTTTAAAATTACTATTAAAACTAAACTCTATCAAAAAGGTTATTACAAAATTTCGGATTACTTGGAGGATAAAACAGCTTGGGACTGATCACTCCAGGATCTATCTACTCGTGTACTAAGATGTCAAAGTGTAGCGTGTCTTGCCATACTGATACCATTATTATGTTCTCTTTTGTAAGGCAACACACTGGAGCTAATATTTGTAGCACCTAAGTAAAAACATTGTAAAATCATCTATATAAAAAGAATGGCCCCGAGTTTCTTGCCGCTTCTTCTCGGTTGGCTCTATGTATTTTGGAACGCGGCGGTAGTCTTTAAAGTACATTATAATGAAAAATTGACGTTCATAAGTGCGTCTTTGATGCCTAAATTGAATAAATGATTTTGACTTTGACTTTGACTTTGCATCTACGCTGAAATTGGAACACTGCTGGCAGCCGATTTGAAGATCGAAGACACGTGCAGGAGCTTTAAGGTTTGTTCGGTTTAGCCCATCCTTCAGTTCCTTGCCACCGCCTCTATCTCCCACTCCCAACAGAACCAACTACCAGACGCTACGCTCATCAGGATTGATGTGAGTACATTTATGTTGATTTGATAAGGCCTAGGTTAAGGTTAGGTTAGGGCAAATTGTATGACTTGTTAGGCCATTGATTTGCATCCAAGCTCCTTGTTATCAAGGAAACTACGGTGAGGACTCTGGTAAACACCCCTTCGCAGACCAAATACATAAATCGCTTCCACACTCTACTACAGTATACGGAGCCCTAGTTGAAGTGCGTTCCACACTGAACAGACATCATGCCGGTTTAATGTTTATTCTATCTAACTTTGTTTTCAGGTTAACCCGATATCGTCCGATGATCTTCGGTGGAAATACAACCATCCCGAAGTGGCGCAGTATGCGGGTAATGTACCGGGCCTGGATCGCTTCGACGCCCAGTTCTTTAAGGTGCACTATCACCTTGGAAACAGTATGGAACCTATGTCACGCAAGATGTTAGAACAAGCATATGAAGCTATTTACGATGCAGGTATGATTATACGCTTATACTTATACGCTCTGTGTGAACTAAAGCATTGTCTTGTAAAAACAAGATTCCTTTGCTAATTTTACCCTATCCCTTTTTCTTAAATTATTTCGCAAACTTTTTTGAAAATTGCAGCATAGTATTAAGCATTCATCGTAGTTTTTTATGGAAGGTAAAGTTAATTAATGATACTCCTTCCGAATCCCAAAAAAATCGTAGCTATTACTTTGGAAATTGAGTTTTTTACCTTAAACTTATTCGGCGGCTTTTCCCCTTTTTCTATCCATTGTATTGACTCTTGTTTCGATTCTAGATCATATCGTCGAATCCAAGTTACATCTACAGTAACGATTAGTACTAACAAATAACAATTAATCAAAATAGTTTGATGATAATGAACGAAGGTAGAACAGTCATATTGTTCTAACTTCGTTCCATTAACGTTAAAGTTCTATAACTATAACTAACATTATCATCAAATTATTTTGTGATTCAATCAAATCAAATGTGATCAAAGTATTTTGTAAATTTGATGATTTTTGTTATTAGTTAGTACTAGGTAATCGCGAGTGTTACGGTTAGAAAGAAGATTGGTTGTTTTGAAACCGCTCCGAATTTCATTTCGTATTTATGTCTTTTTAGATTGATCTCTATTTGCTAAGTAAACCGAGTCCAACGTATTTTAGAGGAAGGGACTCAGTGCCCTCGGGGGCTTGCAACTCAGGTTTAAGGGGCCCATTTTTCAACACCTACAGATCCCACCCTTGGTCTACTCTAGCTATCTGGCGCTGACCTATACTGAGATTTAAACTACGCACTTGTTGCCACTATTGAAAGCATGGTACTTGCGCATAAGTTTGAGTCTGGTCGAGAAGTGAACGGTCAGGCCGTCTTTTAGTCAAAAGAAGGCCGTCAAAAGAAAGACCCGGGGTCTTTCGTTTGCTATGATCGCCTCGGAGATTACCTTGTATGATTATACAGATCGTTGAAACGAAGATTTTTCGTTTTATGACCATGTAAGAAAATGTTCAATTCAAATGTTTCAAGCGGTAGTGAAATTTTGAACGCTGTGTGTCTAAATTCGATTAGCCTATCTTGAATTTTGACGTCTTGTGTCAGTGACAAGTTGACGATAAAAGTAATTAATTGATAATAAAATATTACTCCGATAAAAAGTTGAAATAATTTCAAATAATTAGTCTACGGTCCTTTGAAGCTAAAATATCTAAAACTAGAACTGGTTTTTTTTATCATATTACCTCATTTACCTCATGTAACTAATATATTACAGTAATAAGTATAGTTCTAAAGTAATTTCAGTTATAAAACATCGACAATTTTATATTAAGGTATGTCATACCCACCTCGCAGTTGGTGTAACAATTTTTCACCTCATTCACGCCGGGTTAGCACAATATATTTCAAATCTCTATCGATTAGTTTTTCTGATTTTCAACCGACACCCAAAAAAGAGGAGGTTTACAACTCGACTTTCTTTTTTAAAATGTTTGTTACCTCATTACTTTCGATTGGGTAAACCGATTCTCATATTCTGTTTTTGTTTGGAATCTGGTGCTTCCCGTGTGGTCCCATTTAAATTTCATCAAATTCGTTCCAGTAGTTTTTTAGTTACACTCCAATAACTAAAAAGCGTTTCACCTATTTGGATGATTAGATGATATCGGTTGATGACGGTGAATTAACCGATCTCGTAATTAGCAAGGATCACTAAAAAGAGAGAAAAACAAAAAAAATACCGACTTCAAAACTAAAAAGTGTGAAATAACTTGTCAAAGTCGGTACCATGCACGCAATATTATGTTAAAAGGTACTTTTGAACACCGACTTCAACAAGTTATTTCACACTTTTTAGTTTTGAAGCCGGTTCCATTTTGAGGTATTTTTATTTTATTTCAATTACATATTTTTTTACTTTAAGTTTTTGGTTTCTTAATGAATATTTTTTGATGACATTATAATGTGTACAGGCATAAATCCAGAAAATTTATCAGGCAAGAAAGTTGGAGTGTACATTGGAACTTGCTTTTCTGAAACAGAAAAAGCGTGGTTTTACGTGGCCACCAGTAAAAGAGGCATGGGCCTTGCAGGGTAAGCTAAAACTTTTATCATCATGAATAAGCCCTCCAGCAACATTATCACAATATCATTCACCACATGCATCATTTCGATTTACTCGTATCTATCCTTTATTCTAACACTGATCCTCATCGGGATTTTCGCGAAGTCATGGTCACACACATTAACATATCACAAACATCCAACACCCAAAAAAAACATTTCTGCCCATCAGACATACTTGTAATACATCACATACATATACAGACTGACTGGTTGAACACTTTACATAAACAAGGACATGATAATTCATGGTCACATGAAACGTTTAAAAAAATAAAAATAAAAAAATACCGTTAAACTACAGAGGAAACCTTCATTCTATGAATGTGCTATAACTCGAAAATTATGGACACCGTCCGAACGGGGTTAATGACCCAAAGCGCCGCGCCGCGTTCAAAGGAATCAAGCTGCGTCCGAACGGGGTTAATGACCCAAAGGGCCGCGCCGCCCGCGCCGCTGTTTATTACTACACGCGCGCCGCGAGTGACCATGTTTATTGTTTTGAGTAGACAATTAAAGTTAAATTAGGTAAATATTAGGCACCTATTTTTTTTTCTTAATTAGAACGAGAATCGAGTACTGAGCACTATATATCAATATGTAAAGTGTTCAACCAGTCAGCCTGTATAGATACATACATAAATACATGTACATCATTTAGCGTTTTTATCATTCTCATAAGTTTTATAGAGCGCCAGGCTATTTTGAACCTACCAAACCCTAAAATTGTAAGATGCCTTAGGGTGCTAAGGCGCTAAGGGCTAAGAGGCGGCTAAGGGAATATCCGGGAAATGGGCAGCAGCATTTCCTGCGGTCTGCGTTAACATCTACTGCAAGCACCACCACTTACTTAACGTGGCATAAAACTGTGGTGGTGCTCTTCTTCAAAAAAGGTGATAAAACCTTATTGAAGAATTTTAGGCCCATATCGCTCTTGAGCCATGTGTACAAGCTGTTTTCAAGAGTCTTAACGAAACGTCTCACATGCACGTTTGATGAGTTTCAGCTTCCTAAGCAAGCCCTTTTCCAAAGAGGCTTTAGCACCGTAGACCACATGTATACGCTATGGCAGATTATACAGAAGATCGAAGAATATAATCAGCCGCTGTTTGTGGACTACGATAAAATCTTCGATTCTATCGAGACGTGCGTGGTGCTACAGTCTTTACAGCGATACCAAATTGACAATAGGTATATCGAAACGTCGAAGTGTTTATACAGCAAGATAACTATGTCAGCCCGAATACAGGACTAGAGTACGGAATAAATTCCATTGCAGAGAGGTCTGAGACAGGGAGACGTTATCTTTTCGAAACTGTTCACGAAGGCCTTGGAGGATATTTTCAAACTCTTGGTCTGGAAAAGATATGGCATCAACATTAGTGGCGAGTCTATCACTAACCTTCGTTTTGCCGAAGATATAGTCATAATGGTGGAGTCGTCCGAAGATATCGGCACCATGTTCAACGTCATTAATAGCCCAACAGGTTGGTCTTAAGATGACCATGGATAAGACGAATATTATGTCCAATGTCCATGTTACACCTACGAGTACACCGGTAATTGTTGGAAACGATATGCTAAAAGTTGTAGACGAGTACGTCTACCTGGGACAGACTGTCCAACTAGGTAGGTGTAACTTCGACAAAGAGGTGGCATAAAGATTCCAGCTCGGATGCGGCAGCGTTCGGGAAGCTTCGATCCATCCTTTGGTCCATAATACCTCAGAGCCTGAAAATATTTTCAACCAGTGTATGTTGTCAGTGATGACTTATGGCACTGAGACGTGGTCCTTTACTGTTGGCCTCAGTAACAAGCTTAAAGTCGCTTAATGAACAATAGAGAGGGCTATGCTTGAGGTTTCCCTGCGTGATAAGATCCGAAATGAGGAGACGTAGCTCTCAAAATTAGCAATTTGAAGTGGCAGTGGGCAGGCCTGATAATCGATGGGGAAGAAAAGTTCTCGAGAGGCGACCACGCGCCGGAAGACAAAGTGTAGGCCGACCCTCCGCTGACCCCTGTGGACTGAAACCTCGTCAAAGCGGGGGGAATCGTTGGATTGCATGAAGTAAATAGCCGTTTTAAGTGGCGTTCTATGGGAGAGGCATATGTTCAGCATTGGACGTCTTCCGGCTGATATTGATGATGATTACCTAAAATTATCTAGAGATATTATTATTACTAATCTTGCTTTGTGGGGTTTTATGGATTAGCTACCATAATTTAAGTAAGAAGCAGCAGTAAAGTATTATTACAAAATTATACAGAACATAAAATATTCTTAAAACAAAATTAACTGTAATGTATAGGTTAATGTAATCATCATAAAAGTAAATTAAATTTTATGATGATTACATTTTGATTTATATTGTCATCTTATCCCTTAGTAAGTATTATCGATGTGGAATGACATGGAACAGTCCTATTCAATAAAGATGTACATTTTACACTTCCTGCGCAGGTGCAGCAAGGCCATGTACGCCAACCGAATTTCTTACTGGCTCAACGCTAAAGGACCTTCCATGACCATCGACAGCTCTTGCTGCAGCTCTACTGCTGCGCTCGAACAGGCTTACAAGGACATATCGCGTGGCGAGTGCGAATCAGCCATTGTTGGTGGTGCAAACTTGTGTTTGCATCCACAGTCTTCAGTACATTATGGAAGGTAATCTCAAAATATACTCTATTTATTTGATTAAATATAACACAAGGAAATGATTAAGCTTATTTAATCTTATTTTAAACGTTAAACCGTCTGTTTTTTTATACTGTACTACCTAATGCCCACGACTTCGTCTGCGCAGGATTAGCTCTTCGAGTAGCCTATTATCTTCTCCAAGGCCATATTTATCTTTAGGTATAACAAAATGTCATAAAATATTTCCTTGGTCAAGCACAATTGCTAGAATAGTATAACATAGATATGTGACTTAATTTAAATACTTACTAAATCAATTAGTAAACACTTATAATGAAATACAGCACTTACCTACATACATACATATATAATATTAATCACCATTAAAAAAAACTGTCATTACATTTCATCACCCCTGACGGTCGCTGAGAACGTCTAATGTATCGAAATGTCAAAATGATAGCGTGCTTTTGACTTAGCTATCGGAAACTGACACAAACTTAGACAGAACTGTCATCTTTACGATCTTGACTTAGGTGGAGATTTTGTCTATGCTGTGCTCAAGAATATTACGCTTTTTCACCCATGTGGTGATTGATGATAAATATTATTTTATGTGTTGATCCAGCGTCTCATCTACCTCCATACTGAATTTCATCAAAATTGGCCACGCCGTTTGAGCGTGGAAGAGTAACAAACATCCACACATCCATACATCTATACTCACAAACTTTCGCGTTTATAATATTAGTAGGATAGGCTTGTGTTTGATCACTATCTTAGATGAAGCACGGTTGCCTAGATGATACCTATTCACTTTTGACTTGAAGACTCTCAAGTTATGACTCTCGGGATATACGGACTCGTGCAAGGAGTTCCTATTCTTATCAACGCATGATAAAATTGAAAGCAAAACGCTTCGTCCGTATGTTTGGAATTTCTACCATATAACGATGACGCATGCTAGTGAGTCTAGTAGTTTGGTGGTAAAATGGAGATGGTGGTATTAAATTATGCAACTCCGCGGCACACTCCCCCAAATGAATCCGATAGAAAACTGTGCTCTTGGCTCTTCTCTCAAAATATTGATCCATAACATAGGTGAGAATACCATTGCAACAAGATAGGACTTGGGCTTGGTACATATTGAGCAACTGTTCATAAAGTACTGCCTAACCTTCGCAAAAATACGCAGCTTTTTTGCGGCCAGTACTGTGCTTTGGACTCGATATAAGATCTGAAATTAATGTGATAACAAAGAACATTGAGTCTGTCAGATACAGGAATAGTTATTCTCGGGTTTGGATGGGTTTATAGACATGAAACATACACTGATAGCATCGTATTGATCTTACCTAACTGATAGTGGTAGACAATTGCGGAATAACAGCTGCTTGTTGTTGATGGCCACCGAGTGCAAACCGAACTCTTCAAGGACCTATAATTCTTTTCAATTGTTATGTGCGTTCTATCTTGGAATATTGCAGCCCTATTTGGACTCCTTCATATGCTGTTCATTCAGATAGGCTTGAAAGGATACAAAAACAGTTTTTATACCATTTATCCTATGCTTCAAAACTATGCCGCAATGTACTGTCATATGAGTCTAGGCTTACGCACTTCAACATAACAACTTTAGCAAACAGACGGGATGCCGCTGATATTGTGTTTCTACATAAAATTATAAATGGCGGAATTGATTGTCCAAATTTCCTTTCTAAATTAAATCTGGTTGTGCATCGATCATCTAGTAGTCTCCAACACAGAATGACATTTTGTCTTGATACATGCAATACTGTGTATGCTAAGAACTCTCCGTTGTATCGAATGTGCTAAGCTTATAACAAGATATGTCATGATTTGGATATTTTCAATACATCCACTAAAAATGTTAAAAGATTTTTCTTTACGTAATTTAAACCATTGTAAAATATTGTAAGTACATAATAATTCTTAATAGTTCTTTATGTTTTTAAGTTTCGTGAGTGTGACAGTTAATTTTGTAAAGCATGTAGTGTTCATCACTAGAAGGTCGTGCATTTAACTGTATGTACATGATGTGTTTATTTATTTAAGTTTGTTAAGTAAGTGTACTGTCGAGTTTGATGAACCAAATAAAAATAAAATAAAAATAAACTCTTAGTTGATCTCCAAGGAAGCTGCAAAGTTAGGTACACGTTTTTGCCAAATGCTTCAAACTCTGTAGATATTCGTTGACGGTCTCGCCTGTCGCTTGCTTTCTTTGCCTGAAAACGTGCCGTTCTGCGATTTCTGACCTTCGCGGTTCAAGGTGCTGCTTCACTATTTTCTCAAGTTCGTCAAAAGTCTTTGTTTCGGGTAAGGCGGGTGCACATAAGTCGCACATAAGCTCGTAACATGAAATTCCAACATGAGTCACTAAAGTAGCCACGTGCAGATTTTCCGCGATGCTATTTAACGTTATAAACTGATTTATTCGCCTACAATACGCGATCCAATTGTGAGTGCCTATCTCAAACACTTCTATTTTGCCTATAGGCATGATCAAACACTTAATGAGCGTAATATTCTAATTAAATCTCGACTGCGCCAAATGCATGCATGCAATGAAAGGCAGACTATCGCAGAATGGTGTTTATTATAACAGCAGTGTGGAACGTAAGTGTTGACAAATGAGGGTGGCAGTATAATTGTAAAAACTACCTACATATTCAAAACATTACACTAAGAACAACATGGCTACCTACATCGTACATCGCAACAATCACGCGGTTGCAACACGAGGCGCGGAGTCAGCATTCTTGAACCTTCATGGCACCGGTCACGTAGGCCACCGGCAACATGAAGCGCGGAGTCAGCTTACTCGTGGATCCTTCATTTTTTACACAATATATAATTATAAATAGTTAACCTAACATCGGTAGCATCTATACGTGTACTAATAATAGGAACATATTGTAATAGTAGATTATGCACAGAGGGAGTAAAGCAGTATCTTACGTCATGGGCGGTATATGGAACCCTGAGTGTAATGGGGTCTCTTGAGTTAATATTATAATTTAATTCCCGAGCAGAGTGAGGGAGTTATGTAGAGTCCTGAGTAAAGCTAGGGGTTAAAGCCGCCCAAGACGAAGAAAGGCTTTAGCTTTGAGGTGCATACTCTACTTTTCATACCTACTGCGAGACAATAAAAACTCAGAGCTTTAAAAAAGCAGTTAATTTGGTTAAAAGAAAAATAAATATAATACTTAATATTCAAATTGGACACATTTATCCCGTTATAGAGAGACAGAGTATTATTATATGGAAAACACTGTTTAAACTTTCACGGTTGTTAACTAAGTTATAATTAGTTCTCACGAGATGAAGACCACGATTTAGTTGCTTCTGGAGCTCCCGATATTTCGATACAGTTACATGCACCACGTTCAAAATTATAACATTTTATGGAAGTTGTTCAAATAACACCAAACACCAGATAGCGGCACGTAACTTGAAGTATGATCTTGAATGCGCAGAGAAAGACCGTGCATAACCCATAACAACGCGGAGCACAACAAGCACACTCCCTATAGCAGTGTTGTGAAGTCAAACACTTGTAAAAAGGTGCTAGAATTGTAGAAATATCCTGAAATGTGGCTAAAAATGGCCAAAGAACTGGGTTAAAAACAAACTCAAGCCTATAACTTTAAAACGTATTAATTAATCATCTAAGATTAATTCAACATAATAGATCGTTCTGATTTTTTTGGAATCAGGAAAGATATTTTTCATGCTTTCCGCTTTAATCCAACACTTCCATGGGTATTTGGTAAGAAGCAAACGTCTGCATAAATTGATGTATTCTGTAGATAATGTTCGTTCAGAAATGTGTATTAAGTAGTTGAGTGAAAACAAGTACTTCCATAAAAATAATGTTACTTACTTATTAATTGGCTGTAATATTACCTAACCTTGTCAGTTGTAAAAAGTTTCTAAAATAGTGGCTAAAACTATAAATAAAAATAAATAATAAAAAATGTAAAAAAATAATATTTTATATTTTTGGCTAAATCAATCCTAAATGTTGGTATAGCCTTATATAGCCAAAAAGTGGCTAACTTGGCAACACTGCCCTATAGTATAATCGCGCCTTTTTTCTTTTCTTTCTGTAAGCTGTCTCTGTACTAAGAGTTTGCCTACAACTAACGTTTCAAATCCAAATCACTTTACACCCATGGGATAGTTTCATATAACATTATATCCCCGGGATGTAATGCCTTGCTTTATGTTGATATTGTGTGATATGTAAATAGGACATTTTCGAGCAGGTGGTATGAAAGATCTTTTATTTCAATTAAAGTTACTGCAAAAGTTTTTGTTTTGTTTAGATCCTTCGGCTGTGACCTACGTAATTAGTTAAAAACGTCTGTAATTAATCAAATATTCTAGTTTATAACATAAGTGTGCAACTTTTACTCATAAATATAAATGGGATTAAATAACTGAGCGAATAATGGCAATGAGTATCTATAGAGCCAGTGGTATTAGCAGGTGTGACTTGATTATTATATTTATATTTTTACCGATTTCCATTACCATGTGAGTGCCAATAGACAAAAGAACTGGTAAGGTTTTTGGACTCGAAGGTAGTATAAGCACATGTTAATTTTTAATAGGTTTATGTTAATTACTTATAAATAATAACGATATTTTTGGCTACAGAATTATGAACATAAGCATGGACGGTAACACAAAATCGTTTTCTGCGGATGCTGCAGGTTGTGCTAAATCTGAAGCGATCAATGTCTTGTTTGTGCAGAAAGCTAAACATGCTAAACGGTAAGTACGTGAATTCCAGTTTGACACAAAATATGTACCTACCCACCAACTAACTCCATATGTTACTAATGGTGAAACTCTATTATAAGTGGCGCCAGAAAAAGAGAGTTAAAACACGCAAGCGTTTAGTTAGTGTAACTCAATCATCACAATTCAACTACAACTCAACCAATACAAGGAGTTTAATTTTACCCTTCAAATTATCACTAGCGGCAGTTGTCCCACCGCCTACGATGAAGGAGAAGCGAGCAGCGCTAGGAAGTAGAAATGAGTTGGCGAGCAGCGGGAAGCGAGTGTGTAGTTTCGATAGTTTTGTCGCTGAGCTATTAGGGAGTGCATCAGTGAGACTCATGCACTTCCTAATATATATAATCACTCACTCGCGGCGGCCCAGCTTACAGTCCTTTTTATTATTTTTTTTTGCGTGGGGAAAATGCTTTTACGCATGCCCGCTGGCTGGGAATAGCGAGTGGGTTATGTCGGACTCTCACTACAGATTGAAAGCAGGCCCTCCCAGTGGATACGAAGTGCGCGCTCGAATAGCTCACCTCCGTGTCCGCGCTCTCCGGAGTGGGAGAGAGAGAGTATTAATCTCTCTCTCACGCTCTCTTGTCTCTCTCTGCGACATCACTTCCTCGCAGAAAGAGACCATTGCCTCCCATGACCTCTCCTCATCGACCATTTGGCTATGATGGTCGGTAAAGAGAGGTCCACTTCCACTACTGCGACAAGGGAATCCCGCGATTCCTCTGCCCCAGGGCACGTCTCCAATATGTGCTGCGCGGTTTCTTCCACACAGCCGCATTGGTGGCACACAGGGGTCGCTTCCCTCCGCGCCACGTTACATAGGTATCTCCCAAAGCACCTATTCCCCTGAGAGTACCTGCTTCATCCGGAAGGTAAGCGACCCGTACCACCGATGGACCTCCAGTACAGAATCAGAATCAGAATCGTTTATTAACCTTATAACATTGTTTGTTACATTGGGCAAGTCAACAAATACATTTTGAACTTAAGCATAAAGCACTGTTAAGAAATAATAATAATTTAATTACAGCTATTTCTACATTAAACATTCAAGTAATTGTATTATAATTTAAATATATTTCCTGTGTTTATAAGACTTAATAAAACCATTGAATATTCAAAGCAAAAGATATACCGAGAAATTACAAAAATTAAAAATAATGTCATTTGAAAGTTACATTAATAAGTATACATTTTGAAACCATCAATTTAGCGTGAGCAGTCAAATAGCCTATAACTACGTAGTTACTTAGCCTACCTACCTACTAAATTTTTTCTACAAAAATGAATTTTCAGTCAGACGCATGTCCATGAATTCCTTTAGGGAATATAATGGATGACATACAAAGAATTTTTTTACCTTCCTTTTAAAATCTATTCTATTTAACTTTGCGACTGTTACAGGTAGGTGATTATACATTAAAATTTTGATGTGGAAACCTTGTTTTTTCACTTTTGTCAGTCTTATTTTGGGCTTAAATATTTTTTCCTTATTTTGTAGATTGTAACCATGCACATCTTTGTTTTTGGTAAATGTCTCAATTTCATTGTGTATCTCCTAAAGACTGTTGTAGATATATAAATAAATTACGGTCATTATATGGTTTTTCTTAAAATATTCTCGGACTAAAGTGCGTTTTTGAAGTCTGAATTATTATTATTATTCTTATGGCCCTCTTTTGACTTTTCAGAACTTCGTTTATATTTACCCCGTTTCCCCATACAGTAATGGCATAATTTGCTATTGAATGAACATATGCATAGTATATGGACATGAGAGAGTACTGGCTGGACTGCCTCCAGAAACCGTGTGGCTTCCGGCTTCGGTATCCGTTCCCCACTGCCACATCTCTCGTGGGGCCGGGCAAAGATCATCCCGCCGTGCCCGCGTTTTCCGCCAGAAGATCGTGGAGAGAACCTCGGCCTTAGGTCCCATGGAAGGGAACCAGCGAGAACGCTGACCACCTCGTGTGAGAGTGTGTGGTAGCCCCTGCACACTCTTACTGTCATGTCTAGGCCCTAAAGAGCAGGGCGATCATAGAGGGTCATAGAGCATACTACCGCCATGTAAGAGTGGCGGCAGCTTGCGTTGGCCCTCCCAAGATTTGGGAGTAAGCGGCCCAGTGCAGCGGCAGTCACCACGAGCCAATGTACAGTTCTACCAAGCGAGCATCGCAGAGCGATCTTTGCTAGCTGTTGTCGCTCAGCGACAAACTAGTGGAGCGAGTCCTCGCCGTCAGTGTGAGAACAGTCAGCGACTATTAATATATGCATCTCTTTTGTTTAACCGTACCTAATGTATATCTTTATTACGTTTCTTGAGTGAAAAAATAGCCTATAGTTAGTCGCTTCCTTGCCGGCGGCGGGACAACTGCCTAAACACCGTATAAAAAATGTTAGTAACTAAAATAAAACATTTTAATTATTTACCTGCATTAAAACAGGAAATCGGCACACAACCGAACTCATTTTCTCCGTCGCTTCTCTTTTTGCACACTCTAACTCTAATCCCCTATATAGTTAAATATTACCTCAAACATCCGTCACTCGAACGAGTCAAGGGCTTGATATAACGTCATTAATCACGTCATCAATTCAAGGAAAACATGATCAGGCGAAAGAAAACACATAGAAGCATTCGTAAAGGTTGAAAATAGCCCAATGCTAGTAATATTTAACGATATGGGTATAACTCTACCTAGGTATATTTCTTAAATAGTGCGAATTCTATGTTTTCAGCATTTATGCGAATGTGATACACATTAAAACTGAGTTTATGTCATTATTAAATGGAGATACTGGTCCAAAATACGGCTTTTATCGTGACCCAGCTGTCACTGCCAACTTTTTGAAGAAGTTCTACGACGAAGCAGGCATTCCGCCTAGTGCAGTGGAGTATGTCGAAGCATTTGGGTCAGGTACAGCAATACATTATAATTATTTTATTTTATTTTAATTTAATAAGTATAGCTATTATAAACATATAAGTACAGGGTTATTTGTAATTCGATGTATTCCTGTGAGGAGGTGAAAGGGATGAATATTTACGATAATTTTAGCACCCATATGCATTATGTAAAAGTGAACCATTTTTAAGTTATTAAGTTTTTCGCCATTATCTAAGTATTTCGAAAATGCTACATCAAAAAATTATTAAAAATAGTATTAATTTACTTAATTTTACTTTTGATTTATAAAAGCGATTGAACAATGGTTATGTATCAATATAAAAGAACAAATATCGCTACAAATTTAAAAATGCTAGACGAAAAACGATTTATTTCAATATATTTTTGAGTTTTTTTTCCACTAAAATGCATTAAAAACAAAATAAAACGTTATAACTCTTAGCTTGCAGATTATTTTAAAAACAAAATCATATTATACTATTCTCACTCTAAAAAGATTTTTTTATTCACTGAAAACAGTGAATTAAAAGGCCTGTTAATCACTATTTTGCTCTTTGAATTTAGAACACACCAATATATTTGATCTCCATCCCAATGCATAAACAACTTCCTTGCGCAAAGAATACCCGACATACAATGTCTTTGTGCTAATAACTCCTTGAGATTTGATTGGTTGATATTTGCGACAAGGAGTTTAGGATTAGAATAAAAACTGTGTATTGTTCTTTGCTGCCATTACAAAAAAAAATATAATAAAAATAAGAAAATACTCATATGTTTAGTAATTGTTCTAATTTTAAAGTGCATTTTAATTAATTTTACCTTCTTTTAACTTCATTGAATGCCTATTTTCGCTTAAATTAATTCTTTTTCTCGTAGTCATGGTTTAAACTATACCTAGTATGCAACTCTTGAATAAAACAGATTTATATTGAGGGCCATGAATCACTCGAATCGCTCAGGATCCTAACACTTGAATGACTCGCTACGCTCGTGATTCAATAATCACGAATCACTCCCTGTGGTCGTGATACAGTCGTTATAATTCTTCACTTGCTTGCGATTCTTCTATGGTCCTCGCTTTAAATCCGCCCTTTATTCACTAATTGCATAATATACTTTTATTATCTCTCCAACAGTGCATAACAACTAGGAACTTATATATTTTTTTTACTAATAAAACTACGCTCCACAGACTTCAGGGTCCGTGCCTTTTTTTAACTTGCAGATTTTCGACAACTTACTTATAAATTTATAACATACAACAAAATACATACATGAGGAACATATCATTTGAGGGAAGATGGCGACCCGCCACACACGCCACCGCTTGCCAACACATTTCCGTGAGCATGTCTGCTCTGGTTGCCCGCACCATCTCTTTGTCAGTTATAATTTCTTAACGCTAGCTTACATACAATTCGAAAAACTACATATATTACAGCAAATGGATTAGTACATTTATTGTGAGCCCACGTTGCCCACTTTGCGCTGCGGCAGGGCCTCCATCACCACCCTGTTTCGATCCCTGATTGCCATCTTCAGGTTATAGCCGTAGATGGTTTGCTCGCTCGCAACCGTCGTTTGCCTCACAAACCTTCCGATGGCATCATCCTCGTCGTCGGCGTAGTAGACAAAGGAACTTATATTAAAGAAACTGAAAAAAAAATCATCACAAAGGAAGCAGGCGGAATTCCGTATTTGAAATTAACTTAAAATCGCTGTTTATGTAACTTGCAAATAGGTTCAATACGTACCGAAGCCAATGCACGAAACAAACTATCCGGTTAAGAAAAATAACAAGTTTTTTAAATAAGGTCACTCACGATTGTAGTTTAATTTTTATTTGAACTGAAATATGGAAGAACTTGATCAAAATGAACAGTGCTTATATATATATATATATATATATATATATATATATATATATATATATATATATATATTATATTTACATTTAAATAATACATTCTGTTTATTGCACAAATAAAATACTGCAATGCAACTGAAATACTACATTGAAATGAATGAAATGTTTTGCATTAATTAAATAACTTATGCTTATTTATTACCTTCTAATGCGTAAAGTACTTATCTGTTTAAATCTTAGCTGTACCAGAAGTCGACAAGTCTGAATTAGAAGCCATTGACAGAGTGTTCTGTAAGAACAACAAAAAACCATTATTAGTTGGAAGTGTTATGTCCAATATTGGGTATGGAGAAGCTGCGTCGGGAATATCTGCAGTGACAAAGGCCAGTGCTTTTTAAAGTCAAAATCAAGACCATTGACAAAACATTGAATAAAATATAAACAACTTTTGTTTATTTTAAGGTGTTACTAGGCTATCATAGAGGTGAGTTGGCGGGAAACCTTCACTGTGAGTCTCCAAGGAGCGATGTAGAGGCTCTACAAGAGGGGCGTATTCGAGTGCTCACGGACAACCAGCGCTTCCAGGGAACATATGCAGCTGTTAACAGCATGTCCGTCACAGGAGTCAATGCTCATGTACTGTTATGTGGTCATTATAAACCCAAGGTATGCATTGATAAAACTACAAAAACTATTTTAGGCAAATATGCGCGTAATAGATAATTATAACGTATTATTAATTTAATATTTTTTTACAGGATCATAATCGCTATAAAACAAATATTCCACGACTCGTAACTATATCGGGTAGGCAAGAATCTTCTCTAAACCGGGTTTTCAATCATTTACTATCGCATCCAATCGATCCTGAAGAACTAGCATTGCTTCATAATATACATGAAACTAATATTTCTGGTCACTTAGGAAAGGGTTTCATTATTTTAGGTAAGTCAACGAATTAACAATTACTATCTAAGTACACAATGGCAATACGTAATTTAACACGGTTGTATAATACTCACTTTATGTCCTAGATACTAACGCTAATCAGAAGACAGTTAGTTTGTCAGATAAAGCGAACTATTTTGACGGCACACAACGTCCATTATGGTTCGTCTACAGCGGTATGGGCTCCCAGTGGGCTGGGATGGGCGCGCAGCTTATGCGCATACCAATTTTCTCAGCTGCCATTGAACGGTATGGATTAATTTATTAATAAATTTAACATAAATTTTATCAAATATCCAGGGAGCTGATAATATTAACTAATTGATATTATTTTAGGTGTCACAAAGTTTTGGGACCAAAAGGAATTGACATTGTTCACATTATAACATCTCCTGACAAAACCATTTTCGACAATATTCTGAATTCGTTCGTGGGTATCGCTGCAGTACAAATTGGTCTCACTGACATTCTGCTTGAGTTGGGATTAGTTCCTGATAAGATAATAGGTATGTAAGCAATGTATTTTTAAAATACTACTATTCTTATATCTCGTTACTGCTTTAAAAACATATTTAATAAGTGCTTTATTACTATAACATTAAACCAATGGAGCGACCTCTGCCGCATGCTACTCGTAGCTCGTCGCTACACACGTAACCAAGCGCAGAAGCATAACTGGATAACAATCACGTCAGAAAGTTAACAGATTGCACTAATATCAAAACACACGTAACAAATATTTGGAACGCAAAAAGTGATAATTTCCTAAATTTCGATGACGAAGTTTACACGGCACATCAATCCATATATAACCTGCAAAGATGAACTAGAGGACAGCTGTCTCTGGGCCAACAACAACTGGCGCCGTGGGAAGTACTTCCCTATTTGACGGAGGCGCTTCAACTTGGATACCTACCTACACCTATTACTACCTACCTACCTATGTACCTATCCACCCAACCGACCTCCAATAAAGCTCATCGACAAAAATGTTCTCGAAAAGTCTCCTCGCAAAGTAATAGTATACCTCACAATGCTGTTTAATAGATGTTTAATAGAAACTCTCGACCTCTCCTAGGACTTCTGGTTTGTTCGACGCTACATTGCCGTCTTCTCTCTTCAGCTTCGTCAACTGGATTTTCCCAATAGACATGTTTCTTGCAAACTCTTTTGAGCCTTTTTTCTGCTCTATCGTCTCTTTAATACGATTTGTATTAAAGATCCGGATGTCGTGTCGCAAGGACTTCCATATTCGTCTATTGAGCAGCATATATGCTTCAGCATCATCCTATCCGTACGGTGGGGTTAAAAGAACTTGGAACCCGCTGTATGGACAGTTTCTACTAACCTGTTATTGATCTCGTTCACTGAAGCGATGTTCTCAAGGCAATCAACAGCTCAAGTTGAAAGCTCTCGGGGTCTTGAATATAGGCACGAGTAGGTCTGAGCGTAGACTTTATTAGACGAGACCTCTCAAGTTTGACATTAATATTCAATGTGCCTCTTACCATTCGGTGATCACTACCGGTTTACACCTTTGGATCACGGAGACATCAGTGAATATTTGGTGGTCATAATGAAGTCAATCTTATTTCTCGTGGAACCATCGGGACTCAGCCAGGTCCATTTCCTATGAGGTAGCTTCTGATGGAAAAAGTTCATCAAAAAGAGTCCCTCTTTCTCCAGGAAGTCGGCCAACCTCTGTCCCCTACGGTTTCGTTGTCCATAACCCAATTGCCCCAATTTCAACTCATCCTCGCTTCTCTTACCCAACTTCGCGTTGAAGTCCTCCATAACATAGTTGTTATGGCTGAAAGTACGTTTCAGAGGTATGTATGGCCCGACTAATACATATCGTCCACCTTATCATCCGGCTGCGACTTCGTCGGTGCGTATATCTGAATGACCTTCAGCGAATATCTTTTGGATACTCTGAGTATTAGGTATACGACCCTGTTGGAAACGCTATCGATCGTAACAATGTTGCTTGTAAAGGACTTATGGATGAGACACCCGACACCACCTTCGGACTGTTGGTCGCCCTCCCGATAGTAAAGTAGGTTACCTGATTTTAGGGTTATCGTGTCTTCACCCGCTCTTCGGACTTCTGAAAAAGTCAAAGTCAAAGTCAAAGTCAAAGTCAAAATCATTTATTCAATTTAGGCATCAAAGACGCACTTATGAACGTAAATTTTTCATTATAATGTACTTTAAAGCCTACCGCCGCGTTCCAAAATACATAGAGCCAACCGAGAAGAAGCGGCAAGAAACTCGGGGCCATTCTTTTTATATAGATGATTTTACAATGTTTTTACTTAGGTACTACAAATATTAGCTCCAGTGTGTTGCCTTACAAAAGAGAACATAATAATGGTATCAGTATGGCAAGACACGCTACACTTTGACATCTTAGTACACGAGTAGATAGATCCTGGAGTGATCAGTCCCAAGCTGTTTTATCCTCCAAGTAATCCGAAATTTTGTAATAACCTTTTTGACAGAGTTTAGTTTTAATAGTAATTTTAAACTTATTAATAGGCAAATCTCGGATAACATTGGGAACTTTATTATAGAATCGTATACATTGTCCCATAAAAGAATGACTTATTCTGTGGAGACGCGTTACATGTACGGATAGCTTGTGCTTATTTCGTGTGTTGTTGGAATGAGCATCACTCCTTTTATCAAAACTGCTAATGTTTTTCTTTACATACATTAGATTTTCATAGATAAACTGGGAGACAACAGTTAGAATGTTTATGTCTTTAAATTTCTGTCTAAGGGAAACTCTGGGAGCCAAACTGTAGAGCGCTCGTATAGCCCTTTTTTGCAGTATAAAAATAGAATTAATATCTGCAGAACATCCCCAGAGCAGTATGCCATAAGTCATAACGCTATGGAAATAACTAAAATAAACTATTCTAGCTGTGTCTACATCAGTTAATAGTCTAATTTTTTTAACAGCATAAGCTGCTGAACTGAGCCTACTAGACAATTTTTTAATGTGGGGACCCCATTGCAATTTGGCGTCTATAGTAATTCCTAAAAAGACTGTTGACTCCACAAGGTCCAACCCTGTTCCATTCAATTGTATATTGGATTCTACTTGTCTCACATTTGGTGTCGAGAACTTTATACAATTAGTTTTCTACTCATTGAGGAGAAGATTATTTGTATTGAACCAATTCACAACTTTAGCTAATGCATTGTTAACATCGTCATAGTTTAATAACTGCCTTTTAATTTTAAATAACAGTGAAGTGTCATCTGCAAACAATACAATCTCGTGATTCTTCTCTACATAATAAGGTAAGTCATTAATATAGATTAAAAACAAGAACGGCCCTAGTATTGAACCTTGTGGAACGCCCATTGAGATTATAGAGCCGGGCGATTTTTTACCATTTATGTCAACCCTTTGAATTCTACCATTTAAATATGAAGTCAAAAGGTTGAGAGCCATGTTCCTAATACCGTAGTGTTGTAATTTCCTGACATGTATATCATGTCGGACGCAGTCAAATGCCTTAGATAAGTCACAAAAAACACCTAAGGCATCTTGAGAGTTCTCCCAGGCATCAAACACATCTTTTATTAGTTCTATACCTGCGTCTATAGTAGAGCGATTCCTTGTAAACCCAAATTGATTTTTATGGAAAATTTTGTTTGCACTAAAATGAGTTTCTAATTGATGTAATATGATTTTTTCGAAAATCTTACTTAGTGTAGGTAGTACAGAAATAGGCCGAAAATTTGTTGGATCAGTAGTAATACCAGATTTGAATAAAGGAACCACTTTACTGTGCTTCATTAGGTCAGGAAATACACCACTTGCAACACAACTATTAAACACAGCTGCTAGATTGGGTGCAATGACATCTATAATTGAAGAAACGGTCTTCACAGAAAGACCCCATAGGTCTGCCGTTTTTTTTGCATCTAGACTTTTGAAACTGCTTACAATATCTTTGCAATTAACTACTGAAAATTTAAAAGTTGTGTCACATTCAGTTACACTTTGTTTAAGTAAGATCTCGGCAGAAATGGAGGAAGATTTTAGAGTTTTGGTTGTTAAAGAAGGAATATTAGTGAAAAATTTCTCAAACTCGGCCGCTACCTCCAAATCTGCTCTTACATCTTTATTATTAATTTTTAAATTAAAGTCTCGATTACGCACTGTATTTCTACCAGTTTCACTGTTTATAATGTTCCACGTCATTTTTATTTTATTAACAGAATTTTTGATCTTATTTCTTAAACAAATAGATTTTGCTGAGGAACAGGCTCGTTTAAATAACTTAGAATAACGTTTGACATATTCCAAAAATACAGGATTATGATTATGCGATTTTTCATGGTACAATTCGTATAACTTTTGCCTACTTTTATAAATTCCTGGAGTTGCCCATTCACTAAACTTAGCACGATTACCAACAGATATTGTTTTTGGTACAAACACTTTGCCAAATTCATCACTGATAAGATGGAACAGTGAGTTATATAATATATTTGGGTCATTGTGACTGGTCAACTCTGGCACTTTCTGGGATATATTACTTCTTAACAATTCTAGACGGCTTGCATTTATTGGAACAAAGCTAACATATTTGCTTTGGGGTTTGTTTGTTTTTCTTGGAAACACTGCTAGTTGACCACAGTGGTCTGATTCTAGATTATTTATAATGAAATTTTTAATAGGTTTGAGATTAGTAAATATATTATCTATGCAGGTGGAACTTGTGGCTGTTATCCTAGTTGGTTCCAAAAAAATATTGTACATATTATAAGATTTAAACAGTAACAAAAATTTATCCACTATCTGATTGTTTTCTAGCAAATTAATATTAAAGTCTCCACAGATAATCATTGATTTATTTGTATTAGAAAGCTTAATTAATGTTTCCTCCATGCACTTTTTAAAATCATCATATGGTAAGCATGGAGGTCTGTATACACATAGAACAAGGAACTGCTCAAACTCAATACAGGACATTTCTATTACTCGTTCAACAGATAGGCTCACAATGTCTTTTCGTTCTTTGAGTTTTATATTTTTATTTGTAATAATTAAAGAGCCACCACGTATAGATTTTTCTCTGTTGAAGGAGCTAGCAACTTGATGATTATTAAAATTAAATAAGAGTTGGTTCTTTTTAAGCTAGTGTTCAGTAATACAAAGAATATCTATTTTGCTATCATCTATAAACAATTCCAGTTCCAACTCTTTGCCCATCATACCTTGAATGTTCTGATGAACAATATTGATTGATTTAATGCAAGAGGTTGTCTCTATTGTCTTAGGCACTAATTTAAATTATGTACAATGTCATTAGTAGCCAAGCAATTGGCTGAATTAAAAATGTCAAATTGCTCAATAGAAGCATTGTCAATACTATAACCCCACGATGTGCCAGTGTAACCTACTTACTTCTTCTTCCAGCGCGTCAATCATTTCGTCTGTCCTCATCGTGCGTATATTGTGTGTTACCAGGGCCAGTAGTCGTTGTTGAGGGTAGTAGCCAGGCGTCTGCCGGGGATTTTTAGCACCCCCTGCCCCACCGTTACCGTGGCCGCTACCGTAGCCAGGAATAGCGGGGCTGCCGGGGACTGGGGGCCTGGTTTTATTAGTACCGTTCATGGAGGGTTTTGCTAATACTCGCCACGCTTGGCAGGCGGGTTAATACTCTTGGGATAATCTCTGAGCGCAGCGAGGGTATTCAAATTTAATTCCCGAGGGTAGCGAAAGTTATGTAGAGTCCTGAGTGAAGCGAGGGGTTAAAGCCGACCAAGACGAAGACAGGCTTTATCCTGGAAGGGCATACTCTACTTTTCATACCTACTGCGAGACAATAAAAACTCAGAGCTTTAAAATAGCAGTTATGAAACACTGTTTTAAACTATCACGGTTGTTCTCTAAAGTTATATGATTATTAACGGGATATTTACCGTGGTAAGGTTGTGGAATGAGCTCCCGATATTTCGGCGCAGTTACATGCACCATGTTCACGGGAAGACTGAAGAATGCGGGTGGTTGGTCAAAAAGTTTAAAAGTTAGGTGCAGACATAACGATCTACCCTCTTTCTTAGTCTTTTGCTACGGTTATCACTGGAACTCGAACTCGATCCTAAGTCCCGACAAAACACACTCACTGTATCACTGCGTATAGTATTTTGAACACATTTTGAACGCGGACTTTTATTTTTAAAACAACCTAATACTGGATTCCACGCACTGGCGAGTTGAAAACCATCACCTCGATTGAAATTCTGGCATTTCGAGATCTCAATAGTTTCCTTTACTAGCCTTGGTATGTAATGGCGTTCGGTGGACAAGATTTTAGGGTTATGGAATTCAATCCAGTGGTTAGGACCCGCGTCCAGCAGATGCTCAGCTATGGCAGATTTGTGTCTTTCATTGTTTTTTACTGCCTTTATGTGTTCCTTGATGCGGCATGAAACAGTTCGCTTCGTCTGTCCTATGTACGAACTTCCGCAGCTGCAGTTAATTTTGTACACCCCGGGATGCTGAAAAGGAATCTTGTCCTTAGGGGAACGCAGACATTGCGCAATCTTCTGATGAGGAGTAAATATGGTCTTGATAGCATATTTGTCAAGAATTCGACCTATTTTGTCTGTGACTCCTTTAACATATGGCAAAAAGGTCGGCTGTCGTTCCACCTTCGGTTTTATCAGTTTCTTCCTTGGCTTGGTTATACCGACCTGAGCCTTATAACCATTCCTGCGTAACACCATGAAGTGAGCAAATGCCTGGAACATTTAAACAGTGTTCATCACGCTATGCGGTTTACGGCTGAGATTGAGAAAGATCGAGTGTTGCCGTTCTTGGATGTTCGAATAACAGCGAGGGAAGACGGGTCTCTGAGCCACACAGTGTACAGAAAACCGACACACACAGACCTGTACTTGCATGCCACCTCTCACCATCATCCCCGGCATCTTAATTCTGTGGTCAGTTCACTGACAAATCGGGCCTATGATCTGTGCGATACAGAACACCTTGAAGAGGAACTATCCCACGTACAGATGGTGTTACGCAGGAATGGTTATAAGGCTCAGGTCGGTATAACCAAGCCAAGGAAGAAACTGATAAAACCGAAGGTGGAACGACAGCCGACCTTTTTGCCATATGTTAAAGGAGTCACAGACAAAATAGGTCGAATTCTTGACAAATATGCTATCAAGACCATATTTACTCCTCATCAGAAGATTGCGCAATGTCTGCGTTCCCCTAAGGACAAGATTCCTTTTCAGCATCCCGGGGTGTACAAAATTAACTGCAGCTGCGGAAGTTCGTACATAGGACAGACGAAGCGAACTGTTTCATGCCGCATCAAGGAACACATAAAGGCAGTAAAAAACAATGAAAGACACAAATCTGCCATAGCTGAGCATCTGCTGGACGCGGGTCCTAACCACTGGATTGAATTCCATAACCCTAAAATCTTGTCCACCGAACGCCATTACATACCAAGGCTAGTAAAGGAAACTATTGAGATCTCGAAATGCCAGAATTTCAATCGAGGTGATGGTTTTCAACTCGCCAGTGCGTGGAATCCAGTATTAGGTTGTTTTAAAAATAAAAGTCCGCGTTCAAAATGTGTTCAAAATACTATACGCAGTGATACAGTGAGTGTGTTTTGTCGGGACTTAGGATCGAGTTCGAGTTCCAGTGATAACCGTAGCAAAAGACTAAGAAAGAGGGTAGATCGTTATGTCTGCACCTAACTTTTAAACTTTTTGACCAACCACCCGCATTCTTCAGTCTTCCCGTGAACATGGTGCATGTAACTGCGCCGAAATATCGGGAGCTCATTCCACAACCTTACCACGGTAAATATCCCGTTAATAATCATATAACTTTAGCAGTTATGAAGTTAAAAGTAAAATACATTAATAGTTAATATTCATATTGGACACATTTGTGCCGTTATAGAGGGACAGAGTAATATTATTGGATAAAACATTTTATGGTAAACACTGTTCTAGACTTTCGCGGTTGTTAACTAAGTTATAATTAGTACTAACGAGATGTCAACCACGATTTAGTTGCTTTTGGAGCTCCCGATTTTTCAGTACAGTTACATGCACCACGTTCAAAATTATAATATTTTATGGAAGTTGTTAAAATAACCTAGATAAGGGCACGTAACATGAAGCTTTTTATGACTTGCAGTATGACCTTGAATGCGCAGAGTGTCCGTGTGTAAATTACGCATGCGCGTTGCTATGGGTTACGCAGCGTAACCCATAGCGACGCGGCGCACAACAAACCTATTCCCTATAGCAGTGTTGCCAAATCAATGAAACTATTAATGTCCAAGCACTTATAAAAAGGTTAGAATGTAAAAAAACTCGTTTCCTGAAATGTGGCTAAAAGTGGCCAAAGAACTGGGTTAAAAACAAAATTGAAATTGATATGTTTATTGTCACAGATCGTAGGTTATAAGGGTGTTACAAAAAATATTTACATGGTTTCCCGTACAATCTAGGGTGTGTAACATTGATTAAATGGTATGTTGAGCATGCATACAATACAAATAGTCTTAGTCATTGAGTCAAAATTATTACCTACCATTTACCAATAACCAAAATACAATTATAATGTATAAAAAAAGAAATACAAATTAAGTCACAAACTCAAGTATATAACTTTAAAACGTATTATTTAATCATCTAAAATTAATTCAACATAATACTCAATTGAGGTTGATGGTTCTGATTCTTTAGGAATAAGGAAATAATATTTTCCATGCTTTCCGATTTACTCCAACACTTCCATGGGTATTTAGTAAGAAGCATACGTCTGCATAAATTGATGTATTCCGTAAATAATGTTCGTTCAGAACTAGGTGTTATGTAGATGAGTGAAAACAAGTGCTATGAAATGGAAGTAGGTATAAAAATAATATTAGTTGGCTGTAATTTTACTTAACCTTGTCAGTAGTAAAAAGTTGCTAAATATGTAGCTAAAACATTTAGCTAATAATATTTTATATTTTGACTTAATCAATCCTAAATGTTGCTATAGCCTTATATAGCCAAAATGTGGCTAACTATGCAACACTGCCCTATTGTACAATCGCGCCTTTTTTCTTTTAATCCCTGATCTGTCAATTTAAAGTTCCCTTAATCACTAATGGGTTCTAATGCTTTGTGCAATTCAAAATACACGATAAAGAACAATTTGACGTTTCTTTAGATAAATTTAAAGGAACTTTAATGTTTTGCATAATTTTCATTTGTGGAACGATTTAATGTCAGATTAAGATTTAAAGACGTCTTTAAAAGTTAAGTTAAAAGTCGTTTCTGCAACTGGCCAGAGTAGAATCGCCTCGTTCCCAAACTAGGTTTATAAAAGCCCATATCTTAGGTTTCGGGCCTGTTTCTGCGATGTAAAATAAAAAAAAACCAGCCAAGTGCACGCACGAAGGGTTCCGTACATTATCTATAAATCTCCCATACAATAAACATGTTTTTTTGCCGTTTTTATAGATAATGGTATGGAACCCTTCGTGTGCATTTGCACTCAGCCGGTTTTTTTAGTATTTGTTGTTATAGCGGCAACAGAAATACATCATCTGTAAAAATGTCAGCTATCTAACTATCACGGTTCAAGAGATACAGCCTGGTGACAGACAGACAGACAGATGGACAGTGGAGTCTTGGTAATAGGGTCCCATTTTACCCTTTGGGTACGGAACCCTAATAAACAAATGTTGTAGTACTACGCAAAAGTTTTGCAGGTGGCACCGTAATTATTACAAGCCAGCCTGATGCTTGCCAAGTGATTTACGTGTCCTTCTTGGCACTCAAAATCATTATTTTCCTTAGGTCACAGCGTGGGTGAGCTTGGCTGCGCGTATGCCGACGGCTGCTTGACGGCTGAGGAGATGATATTGTCCGCCTACAGCCGCGGGCTGGTTTCTTTGGAAACTCCGTTCATTCGAGGGTCAATGGCAGCTGTTGGCATCGGATTTCAACAAGTGAGTAATTAAAAGTAAAGTGATAAAGCAACACACTGGAGCTAAATATAAATGAACAATTTGTTAAATACATTAAGTAATTGGCTATAAATAAAAATGTGAATAGACAAGCACGCTGAGTTTCTTGCCGGATCCTCACAGTCGTGGTCGCGTTCCGATCCGGTTGTAGATTTTAGAAAAAATAAATGTAAAATGAAAATTTGTAAGTGCCCGTAGGCCTATACAGAATAAATGATTTGTTTTTTTTTGAATTTGATTATTATTGTATACTGCTTGCATTAGAATATAATATTTTAGTTTTAATCTATTGCTATGAGACTACCTGAAATCTTGAAAAGTAAAAGAATCCGTATCTTTTTTTTTTTTACATCTTTTATTTATTTATACAGGGTTTTAATGAAATGCCACCCTTGTAACATTCTCCGTATCTTTGTTATATCAAAACCGATTTCTTATTACTTTACAGATGTCAAAAATGTGCCCACCTGAAATTGACATTGCTTGTCGCAACAGCGCTGACTCTTGTACTATCTCGGGACCTGCTGAAGCGATGCGCAGATTTGTCGCTGATCTCACTGCTAAAAGCGTTTTTGCAAAAGAGGTTCCGTGTTCTAACATAGCATATCACTCGCGGTACATTGCTACTGCTGGTTAGCATTTTTCATTGTTATTTTTATATAATAACTTTAACTTTAGCTGAATAAAAGTAAGAGTCATAATCTGATGTTACCGCAGGACCTGGACTACTGAAATATCTTAAAGAGGTAATAAAAAATCCAAGAGCCCGAAGTGAGCGGTGGGTGTCTACATCGGTGCCACAAGATAGATGGGATGGACCAGCCGCCAAATACTCATCAGCTGAATACCACACGAATAATTTATTGGTAAGACATCTAATAAAATATGAATTATTCTTAATTAAAATAATCCTAATTATAAGGAAACTTGAGGATGTTTATGTAGGTATATACCTTGTAATTTTCTGTGTGACTATGTTAATTAAACAGAGACATAAAAAGTAGGCTACTAAAAAATGCTGACAATTTTACACAAAACGACGACACAACGATATGAATCGCTTACAATTTTATTAAATTAAAATTAAAATTCAAAATATCTTTATTGCAAATTGTAGGTAGTAGTAGTAAAGTTAATATATATATATATATATATATTATTGAAATTAAAGTTAAGCTTACAATCTAACAACGAGCAAGCCAAGTGAGCGAAACGATATTAGTAACAAGAGCAAAATAATAGACGCGTTTGTCCGCTAAATTTGTGAAACTGATTTTTTGGTCATATATGGCCAATATTTTAGTCGCATGTGAATTTATTATTTTAAATTTGTAACTACTTTGATTATTGTTTATATGCTAGAGCCCAGTATTATTTGAAGAGGCTAGTAAACTGATCCCGAGCAACGCTGTGCTAGTGGAGGTGGCGCCGCACGGGCTGCTGCAGGCCATCCTCAAGCGCTCGCTACCGGACTCCTGTACTAACATTCCGCTCACGCGCCGTGGCCATACGGATAATGTCCTTATGGTGTTGGAAGCTGTTGGCAAGTGAGTCTGTTAGCTGAGCATATAATCAACACTTATCTACATCTACACTATATATATACCCCGGGTCAGACAGTTATTGGGGTTTTCTGAGAAAGAAAGATATTCTCAATAAAAGTCCGAAGTCTTGAGCAGTGCCCTGTACAGATGGCAGAAGATGAAACCAAAAACATATCTGGTGAAACGTATATAGGCGTAAAATATCAATTCACTCAAGATCGCTAGACTAATGTTGCCGCCCCGCGGTTTCATAAAAAGTATCCTATTAAAACACCGCTGCTTATCCCTTTGCATATATAGGCGAAACTATTTATTTGCATTGTGTTAAAAATAACACGTAAATATTGCAGACGATTCACTCAAGACCGCTAGGCTGATGTTTCACCTCCGTGGTGATGGATGATGATGATTATTAAAAGTATCCTATGTCCTTCCCCGGGATATAATCTATCTCCTTCCCAAATTTCATTGAAATCGGCAAAGCCGTTTTTGAATAATAATTATATAAAATATATATAAATAATAATATAATTATCATAAATAATAAAAAATTTGAGATCCGTATGAAAACTTCGATAATGTAACTCGAGCTTCGAAAAATTCCAAAAAAAAACCAAAATATTAGTCTATGCTATTGAGAATAAAGCAAAGTGACGTAGGTACTACAGTTTTATAGAAGACGTTAATATCTACAAAGAAATCCACATTACCATATGTCTAAATATTACAGTTATGTCACAATAAATACTTTTTCATTTTAAAATATGCAATATTTCCTGTTTTCGCTCTAGGCCATTATTCGTACCTTGCACAAACTAGTATAGATGTTAAAACAGTACCTTGGTACGAATGAATGGCCGTCCTATGGGATTCCTTATCTACCCTAATAATAAAGAGGAAGGATATATTATATGATTGTTTGTTTGTGAGTAATGGAGACAGTCAAACTAAGCAGGTCCAACTTCGAGAAAGAGGTCACTCGTCGAATTTAACTCGGCTGGACAGCGTTCCGGAAACTTCGTAAAGTCTTCTCGTCAAAAATACCTCAGTGCCTCAAGACAAGGGTCTTCGACCAATGTATATTACCAGTGATGACTTATGGCACTGAAACGTGGTCTCTTACTATGGGCCTCATAGATAAGCTCAAAGTCGCACAACGAGCTATGGAGAGGGCTATGCTCGGGGTTTCTCCGGAAGGAGATCCGAAGAAGAACGAAAGTCACCGACATAGCCCAGAAGATTAGCCAGTTGAAGTGGCAGTGAGCAGTGCACATAGCACGCAGAACAGATGGCCGATGGGGCCGAAAGGTTCTGGAGTGGTGACCACGGACCGGCAAGCGCAGCGTAGGTCGTCCACCGACACGGTGGACGGACGACCTGATGAAGGTCGCAGGACGACGTTGGATGCAGGCCGCTTCCAACCGGTCCTTTTAGAAAATCATGGAGGAGGCATATGTTCAGCAGTGGACGTCTAATGCTGAGATGATGATGATGATGAGTAATGGATACACGTAAAACTACTTAACCGATTCAAACAATTCTTTCACTAGTATAAAGCTACATTATGCTTAAGTAACATACACTACGAATATTATTTGATTCATCCTCATCATCATCCATCACCACGCGGGTGAAACCGCGGAGCGCAGTTAGTCCTAATAATAAAGAAGAATGATTCTATTGATTGTAACATTAGCTATATTTGATTCATTATTATCATCATCCATCGCCACGTGGGTGAAACCGCGTAGCGCAGCTAGTTTAAAATAAATTATATAAAAATGAAATATTTGAAGAAACAGTCACAAATTTTATTTGTTCCCAGATTATACATGGAAGGTTACAATCCAAAAGTTCGGGTTTTGTATCCAAAGGTAGACTTTCCTGTTTCAAATGGCACACCGTTCCTGTCACCTAACGTAGACTGGGCTCATCAAGAAATATGGTAAGTTTTCAAACAAATGAATCCAAATTTTAAATGTATATTTCAATCAAAATACATTTAGTTTTCGATTTACAAAATACTTTCTAAAGTTTGTGCCCATTTGTTATTTTTGGAGCTTGGAAGTATATATATTCAAGGAGTAGAATCACAGATATACACAACTGTAGAACGATGAAAAAGGAGCAGTAGGAATACTTCTAAATTTGTATTTGGAACATAAAATACACCTTGTTCACCTTGTCAACGAAGCAACTCCCTTACAATATGCAAATTTAAAACGACGCTTCAATTAACAATCAGTTATTTAGGCCAGCGTTGTTTATGATGAATGTCAATGTACTCAATGCAGTTTTAATTATTTTTTTTGTTTCGAGTTAGGCCCCAGATACACGGCCAGCTTGAAGTAGTCAGTATGGATTGCTTCAAGCTGCGACTGCACAGTGAACTACTAGAAGGTTTTTTTCACCTCTGTCATTTCGCACTCCCAGGCCATAACCACCAACAACTTCGCCTTTTAGTAGATCTCCAATCGTGCAGCCCACTTTTGCGTTCCAATCATCCTATCCAAAATAGTTATTTCCCTAGAGGGTATGGTTTGCAAAGTTTATATAAAAACGAAACAAAAGATTATATAATAACCTACAAACTAAAAGTAAATTGTCAGCATTGGTAAAACCTTAGCTGTGGCATCTAGTCGGGTTGCTTTCCGCACTTGACTGTTCGAAGGAGGCAAAACTACACAATCTGCTAAATGAATAATATAACTCAAGTTCTCAAAATGTTATAAAGGTATAGGTATAGCTTGCCGTCATTGATATTAGTGTACTCACAATATTGAACGAGGAGTACATGCATCTGCCAAGGCAGATGTTACCACTTAATATCAGGTGGGCCTCGTGCTTGTACCGTTTCGTTATAACAATAAAAATTAAAAAAACAACATGAAGTAAAACCTCTCCGGTAGATTCGAGAAGCGACCCTCTGAATTCCCTATTGCGCCAATTTAGGGAAACCATGAGAACTATCATAGAGATTGCTGTGGGGAAGTATGTTGAAACCATACACAAAGCCTGCAAAAGAACACTGCCTTTGGCAAAGCCCAGGAGACAGGGCGGTAAACCCTGAACAATGACCTGCAAAATTAAATACAAAAAGAGCAAGTCAAAACACTTATATATATATATAATATAAGAATACGGAACGCCAGGGCTGACAGGTGGGAATTTGCCATAGGTGAATACCTTAAAGCCAAAGCAGAGTATAAAGAGAGGAAAGCTGCTTGGAAGCTGCTCCCACAACTGGCTGAAAGAAGCTGTGTAAAGGACAAAAACGGAGGACATCTAACGGAAATCTTATAAGATCCTAAATAGATGCACAAGGACAGATATCGATCACCTCCTTACATCACCGCTGGATGGAACAATCCTACAGCCAAGTGAATCGGCACAACTGCTGGCCGAAACCTTCAACAGATGACCTCTCAATTAAATTATCCAGAACAAGCTTAGGATAAGAACCACAATGGAGGCAGAGAAAATAGCTTTGAGATGTAGCACCGAACCGATAACAAAATTCACACGTCATGAGGAAGCTTTGAAAACTTTGAAGGACATTTTTATTTAATTTAATTTTACAATTTTAGGAAAACTTACCTCTAGGTCTAATAACTAGGATACTTAAATATTGTACTAAGGGACATTTACAAGTTTCCACATATAGGCGACAGATTATATACAACGGATACGAGTATACGGACGGAAAACCAGTGAAATGGACGAAAATGCCACGGACAACGGAAAACAGTGGACGGAAAGCTCGATCTGGGTCTCGACACACATAAATCACAGCAAAAATCGAAGAAGCTCCAGATTGAGTTCCAAGTGACTGTTGTGTCATTGGTAACAAGCCGGAACGCAAGACGCGTGAAAGGAAGAGGGTAGATCGTTTCGTCTGCTCATAAAAATGCCTACCCGCAGATACTTCAGTTTATTAGTGAACATAGCGCATGCAACTGTGCCGAAATATCGAGAGCTCACAATAAATACAATACATGGTAAAAATCTCGTTTCTAAACCTTAGTTCTTGCATTAGTGACTATGTCAGTTTAAAAACTTAAAACTACTTCTATTTTATGGTACCAAAAAAATATATTGTTGAATATTTTTAAAGCAATACTTGTCTAAAGAGTATTAATCCGCTGAGTCGCGATTCGCCATATTTGGCCAATAACACAATAGATTTCGCAGAAATCAATCTACTTTTCCAGGAACTGCAATGTGTGTGGTTAAGATACTATACCAAAAATTTTGTTTATACATTTTTTTTTTGAGAATGAAGTGTAAAAAGCCTTCATAGGTAGTATATTCTTGTGCACATTAATTGTGAACACTTTGACCTTCGTACTTATTTATTCATAAATTTTACATTTTAGGGCTTTGGCACTATTCCAGTCAGCTCGTAGAAAGATGGCTGCCGCATCTGCATTTCCAATTACGCTGCACGATGCTGAATATAGCTTCTTAAGGGGTCATGTAATCAGAAGTAAGTTAAAAACTAAAAGTAACTCATTGTGCTTAATTGCTTACTCCGCATGCCTATAATTACGAAAAAACAAGGAAAGAGTTCTCTTCCTAAGGTGAGGTGATAGGAGCACTATCTTGAAAGAGGGAGTCTTGATTCTAAGCGCTGGAGTACCAGTTTCAAATATTTTGTCTCCATGCAGTTATAAACAAACAATGTCTTAGACTGCAACATGCTGTAGCTAATAGAGTTATAAAGCGAAACAGACAATATATCAGCGTGGCATTGCGGCTATGTCATGTAGTTGAACCTGCAACACTCACTGATTCACTGTTTTTTTAATATTCTCAAAATTCACAGTTGACTTTTTGTTATAAAGTTATTTATATAAGGTGGATTTTGTTTTAGATAAAACTTCAGTTCCTTTCTCATTTGCGCTGGTGGCTGCGTGGGACACGCTTGCTATGTCTCTCAAACTTCCGAAAAAGTCACTGAATGTAGAATTTCATGATGTAAAGTTCTACGTGCAGCCAACGTTACACTATCAGAAAATGGTCAAACTCAGTGTCTCGTTGCATAGAGGAAATGGACGGTTTGAGGTACTTATACCTAATATTATATTATATAATTGTGATAGTAGGTGTACCTATATTGCGAATAAATAAATACATTCTGTGTACTAAATATCGGGAATTTGTCAATAAAACAAAAAATACAAATTATTCATCTAAATTTATTTTATCGCCTTCAAAGTAGGCCCCATCGCTTGCAATACAACATCTCCAACGCTTCACCCAATCTTCCATACATTTTTCATAGGCTATTTGCGGTATGGCCTTTAGCTCATTCAGCGAATTTTCTTTTATGGCTTCTATCGACTCAAAACGTTTTCCTCGAAGTGGTAATTTTAACTTGGGAAATAAAAAAAAGTCAGGCGGAGCCATATCAGGTGAATACGGTGCTTGGTCGAGAACTTTTGTTGAATTTTTCGCTAAAAACTCTTTCACTATAATGACTGTGTGTGATGGTGCATTATCATGGTGCAGCATCCATGAGTTGTGTTGCCACAAATCTGGACGTTTTCGGCGGATACTCTCACGCAAACGCTTCATGACGCCTAAATAATATTCTTTATTCACTGTTTCTCCCTCTGGAAGGAATTCAGAGTGAACCACACCACGGTAGTCAAAAAAAACTGTCAGCATCACCTTGATTTTGGAGCGACTTTGCCGCGGTTTTTTGGGTTTCGGCTCGTGTTCGAGACGCCATTCTGAAGACTGTTGGCTTGTTTGCATGTCGTACTCATAAACCCTATAAAATTATACGTTTCATAAAGGTCATATCCGTAGAAGCTCGGGAAATCATGTCTTCAGCGACATGCTTTCGCTGCGCTTTTTGAACAAAATTGAGCTCTTTTGGAACTAGTCGAGCGGCGACGCGTTTCATGCCTAAAATGTCAATGAGAATGTTGTGGACGGACTTAAAAGATATGTTCACCTCACTAGCCAACTCTCTCAGACTCATACGTCGATTTTCGAGCACTAGCTTCTTGATTCTGTCGATGTTTCCTTTGGTCGTAGCGGTTGAAGGTCTACCAGAACGAGGCAAGTCTACTACTACTTCTCGGCCTTCTTTGAAAGCCTTATACCATTCATAAGCCCTTGTTTTCGATATACACGATTCGCCGTAGGTATTTCGCAACATTTTTAGTGATTCACCACATGAAATATCATTCGAAACACAAAATTTAAGGCACACTCTATGTTCAACTATTTTCCATTGTAAAAATCGCCGAGAACTCAAAACTATGACCAACAAAAAGTGTAGTTTAAAACAAATTAAATGACAGATCCCGCTCAAACTTTGCGCGCTAAATCAGTACAGTGCTACCAACATGCAGTAAAAAAATTAGAACGACCTCTTTTACACGGGTCTTTTTATTGACATATTCCTGATACTTTTTACACAGAGTAGTATACGTTCACACATTTATTTGTACTCTCGTACTAAGGTTCGTATGTTACAATTCAGTGCACAAAACGCTGAACGGCGGCCTTCTTGTCTATCTTTACGGAGAATGGGAATGGGCTTAATTTTGACATTTAAATCTCATTCTGGGCGAAATCCTGCAAGCCTATTGGCTGGAACTATCAATGGGAATGAGAATGAAGTGACATTTCATTATCATTCAAGTTAGACAATAAGGCGGCAGGTTACATTCTGTATCTTATTTCTTGATTTTTTAACATTGAAATTAAGCAACTCTAAACGAATTAAATCTCCACGTTTTGAGGATGTCTTCGAATACGTGTTTGAAACGTGGTAATTAATTTTAACGGGTTAGATTATTTCGTTTCAAGAATAGTACAATTGATTATTCTCGATTGGTCCTTTGGGATAGGAATTTCCGTCATAGGTGGAACCACAGGGTAGTTGATGTTAGACAAATGTTTTTTAATATATCTAATTTTCCAATTAACAAATATTTCAAAATAACATTGTTTGCTCAGATTATGGATGACGACTCAAAAGTGGCTACCGGGTTCATAATCCACAAGGAACCTCCAAAAGAGGACAAACTTTCAGAAGATCCACCAAAACTCGAAAAACATTATGAACTCCGCACACCAGACATATATCAGCTTTTATACGAAAGAGATTACGCTTATAGGTAACATTAGTTTACTTTATTATATTTTCTTACAATAATAAGCAAATATGTCCTTTTTGTTATAAAAATTAAAGTGGTTTTCACTCATTTTTACTGAATGATACAGAATTACTCACATAATACATGTCAGATAGGTCCGACTATAGGTTGATAACCTTATATAATAATATACATACTTAATAGATGTGGGGCATTTACTATAGGTAATATATGACAAATGCCTATCAACAATATAAAAAATTTGTCAGAGTGTATTTGTATTTTATCCATCGATTAAAACTATATCTAATATAAACAGTTTATTCTAAACTAGCGACCCGGCCCGGCTTGACACGGGTGCAATGCTAATACTAAATATACTATAACCCATCTAAGAGATAGACATATACCATCGTGGACTTTTTTCTAGACTTTTTTAAGGTGTCCAATACTGTAGTACATTATTTTGATCTATGTGCTAAGCGAAACGTCATCAGCGCGGGCGTCACGAACACTCCTTGAAAAAGACCACTAAATATAGACGAATCTATTAGTCGGACCTATCCGATAAATATATCGTGAGTAATCCCGTATTTCTTATTAAAAATGAGTGAAAACCGCGTTAGTTTTTATAACATAATATCTCGTACGGTTCAGCCAGCGTTTGCAATGTAAGCGCAAAAAAGTGTTTCTTTACTATATTATGCATGTATTTATAAACCTTCTTCTAGAATCACTATCTATTAAAAAAACTCGCATCAAAATCCGTTGCGTAGTTTTAAAGATAGGGACAGACAGACATTGGAAAGCGACTTTGTTTTAAACTATGTAGTGATTTGGCATTAGCGAAATCCATGTAAAGGATATTGAAAAGTATTTTTCTCAAACCGGTACCTACTTGTATGTGGTTGCCGTTTTTAATTTTTCCGAATCGTCTAAGTGATAATTATAATATGAAATCATTATACAAGGTTAGCAACGTTGGTCGAACTTCATATGAGACATGTCAGGCTTTTAATCAAGAACCACTATGCTATGATAATAATCATTGTGATAGAAACTATGACAACATGTCTGAACAATGTAGAGAAATCATGGCGGGAAAATGCTTAACATTGGCTATAGATGATTTTGTTTAATTTACATAGATTTATGTTTCTTTAAGTTTTGACGAGTAATCGTGGTGAATTAATAACCGTTCGTAATGATGCATGGAGTGTAGGTAAACAATATCATGAAACGTTGTTTTGTGTTTTCATCGTCAATCGCATTAGAAAGTGTTAGTAGCGCATCCATCGTATTACTAGAACAGACTTAGACAGGATAGTACAATGAAAGCCTTATTTATATGACTCCGACTTGACTATGACTACTTGAATGTAAAATTTAACTCGATGCAACTATAAATATAAGGTCCTTACATATGAAATTGGCGTTTTTCGTACTGGCCACTTTAATCACGAATTTCTCCTCTTTGGTAAGGAATTCCAAATTCAAATTTGTACAGCTATAGACTCATGTATTTGTGCTTCGATGATCGTCATTCATTTGTTTTTAATTTCTTCTGTTTTTTTCTGTTTGCGTCACTCATTTTACAAAATGGAAAACTTAAAATATCGCATTATTTACGAGTACGAGTTCCGCCGTGGCACTAGTGCTGCGGAAACAACTCGAAGGGTGAATGATGTGTATGGCGGTCGTGTTGCAGAAGAAAAGTTTTGTTCGTTTTTGGTCCAACGTTTTCGTTCTGGAAATTTCGACCTGCAGAACAAGCCCCGTGGACGGCCTGAGACTCAAGTTGATAATGAAGAGTTGAGGGCTATTGTGGAAGCGGATCCATCGCAAACCACGTCCGAGTTAGCTGCAGGCTTCGATGTTAGTGATAAAACTGTTTTAATTCACTTGAAGCAAACTGGGAAGATCAAAAAGCTTGAAAGGTGGGTACCTCACGAATTGACTGAAGCAAATCGGCAAACGCGCGTCGACTGCTGCGTTACATTACTAAACCGGCACAATAATGAAGGTATTTTAAACCGAATCATTACCTGTGATGAAAAATGGGTTCTTTACGATAATCGGAAGCGCTCAGCGCAATGGTTGGATCCTGGCCAGCCAGCCAAATCCTGCCAAATGCGAAAATTAACCCCAAAAAAGTTACTTGTAAGCGTTTGGTGGACTAGTGCCGGTATTGTTCATTACAGTTTTCTCAAATCTGGCCAGACTATTACGGCTGATGTCTATTGTCAGCAATTGCAAACCATGATGGAAAAGCTAGCGGCTAAACAACCTAGGTTGGTCAATCGCTCCACGCCACTGCTGCTTCACGACAACGCTAGACCACACACTGCGCAACAGACGGCTACTAAATTAGAAGAGCTTCAATTGCAAAGTCTAAGACATCCTCCGTACTCCCCGGACCTTGCTCCAACAGATTACCATTTATTTCGAAATTTGGATAACTTCTTGCAAGGGAAAAAATTCAACTCCGATGGGGCAGTCCAAATCGCCTTCAAAGATTTTATTGATTCCCGTCCGACTGGTTTTTTTAGTAAAGGGATCAATGAACTACCTATGAGATGGCAAAAGTGCATAGAAAATAATGGTTCATACTTTGATTAATTAAATATATTATATTAAAAAATATTCGACTTTTTGTTCCTCCCATACAAAACGCCAATTTCATATGTAAGGACCTAATATTTACTTATAACTTGAGGAATGACAAATGTACAAAAGTACGATCCAAATACAAATTTAATAAAGTACAGAGATACATGAAGATAACAAACTAATTTCTTTTCTTGTTTTAGTGGCAAATTTCGCAGCATTCACAGCTCAAACATATCGTTATCTGAAGCTAACATTTTATGGAATGACAACTGGGTAACATTTATCGATGGACTGTTCCAAATAAATATGTTGAAATATACAAAGGGCGCTGTTTCACAACCTGATAGAATTGGAAGACTTACAATCAATGTCAATAAACATATGAAGAGCGTTAAAATATGTAATGACGTGGAAAATAATAAAATATCCTTATTAGAAGCTCATGTATGTGATGTTCAAAAGCGTACAAGGTAAAATAGCCTGGATAGCGAGGCTGCTTTTTGATCAAACCTTAGGGAAGCATTTTTATCTCTTAGTTGAAAGATAAAGCATAATTATTGTAAAATTTAATTTCAGGTGTGGTGGCGTATTATTAGAAAATTTAAGTTTTCATAATTTAGTCCAAATAAATAATGACCAGATAACATTACAAACCTTAAAGTTTGTTCCAAGATTCCAGTCTAACATTGATGTAAGTTTGCTCTTGGTCTTTCTCAATTTTTCCTGCGTCAAAGTGACAATTGTTTTGGTTCCGTTTGGAAACCTGTATTACATATTCAGTACCACATGTATACGCATAATCCTTGATATTTCAAATTACTTTATGTAGAAATTACATACATTTCTACATTATCTTTTCTCCTTATTGATCATACTGGGATCCGCCAAAAACCAAAACGGAACCGAAACAAGTGTTGAAGCAATATAAATGTAGTATGTAGCATAAGGTAAAATAACTGATCAGGTTTTTGATTTTCAATCAAAATACCTATATACCTAAGATCAAGATTAGGTAACTCTACTTTAGATGCAATTTAATTACACTGCAATAAATATTTATGTAAATATTAACACGTTCGAAATGTATATACATATACTTAAAACGTTGTTTCTTAATGCAGATTGAACTGAATTAAAAGTTAACTAAACATGAGCCACGAGGCATCAAAATATTAAGGACTTCTTCGTAAATACCTAATGTATAAAATGCATATAAAATGTGAGAACTCATATATTTTCTTACAAAGGTTCTCCTTTCCTAGGCCCCATTATTAATCGCTAAAATATAAACCCATTCTATTTTATAACTATTGGAACTAGGTTGTAACTACATATTATTTAAAAATATGTCAAATAAATAATACTCAATCAGGCTTATTATATTTAATAATAAACCATTAAATTGGTACCTCAAGCTATGTTCATGACGCAATTTTGTCTGATTTTGTCACAGGTTCCTACAGCTTTACGTGTTTTTCTTCAAATAACAGCAGAAAACAAAAATAAAGACAACATTACTGTTATTGGAGTTAAATCTAATAGAAGTGAACTATTTAACGAAATCGAAAATATCGCTAATGAAAATAACATTCCTGGAATAAAGGTTCTCTATCAAAATATATGTAAAGATACTATGTTGCATGGGAATAGAGAATTGTACGATAGCGTAGATCTTATTTTGGTACAAAATTTATCAAAAAATGAAGAGGTAAAACTTATTCAATTATCTTATCACTTTATCAGTTAATGATAGCATGAGTTAACTTTACTGTTATGGGTTTACAGGTTTATCAAAAGCTACATTGCCTGCTCGAGCCAAATACTTTCGTCTTAAATGAAGAAGATATCACAATCGAACCTGCTCGCATTTTCCCTTCTAGTTTGTATAGTATTGTATCAATACTCAAGAATGCGAAGTCCCAAACCGGATTAGCGTGTTGGACACCAACTCCACCAACAACCAGCACGTCAGCGTTTACTGTTCATGCAGAGTCAGATTTACCTCTACTTACACACGCTCGCAACAACCTACGTTCTCAAAGCAGTCTTATAGTCTTGTCTTCGTACCCACCAGTAGCCGGGCTCACTAAGCTGGTCAAGCTTTGGAGGAGAGATTCAACCCGTAACCGTATTAAGCTCATTATGATCACTGAAAACTCGAAGGAGAATACTTGCGAATATGAGCAACCTGCTGATAATTTGGCTTTTAACATATTTAAAAACGTAAGATTATTTCTTTATTGCATATGTAGCACATTCAATTGTTCTCAGTAATAGTGATAATTACTAAGTTTATTTTATTGCATAATTAATGTTAACTGTGGATGTTACAGGAATTATGGGGAGGTGAATATTATTTGCCTTACAAACAACCTTCTACGGTTAGAGATAACATAACACTTCAGAGTGATGTGATCGGTGATATCAATTCTTTATCCTGGGTACAAGCACCTAAACCAACTAAAGCAGGAACTCTCGTGACGGTACTTATTTTTAGAGTAAAACAAGAAACTGTATTAATACATTGTGATTTTACAACATGACATTTGTATAATTTTGTATTTAATTTGTTGTTGTTTAGGTTCACTATGCTGCAATTAATGTTAGCGATGTGAAAAGAGCAGTCGGAGTCGTTACATTTGGAAACGATAAAAAAGTCAATAATAACAGATACGGAAGCGAATTCAGTGGGTTAACAGAAAGGTATAATTCGATTACTTGCTTATATGTATATTTGCTATATATGCTTTTAACTAAGTGTAAATTTTAATGTTCTTATGAAAAACAGGATCACTTACGTCAATAAGCCGGATCGTTCCAACGTTCGTTTTAACCACACCAATGGGCCGAGTACGAAAATGTGCGTAAGGGTAACGTAATCGTATCATTGACGTATACAGCACAAACAGTCATGTACAACTGTGGCACATATAACACATAGTTTGTACTGCATATGTCTACGATACCATTACGTTAGACATACGCAAATTTTGGCGCACAGGTGGCCCATTTCATGGAGCGCTTTTACTCAGTTCGAGGCGAGACGCAACCGCAAACTTTCTGCACTCTACTTAAAACGCACACCTGATGTGATGAAAACAAGATATAGTTGAAACGATTCTACTTATTTACGCGAGAGTTGCCCTTTTTTATGATAAAAATGTGTTCCAACCACGTTAAATTTTGTACAAAGTGTTAATGTTTTAGTGGTGAAAGAGTAATGGGCTTAATTAAGGGAGCCGTAAGCAGTCACGTCATGGCACAGCCCGAACTAATGTGGCCAGTGCCATCGCATTGGTCTCTAGAAGACGCTGCAACTGTGCCATTTGCGTATATGTACGCATACTACTGCTTAGTCATAAAACCTGTAAGTAACATTTTATAAGTTAAGGCGCTATAAAGGGCAGCCAGTAGGCTAATTTGCTGTGCGAGAGTTGCGACATATGAATGCTTGGCGGCACGGCGACGCGGCGGTTGTATCGGTCCGCTCCCAGCTATACGCCATGTCACACATAACTAATATAGTATTATGATATGGTTTACATATTTATCGTTAGTTTATTTTTGACACTCCATGTTTTATCATAATCGGTTCAGTAGTTTTCAAGGTATATATTCTATTGTTTACATGAACAATAGATCAAAAACGTTCATTGAACATGAAATAATTGTCAAAAAATCGACCGAACCGACTTCTAAAACTAAAAAGTGTGAAATAACTATATGGAGTGTGGTATCAAAATTTTGACCCAAAAATTGTGTTAATGGTACCGACTTCAACAATGATTTTTATTTGATTTGGTTTTTAATTTATTTTATTTAATTTAATTTTATTTAATTAATTAATTAATATATTTAATTTAATTTAATTTTATTTATTTAATTTTAACAACAATTGATATGGTACCATTTAAAGTTTATCAACATCGATCACGCGGTTTTTGAATTACAGTCAAATAATTGAAAACATGCGTTGTATATATAAATGACATTATGATAGCAATTACTGCTTCATTACCCAGCAACAAAAAGAATCATCAAGGTCGGATGATACAGTAAAAATAATGAAAAAAATGTAAACGGCTTAATTACCTATGTGTCAAAATCGCAAAAACATAATAAAATAAAAACATACATACGCGTCGAATATATTATTATAACCTTTTCATTTTTAGAAGACTGTTAAAAAAATTTTAATACTCTTGACAACTAATGCCAATCCAACGGCATAATAAGTAGATTCATTAGTAAGTAGGTACCTAATCGTTAATTTTGTATTTGACGTTCATAGTTCACACGATCGTTTTTTAAAGAGTTTTACAATAAAATCATGTGTTTTACTGTGACACGCTCTAGTTCTCTTTTATTTTGGCAGGCTAACGTTTGACCACAATCTCACAATACTTAATGCCACATGACAATGAATTTATCTTTTTCATCAAGATGTTTCACTATACTCTTTGTGAGATAAAGGACCGCATCCTCCGTAGACGTACCTTTCCTGAAGCCGTATTCATTTCCAGCGATTATTTTATGAGATTCCATATAACCAGACAGTCTTTTAGTTAGAAAGTGTGCATGATCTTACATAAAGTAATCAACAGTGGTCTGAAGTTATTGAGATTGCTTCTGCTACCACTTTTGAAGATTGGACGCACAAGCCCCTTTTTGAAGGATTTCGGGAAAACTCTAGTATAATTATATTAACATACCTTACAAATAAAAGTTATCGGTGGCACAAGCGAAAATCGTGCATATATTAATATGCACGATTTTCTTCGATAACTTTGGAAGGGATATTATCCCACCAATGGCACAATCACTGCGAAGATTTGTTATTATTGCTAGATGCAATAATAACAAATCTTCGCAGTGATCAGTTCTTTCATTATCTGTAGGAAAAATCACAAAAACAAATCAAGATATCATTCATCAATAATTCAAGATTCAAGCTTGAAACTCCTAATTCAAACTCCAAATTCAATTCCTGATTTAACTTGAAGTTAACTTTAACTCAAAAAAGTATTCATCATAATATTCCATTATCAGTACAAAAATTAATTCAAGATGTATTCAACTTTAATTCAAGAGAAACTTAATGGTAATTCAACACTTATTTCAATCAACCGAAAAATACATAATGCAACTTTATTGCATCTCCTTAAACTTGATAATTTGTAAAATATATACAAACTATGAAACAATCTTTGTAATGTTGGTGTTAAGATGTTGGTGTAAGATAACTCCATAATATAATCCAGAATCTCCTGAGGTGTGCTATAAACAAGGTCATATAATAACGTCATTGTGAACCTGAAACTCTACTGTTCGTCAGATAGGAATATCAATGTACCTACCACCGGAGGTCTTTATTAATTGTATGTAATAACTTACTCAAGACAAGAGTCTTCGACCAATGTGTGTTACCAGTGATGAGTTATGGCACTGAAACGTGGTCTCTTACTATGGGCCTCATAGATAAGCTCAAAGTCGCACAACGAGCTATGGAGAGGGCTATGCTCGGGGTTTCTCTACGTGATTGAATCAAAAATGAGGAGATCCGTAGAAGAACGAAAGTCACCGACGTAGCTCAAAAGATTAGCCAGTTGAAGTGGCAATGGGCAGGGCACATAGCACGCAGAACAGATGGCCGATGGGGCCGAAAGGTTCTGGAGTGGAGACCGCGTACCGGCAAGCGCAGCGTAGGTCGTCCACCGACACGGTGGACAGACGACCTGAGGAAGGTCGCAGGACGACGTTGGATGCAGGCCGCTTCCAACCGGTCCTTTTGGAAAATCATGGGGGAGGCCTATATTCAGCAGTGGACGTCCTACGGCTGAGATGATGATGATGATGATGATGAATAACTTACTTTCATGTGTGGGTAACAATCATGTAAGTACTTAATATTCTATCTATGTAAGCTGTATTGGATTCTAAACTAGGAATACCTACATACGAGTATGAAATCGGTGTATCAATTTAATGTAAAACTTTGAGATATAACCTTAAACATGTACATTTGAAACGTAGCTATTATTATTTACATTTCATTTCGTATTATTACTTATTTACATTTCAATATTCATTGAAAGTGCAAGGACTGCTGTTTTATAATTTTAATTTTATTATCATTCCTACAAACATATCATTTATTTATATGTATTTGTCATGCAACTCGACAGAGTTAAGTTTGTGAGTAATTGTTAATAATTAAATAAAATGAACGTTACATGTTGTCTTATTTCTAAGAGACAATTGACTCTGTTTGCCGATAAGGGAACAAAAGATTACCCTTAACGTAAAACGTTAGGGTCAGCTAAGAAACAAATTCCACTAGATGACGCTGTTTTCTTGATAATTGCATATTAATTTATTTTAATGAAATATGGGAGGATTAAATAAGAATGCTTGATTTTGCGCCCTTTATCTTTATTTATTAACACACTACAAACATAACTGAAACTATTTATTACTCGGATTTCGAGAAAATGGATAATAATTCTCAACTCTTGTTATACCACAGATTACGTAATAGTACATAATCCTTAGGCACGCACACATACAAATTAAGAATTTGTAGTAGCTATTTAACAAATTCGTCCGTCTCACAGAGTTCCCATTAGCCTATCCGTAGAAACGTTTTCGCATGGGAACAAAGGTGCATGGTTCGAACCTGGGCTCATCGTGTTATTTTTGGCATTTATGTTTTAGTTTTTTGAGAAACCTTTATTCGTCATTTTAGATAACGATATGAATAGATACTAATATTATCAGTGACATTCTAATATACCTAAGCTTCAATCTGAATTAAATACCTATACTTTATTACCCTATGTCTTTTCTGCTGCTGTAACAGAGCGAAGGATCGTCTTGATTTTGAGTAGTATAGGGTTCCGAGGGTGACTAAGGTTACTTTTTATACAGACGTAACACGGGCGAAGCCGCGGGCAGACACTTGTGTAATAAATAAAAGTCTACATCATTTCAATAGTGTATATTCATAGATCTAAGCACTTAGCATTTTTTTTAACCCTTCTTAGAATAATTTCTGGTAAAACACATTTTTTAAAAAATGCTACCAGTTTCGGGACCATTCCAGCAATAAAATCTTCATCTCGTTCTATTTCTATTACTTTTATGGGTTGTTCTGGTGAGATGTAGCACACAAAGTAACATTTTTTCATGTTGGTTACCCGCAGCTGACCTTGCACCTGCAAAAATATATTAGTTTCCAGAATTGCAATAAATACTGTACATACTTTACTTATACAAAGGCTACTATTTATCCTGAAACAACTTGGGCAGCCAGTAGTTTCTAATTTTATATTCATGGTTATATCCAATATCACAATTTGATACTTTATTGAGCAATTACCTGGTAATAATAATTATGATTTTTATTCATTTCCAATTTTCCATCTTTCAATACAAGTGGGAAATATTTTTTTTCCTGTGCAGCTCTTTCAATATTCATATCCAGCCTGGCCAGTGAAGGAAAGCATTTTATTTCAAGAATTGCTTCTTCATTTATCACCACCCCTGAAACAAATTTCACATTACTTATAGCATCAACATAATTTATTTTATATTATACATCTTGGTTACAAAATTGTTGCATATTTACCGTCTGGACTTGCTCCCAAAAACCCATATTCCTCGTCTATGAATAAGCCAGATGGACGAACTGATTTATTGTAATTTTCAGCAAATATTGTTCGAGCCACTGACTCATTTTGCTGACCATACATCATATCTTTCGAAGATATGTCACTTTTGTAAAGGATTTGTTTCACATGATTATGACATGGTGTTTTTGTTCTGCGTTTGCAAACCTGCAATTCAAAAATTCAAAATTCAAATTCAAAAATGATTTATTCAGTTTAGGCATCATAGACACTCTTATGAACGTCAAAAATTTTTAAATGATTCTATCGCTGTCTTCGGAAAAGAACCACCGCCGAGAAGAAGCAGCAAGAAACTCGTGGGCCATTATTTTTTCAAGTCTTTGTACATTGAGGTTACATATGAGTAGTATTAAAATAACAGATTTATTCAATAATTGGCTATTAGGCAGAAGTGGAAAGCTTCCAGGCATCTTTGTCTTCTAAGTAGTGACTCAATTTATAATAGGCTTTTTTCATTAGTATATTTTTGACACGTAACTTGAATTTCCCTTCAGTGAGCTCAGTAATGTCTTTCGGGATTTTATTATAGAAACGTACACAATTGCCTAAGAATAAATAGTGATATGCATAATATTAATACTAGAAATAAGGATAGGATAGCTGTATCTAAATTTAGACTCACGAAAACTAAATTTAGATACAGCTATCCTATCCTTATTTCTAGTATTAATATTATGCATATCACTATTTATTCTAAACTTCTTTATATTTTTACGAACGTACATTATATTTTCTAGGATATACAAAGATGGAAGAGTTAATATATTAATTTCTTTGAACATTTGTCTTAAGGATTCGCGGGGACCCATTTCGTAGATGGCTCGAACTGCCCGCTTTTGCAATATAAAAACTGTCTCTATGTCCGCCGCTGACCCCCACAGCAGGATACCATATGACATTATGCTGTGGAAGTAAGCAAAGTAGACCAGTCGAGCAGTAGCTATATCTGTCAATTGCCTAATTTTATGAACCGCATATGCAGCTGAGCTCAGTCTTCCAGATAGTGCATCAATATGAGGACCCCATTGTAATTTAGAGTCTATGCTAATACCTAGAAAGACTATTGCCTTGTCAATTTTCAATTTATTTCCGTCGAGTAATACGTTTGGCTCTATATGTCTTACATTAGGCATGGAAAATTTTAAACATTTCGTTTTCTTTGCGTTGAGAAGCAGGTTGTTTGCGACGAACCAATTTGAAACAATAGTTAACGCGTTGTTGACTTGAACTAGTTCTCTATCTTTCCTATCTACTTTAAAAATCAGAGAAGTATCATCCGCAAAAAGAACTATGTCAGCAAGGCCCTCAACCATATGTGGTAAGTCATTGATATATGCTAAGAATAAGAACGGACCCAAGATCGACCCCTGTGGAACCCCCATTCTAACCAAAGATCCAGAAGATGTCACGCCATTAATGCCAACTTTTTGCTGCCTATCAGATAAGTATGATTCTACAAGATTCAGAGCAGCTCCACGAATTCCATAGTGGTGTAGCTTATAAATTAGAGTGCGGTGCTCTACACAGTCGAAAGCTTTGGAGAGATCACAAAATACGCCAATGGCATCCTGTGAGCTCTCCCAAGCCTCCAGCACATGCTGGACTAACTGGACTCCTGCATCTGTTGTTGATCTGCTTTTCGTGAAACCGAACTGATTTTCGTGTAAAATCCTATGTTCATTAAAATGAGACAAGAGTTGTTGAAGCATTATCTTTTCGAATATTTTGCTCAAAGCCGGAAGCACAGAGACCGGTCTATAATTTGAGGGGTCGGCCTTACTACCTGATTTGAAAATAGGGGTGATTTTACTCATTTTCATTAGGTCAGGAAATGTACCTCTATCAATACATAAATTAAATATGATCATCAAATGTGGCGCTATAACTTCTATTATTGACTCTAGCATTTTTACGGATAATCCCCATAAATCCTCTGTTGCTTTAACGTTTAAACTTTTAAATGTTTTTATTATTTCAAAAGTAGATATATGTCGGAACCTAAACTCAGGAATTTGGAGCGCGAAGTTGTCTTTCAGAAAGCCCACTGCAACACAAAGGCAAGAATCAAGAGATTTGGTGACTTCTAGTGGTATATTGGAAAATAAATTTTCAAATGAATTCGCAACATGACTTGGGTCTGAAACTTTTTGGTTATCTATTTCTAGCACATATTCTGAATTAAAAGATTTACTTTTGCCGGTCTCTGTATTAATAGTTTTCCAAACTGTTTTAATTTTGTCATTAGATTTTCGAATTTTATCCCTTATAAACAAAGCTTTTGCGCGTTTGCATACTGACTTAAAAACTTTTGAGTAATTTCTTACATAATCATGAAAATCTTTACTAGAAGTTAAAGATTTTTTGTGATATAACTCAAACATTATGTCTCTACTTTTTCGAATACCTCTAGTTGACCAGTCACCAAATTGTAACCTACCGTTGAGCTGCAGTTTTTTCTTCAATCATATTTGATTATAATATTATGACTTGTTTGTGAAGAGTAAAAAACATTCTTCTGGTAAAATTATAATGGTAAATGTTACCAACCACCCCAAAATGACTCGCAGTCAACCTATCACATCTAAGTGTGTTGTAAAGGACATTCTCATGTTGCCCGATTGTTGCCATCTCAAGATCTTTAATTTCGTCAAGTGTTTTGTCAAAATCCTTCAATTTTTCATCACAAGCTTTTTCAAGTTCATTTTTATTTATCGGTTCCTCGGGGTCATCTGCTTTGGGGCCATAATGTTGATCTGGTTTAGCCTTAGGGGTGAAAAGCCGTCGGCGGGTGTAAGTTTTTTGCCGTTCTTGACTTTTTGTCAATTGCTGTATGTATTTTTTCATTGTCAACCCGGGACTTCTAGTTGTACATCTTCTCAATAAGTATATAATAATAATCATCTTACAATAAGCATAACAAGAGTCGATAATGTCGCTGGAAACAAAAAAAATCTAAGCATTAGGTAGCTTCCATTTTTTTACATCAACAGTAAAATAATATACCTAATGAAGGTTATGGTAATTACTAATTTTGTGCAAAAACACTCAACTAATACATTTCGATCGGAAGTAGTGCACAAACGTAAAAAATAACTAAAATAGCTAACAGGTCGAGTCTGGTAACACAAAGACAGCAGAACTGAGTGGAAGAAAATGAATTTATTTTATGTCGCACAGAGTGGCAACGTCACGTTCAAGCCGTGATATAGCGCGGTCCTACTCTCGCAGAAAATGTACTCTACTAGCACGCACCGTCTGACAACGTAGCTTACTTGCACTGTCAAGATATTATAACGTACAATAATAATGTAGCTATATGTATAAAATTGAACCACACAAACGTAAAATCAGACGATTTGGCGATGGTAAAACAATAAGATAACACGCTGATGTTTAACTATATCATTGATTTGCGCAAATATGAGTACAAATTAGGACAATGTTAACTCACAATAACTTTAAATTCGCTCCAGAGAACTCAAAAATGCGTAGTTTAATTTGTATGGAAAACGTTTAACCTGGATGACCTGCAAACACTTTCTATGTGTTTCGTGAATGTGAGTTGGCGGCATAGGATGACGCCTAGGTATTTGGTGGCTTTAGCCTAAAGAATATGTTCATCAAATAGGACTATGAGTGGTGTAATGACGAGCTAGCAGTTCTCGGTGAAGTACACTGCTGTAATTTTGATGGGGTTCATTGTGATCCTTTACAAAACCAGGGAATTTTCGGATCTTGGTCCTTGATCGCAGATACAAACACTGAACATTTTACTTGTGGGAGGATAGCTTCATATATATCTCGAGTATGGTAGGTTATTTGGAATAAGGTTCAAATCGATCTTCGAATATTTAACATATCAGTATTATTTTTTTAGCAGGTTTATACGACGAAAAAATAAAAATTAATAAAGCTAAAATTAAACTAACAATATTTTTTTTACTTCAGGATATCAAAATCAACACAAAAGACATGAAACAACGTAGTGTGCTCATACACGGAGGAACAGGTGCTCTTGGTCAGGCAGCAATTAGTATTGCCCTAGCTAACGGGTACAAAGTGTTTACAACGGTCAGCGACCTTCAGAAGAAGCGATTCTTGTTACAACTATTTCCCGAGTTAAATGGTATGACCTACGGCCAAGACAAAACAAAATAACATTCACTAAAAGTGAAAACATACATACTTCATTCAGATAAACTTACACTCATATTATTATAATAAATCATTTTTAACATTACAGAGAAAGGGATTGGCAATTCACGGGACTCTAGTTTTGGAGACTTAGTCCTGAGTGCCACTAATGGAAAAGGTTGTAATGTAGTCATATGCTGTCTGAAAGGAGAGTTAAAAAATGTAATGAATGTATTTTTTAAATTACTAAAATGTCATTTTCAAACGATCTAAGGAAAATAATAATTGTGTGATTTTTTTCAGACGTCTCTTAAATGTGTTGGATCATCTAGTATATTACTCGATACCGAACAAATTCTGAATCATGAAAATTATATGTTTGGAATGTCAAATTTGAGTAAAGAAAGATCCTACTTAGCAGTTGACATAACATCTATTTTTGATAATCTTAAATCTGCTGAATATCAAGTAAGTTACCCCTTTTAATTTTGGTGCTAGGCATTTTCAGACCAGCTAGAGTGTGCTTGATGGTAAATGTTTCGTTTGTATATTATATTACTTTCATAACCGCTAAGGTACTGAAAAAGATCAGTCCTACAGAGATCCCTGGTACATTGCTCTGCGCTAATCAACCTTGGATCTTTTTTTAAAATTGTGTTTGACTATTACATTTTTATTATGATTTCTTAAGCTTTCGCGATTCTGATACATTGAAACACACACACTTTACTCGTATTAAATCGCGTTTAATTATATATTATTTTATCTCAACGTTTCATACACTTTGAACATGATTGCGTTTTTTTTTGTATTTTGTGTGTAAGGAGTAAACTTAAAAACTACTAAACAGTAAAAAAATCTTATATTTAAAAATTATTTTGCCGTTAGAAAGCTACATTATCACTGAGAAACATAGGCTACATATTATTTACAAAAAAATAGGCACCCGTATGAAAACTTAATAATGTCCCGCCGACCGCTTTCTGGGATCAGCGGCTGTATGAACCGGAGCTAGAGGAGATACTGTCGCAGCAGTGAGGGTCCGGAGTGTGAAAGCATAGTTTGGGTGGTTTAGGTAGACCCGCCGGGAAGGGAGACCCGTAGAAACAATGTTGCCGCTGACCGCCCGCGACATAGTACAGGATTTAACCACCCTGGACGGCTGCCCCACCAGATTGCACAAAATATCAAAGTGGCTTGTCGTGACGGCTGGTGACCGGCGGCCTTATTGTCTATCTTTACGGAGAATGGGGATGGGCTTCATTTTGGCATTTGAATCCTACTCTAGGCGAAATCCTGAAAGCCTATTGGCTGAAACCATTAATGGGAATGTGAATGAAGTGACATTTCATTCTCATTCAAGTTAGAAAATAAGGCGGCTGATGTGAGTCACGGCGATTATTTCCTGGAGGGTACGGGGGCCCTTCCGTCCGGCGAGTTTTCCAATACCTTTCCCGAAAATAGGTTTATTTTATTTCTATGGCCTCTCTGAGCATCCTTGGCATATAGCGGTTCTCTATAGCCAGAATATGTGGGTTATCAAACCGAATGTAGTGGTTGGGTTTATTCAGAACATGCTCAGATACAGGTTATACACAGATGATTTCCTCGGGCGTCTTTTGTTCATGACAGCTATATGTTCTTTGATGCGGACACCAATGCTTCTCTTTGGTTGCGCAATGTATCATAAACCACATTCACAAATAAGCTCTTAAACACCTGTATATTTTAAAAAAAAACATGTTTTAACATGGCTTAGTAATAGGCTAATATTCCTGTGCGGATGAAAAATGTTTATATTAAAGCTCGTCTACTAAAATGTTCATTATTTTGCTACAATAGCCTGCAACTTAAATGCTTATGTCACGTATGTGACATTATTTTTCCATCAATATTAGAAGGTACATTACTTTTGTACGAGAGTCCTACTACCTAGGTACACGGGTATTTTGTTGGATATAATTTGTATCCTGACTGCGACAGTGGCAGATATTCTTTTTCTTGATTATCTCGCAAGAAAACAATAAGCTACTCGTACAATGACAACACAATTTAATTCATGTTATAGTTAACCTAAATTAATATTTTGTGTGTGTTTCGGGTTCGGTTTTAGAAGCTACATGCCCTAGTAAGTGTCGGGATCACCCTTGGTCACGTGCGGCCGCTGACTCGAGTGACGTATTCTCCACACGAAGTATCTCGTGCCTTCCGCCTAGTGGCCTCATGCCGACATCGTGGTCGCGTTTTGCTACGGATTCAAGAATCACCAGTACAGCCTAGGTACAGCAATAATTACTATAAATTAAGACCTGGCATTTTATTAAATAAACTTACCTAACCCTGCTTTCCGATTGAAGTCAAAATTGATTTTGGCACTGTGATCGTCATTTCAAATCACTATAAGCACAAGATAGACCTATTGTGACGACATGGAATACGTCACCTAAGACACCATTTTGTGATTTGGACGACCACGTTACGAACTGAAATCACCGTGAGCAGTTCTATCAAAAATTACAAGTCTTTGATATGTGCGTGTGTTTACTCTTCTTCGTTCCAGCAAAACAAACGTTTTTATGGCCTGTTTCAAACGTTTTTTCATGGTTTAGTTTTCTACCGGCTTCCAAAAAAAGGAGGAAGTACTCAACTTGACTGTTTTTTTAATGTTTGTTACCTCATAACTTTTGATTGGGTGGACCGATTCTCATAACTCTTTTTTTGTTTGAAAGCTGGTGCTTCCAGTGTGGTCCCATTTTAATTTCATCAAATTAAGTTTAGTATTTTTTGAGTTAAAATAAAATAACTGATTTTACCATAATAATAGAATGGAAGTCGATATTAAATTTTTCAAATTGCACTTGTGTTGTTTCCATAACGCCTCGTTAAACATCTTGTACGACGCTTCATACAAGATGTTTAACGAGACATTATGGCGACATAAAATGACAGTGCAGTGATTTGATATTCGCTAATATCAAATAACTGCACTATCAGCCATGCAGTAGTGCGATTCTCTAATGATTCGTTGACGAGCTCGTCAACGAGCTCACCGATGTCAAATACTTTACGAGATATCGCCCATGTACACAAGGTTATTTTTTTATCGTTTCTCGTCATCTCGTCATTTGTTTCACGGATGTTGTCAAACATGCAACGATGCTTGCTCTTAGAGAATCGCACGGCAGTAAGCAATGTGAGCGTGGTTTTAACCCATTTCGAATGGCTGACAGATCTCACCTGTCAAAAGCACGATAATGAATCGGAATGATGAAAAGTGATAATATCGCCGAAATGGGGTTTGACTTTAATCGGAAATCAGAGAACTCTCCTTGTCCACTTCATTGTTATCATAGTACACCATAGACTAAATTAGTACCTACTTATTTTTTTGTTACAGACTTTCATTTGAAGCAACAAAGTGCCACGCGATAATTTGTGGCGACTTCAACCCTCTTGGACTACAATTAGCAGACAAATTAGTAGACTGCGGTGTTAAGAAACTACATTTACATTACAATAGTCCAGCGTCGCAACTGCAATACAAACTACGGTATATATGAGTGTATATCTAAAAGCTGTCATAAGAACTATTGAAAGCTATTAAAAGACCCGCATACACAAAAACACTTGATCACACAAAGATATATTTTTTTCAGAACGTGGAAGAGCAACGGAATCCAAGTTACAATGACTTTTGGGATTTTGACCGAAATGAACGGCGTCACTACTTTATTAAACAGTGCTGTACGTTTGGGACCAGTGGAAGGTTTGCATGTAATCACAGCCAGTGGTTTGCAAGAAAATGTTATTAGCAGCTTAGATTTAACAACAAGAACGGTTTGCCCAAATATAAAGTGAGTTTTTAATTATTCTTTATTTAAATATTGTCGATAAAAAAGATATCAAATAATTACGTAAATTATTTTCAGGTATTTTTTAATATTGAGTAACGAATACTCTAGTGGATATTTGACTTCTATTCAGAGAGCCAAGACTGGATTACCAGTAACATTTTTGGATTTGACTTTGTTGAAAACAGTGAGTCATCTTAGTGTCTTAACTTTAATATGGTTTGATTTATTTGTTCCTACCTTAATAGCGATGTTTCTATAGATCCAAGATGAGAACGGTGTCACCTGGTACCGCGGCGCAGCAGAAGCAGTGGTACGTGCTTTGCAAAGTGCTGAACAGTTTTTGATGGCTCAACCGAAACGTTCTGCACAAAGTTCTTTAGTTCAACAAATAGCATCTTTCAGCGGTAATTATCTAAGTGTAATATGTAAAATATTAAAGTGTTTTGTCAACATTTAATATTAAAACTTACTCCCATTTTTAATATCCGTTGAGTGAGCATCGAACATGAAACCAGTTCAAATAAAACATCCATAGTAAGTCTAAATCAAGCCGTACAAGCACATATCGTAGCATTAGACAGGAAGTTAACTGATGCCATACACATCCTGGATATAAAAAATATGGAAACCCTTGTACAAGAATCTCAAGCTAGGGGACTCCATCATGGGGGAAAACCAATTAAGAATTAAGAAAGGACCTCGCCTTGTCAGTGCGGGAACAAGTAGAAACCCCACAAAAAACTAAGAATTCCAGAGAATGAAACCGATCCAGAAGATAGCGAAGATCGCCAATTTAGATGAGATAGACTTTAAATCATATCCAGCTGGAACATAATATTTGATACGTCAAATGACCCTTTGGGTTTTATAGAAAAGATATACAAATTTATAACAGCAAACCATATAAATGCTAATGCTAATGCTACCAAATAAATGCTACCGCGATTATAATAGATAATATATAGATTCTAGCAACCCTCTTGGAAGGAGTCATTGCGATGAAATATTACTACAGGCCTGTGATAATGTTTCATCGCACGCATTCATTATATTCTTGGGAAGAAATATAATTTCAATTCTTCTAAGTATTTTTCAACACACCTACTAGAAAAAGCACTCTTATTCAACTGTAATTATAATCAAAATGCAGCATATTTCAAACTCGTGCTTTTTACTTTTCATTCCCGCACGAGCGCAAAAATGAAATTTAAGTTTATATAAATGAGCAAAAAGTTCTAACATTAAAATTAAAAAACTTTTTGCAAAAAATAAAACTATATTCGTCAAAATACAATACAAAACAATTACATTTTAGAAAATAATTCATTTATATGATTTATATGTATGCATCAGATTAAAAAGTTTAAAAATAATAGCATTTTAATAGCAAAATTATACACAACATTTATTTTTGGAGGATTAATACGCGTGTCGTGAGAGGTGCGAAACCTCTTTGGTCTCATTTTATCTGCGCGCGCATATTTGCAAACGTGGGAAAATAAAATATTGCATTTTCTGCTTTTGCTCTTGGATGCAGAACAGAAAGTTAAACTTTAATAGATAATTATTTTTCTGTACATAAGTTCTACGCTATTTGTGGCTATTTATTGTGAAAAATTACAGCTTCTAGCAATGAAGATGAAAACGAACTCAACAATATGATACAATCTACGCCGCGCCGCCAGAAATATTATCTGAAGCTCAAATTGCAAGTGAAAGCTTGTCACCATGTAAATCTAAAGATAGTACATTGCCTATGAACATTTCTTAGTATGAAAAAACACCAAAAACGCCATTTCGTTCTCAGAAAACGTATTCATGGCTTATTTTAATGAACTGGCTAATAAGTATAAACCTAGTACTTTGTGGTGCGTTTATTCAATGTTAAAAAGTACAGTTATCAATTAAGTTCAAGCAAGTAATTGTGTTGAAAAACGTCGTATGAAACTCGTGCGCGTTGTTTACTACAAGCTCTACTCCATTTAGGCCTTCAATCTTAAATCTCAGGCTATGTATATTATCCACGCCGTACTCCATGCTGTGCAGTTATTTCGTGCAGTTGCCACAACAAAGTTTTTCACATTTTTTTCGCTTTAATGTCTGCAACTTTGTTAATTAGACAATTTTGCAGACATAATTGCGAAGGTATGCCAAAATGTCACAAATAGAACACATAGACATAATTTACGAGAACATGAACGCCAAGCACTAGTACTCGTACTATCAAAATAAAAATCATGTATTTAATTTAGGCGTTAAAGACGCATTTATAAACTATAAAAAAAATAGGAGAGAGGGCGCTGCTGTGCGCGAGTAACGAGCTCCGTGTTTCAAAGTAAATAATATAGTTTTATTGTAATTAAATCGCAAAAATTACAAGTTGTTGTCATATATTTCATAATTTAGACAGATTATGCATGTAGTGAACAATAATTGGTCAATAAAAACGAAATAACAAAGAAACATATGATAAGACATTATGACGACTGTTGATGCAGCAAAATTTGAACTATTTGAACAAATTTAGTGACATAGTGAAATAGGGATATACCCACAAAACCTTGAAAAGGTAAGATTGAAGATTGAAAAGTGAATTGAACTGTATGTGTACAAGTAAAACATAACCTAAGAAACAGCTGCTCCGATCATTGTGACAAACTTACTAGTACATTGTTAAGCAAAGGCTTGTTTTCCCAAACACCGACTGGATCATTTATTAGATATACGTCTTTACATGGTCATTGCAATTAGTATTGCCACAGAAACTATTCAAATCTCGTTTATGATGGCGTCTATATGTACGGGATGTCACCAAAATCTCCCTGATAGACTTAACTTGTGTTAAGTGTACAAATTCATATGATTTAATGTGTGCAAATCTATATTTCTATATTTGTGAGCGTGGCGAAACTCTTACCCGGAGGTTCGTTTCGTTACAAGTTAATCCTCCTTTACTCTTCGTTTATGGAATAAATGTACGTAAAACAGAAATCAAGACTACGAACAACCTCATCGTAAAACATCGAAAAGTATGACCGCTATTTCTAAGCCCGAAATGTATGTATGGAATGCATACAATTCGAAGGTTGTAGTTATTAACTGTTTGACAAGTTTGATCCCACCGGAAGAAGATTTTAACAAACACAACTATCGTATTGATGTCGCAACCATTCATTAGTTTTATTAGAAACAGGATGATCATGATCAAATGATATTTATAAGCTTTATTATTATAACTAACGTGACACACATTTTGTATATGAGAAACGGGAATCATTCACGTAAGCACATAGGTCAGATTTTTTCCAACCTTCATGGACAACTTTCATCCATTCTTCGCCCTATTGTAAGCCAAACAGATTCACCGACGTACAAGACCGCACGATCCGCACGATTCTTCTTACCATGCTGCACCCTTTCACTGGAAATGGATGGATCCTGCCATCTACCTACTTGGAGATTGTGTCTTCGTGAAGCTCAGAAAAGTGGACAAGTGATCAGTTGTGTGAGCTTATTCTGCCTGAGTGTTCCCGTCAGCACAATATATGACAACAGCGATGAAGGAGACTCTCGCTTCTTAGCGCCGATGCAACAAACTACTCCCCGCCCACATTATATCGCTGCTCGTACTACGAGCTGTTACCCGTAGTGCGACTTGAAACGCAACCGCGAACATTTTGCATATTTAAATAATCATATTTAAAATGATACAGAAGGGATTTACACAGCGTGTTTCCCTTCTTAGAACTCTGCTGATAAATATTAATAAGACAAACGCGGGTCTTTCACAGCCCGCGCACTGCGCAACACCTAAACTGTTGCGGATAGTAGTTGATAGCTCAGAAGTTGGAAAATGTATCGAATCACTCGCCCAGTGCTGCTTGGCAGTTGTTCCAATGCCGGGCCCGGGGAATGATTCCTGGATAGTAAGGCTGGATATGGCGACTCGTGTATGTCCTTACTAATCTTCCTTAGCTTTAGTTGAGTATTTCTATTCCTCTTCAGTGAGTGTCATACGCGGTTACTAAGCGATCGAGATGTTACTCGAGGTGCGGATGCTTTAAGTGTGACCAATAAATTTCCATTATGAATTTCGATAATTGAGATTTATAAGTAACGCGAATATTGTTTTTGCAATTATCTAGAGGATTTTAGGTAGAAAATAACTTATCTACATCTAGAAAAAATCGAATAGAAATACGGAACAACTGCTAACAATAGAAATCGTAATTTCAGACTTGAAAATTTGTGAAGAAACTTCAAGCAGCGCTTCTCTAAAAGAAATAGGAATGTCATTAGAAAAAACTTCTTTAGTCAGTGTGCTATTGAGAGACGCATATAATATATTCATTGAAGAAGAAGATATTCCATCACTAACGTTGGCAAGGTGAGTAACAAAAATGTTGTCTAGATAAACTAAGCATTAATGTAAATATGTAATACTAGCTGCCCTCTGTGGTTTAACCCGCGTGGTGATGGATGATGATGGATCAGATATAGCGTATGTAACTCAGGCATAATGTAGCTTTTTACTGCTGAAAGATTTTTTTAAATCAGTTTAGTAGTTTTTATGTTTGCATTACAAACAAACAATAAAATGTTTCTTTTTTATTGTTAGGATTATATACTAAGGTACGAATAATGTGGCTTAGTTTGTACGGACGTTACTATTGCAAATTTAAACGTGAAAAAGTAGTTATTGTGACTACTGTAATGTAGCAATTTTTTTTTTTGTTTAATAGATGCCGCTCTGTCCCCATACGACAGTTAAAATCAGATAGAGAGTTAAAATTCGAGCCTTGGTGGCCTAGTTGGTCATGGCGTCTGACACGGATTGACGGAAGACGCGGGCTCGAATCCCGTCCGAGGATGTGAATTTTTCTCTCTTAAAAAAAAATTATATTTGGTATCGCTAGGCAGGCGTTAGTGCTTTAAAACATTAACCCGTAAAGCTGCCTTGGCATATCTGTATGCCAAAAAACATATACACACAATACATATACATACAATCAAATAAGGATCCAATTAAAAATGTTATCTATTCAAATATACAATATATTTCAGCTAATGTTTTGTTTTTATGATGATGTAAAGGACCTGGAAATTTTATTTACATAACAAATTATCATTTGAAAGATACCAGATCGGTAATATCAACGAAAAAGCGACAGTCACTTGTTTTTTGCGGGGTTTTTGCAACTCTGGTTTGCAAATTTGATGATAGTCGGGAGCTCACTAGGTTAATACTATAACCGTAATAGTTGACATAAAATAAATATAAAATAATAAAAGCCTTTATTCTCCCTAAAAAATCTAACATAGTTGGCTTATGTAATTACTATTGAATTTTATTTTACACTATGATGTATCGCCTCTCCGGCGTAGGCCTCTACTAAATCTGTTCACTCTACTTCTCTTGCCTTCCCCATCCAGTCGGGTCTGATTATCTTAGAAAATATATTATGTCCCTCCATCTTTTCCTCTCGCATCCTTGGTTTCTTTTCCGTTAAGAGGTATCCACTCTGTAATCCTTTTTGTCTATTATTCGTTATTAATGGGGGATCCCTATAATCTATCTACAGTTTTCCTTACTACCGATAGAAATTTGACATAACGTCCATACAAATAGTGTCAAATATCTAACTCTAGTAAGGTAAACCGGCGATAGATAGATTATTGGGACGGGCCGTAAGTCAGCAGACATGGCCTGCCCATGTCCATTTCAATAGTCTTATTCTTTGGGTTACATCTGGTGCTTTAGTTCTCTTTCTTACTGTTTTATTAGTTACTTTTTCTGAAGTTTTGATTCCGAAAATGCTTCTATCCTCGCTGGCCAATTGAAATTTTCTCTTCGTCTTTTCTCCTAAGCGACCATGCCTGGCAAGCATATGTGAAGCATGGTAATAGTTGACATATGGCACTGCAGGCTGTTTGGTTGTTATTAATGTTATCTATATTATCTACATCACTTTGCTCTATTATCAATAATTTCCGCAGCGTATGCGATTTAAGGACTTTTCGGCTGTACAATTGCATATGTAAACATAAAAAAGTATTGATTTTGACATAACTTTAAAATGCAGACATATGGTATTGCTGACATTTTTGTAGACATTGACGTCTTCTAAACAAAGTTACTACATCACTTTGCTCTTTGTTAATAGTTTTCGTAGCGTACGCGATATAAGGATTTTTTTCACACTTTGGGTTGTATTATCGAAGTTTTCATACGTTTCCCTGAATTTGTGCAAATCTCCTTTGTCCTATGATCACCAGGGATAATGTAGGATTCTAATGGTGAATTAATTTTCTAAATAGGTTATATAGTTTCGGAGCCTATTCAATACAAAAAAAAAACAAATCTTTCACTTTATAATATTAACGTAGATTGATCTGTCTCACATGTTTTTTGTTTCAGAATCAAACAATTGGAGGCCACAACAGTAGAATCAAATTTTGAAGAAGTGAAAGGTCTAGCGACGTTCTACTCGTACGTGGATCAGGATGAGCTTCTCGCTACAACTGAAATGGTGCTCTTACCGACCCTTACTAATAGCTCTACCATGGTAAGTATTGCAGATGCTACGGCGACTAGCTGCGCCCGTGGTTCTACCTAACACTACTAACTATTTTATAAGAACTCTAGCTGGTGCCCGTGACTACGTCTGCGCAGAATTATTATTTCAAATACCTAGCTTAATATTTTCTCCAAGGCCATATCTACCTTTATACCAAAATGTCATCAAATATGTACATGGTCAAACGCAATTGCTGTAATAGTAAAGAATGAGTACATATAAATACTTAGTATATCAATCAGTAAACATTAATAATTAAATACAGGACTTGCGTACATACAAATATAATATTAATCAAGATGAAAAAATACTGTCATTACATTAATTCATCACCCTTGGCGGTATTTGTGTTACATTTCATAACCCGTGATGATCGCCAAGCAGTACGCTATAGTCCTTGAAATCTACCGTACCGTTTGATGTTTGATACTATTCAAGACAAAATGACTTTGTACAGGCGTAACTCACACAATTTCAATAACCTTCACCTTAAAACCATGGAATTATGACCGCGTTTCAAAGTTACCTATTCTGGTGCTATTTTTGTTTTTTTACGTAGTGTTGTGACTCTTCATATTCACTTTTATACGAATAATCGGTAAAAATTTACGTATAATCGAACTTATTGATAACTATTGTATAAGCCTTAAGAAATCATTACGTAGCTGCGCTCCGCAGTTTCACCCGCGTGGTGATGGATGATGATGAATCAAATATTATAGCGTACGTTACTCAGACATAATGTAGATTTCTATTCGTGAAAAAATTTTTGAATCGGTTAAGTACTTTATGCGTTTATACATTACAAACAAACACACAATCAAATATTGCCACCTCTTTATTATACGAGTAGATAAGGATGAATATCAAGGTACGAGTAATGTGGCCTAATGTGTACCAGCGTTGTGTGTGTGTAGCGTGCGTATGTTATCATATAAAAAATACCTATTGTAACATAATTGTATACGTTATACATATGGGATCACTAACTTTTTTGTAGATTTTAATACCTTCTATATAACTGTATGCATCGCTTTGCTCTATTGTCAATAATTTCCGCAGCATGTGCGATATAAGGATTGTTTGGGTATTTTTTTCTCGCCTTGGTTTACTTTATCGAAGTTTTCACACGGGTTCTATAGCCTATGTTCATCAGGGATAAGGTAGGATTATAATGGTGTAAGAATTTATCAAATCGGTCTAGTAGTTTCGGAGGCTATTCAATTCAAACTATCAATTTATATTTGAGTAATTAACGATTTTTTCTAATAAAAGAGTATTAATTTTAAAGTAAAGTGATGCAATTTTAAATAAACCTTTGTAGGTAAAATTGTTCGTGTCCAAATATACTTAAATTTACGCAGATTTTTTTAAATCTGGCAACACTGCCAACTATATAATAACCTTTGCAGTCTCGCGCCATTATAAAAAATTATAGTGTGCATACTTTTTTCCTTGTGTGTGTTTTGTTGTGTTTTTCGTTTACTTTAGCAATCTTTATACTGGACTCCGAGTAAGAAAGTGATTATACATTCGAAAAGAGGACGTACTTAAGCGCCCAGGATCGTGAGTTGGTGGTAAATATAGGTTTATACTTATAGGTGGTGGTGATATAATAAATAATGCTGGTGGTTTCATGTTGCGAATGTATTTTAACTCTTGCAAGTCAAGGATTGAGAGCTATAATGCATAATTGGGTAAAATTATACTTAATCAATTTCTAAATCTTCATACACTTCGATGAAATAATTATTTTAGTAGTAGTTTTGTAGTAGTACCTAATGTACCTACCTGTTTTCTTTCAATAAATAGAAATAACAAGTTTAAATAGTAATTACAGACACGTAAAAACTCTACGTAAATACTCTATATACACCTATATTCACCACCAATTCACGAGCCTGGGCGTTTCAAATACGTCCTCATTTTGACAGTATAATTAATGATCAAACGAACTTACCTGTACGTGAAGTTCGATCATAATTATATGATCAGCTTGATTCGACGCGATTTTGTTTACAAATTGCAGTCAAGTCCCCGCGTTACTGCCTTGCACGGTTTGTTTTAAGAGTAATTTTCTTTATATGGCAGCTCCATACCAATGACAGGTCATTATATCGCCGCCATCTTACTTTCATTTTGTTTATAGAAATAAAAGAAAAACATACTTCACATTTTTGGGTCAGGGCATTCCTAATTAAAGGAGGGTTATTATAAATCGCGTCGAATCAAGCTGATCATATAATTATGATCGAATTTCACGTACAGGTAAGTTCGTTTGATCATTAATTTGTAATTTGATTTTGTTTACATATTGCAGGATGTTCAGAGAAATAATTAAAATATGAAGTTACTTAAATAAATCTCTATGATTAATTTATTTTTCTTAATCATATTACACATATTTATATGTAATTATAATTATTATGTAAATACGTTATAGCGCTTATTTATTCGCAGAAAGTATATTTCTTGCAAATTGTGATAAATTATGTATCACTTCTTTATTATAATATTTAGCAAATCCTTAATAAATTTATAACGAGTACCTACTGTGTGAACTAAATATGGATAATCTCATAATATTAATACCGAGGTTATCAAGAGTGTCCTTGATCCAGTGGTTTAAAGTTTGAGAAGAAACCTCCAAATGTAGCTTTTTATCACTTAAGAATATATAATCATGATCATGTGAACATGAATAAACTTGTATTTTGTATGTAAGTCACGTGAGATCTTGAAAGACATCTCAGGTCTATCATTGAAAAAGGGTACATTCAAAACTAGTTGTAACGCTAAATAACTAACTAACGTTAAATGAAAAAAATATATAATCACTGGAACAGAAGGTTCTAAATGGTTTATAATGTTCCAGTGGCTTAACTAATCAAGCTTTATAGCATCCGTCGTATTGCTTAGGTATATGTGTTAATGGAGAGCGATCCAAGCATAGTGTTGACTAATTCTGATGTCAGACATTTATTTAATAAAGCTTGCCTGATAACTTCCCGGCAACCTCGATAAGAGTCCTGTGTAAGTTGTGGGATAATCTGAGTAGGAGATTTAAGTAATTTAAAACCTGGACAAAAATGCAACGTATCAGATAATTGAATTTTTGCAGTATTGAAACCAAGCTTGCGTGGACAACTATGGTACTACAACAATACCTTCCGCTTTGTTATGAATGATTTACTTTAACATTTTTAAAATCAGTTCAAACGGTGGTAACTCATTAAATACTCGTAGTAGATGTCCAAGAAGTTGTAAATGCGTCTATAACCCAAGCATCCGGATAATTTTTCCGAAGTCTGAATCACATATTTCCTACACTGTGTCCACAAATTTTTTGCGAAACAATGAGTCTGCTTCGTAATTTTCCCTGGTGTTTAAATATGATGCAAATACTATTAATTTACTACTTTCACACCATTGCCATATTTGTGGAGATACGTCATTTAAGTGTGCGTATTAAACGCTATCCATTCTGTTGATATATGGTATCGTAGTAACATTATCAATGCGTATCAAAATTTCACACTAGTTATAATATCAGGCAAAAACTTTATTGCAAAAAAGCTGCTATATGTTCTAAAATCATCACACAAATTTTGTGGAAGAAGTATACCGTGACAATATCAACCCTTCGTGGTAGTACGCGTCACATTTCTTCAAAGTATAGCACTGTGTTTTGTGTAGGTAGGTAACCTAATAAAAAATCATAACACAGATTTTGTGGAAGAAATATACCGTGACAGTATCAACCCTTCGTGGTAGTACGCGTCACATTTCTTCAAAGTATAGCACTGTGTTTTGTGTAGGTAGGTAACCTAATAAAAAATCATAACACAGATTTTGTGGAAGAAATATACCGTGACAGTATCAACCCTTCGTGGTAGTACGCGTCACATTTCTTCAAAGTATAGCACTATGTTTTGTGTAGGTAGGTAACCTAATAAAAAATCATAACACAGATTTTGTGGAAGAAATATACCGTGACAGTATCAACCCTTCGTGGTAGTACGCGTCACATTTCTTCAAAGTATAGCACTGTGTTTTGTGTAGGTAGGTAACCTAATAAAAAATCATAACACAGATTTTGTGGAAGAAATATACCGTGACAGTATCAACCCTTCGTGGTAGTACGCGTCACATTTCTTCAAAGTATAGCACTGTGTTTTGTGTAGGTAGGTAACCTAATAAAAAATCATAACACAGATTTTGTGGAAGAAATATACCGTGACAGTATCAACCCTTCGTGGTAGTACGCGTCACATTTCTTCAAAGTATAGCACTGTGTTTTGTGTAGGTAGGTAACCTAATAAAAAATCATAACACAGATTTTGTGGAAGAAATATACCGTGACAGTATCAACCCTTCGTGGTAGTACGCGTCACATTTCTTCAAAGTATAGCACTGTGTTTTGTGTAGGTAGGTAACCTAATAATAAATCATAACACAGATTTTGTGGAAGAAATATACCGTGACAGTATCAACCCTTCGTGGTAGTACGCGTCACACTTCTTCAAAGTATAGCACTATGTTTTGTGTAGGTAGGTAACCTAATAATAAATCATAACACAGATTTTGTGGAAGAAATATACCGTGACAGTATCAACCCTTCGTGGTAGTACGCGTCACACTTCTTCAAAGTATAGCACTATGTTTTGTGTAGGTAGGTAACCTAATAAAAATCATAACACAGATTTTGTGGAAGAAATATACCGTGACAGTATCAACCCTTCGTGGTAGTACGCATCACATTTCTTCAAAGTAAAGCACTATGTTTTGTGTAGGTAGGTAACCTAATAAAAATCATAACACAGATTTTGTGGAAGAAATATACCGTGACAGTATCAACCCTTCGTGGTAGTACGCGTCACATTTCTTCAAAGTAAAGCACTATGTTTTGTGTAGGTAGGTAACCTAATAAAAATCATAACACAGATTTTGTGGAAGAAATATACCGTGACAGTATCAACCCTTCGTGGTAGTACGCGTCACATTTCTTCAAAGTATAGCACTATGTTTTGTGTAGGTAGGTAACCTAATAAAAAATCATAACACAGATTTTGTGGAAGAAATATACCGTGACAGTATCAACCCTTCGTGGTAGTACGCGTCACATTTCTTCAAAGTAAAGCACTATGTTTTGTGTAGGTAGGTAACCTAATAAAAATCATAACACAGATTTTGTGGAAGAAATATACCGTGACAGTATCAACCCTTCGTGGTAGTACGCGTCACATTTCTTCAAAGTAAAGCACTATGTTTTGTGTAGGTAGGTAACCTAATAATAAATCATAACACAGATTTTGTGGAAGAAATATACCGTGACAGTATCAACCCTTCGTGGTAGTACGCGTCACACTTCTTCAAAGTATAGCACTATGTTTTGTGTAGGTAGGTAACCTAATAATAAATCATAACACAGATTTTGTGGTAGAAATATACCGTGACAGTATCAACCCTTCGTGGTAGTACGCGTCACATTTCTTCAAAGTATAGCACTATGTTTTGTGTAGGTAGGTAACCTAATAAAAAATCATAACACAGATTTTGTGGAAGAAATATACCGTGACAGTATCAACCCTTCGTGGTAGTACGCGTCACATTTCTTCAAAGTATAGCACTGTGTTTTGTGTAGGTAGGTAACCTAATAATAAATCATAACACAGATTTTGTGGTAGAAAAATACCGTGACATTATCAACCCTTCATGGTAGTACGCGTCACATTTCTTCAAAGTATAGCACTATGTTTTGTGTAGGTAGGTAACCTAATAATAAATCATAACACAGATTTTGTGGTAGAAATATACCGTGACAGTATCAACCCTTCGTGGTAGTACGCGTCACATTTCTTCAAAGTATAGCACTATGTTTTGTGTAGGTAGGTAACCTAATAAAAAATCATAACACAGATTTTGTGGAAGAAATATACCGTGACAGTATCAACCCTTCGTGGTAGTACGCGTCACATTTCTTCAAAGTATAGCACTGTGTTTTGTGTAGGTAGGTAACCTAATAATAAATCATAACACAGATTTTGTGGTAGAAAAATACCGTGACATTATCAACCCTTCATGGTAGTACGCGTCACATTTCTTTATACGTTTAGTGTTCCTACACTTTACCTAAGACTAATAGACTACGTAGTGACTGACCTGAATCGCTTCCAGATGATGTAGAAATAATCCGCCGCCGTTGTTGCTAACTTTGCTTGCTGTCCACTTAGTTATTTTTTAATTGTATAACGAATTTATTCGTCACGTTCGTCACATTTTCTTTTTGTTCTCATATAGACGAATTCAATAAACCATAATTAGTTTTTTTTTCTCTTCTCTGTAGGGTAGTTAATAGGCGCGGACGTGCGAAGGCTATAAGCACGGAAACACGAATGAAAGTAAGATGGCGGCGATATAATGACCTGTCATTGGGATGGATATGCCAACTTTGACTTTGACTTTGATATAAAGAAAATTACTCTTCAATATAATAAACCGTGCAATGACGTGGGGACTTGACTGCAATATGTAAACAAAATCGCGTCGAATCAAGCTGAGATATATAATCACTAGCTTAGTTTGGAGTCCAGTAGGTCTACCATGAGTTGACCACATTGACACCAATCGATGCTCGGTATCGACTGCCGCGAAAAAATGTATGAAAAAAAAAGAATAGTGCCACCTTGCGGTCAATTGTAGAACTAAAATTGATGGTGAGTACGCCAATCACAAGCATAATAGGTAGGCGAGATCGAGTATCGACTATAGATGACATTTATGTTGCCAACTCATGGTAGAGCTACTGTATAAAGATTGCCAAAGTAAATTAATTAAAAACACAACAAAACACACAAACGGAAAAAGTACGGACACAATCAATTCTTTTTATAATGGCGCGAGACTGCAAATATTACATATAGTTGGCAGTGCTGCCAGATTAAAAAAATCTGCGTATTTTTAAGGATATTTGGACACGAACAAATTTGCCTACAAATATTTATTTAAAATTACATCACCTGACTATTAAATGTATAGTATTAGAGTTATTAACTTTCTTTTTTCTAATAAGAGTATTTTATTAGAAAAAAAGAAAGTTAATTACTCTAATACTATAAATTTTAATTAATAGTTTTAATTGAATAGCCTCCGAAACTACTAGACCGATTTGATAAATTCTTACACCATTAGAATCCTACCTTATCCCTGATGAACATAGCCTATAGAACATAGTATCAAAACTTCGACAAATGAACCCAAGGCGTGAAAAAATATCCAAACAATCCTTGTATCGCGAATGCTTCGGAAATGATTGATAATAGAGCAAGTGATGTACAGTTTTATAGAAGGTATTAAAATCTACAAAAAAGTTAGTGATTCCATATGTATAACGATTACAATTATTATGTTACAATAGGTATTTTTTGTATGATAACATACGCAATAGTAACGCTGGTACCTTGATATTAATCCTTATCTACTCGCATCATAAAGGGGTAAGATTTGATTGTGTGTTTGTTTGTAATGTACAAACTAATAAAGTACTTAACCGATTTAAAAAAAAACACGAATAGAAAGCTACATGATGTCTGAGTAACGTACGCTATAATAATTGATTCGTCGTCATCATCCACCACCACGCGGGTGAAACTGCCGAGCGCAGCTAGTTATCAATAATGGTATCTTAGGCTTTCACAATAGTTATCAATAAGTTCGATTATTCGTATTTTTACCGATTATTCGTATAAAAGGGAATATGAAGGGTCGCAATACTACGTAAACAAAAAAACACCAGATTAGGTAACTTTGAAACGAGGTCATAATTCCATGGTTTTACGGTGAAGGTTATTGAAATTGTGTGAGTTACGCCTGTACAAACTAAAAAGTCATTTCGTCTTTATGAGTATGAAACGTCAAACGGTATCTATTATATTTGAAGGACTATAGATACCATTCATTTTAACATTAATGTACGCCAAATTTTGATTTTGTGGCGTCGTGTTGGGGTTGCGCTTACTTGAGTGCCCGAGCATTTAGTAACCACCATTAAATTTACGCTTGAGGGTTGGTCAGTGAGGTGGGTTTAGTAAACTGGGTTAGACTTGATAGGGTAAATCAATTTTTTTTTTGTGAAAATAAACATAAAATACGTTTGTTGAAAAATCCCTCCAGCACTATATCCTATTATATCATATGCTTGTTTCTGTGTCGAGAATAGTAGAGCCGAAGATTACTGGCTGCCGGTGATTAATGGTTATCCCGAATGCTACGAGTATTCAACAGTATTAAAAAGCTAGTAGTATTCCAAAACTTCAGAAACACGCTAGTTTCATCTCTAAAAAACTATACCTATATTCCAGTACTTAAATATATTTTTTAATCAGGTACATTTGTTTTTATTGTAAAACTATTTATGTAGTATTAGTATCAAAAAATATCAACGATCAATCAATCAAATAATCAATGCACTCAGAAAATCTTTCTTCTAAAAAAGTTAAGACCTTCAGTAACCAATGCATCGCCATAGCATTAAACATATAAATATAGATACCTCATCACAAATAATAGTTAAACATGAGTTTCCACCCTTTTACCACATAATATAAAATAATCACTCCTTCGCGATCACCTAGTGTATTCCAAATTACTAATTGCTCAGTGCATCAGATTAGACTGCGTATTGCGTGTCAGTTAGTTAGTCACGGTACTGTTTTAAAGTTTTAATGCGTGTAAATGTGGTTATATTGGTTGCACCAGCAAAGATAGTTGTGATAAGTGTGTGGATGTATTTGCAGAAAGACGACGAGTTTGACGTGAACGAGACGTTCTTGTGCATAGTGCCGGGGCTGGACGGACATCACGAGCGGTTCCGCACGCTATGCGAGCGCCTCAAGCTGCCCGCCTTCGTCCTGCAACCGGGACTCGACCGGCCAGAAGAGACGCCAAATGAACTTGCTATAAGATACTTTAAGGTATGCAAACTTAGGTAATTTAAAGTAAGCTAATAACAATGACGTCGAGTATATGAATTTTATTTTTTACAGGTTTTATTAAAAAGAACTGGTCTGAAGAAATCATTCTACATTTTGGGGTACGAAACAGGAGTACAAGTTGCCTTACATTTAGCAGCTATTTTGGAAGAAAATGGTAATAATTTGAAAATATTATAAGTTTTATTAAATGTTTTTTAAAGCATTACCGCCTGCTTAGGAGGGCCAAACTTTCCAAATTTTTAAAGAAAAACACACTTTCTCGTGTGGGATTCGAACCTGCGTTATTATAAGCTTTAATCTTATGGAAAAAGGGCAAACAAAACCAGCTTGACTAAACATTTGGACAAATACATTTTTTCGGCGTTAGTTTGACTAGTTTTGAAGATAAGTGTAGCAGTCCAGCTCGAGGAGCCTGCAAACTCTGCAGTAGTGGAAGTCTTATTATAATAATAATATATCCTTTAATTCAGATCTCTTAACTATTTACAATGTGTTTACACTTATAATATGATAACACGGGACTCTTAAATTAAATAAACTGTTTAAGCTAATATATGTTGCTTGGTTATTAAATCTGTTTGCCAATCGGCAAAGGCCTCCTACAACCTTTTACATTCTTTCATGTGACACCAGCCACTTGTCTAATGTCGTCATCCCATCTTTTCTGCGGTCTACCTCTCTTCGTCTTGCCCTCTCTGGGATACCACTGGGTTACATTTGTAGTTTTTGTTTTATTTATTATGACAAAGTTTTTCAATCTGTCAGACTTTCTGATATTTAGCATAATCCTTTCCATTGCATACTGGCAAGTTGCTAGTTTGTTTAGCATTCTATGATTTGGCATCTGTACGTCAAAACAGGTAGTATGCAGGTGTTAAACAGTTTACTTTTTAAGGTCATATGTAATTTTTTATTTTTTATAGCTTCTCTCATGCTTCATCATATCTCTTTCAACCATTTGTAATTCTTCTTTCTACTTCCTTTTGCATTGGTTCTTTTTGAGTTATAAGCTGACCTATTTAGATGTACTCATCAGTATAGTCTATTTCGGTAATCCCTTTTTTAATAGTGTATTTGCTTCCGTTTGTCATTACTTTAGTTTTTTCCGGATACAGTCTCAGTACCACTTGGTTTTTTGTCGCAAGTTTTCCTAGCATTTTATTTAATTCTTCTGGTGTTTTGGCAAATATCACTGAGTCGTCAGCGAACCTCAAGTGTGACAGCAATGCGCCATCTACGTTAATACCGAGGCGTTCCCAATTAAGTCTTCTGATATTTGATTCCAGTACCGCAGAGAAAAGTTTTGGAGATAAGGGATCGCCCTGTCTAACGCCTTTTTCAATACTGAAAGGAGCGCTTTTCGTTTCTAATTGGGTTCTTCCTGTACTGCGACTTTATAGGTTTTTTATTATTCGGATGAAATTGTGTTCGATTCCTTGTTCTAGTTGAGCCTCCATATTTTATCGTTTAGTAGAGAATCAAATGCTTTACAATAATCGATAAACGCGATTTTAGCTGGTATTCGTAGTACTTCTCTAGAACTTGTCGTACTACGTGGATGTGGTCAATTACCGAATAATCTTTGCGGAATCCTACTTGCTCGGTCGGTTAGTGTTCGTCTAGAGTTATTTTGATTCTTATTCTATCTTTTTAAAATAATCTTAGCAAAAATCTTATATACATTAGACATAAAGCTAGGTATATTCGAGGGATCCAACAGTTCTATTTAGCTTTGCATCATGTCGTTGCCATATAGTTTTTTATAGTATGATGTAGCTGTTTCTAATATGTCTAATATGTTCTGTGGTGGGTTCATTTTCCTCTATCATCTTTTATTTACGATCCAGTCCTATGTGTATGTCAAATTCCTTGAGTGCGTTTTTTGCTTTTACGCGTACGCTGTATGTAGACCGTTAAAACGTGATACATAGTTTCATAAAACTTTTGTTTTCTCCTGTTGATTGTGTTGTGATTTTTTTCATAAAAAAGGGTTAGATTTATCTAAGAAGATATAGTTTTTTTTAGGAATGTTTATTTAAAGCATGAATTATTCTTTGGGTATTTATGGGGTGACAAATTAATAATATTGTTTAAATGTTAACACGCGTTCTTTCTTTTTAAGGACAAACGGGAACAATATTTTGCATCGGTAATGGTCCGGAAGAGACGAAAGCACTGTTGGAATTGGAATTGAGCCAGTTTAAAACGGAAGAAGCGCTGCAGGCGGGCGTGGCTCGGCACATGTTTGCGCTGATGGCCCCCGGCTCAATGCCACTTTCAGAGAGTGCACTGCATGACTGCTCCTCTTGGCATCAGCGTGTCAATACGTGCGTGCGTATGCTTCTCGGCCGCGTGTCACATTCTGCGCAGTACGCACGCACGCTACTGGAGGCGGCGTATGCGCGTATCGCGACAGTACGTAGCTATAGCGCTGTGCCTCGTGCGCTCCGCTCGCGACTCGTGTTGTTGCGAGCCCGTCAAGCTTCCGGTACTACTCGTGGTGACGAAGATTGTTCATTACAGCACTACTCGCAAGGCCCACTTATCATACAAGATCTTACCGCGCCCATGGCGCACTCCACCGCGGACTTGCAAGTGCCCGCTATAATCAACAGCTATTTAGAAGATGAGATAATACAAGCTTATGAAATGAGAAACCTTTGCGATACTTATCTTATGAATGCCGATACGTTTGTGACAAGCATTGATCAGAATTAGAAAAAAAAACGCTTCAGGGGCATGTTTACCTATTTATTGCATTTATATTTGTCCTGAAAGACGAGCAAAGTTAAATATATGTAAAGTCAAATTCACATAATTGTTTACATTAAATAAAATGTAAATTAAACTTTTATATTTCTTATCTGTGTTTTTTTACTCGTATGCACTCTCTTCGCAAGTTTCGCGAACTGAAAGAAAGTATCAAATCTCTCAATTACTCAATAAGGCAGGTACCTAATGAGCCAACAAACGGTTATTCCTTTCTCGCATTCGTTCTTCAACATACGTGTTATTGTATCGCCTGTACAAAACTTCATAAAATGTATGTGGGAGCTTAAAATGAAAAATAAACCAACACATCGTTTTTTATAACCACTATAATTAAATCAATCATAAAAGCATTATTATTCCAACATTTGAATCTAAAATAAGTGTACTTTACATATTAAATTTTAATTATATCCATTATGTTGTGATATAAGTACTTAATTGACTTATATTTTATAACATTCATAGTTACGATAACATAATAACAATTAATTATCAAACTTATCATACCTGACACTTGAAGAGACAATTCAGAGCACTAGTCGTGCCGTGTCCGTAGCTGGAGAACTTCTGATCTGTCGACTTTTTTTTTTTTAGAACGGACTAGTGCTGTTTGCCTCTACCGGCATTTACAGCGTCACCGGACGGTTGGCGAGCGCAGATGGCACTCAGCCAGAGGTGATCTGTCGACAAGCTGCGCGGCCTTTTTGTGTCTGAGCCAGACTCGTCAGTGGCGGGGAGCGGATAGTCAATTGAGTCAACTGCATTACTTTTTAAACATAATATTTCGTTCGGAAATGAATTAACCACAGACAAAAACGCAACCATAAATTAAATTTAACATAAATTGTTATTAATCTCCCACATGTAGGTTCATAAAATACTCAAGACCACCTACTTTTTTGAGAAAATTTTGACAAGGCTTAGTTGTATCTCAATTAAACAAATTTAAGAGTGGCCGTCCTGCCATACGTCTAATACAGAAGATCTCATTAGAGATATAGCGATATGAAAATTATTTATCAGATTTCAAAAAAGGCGGAGTTTCGCAATATATTTATTACGAGGCTACATACCGCCAAAATAAAAAGATTTTGATGATTCTTTGTTTTTTTTGTTTGGAAAAACTTCAAAATAAAGAAGAAATTGAATCAGTGCTTTGAAAAATAATCGACAAAAACAATATATATATATATATATATATATATATATATTGTTTTTGTCGATATATACAAATAATAGATATGTAGAGAGAATGAGGCGAGTTCTGTGACACAGAGGACGTTGTAGAACGTATACGTTTGTGGTTCCTTTCAGCAAAAGTTTTGGTGAGAACCAAAGAGTATATAACACTAAGTATGTAATACGTAAGAAGATTCGAGTCGGAACTAACATCCAGGAAAAATAACGATGTTTGTATGAACAGGCACTAAAAACAAATCCCCGACACCCCAATTTTTTTAAACTTTTTTTTGTGAATTTTCTCGCTTTCTCCAATATTGTATTTACCACCATAACATTTGTAAAGTATGTTTTAGACCGGATGTTTTTAGTTTTTACAAATTTTACAAATGTTATGATGGTAAATAGGTACAATTTCGGAGAAAAAGGGAAAAATCACACAAAAAAGTTAAACATATTAGGGGGTCGGGGATTTTTTTTGGCCAACTTGTATTCTCCAAGTGGTCCCCCGAACACGCACATTTGGTTTGTCGGTCCCTCTACCAAACACCCTATATATTGATCCGGATTGATTTCTTTTGGATCCCAATCAGTAGGACATGCATAACTTCACGCAACGGTCAAGAACAGATTTCTGGAGCCAATCCGAGACCTGAAAGTAGCGTACTGCTATAGGATCCAAGAGAGATTTGTTTATAAAAAAATACGGTCACTAACTTTATTGAGAACTAGCTACGCTCCGCGGTTTCACCCGCGTGGTTATGGATGATGATGAGGATGAATCAAATATAGCGTATGTTACTCAATGTAGCTTTATACACTCGTGAAAGATTTGTTTGAATCAAAACAAACACTCATATAACTTTTCTCTATATTATTAGAGTAGATAAGGATTCCCATAGGACGACAATTCAATCGTACTGCTATGCGGGGACCGTGAATTAGGTACAAGTAGAACACTGTAATTTAAATTAAATATATGGTAAAATAAGTATTGGAAAAAAGAAGATATAAAAATTATGACCGGCGCGAATGGAGGGTGAAGACTGACTGAGGTAAGCAGTTAGGGACTCTGGGAAAGTAATAAGTGCTGACGTTGATGAAATGATAGAGTTTTAGGAAAGGTAAGCAATATAGGGAGGGAAGGCAGGGTATAACATCTCCCCCAACAAGAGTAAACTTACCAAAAGGAAAGTTTACATGAAAGTGAAGATGAGGTAAGTATTAGTATGAAGAACTGAAGAGGATGGAAGAAGGATGCGCCAAACTTAGAAATTAGAGCTGGACTTAACTTAGAGATTAGATATACATTTTGCTTCGGAAATACTTAATCTATTCTTAATCTAGGTAATAGAATTTCTTCAACAGGTGGGCCGTCTTCTACATATGACGGCCGATTTACGCACTAAAATGTCGCATTAAAACCGTTCACTTTGCAACAGGTGTATAAAAGAAATAAACTAAATGTAACGACTAAGATAATACTCGTAGTAAGTAGGTATAGGGAAACTAATATGGTTTTTAAAAATATTATCTTCTTTGTTTATGAAACCATCCACATCCTTGGTTTCAAGGTCTATTTGGTTTCTTAGATTTTTGAGATTGCCTAATTTATATTTGATATTATAACAATTGATGTGCTTACGTTAAACTTTTTTAATGTATTCGCGTTACAACATTTATCGTCAATAAGGTTAAAAACAAAATAAAAAAATAAAAAAATACACCAGCGACATCCCACGATCTGAACCTAATGTTCAGATCGCTCAGTTTGCGGATGATACTGCAATCTACTCTACTGGCTGGTTCAAGGTCAGGCAGAGATGCGCCATCCAACGAGCCATCACCGTAATCGGTGCATGGTTTCGTAAATGGCGGATTGCAGTAAATCCTAGCAAAAGTGCAGCAGTGTACTTCACTGAGACCCGGCGGAATCTCATGCCGTCACCCATAGTCCTATTCGGCGAACCCATCCCTTGGGCTAAATCTGCCAAATACCTGGGCGTCACCCTTGATCGCCAACTCACTTTCGCGAAACACATCCAGATTGTTCGCAATAGGGCGGCCTTCATTATGGGTCGTCTTAATCCCCTCATAGGCAAAAACAGTAAAATGTCTCTTAGAAATAAGACGACTCTTTACAAACTTTGCATCCGCCCAATGATGACTTACGCATATGTAGCGTTCGCCCATGCTCAGAAACACGACCTCCACAAACTTCAAGTGATTCAGAATCGCTTTATGCGCAGGGCAGTGGGCGCTCCGTGGTACTTGCGGAACGCCGAACTGCACTGCGATTTCACCCTCCCCTCTATTACGCAGTATATGAAAGACTGCTCCCGCCGCCACTTCGACAAAGCTCCCCACCACTCGAATCCCCTCGTGGTCGAAGCGGCGAACTACTCCACTGACATAACCGATCCTCACTTCATTCCCCCCCGTCACCGTCCAAGGCATATTTTGGGTGACCCGGACGACCCCATCGCAGCCGTTACTTCGGCAGCTTTAGCGTCGTCCCAAGGGAACCCCGGTAATGGTTGTAGACCCGACCAGGGCTGTGATCCCGATCGCATTGTAGGCTCCGGCCGAGATCTTCTTCGCAGCCCCAGTCGCAGTCGAGGTAATCCACACACACACGATTGTAGTCCCAGCCACGGTGCGGGTGGGAGTATACACCGCGGCCTGGGTCGCGATGTATCCTCCGGCCCAGCAAATGGCTGTGGACGAGGTAACACTGGTTTTCTATGTAGTCCCAGACACGGTGCGGGCAGGAGTCTACACCGCGGCCCCGGCCTCGATGTAGACTCCGGCCCAGGTAACGGCTGTGGGCGAGGTACTCAAGTTTCTTATTGTAGCCCCACCCAAAGTACAGTCATGAGTGCACAACGCGACGATCCTGGTTGCGGTGTGGACCCATGTCGCGGAAATGGGGGGAGGCGAGGTACACAAGGTTATGATTTAGTGGTAAACACAGTCAAACACCGAGCTCGCCGGCGAGCTCGAGGCAAAAGTTATGTCTTGGTTAGATTCTCTCCAAATAGTCGTAGAGTTAAAATTCATAGGGCCCACTTCCAACGGTACACTTATGTACCGGGGCGATCCTCTCCTACTCCCCTCTCTCCTGGCGACGGCCCAAGCCGAGGAACTTCTACACGACAAAAAAATCCGATTTGTGTTTTGTGTGGAGATTTTAAGAACATAGACCTGAAATAACACTGATGTTACGCATATTCCTGAACACTATGTATGAGGATAGAAAATTTTCAGCTGAGTACCATGTTCTGTAATCAGTAACAATATTATAAATGTGAAAGTGTTTGTCGGGTCGTCGTTTGATAATTTATTTGTTCTGCTTTCACGCTTAAACTATTGAACTGATGTCGACCTGGCTTTGGCATTAACTTGGAATCACTATGCACATTTTTTGTTAAGATCTGAATTGGCTGGCTAGATCTTTAAAATTTTTATAAAAGGTCCGCTTTCCATAACATGTATATTCTATCACCGCACCGGTACTTAATTTATCATCCGAGCTTAGGTTAGGTTAGACAGAACACTTGTAGCAAGCAGATCTTATTCTTGTATCTTACATACTCGGCTTATTGCGTAATAATCGGTTACTAATCGCTTTAAAATGTGTGGAAGTCGGGGTTACCGATGTGGAGGATCGCGGTTGGTAGTGTTCAGGAGAGAAGAGAAACAATTACTGATTCGTAGAACTCATAAAATCTCAACTTATTGCCTTGCTTAAGTATATTAACATACATTCCACTTCGCTACTACATTGTGGCGTATGTGAAATATATAAGATACAACCACACATGAGACAGGAAGCTTGTCCTATCTTACTTGCACATTGTAAATATCACGTGTAGGCGCCGCGCTCGTCACAGTCCTGTGTCGCTTTTAATGCCCGTAGTGGCAAAAAGCTCTATGTTTAAAAAAAAAAAAAAAACCCGCGCTTGTCAGTTGTGATCCGATTTTCAAGGTAGCACCACGTCGCTCTTGGGTTTGCCCGCTCACTTTCCGCTACATAAATATCTCGCACGAATTAAGTTCTCCACTGGGACTTTACTCAAAAAAAACTAATTTATTTGAATAACAGAGTAACAGTGTAATCGACAATAAAATAATAATTGAATTAATTTACAAAATTTGGATCTTATATACTAGTAATAATGTAGAGTCAGCATCTCCCCTCCGTATTGCTTGACCTACTTGGTTGTTGCTGATGTTGTGCTGTGTTTCTGTTGACGAAGCATATTTGGGTATATTGGGGTTCCTTAACTCCTCCCTCCCCAAGAGAGAAATTATCCGAAGATGACGTAGGCGGCTTCGGAGAATTTTGACAGATAATCTTATATTTAAGTTTAAATATTATAAAAAGTATTCCTACAATTGTTACGATAGCATACAAACAGAGGGTCCCTATTCTTATACTATAAGTCACTACACTTTGTTCTACTTCGTCACTATAACTAAGTTTAGCACTTTGGAGTAGTTCTCTTATGTTACTAAGATCCACGTTTCTTAAATCCATCTTCTTGGTGCTTGTTTTTATGTTTAATTGTAGCTCCGGCGTCTGAATGACTGGCAGTTGGAGACTGGCGTCAGTTGTATTTGTTGATGCGTTTATGTATATATCTCCCATTTGTATTTCGCAATGCTGACTTGGTGTTAAAATGAGTGTGCCTTGAATATTGTGCTTGTAGACTTCGTTATTGCAGTTTTCAGTTATAATCACACTTTCTTCTGAATACACTAGCCAGTTATTGTTAGTGATCTTCTGTATCCTAAGTTTCTCTATATTTACTTGGTTCCTCGCGCATTGGCTATAATTATTTTTTAGTAACATGATCTGTTCGATGCAAGTTTCAGTTGGGTATTGGACTAAGTGGTCTTCGTCGCAGATGAATCTGTTGTCTTCTATCTCGTCACATGCTTTCGCTACGGGCCTGTATTTCAATCTATTCACCATTAGGTAGGGATATTTAGGAATGATGACAAAGGTATAATGGGGTTTGTATATGGGAATGGGGATAACCTTGTAGTAATTATATGTTTCGGTGTCTATCAAAGGGATTTCTAGCACAAAAACTAATTTACTACTATATATGTATGATTTTAGTACAATACTACGTTCTAATTTAAGCAAGTTTTCTTTTATTACAGGGTAAATAGTTCTAGCATGTTTACTTATTACTACTAAGGAGTTGTATAACTCAGTGCTATTAATAATTGTTTGGTGCAGTACATGTAGCTTACTAAATGCTATTGCTGTCTCTACTTCTTGAATATATTCATGACAAGTACGAAAGTTATTAAGGGTCTGGTATAAGGAATTCATAAAGTGTATTAATTTGTTAAACTTAGATTCGTTTTGTATAATTGTTTCCACTTCATTGGTTTTTAGGTCAAAATTTTTTACGTTGGAATTTATTATATCAGAAGCATTTACTAATTTATCGAAAGCCCTTTCCATTGATGAAACCTTACGTTCGACCAAATGTTCTTTATTTTGTAACATCATTATCTCGTTATTATACTTAATTGCATCTTTCTCATCTAAATTACCTGATATAGCTTTTACTAATGATCCTAAGGGACTAAAAATTGCTCGTTTACTACGAAGCTTAGTGGGTAAGATTTGAAATAACCTTTCCGACGTTGTGTTAACTAAATATTGTATCTGGTTTTCTATTCCTGATAATTCGTAACCTAATTTATTAGCGTTAATCAAATCTCTTAGTTTATTAAACTCATCTATGTTATTATTTATTTGTAATTCTATTGATCCTAAATCTAATGTTTTAAATATAGTCCAAAAGCTATTCTTCTTCACTGCTACTCCCATCTTCAGCAAGGCTATCCCTGGGTTCAGACCGAGGTTTTGAAGGTCCAGCGTAGTCACGTGTTTGACTAGTACCAGAAGTACTAGGCATGACCTGTGGAGGACGTCTTATGTTTTTAGTTGCTACTCTAGTTGCCCTTTTGTTAAGTTCTACAGGAAGAATATTACGTTGAATTTCGCCAGTTACTTTAGCCTTTTCGTATCTGGGCTTTTCCTTGGCTTTCCTCGTCCTAGTGTTCTTCATAAAAATCTCATCTCCTGTTTTAATTGTAGGTGGTTCTTCACCGCCTCTCTTATCCTTAACCTTAATCTTATCAATTATTAGTTTTTCTGCAATATATTCATAGAGTATTTTAAGGCGCTTTCTATGGTCTAATAATAGTTTTTGCATCAGGTTTTTCTCCCTATCTATGTTAAAAACGTTACCTGAATCAGTTTGACCAAACACTATTTCGAAGGGTGTATATTCAGTTGCTGAGTGAATCGTATTGTTATACGCCATAATGGCGTATGTCATGACACCGGCTGCATCTAGTTCGCTCTTGACATATTTAGCCAAACGGTATATCTCTATAATTGTTGAATGAAACCTTTCGACTATTGCCATTGAACTAGGATTATTAGGGGTCCCTATGTGCAAGTCAATTTTATATAGATTTAACATTTCTTTAATCAATGCATTATTAAATTCCGTTCCTGAATCGCAGTTAATTTTCTGAGGTAATCCGTACATACTAAAATATTTAATTAATGCTCTAACTATTTCTGGTGTGCTTCTATTTGGTACTTCGATAGCTTGTCCTAACTTACTAAACGAATCTACAATTGTTAAATAATATTTTCCTTCTATAAATAACAGGTCCATAAAAGCTTCTTGAAAAGGAGCATCTCTACTTTGTGTCAACTGTATCTGTGGTTTAAGCGGTTTCCTATCATACTTCATTTTCTTACATTGTTCACATGAGTTTATAATAGCGGTGATAGTCTCTTTCATGTTAGGCCACCAATAGTCTCTTTTAAGTTTTGACAAAGTTTCCCTAATGCCTCTATGACATGTTTTACCGTCGTGATACTTCATAATAACGTCATTCAATTAACTTTACTGAGCCCTTTTTGAACAAGGTAATAACAACACGTGAAATAATTTCTCTGAATATAGGGTGTTCGAAATATATAAAATATTTGTTTTTAGGGTCTATATATTCTTTTAAGAAATCTTTAACTAATTTTTCGCTAGTTGTAGGCATGTGAACTTCTAAAATTTTCTGTTTATTATTTGAAATGTTGAAAAATAGATTCTTTAGCCATGAGTGAATTAATAATTGTTTTGGTTTCGTATCGATTGCCTCTTTCAAGATGGGAATACCGTCATGTTCCCTATTTGAGACTGAGTTTGCTGTTGCCCCATCGTCGGAATCAGGCAGTTCTATGGTTTCCATTAAAGGTTCTGTGTCTCTAGTATCGTTATCTAATTCTTCTAATATTCCCTGCATACGATCGTCTCTATCATCTATATTTACAAGTATTGAATCGATATCGTCATCAATCACGTTAATCTTTATTCGCGATAAGGCATCTGCATTTGTGTTTTGCTGCCCTTTTTTATAAAGGATTTCAAAATCATATTCTTCCAACCGTAATCGCCATCGCGTTAACTTGCTGTTGGGTTCCTTAAGTGAATACAGCCATGCCAATGGTCGATGGTCTGTATAGATAATGAATTTATTACCGTAGAGGTATGGTCTGAAGTGCTTTACTGCCCATATTACGGCTAACAATTCCTTTTCAATGGTACTATATTTAGCTTCTGTATCGCTGAGCGTTCTACTGGCATAAGCTACTGGCTTGTCTGATCCTATGCTACCCTGTGACAACACGGCTCCGATTGCAAAGTTAGATGCGTCAGTGGTTAAGATGAAACCTTTACTGAAATCGGGGAATTGTAACAAAGGTGCGTTGGTTAAAAGCTTTTTACAAGTTTCGAAGCTTTCCTTGTATTCGTCGTTGATGATTATTTTACGGACTTTTTTTAAACACGCTGTTAAAGGTCTTGTTATTTTGGCGAAGTCCTTAATGAATTTCCTATAATATCCTATAAGGCCTAGCTTTTGATCTGCGTTGCCGTTTCTGGTATAGGATATTTTAAGACGGCGTCGATCTTATCATCGTTGGGCTTTAAGCCTTCATTTGTGATTGTGTGGCCTAGATAAAGTACTTCTTTTCGGAGAAAATGTGATTTGTCCAGTTGGACTTTCAAATTCGTTTGGCGGAAACGATCAAAAACGGCTCTAAGTTTCTCTATGTGATCAGGCAAGTTCTTTGAGAATATTATGACGTCATCAAGATATATAAGGCAATGTAAGCCTTGTAGACCTCTCAGAACGTTATCCATTGCTCGTTGAAACGTCGCTGGTGCCGTTTTTAGCCCAAATGGCATCCTATTGAACTCATAATGTCCAGAGGGAGTAGAAAATGCAGTTTTAGCTCTGTGCTCCTCCTGGACTTCGATTTGGTGGTACCCACTAGCTAAATCAAGGGTTGTGAAATAAGTACTCTTCCCTAGCATGTCAAATAAATCGTTAATATTTGGTAAAGGGTACTTGTCGGTAGTAATGTCGTTTAACCGTCTATAGTCTACGACCATTCTCCACTTTTGTTGTCCCGACGCGTCAGCTTTTTTTGGAACTAAATGCACAGGGGCACTCCAGGGCGAATGTGATTCCTGGATGATATTATCCTGTAGCATTTTTTCTACTTGATTTCTTATCTCTCTGGATTGTACCGGTGGTAATCTATGGGGCTTTATATTTATTGGGTCCTCGTTCTTTGTCCTTATTGCGTGTTTAACTTGGTTAGTAAAGGATAACGGGACCCCCTCACAGTAAAAAATATCTCTATACTCCTTACAAATTTCTTCGATAGTTTTACGCTCTTCCTGGTTCATATGGTCTAATTTTAGTTTTGATAGGTTCTGGGTTAACAAAGTATCTAGCGTCTTATCATCTTCTGTGAAGTTAACTTTAACTGATGGGTTATGTTGGTACGGCTCTACTTTAAAAGGTGCTGTTACCGTTAAAACTTTATGCTCCTCGGTATAATTTTGAATGACCGTGGAGGCATATCCATTTATGCATAACACTACTGCGGCGGGCATTCGAATCCCTTCCGTAAACACTTTAAAATCTAAAATAGCTTCTCCGTTCAGTAAATTAACTGGAAGTTTTACTCTTAGTTCGCTGCGAGGGGGTAAATTGTATACCTCTCTCGTGGGCGGTGAGTATATTATTGGAATATTTGTAGTTTCCAAATGTAGTATTTGGTGTTCCATATTAATTTTTGCTCGTAATTGTTTAAGCAAATCACTACCTATCAAACCATCGTACCTATCATCTACGCTATACACATAAAATTTATACAGTTCATTGCACATAAAAGACGGTGGTAATGGGATACGTGCCGTTTCATTATGAACACTTGATGCGTGAGTGCTCACTACCTCAAATGGCTCATGCTGTATATAATTTTTAAAATACCTATTTGCAATATGCGGGCTAATGAACGATCTGACACTACCGGTATCTATCATAAAAATTGCATTGAGCTCTGGTATAATAATATGAGGCAAATTCAAACGCTTACTGAAATTAATTTCTATTTTCTCTCTAATGTTGAGGCCCTTATGCAAAAATTTTCGGCCCCAGAATCATCATTATTAAAGTGAGCATTATAATCATAATTATGTAGGTCATCGCGATCCGTGTAATTAATACGGCGTGAACTAGCTGTGCGCATTGTGGCGTCAGTGTTCGAGCCCGAAGGCGCTGGCGCAGCAAAAGGCGGCAGGCGCGGTTCGTTGTTCGCGTAATGCTGACTGTTTTGCGCATGGTACGGTGACCTAGTTACTTGTTGTCGCGGAATATTATTGCTTTGATAATTTGAATTATACGATTGTCGAGAATTTCTAGATTGAAACGAGCTGTTTGGCGTAAACGAGTTATTTGGCGTATTATTCGGTGCAGGTGAACTCGCTATGTTTTGGGGTTGGTACCTTTGATTACTGAAATTGTTAGAGAAGTTCTGTCTAGGAGTTCTATTGAAATTACGGCGGTCATATGTTCTATTTTTAGCGTCGTAAACTTGTTGGAAGTTCTGCTCTTCTAACACAACTTTTAAAGCATCTTCTAAGGTAGAAATATTTCTTAAACGGACTAATCTCACTAAGTACGCTGGTAAGTTATAGAGAAAGATTTTTAGCGATGTATTATTGTAAATTACTTGTTTTGCGTGTCGTAAGGGTTCACTAGGAATACTTTCTGATAATTTAGCGTATAGTACACTTCTCATATGTTGGAGTCTATCGCAGAACTCTAAGTAACTTTCGTCTTTATTTATTTTAGCTGATTCCAATTCCATTGCCAGGCAGTCTTCTGTGCGCGGGTCGCCAAAGTGTTGGCTTAGTAAGGATTCTAACTCGTCCCAAGAGGCTATGCTATCCCTTTCTCCTACTAAACTGGCTGCTTCCCCGGCTAACCTACTTGTTACTACGTGGAATAGGTATTCATTTTGGGCTGCACTTCCCTTGAATTGGGATAGTACATATTTACACTTTTTTATAAATAGTGGTAGTATTCTAGTGTCGCCATTGAACACAGGGATAATGTTCACTATTTCCTGTGGTACACGTGTTAAACTATCCATTTTACACGAAAATTAAATAATGTGAAGAAAGACAGAAAAAAAAAATCCTATAAATGGTTTAAAAATAACTAAAACTACTATGACTCTATGACTGTGCTTTAAGGCGTTTTCTAATCCCTAGTAATACACACAACATAAAATCAATACAAGGATCGGGCATGAAAAAAAAGTTGCAAGGAAGGTGAAAAGATTTACTCACAATTTCGCTGCGATTTCCATGTCCTTTGAATTATTATTCCGATTGTTTGTTCCTGTGTTTGTCCAGAGTGGTCCTTAATACATTTATTTGTTCGTGGCTCCTTGCTAAACCGTTGAAACGGACGTCAATCGCTCCTTTGATGCTGAAAAGTGTAGCGATTGGCTGCAAAGATCCTGTCCTTAGCGCCAATTAAGTTCTCCACTGGGACTTTACTCAAAAAAAAATAATTTATTTGAATAACAGAGTAACAGTGTAATCGACAATAAAATAATAATTGAATTAATTTACAAAATTTGGATCTTATATACTAGTAATAATGTAGAGTCAGCATCTCCCCTCCGTATTGCTTGACCTACTTGGTTGTTGCTGATGTTGTGCTGTGTTTCTGTTGACGAAGCATATTTGGGTATATTGGGGTTCCTTAACTCACGCGTGTGCGCCTCAGTGAAAAACTCATTCCGGTCAGCGCGCTCGAGTGGGACGGACGTGCGCTCAAGTGCTCCCCGAGAATATTCCGATCGGCCTAAAAGTGCTTGCGCTTTTAGTGCCGGTTACCTGTATCGTTTCGATTGAAGAGGATTCAGTGTTGGACTTCGCTAATAGTGGATTTTCTGTGTGCAGATTCGACGTCAAGCCACCGCTTCGTGTACCGTTCGGCGCACGGCGGCGTTCGGCTCGGCTCGGCTCGCGTCGCGAAAGAAGCACGCTCTTGTAAGAGCGCTTCGACACGTCAATCACCTACATTGTTCATTGTCAAATCAAAACCGCTCTTCTCAGAGCGACCTCTTGTTTCGATTTTTTAATTTTTCAATTTTCAATTTTCAAGTTCGAGTCAAACAAATCCACGCTTCACGTGGTCTTCTGGACGATCCTTGCGGTGTTAACGCCACCCAGTTGGGCGCGGACCCGGTGCGTCAAGCCTTTCCCTCCTGAGCGTGGGAGGGAACGGCTAAAACCGGACGGGCCTGCCTTCACCGGCCTTGGGGTCTCCCCTCACCGACGGCAGGTATCTCCTTCCCACCCTACCTTATCCTATTCTCTGGGCAAGTGTTTGGTTGGAAGCCGGGTTTTACTCGGTCTTCTCTCCTCGCCCCCGGAGCAGCTAGGGCCTCGCGTTTAGGCACACATCCCTCTGCACAATAAGACTGGCAGAGGGCACACAGTAGGGACACCTAGGCACTCACTCTCCCGCCTGTACCCGGCGGGAGTGGCATTCACCCCTCACTCGCATCTCGAGTATTCCCCTCGAGATGTCTCTACTCTCTCCCTCCCCCGCTCTGAGCCTCCCGCAAGGCGCTTCGCCTCAGGCGTTCGTCTCGTGGGTCTCGAACTGTTACCCGGAAATGCTTTCCGAGTATCTCCAGTCCAATAGGGACTTTAATGAGAGACCCCGCTTCACGGACTCTCAAATTCCCTCCTCCGGCTCCCTCCCTCCGAGGGGGCCCTTCGGCTTTTCGGCGTTCAAGCCGTTAGATAGCCCTATTTCTCCCGACCCTGCGCCTTATGCGCCCCGCGCTCCCCGCGCACCTCTACCACCCCGCGATCGCTCTCCGGTCCCTCGGACCATGTACGAACGCGCCTACGACTCAGCGTCCAACTCGGAAAATGAGATGGATGTAGAGTTCTCCCGCTCCCGCGCTAACTCTGTTGGCAACATCTCCAACGACGGGTTCACTACCGTCGGAAAGAGAAAGCGCGTCCCCAAGGCCGCCTCAGAGGCTCCCTCCCGGCCACCCAAAGCGGCCTGCACCGCCCCGGGAGCGAAGCCATCAGGCTCTCTCGCTCCCACCTCCCGCGACCCTCTCGCTCACTCCGATGCTCCCGCAAGCATCGCCGCGTCTCAACGCGACGTCTCCTCTCAAGGAGCGTCAGTTAGACGCGAGAAACCGCCGCCGCCTCCTTTCCTTCAGGACAAGGCGAAGTGGGACATGGTCTCAGGACTCTTGACGGATCGTAAGATCCAATATACTAGCGCCCGCTCAACCCAACTGGGTATTAAAGTACAAGTCCCTACCCCAAGCGACCAGAGGGCGCTTACCAGACTACTCAAAAACGAGAGCATAAGTTTTCACACTTATGCTCTCGAAGAAGAGAAGGTCTTACGCGTTGTCATACGCGGCGTACCTAAGGAGGTACAGAATGATAGTGTCCTCGCCGACTTGAAGGCGCAAGGCTACCCTGTCCGCGAATGCCACCGCATGTACAGTGGCAAAGATCGCAAACCCTACGACCTACTTTTGGTCATCCTAAATCGCACGCCAGAGGGCAAAGCGATTTTCAATATTAAAACGGTAGTGAACCTCTCGGGGATCACCGTTCAACCCCATTCCGAAACCGAGCGCCTGGCCAGTGTCATAACTGCCAATTGTACGGTCATGCCGCCCGATTCTGCTTCGCCCGCCCGAGGTGCGTCAAGTGCCTAGGGGATCACGGGACAGCCCAGTGTTCTCGCACAAGGGACTCAGCAGACCCACCTAGTTGTGTCCTCTGCGGCACACAGGGACATACCGCCAACTACCGCGGTTGCCCTAAGGCACCCCGTGTATCCAGTGGGCCGGCCAGGAGGCCTATTCCCCCTCCTCGCCCGGTCACTACCCGCTCTCAAGGGAACGGCCCTAAGCCTAACCTTACACCCGCACCGCAGGCAACACCTGTTGTACCCGCGCCCGCGCCCGCGCGCAACGCTTGGTCCAAGCCCTTGAGCATGGTACAAGCAAGCGCCCCCCTCACCCCCGCCCGCCCGCAGGCCTCTGCCAGCGCGCCGGCTCCTAAGCCCAAACCGCCGCTCTCTAGGCCTCCAATGGCTGGGCTCATGGACGCCCCAGGTCAATCTGACCTGGCGGCCGACATAGCCCTTGTCATGGACTACGTGATGGTCATAGACGTGGACGAAGTACGTGCATTCGCGCACAAACTTCGTACTGCCACAAACGACCAAGACCGCTTGCGAGCCACGCTCACACACGCGGGTTTAATCAGCGCAGTGTGGCGCTACGCCCTCCCCAGCGTTTCTTAGGTATCATCCAATATGGATAGTACACCGAAACGAATTAAGCCCCACTCAGTCACCGTAGCGACTTTCAACGCTGACGGCCTCTCTAGTCAAAAGGATGAAGTTCACGAATTTTGTAAGACCCATCAGGTCGATATCCTATGCGTGCAGGAGACCTTTCTGAAACCAGGTACAGCGAACCCTAGGTTTGCAAATTACTGTTTGGTTCGTAATGATAGAGTGGCCATCCCAAAAGGTGGCACTCTCATCTATTACAAAAGAGCTCTGCACTGTATCCCAATTGTTACTCCACCACTTAGAATACTAGAAGCCTCTGTTTGCTTTCTAGCGATGTCAGGTCATCAACCTGTCATCATAGCCTCATGTTACCTCCCCTCTGGTAAAGAACTATTACAGACAGACTTGGAAGCCCTCTTCTCTCTAGGAAGCTCCGTCTTTCTGATCGGTGACTTCAACAGTAAACATGTCATATGGAACTGTACTAGTAACAATAGTAATGGTAAAATCCTTGAAAGCTTGGTCAGCCACTTAAACTTTGATATTCTCTCCCCTCTGGAGCCCACAAGATATCCCTATGTTGACAACCAACGACCAGACATACTTGACATAGCACTTCTCAAGAACGTCACCCTCCGGTTGCACTCTATAGAAGTGTTACACGAACTGACTTCAGACCACCGCCCTGTATTGTTGAAATTAGGCCCCGACCCGACGGACATAACCCCTATCACTAGAACGGTAGTGAACTGGAAGCAACTGGGGGAATCCCTCCAAGCTATCAGTTCACCCGCTCTCGATAGAATCCCCGATGACATACAGACAGTAGAAGACGTGTCAATTGCGATCGAGGCTCTCAGTGACCACCTCCGCACCGCAGTAGGTGAATCCTCAAAGCAGGTCCAAGTGGCGGATGGTCGCCGCTTCGAACTGCCCGAGGGTGCGAGGAGGTTACTGACAGCTAAGAACGCCGCCACTAGGGCGTATGACTCGATGCCAACCCCAGAGAACAAAGCCACCATGCGCTATTTACAGCGTGCTGTAAGGAAACGCATGAGTGAGCTGCGCGATCAAAGGTGGGACGACAAACTGTCAGAGATTGAGCCAACTCACCAGGCATACTGGCAGTTGGCTCGAGCTCTGAAATCTGACGGACAACAGACAATGCCTCCACTCATTAGGCCACCTCCCCTCTCCATAGCGTTCCTTGATGAAGACAAAGCCGAGTGTTTAGCTGATAGCCTTGAGGCTCAGTGTACTCTAAATGTAGATCACGTCGACCAGAAACACCTCGATTCGGTGGAATCTGAAGTCGAACGTAAAAGCTCTATGTCCATCTCTGACCTCCCACTCCTCCCACCGGTAAAATCATCCAAGGTAGTGTATCTGATCAAGAGCCTCAAGACCCGTAAATCCCCTGGTGCTGATAGCATCAGCAACAAGGTGATTAATCACTTCTCAGTCCAACTAGTCCATCTCTTAGTTAGCATCTTCAATGCAGCTATGAGCAACTGCTCCTTCCCAGACACTTGGAAGCATACCATTGTCATTGGTATTCACAAACCAGGCAAACCGGCAGCCGAGCCCTCCAGCTACCGTCCCATAAGTCACCTCAGCTCTCTGGGGAAGATTTACGAGCGGCTCATTGTGAACCGACTCTGGTCCCACGTTAGGTCCAATAACCTCCTTCCCGATGAGCAATTTGGTCTTAGAGCCAAACACTCTTGCGTCCAACAAGTGCACCGCGTAACGGAGCACATCCTAGGCGGTTTCAATAAGAAACCAAAGCCCCAAGGGACCATAGCTGTCTTCCTCGACGTAGCGTAAGCGTTCGACAAAGTCTGGCACAACGGCTTGATATTCAAGCTGTACCAACTGGGTGTGTCAGACCGTCTTGTACTCATCTTACAAGACTTTCTCAGGGATCGAACGTTTAGCTATCGCACCGAGGAAACGCTCTCCTCCCCGCATCCCTCCGGACGCAGGTGTCCCTCAGGGCTCTGTACTCTCACCCATTCTCTTCTCGCTGTACACCAGCGACATCCCACGATCTGAACCTAATGTTCAGATCGCTCAGTTTGCGGATGATACTGCAATCTACTCTACTGGCTGGTTCAAAGTCAGGCAGAGATGCGCCATCCAACGAGCCATCACCGTAATCAGTGCATGGTTTCGTAAATGGCGGATTGCAGTAAATCCTAGCAAAAGTGCAGCAGTGTACTTCACTGAGACCCGGCGGAATCTCATGCCGTCACCCATAGTCCTATTCGGCGAACCCATCCCATGGGCTAAATCTGCCAAATACCTGGGCGTCACCCTTGATCGCCAACTCACTTTCGCGAAACACATCCAGATTGTTCGCAATAGGGCGGCCTTCATTATGGGTCGTCTTAATCCCCTCATAGGCAAAAACAGTAAAATGTCTCTTAGAAATAAGACGACTCTTTACAAACTTTGCATCCGCCCAATCATGACTTACGCATATGTAGCGTTCGCCCATGCTCAGAAACACGACCTCCACAAACTTCAAGTGATTCAGAATCGCTTTATGCGCAGGGCAGTGGGCGCTCCGTGGTACTTGCGGAACGCCGAACTGCACTGCGATTTCACCCTCCCCTCTATTACGCAGTATATGAAAGACTGCTCCCGCCGCCACTTCGACAAAGCTCCCCACCACTCGAATCCCCTCGTGGTAGAAGCGGCGAACTACTCCACTGACATAACCAATCCTCACTTCATTCCCCCCCGTCGCCGTCCAAGGCATATTTTGGGTGACCCGGACGACCCCATCGCAGCCGTTATTTCGGCAGCTTTAGCGTCGTCCCTAGGGAACCCCGGTAATGGTTGTAGACCCGACCAGGGCTGTGATCCCGATCGCATTGTAGGCTCCGGCCGAGATCTTCTTCGCAGCCCCAGTCGCAGTCGAGGTAATCCACGGTTACAAATAGACGGTATGAATGTTCTGTCACGCCGGAGCCCGCCTTAGCCAGCGTGTTTTCTAGTTTTCCGAATTTACAGTCTTGAATGAACACGGCGTCGTACAGTATCTGGCGTCTTCGCCAAAACGTCTGTGGTAATAGCAGTACGGTGACGGAGATTTACTGCGAGAATTTTCGTAGGCGCTATTCCGACTTGCAGAGCGATCCCGACGAAAGAATGGTCGGCTTTGTCGTTGATAATACTGCGGCTGGTTGTACTGGTGTGCGGTTCTGAGAGCGGCGACTTCTAATGACAGTCTCCTTACTTCTTCGACGAGGAACTGCGTTTCGTTCTCTTGCATGATGAGATTCTCCTTTTATTACAGTTGGTTGTGCTCCGGTTCGGGGTCACCAATGCGGACGTCGGGGTTACCGATGTGGAGGATCGCGGTTGGTAGTGTTCAGGAGAGAAGAGAAACAATTACTGATTCGTAGAACTCATAAAATCTCGTTTGGGTTTCTTCTCGCACATATAAATTTGTGCGGGGAAAAAGTTTCAGGGCGGTTGCCCTCTTCTTTGGCTCGTCTTAGCCCGTTACGACGGGCCAGTCTTTGGGTTGGTCATACCACAGCCTCACGATACTGCCACCCCAGTGACCAAAAGGTAACTGAGCGATCAAGGCCGCGCCGGGTGGAACCCCCTACACGGGTTAAGCCCAGCGGACCGATCGACTGCACAGTCGCTGGCCACTGGGGGCAGCACTGATACAGCTGTGGCATCCAAACTCTCTTCGTCTTCGTTTTGGCTCTCTTGTGGAACGAGTTCTCTGGCGTATGGCTTCGTTTTCCTGCCCATATCGGGCGGACGGGTGTGAAGGAGGGCAATGCTCCTCAGGTGTGGCAATCTTGATGCGTCCGCCGTGGCGAACATCTTTGTTGCTAGCCGCTCAATGAAAGTGTGGATGTTTTCTATTTTTAGGTCCTTCGCTATTGTCGCGTTTCGCACATAGCGCGGGGCTCCGACGATGGCGCGTAGTGTGAGGTTTTCTTGCGTTTGGATCTTCTTGCGGAGGTAGGTAGCCGTTTGAGCGTACCACGCCGGGGCGGCATATGTAAGACGGGGCCGAATATAGGTCTTGTAAATCATTGTCTTCACCCGGAGTGGTAGCTTTGATCGTAGTATTGGCGACAGGCATGCGCGAGCTCCTTTCGCCTTCCCCACGATCGTATTTACGTGAGCTTGAAAATTTAGGTTTCTGTCTATTTGGACCCCTAGGTATTTAACCACTGGGGCCCATGAGATCTCTGAGTTCATGATCTTCAGCTGCGTTGTGTTGGTCTTGCCGGTTATGATGGCCTGCGTTTTGTTTACGTTGATGCGCATCCTCCATTTGGCAAGCCATTCGGGGAGCGCATCAAGTGTTGGTTGCAGTTTTCTGACGGCTTCTTCGGTCTTGATGGATTTGGTATAAAAAGCTGCATCGTCTGCGTATAACGCGAGTTTCACGTGGCCCACCAGTGGTATGTCATTGGTGTGCCACGCGTATAGTATTGGTGAGAGGCAGCTGCCTTGGGGCACTCCTGCAAGTACCGGCTTCTCGGCGGATAAGGCTCCTTCTATTCTGACGGTTATTCGCTGGTCCGTAAGGAAAGATTTTATTACTCGTATCATGGTTTTCGGCATCGGGCTCTTCGATAGCTTGTATAGCAGGCCTTCGTGCCATACACGATCGAAGGCCTTTTCCATGTCGAGTAATACTGCAGCTGTAAATTCCTTCTTATTATGGCATGTAACCATAACGTTGATAATGCGCGTCAACTGGAGTGTTGTAGAGTGCTCTGACCTAAACCCGTACTGCTCCTCTCGAGGTGTGATGTGCGGTGCCAGGTGTGGTAGTAGTAACCTCTCGAATGTCTTCGAGAGGGTACTAAGCAGCGTGATCGGTCTGTAGTTGTCAGGATTCTTCGGGTCCTTTCCGGGTTTAGGGAGCATTATTACAACACCCATTTTCCAGCTCTTGGGGTAATGACCACAGCGTATTATTCCATTGAATATCCTTGTCAGTGCGGCCAGGGCTCTCGGTGGTAGATGCTTCAGCGTTTCGTTGGAGATCCTGTCGAGCCCTGGGGCTTTTCTATTTGGTAGGAGCATGATCAGTCTTTGCACTTTGCCAGGTGAAAAGATGATATGCGCCTCCTCTTCTTCAGTCTCGTCCGGTGGTGTAGTGAGGTAGTCTTCTACGTGTCTACTCACGGCGTCTGTGTGTGTGACGTCACTGGTCGGGTTGGGCTGAAATTGTGCCTCCAAGTGCTCGGCGAAGATTTCAGCTCGGTCTGTGGCCACGAATTTCAGAAGGCCGTCCTTCCCGACCAGTGGTCTGGTAGGCTCCGGGGTGCACGATAGCTGGCGGCAGAGTCGATAGATTGATGGAGTCTCTGTGTTAATAAGAGTCCAGGTGCTCGTCCCAGCTATGCGTGGCATGATCTTTGAGAGCGGTCTTCACGCGCTCCACCAGTGCGTTCACCTCACTCTTTAATCGTGGGCAGCGAGTCTGCTGCCACAGCTTCCTCTTCTTCCTTTTTTCGCTGATCACGTTCCTGATCCATGCCGGTAGGGGGTGCACCCTCTCTACCGGCGTGGTGGTGTGCGATGCTGTCTCGAGGGAGGATTGGAGAGCTGCGGTCAGCTCTTCGGTAGCCGCCTCCAAGTCTTCGGCTGTGTTTATGGGCCTCGTTTTTGTTAACTCCAGCGCTTCTCTCTGGAATGCGTCCCAGCAGATCTTCCGCCTTCTTTCGGGGGCGGCCACCCTGCTTGGGAGCTCCTTCAGCGTCAGTAGTACCGGGCGGTGGTCTGAGGGGAGATCCGGCAATACGGTCTGTGTGGGCGGCGTCCCTAACCCCTTGTATACCGTAACGTCGAGGATGTCTCCGTCGTCAAGGTGATTGTAGTGGGTGGGCTCGTCCGGCCCGATGACGTCATAGCAGTGGTCCACCGAATCTTGATACAAGACTCTTCCATCCCGGTTGGTCTTGGTCGAGTTCCAGTGGGTGTGCTTACAGTTTAGGTCTCCAGCAATAATGGTGGCTTCGGTTGCATTCAGCAGTTTTCTTATTTCGCTCGGTTTCAGCTTGGTTAGCGGTGGTTTGTATGCTGCGAACACACGCCGAGTTTCGCCGGCTATGTTAATGAGCACACCCAAGGCTTGTAGTGACTGGAACTCTTCTGGTGGTATGAGTTGATGGATGATCTTTCGGTGGACCAATACTGCCAGGCGTCGATAGGCGCGTCCAGTGTCAGTCACCTCGTCTTTACGGTATACATGGTAGTTTGGTATCTTGAAGACTTGTCCCTCTTTCAGATGCGTCTCACTGACCAACATAATGTCAATATTCTGCTCGCGGAGGAAGATGGTCAGCAGTGCTTTCTTCCCCGCGAGCGTATGGGCGTTCCAGTGGACTATCTTAAGGTCGTGATCCATTATTGGTGTTAAGAATTCGCATTAGGCCCTGTAATGTTGCCGTTTCTGGATCAGTGCCCTTTTCAGGACGCCGATGGTCTGACCCAGTGAGTCGCGGCGGGGGGCGTCTTTCTCTTCTTGTTGTGGCTGTTTTTGTGCCTGCGTCTTTTTCTTGGGCTTCTTTCTGGCTGCCTTTGTGCCTACTCCTTTTGGCAGGTTCGCCGGCGCCATTAGATTGGTCTCGGTTGTCTCTTCGACGGTTGCCGGTGCTGTCGGGGCAGTACCTCGTCGAATCGTCTGAGTGACGGCTATCGTCCCCGCCCTTTTGTTGCGTATCTCCTTCTTGTAGATCGGGCAGGCTTTAAAATTAGCGGGGTGCATGCCCTGGCAGTTTGCGCACGTTGCCGGTTCTTCCCTGGGGCGCGGGCATTCTCTCGCCGAGTGTTCTTCACCACAGCGCACACAAGCCTGGACCCGATGGCAGTTGTGTGAGCTGTGGCGGAACTGTTGGCAGCGGTGGCATTGTGCGGGGCCTTTCTTACCGCGCCATGCCTCAATTATAACGCCAGGCATCAGAAGTAATTCGTTGACTTCGTATATTGCCGGTATCGTTTGCGCGTTCTTTTTCAACTGTACGTAGAAAATACTGCCAGGGCGCCCTTGTCTGGCTTGAATATTTTTTTACGTATTCCGGTTCGAACCCTTTCTCTTCGAGGGCCTCTTTTATTTCTTCTGGATCGGTATCTGCGGGTAGCCCTCGAAGGGCGATCTTCAGACTGCGTTCAGCGGGCAGTGAATAGCTGATATTCTCTTCCTTCTCTAATTGTGTCAGGTAGGCTTGAATTGCGCGGTATTCTGTCTCGTCCGCGGGTAGGAACCGGATACCCTGCCCGAAGGGTCTACCATTGGGTGCTCTTCCGAGTTTGGACGCTATTTGTTTAAAGTGGTGCGTCCAATTATCGATTCTTTCCACTATGAGAGGAGGGTATCGAGCCACTCTCTTCTTTCCATCTACAGGGGTTGGGGGGGGCTGTATACCCTTCGCCTCACTCTGTCCTGCTCTGGCGGTGGCTTGCTGTGGTTGCGGGGGTGCTGTGCGGGGGGTGCTCTTCGTACCGCCCTGTTTTTCAATTTGCACTACGCGCGCGAACGAGGGCTTCTCGGCTGCAGTGCTATCCGTAGTTTTTGTTTTCTGTCTCTGCGGCAAAGGTTCGGCACTGGTGCCTGCAACTGACATTGTCGCGGTAGACGTGGATGGGTGTGCGGTTTCTTTTGTGGGTGGGCGGGCGGCCGCTTGGGCGGGCGGGCGCGTTGCCTTCTGGCCGGGCGGGCGCATTACCTCATGGGCGGGCGGGCGCTCGGTCGCTTGTGCGATTTGGCGGGGCGCAGGCTGTCTCGCTCGCACTTCCGTTGATCTCGCATCATGTCGTCCCTCTCTCTCTAGTACTGGGGTGGCATCTGTCTGTCCCTTTCTCGCTACTAGTGGTGGATTCGCAGAGTGCGAACGTCCAGTGCGAGGCTTCTTCGAATCCTCAGCCGGCTTTAGTGGGCTGGTAAGTTTGCGCCTCCTTGCATTGAACGCAAGCGGTTTAGTCGGTGGCAGAGTTATGAGCGACCGCGATGCAAGTTCAAGGACTTTGCGATCTTCATCGGACATTTGTCGTCCTTCAAGTCTGCTTCTTCTATTCTCACGTAGATCCCCATCCAATTGAGCATCCCCTCCGACAGGGTCTCGACTTCGATGAGCCGGGCGAGTGTGAGTATGTCACGCTCGTGGCGCTCCTTCGGTGACAATGCTGCCGTTGGTACGGGTTTCGTACGTTTCGTACTCATCTCCGATACGGGGGGGTTACCGCCCTCGTCATCGGATGAGTTGGAGTCGCTGATGCTATGGTGGCTAGCAGCGCGGGTTACGTGGCCCTTAAAAGGGCCTTTTTGCGTCGGGGGAGTGGTTAGTTCCCCTGTCGGCGGTGGGTGGCCCTTAGAAGGACCTTTTTTAGGGTCGCCGCAGTCCATGACGGCGGCTGGGCGAGTGTACTGTGCGCGAGTACTGGAGCGAGTATTATGCAAGCCTAGTACTGACTCCGGCAGTCGTGGGGCAAAGTATCCCCTCCGCAGCCGTGGCCACGGGAGCGATCGGCAAGAATTTCCTCAGGAAATACTTGTAGATTCGCAGTAAATGGACGAGGATACAGCGTGCGCATTTACAGTACAGGCGATCCTCATAAAATCTCAATTTATTTCCTTGCTTAAGTATATTAACATACATTCCACTTCGCTACTACATTATGGCGTATGTAAAATAAATAAGATACAACCACACATGAGACAGGAAGCTTGTCCTATCTTACTTGCACATTGTAAATATCACGTGTAGGCGCCGCGCTCGTCAGTTATGATCCGATGTTCAAGGTAGCACCACGTCGCTCTTGGGTTCGCCCGCTCACTTTCCGCTACATAAATATCTCGCACGCGTGCACCTCAGTCAGTAGGTGCGCTGCGGCGCGCGGTGCCGGTCACTTGGTATGCCTTTTTTTTTTTTGCGTTTGGAAAATGCATTTACGCATGCCCGCTGGCCGGGGATAGCGAGCGGGTTATGTCGGACTCTAACTACCGAATAAAAACCCCACGATGTCCTTCGGCAACGACTGCAAACAGGGACACAGGGCCGTTTGCGCATTCTCCGCAGCCCTGTCTTGCCGACGTCCGCCCCTCGATGTTTCAGGGCAGACCCACCTCGAGGAAGGCATATAGCAACTCCCCCCTACCGCTCCACCGACACGCTGGGACATACAGTGCGTCGTCTCCTCAGAAGAACCTCATGGATGAGGATTATTCTCTCTCTCGCGCTCTTCGTTCTCTCTCTGCGACATCACTTCCTCGCAGAAAGAGACCATTGCCTCCCATGACCTCTCGTCATCGACCATTCTGGCTATGATGGTCGGTAAAGAGAGGTCCGCTCCCACTACTGCGACAAGGGAATCCCGCGATTCCTCTGCCCCAGGGCACGCCTCCAATACGTGCTGCGCGGTTTCTTCCACACAGCCGCATTGGTGACACACCGGTGTCACTTCCCTCCGAGCCACGTTACACAGGTGTCGCTTGGTATGCCTGCTACAAATGTATTCAACTTACGAAAATTTTAATCAAATGTGACCTTCCGGAAGTCATCAGCAATTCGTGTATATTATTCGCTGATGATATCTCCTTAATAATGACTTGTAATAATAAAACAAACATGGATACATATACTTGTGACATAAATAATACTGTACGGGCTTGTATGATATTATGATAAATGAAACAACGTGTTGGACCGATCGCTGCTTATAGACTGATTTATTTTACTGAAAAACACAATGAACACAGTCGCGCTAAGTTAGCAGTTTACAAGTAAATGTACGTAACTCGTACATGCTTCCTACGAGGAAAAGAAATAAACTTTAAGATTAAATTAATTCAAAAACAATTGAAAAATGATTGATAGAAGTTATATAGACTTAATTAATGATGCCCTTGCTCTACCTAGTTCTTTTTATATTTTATTACAATAATGCTTAACTAATCGTGTCCCTTTCATTGCTTGCTTTTATAATTTCACTACGCTATCACTACATGCACAACACTTAAAACATTTGACTGTGTCTTGATGTAATTATAGGGGATGTTCCCTCACTAATACGCGCACTCACACTAAAGCCACTCACACACGACTAAGATAATATATATTATAGCGTCGAATGTAAAAGTTATATTAACTTAACCCACAACACACGGCGCAGATACTATAATATATAGCAAGCGTACATTCTATCGGAGTCCATCTCGGGAGCCGCACGTCTCGACCGTTCACACTGTAATATACAGAGTGTTCATATTTTTTATTTTGCGATGATTCGTATTTTGTTGCTAGACCTGTTGGACAGTTCCTCAGATGATGATTGGGACTGTGAATATTATGATATAACCGTCATACTAGCTAAAAGTAAAAAACGAAGAATCTGGATAGAAGATCACATAAAACACAGGAAACACCGTAGTGAATTTAAACTTTACAATAATCTTTCAGAAAAAAAACAGGTTTTTCTTACATTCATATGGTTATTTGCACGATACCTACCAGTTTTTTAATTGTTTGTCTATCTGCCTCTATAATCCGGCTAATTTCTGAAAAGGCTGGACAATTTTGATGGGGTTTATACTCAAAGCATTAATTAAAGGGCCACGCGAACGAAGTCACGGCTGCAGCTAGTCTACTAATATAACAAAGCCTTATTTAATCAAGAATACTAGTAGAGGAGATATGGTTACTCTGCCTCAAGTCTGTTCAGCTTGATCTGTTCAAACCGTTTAATGAATGCATTAAATTTATCGGATATGCGATAGGTTAGATATCACATATCAAAACGATCCATTCACTCAAACCAATCGGTAGGTAACACAGTCACACACACAATATCAGATTCATCTGTTCAAGCACTTTTACACAGCCGTTCCGCACGATAGCAACAGGTTAAGTTAATCATGAAGATTATAAAATATAAATAAGCTAGCTAAGTAGGTAAGGTATCTTAAATCAGCGCATGTTCTTATTACATAAATATGTATCTTTAGATTAGACCAGTAGGATTGGTACGACAATGTTAAAATACTTAATAGGTAGACCGCGGAGAGAACTTGTATGCGATTTGATGGCAGATGTAAAAGTGTTTTAATTTTGATTTACTATTACGGTTTTATAGTTTTTTAACCTGTTTTTTTGTTGTTATTAAGGTTTGAAATTAGGATAAAATAATCGCTCGTTAATAATCAAATCATCATGCAAGTCGGCATAAATACGTATAAGGATGTCTGCACATGGCTACCAAATACGGATAATCCCCGACCATGCATTTATACTTGTAAATGTATGTAAATACATATTGTGTAGATGAGTAAGTTTTAGGGCCATAAAACCAAGCTGTGTCAAAGCCAACATCACAGATCACACTTCGCTGGAATCAACCTCCTGGAAAAATAAATCTACAATAATGTAAGTACCTTAAGAATTACTTATCCATTCATCTTTACATCTCTTCATTTATATAATTATCGCTCGACAGTTCGTGTTCTAATTATGTTTTTATTTATAGGTCGAGATCTATGCCTAAGCTGACGGAGGAGTTGTTTCCTGAGGAGAATGATGAGGTGCAGTACGCAGAACCATGTACAGCGAAAAAGCCTACCAGTCACTATGCAGATGAACAGATGAGGGGGAAAAAGGAAACCCAAACGTAAGTTTTATTATGCACAGCATCTATAAAAATTTAAAACTTTCCGTTGCACTATTTTTTATATTATATTATTAGTTTCTTAGTCTCTCTATGTAATAATCATATCAGTTATCAATAAATCAATGTACCTATATTTTTTGTAACTTTTCTTTCTTTCCCGTTAAGACCACCAATACCCGAGAGACTGTTAATAATGATGAATATGATAAAAATATGACTTTTAATAATGATGAAATTGATAAATATGATATGAATATGACTGTTAATAACAATGAAATTGATGAATGTGATATGAGAGTAAAAAGGAATCTAAAAATGTCTTATAATAATGATGAAATGAAAAAATCTAATATGTTAGAAACGAGAAATCAGAAAGAGACTGTTAATAATGATGAAATTGGTAAATGTGATATCACAGTATCGAGAAATCAGAATGAGACTGTTAATATTGAAGAAATTTATACATGTGATAAATATGATATGAATATGACTGTTAAAAAACAACTGGTAAGGTTGGACGTCAGCCCTATCGATGTAGAAGCGAAAACATGCTTCATAAAATCACTTCTCCCGCGGATGTCTGCACAGACTAGACGTATATAAACAGCACGCATTTAAATTTTATTTAAAATTTTAAATAAAAATAATACTGGTACAATTGGTGTGAAATAATAGGAGCGCATAAGCCGAGAGGAGCTACAAATATCGGTGAGTGGATACACACACGATTGCGCGCTAGACAACTGATTGCAGTGACTACCTGTGTAGTGACCTTCACGCATTACACACATACGCAAGTTGCATTTGTGTGACCGTAAAGTGCCTACTGTTACCGCGCAACGTTTCTGTATAGTTCTGCTCGCCTGGTATCCGTTGCGTCAGCTGCCTGAACGCGCTCGCCCTGTCCCCCGCGCCGCTGCTGAGATGCCGCTTAGACGTACCCCGCCAGCAACGCCCGTTTCGCCTGCCCCGCGGACGCATTGTAAGTCAGACTCAAACATAAGTGCGCAGCCGCCGTTTGACACTATCGCCGTGCCTGTAATCACGCGCGAGCATGCTTCGAGCGATCCCAACATCATGGTGCGGAAACGTAAGCGGGAAGACGGTATAAATAGGGCGAAAATTATGGAGATGTTTTCTGAACTCCAAAATAAACAGGAAGAAAAATTCAACGCCCTTATGTGCAAGGTCCAAGGTGGAATAAATGCACATACAGAACAAAATAAAGATATTGCAAAATCAATAGACTTTCTTGCTAAAAAGTACGATGAAATGGTTTCGAGAATTAGTTCGTTGGAACTAGAAAAAACTGCAGACCGCAAGTACATACAGTCACTGGAGGCCAAGTTGGAGTATATGGATCGTGGGTTACGTAGCTCGAGTTTAGAAGTTCGTAATGTGCCTAAAAAAACAGGAGAAACCAAAGAAGACCTAATAAATGTTATTAAAAAAATAGGTACCTCACTTTCTATAGCAATCCAGCCGGCGGAGTTTCGGGATGTATATCGTATAAATACGAAGAATGAAAATAACCAACCCATAATTGCGGAGTTCACAAGTGTGGTTTTGCGAGACAAGCTCATCACAAATGTAAAGGAGTACAATAAAAAATATACTACTAACAAATTCAACACTTCCAGCCTAAAAATTGAAGGCCCGCCTAAGCCTATATATGTGTCTGAGAGCCTCACAATGCAGGCGAAAAAGTTGTTCTTTCAGGCCAGGGAATTCGCCAAAAGACATAGTTACAAATATTGCTGGGTGTCACGAGGCCGAGTATATCTGAGAAGAGCGGATGGAGCACCACTAAGAAGGATAAACGATGAGAGCGACTTAGAAAACGTAAACACGGCATGACTAGCTAGTAATAGATTTATAGTTTGTATATTGATATTGTGTATGGTTAGGTATTTTATAGATTCACTATTAATTGAATGTATGAAAAATGCTTGTATTTCTGGAATTTTAAATCATAATTTTATCTTACATTACGATCATACATATACACTGATGAAAACGTCAACACAAAACATTAACTCCAACACACACACGTATACAACTTTCACACTTACACCGACCTTTCACACTTATACTTATTTGGTAGATTTTTTTTATTATAAATGTGTTGCAAAGAAACGTTATTCCATAAAAAATATTTCATTACGTACGTATAGTCAACTCACGTACGCATATATTTGCCAGATGTATAAATATACTCATATAACGCACCTAGTTACTTTGGTTCTCGAAAATGGATGATAATTCTTACGTTACTGCAGAAGTTGATAATTCTGTGAAAATAGAATGCTTTTCATTTAGTGGTACCACTGGTTGTCTGAATCTATTAAAACCAGTTCATACATCAAACTCCTTTTCAGTTCTAACGGTGAATATACGAAGTATACATTGTAATTTTGACAAATTTCTAGCATTTCTTTCTAGTCTGGACGTAACAGTGGATGTTTTTGTGCTGACGGAATGCTGGACCAATGTTGATAGGCCTCCCCCAGTACTAAATAGCTACAATATATTTTGGACCAGAAATAGCTTGAATCAGAATGACGGAGTGGTGGCATACGTTCGTAATGAAATTACTGCCACTGCACATGAGCCGACTTTCTGTGACGGGAACTGTCTAATAATTACAATATCACCAGATTATACGATTGTGTGCTCGTATCGATCACCGAGTTACAAAAATGCGAGTAAGTACTTGGAATCTTTAAATAACACATTAATAAGTATCAATACAAGTACCATAATATTTACTGGAGATGTTAACTTAGATATTCTGCCTTGTAACTTAACTGCATTTTCACAAGACTACCTAAGCCTAATGGCTATGCACGGATTAAGACAAGGTATAAATCGCCCTACTAGAATATCGACGTGCATTGATCATTTTATGGTCAAAACACGCGGAACTTGGAAAACTATAGTATTCGAGCAACAACTTACTGACCATTCTCCTATTCTGCTGTACATTAATAATTCAAAGGTGATTAAAAAGACCATATTGCATAGAAAAGTGATAATAAACAATGATAACATAAAAAAACTGCTTTCAAAAGAAAATTGGCAAGATTTGTATACTATTAAAAATGTTAACATTGCTACTGAAATGTTCACAACTAAAATTCTGAGTATAATTAATAGTAACACACACATAAAATCTATTTCGAAAAGGAATCAACCACTTAAACCATGGATAACTAGAGGAGTAGTAAAGTGTATTAGAAAAAGAGATAAATTACATAAAAATGTTAAAAAATCGCCGAATAATCTTAAAATAAAAAATAAATATATCAACTATCGGAATATCTGCAACATAATTATAAAAAAACTAAAAATCGAATATTATAGGAATAAATTAACAAAAAATAGAGGAAACGTAAAGCAAACTTGGAAAATTATTAAAGAAGTTTCCAATATTGAGCAGCCTAAAGTACAATCTAGAGAACTATTACAAATTGCTAATAACCAGACTGAGTCACTTAATATTGTGAACACCTATTTCACATCTATTGGGGGTCATCTGGCGAACGAAACTCTCAAAAAGATAAATGTAACTGAAGGTGAACTAGCTGCACTTACTGAAACACTAAATTCTCCAGCTTATACAATGTCACTATTTCCTACTGACCCAGATGAAGTTAAGAGTATTATATTCGGACTTAAATCACATAGTTCACCTGGATGGGATAATATCACACCATTGTTCTTAAAATACTTTATTAATATGATTGTTGAACCTATTACTTATATATCTAACCTGAGCTTAGAGACAGGCGTTTTCCCATCAGTTTTTAAAAAAGCAATCGTTTGTCCAATTTACAAAGCAGGTGACAAAGACAGTGCTTCCAATTATAGACCGATTTCTCTTCTTTCGACTCTTTCTAAAATCTTAGAAAAACTGATCAAAAGAAGAGTAATGCGGTACTTAGAAAAAAACAAATTGTTGAATAAAAACCAGTATGGCTTCAGAGAAGGCAGGTCGACTGAGGATGCTGTTCTGGCACTCACTTCTTTAGTCACGTCCTACCTGGATAATGGAGATAAGTGTGTAGGGGTCTTTTTGGACCTTCAAAAGGCATTTGATACTGTCTCCATTCCCATTTTATTGGCAAGGCTAAACAATGTGGGCATCAGAGGTGTAGCGCTTGACTGGTTTACAGACTATTTAACAGAAAGGACGCAAAGGGTAAAAGTTGATAATTATGAGAGTGAGAACGCTGTGTGTCAATACGGTGTACCGCAGGGTAGTACATTAGGACCAATACTTTTTCTCATTTATATAAATGATCTATGCGGTATAACTTTGCCTGGTCTAGATCTGCTAATGTTTGCGAACGACACCGTCCTATTGCTACATGAAAAGACATGGCAAAAGGTCATTGCGTTAGCTGAGAACTGTCTCTCAAATGTAACACATTGGCTCGAAAACAGCCTTCTGTCCCTCAACACCAACAAAACTAAATATATCTGTTTTAGTATGACCCAAGCAGGTGACCCTGGATCCAATATCAGCCTTAAAATACATACCTTCCCCTGCAATCGTAGAAGTCAAAGGCCCAAACAATGTAACTGTGCAGTTTTGTCAAGAGTTGATTTCGTTAAGTATCTAGGAGTAACCATTGATGACAAATTAAACTGGAACGCCCACATAACATCATTAGGATCTAGGACAAGAAAACTTATTTATGCATTTAAAAATCTTAGGGATGTTGCAGATCAGAATTTGTTAATACAGACATATAAGGCACTGAGTGAATGCCTCATTAGGTATTGCATTTGTGCATGGGGTAGTGCAGCAAAAACTCACCTTATAACTGTAGAACGTGCACAGCGTGCTGTTCTTAAAGTGCTCCTGCATTTACCTTACAAGCACCCTACGACAGATGTGTATAAAATAGCTAACGTCTTAAGCGTAAGGAAAATATTTATTTATGAAGGTATACGGCGTTACCATAGAAAAGTTATACCAACGTTGCCAGAATCAACAAAACGAGTTGATAGATGTCCTGTACTCCGTGTAAACAGCAAGTTTGCACAAAAGCAATATAACGCCATTATGCCACACTTATACAATAAATTGAGCAAATTACATAAAGTGCAAAAAATTAGTAATAATGAGATTAAGAAGACTCTACTTACCTGACTATGTCAGTTTGATTATGACGGCATAGAAGGTATGCTTAATAACACCCTTAAATAATACGATTGTTGATCCTCAACCATCTCAACACATAAACCTAAATCTACATACATTTCCATAACCACTCACACTCTTAGACATAACCACACACTTACACACACACACACACACACACACACACACACACACACACACACACTCACGCACACAAACTCACACACAATCACTCACCCAAACACGCACACATCACGAGCTTGCATAAAGGTACATTACACTAACTAATTCTATACATGCTTTTAGTCATGCTATCGTATTCTTATGTTATAAAATATAATTCTATATAATTATGTATTTACTTTGTAATAACTTTAATAACTTTTGATTACCTACTTTAAGAAACGCATAAATTTGTATTATTTCATCTAGTTGGGAGAAGCCACTGGCACTCGAAACACAGTTTATAACTAGTTCGAGAGCCTATGGATTCAACAATCTTATATGTAACAGTTTTATGCCAAATAAATAAACTATTATTATTATTATTATATTATTATTATAAAACATAGTTGTTCACGCGAAAGCGTGACGTCACCTCACCCACAGTGCGTCCCCCGCTACCCGCCGGCAAGGGGAAACGTCAAACGCGGCGGCTCTCGCACGCCGCCACTGAGCAAGACGCCTTCTGCTCGCGCGCACGCAAAACGAACTGAAATCCGCTCTGCACCGCCGCCATTTTGCCACGAGTCGGAAACGCCCCCCATAATTTTACCAACGACACATACGCGTACGCGAGTGCACAAATCAAAGGGACACTAACAATACAAACATTATAACCAAGTGAACAATCGCCTTCAGCTCCATCAGCACGTCGACCAAGGCAGCACGCCTCCAACGAGGACTTACGGTCACCAGCACTCACCAGACCCCGAGCTCCTCGACACAGGTATTTATCCTCTCCACTCCTACAATAGTATAGTTAGCAGGAAACTGCGAAACTATAATTTCCTTCGAGCCGGATATCCGGCAACATATTTTCTTTTGCTGCCGGATAAAAGAACCAGTGCTATCCCCCCCTTGTCAAAAAATAATAATTCCTTTTAATACAGTCCACCCCCCATATAAGCCCTATTTAATTTACAAACTACTTATTATAGATTCAATTTAATTTAAATCCTCCCCGTAATACAAATCAATTAGACTGTTGACACTCGCGCGCCACAGAATAGACAATAGTACTGCAGGCGGCCGCGTTCACGCGCCAAGAATACATGAGAGTTGCTAAAATTCTTTACGGATTAGCCTAGCGCGATACGCGATTGTTGTTGAGTGGCTGGCTTAACATTACTGAGTGATTAACGGCGACTGATAACGGTGTTTTTAGTCACGCTGTGTATTTATTTACGATTGTTGTTAATGGTACTTGCAAGAAAGCCTTGTAATTAAGAATTCTTAAGGCCAGTTGCAAAACTTACGACATTAAGTTTATTTATTAAGTTTAATACGGATTGTACCGAGTACGGTTAAATATTTAGTACCGAACGAATTTACAGGTTTCAATTAATAAAGTAATTAAACCCTCAGCTCATATAAGGTTTGGTACAAACGTTATTAATTTAGGCGTTATTTTAACCGACTTCCGAAAAAGGAGGTGCGGAATTTCACCGACGATTAAATAATTTAATAATTTTAATAATTTTTTCTTTTTGTTTTTTTTTTCTCTCCTTGTGTCTGACTTCGCCGTCGACGTTACGATGCCTTCCAAATCGCAGGCCGCCCGTTTTAGAGAGGGACAACGCGCTTTAATTGCCCTTTCGGAAATTGCGACGTCGTTACGAGAAGGGAAACAGAAGTATACGAACGCAGATTTCAACGCGAAAGTTGCGGACGTGAGAACCATGCGTGATAAACTCGACGCCGTATACTACGAAATATTAGATACCGACGATTTGTCAGACGCCCAGGAGAAATTCTACATGGAGCAATACGAACGGGCAATAGAAGCCTATGACGCGATTCTTGTTGCACATGTATATATTAATATATTGCCATCAGCCCAAAGTGACGAGGTACCATCAGCACACAACCCGGGAAACGTCACAGCACCAGCTACGGTAAACTCGGTTTTGCCCCAAATCGAGTTACCCAAATTTACCTCGCGACTCGAGGACTTGCCCTCCTTCATATCGGTATTTAAGAGCTTGACCGATAACATGGCCAACCTTACGGGTGCAGTAAAACTGCACTATTTACTTTCCTGTCTGGCGGGGGAATCGCGGTCGCTCATTGCACATTTAACGATCACGAACGAAAATTACATAGTAGCCTTGGATATCCTGACGCGAAGGTACGAAAATCGGCGGTTACTCATAGATCGTTTCGTGGACGTAATTTTCGATTTGCCCACGATATCGTCGCGTTCGGAAATCAGGAGGCAGTTCCTAACTCCGCTCATATCCGCACAATCCGCGCTTGCCAATTTAAACTTATCTACTACTGGAGATAGTGGATATATTTTAGTGTCGATCGTAGTACGAAAACTCAAGGGGGAACTTAGGTCCTTCTTTGAGCGTCAACACGGGTCATCTGACCGACTCCCGACCCTAGCCGACCTCGTCACCTTCCTCGAGCATCACGCACGCTGCAACGAGGTCAGCGTATCGACCGCCATAGCTCCGCCCACGCCCGGACCAAACGCAAACCGAGCGTCACCGTCCGGGGCACAACGCGAGCGCAAGTATCACCACGACTACGCGCAGGCTCGACGGGTACATACTGCGAACACATCCCCGACACACTCCGAGGATTCGAACCCGCGACCTCAGCGTTATGCACAGGCGTTAACCGCACGACCCGCGCGCTTCTCGCCCCCACCTCGGCAGGGATCGAACCCGCAACCGCCGCGCTATACACAGGCATTGACACCATCACCCGCGCGCTTCTCGCCCCCACCTCAGCAGACATTTTCTAGAGGTAATCATTACTGCCCGTGGTGTAATGCCCGGGGCCACAAGCTACGGGTGTGCCCACAGTATAACAAACAACCAGTGCAGGGTCGCTGGGATTTTATCTACGCGCGCAACCGCTGCGCCAAATGTCGAGGCCCGCATTATGACGACGAGTGCACGTCAACGGGCCTATGCAAAACATGCGGCAGTGCAAACCACCACACAACCCTGCACAGGTTGGGGTGTACCTCACCTACGCACAATTCCGCGCATTTACTACCCGCACAACAGCGCGAGATACCACGCCGCCGTCCCTCACCTGATACGGACCGGATGGTGTCCTTCAGACGTACTCCAACGCGCACTACCTCGCGTTCGCCTCCGCCCCCTAGGCAGTGACTAGGGCGGCACCATCAGCAGATATCAGCCCAGCTAACGGTTAATCATCAGCACACACATCAGCCCGAAGCTAATCAGCACACATCCCAGCGCGAAGATAATCAGCACACATCTCAGCGCAACGTTAATCAGCACACATCGCAGCGCGCAGATTATCAGCCCACAACTACACACACAACACGACGACAAAATGTCGTCGCAAACACCTTGAGTCATACTGCTGACATCTCAACGCCAAACAGTATGCATAATAGACCTGTACTACTACCTACAGTCTCACTCGAGATAGCAGACTGCAAGGGCAATTTTCACCAAGCACGAGCGTTATTAGACTGTGGCTCTATGATAACACTAATAGATGAAAACATAGTAGACTTTGTTTACCTACTCAGCGCACCCAATTAAAAATAAAAGGTATAGGTGATCAGCACTCAGAAAATTCTTCATCATATGTCGACATTACTTTTCAACCTGTACATACGGACAGGCCCGTAATAAGGACAAAGGCATATGTGCTCAAAAACGTAACGGGAGTTTTACCGCACACTAAACTGCCTAGTTTGGATGAAAGCACTAATTACGTTCCACTAGCAGATTTTTCTTTTAACATACCTGCACCGATTGACCTTTTGTTAGGGTCAGACATATTAGGTAGCATCTTAGACGGTACTAAAATTTCTCTAGGGCCCGGCAGACCCATAGCCTTCGGCACGATATTTAACTTCACGTTATTAGGCCCAGTATCACAAGATACGGGCACTCAGCCTCAAGTCAACTCAGCTCAAATTGACCATACTGACTTGGCACTACAGTCCAGCCAAGACATCCAGTCAGCTCTAGAGAGATTCTGGGAAGTAGAAGAAGTCAGTAATACCATTCCCGATGGTACATCAGCGCACGAAGAGTGCGAAAAAATATACCAGTACACCACCACGAGGGACCAGTCTGGTAAATATATAGTCGCGCTACCATTTGTTACGGATGCCCCCGAACTAGGGGCTACGCACGCTATAGCACTTCGGCGGTTTCTCAACCTCGAAAAGAAACTCCAACGAAACCCCGAACTCCGCTCAAAATATGTAGCGTTTATGCAGGAGTACCTAGATAAAGGTCACATGAACCCCTGCCATCCAAACACGTTCCGCGATCAGCCCCACTGCTACATACCGCACCATGGCATTTTCAAGGCCAATTCAGACAAGCTACGTACAGTCTTTGACGCTAGTTGTAAAAGCGCAAATGGTACTAGTCTCAACGACACCTTACATACGGGACCGGCCCTGCAGCGAGATATCACGGATATCATTTTAAACTTCGCTACTCTCGCTACTCGCTTTAAACTCGGCTACGCCGCGGTTATTTACCTCCACGAAACTACACCTGATGGACAGGTACATGTGCACTTGCTCATGTCCAAATCAAAGGTAGCTCCTATTAAAAACCGCCAAACCATTCCTAAACTGGAGCTCTCAGCCGCCCACTTGTTGGCTAAGCTCATGGCCCATGTCTCGGCCCAGTTATCAGCTCACATCACCGTTCGTCAGCACATATGTTGGTCAGACAGTACCATAGTATAGTTTGACAGGCCGGTTGGCGCAGTTGGTAGCACCCCTGCCTTCTGAGCCGCTGGTCCCGGGTTCGATCCCCGGACAGGTCAAACATTTGTGTGCATGAACATGTATGTTTGATCTGTGTCTGGGTGTGTATATGTATTTAAGTATGTATATCAGTCATCAGGTTACCATAGTACAGGCTCTGCCTAATTTGGGACCTGAAGACCTTTGTGTGGATGTTGTCCCATATAAAAAAAAAAAAAAAAAAAAATAGTACTGGCCTGGCTGAACACGCCTGTACAATCGCTTCAGACATTTGAAGCCAACAGAGTCTCCTCAATCAAGGCAAATACATGCAATCTCACGTGGAGACATGTACCCTCCGCCCTAAATCCTGCTGACTGTGCCAGCAGGGGCATGTCAGCTCAAGATCTCTTGAAGCATGACATGTGGTGGTCACCGTCCTGGCTCAAGGACCCGCCACAAACATGGCCAGCCCTACCGCCCGCGTTGGGCCATCACGCCCTACCAGGCCTCAAGCCAAAGAAGGCCGTCGCCCACATAGCGGTACCTGACCTCGACGAGACTCTGCTCACACGATTCAGCTCACTAGATAAACTGATAGGTGTAACGGCGTGTATAAAACGATTCATACACAATTGCAGACAGAGCAGAAGCGAACGAAAGGAAGCCCTTTTACTTTGGGAGCGCTCAGTACAACACAATTGCTTTGCTGAAGACATACATCGCTTAAAACACAACAAAGAATGTACGATACGTGTACAACGCCTGTCACCATTCTTAGAGAACGACTTACTGAAAGTGAGTGGTCGACTCACCCAGTCTGCTCTGCGTTACGACGCTCAGCACCCACTGATATTACCCAGCTCGAGTCCACTAGTTGATCTCATTATAGACTACTATCATAAAATTTACTGTCATCCAGGGGCGGACACTCTGCACTCACTCTTACGCCAGCAATTCTGGATATTATCAGCCCGCCGCGTTATTCGCCATCGAGTATACAAATGTATACATTGTTTTCGTTTCCGCGCTAAAACTAAGGCCGACCTACCCGCCGACCGCGTAAACGTTCAGCCCGTATTTAGCAAAGTCACGACGGACTTTGCTGGACCATTTTTGATAAAATCCAGTACACTTAGAAACGCCAAGCTATTAAAAGGCTACTTCTGTGTTATAACATGTCTAGCCACGAAGGCGGTCCATCTCGAACCGGTATCTGAGTTATCCACGGAGGCGTTCCTTGCGGCATTACAGCGTTTTGTTTCTAGGCGCGGTGTACCGACGTTAATTAGGTCTGATTGCGGTACAAATTATGTAGGTGCTAGGAATGAACTTAGGGAAATACAGGCCTTTCTTGCAACCAATAATGACAGTATCGCACATACGCTTTCTAAACAGCACATAACATGGTGGCTAAATCCACCAAAGGCACCCTGGTTCGGTGCACTTCATGAAACAGCGGTAAAGTCAGCTAAACAATTACTGTACCGTGTGGTCGGCGAACAACGCCACACATTTGAAGAGTTTTCAACTCTATTAGCACGCATTGAAGCCGTGCTCAATTCACGCCCTCTCAGCCCACTCTCTTCTGACCCTGCGGATCTTGATGCTCTCACCGCAGGTCATTTCCTTATTGGCCGTCCGCTCACAGCCTTACCTGAATATTCGGTAGAAGGCCGAGCCATTTCTGCACTAAAAAGGTTCAAGCTTGTCCAATCCTTATCCCAACACTTTTGGCGATCCTGGTCCAAGTCCTACCTGCACACCCTCCAAACCCGCTCCAAATGGACTTCCCGATCCAGCCCACCTCAAGTCGGGGAACTGGTACTGATAGTGGACGACCAGGTGCCGCCTCTACACTGGCGCATGGGCCGCATCACCAAGACGCTCCCGGGGAGGGATGGCGTCACCCGAGTGGTGGAACTCAAGACGACTTTGGGCATACTGACGCGACCTGTCCTCAAGATCGCCCGCCTGCCTATCGATTGAGCACCACACCACACCTTTGCCGCGTGGGGAATATGTTCACGCGAAAGCGTGACGTCACCTCACCCACAGTGCGTCCCCCGCTACCCGCCGGCAAGGGGAAACGTCAAACGCGGCGGCTCTCGCACGCCGCCACTGAGCAAGACGCCTTCTGCTCGCGCGCACGCAAAACGAAGTGAAATCCGCTCTGCACCGCCGCCATTTTGCCACGAGTCGGAAACGCCCCCCATAATTTTACCGACGACACATACGCGTACGCGAGTGCACAAATCAAAGGGACACTAACAAATACAAACATTATAACCAAGTGAACAATCGCCTTCAGCTCCATCAGCACGTCGACCAAGGCAGCACGCCTCCAACGAGGACTTACGGTCACCAGCACTCACCAGACCCCGAGCTCCTCGACACAGGTATTTATCCTCTCCACTCCTACAATAGTATAGTTAGCAGGAAACTGCGAAACTAATAGTGAATTATTGCCTAATAGTATTCGTTGTCTGATTTGTGGACCATCTAACTGTGGAAAAACTAATGTAATGGTTACTTTGGTGTGACATAAAAACGCTCTTAAATTTAAGAATTTATATTTATACACAAAAACCCCATTTCAAAGTAAATATAGTTTTCTCAAAGAAGTGCTATTAAACGTTCCTGAAATCAAATCCTGAAATCAATGTATTGAGTGATGAAAGTGAAGTTATACACCCAAATGATGCATTGCCAAACACAGTTATAATATTCGATAATGTTGAGTGTGAAAATCAGATTAACATTCGTAATTATTTCACCATGTGAAGACATAGCCAAATCGATTGCTTTTATTTGTCACAGAGATATTCAAAGGTACCAAAACAGTTAATTCGTGATAACGCAAATTTATTATTGCTTCAAACAAGACGAAATCAACTTGAGGTATGTATATAATGAGAATCCAGATATGTCATGGAATAAATTTAAAGATGTTTGTTACAAGGTTTGGGAGGACAGGCATAGTTTTTTAACCATTAATAAAGATTCGGAATTAAATAAAGGTAGATATAAAATGAATATAGACACCTTTATATACTTATCCTGAAATGCAACATTATCATTTGCTGTAGAAAATTGAGAGCGATAAGACAAAAAAATGAGTCTTAATATTAAAGAACAGATAATAACATCGTCACATAACATAAAAAATAAACTTAAGCAGTTGAGAGATATGGAAGATCAAAACAACTATGAACTAAATAAAATGTTCAAACCAGTTACTGAGCCTCTAACACACCCTGTGCCTTTAACCCGTTGAATGACGATTCGCCATATTTGGCCAATAAAACAATAGATTTCCCAGAAATCAACCTACTTTTCCAGGAACTGCAACGTGTGTGGTTAATGTGAGTGGTATACGAGTGCCCTATAAATTAGAAGGTTCCTTAACATCTACGCCAAATAAACAATTACCGGAAGAAGATCTAGAAATAAATTGATTAGATAACCCCATAACCACTACATCATCATCAGCAAATAAACAATCATCAGACGAAGATTCAGAAATAGAGAATTTAGATTCAAGCTCGGAATATTATACAGATACGGATCATAATACATGTCTATAACAAAAAAAAATTTGAGTAGTCTTTATGATATAAATATTTCTTTTGGTGTCTGGAAAGTAGGTGACCGGCCGGGATAATGATAGGTAATTCTGTCGTTAATATAATTTCTTCAGTTGTCGGTGACCAGGAGCCATGTCGAATCAAAATTCATAGTGATGAATATCAATTGACTGCAGGACTAAAAGAGGCATTATTACAGAAAAAACCGGATCTAGAATTAATTACTAAGAATGATAAAAAAGTTTATAAAAATATTTTGATAAAAACGAATGCTCATAAGCGTGATTATGATAATAAAGGACAGTTAAAGGGAGATAAAGGTGAAAAATACCGACAAATTATAAAACCTATGTTCGTTGACAATAATGTAAAACATGGTAGTAACTTAAAGGTTTTAAAGAGATATAGAAAAAAAAAACTGATTTCATCTATTGGGATGATCTGGTGAATGAGCTAATGGATAGATTGAAACTTCTTATTGCATCCAAACAAGCTAGAAATACTAATCAAGATAGTGAAATTATTTCTATCTTATATATAATAAAACCATAAATAACACAAAAGGTATGATATTCTTAACAAACCAAAAATTAAGAGAAAACGTTCTTTTGATGTTGGTGATGTGGTACGCATAAATAAGCATAAAACAAACTTTGAGAAAGGATATACTCTGAATTGGTCAACTGAGTTATTTAAAGTAATCGTTACTCAGAATACTTAACCACCAACTTATTTGTTAGAAGACTCTAGAAAAAATAAAATTCTAGGATCATTTTATGCTCACGAACTACAGAAAACTAAAAATCCTGACGTGTATTTAGTTGAAAAAGTTCTTAAGAAAAAGGGGGATAAAGTTTTTGTTAAGTGGCTAGGATTACCATCTCAGGAAAACTGTTGGATAAGCAATGCTAATATATTATAAAGTGCAAATATATTTATTGCCATTCCTTACTTGTATATGGAGGGGAAAAGTCTTGTGAATAGTATTATAAATCATCTACCGTTTGAGTTCCATCTCCCCGGCTATAACTACTATGGGCCAGGAACAAGATTTCGTGAGAGACTTATTAGAGGTGACAAGGGTGTGAATGAACTTGATGAATATTGTAAACAACACGATATTGCATACATGAAAACAAGGAACTTACAAGCCAGGCATACAGCAGATAAGATTTTAATGAATATGGCAAAGAAAAGAGTATCATCACCTCAAGCAAGTGTAGGAGAAAAGCTTGCAGCAAATTTTGTTAACAAAGCAATGTTAGTGAAACTGTCACAGGGAGCGGGACTTAAAAAAAGTTTTAAAAATGTTGTTGCCTATGCAAAAAAAAAAACAATTCAATTTAAATTAAAGTAAAGTTCAAGTAATGTAAGTTTTTGAGTGCTAAATAATAGAGAATATTAATTATTATTAATATCATTACAATTATTAATATTGTACATACCAACTACAACAACAACAATACAGTTCACTGCACTATACAATTTTGCTTACCTAGACTTGAGTTTCATACTTTTCGGTATTGAGAGTCGGTAACAAATTTATTTAGTAGTAAGTACTAATTACAAGTAGCATTTCTAATACATCTTACAATCTTGGCACATGCCAAGATGATATATTCTTAATCTCCTAAGAAGAGATATTCTTATCAATCAAAACTCTTTAATGGCTGCGAATAAATAATACATAACTAAAATAACAACAGCACTACCCTATAAAAGCATACCATAAATATGTTGTTGTATTAAATTTTATGTTGATAAGTGGTTGTTATTTATGTTATGCTTCTGACTGTGAATAGGCTGTCGGGCGTATGGACCTGGAGCCCGTAGGCTTTGTGATGACGGCCTGTACGGCAGCGGTGTTGATTTGCGGTGTAGTCACCTGCGCCGATTTTTTCCCTTTTGGCTCGTGTGCACGGCACTAACGTTTGAACGCTGAAGGACGAGAGACGATTTCGCATTACGTGGGTATCTCGATTTCTTTGGTCCACTAGATGTCGATGGAGCAGGTTGCATCATGACCCCAGCCGCTGTTTTTTTGTATTAAATGTGCTGGCTGTTCTGAGAGGACTTGAAGAGTCGATGTCGTGAGGTATTCATACCTTGTCATCCCTTCGACGAGATTCTCGACTAGACCAGCGTACTTCTCAATTTCCGACTCGTGGCTGGTGATGGTGGAAACAACCTCACTAAGCTTCTTTTTGGAACCCTCGATGATAACAATAGATCGACTGAGCTTTGAGTCGTAAATAATTAACTCAGCACTAAACTGCTACCTCATGGAGGATATTTCGTTTCGTAGCTTGGTTATCTCATGCACGACCACCGTGATGTTAATAGTATTGTCGTCATTGAGTACCTCCACCGGTGGTTTTGCTACTTTTTTAATCCTGGTGGTCACGAAATGGTCGCGGGATTTCTTCGAGGCGCCAACCGGTGTTCTACTGTTGTCCCCTCCCGTTTTCATCGTGCACGGGCAGACAGGAACATAAATGAATATATATAAATAATATGTATATATATATTAAGTTAGTCTATAGTTACTTACGTATTTATAATATTATATTAGTAGGGGAAGGGATTTGTAGGAGAGTAGGGAAGTAGGGACCTGTAAGGTTTAGTCTATGTTCCCTCCTTGTATGCTAAGATGTAGTATATTTAAATAACTGATTTAGCAAAATGTTAAATAAATGTTAATGGACGGACCCTGGAGTCTGTGAGTAGTATATATATAATAATAATAATATGGGACAACACTAACACAAAGGTCTTCAGGTCCCAAACTAGGCATATCCTGTACTATGGTAACCTGATGACTGATATTACATACTTATATATGATATTAAATACTTATATACATATAAACACCCACACACAGATCAAACAGACATGTTCATGCACACAAATGTTTGACCTGTCCGGGGATCGAACCCGGGACCAGCGGCTCAGAAGGCAGGGTGCGACCAACTGCGCCAACCAGCCTGTTTTATATAACCTGTTATATAAAATATATAATAACTGTGCCTTCGGAGTGCGGATCTCAGGTTCTATTCCTGGCCTAAGTTTGTCGGATGAGCAGAATTGTTTACTCTGGGGCATTGGTTTTTGTGATGTATTAATCTTTGTATCTATGTCCCCGCAACCCTTATATAATGATAACTTAATACGGGGTATGTGTGTATAACCGTTATACAGGCTGTTCCAAGAAGTAGTGATATACTGAAACTAGGAGGTAGAGGACCTAGAGGGCTATCTGAATCACTCCCATGTATGTTCCGCGATTTTTCGTATTTTCGGAGTTATGACTTTTTTTTAAATTTTTCACCTATCGCCGAGTACGATGAGATTTTTATTTATGGTGACGTAAATTATTGCGGTAGATGCTTGATTTATTTTGTGTGCTTAGCTGATAGATAGGCCAATTCAGTATGGTACCATTTACTGTCATTAGATCTTTGAATGAAATTAAAAAAAATGGCAAGTAATATAAAATTACCCAGTATGTTCACAACTTCAAGGGCCCTTAAATAAATAAAATCTTTCTTTTGTTCCAGGCTAAATGACTTAACCTTCTATGATTATTGTTTCTTATTCCAGGCTAAATGACTAAACCACCTAGGTTTATTATTTATTGTTCCAAGCTAAATGACATAACTGCCTAGGCATGCAAATAATGGCTCAAAGCTAATGCGACCGCGCAAGCAACGCGTCCTGCCGCACAATGCCGGCCGCACCGTCCAGCACCGGCAGAGCCCGGCGGAGCGTGCGCGCGCGCTGCTCTGTTCTGTTCTTACCTCGGCGCCACATTGTGACCTGTTCGCGAGTGGGTTTGCATCTCTGATGAATGAGTGCAAGAGAATGTGTGAGATGAATGCCAGAGAATCGACTGTGAATGCCTATCATTCCTGAAATTAATTATTATTGAATAATATTTTTGTTAATGATATGAAGAATGTTAATACAATATATTTTTGTTATACTTAATATTATGATATATACATACCTTGTGTAGTTATGTTATTATATTGTTATTTTCTGACAAACTTGTTAAACAATTGCTAATATTTCTATTGTACTTGACTGTGTGTAACGCTTTGGTGCAAACTGTAATGTTACATACTCTAATTTACTGAATAAATAAATAAATAAATAAAGTGCTTTAATTAAAGAGTTGGTCATATTTCAAACTAAAGCTCATTGATTTAAATATCATATCTTAAACTTATGAATATACGGCTAATTAGTTAGCGACTGTTTATTTTTAATAAATTGTTTGTAATCCTGCTTGAATAATGAAGTTTGCAGAAAGTTCCATACACAGGGTGTATCTACCTATCTTTGCAATAAATATGAAATCAGAAATAAAACGCATTATAAATTGTTCAAAGATAAGTTTTTTTATTTAAAATGACAGTCACCTAGGAACAGCAGGGAATTATAGCAATTGTATAGGAAATTGCTTAATTTAGCAGGTCTGTTTCGTCTACAATATCAGTATCGATCAGTGTATCTTTGCCGGTATTGCTGGATGGTAGGTTGATATATTCTGAATAAATACTCTTGGGATAGCGCCAGTGTCACATAACTTTTTCAGGTCATTATATTTTGCTTTTGTGATAGGAAGCTTTGATTTATATTTTGCATTGAGTTGTTTCGGTTTTGTATAAATTTGTATGGACTTCTCTTTTGCATCATCTTGCATGCTATATTTGACGACCATCACGTTTGGCGTAGACTTCTTGAATGTTAGTTCTTAATAGTTTATGCAACTGGTTTTTTTTAAAAAAAATGTTTGGAATCTTACTTGAATAATAAAGTAAAGCTTATTGTATTAAGCGACATGGCATGGACAAGGCGACTGGATAAGACTTTAACAAAGAGGCTAATTGTTTGAAGCGACTATTTTATATGTTTATAAGGTCAGGCTAAATGCTTTAACGTACGTTGCCTGTAAATTGTTGCTCCAGGAAAAATAGTTTTAACGACTGTCTGGTATTTGGTAGTGAGCTTAAGTACACAGTTCCTAAATTTGTCAATATTTTGTGTCACTTCATACATTGCAGTCCACAAGTGCGGTTATATTAAGTGACAAATAGTGCTCCGATAGTCACCAAACCCTCAAACGATGCAGAAAAATTCGCTGATTCAAAATATGTATAAAAGTCTATATCGCCCAGAGTGTCGCTTAATACAATTAGCCCGGAACCCGTCGGTATAAAAGTCTATATCGCTCAGTGTCGCTTAATACGAGTACAATAAGCCCGGAACCTGTCGATATATAACCAAATAATTATACGCACACACACACACGCATGCGCCCAAACATAACTACTTAATACCTATATTTATTACTTTTACTTCCTATTATTACAAATATTATATAAAGAATGTAAATCCGTTATTGGCTGTATGTTATATAAGTAAGTCCTAACAAATTGTAAAAAATATGAAGAGCTGTGGGTTTTGTTGAATGAGTAAAATAAAAAAAAAATGTCTATATGTTACTCTAGAACTCAAAGATTCTGCATTCCAAATATTTATTATAATCGGTTTAGTGGTTACGGTAACTCTTGAAAACGTCTTTTCTCAAGTCTATTACGTACCACATTTTATTAAATCGGTTCCGGGGTGACGCATGAAAACGTGCCCTTGTTGCGACTTCCATACGAACTTTCATCCCAACACAGGGCGAAATTTAAAAATTCTATTACAATTATCTACTTATACATATTATTATCAAGTGCCTATATACAAAGTTTGATAATTTTATCTTCAATAATGACGAACTTTTATACACATCCCCTATTTCAACCTCTTCAAACTTTTTTTCGAGATAAAAAGTAGCATAGTTATGTTCTTTATCACGATATAGTGTATCTCTGTACCATATTTCATTAAAATCGGTTCTATGGTTCAGGTGTGAAAGCCTAACAGACTGACAGACATAGTTACGTTAGTCTATAGTTACTTACGTATTTATAATATTATATTAGTAGGGGAAGGGATTTGTAGGAGAGTAGGGAAGTAGGGACCTGTAAGGTTTAGTCTATGTTCCCTCCTTGTATGCTAAGATGTAGTATATTTAAATAACTGATTTAGCAAAATGTTAAATAAATTTTAAACATGGACGGACCCTGGAGTCTGTGAGTAGATAATTTTATGTATAAAAACAACAACAAAAGTAACAAAATAAAATACTACAATGTGTGGATTGGATACCATTTCCCGATGTTTATTATTCCAACCCTATACATAAGTTTTATACAAATTACTCTTCTCCTAAGCTTGTATAAGGTCGTCACCGAGATATCTGTTGATGATGGCGGGCACTTGCAAATCAGCGGCGGCGAGCGTCATGGGCGTCTTTAGATTCTTCACTATGAGTGCGCTGTTTGAAAAACGCTGCAGTGATCACTCTGCATGCCGCATTACGTATATATTGTTTGCGGTTTGAGTATTTTCACTTGGATTGAAACTTGAGACGGGTACTTTTACCACAGATATATTAGAACATTTAATTAATTGTGTTGTGTAAAATATTAAGTATATCTAATTGTATATGTACTATAACTGCTAACTGTTTATGGTATTAACTTGGCTTTTATACTAAATTTGAAAAAGCAACTTAGTTTTAGAGGTACCTACAAAATAAGGAAACTCACAAAGTTCCATAGAATGATTACTTGAATAAAATGTTTTATTAGGGTTGACCTTAAGTTTAATTGGTTTGTCTTAAGTGTCAACAGCAAAACTGCTCAGAACCTAATGGTTCTGACCTAATATGGACATAGGTAATTTTTTTTTTGGATTTAATTTAATTGAGTTTGTTTTATTTATTTGTTGTTTTGATTTATTTGTTCCGTGTATTGTTTGGTCGGTCGACGGCCGGCCCTCATACACACGCATTGAGCTTGGATATTGATACGAATATCAACACCATAACTTAATAGTTGGTTTAAGGACTTGGCCATTTGAGTTTCGTTTTGTAGAGTGACCATCACTTGGTCATTTTTGGGAATATATTTAATCATAATTTAGAAAATTAAGGAGTTTGACAGTCTTTGTATGGAAATTGGACCAAGTGCTGCCCAGCATAAAAATATAGTGCATAATGTTTCTTAGAGTAACACTATCAGTAAACCAAAGCGAATCAGAATCTATGCGAAGAATCATGAGAAAAATAGCTTTTTCTTGGAATTTATTTAATAGTCAGAAATGAGCTTATTAAAAAACATCAGTAATTATTAAACGTTATAATTAATTACTAAATAATAAAATACAGTAATTATTTCAATCATTGACTAATTAATGATATCATTTTTCATCATAACAATCAATTATTATAAATAAAAAAGATTTTTAATCGTCGTCATCGTCATCTATAATAATAGTATCAAGAAATAGAGCAGAACGCCTGACAACATCTTAGTGCCTGGCCAGGCTAAATAGCAAACTAGGCACATAATGTGCGCACATCATGATAAATGATCAACAATAGTTTTTTATGCACTCTAGTCCGCGATTGTCCGCATCAATCAATATGTGGCAATGGTAGATTCTTGATGATGAGTGTCTACTCTTTACGTGCATTCTTAAGAGTTGCACGTTGCTAGATGGCATATATTTTAATGAAGATATATCATTGAGGGGCCTATTATATTGTTGGATAGCAAATGACCCACTGCCGCGTACGTGTTAACTGTAGTAACTCGGTGCGAGTTTTAACTGATAGGTTCCTACAGCGAACAGAGTAAGCTCTTGTAACGACTACCTAACCTAATCCTTGTCACGGCACTACCAACTTGTAACGACCCCCTACCTTCTATCACCTCTGTCACGTAATGTGTCAATAATTAATTTACATAAACATCTCTAAACGACTCTAATCCTTTCTCAACATTTTAATCTAAGCCTTATAAGTAATATTATTGTGATCCGATGAATGAATATGGCCAAATAGATCGTTTAGTGTAGCTGGTAGGACCGTATGTTGTGATCGTAAAATAACCCTAGAACTTTTGAGGCGTTTAAAACTATTCCTATCTTCCTAATCGTAGAACTAAGTATTATACTTGATTACACGAAACATACCTACAGATTTCACCCTATCTATCTAGTGTAGATGAACGGAAAACTAACAATTTACTTGATGCTTAGGTACTGACAAAACTCCCTAGACCTTTTCTTTAACTGTACTGAACCCCCACAATTTGTTATATTTAAATTAAGAACGTAGCGGAACTCATCACCGCTATATATTTAGATATGTCTAACCATCGTTTGCATAGTTCACGTTAATAAAGAACAAATTCGCAATTGTATTGTAGCATGTCTGACCCAAAGATACCTACGTAATGACGTAATGCCGCTTTCTTTAAGAGATATCGCACTATAAAGGTAAATTAGCAAATGTACAGATTCACCCCAAACTTATTGAATGAAGTTGTCACGCGAAACATTACTATCTAACGAATCCTAATCGACGCATTGTATGATATTAATGACCTGCGTAAACCCATCGCAATTTAGCTATAAGAGCACATATGAAGCCTATATCTAAGAGATGTCAGTTTGAATGTCAACTAGGTGTATCGCTACTACAAGTGCAACCTAGTACCTTACTTGAACTATATGCGAGTCACGAAATATATATAAAATGCTTGCTAAATAAAGCGAAGCCGAAATTATAGGTAAGTGTACCGAATCAGGTTCCATTTCTACCCTATATGCCAACTCGCCCCAAATCTAAATATACGTATACAATTAGGTTCTGAGTATTTTCTGCATAATAAATATTTCAAACGTAGTTATGTTAACTGTGAAATGTTGGAATAGTTCCAGTGAGATAAAGCTGGTAGTCTTAAGCTAACATGTAGGTACTTATGTTGAACTTAGTTTCAACGTAATAATATGAAAACTAATTAACGTTTGCAGTGTGAATTTGCGGCTATAGGTCCAAGCCCCTCCTTCGCTTGTGACTGTAACGGTTCTACCCAGTGATTTTGGACACCGTTTCCACCGCTTACAGGGTATAGTGGGGTTGCGGCATAGATCTGTGACCCCAACCTCGTCACAGATAGTAGAAATTCTTCCGGTTTAATTTTGGACTTTCTTCCTCCGCCTATGTAAAAATATATACATACATATACATGGAATATATTTATGTATACACGCACATTCTTGAATGAAGCTAATATGAACACTAGAGAGGAGTTCCAGGTGTAAGTCGGTCAGTCTCTGTCTCACAAAAAGGGAATAGAGGACTTAGTCTTTTATCAACCCTAAGTCTGTAGTGAGTCGGTCTCGTGACTATACCAACATTCACACGCAGTTTACTTTACTTAATTTCAAAGCAACATTCATTCGCTCTGCCCTGTATTAGCTAAAACGCCGTTAAGTACGAAAGTGAAATTTGGAATAACGCGGGAATTAAGTTTAAATCCATGCTGTTTGATAAATAGACCAGCTACTCAAAACTTAAAAATATTATTACAATGGTATTTTAGGGGACTTTACGTTGCTTCTATTTTTATAACGTTAAGTAAAGGCATTCCAGAAATATATTGAAATTTGTGTTAGCGTTAAGTATTTCTATATTAATTTGACCTTAAAAACACCACTATAACGCCGTTCAGGTTACCTTAGCGGCATTTTAGTGATCCATCGTCAATTTATTTTACTGTACTGTAAAAGACTAGTTTACTTTTTATAAATGTTAGTCTAAAATGCCGCTAAGTAGTTTAACGGCGTTTAAGCTTAGCATTCTTCTGTCTGGTCACCAGACCATAGCATAAGTTAAATGCTACTAAAGTAATTTAACGGCACTTAAGACAAGTATTCCATGTTTAAATGTATCGAGTTTTTTTTTCTGTATTATATTTCGAGTCTTTTGCAAAGCTAAATTGCAGTTAATTCTTAAACCTTTTTACATAACGGCATTTAAGCTTGGTAAACACTATAAGCTAACTGAGAGAATCCTAAAAAAATTATTAAAAGTGCAAAATAAAAGAGCTCTTTTTCTAAGTTTAGTATATCCAGTCGAGGCAACATGATTACCTTTTCTAAATCAGCGCTGTAATATTTTTGAGAATCACTTTGGACTGCCTCTTTGTGTTCATTGTAAAGTTCTCTTGCCGCTTTATACTTTCTATGATGTTCTGCCCAATCCACGCAAATAGTACAATCTTCATCAATTTCTAGCATCATGTAAAGTATCCTTTGCGTGAAAATTGTACGATTCGCAAGTTTCATATTCTTCATTGCCAAGACAAGTAAAACTTATATTCATTTTACATACGTGATGCCTATAAAACTCATATGAAACCGTTTTTTCTGGGTTTATTTCACAAAAATGTTTGTGCATTTGGGTAATGTTTAAATCGCTAGGTAAGTATCGGCGCAAAGGGGCATGTTCGCGTCTGTAGTGGTGTGCTAGCGGATGAAACGATTCAATATGCTCTGTCAGTAAATTGCGATCAAATGCTGGTGTTTTCTGGTGCTTGCCTCGACTGTCGATAGATTGATCCGTAAAATTATTATGTAAAATTCTGTCATTGTTTTTTTCATAGCCCAAAGTAGTCAAAAAAAATATTTTGCATACCTCCATTTTAGTGCCATTAATCTTTTTGAGTGAAAACGCCCTTCTTGGTTTTCTTTTGGGTACAGTTGTAGATTTTCTTTTCGGGATTGCTACTGAAGTGTGTGCTCTTACAAAGGCATGCTGCTCTTGCCACGACATGTTCCAGAACTTTGTGTTTATTGCTGCGCGATCTTCTGGGCTGTATATAGTATTACATGTTTTCAGACATTTTTCACCACATCCGGGTTTGACACTGTGTTCTAATATTCTTGTAGTTTTTGCGTCGTTATTTCGTTGTAAAAGAGTAGAATTATATTTTTTACGTTTTCGAAGCAATTGTGATGGTTCAGACAAATGAACATCGATCGTGTGCCTTCGCTTGCGAGTTGTTGACATTTGAGCTGAATTCTTATCTGTAAGACTATAAGACTTTCTTCGTTTTTGCGTATCTTTTATGCACTTTTCTTGACATGTATCTGTTACTATAGGATTTTCTATTTCCTTATCGTCTTTTTGTATCTGTAACATTTCCTCTTCTTTTTTTTCTTTCTCTGTGTTTTTATCCTTCTTCTGGTTCATGACTGGTTTTATTTTCGTATATTTTTTGCTGCTATTAATTTTTATGTTTTGTATTATTGTAATTTTTTCAGTTTTCTTTTTTGGGGCTACATAAGAGTTAGTGTGGTTTTTACAATCAATGTATGTGTCATCGTCTATGAAATGAGAATAGCAAAGAAAACATTGGCAATATTTACATGCACTAAAAGTCTCTTTTTTGCAATTAACATAATCACATGTAATTGAATAGTCATTGATCATAATTGAGTCAATTTTTTTTTCATATGAGCTAAACACGAATACCTACGGATTACGTTCGACTCCCTATATAGCAATCAGAGTCCTTCACGAGCTGGCTGAACAAGAACGCCATAGATTCCCTTTAGCGGCTGACACCTTGATTAACGACCTGTATGTTGATGACTGCCTTTCTGTTGCCTCAGACCTCACATCAGCTCGGGAGCTGAAATCCCAACTCAATGGTATAATGTCGGCCGGTGGTTACGAACTGAGAAAATGGACTTCTAACTGCCCTGAGCTCTTAGACGATTTGCCTCGTGATCATCTACAAAGCCCTCATCAATTCACTGACCCGGAGAACCCTCAAGTGGTTTTAGTACTGGGGGTGCAGTACAACCCTGTGACTGATACCTTTTCCTATAAGTTCTTTATGCCCCCTGAAACGTGTGTGACTAAGCGGACTGTCCTGTCGCTTATTGCGCGAACCTATGATCCATGTGGCTGGATCTCCCCAGTAGTGTTTAGGGCCAAGGTTTTTATGCAGAAACTTTGGCTGTCAGGTATGAAATGGGACGACTCTCTCACTCCGGACTTATTACATGAGTGGACCACTTTTGTCGTTAACCTCCCTAATATAAACCGTGTGTCTTTACCCCGTCGTATTTTCCCTCCCGACTGCGTATCCTATTCCTTGCACGCATTTTCGGACGCATCTCTTGCTGGCTTCACAACCGTGGTATACCTGAGAACTGAGGATTCCCTTGGCAACGGCTCTGTCCACCTCCTGATGTCCAAAACTAAAGTTGCCCCTGTCCGGACTCGCCTTACGATTCCCAAATTGGAATTGATGGGAGCTGTGCTCCTTACAAAATTAGTCTCGCACATCGTCCTCTGCCTTCAGAAGACAATTGTGCTAGATTCCATTCATTGCTGGACAGACAGCCAAATTGCCCTGGCTTGGATAAATTCTCCGCCTCATACCCTTCAAACCTTCGAAGCGAACCGAGTTAGCCAAGTGGTCTGCACAGACCTTCAGTCTACCTTTCGTTTCGTACCCACCAGTTTGAATCCCGCAGACGCGGCCTCCCGTGGTCTATCAGCTACGTCCTTAGTTGACCATTCTTTATGGTGGGCTCCTCCTTGGCTATGTCAACCTCCTAACCTTTGGCCTGTTAATACTGCACCTTTACCTCGTGAGTTGTCCGGAATGCGCTGCTTGTTAGCAGTAGCTGAGCCTCCCCTTCCGGACCCGTCCTTCCTCCTGGAGCGATTTAGTTCCTACTCAAAGCTTATTGGTGTTGTAGGCTTTATATTGAGATTTCAGCACAATGCTAGGAACCCCGGGTCACGTCGCACAGATCCTTCTCTTTCTGCTTTTGAACGAAGAGATGCCCTATTGTTTCTCATTAAAGTCGTTCAACAAGTTGCCTTTCCTGAGATAATCAAATCCCTGCGGTCTAATATGCCTATTCGTACCGCCATTAGACGTCTTACCTTTTCTAGATGAAAAGTGTCTGATTAGAGTAGGAGATCGTCTACGACACTCTGACTTACCCTATGACTCCCGTCACCCTTACCTTTTGCCTAAAGATGGCCCCTTTGTGCGCCTGCTTATACGTCACTTTCATGTAGAAATCTCTTATGTGGGTCCAAATGCCTTACAAGCTATCCTGTCCCGAGAATTTTGGATCTTATCTGCCCGACGCATAATACGTCACATAATTTTCAAGTGTATGCCTTGTTACCGTCTGAATCCTAAAACGACCACACCTCCAATGGGTGATCTTCCCAGAGACCGAGTTATAGGCTCGTCCATTTGATGGAGTGGGGATAGACTTAGCTGGCCCATTCTATACTCGAGTTCAAGCCTACCGAAATAGGAAAATCGTCAAATCCTACCTTTGCGTCTTCGTGTGCCTAGCTACAAAGGCTGTCTACCTCGAAGTTGTGTCTGACCTTACCACCGACGCCTTCATAGCTGCCCTGTCTCGTTTTGTGTCTCGCCGTGGAGTCCCTAGTCTAATCAGATGCGACGATGGCAGGAACTTTGTTGGGGCAAATAACTATTTACGTGACGTGTACAATTTTATGTTTGAGAATCAGACCACCCTTGGACATGAAATGTCAAAACGTGGCATTACATATATGTTAAGCCCCCCCCTTACTCCCCACATGGGTGGGATTTTTGAAGCAGCAGTGAAATCGGCTAAAAAACTTTTGAAATCCGTAATTGGTGAAACCCCCCTCACATTTGAGGAACTTGCAACAGTGTTTACGAAGATTGAAGCGGTGTTGAATTCGCGACCCTTGTGCCCTATGTCATAATGATGACCCTAGTGATATTGAAATACTTACTCCTGGGCATTTCCTTATTGGTCAGCCCCTTAATGCCTTACCTGAGTACCCATTGACTGACATAAAAATTCCTAATTTGAAAAGGTTTCAGCTCATTCAACAAATTACCCAGCATTTCTGGAAGCGGTGGCATACCCAATACTTATCGACCCTACAATCTAGACAAAAGTGGACTGACCCTTGTCAACCCCCTACAGTAGGTGAACTTGTTTTACTTAAGGATGATAATCTTCATCCCCTTGAGTGGCGTCGGGGCCGCATTTTAAAGGTGCACCCTGGTAATGACAATATTATTCGGGTAGTTGATGTTCGCACCCCTACTGGGGTATTAACTCGATCCCTTTCTAAATTAGCCCGCCTCCCCCTAGAGTAGCCTTTATCGTAAACATTAGATCATGTTTAGGGCGGAGGTTATGTTCAGGCCAAAATCGAGCTTAGCGAACTATTTGTATTTGTGTAGTTTCCTTGTCTTCGACCTATGTTTTGTCCCGCTCCCACCTATTACTTTTTCCTACCCCCTACCCAAGGGTAGGTACGGTAGGTACGGTACTAGTACCGTGTGAGTCTCTGCCCGTACGTCGAATCGACAACGGTGTGCTCGCGACGTGAAATCTTTCCCGCGGTCTCAACCTGTGATATAGGTACTATATGTGCCTTCGGCTCAGTGCATGAAATTGGATAATTTTCCTATAACTGTTGTGTGGTGAAAATCCCGAGTGATCTATTCCCGGCAAATCTGTGGAGGAATGCCCGAACGCCTCACCTGCGAGTGGATAACACTGGTACGTACTACTTTTAATTCCTTACCCTATAACTCGCGTATACACTGAAGAAGGTAACGTCTCTAACCTTTATTGGTAATAGAGGTGAGTTACTGGGACTGCTTATGCTTGCCCAAGCAGTGACGATAATTCCCCAAGATAAAGTATTCTGGTAGTTACTTTAGTTTATTTTGTAAGATACCTTTTTCCTAACTCTTTTAAGTTGCATTCGGTACGGCGCACAACAATCGACAAAGTCTAATAATGTGTTTACTCCACTAACACAAGAATTATCCGCTAAGAGTTGTCCTAGCAAACTCGTTAGTTAACTAAACCCTCGTCGCGTCTAGTTTTATTATCGGGCCTAGGTAAGCCCTAAATTCAAAGTTTAAACCTTAGTTTTATGTAATTTATGCTGCGATTGAATTATTTATTATTTGTTTGATTATTTATTATTTGTTAGATTATTTATTACTTGTTTGATTATTTATTACTGTTATTAATTCAATTTGTCCTACTTCCCTGCCTAGTCCTAAATGAGATTTCCTATGCTTTCTAGCGGTGTGTATATATGCAAAACTAGAGATAAATCTCACATTTACATTTAATTGCGCATGTGGACTTCACCCGAGCTCGAGGAAACCACAAGTACGAATATTTCAACTACTCTGGAAATATCTATCAGCAAAACCCTAGCCTATCGGTCCCTGAAATGCCTATTCTGCTATGGTGTGTTAAAACTAGAGATAAATCTCACATTTAAATGCGCATGGAGAATCGCCTCAGCTCAGGGATCTCCAAGTAGGTGTTTCTAACTAATCTGGAAACGTTCAGGCATCACCCTGATACTACCCTAGATTCCCTACATTTTACTCTGCAGTGGTTGACCGAAGTCCGACGATAAGGGATACTACAGAGCAAAATAGCCCTACGGTTTCATTAAGACAACCCCCACTGCAGCTAACATACGGTATCTCGGCGCACTGGGCCGAAGCCACGGGCATCGGAACACTTGCCTTGAACCTGCGAGACCTTCTTATGCTAGTTACAATGGAAGAAGGGGACGAGAGTTGTTCCATTAAGCTGGTAACACAGCTTCGAGCCGGTCCCACGGTACTCCGCCTAACCCTAACTCGCGGAAACTAATCACGGACCGTGCCGTTACCTACACTGGGAATAAAAAGAATTTGTACCATTCTATAACATATTACTTACAACAACCCCCCGTTTATGAAACTGGTAACCTCTAGAAACCCGCTAAGAATATAGTGCGTGTCATTTTATCGCAGTGGTCAGTGATCACAACTTTAAAATAACGAACACTCCTACCTCCCACAATGTACACTACCGCGAAGTAAGTTTTTATGAAATCACAGATTTGTCATGGCTAAGTGTTGCTGGCTCGGCTTTTCGACCAAATCTCGCTGCTATGCGATACCAGCTCGACAAATCCCACAACACCTATGCGTTCCACGAAAACACACTTATATTATAAACTAACACGATCCTAAAACGCCATTTCTAACGAGCAATGTCATTCTCCCCGACCAGACATAGTCCGAATCGCGATAGAAAAACCATAGTTCAAGGCCCTTTTACGTATAAGAGGGAATGCCAAATTATCAATAATAAAGCCGAGAACTCTCAGAAATGCCCCCCACTAACTTATACTCTAATGGTACAAACTCACTAGGTACACGTCTTCCTACAACGATTATTACGGTACGAAAATTAATGATCTCGATTTCTCCTCGACTGTTTCGCATGTAAACTCAGTAGGCTCCCACCAACATCACTCCACTCAAACAATCAGACGTTTAAGCCAATCATCTACGTTTACAATTCGGAACTCAACTCTTTTGCGTATTTTATCCATCTTATCACACGATTTTAGTTCTTATTTCCACTACGAACAGGTTTTGCACTAAATCTGCGTGGCGCTGCTATCGCACTACGCGGTCTTTGTCAAATCCAACAGAAACTGTTTAATTATTTACTATCCATGCCACAGATCTAAGGTAATTCTAAAATAATTATATTCATTAATAATGTTTTCTACAATTTGCTCATACTCGGTCGGGAATATCTTATTTCTGCATTTACAGCATTTGAAATCATCAACTTCCTTATTCCTGCCCGCCATGATAACTGACGTCACGCACACATAGTCTACAATGGCGGACAGCCAAAACGCCGTTTTCGTCCTAACAATGACTTTGTTTACGAAAACCATACACCAGATACTTGATAATTCCTGTATGATTATTTAATTCCCAACTGTAATCAGTTTACATCAAAATAATAGATATTTCACGCATTACAAACACTTGGTTTCGTCGACATACTTTGATGAAGTTTAATTTTCCTTCTGACTAGATTTTTGAGGGTACTTTGATACGCGCCCGCTTGGCGCCTCATTTCCGAGAACAGATAAGCGTACCATTTGTTTATGCCTACTTGTCTACTCATGCGTAACGATTTCTGTTTATCAGTCTTTTGAATATTCGTCTTATAAAACTTGACTTTCAAAGAACTACCGATTTCGTCTAGGTACTATTAATAATACTATAAATTGATATCAGTTATTTTATATATTTCAAACATTCTGATGGTAAAGGAACTATATTAATTCATTTATTTATTTGTGATTAATGATTAGTTATTTAACTATATTTGTGAACGTAGCGAAACTCTCATCCGAAGGTTCGGTTCGTTACACTCTTCTACTGTCAATACTGGAAATGCAGTAATATTATTATGCGCTACAATGTTTTCGAAAGCAACTCTGTTTCGGTTTAGTCTTTTAGCTTCAACACAATATGCCAAGTTATTATTAATATTCATTCGTTCTCTTGCTATATTTTTAAAATCCTGTGCAACGGGACTGTTTAGTATTACGACTTGAAAAGCATTCGTCAAAGCTGCAGTGACTTTGAGGTCTGTAACAAAGTGGCTCATGGCTATATTACAATACTCATGACGAAAAATCCTAAAATCACGTTTCAGTCTTCCATTTACTACCTCTACAGGCCACCGACAAATAGGGCATATTCTTGATTTATTTGCCTGGATCGTGCTTAGTTGAGTAGATTTGTGTGTTGTGTGTGTTCCGTGTTAGAGATTCCGGCATAATGCCAATATACCCTTGCGACTCTAATGTGTCCATGGAGTCAATCCAAGATAAAAATCTGTCCAACCTCTGTCCAAGATAAAAATATCGTCAGAATGTAACACCCAATGTAGGACACTTCCTGGACCATCTAAAAGGTTATTCAAAATAGAAGCATCATTTTGGGTCGCAGCACAAGGTCCAATAATATCTAATGTATGCCCGTTACAGGTAACAAATAATAATGGTTTAAGTAGATTTCTGTATTTGTAAAGACTGTACGTGATTTTTTGCAATGCAAAGTTACTGCACTTTTGTATGTAGGTACATGTAAGTACCACCGCAGATTACAATCAAATGGCTTCCCTGTTGTTGCCGAATAAAAATAGGAACCGCTAGGTTGCTTTCAATTATTTCTTCTCCGGTCATATAATCAAATCCTAAGTGGTGAGGTATAAAATAATTTGTTAAGCATTTCCTTACGGTTTTTATTAATCTTTCAAGATTTGAGCGAGACATGTTATAAAATGTGCCGAGTCTTTCATTAGATTCTCCAGTTCTCAGTTTTGATAGGCTTATACCTAATGCTGTTTTAGGATTTTGGCACCGTTATGCTAATGATGGAGTTTCATTGAGAACTGTTTGCAAGTGCGACCAGTTCAATATAATAATTCTGCATTTTGTTGCTCATTAAGATCTTCAAAATCAATAATATGGCTTCTGGGTAGTTCTAACCACTCCAACATCTCAAACACTTGCTGGAAATCAAATCAAAACAACGATTCAGTGCAGTTTGTCTTCCAAGTGTTCCTGACACACGCGTGCATATGGTGGTACATAATAATTATGGTTTCTGAGTAACTGCACTTTTAGACTTTTGGGTACTGGAAGACGAGTAGTGTTTGTACAATTATATACCATACAAGAACTCGACGTATTTGAAGATCAGCTATAACCTCCAGGAATACGAAACGTAACGTTTTGTTCGTCAGCTGACGATTCCACCGACTGGTTTTCTTCTACCACTTGATTTACTTCTTCTGCGGGCAAACCTTCCTCTGGTAAGGTAAGTAAATACTTACTTCACGTGGAGCTACAGCTTGAAGTATGTGTTGCACTACATGCCGATTTTCTGTGTGTTTTGGGTACCTTACATAGACGGACCCACGAGAAAGAAAACCATGCAATATCAGTAGTCCTTAGTAAAACTAAGATAGTATGAAATTGTAGCATACTTTTTTAAGTTGGGGTTTAAAAGTTATCAGCATTGATTTTTTTTCTAGGTTAGGTTAGATAGGCAGAATTTGTTAGCTTATATCTGACTGGGGTTTTCAAAAGTAATCTATCGTAATAGAGAAACGGGTGCTTGGCATTAGGTATCGTTATCGTAGATAAGGATGCAACTACTTATATTTTATGTGATAACATGATAAAACTAACTAGAGAAATGGCAAATGTACAAAACGTACGAGCGACAACAACAAAGGAAATAACTATTGGTGTCACTTTGTCATGCCATTTCCACTCTTTTGGCAGAATATACGTAGTATTAAGAAATTTGTATAGTATCCTATAGTCTATGAACTGAATAGCGTTTCGTTATTGCCCACAAGCATGTTCTGCGTATTAATCTTATTGTTTTACATTTAGGTTTTGTTGTTTTCCCAACTGCTAATTAAATATAAATATATGAATTATTTGCATCTACTAATAATAAACAAATTTTGCATAATTTCATTCTCCGTGGTTTTCATTTTCAGTGGGTACCCAGATGACCATTCTCCTTTGACAGCTGGTTTGAAGCTGGCAGACCCATGTTTTGATGTTCCTGAAACTGCACATTTGTTATTGGGTTCTGACGTTCTTGGTAACATATTTTTAGGTGGAAAACGACTCTTGCAGCCACATGGGTTGGTAGCTGTCTCGACCATTTTTGGATTTGTTTTGATGGGACCAGTGTTGAAGCTGTTGGAGTATGGGAAGTTAGTAATATAATACTGCGAACATTATTATATATTTATTGTAGCATTTTTTACAGACACGTTATTCATGTAACTATATTGTTTTATACTTGACACACGACAAGACGTAACTTCTTCTAATATATCATAGAGAAAAAAACACCATGAAGATTTTACTTCTCACACTCCTCCTCGATTCATACGTGAAAATAATTTGTAACGTATAAATCGGTAATGAAAAAAAATAATATACAGTACACACTCCTCCTTTACAACAACACTCCACATCTCTCTCGGAGCATTCTATGCCTTGTTATAGCTAAGGACTTCGTTAGCAGATCAGCCACGTTATTCTCACTTTCTATATAGGTAATAGTCATCTTCTTTTAAATATTAAATCTTTAATGTGATGATATCGAATATCAATGTGTTTCGACCTTTTACTGTTCTCATAGTCCTTTGAAATAAATATAGCTCCTTTATTATCTACATACAGCATTGGTGTTAGCCCTATTCCAAAATCTTTCAATAATCCTTTTATGTTTATTCCTTCACATGATGCTAATGATGCTGCTATATACTCCGCTTCTGAAGTAGATAATGATACACAGTTTTGTTTTCTAGAAAACCATGCTACAACATTCTGGTTGTATTTTACTATACATCCGCTAATGCTCTTTCGGTCTATTTTACAGGCTGCCCAGTCGGCGTCAGAATATAATTCTAAGCTTCTCTGATCACATTTTTTATATTGAAGACCATAGTCTTTCGTAGAACTTAAATAGCGTAAAATTCGCTTGCCATGTTTCCAACACTCTTCAGTTCGGCCCTCATAACTCAAACTGCAGTAATCGACATTTTTGGGATATTGACTTTTTTCAAGAAATGGGGCCCCAAGGGGTTTATTTACATGAAAAAATATTAATATCTTAAAAAAGTCTCTACAAGTATGTTTTTTAGGTAACGTTTTGCGCAGTACTTACATGAAAACTATATCAATGATTAGAAAAAGCACAGTATTAAACACATGCTAAAGAAGAATGCAGTACTTGTTAGAATTTCCTAAAACAAAGTGCAGTAATAGCCATTACTGTATTCTTTATTCAAGTATCTATAGACCAGTTACTAAGTCAAAACGCAGTACTCTACATTACTGCATAGTAAAAGTGTGCGAGATCGTAACCGTACGATACAGTGCCGCGTTTTGTTGAAGCAAATCAGTGCGTCGTCGTCTTTCGGCGAAGTGAGACGTGCGGCACGTGTACCGCTCCAGCGCGCTGTTGTTTTTTAATAAAACGGAATTTGGGTAAGTTGCTATAATTTTACTATAGTCTACTATTTAGTTATTATATATTTATAGCTTTAAGAAACAAAGAGTTATCCCCTGACGTGACAGTCAGATTTTAGTTTTTTATAACCTTAAAATACTAAAAGAATATTCTTGTTATCTAACTAAGAGTGCATATTCTGTAGGTTTTCATCAATTTTGATTGTTAATTGTATATCTAAGGGATACCTAAAATTATTGCTATCTGATTGAAATGTAATTACATCGTCGTTGATGAACTTAACATTTTTAACTGATAAATAGGTTTAGGTATCTATAATAAACCGATTATATTGGTAGTCTATAGTACATTTAAAGTATTATATAGTATGTGCGTATATGAAATACAAGCGGCACCTGCGGTTTTACTCGCGTTAAACCGAAATAAATATAGCTTATGTACTAATCCATAGTCCAGTCTTCCTCCACACCAAATTAGATCAGCCGTTTTTGAGATCGGCGTGCAAAAAATATACGATTAGTTACAGATTTTTTATAGTAGAAAAGTAAAGATGATATTTTATGATATTTCCTTTGTAGATTTATTATGTTTTCAGAATATTCTCTTCATAATGTCTGCCAAAAATTCCCGCGGAAGAAGCATGTTAGACATGGTGCTTGGTAAAACTGATCGTGAAACAGAACCACAACCATCTACTTCTACAGAATTCGATTCAAACCAGAAAGATGAATCATTTAGTCTGTTATGTGATGAACCGTTCCCAAGTTCTTTGATGGATATATCATTAACAGATATAACATTCGAAACAGGAGAACCCAGCGAAATTATTCCTATTGCATCAAGTTCAATGATTTTGACAAGCGAAGCGGCCCAAGATGACAATTTGAATCATGATACACATACAACTGAATCCAATCATATTTTAAATATAGAGTCTGAAAATAATATAGTACAAGCTAGTTTGCAGGAAAAAACGAAAAACGTCTTCAAATTTCCGTCTCTTCCTTGGGTTGCCTGAGCAACCCAAGGAAGAGACGGAAATTTGAAGAATCGTTAGAAACAAGACTAACAGACAAGAAAAAGAGAAAGTTAGATAAAATGGCGGTAAAACCTGGATGCAACGAAACCTGTACAAAGAAATGCATGTCTTATTTTACGGAATTAGAACGCATACACATAAATGACACATTTTGGAAATTTAATTATGAAGCACAAGGTCTATATGTAAAGTCGTTGGTTACTGAAAAAGAAGTACAAAGACGTATCAAAGACAGCCAGATGATGCGGAAGAGCACATATAAGTATTTTTTTTGACACAGACAATACAAAGAAAGAGGTTTGTAAAACTTTCTTTCTCACGACTCTGGGATACCACAAAAATAATGATAGACGTGTGCTTGACATTTTGAAAAAGCTTCCTGCTTTCAGCTCAAAAGGATCTACGCGGAAAACATAATAATTCCAAACACTTGGACAGAGAAACGATCAAACAGCATATCGAGAGTTTTAAACCAGCCATCGCACATTACAGACGTACACACGCTCCATGTAGAAGATACCTTCCGAGTGATTTGAATACAACCATGATGCATGCTGATTATATAGAAAAGAATCCAAATTTTAAGGTATCATATGATCTCTACAGAAAATTCTTAAAAAAAGATATGAATATATCTTTTGCCCAGTTAGGTAACGAAGAGTGTGAACAATGTGAAACATTCAAACTACATAAAATTGTATGCAAAGATGCCGAACATTGTACCAAATGTGCTACATACCAGATCCATCGTGAAAAATTTGAAAAAACACGTACTCATTACCAACAAGATGTAACGCAATCTGGGAATAAGTCAGAATCTTCAAATTGTTACTACTCTGCTGATTTGCAAAAGGTCATCATGTTACCCAGACTAGATATGTTTAAAATTGTAATGTTCTGCCCAAGAATCATATCGTTTAATGAAAGTTTTGTGCCTTTGGGCTCTAGTAAAGAAAAACCATTTGCAGCTATATGGCATGAAGCTATATCTGGCAGGAAACAGGAAGACATAATTAGCACATACAGATCTTTTTTGGAAAGCAAACGTGATTGTGAAGAAATCGTTATTTGGACCGACAACTGCACTAGTCAAAATAAAAATTGGGCATTTTTCACCTTTCTGGTGCAGATTGTAAACAGCCAGTTTATTAAAGCCACAAAAATAACTATAAAATACTTTGAACCTGGGCATACCTTCATGTCCGCTGATAATTTTCACCATCAAGTGGAAAACCAGCTGCAAAAAGCCAAGAAAGTATATGACTTTTCAGATTTTATAGATTGTGTACAACTAGCAAACTCAGGAAAAGTTATTGTTAAACCGGTGGAAGTTAACAATTTCTATAAATACAAAGATCATTCTTCCCAGTATAAACTCAAAAAATGTGAAGAGAGAACATATCTCAAAGATATTGTTTGTGTCGAAGTACAGAGAAAGAGCATGAATCTTTTTGTTAAGACAGACCACAATCACAGCAACATGACAGAAATAGATTTTTTAAAAACAAAACTGATTAAACAAAATAATATACCTGAACCAGAGACAAACCAGAAGGCACGCGGAATAACTCAAGAAAGAAAAGCTGGCATACTAAAAAAACTAGGTGACCTAATACCTCAGAACAGACTGATATTTTGGGAAAATCTTCCTGTAAACGAGGAGTCTGTAGATCTCACCGAGACTAGAGAGCCTCAAGAATAAGACTGTGTATATGTACTATTTTTAGAAGAATTATTATTTTTAAAAGGTTTTTTTTATGGGTATTGAATGCCAAAATTTAATTTTAATATTTGGATTGAGATATTATTTACAATGAACGGTAATTTAACTACCTGGTCATCTGAAAAGACACTGTGGCCCAAGGTGAAGGGGGATGACTGAATTGGAATGGTACTTGATCTCAAACGAGGCTGCCAGAACACACCTTAAGGTGCTTGGCAGAGTAGGTAGATTTATATTTTTTTTAAAGATTTTTTTAAAGATGTATTTTTTAAATTGTATCTTTAATTTTCTTATGGGTATTGAATGCCTACATTTTATTTTAATATTTGGATTAAGGGTTTTATTTTTAGACTGAACAGTCAGACACTGGCTGCAGCCCGAGGCAGGCGGCTATGACTTCATGTAATAATGTGCCTTAATCTGTGATAATTAAATACCTAATAGAACAGTTTCAATAAGTAAGACAACCTCTAGTCTATTTCTAGATACACATCTATAAATACTGTTAATTATAAGATTATTAGTGAAGTAATTATAGACGTAATGTGTAATTTGATTTTAAGAATAGAAACCTTACTATTATTTTTAGTAATATGTGTATCTGATATCCTATGTTTAAATACGAGTATGTTGGTTTAATAAAACTGATTATTCTTTAACAAATTGTTTAATTTTGATATCCCGTTTATGGTTTAAGCCGTAGAGCAACTTAAAAATCTATATTAAATACACTGCAGTACTTAGCTTCGGCCATTAAAAATACTAAACAATAACGCAGTAATCATCGCGCGCTAGACCATAATGCAGTAATGAGCGCAAGTACTGCATTTTGACTTAGTATCCAGAGATTTTTACAAGACATGGTACTAAAACTAAACGCAATAATACGCATTAATAATGGATATACTAATTTACGCAGTAAAAGATAATTATTTTTGAAAAGCTTGATTTTTTTCCTATTTTAACGACATATTTGAAAAACTACAAAATACATACATCTTCCTCAAATATGTCAAAATGTCTTTCGCGCGTTTATCTCGAAACCGCCATTTTGCAATTATTTATTTTGCATTCTTAGTAATCAGGGCAGAGTTGGTTTATCCAAAAATTGACTTAGATAGGATACAGCATAGCATATATCTGGTCGGGAGACTGTGCTTACAAACATTAAACTCCCAACTAATTCTCTGTAGGGAACTTCTACAACTTTTCCTTTTACATCTATGTTCAATCCTTTTTCCATAGGTGTATTTTTGTCTTTGCATTCACTCATGTTAAACTTTTCTAACATTTTTTGAATTTGTTTAATTTGTGTTATTTTCAATATTCCGTTTATGCGTTCAATTTCCATTCCTAGAAAATTTTTAACTTCTCCCATATCTTTTGTATTAAATTCATTTTGCAATAATTTGATTAATTTGTCAGTCTCTTGTGTCATTCCCATCAACAAGATATCATCGACAAATATCAGTAACCAAACTTTTTCACTGAAATATAAACAAAAATCATTTTTCGACCTTTGTAGTCCACATTTTAACAGGAAAGTATTTATGCGTTCGTTCCAACATCTGGGACTTTGCTTTAGTCCATATAGACTTCTATTTAATTTCAAAACCTTCTTTCCTTTGACTGTGACACCTTGTGGTACTTTGATGTAGACATCTTCTTCCAAATAACCGTTTAGGAATGCTGTCGGTACATCCATTTGGTGTATTGAATAACTTTGCTGTACAGCATGTGCCAAAAAAAAGTTCTCACCGTACTCATACGTGCCACAGGTGAATAATTAGTATTAAAATAATCTTGTTGTTTTATTTGAAAACCTCTAGCAACTAATCGTGCCTTCTTAAAACCGTTTTCTTTAATTTTAAATACCCATTTAGTATCAATGGCTTTCTTCCCTTTTGGTAAATCAACAACAGTCCATGTTTTTAATTTTTCTAATGAACTTACATCTTTGTTTATGGCTTCCACCCATTTTTCATCTTTTATGGCTTCCTTGTATGTACTTGGTTCATTATTTTCAGTTGTAATTAAACAGTATGCCGCATATAGTTCATAATCATTCAGATGTTTCGGTTGATTTATTATTCGTCCTGATCTTGTTCTTTCATTAGAAATTTCCTTTTCTATTTCTTGTACTTCATCAGTATCATCGTCATCAGTCATGTAATTAGATTCATTTAGATCTTCCTGCTCGTTTTGTCCCGTTAAAATTCCACTAGGACTTTTTATTTGACTTTGTTTTTTATTCGTCTCGTATGTGTCTTCGAATATTATCACATTCTCATTAGAATGGTTTACTACTTCCTCCTGTTTTTCTTGTATGTAGACTGTATTAGACTCATCAAATATAACGTCCGTTGAAGTGATAATTTTGTTACTTCTAGGATCCCATAATTTATACCCTGAACCAGTATAACCAACCATAATCATTGATTTCGCTCTCGGTTGTAACTTATTAGATTTCGGCAATGTTACCGTCCAAGCTTTAGATCCAAATACTCGCAGTTTTGACAAGTCATTATAACCATACCATATTGATGCTGGTGTTTCACCATTCAATGCTTTAGTAGGACATCGGTTTAACTCGTAAGCTGATGCGCAAACTGCTTCACTCCATAATTCTTTTGGTAAGCTTGTTTCTGCAAATTTGACTCGCACTTTGTCTAAAATTGATCTGTTCATTCTCTCTGATTTTCCATTTTGTTGTGGCGTATACGGGCTTGTATACTCCAATATTATGCCTTTCTGCTGGCATGTTTCCTTGAATCGGTTCGATGTGAACTCTCCTCCATTATCAAGTCGTATTCTTTTTGTTTTTAATCCAAATTGTGCTTTAATAAGCTGTATATGTTTTACAATATTGGTTTCTGCTTCATTTTTATTTTTTAATAAATATATCATTACAAAATGAGAATAGTCGTCTATCAAAACTTGAAAATAGCATACGCTATTTGCAGCTGTTGGATGAATCAGTCCACACAAATCTGAGTGCAGAAGATCTCCAATCTCATTGCTTTCTCTTTTGCTAGGTAAGAAAGGTCGTCGTGTACTTTTCCCCTCAATGCAACTTTCACACTTTTTGTCCGATGTAGATAATCCGAGGATTCTTAGTCCCTTTCTATTTAAATGACCAAGGCGTCTGTGCCATATATCATCATTTTCTTTAATAAGATTTGCATTTGCATATTCGTTTTCTGTTGTTTCAATGTCAATTTCCAGAATATATAAATTTTGACATTTGATACCTCGAAAGTTTGTTTTGTCTTTTCGTATGTTAACTTTTTTGTTACTGAAAAGTACTGTGTAACCTTTTTTAGTTATCTTCTCAACTGATAATAGATTGTGGGTTATATTTTCCACAATAATTGCTTCAAAATCTATTTTCATGTTATTACAATATCCATTCACTCTTCCTTTATCGTTTGCAATTAGTCCTTTGCCATCTGCAATAGTGACAGTCATTGGCTTCTCAAGTTTTTCAATGTTTGTCATATATTTGGCCATTTCTTTAGTGACCATATGATTGGTAGCACCACTATCTAATATGAATTTATTAGTTTCAACTGATGCAGTTAACGCTATGAAACCACCATTAGAGTTTTGTCTATTACCTCTTCTGGAGTAACTTCTATTACCGTTCCTACGTACATTAGAATAACTTCCTCTGAAATTGTTTCCTCTAGTAGTATTTCTATTATATCTGTTATTATTATTGTAGTTTGAGCTTGATGCTTTGAAAGTTTGTTGTGTCTCGTTTGTATATCTGCCTTTTATTTTTATTTCTTCGTCGAGTAACCTTGACTTCACAAAGTCTATTGTTATGTCTGTATTTATAGTTTCTATGGCTGTTATGACGTAATCGTAGTCATCATGTAGTGAAAGTAAAAGATGGCAGATTTTGTCTGAATCATCCAGCTTCTTGTCGATATTTTCGAGTTCTTGTACAACTTTTTCGAATTTTTGAAAATGTTCTTCCAAGTTTTCATTTTTTGATAATTATAGGCTAAGTAGTTTCTTTTTTGCAGATAATTTTGTAAATACACTTTTTCTTTGAAAAATACTATCCAATTTTTCCATCATTTGTCTCGCATTTTTACAGTCTTGAATCAATGACAGATGTTTGTCACTTATGCATTGAATTATTATTGCCTTTGCTTTAGAATCATCCAGTTTTAATTTTTCAATTTCCTCATCATTATTATCTAGAATTTTAAGTACCTGTTTTTCCTCTAGTAAGGATTTTACTCGGAACTTCCAGCTTGAGTAATTGTCGCTTTTTAGTATCGGCAATATATTCACGTTCGCGTACATTTTTCCACTTTAATACGTACCTATACTTCACCACACTTCATTAAATATGCCCATAACCTTTGTTGGAGTATGGGAAGTTAGTAATATAATACTGCGAACATTATTATATATTTATTGTAGCATTTTTTACAGACACGTTATTCATGTAACTATATTGTTTTATACTTGACACACGACAAGACGTAACTTCTTCTAATATATCATAGAGAAAAAAACACCATGAAGATTTTACTTCTCACAGAAGGTACCCCTCCAACCGAATTGGACTTTGCTTTGGTGTCGGGCTCTGCTCTTTTTGACGCTGTTCAGAAGTTTTTGGAAGTCGAGGAGCCTCCACGAGCCTCTCCCTACTTCTCTACGTAGACTTTTTTAGTGACCAGGCCAGACCAGACTGCCCTTTCTCGCCGACAGGCCGCCTCTTGGTAACTGGTGACCTGAGGCTGAGAAGAATTGTTGGTAATAGAGCGCTGCATGAGTAGGGACCCTGCCATACGTTACAAAAATATTGATTTCATGCGTAAGTACGCAGTCAAACTTGGATTGAAGCTCAGTTGAGCATTAATTCTTGCCGCATCATGGGGTACTCAAGGCATCCAACGGCAAGCTGCGCACGGTATTTGATAGTTATGCGTAGACTTCCTCGGGTCCTTATGCCTTCCTTGCTGACAGCCAGGTTGATATTGGTAATAAATTGTCCCATCGCGGAGTCACTTGGTTGTTCGATCCGCCAGCATCACAAGGGTGGGGTGTTTGATGCCACAGAATTCAAAATCCAGGTATCCAATTTTGCTTTGCTTGGCCTGAAGATGTATAGAGACCAAATTCAACTAAAAACATCCTGTCTAAAACAGATTTTACAAATGTTATGGTGGTAAATAGGTACGATTTCGGATAAAAAGGGAAAATTCACAAAAAATAGTTAAAAAAAAATTGGGGGGTCTGGGATTTTTTTTGGCCAACTTGTATTCTCCAAGTGGGCCCCCGAACACGCTCATTTGGTATGTCGGTCCCTCTACCAAACATCCTGTATATTGATTCCGTTAAATAAATGTCTCAAGTGTACGGGTATGCCCGTCCGGAGCGGGTAGATGTTTGGTACCCAACGTTAAGCCTAGATGGCACCGCTTCTAACGTCACTTGATTTCTGTATTGAATTTTGTTATGCTCTCTCTATGGGCAGATGATCTCTGATCTGTGGTGTCAAGGCACTGTTTAGCTATTTTAAGATTTTGCAAAAAAAAAAATTTATTAATTGTAATTGTATGCTAGTTTGATTGAATATGTAATTATTTTTAATTCGGTAGTAAGCGCAGTCCACTGTAGAGAGTTAAATATTAAGATTTAGTTACTGACAATTGGTTGTAATCTGCCTGTAATGGAACTATGAATACCTAGTTAGAAGGGTACAGGAAAAGAACAAAACTAACAACCAGAGATATTTGCCAATTAAACTTTAAAACTTAACGTACTACCTAATAAGACATGGTTAACACTTATGAATTATATTATGCTTAATACCTTACATATCTAGTGTGACTTACCGTATAAGTTTTGAATCAATGAAATCAATAACCTAATACTAATTTCTCCAATGTAACCCCTACGCGCGTAAGGGCCGTTTTTGTATTGAGCATAGACAATGAGAACCTTATTAATTAAAAATACGGGATTACTCACGTAATATTTATCGGATAGGTCCGACTATAGTTTCGACCACATTCGGTGGCCTTTTTCAAGGAGTGTTCGGGACGCCCGCGTCGATGACGTCTCGCTTAGCACTGCGGGCGGCTGCTCGTAGCGCTCGTGATGTTAGAGGTTGGTGCGGGGGGCGGGATACATTAAGTTGGATCGGCGCGTCTTGGTGTGAACTCTCTTGATCGTCGTCGCTGGTGAAGCGCCTGCTGGTGTGGTAGGGGACGTCCCAGCAAAAAGAGCTCACTACATCTGCACCAGACACATCATTTGCATCAGAATGAGCTCCATGAAGGCAAGGCTTCCAAACATGTGGTAAGAACCATCCTCCGTCTCGATTGAAGTTTGATCGCTTACTAATCTCAATGGACTCTCGGATCTTGCGCGGCACGTAGAACTTTTCTCTCGCTAAGACCCGAGGTCTGTCGAAGCGGATGTAGTGGTTCGTGTCGGAGAGCAGAGAATGTTCTACTACGGCGGAACTGTTAGTATCTATATTCTTCATGGAGCGTATATGTACAAGAAGTCTAGTGGAGATGTTTCTTCTCGTTTCCCCGACGTAACATTTCCCACAGTCGCAGGGAATCATGTGAACACCGGGGACTCCTAATGGGTCTTTATCTTTGGGAGAGCGAAGCATCTGTCTTACTTGTCTCAGGGGCCGGAATATCGTCTTGAAGCTGTACCTTCGGCGTAACAAGTTTCCAATCCTGTTCGTAACCCCTTTGACGTATGGAAGGTATGCTGCTGCCCTTTCCACCGAAGCTGGGCGTGTCTTAGGCGACGCGCTTGCCATGCGCCAACTCTGTCTCCATTTGTACCCATTGCTTTCCAGCACACCCCTGATGTGGTTAAATTCAGTGTCCTGGTATTCAGGATCACATAACTTTAATGCTCTGTTTATGAGTGCCCGTGGAACTGAAGCTAGATGCGCTGGGTGGTGGTGTGAGTCTGCTCGGAGGTACCTCTTCGTGTGTGTTGGCTTGCGATATACAGAGTATGATAGTCTCACCAACACATCAAGAAAAGGTAGAGCTCCTTCTCTTTCCCGTTCCACAGTAAAAGCAATTTTCGGATGGACTTCGTTAAGGTGCTTCAGTAAAGGGTCAACGTCATCATTGAGTACAATGGCAAACACGTCGTCAACATAGCGCCACCAGTGTTTAGGTTTATATGGAGTGTTCATACTTGCCATCACCTCAAACCACTCCATAAAAATGTTCGCGACTACCGGAGCCAGAGGAGACCCCATCGCTATACCGTCAATTTGCAGGTAAAATTCCCTTTTCCACATGAAGAATCCACTCGACAGCGTAAATTGTATCAAGTTCACGTACTCGATAGGTATATTTAAGCATTCTATTAGATCTGATATAATATTTGTAGTGTCCTCTATCGGTATGTTTGTGAACAATGATACGACGTCAAAACTCACCATCTCTTCGTTGTCACCCAAACGTACGCCCTCCAGCAGTTGTATAAACTAGGCGGAACCTTTCACATAGCTGGTAGTTTTGCCCGTGAGAGGAAGCAGCATATCTGCGAGGAATCGCGCAGTCTTGTACGTAGGTGAGTCTATTTGGCTAACAATAGGACGGAGAGGCTAATCTGGTTTGTGGATTTTCGGTAATCCGTAGATTTTCGGTGGAGTCGCATTTGACGGGCGCAAACTATTATGTAAGTCGTCCGGTAAGGCCATTAAAAGCCTGGTGGTAACTCTGTTAGTCGGGTTGTAATCGACTTTTTTGTAAATGTTTCTGTCATTGAGTAAGTTGTTTAGTTTTCGTTCATACTCGTGTGTATTGACAATAACAGTGGCGTTGCCTTTGTCTGTCGGCAGAACTAGTAAGCCAGGGTTTTCGCGTAGAGACTTCAATGCCTCCATCTCAGATTTCGGCATGTTAGACTTTGGCAACTTGCTTTTTCTCAGAGTTAACGCTACCCCTTGTCTTAGACACTCCGCGTCGCGTGCATTGATCTTATTACAAATTATAATTTGGAAATATTATCTTTGGCGTTGGTGCGAAATTAAGACCTTTACTTAAAGCCATGGTCACCTCTTTTGAAATGAACTGCGAATACAAATTAACCACGGACTTATCAACTATATCAGTGTTTGGTATGCTGATGCTTTGCTGAAAGGTTTTTAACAGGCACTTGAGCTTCCCTTCATGTATTCTGATGGTACTACGTTTTATAATATGTGCCCTGCTATGTCATAGTCTATATATATGTCATAGTGTCCAAAGTTTCCCAAAAATCCGGGCGAAGCATCTTTGACAATTGTAGATGTAACCGATACAACTCATTTGACACAATAGATATTTTTTAATAAATGATAACGGGATTACGTTAGTAATCCCATATTTTTAATTAATAATGATTGAAAACCACGTTAGTTTTTATAACAAAACAATGAGAACCTTCTTTACCTGTTTCACATGCAATGTGCACCTTTTATTCAGGATTGGGCTGCAATGGGCTCCTTTTAGTTATGGATGGATTGTTATTAAAGCGCGGTCCAAGCCTAATTTTAAAACAATTTACGATGCTTTACATAAGGTTGAGAACTGCTTACCAGATTGGACGATTTAATGCGGAAATTCAATTGAATACGTGCTAATACTTTTTATATTTATTTCGTACAAGCAAACGATTAAATTTTAATGATAAAGGAGTCTCATAGTTCACTAATAAATGACATTGAGAATTTGAATATGATACTAATACTACTAATAATTTAAAAATTGATATATGATTTATTGAAATAATTATATTTGCCTATAATTGAATAAAAATGCTTATTTCCACGAAGCACGTAAGAAAAATTGCGAAATTTTGGGAATGTTGCCGATTTTTTTTTATCGAGCCAATTTTGCTCAATCGTGTTTTGGCTCCTATACTTCATAAGAACGTATACTTATTCAATTTACACTACGTTTTTTTTAAAACAAGCTCCTTCTATACTGTTTGAATAAATCATATGTGTAATGTAACTGTTTGTGAAACGAAGCTTTTATGAAATAAGAGATTTTTCAAACGAGCTGTATTCAAAACCATAGATATACTACCTGTTAACAATATATAATTATTTCACTATAATAGAAACATACATTATAGACAAACTATTTACAGTAGGTTAAAATTAGCATAATTGTTGTATTATTAGATAAATGGAATGTATTTGACTCGTAGATGTTTTCTGAATTCACCGCAAGGTGGCATTGTTGACGATCATGGAGGGGGAGTTGTTTTACCGCCAAAATATTATAAAAGTAGTAAGCGTGGCGGATAGTGGCCAGTACAGTCAAACACCGAGCTCGCCGGCGAGCTCGAGGCAAAAGTTATGTCTTGGTTAGATTCTCTCCAAATAGTCGTAGAGTTAAAATTCATAGGGCCCACTTTCAACGGTACACTTATGTACCGGGGCGATTCTCTCGCCTACTCCTCTCCTTGCGGCGAAGCGTCTTCAACGCTCGCCTTAGGCGGTGCGCCCTCTGCGCGCATCTGGCTGAGTGCCTTCTGCGCTCGCCAACCGTCCGGTGACGCTGTAAATGCCGGTAGAAGCAAACAGCATTAGTCAGTTCTAAACAAAAAAAAAAAAATTATGTCGGAACAACTATAAATATATAACTTTATTTAAAGGGATATGTTGTTATACTTTAAATAAATAATTTGAATAATTTATACTTGTGGTTTAACATTGTTAAACAGAGATGAATAGTATTAAATGCGAAGTATAGTGATTAGTGAATTATTGAATAAAATGTAAAGTACCAAGTGATTGCTCTGTCTTATTTAAAATATCATATTAGGGAGTACATTCCTTATCAAGTATGCATATTACAGCGATAATGGTAATAAAATGTTACATACCTATGTAAATAGGGCGAATTCTATGTTCAAAACGTTGTTTGTAAAATAAATAATTTATGAAATAATATGTTTTCGAAATTAACTGTTTAAGAAACATGGTCGCAATGTAATAGTTTTTATAAGTATGTCGGCAAATCATTAGGGAAACGTAAATAATATTTACATGTGGTATAACTAGATGCATACAAGTAGGCATACATTTATTGTTAGTGATGTATTGTATCTCTAAATACGAAATACCCATTTTGAATAACTGAAATGCCCATTGCTTCTGATTTTTTTTACTCCACTACACCAGTTTAATACGTCGTAAGGAACGTTATCAAAAATTAAGATAAAATCTAGCGTATTTGTTTACAACGGTAGGTACTTTCGAGAATGTGTGGAAACTACCTACTCCATCACAAACAAACAGTGGCCCTGTTTGACAAACTCTAGCAAAAAAAACATATATCAGTATATAGACATATATGTCGGCGCATAGCTTTAACCGATGGTATTATTTAGTCAAGCGCCACCTAGTTTAGTTTTGGTGGACTAGAGATGCAAAGTGGCGCCATCTCTGGTATAACTCTGGTAGCGTGCGCTGTTTGCTGATTGGTCGGTTAGTCGATCGTTGAGAGCCAATCACCGTTGAGGTCTTAGTCATCGCCCGACAGAGGCGTTGGGGGGAGCGCGCGGACACGCTCGGAGGCTCGGAGGATCTGACTTTGCGTTTAGTCGTGGCACCGTTCCCTACTAAATGGAATACCTTGTCTTCAAGTTAATTCAAGTTGATCCTAAACACTTATGTGCTGTAATAATAAATCTCAGTGTGACGTAATAAAAGCAGACTCATTGTACATGTGATATCATCATACCCGTCGTACGCCGTAGAGAGTAGACGTGCCTACCTTCTTGTATCGAACCGCAAAGATCTCGCACTCGCTACCCGCTACATCTACACTGCAAGCTAAGGTACCCTACCTACAATAAACAAATTATACATAAATATAAAAAGTGTTTGACTGCATAATTAAAATGACTAACTACTCGTATAGTGCCTGCAAAAAGACCCTGAAAACATCTGGGAGGGCGATATGCTCGTTTAGGGCCCTAGGCTCAACTGCGAAGCTCAACCAGTTGAGCCGATCGGACTTTTTTTTCCTCGAGGCTCGTGCACAGAAAAATACCATTTCGTTTGTGTCAACGTATCTGCAGAGGACTACAGAAAATTACAAGTTTGGGTATGTCCGCTGTGTTTGTCTAAGCACCTAAGTATGGAGATAACTCTGATACACCAGTGAAGTTGAGTCTAATTATACCTGCGGATGATGCTGGTCGAACTAACATAACAGTCATAAGAGGTACTCCGACCCCTACTTCACTTCAAGATGGCGCTGATATCCCTAAATCACCACCAGCTGAATTGGCAGTTCCCGAAGGACAAGCAGCCATGGCGAACATAGTGAAGCAGAAGGTTATTAATGCCATTAATGATACGATGGCAGCTCAGTTTCAGGCACTAGGTGATCGGTTGAATGTTTTCGAGACATCCGTCAAATATTTTAGCGGCCAATGTGACGACATGTTTAAGTTCTTCTCAACCACGAAAGCAAATATAGCCACCCTAACTGACGCGAACAAACAGCTTCGTGAAGAGCTCAACGCCGTAAAGGCGCGAGTTAAAGTGCTCGAAGATTCGCAGGCCCGCCAGGTCCAATGGTCCAGGGCGCAGAATATAGAGTAAGTTGGTGTCCCTGAGACTACTGGAGAGTCAGCCGTCGACTAAGTCATAAAGATTGCTGCTCAAGCTGGAATCAGCGTGCAGAAAGAAGCAATTGAATTTGCGCACCGCGTGCAGCCGCGCTGGCTAGCTAACGCTAGCGGCAGCACCAGCAGCAGCACCAGCAGCAGCACCAGCGCTAACTCGGGCACCGTCAACATCAGCCACGCCATCGTAGCCCGCTTCCGACAGCGTGTGACCAAGGATGCAGTTGTCACCGCTGCTCGAAAGCATCGCAACCTTACATCTAAGGATCTCGGAATGGGAGGCGAAATCAAAAAAATAAATGTCAACGAATAGCTAACTAAAGAAAATAATATACTTCTAAAATCCTGCAAAACAAATGCGTCAGAATTTAATTATAAATATGTGTGGGCAAAAAACTGTCGTATTTATATAAGGACTAGCTGCACTCCGCGGTTTCACCTGCGTGATGGTGGATGATGGTGAATCTAAATATAAATCCTATGTTACTCAGGGTTAATGTAGCATTGTAATGGTGAAATAATTTTTGAAAACGGTTTAGTAGATTTTGAGTTTATTCTTTACTAGCTGAGCCGCCAGCGGCTTCACTCGCTTGGTCTTGGTGTAGAGGTAGAAGTGCCGTTTTGGAAACTCAAGGTCCTGGGTAGGATCCCCGGGTTGGACAGTTACTTGTTTTTTGTGACAAAGAAATTTTGAGAGAGTAACCCGTAGTTTGCAATAGACTCGGTTCTTATAAAATAAGACTAAAACATGGTTAGCGAAACGTAGGGGCTTAAGACACCGCTGCTTCCCCCTTCGAGGATATATAGGCGAAACTATTTGCTATGTTATGTTTAAAAATAAAATGTAAGTATTGCAGGCGATTCACTCAAGACCGCTAGACTGATGTTTCACCTCCGTGGTGATAGATGATGATGAGGATGATTTAAATATAGCGTATGTTACTCAGGCAAAATGTACTTAGTTCTAAACTCGTGAACGAATTGTTTGAATCGGTTAAGCCTTTAGGTGTAGTTTTAAGTGAATCCATTATGAACAAACAATCATATATCTTTCCATTTTATTAGTATAATCTTATTAGTTGGGCACTCTTGGCAGAGTGGTCGTGGTCATGGTGACGGTAAACGGCGGATCCTCGCCTAAGATTTTTTGTATTCCAACTCTCTGATCCTCGCCCAAGGAATATTTAACTCTCTACCGAGAGCATTGACGTCTTCTATAAAAAAGTGCAATCACTTTGCTCTACGTCAATAGTTTCCGTAGCGTACGCGATATAAGGTTTTTTTTACACCTTGTGTTACATTATCGAAGTTTTCATACGTTTCCCTGAATTTGTGCAAATCTTGTATGTCCTATGACCATCAGGGATAATGTAGGATTCTAATGGTAAAAGAATTTTTCTAATCGGTCCAATAGTTTCGGAGCCTGTTCATATCAAACAAACAAATCTTTCCTCTTTATAATATTAGTGTAGAAAACAGACATAACGCCTCCCGTTACGATAATTAGTTCATCGGATTTAGAAAGAATAAATTAACTACTTTTTGGAAAACATCATTTAATAACAAACAGTTTCATCACATAATAATCCGTAGCCTATCCTTTGTAACCGCAACAACACTACGAACGACACCCGTTTACATTACATATAATATTATTGTATTCCATAAATCACATATTACTCACACAACTCACCATAACATTATAATATTACTATCAAAACATCACTTCTATTCTATCACAACAACCTAATCTTCAATTATATTAATGATTATTGCTATTATTTACCACAGAGCAATGAAATAATCAATCCATTAGAGTTCCACAGAAGGTTTGAGATGTCACTTAATCTTATTTTGCTAAAAAATATTATGCGTCCGACACACAATGTATTATACGTATATCTATATGGTTCACTATACTCACTCAGTCACAATGATGTCATTAAATAAACTGCAATTTTTGTACCAGAATGTGCGTGGGTTGGGAACAAAGACGAATGAATTTTATTACAATGCACTAATATGCGATGCGGATATCATCCTTGTCAAAGAGACCTGGCTCTACGATGGGATCCTGGATACCGAGGTGAGCGGCGATAAGTACGAGGTATTTCGCCGGGATCGCGGTTCACTCGGGGGTGGCGTCATGATCATGAGCGCAGCGCGGCTAGGTGCTCGCGCGCGCCCGGCGTGGCAGCGTGACGACCTCGAGTGCGAGTGGGTGACTATGCCGGGTGGCTCGCTCGGGACCGGCACGTCCTCCGCGCCCGCTGCCGCCTCCGCCTCAAACCAGTTAGACCGACCATGGCGATGATCTCCATGTAGGTGTAGTTTACCTGCCTCCTGATAGATGTATACCTACGCGCATACACACATTACTTAGCGTTCTAACGGCCATTTTGGATAAGTATCCAAGTGATAACATTATTTTAGCAGGAGATTTAAAATTGCCTTGTATTCAGTGGTCATTAGGTAATCCTATATTGATGAAAAAGGGCTCACTTGTTATTCAAAATGCTGCTTCCAGTCTAACTAATCAAATGACATACACAGGTTTCAATCAATATAATACAATAGTAAACTCGCAAAATAGTGCTCTTGACCTATATTTTGCGAATTTCTCTTAAGGATTAAGTAAATCAAATATCATCATAGAAGACGCTTATCACCCCTCTTTCAATGTAGACGCAAGTGACATAATAATTGAAAAACCCTTGAAAACAGCACCGCGATAAAAATCCTTTTTTGAAAGTTGATTATTCTATTGTCAATTCGTATTTTTCAAACATCGACTGGCCCAATTTACTCTTACTACTCGTTACTTGTAATATTACTTCATCAGTCGAACGACCCAGACACAATAGAAATTTCATTGTTATATTGACAATCGACTGGTGAGAGGTTATAGAGGAAGCTATGGATAATTTGTATGAGATTTTATATATGGCCATAGAACAATATGTGCCGCATATAACCGTGTCTAATACCTACGTTTACCCAGTTTGGTACAGCCGAGATTTAATACTTGTAAGGTTTATAAAAGAAAAGCTCATTCTAACTGGAAAAAATGTAAAAATAAGTTAGAATATCAGACGTTTTCGTCTTAACGTGCGAAAGTTAAAATCTTTCAAGACAGTTGTTTCAAATCCTACATAACATTTTCCGAAAATAAAATAAAATCGTGCCCTAAACTATTCTGGTCTTACGTCAAATCGAAAAGGAAAAACACTACTGACTACCCTAAAGTAATGTTTTATGACAACACTAGCCTAACTAACGAAACACAAATATGTTCTGCCTTTATCGAATTATTCTGTAAAAATTTCAGTTCTTCGTCAACAAATCAACCGCCTTGCCACACTAAAACCAATATAAGCTCAGATAGCCCAACATAGTATAGAATATGTAAAAATAGATTATCTAAATATACTACTAAAGAGTATTGATCCTACAAAGGGTGCTGGCAGTGATAAAATTCCTCCGGTTTTCTATGCTGACTGTGCAGACTTACTGGCAGCGCCTATTACATGTATATTTAATCGATGCTTTCGTGAAGGCTACTACCAAGAATCTGGAAAACTGCACATATAGTCCCTATTCACAAAAAGGCACCAAAACATCAATTAAAAATTACCGCCCAACTTCGATATTGAACACCCTAAGTAAGTTGTTAGAAAAACCCGCGCATAACCACCTTTATCCTTTAATTTTTTGTTAATTGAATAAAAAAATATTATTATTTACCCTAATATTCCTTCTCAACAACACGGTTTCATTAAGGTTCGCTCTACAATCACGAACCTGGCCATCTTCTCAAACGATGTTCTATTAGGTATAGATCGCGGGTCACAGGTTGATCTATACGGACCTTGAGAAGGCATTCGACCGCGTTGATCATATGATCCTGTTATGCAAACTTCAAGAACATGGCATTTGCGGAGATCTTTTAAGATGGATCGAATCTTATCTTAGAAATCGCTGTCAGGCTGTTGTTGTAGGTGGTCATCGTTCTGAATTCATGAATATTCCCATCCGGCGGTCCCCATGGTCAATTCTCTCTCTTTTGCTTTACGCTATGTATTTGTACGACATAGGAAAGTGTTTTCAATTTTCTACAAATCTTAGGTACGCAGATAACACAAAAAATTACTGCAACATCAAAACTGAAATTGACTGTGAATAACTCCAAAAAGACTTAAACACTCTAATACAATATTACTTGGACAATAAAGTTTCAATTAATGTCAACAAATGTATGCTGATGACATTTACTAGGAAGAGGAAATTAATAAATTTTACTTACGAAATTAGTAATAATAATATTGAAAAAACGGAGATAGTAAGAGACTTGGGAATTCTACTAGATCAAAAATTATCCTTTAATTAACATGTCTCGGATATCGTAAGTAGGTCATACAAGAAATTAGGTTTTATTTTACGCGTTAGTAAACCCTTTTCGGATATTACTTGCATGAAAGTACTTTATTTTTCTTTCGTTAGAAGTATCCTTGAATACTGCAGCAATGTATGGAATCCTCAATATAAAACTTATATACAAGAGCTCGAAAAAATTCAAATCAAATTTTTTAAAGCATTTGAATTACCGCTCATGTCATAAATGTATTAATTATGATGAATCCTGCAAAAAACGTAACTGTTTATCAGTTCAAGACAGACGTAAGTTTCTTGATATGCTGTTTCTTCATAACGTGTGCCATGGTGCCATCGACAGCACAGCCTTTACGAAAATGTTCATGCAGCTGAGAGCCCCCACACTTCGCACAAGGCACACGCCTCTGTTCTACCTCCCGCGCACACATTCTTATTATTTTGAAAACTCCATTGTGTGTCTTACGCAAAAAAGCTTCAATAAACATTTTAGCTCTTTTAACTTCTTTAATAGTAAAAAACAAAGTTTCAGACTCTCTGTTATTAACATATTAAATAATGAATGTTTATAAGAACCTACTTATTTTTACTCTTATACCTTTATTCTTATTATATATATTATATTAATCCTCTATTAAATATTAACATAATTATATGTATATTATTTGTTGACCCTCACGCACCCATGCAACAAACACACATACTGCACGCACACTGTGGTTGTTGTCGTCTGTACACATGTCGGGTACCCACTTTTTGCTCAACAGTTGTATTTGTAAATGTAACACTTTAAATTGTCTGCTCTCTATTACCTTTTTCTTTTTATATAAAGTAAATTCATAATTGGATGTGATACTTAATAATTTAATTTAATTATGCTTAAGATCTGTGGATATTGTGAACTCAAATAAATAAATAAAAATAAATAAAATATGTTATCCCCTTGCCCTAAGCGGGCACGCCTAGCCATGAAATTGGAGCATGCCATCCTATAAAGATCCTGGTACGGGCCCATGTGCCTATATATAAAAAGATGTATACAAAATTATTTTGTTGGAGACCGCTATTATTTATTGGCTAATATCGAACATTCTGAACATCTTTAATGACTGCTTGTAAATATTGAGGAGTCCGACAACCGTAGTTATATCAGTTTGAATTGTGACACAGTGCGGAACAAGCTCTCTAAAACGAATAGTAATATTGAAGTATTGTGTACTTGTGCAATGGTAATAAGTGTAAATTTTAAGTGAAAATGAAACTATGAATGATTGAACAGTGTATGTATATCAGTGATTGTGAACTATACTATGGAACTCGGAATAAAATTGTAAATTTTGGTAAACACGTGCAGGTTATTTATTGTGGTTGTGGACCCCCAAGCTCGTAACAATATTATAGTATATAGAACTACACAACGATGTCAAGTCTTCATTATATGAATAACATTACGTGAAATCCTTTCGACTATAGTCAGAAGAATGTTACTACTGTTATGTTGTAACTAATATAATACCAAATAAATATACATCTTTGGTCTTATTTTTCTAGTTATGTTCAGAGTGTGCCAAAAATATATCGGCATTCATAAGATATGTATCGCTATGGTTTCTCATTTCATAAGCTTGTATTATCTCATCTTCCAAGTAGCTGTTAATTATAGCGGGCACTTGCAAGTCCGCGTGGGCATGCCCCATAGGCGCGGTAAGGTCATGTATAATAATAGGGCCTAGCGAGTAGTGCTGCAATGAACATTCTTTGCCACTATGAGTAGTACCGGTATCTTGACGTGCTCGCAGTAACACGAGCCGCGAGCGGAGCGCATGCGTCTCAGCACTATAGCTGCGTACTGTCTCTAAACGCACGTATGCCGACTCCAGTAGCGTGCGTGCGTACTGTGCAGAATGTGGCACACGACCGAGCAGTGTACGTACTGTTATACCCTGCCTTCCCTTCCTATATTGCTTACCTTTCCTAAAACTCTATGCTTTCATCAAAGTCAGCACTTATTACTTTTCCAGAGTCCCTACCTACTTACCTCAGTCCGTCTTCACCCTCCATCCGCGCCGGTCATAATTTTTGTACTATTTTACAATATTTCTATTTTGAAATATATTTTAATTACAGTGTTAAATAAATTTCTTTTTTAAAAATCCAATTCACGGTCCCCGCATAACATTGGTGGCAGCGGTGGGATAGTAAAATTCCTCGGAACGCCTCGAGTTACCACGGTCCAACCATAGGAATCCCGCTGACGCTGCGCTGCGACCGACCATTGTCACGTCATAAAGTGCTTATTGTTAATTTTATGTTTATTGTTAATATTGTTTTGTAAGTTAGTCTTGCTTGTACTTTCCTGTAGTAAACAACTGCTTGTAATTAATAAATAAAGTATTTTTTATTCAATTCCTCGATCGCCGATACATAAGTGGCGCAGTCGGTATTTTCACGGCACTTAGGAGTTCAGAATCAAGCTCTTCCAGACTCTATAAGTGGCAATTTTCAAGTTGCAAACCGTGTTCAAGAACCTACAGGCGGTCACCAGAGGAACAAAAGAAGTTTAAGAAGGACACCGTGAGGAGACCCGGAGCATTGGCTATCCCCACGAGGTACTCAGGACTCGACAAGAGATGCAGAAGCTGGTTTGGTGAGTACTCTCGCTATTTCCAAGTTTCCTGCTATATTTCCTGTCTTATTTTATATGTGATTAGTTTGTTAAGGAGTGTTTAAGTTTATAGCTAAAATCGCGATAAACATTGTCATAAGCTAGTACCTATTCGGTTATAAGGAAATAATTGATAATATAAAACAATAGAGTAACTTGATACGTGCATTATGTCGTTCAAAGAGTGCGATGCCGATATTAAATTTATTGCAGAATTATTACCGCGATTTGATGGTAACCCGAAGCTACTGAATCATTATATACGTGAGGTAGAGCACATAATTAAGTTAATGAACGAAACATCTAGTTCGCACCCGGCTTTCATATGCTTAATAAAAAGTAAATTAAGTGGAGCCGCTATTGACGCGATAGCGTATGAGGAGTCCCTCGCAACCTGGGATTTAATTAAAAACGCGTTGGTTAGACGTTTAGGAGAACCGCGAAATGAAATTCAAGTCATGCAAGAGCTCACTAGAACTCGCCGCAATAAAAATGAAGATGCTGAGTCGTTTGGACGGCGACTTCGAGAGACGCTCGACACCCTCTACTCAGTAGGGAAACACGCAAATCGGTCGTATTACGAGGAAATGGTTATTGAACAATATATCAATCAACTCGATTTCCATGTTTCCCTTGGAGTAAGGATAGCTAGGCCAGGTACACTGGAATCTGCGATTGTGGCTGCTAGACAGGAAGAGGCACGGCTTACTCATAACAGGCAAAATTATGTCGCGCCATCTACGTCCTTGGTTAAGCAAAAGGATATCTCTAGGGGCCCTCCGCAATCAAGTTTCCAATATAGGAACTTTAGAGGGTCGCAACCCTTAGCGTTTCAACCCCAAACTCAGGCCTTCCACCAGCCTCAACCAAATTTTGTACCACAACAAAATAACATGACACCAGAGCAGAGACAGCAGTGGGTACAATCAATGCTACCCTGGAAGAATCGCACATCCAACAACGCACGTGCAGGTAATGCATCTAATTTACGTACTGGTAATTCAGGTAATTTTCGAGGAAGCAATAGCGGTAACTTTCGGCAGTTCAATGTACCTCAGCAGGTAAACCTACCGCAAAAGAGCTCGGACGTTACCATGAGGTCCGTGTCGAAACCAGAGAAACCGCAGTTTGCCGCCGAAGAGCTGTACTACTCGCAGAACCACACACAGGACCAGTCATCATTTAACGGTGAGCCCTATAATAGTTATTACCCACAGGAGGAATGCGATTTCGCACACGAAGAAGACCAGCAACCTGAGGCGGATTTTCAACAGGATTTTTACATGGACAGGAACCAAGAAGATCAGAGCTAGTAAAAATCAACCTACAAGATAGAGACCATCTGCCGTATATCGAGTTGCCTGAACTAGGAGGTAAGTTCCTAGTTGATACTGGAGCTAGTAGGAGTGTTATTGCGTCAGACGTCATATATAATACTATTTTCGAGTATTGTGTGGAACACGAACCCTTTCAAATTGCCACAGCGCACAGTGTTTCGCGTCATAATAACGTAGTTTATCTCCCGCTACCACCAGCATTTAATACGGACAAAATACATAAATTTTTAATATTTGACTTTGACCCAAAATATAAAGGACTAATCGGTTTTGATTTATTGAGATGCCTTAAAAGTAATATTGACTTAAATAGCAACATATTACGTACAACTAATGCCAATATTCCGATCTACTTCAACTACCCATTGCAGAAAATTAAAGTTGATGCTAAATGCGAAAAGTTAATAACTGTCAAAACGCATTACATGGACGGACAATACATACAGGATAAACACTATTGGTCAGACGGATTAGAATCTCCCGCAGCTATCGTAACGGTTAAAAACGGCTCTTTTAAAACATCTATCATTAACTATAATGATCAAAATAAGTTTATCCCGGAAAAGAGTGCGATAGAGTTAGAGGTCTATTCTGAAACTACGGATGATGCTATTAAATTAAATTCATTGGATGCTAAAATAGACATTGACGCAGGACTTTGTGAGAATTTAAAAAAAATTCGAACAAGTCACATGAATGACGAAGAGAAGCGTCAAATCATAAAGTTGTGCTATCGTTACCGTGAAATATTCTATTCTGAAAATATACCGTTAACGTTTACGCATGCAGTCAAACATGAACTTAGACTAACAGACGAAACACCGATTTTTGTACGCAGTTACAGACAAGCCCCACAACAACGTATTGAAATCCGTAAACAAATTGACGACTTGATGAAACAAGGTATCGTTAGGGAAAGTATATCACCTTGGTCTTGTCCAGTACACATTGTACCAAAGAAACCAGACGCATCAGGTAAAGTTAAATGGAGGCTTGTTATAGACTATAGGAGACTGAATGATAGGATAGTTGAAGACAAGTAGCCATTACCGAACATTCATGACATTTTAGATAGACTTGGACGCGCTCAATATTTTACTACCCTTGACCTCGCGAGTGGGTACCATCAGGTCGAAATGCACCCCAACGATGTGGAGAAAACAGCATTTTCTACCGAACGAGGGCATTATGAGTTTTTGCGCATGCCTTTTGGTTTAAAAAACGCGCCAAGTACATTCCAACGCTTAATGGATCACATCCTTAGGGGCCTAACTAATGTTTATACGTATCTTGATGACGTCATTATAATTTCTACGTCATTGCAAGAACACATAGAGAGGCTACGCGAAGTGTTTGATCGGTTTAAAACACATAATCTCAAAGTTCAACTTGATAAGTCAGAGTTCCTTCAGAAACAAGTTAACTTTTTAGGTCATGAACTTACTGACGAAGGACTAAAGCCTAACAGAGACAAAATAAAGGCTGTCCTTGATTTCCCTTTACCCCAGAACCAAAAGGAAGTAAAGTCTTTTTTAGGACTCGTTGGTTACTACCGCAAATTTATTAGGGATTTCGCAAAGTTAACCAAGCCAATGACATTATGTTTAAAGAAGGGTGGTAAAGTCATACATAGCGTAGAGTTTCTAGAAGCTTTCAATAAATGCAAACAAATTCTCACGAACGACCCCATCTTACAGTACCCCGATTTTGACGAACCGTTCATCCTTACTACGGATGCATCTGATGTGGCACTAGGTGCGGTGCTTTCACAAGGCAAAGTAGGGTCTGACAAGCCTGTTGCGTACGCATCACGTACATTATCAGACACTGAGTCCCGCTATTCTACCATAGAAAAAGAACTCTTGGCAATAGTGTGGTCAATAAAATACTTCAGGCCCTATCTTTATGGTCGCAAATTTACAATATATACAGACCATAGACCTCTCACGTGGCTCATGTCGCTTAAAGACCCGAATTCAAAACTAACTCGCTGGCGCTTAAAGCTAGCTGAGTATGATTATAAAGTTGTGTACAAGAAAGGACGTCAAAATACAAACGCGGACGCGTTATCTAGGGCAAAGATATACCATCATAGTATGGACTCTTTAGCGGTCAACTTCGAAGATAATAACGATGACGAAATGATAGGTAGAATATTCGAAAATGTACGCAGGGAAAGTCATGACGAAATCGAACCGGAACCGGTAACAGAAATTCAAGATATACCAATAGCAAGTACTAGTGGTAGGAATAATAGAAACGAGACTGAAAATTTAGCTATGGATACAGAGACTATTTTACAACCTCCAGTCGATCAGGCGTCAGATAGTATGACAATAGTAACAATAGGCGAAGAACAATTAGTCAGCACTAATCACACTCAACCAGATAATGAAAATAATGGTATCCCCATTCTATCAGATGCAATAGACAGACAACTAAAACAATTTCACATAAGATCTACCCCGGGCTCAGTATATAGAGTAGAAGATAGGTCAACGAACTCACGTACAGTTATCAAAGACGTGTTTATCCCAATCAACAACACTGAACAAGAAATAATAAAGTTTTTAAAGGAACATACCATAGCTGATCGTGTGTTTCACTGCTATTTCCACAATGACGAATTGTATTTAGCGTTTTCTAGAGTCTATACAACTATATTTAACGAAAGAGGTCCAAAACTCATAAGATGCACTACTCGTGTTACTTTAGTCGAAAATAAGTCAGAACAACAAGAACTTATTAAGAAATACCACGAAGGCAAAACTACCCATCGTGGAATTCAAGAAACTCTTAAACAACTTCATAGAAATTATCATTGGCCTAATATGTTATTAAGTATTCAAAGGTACATTAATCAGTGCGACACTTGTCTAAAAGCCAAGTACGAAAGAAATCCTTTAAAACCTCCCTTAGCTCTCACAGAGACACCAAGAAAGCCTATGGAACATTTATTTATGGACATATACTCGACAGGTGGAGGCACGTTTTTGACAATTATAGACAACTTCTCAAAATTTGCGCAGGCGATTTCATTAAACGCATCTAGTAGCGTGCATGTAGCCGAAGCCTTACTGCACGTTATCTCTGTACTCGGACTTCCTCAGAAAATCACGACTGACTCAGACAGTAAATTTGACAATGACGTTATTAAGGAAATATGCGCTTTACATGATATAAATATCCATTTTACGACACCTTACAACCCTAACTCTAACTCCCCTGTAGAACGTTTGCATTCAACCCTAGCCGAAATAATAAGAATCCAACGTATGACCAATAAAGACGACCCCATACAGCTAGTAATGAAATATGCTATAATAGCTTATAATAACTCGATACATTCCGCGACTGGTTATACTCCGCACGAACTGTTATATGGACATACAGCGTCACGAAACCCTCTAGAGCTATATTTTCCCAAAGAATTTTATCAAGATTACGTCCTGAAACACAAGTCAAATGCAGAAGCAGTCCAGGAGTGTGTAGCAGCGTACATGTCTAAGAACAAAGAACAGGTGATAGCCAGGCGTAATAAAGAAGCAGAAGAAATAGCCTTCAAGGTAGGTGAGACAGTCTACAAACAGGTGGCGAAGACAGCAAGGAACGATAAAACGAAGCCAGTTTTCAAAGGTCCGTATAAAATTATTCACCTCCATCCTAATAACGTAGCCGAGATAGTAGGTAACCACCCGAACTCTAAATCTATTAGGGTTCATTTCAAACTCCTAAGAAGGCCTCACCTTGTTCCAGGGCCTTCACCGCCGGAGCCATCGTGCTCCACGCAGCAGCAGACGTGATTTTTAACCCAGTCAGTAACGAACAAGGAATCCTATTGCTTAAACAAGGACAGATCGTCAGACAAGTAGATAATTTTAACTTAGCTTGTGTCTATAATATAACATATCTACACCTAACAGCTATTAAGTTAATGGCAGTATTTGCAAGTACTAAATCATCTGAAAAGCCCACTTCGAAGTCAGGAGCCTTACAAAACTCTTATAAAGATCAGATTGAGCATAGCTTATCTTTAATATCTAAAAAGATCGGTTTCATAATTCCACATATAAGGCAAAAACGTGGCCTTATTAACGGGTTAGGCTCGGTTGTGAAGTCCATCACTGGCAACCTAGACAATCAAGATGCTCTTAATTTCGAAGCTGAAATTTCAGGAATCAGAAGTCAAGTGAGTAGGATTCAAAATTCACAAAAGAAATCCTTAGTTATTGCAGAGAGAACGGTTAAAGAATTCACAACTCAGTTAGATAAAATTAATGATAATCAAAGAAAACTAGCATCATACATACAAAATGTAACAATAACGACGGATGAGTTATCTAACCAGTTACATTACTTAGATATATATGTACAGATAGATTTTAGTTTACAAATTATATTAGATAAGTTAATGATATTGGAAGATGCAATGACATTTTCCCAGTTAGGAGTTATGCACCCTAGTATTATAAGCGCACAAAATTTAATCGAAGAATTGACTCAATTAAAATTAAATTATGACTTTGTTCCGATAACCGAAATTAATCTTAATAATATTCACGAGCTAGAAAGATCAATTAAAGTCAAAGCGTATAGTACACAACACTCGTTAACATTCATATTACAAATCCCCTCCATTGATCAAAATATATATGATCTAATACACCTCTACTCAATCCCTGATACCAACCACCTCACTATCATTCCTAAATCCAAATACCTTGCACTTGGAAGCGAAGAGTACGCCTACCTAGATGACAGCTGCAAACCCGTTGCCGACGGTGTGAACCTCTGCGAGACGCTTAACACAAAGCCGATCAAGACATCGGAAGACTGCGTAATATCTCTTATCCAACACAAGGATGCCAATTGTACCCGTGCGAAAATGATCCTATCAGAAAACAAACTTCAGAAGATACGAGATAACACCTGGCTGGTAATACTGACTAGAGAAGAGGTCATTCGAGCACAATGCGGGACCAAGACTTCATACAGAAGAAATCAGGAATCCATCTTATTACACTGACTGAAGACTGCCGCGTTGAAGTTACGAAGAAGACCCTACAAACTCATACCATAACTACAGCTATCAACGAAATAATACCATTACCCCACAAACAAATCGTACCAGTAGAAGCTATAAAATATCAACTCAAGCTAGAAGACCTGGAACTGGACAACATCCACAAACTTTTGGACAGGGCTGAAGATTTAAAAGACGAAGAGATCATAGAATGGCCTGCGTTGATGGCGACTCCCAGCTGGACAACAATCATTTTGTGCATCCTACTGCTAGGCGCAACATCGTGGAAATTTTACAAATACATAACAACAAAGAAAGATACATCTCCCAGTGAGGACACTGGAGGAAGCTGTAAGATCAGCTTCTCTCTGAAGGATGGAGAAGTTACCACGGTCCAACCATAGGAATCCCGCTGACGCTGCGCTGCGACCGACCATTGTCACGTCATAAAGTGCTTATTGTTAATTTTATGTTTATTGTTAATATTGTTTTGTAAGTTAGTCTTGCTTGTACTTTCCTGTAGTAAACAACTGCTTGTAATTAATAAATAAAGTATTTTTTATTCAATTCCTCGATCGCCGATACATAAGTCTCGTTCCTACAAAAACTGAAAAACTGTGAAAATAAAGTGAGAATAGTTATTCTGTGTGGGACTCTTTAAACCGTGAATCCACTGTATCCGCTGAATCCTGAAACACTGAATCCTGATGAAGATCACTGTATCCGCTGAATCCTGAAACACTGAATCCTGATGAAGATTACTATATCCGCTGAATCCTGAAACACTGAATCCTGTCAAAGAAGACCGTCGCTATCACTGCATCCTGAAAAATAAAATCGCTGTATCCTGAAGAAAACCACTGAATCCTGAAAATTAAATCGCCGTATCCTGGAACACCTCGCTGTATCTACCTTACCTTGAAGAAGTTCGCTGCTCCCACTGCATCCTGTAACGCTGCATCTGGTAGACCTGAAAGTAGTTCCTAGCCCTGGGTCCTGTTCTACTTTCGCCGTGACATTCGACGCTACTATGTTCCTGCTAATTCAGTGAGTCAAAACTATTGTTCCCGTGACTGTGTATTTTCATGCATTATAATACGAAGCATTCAATCAATTAATGCAAATTTATATCCTATGACTTTATATTTATAAAATAATCGCTTATTAATATAGCAAACAATTAGACTCAGTCGCCTCTCGCCCACGCATCATCTCGCCGCATTTCTATGAACTGATAAGACTGGGCGATCACTGAGTGTCTGCACCGTTTTAAGCCAGCTACAGATTAAGTAATTGTTTGTACCTGCCTTAATTTATTGTATGTCTAACATTTAATATTACAGGTAAATACTTTACAAAGTTACTCTTACTGTTATTTGTGTTTAATATATGTACTAATGACAAAGTCTAAGGACGTTAAAGACGAAGAGTCTCAAGTAAAAATGTCGGAAATCGACCTTAATATTTTAATTAAATTTATTGGTACCTTTGATGGTTCAAGGGATGCTCTGAGCCCTTTCTTAAACAACTGTCGTAATGCAATTAACTTAGCATCAAGCTCACAAACCGATATTCTATTGAAATATATACTAAGCCGACTTCAAGGTAAAGCCGAAACTGCATGTGCTGTCAAAGAGTTTACAAAGTGGCAACAACTTGAAGAATTTTTAAAAACACAATTCGGCGACGTCAAACATTATTCATACTTACTGTCAGACCTTCAAGAATGTAAGCAGGGTCGAAACGAATCTGTAAGTCAATACTCTTTGCGAATCGAATCATGTCTAGCAAAGCTACTCACTGAAATCAATATTTCTATACCTACCAAGAAAAAAGATGAACTTGCGGGCCGCGTAGCTGCAATGCAGGACTTAGCATTGAATACGTTTACAATAGGCTTACATCCACAATTATCTACATTTGTAAGATGCAAAGATCCTAACACTTTGAACGAAGCAATAAATTTTGCCTCTGCCGAAGAGAAAATATTAGGTATTTCCAATAGGGAACATCAGGTCTCTTCATCCAATGCCAATCAGCAAACACAATACCGCCAAAATTCCTTTAATTCTAAATCTCAAAACCAGCCCTGGAACCAACCAGGACCTTCATATTCAAACTTTAGACCTCAAGGTCAACCCTGGAATCAACCCGGGCCCTCTAATTCAAATGTTTTGGTATGTCGCTACTGCAAAAACATAGGTCACAGTATCGAAAATTGTCGCAAACGACAATTTAATAACAACCGTCGTAACCAGAACCTCAATTTCAACCCTCGAAGTGTGAATCCCAATTTTAATAATAGTAATAACCGTCCTGTTCACAACGTCAACCACCGTGACGCTTCATCAGCGCATTATGATGAAAATTATCACACTGTTTACAATGGCCCGTCTTATCCAACACATAATCAAAATGAAAATAATCCGGCTAATCCTTTAAACGAGTACAATTTCCCGATACACGGTGTCGCACGGGAAATGGAGTCATCAAAGCCGATGCCCAAACTTCCAAACTCAATAATCAAGAAGACGAATCTGACGACAAAATTGATGAGACAATATTTGAAGTAACATCTAATACGTCTAAGCGACTCTTACCTTATGTGCTTATACAAACTGAACTCGCAGATTCACCTTTAAGCTTCTTAGTAGATTCTGGCTCAACAGTAAGTTTCATAAAATCGTGTTCTATTTCAAAAAACAAGCCTATAGTAAAAACAAAACAAATACTTCTGAAGGGTATTGACGTAAATAGCGAGCTAACACGCACTTTAGGTCATTTTTCAATGAAACTTTTCCCGAATCCCGAGACATGCCACGAATTCCATATCGTAAATAAAATTAATCTATCTTACGATGGGATTATAGGTAGTGACCTATTAAATAAACTAGAATGTACAATTGATTACAACCAAAGCTCATTGCTGATAAAAAATAGATCAATGCCACTGCTATTTTGCGATCCAGTTTATGTAATACAACCTCGTACAGAAACCATCATTGAGTGCTCTGTATCTAATCCAGAACTAAGAGAAGGCCTTGTTCTTGATCATTTCTATCATGAAGACATTCTCATCGCTAATTGCATTGCAACTGTGAAACACAACAAGAGAATCAATATATCAGTCGTTAATATATCTGAAGTTCCAGTAATCCTCAAATCTGACCTGAACATAACTCTTGTCCCACTTAATTCTGATCAAATAATTGAATCTATTAATGATACTGTATCATGTGAAAACACAGACACTGACTCATACCTACGTACTCAAGAGGTACTAAATTTGCTTAGAGCATCACATCTTATCATTCTTCCTACCATCTCTATGCAGACGATCTTCAGATATACTCTCAGGCTCCACTAGATCACTTAGCAGATGCTGTTGATGAGGTCAACGGCGATTTACTTCGTATAGCTAACTGGAGTAGATCTCACGGACTTACAATAAACCCAATAAAAACTCAAGTTATCATTGTTGGAAGCTCCAGATTAGTATCGAAGATTGATTTCACAACTCTCCCCGAAATCGTATTTGGTGGTATATGTGTGCCTTATAGCACTCAAGTTAAGAACTTGGGAATAATCATGGATAACTGTATGTCTTGCCAACCACAAATCCAATCTGTAGCACGAAAAATGTTTGCATCAGCAGCCTCCCTTAACAGACTGCGTAACTTTTTACCCACTGCTACCAAAGCTGCACTTGCACAATCTCTCCTTTTTCCCATTCTTGACTATGCTGATGCCAGTTACATAGATCTCACAGAGGACCAGCTTAACAAGCTGGAGCGTCTACAGAATCTCTGTATTCGGTTTATTTTTGGTCTGCGAAAGTACGACCACGTTTCCGAATTTCGCTGTAAACTTAAGTGGCTCCCTATACGCCTTCGCCGGAATTCTCACATCCTCTCTATTCTGTATAACATATTGTTTAATCCTTCTACTCCCTTTTACCTAAAAGAACGATTTAGATTTCTCCAATGCTCTTCTTACTCTCTTAGGTCATCAGAAAACTTACTTCTAACGACTCCTGAACATTGTACTATATTCTACAACTCTTCATTCACAGTCCAGGCAGTTCACCTTTGGAATGCCCTCCCTACTAGTATCAAACGCGCGCAATCGCTGAATAGCTTCAAAGCTCAAGTAAAAGACTACTATCTCTCCACGTTAAATGTTAATCCCTGACATAATTCATTGATTGATATTATTTTATATTATTGATATTTATGTATGTGTAAGTATATATGTTTATGTATGTTTATAGTATAATATATGTATTATATTATTATTACGTGTAGGTAAGTGTAAGTATTGTTATATTTAAGTGTATTTTTATTAATTTGAATTTTACCCTTTTATCTAGTATTATCTAGTGTTACATCTGTTTCATGTAATACTAGGTAATAATATATTTCTTCGTGATGTTGCACCACCGTCCATGTCAATCATGTAATCGCTATCCATCCAAAGGTTGTCTGGAAGAGATCGCTTTTAGCGATAAGACCGCCCATTTGTGCCTACTATTTAAGTTGTTTCCTTATGTTGTATTTACTTTGGTGCAAATAAAGAGTTTTTGTATTGTATCTTAATTCTGAAGAAGCAAATGCACTTCATGATGTTTGTTCTGAATATTCAGACATTTTCTATCTGCCAGGAGATAAATTATCTCGTACTAACGCACTTAAGCATGACATTGTGACAACACCTCAAAATCCCATTCATGTAAAATCTTACCGCTTCCCCGAAGTGCACAAACAGGAAGTTAAAAAACAAAACCGTCTATGTCTCCATGGTCTTACCCGATTTGGGTCGTCCCAAAAAAACTAGATGCTTCTGGGGAACGTAAATGGCGCATTGTTATTGACTACCGAAGGCTCAATGATATCACTGTTGGTGATAGCTATCCGATTCCTCAAATATCTGAGATCCTAGATCAACTTGGGCAATGTAAATATTTCTCTACCCTTGACCTTGCATCAGGGTTTCACCAATTACTAATCAACGAAGATAATGCTCCCAAAACAGCCTTCAGTGTGCCTCAAGGCCATTACCAATTCATTCGCATGCCATTTGGTTTGAAAAATGCACCCGCCACATTTCAGCGTTTGATGAATACCGCTCTATCAGGCCTCCAGGGCGTGCGTTGCTTCGTCTATCTAGATGATATAGTTATATATAGCCACGACCTAAGCACCTACATCGAAAACCTATCGTCAGTCTTCCAAAGACTGCGTGATTTTAATCTCAAGCTCCAACCTGACAAATGCGAGTTCCTCCGACGTGAAGTTGCATACTTAGGTCATGTTATTACTGAAAACGGTGTTAAACCTAATCCAGAAAAGACAAAAGCAGTCACTGAATTTCCAACTCCTAAATCCCCGAAAGACATCAAATCCATTTAAGGGCTTGTTTCTTACTACAGAAGATTTATACCCGATGTTTCTAAGATCGCTAAACCACTGACACTACTAAAAAAGGATTCACCATTTTTATGGGAAAATAAACAACAGTTGGCATTTGACGAACTTAAACATAAACTTACTTCGGCACCCGTTCTTATCTATCCAGATTTTTCTAAACCATTCATCCTGACATGCGATGCATCCAATCACGCGATTGGAGCCGTTTTGTCACAAGGTCCGGATGGTCAAGATAGACCAATCGCATATGCTTCTCGAACCTTAAACAAAAGCGAATCCAACTACAGTACAACGGAAAAAGAGCTCCTTGCTATTATCTTCGGTTGCAAAAACTTCCGTCCATACCTATATGGACGTAAATTCCGGATCATAACTGATCATCGCCCTCTAAATTGGCTCTTCAATCACAAAGATCCAAGTAGTAAGTTACAACGATGGCGTCTGAAACTGGAAGAATACGAATACGAAATTGGTTACCAGAAAGGAAAGCTTAATGCAGCCGCTGACGCCCTCTCTAGATATCCTGTAAACCCAATACAAAATGGGGACCCGCTGAACCTTGAGGAGACTATTAGCCCGTTTAGCGGTGATCCTGAAATTGACTTTATCCCTCTAGACATACCTAATCCACCACATGATTCTTTGACTGAACAACAACATCCAAACTCAATGATACCTGAAATTAATAATGACGTAGACATTAATAACTTACCTTTGACCTCCCAACTCGACCCTGAAACGAATATTAACTTACCTTCGACTTGTCGACTCGATCCTGAAATGAATACTAACTTACCTTCGACATCTCGACTCGATCCTGAAACGAATATTAACTTACCTTCGACTTTTCGACTCGATCCTGAAACGAATATTAACTTACCTTCGACTTCTCGACTCGATCCTGAAACGAATATTAGCCTACCTACTACATCCCAACATGAATCTGTAACAAACCTTAACTTACCCTCTACATCACGACTTGATCCAAACAGCGATCCTCCCGATGATTTCGATGAACCTGTAATTGAACAAAATTTTCAGACACCTCCAAATGCAGACAACTCTTGTATTCTAAACGACAGTTATCCCAAATTCCTAAAGACTATGAGCAACAAATCATTTGCATCTAACGCTAAAATTATAGAATCAAACACTAGTGTACTTAAAAGTCTTGACAAAGTAATTGTTGTCCCCACTTCTATCGATCTAGATGAAAGTAATCCTCATGTAGAGGATATTCTAAGCGATTTGGAAAATAAAACAGAAATTCTTAATAGAGAAAGAACTTTGTTTTCGTTTATAAACTTCGAACACAAAGGCCGCTCCATCTATCTTCTTTTTACTAAGGTCAATCACTTTGACAATGCATCTTATGAAGACCTATACACCAGTCTAAAGAATTTGCGAAACGATCTTACTCAGAAAACTGTAAATCAATTAAGTATCACGGACTTTAAAAATCCTTTTGAAGCACATTCGTATACCAAGCTGTATAACATCATCCTATTTCTGTTTCACAACACAAACATATTTATAACTATTCATCGTAATGCCATAATATTTCCATCACTAAGTGAAACTAAGAAAATTCTTCGTGAAAATCATGATATACCTATCGCTGGCCATTTAGGCAGTGTGAGAATGCTCAAACGAATCCAAGAAAGGTATAATTGGAAAGGTATGCGCAGTGACATAGAAAACTATGTCAAATTATGTAAACTCTGTCAAGAGAATAAGGCACTGCGAAAACTCAATCGCGCTCCCATGCAAATTACCACTACATCCACATCCCCTTTTCAACGCCTGGCAATGGATATCGTCGGCCCATTACCAGAAGCAGGCCCTGCTAAATTAAAGTACATTCTCATCCTTCAGGACGATCTTACTAAATTCTCGTTGGCTTACCCCATTCGTTCAACTACAGCCGAAGAAACAAGCGAATGCTTATTACATTTTATTTCTCTCTTTGGTATACCCAAAACAATTTTAACTGACCAAGGTACAAATTTCACCGCTGATCTTTTCAAGAAAACATGCGAGTTCTTGAAAATAAAACAACTATGGTCAATTCCATATCACCCACAAACTCAAGGTGCTCTTGAGCGTAGCCACTCAACCCTGAAAGAGTACCTCAAATCATTTGTAAATGAAAATCAAGACGATTGGCCTCGTTACGTTTATACTGCTATCATGACATATAACACTAACACCCACTGCACAACAAACTACACGCCATATGAACTCTTGTTTGGACACAAACCTTTCTTGCCTGACTCAATTTACGATTCTACATCAGACACCACATACCCCGAATACTTGAGAATGTTAAATCATAGACTTAAGTACTCTAGAGATAAGGCTATAGACAACATCAACCAATCAAAAGAAAATTCTAAGAAACATTACGATTCGCATACCAGGTCCCCCAAATACCATGTTGGAGACCTAGTCTACCTCAAAAACCATTTACGTCTAAGAAAAGCTCTGTCCCCTATATGGAAAGGCCCGTACAAAATCCTACAAGTCCATGACAATAACACAGTGACTTTGTTGATTGACCGACGACATATTAGACATCATTTCGACCAAATCAAACTAGCAACAACTAATTCAGTATAAATACTTAACTCTTAATTTTGAATTTTCAGAACTACTATACTACCATTTCTCCTTGCGACATCTTTGGCTCACGAACTCGTTCAACCGCTGGATAAAAGTCCTGGGATATACTTTGATCCCATCAGCACGCTAAAACTGATAAACGACCACGTTCATTTTGTTATTCCTGTGGATATTAAATTTATAAGCCCACATCTAACAAATATTAAAAACATATTTGATACATATAGACTTCTATGTGAACACAATATATCAACGGACGACTTTCATTGTCTCAATATGCTACAACCACTTACATCCCTCTATGATGATATTCTTCGGGACTATAATTCGATTTCTCATTTACTATTAGCCAGGCATAAAAGATCTGCTTGGTTTGCTGGCATAGGTAATTTAATGAAAACGCTGTTCGGCACCATGGATGAAGATGATTCTGAGAAATACTATAACGCCATTCAAACTTTGCATTCGGATGATAAGAAATTAGCTTCTTTTATAAAACACAACATTTTTATTTCTACATCAGCAATTATAAACTTTAATAAAACCTTGGAAATGATTCTACATCACGAAGCTCGGTTGAATGAAATTACTAGTATGATGTTTAAAAACGTATCTATAGTTACTAACGAATTATTATTTAGGAATAAGATATATGAAGTTTTGAATATTCTTCAAGCTTGTTTACTTACCTTGTCGTACAAAATTGAGGATATAGTTAACTCTATAATGTTTGCAAACAGCAATACTCTGCATCCCTCAGTTGTCACTCCAACGCAATTATATAATGACATAGAAATTAATATTAAGCATTTACCTAAATATAAGGAATTTCCTGTAAGCATAGATTTAAGAAATATTCATGTATTACTTAAAGTATCTGAACTATCTGTTTACTATAGTCCTAATAGTGTAATGTTTATATTAAGAGTTCCACTAGTACATCACATTGATTACGATCTGTATAAAATCATACCAGTCCCAGTACCACATAACTCAAACACATCCGACTCGTATGCTATGATTGTTCCCACAATTAATTACGTAGCTCTTAGTAAAGATAAATCCACGTATTGCACTCTAACGGATTTTCATTCTTGTAAACTTATAAGTAAAGGAATCCTCGCTTGTGATGTTTCAAACATCTTATCAGTAAATACAAATCCTATTTGTGAAATTGAACTGATGACTAAGATTGTAAGAGACTTACCGTCTCAATGCGAAACAAAATTTATTTACGGTAACGTAGATATTTGGCAGAATATTGGGCATAATAGTTGGATCTTTGTTCAGACTCGAGCTACTAAACTATCTATAGAATGTAACTCTAACGTTAAGGTAATAACTATAAATGGAACTGGTATCTTGTCATTAGAACCTCAATGTGTGGCATTCTCTAGGAATGTAAAACTGTTAGCCATGCTTGATTTAGAAGTAAACATACCGCATATTCATTCCGACTTTAACCTTAATGATGATAAATGTTGTAACGCGAATACATTCAAAAAGTTTAACGTAAACACATCAACTGTTACAATATCAAATATCAATTTAGACGATCTAAAAAATCTAAGAAACCAAATAGACATTGAACCCAAAGATGTGGATGGTTTCATAAACAACGACTACAATACCAATTTCAATAACCATATTAGCTTTCCTATACTAACTATTATCTTAGTCGTTTCATTTAGTTCATTTCTTTTGTACACCTGTTGCAAACTAAACGGTTATAATACAACATCATTGTGTGTAAAACCGCCGTCACATGTAGAGGACGATTCAACTTAATAACAATAAAATAACTTATAATTATTTTATTTTATTAATAGAATAAACTTAATAAAATTTTAAATATTTACCCACTGCCCCTACACAGTTGTAAAATTAAAACCCTAAAATGGCTCATAACTTTATCATATGATGATACAGAACTATTTATTTTGAAATGTAATTAGTGACCTCATAGGTTAATACACACACACATACACTCACACACACACACACTCACACATACACACACACACACACGCCACTCTTACACGACTCAAATCTTAACTTATTTCTTAATTAGTACCTATCTCACAACATTCTGAAGTATTTAAAATATATTATATTTATTACATATATAAATTACTTCATATTTTTAACCTAATAATAATAATACTATTGTTACAGTTAAACTTTGTAAAACCTATTTAAAATTTTTATAATATTTAATATAAGAGCATTGTATCTAGTAGGTGTTATGGAGGAGGGCGTTGCTATCTGCGACACAGTCTTTGTACTATAGCGGTTAGCATCGTTCAATGTATTTTGTTTCTTATGTTTTTCTGTTCCACAAATAAAGATTATTATTATTATTATCCTCTTCAGTCCTTCATCCTAATACTTACCTCATCTTCACTTTCATGTAAACTTTCCTTTTGGTAAGTTTACTCTTGTTGGGGGAGATGTTATACCCTGCCTTCCCTTCCTATATTGCTTACCTTTCCTAAAACTCTATGCTTTCATCAAAGTCAGCACTTATTACTTTTCCAGAGTCCCTACCTACTTACCTCAGTCCGTCTTCACCCTCCATCCGCGCCGGTCATAATTTTTGTACTATTTTACAATATTTCTATTTTGAAATATATTTTAATTACAGTGTTAAATAAATTTCTTTTTTAAAAATCCAATTCACGGTCCCCGCATAACAGTACGCACGTGTTGACACGCTCGTGCCAAGAGGAGCAGTCACGCAGTGCGCTCTTTGATAGTGGTATCGAGCCTGGTGCCATCAGAGCAAACATGTGCCGAGCCACGCCAGTCTGCAGCGCTTCTTTCGTTTCAAACTGGCTCAGCTCGGAATCCAGCAACATTTTCGTCTCTTCCGGACCGTTGCCGAGGCAAAATATTGTCCCCGTTTGCCCTTAAAAAGAAAGACAGTATGTTCAAATTTTATTAATACTTTTATTAACTAAATAACTAGCTGACCTGCCCGTAGCTTCGCTCGAGATTTCTTCTACACGAGACGATGGCACAGAAATTATGAATACATATAATAAAAATGTAACGGATCGCTGTCTGCACATGGAAGATATAATATGAGGAAAAATATTATTGGGACCTTTCTCAATGCAAGTAGCACTCAAAACAATGATTGTTAGAATGTTTGTGTGTTTGTCTGCAAACTGTGCGACCCGTGCGTTTATGCACGGTTCATTTTCGAGAGGGCAGGCAGCGGTGTTTTAAATACCTACGTTTCTATATATTGATAGTTTTAGTCTCTAATAGTTAGTAGTAATAGTTTTAGTCTCTCCTAGTCTAACAAGTTACACATATTATTTTGAGATTTACGTTAATTATAGTAAACTGCAAGAAAAAAATAGCCTTTAAGACCTTCGAATATACGGCTCATTTTATGCTGGGCTCTTGCACTTTATCGCAAAGGCTTAATAGATAGGACTATTGTCAAAATCAGACCACACCAAAGAATCAGATAACAATCGCACAATCATTATACGAGTACACAGTTAAAATGGACGTTTAAAATAACTTGAAGCCACGAATGTATGGAAACTTCGAGCAGGTACAGTATGGGAAGCTGGAAGACTTCCTTCAAATCAAGTCAAAAAAAGGCCAACTTTGTTTTGCAATTATTTAAGTCAAATTAATTTTGATAGCTGAAGCTAGAAGAATAATATTTTCAAATTACCGTAACCTTCCAAAATAGCTGCTAAATGTAAGGAAACTTGTACGCCTGTTTCGTACCCCAATATGTAGAAAGATTTTTTAAGACCAGTCCTTCTTAATAAAACCTGCAAACAATAATCATATAACAGAAACTTCATCATCTTTGTTATTAGCTTACTTTGTGTTACCAAGCTTAGCAAGTAAATATACCTTAAAGTGCCTTTAAGCAAGTTCTCTTGGCGTCTCTTCAGGCCGGTCGAGTCCCGGTTGCAGAACAAAGGCGGGCAGCTTGAGTCGCTCGCACAGCATGCGGAACCGCTCGTGATGTCCTTCCAGCCCCGGCACTATGCACAGGAATGTCTCGTTCACGTCAAACTTGTCGTCTCTCTGCAAATACATCCATGCAGTTATCACGACTATTTTTACTTGGACCACCAATTTGAATATTATTATATTTTCTTATAATAATAATAATAATAATAATCAAGGCAAGTCACCACCTGCCTAAATATTTTAAGATGAGACTGAAATTGGCAGGTGCCGTAGTCTCGTCCATAGCCCACTATCTCCCGTTCCACTAATAAGTACATATCAATAGCCATGCCCATTTTACCCATTTTTGTAATAGATATACCATGTAACCATCCATCCAAAATGTTTCTGTTTTTATACTACATTGTATTTTTATACCAAACGGGCCTCTAAGTGTTGGCTACAGCCCCACTTATGCCTATGTAAAGGACCGGGTGAAACCCGTGAAATATGTCAAATAATAATCATATATTTTCAGACACATACATCCATAGTGTTAGTAAATTATTTAAGAAAGTGTTAATGTCAATTAGTTAATTAATTTAAATTTTACTATATCTCATAATAATTATAATAATGCTTGTTGACGTCACCATTCCTCATCATGAGAACCTCGTGAAGGCCGAGAAGGACACGCTTAGCAAGTACCTTGACTTGGCTCATGAGGTGACCGCCATGTGGGATGTTGATTCAACAATAATTGTCCCGATAGTGGTTTCAGCAAACGGCCTTATAGCAAAAAACCTCCACCAACATCTTAAGATGCTCTCGCTAGACGGTTGGATAAAGGGCCAGATACAGAAGGCAGTACTGATTGACACGGCACGTCGTATTGTCAGGAGGTTCCTCAGTCTGCAGCCCTAACCACTGGTAGTTTGGGTCATGCCCCGCTGCCGATGGCAATCGAGGATTAGGTTCTTTACAATGTTTTTTTTTTAATTGTAATATAGAAATATTTAAAAAAATAAAATTTAAGATAAGGAAATAAATAATGTGAATAATAATAGGGAGTCACGTTTTGGGCGAACTGATATAAGTTTTTAAAAACTAAATTAAAATTATTCTAGAGAAATTACACTTATTACCGATTTGGAGGCTACTTTATTACTAAAATTAATCTATTATTAACGCTACCTTCTTTACATTTGCTGAATCAGCCCCCTTAGTCTAATTCACAAGGGCGAGGGGGAACCATAACACCATAATCCTTTACTAACTGTTGTACATACGTTTTTTGAAAATCTGTGTTAAAGGGATTATCTGTATCTGTATGACCGAAAACAATTTCAAATGGGGCGAGTCCAGTAACGGAGTGGATGGTATTATTGTAAGCCATGACTGAATATGTCATGACCGAGGCTGCATCTGTACATTTCTGATCATATTTTGCGAATCTATATATTTCCATTAATGTAGAGTGAAACCGCTCTATTAAACCAATAGAGTTGGAGTATACCAATGCGTCGATAGCATCATTTAATTATCTACTTGAAATACTTACTGATGTTTGGACAATCGGCTGGGGACACGCGTGTCAAAGAAGATATGTGGTTCTTGGAGTTCCTTAAAAGCCAGTCGTCACATAAATAACTTGGAACTTCTGGCAGGTTTCTTCAGATTAAAGTCGTTTGTTAGTACGCTCAGTCATTGTCACATTCTTTTGCGTATAAATAATACAACAGCTATCGCTCATATTAACAGGATGGGTGGAGTGTAATTTTCTCACCTTAATGATATAGCTCGGAAAATTTGGATTTATTGTGAAACACATAACATATTTGTTTTTGTTTCGTACATAAAACCTTCACAGAACGTGGACGCGGACATTAAATCTAGAAATATTGATACAGGGTGGGAATTACCATCAGGGTTGCTCATTTGCAGGATAAAGCTGTTTTGTTATTTCGTAGTTCGTCGTTTTGATGTTCATCTACTCTTTAATGTTCTTCTTCTGCTTCAGATGCGGCAACTTCTACTCATTATCATACACACCCAACATAAATAGTAGTAGTAGTAGTAGTAGTAGTCAATAGTAATTTATTCGTAAAAAATATTACATGTCAATAACGGTAGAATGTATACTCAAGTATACATGCAAAAGTATTAAAAATAATTCTGCACTGCATTCTGCAATTTCAATAATTAATAATATATGTCAATAAAATAATAACCCCTCACCAGTCGATTGTCAATATAACAATGAAATTTCTATTATGTCTGGGTCGTTCGACTGATGAAGTAATAATATTAATCATCATCATCATCATCATCTCAGCCGTAGGACGTCCACTGCTGAACATATGCCTCCTCCATGATTTTCCAAAAGGACCGGTTGGAAGCGGCCTGCATCCAACGTCGTCCTGCGACCTTCCTCAGGTCGTCTGTCCACCGTGTTGGTGGACGACCTACGCTGCGCTTGCCGGTCCGTGGTCTCCACTCCAGAACCTTTCGGCCCCATCGGCCATCTGTTCTGCGTGCTATGTGCCCTGCCCACTGCCACTTCAACTGGCTAATCTTCTGAGCTATGTCGGTGACTTTCGTTCTTCTACGGATCTCCTCATTTCTGATTCGATCACGTAGAGAAACCCCGAGCATAGCCCTCTCCATAGCTCGTTGTGCGACTTTGAGCTTATCTATGAGGCCCATAGTAAGAGACCACGTTTCAGTGCCCTAAGTCACCACTGGTAACACACATTGGTCGAAGACTCTTGTCTTGAGGCACTGAGGTAATTTGGACGAGAAAACTTCGCGAAGTTTCCGGAACGCTGCCCAGCCGAGTTGGATTCGACGATTGGCCTCTTTCTCGAAGTTGGAACTGCCTAGTTTGAGTGCCTGTCCCAGGTAGATGAATTCGTCAACAACTTCGAGAACTGAGTTCCCAACTGATATTGGGGTAGGTACAACATGGGCATTAGACATAATTTTCGTCTTATCCATGTTCAACTTAAGACCGTACGGGTAGGCCGTTGGGAAACTCGATGGAGGCCTTCGAGCATTGTACTGAGGTCTTCCATGGATTCTGCGATGATTCGCGTTTTTGCATTCAGAACACTCTTAACCACTCTGCACCGCGAGCCCATAGCTCAGCACCATACGTACCATTCTAACGAGTGTACTGTCGCAAAGAAGCAAGCGCGCGCCACGTCCCTGGAAACCACTCGCGACACCCGACCCAAGGCGAAACACGCACTTCCCAATCTCCCACAAATTGTCAATTGTCAATGTGTCCCTCACATGTCAGACCTGTCAATTTCAAAGCCGAGGAATGTAGTGGTCTGTACCGCCCGGATTTCGTCACCATTCACATTTACAACTAGTGGCCTCACCATACGACCTGACAAGTTAAAGTGCATATAATTTGTCTTATTTAAATTTAAAGCTAGCCCATTCATACCAAACCACCGGGCAAGATGGGAGGCTGTCTCGTTTAACCTCAACTCCAGTTGGTCTAGCGTGGGAGCTGTCCCCCCCGAGTGTTCCCGCATTGCCGTGGCGGGGGGGCTCAGTAGCCGTGGATGGGGTCACCACGGTGAAGCTAAGAGGAACCAATGGGCCTGCCAGTGATAGCCGATGGCTGGCCCGAGGTGGGACTGCTCCGATGGGCTTTGCCCTCCAAGTCCACACGGGAGCGGTCACTGTAGGTAGCGGTGGTGTATGGGCACCACTGCAACTGAGGCGGGCTGCGGTGTCGTATGGGCGGCACCGCGGCTGAGAGTTAGAGGCCGTGACGGTGTTATGGTCAACCGCTCTCCCTGCCTTCCGCGGCCTTGACGGGGCCGCCACCGTTAGATGGCGGACGCGGTGGGGTCGCAGGGGAAGAGGACTGTCGGTATTGAGAGGCGCCGCTGTCCTTATCCTCTGCGGCCAAAGTAGCAGGTGGTGGGGCTACTCACCAGACCCATCGTAGGGGGACTTAGGGCGCTCAGGCTCGGGGGAGTCTGGGGTCCATTTGCGGGCTTGGTCCCCCGTGGCGGTTGCGGCACGCCATGTGTTCTGGCGTGCTGCAAGAGAGAAGCGCCCGGCAACGGACAGCCGCGGCGGGTTCGCGGTCGTGTGAGAAATCTGTCCCGCGTTCCCGCCAAAAGCGGCAGTGACGGAACACCGCTGAGATTTGGTGGGTATGCTGACCTTCTGGCAGAGACTTCTAATTAATAAAAAATTACGTTTCTGAGAATGATGCTCTCCAATAGTTACTTTATTATTTGCATTTTTTATTTGTATTAATTAAAAAAATAGTAATGCCAAGATTCATTTTGAAACTTAGGGAATCACGTGATTAAGTTGAAGACAAAGTGAAAAAATACAGCTTATAGTGAAACAGTGTTTCGCTTTTTATATTATATGTGTTTATATTTTATGTAATAAGGTATATAAGAATAAATAGTAAATATGGACTTACACAGAGTGATAAGAAACACCCGTTCACATTAAACAGTATACTTTTATTGTAAACAATGGAAACCAAATTTCTTATTTTATACACTGAGACAACAGGTAGTCGATGCGGGGGACGGCAAAAATAAGTCAGATCCACTAACGTCCACTATAGGTGTAGCGCAAGGCTCGTCAGTGTCAAACATACTATTCAGCCTCCGGAACAAGCCGGTTTTCGAAAAGGCTATAAAACCATAGACCACATCCACATGCTACGGCAAGTTATACAGAAGACCGAAGAGTATAACTTGCCTCTTTGTTTAGCGTTTGTGGACTATGAGAAAGCCTTTGATTCGATCGACGCGTGTGCAGTGCTTGAGTCTCTCCAGCGGTGCCGTATTGACTTATCGGTATATTGAAGTAGTGACGTGTTTGTACAAAAACGCCTACATGCCAGTCCGAGTACATGAGCAGAGTTTGAAGGCAATTCCATTGCAAATAGGCGTAAGACAGGGAGACGTTATATCATCACATCAGTTACATCTACCTGGGACAGACAGTCAAACTAGGCAGGTCCAACTTCGAAAATTAGGTCAATTGTTGAATCCAACTCGGCTGGGCAGCGTTCCGGCAACTTTGCGAAGTCTTATCGTCAAAAATACCTCAATGCCTCAAGACAAGAGTCTTCAACCAATGTGTGTTACCAGTGATGACTTATGGCACTGAATCGTGGTCTCTTACTATGGGCCTCATAGATAAGCTCAAAGTCGCACAACGAGCTATGGAGAGGGCTATGCTCGGGATTTCTCTACGTGATCGAATCAGAAATGAGGAGATCCGTAGAAGAACGAAAATCACCGACATAGCCCAGAAGATTAGCTTGATTGATTAGTTGAAGTGGCAGTGGGCATGGCACATAGCACGCAGAACAGATGGCTAATGGGGCCAAAAGGTTCTGGAGTGGAGACCACGGACCAGCAAGCGCAGCGTAGGTCGTCCATTGACACGGTGGACAAACGACCTGATGAAGGTCGCAGGACGACGTTGGATGCAGGCCGCTCCCAACCGAACCTTTTAGAAAATCATGGGGAGGCCTATGTTCAGCAGTGGACTTCAGCAGCTAAGATGATGATGATGATGATCAATCGGTAAACATCAATAATAAAGTACAGTACTTACGTACAAAAATATGGTCAAGTTCGATTCATCTAAATTACTAATGTACTAAACCCACAATGTTACTACGAAACGGAAGACCCTGACAAATTTTTCAATACTAAACAGGTCAACCCAGTGACTTCAGATAACACAGATTGGGCGTTAAGACATCCAGAAGTTTCGGAGTACACTGGCAAGGTGCCAGATATCCATCGTTTTGTTTCTCAATTCTTTATGGTGCACCATCATCTTGGTAACGCTATGGACCCGATGGCCAGAAAAGTTCTCGAGCATTCTTATCAAGCCATTTACGATGCTGGTTTGAGTCCGAAACAACTAAGTGGAGAGAAAGTTGGAGTTTACATCGGAGCTGCATTTTCCGACATGGAAAATAAGGGATTGTTCGAGACGACATCGAGAACGAAATATTCTATTACTGGGTAAGTAACATTTAGCCAACATTGTACCAGTATATAGTATATAGACCTATAATATATATATATGTATATAGATAAAGACAAATAAGAATCAAAGTGCTGATTGACTGACAGACAAAGCCGACCTAAGCCGCTGGTCGTAGAGACTCGAAATTTAAAAGGTGCTTTTGTCATGGTGGGTTTACGTGTACGAAGGAAGGGTTTTCTGGAATTCAACCCCTAGAGGGGTAAAATTGGGTGGAACCGTTTGTATGAAAGTTCTTTAAACAGGGTGTTTGGTAGAGGGACCGACAAACCAAATGAGCGTGTTCGGGGGCCCACTTGGAGAATATAAGTTGGCCAAAAAAAATCCCCGACACCATTACATAAAGGCATTAAAATTAAAGGCAACTCGGGGATGGAAGTGTTGAAACAAAATTATTCTTTTTTGTCCTGAAAATTTGTATTTAGGTAGTGCATAAAAAATAATAAATTTATCTTTTTTAATATTTTTGGACAAGGTAGACTTAGTGGGTGAAATGAAGGATGAAATATTGTATTGAGAATTATTTGTTTTTGAACTTATAATAAGTTTAGTAGTATATTACTCATAGGTAGTGGGTGAAATGGAAGATGATATTATCGTGTCGAGAATTAATTGTTTTTGAACTTAATACAATTCTGAATACAATATTTCATCTTCCATTTCACCCACTAATATACTACCACCAGTACTAATATACTACTACCCACTAGTATATATATTGGCTTTGGCACAAATATAATAGTTGTGCTATTAAGGCCAATATATACTGAGGCCAAAGGAGAAACAGTCTTTTTGCCGCGTGTACACTTAATCCTAAATTAAATTGTGTGTGGATTTACGATTGTAAGTTAAAATAATTAAGTACTGTAGTAATTGTATAAGTCATTTATAATAATTTTCATAAATTATTATAAATCGGGTACGTATATGACGATCGTATTTTTTTTGTATAATTAAAACAGTTAAAATTAAAACAGAATATATCAACTCAATGTAACTATGGATATATAATAAATAAAAATTACAACTAAAATCAACGAATAAGTTGAAGTTTTTGAATATCATATAATTGTCAGTTGACTTTTTTACAAGTATTGTTGTTTTAGTATTTATTTAAGAATCAACAAATAGTACACAGCAGGACTCTGCCAAGATCTGAGATAGAGAGAGAGAGAGAGAGAGAGAGAGAGAGAGAGAGAGAGAGAGAGAGAGAGAGAGAGAGAGAGAGAGAGAGAGAGAGAGATGCTGTGTGTTTGTAAACGTAGACCGAGATCTTGTTCTTTTGTCTATGCTGTGCCCAAGAATATTACGCTCTTTCCGCATGTACAATGATGATGATGCAAAGTATCCTACGTGTTAATTGAGGGCCTCATCTACCTCCTTACCAAATTTCGTCAAAAAGGACCCCATTTGAGCGTGAAAGAGTAACAAACACCCATACATCCATACATCCATACATCCATACATCCATACATCCATACATCCATACATCCATACATCCATACATCCATACATCCATACATCCATACATCCATACATCCATACATCCATACATCCATACATCCATACATCCATACATCCATACATCCATACATCCATACATCCATACATCCATACATCCATACATCCATACATCCATACATCCATACATCCATACATCCATACATCCATACATCCATACATCCATACATCCATACATCCATACATCCATACATCCATACATCCATACATCCATACATCCATACATCCATACATCCATACATCCATACATCCATACATCCATACATCCATACATCCATACATCCATACATCCATACATCCATACATCCATACATCCATACATCCATACATCCATACATCCATACATCCATACATCCAACATCCATACATCCATACATCCATACATCCATACATCCATACATCCATACATCCATACATCCATACATCCATACATCCATACATCCATACATCCATACATCCATACATCCATACATCCATACATCCATACATCCATACATCCATACATCCATACATCCATACTTCCATACATCCATACATCCATACATCCATACATCCATACATCCATACATCCATACATCCATACATCCATACATCCATACATCCATACATCCATACATCCATACATCCATACATCCATACATCCATACATCCATACATCCATACATCCATACATCCATACATCCATACATCCATACATCCATACATCCATACATCCATACATCCATACATCCATACATCCATACATCCATACATCCATACATCCATACATCCATACATCCATACATCCAAACATCCATACATCCATATATCCATACATCCATACATCCATACATCCATACATCCATACATCCATACATCCATACATCCATACATCCATACATCCATACATCCATACATCCATACATCCATACATCCATACATCCATACATCCATACATCCATACATCCATACATCCATACATTCATACATCCATACATCCATACATCCATACATCCATACATCCATACATCCATACATCCATACATCCATACATCCATACATCCATACATCCATACATCCATACATCCAACATCCATACATCCATACATCCATACATCCATACATCCATACATCCATACATCCATACATCCATACATCCATACATCCATACATCCATACATCCATACATCCATACATCCATACATCCATACATCCATACATCCATACATCCATACATCCATACATCCATACATCCATACATCCATACTTCCATACATCCATACATCCATACATCCATACATCCATACATCCATACATCCATACATCCATACATCCATACATCCATACATCCATACATCCATACATCCATACATCCATACATGGATGTATGGATGTATGGATGTATGGATGTATGATATATAATAATAATAATAAAGCCCGTTTATTTCCAATCCAATTATTACATGCATTACGATAAAAATATTCAAATCTTAACTTTAAAATATCACTAATTGTACTATCATATATAAATTTATTTATTGTGATAAGACGAATTTTATTTTAATAATCACTATCGTTTCTGTCCTTTTTTTATTAATTGGAACCCCTTCTCGGGTAAAAGCCTCCTCCAGTTTGCTCCAGACCTTTCTGTCCTTTGCTTTTGTTCTCCAGTTCGTACCAGCTACAGCTTTTATAGGTCCTGCCCACCGCCATTTCAGTTTTAGAGCATAATGTAAGACATCTATAACTTTCGTTTTCCGTCTTATGTATTCGCTTCTTATTTTATGTGATCTTCGTATTTTAGTATGCTCCTTTCCATTGCCTTTTGACATTTTACTAGTTTGGTTTTTATTTTTGTATTGTACGTCCATGTCTGGCATCCATATGTGATTGTAGGCAGTATACAGGTATCTATAACTGTCTTTTTTAGGTGTAGAGAGAATTGGCCTTTCAGAATTTACTTCAGAGACCAGAACCTTTTCCAGCCTATGTTTATGCGGCGTTCGACCTCTTGTTCTTCGTTTTTATCGTCGAATGACATTTGTTTTTCTAGGTATATACAATTTTCCACATATTCGAGCGGTTATCCGTTTAGGTTTATTATGTTCCTGCGGCTGTTTGTCATTATTTTTGTTTTATTTTAGTTCATTTTGAGACCTATTTTTCCGCTTTTTTCATTTTAAGCGTTTATCATTTCTTCTAATTTTCCACTAGTTTCAGAGAATAAAACGATATCGTCTGCGAATCTAAGGTAAGTAAGTTGATCTCTGTTGACCCTAATCCCTTCTGACTGCCAGTCGAGTTTATCAAGGATGAGTTGTTATACTGTTATGAACAGTTTAGGTGAGAGGGGATCTCCTTGTCTCAATCCTCTGCCGATTGGTAAGACAGGTCCTTGTTTCTCTAATTTGACTTGGCTTACGCTACCATTATAAATGTTTTTCAGTACTCTGACGTATATTTCATTTATATGAAATTCAACAAATAGCATCGTGAGAAATCGTGTCAAACGCTTTGGCATAGTCGATGAAAGCTATGTATAGTGGCCTGTTGAACTCCTTATATTTCTCCATCACTTGTTGCATTACTTGTAAGTGGTCCATTGTAGAAAAACCGGAACGAAAACCCTCTTGTTCTATCGGCTGGAACTGATCGATTCGCGGGCTTAATCTGGTTTGTAGAATCGGTGTGAACAGCTTGTACGCACTTGAAAGAAGACTGATAGTTAGCGATGTCTCGAGGGTCTCCTTTCTTATATAGAAGAATTATGTCAGATCTTTTCCACTGTTCAGGCACCTGGCCTGTGTCGAGAACTTTGTTAAATAGGTATGTAAGTGGCTGAGCTAGCAGAGCAGCACCAGCCTTTATGGCTTCGTTTTGTATGCCGTCTGGACCTGACCTTTTATCTACTTTGAGTTTTTTTATATGTTTGATGACTTCCATGACATCCACTGGAGGTAGATCATTCGTTTCTTTGTAGTCCTTATCAATAGCTTTACTTGTTGTTTTAAATAATCTGCTTAATTCTTCCTTCATTTCTTTAGTTTTTTTGTTTTATTTTCAGAAGTTCATTTCGTCTTGTCAGAAGAGCTCGCGTAGATTCACTAAGTATTTTGTCGATGGTTCTTAATTTTTTTGTAATTTTGTCTATGTGTAAGGCTTGTGTTGATAATTTTTACTAATTTATCGTAAAAAGCTTGAGTATCTATTTCTTCGCCTTCTTTTTGTGTTTCCAATTGACGTATGTTAGTCTCCAGGTTACATAAATATGTTGATGTATCCTCGTCCGTTTTCAGCGGCCTAGGTTGTACTTTGAACGATGTTCTACTATTTTTGCCTTGATCTAATATGTAAGTTGCTCTTACCAAGCGATGATCAGATCTGAATCCAAAGCCATGTAGTACTTCTACGTTCCTTATCTTCAAAGGCTGATTCGACAGAATGAAATCGATTTCATTTTTTATATTACCGCAGAGGAAGAGCCATGTCCATTTGCGATTTTTTCGAGCCCTAAAAAAAGTATTCATAATGGATAGTTTATGTTCTAATGCGTATTGAATTAGCTTCTCTCCTCTTCTGGTGCCGTAACAGAATTTTCCTAAAACAAAGTTATCATTGGTTTCGGTTTCTGTCTGACCAATTTTTGCATTAAAATCGCCGATAACGAGAACGTTTTCTCCTGTCTGGTCTTGAGCTGTTTGCAGAGTTTCATAAAATGAGTCGATTTCTTCCTTTGTGGCCTTTTCAGTTGGTGCGTATGCTTGTATAATTGTAAACGTGTGGCTGTCATATTTCAATTCTAATAACGCTACTCGATCAGACATAGCTGAGAATTTCACTATGTTATTTTTATGTTTTTTTTTTAATTAAAAAGCCGATTCCATACAGACCAAGCGTTTCACCCTGGTAGCAGAATATGTAATTTTCATGTTCTTCGATATTGCAACCCATTCTTCTAACTTCCGCCAGGCCTAGGATGTTAATTTAAATTTTTTGTAATAGGTATGTCATTTCTATAAATCTTTTTGGTGATGCTAGAGATCTCACATTGAATGTTCTAATCATGAGTGTTTGTTGTCGTTGTATTTTTAAGTTGGTACTTTTTGCAGTGCTTACTGGAGGGTTGTGGTCTTCCTATCGCATGGGGCAATACATGAGGCGCTCCGCTATCATGGAGTGCCCTTTTATCTGCGGAGGCTGTTGGCCGACTACCTCCAGAACCGCGAGGTCCTGGTGGAAGGGCGCGACGGTTTGCGGCGCCGTCGTGTCTCCTGCGGGGTTCCACAGGGGTCAGTGCTGGGACCACTCCTGTGGAACGTAGGCTACGACTGGGTGCTGCGTGGTACGCTACCTGCAAGCATGCGGGTCGCGTGCTACGCCGACGATACTCTAGTCGTAGTCAGGGGGAGAGACCTAAGAGAGGCGGTGCGGTTGGCCACGGTGGGTACAACCCTCGTAATTGTTCGCATTCGCACCCTGGGGCTGGAGGTTGCCCTCTCCAAAACCGAGGCCCTGTTGTTCCACGGGCCTCGAGGAGGACCCCCTCCGGGAACGCGGGTTATTTTGGATGGGGTCCTGGTCCCGGTTGGAGCCCAGATGAAATATCTGGGCCTCAACCTGGACGGACGGTGGGCTTTTAGGAGCCATTTTTCACAACTGGCCCCAAGAGTTGTAGGAGCTGCAGCTGCTTTGGGTAGGCTGCTGCCCAATGTGGGCAGTTGAATGCCAACTGCCGTCGGCTATACTCCGAAGTGATCCGGAGTATGGCTCTTTACGGAGCACCAGTCTGGGTGGACGCCCTCAGTCGCGACAACAAGACTCTACTGCGACGTCCGCAACGGGTCATCGCGACGAGGGCGATACGCGGGTACCGGATGGTGTCCTGGACGGCGGCGTGCGTGCTGGCCAGTGATCCCCCCTGGGAGCTCCAAGCGGAGATCCTCGCTGAAGTATATCACTTCGTGGCGGCGAGGAGATCCCGTGGAGACGCTCCAGTGTGGGAGGAGGTTACACGTATGCGGTTGCAGGCGCGGGCTGCCTTGTTGCGGCGGTGGACGGAGGACCTGGCTCCACCAGTCCCTGGGCAGTGGACGGTGGAGGCCATCCGCCCAGTCCTCCAGAGATGGGTGAGGCGGCAATTCGGTTCGCTGACCTTCCGATTGGTGCAGGTGCTTTCCGGACATGGATGTTTCGGAAAGTACGTGCACCAAATCGCGAGACGGGAGGCGACCCCAGCCTGCCACGAGTGTGGGGCGCCGGAGAATACGGCGCGCAACACACGCTGGAAGTGTGTGCTGCATGGGGCCCGCAGCGGCACACGCTTTCGGCGGAAATAGGTGGAGATCTCTCCCTGCCGAGCGTGGTGATCTCCATGCTCAGCAGCGAGAGAGCGTGGCAGGCGGTGGCCACCTTCTGCGAAGCGGTGATGACGCAGAAGGAGGCCGCGGAGCGGATCAGGGAGAACGATGTTCGAGCTGACCCGCTCCGGCGCAGACGACCGGGGGAAGGGAGGAGACGGTTTGCTCGTCTCCTCCCTCCTCCGTAGTGGGGCCACTTGCGAATAGTCAGGGGACTCCTCGCCGGTTTGCACGGCCCTTCACGTCTAGGTGGTGACCTTGGTGAGCAAGGTCATCCCTTCACAGGCGCTGAGGCCCGGTTAAGATCAATCCGGGCCTACCGCTGGGGCGAGATGGTGACTGCCAGCGCGACCCTGTCTCGTTCCACTTTGGCGGAGGACTGCTCACGGGGGGGTTTTAGTGGGTCTGAGCCCCACACGCCCCCTTCCGTCACCCCCGTGGCGGAAGGGAAGTGCACAGCATTTCCTCCCCAAAAAAAATAAAAGTGTTGTCGTCTTTTTCCCCCACGGGGACCAGCCGGCTTGGGGGGGAGATTCCATAAAGAGGTTTTGTTCTTGGTTGTTGTTGAGGTAGAAGTTCTTCCGATCACTGGTGTACTTTAATTGCTAGTTGCTACTCTTTTCCTTGAGGGAGTTACTTCTGGCTCGAATCATATAATCGAAGACGTTTGTGGTGTTGATTTTTTTTGAAGCTACAGAAGATGAAGATGATGGAGGATGATGAGGATTTTGTTTGTTGCATTCTAAGCGGGGCGAAGAGGATATTTCTCTCTTTTTCTTTTCGCGGTTCTCGTCACTCTGTTTTTTTATTATGAACTTATCGCCTCTTAAGTAGGCAATATTTCCTTTTTTTCTCTCTTCTTCTAGCTTTGGTTGAAGTGATTTTCTGATTTCTAATATTTATTTTATGAAATCTTCTTTTACATAAATTCCTTGAGGTAGCTTCTTTTTGTTTCGCAGGACTTCATTTCTTCTCCAGTTTGTCACAAAAGAGATGAGGATGATAGGTCGAGTTATGTTGTTTTTGCTATTGCCAATCCTGGATGCCTTATCTAATTCTTGATCTTGAATATTTAACCCCATAAGTAAATTTAGTTTCTCTTTGATAATAGGAACTAGGTTATGTTCTTCATTTCCTTCTTTTAATCCGAATAGCAGTAGATTGTTTCTCTTTTTAGACATATCCTGATGTTTTACTTTATCTTTAAATTCTGAAATCTCATTCTTTAACCTCTTGTTTTCTTCATCCATTTTTTGAAACTTTTCTTCGATCTTCTGCATAACATTTCGTGAAACCGATTCTGTAATTACTATAGTTTGCCTATCCATGCGCTCCTGGATCCTTTCGAGAAGCATCTCCATCTGGTTGTCCATCTCTTGATATGAAAATCGATAATAAAATAATTATGATACATACACGGAATTTTTGAATTTGGCGCGTAAATATATATGGTCATAGGCAGTCTATGTAGTTTTCGCTTTTACTTTATGGCAACAACTCAAGTGGTCGGGATACGGTTGGTCAAGTGTCTTGCAATTCTGATCTACAATAATTATCTTATCTATGATACTAACTTTTCTTTTCTCCAATCACTTTTGAGGTTATTTATTTCATATGATCCACTGTTATTCAATCTTATAAATGATTACGGTACACAATTTTCACTTTCTTCACTTGGTGATGTTATAATTATGTTATTTTTGTACTTTTGGTATCAACTGTTTGGTGTAAGTTAAAGATATAAATATTTTTGGTAAGAACGAACTTGAATACGTCTGTTTGCAGTGTACACCGGAACCGGAATCCATCCATACATATGTACCTTGTATTTTTGTATTTTTTGTTTCGTAATTATTAACCTGCGTTCGGTAAAGTATTCGGCGTCTATCTTTGCGAAGAGATAAATTATATTGAATGTATAGGCAATGCAAAAGAACAAAGTCATTATGACTTAGCTAAGTTTTTAAGACCAAACCATGTTCTTTACGAATAAACTCTCATAATCTTGAATCTGGTAGGTAAGTAATTAATTTTGACATTTTGTTGAACGTTGGTTCTTTATTACACTTGCTGTTTTAACTTTTTCAACACATTGTATGCTCATATATATATTTTTCTATTTACAGAATTAGTAAAACTATGTATGCAAACCGTATATCTTACTGGCTTAACACTCAAGGCCCATCACTAACAGTTGATGATGCATGCTGCGGCTCTATGGTAGCTCTGGAAGAGGCGTATTCTGCTATCAAAAGTGGAATATGCGAGGCGGCTATAGTTGGTGGCTGCAACTTGTGCGGATCTCCGCAAAGTCATGTGCACTACAACAGGTATCTAGTAAATCTTTAAAGTATATGTTAAACATACCTACGTATCTTCTTTTAGGGAGTACCTACGTTATAATAATATACCGTCCTTAAGAATTAGGGCACAACTTTGAATTTGGGGAAATGGGATGGCTTCAAATCAATACTTTACCATATAATTGAAGAGAACTTTTCTCTTATTATTGAGAGCCCATAGTCACTGCACCGTGGCTGAAGCTCTGATTACCTAACAGTTCCACGCAGGACGGTGACGCTATATAACAGAATAGGCAATGATAGCTCGTACGATGTTTACAATTCCCACATTGTAGGTAAAATGAAGCACGAAGCTACCTACTCGCAAAAGGTCGCCTCGTTGTCATAGGTATCTACTGACAACAGCTGCTGTTATCTGTACCTACGACGCTACGGCGGATCCCGCCACCGGTACGGTGGCGGTTTATGTCGTACATTGCAGTATACTATGGAGCATTTAGACAGTAACTACTCGTATCAATCATAGATTAGTTACCTATTCTGTATATACTATCTAAGTCAAAAAATATTAATAAAATGGGTTTGTGCAACAAGCACTGTGTGTGTTTGTCTGTCAAAACAGGAGATGTCTGAGGATGCCAAGTATGAAACACGTGTCGAAGTGTTTTTGGTTGTTTTAGTTGCATAATATCATTTTATGAAGAAAGGAGGTTGATGCACAGGGCATCTTTGCCATAAGCATTTTTGCAGTAGAGGCATCACTAAATAATATATATTTAAAAATCATTACAATTTGATTTTCCGAAAAGTAACGCCTGAATCAATAAATTATGATTCACGCGTTTTAATTTGTATACGATTTACACTTCTTATTACACGCATATTACAGTATTTTGTCTCGCTGGTCTGCAGAGGAAAATAGCGGCCTGACATATCATATTGTTGTCTATTGTGTTTGGTTTAAATTTTCAAATGTAAAGTGATAACATGGGTAACCCACAAATACCTACAAGAATGCCGTTCTACTGCCTGACCAACTAATCTAGAGTAGAACTACTAGTATTATCTTCCGTTGCTAACTTACTGTGATAATCAACTTTTCGTGAAACCATGTACCATGTTCCTCGTTTGGAAGTATTTAATTTTGGATATAAATATAATATGTTTATCTGCGATCAAGCTTTTGACTTTGAGCAGGTGATTTGCAGGCAATTCGTCATGTAGGAGTACTACTCCATCGAGTGGCTCTCCTTTTCGTCGATTTTAATCATTTGCCTTTTGATAGGTCAATAATGTGTCTCGTCTTTTTAGAATTTGTAAAGATAGGTAAACATAATAAAATTACTCTTCTCTATAATAAATAATAAAATTCTTCTTCGCTTCTTTTTATGCAAGCAACATCACAATATGCGCTGCGATCTTCAGCCTGCCATTACCGTACTTTTAAATTACTGCAAGGTCTTGACACTTATAAACCAGACCAGAGTATCCACGCAGACCTCTTGGCACTAGATTCCTAGTTCCTACACACCTACGACACCTAATTGGCTGATGTCAATAGAGTGATGCCTAGGATCACTTAGTATTCAAGTAAAACAGAGCCACTTACCACTTTCTTATGGCATCTAAAAAATAAATTGACAAATCCCAAGCACTTTAGTCTATAATGTATACGAGTATTGTTCCTTTTATTCTTGTTTTTGTTGTTTTGTTTGTTCTATTACAGGTGTATAAAAATATCACCGGATGGCAAAACGAGGTCCTTTGATGAAAACGCTGATGGTTGCGCGCGATCAGAAGCTATTAGTATTATATTTCTCCAGAAAGCGAAGGATGCTTTGAGGTACGATATTGAAAAATGTTATTATATTATTAGTATATTATTGTAAAGGCGTTAACAATAAAACATGACAAGTTCGTGCCTGAGGCTTTTATAGCGCTTTTCTCAAATAATATCGGGAAATCTACATGGTATTTGCATTGCATTGGCATTGGCTAACCCTCACCTTGCACCCACGCGGCCTCTTTAGTTTTAAGCCGTACATTAGCACGTGCGTGATCTCAATTCTTAGGAAGAAAGCTTCCTAGGAATTGAGATGACGGTAGGTGCGCGTTAAGATAATAAGCTCTACAATTACTGTTATATACGAAATCTATGATTATGGATCTTAAACAAATAATGTTATAATAATTTTTCAATACTTCAGGGCTTATGCTGAACTAGTTTACGTCAAAAACGAGTTCGTTACAAAACTGACTGGTGAAACTGGTCAGATTTTCGGCTTCGTCCGCAACCCTGACACATCTGCGGCATTTATGGAACAATTTTATGCTGAAGCAGGAATCTCACCACAAAATGTCGAATACATTGAAGCTTGTGGCTCAGGTAACACTTATCTTATTTGTCTACTACCACTAACTCGACCAGTGTAAATTTGGCCGACTAAATTAAGACGGTAATTGTGTAACGGTACAATCCAACACTAATGCCCCTATTACAGTAATAACTGCTGAAAATTTTTATATTTTGAGAATAAATATTTTGAAGGACTTATAAAAACTGTATGTAAAATAAGTAGAAGTAATTACTAAATAAGAAAAAGTAATTACTAAAGCAACTATTTTAATTTTATAGACTACAATTTGCCTGATGTTAGACTATCAAAGGCTAGATTCTTAGCCGAGTAGAAGTCACTAGGTCCTTATCTTAAGCATTGAGAATACATTTACAGTCGTTCAAATTACAAAAGTGAAGTATAAAAATGGAATTCGCACACAATTCTGAACTGTGAAGGATCTAATATGCTGTAAAAATTAAAATCTTATGACAACAACTTAAAACAATTAGTATAAGCAAGTATCATTTTTGATAAGGATATCATCATCATCATCATCTCAGCCGCAGGACGAACTCTACTCCACTGCTGAACATATGCCTCCCCCATGATTTTCGGTTTGGAAGCGGCCTGCATCCAACTTCGTCCTGCGACCTTTATCAGGTCGTTTGTCCACCGTGTCGGTGGACAACCTACGTTGTGCTTGCTGGTCCGTGGTCTTCATTTCAGAACCTTCCGACCCCATCGGCCATCTGTTCTGCATGCTATGTACCCTGCCCACTACCACTTTAGCTGGCTAATCTTCTGGGCTATGTTGGTGACTTTCGTTCTTCTACGGATCTCCTCATTTCTGAGAAACCCCGAGCATAGCCCTCTCCATAGCTCGTTGTGCGACTTTGAGCTTATTTATAAGGCCCATAGTAAGAGACCACGTTTCAGTGCCATAAGTCCTCACTGGTAACACACATTGGTAGAAGACTCTTGTATTGAGGCACTGAGGTATTTTAGACGAGAAGACTTCACGCAATTTCCGGAACGCTGCCCAGCCAAACTGATGAATGATTCGACGATTGACCTCTTTCTCGAAGTTGGATCTGCCTAGTTTGACTGTCTGTCCCAGGTAGATTGATGTATTCGTCAACAACTTCGAGAACTGAGTTCCCAACTGATATTGAGGTAGGCACAACATGGGCGTTAAACATAATTTTCGTCTTGTCTGTTCATCTTAAGGCCTACTTGTTGGGAAACTCGATGGAGGCCTTTGAGCATTGTTCTGATTCCATGGATTCTGCTATGATAACAATATCGTCGGAAAATCGAAGGTGACTGATTTATTCGCCGTTGATGTTGATGCCGAGTTTTTGCCATTCCAGGAGCTTGAAGGCGTCTTCCAAAGCAGTGGTGAACAATTTCGGAGATATAACGTCTTCCTGTCTCACGCATCTTTGCAATGGAATTGCCTTCGAACTCTGCTTCTGTACTCGGACTGAAATGTACTGTACGCGTTATTGTACAAGCACTTCAACATTTTGATATACCGATAGTCAATACGGCACCGCTGGAGAGACTCAAGCTCTCCATACGTCTCGATCGAATCAAAGGCCTTCTCATAGTCCACAAAAGCTAAAAAAAGAGGCATGTGATACTTTTCGGTCTTTTGTATAACTTACCGTAGCTTGTGGATGTGGTCTATGGTAATAGACTTTTCGGAAACCGGCTTGTGCCGGAGGCTGAAATTCATCAAACGTGCGACTGAGACGGTTCGTTATGAATTTCGAAATCAGCTTGTAAATATGGCTCAAAAGCGAGATGGGTCTGTAATTCTGAAGTAAAGTGTTGTCACCTTTTTTGAAGATTAGCACTACCACGCTTTTATTCCATGCTTCTGGCTTTAAACCTTCGAGCAAGACGGTACTAAAGAGCTTCTGAAAGACTTTAAGTACCGGTGTTCCACGCGCTTCCAGAAGCTCCGATGTGATACCGTCGTCAGCCGGCGCCTTGTTGTTTTTACGCTGTTTCAAGGCCATTCTAATCTCGTACCTATGTCTCGTATCTGTACGGTGGGGTTTAAAGTATTTGGAACTCACCGTATGGACAGTTTCTTCTTACCTATTATTGATCTCTTCTACTGAAGCAATGTTTTCAAGGCAATCGAAGCAATTGGACAGTTTAAGTTGAAAGCATATGGGTATGTAAGGGGCAAGCCAACATCTTTTGACCCAAGTCAACCTCACCTGCACGCGGTGCATCCTGCTGATCGACGAACGAGGCTCTGACAAACGACCGATGGCGGTATACCCATCCCAACAGGCGTCGCTAAATGCAACAGGCCGGTGACGGGCAGCAGCGTCACCGGTGCGAGAGGCTACGCCCTGCGATCGCCAACCCGCCTGCCCAGCGTGGCGATTACGGGCAAATCCCTCCAATGCAGGACAACAAAAAGCCACGGCCCCTAGTTCCCAGCGACCCTGCTATTCCTGGTCATGGTGGCGACCATGGTAACGGCGGGGCGAGGGGTGCTAAGAATCTCCGGGCTACGGGAGGCCACCACAAACAACTGACCCTGGCGACGTATAACGGACGCACGCTAAGGCTGACTTGAAGGTAGTAGGATGCCATGGCTTTGGACGCAGAAATCATAGGGGGCAAATGCTCGTCAATTTCCTCGAACGGGAGGGGCTCTTCTTGATGAACTCTTTCTTTAAGAAACAGCCCCAAAGGAAGTGGACGTGGCTAAGCGCCGACACTAGGACTAAAAATGAGATTGACTTCATCATGACGGATAAAAGGCACATATTTAGAGATGTCTCCGTGATCAACAGGTTCAATACCGGTAGCGATCACCGACTTGTCCGAGGCTCTCTGAATATCAACTTCAAGGCGCAACGTGTCCGTCTGATGAAGTCCAGGCTCTGACCAACACTGCTCCAAACCATGGCAGGATCTGAAACATTCCAGTTAAACCTGGAGAACCAATTCGCTGCCGTGGAAACCACCACAGACGTAAACCAGAACCTCGAAAATGTGACTCGGGTCCTCAGGGAAGAAGGTACGAGATTTTGTTACATGCAGCGTAAGGGCAAGAAGTCCAAGCTTTCAGAAGAGACTTTGGGGCTAATGAAGGAACGACGTGAAAACCCACCCATCACTTCGTCAGAAAGCGGACTCTAAACCGAGAGATCAACAAGAACGTACGACACGACCTCCGGTGCTTCAATACTCTTTCGATCGAAAGAGCGATCGAGCAGAATCGGGGGTCAAAGGTGTTCGTACAATCTGTTGGAAGAAACCACCTGACGAAGTTGACCACAGCTAGTGGAAAAGTCGTTGCTGCGAAGCCGGCAGTCCTTTCGGAAGTGGGGGACTTTTATGGTCGATTATACGCATCGCATGCATCTCGACCTGATCCCGAAAATGATCCTAGAGCCACGTTAACACGCCATTTCACCGAAGACTTGCCAGAAGTCAGTATTGGCGACATCGAGATCTTAATCTTGGACAGCTTAAAAATGGAAAAGCCCCTGGAGAGGCGTTACAACAGAGCTACTAAAAGCAGGAGGTAAACCCGTACTGAGGGAGCTCCAGAAGCTTTTTAACGCTGTCCTGTTCGAAGGGAGAGGTCCAAAGGCGTGGAGTAGGAGTGTGGTCGTCCTGTTCTTCAAAAAGGGAGATAAGACCCTGCTGAAGAACTATCGACTCATATCCCTTCTAAGCCACGTCTATAAGCTGTTTTCAAGAGTGATTACGAACCGTCTTGCGCGTAGACTCGATGAATTCCTACCACCGGAACAGGCTGGGTTTCGGAGCGGATACGGCGCCATAGACCACATTCACACAGTGCGGCAGATTATACAGAAGACCGAAGAGTATAATCAGCCCCTGTGTCTAGCATTCGTGGACTATGAGAAGGCCTTTGACTCGGTTGAAATCTGGTCTGTTCTGGAGTCCCTGCAGCGTTGCCAAATAGATTGGCGATACATCCAAGTGATGAGATGTCTTTACGAAACCGCCACCATGTCCGTCCAAGTACAGAATCAGCAAACAAGTCCCATACCGTTGCATCGAGGAGTGAGACAAGGGGACGTTATTTCCCCGAAATTGTTTTCAAATGCAATGGAGGATATGTTCAAGACGCTGAACTGGAAAGGACGTGGCATTAATATCAACGGCGAATACATCTCTCACTTGCGATTTGCTGACGATATCGTCATCGTGGCAGAGACGCTGCAGGACCTGCAACAGATGCTGAATGACCTGGCTGACTCTTCTATACGCATCGGCCGACGGATGAACTTGGACAAAACCAAGGTCATGTTCAACGAACATGTTCTACCGGAACCGATTGCGATACACGGCGCCGTTCTCGAAGTTGTTCAAAAATATGTGTACCTGTGGCAGACATTGCAGTTGGGAAAAAACAACTTTGAGAACGAGGTGAATAGAAGAATTCGGCTGGGCTGGGCAGCGTTTGGGAAGCTACGGCGAGTACTTACTTCGCCGATTCCACAGTGCCTGAAGACGAAAGTCTTCAATCAGTGCGTCCTACCCGTCATGACATACGGAGCCGAAACGTGGACACTGACGGCTCGAATGGTCCACAAGCTCAAGGTCGCTCAGCGGGCTATAGAAAGGGCTATGCTCGGTGTTTCTCTGAGGGATCGCATCAGAAATGAAGTGATCCGTCAGAGAACCAAGGTCATCGACATAGCCCACCGGATCAGCAAGCTGAAGTGGCAGTGGGCTGGCCATATTAGCCGTAGAACCGACAACCGTTGGGGTAAACGAAATCTAGAGAGGAGACCGCGTCTCGGCAAACGTAGTGTAGGACGTCCTGAGGCACGGTGGAGTGACGATCTGCGCAAGACGGCTGGCAAAAACTGGATGCGAGAAACCCAAGATAGACTTAAGTGGCGTGTAATTGGAGAGGCATATGTCCAGCAGTGGACTGCTACAGACTGATGATGATGATGATGATGATGACGAAGTTGAAATATGAGCACGAGAAGCTCGGAGCGTAGACTTCATCAGACGAGACCTCTCAAGTTTGACATTAACATTCAATGTGCCTCTTACCATTCGGTGATCACTACCGCTTTTAACCCTATTGATCACGGAGACATCAGAGAACATTTGTCTATTGGTGATCATAATGAAATTAATCTCATATCTCGTGGAACCATCGGGACTCAATCAGGTCCATTTCCTGTGAGGTGGCTTCTGAAAGAAAGAGTTCATCATAAAGAGTCCCTCTTTCTCCAGGAAGTCGGCCAACCTCTGTCCCCTACGGTTCCGTTGCCCATCACCAAATTGCCACCTTCAACTCATCATTGCTTCTCTTACCCTACTATTTTTAAGTCATCGAAGGTGGACGTTACTCATGTTACGCGACGAAATAATAAGCAAATTGTTGTCTAACGTGATTATTGAGTAGTGGAGTGTGCTAAAAACCGTCAAGAATAGTGCATGTGACATATTCGTGACATTTGATTAATCGGGAAATGCTTTTTGCAAGAAATATTTCCCATACTTTTTAATCAGCTGAGGGTGTTTGTGTTTTTCCTCGAAACGCGATTCCTACGATTACTGCTAGCTAAGCTGTGACTCGGAACGCGAATTCTACTATTACTGCTAGCTAAGCTGTGGCTCGCTTGACTACAGCTGGTACATATTTTGCTACGAGCCGCGCTATCTACGATTACTACTACGCATTCTGTGACAAGTTCTCTGCACCACCGGTGATATAAAGCGTCAAGATGTCTTCGGTTTGCGGAGGATGCCATAATAAAATCAAAACTAATGAGTTTATGGTCTGCTCCAGTTGTGACGTGAAATTCGACTTAGAATGCTGCAAAATCACCGTGAAGCGTTTTAATGCGTTCTCCTTGGAAAAGAAGACAAATTGGACTTGCTGTGGTTGCTCGAGCAGACGGCCAAAAACGGACAACACCAACACGCCTGTGAGATCTGGGGCTCAGGCACCGAGCGGTTCTGAGAACGTCACCAAGCGCAACGCCTCTAAGTCCAAAATGCGCCGCGCGTCTTCGGGAGATGCTCCCTCCGAGATTCCCGACTCCGACGGTACAAATAAAAACGACAAAGACATTCGAACCATTATACGAGAAGAAATATCTCAGGCAATGAGAGGCCTAACGAAGGAGATGCAAAACGTTGCCGAAAAAGTTTCTTCGTTCGAGCAGTCGCTCTTGTTTTTTAACACCGGCTACGAAGAATTAAAAAAATGTCTGGAAGAGAAATCGACTGTCATAGACCAACTCCAGAGAAGTAATGAAGAGCTAACTTCGAAGGTCGTAGAGCTGGAAAAAAGTCTAAACGGACGACTGAACCAAATGGAGCAGCACCAGCGCGAGTGCAACGTTGAGATAAAGGGTATACCGGAAAGCCGGTCAGAGAATGTCCTCAAAATTATAGAACAACTTTCTAAGAAGACAGAATGCTCTATTTCCGGTGATGACATCATCCACGTATCGAGAGTGGCGAAGCTGAATAAGGAAAGCGATAGACCTAGCACCATAATCCTTAAGCTGCAGACCCGACTTATGCGCGATAATCTACTTGCAGCAGTTCAGAAGTTCAACAAAACTAACATCCGCGACAAGTTGTGCTCGGCCCACCTGGGTATTGGTGGAAACAGTGTTCCCGTTTTTGTTTCTGAACACTTGAGTCCAACCAACAAGGCAATCCACGCCGCTGCGAGGAAAAAGGCGAAGGAGTTGAGTTACAAGTTTGTCTGGGTTCGTGACGGCCGGATATATGCAAGGAAGGATGAAACTAGCGCCGCAATTTTAATACGCACCATGGACAGTAACTTCTTTACGTTCAAAAATTAAGTGTAGATTTCATAGTTTTTAGTACATTGTTGGTGTTATAAATATATAAAAATGGCTACTATATATTATCAAAACGTTCGCGGCATGAGAACGAAAACAAACGATATTTTGAAAAACGTTTTACTTAATTCTTACGATATCTTGGCATTTACAGAAACGTGGTTAAATTCCGGCATTTACAGTAGCGAAATAATAGACTCTCGTTATGAAGTATATCGACGTGATCGAGTATGTTCCGACTACACTCCTAATGTAGTAATGTATAGCTGTTTCACGTAAATATGTATCCACGCGTTTACACGCCTGGGCATCTAGCTGTGAAGATATTTGGGTGCTAGTAGAAATGCGTACAGGCAAGACCACAAAAAAAAATTGCTGTTTGTATTGTTTACTTGCCCCCTCCTGTAAAACTGGACACGTTAAATGTTTTTTTGGATAATGCCAATAATTTCATCGGTCAGGTAGACGAAGTTGTGATGCTTGGAGATTTTAATCTACCATTCATAAAATGGACCAAATGCAATAATTTCACAACTCCATCAAATTATGGAAACTCGCTAAGAAATTCCTTAGTTGACTTTATTTGATTATCCAACATACATCAGTTAAATAGCATATGTAACGAAGATGACAGAATATTGGATCTTGCTCTAAGTACGATAACTGACATTTCTGTAACGGCGCCCCCCAACTACTTAAGCAAACTTGATGTACTCCCATTTTTACTTACTATTCCGAACAAAGAATTTAATTTTTTGCGTCCTAAGCCGACTATTGAATTTAATTTTTACAAAGCTGATTTCGACAGCATCTCGTTATACCTGAGAGGCATAGATTGGTTTGAGGCTTTTAATGACTGTACTACAGTAAATGAAATGATCTCTACTTTTTACACTATAATTAGAAAATGTATTGAAGATTTTGTACCCAAACACAAGTATAATAGAAAGTCATTCCCTCCTTGGTTCAATATATCATTGATCAAATTACTCGCAGAAAAAGAAAAGATTCGGACTAAATATCGTAAATATAATAACCCTCGTGACCTAATGGAATTTAATATTTTAAGGGAGCGTTGTCATAAGTTGTTTGATGCATTATACAAAAGTTATATCCAAAACACAGAAAATAGCATTGCGAAAAATCCGAAAGTATTTTGGCGGTATGTTAGGGACAGGCGGAGGACTAGGTCATCACTTCCTGCAGAAATGCACTTGGGAGACGACGTAGCTAGGACAGGGAAAGATATAGCAAATTTATTGGCAAAGAATTTTTCTAACGCATTTACTTCAAACACGGCTGTGGGATCTAGTGTCAGTTCATTTGAGTATAGTCTACAATACAACTGCATAAGCAGAGTAAGCTTCACTGAACGCGAAATTTTGAAAAAAACCAAACAATTAGATGCTAAAAAAGGACCGGGTCCTGATGATGTCCCACCTCTTCTAGTCAAACGTTGCGGCGCTGCACTAGCACTTCCTCTTTCCCTAATATTTAACCGTTCTTTGTCTTTGTGAGAATTTCCCGATGAATGGAAAAAAGGCGAAAATTATACCCATCCACAAAAAAGGCAACATTGACGACGTACAAAATTATAAACCTATATCAATTTTATTTTGTTTTTCCGAATTGTTTGAAGCACTCCTGTGTCCAATAGTATCTAAATATTCTTCGCGCTGCCTATCGCAACATCAGCATGGTTTTAAAAAAGGTCGGTCTGTAGAAACAAATCTTGTTGGGTTTATTACTGATCTTACTGAAGATGTAGACAAGGGTGATGGTAGATATTAATTCCATTTTTATACTGCAAAAAAGGGCTATACGAGCGATCTACAGTTTAGCTCCCAGAGTTTCCCTTAGACAGAAGTTTAAAGACATAAACATTCTAACTGTTGTCTCTCAGTTTATCTATGAAAATCTAATGTATGTAAAGAAAAACATTAGCAGTTTTGATAAAAGGAGTGATGCTCATTCCATCAACACGCGAAATAAGCACAAGCTATCCGTACATGTAACGCGTCTCCACAGAATAAGTCATTCTTTTATGGGACAATGTATACGATTCTATAATAAAGTTCCCAATGTTATCCGAGATTTGCCTATTAATACGTTTAAAATTACTATTAAAACTAAACTCTATCAAAAAGGTTATTACAAAATTTCGGATTACTTGGAGGATAAAACAGCTTGGGACTGATCACTCCAGGATCTATCTACTCGTGTACTAAGATGTCTAAGTGTAGCGTGTCTTGCCCTACTGATACCATTATTATGTTCTCTTTTGTAAGGCAACACACTGGAGCTAATATTTGTAGTACCTAAGTAAAAATATTGTAAAAACATCTATATAAAAAGAATGGCCCCGAGTTTCTTGCCGCTTCTTCTCGGTAGGCTCTATATATTTTGGAACGCGGCGGTAGTCTTTAAAGTACATTATAATGAAAAATTGACGTTCATAAGTGCGTCTTTGATGCCTAAATTGAATAAATGATTTCGACTATGACTTTGACTTTGGTGGTCAAATAGACGCAGTTTATACAGACTTTAGCAGTGCATTTGATAAAGTTAGTCATGTTTTACTTGTTAAAAAGTTGGAGCGTATGGGATTTTATGGGTCATTTTTAAAGTGGTTTTGGTCATATTTTACAAAAAGAGAACTAGTTGTTATGGCTAATGGATTCGAATCAGTGAAATATTTAGCGGAGTCTGGAGTTCCCCAGGGTTCCCACCTAGGTCCAATCCTTTTTTCAATCTTTATAAATGATATTACCATTTGTATAAAACATTGCAAATATAAATTATTCGCGGATGACCTAAAAATGTATAAAACAGTAAACAGCGACAGGGATATTAATCTTATACAAAGTGACATAAATAATATTAGTGAATGGTGTGATATTAACCAAATGCATCCTAATGTTAAAAATGTTTCTACATAAAATATATACGCAAAAAAAGCGCTTAATGATGAGTTGCTACAGGAGGTGCAGGAAATCCTTGATTTGGGAGTGTTGATAGACAGCCAATTATGATTCAGATCTCATATTGACTCGATAATAAAAAAAGCAGCCCAGCAACTAGGTTTCATAAGGCGTAATTCTAAGAAATTTAAGTTACACACTAAAATATTACTGTACAGCTCTATGGTTCGTAGTTGTCTGGAGTTTTCGATCGCCGTGTGGAGCCCCCTCTACTCTGTGCACTCACAGCGCATTGAGAGCATCCAGAGAGCCTTTACTAGATCCTTGGCTTTTTCGAGCCAAGGTATTTCGCACAGAAGTCCATATTCTAACCGCTTGTCCTTTTTCAAAATAGTTAAATTACGCGACCGAAGAAAAATTAGAGATCTCTCATTTCTGTATAAACAAATTCACAACCTAACCGACTGTCCCATAATCTTGAAAAATATTTCATTGAAAATTCCTGGCAATTACCCACGTGGCAGAATCGCTAAAATCTTTCACATTCCTCATGTCAAAACGAACTTAGCTCGTAACTCTCCAATACCTAGAATGTGCCGTACTTATAATGAAATAAATGCCTCCGTGAAATATCTTGATATCTTTCACGACTCTTTAAACATCTTTAAGAACAAACTAGTAAAGTATTTAGATAGATGATGTTCTGCCATTCTTGGTCTTATAAGCATTATAAGTATATTCTAAAGTACTTATAATCATTACGTTATATATACCGTTACTTTTCTATTTTCTTTGTATACAAATTATTTGTAATGTTCCAAAAAAAAATTGTTCTAGTTGACAAAATTTGTCGTTCAACAAGAACAATGTTCTATGTGTTTTTAACTTGAATGTTGTAAACACCCATAAGGGGTATATATATCAGAATCAATATTGGTTATCATGTATTTTAAAATTTTATAATATATATACTGTTGGTGTTTCGTAGTAAATAAATAAAAAATAAAATAAATAAAATAAAAAATAAACTTCACGTTGAAGTCCCCCATAACAACAAGGAAGTGCGTTTCAGAGGTATGTATGGCCCGACTAAAGTCCTCATACATATCCTCCACCTCTTCATCCGGGTGCGACTTTGTCGGTGCGTATACCTGAATGACCTTTAGCGAATATCTTCTAGATATTCTGAGTATTAGGTACGACCCTGTTAGAAACGCTCTTGATTGTCACGATGTTGGTAGTTAGGGACTTATGGACGAGAAACCCGACACCATTATGGGACTACCTCTTGGTGTCCTCTTCCTCTTCGTGTTACAGCATTAACAAAGGTGAGATCATATAAAATGTTTTTCGTTAATATAAAACATGTAGTTATGAAAGTTTTTATTTGTACACTACAGTAAGACACTATCACATAACATAATATATATGGCATCAGGTAAGCCATTAATTTAGAGAAGGAAAAGTAGAGGCACTACCTTGTTAAACACCGACCTTGTTTAGGAGTGTTCCAAGAACTCCATTTTCATAGAAACTACGATTTTTCTTTTTTTTAAATTTGATAGCTATCCTTACATATCTTTTCAACCAATCATAAGCATTTCATCATAAGCCATATTTGTAAAGCTTCTTCTGCAGCAGCGTTTCATAACAGACAAAGTCGAAAGCTTTGCTCATGTCCAAGAATATAGATAGTACAGCTATTTTTGAAGTGATAATGTCTAATAAATCGATGAACGACGGCTGCACGCAGGAAAAGGAATGACTCATTTTCACATTTCGCCTGAACCAAGCGTGCGAGCGAGAGCGCGGAACAAGCGATAGAAAGGCACGATCAGCCTAAGCGTTTGGTTTGTTTTATGACGTTACCAAGTAAAATGATCGTCCGTAAATTGACGTAATCCCCTATTTTCGTAGCTATTGAACCGCGATATCGCAACTCAATTGCACGAAAATTGTCTTTTTTGTCAGTTTTCGTATTCTGCTCGCTATTTAGGTTCGATCGCGGTCCAGCAGCTTGCGATCGATAGTTTTTGACATAAATGGTATTCTGTAAACTATTTAGTTTCGATTGCGTTGCTACCTACCTATGTGTTGCTACATTAGTATACATCTGTCTCAGAGTAAGTATCAAATAGAGTTGTCAATAGCGTATAGGTACCGGTAAAGCTGCCAACAAACTATCGGACAGCGTTCACGGACATCGTCCGCGGACGCGGCTGAACAGTGTACGCGGCTTCGGACGGCGTCTTCGGATGGCATCTTCTGATGTGTTGCCAGTTGCAGATAGTCAAATATAAAATGAGACATCTTAAAAAGTATTATATTAGTCAATATTCGCCAGTTTCGATATTAACTCAAAAAGGACAATGACCAAATTTATGGACAATATGGCCCTGCGTGGATAGGTATTATTGCGATATATGGTTGTTAGATTATATCAAAAGGTAACAGAATATTACAATAACTTTGTATCAAAATGTTTCGTAAGGCTATTTTTTATTTTATGTTAAGTAGGATAGTCGTCGATATGCCTACTTTGAATTTTGGCTTGCTATATTCTGTCAACTAAATCACAATGTCGCTATCACATTAAATTCTCTTTGCTATCACAGTGAAGTAAATGACAGAGGGGAGAAATAAAGAAAAATCGCGGGGCGCAGTATATTTTATATACTGCGCCCCGCGATTTCAACCGCGTGTTCATGGATGACGATGATAAAAACCAAAACTCTTAAACTAAAAATCACGATCCGTTTAGCCGTTAAGGCTTAATAAGGTAACAAACAGACAGAGAAATAGAGTTTTATTTATTATTTTCTAAAATAAAAGTAGCCTTCGTTACACATTATAACATCAGTTAACTGCCAGTGAAAGTCCCGTTAAAATCAGTCCAGCCGATTCAGTGATTACCCGAAACAAACAGACAAATTTTTTAAAAATAGTTGTTTTATGTAAGTGCCGTAAATACTTTCATATGCATTTAGTGAAAAGCTGTTTGGAATTACAAATAGACACAATTTTATTCATCTGTACAGATGAGTAAATATAACCGCTATCCTAGGATGGTATCATTCCATTTGACAATGTACCAGTAAACTCATTAGTGGAATATATATATATATATATATATACACTTCTGGACACATCTATTGGCCCACCTTAGAGTTTAGGTTTCGATGGCCCCTACCGAAATATGATTGCTAGATTGAACAAAAACTGTTGATGCAGTTTTAAACCTGATACATTTTACCATCTTTTTCGATCGTATTGTTTTAAATTTGAATTCAGAATACCATACAACATGGAGCTACGCCTAACAAGTCGGATATGCGCCTTGTTAAAGGCAATTGATTTTTGAATAAAAAACATGTTTTATCAAATAAAGGTTTAATTTAATAACGCGTTTTGCCTCCATGGGCATCTACCACAGCTCTCATACGATTAGGCATAGAGTTTATCAACCGCTCTATGAAATTTTGAGGGATCATCTCCCATTCCTCTTCTATGGCAGTTTTCAACTCCTGCATCGTCTGGGCAACTGGCTGACGAGCCCTAACACGTCTTTTTAGCTCGTCCCACATGTGCTCAATAGGGTTCATGTCTGGGCTTCTGGCTGGCCAGTCCATAACTGTGATGTTCACATCCCGAAGATATTCCCTGACGATGCCGGCCGCATGGGCTCTTGCATTATCATGCATAAAAAGGAAATTTGGGCCCACATAGTCCGCGTATGGTATCACGTGAGGTTCTAAGCACTCACGAATGTACCTTTCAGCATTTAATGTTGGCAGCCGTGGTCCTGTAACAACCTCAAGTTGAGTTTTGCCGCTCGCGGATATACCGCCCCAGACAGTCCATGAGCCACCGCCATAAGCAACCCTCTCTTCAAAGCAGCATTGTGCGAAACGCTCTCCCTTACGTCGGTAGACCTTCTTCCTTCCATCATTGCCATGTAACACAATTTTAGACTCATCAGAAAAGAGTACACTGCCCCAATCTTGCTGTGTCCAATTTAAATGACTGCGTGCGAAATGAAGGCGCACTGTTCGGTGGGCTCGCGTTAGTTTGGGCCCATTAGCTGGCTTGTGTGGTACCATATCGCGTTCTTTTAACCTTCTCCGAACAGTTCGAGCGCTCACAGATACTCCGTGGAAGTCGCGAAGTTGGTTTTGTATCTCAATGGAGGTAAGGTGACGATTTCTCAAGCTGGTCGTCACGATGAATCGATCCTGCCTTTCAGTTGTGACCCGAGATCGTGGCCTTCCTTGGCGACGAACAAAGCCGCCAGTCTTCGCCATAAACATTTCGGACCGCAGATCGACTTAAATTAAGTTGAGCACTCACGTTTCTTTGGCTGTGTCCGGCCTGAATAAGTGCCACAGCTTGGGCGGCGACTTCAGGTGAAGTATCCATAGATTATTGATAGAACCTCACCTTAATGTTAAGAATAAGTAATGTTTGTTGCAAAACCAAAGATATCAATCACTTTTTCAAGAATTAAATCCAAGTAAACCAATAAAACCAAGTTTTCTTAGTATTCGATTGTTTGATATCAACAAACAGGCTCCAAATTGTCTTTTGTTTCATTAAATTCTGTGTTCGAAATTCAAAAAAAGACTATTGAATGAAATTGTAAATGTGCCAGGTACAAAATTGCATAAAAACTTTTTGCTCGACCTAATATAAAATTTTAGCTAGGACCAAACGAAACTGAAAATACAAGGTGGGCCAATAGATGAGTCCAGAAGTGTATATTCCCAAAGTCTTATGGTTCGTTTTTGCATTATATTGTAGTTGTCTTGCTTTTTCCATCGGTAAAATTTATAAGAGAAAGAAAGCTAAATTTACGTTCTTGTTTCAAAATCCAAAATCACAACCTTGACCATGAAAAAAAATTTTAATTTTATGTTCAAAGTTGATCTCTAGTCAGTGTATGTGTGGAGCTGTCAGTGTGCCAAAACAATTGTTTGACATAAATTGAAGAAAAACTAATGGTAGTGGAAAAATTATAAGAAGGTTAGCAAAATGTTTTTTTTTATCATAATAAAATATGTACGTTCGCAATTTCAATATTTATTATAAAGGTTTTCGTTTATTCTAGGACATGATATTCAAATATGAATCGTAACGGATTTTTTGGAAACATAACTTATTGCAAGAAATTCAATATTTTATCTTACAAAACATACAAATAGTGCAGGATAGTAATGTAAAACATAGTTTATTCTGTTTATTACTTTTATTTCATGTATCAGTTTTGAACCATATTGAAATAATCTGCATTTTTGTGAAGTGGTTGCAAAAAAACCGAATCCGCCATTTTGAATTTTGAGTCTGCAAGTGAATGGATTTGAAATTTCGTGAGTAGAACGGTTAAAATACTTTGTTCTTAGTAGTCAACCAGTAAATTGATCCGTAAAAACTAATACTAAAATACAGTACGTACATACAAATATAAATTTAATCACCACGGAAAAAACTGACATTTAATAACCGGTGACTTTATTTGTGCTTTTTACTTTCGTAGACAACCCGAAATCCATCAAACGAAACTTCATAGTTTGTTTTTAGGCCTTCAGTGTACTTGTCTGTCGGTAGACTCGGAATCGCTCGACTACAGTCGGCTGAACAACAAGGTTAGATGACATGCTGACTCTACCACCGAGCGCGTCTAGTGTATCGATCTGTCGAAGTTGTTGAATACTCTGTCTACCTACATGATTCTCTGAAAATATTTTATTAAAATATAAGCTTAAAATGCATTATAGAAATATGTTTCCATTGTTCATACAGAAGTTTTGTCGCTTTTCAAACCACACTATAGGTCTTACATTATTTTGTACAACAGTAGTTTTAAATGCTATAGTTTGAGCAGTTTCGTAATCATAAAGTACTGAATGATGCATTTCGCCATTTACATTTTTTTACTTGCTACAGATTAAATCAATGCAAGATTTCTGTATCTTTGGTTTCAATGGTCTATTTATTATTTTTTAACAAGTTGACATTACAGTCGCAGCAACGGATAACCGTCTAAGTTTTATCAATTTTACCTTGTTTAACCTCTCGAGTGTCAGGTGTACACCATGTGTACAAGCAAGAAAGTTCATTGCCTCGGTAGGAGAGATTGCAGAGTGCAGGGAACGTGGCCGGCCTGTACTCCGAGCTAACTGATAACAGCTTACACCTACGACCTGTCGATCCGGTTGAGGTCCATACTATAATACAAAATTAAAAAATAAACTGTCATTACATTTCATCACCCATGACGGTCACTGAGCAAGTCTAGTGTATCGATCTGTGATAAATGATAGCGTGCTTTTGACTAAAGGTACGCTCTGGTAAGCGCCGTCAACGCTCACAACTGTCGCGCTCCGGTTTAGCGTTTCGATTTGGATCAATGCTTGCAATGTTAAACCCAAACGGAACGGTTGCGCGGTCGCGAACAGCGCGCCAATTTTTCTTTCAAAAATCGATAAAATCCTAATATACCTATCTATACATTTGATGTTTGAAAGTGAAAGCTCGCAACGACCACGAAAACCCACCTTCGATCCGCGAGCGTTGTGGTCGCGACGTGAGCGTTTTCAAATTCAAATTCAAATTCAAAATTATTTATTTGCATGAACATGGGTATACATATATTATGTATAAGATGTTACATAAAAATAGGTAGCGCTCCACATTCCATCATAACGACATGCAAAAATTAGGTTGACTTTTATTATGCGTCGACATACAGACTGATATTAGATTATGTAAAATTATTATTCCTAGATTTATGAATTACTGGATTAGAATAACAAAATAATCAAACTACCTAATTATTAATCAATTTACAATCACACTGTAGGTATGTCATTCATGTCTATAATTCACTTATTGTTATGTCAGATTGATACTACATTTTTTTGTTCCCACATTTGATCTTATTACATACATTATAAATATATTACATTTTAATTTAACTTATACTAAATTATCATTTAAATATTCTATCGTGTAATAACATTTGATAGCAACAATTTGAACAATACTCTTTTAAACGTTATAGCACACTCTGATTCCATTATCGATTTATGTAGGTGATTATACTCGTATAAGCTAGTCGTCATACCAAACACACTGTTGCTATAAAAAGTAGTTGTGATTTTTTTTTGTCGTTCGCTACTGAGGTTGTTGAAAAGATTCAGGTTATTTCTTGTAAACAATACCACTTCATAAATATATAAACAAGGAAATGTCAATAATACGGCTAACATGAATCAGTAGTGTGCAAATGGCAGACAGATCTACTAGAACACACTTTTTTTGGGCTTTGAATATCACTTCCCACAATGTTATCCCATACCGAATCGTAGACGTTACGTTAGCGTGATAGGACACAAGCACTGCAGGCCGACCTACAACCTTTGACAACATGTATAGTGCATATGAATAACTACTAAGTTTGGTGCATACTGACTGCGTATGCATTTTCCAGTTGAGGTAAGAGTCGATGTTGAGTCCTAAAAATTTTGTCAATGATACATTTTCAATGTTTTTATTAATGTATACATAATATTAATTTTCAATGTCAAATTCGAATTCCTATTAATTGTAAATGTCATTATATTGGTCTTATCTAACTTTAATATTAGGTTATTCAATTTTAACCAGTCAGCAATATAAGTTAAAGCTGATGTAATGACCTCTTCGAATCCTATCTGCATTTTACCGACGAACATAATAGTGCTATCATCAGCGAAAAGAACCATTGGGTGATCCACAACACTAGGCAGGTCATTAATATATAATATAAAGAGAAGTGGGCCAAGAACACTTCCCTGTGGTTTTCGGTGACGTCATCGATGTCGTATCGAGCTCGCTCACGATGATCGCGGGCTTGTAAGGGAATGGCTGTGCGAATGCCGCTAGTGATTTCGGCGCTAACCGAAACGTAGCCTAAGCTATCAGAAACTGACACAAACTTTAACAGAACTTTCATCATTACGATCTTAACGTAGGCCGAGATCTTGTTATTTTGTCTTTGCTGTGCCCAATAATTACGCTTTTTCACCCGCGTGCTGATGGATAATAGTCATGATGATGACGCAAAGTATCCTATATGTTAATCCAGCGCTTTATCTATCTCCATACCAAATTTCATCATAATTGGCCCCGCCGTTTGAGCGTGAAAGAGTAACAAACATCCACACGTCCATACATCCATACTCACAAACTTTCGCGTTTATAATATTAATATATTAGGATTTGTCGTAAGCATGTATACACGTATTAATATAATAAGGCACTTATTCTGCACGATGACTAAACATTTATCATTAATTATATATACAATGTGTAACAAAAAGATGTAGTAATACTGAAACCACGCATACAGTACCCCAGTTAGAATTGATATGTAAGTACCTCTTTTCAGAGAAGCAATTAAAATGTCCAGTTATGGGATGTCAAAGTCTTTGAGAAAACCACGCTAGTTCAACCCTAACACTTCTCATACTACTTCTCTTCACAGACTAAGTACCTACTATGGGTATTTAACAGAAGTGACGCACGTTTAACAAAGTTACCTACAGCGAAACTAAACTAAGACTTTAATGTACCAGACCGTTTTAAAAATATCTCTTAAATTATGATAATTAAAGAAAATCCAGCTACCGCATTACCTCACTACAAGTACTACCGATTTTCATTTGACATTTTTCATGCAGAAATGGTATTAAATGGTAGACTGGTCAAAATAATAGCAAGTTACTCTGGAATTTAACTTTCACCCAATAGCTCGTACAGTGTGCAAAGCTTGTAAGATAATGTATTGGTTCCTAGCTCCTGTTTCATAATCTTATTAAAATCCTATCTGTTTTAACTACTCTTTGTACGACAGCTGCATATTTATTGAATAACTGATTAGAGATGTCCGACGGTTATTTTATCCGGCTAAATCTGATATTTTCAGAATTACCTATTCATACATTAGATAAAGTGTAGTTTTTATTTGTTATAATTATGCTTAGATAAACTAGTTAAATAATAATAACAGTAAATTCATTCACAAAGTATACGTTACTGTAGCAACCTTATAACAGGTTAGTACGTCCTTTACACAGTCCGTATTATTTATTACCTGAATATTATTTAAACACTTCAATTCTACACACAGTATCGATCTTTTTTTAAAAACGATATAACGATAAAGAACTCCTGCTCCTCATAAGTTCAAAAGTATCCTGTTAGTAATGCCATTTAATTGCTAACGTGTAGCTTGAAAGAATTTTGCGATACGCTCAAGCTTATCAAATATTAATTTTGTATATGAATTGAAGTCTTTTAATACCAGACGTCCATTGAAACCGATTTATTATTCTTTAAAAACCTTCATAAACGATCGAATACTCTTTTCACAGAGTAAGTACCAAGTACTTATGACTTTAATTACAATCTTACAATAATGGTAATGATCACGACACATTTTACATCACACGATATGTGTGCACATAATTACAATACTTTTAACTGGAAAACTATTCTTACGTAATACTAACTTTCGTCCATAAGTGCTTCGAAAGAATTATTTTGTACAACGAACCATAAACGAAACATTTTTTAGTTTCCGGCAAAGTAGCATATGGTTTAGTGATCCGGCATATCACATTGCGAGCACCCCAAAATTGAGGTCAAATAGTCGCCAGCACGGCGCGCTTAGGTGAGACAAGGTCAGCAAATTAAGCCAGAAAAGTGTGGATATAACGCACTAAGTTGGATTCATTCATCATTCATTGGCACGCGAAGAGCGACGTTGCCAAACCATGTATGTATGGTCACAGATTTGGCTACGGCTGGGTGGGCGCGAGCGCTTAGGCGGCGGGGTGGAGAGAGGGTCAGGCGTCCGGCGGCATAAATGCGCAGCGACATGAATGACTTGCGTATTGCGTATTATAGGTTTGTCAATAAATTGGTCTCTAAAATAGTTTTTTAACTTTGTATGAAAAATTATATGATTGATTTAAAATTTTATATTTTGACATGTGGTTACTGACTGGATACACACTCACACTGTTCAGTATTACTACGCTTTTATGAACACGTTGTATATGACCCTCTCTCTCTCACACAGATACTCTCACATGTTCGGATATGTTTCTATTAAAACCGCTGTATGCCTTCTCCTCGATTTGTGAGATGTGGTTCTGTACAGGTTTATTTCAACGCCAACGCAAATGTTTAAAAACCTAACTGCAAAATACTTTATAATACAGGATATTTTTTTATGTGTAGGTGTTACTGGGATATCATCACGGTTTAATAGCTGGCAACCTCCACTGTTCAAACCCGAGGCAGGATATAGCAGCGATAAGAGACGGACGCATGTGCATAGCGACAAAGCACGAACCCTTCCGCAGTACATACGCTGCTGTAAACTGTCTCTCTGTCACCGGAGTCAACTCTCACGCTTTGCTGCGCGGCTTTACAAAACCTAAGGTAAGTTATCCCTGTCTGCATTAAAGCAGTAAATCCTGAGACCCATTATTTTGTTACATATTATACACAGTCTCTCGATCTCTAACATGTATCCTGACACCTAAGTTCTATAGTTTCAATATTATATTATAATTTTTTGTAACCTTGTTTCTATTTCTATCGAAAATTATAATATTCTTACAAATAAAATATCGATACATTCAATTGAGCATGCAAGTGAGAGGCTGGATTTCATCAAACCTACTTGTGTGACGGATGGCCTTTAAAAACAGCTTATGAACATATAAAATAATACATTAGTCCATAGAATCTCTCGACCTCTCCTAATATAGCTTTGTTCGACATTATACTGTACTGTTCTATACTGTACCGTATCCTCTTCAGCTTCGTCAACTGGTTTTGTACTAAAGCAAAAGTATCTTGATAATCTCTTCTATCGTCTTTTACCCTTCGTCCACGGCTGCTCCAACTATGGCAGTGCGCTCTAATAATATTAAGAATTGAGGAATTTCAGGGTTATCGTGACCTCAGATAACCACCTCACCAGACTCAAGATATCCCAGTGTAACCTACTCATTTCTTCTTCCTGCTCATCGATCTTCTCGTCTGTCTTCATCATGCGTATGTTACGAAGGCCAGTCGTCGTAGTTGGAGGCGGTAGCCGGGAAGCTAATGGGGATTCTCAGCACCTCCCACACTGTTACCGTGGGCAGAAATAATGGGGCTGCCGGGGACTGGGACATGTTTCCATTTGTATAATTTATAGTTTCACTAATACTCGCCACACTTGGCAAGCGGGTTGTCGAACGCAGTTTGGTGGTGTTTTTTATAAAGTGTTTCTGCCCACCGTCTGGTTGCTATCCCTTAGCTGTCTTCTACGGCACCTACGGCAAGAGTTGGGATGTACTATTCTAAGACGGCACCCCATGACACCAAACTGTTCTAATGTTTTATATTTTATAATTTAGCTGCGCCTCCTTTTTTCCTGCGTGATGATGGATGACCTTGATGATATGGATCATCTGACCAACCCTATGCAAAATAAATAAAAATTAATTATTCACATCGGTCTAACCGTTTTTGAATTTTAGCGAGACTAGCAAACAGCAAATGATTTTCATATAAAAACAAGAAATTGTGAATATTTTGAAGAATGGATGTTTATTACTTAATCAAGCCAGAATAGCTAAACGGATTTGAGTAGGGGAGAATTGGGGCTTCTGCCTCACACTCTCGCTTCGCTCGAGTGCGATGCAGAAGCCTCAATTCTCCAGCACGACATCGGCCGACCTACCGCATCGTATCATGTCATGGCAAGCCGATGCGCGATGCTAACGTGCTTAATTATTATCGGCGCGCGATAGCGCATCGAGTGTCTTGAGTAAGACACCGCGCGTGCCGAGGCGATACGCGATACAATGTTTTCATTTGCGTGAAAGCTATTTTGTTACACGACTGGTTGATGTAACTAAGAGATCTTTCCTGTGTAAAGGAGACTAATCAATAATATGCTCGCCTCTATTCGGTTTGCAATGCGTTTTGATACTGCTGCGGTTTGTATAGAGACTGCATAACATTTAGTTGTAAAACATTTGACTTATGTAGTAGCCTTACATGTCTATCTAGGTCACAGTTAGCTTGTTTTGTAATCGTCCATGTATTAAATACTAGAAAGATTGATTCATATAAAAAAATCTCTCCAGGGGTTGCTTTACGGAACTCTAGTCTCGGAAAATAACATTAAATATTTATCCATCGTATCCACGTAAAATATAAATCCAGCCTTCGTCATTTCACTTGACTTCCAATGTTTTTATTTTTTAGGTCAGAGTGACATCGTTAGATTATGAGATAGTAAGATTTTATATTATTGACGTTCACCTGATGGCCATTAAACACATCTGCTCATAACAGTAACAGATCCACATAAAACTTTGATCGACAAGATTTTGTACCGCCCTGCGCTGCGCTCCACACCCTCGTAGGCAAAAGATGTTATGCCTCACAATGCCCAATAATTTCACTGTCTACCATGCACTTCAAACCAAACACAGCGATGCTGGCACATAGCTGCTTGGTGGCGGAATAACTCGCAAAGCGGTGGTGTCTACTCAGACGAGTTTTAGCATACGAAAAAATCACCTAGTAAATGCTAAGAACTTTTATAGTAGGTAGGTAAAACTAAACTTTAGATCTTTATAGTATGTGAACTAACAGTTATAACTGTAATACTTAGACGTTTGTGCGATGTTAGCAGCCAAGATTGATAAGGTTATTTTCAATTAAACAACGTAATAACTACAATAATAACCTTGAAGCGATGATAACTCAATGGTTGGCGTGGTCGGCTAACGTCCCGAAAGGCGCGGGTTCGAACCCCAACAATGAGCATGAGCTTTGGAGACAACATCGTGAGGAAACCATAGCATGGTGGTAGGGCATTTTCTAGCTCGTGATCGCCTGGCTAGCTACCACCCTCTTGTAGAAAATCTGTTGACAAACACCTGATGGTGTGTTCCGGCAGCCTCACTCGAGAGCCAGTGTGCCATTACAGCTGGTAGCATTTGCCACCATCTTCGGCTACAGCGTCACATAACATCAAGTGACCTGGTAGCCAAATACCTAGACTGTGAACTGTAAAAAAAAACAAAACAAAAAGTGAATAGAATATTACTAGTTCTTGAAGTGTAGAAGTTGCTTTTTAAGGGGTATAATTTATTATGTGTCGCATAGATGTAATTAATCAAAATATAGTTTTAAATTCCCTACAGAGCCAAACAGTATATAGGGGCTTGTTTTTGGAACATTTTAAATTATCACTTTATGTATCTTATTTGTGAACAATAAGTAAAGCATAGACCGAGGTTTAAGGATAATTAAAAATTAGTTTAAGAATATTTAGCACAAAATTGTGATTCCATTATGTTTGTGACTGAAAATAAGGAAGGGCTATGCATCAAAATACCAAATAATTAGTAATTATTAGGATTTATTTCAAGATATGGGTGGTTTTAGACCAGATAAGTACATGCGACTTCCTTATAAAAATTTCGTCTCAGGTATCCGCGACGGCGAGGCGCCGCTAACATAAATGGAATTGTGAATAAAGCCTCGACCACGGTGAGCGTTCAATGCTTAAATAAATTTAATCTGTATTCGCATGCGGCATACAGTTCATTACGATCAGTATCATATAAATAACATGTCAGCACTTCAATATAAAAATTATGAAATGGTGTGTGTGTGTACGCGGTTTAATAAAGTGATGTTATAAATAGATGTGCATCGAATAATTTGCTCATATATTTTATTGTTCTGCGATCTGTGAAGTGACATTTGGATCGGAAAGTATGTAAGTGTTTTTTTTTAATTGCCCCTCAAATATGTTAACATTTCTATCCTGAATAATTTTAGTTTAACTTCAAATTAATAGTAATCATCATGAACTATTCCTTAGACAATATTGTTTTAAAATATTTGGCTATAAATTATTAATTTTTGATTTTTTTTATCACTTAAAAATCAGCCTAAATTCTTAACTTAGTAATTAATTTAGGTACTTATTTTGACATTATTTTTGATGGTATTTTTATTTGTTGTTTTTTTATACATTGAGCTTTCTTAACGATTGATAATTTCGATTTCGCAGGCCGGGTTGGTCGCAAAACCCTTTCTGGGCTGATGAAACGGACGCTGAGTCCGATGTAGAAGCGGGTGGTAGTCTACCGCTAACACAAGCAGCTCCACCTCCATCGGAAAAGAAAAAAGAAGGCGGTGCGAGCACTGCGAACAAGAAACGAGCCAACAGCACTTCGTCAGCGCCGAAGAAAAAGAACAAGACGGTTGAAAAAAACTCTGAAACTGAAGATTTGTCCCTAGGACAAAATTTATTTCTTGAGGTAAGATACATTTTGTTATCTATTTACATTATTTCATAGTGAGTAATATTATAATATATTATTTTTGTACTCAATTGCACTTATCACATATAAACTGAATTGAATATGGTGTCATTAAACGCTTGTGCATAGAGTGGTCTAAAATTAAAATAGTTTGATACTTCTGTACTACGAGTGTGTGCGATATTTAATTGAAATCCTTACAATAACTTTATTTCGTATATTTTAGGAGGCGGTTGAAAGCAGCTTGAAGCAGTTGAAGCCGGTTCGAGCGGCATCACTGCAAAGCTTCTTGTCTCAGCGCGGGGCGAGCGGCTACACAACTCAGCGAGATCTCGTAAGAGCTGGTGAATACTACATCGAATTGAGGGTTTACAACTGTCGTGAAGCGGAGACCGAGCCAGCCGACGAGCGTTGGAAGAGAGCGCTCGTCACCCTCAAGCTGTGCACTGATGCAGACACAGCTGTCTGGCGCGCTGTGTCCAGCCTTGTGCAGGCTGGTAAACAAGAATTTAAATCTATTCAGCCTATTATGTATCCGAAACCGCGCTGATGATATTTTTACATTTTTATAAATAAATACCATATATCTTTCGATTTTATAAGCCTAATTTACTTACTTTTGTTTCCTTTACAGCATACATATATGAAATACTGAAATGTCAAATGCAAATACTGAAATACAAATATTGAAATTCAAATACTGAAATTATAAACTCAAAATTTGAAATGACAAAACTGATTTAAAACTTAATTCATATATTATTATTTTTTATCAATTAAACATTATTAAGCAGATTTTGTAATTGAATGTTTCAGTTCCTAGTTGATTTCATGGCTTGGCTGTAAAAAAAATAATTAGTTAATCATAGTTGTTACGTACTTACCTTGGTTTATTTACAGCTCACAAATATCAAATACTGAAATGTCAAATGCAAATACTGAAATACAAATATTGAAATTCGAATACTGAAATTATAAACTCAAAACTAGAAATGACACAACTGATTTAAAACTGAATTCATTTTTTAATTCATAATTGAATGTAACAACATTGACATTTCAGTAGCTAGTTGATTTTTGTGGTTTGGTTGTAAAAATATTATAATTAGTTTAACATAGTTGAAGTTAATTTAGCACTTATTTACATATCAGAAAAACAGAAATCTATGAACATAGCCTACTTTATCTTGCTCTTCTATAATTAATATGACTATGAAATTAATTCACTATTTGAATAAAATCTAAGCGTTATAACTATATAGAGACTGAGATTTACTATTTTGAATATTGATACGCGGGTCGCATTCTGAGTAGGATCAAAATGGTATTTTGTAATGAGTGCGGGGTTTATGTTTCTCACATATCTTCACATAAAAAGTCACTTTATCATAAATCAAAGTGTCTCCTTAACTCAGAGTTTCAAAATGTGCATATAATCGCTAGCGCCTTCAAAAACAGAATAGTGAGTTACAGAATAAATCCTGATACGGAAGATATCATCACAGCGCCTGAAATTTTCTTGAATAATATTTGCGCAACGGTCAATGAACTAATAAGAAAGTCCTTGTCTAAACACAATGCTTTAAAAGTCAATATGGAACTATTTGTGTCATATTATTTACCAAAAAACAATGAAAAGTCTATAAAGTCTTTTAACGTTCAATTTACTACAGTATTTCACAATACGGATTTACCTTCATTTTACAAAGAATTTTGTGAAAAGTTGATATCTAAATGCTCAGAATTTGAACAGTCAGAATCCGGATGGGCGATAGAATCTGTCAATTATTTAGAATTGAATATTAACAAATACAACCCATTAAGAGCGGGTACTTATATTAAATTACCGAATAAAATACAAAATACTAAGTCATGTATAAACATTAATAATGTGAATGATAAAAAATGCTTTTTATGGAGCATTATTGCGCACATGTATCCTGCAAAGAGAAATCCAAACAGAGTAACATCATATCCGCACTATGAAAACATTCTGAATATTTCAGGTATGAAGTTTCCTGTGAGTTTAAGTGATATTAAACTATTTGAGGAGAACAATCAAAATATTTCTGCAAATGTGTATGGCTTAGAGAAAAACTGTGATGTGTCCGGACCTCTTTATAAAACAGCTCATCGAAAATTAACACATGTGAACTTACTTTTAGTGCAAAATCATAGTCAAAACCACTACTGCTTGATAAAAAATTTTGAAAAACTTATACATAAGCAGCTTACAAAACACAGAAGCAAAATATTTTTATGTGATGAGTGTTTTGTTTATTTCGAATCGCAAGAAAAACTTTATGGCCACATTTGTGCGCGAGTTAAAACAGTATTGCCTCCTTCAGGAAGTAAGTTATCGTTTTCACACTTTGAAAGAACTCGAAATATCCCAATTGTAATATACGGTGATTTCGAAAGTTTACTTAAAGAATATTCTGATAAAAACAAATCACAGCATGTTGAAGGAATACAAATACATGAAGCCACCTGTTTTGCTTATTACATATGCTGTAAATCTAGACCGTCTCTGAACAAGTTTGTTAGTTATCGAGGTCCTGACTGTGCAAAAGCATTTGTTGAAACTCTTTGTAATGATGTAATGGAATTACACCAAATATTATCAACAAATGTAGATATGGTGTCATTAACCGAAAATCAGAAAAAAACTCACGAAAGCGCGACTGCTTGTCATCTTTGCAAGAAAGCTTTTATAAAAGGTGATATAATTTGTGCAGACCATGACCATTTTACCGGATATTATCTAGGCGCTAGCCACAATACGTGCAACTTAAACGCGACAATATGTAAATTTATTCCAATTATATTTCACAATCTTACCGGATACGACTGTCATTTATTTATTAATGAATTGTCAGCTATTGTTGGTCGAATCAATTTAATCCCAAAAACAAAGGAAAAATACATATCATTCACTAAGTTCATACCTCTTAATGCCAAAAATGCTGCACAGCTAAAATTTATTGATTCTTTTAACTTTTTAAGTTGTGGATTGGATAATTTAGCAAAAACATTACATCCTGATGATTTTATTAACTTGAAGCACTTTTATCCTGATAAAAAATAATTTGATTTATTGCGTAGAAAAGGTATATATTGCTATGATTATGTTAATTCTTTCGAGCGATACAATGATATGTGTTTACCGGAAAGAAATTGTTTCTTTAATAAAATGACATCTGAAGAGATTTCGGAAAAAGATTACGAACATGCTAAAACTATTTGGAAAGAGTTTCAAATACAAGATTTAGGACAGTACACTGACTTATACTTAAAATGCGATGTTTTACTGTTATGCGATGTATTTGAAAAATTTAGATCAATGAGCCTGACTCATTATAATTTAGATCCTTGTCATTATGTATCCTCCCCATCCTTAAGTTGGGACGCAATGTTACTGTACACCAAAATTGAGCTTGATATGATTTCCGATGTTGAAATCTACCAAATGATTGAAAAAGGTATAAGGGGAGGTCTTGCACAATGTAGTCTACGGCATTCGAAGGCAAATAATAAATACTTGTCTGATTATAACAAAAATGAGCTAGATTCCTACCTTGTATACCTTGATTGTGTAAATTTATATGGCTATGCAATGATGAAATGTCTACCAATCAAGAATTTCAAATTTTTGACAGATGAAGAATGTATAAGATTAAAAGAGAATATTAAATTTATATCAGATAATAATAATCAAGGGTACATACTTGAAGTAGATCTCGAATACCCGACAGAAATTCATGATTTACATTCAGAATTACCATTTGCACCTGAAAAATATATTCCGGCTAATGGAAAATGCGAAAAACTAATTGCAAATGTGCATAATAAATATCAGTATGTTATACATTACACACATTTAAAAGAGTGTTTAAAACATGGTCTAAAGCTCTTGAAAATACACAGAGTTTTAGTTTTTGATCAGAAAGAGTTTTTGAAACCTTACATAGAACTAAACACAGCACTCAGGCAAAATTCGTCATCAGACTTTGAAAGAGATTTTTTTAAGAAGCAAAACAACTGTATTTTCGGTAAAACGATAGAAAATAAAAGAAATCAAATTGATGTTAAACTTGTTAATGTTTGGAAAGATGTTTCACATAGAACCAATAAAATATGTGGCGCTGAAAAATACATAAGTGCTCCGAACTTCAAAAATTTGTCAATTTTTTCCGAAAACTTGGTAGCTATTCAATTGCAACAAAGTAAAATAATCTTAGACCGCCCAATTTATATTGGTTTTACAGTTCTTGAGCTTGCCAAAACCCATTTATACAAGTTTCATTACTCAGTCATGAAAAAAATGTATGAAGAAAACATTCAACTTTGTTACACAGACACTGATAGTCTTTTATATTTGATAAAAACTGAAGATTTTTACAAAGATATGAAGGGCAGCCTACAATATTTTGATACCAGTAATTTCAGTGATAATAACTTGTACACCATACCTCGCGCTAATGCTAAATTGCCAGGCTATTTCAAAGATGAATTAGGCGGTAAAGTTATTTCGGAATTTACAGGATTACGTGCTAAGCTTTATTGTATTGATACTGAAACCTCATCGATCAAGAAAGCTAAAGGGGCAAAAAAGTCTGTAACCAAAAACCTTACTATGGAAAAATTTAAACGATGCCTATTTAAAAACGTAGATATTAGAGATTGTTCAGGCTTCAGACGTATTCCTAATCCTTCCCAAACTATCCTATCCTGGTAAAAACTCGCAATTCAAATTTGGCGCCAACCACGGAAATCCGCCCGCACGCAGTTTTGATTGGAATGAAGAAAAACGAAGATGTCTGCCGAAGCCTTACGAGTCGTGTGCGCGTGCCGGTAAAAAACAAAATAAACTGTGAAATACAAAGTGAACCCAAACAAACGATATAAAAAATCAATAATCTTTCCATATCTAAATCCTCCAAAATATAAAATAGCACCTGTGACAAAACTATAAGTGAATTCCATACTGGGACCTGGGACAATAGCCGCTGCTTCTGTGAGTACCTATCTACCTACCTTCCATCCATACATGTCTGAGCCTTTCGAAGAATTAAATCTAGCTACATGTTTAAACCCTAACCATGAGTGGTCCAGTTCGAGCCGAATAACAAAATCATTTCATTTTGGGGATTTTTATTGTGTTTTTCGTAATTTCAACTATAACCCGACCAAATCCGGTGGTCGTGTGTTCACCTTACATCTATTCGGATTCATAGCATTTTAATTTGGCCGCGTAACCTTTACCGCGTGGTTACAATTCAAAGTTTCAAACCTCTATTGAACTTGTTTACGTATTTAGCGATTTCACATAAACATAATTAAGTACCTATATCAAGTATTCGTTCATCTTATCTCAAGCTTTATTTACCTGCCGCTACCTAAGTTGTACAACATCTTAGCTTCAAACTTAGGTAGAAATATATCGTAGGTAGGTACGAAGTCTTTCATTCAAAATGGAAGAGAGCAAACTCAAAGTTCTTATTTCTCAACGCGAGTATATTTTCCGAGCAATTCAAATTCTTTATGATCTTTCGAAAGACATGTTTCAAGATCGTTCAAAGATACCTACTTTTAAGTCTAGGTTTTCTCGAGTCCAATCTATTCGCGAGGAGTATGTTTTAGTAAATGAAAAAATTCAAGCTTTGCAGCTATCCATAAACCCTGATCAAGCGATTGATCAAAGTGCGTTAAATTCGTTTGATGATTTGTTCTACGCAGTGCTCATCGCGTCAGACGCGTTGATTACAAAGCCACCGGACAACGGAAGCGATTCAGAATCGCCCGCCATTTTGTCTGCCACGAGCTCTAAGCCTGTAAACGCGCGTTTACCTAAACTTGAGTTACCTAAATTCGATAGTCACATAGAAAACTGGCAAACGTTTTATGATACGTTTACAACACTGATTCACGAAAATACTTCGATCTCCCAAGTAGAAAAGTTTCATTACCTCGTGTCGTGTCTATCGGGTACCGCCGTATCTATTGTGAGGGGCGTACCTATTACCTCGGCAAATTATAAAGTCGTTTTCGATACCTTGGTCGAGAGATATCAAAACAAACGTATTTTAGCTATAACTTATCTAGATAAAATCTTGAACTATCCCGCTCTTAAATCAGGTAACTTCCAAGAAATACAAACGTTAACAAATGCATTTTACGAATCGGTTCACTCACTCAAAGCTTTGAATATAGAAAATCTAGGTGATTTCATTCTGTTTCATTTAGTTTCAAGAATACTTGATGCGGACACGCGCAAACGCTTCGAATCTCAAAACTGTTCACAAGTACCTTCATTCAGTGAACTGTTAAAGTTTCTTCAAGACTACGTAAAGGTCTTAGAAACCAGCCGACTATCGTCAACAAATCTTACACCGTCTATATCTCGAGGTACGGTTGACGGGAAAATCTCAGCGGCTCGCAATCGCCCAACTAGCAGTAATACAAAACGCTCAACTTATCTTAACAAAACCACCCCGTCAGCACCTCATATTATCTGTTCGTGTTGTGGTGATGCGCATTCGACTTACCGATGCCCTACCTTTCAATCTTTAGATTCTCGATCTAGACTCGCATTAGTTCATAACAAAAAATTATGTACGAACTGTCTACGTACGAATCACGTCATAGATAAATGTATCTCCAAAATCTCGTGCCTAATTTGCGGATTACGTCATCACACCTTATTGCATACTGGAACTCCCCAGGCTTGTGCAAATGGTGTTACTCAAGCCAGCACTAGCGCGCATGTCGGAAATAGCCGCAGCGTGGTTCTCCTAGGTACGTGTCAGCTGCGCGTATGCAATACCCTCTCCGGCGCACAACATACAGTGCGCGCCCTTGTCGACAGCGGCGCACAGGATTGCTTTATAACTACTGCTTGCGCCCGGACACTAGGTTTGAAGCTCCAACACTGCAATCTTATAGTAGGTGGTTTAGGACAAAACACAGTGTTTCAAGTCAGGGGTGAGACTCAGTGCGTTTTACGGCCGCTTGACCGCGATGATCCGCATTTTATGATCCAACCCATTGTGTTAGATACCATCACCGCTCAAATGCCTAGCGCAAAGCTACCGTTAGTCGTGCGAGATCATTGTAGGCACCTTACCTTAGCCGATCGCGACTTCGACGTACCGGCAGACATAGACATCCTTATCGGAGCGGAACTATTCCATGATGTCTATGACGGTCAACGTATCAAGCTGGGGCCCGGACTACCTACCGCCCTACATAGCGTCTTCGGATGGATTCTCACGGGCCCGCTCGAGTTCGATGTAGGAATCCCCCCTTCCAATACTTCTTCATTGTTAGCTGCTACTCGCACACTCGAAGAACAGGTTAAGCTATTTTGGGAGGTAGAGGAACCACCGCAGGCTCCTATTCTGGTACCCGAAGACGAGATATGTGAACGTATGTACACTGACCTTACCTACCGGGAATCGGATGGTCGTTACGTCGTACCTATTCTAATCAAGGATCGAACCTGCACCTTAGGTGATTCGTATCCCAGTGCTTTGTCGCGGTTATTTCATCTTGAAAAGAAACTTAGCCGGCATAGTCAACTCAAATCTGATTATATCGATTTTATGCGAGAATACGAGAGCATGAATCACATGGAACTTGCTTCCACTTCACCAATGAACAAGGCTTATCATATCCCGCATCATTGCGTCATTCGACCACAAAGCACAAGAACTAAGCTGCGCGTGGTGTTTGACGCAAGCTGCAAGACCACCAACGGTCTATCACTAAATGACATTGTGTTTACTGGACCCAAGCTCCAAACGGACATTATCGATATCATAACTGGTTTCCGGTTACATAAAGTACGAGGGTGAATCAAAAAATTCTTGGAATCAATATTAAAAAATGCAAAGATTTAAATAATAATATTTTATTTTTCTACATAATCTCCCTCCAATGCAATGCATTTAGAATAACGCGTTTCTAACTTCCTTATTCCTTGTGAAAAAAAATTATTTTCTTGACTCTCGAAAAAGTCCTCTACGGCAGCTATAACCGCTTCATTATCGTGAAATTTAGTTCCACGAATTTCCTCTTTTAATTTTGGAAATAAGTGAAAATCACTTGGGGCTAAGTCCGGAGAATATGGTGGGTGGTCAAGGAGATTGAAGCCAGCACAGCGGATTGCGTTGAGCGCAACTTCCGATCGATGAGCAGGAGCGTTATCTTGAAGGAACAACACGCCCAACGACAGTTTTCCACGACGTTTTTCTTTAATCGCTTCACGCACTTTCGGGATTAAATTTGCATAATAGGGTCCAGTAATCGTCTGGCCTTTTGGCATGTAATCAATAAAAAGGATTCCTTCACTATCCCAGAACACAGAGGCCATAACTTTGCCAGCGGTAGGAGCAACTCGAAATTTCTTAATGGATGGAGAGGATGGTCGTTTCCAAGACATGCTTTGTCTTTTAGTTTCAGGATCAAAATGGTGGACCCACGTTTCATCCATGGTGACAAGACGACGGCAAAAATTATCCGAATCACGCTGGAACATTTCGAGATTACGCTTGGAAATTTCCAAACGTCGCTTTTTGTTTTCGTCGGTTAACATTCGTGGCACCCATCTTGCAGACACTTTTTTGAACCCCAGTGAATCAATTAAAATGGATTGAACGCTACCAAAAGATATCTTTAGGATCTCAGCTATATGTTTTATAGTCATTCTTCTGTCTTCCAAAACCAGATTCTCAACCTTTTTGACATTTTCTTCTGTAACGGAGGTTGAAGGCCGCCCAGAACGCGGGTCATCTTTACAGCTTGATCTACCTCTTTTAAATTCAGCCACCCAGTACGCAACCGTAGAATAGGGTACAGCATCACCCCCTAATGTCTGCTGAATGTCCAAAAAAATTTCCTTCGTACACATTTTTTTCAAACTGAGATATTTTATCACCGCACGTAACTCACTTTTATCCATAATTTTGACTTTTTAGCAACTCGTTGCACAAAAAAATTTATTACATGCGAACGAACTGACAAAAACAAGTGACAGTCTGCATAAATATAGTGTGATAGACACTCTTTAATTTGAATATCGAACTTGATCCAAAAAGGTTTCATATATATGCACTTCTAAGAACTTTTTGATTCACCCTCGTAGTATTCACATGCGATATTTCAAAAATGTTTCGAAATTTTTTGATTAGGCCGGAAGATAGGTGTTACCAGCATGTGCTATGGCGAGAGTCCGCTAGTCTTCCTCTCCTCCAAGAGTACGAGTTGCGTACGATAACCTACGGGGTCGCCAGTTCACCATATCTTAGCATACGTACTTTGCATCAGCTGGCAAAGGATCACGGTGCTGAGTACCCTCGCGCCGCGGAAGCCTTACGCTATGAGACATTCGTTGATGACATAACGACAGGAGCGCCATCTGTTGAGAAAGCTATTGAACTAAAATCACAACTCATCGCACTTCTCAGCAACGCTCAGTTGGAACTTCGCAAATGGAGTAGTAACTCGGAAACATTTTTAGAAACCTTACCAGTAGATCATTGTCAGACCCCCAAAATCTTTTCTGAGGAAAACGATAAAGCTACGCTTAAAATCTTAGGAGTCCAATGGGACCCAACGGGCGACGTCTTTACATACTCACTCTCCGAGGTAGCAGATGCTGAGTATACGAAACGTTCTATCTTATCTCACGTTGCACGTATCTTCGACCCGTTAGGGTGGCTTACCCCATTCATTCTCAAAGCTAAATTGCTCCTTCAAGATCTATGGCGTCAAAACATCTCCTGGGACGAGCCCGTACCCAGAGATATATCTCAAGACTGGCGAGAATTTATCTCGGATCTTAAAAACTTAAAACTAATTGTTATCCCTCGCCACGTCGTACCTTCAGCAGCCCGCGAAATTCAGCTTATCGGATTTTGCGATGGCTCAACAAGAGCATACGGATGCTGTGTCTATCTTCGTGTTGTCACTGACCAGCGGGTTCAAGTCTCTCTTTTAATCGCTAAGTCCAAGGTAGCCCCTCTAAAGGTTCTCACTGTAAATCGTTTAGAACTCTGCGGCGCAGTCCTACTATCTAAAGTAGTTACACGTATCCAATCCTTGCTTAGCAACAAACTGAACATAGGTCAATCTTATCTCTTCACCGACAGCTCGACGGTGCTGTCGTGGCTGGGCACAGAACCACACAAACTCAAAACCTTCGTAGCACACCGAGTGGTGCAAGTAACTGAAGCTACCTCTTCGTTTGTGTGGCGCCATGTATCCACTCACGACAACCCGGCCGATCTTTGTAGTCGTGGCCTGTCTTGCGCTCAACTAGCTGCATGCGAACGTTGGTGGTCGGGTCCATCTTGGTTGACCTCAGACTCATCTAACTGGCATGCCCAAACGGTTGACCAACAGGACAACGTTCCCGAGTTGAAAGTGCCGTCACACTCGTGTCTTATCGAGACACAAGAAACTGACGTGCTGCACCGTTTACTCGAACGTACCTCCAGTCTAACACGACTACAAAGAATAACAGCTTGGATATATCGTTTCATTAACAACTCGAAAGTAGCTTCTTCAAAGCGTAACTTATCTGGATTTTTATCTTCCTCCGAGCTTGATCAAGCACTTCGAAACCTAGTTATAAATGTTCAGAACAAAGATTTCATAACGTCTCAGCTCAAATCAACTCAAATAAACCTATTCCAAAACACCTTCAAAAACTATCCATCTTCATCGACTCCGCCGGAGTCTTGCGAGTGGGGGGACGTTTAAAACAATCAGACTTACCAGACAGTGTCAAACATCCATATCTCTTACCGAAAAAATCAAGACTGAGTGACCTTCTTATCGACCACTACCACGTATCTTATCTACATAGCGGGCCTCGGCTCTTACAATCTTTAATTCAGCGTCGATTTTGGATCCTCGGCCTAAGAAATCTTATTCGATCTCGATTATCAAGGTGTGTTACTTGTTGTAAAGTAAAGCCAACTCCTTTTCAACCTATGATGGGCGATCTTCCTCCTTCCCGGCTGAAGCCAGGTTATTGTTTTCAGTCGATCGGAATCGATTTTGGGGGTCCCTTTATGGTAAAGGAAAGCCGTCGACGTAACGCACGGACATATAAATCTTATCTTTGTCTTATAGTGTGTCACGCGGTAAAAGCCGTACACCTTGAACTGGTCACTGAGCTGACTACTGAAGCTTTCATCGCATCCTTAGATCGTTTTGTTGCCAGGCGCGGCCTTTGCCAATCTATAACTACTGACGGCGGAACCAACTTTGTAGGCGCGAAGCGCTACCTTTCGGAAGTATCTGAAATGTTAGATCGGGAAAATCTTACCATATCTGAAAATCTCGCGTCCCGCGGTATAACCTGGAAAATAAATCCACCCTCCGGAGCTCATTTCGGTGGAATCTTCGAAAGTGGTATCAAATCTACCAAATACCACCTTAAACGCGTGATAGGATCACAAGTTCTAACCTTCGAAGAACTTTATACCGTACTTACGAAAGTAGAAGCCATGTTAAGCTCGCGACCTTTGGTCGCGCTCTCGTCAGACCCAAACGAAGTGGACGCTCTTACAGCTGGCCATTTTCTTATCGGGCGGCCGTTAGTATCGGTACCTGAACCAAAAATCAACGAGAATGTACCTTTACGCACTCGTTGGCAGTTGTTACAGCGATTATCTCAAAGCTTCTGGCGAATTTGGTCTAGGGATTATTTACATACCTTACAACAACGCAATAAATGGTTTAAAACGGAAAGTAATCAGCCAAAATTGAACGATCTTGTAACTGTCATCGAACCTAATTTGCCTGCATATACTTGGAAGATCGGTCGGGTGGTCAAATTACATCCGGGGAAAGACAATCACATCCGCGTGATTACAGTGAAAACGAGTAAAGGAGAATTTATTCGCCCAACAAATAAGGTCTGTCTCATCCCGACATCTCAGGATGATCCGGTCCGATCGCAATAATTTAAATCATTTATGTTGTTAACTTAGGTAGAAGTAGGTACCTAAGTATCCTAGTAAGTAAATATTCCGTAACGTATTTTAATCGTATCTCATTTATTGTACCTACCTATTCTAGGTCTTAGTATTTAATAATTTTGGTCCTTCGTAATCTTATCTTATCTCATACACAATACCTCCTTAGGTATATAACATTAAAATATACATGCCTAACTAATTACGTACGGTGTCACAGCTTACTTAGTAATAAAATCTCTTATCGCACGCATCTTAGGTCAATAAACTTGCATAATATGAATCCGCATAGATGATCGCTAATCTACTTAGGATCTCGGACCTTTCTTTTAACTTATGAAATCCTTGGTTGATTTCAAATGGGGGGATATGTTCAGGCTTCAGACGTATTCCTAATCCTTCCCAAACTATCCTATCCTGGTAAAAATTCGCAATTCAAATTTGGCGCCAACCACGGAAATCCGCCCGCACGCAGTTTTGATTGGAATGAAGAAAAACGAAGATGTCTGCCGAAGCCTTACGAGTCGTGTGCGCGTGCCGGTAAAAAACAAAATAAACTGTGAAATACAAAGTGAACCCAAACAAACGATATAAAAAATCAATAATCTTTCCATATCTAAATCCTCCAAAATATAAAATAGCACCTGTGACAAAACTATAAGTGAATTCCATACTGGGACCTGGGACAATAGCCGCTGCTTCTGTGAGTACCTATCTACCTACCTTCCATCCATACATGTCTGAGCCTTTCGAAGAATTAAATCTAGCTACATGTTTAAACCCTAACCAGAGATGATATGTATGTAATAAAATCTAAGAATCATAGAGTCTTTACCCAGAGGTTAAACAAACTGGTGTTAAATAAATCTGATGACAAGAGACAGATTTTCAAGAATACTGTGAATACCTTACCTTGGGGCCATTACGCCAATATATTGTAAATTTATAAAATACTTTTTCATTTGTAATAAACTAACGTGTGATTATTACTTTTAGGTTAAAAAGTATTTTACTTATTATTTCAAATGTTATCAGTTACTGTAATAGAATTTAAATTGAAGTGTTTATCTTATTTTGTAATCTTTAATAAATAAAATTGTACTTAATTATCTAACATTGTGTTTGCATTTATTATCTATTTCCGCTGACCAACCTAAATACTTAATATTATAAGAAATTATTGAGATAAAACAACCAAAATACATGATGCCAGTTTATTTTTCAATTACAATAATTTATGCACAATTAAATTAATTTTAATGGATAAGGAGAAATATTTTTCATAAGTCACAGTCGTAAAGTTTTTTTCCTATTTGTCTTATAAGTGAATTTGCAGCATCCATTATTACATCATAGTTATGGTTTTCTTCAACAACATACTGAGCGCTTACACTCGAATTCTCACTATCACTATAGTAACTGCTATCATCTTCTGGATTCTTGACATCATATATACAGATCTTGATTAACTTTTGACCCGTCTTCAAATGAGTGCGACGCACAATATTTGTTGTTATTGAAAATGGAGGAGATGCAAAAGATTTTCTCTTTCGAAAAGGCTTTCTTGGTTTTACGAGCGATTCTTCCTTATCAGTATTTTGAGAATTTTTAGTTTCATGAGTTGCAATTTTTGTGAAGTATCTTGAAGTATCATCCGTATCTTGTGCATAGTAAAATGGGTTGATGATAAGATCTTCGCACTCTTGAGACATATTCACCTAAAAAGAGAGAAAATTGATTAAAGTAATTAATATTAATTCATGTTAAAGTAGTTATTATTACAAGCTTAATTATTATTTTTTTAATCAATTTAAATATATTTTTTAAAACTTACTTAATTTTAATGTGTTTGCTGAACAAATGTGAAGACGAGTGTCAGCTGCAAATGTGAGCAGTGAAATAATGAAATGTTTTTAACAGGATAATACTTGAACTTTCGCGGAACTACATAAATGGCATGCGCATATTAAATATTATTTATTACTGTGATGTGATCAAATAACCCCGATAAAATGGATCAAATGAATCATTACCTGGAAATGTAGAAACAAAATGATGGTGTAATTGGAACATATGTACATAATAGCATTACATTGCATTCGAGTAACAAATACGATGCTATTTAATAAGAATACGCTGTACACCAGTATCAGACATCATTATGAAGTTGGTCAAACAGCCCACTACCTTAGAAATTAATGATATAGAAGTGAGATCACAACCCAATACTGTCAGACACAGCGTTTTACTCCCTAACACCATTCGCTGTATAATTTGTGGGCCATCGAATTGTGGAAAAACCAACGTTATGATTAACATGTTATTGCATAAAAATGGACTTAAATTTCACAATGTTTATCTGTACTCAAAAACAACGTATCAACCAAAGTACTGTTTTTTGAGTGAAGTGTTCAACTTGATTCCTAATTTAAATTATTTTATGTTTAAAGACAGCAAAGATGTCGCTGATCCTGAAAGTGCTCTACCAAATTCTGTTTTTATTTTTGATGATGTCGCATGTGAGAATCAAGTAAATATTCGCAATTATTTTTCTATGGGGCGACATAAAAAAATTGATTGTTTCTATTTATCCCAGACTTGTTCTAAAGTTCCGAAGCAGTTAATACGAGATAACGTAAATTTGTTAATTGTTTTCAAGCAGGATGATATTAACTTGAAACATATTTACAATGAGCATGTCAATACTGATATAGACTGGTTACAATTTAAAAAAATGTGCTCTGAAACATGGAAAGGACGACACTCGTTCTTAATAATAAATAAAGATAGCGAGTTAAATAACGGTAGATATAGACATGGGTTCGATACGTTTATTAAATTTCAGTGACTTTATATAGAAAATACATGCGTTTTATATATTCAGTACAACAGCTTCAGTCCAAATTACTGGTTGTGAATATACTAAACTTCTAACATGGAAAAAAATATGAAAAAGCGAATACTTACGTCAGTCAAAACAATTAAACAAAAAATAAAAGCTATGAAAAATAATGAAGATACTATCAACTATAATTTAGATAAAGTATTTAAACCTCTTATTGACCCTTTGAATAAAATTGCTGATTGTAAGGAAATTAAGTCACCAATCAGTGATAAATCTACTCTTTACACAGATGTGGCAAAAAATTCCTCAATGCTCTCTAATGATTCTAGCGATATAAGTGAAGATAACTTTAACGATGATGCTAGTTCGTATAAAAGTGTCAATACAAACTTATCGTATGATGGCAACAAGAGAGAATATTTGACGCCGGTTAAAGATGAAAAAATTGTGACCATGCTAAATACCCCTTTAATGTCTATGTTAAACAAAGATAACTTACTTGAGGAAAATAATAGTTTAAATGTGCCGTTTGGTATACGAAGTGAAAATATTAAATTGTGGATGGGTAGCGTACCAATTTCTTTTAAATTGATTGGCACTCACTCTAGTGGAATGCAAATATCTTTGTTTCGATAGGCGATAAAAGTTATGAAATAACAAACGGCATTAAAGAGCTATTGTTTAAAAAGAAACCAGACTTAAATTTAGTTTCAGAACAAGACCGGATTACTTACAAAGACATATTAGAAAACACTCATGCTCATAAACGAGATTTTAAAAGTACTAGTCAAATAAAAGGTGATAAAGGAATGAAATACAATCAAATAATTAAACCATTATTTTACGAATATGATCAACTCTTAGAAAATAAAGTTATTAAACGTGGTGGTAGTTTACCTTGTTTGAAAAAATCGTATAAAAAGAATACTGATTTTATTTATTGGGATGATCCTAATGAACTGATCGAAAGACTTAAACTATTAGTAGCATCCAGTGATGCTGGTAATACTAATCATGACAATGAAATTATATCATTAATAGAAGAATTGAAAGAAGCAGGTATAATTAAAGAATAAAATGACAACATTCAATGGAACTTGCTTAGTTTCAACATTCTGCTCAAACATGAATGTCGATAAATTCGGTCTCCACATATACAAAAAACGTAAAAATAACTACGGTTTTAATATAGCTCCAGAATGTGTGATAAAGCAAATTGATGCAAAAAACTTAGATGCTCAAAGTAAAAGACTTAAAAATCTTGGACACCCTCAGGATTCATGTGATGCTGTAACCAAAGATTATGTTAACAAATGCATAACTGACCTCTGGAACAAAGTTTCGACGAACATTAAATTAATTACAGAAATAAGTAACACATTAACTAAATTAGAAGACCATTTTCAAAACAGTAATAAAAATGAGCAAAAGAAGCGTAGTAAATGAAATTCATAAATATGCAAGGATAAATTTTCCCAGAAGGCATGTTGTGATGAGAGATATTGATGATCTTTGGCAAGCTGATTTGATAGATATGCAATCTGTTTCAAAAATAAATGGTGGCTACAATTATATTTTAGCAGTTATATTTTAGCATTTTCAAAATACGCCTGGACGATTCCACTGAAAAATAAAAATAAAGATTCAGTTTCCGAAGCATTTCAGTCTTTATTACAAAAAGGTCGTATCCCTAAAAATTTGCAAACTGATCAGGGCACAGAATTTTACAATAATAAATTTAAAATAATACTTAATTTGCATAATATAAATCATTACTCAACATACTCTACAAAAAAGGCGTCTTTTGTTGAAAGGTTTATTAGAACTATAAAAAATAAGATTTACAAAGAATTCAGTTTACAAGGATCTTACAAATGGAAGGATGAACTATTGGACAAAGTAATCAAAATTTACAATAACAGCGTTCATAGAACGATCGGTATGTCGCCAGCGCAAGTTGGAGATAACAATAAAGATCTTATATTGAAAAGGTATAATGAAGTGTGTAAATGTTACAACAGAAAAGAAAGCAACATATTGAAAAATGGTGATTTTGTGCGTATTAGTAAGTACAAAGGAACATTTGAAAAAGGTTACACCCCAAATTGGTCCACTGAAATTTTCAAGATTATCAAAGTTCAAAAATCTAATCCCTATTCTTATTTAATTGAAGATATGAGACATCGCCCCATATTAGGCGCATTTTATAAGCAAGAACTTCAAAAAACTGAACACCCTGATGTATATCTTGTGGAAAAAATATTGAAAAGAAAAGGAAATAAATTATATGTTAAATGGCTAGGCTTTCCATCTAGTGAAAATAGTTGGATTGATAAAACAAACAAATTATAAAGTAAGCGCATCATGAAAAATTAGTCAGTTTCTATTTGGTTATGAAAGAGAATAGTCATCTTAATAGTTTGATTAACAAACTGCCCTTCGAACTTCACCTGCCTGGGTATAATTATTGCGGACCAGGAACTCGATTGGCAGAAAGACTTGCTCGAGGAGATAAAGGAATAAATCAGTTGGACGAATATTGCAAACAGCACGATATAGCTTATAACAAATCATCTAATTTGGTTGACCGACATAAAGCGGATATAATTTTACTTAAAATGGCTAAAAAGAGAGCAACATCTTCGAATACTAGCTCTGGAGAAAAAATTGCTGCTAATTTAGTTAATACAGCTATGCTAGCAAAAGTTAGTGCTGGAGCAGGACTAAAAAAGAAATTTAAAGCTATTGTATCGCACACAAAAAAACATATTCGTAAAATGAAACCTAAGTGTCAAAAAATGGCAATCGAATTGGCTTTTGCTGCTGCCAAAGAATTGTCCAAAGATTTGCCTATTCAACTACCGCGTGTTATACCTGTGCCCAAAACAGGAGGCTTTCTTCCTTTAATACCAATTTTTGCAGGATTATCTGCTGCTGGAAGCCTCGCTGGTGGTGTTTCGGGAATTGTAAAAACTTACAATGAATACAAAGCTGCGAAGAAACGTCTTTTAGAATTAAAGAGACATCATGATAAAATGGAGGGGTTAACCATAGGTAAAGGTTTGTGTATAAAACCTTACAAAGAAGGGTTAGGAATATACATAGCAAAAAAAAAAATAGTCCATATATTACCTAAGCGAGCTCTTACTAATATAGACCTAATGAAATATTCTAAATATATTCCATACTTTAGAGGTGTTTTTATGAGAGATGGATTACCTCAAATTCCATTTCCTATTGAATGCGGTATAATTAATTTGGACAGCTCACAAAATTCTGGTACACATTGGGTGGCGTACACTAAAATTAATGATTGCGTTGAATATTTTGATAGTTATGGAAACTTGAGGCCGCCAAAGGAATTTATTAGGTATATGAAAAAGTGTAAAGTTATCTATAATTACGATAATTTTCAAAAAAATAATTCGTATAACTGCGGTCATCTATGTCTAGGGTTTTTAAACAAATTCTGGCGCAAACTCAGCATTTTGAAATAACGAATAAATAGCATGTTATAACTATCTTTTTTCAGTCTTTGTAATATCTCTGTTCAGCTCAGGACAATGTCATTCACTTTATCATTTTCCGGAAGTCAATCTGTGTTAGAAACAACGTTTCACCCCCCCTTAGTTTTAGAAGAAAGTTATGAGTGTGGTTTATTATATTTTTCTGTATTTAATGGTATACCTAACGTAACTAGCAATAACAATGTGTTTATTTATGGTGAAAATAATAGTCAAATTCAAATACCAAATGGTTCGTACGATTTACAAGATATTTATGAATATATAAATAATAATATTGACTGTGAACTCAAGATTGAATCGAATTGCAATACTTCAACAATATCTATATTCTGCGCAAAGAGTATCGATTTCCGAGCACCGAAGAGTATTGGGAGAATCTTAGGATTTCGAAAAGAAATACTAGAAGCAAATAAATGGCATGTCTCTGTAAACCCAGTCAACATTCTTCCAGTGACCGTGATAAGAATCGAATGTGATTTGGTGCAAGGATCTTACAATGATGGCATATCATCTCATATAATTTATGAATTTATACCAAACGTTTCACCAGGCTATCGATTTATTGAAAAAGCAATAAATGCCATATATTTTCCAATTAAAAATAAGAACATTGCATCCGTTACGGTAAAAACTATTGATCAAAACGGAAATAACATTAATTTTGGTGGAGAGAATATTCAAATGTGTCTTCATTTACGAAAATCAATATGATTGTATTTAATGATCAAAACTCTAATATAACATCAAAAACAAAGTTAAAAAGAGCTATTCTAACAGAAACACTCAAGAAACAAAGACGTACCAAGATATCGAAGATTACAAAAGAAAACAAAGATTTCTTACGAGCTCTTGGTTTCAAAATATGAGTATCTTAAATATTGACGATTCACCCCATTTCGATAACTCTATCGAGGGTTACGAAATTCATACCTACAACCCATATAGTAATAGCTTCAAAGAAAATGATGAAATCCGTATATCGATTCATCAGCAGGATATATACGTATTACCATCTTCAAGTTTTATATATATTGAAGGACGCGTCAACGTTTCTATGAAGGATGCCTCAGGCAAAGTTGCAAAAAAGAGTTTGAAATTCACAAATAATCCAATAGCATTCCTGTTTCAAGATATTCGTTATGAGATTAATGGTATAGAGATCGATCGTATTAGAAATGTAGGAATTACTTCTACAATGAAATCATACGTCTCTTTGAACAATGGAGACAGTAAAGTAGCAGCCGTATGGGGATGGGATATGAATGGGTTTAAAGTTAAAGATGACTCCTTTAGTGTTCTGATACCACTTAGTAAACTGATAGGGTTTGCGGAAGATTATAATAAAATCATTTTAAATTGCAAACATGAACTCATTATGAGTAGAAATAATACTAACAGAAACAGTGTTATCTCTGATCAAAATGATACTATTCAAATTGATATACTAAGGGTTCAGTGGAAAGTGCCACATATTAAAGTATCTGATCGTGAGAGGCTTTCTTTATTAAAATATTTAGAAAAAGACAAACCCATACATATAGCTTTTAGGAATTGGGACTTGTATGAGTATCCTCTATTACCCAAAACTACAAAGCACTCATGGTCTGTAAAAACAGCTACTCAATTAGAAAAACCAAGATATATTATTTTTGGCTTACAAACTGATAGAAAAAATAATATAGCCAAAGATAGTTCTTTATTCGACCATTGTCACCTAACAAACGTGACATTGTTTTTAAATTCACAATATTACCCTTATGATTCGTTAAATATAAACTTTGGTGAAAATAGATACAGTATATTATATGAACTGTATACCAAATTCCGTCAGTCGTACTATAATCTCCCAACCGATCCGTTGTTAGACATAAGAGAATTTAAAGAAAAAGCACCTCTGTTTATAATAGACTGCTCCAGGCAAAATGAAAATCTGAAATCTGGCCCTGTAGATGTTCGTTTGGAAATAGAAAGTTCCCAAGATATTCCCGATAACACAGCTGCTTATTGTCTTATCATCAACGACCGAGTTGTTGAGTACAAGCCTTTGAGTAATATTGTGCGTAAAATATCATGAGTGTGTTTGTGGACGTGCAAGGATTCAAAACGGACTACAATGAATTCATAATAAAAGAAATAGCGATAAAATCTGGTCAACAGTTTATTACACTCCAGTTTAAGCCACCATTTTCCTACAACGAATTAACAAATACAGAAAAAAAGAATGTTTGTTGGATAGAACGAAACAGACAGATATTTTGGGATGAAGGATTTATACCATATTCATATCATACAATTTATATTAGAGGACTCATAAAAAAATAAAACTATTTACGTTAAGGGCTTAGAGAAAGTGACATGGTTGAAGAAAATTTTAGGATATAATATGGATCAAAATTCATGTATTTTTAATCTAGAAGATAAAGGTTGCCCTAACCTGCTTAGTTTATATAAAGACTACAAGTCATGCTTAGATGTATATCGATGTATAAATCACTCCTCGCATTGTGCTTTACAAAATGTTACTTGTATGCAAAAATGGTGCTTAGAAAATAAATGTTTTTGAAGAAACCAATTTTATTTTTAATTATTAATTCCTCATATACCCTACCCTACTAGAATAACTCGCTCTCGCTTCTAAGATGCAGCAGGTTGGTTGTAGAGAATAAATTATTTTTTAAGAGAAGTATCTTTCAACTGATTGAATCAGATCATTGATTGAACAGAACCAGTTCAGATCAGATAGATAAAGTACAAGCTGTTCATGAAATAACAGACTCAGTTTTAAATGGTTGTGACCCGATCAGATATGGTTGACCGATGTCACGCTGGATAATTAGGACTATCTGCTTCACTTGCTTCTACGATGAAGCAGGGCGGCCGATGTCGTGCTGGAGAATTGAGCCCCAATTCTCCCCTACTGATTTGGCTGAAATTTAGTACGAAGATAACTTTAAGTTCTTCAGTAATAAGATACTTTTTATCATTATCATCGTCATCATCCATCGTCGCGTGGGTGAAACCGCGGGGCGCAAATAGTAATATTATACATGCGAAAGTTTATGAATGTGAATGTTTGTTACCCGGTAGATATCTATTTCACTATTATACCGATTTTTATGAACATCTAAAATGTAAATAAAGTCGAAAGAAAAATTAGTTATTTGCAACGGCAGCATAGGAATGTAAAGGCACATTTGGGCCGTATCAGGATCATTATAGGATGGCATGCTCCAATTTCGTGGCTAGGCGTGGATTAAGTGGGCGAGGAAAATAAGATATCACATGTTCAATGAGTCTGCTTTTATGAAGTCACACTGAGATTTATTATAACAGCACCTATGTGCTCTCAACACTATTGTTGAGATATCAAATTGAATTAACTTGGGGACAAGGTACTTATTCCAATTAAGGGCGAAACCTCCCCCATCCAAACGCAAAGTGAGTTCCTCCAAGACTCCGAGCGTCTCCGCGCGACCCACCCCAACGCTTCTGTCGGACAATGACTAAGTACTCAACAGTAGTTGGCTCTAACCGACCGACCGACCGACCAGTCAGCAAACAGTGCACTCCACCAGAGTTATACCAGAGATGGCGCCACTTTGCATCTCCAGTCCACAAAAATTAAACTAGGTGGCGCATGACTAAATATTGACATCAGTTATAGCTATGCGCGGAAACAAATATTTAAAAAAATAAGAAGGAAGAATGAAAATTTACTGATATATCATAAAATGGTACTCTACTCAGCACAATACTTGTTTAAACTAGCCCCAGTCTTGTGTTTGGGTCAATCTGTGACTTCACGGCCGATTTATACTACATTAGATTTATAGTATAGCAAACAAAATAACACTTAAAGTGTTTAGTTACCCAATTGTTAATAACTAGCAAACTAATTAGAAAAAAAATATCAGATATAAAACAATACTATTCATAAATAATATAACAAAATACAGATAAGTTTAACATGTCAATACAAATTTAATACAAAGTTATTACTAGGTACGTAAATACCTACTCATAATACTTAGATAAACATAACATAAGCACTAGTAAAAAGTTTTTAATTTTTCTTGGTTTTTTGATGCAGACAAAGACATTATTTTAATTATATATATTAAAGCTATTAATAATTAGCAATTTTCTAATTGGTTGTGGAATATTATTACTAACACTTGGACTCAACGTAGCGGAGCTACAGAGCCATGCTGAGCTGTAAAGAGTTGCATCTCGCACTGCCGCGATCCAAGTAACCCATGTTTTGACGAGCGCGATAGTTTTTCGTTAGGTATACCTAAATATAAAAAAAATGCTATACCTTATAACATCAGAAAGACGAAAGACTACTTAAAGTTTGCTGCGGTGTTTAATTTTTCCATACATTTTTTTCGGTTTGGAGTTACCTACATGGAAAATATTGAAACAGAAACGTGCATAAGCGTTCTCGACTCTTTGTATTTTAATTATTTCTTAATAACTAAATTGGTTGTTATTCTAAACTAGTATAGTGCCATCAATTTTAGAAGGTCTAGTTAGTCAAAGTTATGTCAACCTGATTCGCCCGACAGATGGCGCTTTTTACACGTATCTTGCAGAGTAGAATTATCGATTACGGTCTTAACTTTCCACCACACGATAGTATAAATTATTAGCTTAGCCCCTATAAAAATTACAAACCTGGGGATTAAGACTTATGTATTTAATTTTATTACACAACGGCATTAAGCCGAGCACATTAGTGCATTTAAATACCTCCACGAATGCTTTGGTCCAGGTAGCACTCACTGATATCACTAGCACAGTGAATTTTACACAATATTCACATGACAGAACTTCCAAATGGTTCGATGGTGTCATACTAAACTAACTGTTAAAAAAAGTAAATGGTTAAATAAATAGTCTTTGTGAATTTTTTTATGCTTTGCGTTGATTTACTCAAAAGCTAGTAAATAATAAAACGTATTTACTATTTTTCAAAACTACCCCTAGATAGGGTGCAACAAAATTTTTGTAAGTTACATGAAAAAAATAGTGCCTTAATTCGATTCACTCAAAACTTACTGAATACTTTTAATGTAAACTTTAATTTAATCAAGGAAATACATCCTTTATTATCTTACTTGCTACCACTTTAATAATTATGTTGCTATACCCTAGTAGGGTCATATGTTGACTTTAATAGAATAACACCTGTGTCTGATAACATTTATACATTATGATATGTGTGCGATAAATTATTGATTGATTGAAAAAAATATATATTTCCAATCGTAGGTAGGTATACCCCATCTTGACGGAGAATTGCTTAGTGGGGTTTAACGGGCCTGAGTCCCACACACCTATAATTAACCCATTATTTTAATTTAATTGCATGTTTGGCATTTGTTCTATATCTATTTCTATATATTTGGTTTTAAAAAATAGAGTTGTTTATCTAGTGTATGCTTTTTTAAATCAATCAATCAATCAAATGTTTATTTGCTAGAATACAGATAGGTACATTTTCAAGGTCTTATAGTAAACATATAGTCACTGTACTCAGCCTGCAAGTAATACTCGGCGTGCAAATAATGATTGGTCGTGTCGTGTTACATATATTTAAACTTAATTCATTTAAATACAATATTAAAATACAAGTATATATATTCAATTCCAATATCAATATTCTATTATATAACAATTTAAGATTAACAATTAATTAAGGTAAAAATATTCTTTCATGCAATAAAAACACTTGTCCGATAACCATGCAGTCAATCTTCTCCTAAAAACATTACCCTTTAGGGTTTTTAAATCTTCGGGTAATTTATTATACACAACTATGCACATATTAAATACATTTCTTTTATAGATCATTTTATGGCAGGAAGGTTGATACAAGTGCTTGAACTTTGCATGCTTCTGTCTCGGCATGTTCTCATGCCTCATTTTAAAGTACTCAGGGTGACTTTGAACAAAAATACATAAGTCTCTAATATACATAAAATAAATAAAGCGTACCTACTTCATTTTAAATTTTACTCAAATCAGTAAAGCCTGGCACAAACACACTACGCAGTAACTATAAGCCTTAGAATAAAATTAACTCTTAATTATAATAATATTTTTTATTGTATACAACTAAAATGTACAATTTTGATTGAGGTCTAAATACAGTCTTCCTTTACCGAACTAGACATTAAATAGGGCCATGTCTATATCCTATCCTACTAATATTATAAATGCGAATGTTTGTGAGTATGGATGTGTGGATCTTTGTTACTCTTTGATGCTCAAACGGCGGGAGCAATTTTGATAAAATTTGGTATAGAGGAAGAGGAGGCGCTGGATTAACACAGAAGATACTTTTCATCCTCATCATCATCTATCACCATGCGGATGAAAAAGCGTAATATGCTTGGGCACAGCATAAAAAAATGAAAAGATCTCTGCCTACGTCAAGAACATAATAATTTCTGTGAAAAAATTTAAGATACAAGAACTAGAAATTAGTTCTGTGAAAGTTTTAGATACTAATAAAAAATAGCAACAAATGTTCCGTGAGAATCTCGCCACTGCGATACAGGATTCTGAAATGCGACTGTTACGCCATCTAGTTAAAATGCAACGAACAAACTGTTGTTTTTCATAGCCTGAAACACGGATAAAATGACGTTTTCTCAAAATTAAACCTAGCTAGATCGATTTATCGCTTCGGAAAACTACTAAAGTCAGTAGAACCTACTAAATTTCATGAAAAGCGCGCAAGTGTGTGGGCAGCAGCATTTTCCCAGTATAAAACGCTAAAACTGCGCTCGCCAACCCACCTGCCAAGCGTGGCGAGTATTGGCATAACAAAATGAAGGACAGAAAAGAACCAGGCCCCCAGTCCCCGGCAGCCCCACTATTCCTAGCTAAGGTAGCGGCCACGGTAACGGTGGGGCAGGAGGTGCTAAGAATCCCCGGCAGACGCCCGGCTACCGCCCCCAACGACGACGATTGGCCCTGATAACACACAATGAGTAGGTTATACTGGGACATCATGGGGTTATCTGAAGTCCGTAGGGCAGGTGAGGACACGATAACCCTAAAATCAGGTAACCTACTATACTACCAGGAGGGCAACCAACAGTCCCAAGGTGGTGTCGGGTTTATCGTCCACAAGTCCCTTACTAACAACATAGTTACGATCGATAGCGTTTCCAATAGAAACGTATACCTAATACTCAGAGTATCCAAACGATATTCGCTGAAGGTCATTCAGGTATACGCACCGACAAAGTCGCACCCAGATGATGAGGTGGAGGATATCTATGAGGACATTAGTCGGGCCATACATACCTTTAAAACGCACTTTCTAGTTGTTATGGGGGACTTCAACGCGAAGTTGGGTAAGAGAAGCGAGGAGGAGTGAAAGTGGAACAATTTGGCTATGGACAACGGAACCGTAGGGGACAGAGGTTGGCCGACTTCCTAGAGAAAGAAGAACTCTTTATGATGAATTCTTTCTTTCAGAAGCCACGTCATAGGAAATGGACCTGGTTGAGTCCCGATGGTTCCACGAGAAATGAGATTGACTTCATAATGACCACCAAAAGGCAAATATTCACTGATGTTTCCGTGATCAACTGGGTTAAAACCGCTAGTGATCACCGAATGGTAAGAGGCACGCTGAATATTAATGTCAAACTTGAAAGGTCTTGTCTGATAAAGTCTACGCTCCGAACCCACTAGTGCCTATATTCAAGACCCCTAGAGCTTTCAACTTAAGCTGTCCAATCGCTTCAACTGCCTTGAAAATATCGCTTCAGTGGACGAGATAAATAACAGGTTAGTAGAAACTGTCCATACAGTGGGTTCCAAATACTTTAAACCCCACCGTACAGATAGGCCACAAAAACTCTCTAACGATAGCCTCAACGTCATGGCTGAACGTCGCTCATTAAAACTGCAGTCTTCGAATGATGCTGAAGCATATAGGCTGCTCAAAAGACGAACATGGAAGTCCTTGCGACACGAGATCCAAATCTTTAATACAAATCGTATTAAAGAGACGATAGAGCGGGAAAAAGGCTCCAAAGTGTTTGCAAGAGACATGTCTATTGGGCAAAGCCAGTTGACGAAGCTGAAGATAGAAGATGGCAGTGTAGCGTCGACCAAAGCAGAAGGGTTAGAAGAGGTGAATAGTTTCTACGGACAGTTATACACCTCGGTCGCTAAACCTGTTAGCAGCTCGGTCGAAGACCTTAAAGCCAAGCTGACCCGATATAATACCGAAGATATCTCAGACATTAGTCTGTACGAGATTGGAATGGCCTTGAAACAGCTTAAGAACAACAAGGTGCCGGGTGACGATGGTATCACATCTAAGCTTCTGAAAGCGGGTGGAACTCCGGTACTTAAAGTCCTTCAGAAGCAATTTTTTTTTTTTTTTTTTTTTTTATAAAACTACGCTCCACATACTCCAGGGTCCGTGCCTTTTTTTAACTTACAGATTTTTGACGTAGTCAAAAATCTGTAAGTTAAAAAAAGGCACTTATAAATTTATAACATACAACAAAATACATACATGAGGAACATATCATTTTTTTTTTAACATACAACATACATATAACATGATACACTTAAAGTTATTGATACATTTTATTCTGAGTTGGTGCAAGCATTCACAGCAGACCAGTGCCCTTAAACAGCACCCGTTCACGAGTTGACGCATGTGCCAGCCATCGCCTTCCTCAACCATTTCTGAGGGAAGATGGCAACCCGCCACACACGCCACCGCTTGCCAACACATTTCCGTGAGCATGTCTGCTCTGGATGCTCGCACCATCTCTTTGTCAGTTATAATTTCTTAACGCTAGCTTACATACAATTCGAAAAACTACATATATTAAAGCAAATGGATTATAGTACATTTATTGTGAGCCCACGTTGCCCACTTTGCGCTGAAGCAGGGCCTCCATCACCACGCTGTTTCGATCCCTGATTGCCATCTTCAGGTTATAGCCGTAGATGGTTTGCTCGCTCGCAACCGTCGCTTGCCTCACAAACCGTCCGATGGCATCATCCTCGTCGTCGGCGTAGTAGACAAAGGTCCTAGTGTGCCGGGAAACCGCAACGACTGCGTGCGGGACGCTCTCGTGCAGCTTCATTTTGCCTTTAGTTTTAATCACCGCGACTGACTCGTACGTCAGTCCCTGCGCCTCGTGAATAGTAAGGGTGCGTGATCCTTCGCCCTTACCATAGCCCTGGCTGGTCAGGGTCTCCTTTTCCTCCTGAGTGTGGACCAGGAAGAGGGTGTTTGGAAGGGATTTGGGGATTTTCGCTCCCGTGTAGCTCTCGAGGCGCAGGTACCTTATACTGGGAGCCGAGGAATATATACCGGAGTATATTTCCCTCAGCGCATACGCAACATCCATTGGGTTCCGGTGCGTGCACAACAACTCCTGGCTGATGTTCGTAACCAGGTTAGGGCGGTTATACCTTAGATCGAACAGGTTCTCCCTGTCTATGTAAGGTAATTGGTTGACGTCTCCGATGAGGACAAGTTCGCTAGCTCCAGACAGCCTAGAAGCCATTACTATGGCCCCGAAATGGTTTATGAGAGCCTCGTCCACCATCAGGCGGACGTAGCTCTCATTCTTTTTAAAACCATTTACTAAAACCGAGGCCATAGTGCGCACCTTGGTTTTCACCAGGTCTCCGATTCGGTGCGCCAACTTCTCTCTCAGGTCTTTTGCTGCCTCTGTAGTTGTTGTTGCGATAACGTCCTTGTCAACATCGAAGTTTCTTACCATCCAAGTTGTTTTTCTGCATCCGGGAACTCCATTGACCCACTGTATTTTGGGTATCTCCCAGTGTTTCCAGAATGTCTCGATCTCAGAGTCTCTCGAAATGGCTTTCGCCATTTGCAAGACTCTGTCATCCAACATTATCTTGGTGCACCGGGCGGTGACAACAATAGGGTCGTGTGGTGGTGTTGCGTATTTTGGCCTACCAGTCCGTTCGGTATCTTCCTCATCCAGAAACACAAAGCCACTTGTCGCGTTGTAGGCAGCCATATACTGACCAGACATTGCCCCCATGATGATCGAGGATGTGTCGTTGTTGTATATGGCTGCTTCAGTCTCTTCTGCAGCAGCCGAGATTCGATGATGCTGCCCTCGTTTGCTCGCCTATAGGACTGCAGGATGTTCTTGCAGTTCCTGAGATTGACATCTCTTGTCGCTCTCGTTATAGCGAGAAACTCGAAGAAGGCGTTCGCTGCGTGGCTCACTGGTTCCTGTGCTGGTACATACTTTGGCGGACTGACTTGTCCCATGTCAGCTCTGGTCCGAGGTCGTTTTTAGCGTATGGAAATGGGAGCAGTCTTTTTTGCGGGCATGGGCAATTTTGGCTCGCACGGTTGCAGGAATAGGCTTTGTGCTGCTGCTTTAAAGGATGCCAGGAACGTTGTGACTCGGCCCTTGCTCTTTGTAGGGCTGCGCTCCTGGTTTCTTTCTGCTTCTGCTTTTTCCTGGAGACGTTCCGAACCGCTTTTGGTGGTTGAAGCGGGGATTGGGTGCCCCCAACAGTCGGTTGAATTGTTGTGTATCGGCTTTCTGAGGTGACTGAGGTTTTCACCTCTGTCTTCGTACACAACTACCTCATGATGTTCCGAGGCTCTAATACAACCTAGTTGGTCCGCTTACTCACCCTTGGAGTCTACGATCACCATAGCGTCCACGCTTATCACTCGGGCTTGTTCCGCATTTTCTGCCAGTTTCGAAAGTAGCATGCTCGCTTTAGCGAAAGGAGTCTCGTCCGCCCACTCGATTAGTGCAACTGTTTTGTTTTTCAGTCGCACCAGCCGACAGGGGCAGCCCATGACGTCCAAAACTGGCATCGCGTCAAATGCTTTTCGCTTCATGGTGGTTTTGAAGTTACTTCCGTTTAGCAGGCATGCTAGCCCGGGTGATAACCGTACTCGGCTTTTGTCTCCAGATATGCAAAAACTTATTCCTAGCCTCTCCTTGGCTGTTGTCCATGAAGAGAGCGACGCCTCGAATATGAATTCCAGGCTCCCCTAGCTCTCCATATGACAACAGCTGGGAAAGTTCCGTGTTTTTGGCTTGCTGTTTGTGCGGTTGTTGGGGTTGTGGGGTTTGTAGTGGGAATGGGTTGCTTGGGGGGGAAGATTTGAGTTCCTAGCTATTGCCGTCCGGAATGATCTCTCCACAAAGGACAGGAAATGTACTCTGTTTTCCGTATCTGCCATGATGGTCGGCAGTTCAGGTTCCAGTAATTTCCTGCGCACTTTTGTTTCGAGATCATGCCGTGCGGCAATGAAGCGGAGGCAATCTAGGATTATGTGTTTGACTGTTTCGGGAATTTCGGGGTCACACTCACAACCTGGGCTGTCCTTGAGCTTGAACCTGTGGAGATATTCGGAGATTCCACCGTGTCCTGTCATTGCTTGCACGAGTATTGGCGACAGTTTTGCGGTTCTCGTTAGCCGGAATGCCAATTTGACATCCGGTAGGAACTTTCGCGTGACTGCGCCTGTGCTAGAGGTCTCATACCTGTCTTGCCAAATTTGTATGGTTTCCTTTCTTATTCTTCTTCGGACGTAGGACAGGGGAATTTTGTCGTAGTCTTGAGTCGTGCACCTGAGTGCCGCTGACTTCGCGAGCTCATCGGCTCTTTCGTTTCCAGCGGTTCCCACGTGCGCTCTCAACCATAACATCCGAACATCTCTGCCTTCAGACTTGATCTTACCAATGTTTTCCTTTATGCTCCTCGCAAGGGGGTGACTGGTTAGTGGTCTTTTGAGTAAATCGAGTGAAGATCTTGAGTCACTCAGGATTGTTACTATTTGATCCTTACTCATTTTTACCAATTCAGTCGCCTTGTGGAGAGCATAGAGTTCCGATTGGAAGACTGTGCATTCAGGATGCAGCTTGAAGGTTGCGAACCTAATCTCTCTTCCTTCCTCCCACCAGGTCAATGCAGCACCTACTTTGCCCTCTATCTTGCTGCCATCTGTGTAGATTTGGGGTCCGGAGATGTGACTGGTGTCTGATTCGAGGAGCTCGTATTCTACAAACGATCTCGTGGACGGATGGTGTTGGTCCGCGATACGTTCGTTTTCTTCGAGCTCCTTTCCCGGGGGAGGTAGTCTATAGAGAGTTTGTTTTTGGCTCTATACAGGCTCATTGCTTCTTGGATTCTCAGGTCTATAGGGAGCAACCCCGACAGAGCGAGAGCCGAGGTTAGAGAGACAGTACGATATGACCTACAGATCTTTTGGGCAAAGCCTCTTTGTAGGGCGAAAAGCTGTGATCTATTCATTTCGAAATCCACTGCTTTCCCCCACACATTTGCCGCGTAGGTCAATATAGGTTCCACCACTGAAACATAGATCGTCCTCGTTATCTCACTGTTCAGACCCCAAGACACCTTTGCTGCACCCGCTAGCTGTTTGTAAATGTCCGCTGCCTTTTTACATTGTGCGGATACTTGTGTTTTGTAGGTGAGCTTGCGGTTGATTACTAGGCCCAGCAGTTTCACTTCGTCCACGAGGTCAAGTCTTACGCCGGACATGAATAGGTTTGGAGTGTCGTACTTCAGCTTTTTTGTCAATAGCATCGCATTGGTTTTGTGCGGCGCAAAGTTGAGTTTGTTTACGACTCCCCATTCCACAACCATGTCTAGCGTTGTGTTGACCTCCTGCTCTAAGGTGTCGGGTTGGCCTGTGAATACGAGAACGACGTCATCAGCAAAAGCTTGACAGTATACTCCCTCGATTTCCAGTTTACGCAGCAGCGAGTCTAGGATTACGTTCCAGAAGATTGGTCCACCGATGGATCCTTGGACACAACCTTTCGTGGTTTCCTTCTCGCATTCTGCCCTGGCGTAATTGACTGTGATTTTTCTGTCTTGGAGGTATGAGCATACTGTCTCGTAGAGGTTTGATGGGCACCTCTTTTTTGCTAATTGATGTTTCAGGGCTGGCCACCACGCGTTATCAAAGGCGCCCTCTATGTCTAGGGAGACAAGGAGTACAATTTGCTTATTGTTCACTCCATTCTTAACATGCTCCAGCAGGTCATAGAGGGCGTCCTCGGTTCCGCGTTGCGGCATGAACCCGTACTGCTTTCGACTGAGTGTGGGGAGGAGGTGCCATTGGAGTCGGCCGATCAAAGGCTTTTCGACGATTTTTCCTAGTACAGACAGGAGCCCTATTGGCCGGTATGACTTTGGATGTGTGTAGTCTGCCTTGCCAGGTTTCCTTAAGATGATGACGTGTGCCTTTTTCCATTGCTTAGGAAAGTATTTTAGCGACAAAAAATTGTTTGCTATTGCAATAAATACTTCCCTATCGCTTTGGATTGCTGCGGCACATATGTCGGCAGTTAGCCCGTCCGGTCCCGGGGCATTCTTCGGATTCAGTGCTTGAAGCACTGATTCCAGTTCTACCGAGGTGAACGGTGGGTCATCATCTGGCAGGGCGGATGGTAAGTCTCCTGTCTGTTCTCGGATTTCCGTATGGCACGGTTGGTCTGTGCTTTCGGTATCGTCTGGGTAGAAAGTACTGGCTAGGAGCTTTGCAGATGCTTGTGTAGACAAGGTATTGCCATCGGTGTACCTCAGTAGAATATCCTCCTTCTTTCTTGAGGTTTTCCTAATGACCCGGTATATCTTGTCCCACATACTCTCTTTATCCTGAGTTGTGCAGAAGTCTTTCCAGCTTTCTGTCTGGGCTTTTTCGGCGTTTTCTTTGTAGTCACTGCGAGCTTTTTGATATTCCTCAATGACCAATTTGACTCGTTCCGGGGCTGCGTTTCTTATCCGTCTTTTCTTCCTGAGTACATCTCGTTTCCTTTCATCAAGCTGTCTCGTGTACCAGGGGGGAACTGGGTCCCCTTTCCGTTGGCCTAGCGTTGGGATGGTGTCTGCGCTGGCTTTGTGGATGCTGTTGGTGTATCTTGTGATGAAATTTTCGAGACTCTCAGTGCTTTCAGATTCTCTCACGGAGGCTGGCGATATATTTTCCTCTTGTAGACACTTTTTCATGTTGGAAGTGAATTTGGACCATTTAGCCTTCTTAGTGTTGTATTTGCGCGTCGTTTTGGTTTCCAGTTGTTCTAATTCCCTTCCGAGGCGCAAAGTGAAGGTTATGCTGTTATGGTCTGATGTCGTAAGAGTACTGTCTATTTGCCAGTCTTTGATCATTCCCATGAGTGGTATGCTGCAAGCCGTGACATCTACTCTGCTTGTGTACGCTTTACCTCTCCGGTAAGTTTCAAAGGTTGGTTCATCTCCCGTGCTGAGAACCTGAAAGCCCATTTCGTCAAGAAACGCGCCGTAGGCCTCTCCTCTCTCGTTCTCCTTTTCGCTTCCCCACCAATGGCTCCAAGCATTTATATCGCCCGCGACTAAGATGTTGTTAGTCGCTAGTTTCCCGCAGAATGCCTTGGTTCTTTTGATATTATGCTCGATGTCTTGATCTCCCTCGTAATACACAGAAACTCACAATTATAGATTTCTCTTTGGAGTTATATAGTGGAACTCTGTATAAATAATTAATTTGTGTTTTTGGGAAGAGACAATTGACCTTTTTGGTTAGGGATTCAACAATAACAAACAGATTTTTGTCTTTCTTTATCGGCACCCCTTTTATTTCGACGTTATTAAGCCGGGATCTCTGTTCATTCGCTGACATCTGCGAGTTAAATGTATCTAATTGGTTCTGTATGGAGGTGACTTTCCCCTCCAGCTATTCCACATTCGAGATCCTAGCCTCCATCTGAGCAGCCCTGCTTGACAGTTCAACTATGTTATTATTGCTAAACTCATTAGCAGCTTTCAGGTCGGCAATTTCCTCCTTAATGGTGCGAACGTCCACAATGAGGGCTGGCATACCAATAAGCTAGGATTTTATGCCTTGAATCTCCTTCAACACAATCTCTAGAGTCACGGGGTCAGATCCAATGACAGAGACCGGTGACAGAGCGGGGGACTGGGGCACGGCTGTTGATGACCTGCAGGCGGTATACCAGGAGGCACGCTTAGTGGGTCCAAGCTTCCTCCACGAAACTTCAGTGGTTTGAGCGCAGCCAAAGTCTAGGTGCTTCCAACAAGAGCCACACTGCACTCCATCATTGAAATTGTTACCACACAAGGGCCACTTCATATTAAGAATCAAAGTTTGATAGTCACTGGATACGGTGTAAAATGAGTCAGACGTGTATTCAGTAGCAGTGTTAGCGACGTACCGATTGCATCGATTAATTACACAATTGACAGACATTATGTCACATTTAAATCTTGTTCAATGTTATTTGATGGTTTAACTTACGCGGAAGGTATAGTCGAATATCTCGACAGGTTTCGTGACCGTCCGGGCCACTTCTTCATGGAGTACGTGCGCACCCAGCTGCGTTCGCGCTAGTACTGGCAACCTCGGTGGCGTGGCGGCGGTGTAGCGCGCCGCGCGCGCCGCCGCTTTCCGCGCCCGTTGTGACGTCACCGGTGCGGGCAAGCTGTATCCGTCAGTTTCTTTGCCACTGCTGCTTGGCAATGACCTTAAAAGGCCAGTACACACCGCATTAATCGTGTCCTGCGACGAGATGTTTGCTGAGCTGGACTTTCGTGTATGTAGAACAGATTTCCACGCTGGGGCCAAAGTTCATCCATGGTCTCTGTTAAAATTGGGATTGCGGTCGATTTCTATTGCTTCACACACTTTTCGCGGTATTAAGAACTTCTCCTTCGATAATACGGAAGCCTTATCTAACCTCATGAAGTGGCTCGACTCCAGAGCGTGTTCTGCCATAGCCGATCTGTCAGTGTCCATGTTCTTCACACTTTTTATATGTTCCTTGAGCCTCGTCGCAATATTGCGCCGAGTCTCACCTATATAGCTCTTGCCGCATTCACAGGGGATCTTATATACGCCTGGTACGTTTAGTGGCCTTCTGTCTTTCGGGGAGCGCAGAAATTGGCGCAATTGACCAGATGGGCGGTAAAAGGTCCGTATGTTGTACTTGCGTTGTAGATAGTTACCAATTTTATCAGTAACTCCTCCAACAAAAGGCAAGTATATCGGAGCACGATCAACTGTACAGGCCCTTCTGCGCTCCGTGCTGTTTGCCCAGCGTGCACACTGCCGCCACTTCTACCCATTTTCTTTAAGCACCTGCTTCACGTGAATCAACTCGGCATGTTTATATTGAGGATCACACAGGCTAAGTGCGTGGTTTAGTATAGCCTTCGGCACCGACATCAGTTGTGTCAGATGGTGATGAGAGTCTGCTTTCAAGTAACGGTTCGTGTGCGTAGGTTTTCGGTAAACGGAGTGACTCACCGTACCATCCACTTCTCGATAAACACGCACATCCAGGAACGGCAAACATCCATCACGCTCTTCTTCTACCGTGAACTGTATCCTTTTATGCACAGAGTTCAAATGGGTGATGAAAGCAGGTAACGCATTTTTGGCAATAATAACGCGCCACCAGTAACGCGGTTTTATAATACATGTCTTCATTGCCTCTTCCTCGAACTATTCCATAAACACGTTAGCCACAACCGGTGCTATGGGTGAATCCATGGCAACTCCATCCACTTGCAAGTAATGATCACCTCACCAGAGAAAATACCCACTTCTCAAGCAACACTCTGCTAACCCTATGTACTCACTAGGTAAATCTGCGTCCTGAAGCAAAACGGCAATTATGTCCAATGTGTCATCAATAGGCACATTGGTAAACAGAGATGTCCCCTCGAAACTGACCATTATTTCTGTCGGTAGGATGCGTAGATCAGCCAGCAAGTTGACAAAGTGCCTAGAGTCTTTTACACAGCTGTGTGTTTAGCCCGTAAAAGTTTGTAAAATTATTTCCAGATGTTTAAACAGTTTGTATGTAGGGGCATCTATTTGACTAACAATAGGTCTCAGGGACCAGTTTGGTTTATGAACCTTTGGCAAGCCATATATCTTTGGTGACGTGGGGTTGTACGGGCGCAAAGACGGGGCAACAAACCAGTATCACTGCATTTTTGTAAAAGTTTTACAACTTTTGTGGTCACTCGTGCGGTCGGGTTGTAATTGACCTTCTTATAAGTAGTTTCATCGCTTAAAATCTGCGTGGCCTTCATCTCATATTCCTTGGCATCTACAACCACCGTGGCGTTGCCCTTAACAGCGGGTAATACCAATAGATCTAAGTTTTTACGTAACTCCAAAACAGCTGTCATTTCATCTCTGCTAATATTACTCTTTGGAACCTTGGCCTTACGTAATATTGTTGCGATATCCTATCGCAAGCATCTTGATGTGGAATACGATTCCTTAATACAGCATCTTCAACACTGGTGATTATTTCTTCACTTGGAATTTTCCTCGGTACGGGTGTAAAATTCAGGCCACGAGATAAAGTCATAACGGCCTTTTCACACAACTGTTGCGATGACAAATTTACTACATTGGATTTTAAGTCTGTATGCCCCTTAATGTTGTTTAAATTTTGCGGATCCGTCGCTAAGTTGTTGGTATTATTATGTTGAAGGTTGCGAAACTTTTTCTCGTGTCCTCTTCTAGTATTATTCTCAATAGTAAACGCCCTACTATAGGACATCGCATCTAGAACCTCCCATAAGTCACCTTGTAAAAAACTGCGCTAACTCGAGATGTAATTCGTATACATTTCCTCTGTGTAAACATTACTTTTTGGCGGTAGTCTGTAACACGGCGAAGAAACTTCTCGTTTGCTACCCGAAAAAACTCAACGTAATCTCGAATACACTTTACAGATTTTATGCATGCGAACTTAGGTATAAGTCCACTGTCACGGCACTTCATCACATACTGTAAACCGCACTCGAGTTTCTTACATTTGATTCGTAAGCGCGTAAACTCATACCGTACCGTAACGGTTAGCTATAACTTGATTGAAACTTTCGTAAGAATTAAACATTTTTAATGTTATTTGACGGTTTAACTTATGCGGTAGGTATAGTCGAATATCTCGATCGGTTCGTGACCGTCCGGGCCACTTCTTCATGGAGTACGTGCGCACCCGGCTGCGTTCGCGCTAGTACTGACGACCGCGGTGGCGGCGGTGCAGTCTTCCACAAGTGCCATATTTGCCATAGCTTCAAGACCGTTTAACGCGCAAAAAAAAGGTAATGTTAAGAACATTCGTCGATATCGCACCAGGTCTGACGATACTATGCAAGATATACCATATTCAATAGTCATTACCACGAATGCCACTGTACATAGGCCTAAAGATGACTAAAAAATGATATTAAAAAAAAGGAATGTCTGAAATGTGTGAAAGAAAAAAAAACTGTCTGATCACGTTGAAGGGTTGATCCGGTCCAATGCCATGGCTTAAATGATATTAATCCGGTCCAGCATAAATAAAAAAAAGAGCAAAAAAAAAACTGTAATAAAAAAATAAGATTTATAGAGAATTATTGAATAAAGAAAGGAATGAAAACAAAAAAAAATGTAAAGAAAGGTTTACAAGAATGAATAAAAATATTATCACCGAAGGCTTAATGTTAACCGGACCAGATGAATGTGTGTGTATACAGATACCTTACTAATGTCAGTATGGCCGTGACGGCGTGGGCCGCTTATTGTGACGGAGCATGCGCAACGGGCGAGCGGTTGAGTCACCGCACACCCATCACCACAATTCTCGCGCTCGCCGCATTCGCACGTCTCTGTTTTGTTATAATTTAATATGTGATCAAAGATTTTAATCTTTACTGAACCGACATTACGTGTTTTTGTTCATACCGGGTCATACTTCATGTCGGGATTGCAGAGCCGATAGGCGTTACGATTTGTTTATGTTTTGTACAGACGATACAGTCACATGTATGGTGGAAGAACGGATGCGGGAAGGGATTAACCGTTTGTTGGCTGATTAGGTATACCTAAGTAAAAGACAAAAAAAGGTACAAACAAATAAAAAAAAATAACCGATATGTAATGTAAGAGTTTAATTTTCTGTTTAGTTAATGGAAACAAATAAGTAAATTTTACTTTTCTTAATCCCTAAAACTTTATCCTAATCCTAAAACCTTGACAATCTTCCAGAATAAATATAAATAAAATTATTATCCATGTTCTTATAGGTATTAACTTCTAATTATGTTCAGTGATTTTCATAAAAGCATCTGCATTCATAAGATAAGTATCGCAATGGTTTCTTAGGTTATAAGCTTGTATTATTGTATCTTCTAAGTGGCTGTTGATTATAGCGGACACTTGCAAGTCCGTGGTGGCATGTGCCATAGGCATGGAGAGGTCATGTATGATGAGAGGGCCTTGCGTGTAGCACTGCAGTGAACAATCTTTGCCACTGTTGGTAGGATCGGAAGCTGGACGTGCTCGCAGCAACACAAGTCGTGAGCGGAGCGTACGTGGTTTAGCGGTATAGGAACGTACTGTAGCGATACGTGCGTACGTCGCCTCCAGTAGCGTGCATGCGTATTGCGCAGAATGTGACACGCGGCCGAGCAGCGTACGTACGCACTTGTTGACACGGTCATGCCAAGAGTTGCAGTCACGCAGTGCAGTCTCTGAAAGTGACATTGAGCCGGGTGCCATCAGCGCAAATACGTGCCGTACCACGGCCGTCTGCAAAGCTTCTTCGGTCTCAAACTGGCTCAGCTCCGATTCCAGCAACGCTTTTGTTTCTTCCGGACCATCGCCGAGGCAAAATATTGTACCCGTTTGTCCTTAAAAAAAGAAAACAGTTTTTTCTACATTAATATTATAACGAGGAAAGATTTGTTTGTTTAAATTGAATAGGAATCGAAAGTAATGGTTCGATTTGACAAATTATTTTACAATTAGAATTCTACATTTTCCTTGATGAAAATAGGCTATTCAAAAATTTCTAAAAGTAAGGGATCCATATTAAATCGTTCATAACATTAACTAACTCTTTATCTTTATTCACTTTATTTTATTTCATCACAAAATACATACAGTGAAACACATACAGCGGTTCTTAATAATTATTGTACAATAAATTTGCCATATTTAAACTTTATATTCAAAGAGGAAAACGTCTCTAAGGTTAATCTTATTGGGTACAACACATGCCTCTGATAATACTTACTAAAATATTACTTATTATAATCAAACATTACTTGGGCGTATTAGTCTATAGGGCGTCGTAAAATATTAATATTAATTTTGATATATGTTAAAAATATTAAGTATTAGGTACCCATACAACGTTTTTAATTTAATGTTTACTAATTTTAGAATAATAAATGTATATGAGTGTGTGTGAGGGCGAGTGTGATTCGGTTAAAGTTCATCATTCGGTCTCAAATATTGTGACACAAAATGCCTTCAGTTTTCTCATAATCTAGTCCGATAAGAAATGTGTACGAGGTTTTTTGCACAATTAGTGAGTGACAGGATAAATATTGAGTCTTTATGATATTCATGACTTGTTACGTAGTACTAATTAACAACATCGCTGTTTTCAAAGACGAAATGTTTAAAAGCAAAGCTTGGAGCCGCACTTCGCTAAGGAGTGCATGCACTCACCAGCGGCTATGCAAACATTGCGGAGGCAAACACCATACTGCCCTGTGCATGAACCGCGGCGGGGACACTTCCCCGGCCCAAGGCCGGACTCAGGATGGGGAGAGGGGCCAATTGGGGGCCTCCTGCAATTATTTGACTGCGGTGCACACGCCATCCCCCAGGGTAGAGGGGTTGGGTTAGAGGACTCACTAGGGGGACCCCACGAGTTTGATGGGGCCCAACCGGAGGGCCCCGCGATATATAGGGGCCCCGCCGGTGGGCCCTGCCGCTTTTGGTGGCGGATCTATACTCCAATGGCTTTGCTGAGGCCCCGCTAGGGCTGTCTTTTTGGTTCAGTTCTTTCCGAAGCCATGCAGCGCTTCTGGGAAATCGAGGAGCCCCCTGTTGCCTCCAGAAAGGATCCAGCGCAGGAAGAATGCGAATTATTTTACCAGAATAATACTGGTCGTCTGTGCTCCGGTCGCTTTATCACTCGACTACCCTTCCTCGCCCAGTGGCCCCCGTTGGGCTCTTCTCGGATGCTGGCGGAGAAGCGGTTGCTGCTGATGGAGCGCCGCATGAAGCGGGAAGCAACGTTTCGAGGAAAATATGTTGCTTTCATGCGGGAATATGTTGAATTGGGACACATGTCTGTGTCTGGCATTAAATAGCGTTTGATGAAGCATTACTTTCTCCCCCACCATGCATTGAAATCGCCGGAGAGCAAAATTCTGGTTGTATTTGATGGCTCGGCGTCCACGTCCAATGGCGTGTCCCTGAATGATTGTATGCGTGCAGGCCCGAAGCTGCATAGGAACATAACGGATATAATTACGAACTTTCGGAAGCATAAGGTGGTATTTGTAGCCGACATCCGGATGATGTTCCGTCAAACGGTTATGCACCCGGATGATCGTCGGTACCAGTTGGTGTTGTGGCGCGAGAGCCCTCACAAACCGATGAAAGTTTTTGAGCTAAATACTTGTACAACCAACGGGTTGAAATCTAGCCCCGTTCATTGTGCTTCTTTATATATTAGATCGCTCTTTGAGATGGCAGAACGTGAGCACTTGCGGTTCCCGCCTGTGGCTGCCATTATAGAACGGGATATCTACGTAGATGACGTGTGCACCGGCGCGAATTCGGTTGAAAATGCCTGGTATTGCGGGATGAATTGCTCGAGATCTTGCGCAGTGGTGGATATGAGTTGAGGATGTAGTTGTTCAACTCTCCGGATCTCTTGGCCGACCTACCGGAAAACGACCAGCAAGACCCGCACTTGTTTGAGAACGCTGATAACCCGCACATGATGCCAGTGCTTGCTATTGGATATGAACCTGTCCAGGATGTGTTACCTATCTGGTGGACGCAGAAAGCCTGAAGGTCTGGACCAAGTGGCTCGTATTGTCAACGGCGACCAGGCCTTTTGATCCCAACGGCTAGATCACACCGGTGATATTTATTTATGCAACGCCTTTGGACAGTACAATTAAGTTGAGATGAGCCGCTTTCCAGGGTATCGAAAAAGCTAAAAAGAGAACCACCATTCTTGCACAAAATATTACGTAGTATTTTTGAAAATGTTGATGATTTTCAAGTAACAGTGTCACAACTGAGTTTTATCCTAACAGAGTGTTGGCTTAAGCAAAACATGTCATTACCTCAACTCTCTAACTACAACACATATTAGACTAGCAGACATCTTACACAAAATTATGGCGTAGTTGTTTATATAAAAAAAAAACTTAAAATAAAACGTTTCGAAAATTTACATTGATAATGCCTCTTGTCTTGGCCCGCTGGAGAGTCTCAAGCACTGCCCACATCTCGATCGAATCAAAGGCCTTCTCATAGTCCACAAATGCTAAACAAAGGGGCAAGTTATACTCTTCGGTCTTCTGTATAACTTGCCGTAGCATGTGGATGTGGTCTAATGGTACTATATCCTTTTCGGAAATCGGCTTGTTACAGAGGCTGATCTTCGGAAACAGCTTATAAACATAGCTCAAAAGCGAGATGGGTCTGAAATCTTTAAGTAAAATTTTTTCACCTTTCTTAAAGAACAGCACAACTACGCTTTTGTTTCATGCTTCTGGCGTTGAACCTTCGAGTAAATCGGTATTAAAGAGCTTCTAGAGAACTTTAAGTACCGGTGTTACACTCGCTTTCAGAAGCTCCGATGCGATACCGTCGTCACCCAGCGCCTTGTTATTCTTAAGCTGTTTCAAGGCCATTCTAATCTCGTACAGGCTGATGTCCGGGATATCTTCGGTATAATGTCGGGTCAGCTTGGCTCTTGGGTCTTTGGCCGAGCTGCTAACAGGTTTAGCGACAGAGGAGTATAACTCTCTACCCCTCCTAACACTTCTGCTATGGTCGACGCTACACTAACGTCTTCTCTCTTCAGCTTCGTTTACTGGTTTTGCCCTTACTTGTCTTTTGCAAGCACTTTGAAGCCTTTGTTCTGCTCTATCGTCTCTTTAATACGGTTAGTATTGAAGATTTGAATGTAGTGTCGCAAGGGCTTCCATATTCGTTTATTTATCACATATTCGCTTATTAATTAGCAATGTTCTCGAGGTAATCGAAGCGATTGGACAGCTCAAGTTAAAAGTTCTTTAGGTTTTAAATATGGGCACGAGTAGGTCGGAGCGTAGATTTCATCAGACTCGACCTCTCAAGTTTGACATTAATATTCAACGTGCATCTAACCATTCGGTGATCGCTACCGGTTTTAACCATGTCAATCACGGAGACATCAGTGAATATTTGTCTCTTGGTGGTCATAATGAAGTCAATTTCATTTCTAGTGGAACCATCGGGACTCAGCCAAGTCCATTTTCTGTTAAGAGGCTTCTGAAAATAAAAGTTCATCATAAAGAATCCTTTTTTCTCCAGGAAGTCGACCAACCTCTGTTCCCTACGGTTCCGTTGCCTATACCCAAATTGCCTCACCTTCAACTCATAATTGCTTCTTTTACCTAACTTCGCGTTGAAGTATTCCATAGCAACAAGGAAGTGCGTTTCAGAGGTATGTATGGCCCGACCAATGTCCTCATACATACGTATCCTCAACCTCATCATCCGGGTGCGACTTAGTCGGTGCGTATACCTGAATGATCTTCAGCGAATATTTTTTTGATAATTCTGAGTATTAGGTATACGACCCTGTTAGAAACGCTTTTAATTGTCACTATATTATTGATGAGGGACTTATGGACGAGAAACCCGACACCACCTTGGTACTGTTGGTCGCCCTCCTGGTGGTAGAGTAAGTTACCTGATTTAAGCGTTGTCATGTCAAACCCCTCAATGTCCCAGTGTAACCTACTCATTTCTTGTCGGTCGAGATACCGGCAAAAATAAACCAAAAGTCACAGCATGTGTCCTACAAGGACTTTCTGTCCTACAAGGATTAACAATCAGACAGTGTCAGAACCAATAATGTAGCAAGTTCATTTGATAAATTCTTATCTAACTTTACCTCTAGAAGTCACTAAGTCACTGAATTCTGGTCCCAATGCAGCAGAAGCTATTGTTAAAGCTAATTTCATGAACAAAGTACCCAGTTTTTCTTTTAGATATACTTTAACTTTCGAAATTACAAAAACATACAATATCTTAAATATAAAGAACTACCTGGTGCCCGCGACTACGTCTGCGCAAGATAAGTATTTCGAGTAGCTTATTATCTTCTCCAAGGCCATATATACCTTTATACCAAAATGTCATAAAATATGTTCATGGTCAAACACAATTGCTATAATAGTGTTAAATTGAAATACTTAGTACATCAATCAGTAAACGTTCATAATAAAATACAGGACTTACGTACATACAAATATAAAATTAATCACCATGGAAAAAAAAAACTCTCATTACATTTCATCACCCTTGACGGTATTTGTGTCACATTTCATCACCTTTTACGGTCGCCGAGCACGGCTAGTGTATCGAGCTATTAAACTGACTTGACTTTTGACTAAGCTATCAGAAACTGACACATACTTTGACAGAACTGTCATCATTACGATCTAGACGTAGGTGGATATCTAATTATTTTGCCTATGCTGTGCAAATTACGCTTTTTTACCCGCGTGGTGAGCGATGATGATGATGATGAAAATTAACTGTGTTAATCCAGTGCCTCATCTACCTTCGTATCAAATTTCATCAAAATTGACTCAAAGTCAAAGTCAAAGTCAAAGTCAAAGTCAAAGTCAAAGTCAAAATCATTTATTCAATTTAGGCATCCAAGACGCACTTATGATTTATTATATACTTATATTTTTTTATTAAAACGTTTTTTACAGTCAACTTGAATTTGCCCTCTGAAAGCTCAGTTATGTGTTTTGGGATTTTATTGTAAAAACGCACACAATTTCCTAGGAATGACTTATTAGTCTTCGCAAGTCTAAAACTAGGTACAGCTATCCTATTTGTATTTCTAGTATTAAAAGTGTGGTGATCACTATTTAACTTATATTTATGTAATTTTTTACGAACATACATTATATTTTCAAATACTCGTACATATAAGGAAGGCAACGTTAATATATTGATTTCTTTAAATAAATCTCTCAAAGATTCACGGGGAACCATTTCGTATATAGCTCGAATAGTACTCCGCCGTATGAGCACAAAATAGTAATAAAAATCCACAAATCCACACATCCATACATCCATGCTCACAAACTTTCGCGTTTATAATATTAGTAGGATACTGAAGACTTATGGGGATTATCGTTTAAAATTAAAGAGGCAATCATTAGTTTTATGGGTTTGGTTCTAACTAGTTTGGCCCGCGTATTTAATCTTTGTATAGATAGAGGTACTTTGCTTAATTTAATAAAATATAGTAGAATCACTCCAATTTTGAAGGCTGGAGACAAAACAGACCCGTCTAATCATAGACCAGTATCTATACTACCAATTTTGAGTAAGATCTATAATCGAAGATAAGCGCACTTCAACGAGCATTCAATACTGCACGAAAATCAGTTCGGCTTCACGAAAGCAAGATCAACTACGGATGCCGGTGTGCAATTAATGACGCATGTTTTAAAGACTTGGTAGAGCCTTTTAGACATATGATGCTTATGGTGTTTTTGTAATCTCTCTAAAGCATTTGATTGATTGGAAAACCGGATACTGATTCGAAAGCTTTTCCATTATGGTATTCGTGGAGCTGCGCTTGAATAATTTACTTCTGAATTAAAAAAAAAACAAAATATTTGAATTTTTCTTTGCCTACTATTCCATATTTGGAGTCCAACTTTACACTTGATGGAGTTAAACTCGTAATGGACAAGGCAATAGTCTTCCTAGGCATTAAAATTGACGCAAAATCAAAATGGGGTCCTCATATAAATGCACTGTGTGTGTGGGAGACTCAGTTCTGCTGCATATGTGGTCCGTAAAATGAGAGAGCTAACAGACGTTTCTACGGCGCGGTTAGTATATTTTGCATATTTCCACAGCGTAATGTCATATGGAATTTGCTATGGGGTTCAGCAGCTAATATAGAGAGCATCTTTATTCTACAAAAACGTGTTATTTGAGCTATATACGAAATGGGTACCCGTGAATCTATGAGAGATTTATTTACAGAAATCAACATATTTACTTTGCGTTCCTTATATATTTAAAAATATAATGTATGTTCTTAAAAATGTACATAAATATAAGTTAAATAATGATTACCACCCTTTTAATACTAGAAATACAAATAGGATAGCTGTACCAAGTTAGAGACTTATAATGACTAATAAGTCATTCCTAGGAATGTTTTTTACATTAAAACCCCAAAACACATAACTAAGCTTCCAGAGGGAAAATTCAAGTTGACTGTAAAAAAACATTTTAATAAAAAAAACTTATAATAAGTCCGACATTATTTAAAGACAAAGATGCTTGGAATACTCAACTTCTGGCAAGCTGTCATTCTGCCACCGATAAAATGTAATATTAGTAGTACCTAAGTAGAAACATTATTAACATATATATAAAATGAATGGCCCTGAGTTTCTTGCCGCTTCTTCTCGGTAGGCTCTATATATTTTGGAACATGGCGGTAGAGTCTTAGTACATTATAATGAAAAATTTACGTTTATAAATGCGTCTTATATACCTAACTTGAATAAATGATTTTGACTTTGACTTTGACTTTTTCTTCTGGCTCATTAATCTTCTTGTTTATCCTCATCGTGCGTATGTTGCCTGGTGTTACCTGGGCCATTTTTTAAGGCCGCTTACTTGATTTCAAATCAAGTCGTCTTCAAATTATTTAACAGGTCTAAAATTTCTTCAAAATTAAGTATTATTTATTTATATCTACAGTTAAATTATTATTTGTTTCAATCACAATTATTGAATCAATACAATTACAAAACAAATTTTAAAGATTGTATTTATTTTCGAAACTGTTGTCTAAGTGTATATGTGGCTCGTTGTTTATACACATAATTGAAGTGCCGCTTTTCATTTGTGACCTTTTTAATTATTTTTGTTAATTATTGTCTAAGATTGATTGGATTCTTCCAGTATATGAAGTGTAGGTATTTCATATTTTGTTGAGCATAGATGAATGTGGTCTGTGGCGCTGTTTGCATTAAGAATTCGTAAAAATGATAAATACACAAATAAATGCAAAATGAGGCTAAATTTAGAGTCAAAATAATTCATACATTCGATCATTGCAGCTAATAATATTGGTATTTCTTAAATTACCATTGTCTTCCAAAATAGCTGCTAAATGTAATGCAACTTCAACTCCAGTTTCGTACCCCAAAATGTAAAATGTTTTCTTAAGACCAGTCCTCTTTAATAAAATCTGTAAATATAAAAAGAACATCAGAAACATCTTCATCATTGATATCATGTGAGCTCATTATCGTACTTTGCATACCTCACAGTATCTTATAGCAAGTTCCTTTGCTGTCTCTTTAGGCCTGTCGAGTCCCGGTTGCAAGACGAAGGCGTGCAGTTTGAGACGCTCGCACAGCATGCGAAATCTCTCGTGATGTCCCTCCAACCCCGGTACTATGCACAGGAACGTCTCGTTCACGTTAAACTCGTCGTCTCTCTGCAAAAACATCCACACATTTATCACAACTCTATTTTAGATGGCACCACCATGTTAGGTATACAAATTTGAAATGAGACATATATTAATGCTATACGTTGATTGATTACTGAAAATAATACTACAATACATTTTTTATTTTCTACACTAATATTATAATAGGGATTTTTTTTATTTATTAGAAATACGGATGACTCACGTAATATTTATCGGATAGGTCTGACTATAGTTTCGACCACATTCGGTGGTCGTTTTCAAGGAGTATTCAGGACGTCCGCGTCTATGACGTCTCGCTTAGCACTCTCTCAGTGCTAAGCGAGACGTCATCGACGCGGGCGTCCCGAACACTTAAACACAGGAAGCGGGTAAACTACCTTGGTCCAGTAGTTTACCAATTAGAAAAAATCTTTCACCATTAGAATCCTACATTATCCCAAATGGTCAATAGGACATAGGAGATTTGCAGAAATTCAGGAAAACGTATGAAAACTTCGATAATTTAAAATAATGTAAACAAAGTGTAAAAAAATCCTTATATCGCGTACGCTACGAAAAATATTGACATAGAGCAGAGTGATGTTGTACCTTTTTATAGAAGACGTCAATGTTTACAAAAATGTCAATAAAAATGTAAATACCATATGTCTGACTTTTATAGTTATGTCAAAATAAAGACATTTTCATGTTTACATTGTATCGTCGAAAAATCCTTAAATCGCTTACGGTGCGGAAGTTATTGATAAAAGAGCGAAGTGATGTAGGTATTAAATAGTATATTAATTTTACAAAAAAGACTGCAGTGCCATAATTATGTCATCTCAAAAAACTTCAAGTTCAATTTAGACTAGGTATCGTCGATTGTGCAGATCCGAATGATGAAGTAATTCGGGTATATCTCCAGTAACAAGAACTTGATGGAGAGATAAATAGTGCAACGCCAAGTGGACGGAAAGAGATCCCGAGGTCGTTCACTAGCACGATCCACCATTGTAGGCACATCATCATCATCATCTTCTCAGCCGTACGACGTCCACTGCTAAACACATGCCTCCCCCATGCATGCATAATCTTGTGAGCTATGTCGGTGACTTTCGTTCTTCTACGGATCTCCTCATTTCTGATTCGATCACGTAGCGAAACCCCGAGCATAGCCCTCTCCATAGCTCGTTGTGCGACTTTGAGCTTATCTATGAGGCCCATACTAAAAGACCACGATTCAGTGCCATAAGTCATCACTGGTAATACACATTGGTCGAAGACTCTTGTCTTGAGGCACTGAGGTATTTTTGACGAGAAGACTTCGCGAAGTTTCCGGAACGCTGCCCAGCCGAGTTGGATTCGACGATTGACCTCTTTTTCGAAGTTGGACCTGCCTAGTTTGACTGTCTGTCTCAGGTAGATGTACTCGTCAACAACTTAGAGAAATGAGTTCCCAACTGATATTGGGGTAGGTACAACTTGGGCATTAGACATAATTTTCGTCTTATCCATGTTCATCTTAAGACCTACCCGTTGGGAAACTCGATGGAGGCCTTCGAGCATTGTACTGAGGTCTTCCATGGATTCTGCCATGACTACAATATCGTCGGCAAATCGAAGGTGAGTGATGTATTCGCCGTTAATATTGATGCCAAGTCCTTGCCATTCCAGAAGCTTGAAGGCGTCTTCCAATGTAGCGGTGAACAGTTTCGGGGAGACTGCTTCCGCTGGAGAGACTCAAGCACTGCCCACGTCTCGATCGAATCAAAGGCTTTCTCATAGTCCACAAACACTAAACACAATGTGCTAGGCACAATGTGCTCGCAATGCCAGTAACCGTCAGGAATGGAGGACATCGCGAAGAGATCAACAGACCTGGAAATGGAAACTAGCGAGGATCCACCGTTTACCGTTACCATAAACACGACCACTCTGCCAAGAGTGCCCGACTATGACGATTATAATAATAAAATAAAGAGGAAAGATATACGAGTATGATTGATTGTTTGTTCTTAATGGATTTACGTAAAACTACAGCTGAAGGCTTAACAGATTCAAACAATTATTTAACGAGTTAAGAGCTAATTATATTATGCCTGAGTAACATACGCTATATTTGATCATCGTCATCATCATCACTACGGAGGTGAAACATCAGTCTAGCGATCTTGAGTGAATCGCCTGCAATACTTACATTTTATTTTTAAATACAACATCCAAATAGTTTCGCCTATATATCCTCGAAGGGGGAAGCAGCGGTGTTTGAAGCACCTACGTTTCGCTAGACAAGTTTTTATTCTTATTTCATAAGAGGCGAGTCTATTATAAACTACAGGACACTGTTTCAAAATTTCTTTGTCAGTAAAAGCCAGTAACTGTCCAACCCGGGGATCCACCCATGACCTCGAGGTTCCAAAACAGCACTTCTACCTCTACACCCATACCAAGCGAGTGAAGCCGCTTGCGGGTCAGCCAGTATTTTATATTTATGGAAAACTAACAGATCTAAATCACAACATAGAAACATTTGATCGGTATCATACAAGAGCCGTAAACAAGTTCTCACTAATGATAACAATAATATTGAAATTCCTACCGTATCAACATGTATGGGCATGAGGTAAATACATTATATAAATTTCATTATGGACATTTGAAACTAAAATAATCTTATGCATAAAAGATTTAACTATTTAAAAGTATAAATATAAATATTAGTAAACTATTCAATTATAAATTTAATGTTAGTTTTATCCGTTTTTTTTTTCTATTTGGTTTCATTTTATCCTTTTTAGTAAACAATCCGCTCTTTAATTCTTTGTGGTCTCACATTTTGCTCTTATTTTATCCAAAAAGTTTTTAGAAATAAAGTTTTTGAAAGTGCTTTGCCTCATCATAAATATATCAACATCCCTCAAATAGTTTTTATTGAAGTTTATTGATGTGCGAGTAAAGAATGAATTTTACGATAATTAGTATCATAGCGTAGCGTGTGCAGATGGAGAATATTCCTACGAGAAATTACGTTCAAGACCAATCACGGATAACAATTTTAGGCAGTCAATTTGATTTGAAGTTATTTTGTATAAGAAAGTCACAGAATTCGCCCTATTTACATAGGTCCAGATGGATAGTTTTCATACAAATGACATTTAAAAGTGAAGCAATAAATATTTTTTTGAGGTTAGCCATCCTGCCAGTATTACAAAACAATACTTATGGTTCTATCTTGCCATAGGAAATATTTTACCGGAATTATCGGGTAATTAGAATATCTGATTGAGTGGTTTTCTCAACAAATCTATCGAATTTAATGTTAATACATTTGAGTGTTGTGTGGTATTAGTGAACATTAACATTGCATAGCTGTAGCTTCTATATCGTCGCCTTAATGCGAAATCTTGTATGTGTGTTGGTATGTCTGTGTATTTGTTATTCCTTCACGCTGGAGGGATTTGCACATTTTGAACAATATTTGCCGATACTTTGGTACGATATGGTTCTTAGAGGTGAATACAGTACCATACATAAACACTTATGATGACTTTTTTCATCGTCATAATAATTACCACTCATTACACAATCGCGGGATATATAGTAGTGAAAAGTTTCCTATGTGCGTATATATCCAGCGCCTCATCTACCTTCATAACAAATTTCATGAGGAGTACCACAAGGTTCAATCTTAGTCCTGTTTTGTATTTGACTTGATCTGGTCAACTCATTGATAAATTGAGTGGATAAAAGTTGATAGTACAATCATCTGTAAACAAACTTTTATCCCAGTACTGGTCTCGTAACCCAGTCAAAAGTCTAATAAAATCCAATTTGGAGTCGAAATTTTAAAATAAAAAAAATATCACGGCTGAGTGTTTTAAGGCTATTTGATCAGAAGAGATCGAAATAGCCGATATGCAACAGACTATACAATAAGTTTAACAAGTTTCTGCATACGGTTTATATTTTGGCAAATATGACCATGTCTCTGAATTCCGCACTAAACTCAAGTGGCTTCCCATCGTTGTCGCCGGAATGCTCATATATTTTCCCTACTTTATAGTATATTGTTCAATCTCTCATTCCCACGCTATTTTCAGAAAAATGTTGAATTTTTACTTGTTGGAAGCTCTTATTCTCTCCGATCATCAGAGAACTTAATGTTAAGTACCCCATACACCGCACCACTTCTTTTGGTTCCTCCTTTTGTGTTGAAGCTGTTCGTCTATGGAACACTTTACCCTACGAAATTAGATGCGCGCCATCTCTGCACGTCTTCAAACAACGTGTCAAGCATTTTACTTCGCGAAATAACTAACTGCAAACCTACTTACTATCTTTGTTATAATAATTAAATGGTATATGTATAGTTCTGTACACATTTTGTAGTATACATGTATAGTATAATTATATAAGTATAGTTTGTATATATTATAAGTATTTTTATACACCACATATAAGTTTATTAATAGAATAGAATATAGTTATATAATATAATATAATACAGTTTATGCCTATTTCTTTCCATGCATGGTTATCATGGAACAGAGCGCTCTGAGCGATAAGACCGTCCATTGTGACACTTTTGATTTTAAGTATTTAATTGTGAATTATTTTTGATTGTATTATTAATTTATTCTTATTTCATAATTTGTAACATTTATTTGTATTGTGGTGTTACATTAAAGAGTTTATCTATCTATCTATCTAATCGAAAAAAATATCGGTTTATTGTGTCTACGGCAAAATAAAAACTAGTCGTACCAAATAATAGATAACCTAAAATTCAAAAATAAAGATGGCAATTTAGGATATAATTAATGTACAATAAATCGTCTGAAAGAGTTACCAATCTACACTATAACTTGTTCTTAAAGAAACTTGTTTGTTTTTTTCTTAACTAATAGCACAGCAAAACTATTTTATAAGATAAAATAATAATATTGATATGTACTAAAATGTGTCTTTAACTGGAGCTTTTGAAAACCTAAATGACACCCAATTGAGAAACTAAACGAGTAGAGTGGTAACACTAAATGAGTTTTGCATACTGTTAGAAAAATCTCTTGTAAAACACTTATAAAGAGGTGTTGGAAACTGCTTTTGCGTGAAGGGCGACCGTGGTCTCCTTTATTATACATATACTCTAATTTTACGCAATCTAATCTCACAAAATGGTATTTTAGGTTTTTCATCATACTCAGTATCCACAGCGAGTGACACTTGTCGACTGATTTTGAATTTGACAAGTGAAAACCAAGTATCCCTGCTAGGGTTAAATTTTTTTGCTTCATGAATTTTGACGTATTAGGCACCTGGAGACTATATATCTACCTAGTCAGATCATAAGTATTGCCACACAGTAAAAACTTTTCTTTTAGAATGCTGGCCACAAAAAAGTTTATTGAATTCGAATTTCGAATTGTTCATGAAAATAAAAATGTATACTTTTTAGAATTTTACTCATTTTTAAATATGGAGTGGACGCTTAAAGAAGACCGTGTTGCAGTTATATTTTTGTCTATGGTTATTGCGTTGCATCGTTGCAGTTACGCGCCAATTCAAATTTTTGATATACTGAAAAATTTGAGTATAACCAAAATATTCGTTTATCGTACCATCAAACGATACAATGAAGACTCTAGTGTAGATGACAGGTCAAGAAGTGGTCGCCCTCGGTCTGTTAGGACTCCAGCAGTGATAAAAGCTGTGAAGGCGCGAATTCAAAGAAATCCCAAACGTAAGCAGAAACTGTTGGCCCTTCAGATGGGGTTAAGAACCACTTCAGAACCACTGTGAAAAGGGTGTTAAATGAAGACTTAGGGCTTCGGGCATATCGAAGAAAAACAGGACATCGTTTAAATGCTCGTCTAATGGACCTGAGAATGAAGAAATGCCGCGCTTTGTTGAAGCGGTACGCGGGAAAAAAATATCGGGAAATTCTTTTTTCGGATGAAAAAATTTTTACCGTAGAAGAGAGCTAAAACAAACAAAATGATAAGGTATACGCACACAGTAGTGAAGAAGCGAGCAACCGTATTCCGCGTGTCCAACGAGGTCATTTTCCATCCTCGCTCATAGTATGGTTGGGAGTTTCTTATTGGGGCTTAACAGAGGTACATTTTTGTGAGAAAGGTGTAAAAACGAATGCAGTTGTGTATCAATATACAGTCCTGACGAACCTTGTGGAACCTGTTTCTCATACCATGTTCAATAACAGGCACTGGGTATTCCAACAAGATTCGGCGCCAGCTCATAGAGCGAAGAACACACAAGACTGGCTGGCGGCGCGTGAAATCGACTTCATCCGGCACGAAGACTGGCCCTCCTCCAGTCCAGATTTGAGTCCGTTATATTACAAGGTATGGCAACACTTGGAGGAAAGGCATGCTCAAAGCCTCATCTCAATTTGGAGTCACTCAATACATCCTTGATTAAGACAGCCGCCGATATTGGCATGGACCTCGTTCGTGCTGCGATAGACGACTGTCCGCGCAGATTGAAGGCCTGTATTCAAAATCACGGAGGTAATTTTGAATAAACTTTATTGTCATAAGAATCTATGTTTTGTTAAGTTCATTTTGGTATATAAATGGTTACATAATGAATAAACTTGTTTCAATTATTTTATATTAAACATGTGACAGAATTTATGACCTGACTGTATAAAGAAACTAAGGTCAGCACAGCAACCTCTCTCCGAATTCCAACTGGTAAAAAATGATGGTGATAACAGATTTCATCGTACTCATAATCGGAACTAAGCATATTGGCCTCGAAGTTCACTACGCGTAAGAAGTTCTTTTGGGGCCTTTCAAGGATACACACATATTTATTGTAACAGGGGCTCCAAACTTGCGAAGTATATTCTAGTTGACTACGCACGAGTGAACAATATATAAATTTCCAAGTCTTAATGGTTTTGAAATCCTTTGTAATTGTAATTCTCAAAATAAATCCTAAAGTTTTTATAGCTTTAGCTGAGATCATCTCAATATGCTTATTAAAGAGAAGTCTGTTGGAGTTGAGAGTGACACCAACGTCAATCACCGAGTGTGTTCAGTGACTAGCCGTTTATGATATAGTCATACCTCAGGACCTTAGCAAATCTGCTAAAGTAATGCAACAGCACTTAAGTATTGTTACGGCCTAAAAACTACACACTGGTTTGTTTTCTCGTTCACGTACTTTGAGTTCAGCATTCTTGAGGCGTGATAAATTCGCGCTGCAGACGACGATGCCGTTGAGCTCTACAAATTCCACCAAACTCGCAAACCTTGTTTTAAAGGTAAGTACAAAGAGTATTAACGCCACACCGGGGCGTAGGTTTTATTTATAGTATCATTAATTGTTTAATTTTAAGTATCCTTGCAAAAAACCCCAGTAGCACCTCACACGCGCCGCCGCCGCCACCGCCACCGCCCGTTGTTCGCAGGATTCGAGGCAGAGGCCTAACGCAGCCAGCGACGCCCGGCCACCCCGTTTGCAAGGTTAGGATAAATTGTTTACTAAGTGCGCGAGTGAATAATGCTAACCTAACTCGTACAAACGCGTCGTCACCACGTACTTAGAGCTTGACCCTTGTTTTGGTTTTTCAAAACACCATAGTATGTACTTTTAATGTATTTCACTACGTAGCCGAAAGTAAAGTAAAGTTGTTGGTGGGTGATTATTTTATACAAAAGGTGAGGGTACATTTATAGAAAAGTACCCACAATCACAATATACAACAACCCTATTGTAATATCCGTGATATTCTATAGCAATACTTTGTCCTCACTTTAGTTTAAGCATACGAGAACTATTATCACGCCGCTATCCATTAACCGTGAAGCAGTCGTGTGCATACATTATTGTTTCGTTAAGGGGCCACCTTCCCAAAGAAATTACGGGCACGTGGTTCGAAATGTCATATCCCAGGGTGACGGGCGCCGTGCACTCAGGGTACCGCCATTGGTAACCGTGACGGGACCCCGCCTTCTGAGCCGCTAGTTCCGGGTTCGACTCCGGACGGGTCAAACCTGCGTGTACACAAACGTCTCCGTTTCACTGGCGTCTGGGTGTGTACCTAGGAGTAGTACCTAGGAAGGTATATCCATCGTCAGGTTACCTTAGTACAGTCTCTGCCTAATTCGAGAACCCGAAGGCTGTCGTGCGGATGTTTCCCAATACCTTTATCATCATTATTTTCATTGTTATTTAAAATGTCCTAGACCGCGAGACGGGCGCCGTTCTGCCCGTGCATTACCATGCAGGAGTTTGTACTATAGTAGTTTAGAACTTCGTACGGGCAAGAAATAGGTATAGGCAAACGTGACGCTTAACATCAGGCGAGCGCCTTGCTCGCCTCGTCAGCGTTTGGTTAGCTCAGTGGTTGAACATCGGTTTGGGAGTTTAATATTTTCTATGTTTTACCAGCAGGTAATTAAATTTGTACCGACCCAAACGGATACCTACCCGAACAATTCGCCCGTTTTACTGAATTGTTTGTAGGTACTACCTTACTGATAATTTCAGTTTTGCTCCTATTTTAGTTTTAATCCTATGTTTGCAATTACAATGTTTACCTACCTAAATTTATGGACGCTGGTGTTTCTCTGTGAAGTGAATCAATATTCTTTAGAGAAATAAACATCTCAAACCACTAAATAACTCTTCGTAGTTCATAGCCGTGATATAACAGTTACAATAAGATTTAATTTCACAACGTTATAGTTAAATAAAATAAGCTCTTATTGCCAGTACTTAGTTAAGAATAATCTTCAAAGGCAAACCTTTGATATATTTTTTGTGATTCATTTAAAACGTCTAGTATTGGTTCCTGCAGGCCTACCATAAGCCCCTTATAGCAGGACACTAACACGACGGCGTGGTGTAGACGCGGCCATAACTCCAAGTTAAATATATAAGAATTCTCACATTTGGTCACCGCCTTGATATTGTAGGTAGATTAGTATAGTAGTATAGTATTAATCATTCGGGTCGTTTCTCTGACAATTCACTTCAAACTGTTCACTGTTGTTTACTAGATTGGATGTGTTCTAATATTATTACAAAATATTTGTACTTTGTGTAACTAATGTAAATTGAAATTAATTCACTAAATCAATGTCACAAACTCTGCTGGATCCCCCAATATTATTATTATAACGTATTTTACAAGGCCTGTGAATAATATTGGAATACATATAATCCAATACTTTATAAATTGAGCTAATTTATAAATCAGATCATTAGGTTTCAATATAAGGCTAATCTTAGTTTCAGAACGTAACATAAGCCAACATAAATGAAAGAGTAAGAGCGTTATACAAAGTGCTAGAACGTCATCTCTTTCACGCAAACTGTCAGAGACAATAATTTAGGGCCCTTCTTAGCCCTAGCAGTTCAAACGCATGTCAGTGAAATGAAGTTCATGGTACGATTTTTGGCAGACATTTGAGATCCTTTTATTGAACTGCTCGGAAGTTGACAAATAATCTGAAAGTTTAAGGTAGGCCTGCTGATTGTTAAGGCAGTCTAACGATATCACTCTCCTTTCTCAAGCGGCTTTATAAGCATAATTTTGATCATTTCAAGGGGTTTTAATGGCCGGGAGTCCCTTCGTGAGGTTCCAGCTTGGAAAGCTCGGCTGAGTTCGCTGCATTCGGATTCATCAACAAGTAATAATCCCAGATTGGCCCTTGTTAAACTGGGTGGCACCCTGTTTTTTTAAATCAACCTTTGGACTTAGAACTACCTCGTGTAGGAATTGGGGACCCACCCGGTGGGGGTTTCGACTTCTCCTGTACTAGCACTTATAAACCATTCGATCACTTCTAATCACTGCTGAATAAAGCTTCGCAAGGAGGATGGAGTGATCAATCCTATCGAACGCCTTGCTGTAGTCCGTATAGACAGCATGTCACCGCATCAGTGAAGGTAATAAGGTTAGTAGTCATAGACATTCCCTTGATGAAACCATGCTCTTGCGGTAAGAAAGCAGCATACAACTCATCATGTATGACTTTTTCTAAAACTTTAGCCACACAGTTTAGAATAAGGCCTGTGTGGTTCGATAGCTAATTATTAATAATTATGTAAACATAAAATGGCATTGATAACGTTAGAAACTCACCAAAAATTTCACAGCCTCACTCAGAGCGCGTCCCGGGACAAGAACACAGTTTTATGGGTCACTTGCACTGTGTATAGTTAATTTTCACTTGTTTTTAGGTTCCAAATATGTGATTTCGTTCAAATTCATGGATTTTTAGAGGAGCACGCGCAGTATCTCGCACGATGTTAGACAGTGGCGCCGTGGCTTCTTGCAGATATGACGGCGGCGCACGGAACATTTCTCAGCCATTCATAGGTCTGTCGAGACGATTACTTGTTTGGCGGGAAACGGGTCGTTTACAAATCCCATGCCATTATAAGAAATAAACCCAACAAGGCCTAAATTCGATATGTCTATTTTAGGACCCTTCTTATGAATTAGTGTTGTTGTTGTATCTGTTTTCCAAATTTGAGGTACTACACCACCACTAAAAGACCCATTGAATAGCAGAGAAACGGGATGTAACAGACTTTCGGCACATTTTGCCCGAAAATGAGGATGAAGACCATCAGGACCAGCTGATTTATTACAGTCTAAGGTTTTAAGTGAATTTAATAATGTGGTAGGAGATATTTCAATTGTACTTATATCAGCTCTACAGTAAGACACATCGAGATTAGTCTCAGTAGAAACTAAAGGCTCCTGGGAGCCAACGTGTGGACAGGTCGTGAGTGTCACGAGCGTTGGCGCAGATTCCTTTGGTGAAACTGACACGAGCCGGCTAACTTCCAACACTCGCCCCAACGTTGTAGTTAATTCCATTAACTAGATACAAACGTTGGACGAGTGGAGTTGGGTTCTATGTTGGGACCAATGTGTGGAGCCGGCGTTACAGTTTATGTCTAACTCCTTTTTAATGTTATTGTATCGCCAAACAATCCTTATATCGCGTACACTGCTTAAACTATTGCCAATAAAGCAAAGTGATGTACTTTACTTTTATAGAGGACATCAATATCTACAAAACAATCTACAGTACCCTATGTCAAACTATTACAGTTATGTCCTAATAACTTTTTTTTCATTATAAAATATGCATTAGTAACGCCGTAATCCTTATCTACTCCAATAATAAAGAAGAAAGATTTCATTTTTTGTTTGTTTGTAATAGACACGCAAAAAACTACTTGGCCGATTTAAAAAATCTTTCAACACTAGGAAGCTTTTTTGCTCCAGGGAGAGCTGGTGCACGTGTGGGAGTCTACGCCAGAAGGGCGGCATACCCACCAAAACTCTGCGGTGTTCCATCCTCTACGACTATTGGCGGGGGGCGTAGGACCACTTGCGTTATTCAGCCACAGCCAACCCCCACCGACGTCGCTGCACGACCTAGGCAGGCCCAGCCTCTGGGGAGGGTGTAGAGAGCCCTCCCCATTACCACCTCGTGGGATACCTTGGAACACGCGGGCCATCCACACCTCGTAAGGACCTAGCCCTAATTGGGGGCACCGGTCGTCCCCACAGCCGACGCCCCAGGTCCTCTGAGCGGAGACGGAGTGCGAGCCCGATCGGCTCGCCTCCGTGTCCGCCCTCTCCGGAGCGGGAGAGAGAGGGGATCTATCTCTCTTTCTTGCTCCTCGGCCTCTCTCTGCAACATCACAACCTTGCAGAAAAAGACCATCGCCTCCCACGACCTCTCAACGTCGACCATCTTGGTTAAGATGGTAGACAAAGAGAGGCCCGCCCCCACTACTGCAACTAGAGATTGCCGTGCCTCGGCAGCCCCTTGGCAATTTTCCAACACGTGCTGCACGGTTTCTTACGCGCAGCCTTACTGGTGGCACACAGGAGTCGTATTAAATAACCATGTAATCAGATCAAATACTTGTCTAATAAACCATCAGTACAAATAAACTTATTTTACGCTGACTATTCAAATATTATCTCTGAGTTTAATAAAATTGAAATGGGATGACAATTTTGGTGTATTTGATTCCATTAATGCTATGGTGGATAACTTATGTTCCTTATTGAGCCAATTAACAATAAAATATGTCGTAAATCCAAAAAATATCGAGTCCCCATCCGGTATAGTACTATAAAATTTTAATGTTATAAGAAATTCAGAAATGCCCTTGACGAACATAACTTTATTGCCACTAAAACTAGATGTTACAGTTTGATTCAAGTGTACATATAAAACTTCGCTAAAATTTTATATATCTAAGAACAATATGAAAGCATTCTGGTCATCGAAATAAACACAAAACTGTAGAAACAATTCCTAACGAAATGATTTTAAACGACGAAACCTTTAATTGTGAGACTACTATTTGCAATGCTTATGCTTTTCTTCAGTATTGAACAAAAATATTTCCGCATCATCTAGTTACAGTCTAGTCTTGCTTATAGTAATTATTATTATGTTTTTGTTAAAAATTCTGATAATATCTCAATATGTAATACTTTAAATAATATCACAGTTTAACCTTTTTCGATTTAAAAAGCTATTAAAAAGTTAAAAAAGGCCTACCAGCAGTGTTTTTATTCTGTCATCTTGTTCTCAATAGAACTCAACTCTCAACAAAAAAGATAAGTATGTCCTTCGTCATCTAATTAGTGATATGAATTAGACTGTGCTGCTAGTATTACAAGTTGTCCCATATGATCCTGACGTAATCTATGAATCGAGTGGATTACAGCAGACATATTTTTACTTTCGTCATTTCGTCAGGCGGTTAAACGATGTGTTTATTGACTCACTTTTTCTTCCTCTCCTCAATTCTCGTACCTTTTCTTTTTTACATTTTCTTTGCAGAATTTTAAAAATAATTTGTATGCCGATAGAAAAGTTGTTTAAATAACTTTATAGATAAATCAAAAATTTTGTTAAGAAAACGTATACGTTCCGTTACATTTACTTCGTTGCTTCGTAGATTCTAGTTTAGGTATATCACTTAAATTTCCTTGATATTTTAAGGTATTTATCCTGCTACCAAGCTAGAATTTATTTGCGATTATTTATCTGGATTGTCGTTTAGTAATTATGTATTGTTTCATACTTTCTCTTTATATATTTTTTAACTTTAAGGTACATTTAAAAAGTATGGATGAGTAAATAAGATCGTTATAAATGAATAGTAATAAAAATGAATCAACAAAATATCTTATCTGTGGGAAAACTCGAGACTATGTGATCCTTCTTCTTAATAAAAACAATGTATAAGTAGAACTTACACTCCTTAGCATGCAAATTTTGTATGTCTCATTATTTTCAAAATAGTCTATAGCCAATATAGCATATATTTACGATTTTAACAAAACTGGGTTATCATCCGTATCTTACATGTAGTAAGCTCAAAAATTCAAATTCTGATCCAATAATTGCTTGATTCACATGGTTTTATTAAAAACCCATCATAATTCCAAAAGAAGTTGACAAAGCAATGCAAAATATTTAATCAATGACAAGAGAGAGATAGCGTTCGACATACATTGTTGGTGGTAGTGTATAAAATTGTTTGGAACTCGATAAGCGAATGCCGCTATGTAGTTTAGAGTAGTGCGGCCGCTTCTATCGGGCGGGAGTTGTTATGGTCACTCTCAAAGCGCTTTGCGTTCATTGGTTGATTTGTCAGTGTACATTAGTGTGTTACTTTGTGAGTTTATCGTTTATATGTAGGTATAATGTAAAGTAGTAGTATGCAATTGAAAAACTGCGACATGCAAATCAGTAGAATTAATGCCTTGCGCCATAAAGCCGTGGGTGCAATTAACATGACCTTGTTTTATACTAAAGATACACGAACAGTAATTTTAGTGTGATGAGGGCAAGTTAGTGTTAGCGCCGGTAGAAGAACGAGGCGCAACACTTACCATGGTAGAGTTGTTGGTGAGAGTCGGTAAGAGCACCATTTCAGTCGTAGCAAGAAGTTCATCTGGATCCACGTACGAGTAGAACGTCGCTAAACCTTTTACTTCTTTGAAATTTGATTCTTTTGTTCTGGCCTCTAATTGCTTGATTCTGAAACGATAAATATGCGTGATAGTTTAATATTTAATGATTACGCCTATATTTTCTAAATTATATTTTTGATACCTTTCCAATGTGAGTGATGGAATATCTTCTTCTTCAAGGTTTATATGATATGCCTCTCTTAGTAGAATACTGACCGACAAAGTTTTTTCTAATGACATTCCTAATTTTGCTAGGGAATCGTATCTTGAAGTTTCTTCACAAATTTTCAAGTCTGCAATGAAAATTTGTATTCATTTTTAAACATTGTTCGTGTTAGTTTCAAGTGTGTTGCTTACTTAACAGATTTCAAATATAAAAGTAACGCTTAATATAAGTCCCACGAACACACAGGTGTTGGAGCTTGTGGCAAAAAATACATTGTCATGAATTGTTAGTTTAAATATAGAATTTCAGACAGTAACTGACATTATATTGTCATAAAATAAAACAAAAAAAAAATAATTCAATACACATGTAGGTAGCGCAAATGCTGAAAATTGTGATTCAATCTTTCACGTTGCAGTTCCTAGAAAAGTAGGTTGATTTTTGCAAAATCTATTGTATTATTGGCCAAATTTTGCGAATCCTGAGTCAACGGGTTAATTATTACACTTTGGCAGTTACCAGTGAGAGCTGCAATTTGTTGAACCAATGTGCTTTGTGAAGACCGGTTCGGCTGCGCCATCAGAAATTGCTCAGCACTTTGCAAAGCACGTACCGCTGCTTCTGCGGCACCGCGGTACCAGGTGACGTCATACACATCTTGGATCTATTGCAACATCAATCCATTAGGACAGGAACAAATAAATCAAACAATGTTTATATACTTAAAAATATAACTTACTGTTTCCAGCAAAGAGAGATCTAAAAATGTTACTGGTAATCCACTACGGGCTCTCTGAATAGAAGTCAAATGTCCAGTATAGTCATTATTACTCAATATTAAAAAGAACCTGAAATAATGTACACCATGATTGGAAAGTTTGTCTAGAGGCTGTTTTTTTATTGTGTGTGTGTATATATCTATATAATGAGTTAGGCCGTAGATTTTTACACTTTTTTCTGATTTTTACATGACTAATAAGATTCATACTAATATCATGAACAATTTAAATATTTTTAGCGGTTCGGTATTTTTATCCTGTAGAATTGTATTTAAGGCAAAAACAACTTTTAAAAATTAGCTGTAACTAGAACAGTTTTTATTTAATTTAATTTCAATGAGTTTAAGAATTTGCATTTTCCTACAAAAAAATGAATGTCCATAAATTAATATATTTAACATTTATCAATAAAGTGACGAATATTTTTTAAGTTAGCCGTACATTTTTTTCTTAGAGGTAAAGAACGATGTTTGAGCCATGAAATCAATATATCATTAGGTCCAAACGGCATCGATTTATTTTTATCCCAGTGTTAAAACATGTCTTTCATTTTTACACTTTTATGTTACTAATTTTATTTTACTAATATCGTAAGTAAATGTTGTCTTTGAATAATATTGGGAGAATGAGTATAATTCGAACAAAAATGGCGCCTTATTGTTGTCTATGGATGGTGTCAAACAGTGCACGCATTTTTTCGTCGGTGAAATTAAGAAAAAGATATTGTGATTTTTAAGGTAAGTAGACGCTTGTTTTTGTTAATTGTATTATTTGTTTGTGTAACAAAACTTACATTTATCGAGGAAACATTTTAGAAGCGCAAATCTGTTTCATTTCGAAATTATAAGTATAACCTAATTACGTTAAAATTATTTCGCTTTTATGATACTCTTATGATACTTTTCTGTTACCGGTAACGTAAACTTTTACGACACGTAAATTAATAAGAGTCTGTACTTTACCATAAACTATGTGGCTTTTATGTAACTGTTATGATACCTTAACATAAAAAGTTCCCCTGTTACTTTTTTTTTTTTTTCTTCTCCCCAGAGGGAATTATGGCTCGCACTTCTTATGCATCCGCCAGTGTCAAGTTTTATTTTCTGTTCCTATTTATTATTTTTCTTCCATTTTTATTATATTGGTGTAATCTTCTTTCTTGACTTTGTGTTAGTTTTGGTTTTATTTTCTTGATTTGTGTTTTTTACATGTTGTCTCAATGGACTTTTATTTAAAAAAATATTACTGTTAAAAATATTACCCCTGTTACTTTATGTTACAAAGTGGATGTTTTACACATCGCCATCTGTACCTTATTCAGTGCAGATTACTTTTAAACAGCTTTACAGAGGGCGCTTGTTGACATCTGCACCATAATTCCCCCACTAGTTCCGGCCTGCGACCACGGCCATGATTCGAAGCCTCACTTATAATACTCAAGATTACAGAGCGCATCCAGTTTATTTAATGATTTGTTGCTCTTGCAATAAAGCTTTCACATAATTTATATACTGTTTACTATACTTATTAGCCTCGCAATCGATCAGTGGAAAAATCTACGTGCCATACCATATCACAAAAATACTAATTAAAAACTTACTTTAAGGTTGGGCAAACCGTTCTTGTTGCAAAATCTACGTTGCTAATAACAGTTTCTTGCAAAGAACTGGCAGCAATTACATGCAAACTTGCTAGGGGTCCTAAACGTGCAGCACTGTTCAACAAAGAAGTGACGCTATTCATTTTGGCCAAAGTCCCAAAAGTCACTGTTACTTGGATTTTGTTGCTCTCCCACATTCTGAAAGAAATGTGTACGTACTATTTGTATGTATAATTGTATTTGTGTGGAGACTGAGTAGGCACTTTTAATAGTCCTGAACAGTTCCTATGACTGCTTTTAGATTGACAACCATATTTACCTGAGCTTGTATTGAAGATGTGATGCTGGACTATTGAAATGTAAATGTAGTTTCTTAACACCGTAGTCTACTAATTTGTCTGCTAATTGTAGTCCAAGAGGGTTAAAATCTCCACAAATTATCGCGTGACACTTCGTTGCTTCAAGTGAAAGTCTGTAATAAAAAATAAGTACGAAGTCAGTTTTCTACCGACTTTCAAAAAGGAGGAGGTACTCAATTCGACTGTTTTTTTAGTTTGTTACCTCATAATTTTCGATAGGGTGATCAAAATTCTTTTTTTTGTTTGATAGCTGGTGATTCCCATGTCTCATTTAAATTTCATCAAATTCGGTCCAGTAATTTTTGAGTTACAATCCAATAACTGATTTTTACCAAAGTAATCGAACGGAAGTCGATATTAAATTGCTTAAATTGCACTTGTTAGAGTACTATGAGAACAAGAAAATGGACAAAAGACATAGATTTTTTTAAAGGTATTCATTAACGGTAATTGGTGCTGTACCTGGGCTGTACTGGCACGTGACTGTTGTTCGAAATTAATTTTACAGATCTTTATTTTAATACCTCTAACTCGATATAAATAGTAGATTATGCACTAAGGGAGTAAAGCAGTGTCTTACGTCATGGGCGGTATATTGAACCCTGAGTGTAACGCGTTGAGTGCAGCGAGGGGATTAAGATTTAATTCCCGAGCGAAGCGAGGTCCTGTGTGAAGTCCTGGGTGTAGCGAGGGGTTAAAGCCGCCCAAGACGAAGACAGGCTTTATCCTCGAGGTGCGTACTCTACTTTTCATACCTACTGCGAGACAATAAAAACTCAGAGCTTTAAAATAGCAGTTATTTGTTTAAAAGTAAAATACATTAATACAATTATCAAATTGGACACATTTGTCCCGTAATAGAGGGACAGAGACTTATATCTTTGGAAGGAACATTTTATGGAAAACACTGTTTTAGACTTTCGCGGTTGCTAACTAAGTTATAATTTTATTAGTACTCACGATTTAGTTGCTTTTGGAGCACCCGATATTTCGGTACAGTTACATGCACCACGTTGAAAATAATAATATTTTATGAAAGTTGAATAACACTAAACACCAGAACATAGATGAATATAATACCACCGATCGCAACACGTAATTTCAACTACGACCTTGAATGGCGGACCGTGCATGTAACCCATAGCAACGCGGCGCACAACAATCACACTCCTTAGGTTCGTTTAGCAATGAGGGCATTGAAGGCGTTGCTATTGTTGACTCTTTTGTTAAAGCATTCGTAAAGCCAAATTTTGGTGGCAAAAATAACTCTTTTTTTAGCTTTTCGAACGCTGAACAAAAATAGCCATAAACGACATTTCCACCCATAGATTCCCAATTCGAACGCCCTTGTGAGCGTTTTTAGCGCCAACTATTTTCGCAACTTAGGGCTATTAGAACGCACTACTAATAATACACTCCCGCCGTTATTTTTTCTGTATGCTGTCTATGAGTTTTCCTACAACTAACGTTCCAAATCCAAATCACTTTACTCCACAGGGAGTTTCATACAACTTTACAGACCCCGTATGTAATGCCTTGCTTTACGTAGAGATTGCGTGATATGTAATTGGACATTTTCGAGCAGGTGGTATGAAAAGACTTTTGCCGTAACGGACAGTTGATATCATTTCATTTGATATATGTTATGATTGTTTAATTATAATTTCATTTTATATATTCTTTAATTTTATATACTACTTTTGCTATAATTTCGTTAATAAAATGATGTACCCAAGTGTGTTTAATGGTATTCAGTTTTCATGACTAGTCTAAGGCAAATCCACGATAGGTGCGACGACGAGCTAAGTGAGGAGGATCATTAAATTGAATGGTGACCGAACGACGCGCGAGCCGAGCGATCGCAGCGAGCGTACCGTGGCAGTGGCTAGCGAAGCACCAGAATTAAGGTAACCTACACTTCGATAAGGAATAACTAAGTATGTTTTTCGAAGTAAGCGACTTGTCGACGTATTGGTCTTGCCAAAATTCAGAGGTACATCCAGCAGTATTATATATGTGCGACGACTAGCGAAGCGAGGATTGCAGATAAGTTATACTGATTTAGATTAGTATTTATCAATTAAACCTCAGGCCTTGTTTATGCTAACTGCCTTTGTACCTTTTTAAATAATATTCACTACCTTTCAAATAGTAAGAACGACAAAATACTGATCAGCGTATTGCACTTCGTGTATGAGGGTATTGTTCTTTTGTTTTAGTCAATCATTTTAGTTAACTTTTGAAATATATTGATTTCGACGTTATATTATATAAAAAGTAAAAGTATATGTAGTGATTATATTTTTTATAATATTTATATTATTTGCTAAGTATATTACATGGATTTATAGTTTATAAATGGTTTTCTTTTAAAGTTATTAGTATTGAATTTCGATCAAAGGTTTATTACATTATAATCCATCAAGGGTCGTTGGTCATCATAGGGCCAGACACAATAAAAATTTAATTGTTATAATATAACGACTCTTGAAGGGATATTTATTACATACGAAATGAATAGTATATCATACGTTTTTATTTAACTTGTCTATATATATTTTAATAAACGTACATAATATACTACTTACCCGGGCTGTACTGGTGGGCGTTGTCCTTGAATCCGTAGCAATACGCGGCCGCGATGTCGGCTTGCGGCCACTAGGCGGAAGGCACGAGGTACTTCGTGCGATGCATACGTCACTCGAGTTAGAGGCCGCACGTGACCAAAGGCGATTCCGACACTTACTAGGTCATGTAACTTCTACAACCAAACCCAAATAAACACAGTTTATAATTAGGAATAACATTTTTTTTACATGGTTTCTAAAGCCCTAACGCCTGCTTAGCGATGTGAGTGTAGCGTGTCTTGCCCTACTGATACCATTATTATGTTCTCTTGTGTAAGGCAACACACTGGAGCTAATATTTGTAGAACCTAAGTAAAAACATTGTAAAAACATCTTTATAAAAAGAATGGCCCCGAATTTCTTGCCGCTTCTTCTCGGTAGGCTCTATATATTTTCGAACGCGGCGGTAGTCTTTAAAGTAAATTATAATGAAAAATTGACGTTCATAAGTGCGTCTATGATGCCTAAATTGAATAAATGATTTTGACTTTGACTTTGATTTTGACTTTGACAGCTTTACAGCGTTATCGAACCAAAAAAGTTATTTTTCAAATACTTAACTTTCGTACTGATGTCGCAACCCTTCATAATTTTATAACATATTTTTTTAAGCAGTAACTCCTGCTTAGCGAAACTAAACATTGCCATTTTTAGAGGGAAAAAATCACATCCTCGGACAGGATTCGAACCCGCGTCTTCTGACAATCTGTGTCAGACGCCATGACCACTAGGCCACCGAGGAACGATGTCCATATATCGAATTTGAACTCTCTATTTAATTTTAACCGTCGTATCAGGACGGAGCGACATCTATTGAACAAATCCCGACCATTTTCGATTTACTATTTTATCAACTATTAGATCTCATAGAAACTACACTTTATTATTTTTTCTCAGATTAACTACAGAATGAACGATTGACCGACAGTTTGTTAGGAGTTCTTAACATTTTCTTAAAAAACCTTCTACCAAGATCATGAAATCACACAATTGTTGGGGACGGAAGTCGTTGTCACTTTGTTTGTTCATTGCTATATGGCTAGGATTTACTAATAAATCCCAGCCAAGAATCAATTTTAGCTAAATTTATCAAAAAATTCATCCACTTCCTCTTCGGACCTCAGCCGCAGCGGACGCGTCGACGTAAGCAGACTGTATAGTTACCACCACCAAAAACTGTAAGTCACACCTGTTTTTTTAAATAAACAATTAACAGATCAGCTGGTCACCGCCGATAGTTAATCCAACAGCTGCTATTGGCGGGTGAATGAACTACAGAGTAATCCTTAGTGCACGTACACGTTTAACCACGCCTCCTGTGTATAAGTGTGCGTTAACGAAATAGCACACACTGACAAAAATAAGTTGCGGGCGCACGCATTGAAAACGCAGCTTAATGTTCGAGCCTGCATTTAGGCCTAAGAGCCGTTGTTCACCGTAAGAATGCCTAAAATGCATTGGTTGCCACCTTATAAAACTAATCTATAGACCTCTGATTCTAATCCTGGATCCAAGCCAAGCATTCCTCCAAGAGAGAAAAAACGTGATCTTTTTGCAATGATCACGAACTTGATCAGTGTACTAAAAGTCGAGTTCTCACCTACAGAGCTGCGGGACGTGTACAGGATACCCAATAAGCTGAACAATACCTCTTCAACACTAGTAGTTGAATACTCTAAAAAGAGATGGTAACTACGCCAAGAAATATAATACCGACAAGAGGAACTCTAAGCTCAGCACAAGTAACTTGGGGCTTGACGGGCCCTCTACGCTGCTCTTCGTGTCAGAACATTTAACTCCAAAATCCAGAAGGCTTCATTACTTAGCTAGGACTGAAAACTTTGCTTTTAGCTGGACCTCAAATGGCAATATATCTATTTACGGAAGCGAGAAGGAGCACCACACATCCTTGTATAATCTGGGGCGCAGCTCGAAGGCTTAAGGAAAAGTGCGTGACTATTTATACTAGCTATCTTATTATTTAAAATATATTTGCATGTAATAGCTCTTAATAGCATACCTAGATTAGTTATTAATTATAACCTTTATTACATTAATTTTCTAAACAAACATAGCACATACAATACAGTTACCTACCTAACTTCCGTTTCATGTCAACTAGTTACCTACCAGATAATATCAACACTTCTTAGATATCTTATTTTTATCGAACTGTGTGTGGTTGAATGTTGCAATTTGCTACTGCTGTCATATTCCAGCGTGGGCCTACAAAGTAATAAAATAACTCCTAAATTGTATGTAGTTTACACCCATGAAAATTGGTATGATTACTATTATTATAAACGACTTTGTCAGTTACTATGTTCCATATCAATATATTGCGGTGGGGTACCAGCTTAGAATAGTACCCCCCCAACTCTACCCGTGGGTGCGTGGAAATCTGCTAAGGGATAACAATTGGAAGGTGGGCAGCAGCACCTTCCCAGTATTAAAACCCCAAAACTGCGCTCACCAACCCGCCTGCCAAGCGTGGCGAGTATTGGCAAAATCCCCCCCTATGGATTTGATAAAAAGAACCAGGCCCCCAGTCCCCGGCTGCCCCGCTATTCTTGGCTAAGGTAGTGGCCACGGTAACTGGGGGGCAGGGGGTGCTAAGAATCCCGGGCAGACGCCCGGCTACCACCCCCAACGACGAGGCCTGGCCCTGATGACACACAACATACGCACGATCAGGACAGACGAGAAGATATATGAGCTGGAAGAAGAAATTAGTAAGTTACACTGTGACATTGTGGGGTTATCTGAAGTCCGTAGAGCGGGTGAGGACACGATAACCCTAAAATCAGGTAACCTACTCTACTACCGAGAGGGCGACCAACAGTCCCAAGGTGCTATCGGTTTTCTCGTCCACAAGTCCCTTACTAACAACATAGTTACGATCGATAGCGTTTCCAATAGGGTCGTATACCTACTACTCAGAGTATCGAAACAAAATTCGCTGATGGTCATTCAGTTATACTCACCGACGAAGTCGCACCCGGATGATGAGGTGGAGGATATGTATGAGGACATTAGTCGGGCCATACATACCTCTGAAACGCACTTTCTAGTTGTTATGGGGGACTTCAACGCGAAGTTGGGTAAGAGAAGCGAGGATGAGTTGAAAGTGGGGCAAATTGGCTATGGGCAACGGAACCGTAGGCAACAGAGGTTGGCCGACTTCCTGGAGAAAGAGGGACTCTTTATGATGAACTCTTTCTTTCAGAAGCCACCTCACAAGAAATGGACCTGGCTGAGTCCCGATGGTTCCACAAGAAATTAGATTGACTTCATTATGACCACCAAAAGGCAAATATTCACTGATATATCCGTGATCAACAGGGTTAAAACCGGTAGTGATCACCGAATGGTAAGAGGCACGGTGAATATTAATGTCAACTGGAGAGGTCTCGTCTGATGAAGTCTACGCTCCGACCCACTCGTGCCCAAGACCCCGAGAGCTATCAACTTGAGCTATCCAATCGCTTCGATTGCCTTGAGAACATCGCTTCAGTGGACGAGATCAATAACAGGTTAGTAGAAACTGTCCATACAGTGGGTTCCAAATACTTTAAACCCTGACGTACAGATAAGCCACATAAACTCTCCAACGATACCCTCAACCTCATGGCTGAACGACGCTCACTGAAACTGCAGTCTTCGGATGATGCTGAAGCATATAGGCTGCTCAATAGACGAATATGGAAGTCCTTGCGATACGACATCCGGATCTTTAATACAAACTATATTAAAGAGACGATAGCATCCTGCAGTCCTACAGGCGAGCAAACGAGGGCAGCATCATCGAATCTCGGCTGCTGCAGAAGAGACTCGAAGAGGCTGAAGCAGCTATACACAACAACGACACATGATGATCGAGGCATCATGGGGGCAATGTCTGGTCAGTATATGGCTGCCTACAACGTGACAAGTGGCTTTGTGTTTCTGGATGAGGAAGATACCGAACGGACTGGTAGGCCAAAACACGCAACACCACCACACGACTCTATTGTTGTCACCGCCCGGTGCACCAAGATAATGTTGGATGACAGAGTCTTGCAAATGGCGAAAGCCATTTCGGGAGACTCTGAGATCGAGACATTCTGGAAACACTGGGAGGTACCCAAAATACAGTGGGTCAATGGAGTTCCCGGATGCGGAAAAACAACTTGGGTGGTAAGACACTTCGATGTTGACAAGGACGTTATCGCAACAACAACTACAGAGGCAGCAAAAGACCTGAGAGAGAAGTTAGCGCACCGATTCGGAGACCTGGTGAAAACCAAGGTGCGCACTATGGCCTCGGTTTTAGTAAATAGTTTTAAAAATAATGAGAGCTACGTCCGCCTGATGGTGGACGAGGCTCTCATGAACCATTTCGGGGCCATAGTAATGGCTTCTAGGCTGTCTGGAGCTAGCAAACTTGTCCTCATCGGAGACGTCAACCAATTACCTTACATAGACAGGGAGAACCTGTTCGATCTAAGGTATAACCGCCCTAACCTGGTTACGAACATCAGCCAGGAGTTGTTGTGCACGCACCGGAACCCAATGGATGTTGCGTATGCGCTGAGGGAAATATACTCCGGTATATATTCCTCGGCTCCCAGTATAAGGTCCCTGCGCCTCGAGAGCTACACGGGAGCGAAAATCCCCAAATCCCTTCCAAACACCCTCTTCCTGTTCCACACTCAGGAGGAAAAGGAGACCCTGACCAGCCAGGGCTATGGTAAGGGCAAAGGATCACGCACCCTTACCATTCACGAGGCACAGGGACTGACGTACGAGTCAGTCGCGGTGATTAAAACTAAAGGCAAAATGAAGGACTTTGTCTACTACGCCGACGACGAGGATGATGCCATCGGACGGTTTGTGAGGCAAGCGACGGTTGCGAGCGAGCAAACCATCTACGGCTATAACCTGAAGATGGCAATCAGGGATCGAAACAGCGTGGTGATGGAGGCCCTACTTCAGCACAAAGTAGGCAACGTGGGCTCACAATAAATGTACTAATCCATTTGCTGTAATATATGTAGTTTTTCGAATTGTATGTAAGCTAGCGTTAAGAAATTATAACTGACAAAGAGATGGGGCGGGCATCCAGAGCAGACATGCTTACGGAAATGTGTTGGCAAGCGGTGGCGTGTGTGGCGGGTCGCCATCTTCCCTCAGAAACGGTTGAGGAAGGCGATGGCTGGCACATGCGTCAACTCGTGAACGGGTGCTGTTTGCGGGCACTGGTCTGCTGTGAATGCTTGCACCAACTCAGAATAAAATGTATTAATAACTTTAAGTGTATTATGTTATATGTATGTTGTATGAGTAAAATTTAAAAATAAAACAAATAAAAATACATAATGATATGTCCTCATATATGTATTACGTTGTATGTTATAAATTTATAAGTAAGTTGTCAAAAATCTGCAAGTGAAAAAAGGCACGGACTATAATAATAATAATAAAAAAAGAGACGATAGAGCGGAAAAAAGGCTCCAAAGTGTTTGCGAGAGACATGTCTATTGGGCAAAGCCAGTTGACGAAGCTGAAGAGAGAAGACGGAAGTGTAGCGTCGACCAAAGCAGAGTTAGGAGCAGTATTAGGAGAGGTAGAGAGTTTCTACGGACAGCTATACACCGCGGTCGCTTAACCTGTTAGCAGCTCGGTCAAAGACCCAAGAGCCAAGCTGACCTGACATTATACCGAAGATATCCCGGACATCAGCCTGTACGAGATTAGAATGGCCTTGAAACAGTTTAAGAACAACAAGGCGCCTGGTGACGACGGTATCACATCTGAGCTTCTGAAAGCGAGTGGAACACCGATATTTAAGGTCCTTCAGAAGCTCTTTAATACCGTCTTACTAGAAGGTTCAACGCTAGAAGCATGGAACAAAATCGTGGTAGTGCTGTTTTTCAAGAAAGGTGAGACACACTTTACTTAAAATTACAGACCCATCTCGCTTTTGAGCCATGTTTATAAGCTGTTTTCGAAGGTCATAACGAACCGTCTCAGTCGCAGGTTTAATGAATTCCAGCCTCCGGAACTAGCCGGTTTCCGAAAAGGCTATAGTACCATAGATCACATCCACACGCTACGGCAGGTTATACAGAAGACCGAAGAGTATAACCTGCATCTTTGTTTAGCGTTTGTGGACTATGAGAAAGTCTTTGATTCGATCGAGACGTGGGCAGTGCTTGAGTCTCTCCAGCGGTGCCGTATTGACTATCGATATATTGAAGTGCTGAAGTGTTTGTACCAAAACGCCTACATGTCAGTCCGAGTACAGGAGCAGAGTTCGAAGGCAATTCCATTGCAAAGAGGCGTGAGACGTTATATCTCCAAAACTGTTCACCGCTACATTGGAAGACGCCTTCAAGCTTCTGGATTGGCAAGGACTTGGCATCAATATTAACGGCGAATACATCGTTCACCTTCGATTTGCCGACGATATTGTAGTCATGGCAGAATCCATGGAAGACCTCAGTACAATGCTCGAAGGCCTCCATCGAGTTTCCCAACGGGAAGGTCTTAAGATGAACATGGATAAGACGAAAATTATGTCTAATGCCCATGTTGTACCTACCCCAATATCAGTTGGGAACTCAGTTCTCGAAGTTGTTGACGAGTACATCTACCTGGGACAGACAGTCAAACTTGGCAGGTCCAACTTCGAGAAAGAGGTCAATCGTCGAATCCAACTCGGCTGGGCAGCGTTTCGGAAACTTCGCGAAGTCTTCTTGTCAAAAATACCTCAGTGCCTCAAGACAAGAGTCTTCGACTAATGTGTGTTACCAGTGATGACATGGCACTGAAACGTGGTCTCTTACTATGGGCCTCATAGATAAGCTCAAAGTCGCACAACGAGCTATGGAGAGGGCTATGCTCGGGGTTTCTCTACGTGATCGAATCAGAAATGAGGAGATCCGTAGAAGAACGAAAGTCACCGACATAGCTCAGAAGATTAGCCAGTTGAAGTGGCAGAGGGCAGGGCACATAGCACGCAGAACAGATGGCCGATGGGGCTGATAGGTTCTGGAGTGGAGACCACGGACCGGCAAGCGCAGCGTAGGTCGTCCACCGACACGGTGGACAGACGACCTGAGGAAGGTCGCAGGACGACGTTGGATGCAGGCCGCTTCCAACCGGTCCTTTTGAAAAATCATGGGGGAGGCTTATGTTCAGCAGTGGACGTCCTATGGCTGAGATGATGATGATGATGATGATATCAACATAACCCAACCTTTGAAGTGCAATATTTTGTTCTTGTCTACTTGTGATATAGTACATTTACGTTTTACATCGATATGGGTCCCAGGCAAACAATCTATTGGTTCGCCAGTTAATTAACACATTATGTACTCGTACACATACAGCACTCAGATACACAACCTGTCTAGCATTACATCATTGGCACATACCTATATATAATTATTTACTTTAACGCTGTTAGAACCTTAGCAGATATGTGTATTACGAGAAAGTTTAATGTTTCAAATAGGTGTCGTAAATATACCTTACACTCACAAATAACAACTTTATTATTGATAACAGAGTTGAGTATTAACTTGCGTAAGCACTGTGTACTTCTAAACTTGGACATATGTTTTTTAAACATAGTGTCAACTCAGAAACACGAGCTTATTGTTATACTAAGCATTGGATGTATCCTATGCAGAAAAATGACTTACCGGTTGTTTACATTTTATTCATAGTTTCTTCTATTTATGTAACTTGTGACAGACGACTATATGATTCACCACACAAACCATTACCAGTGTTTATAAATACACAACATAATCATAGATTACTATGCGAAAATGAAAATAAAATCTGTTTGAAACTACAAATTACTCATAGAAACAAACAGATGCCTTTTTTTACATCCTATTAGGTTTATTGTTGTTTTGTTATTCAAATAGTTGTCTAAAAAACGAAATCTTATTGGCATTCAGCTATAACGTGATTGGAGCAAGAAAATGCAACGAAAATGCACTAAATAGTCCTAAAACTATCTTAATTGTGATCGTCACAAATAATACAGACCCAATGATGAGCACGACCGTATCGTGCCGTGATCCACGGAAACTAGGCGTAAAATACAAGTTTGAGCATAACGCTTTCGTTGCACCTATGGAAGTCTTATCTATTAATGCTGGCGATAGAAATCTTACATTTATTTCTATAGTAATATGAAGAACCAGTTAATCACAAAAACACAAAATGTTTTGTCCCATTGTTATTGTCACAACTCTTGCACACGTGTATTTTTCAATGTTTTATTATTATGGATAGGCTTAAATTATTAGAGGAAATCGATAACAGTGAAATAATAAGTAGTCACTACACCTTTATACCAGAAATGTGTAAAATATTTTTAGAGGTACAAAAAAGCTAATTACACAATAATATTATGTTAGAACATACGTACAAATATTGACAAATTCATTGTTTTTCTAACACGGAATATTTTCCTTCCAGATGTTATACTTTTTACTGAATGCTGGCTAAACGAAACATTTACGAGAATTATCTTAGAAAACTATCGGTGCTCATATACAAAACGTTATATGAATAAAAATGACGGTATTGGAGTAATGACTAGAACGGGTCTCCTTATAAACATAACGGAGCCACCATTATTAGAATCATCTGGTCTCATGATAAATGTCTCAAACACATATTCAATTCTAGCTTTATATAGATCTTTGTCAGTCTATAATATAGACGATTTCCATACTTCGTTGAAAACGATATTGTATGAACTCGATGAAAGGTTCGAGCGCTGTTAAAATTGGTGATATAATAATGAACATAGACATCAAATCAACAACCACAGATCCACGAGCCGATAAATATCTAGATTAACTTGCATGTAGGGGTTTTATCTCTGATCATCAAATTCCAACCCATGGATACAATTGTCTTGACCATGCCTTCATTAGAAGTACGCAAAAATCAACTGTGGTAGTTTGTTCAAATGATATTACAGACCATGATACAGCGCTCATTGGTATTGCCAGTGGTGATCATGTCAGTGACTTATAGCAACAATAAGGTTATAAGTATTGACAATTGTAGCGTTGTTAGAGAACTTGAAAATTTAGACTGGTTAAATTTATATAGTCATACAATATAAACTATTTTGTGCAAATTGTAAAACAGTCAATAAAGGAGCATACTAATGTTAAACTAATTCGTTACTCTAAATATATCCGTAAAGAATGAGTCACACCTGGACTTATTAAATGCATGAGAAAAAGAGACTTCTTACATTACAAGAGTAATAAAAAATCTAATGATAAAAAACTACGCGACAAAAAAAAAGAAATACCGTAATGTTTGTTGACACATTTTGCAGAATTTAAAAAACGAACATGATTGTAAACAAATAAAAAACAACAGAGGAAACAGCAAAAAATTATGGGGTGCAATAAAAGATATTTGCAATATGAATACAATAAATACAAAAAACGAACATCTGCTTAAAATAGCATTTACTCCTACACAAGCGCTAAATGAGGTTAATCAATACTTTTCTTTTGTAGGACTAACACTGGCTAATGATATTTTAACAAAGCTTAATGTTACTGAAAATGATCTAGCAGACACCACATAAGTCACCTTGTAAATCACTGTATTTTAGTCCAACCGATCCAATTCAATTGGAAAAATAATATCAACCCTTGAAACTACGTCAGCTCCATGTGAAGAAAATATCAGCTATAAATTACTTAAAATGGCTAAGCATGTCCTCGCCTCCCCAATAGCATTCATATGCAATATAAGTTTCGAAAGTGGCATCTTTCCACATTCACTAAAAGATGCAAATGTGTGTCCTATCTATAAAGCAGGGGACCAGGACCAAGTCTCAAATTATCGGCCTATCATCATCATCATCATCATCATCATTATCAGCCAGAAGACGTCCACTGCTGAACATATGCCTCCCCCATAGAACGCCACTTGGACCGGCTACTCGCTTCCTGCATCCAGCGATTCCCCGCGGTTTTTATGAGGTCGTCGGTCTACCTAGCGGGGGGCCGGCCTACACTACGCCTTCCGGTGCATGGTCGCCACTCGAGAACCTTTCTTCCTCATCGGTTATCAGTTCTGCGAGCGATGTGGCCTTCCCATTTCCACTTCAACTTGCTAATTTTGAGAGCTATGTCGGTGACCTTAGTTCTCTTACGGATCTCCTCAATTCGGATTTTTTCACGCAGGAAAACCCCAAGCATAGCCCTCTCCATTGCTCGTTGAGCGACTTCAAGCTTGTTAATGAGGCCCACAGTAAGGGACCACGTCTCAGTGCTATAAGTCATCACTGGCAACACACACTGGTTAAAAACCTTGGTTTTCAGGCTCTGAGGTATTGGGGACGAAAAGATGGATCGAAGCTTCCCGAACGCTGCCCATCCGAGCTGGATTCTTTGTGCGACCTCCTTGTCGAAGTTGGACCTACCTAATTGGACAGTCTGTCCCAGGTAGACGTACTCGTCTACAACTTCGAGTGTATCGTTTCCAACAATTACCGGTATAGGTGGAACATGGACATTGGACATGATTTTCGTCTTATCCATGTTCATCTTAAGACCAACCTGTTGGGAAACTCTACTGAGGTCGTTGAGCATGGTGCCGATATCCTCGAGCGACTCGGCCTATATCGCTACTTAACTCTTTAGCGAAAATTCTTGAAAAAGTGGCTAATAAGAGCCTTATGACATTTCTAGAGAAAGAGCACATTCTCTCTCCTAACCAATTTGGGTTCCTCTCAGGCAGGTCAACGGAGGACGCCGTTACTTCACTGGTAGACTTTGTCGCAGGCAAATTAGATTTAGGGCAGAGATGTGTTGGCGTTTTCCTTGACCTAGCTAAAGCTTTTGGCACTGTGTCAAGACCAATACTATTAAAAAACCTTGAACTCATCGATTGATTGGTTGATGGTGGGGTTGATTAATCATGGGATTGATTTGAAATGGTTTCAATCTTATCTAACTGGTCGAAGACAAAGAATAAAGATAGGCGACCATTACAGTGACTTCCGAGAAATCCCCTTTGGTGTCCCACAGGGTAGTGTACTCGGTCCGTCCCTATTCCTATCTTACCTCAATGATTTTTGTGAACTTAACTTGAATCAAACCAAGATGTTTACATTCGCTGATGATACAGCAATTATTTTCCACGACCGAAACTGGGAGGCACTGTCGAAACTAACGAATGACGGTCTTCGAAAAATAGTGAGCTGGTTGCAAAGAAATTTACTAACACTAAATGCAGAGAAGACAAAATTTATAGCATTTAGAGTGCCATGTCGAACAGCGCCTCCTCAGTCCCTGTGTATTAAACTTTACACTTGCGACACAAAAATAGAGCATATATGTATGTGTCCTAAGCTACAGCAAGTCACTGATATCAAGTATTTGGGAATTAATATTGATGAGCTCTTATCATGGATTAAACAAATACAAACATTGAGTAACAGATTAAGGAAACTTGTATAATATGTATTCAAAAGGTTGAGAATAGTGGCGGATGTGGAAACTATCCATATAGTGAACACTGTACTATGCAGATCTATAATCAGCTTCTGCATTTTCTCATGGGGTGCGGCCTATATTTCACATCTAATGCAAGCTGAAAGAACGCAACGTGTCGTTCTAAAAGTAGCACAAAAAAAACCTTACAGATATCCTACTGACGATATTTACAATGATTGTAATGAGCTAAGTGTTAGACAAATATTTGTACTAGGATATGCATTAAGGTTTCATAAAACAGCTCTTACAAATTGTGATCCAAAAGTTAAATTCTAGACGTAAATACTCATGGCTAGGACCTAGCACAAAAACTAGAATGGGACAAAAATGTTATTACTACCTGGGGCCTTATATCTACAAACAATTAAACAAAATAATAAATATAGTACATGACACAACATACTTGCAAAATAAAAATCAAAGAACAGAACATGCGTTGGGCTTCAAAAGTACTGAAGATTTATTAAGAATTAATATATAGAATCAAAAACACAACATTTAAATCAAATTTTCATCATAAATACCTATATAGCTTAAGAAAAATTATGTTTAAGATGCTGAATTTATTGAAACTAATAAAGGAAGTAAACTAGCTCACACGAACACAAGGAATCCTACCGTGTGAGCTAGGGCTGCAGGAATAGTTTTTATGTCATAGATTCTTATGTAATAGTTTCTTTTGTTAATGTTATTTTAATTTCTAATGTATTTTTATTAATTTCTAATTTTGTACAAAATATTTATAACCCCTAGACGTAAGGTTGTATTTTTGGTGCCGAATAAAATTATTATTATTATTATTTCAATCATATCACGGGTTTAACCCGGCCCTTTACATAAGCAATAGTGGGGCTGTAGCCAACACTTAGAGGCCCGTTTGGTATAAAAATACAATGTAGTATAAAAACAGAAACATTTTGTATGGATGGTTGTATGGTATATATATTACAAAAAGGGGTAAAATGGCATGGCTATTGATATGTACTTATAAGTGGTATGGGAGATAGTGGGCTATGGAACAAGACTACGGCACCTGCCAATTTCAGTCTCATTTAAAATATTTAGACAGGTGGTGACTTGCCACCCACTAAACGGGCCCCCCATAAGAGCCACCATCAATGGTGACAAAAAGGGCAACGTTGTTGTGGATGGCTGAAGGGTGTCGAGAGTTGTGCTGCGGTTTCACTGGAGCGCTACTACTGGCGTTATGCCCTTTAACACTTGCACCCTTGGAGCTTTTTGTTACTTGCTCTTGCGTCTCCACCCCCAGACGGCCAATTAAGGCAAGCCGGGGGTCAGGGGGCTCATTTAGCAACAGGGAAAATCAGGGTCCGCGGTGTTGACACTCACCGACGGCTCACCACAAAGCCGCCCCTGTGGTTTTATTTATTATTTAATTAATTATTTTTATTTAAACAATTTCACGGGTTTCACCCGGTCCTTTACATAGGCATAAGTGGGGCTGTAGCCAACATTTAGAGGCCATTTTGGTATAGAAGTACAATGTAGTATTAAAAAAACAGACAGGTATATCTATTACAAAAATGGGTAAAATGGCCAGGCTATTGATATGAACTTATTAGTGATAAGGAATATAGTGGGCTATGGAAGAGACTACGGCACCTGCCAATTTCAGTCTCATTTTTAAATTTTTTGGGCAGGTGGTGACTTGCCATCCACTAAACATAATATTATTATTATTATTATTTCTTTATTTATTTTCATCTCTTAAATTTACATGTTTATAATATTTGCATAAAACAATATAAAATTATTATAAAAACCTAAACCTAGCTATCCGTCAGTAGCGGGGCAAGGCCCAAGCTAACGGTGGTCAAGGCTGCAGAGTGAGGAACTTCCTGACGATGCTTGTCGTGTCAAGGATTACTGCCTTCTGTATCTGACCCTTGATCCAACCATCAAGCGAGAGCCTTTTGAGATGTTGGTCGAGACTCTTCGCTATAAGGTCGTTTGCCGAAACAACTATCGGAACAATGATCGTTGAGTCAACATCCCACATGGCGGTAACCTCGTGGGCCAATTCAAGGTACTTGCTTAGTTTGTCCTTCTTGGCTTTGACGAGGTTCTCGTCATGCGGAATGGTAATGTCAACAAGCACTGCTCGGCGCTGATATCGATCTACTATCACGATATCAGGCTTATTGGCTACAATAGTCCTATCCGTGATGATAGATCGATCCCAATAGAGCGTAACAAGACTGTTTTCAAGAACTGGCACAGGTGCATATTTATAGTACGGCACTTCCGACTCGATAAGATTGTATTGAAGAGCAAGTTGCTGATGGATGATCCTGGCTACTTGGTTATGTCTATGCAAGTACTCTCCGTTAGCGAGATGAGAACATCCAGAAATAATATATCGGAGCGATTCTCCAGGACGGCGGCATGCCCGACAAATGGCGACCGTACCGTCCTTCATAATATATTTCCAGTAGTTGTTCGTCTTGATAATTTCATCAGCAATTGCACAGACAAAACCTTCAGTTTCCCCAAAGAGGTCACCAAAGCGAAGCCAGTTCACCGATGCATGTAGGTCCACATCAGGCCCTATAAGGGCTCGATAGAATCGACAGTGCAGCTCCTTGCCTTTTTATATGTCTTTACGGTCCTCAGTGCACCACTGGTTTGCGCCAGTTCTCATTTGCCAAGGAAAGCGGCGTGAGGCCCTCGGGGCGAGTTGCTTGCCGCTTCTTCTCGGTAGGCTCTATAAATTTTGAAACGCGGCGGTAAAGTATATAAATTGACGCCTCAGTTAAATGAATAAAGGATTTTGACTTAACATTGACTTTGAAGTGTGCCCATAAAAATGTTATGTGGTATAAATAATTCCTGAAAGAATGTCGTTGTTCGCCCCCGAACTCTGGTCTCGTCTCCAGGACTGGGGGGAACAACTAGCTGCGATTCGCAGCGTTAAAATACAATTACTTGCTTACAACTAAAGGAACTTTAATAAAACTCACTGAAGTTACAGGCGGAGTCCCAAGTGAGCTGTCTCGGCGCAGAGGGCCCTCCGATGCGCTGGAGCTCGTGTATTTCCTGCCTAGGTCGAGGAGAAAACCGCATACGACCTTCAAGGTCGCCAAAATACGCGCATAATACAAACAATTATTCCGTAACTCAATTCCAACCTCGTGGCGGGCACACACCTCAAACGCGCATATCAAAATATTATAGGCCCCCTATAATCCCTACTAATATTAAAAATATTAATCATATTATAAATGCGAAAGTAACTCTGTTTGTCTGTCTGTTACGCTTTCCCGCTTAAACCTCTCAACCGATTTTGATGAAATTTGGCACAGACAATCTTTAGACCCTGAGAAAGGACATAGGCTACCTTTTATTGCGAAAAGAAGGGATGAAGTGGTTGAAATAGAGGTTGAAAGTTTGTATGGGATTTCTTAATTTTAAAAGATAAAACCATGAAACTTTATATTTAAGCACTTGATAAGAAATAATTAAACATTTGTTCTAGCGTTGTTGAATTTCGACCTGTGAGGGGATGAAATAGGGGTTGAAAGTTTGTATGAAGTTCGTAATTTTTGAAGATAAAATCATTACATTTTGTATTTAGGCACTAAATAAGAAACAAAAAATCGTTTGTTCTAGCATTTTGAAATTTTTACCAGTGTGGGGGTGAAATAGGGGTTGAAAGTTTGTATGGGTGTTCGTCATTTTTGAAGATAAAACCATGAAACTTAGTACGTAGGTGTCTTAGGATGTGCAGAGTTTTTCTACAAACGGAATTCCCGAAATTCGAACGGAACGGAACGGATTCGGAACGGGAACTACGAAGCCAAACTTTTTGTATACAAAATCTTAACCACTGAACCTAGGAACATGATATTTAGAAGTTTTGGGTGTATCAAGTTAAAAAAAAATTGACTTTTGAAGTTAAAGTTCCTTTTAACCTACGAATAATATTATTATTCGTAGCTTTTAACGAATACTCTGCATCGCCGCCGCTGCCGTCGGTCGTCGGTGGTCGTCGCGCACATTCGATTCGCCGAAGTGTGGCAGCAGGCAACGGCGCTGTCGTGTGGTGGGGGAGCGCACGAATCTAACTATGCCTACCCGAACGGGCAGTCACGTGAGGGCAGACGTCGTTGTCGGACGCATGCGATTAGAGAAATTTGCGCTACAGAGAATTACATTTTCGATCCAGTTAAATTATTTTATTGTTTCGTATAAATTTTTAAGTAAGTATTTTTTATTAGTTAAGTCCTGTAAATGAATTTTGTACATACTTAATATTTCGGGATCTTTTAGTTCATAGTTAATAGTAGGTAAGATAGTTTCCGTTATTTAAAAAAAATCTGATTTGCTTTTATTTCCTTTTTTGAATTAATCTAAGAGGTCGTAGTAGGTGTAAAACTAACCTAACCTACTTACCTTCTACTCTTTTTATGCATTGGTTGTAAATAAGTATTGATAAATAAATTTCTTACTTTCTTTTTTTCCATTTAAACGTGACTTAAACACATCGCCTTGCGATGAGCGCATCATTTTTACTACGTAGGTGCTTATTAAAGGTTTTTTATATGATAATAAATCTCAATCTGTACATCTGTTTTGTTAGATTCGTTTTATTTTTGTTTTTCTACGATGCCTCGCAAACGAAAGTCCAATTTAGCTAATAGCTCTAGCAGAGCTCGGGCTGCTAAACTTGCTAGCTCATTGGAATCGGAAGAGGATTCACAGATCCGTCGGACTTTAGATGCCGAGCGTCACGCAGCTCAAAGGGCTGCTGAAACTTTTGAGCAAACGCAGACCCGTCATAATTTAGACGCTGATCGTCATGCTGCACAAAGGGCTGCAGAGACCTCTCAGCAGACCCCAGCTCGCCAAATCTTAGATGCTGAGCGTCAAGCTTCGTACATAGCCACAGAGACCTCCGAAGAAACACGTAGACGACGTTTAATTAATTCCGAGCGGCAAGCAGAAAGGAGACGTAAGTTTACGATGAATACGTGGGAGGCATTTGCCTATGCTACTTTTGATTATGATCCGTTAATTGATTACTTTAATCATCGATTAGTCCTCATAGGTAGAATGGCCAATAAATGCAGACACTGTGAGGCACTCAAGTGGAAGGAAGAGACCCCAGGTATGTGCTGTTCTGGAGGCAAAGTACGACCCTATATGACCCCGACGAGCCACTCAAATCCTTACTTCTATATGACAGCAATGAATCTCGGCGATTTTTAAACAGAATAAGAAAGTACAATTCTTGCTTTCAAATGACATCATTTGGTGTGGGTAATGAGGTCATCATGCCTGGATTTTCACCTACATTTACGGTACAAGGGCAAGTTTATCATAGGATTGGCTCTTTGCTTCCCACAAATAATGATCAACCAAAATTTCTACAGATTTATTTTATGGGAGACGAAATCAGCGAGGTTGACCGCAGATGTCAAAATATTGAAGGAGTTGAGACAGACATTGTTTTAAAAGTTCAAAGAATGTTTCACGAACATAATAACCTCATTAACACCTTCAAAACAGCCTTAGAAAGAATCATCATCATCATCATCTCAGCCGTAGGACGTCCACTGCTGAACATAGGCCTCCCCCATGATTTTCCAAAAGGACCGGTTGGAAGCGGCCTGCATCCAACGTCGTCCTGCGACCTTAATCAGGTCGTCTGTCCACCGTGTCGGTGGACGACCTACGCTGCGCTTGCCGGTCCGTGGTCTCCACTCCAGAACCTTTCGGCCCCATCGGCCATCTGTTCTGCGTGCTATGTGCCCTGCCCACTGCCACTTCAACTGGCTAATCTTCTGGGCTATGTCGGTGACTTTCGTTCTTCTACGGATCTCCTCATTTCTGATTCGATCACGTAGAGAAACCCCGAGCATAGCCCTCTCCATAGCTCGTTGTGCGACTTTGAGCTTGTCTATGAGGCCCATAGTAAGAGACCACGTTTCAGTGCCATAAGTCATCACTGGTAACACACATTGGTCGAAGACTCTTGTCTTGAGGCACTGAGGTATTTTTGACGAGAAGACTTCGCGAAGTTTCCGGAACGCTGCCCAGCCGAGTTGGATTCGACGATTGACCTCTTTCTCGAAGTTGGACCTGCCTAGTTTGACTGTCTGTCCCAGGTAGATGTACTCGTCAACAACTTCGAGAACTGAGTTCCCAACTGATATTGGGGTAGGTACAACATGGGCATTAGACATAATTTTCGTCTTATCCATGTTCATCTTAAGACCTACCCGTTGGGAAACTCGATGGAGGCCTTCGAGCATTGTACTGAGGTCTTCCATGGATTCTGCCATGACTACAATATCGTCGGCAAATCGAAGGTGAGTGATGTATTCGCCGTTAATATTAATGCCAAGTCCTTGCCATTCCAGAAGTTTGAAGGCGTCTTCCAATGTAGCGGTGAACAGTTTCGGAGATATAACGTCTCCCTGTCTCACGCCTCTTTGCAATGGAATTGCCTTCGAACTCTGCTCCTGTACTCGGACTGACATGTAGGCGTTTTTGTACAAACAAACAAAAAAAGAAAGAATGCCAGGGGAAAATTACAAATTAGTTATACACCCAGATCTTACGCCAAGCGGGGAACATGAAAGACGTTATAACGCACCCTTAATAAACGAAGTCGCTGCCATGGTATGTGGTGAACAGATCTTATCGCGTGATATTGTTTTACAAGCCCGTGACAACAAATTGACCAGGGTGCCCGAAACACACAAGTTTTATGACGCATTACAATACCCGCTTATGTTTAGCAAGGGGCAAGAGGGGTACCACTTTCAAATTCCACAAGTCAATCCAGTGACCAACCTTCCCTTGCCCAACAAAAAAGTATCGAGCATGGACTTTTATGCCTATCATATGATGATACGCGAAGACGATTTTAACGTAATACAACGATGCAAACAGCTCGCTAACCAGTTTTATGTTGATATATACGTGAAGGTTGAAAGCGAAAGATTGCGATACATATCTTTAAATCAAACAAAATTAAGAGCCGAAAATTATATTCATCTCCAAGATGCTGTATTGAATGATGCCAACGTGAACCCTAATAATATAGGTAAAATGGTGATTCTGCCCTCTTCGTTTGTGATACTTACACGAGTATACTAAATACGCATTTGCCTATGTGCGTACGTATGGTCGACCTGATTTACTCGTAACCTTCACCTGCAATCCATCTTGGTCTGAAATAGTTGACGAATTGATGCCAGGTCAAAGCGCCAACGATAGGCACGATGTCATTGCCAGTGTTTAGGTTAAAAGTTAAAAAGCTTATGACTGTAATAGCTAAAGGAAGGGTTTTTGGAGAAGTGCAATGCTTTATGTATTCCATTGAGTGGCAGAAGCGAGGGATCCCACATGCCCACATTTTGCTTTGGTTAAAAGATGAATTGCGACCTGACCAAATCGATAAAATTATAAACTCTAAAATACAATACTATAGATCCTAACAATGACAAGGCACTTTACGATATTGTTATGAAAAACATGATCCACGGTCCATGCGGGGCTGAAAAGCCTCTGTGCCCGTGCATGAAAGACCGTAAATGCACAAAAAAAATTCCTCGCAACCTACTAAAAGAGACTCTCCATAATGAGAACGGCTACCCGATGTATCGTAGAAGAGCACCAGAAGACGGAGGCCGGACGGCATCTGTTAAACTCCGAAATGGTAGTCAAGTTTCTGTCGACAATAGTTGGGTAGTACCATATTCGCCTGTCCTATTAAAAACTTGCAACGCCCATATAAATGTAGAAGCTTGCGGTTCCGTGCGTGCAATCAAATACATATGCAAATATATTAATAAAGGCAACGATCAAGCTATTTTTAATTTCAGAAGCTCAGAGTCCTCAAACCCAGTAGACGAAGTACAAACGTTTCAGTCTGGTCGCTATTTCAGCAGCAACGAAGCTGTATGGCGCCTGTTAGGGTTTCCTTTCCATGAATGACATCCTACTGTTACGCACCTCAGTGTGCATCTAGAGAATGGTGAACGAATTTATTTTTATGAAAATAATTTTCACCAGCGAGTGACAACACCACAAAAAACCACTTTGACCGCCTTTTTTGACCTTTGCAGATCAGATGAATTTGCAAAAACACTTTTGTACGTTCAGTTTTTGTACCTCGGTATTACACGTGGATCCCACGTGTACTACGCCAGTAGAAAATGTTAGAAACGCTGAATTCAAGGAACTGCTGTTCTGGATTGGCCTGGCGTTAAATCTGCAGATGCATTAGGACGGGTCTATACTGTCCACGTTAGCAACATTGAATGCTTTTGTTTGAGACTAATGCTACACCACGTGCGTGGGTCAATTTCGTTCAATGATCTCAAGAACTACAATGGTCAAACTTTTGTTACCTTCCGAGAAGCCTGTGAAACTAGAGGATTGTTAGAGAATGATAATCATTGGGACTCGACATTAGAAGAGGCTGCACAATGTAGATCAGCAGCTAAGGTGAGAGATCTTTTTGCCATTCTCATAGCGACGTGTGGTCTTTCAAATCCTCAGATATTATGGGAAAAGTACCAAAATGATATGTCTGACGATATTTTGCACAGACTACAACAAAATAATTCCAATGTCACATATAATGATTTAGTATATAACGAGGCGCTAATTAAGATTGAAGACCAAGTGATGGCTATATCTGGGAAGACATTATCAGATTTTGGAATGAACCGACCACAAAGAATCGGAGAAGTCAGTAGTGATTTAATAAGAGAACTGGACTACAATGTCTCTTCTTTACAGCAACAAATATCAGAGTCTGTTCCTCGATTGAACATGGAACAAAAATTAGTCTTTGATATTGTTGTGCAAAGAATCGATAATGGTAAGGGCGGATTGTTTTTCTTAGATGCGTCAGAAGGCACTGGAAAAACTTTAACTAGCCCAAATCCGTAAAGATAAAGGAATAGCTGTTGCCGTAGCTTCCTCTGGAATTGCGGCGACGCTGCTCGATGGAGGCCGCATGGCACGTTCAGTACTCAAACTCCCATTAAATTTACCTCATGAGGAAATTCCAGTTTGTAACATTACAAAAAACAGCGATCGTGGCCGAATGCTACAGCAATGCAAGCTGTTGGTGTGGGATGAGTGCACAATGTCGCATAAAAAAGCAATCGAGGCGCTCAATCGGACTCTGAAAGATATCAGAAGCAACCAGAGTTTAATGGGTGGGATGGTAGTGCTGCTTGCTGGTGATTTTCGACAGACACTACCTGTCATTACCAGAGGCACTCCACCAGATGAGATAAATGCATGTTTGAAAGCGTCTACATTATGGGTGCATGTAAAAAAAAACTGTCGCACTAAAAAAATGCGAGTACAACTACATAATGATACACAATCGGGGCAATATGCAGCTGCTCTATTGAAAATCGGTGAAGGTCGAATTACTACGGACGCTAACGGCATGATTACATTAAATCAAGAATTTTGTAATGCTGTCCACAACTTGGAAGATCTCAAAAACAACGTCTATCCCGGTTTGGAATATAACATGAGGAATAGAGAGTGACTGTGTGAAAGGGCAATATTAGCACCGACCAATGAAATCGTGGGACAGATGAACGAATGATGTCACATGTGCAAGGCGATGTTGTCGAATATTTGTCAGTAGATATTGTCATAGACAGTGAATAGGTGACATCTTATCCTACAGAGTTTATAAACTCTTAGAGCTGTCAGGAGTGCCGTCTCATAAACTGAGACTGAAAGTTGGGGTTCAAGTTTTGTTAATGAGAAATCTCGAAGCGCCGAGACTATGCAACGGGACTCGATTGCAAATTACGCAGCTAGGACGCAATATTATTAGAGCAATTATAATGACAGGAATAGCTAAAGATGAAGAAGTTTTGATTCCCCGCATACCCATGATCCCTACAGATTTACCTTTTCAGTTTAAAAGAATCCAGTTTCCCCTCAAACTAGCATTCGCAATGACCATTAACAAAGCGCAAGGGCAAACACTTAAAGTAGCAGGTGTCCATTTAGAGAAAAACTGTTTTTCGCATGGCCAACTGTACGTGGCCTGCTCACGAGTGTCGAGACCAAACAATCTCCACATTTTAACAAATAATAACAAAACAGCAAACGTTGTGTACAAAAATATTTTAAATTAGGTCATTTTAAAATATTTTTGTACACAACGTGACGCTGGCCCCTGTAAGTGTCTCTTGGACATAAGGGACCAATAAATTTTCCTAGGTACTTTCTGCCACTCAATGGAATACATAGGTATTATAAGGTACCTTATACCTACTGTAAACAGATATATATTTTTTTTTGAATATTCCTACTTTCTTTTAACCAAATGCTATACCCAAATCTATACCGTTCTTTTAATATAATCCATAATATTCAAATTAAAAGTACGCAGACGAAGTCGCGGATACCAGCTAGTATTATATATAAATATAATATTATAGGGGCCTGCACGCCCCTCCCACCAGGAGGGGCCCGGGAATGACCAGGAGTGCTTGGCCATTCCCGCCCGACGGAGGTGGTGAATAAGTGCAATGCGAGAGAAAGCATCCCCGCGCCTATCCCTCGCTAGGGACGCTCCCTATCGGATTTCAAGAAATATCGTGTAATCCGAGAGAGGGCCGACGGCCGACGGTTTGGGGAGAAGTATACGCCCTCCAAAGCTATATCCCCCCACGCGGCGGTCACATATCCCGGTCCCCTCTCTAAGAGCGAGAGGGGAGAGGAGCCTGTGGAAGACTGCGATACCACTGACACCAAACAACAATCCCGATCACCCAGCCAACGGCTAGGGATCGAGTATGGCTCGGCAACCACCGCCACGTCCACCAACCACTAAGCCGTGGACTGGATAAGCAGATCTTGGGCTGCTTTGCAGTGGTTGATGTTCGCCTGGAGGATGCGATGCTCAACCCTATCCATTATTCGGACATCGCAACTCCCTCATCAACCACCGGCATTCCCGATACAGGGACGGTGGTAGCCGCGGCAAGCTTGGTTAACGCCTGCACTTTGCCCTTCTTAGGGCGAGGATTGCAGTTCCTCCCCTTCATGACGCGGTGACTTGGCATTCGAGGCGGATGGTGTCCATGCCACCGCAGCCAGGCCGTATGCCCCGACCCTGCACCGCTACGACATCTCAGCCCCCAATTGTATAATATATATTAATATTATTATTATATTATTGAGTTTTGCTATATGTAGTGTTTAGTACACTTGTTTTATACACCACCGCCTTTATAAGTTTATGCCTATTTCTTTCCGTGCATATATTTGTATTGTGGTGTTTCAATAAAGAGTTAATCTATCTATCTATACCTCTAAGGTGCACATACATTTCAATTTCATCAAATTTGGTCCAGTAGTTTCTGAGTTTCTCTCAAATAACTGAAAAGGGTATTTTGATGCTATAATTATTGACGGTGAAGGACAATCGATCCCGTATTTAGCTACGATAGGTAAAACTAAAAAGAGATAATTTTTTTTAACGAAATAATTTCACTGACCTTAAAACCAAAAAGTGTGAAATAACTTGTTGAAGTCTGTTCCATGCACCCCATATTATGATAATAGGTACTTTTTAACTATCATGGTACCGACACCAACAAATTGTTACACACTTTTTGGTTTTGATGTCGGTTCCATTGTTTGATGTTTTTTTTTATATATTAGTAACTATGTTCTTATTAATAATTTTAATATGTGACTTACTTGATATTCAGCAGATTTAAGATTATTGAAAATATCTGCTATGTCAACTGATACATATGATCTGTCTTTGTTCAAATTAGACATTCCAAAAATGTAGTTTTCATAATTCAAAATCTGTTCTGTATCGAGCAATATACTAGATAATCCAACACATCTAAGTGATGTCTGAAAAAATCATACAGTATTATTTTTCGTACATCGTTCAAAATTACGTGTTAGATAGACTTTGAATAAGTTAAATTCTATAATTACATTTTTCAATTCTCCTTTAAGACAGCATATGACCACATTACAACCTCTTCCATTGGTAGCACTCAAAATTAGGTCTCCAAAACTAGAGTCACGTGAATTGCCAATAAATTCCTCTGTAACGTGAAAAACGATTTATTTGAAAGGTATTTTATGTACTATGCGTATTTTTTAATTTGCTGTAAGAGGTTTAATTTTCTCTTGGACGTAGGTCATACCGTTCAATTCAGGAAATAGTTGTAACAAGAATCGTTTCTTGTGAAGGTTGCTAACCGTGGTAAATACTTTATACCCGTTAGCTAGGGCGACACTGATTGCTGCCTGACCGAGAGCACCTGTTCCCCCGTGTATGAGCGCACTATGTTGCTTCACGTCTTTTGTGTCGTCTCTGGGAGCCTGTAAATAAAAATATTGTTTAAGCTTCATTACTTACTAGCTGGTGCCCGCGACTACGTCTGCGGAGGATTAGTATTTCGAGTAGCTAATACCATAAATATTATCTAATATATTATATATAAATATACCTTTATACCAAAATATCTTAAAATATTTATGTTAGTTATGTTATTAGTCAACGTTTGTATGTGAAAAGTGTAATTAGTTGTATTTATCATATTATAATAATATATATATATAGATACCTACGTACTTACATAAACATTTCCTACGAATGAGTAGATACCTATCTATGGCATGTAAAGTTCTGAAGACATGACTACGTACTTGGGGCCTAGATCATCTAGAGGAAACCTTTATTGGGTGAGTGTTTTTTATGTATTTATTTACCTACTAATATCTAGGTATATATTGTTAAAAAAATATAAGTACCTACCTACTTACTATTTCTACTTAGTACCTACTTACGTTACTTTATTAACAATATATATTGTTATGTATCCAACTGATATGAGTACGATTTTTTAGTTACTATATTTTACTTTGATAACTACCTAAAAAGCGTGGGCTCTGTAACAATAAAGCACAGCCGTTAAAAGTTGGTCGCCCGGGTTACCTATAGCCCCTATGATCTACGGCGCATGTACTCATGGAATAAATTGACAGTTTGATCCTAAGAAATAAACTGTACAGAGATGCGCGCGAAATTAGGACAGCCAAAATAAAATAGTTTTACAAATTTACTATACTTATAAAATTCAATGCCTAGGTACGTTACTCAGATATAGAAGTAGACATATAGGTACTTCTATGACAGCCACAATATTATACGTGATCTGCCTGCCCGCAGGCTGCAAGCGCGAGTCATTAGGCAAAGTACTTAGGTATAATACTAATAAAGTGATTTTCTATATGAAGATATAGTAAACCAATTGCTATAGTGCCCTTTAAATTAAACCTACACGCAGTGCTTGCACATTATAGCTCGCGGGCTAAATATGTATCTAAGATTGATAGATTGACTCCTGCATGCAGACCACCTAGTGTATCACCTGATTGGCACCTTTCAGTACCCTGTTTAGGTCACTACGATATAATACATAAAGAAATATGTCATTAATATAAAGAATATAACTGAGCAGTGTAGCAAGCTTCAGTGAAAATTATTTTATAGGCGTGATGTAAATCGATTCCTAAGACTCGACTTAGTACCTAATATTATATTTTAAAACTAACTGCGCCCTGTGGATTTACCGCTATAATGAATGATGTTGATTAAAAGAATCATATGTGTAAATTTCATTCAAATCTGTTCAACCGTTCCTGAGATAAGTTTTATATTGAACTTTGTTTTCTATAGATAGATACGTAATTAATCAAAACCCACTTATCAAATTCAGATGGTGAGGAGGTGACCAATATCTGCGCGTTTTAGATACTTGGGGTTATACGGGCACACCAATTGAATACACACCTTTGAATGGAAGAAGACACTAATGTGGACGATACTCGTATCAAAGAAAAATCTTGGAGCTATTCATCACACACGTCATTACATCCGTTGTAGTAAAGGAACGGTCGGAAAAATTTTGAACTAAAAACCTATTAGCAAAACTAATATATTAAATAATTATAGTCGGGCTAAGACTGAGTATAATCCAAACATGTTATGTGGGTATGTCGTAAATGACAAACCATCTAGTCTAGATGTGGAGCATAAATATTTTATTGCCCACGCATTATTTTCTTCAAGGTACACATTGCTTAAAAAGCCGCTGCTCGTGCCAGTTTTAATCTTTATAAATTCATTGTACCCTGTGATTCTATTTAGCTGGCCCTGGTGCCAAATACGATAAACTACTTATATTTATACCTTCGTGGTTTGTGAACTTACAAAGTGCAAAGCATAAGTGGCGTTTCTAAATATCTGTAACGTAGAAGGTAAAAAAATAATTTCATCATTTCGCAATACTAGGTAAAATAATCACTACTTTAAATAAACTTACTGAATGTACGTAAAGTGTAATTTTATTTGTTTTTAAACCCATTAGCTTTTGTAGTCTTAGTCAATTTATTTAGTTAGGTTAGTCAATAAAAATACGAGTGTTTGTATTAATTAATCATTGGTTGGTTGTTCTCATTTGTGATTGTATTTTGTACAACAACTGTTGTATTTTCTACACTAATTGTTAGCATGTTTATGGAATCCTGACGCAAAGGTGTCGAAATTTGCAAAACATATCATGTTATCTTGTATTTACAATATTACCAACAAACTTTGTAAGATCCACATAGCAAGTTAGTTGCATTAAGAATCGAACTTGTTAATAACAACCAATTAAGTTGGTAAGACCTACATAGAAGGTTGGTAACAACAACCAATAAAGTTGATAAAATCTACATAGAAGGTTGGTAACAACAACCAATTAAGTAGGTAAGATCTATATAGAAGGTTAGTAACAACAACTAATAAAGTTGGTAAGATCTACTTTGAAAGTTCATAACAACAACCAATAAAGTGGGTAAAATCTACATAGAAAAGAAGTAACAAGAACCGATTAAGTTGGTAAAATCTACATAAAAAATAAGTAACAACAACCGATTAAGTTGGTAAAATCTACACCAGAATCGTCAAGATAACTAAGAAGTTTGGTTAATAAGTAACAAATTTCACATTGGTAATGGTAACAGTGTGATTAATTCGCTCATATTTAACAAAATTATTTGGTGAATATAGCCGGCATAATGGTTGATTCAGCCAATATTTTTTCTCAGTGTGGTCAAACGCAATATTGTTTTAATACTATTATATGAATAACTTCAAAAACTTAGTATATCAATTAGTAATCATTAATAATAAAATACAGGACTTACGTACATACAAATATAAAACTAATCACCATGGAAAACACTGTCATTGCATTTCATCACCCTTGACGGTATTTGTAATACATTTCATCAACCTTGACGGTTGCCGAGCACGGCTTGTGTATCGAGCTGTCAAATTGACGAGTTGTTCGCTTTAGGACAGATTCGCTTTAGGACAGATTCGTTTTTTGACAGATTCGCTTTACGGCAGATTCGCTTTACGGCAGAAGTACAGTCAACTCGATATAGATACTCTGACTTAAAGCGAATCTGTCATAAAGCGAAAAAAGAGGATTAATAAATATCAAACAACAACAACAAAAAATGCTGGTATATATTTAAAATATTTATATCCTACAACCTACTGGCAAAAGCGCTTTATAGAGTCAAGAACTGCAATTTCGTTTCGCAGTGCACTAGTAATAATCATGTCAATTTTTATATCTTTCTCCTTTAACTTTAAACTTTTACGCCGTTTTCCTTTACAATAAGTTTGTACCCTTTTCAAATTTTTATCTTTATATTTTGTTTTCTTTTCAAGTAATTGTATAAACCGATATAGCGCAGGTTTCAAAGGAATTCTTTTTTTAAGCCAACCATGCCAACTTTCAACTGGATTATTCGTTTTGAATATTTCTTTGTAACAACCAAATGGACCAGTAGTAATTAATTGCATCCATTGCTTCAAAAAATATACTTGCTGAGTATTATTCAGAATCATTCACTGATTCTTGAATAGATAATATACCTTCGGGGATATTTGTGTAATACGGTTGCCGCCATCGACATTTTTTGTCCTAGATTTTGGCTGTTTTTGAGAGAGCTTTCCAGTAGTGGTAGTAGCAACCCGTAACTTTGACATTAAGATAAATGGTTTTAACTGCTTGAAGGACTGCTAACTCGTAACCACATTTTTACTGAAAACTGATCCCGCAATTAGAGTATTGCGTATACTCTTTCGTAAGTAGGATATGTTTTGTTAGGTAATACATAGATAATAAGGTACATACATTATGGGTACAAAATTTACGATATTATCGTATTGCAAAGAATTTACATGAAGGGTATAAAATTGATAGAAGATCCTGGAAACAAATTTGAATAACATTTGTAGTTTGAAAACTTGACCTTTACTAATGGTGTGCCAAAAATATTTTTTTTTAGCATTTGTCCCATCATCAAACGAGAAAACATTATCCACATTATCTAGACTATGAGATAAATTTAAGATCTTTAAAATTTATACAAGTCGTTTTATCCAAATTTAGGTGGCTATTTACCGTATATACCATAATATAATTGTCTGTGGTATATACAATTTTATCTATGGTTACCTATTAAGGATTTTGACAAAAACTGAAGGAGTTTTCTATGCTTGACAAATACCTACATACATCAAGGAAATTTACGTGGACCAGACCACAGATCTGAAAATATGTTTGTGGTAGAGACCAATTAAAACGACTGTACAATTTCTGCCTTAAAGCGAATCTGCCGTAAAGCGAATCTGTCGTAAAGCGAATCTGCCTTAAAGCGAATCTGTCCAAAAGCGAACAACTCAAATCGACTTGGTTATTGAATAAGCTATCAGAAACTGACACAAACTTTGGCAGAACTGTCATCATTACTATCTTGACGTAGGCGGAGATCTTATTATTCTGTCTATGCTGTGCCCAAGCAAATTACGCCTTTTCACCCACGTGGTGATGGATGAAAATGATGAAAAGTATCCTATGTGTTAATCCAGCACCTCGTCTACCTTCATACCAAATTTCATCAAAATTGCCTTCGCCGTTCGAGTGTGAAAGAGTAACAAAGATCCACACATCTATACATCCATACATCCATACTCACAAACTTTCGCGTTGATAATATTAGTAGGATACTCATTTGTCGGATCTGTTACTCGGAGCGGTCGTGTCAACATCTTAAATAATAAAACATTACTGGTCTAATATATATATTCACAGATCAACTTCAGCCATATTGCTATGGAGCCAGTTTACTCAAGATAAACATATGCCATCAAAAACAAAACTTGTAAAAAGAACCAAGCCCCCCAACGCAACTCAGTTCTTCTACCGTAAAAAGTTGTGAGATCCATGTAATACCAAGTCGGTAAATTTATTCAGCCCTTCATAACCCGTTGAATGGCGATTCGCCATATTTGGACAATAATACAATAGATTTTGCAGAAATCTACCTACTTTTCCAGGAACTGTAACGTGTGTGATAAGTTATTTCGTAATGAGCTAACCTAACAACATCTTATATTAACCATATCAATAGATAGTATCAATAGACAATAGATTGACTTGGCAATCGCACTAAATAATCTTAACTACTATAATATGTATTACTTGTGAGATACATTGTGTTTTCATGCGATAGGGTTACAAGTTATTTATGCACTTGATATATATACGGGATGTAAGGGGCGAGCCAACATCTTTTGACCCAAGTCAACCTCACCTGCACGCGGTACATCCTGCTGATCGACGAACGAGGCTCTGACAACCGACCGATGGCGGTATACCCATCCCAACAGGCGTCGCTAAATGCAACAGGCCGGTGACGGGCAGCAGCGTCACCGGTGCGAGAAGCTACGCCCTGCGATCGCCAACCCGCCTGCCCAGCGTGGCGATTACGGGCAATATCCTCCAATGCAGGACAACAAAAAGCCACGGCCCCTAGTTCCCGGCGGCCCCGCTATTCCTGGTCATGGTGGCGACCATGGTAACGGCGGGGCGAGGGGTGCTAAGAATCTCCGGGCTACGGAAGGCCACCACAAACAACTAACCCTGGCGACGTATAACGGACGCACGCTAAGGCTTGACTCGCATCTGGCGCAACTCGAGGTGGAACTTGGGAAAATTAGGTGGCACATACTGGGGTTGAGTGAAGCCCGAAGAGAGGGGAAGGACACCTTAACCCTAGAATCGGGCCACCTTATGTACTTCCGACAGGGAGACCAACAATCCCAAGGTGGCGTTGGGTTTCTGGTAAACAAGTCCCTTTCTGACAACGTTGTGGAAGTGTCCAGTGTGTCGAACAGGGTAGCGTACCTTATTGTGAAGCTCACCGAGAGGTATAGCCTTAAGGTGGTGCAAGTGTACGCACCGACCTCAACACACTCGGACGATGAAGTAGAGGATATGTTCGATGACATATCGAGGGCCCTCCACTTCACTACAAAGACCCAGTACACCGTTGTCATGGGGGACTTTAACGCTAAAGTGGGAGTACAGAATTTCAGCGAATCGGTAGTAGGATGCCATGGCTTTGGAAGCAGAAACCATAGGGGGCAAATGCTTGTCAACTTCCTCGAACGGGAGGGGCTCTTCTTGATGAACTCCTTCTTTAAGAAACAGCCCCAAAGGAAGTGGACGTGGCTAAGCCCCGACACTAGGACTAAAAATGAGATTGACTTCATCATGACGAATAAAAGGCACATATTTAGAGATGTCTCCGTGATCAACAGGTTCAATACCGGTAGCGATCACCGACTTGTCCGAGGCTCTCTGAATATCAACTTCAAGGCGCAACGTGTCCGTCTGATGAAGTCCAGGCTCCGACCAACACTGCTCCAAACCATTGCAGGATCTGAAACATTCCAGCTAAACCTGGAGAACCAATTCGCTGCCGTGGAAACCACCACAGACGTAAACCAGAACCTCGAAAATGTGACTCGGGTCCTCAGGGAAGAAGGTACGAGATTTTGTTACATGCAGCGTAAGGGCAAGAAGTCCAAGCTTTCAGAAAAGACTTTGGGGCTAATGAAGGAACGACGTGAAAACCCACCCATCACTTCGTCAGAAAAGTGGACTCTAAACCGAGAGATCAACAAGAACGTACGACACGACCTCCGGTGCTTCAATACTCTTTCGATCGAAAGAGCGATCGAGCAGAATCGGGGGTCAAAGGTGTTCGTACAATCTCTTGGAAGAAGCCACCTGACGAAGTTGACCACAGCTAGTGGAGAAGTCGTTGCTTCGAAGCCGGCAGTCCTTTCGGAAGTGGAGGACTTCTATGGCCGATTATACGCATCGCATGCATCTCGACCTGATCCCGAAAATGATCCTAGAGCCACGTTAACACGCCATTTCACCGAAGACTTGCCAGAAGTCAGTATTGGCGAAATCGAGATCGCTCTTAGACAGCTTAAAAATGGAAAAGCCCCTGGAGAGGATGGCGTTACAACAGAGCTACTAAAAGCAGGAGGTAAACCCGTACTGAGGGAGCTCCAGAAGCTTTTTAACGCTGTCCTGTTCGAAGGGAGAACTCCAGAGGCGTGGAGTAGGAGTGTGGTCGTCCTGTTCTTCAAAAAAGGAGATAAGACCCTGCTGAAGAACTATCGACCCATATCCCTTCTAAGCCACGTCTATAAGCTGTTTTCAAGAGTGATCACGAACCGTCTTGCGCGTAGACTCGACGAATTCCAACCACCGGAACAGGCTGGGTTTCGGAGCGGATACGGCACCATAGACCACATTCACACAGTGCGGCAGATTATACAGAAGACCGAAGAGTATAATCAGCCCCTGTGTCTAGCATTCGTGGACTATGAGAAGGCCTTTGACTCGGTTGAAATCTGGTCTGTTCTGGAGTCCCTGCAGCGCTGCCAGATAGATTGGCGATACATCCAAGTGATGAGATGTCTTTACGAAACCGCCACCATGTCCGTCCAAGTACAGAATCAGCAAACAAGTCCCATACCGTTGCATCGAGGAGTGAGACAAGGGGACGTTATTTCCCCGAAATTGTTTTCAAATGCAATGGAGGATATGTTCAAGACGCTGAACTGGAAAGGACGTGGCATTAATATCAACGGCGAATACATCTCTCACTTGCGATTTGCTGACGATATCGTCATCGTGGCAGAGACGCTGCAGGACCTGCAACAGATGCTGAATGACCTGGCTGACTCTTCTATACGCATCGGCCTACGGATGAACTTTGACAAAACCAAGGTCATGTTCAACGAACATGTTCTACCGGAACCGATTGCGATACACGGCGCCGTTCTCGAAGTTGTTCAAAAATATGTGTACCTCGGGCAGACATTGCAGTTGGGAAAAAACAACTTTGAGAACGAGGTGAATAGAAGAATTCGGCTGGGCTGGGCAGCGTTTGGGAAACTACGTCGAGTCCTTACTTCGCCGATTCCACAGTGCCTGAAGACGAAAGTCTTCAATCAGTGCGTCCTACCCGTCATGACATACGGAGCCGAAACGTGGACACTGACGGCTCGAATGGTCCACAAGCTCAAAGTCGCTCAGCGGGCTATGGAAAGGGCTATGCTCGGTGTTTCTCTAAGGGATCGCATCAGAAATGAAGTGATCCGTCAGAGAACCAAGGTCATCGACATAGCCCACCGGATCAGCAAGCTGAAGTGGCAGTGGGCTGGCCATATTAGCCGTAGAACCGACAACCGTTGGGGTAAACGAGTTCTAGAGTGGAGACCGCGTCTCGGCAAACGTAGTGTAGGACGTCCTGAGGCACGGTGGAGTGACGATCTGCGCAAGACGGCTGGCAAAAACTGGATGCGAGAAGCCCAAGATAGACCTAAGTGGCGTGCAATTGGAGAGGCCTATGTCCAGCAGTGGACTGCTACAGGCTGATGATGATGATGATGATGATATGCACTTGATGCATCTAGAAAACTGGACCGAAATTGCAAAATATTTTAGTTTTTCTATGTCTGCTAGAAGTGCCTTAGAGGTTTAATGATCGGTCAGTCAGTCGATGACTGACAAAATTAAAAAACTTTGACTAATTATAACACTTAAACCACGGCTTCAAATTGACTGAAATTTGAAATATACCGTGTTTATACAATGCCTGGCTTGGTTACTAAAATTTAAGCATCTAGTTATATCCATAACAAAGTTATAGGGGGTTGAAAATTGCCTGAACTGCTTCGAAAAAAGTATGGTATAGCCGTGCCGCTTTTTTGCTCAACATGTTGGGGGCACTGCCGTGCCCCCAGGTGAGAGTGAGTGTTGAGAAAAGCTATCCTTTCTTAGTGTTGGTGAAATTTAAACTGCATGACGCAGGACTGGTCTTTAAGAATGAGCGATACGCATTTAGAACGAACAAAGAAGCGTTTCTGAATTGCTCCCGCGTATACGTGCATGCCACACCCGACACTAACTTTAGACAGTCATGGGTTTATCCTTACCTATATGTATACTTTCGCTTACCTATACTTGCAATTCTTATATTATCTGATTAAAGAGTTATAATTACTAATGAGCTGAAATGAGCAAGATCTAGAAGAAGAAGAATGGATGCATTAAACCAACATTCCAAGATTTCATGTCCTGGAACATGCCAAGAACCCTTTCTTGTAAATAATAATAGAACCTGTATTTATACGGTAAATCCATATATAAACAGACTTAATAGCTTACAATAATAATATGTAAATATAAAATAGTATTTCAAATAAAATTCTAAATTACATTTATTCAATCTTTGAAATCAAAATAAAGATGTTGCCTTCCTAGCAAAATTAAATCCATCATCATTATAATAAATATTGATGTAATAGCCCACACAAATCGAAATCTACTTACTTAATTCATATGATTTTAAAAATGCTTGTAAACCAAAAACAAAGCTACTTTAAGTACCTGAGATTATTTCACTTATAAATATACCAGTAATCAAGAAAAGCAAACCTGATTCATTAAACTATTTAGAGAATAAAGTCTGTTTTAATATATAACTGAGGAAAATGGTTATGGTTATTTAATACTCAAATACTAGCAGTTTGGATACAAATGAATCAAACTGTTTTAGTAAAAACCACGTATAATCTATATACAATTATATTATTCCCATCAACAGCTAAAAACTCATAATAGCTGATATAAAATCATTATTCTATGAATGAAGCAAGTTAAATAATTAACAGATTCAGAACTATTATTTATTAATAATATAGCTCTAATAAATGAGGACTTTTTAACGAATACTAAAATATATTATCTCTTTATTTCAGACTGAATTACCAGATATTATCTAGTAATTACATACACCATAAGCACGATGAGGACAAAAGAAAAGATCTATGAGCTGTAAGAAGAAATTACTAGGTTACACTGGGATATTGTGGGGTATCTGAAGTCCGAAGAGCGGGTGAGGACACGATAACCCTGAAATCAGGAAACCTATTCTACTACCGAGAGGGCGACGAACAGTCCCAAGGTGGTGATTTCTTGACGGATTTCTTGTCTACAACTTCCTTAGTAACAATAAAAGTTATTCGCTGAAGGTTATTCGGGTATACGCACTGACAAAGTCGCACCCGGATGATGAGGTGGAGGATATGTGTAAGGACATTAATCGGGCCATACATACCCCTGAAACGCACTATCTAATTGTAATGGAGCACTTCAACGTGAAGTTAGATAAAAGAAACGATATGGTGAAAGTTGGGCAATTTGATTATGGGCAATGAAACCGTAGGGGATAGAGATTGCCCGACTTTCTGAGAAAAAAGGAACTCTTTATGATAAACTCTTACTTTCAGAATCCACCTCCCAGGAAATGAACCTGGCTGAGCTCCGATGGTTTCATAAGAAATGAGATTGATTTCTTTATGACCACCAAGAGACAAATATTTACTGAAGACGTGATCCACAGGGTGAAAACCGGTAATGATCACTGATTGGTAAGAGGTCTCTTCTGTTGAAGTCTACGCTCCGACCTACTCGTATCCATATTCAAGACCCTGAGAGCTTTCAACTTGAACTGTCCAATCGCTTTGATTATCTTGAGAACATCGCTTCGGACGATATCAACAACAGGTTGGTTGAAACTGTCCATACAGGCATACAGGGTCCATGTTCATTAAACCCCACCGTACAGATAGGCTACAGTAACTCTCCAACCTCATACCCTCAACCTCATGGCTGAACGTCCTTCATTATAACTGCAGTCTTCGGATGAAGCATATATAAGCATTAGCATAGCCAAAAACCCAAGAGCCAATCTGAATCGACATTATAACAAAGATATCCCGGACATCAACCTGTATGAGATTAGGATGGCCTTGAAATAACTTAACCCGTAAAGCTGCCTTGGCATACCTGTATGCCAAAAACATTCCGTAAAGCCGCCTTAGCATACAGGTATGACAAAGCCAAATCAAATAAAGATCCAATTAAAAATGTTATCTATTCAAATATAAAATAAACTTCAGCTAATGTTTTGTTTTTTTTGATGCTGTAAAGGACCTGGAAAAAATGAAAGATACCAGATCGGTAATATCAACGAAAAAGCGACAGTCATTTGTTTATTGCGGGGTTTTTTGCAACTCTGGTTTGCAAATTTGGTCATAGTCGGGAGCTCACTAGGTTAAGAACAACAAGGCACCGGGCGACGACGGTATCACATCTGAGCTTCTGAAAGCGGGTGGAACACCGGTACTTAAGTACCTTCAGAAGTTCTTTAATACTGTTTTACTCGAAGGTTCAACGCCAGAAGCGTGGAACAAAAGCGTGGTGGAGCTAATCTTTAAGAAAGTTGCTTTACTTAAGAATTGCAGACCCATCTCGCTTTTGAGCCATATTGATAAGCTGTTTTCGAAGGTCATCACGAACCATGTCTCAGTCACAGTTTTGATGAATTACAGTCTCAGGAACAATCCGGTTTCCGAAAAGGCTATAGTACTGTAGACCACATCCTTACACTACGGCAAGTCATATCTAAGAGTCATATCTAGAAGATCTAAGAGTTTATCTTGCCTCTCTGCTTAGCGTTTGTAGACTATGAGAAGCCCTTTGATTTGATCGAGATGTGGTCAGGGTTTGCATCTCTACAGTGGTACCGCATTGACTGTAGGTATATATAAATGTTGAAGTGTTTGTACAATAACGCTAACATGTTAGTCAAAGTACAGGAGCAGAGATAGAAGGCAATTCCAATGCTAGGAGGCGTTAGATAATTTGTAGATTGTAATATAATTTCCGAAACTGTTTACCGCTGCATTGAAAGCCACCTTCATGCTTCTGGAATGGAAAGGACTCGCCATCAACATCAACAGCGAATACATCACTCACCTTCGACTTGCTGACGATATTGTAATCATCAGAGGCAGAATCTATGGAAGACCTCAATACAATGCTCGAAGGCCATCGAGTATCCCAACCTTAAGTTGAACATGGACAAGACCAAAATTATGTCTAATGCCCATGTTGTGCCTACCTCAACATCAGTTCTTGAAGTTGTTGACATATCTACCTAGGACAGACAGTGATACTAGGCAGGTTCAACTTCGAGAAAGAGGTCAATTATCGAATCCAACTCGGCTGGGAAGCGTTCCGGAAAAATTTGCGAAGTTTGCATGTCAAAAATACCTCAGTGCCTTAAGACAAGATTCTGTGGCCAATGTGTTTTACCAGCTGTGCGAGTAGGGATTCTCGACCGATAAATTTACCGCATCGATAAGTTGCTTAAATATAACGAATCATTTCAATAGTCGGCAGCATGTATCTTATCTCGATACGTTTCTGTCGAGGTCGACCATTTATCAAAATCATATCTATTATAAAATGGCAACACGGATGACGACAGATTATAAATAACGCATCGATCGACCAATTCTTAGGTTTTTTTGTGAATTTGACATTGTACGTAGATTAAACGAAATCGGTAGCATGGAACGTTTTAAGGAGACGAACCTATAGATAAATTCGATATAATCATAGCAATTATACAGAATTTGCTAGCACGAAACTTGTTTTTCTGAGTTGTTCCCGATTAAATTTATTACCTTATTCGATTTTTATTGGGTTTTCAAAGTAGTTCCATAATTAACATACACTTACTTAGAGTGGGTGTAAAAAAGAAAAAGGATTTCGGTAGTATTTTATTATTATTTTTTATAATTATCTTCACCAAGGCCATATCTAACTTTACACCAAAATGTCATAAAATATGGTTAAACGCACAACAAAAATAACAGCACAGACAAAAACATTGTGTCAAAAACACTCGCGTGTCTCCTTACAGTTGGTTGTGGTCTTGTCATATATACACATATCTCATACCGCACTTCGATTGACTTTAAGGACTTTGATTGGTAATATTTCCACACCTCGGGTTACTTCATCGTAGTTTCATACGAATCCCTAACTTTTATATGAAAATATTATATAGCGTATGTTCAACAAGGAAAGGTTTTGATTCTAATTATTATAGATTTTTTCTAACCACTCCACTAGTTTCGGAGCCTATTCAACTCTACAAACAAATAAATCTGTCCGCTTTATAATATTATAAGTGTAGAAGACAAGAAAGACTGGCAAATATAAGGAAACTTGTGAGGAGTCCTAATCAGAGATCAGCATAGCGTTGCAATGTAAGTGTAGGCATTCCAGGGAAGAAATATGAAAAATACTTTACAAACCACTCCACTTTTAATTATATACCTACATTTGGTATAGCGTTCCACTAGTCAGATGTATAGTGTCTCACGTTCACAATAATAATGCAGGAACTCCAACGCTCTTCGTCCTACGCCTGATGTGATAACCATAATGGCATCCCCACAAGGTCTGTATGGTCCGTTGACTTCGACTAATCACGTGCAACAGCGTATATTTTTTTTTTCTTCGGGGAGCTTACAGCTTTAATTACAATGGTACATTGAAAAACCATTTACAAGCCTCCACAAGTAACAAATATGTAAAAGTTCAGTAAATTCAATTAACGAGCTACACTAGAGCTACAACGTTACACTAGAGTAGGGATTTAATCTACTCACGCCTAATACAATAGATCACAGTTCTGGCCCAAATGTTATTTTATTGTTATTCAATAAAATACGAAACTACTTAAAGGCTGAAGAAAGGGATACTATTTTTACAAAGCGTTTAAAATAACTACTACTAACAAAATGCTACTATGACTTGAAAGAATTCATGAATGATTCATGCATCTAATGTTTTTGTTAATAATTATTTTGACTAACTTGAATGAGTCGGCCCGCTCATAAACCATATTGCTACACCCAAATAGGGTCATATGTTTCCTACCATAACTGTAACATCTAAAATACAATGTACATATGATTGCAATAAATAATTGAGTTTGAGTTTGAGTTAGATAGTGCTTTATTTGAAAACTGTTCGACTTAGTTTATACGCCGTCATTATAATCAACAATAGTTTAAATAAAATAAATGCTTAATCAGTAACATAAGTAATTTATAGACTTACAGGTTTTATAAACAAGCAGTAGTAGGCGTATATATACGCAAAAGGTACAGTTGCAGCGTCTTCTAGAGTCCAATGCGATGGCACTGGCCACATCAGTTCGGGCTGTGCCATGACGTGACTACTGACGGCTCCATTTTGAATTAAGCCCATTACTCTTTCACCACTGAAACATGAAATATTTTTTATTATTTAAAGTGTGTACTCGTACAAACACTTTTATATTAAAATTAACGTTAATAAGTCCAATCATAGTTTCAAGCACATTAGGTACAATACAATACAAAAACTCATCATTGGCACCAAAGTAAATCACAAAATAAGAAAACTACTTAAATAATAGATATAAATGAGCGGTCTTATCGCTTAAAGCGATCTCTTCCAGGCAACTTTGGGATTATAATTAAAATTATATATCGGCAGGGCTATTATGTATCTGAGTCGCTAACAAATAGTGATTGAAATCTTGAAAAATGGCGGCTCTATGTCAGTTTTGAGAACTCCAGTATGCAGTGACATAGAGCCGCCATTTTTTCGATTTCATTTAAATTTTAAACAAAATTTAAAAACTACAGTTGAGATGATCCAATTTATTTACTTAATAGTTCCCGTTTTTTATATTGAAATTAATATGAATATACAGTTTTAAGAAAATTAAATCATATTATTACTTGAGATTTCAGCTAAAAAATGGCATTGTACCTATCTGTTAATCCACTGAATTCGCTTCCGTAGCTGTTGACGTTTTTACAAACTCCAAGTGCTCTTTTCACGTCGCCAAGATTAATACCCGCGTAGTGAACCTAGACATCAATGAAATAAATTTCAAATGACATAATTATATACAATTTTATGCGTTACTTTACGAACAAATAATAAATCTATTTATCCTTAGGCATATTACTCCAGATATGTACCGTCACGAGAGTTCCGGTCTTAGCTTGTATAGGTGCTTGTACCCAGGATAAAGAATTGATGTCACCGATGACATCACTCTGAAGTGTTATGTTATCTCTAATTGTAGAAGATTGTTTCAACGGCAAATAATATTCACCTCCCCATAATTCCTGTAACATCCGTAGTAAACATTAATTATTTAATAAAAATATAACTACTAAATACCATGCGCTACCTTATTTTATTGCATAATTTTTTTGTCATAATTTAACGTGGCTTACATTCATTTATCCTAATAATAATTACGCCATTGATGTAAAAAATAAATGTATGTCTATGAGTTACGCGCACTATTCATTTGCCATAACTTTTTAGCTCAACAGGCTCGAAAGTCACGACTCCACTCGTCACCCTTAGCGACCATGTCGCAGTGAGAAGTGAGCTATGATGCAAGAAACATGTAACAACACACACTTCGCAATATTATTGCATCAAAGGTCACACGGCCAGACGTAATAAAAATTTCATTGTTATAATGACATCGCTCCTTGAAGGGTTATTTATGTAAGAAAATATACTTCGCAGAATAAAATAAATTTTATAGCGACAGACATATATACATTTTATTTACAGCGTTGATTGGGAGACGATAAGACTAAGAACAGAATAAGCTGGCCGCGGGAATGGTTACGGCAATTATTAATATATTAGGTAACAAACTTGACATATGTTTTCCTGTACGAAAATCTTACTAAAAATATGACTCATCCTGGATTAGCCAGGATGTTAAAGACTTTAAAGCATTGTTATTTGATTTTGTTAATATAAGTAACTTATTTCCGAACAAAGAAATGATAAATAACATTATAACTGACATGAATCAATACTTCATAAATTTTATTATTAACAGAAAATAATTGGTACGACCTCAAATCCATCAAGACCTATGTAGATTATATTAATAAAAAAGAGGTAAATTCATTTTTCCTCGTCTTTACTTTACAGACGTTATAAAAACGTCAAATGAGGTGGAATTCTCGTCTAGTAAATGTGCGGTAGACGCGATGAACGCATAATTCCTAAACGCAATGTGCTTGCGGCACGCTGCGCGCTGATGTTGCGCGGAAGTGGGAAACGCTCCACTCGGCGTGCCCGCCGGCCGATCGCTGCTTTATGTTTGTTTTGTTTAGAGCGGACGTAGTGAACCGCATTGTCACAACTCTGATACCGCTTAAGCCCTCTTAAGATACTTACGGTCTGTCGATGTAGCTTCTAAGAATAGCTGCACTGCCTATAGCCACAATTCTGGCTAACTTATTTAACCCTTCTGTAACAGAAGGCTCGTTCCCCTCTGCATTTAAGATAAGCAAGGTATCGCCATTATTCAAGGGTGAAGATAAGCGTGCATGTATAGACAATGTATAGATATTCATCATCACCGTCTCGATTATTCCTATGATTGCAAAAAAAATTGAAAATGGACCCTGCTCTCGCCTGATGTTATTTTTATCGTCGCCAAACGCCTTTTCTGACCGCCAGTTTGCATACCAAAAAGGTCAGTCTACAACGTCGCATACACGTGAAGTGTTTAGGTGCATTATGGCTGCCAGGGAAAACAAACAGAAAGTTGCCATCATATGCTGGTATCTGTTGAAGGCATTTGACGTCGCTGACTACGTCATACTTGCTGAGAAGTCACAGTAGTACGGGGTGAGCGGATCGTCATGCGCCTTGTTGACAGGTCTGATACAGGCCCGATTGCAGGTAGTGGTGGGAGGTGCTGATGCAGTGAGATCTGAACCACTAACCTCGGTGACGGGGGTGGCACAAGGATCATCAGTATCCAACATGTTTTCTCTCTCTGCTCCTTAATGATCTGCCAGACGCGATCACCGCGAAATCTTTAACACGCTGATGACGTGGCTGCGGTGGTCACGGTGCCTTCTATAAATATTCTAGAGCAGGAGCTGATTGGTACCACATTTTCTCAACTCGCTGGATGGTTCCGCACAAACGGTCTCGCTCTCAACCTTACAAAAACTCACTTCATTTATTTTTGTCTGTCGGAACCGTCACCGAGATCTCTTACGGTATTTATGCATGGAGTGAGGATTGCACAGGCACTATCCACAACTGGGGTTAAATCTGGATAGGTGTCTACAATGAGAAAGTCACCAAAATAAATTATGTAGCAAACTGGGAAGTTCGTGGTACGCGCTGAGTAGGGTCGCTCGAGTGGTTCCCCCTGGGACAGTGAGATCTTGTTATTTGGCAACAGTGCACTCACTGCTCCAGTACGGCTTGGAGCTGTGAAGACCACCTGCAGACTGGCTGCGAGCATCCAGAATGCAGAAACGCGCTGTCCGAGCCATTGCAAAGATAGCACGGGGTACCTTTGTTCGCTCGCACTTCAAGCGGTTGGGTATACTCACACTCCCTGCGATTGTAATGTTTCAGGTTGCTGTATATGTACGGTCAAATCAGGAGTGTTACATGAAACACCGTGATATAAACTCGTTTAACACCCAGAATAAAAACAAACTCAATGCTGTAGCTCGCACATAAATTAAATGTACCAAAACCTTTTATGCTATGGGCTCAACGATTTATAATAAGCTGCCAGAGAACATCACATCAGTTCTGTCCGTGCGCTTGGTGCATGCACACGCGTCTATAGTAACGGATCGCGTTAGTGACGTTAACCGTTGTATATCTGTACAAAGTTCAAAGCAACAATGTCGGTATTCCAAGTGTCGGCAGAGATGGTGGCAAGCATTATGGTGCGGCTTGATGATATGGCCGGTGAGCTGAAAGCCCTAAAAATCATGTCGCCGGAACAAACCAACCTTATTCAAGCTCAAGCCAAGGAACTTAGTGACTTAAAGGCGGTTATTTCAGCGTGCAATACTGTGTCTACTGCTGGTGATGACCTCTTGTGTACCTTCAGGTTAACGAAAAGGCAACTACCTACCTCTAAACAAGAACCAAAACCGGTGGCACCACCGAAAAATGTCTTAAAACCCTCCGAGCTACAATCAAAAGTCATCTTGACACTTCTACTCCGGGTCGAATACACCAAACGTCGACTCGTAAACAGCGAAACAATGTACTTATCTACTCGCCTTGTGACGCTGCACCTGCTTCAGGCATCATCCTTGAAAAGACTACAACTGAGGAACAATCTATGAAAGCGCAGGGTCCGACGTCTCAGACAATTAACGAAAACTGGACGGAGGTACGCCGCAAAAAACAGCGCGCGTCAGTATCCTTACGCTGCACTGCTGGGCCAGCGGTGACGTCACTCAAAGCAGCTGAGTTACGAAAGTATTTCCATTTATGGAATAAATTATCTGGCGCTGATGAGATTGAGCAATATTTGAAGGAACTTTATCCTCAGAGAGTGATTACGGTTGAGGAACTCAAAACAGCGAAAAACTATAAATCTTTCAAGATAGGAGTTCCGGAAGACTGTTTGGAAAAATGTTTTTCTATAAACGTATGGCCAGAAAATGCACGAGTTAAGATGTGGATTAATTTCAATAAGAAACGAACGATTGACTCTAACAAACGATTGTTTCCTGGCGGAGTCGCCTCGCAATGAGCCGTGCACAACAGTACTCAAGCTTATCAACATTTTTTATCAAAATGTTCGAGGACTGAAAACGAAGTTGCGAGATTACTGGTACCCTAGCATGCTGACGGCTGATCACGTGCTAGTTGCGGCAACGGAGACGTTCCTAGACGCCTCAGTGGAGGATGCGGAGGTGACCGAGACCGTGCTTGCGGTGGTGTCCTGCTGGCTGCTCCCCTGGGAGTCGCTTTGCAACGCCACCAGGAACTTGAGTCTGAATGCGGAGAGGATATCTGGGGTACTGTTACATACCGTGGTATCTCATTAACTGTTTGTGTAGTTTATATTAAGCCGAAATCAGCTGATTCTGTTTACATGAATTTTTTCTGCAATACAGAATCTCATATGACAAGTTTAAATAAGAACAGTACCATTCTATGTATGGGTGACTTAAATATGAATAGTATAAACATACTTAATCCTAATGGCGGTATTCTTGACGTTGTGTTGGCGCGGGATTGCAGTGAATCATTGGTGCGGCGGGTATGCGTCACCGAGGCTTCTGCTGGGTTCGTACGTATTGAGGCGCGCTACCACCCCCCGCTCGAGATAAAACTGAGTCTACGATTGTGTAATAATGGCTCTGACCGATTGCAGCCGAGTAATATCGATGCGTCGTGTGATTGGAATTTCAACAAAATGGACTTTGCGCTTTTCGTATCGCTTCTCGCCAATACTTCTTGGGAACCTGTCATCCTTTCTAAGGACGTATCTCTAGCCAAAGATGCTTTTTACTGTATTATGTATAGTTTGTTCGGTTAGTCAGCGCCTAAAAAGAGGAGACAGACAAATAAATGTAGTAGGTATCCAGTGTGGTTTGATGCTGAAATTATTAAAGATGTTCGGCGTAAAGTGCGGTTGCACAGGGCTTGGTTGAGGTCGAAAAGTGCTACTTCATACGATTTGTTTTCAGATCTCCGAACGAGTTTGAAAGTGCGTATTTCGTTAGCGTATAAAGCGCATATGTCACGTATCGGAAAGAGTGTAAGACTGCAACCGAAACGTTTTTGGAGCCATGTACACAGCCTCAGGTCTAATGGTGGTTTTGAACCCTGCCTCACCTACAGGGGTAACCTATGCACTGGTGTGGAAGCTGCCGAAGCGTTCGCACATTATTTTTCTAGCGTATTCTTGGCTGACATAACCAGTACAGATGCGAATCTATGTCTAGATCTAGTGTCGGGGGGAGGTCATGTTAATATACCTACTCTATCGCCTGAGGATATAGAGCGCGGTATAAACAAATTAAAACCGGCAACTTCACCAGGTCCGGACAATATACCAAGTTTTATTGTAAAGGCTTGTTAACAACATATGATTATTTCTTTTTACCATATCTTAAATCTTTCGCTTAAAAAGGGTACCTATCCTACTCAGTGGAAGCTCTCCAGAGTGACACCTATCCCCAAGAGTAGCAATAGGGCTGTAGTCGAAGAATATCGACCTATCGCGACTTTATGTGCGCCTGCTAAGGTGTTTGAGTACATTTTGCACAGCGAAATATACAGGCAGGTGAAGCAGCAGTTGGGTGATGATCAGCATGGTTTCAGACCGGGGAGCTCCATAAATACCAATTTGCTGTGTCTAGTCGACTATATCACGAGTGCCATGGATCGCAGACAGCAAGTAGATGTTATATACTTTGATTATCAGAAAGCCTTTGACAAAATTGATAATGCTGTACTGTTGCATAAGCTGTCACTCATCGGCTTTACCTCTGGACTCGTTAAATTCTTCGCAGACTATTTGAAGGATCGTAGGCAGTTTGTTCGACATGGCATGTACGTATCAAAACCTTATCACACCAAATCTGGGGTGAGTCAGGGGTCAGTCGCCTGGGTCCACTCCTGTTCTTGATAATGGTTCATGACTTACCTAAAGTACTGAGTTCCGCTTACTGTCTTTTGTGCGCTGACGATTTAAAACTTTACCTAGAAATTAATTCATTTAGTGTCTGCCTTAGGCTTAAAAATGACATTAACTTGATATATGAGTGGAGTGTGACTAATAAAATGGTATTTAATATAAATTAATGCAATATTATGACATTTGACCGTAAAAAGAATCCAATTCATTATAATTATTATTTGGACAGTGTAGGTATAAATAGGGTTGACTATATTAAGGATCTCGGTGTCACCTTCGATCGTGGATTGACCTTTCATGACCATATATAAGCCCTTGCTAAATAATCTTTCCGCCGTTTGGGGTTCGTTTTGCGAAATGCTAAGGACTTCCAAAATCCTCAGGTTATTGTCACTTTATATAACGCCTTAGTCAGGAGTAAACTAGAATCAAGCGCGTGTGTCTGGAATCCTCACCAGGTAACTTATACACGGATGCTTGAGAAGGTCCAAAAAACCTTCCTAAGATCACTTTATAAGAAACTTTATGGTTACTACCCGTTCTTGTACCCGACAAAATTCCTTCTCGGTAAACTCGGTTATAATTCGCTGGAAGTTAGAAGGAACTTTGGTCAACTTGTCCTTGGCTGTAGGGTTATTAGAGGTGCAGTAGACTGCCTTCAGCTTCTTAGTCTTTTTTGTACGTTGTTTGTTCTTTCTATGTACCTGCGCGGTCGGCGACACTAGTTTTTTATGTCCCTCGGGGTAACACAGTGTCGCGCTCTCAGTCTCCGGTGATTCGTATCCGACGCCACTTCAATGCACTCCTTGACGCCAACGCAGAAATTGACGTAATGTATGACAAATGGAATGTTATTGTGTGTGTACTGTTAAGATATTGTGAGACGCTTAATGACCAGTGGGATACACCCTGGAATTGACATTTGTAATAATATATTCAAAGATTTATTGTTGATTATTGTTATTTTGACATTAATTGATGTTTCTGACATTAGTTTGTACGTTATTATTTTTTTTTTACATAATTTGGTATATTTTTCTTAATAACTTGATATTATTTGGCTAAATGTTGTTTTTGTTTATTTTAACTGTATGATAATATGTAATTGTACTTTTATACGTTTATTATCACAATAAATTAATTTGAATTTGAATCACCGCAGCGCCTAGTTTGAGTTGTTTTAAAACTGGCTTGAAACGCTGGCTTATCGAGCAGGCGTTCTATAGCTTCGAGGAGTTTAGTTAGGAGAGCAAGGATTATGGTCAGATTAAAAGGCATCAAAATCTTGGTAAAAGTAAATCCATAAAGCGATGAGGAAGTTTAGACCATGTTTTCATTATTATCTCTATAATTGTATTCAATTTCTCCTCGATATAACTCTTCAGATAGATCTGCCTATTGACATGTTCAATTACTGTGAACAGTATTAATTTTTTTGACATTTTGTTTAATTTATTTTAATAATTTCAGTACATATATCTGACCATAACAATTTTTTTATAATGCCATCTTTACAATATTTATTTTTATGAACATGAAACAGTGACGTGCAATATTTATTATCAATAATATTAAATGATTTGTGATTATGACACAAAAAAATATGCGTTACTCATTATGCCAAATTAGTTAGGACAAAAAAGTTATGCGAAAAAAGGGATCCCAATAATCTTACATTATTAAATATATTGAAAGCTAAATTTATTTCTGGTTGCTCATTCGAGCAAATATTCTTTTTCGAGTTTTCAGTGATCATAATGAGATGGATTCGGTTACGAGTTGAGTCTCTCCTCCAAAGCTTGACTAGCCAAATGAGCCCCGCTACTGGTGGGTACGAGGACAAGACTATAAGACTGCTTAGAGAACGTAAGTTGTTGCGAGCGTGTGTCAGTAGAGGTAGATCCGACTCTGCATGAACAGTAAACGTTGACGAGCTTGTTGTTGGTGGAGATGGTTTCCAACATGCTAATCCGATTTGGGTCTGCGCATTCTTGAGAATTGATAGAGCACTATACAAAGGAGAAGGAAAAATGCGAGCAGTTTCGGTTGTGATATCTTCTTCGTTTACGACAAATGTATTTGTCTTAAGCACGCTATGAAGTTGTTGATAAATCTGTAAACAGAAAAAGGTTTAGTTAACTTGTGCTATCATCTATAAATGAGAAATAAATCACTTTTTATAGGTTTTACCTTTTCATTTTTTGATAAGTTTTTCATCAAAATCAGATCTGCGTTCTCACACACGTTTTTATTTACTCGCAACACTATCTGGTTAGATATATTTTGATAGAGAACTTTGATTCCAGGAATGTTGTTTTCATTTGCAATATTTTCAATTTCAGTAAATAGTTGACTTTTATTAGAATTAACACCGATAACGGTAATCTTGTCTTTGTTTTTGTTTTCTGCTGTTATTTGAAGAAAAACACGTAGAGCTGTTGAAACCTGTATAAAAGAGCTTCAGATAAAATCATAACATTCACACAGATTTTCTGATTGAGTATTATATTGTTACGACAGCTTTGACAGTATTTTCTAACTGAAAGAAGCATTTGTAGTAAAAGAATACACCCGTAAACTAAGGCTTTATTTCACAAAATTCTACATGATAATAAACGTAGTATTCTTTAGTTTATGACAATACTCAACCCTGACGTATCTGTCTATTCTTCAAGGAGTTTATTATTACCACAGCATTATTTAGAAATACTTAAACTTTCGTATTGACATCGCAACCTTTGTAATTTTTATAATTTTTAAAGCATTAACGCCTGATTTAGTGATCTTAAACATTAAAATGCAGAGATTAAAAAAAATCACATCCTCGGAAGGAATTCAAACCTGCGTCTTCTGACTCTCCGTGTCAATCAATGTTATAAGTAAGTATAACCTTACTCAGTTTTAGTAAAATTATATTGTTAAAAAGAGAAATAGTGTACTTGGAAGATTGCAATCAATAACACTTATAACCTGCAAACCATCAGCGGCATTATAACACTTCTGTTGAGATAAATATTCCAAAAATTTACTATTTTGTCAACATCAAAACAAACGAATTTTCAAAATTCATTTTAACGACACTTTGTTCATTCTGTGTTTTGGCAACAAAAATAAATTATTGATGTACTGTGACTGAATAAAAAGTGCCTGACTAGATAGATCAGCTTGACAGTTGCATATGACAGATAGCTATTGACATACAGTTTGATATTGACATCAACGAAAGCCATATTTACGTTCCGTTTTACAGAAAATATATATACACAGATAATTATTAATCTTTGTGACATTAGCCTGTAACGATAGAAATGGACCCAGATAATATAACGTTCTGAATTTACAGAAAGACAAGTTCCCTAAACAATTTATCTAACTCAACAATGCATGAAACTACTATGTTAAGCTTACAAAATTTATCATTTGATGATAGTAAAACGAACTCGGAGCTTAACAGACATGTCAAAAAGCTTAATAACCTACTTAGCTAGCTTATAAAGCTTAATGAACTACTAGCTGCTAATAACGAAATAGATAACTTAAACTTTGAAAACCGGCGCCTTGGTGCGAAATTGAACAACTTTAAAAAGAAAAGAAAGCGAAAACGGCAATGTGTAATGGAAGAAAACACCACCGAAGGTTAACAAGTTCAGTTAGGCAAAAATTTAACTAAAATAACGTTCCTAAACTTACAAAATGTCTCTAAACCTACGTGTAGTTTATCAAATGGGATAATAAAGTATAAAAGCGATTCCGGAATTTCGCAGAACAAATGTAAAACAGCCAGAGATAGAAAAGTATTAAACCCGCAAATAAGTAATACTGGTAACAATTCTAAGCCTGACACTAAAATAGCGCTTCAAAAATACCAGAGATATCATATTAGGGAAATCAGAAGAAAAATGTGTTAAAAATCAGACCAAAATTACTCAAAAATGAGTAAACGTATAATAAAAGTTCTGGTTGGTCAAAAGCTGATAAACAAGGACGTCAGGTCTACACTGCAACAGCTACTAGGACAGGAATATATAGTTAAAAGTTTATGGAAGCTTAAGCTCGTGTAGTCGTAGAGTGACATTGTTAACGCAACTGCTAAATAGATCACAGACTACTATACAAAACATGATTCTGTAGTACTTTTAGGAGGCATGAATGAACGCGTCCCGTACGAATTTCAATCATGTTTACATATTTTCTGCAGTCCTGAAATACTATATAATAAATATCTCAGAGAAGAATAAACTATGAATTGGAATTTATATGTAAACAGTATAGAAATGTCACTTACGTAGATATGATTCATAATAGAGTGAAACTTTATAGAAACCAACTTTGTGTTAATCTTTGCAGAAGTATAATGAAAGAAATATTGAATGTCTACCACAAAAATAACATCCAGACACGTTCTTATAATGATAATCATGGATGTGAAACGATAGTTTAATGCAAATAGTAAAACGCTTTGAAAAATATACATAAACGGAAGGTATCAGTAGTAACATTCGGCATACAACGTGTGAACAAGAAGACATTACGGATCTAGCACACAAACAAAACATCGTCTAACGGTTTTATCAGTTTTTTTTCCTATATAATTTAATATATATTCTACATCAGAACATAGATGGCCTTATTAGCAAATCGGATGCACTTAGTGTAAGTTTAGATAAAATTTTAAATCTGGGTAAAAAATTGATGTTTTGTGCATAACGGAGCACAACATGATGGTAGATGACGTGATACTTCTCTCGATACCGAACTATAAATTAGTATCTTAATATTGTAGACCAAAACGAAGAGGAGGTTCTTGCAATCTCGTAAAAAATAGTCACGAATGTATACATATTCAAAGCATTTCTACAGCGTCTAAACCCAATATAATGGAGTGTTTCACAGTAGAATTAGTGTACTTAAAAATATACGTATTATGCGTATACAGACCGCCTGAATAGAAATCGTACAAAATTGAACATTTTTTGTCAAATCTAGGAGACGTTCTATTTGAAGTGTGTTGGAAGAAAGATTGTTATGATGGTTATGATTATAGTTCGTGGTGATTTCAATATAAATCTTTTGAAAAATACAAAATTCAAGATGTGGTTACTGTGCAACCGGCCACGACACAAGAGAATGCCCTAATAGGATAGGATCAGGATGCTGCATCAACTGTAGCACCAAGGGAGTGACAGCGCGGATAGCCCGGAGTAGAGAAGGTGGGACAGGTAGTCGAGAGTTAGAGTCAATTACTGGTAAGGGTACTCAGTTGGAACATCATTGCAAGGTGAGCTTCGTCCAGGCAAAACTTGGCCGCGGATTCTCGGTGAACAATGAATGCTTGCATGAAGCAGAAAAGGCTCGTGTAGCAGACCTCGTGTCGCAGTCCTCTGAGGGTGTTATGGCCACTAACCATCGAATGCTTGCTTGCTTACATTACATGCTTCGATTGGAGGTGGCAGATAATTTGTGACCTTCATTGATGATTTTTCACGAAGAGTACATGTATATTTTTAAAAGAATAAAAATTAAGTATTCGATTTTGTAGAGTTCAAGAGCAACAGAGTAGAGAATGAATTAAACACAAAAATTAAAATATTAAGAAGTGATGACGGCACTGAATACAAAAACAAACAATTTCTAACTTACCTTAATAATAATGGAATAATGCACCAAACATCAAATCCATACACACCGGAACAAAACGGTATAAGCGAAAGAATGAACAGAAATTTGACAGAACGTGCAAAATGTATGATTTTGAATGCTAAATTACAGGATACATATTGGGCTGAAGCAGTCGCCACAGCTGCCTACATCGTGAAGCGCTCGCCCACCCACACTCGTATCATATAATGACACCTCATGAAGTATGGACTAGTAAGAAACCAAATTTAAGTCACATGAGAGTTTTTGGTTGTTATGCAATGGTACATATTCCTAAACAGAACAGGTCAATGCTGGAACCCAAATCACGCAAACTGATTTTTGTTGGTTACCAAGGGCTCTGTGCCGCGCTGTCATCTTTTACATCACTGTAATAATTTTCCTTCATTTTAATTAAATACTTAATTTATGCTGTTACGCCCTTGTTTTCATTCTTTCAAAAACGTACCTGTAGTCTTAACATAAAGGCGCTTGGATGAACACCCCGGGTTTTAAGTGGGTATACGGACTCCCACATAACCACCGTACTCCCCCCGGGGGCGGTGTTATCTATAAAAGATTTGCCCGGAAAAAAAATCTTGTACGAAAAAATAAATATGCGTATACTTGTGGCACGGAAAATGTAATGAAAGCTTGCAGATGAGCTTAAACAATTTTCAATTTAGGTAACAGGTACGTATATGGTAAAATCAGACTAAGGAAGGGACCGAGAATAAACTTACATCGGTATTAGACTGGAACCTTGGAACAAACTTTAAGGTTTGTAATGTAATCCGTTCATTGTTCATTTCAAGCAATTTATGAAAACGTAAGTTTTCTAATGTGATGCCACCACACCTGCAATGAGATATCACATGATTTGTATCTTTAACTCAAAAGATAAAAATGCACAGAACAATAATGCTTACTTTAAAAACCTGTGCTTAAATACCAGCTTCTTTACCTAGTGGGGTAACCCAGCTAGCATTCCGGGCATATCGCGGTAAAGGTAAGATCATTTCTACCTTAGAGTTTAATGAGGTCATATTATTTTCTATAATTTTTCAAATAGTTGACTAAAAATAAAGCCTATTTAAACACTTATTTACCTTGTTCGATCTTGGTTATGACATAGATGAGCTTTTAAAGCAATTTTATTAATTTTCTCGTCATTATGTACTTTAACGTTCTTCATATGTTTTGTAACATTGATTATAAGTCTTCCGACCCGATCAGGTTGTGAAACAGTCCCCTGTGTATATTTCAACATATTTAATTGGAACAGTCCATCGATAAACGTTACCCAGTTATCGTTCCATAAAACGGTTGCTTCGGATAGTGATGTGTTTGAACTGTGAATACTGCGAAATTCGCCACTAAAACAACATTACGAAATAAGTTTTTTTCATTTGTGTAGTTCATTTACATTGTTCAAACATGTTGTATTAGCCATCATTCCTTTACAATGATTGCAATCATAATGGTTCGTGATTTAAAGCCCGACATGAATAGTAGTAGTTTATACATAGCCCCATATGTTATTAAAATTCACAAAAAACATATTCACAAAAAATCACTATATACCATTGAATAATTAAAAAGGACAACCATATAGTTATTGATTTTAGAAAATACCATTGAATATCGTTTGACATGGATAACGTAGCATCCAAAAAAAGGATAAAATTACTATAGTTTTAATTCCTCTCACAATCTCACAAGCACATAAAATTATTAAAATCTAATAATATACATCTCTGGCAAAATATGAGTGTTGATGTAAGGCATTTACCGTAGGGAATAATTAGTCCTTAACTTCTAAAAAAAGTTTATGTTACCTATAAGCATAATCTCTTTCGTATAAAAGTTGATATACGTCTCGAGTGTGCAGTTCATATTTTTTTTCGAGTTTTACTGTTTCTTCTGGAAGCTCCTTCACTTTTGGTGATTCCGTGGGGGTTATGAACCCAGTAGCCACTTTTGAGTCGTCATCCATAATCTGAGTAGAAAATAATGGTTATCAAATACCTAGTTAAGTTTAATGTTGTAAAAAATATTTCCCCCTGTGAAAATTTCTAAGTGAGTTCTAAGTTCAGTCAAAATGTGAGGATTAAAATAACACAAAATATACTCGAGTTAGTCCGTTAATTTAGTTGGGTGAATTCGAGTTGTTTAATATTGATTGATAGCCAATGTCTAAACATTTGTACCTAATTAATTCAGTCGTTTTATGTACTAAATGATACACACCCACAAACACACACACACACATAGGTATATATATATTATATATATATGTGTGTGTGTCATATATATATATATATATTGGGTGTCCAGAAACTCAACGATAATCTGGTAGCAGGCGAGAGGCCAAGGTATACAGTTATAAAAAAATGTCACTTAGCCAATCGGTAAAAGACATTGAAATTTATAGAGAGAAAATTCCATCCTCGGACGGGATTCGAACCCGCGTCTTCTGACTCTCCGTGTCAGACGCCATCGACCAACTAGGCCACCGAGAATCTGGTCCGAGCATCGAATTTTAACTCTCTATTTGACTAACCGTCTTGCGGGGACGGAGCGACATCTATTGGACAGTTTAACAGTACCATCCAACCGAAAGAAGCATTATTTAGAAATACTTGAAACTTTCGTATTGACATCGCAGCCCTTGTAATTTTTATAGTATTACGTTTTAAAGCACTAACGCCTGCTTAAGCGATCTCAAACATTGAAATTTATAGAGAGAAAAATTCCATCCTCGGACGGGATTCGAACCCGCGTCTTCTGACTCTCCGTGTCAGACGCCATCGACCAACTAGGCCACCGAGAATCTGGTCCGAGCATCGAATTTTAACTCTCTATTTGACTAACCGTCTTGCGGGGACGGAGCGACATCTATTGGACAGTTTAACAGTACCATCCAACCGAAAGAAGCATTATTTAGAAATACTTGAAACTTTCGTATTGACATCGCAGCCCTTGTAATTTTTATAGTATTACGTTTTAAAGCACTAACGCCTGCTTAAGCGATCTCAAACATTGAAATTTAATTCTCGGTGGCCTAGTTGGTCGATGGCGTCTGACACGGAGAGTCAGAAGACGCGGGTTCGAATCCCGTCCGAGGATGGAATTTTTCTCTCTATAAATTTCAATGTTTGAGATCGCTTAAGCAGGCGTTAGTGCTTTAAAACGTAATACTATAAAAATTACAAGGGCTGCGATGTCAATACGAAAGTTTCAAGTATTTCTAAATAATGCTTCTTTTGGTTGGATGGTACTGTTAAACTGTCCAATAGATGTCGCTCCGTCCCCGCAAGACGGTTAGTCAAATAGAGAGTTAAAATTCGATGCTCGGACCAGATTCTCGGTGGCCTAGTTGGTCGATGGCGTCTGACACGGAGAGTCAGAAGACGCGGGTTCGAATCCCGTCCGAGGATGGAATTTTTCTCTCTATAAATTTCAATGTTTGAGATCGCTTAAGCAGGCGTAAGTGCTTTAAAACGTAATACTACGATAAAAGACATTTTTCAAGAAAGTTTTTCAAACATTTTTTTAATATTTTTTTAATTATGTAATCTCAATTAATTAAATAACAATGCGCTTTTAATCGCAACACAAATCAAAGTAATAAATGTTTTTAACTAAGTAAAATAAATTAAGTTTGAACGATTTATGGTTTACAAAATTATTAACTTTGACACTCCATGTTGGAAAAAATTGCATTTTTTTTTCCTATATTTTCACAACTGGTACACTTTGGTATCTGGCCCGGTTTTAGGTTATTGTTGAGTATCGGAACAGCCTGTATATAATTCCTTGAGGGTGTGAGTGTGTGAACGTTAATTTATAAATTAAAACGTACTACCCCAATAACAGTTAATTTAATATATAGATTTTATTACCTCAAATCGTCCTGTTCCTCTAAGCAACGAGACATTGAACTTGACCATTTTTTGATCGGTTAATATTGGCTGCACGTAAAATTTCACATCTTTGAATTCCACATTCAGCGACTTTGTTGGAAGATTAAGAGACATAGCGAGTGTGTCCCACACAGCCATCAGAGCAAAGGAGAAAGGAACTAATGTTTTATCTAAAATATAACATAAAATAAACTATAAGTCGTTTCACTTTTGTTTTTAGTGATAAGTTACCTGACAAAACAAGTATGTTTTTATTAAAAAACAAAGTATTATTATAATAGAAAATCTGCCGTGGATGTGTGCATCAAGTTTACCTACACAAATTTTATAGGCGTGCTTTTATGCCGCTGTGGGGTACCAGCTTAGATTAGTGCTCCTCAATTCTTACCCTGGGTGCTGTTAAAAGCGGCTAAGGCATAGCATTGATAGAGTTAATTATCAGATTTTGTAGGATAAGCTACGAGGGGTAGGTGTCCCTAATGACATCATAAACCTTCTTCAGCGTTGGTACATTACGCAAAGTAACGTAGTCAACTGGCGTGATGCGCTTTCGGACAAGTATGTGTTGCCTTGTGTTGCTTTAACCTGTACATTAATGGCTGTTGACGTCACGTCCCAGTTCTGTGAAAGGTCTGAGTAAATTGCCTATACTACGACTTGATAAACACTAGAGGTACCATTGACGTAAATTTACGTGCGTTTCATTCATAAATCTTTTGTTTTAATTATCACAGTATATCAAGGGTTAATGCGCTGATCACGGAGCTCACTAGAACTAATGTTGTAATGTTGGCTGTTAAATAGGTCAGAATTTCATGAGTAACTTAAGTTATTCGTATGCTGACGATGGTTTTGTTGGCCCCCTCGATCAATGCCATGCGAACACTGCTTGCATTGTGAAGGGTATGCGAGTGACCATAATTTGATTTCTTATACAGAAAGTCTGTTGCAATGATATTTGGGGTTACTCGCAATGACAATTCCACTATATCTGGACGGATTGTTTAATATACTCCAATTTACTTTTAGAGTATGTCACTTCTTTTAAGTATTTGGTGCATATGGTAGCTAGTGACTTGAGAGACGACCAAGACGTTGACGGAGAAAGGCGTTTCCTGGTCGTACTGGCTAATATGCATGGTAGAAGGTTGAGCCAAAGTTCGTGGTATCTTGTTATTTAATACATACTGTACATCACATGAAAAACCTTGCCACATCACTTGTCTCACGACTTTGTAATGGAGTTGCACTTCCATTATTTCCAAAACTGTTCACGGCTGCATAGGAAAGACCTTTAAGCTCTTTGTATGGCAAGAATATGCTGCAACATCAACGAAGCGTACATCACGCACCTTTGGTTTATCAACGATACAGTGGTCATGGAAGACCTAAGTACGATGCTCAAAAACCTTAATTGAGTCTGCCAACTGCTAGGCCTGAAGCTAGGCGATGAACATGAAAAAGACTAAAATTATGTCAAATATTTATGTTGTGGCTACCCCATCATCAGTTGGTATCTCAGTTCTAGAAGTCGTTTGTTAATGTTCAACTAGGCAGATCCAACTTCGAGAAAGAGGTCAATAATTGAATACAACTCAGCTGGGCAGCGTTTTGGAAACTTTGTCAAGTCTTTTGTGATTAGTGTATGTTAAGTTATGTAAGAAAAACCATCAACCATCAAAGATACCAACTCCGAAACTGTGGATGCGTTTGTGGTCCGATTGTCGAGGAAAATGTTTGACGTGGCTAAAAACAGACCTCACCCTCAACACCCCGGAGTAACACCGCTGCACACGAGACTCCTGGACTCAAAAAAGACCTGGTGAAGATGACTCTAGGGACGAGTAGCGCGTCAAACTGAAAAATGACCTGAAGTCAAGCAGTCAGAAGCACTGAATGATGTTTGCGCAGCATACGAAAGAATATAATGTGCACCAAAGCACCTGCGCATAGTTATTCCCTAATATAACCTGCGAGAGTAAATAATACTAGAGGGTAGTTGTTGCCCCACGAGATTCAGCAGGGGCGAGGATGTGCCCATTCAGCCTTAAAGAAGGCTAAAAAACACGAATGGAGCTATTTATGCAGTTAAAAAGGAAGCTACAAGGAAAAAAGGAAATATAACTCAAGAAAAAATACCTAAAAATTGTTCGTATTGAAATTCTCGTGATATTGACACATACTAAACTATTACTATTTATCGGCAAAACGCTCACGTTACGACACTGAGCATTGTGCCCTCCTGGAGCTCACAGACGCCGCTGCGCATTCTTCCTGAAGATAAGCATCGGACATGCTCCAAACCCGGGTCGACGTCTTTGATCCCTAACTTGAATGTTTGCCGGTAAGTAGTTATTGTTAATATCTTGTTTTTGTTGGGTTCAGGCCGCTTCCAAGCGGTCTTTTGGGAAAATTAATGCGAGAGGTAAGGCTGAGACGATGATGATTAAGTACACGTCATTTGTGCTTGCCGAGGCTTGTTTCCTAAAGTGTTTGAAAAAAAAATTGCTCTGTTTTCTAAAGTGCTGCAGGCTCAACTGCCATGCCGACGCATTGCATTGCAGCAACGCAAACAAGACATTGTCTTGTTTGCGTAACAATTCCATTTGCTGCTGTGCCTTATATTCTAAGCTCGTGTTTCTTTAAAACTAACAAAACATCTGATACTGGTACTACATACTGTAACATCGTCTACACCGCTAACTCAGCTCTCATACGTACGTGTCCACGTTCCGGTAAGCACCGTCAACGCTCACAACTGTCGCACCCAGGTTTTCCGTACCCTTTGGTTGACAGAGACAGCTCGCAAAGACCAAGTAAACCCACCTTTGATCCGCGAGCCTTGTAAGCATTTTTGTTAACGTCATCGATGACGTATCGAGATCGCTCAGTCGCTCACAATGATCGTGGGCTTGTAGGAATGGGTGTGCAAACGCTGTGAGTGATTTCGGCACTTTCTGGAACCTAGCCTTAGTATACGTTGCAGGACGTGCGTGAACCAATCCCTACTTTTCCTCTGAATTTAAACCGATCACTGAATATGTCTATTTGTAAGCTCGGAAGCAACTCGAATTTGGAATTATACGAGTACGTAGTTTGGGTGTGCCATTTCTTAGCAATTTGTGCTGAATTATGCTTCCTGACTTATTATTTCTTCGTAGAATTTGGCTGATTATTTTATGGTCAGAAATATATTTTTAAATAATAAATAAATAAATAATAAATATTCCACAACTATCACACAACGCCATCTAGTCCCAAGCTAAGCAGAGCTTGTGTTATGGGTACTAGACAACTGATAAACATACTTATATATTTCTAAATACATACATATTATAGATAAATTACACCCAGACACAGAACAAATGATCGTTATTACACAAACATTTGTAAAAATAAAATATTACATGGATTCTTTCTTATGTCGAGGTAAAATACACGCGGGGTAAGCGATTATTACCAATGGTTTTTTTAATTTTTTAACTTACTTCTGATTACGTGACCCTTCAAGAAGCTGTATTCAGCATCGTGCAGCGTAATCGCAAATGTGCATGCTGCAACCATCGTTCTACTAGCCGATTGAAATAGCGGCAAGTCCCTAAAATGTAAAAAAATATGAAATGAATAAGTAAGAAGGTCCAAAGTGCTTATAATTAGTATTCACATCCTCCAACTGTATGATTGTTTAACTATAAGGTGCTCAATAAATAGTATATCTATCTATTTATCTTCCTTCTTCTTCTTTTTTATTTGCACGTCTTCAAAGGTAGACGTGAAAATACAACAATTGGTGTTTTATTTGGTTTTCAAGAAGTTCACTCTCAAATCTTCACTTAGACACTTTCTTGAGAACATAGATAGATAGATAGAAAATTCTTTATGCACAAAACTGAAAGTACAAACTGTCTTGGTTTCTCGATTTAAAAAAGACTTTTGACACTGTGTCTATACCTATACTTTTAAGTAGATTAAAAAACATCGGAGTTAGAGGTGTCGTTCTACACTGGTTCTCTGATTACTTGACATCGCGGTCTCAATGCGTCTGTATCAACAAGCTTATAAGAAGCAGTTATATTTGCTCCTATGGCATTCCACAAGGAAGCACGCTCGGTCCTACCCTCTTCCTACTCTACATAAATGAATTGTGTAGAGTTGGAACTGTAGGGGCCGATATTATCATGTTTACGGACGATACTGTTCTTTTATTCCATGCAAAGACCTGGGACAAAATCTTTGAGAACGCTGAACAAGGACTAAGTAAAGCTACATAGTGGATTGAAGAAAACTTATTAACGCTGAATGTTTCTAAAACGAAGTGTGTTTGCTTCAGCAAAACAAATATTGCCGCTGCTGATATGGACCAAGAGTTGATTATACACACTTTTCCTTGTAATCGTATGACCTTGACTGAACGAGAACACTTGAGTTGTAGCTAAATTAAATAGAGATGAGAGTGTCAAATATTTAGGTGTCGAAATTGACAAAAATTTAAAATGGGATAAGCATATAATCAGCCATAATAGCCATAAAGCCAAAAGGACCAAAAAACTAATTTTTGTTTTCAAATCCTTACGTGAAGTAGCCGATCATCAGTTGCTTATAAGTATAATATAAAGCTCTCTGCCAATGTGTTATTAATTACTGTATATGTTCCTGGGGAGGTGCAGCCACATGTTTTATGATTCAGTTAGAGAGATTGCAAAGGGCAGTTTTAAAGGTCTTTATGCGGCTACCGTACCGACATTCAACTACTGACGTTTACTTAAGAGCAGGATTACTTTCAGTTCGCAAGATTTACATTTCCCAATGTTTACAAAGACATCACAAGGTAACAGACTCAAACTTAACACTGACTGGAAAGAGACGAGATAATTTCCCAGTTCCGAGTACACAGAGTTTATTTGCGCGTAGGCATTTTATATTCCTTGCTCCTTATTTATACAAAACTTTCTTCAAGTGTTTTAATTATGACGAAACAGAGAAATTATTAACTCCTATTTTATAATGTTACTGCATATTATTCACTTACTTACCCATACTCGTAGATACACTCTACTACAAACACATACATATATACACACCACACACAATACTCATACACATACACATGCGCGCTAGTATACTTCTACTTATTGTATAATGTGCCTACTTCTTAACACTGAAATAAAAATACTTATGTTTATAGAGAACGCAAAAATATATAGATATATGTCGAATCTTAGACAACAACATGGGAAGACACTGCCTTACTTACACTGACACTTTAATACAGGTTCATATCCTAGTATGGGAGGCAATGTTCCACTGATATGAGGCCTATACACCTAATTTGTATAATTACCAAAAAAAAAACAGCACTATATACTGCTGGTACTTAATACATACATGGGAAGAAAATTCAAAACTACTTTAAAAAAAAAATTCCCACATAATCATCAATATTTGGTCAAACGTCTAGATTTGTGTATACGTGTTGATTGATTTACACCTACAAATTTTATTCCAGGCATTTCCACTATTCATTAAGATATACTGCGCGCGGTTTATGCATGAAACTTAACACCCCTACATAGAAATGTATCATTCATTTATAACATTCGGCAAACTCGCGTCCTAGCTCGTTAGACCTGGCCACCGGACCAACCCCGCACCCTCCGCCCTGCCACCGCGCGGCCTTTGTTTCTTCCGAAAACGAACGAACGAAAGCCGAAAGTCGACAATCTCTTTCACACCGAACGCTCGGGTGGGGGGTGTAAGAAAGAGTAAGAGAGATATTTTTTCACTGACGCGAATCATGTGTTTTCATTAATAAGTTGTACATAGGCATGTAGTATTTTTGTTAAGATGGTGTCCATACTTTTAGATGGAATTTTCGAAAACTTTAACAATTAATAATTTTTTCACTGTGAAGTAATAAAAAATGTTGACTACATATCTACAATGTATTAACACTTTTGTACCGCCCATTTTTTTTTGGTAATTATACAAATAGGGTGTATATATAGAGACCACGTTTCAGTGCCATAAGTCATCACTGCATGGTAACACAGATTTGTCGAAAACTCTTGTCTTGAGCGCATCGAGGTACTTTAGACGAGAAGAGTTCGCGAAGTTTCCGCAACGCTGCCCAGCCGAGTTGGATTCGACGATTGACCTATTTGTCGAAGTTGAACCTGCCTAGTTTGACTGTCTGTCGTCTGTGTCAAAAAAAAAAAAAAAAAAAAAAAAGGTACAACATGGGTATTAGACATAATTTTCGTCTTGCTTGTTCCATGTTCATCTTAAGGCCTACCCGTTGGGAAACTCGATGGAGGCCGTCCAGTTTTGTACTGAGGTCTTCAATGGATTCTGCCATGACTACGATATTGTCGGCAAATCTCATGTGAGTGATGTACTCGCCGTTGATATTGATGCCAAGTCCTTGCCATTCCAAGAGCTTGAAGGCGTCGTACAATGCAGCGGTGAACAGTTTCGGAGATATAACGTCTCCATGTCTCATGCCTCTTTGCAATGGAATTGCTTTCGAACTCTGCTCCTGTACTCGGACTGACATGTGGGCGTTTTTTCACAAACACTTCAGCACTTTAATATACCGACAGTCAATGTGGCACCGCTGGAAAGACTCAAGCACTGCCCACGTCTCGATCGAATCAAAGGCCTTTTTATAGTCCACAAACACTAAACAAAGAGGCAACTTATACTCATTGGTCTTCTGTATTACTTGCCGTAGCTCATGGATGTGGTCTATAGTACTATAGCCTTTTTGGAAACCAGCTTGTTCCGGAGGCTTGAATTCATCAAACCTGCGACTGAGACGGGTCGTAATGACCTTCGAAAACAGCTTATAAACATGGCTCAAAAGTGAGATGTGTTGTGTGAAGTTAAGTGTTGTCACTTTTCTTGAATAACAGCACCACCAAGATTTTGTTCCATGCTTCTAGCGTTGAACCTTCGAGTAAGACAGTATTAAAGGGCTTCTGAAGGAATTTAAGAACCGGCGTCCCACCCGCTTTCAGAAGCTCCGATGTGATACCGTCGTCACCCAGTGCCTTGTTGTTCTTAAGCTGTTTCAAGGCCATTCTAATCTTGTACAGGCTGATGTCCGGTATATCTTCGGTATTACTTCGGGTCAACTTGGCTCTTGGGTCTTTGGACGATCTGCTAACAGGTTCAGCGACCGAAGAGTATTAACTGTCCGTAAAAAAATTCTACCTCTCCTAACACTTCTGCTTTGTCCGACGCTACACTGCCGTCTTCTCTCTTCAGCTTCGTCAACTGGCTTTGCCCAAAAGATATCTCTCTTGCCTCTCTCTTGACTTTGGAGCCCTTTTTCTGCTCTATTGTCTCTTTAATACGGTTTGTCTTAAAGATCCGAATGTCATGTCGCAAGGACTTTCATATTCGTTTGTTGAACAGCCTATATGCTTCAGCATCATCCGAAGACTGCAGTTTTAATGAGCGTCGTTCAGCCATGACGTTGAGGGTATCGATGAGCTCCGATGTGATACCGTCGTCACCCAGTGCCTTGTTGTTCTTAAGCTGTTTCAAGGCCATTCTAATCTTGTACAGGCTGATGTCCGGTATATCTTCGGTATTATTTCGGGTCAACTTGGCTCTTGGGTCTTTGGACGATCTGCAAACAGGTTCAGCGACCGAAGAGTATTAACTGTCCGTAAAAAAATTCTACCTATCCTAACACTTCTGCTTTGTCCGACGCTACACTGCCGTCTTCTCTTTTCAGCTTCGTCAACTGGCTTTGCCCAAAAGATATCTCTCTTGCCTCTCTCTTGACTTTGGAGCCCTTTTTCTGCTCTATTGTCTCTTTAATACGGTTTGTCTTAAAGATCCGAATGTCATGTCGCAAGGACTTTCATATTCGTTTATTGAGCAGCCTATATGCTTCAGCATCATCCAAAGACTGCAGTTTTAATGAGCGTCGTTCAGCCATGACGTTGAGGGTATCGTTGGAGAGTTTTGGATTTGGAGTGGGATTTAAAGTACTTATAACCACTGTATGGACAGTTTCTACTAACCTGTTATTGATCTCGTCCACTGAAGCGATGTTCTCAAGGCAATCGAAGCGATTGGATAGCTCAAATTGTAAGCTCTAAGGGTCTAGAATATGGGCACGGGTGGTCGGAGCGTGGACTTGACCAGACGAGACCTCTCAAGTTTGACATTAATATTCAATGTGTCTATTTTCATTCAGTGATCACTACCAGTTTTAATTTGGTTGATCACGGAGACATCAGTGAAAATTTGTCTCTTGGTGGTCATAGTGAAGTCAATCGCATTTCTCGTGGAACCTTCGGGACTCCACCAGGTTCATTTCCTATTAGGTGGCTTCTGAAAGAAAGAGTTCATCATAAAGAGTCTCTCTTTCTACAAGAAGTCCGCCAACCTCGGTCCCCTACGGTTTCGTTGTTCATAATCAAATTGCCCTATTTACAGCTCATAACAACAAGAAAGTGCGTTTCAGAGGTCCACTCCATCTCATCATCCGGGTGCCACTTTGTCGGTGCGTGTAACTGAATGACCTTCAGCAAAAATCTTCTAGATATTCTGAGTATTAGGTATACGACCCTGTTAGAAACGCTCTTGATTATCACTATGTTGTTAATGAAGGACTTATGGACGAGAAACCCAACACCACTATGAGACTATTGGTCGCCCTCCCGGTGGTAGAGTAGGTTACCTGATTTCAGGGTTATCGTGTCCTCACTCGCTCTACGGACTTCAAATAACCCCACAATGTCCCAGTGTAACCTACTCATTTCTTGTTCCAGCTCATTAATATTCTCGTCTGTCCTCATCTGGCGTATGTTGTATGTTATCAGGGCCAGTTGTCGTTGTTGGGGGCGGTAGATGGGTGTCTGCCGGGGATTATTAGCACCCTCTGCCCCACTATTACCGTGGCCACTACCGTAGCCAGGAATAGCGGGGCTGCCTGGTTCTTTTTGTGAAATCCATAGGGGGGGTTTTACCAATACTCCCCACTTTTGGCAGGCGGGTTGGCGAGCGAAGTTTTTGTGTGTTTTACGCTGCTGCCCACCTTCTCCGCCTTAGCCGCCTTCTACGGCACTCACGGTCAAAAATGGGGGAGTGCTACTCTAAGTCGGCACCCCGCGGAAATCCGAAATGAAATGAAATGACATTTATTAATAGCAGAAACCGTGTACATAATAGATCTTCTTAAATGCATAAATACTTGTAAAACCACAGTTTTTTTCATGATAGACGTACAATATAATATTGGTGGTATTGATTTATTACTAAGAACATGTCAATAATTAAAAAATAAATGTCATTAATATTATTACTTAATTATAATATGAAATAAACATGTCAGCCTCAATGTATACCAAATAATTAATTAATGTCATAAAAGCATTTTTCTTTTAGTCACTTACAAAGTTTAGTTTTAAATTGTCTAATTGGTAATTCTCTAATATCTCTAGGTATCTTGTTAAGTATTTTACTGTCATAGTCAAACAGCTCTTACGAGCAAGAGCAGATTTGCATGTAAAGCAAAATATAGAGACCCAACGACGTTAATGATGTGCCTATTAACCTCATTGGATCTCTATATTTTGCCCTAGAGTGAGTTTGGTCCTCATAGTGGTTGAAAAATACATTATGTTCTTTAACAAAACATCCTATTTGATAAATATATAAGCCTCTTAGAGACAGTATATTTAGTTTTTTTTGAAGTGGCTTACATGACTCTAGTGGACCGACTCCACAAACAGCTGCAATACATTTTTTTTGAATTATAAAAGCTTTTTTACTATGCGTAGAGTTAAGATTATTTCGTAACCTAGAACTGAGGCGACGTAAACAAAATAAGCAGTCAGTGCAGCCGAAGTACATCCTTATCTTCCAAGGGCATATATGAATTTATTTTATTTCTTACATACACTGTCTATATGTGATTTCCAGTTCAGATTTTTATCTTATACGATTCCAAGAAATTCAATTTCATCCATTTTTTAATTTTTTAATTTTTGCCTGTCAATGTTGGATTAAAATTATCAATATTATTATAGTTTTAAAAATTAATGAATTTCGTTTTATATAGATTAGCCCTTAAGTTATTTCGTTCTAACCAATTTATTAGCGATTCTATTTCGAAATTTAGTGATGCTTTATACGATTTATCATTATTATCTGGCACTACAATAGACACGTCATTAGCGAACAGTACACATTGTTTATTCATTATATTCGGTAAGCCGATAATGTAAATAAGGAATAATAACAGTCCCAAAGTACTGCCTTGGGGCACGCCGACGTTATTAGGTTTGAGACTCAATTTAAAGGCCGTTGATACTAAATGCTCGTCATTATTTTTAAAGTCTACGTATTGTTTTCGACCGGTCAAGTAGTTTGTTAACCAATCTAGACCAAAGCCTCTGACACCATAAAATCACACATTTAAAAAAGTATATTGTGGTCCATAAAGCCAAAAACCTTGCTCATATAAAAAAATACACCTGAAACGGGTATTCGTTTATCAATGCACGTAATTAAACTGTTTATCAGAGCAAAAGTAGCCAATGACGTTGATTTTTTCTTCTGGAAACCATTTTTTTCTTCTTTAATCACTATACATATTTCAAAGAAATTTACCAAACGCTGATGTATCGCCTTCTCAAATATCTTAGCTAAGATAGTTATAAGAGTTATGGGTCTGTAGTTATTTAATACTCTCTTACTGCCTTTTTTGTGTAAAGGCTTTACCACAGATACTTTTAGCCCTTGCGGAAAAACACCTTCTGTTAGATAAAGGTTAAGTAAGTATTTTACTGGGTATATTATGAAGACACATTGTTTTATTATATGAGTTGCGTTATAATCCGTCGATCTGGTATTATTAAGTGAAAAAACCAGCTTTAGCACGTGGATATCAGACACAGGTTTCATAAATATTGTTGAGCTGTTTTGGTTACCATTTAGTGAAGTGTCAGATATATTAGTGTTAATTAGCTTGGGTTTGTTAGAGAAACTAATGAAGTAGTTATTGAACGCTTCCGCTATTTGAATTGGATCTCTTGTCGTATGCCCATTTACGTTAATGGCATTCATACCATCAACGGTATGCTGACAGTTCACCTTATCTTTAACAATGGGCCACGATGCCTAGCACTTATTTTTTGAATTAGATTAAAAATTAAGGTTCACATTTTTTCTCGAATTATTTATACAATGTCTCAAAACATTACTATATTTCTGGTAAATTGTTTTACTGTCGGACGTTTTTAGTTTATAGCAATGATATCGTAATTCCCCTTTTCGTTTTGCTGATTCTTCAGCTAAGTGAATTACAAAAGGTATCAAACCCTTTGTAATCCACTTAGCTGAAGATGAAATACTCTGAATTTTGTGCTTTTCTATTCCATAAATTATATAGGAGACAGTAAAGATCGTGGAAAAAATTAAATGCTCTATCTAAGTTATTTTCATTATACAAATCCGTCCACGTCAGGGCTGATAAATGCTTTAAAAATTTATGCACATTATCTTGGCTATACTTTTGTGACTCTATATACCATTTGTTAAAACTCTGCTCTATTTTTGGGGCTGGAAAAGTGGTAGTTTGACAAGTGTCGTGATCAGAGACGTGCATAGAATGAGTGCGGCCTACTGCTCCCTCAATAATGCTAACAATGTGTTCAATACAGTTTTTCTGAGTTGTGGGCTGTTTTATATGTAGAGTGAGGTTATAATTAGAAGCAAGTTCTTCTAAGCGTCTTGCGTTCTTAGCTTCTTTTGGGTTCGCATTCCATGTATTTATATTAAAATCACCGACAATAATGACCTTTTCGGATTGTTTTTACACATATTTATGCAATAACATTTCCAAATTGTCAAAGAAAATATTTACATCACTAGACGGAGTTCTGCAGGTACAAAGAATTATAAAATTAATCGAGGATATTAAATTTCCACAAATCTCAAATGAGTGTTCTGCTGATCCCAGCAGAGCCTATATCAATATCAAGTCTTCTAAAACATAATGAGTTTTGAACTAAAATGCATGCTCCCCTCGCTTCACACCAGCTCTAGAGAAAAATCTAGCAATTTGAAAATTTTTCATGTTAATATTTGATTCACTACCAGATATTATGGATGTTTCCGTTAAACAAATAATATCAACGTTTATACTCGTAGTGAAAATAACTAGTCGATGCATATTTCTAGTGAGTCAAGTTTAGTTATAACACCAGCAATATTTTGGTGAAATACAGTTATACTGTATGACGGAGGGTTAGTCACGAAATAACTGACTGATCCGGTTAACGTTTATTGTTTATATTTTTTATTGTTTTACTGACAATAGAATGGTATCGTGCCTTTTTTAACAAGATTTGTTATTGGTTTTTGTACATCAGATAGAGAGTTTTATTAATTCATTTTTTTTAAATAATATTGTATTGTACCTTTTTTAAGCTCAGTATTATCACTTGTAATTTTACTTTAGATGCTGTTCGAGGCAGTTCGATTAAGATGTAACTTAACTGAGTTTATATACATATCATTGTAGTAGCGCGAGTCTAGCATTTAATTTATTTTTCTACATAGACAATTAATTTTATATTTTAATTAATTCAATTATTTCATATGTGTAGACAATCGAGATAATATGTCTATGGATAAGAAAACACAGTTTAAGAATTGTGAACATATGTCCCTCAAGTAATTGTTCAACATGTCTTCATTAAAACTTCTGTTGTTATTTACACTAACAATAAGTACATTACACCTTAACGACCTGATTGCAACTAATAACATATATTTTAACTCAAATACATTAGTATCATTCGCTACGATGCATAATATTAACTGATCTATGGCAGTAAGATCAAGTGAAAAGCATGTAGGTACTTACAATGTCCCTAATTTTTGCAAATGGTTTTATAATAGAAGAAATTTCATATTTTTCATACCACGTCAATGAATTTCATATTTCATTTAAGGTCCAGTGAGTTATTGACTACCTAATATTATTAAACGTGGTCTCAAACTTTCATACTGTACACTGCGAGTTTTGTGTGGTTTATTCGCATTTTGTAACTTTCTTCCTGGATTTATATGTAACCCTAGCGAGGATTTGTCGTTTTTTAAATTAGCGCCCTCTAGCTGTGACGTTTTGGGTTGGAGCTGTCACAACCGCAGACAGTAAGGGCTCACTCTTGTTGTCAATTTTATTTAAAGCGCCATCTATTGAAATTTGTTTGAACGATGTTTGAGTGATCCTTAGATCATTCGCTGAACTCCTGTTTTTGTGATCTTATATGCAATGATAAATTGTCTATTTCCTTATTTGCAATTTCTAGGTCAGATTTTAATTTACAGTTTTCTTCGATAATATCGTTTGTCTCATTAAATTAAGTTGATAGATCAGGTAAGCTTCTGACCCTTCCAGCAGATTGCATTGATATATATGACTAGTCTATGGATTCATTGGATGTTCTTCTAATGTACTTCTTTAATGTAATATTTTTTGTTTCGTTGTCCATCTCGGATGAGTGAAAGAGAAACAAAAACAGATTTATAAATGTATAATGATTCAGTGGATAACATATTTGTTTGTAGTGGATGCGGCTTTCAAAAATATATTTCGCTTGCAAATATTACACCTCGCCACCAGGATTCAATCCGGGCTACGTCTAAAGATTTATCGATGCTGAGGCTCTAAACAGTTACGCCACGCTGACCACAGATGTGAGGGCGAAATTGTCAGTTGCATACTGAAGTCAATACGTGGGTGAGTTATTTTATAGAAGTGCTTACAGTGCAACCAAGATTCAAATATTTACCATATTTGAATCATGGTGTCATTTTCTAATGATGTTATCGTCGTTGTTTACTTTGGTTGTTTGTCAATATTTTTTTGATTTTGCACTGTATTTAGGCAACCGTGAGTTACAAACAACTGTTTGTAACTCACGGTTGTGGCTTACTGTCAACTGCAGACTTATTGGTCGTGATCCTTCAAACATTCCTGTGACATTGTTTATGTAGGGTTTGCACTTACTCGGCCTTATTAATAAAAATGGCCTACTCCCACCTTAGTCCAAACTTGCGCTTGGAATAGTTAATACCAGATTAGCCAAAGAGTAGCTTCGGACTTACTACGTTATTAATAAACACGGAGTTAACTCAGAGTAACAAAGCGTTCCATACGCCGGGAGTAGCGATTATGCTATTATTATGCTATGATGACCCTAGCATTAAAAAACAAAACGAACGAATAAAAGAGCAAACCCAACGTCTTTTGACAGCGACATCATCATTATAAAGACAGTTTTGAGCTTTTTGAGCCTGAAACGTTGGTTTGAGATGTCATTCACGGTGATTTGTGTTGTGTTGTGTTGTGGTCTGAGTTAAATATAGCTCATGTTATTCAGGCATAAGATAGCTTACTACTGGAGAACCATTTTTTTGAAATGGAAACAAACTATCAAATCTTTCCTCTTTATTATTAGAGTAGACAAAGATTTACACCAAAGAACGAAATATGCCTAGTTAGACAAAATTGTATATGTAGCAAAAAAAAACAAAAAAAGATACTACATACATTAACAACAAATAAATAAAAGAAATCGTTTTCTGCCACAAACCGATCCCAACTCAGGTAGTACCGGCGTTAATATTGCATTATTTTAACACGGATTTTTTTTTATTATTTTAAACGGACATAAATGTAACAGTTAGACATTATGCATTGCATACATTTTTGTAGACATTGACCTCTTCTATAAAACTGCAATACATCTCTTTGCTCTATTGTCAATAGTTTCCGCACCGTACGTGATATAAGAATTTTGTTTTGGTATTTTTTAACACTTTGGTTTACACTATCGAAGTTTTCATACGGCTCCCCAACTTTTATGAAAATTTTATATAGCTTATGTTACTCAGTTATAATTTAGCTTTGTAACGGCAAAAGTATATATATCAAATCGGTCCAGTAGTTTTTAAGTTTGTTCGTTACATACAAAAATACAAAATTTTCCTCTTTATAATATTAGTGTAGATTTACCCGAAAACACCACAAAACAGACGCGTCGAGGTACACAAATCAAAGATATGCAATTATTATTATGTCATTGACACTATTACTTTCTCGCTATACTAGGTAGCCCCTAGGTATAACTTTTACTCCGAGAGTAGAGTCGGAGTAGCTTACTCATTACTTACTTTGTGTTTATTAATAATGAAATTGTTTACTCCAGTCTAAATACTCGGAGTATAGTTACCCTTGCTTTACTCTAACTTTATTAATAAGGCCGACTATGATTTATTTAACATTTTATAAGACTTCTGGTTTGGATAACATTAACACACTGTTAGTTGACTTGTTAAAGACAATCTACACTTATTGACAAAAATAACAACTGGCGCATACAACCCCAATTATAATTTATTCGGGGGTTGATTGCGCGCCTACCGCAATTAAAGCTACGATAGGATAAGTGCTGATTCGCTTTACAAAATTCTAGAACTACCAAGTGACATTGCTAGCTATAGGAACAAACCGAGAATAACATTTTAGAGGGCTACTAACTTTCGTACTGAAGAATTCACCACGTCTCGAGAAGGGTCTAAGGCAGGGTTGGTCGCTAAATCCAAGTGGAGATGCACAGCTGAATTCTTATCATCGGTTTCACCCCCGGGTTGTAGGAAGCGGTGCCCAACTCATAAATGAGCTGCGCGCGAAGTAGCTTATCGCTTGCGCACGCGCGGGTTGCACATCTGAGATCTTACGAAGGACTGGCGCGGCGTCGATGACCCCTTAACGGTCGTGCGGCAAAACCGGTTGCATCGACAGCCATAGGCAGTAACCCACCTTACAATGTTTCTAAGGATGTTTCCAAGCTAATTAACGTCATTGTACTACATTACTTACTTATGATAATATTAAATTTTACGCGTAACCAACAACTTTAAACATTTTATTTTAATTAATCGACACAGAGGTAGTGTTTACTTAGCGGCAGTGAATATGAAATAGATACCGATGCTCATACATATCTAACTATGCCTATTGAGTACATTAAAATTATTAGTCGCTCTCAGCATATACGAGTATTGCCTTTAATTTGTAATGGATAACGGAGTTAATGTCTTGAGTCAATAATTTTATTATTATTATTCCTCTCTCCCCCCGTACCTCTATCATTCACCCTCCCTCTCCACCCTCACCCCTTCTATCTCTTCCTTCCTAAATGGTCGGCAACGCATCCTTGAGACCTCTTGTATTGCAGATGTCCGTGGGCGACGGTAACACTTACCATCAGGTAAGCCGATGGCTTACCTGATGGTAAGTGGGTTCTGTGGTTAAAGTGGGTTCTGCGCCTCGGTTAAGAACGTTTAAGTTGTGTTTGAGGATAAAGTTCAGTAGATCCTTACTTTTTTCGTTTGTGTCAGTGCTTCCCCAAACATAACAGTGTCCGTTGCTGTCGCATTCAATGATACATTCAAGTTTATTTTTTGCACAAAAGTGCATAAATTCTTCTAGAGCTGCAGGTGGCGCTTCATCGTCTATATCCATATAGGCCGATGCTATGATAACACTACTGAGTGGTCCATGTAGGCCCGTTTCCAGCTTGATTACAGCAAGGTCATCAGTGCTTAAGTGTGTTAACAAAGAGGCCTTGTATAAATTCGGTACATAGATGAATGCCCGCGTTTTAATTTGCAGGGGGGCATTAAAGACATTGCCCCTTAAGGCTTTGAAACCACTCACCTTTCCACGATTAAGATATGGTTCCTGAACCAGTGCTATCGTGTTTCGTAGCTCCTCCAGGGTTCTGCGCAGGGCGGCGAAACCAGTGACACTGTGTTGTAGATTGGCTTGAATGATGTCAAACTTACTATTTTCATCTAGCTTCTGAGCACTGCTAGAATTCGAGTTTTTACTGTTTATTGTTTTTTGCGAGTTCATTACGAAAGTTAATTGATCCCTGTAGGTTTTGTGGGTTGGTTCGGGAAGCGAAACGCCCACTAATTCACATTTGGGCGAGTCGAGGAAGTTGCTGCATGGCCCGTCTCCATGGAGGACGCAGGTGAGAGAATATTGAGACCCATTATATCGTCTGCAATATCCTCCTCACCCTCGTCCTCCACTCCCAACAGCCGTTCCACTTCGTTCCTCGACCAGCCCTTTATCCCCGGTAGCAACGCAACCGCGTCGGCGTCGGAGGGAACGGTCGCTACATCATCGTTTACTGTAGCGATGACCTCATCCATCCCCTCCGCCGGTGCCGCCGTCACCGCGCTGCCGAAGTTTTTGCCTCTCACTTTTACGAAGACTGTCGCTGACATATAATGTAGGCGACAGACCTCGCGTTGAAGATTCTCCACATCCTCGGGTGATATACCAAAGACGAGGATGTGGTTAAAAGTGTTTCCCATCGGGCGCGTCTCATGGGTGAACACTTGCCACCTCTCTACTCCGACTCCTGGATTTTGTGCGATGATCAAGTTCAGGAGGATATCTGAGCGTTTTGCCAGCTCCTGCCTGCCTCGCCCGAAATCCGGAATGAAAACTACTGCCGTTCTATACCGCGGCACCTTACTCTCCGGTACGACCTAGTGTGGCGGGTGTAGAGCGCGCGCGAGGTGGGACACCATGCCGCTTTGCTGAGTTGCGACCTCTCGCGCGCGTTTGATACTGCAGACTCTTATAGTAGACAAATTGCAGTTTTACGGTATCCGGGGACCAGTTTTCTCCTTATTAACCTCGTTTATGTCCAAAAGAATACAAGTAGTGGTAGGTAATATAGGCCGAGCGATCTCTACCGAGATGCAAAATGAGGTAGGCGTTCCACAGGGGTCCTGTCTGTCGATTTTTTTTGTTTAGCCTCCTGCTCAATGATCTACCTAGCGCCATCGAAAACGCGGAAATATAGTATATAGTTAGTCACGTATAAAGCACAGCTCTTTATCACAAATCCTAGTGACGTAGACGCCCAAGTAACATTATTTTCAATATGCTGATTAAATAACAGTTTGGAGTCATGAATGACCCCAAGGTCACGGTTAACTAAAACTCTTTAGAAGAATTTCATGTTTGGGATTATACTTGGAGTGGATAGCTTATGTTTTACGTGTGAATGTAACAACAGAAAAAAGGAAACACGTTTAGCGTAGTTTAGGAAGACGTATTTAGCTTAAAACGCCTTGCGTGAAGCGTATCTTAATTCAAAGCAATTTGGAATATAATGGACATTTGCTTTGACATGACATCGTTTGTAAATATCGTAAAATGTAAGGGTCCCTTACTAGCTATTTACGTTTCTTGAGAAGTTCATATATATACATTACATAACATAGGTACATTGTGCTACGTTATTACCTACATAACGCAGTCATAAAGTTGACGGTTAATGAGTACGTGCCACAGGCTAGGTGTCAAAGAATAGGTTCATGGTACCATGGTTGTCTGGAAGAGATCTACACTGAGCGATAAGACCGCCTATTTTGACACTTCATTTTGAGGTTTTCATTGTTGAGTAATGATTTTCTGTTACATTATCCTATTTCTTTCTTTGTTGTACATTATAATGTGATGTTGCAATAAAGAGTTTATCTATCTATCTATAGGATTAAGAATACATATTTTTTTGGAGTCCTTAGCCCTAAAACTTGCGAACTATATAGTATAGTATATAGTTACCGAGTGGATGGAAGTACGTCATAAATAAGGATATGTTGGAACTAAGCACTTTATACAATAATGATCGAACATCACTGTGGTGCACTGAAGAAAATGAAATTTTGTGATAAACTTATAATATCGTTGAGTCGATGTAAAATTAGTGCATCTTATTATAATATGGCGATAAAAGGTCAAAATAAAACTATAATAGAAACGTGTAAGGATGTAATTGAATTGATTGGGTATATAAGAGCACATAATTTTAATTTACTGTCACCATAAAAATTGGGCATATAAAATATTATTATTTTCTTCATTAAGTCTTATAAAGTAGAATTCTAGTAAGTAAGATTTTTATTATAATAGATTTCGTAGAAAACTATAAGAAATATGTCTGAAAATACGTTGAAGTCATCACTATTTAGTGGGATATAACTAATGTGCCAATCATCATATACTTCAAAAATCCGTATATTCGCCGGCTTATCGCTAAAGATTCTGTCCCCATGAACCTATGAAACTCTCTTAAGTGACCTCATAAATCAGTTCACTATTTCTAAAACAAATACTTGCGCACTAGCGTATATATTGATACCACTAAGAATTCGTATCTTAGTATACTCTCATTGAATATAAATTGTTTTATACCAAAAAAATATTAATTTAAAATGGTACTACTTCGTAGGTATACTCTACCAAACCAAAAAGGAATAATCTAAATCTGACTATTCTATAAAAAGTAATGCGTCATACATCGATACGGTCATACATAAAAAAATGCGTCTACTTGAGAACCACCTTCTATTGGAAGTCGGTTGCAAATTATCAACAGGAACTCCATTTCGTTTGAACTTTTTGTAAGTAGACATAGTTTCTATTGTGATTCGCTGATTCTAACTGAGTACTGGATAGAAAATAATAAACCATTCTCACAGCTTGATAATCATGACTCCGTCTTCACTTACCATCGTAAAATCAGAATTGAGGAATAGTAGTGTACTCGAGAAATACCTAGATTTGACAACAAAAGCAGGCAAACTCTTTAATGTTAATAAGGATATACCTAGTAGTAATGTAATAGTTTCTTTTGTTCTTTTGTAACTGATTCTTTTGTCGTTATATATTCATTAGACTCTCTATTAATATATTTAAAGAAGAATCACACCATAAAAGTTTTAGGTGACATAAATATCGATACCTGGGAACACAGACAAAAATTCTGAGAGTTATTTGGAATTCGTTACTGGCTAGTCACGGTCTAGGAACTTCCAATTCACTCAATCAGTACTAGAGGAATAATAAATGTCTAGATCATGTAATGTTTAAAGGTAAATATACTACAATTGTTCTTAAAACTTTTAGTACTAATAATTGTCTAAAATAACAATCATTGATGTTCTCGTGTTTCCTTTAAGGCCTCGGCTGCGCGTCGAGCTCAAACATACTCTAGAACAGAAATAGAGCGTTTTCTCTCCTCGGTGTTCGACGTACAATTATAACTTAGTGTTGCTCCAGTAAACATTTTGTATGTAAAATAACAAGCCAGTATAGCAACAATTACCCTGTATGTATTTTTGTATCTGAACATAGTGCTTACTTTGTTGGATAAATTCAAATTTAAACTGAAAAACTCAGTGTTTATAATAGCCATAAATAGAATAAAAAGCCAAATCATTCGCTACCTCTAAATGAATCCCACGAGCGATAGCATATCACATAAATATAGCCTTCAGTATATCTAAATAATAACCAAAAAGTGATCATAAACTATAGTTTTACTACTATACTATTTTTATACTCATACTTTCGCCATAGATAGTCAACAGTATACTGTATACTGTTGACTATCTATAGTATACTGTTACAGTGTAACAGTAAACTGTTGACTATCTATGGTGAAAGTTAAAGGTAGTTTAAGGTTAGATTTTAGCGTTAGTTAGATAGTTTAGCGTTGTTATTATAAATATTTTACCATTTTTCTTCATGAGCCCAATCTACTAAATCCGATAAAAATGGCGTTCCTGTAGAAACTGGAAATTCAACTTTTGGATATAATGCTCGTAGTTTCGGATGATATCCTTCCATATACAACCTGCAAAAACAAACACACAAAGTTTTCAAAAGTTTTCCGTAACTTAGCCATCTAACCCCTCGTTATCGTAACACATAAAACTAACCTTCCAATCGCTTCTAACATCAGGAGAACATTGTCCGTATGTCCGCGACGCGTGAGTGGAATGTTGGTGCAGGAGTCCGGAAGTGAGCGCTTAAGGATGGCCTGCAGCAGCCCATGCGGCGCCACCTCCACCAGCACAGCGTTGCTCGGGATCAGCTTACTACTTTCTTCAAACAGCACTGGATTCTACGCACATATAATCATATAACAAGGATATTTAGCTACCTTTCTAAATTTAATGTTTTATTGTTTCCATGAGACGATGAATTATGATGGTTATATGTGAGGATCTCGTATGTTAACTAATCTCGTGGCGCACGTCACCTATCTAGGTTTATATATGCGCCCTTATTTCGTCTATATGCGAGTTCTGTCTGCCTTCAGGAACGGATAAACAAAAGTATAACATTTCGGTGATCACCATTAATGTTCTTGATTATTCAGAATGAAGATATAGAAATATTAAGCAATAATTACTCACCAATAAATTATTCGTATGATATTCTGCTGATGAGTACTTAGCAGCCGTTGTGTTCCATTTATCTTGAGGCACCGATGTAGAAACCCATCGGTCACTTCTAGCTTTTGGTGTTTTAATTACTTCTTTTAAATATTTTAGTAGACTGGGACCTGCCACAATAAAATACTCAACATTAACATTATATTTTTATTACACAATATAGGATGTACCTATCTGATACTAACCAGCGTCAGCAATATACCGTGAATGGTATGCTATGTTGGAGCACGTAACCTCTTTTGCAAAAATTCCTCTAGCGGTGAGATCGGCGACAAAACTTCGCATTGCCTCAGCAGGTCCTGATATAGTACAAGACTCAGGGCTGTTATGGCACGCCACTTGTATTTCAGGAGGGATTATCTTCGACATCTGAAATATGGAAGAAAAGAATATTAATGGTCAATATCATTAAAATGTATTTAATACTGGTAATCCACTACATGCTGGAAGTATAATATAATCTCGTACTACGGTTTACAGCTCTGTTCTACGGTAGCTTCCTCAAAGCAGAAAATTAAAAAGAAATAACTTAAACTAATTTCTCCTTGGTAACAAAGGGGCATGTAATTAATAATGAATGTTCTACTCACAAGTAAACGACGTCTCCGAGTTGGAACGAACTAAGCAACTATAACAACCTACCTAACAGTGCACTGATGGAAAGTATATGCTACTTATAGTTTCCTTCAGAAGGGCTCCGAGTCCTTTATCAAGTATTTAATTGGCCAGTGCGCGTGCAGCGCCCACAAAATGTCGGCCCCAATCAAGCACCTTATTCTTCTTTCCAATAGACCGATACGTCCAATAATTCGGCACCCTACTTCCGCACCTTCCTCGCCCCTTTACGTCTATGCGCTCCGTCGCCGCGTCGTTGTCTAGCAGTCCAACAAAGTTTACTTATTTACCTTATATTTTGAAGCGAGAAGAGTGTGTATTTATATTCTCTCTATGAAATTTATGCTTTATTTTATTTATTACGATTATTTCTCTTTATTCCAGTAATCCGAACATTAAGATAATCCGTTACCCTCTGGTTTTAAATAGTACCGGATTAGTGAGATTATACTGTATTTCAGTTACCGCTCCAAATTCCAACAAACAAATGAAAAATTAACACTAGTCAGCCCAGTGGTTCAAAAGTAGTTGACACAGTCAAAAATAAATTAAAATATATGTTAACTGAATAACTGTTGGAGCCAATAACTCAAAAAATTAAAAGAAATATTGAATATGCATTGAATTAACTTTATTTTGAATAAACAATACGTGAACAATAGTTTCTTAAAGTCACGTGACAAAAAACGGAGGTAGGTAGCTGCGGAAATGATGTCATCATGGCAAAAATATGATAGAGTCGTGATTTATCAACAGATTGAGAATCAAGAAAGTAAAGAAAGTATTTTAATATTATTGCTAAAACAATATACATACTAGGCCAAAAGACAAACTGTCGATCCATAAACACGGTTATTACAGCAACCGCAAATAATAAGTTTGTTATACAATATTAATTAAAAACCTGAGTTTATAAAAATATTCAATAGTAAATTCGTTTTTTTTTATAACTGTTCATATACATTTATGCATTTCAGATTTTTTCTTTTTATAAATAGAAAAGGATCTTGACAGATAGGTAGACGAACAGACGGACAACAAAGTGATCCGATAAGGGTTGATTTATCCTTTTGAGGTGGAAGATCCTACGTAGAACAAATTATGTGGCTAAAATGTAGGTTTATTTTTATAACTGCAGAGTTATAAACTTTTTTCCCATTCTTAACATCGGAGACGAACGAACTTTTCAGACTTATAGGGGAGGCAAGGCATTCACGAGCAGGGTAGACGTAACCACTTGTAGCACGCCACTCCTGGCAAGAATCAAAAACTGGCGAATAGACAGAGAACTCACAACATCAGACCATTATAGAGATCAGAGAATTATAGAGCACTGAAAACTTTGACAGAGACATGATCACAAGCTACACGACGTGGATCCACAATGCTTGCAAAAATATCATTCCAACGATCGGTCCAAGAAATGGAAATCCGATCACAATGAATCAATAAAATGGAAATACACCAAGAAACTTGAAGCTCTGAAAAGAGAGGTTTTCAGGAAAAAACGACGAATTAGGAACGCCGATCCCAAACGAGTCCAGAAGGTCACAATAGAATATTTGATAAAAGGAGTGATGCTCATTCTATCAACACGCGAAATAAGCACAAGCTATCCGTACATGTAACGCGTCTCCACAGAATAAGTCATTATTTTATGGGACAATGTATCCGATTCTATAATAAAGTTTATTACAAAATTTCGGATTACTTGGATGATAAAACAGCTTGAAACTGATCACTCCAGGATCTATCTATTAGTGTACTAAGATGTCAAAGTGTAGCGTGTCGCCCTTCTGATACCATTATTATGTACTCTTTTGTAAGGCAACACACTGGAGCTAATATTTGTAGTACCTAAGTAAAAACATTGTAAAACATCTATACCAAAAGAATGGCCCCGAGTTTCTTGCCGCTTCTTCTCGGTAGGCTATATATTTTGGAACGCGGCGGTAGTCTTTAAAGTACATAATAATAAAAAGTTGACGTTCATAAGTGCGTCTTTGATGCCTGAATTGAATAAATGATTTTGACTTTGACTTTGACTTTGATCAAGAAGCCCGAGAAACGTACAAAGAGGAAACCGACAAAGCGCAAACAGAAAGTTGAAAAAAATTCTGCAACACCCAAGATAAAGAGAGTATGTGGGATAGGGTATACTGAATCATTCGAAAGTCCTCAAGAAAACAGGACGACATGCTTCTGAGAGACACTGAAGTCAAAAACTTATCCCCGCAACAGTCTGCAGGACTTCTAGCAAGAACTTTCTACCCAGAAGACATTGAAAGCACAGACCATCCGTGCCACTCGGCAATCCGTGAACAGACAAAAACAACACCAAGCCTACCAGATGACGATCTATTTTTCACGTCATTGGAACTGGAATCTGTACTCCAAGCATTAAATCCAAAAAAAAGCTCCTTAACCTTATGGGCTAACCGCTGACATCTGTGGAGCAGCTATCCAAAGTGACAGTGAAGTATTCATGGCAATAGCTAACAAATGCTTGTCGATGAAATATTTTTCAAGGCACATGTCGTCATATTAAGGAAGCCCGGTAAGACTGACTACACTCAACCCAAATCTTACCGGCCAATAGGCCTACTGTCAGTTCGCGGAATAGTTGTCGAAAAACTTCTGATCGGCCGTCTATAATGACATCTCCTCCCCACCCTTAGCCCGAAGCAGTATAGATTCGTGCCTCAACGCGGAACCGAGAACGCCCTCTATGATCTTCTAGAGCACATTAAAAAGGAGTAAATAATAAAAAAAAACATCGTTCTCCTAATCTCTTTGGATATAGAAGGCGCCTTCGATAACGCTTGGTGGCCGGCTCTAAAACATCAGATAGTAAAAAAGAGGTGTCCATTAAACCTCTTCGAGATGGTATGCTCGTACCTTAACGATCGTTAAATCAAAGTCAACTACGCCGGGGTGCTACGTCAGATTACCTCTTCGTATGCCCGAGCGCAGCTGGTCCCCTTGGATACGGTTTATCCTTAGGGGAACAGCAGTACTTCAGGACGGTGCATCCTGGGCAGCGGTCAACAACTTCCCTTCGCGGGATCTTGTTGGCCGTTGGCGAAAGATCTGACACGGTGGACTCCACGTGTCCCTATGAAAACAGCATAGGGCACCGTGGATCGGGAAGGTAGGACTCAGCTTGAGTCTCGCCACGGTAGGTCTTGGCATTTATGCCCGGATGGCGTAAAGAGGACCTGTGCGAAGAGGTTATTGGAACGCGGGGACGGATCCGACACGTTGTCTGGGTGTCGAGATGGGAGCATCCACCCGGAGCTTTTATCCTCGTGGAGGCTTTTGTCTTGAGTGTTATGTATTTATTTCTGTTTGTTCTGTGTCTGTGTTTTGTGTTGTGTGTGTCTTGTGAATGTCTGCTCAAGTTTCGGTGATCGGCGATGGGGTTGTTTGGGGCCTCGGGTTCTGGGGCAGGTTGTCGTCTTCGCGGATTTCTCGGAATTTTGGAAATCTCCAACATTTACTCAAGTCAAGCAAAATAATGATGTTTTTAATAGCAAAGCGTTGACCTATAATTTTACCAATTGTACTTTCAATAACTGTTTTAATAAATAAACAATACTATGAGCTGAAGTTGTTTTCAAGCAAGTAAGTGTGTTGAAAAACGTCGTATGAAACTCGTGCGCGTTGTTTATTACAATCTCTACTCCATTTAGTTACTCCATTCCTAAAACCCGTCTCGATTGTAATAAATTATATTTAGCGTATTCAAAACTGCAGTATGTATCCCGCCGACGCAACTATCCGGGTTTTACCCTACACGTCAAAACTTGAGAATAAACACAAAAGAAAATAAATTATAACAGACATTGTTGGTTTTTTTCCGCCATCTCTATGTTAAAGCAAGCTACCTCCAAGCAAGCAAAACGAAGTATAATCAGAACAATGTTTTTTATTGCCTTAGTGACGTCACACGACGTATAGGCCGCCATAAAATAATGTCTTAGCGTCAATTTTAAAAGTTGAAATAAAAACATCGTTTTTTTTAGTTTAGAGTTCTTTAAAAAATATGCTAGGTGTGTATTTTGGTGTCTTGATTAATTTAAAGTACAACAAAAAATAGTTCGAAAACCCTATTACAAAATTGCCATTGGAACAAAATTTCGCAAGTCGAGATCTCAAACTAGATAGAGTGTCATATACAAAAACTCTGATTGCTACAGACTTCTGCGTCTGAGAGAAAAAAATTACGGTATTTTGCTATGCACTCGCACAATCAATATAATAATATTACCGGGAAGGTTCTCAAAATTGCATTCCTGTTTCAAACAGTGACTATAATAGTAAATTATGCAACAAGTGCGCAAAGTTGTTTATTACAATCGAGACGGGTTTTAGGAATGGAGTAACTAAATGGAGTAGAGATTGTAATAAACAACGCGCACGAGTTTCATACGACGTTTTTCAACACACTTACTTGCTTGAAAACAACTTCAGCTCATAGTATTGTTTATTTATTAAAACAGTTATTGAAAGTACAATTGGTAAAATTATAGGTCAACGCTTTGCTATTAAAAACATCATTATTTTGCTTGACTTGAGTAAATGTTGGAGATTGCGGATTGTTCTCGTAGGGAGTAAGAAAAAGTGTTTCATCATTATTTTAAGTAGCAGATACTAAATCGGTTTTGACATCGAAGATGAAGGATCCGATCGTTGAAGGAAGCAGTTCTGGACATATTTTTTTTTGGTTTTGGTTCTAAATTAATATCCTGGGTTATCCTGGCGCTTATATTGGTTTTATTTTGCATAGAGTCTTTTGCATACGATTCTACCACTGCATTGGAGCGTGACCCCTCATGGCGCTTTAATGTAAGCAAATCAGCTCCTGAATTAGTCAATAATGTAGCTGACGTTTGCCTAAGGCTATGTCCTGTATATCATTCTGCATCTGGTAAACCTAGAAACTTTGCGATTTCTTTCGGCATGGCACCAAATTAATTTATTCCAATGCATTGACTTGTACATTTACCTTTTTGATAGTTTTGAAAAAATCTGTCACTATTTTTTGTCTCAAAATCTGTCTCATTTTCGTACTCGTGCGGGAATAAAAAGTTAAAAGCACGCGTAATATTCATAAATTTTTTAGAGATTGTCAAGATATTTTTGTTTCGTTTAATGTCCTTGAAATAAAGCGATGATAGAGACTTTTTTCTAAATGTTAGGGATCCGTATGAAAACGTCGATAATGTAACCCAAGGTGTGAAAAATACTTTTCTTCCTGGTTGTGAGCCATAGGAATAAGGTATTGGGTTAGGATTTGGGGATTTTCACACCGGTATACCTTTCCAACTGTAAGGACTTAACACAGGAAGCCGAGGAATATATACCGGAGTATATTTCCCTCAGCGCGTACGCGTCGTCCATGGGGTTTCGATGCGTACACAACAACTCCTGGCTGATGATTGTTACTAGGTTTGGACTGTTGTACCTTAAATTGAACAGATTTTTTCTGTCGACATAAGGCAACTGGTTGACATCTCCGATAAGGACAAGTTCACTAGCTACAGACAGCCTGGAAGCCTTGACTATGGCTTCGAAATGGTTCATAAGAGCTTCGTCCACCAAAAGACGGTTGTAGGTCTCAGTTTTTCTGAAATCATTCACGAGTTCAGAAGCCATAGTGCGCACCTTGGTCTTTGCTAGGTCTTCTATTCGGTGCTCGAGCTTCTCTCTTAGGTCTTTGGCTGCGTCTGCAGTTGTTGTGATTATGACGTCGTTATCCACATCGAAGTGTCTTACCACCCAAGTTGTCTTTCCGCAACATGGAACCCCATTGACCCATTGTATTTTCGGCACTTCCCATTGTTTCCAGAACAGAACGTTTGAGTTTTCAGACCTGTATTTTAGTTGTAAGACAAGTAATTGTGAGTTGTTTTTTAACGCTGCGAATTGCAGTTAGTTGTTCCCCCCGGTCCTGGAGACAGTTCAGAGTTCGGGGGTGAACGAATTCTGGTAGCAGAGCGTGGTTTGACGGGTCAATTTTGGGGTGACCTTGAAGGTCGTTGACACCGCAATCCACTTTTGTATAGCGTTTAGGTACCAATGTCATTATGAAAATAAGAATTAGCTATGCGTCCACTACACAATTCAAATTGTTGTTTGATATTGGTCGCTATGAACCTTGTAACTTTCAAATTTGTATTGTTTAAAGTCAGGTTACACTGTTAGTTACTTTGGGTACTTGGTATCATTATCGATAACAATTTTAAATGTGTACGTGTATATCACTATAAACTTGCTATAGTAGTTGTAAAATTGAGATTTTGGGTAAATTTTCACTTTATTAGAAGCGATACGTGCCATACTATATAATAATTAATTATATGTTAGGAAAACTACAGAGAATAATTATTATAATATTTTGCATAGATTCATAATATCTATAGATTCGCTAGGGCTCGCATCGTGAATTCTTCATAATTAAGTTGAGTGGAATATCTTTCGAAAATTCAAATACTCGCGTTTGATGTGTGTGCCCGCCACGAGGTTGGAATTTGGTTGGAATAATTGATGTGTTGTGCGCATTTTTTGGTGACCTTGAAGGTTGTATGCGGTTTTCTCCTCGACACAGGCAGGAAATACACGAGCTACACATTGTATGACTTAATATATCGTAAAAAAGATCCTGGCAAAAAACTATGGTAAGAATCCATCATTTACCATCAGCATGCCATCGAACACTAGCATGAGTGCCTGACCAATGAAAAAACAAACAAGAAATTATTCTTACATGTTGAAATCCAATACCAACAGCAGCCATGGATCCTCGGATGAATGGAGTTTCCAAAGAGACCATTCCGCGGCTGTAAGCAGACAGTATCATCTCTTCAGCTGTTAGACAGTTGTCAGCATATGCGCATCCAAGCTCACCCACACTGTGCCCTAAAAACACCAAATTAAATTAAATTATAAATAAATGCATTTGGCATTATATACAAAGTTTGCTAATATCTACACAAAAATTTCAAATTAAAAATATTGCATTGCTAGAACTCAAAAGTATGCATCTTTAAGGTTTGTTATGACATACAAAATAAACGTCAGCGGTGCGCACAAAACTGCTATCGTTCCTGGGTATGACTAACGGCCGGTCCCAATAATCTATCTATCGCCGGTTTAGTTTACTAGATATAGATATTTGACACTTTTTGTATGAACGTTATGTCAAATTTCTATCGGTAGTAAGGAAACCGTGGATAGATAGATTATTGGGATCCTCCATAAAGAATTTTAGCCTTAATTTCTTTAGGATTTTATTTTTGTAATTGTTTACATTTTGTTCCACATCATGTTTTTTTACTTAAAAACAAACCGTATCATAACGCTCGCATGTTTATAACCTATTTTTTCTGAAACAATGAGCTTACCATATAGATTCTTTAGTTCCTAAGTGTTTGATTTTCCTAATTCGTAAAAATACATCTTTGTTAACATTAAGAGCGACTGTAACACATTGTAATCAAAGAGTCTTTTTAAACTGTTTTTAAGCCTTTTAACTTTTTAACCCTATTAGCCTATTCTTGGAGTTCGTTGGAGTCCAATGACCATCTACTCATTTACCTCCGTTCCCCTATTCCAGCCCAGGCTTCGCTTAGGCTCCTTGTATACCTACTCTACTTTCTGGAGGTCATTACCGTCGTGGTATATGGTATTTGGCATTGTTTTTCAGGGATGAACCTGCTTTCTTGAGTATTAGCAAACTTAGTGACTCTTCCGAAGTCAGTTTTTGTTACTTTCCGACACGCAGTTCTCAATCCTCTGCGTGACTGGTTTTAGTATTACTACACTTTTTTATTACACTCTGAATAATTATAACTGTGTTATTATTTGGAAAAAAGCAGCCAGCAACAACGGTTATGAACTTCTGTGCCGCGTAGTGGGACTTTGGTTCGAATCCCGCCGTATTGAATGGGTTTGAGTTTGACCACATAATGAACGGGTATTTTACGAATGACTAGGGAATTCCCTACCAACTATTAAAGCTCAACTGTGCCACCGCGTGGTAGTCCAGTCACAATAACACTGGGTCATAAAACGTTAAAGAACATGACAAAAGGTAAACGAAGACACAACGCAGGCAGGAAAGTGCTAAGGAAAGCATACTACTACAAGTTATAACATGCATACAGGTCAGGTAAGTTATAAGAAACCATGGTTTGGAAAGTAATTCAAAAATAATGGCTTAGTAGATGCCAATAGGCTCGCTTCTTATTACATAGATCAAAACATGTCAATAAAACATCCGTGTTTGACACATCCATCCGGGGATATACAAAAGTAATGTGTTAAAAGTCTTTAGTGCATGTACTACAAAAATGAAATCAAATAATAAACAGATCCAGACAACATTTATAGATGAAACAGAAATAAAACAAAGTTCTTATAGAAAATAATAATATAGAAAGCGCCGACGGTGTTTTAATTAAGTACGTAAAGTTGTAAACATAATAAAATGAAAGAAGTCGCTAAAACTAAAAGCAAAGATTTCCTAAACGAAAATGATAATGTTGAAAAATTTAAGGAATACTAGCTGTGCCCCACGGTTTCACCTGCATGAAGATGGATAACTATGATAAAAAGTATCCTATGTCATTCCCGTCTCAGACGCAGGTTTGATGAATTCCAGCCTCCGGAACAAGCTGGTTTCTGAAAAGGCTATAGTACCATAGACCACATCCACGCTACGGCAAGTTATACAGAAGACCGAGGAGTATGACTTGGCTCTTTGTTTAGTGTTTGTGGACTATCAGAAGGCCTTTGATTCGATCGAAACGTGGGCAGTGCTTGAGTTTCTTCAGCGGTGCCGTATTGACTATCGGTATATTGAAGTGCTGAAATGTTTGTACAAAAACGCTAACATGTCAGTTCGAGTACAGGAGCAGAGTTCAAAGGCAATTCCATTGCAAAGAGGCGTGAGACAAGGAGACGTTATATCTCCGGAACTGTTCACTGCTGCATTGGAAGACGCCTTCAAGCTCTTGGAATGGCAAGGACTTGACATCAATATCAACGGCGAGTACATCACTTACCGTCGATTTGTCAACGATAGTTTCCCAACGGGTAGGATAGGAATCTTAAGTAACGGGTAGGCCTTAAGATGATTACGGACAAGACGAAACTTATGTCTAATGCTCATGTTATGCCTACTCCAATATCAGTTGGGAACTCAGTTCTCGAAGTTGTTGACGAATACATCTACCGGGGACAGTCAAACGAGGCAGATCCAAATTCGAGAAAGAGGTCAATCGTCGACTCGGCTGGGCAGCTTTCCGGAAATTACGCGAAGTCTTCTCGTCTAAGACACCTCAGTGCCTTATGACAAGAGTCTAATGTCTGTTATCAGTGATGACTGGCACTGAAACGTGGTCTCTTGCTATAAGCCTTATATATATAAACTCAAAGTCGCACAACGAGCTATGGAGAGGGCTATGCTCGAGGTTTCTCTACGTGATCGAATCCGAAATGAGGAGATCCGTAGAAGAACGAAAGCCACCGACACAACCCAGACGATAAGCCAGTTAAAGTGGCAGTGGGCAGGGCACATAGCTAGCAGAACAGATGGCCGATGGGGCTGGAAGGTTCTGGAATGGAGACCACGGACCGGCAAGCGCAGCGTAGGTCGTCCACCGACACCCGTGGACAGACGACCTGATAAAGGTCACAGGACGACGTTGAATGCAGGACGCTTCCAATTGATATTTTTGGAAAATAATGGGGGAGGCCTATGTTCAGCAGTGGACGCCCTACGGCTGAGATGATGATGTCATTCCCCAGCATAATAATCTATCTTCTTACCAAATTTTACAACGACCCATTCAGCCGCTCATAGCTGTTTAGGCATGACAAGGTAACCAACAGACAGAGCGACAGAGAGAGTGACAGGGTTACAAACGTTTTTATAATATTATTATTATAAGTATGGAAGTATGAGATTTAGTTACTTGTCCTGACTGTGTTAGTTACGTGTCCTGTTGTTATTCACTTTAAATAGATAGGCCAATACCAACCACACATAGTCAAAGTCAAAGTCAAAATCATTTATTCAATTTAGGCATCAATGACGCATTTATGAACGTCAATTTTTCAATATGATGTACTTTAAAGACTTACCGCCGCGTTCCAAAATATATAGAACCTAACGAGAAGAAGCGGCAAGAAACTTGGGGCCTTACTTAGATCAACCCAAACTCCGTAGTCAAGTTGAATACACGATATGTCGTGCAGAACAAAGGGTCTGGCTCTAAGAGCTGCACAGACGATAATTGAGTAATGTTCTACTCAATTCTTTGAAATAGTTAGGCCGGTAGGGACCGGCCATATATTTTATAGTTTATAACTTATATATATATATATATATATATATATATATATATATGCTCATAATATATATATATATATTATCTGTTTATATATATATATATTATATATATATAAACAGATAATATATATATATATATTATGAGCTTTTAGAATCTTTTCAAGAATTAGTTCCTAATATTAGCTTATAGTACTTTATTAAGTATAACCTACATATTTGACTAAGCTATCAGAAACTAACAAATCTTTGACAGACCTCTATAAGTCATCACTACGACCTTGACGTAGGCGGAGATCTTGTTATTTTGTCTATGCTGTACCCAAAAAAATTACGCGTTTTCACCCGCGTGGTGATGGATGATGGTGATGATGATTATGAACAGTATCCTATGTGTTAGATTAACTTAATTAATTATTGTTGCTGGATTAACGCTTAACTAATGGCGGTAACGTTATACTAATTTTCATCAAATTTGGCCCACCCGTTTGAGCGTGAAAGAGTAACAAACATCCATCCATACTTAAAAACTTTCGCGTTTGTAATATTACGAGCTGGTGCTCGCGACTACGCTATTTTTTAACTTGGGCACAGCATAGCTAAAATAACATGATCTCTGCCTACGTCAATATCGTAATGATGACTTATCTCATATCAATAGAGTTCTGTCGAAGATGTGTCAGTTTCTGATATCTTAGTCAAGAGCACGCTTTGATTTAGAGAGCTCGATACACTAGACGTGCTCGGCGATTAAGTCAGCATGCCATGCATCTTTTTTGTTCAGCTGACTGTAGTCGAGCGATTCCGATCCCACTGACAGACAAGTACACTGAAGGCCTACTCCTAAAAACAAACTATGCAGTTTCGTTTCACGGATTGCAGGTTGTCTATAACAGTAAAAAAGTACAAATATAGTCAAGGGTGATGAAATGTAATGGCAAAATTGACTCCATCAATTTCTCAGCTCATTTGGCTCGGTGGCAGTTGAGCTCAAACTACATTTAGTACTCAAATTCCAGACTTTGCGCTAGGGCTGGTCTACTGGTGGCCGTCGCGTTGCAAAGTCGGATTCCCGTTAGCAAACTGACCTGTAGAGTTGTCACCATATTGTCACGCTCGACCGGAGCCAACGAACCACACCCATAATCACAAACACCAAAACTTATGAAATTAAATTTTCATCGAATAATATGCGTTTTATTTTAAATTTTAAAGAGTTTGTTTTCCTCAGCAGAAGAGAAGGAACTGCACTTTTTTTTCCCAATAATTACCATAACTCTTTTGAGGTCACTTTGAAGTTGTTACGAAACATAATCATAAACATAATATAGGTATATTTTTATAAAACAATAAAAAACAAACCGATAATATTATCAGGAACTAATCCCAATTCATTTAGAATGTCTGTAAGTCCGATCTGTACTGCCGCAATACCCACAAACGAGTGAAGAATGTTGTCGAAAATGCTTTTGTCTGAAGTTGTTATTATATGAATTATATTAATTCCTTTCGGTTCCAATACTCGATGACACCTGAAAGAGAAAACAATTGAGAGTTTTAAAATTCAAATGAATAACATACACGCTGAACAACTCAAATTGTAATTACAAAATACCGTTCTATGGCAGTTGCGAAGACAGGTATGCGCATGAGCTGTGCTCCCATACCGGCCCATTGGGAGCCCATGCCGCTGTACACGAACCACAGTGGACGCTTTACGTCGTCGAAAGAGCTCACATGCTCTTTCAAACTCACGGTCTCCTTGTCGCCGTCAGTATCTAGTAAAAATATGAGTATATACTAGTATATACTAACACAAGAGTCGCTTGTGAGGCGAGTCGAGTAAAAATCTATTGTAGATTGTAGATCATCTAAAGAGAAACTTATATTTACTCGATGAATATGAAAAATCGAATTTATTGTTCGACTTATATAACAAAACATTCTCACATCTAGGCACTAACATACTCGTATGAAGCGTACAAAATATTAACTCTAAAGTAATCGAGAGAGCAAGTTGTTTTTTTGTTTCACTCGCACATTATAAATACATTGCAGCGTGCTCGTCGACGCTGATAACGATACAGGTTGTAGACCCGACCAGGGATGTGATCCCGATCGCATTGTAGGCTCCGGTTGAGATCTTCGTTGTAGCCCTGGTCCTGGTCGAGGTAACCCAGATTATCCACACTCAAATCACAATTGTAGACCCAGCCAAGGTACGGGCTGGAGTATAGATAATGGCTGTGGGTGAGGTATTTCTGGCCTCCAGGATCGGGTAGCCGGAAGAAGAGCTGTTGGACGTAGGAAAAAGTCGTGGTTGCGTAATATCCGAGAATGGACCGGAATCGCAAGTGCCGCTGAGCTATTCAACCAAGACCGGAGCTGACTACCAGCCTTCACTAGTTAGAGAGGCACTTGAAGAAGAAGAACATGTATTTCTGTTTCATGTTGTAGTCTCATCCACGTTGCAGGTGGGAGTCTACAACTCCCACCTGCAACGCGGCTCCTGTCCAGGTGTAAAATTCGGTCTAGGTAACGTCTGTAGGCAAGGTAGGTACTTCTAGTTTATATTGTAGCCCCACGCAAAGAACAGGAAGGTGTGTATACCGCAGCGATCCAGGCGGAGGGCGTAGGGTAACTTAATTTGTTGCAAAATGTTTTGACCCCCAAATTGTAGCCATGGTTACAAAAATATTTGATGTTCCGGGGATATACAACTGTTATAACTTTCCCCTACAGCTGACCCGAGGTGGTGGAGTGAAGCTCCACACAAATAAGTACCTATCTACCTGCCTAATAGAAGACTATTATTCAAATTAAACAGATACATGAAGTGCTCAATACAGTGTTGGTTTTATTACAATTTCTGCAGGCATTCAAAACAGTTACAATAAGTAGGTAAGTACTAATTCAAGAACCTACCTCTCTACATGGCTCTACAACCAATACAAGACATTTAGCAGACTTCAGAAAGGAACTCAATTCTGCCTCAATATGAAACGGGTTTGAGTCATTTTCTTCTATAAATACGAGTAGTATCACTCAATCTTGCTTGGTAATGTCAAATAGTTTGGCACTGTTTATTATATCTTCAGTTGTTGCGTAAGGTTTAACAATAAACATGAACTGGTATCTTAAATATGGGTTATTCCGTCTCGATCTAATAAGATGTGTTGTCAGTCCAGAGCAACTCTGCCCTCCAAAGATAGTTGCTCTTTTACGTTCATTTGCCTTTTATGCTGTCAAGTTAATGGGAAGAGCAGTATTACTCTCAAAGCTCGTACTACATGCCGTTGTCTTATTAATCGCAGTTTTGTCATTTCAAGTCTCTTCCTGCCGTTGATGCTCATGTTGCTCTGACATTTGTTGATTAATGCCACCGTGTTGTGAAATATGCACGCCAGTGATAATATTATGCTCCATAAAATAAAAAGTAAGAGTATTATGAATCAATTCATATGTCCTGAGATTGCCTGAATGTTCTCGTCAGCACGGGATATGACATCAGCGTTAAAGAGGACTCCCGCTTCGATAATCTGATGTAACAGACATCTCACGACCCCTGCACCACATTATGTCATCGCACACACTACGAGCTGCTGCCCGTAGAGCAAGGCGAGATGCAACCGCGAGCGTTCTCTACTCTCCTCAAAAAGTCCACCGGATGTGGTTAAAACTATAGTAGAAAAGATCTAACTTATTAACAAGTGATTCACATTTTTATATTAAAAATGACAACGTCACTCACTTTTACTTGTATGATGCGTAAGCGGGTGTGCAACGCCGTTGAATGCTCTTCCAACTGGCTGTGTTCCTAGTACCCGACGCTTATGATATTTATTGACAGCAAAAATAACTAGATAATTTTAAAAGCTACGCTCCGCGGTTACACCCGCGTGGTGATGGACGATGATGATGATGAATCAAATATAAGAGACGTTACGCAGGCATAATGTAGCGCTAAACTTGTGGAATAATTGTTGGAATCGGTTAAGTAGTTTTACGTGTATCCATTACAAACAACCAAACAAATATTATATCTTTCCTCTTTATTATTAGAGTAGATAAGAATTAATACGAACTAGTACGAATAATGTGGCCTGGATTGTACCGGCTTTACTATTGCATAGTTCAAAATGAAAAAGTATTTATTGTGATATAACAGTAATAGTTAGACAGAATGGTATAGTGTTTTTTTTGTAGATATTGACGTCTTCTATAAAAATGTAGTACCTACGTCACTTTGCTTTATTGTCAATATCATAGACTCATATTATATATGGCCAATACTTAAATTATATATATTGTACACAATTTAAAGAATTTTTTCCACACGTTGCGTTACATTATCGAAGTTTTCATACGGATTCCAATTTGTTTTTTAAATATTATATAGCCTATGTTCATCAGGAAAAAAAGTAGGATTCTAATGGTGAAAGATTTTTTAATCGGTCCAGTAGTTTTGGTGCCTATTCAATTCTAACAAACAAACAAATCTTTCCTCTTTATAATATTATTATATATAGTCTAGATAGTCAATTCGGGTGCGAGCGGGAGTAGCTTTTAAAATCACACTTTTTTTGTTTAAGACGTGTAATGTCTTAGAAAACTTTAATAACTTTATTCTAAATTAAATCTAGAGTCTGGACATCTGACAACCGCAGGAGCGGATGGGCTTATTAGCTAAGTCTGTTGCGTCAGTGTATCAGTTACTAGAATATAGAACGCTGACACGGAAAATTCGTAGAGTCGACAGAATTATTTAGATAGTGTAGATAATGAGGAAATATTTGTTTGTTTGTTTGTTTGTTAGATTGTTTGAATGGAATAAGCTCCGAGACTACTAGACCCATTAGATAAATTCTTTTACCATTAAAATCGTACATTTTCCCTGATGAACATAGACTATGTAATATTTTTTAAAAGTTAGATATCCGTATGAAAACTTCGGTAATGATATTACGTGGAGAGTCGTGACGCACACTGGCGGAGATCTTGGGGCTATGACTTGACATCTAGGATAGTTTTTCATATAGATATGAAAGCTGCTTATATTTTATTATACCAATATACAATTTTGTATTGACTTACCTACATGTTTTTCGAATCGTAAATTGGAGTCCATTAGTAAGCCCAGATTGCTAGTGTCATATACCCGTTCAATGGGTCTATCCATAAGCATTACCCTCACCGACAAGTTAATATTAGCTAGCTAATGTTCATTACCAAAAACTCTATATTTCGTTTTTGAGGGATTGAGTAGCAGACAATTTTTATCAGACCAACATGCTATAGTGGCAAGATCCTCATTTAGTTTTCCTATTTGCATTTGTATTTAATTTTCTTTCGGACACATACTTTTATTTTTGAACCGCTTGTTTGCATGTAGTCGGTGCCTATAATTGTGTTAGCATTTAATAAGATTTGTTGTTGTTGTTGAGCATGTTATGAATTGTGTTCATTGTAACTGTCTTAATGTTTATATGTTGGTTAACCTTATAAATAAATTAATAATTAGGGCTCATTTGTTTTAGACATACGTCAGTGTTCCTGCTGGATGTGTTTTGCTTTTCTTTTATACCTTTTATAAAACGGAATAGCATAAATTGCCATTTCGTACTAAAAATTGAAACATTTCTTTAAAATATATTTATTTAATCTATATATATATTTACCCTCGTTATCTTTAAATTTTTGACATCTAATCAAAAGATCATTCAAATTTTTGTAATAGAACTTAGGGGACTACAGGGGACTACATACCTAGACTCCACAAACTATGTGAAGGAATATTGTACTGGTCTTACTGGAGGCAACGGTTGACCTTGGGCCAACCATTGCGTTGTTCGCTTGCAATTATCGTAAAGAATCCACATTTCATCACATGTCACAATTCGGTTTCAAATCCCTTCATTACTGTATAGGTTAACAAGGTTAAGCAAGATTTAACGCACGCTCCTCTCTGCATATCAGTCAAAGTATGAGGTACCCATTTTTCGAGTATTAAATTTTACCGATTACGCTCATCAAACCGTGCCGCCATATACTTGTTAGTTTAATTTGCATTGGCTCCTACCATCTCCTTCGATTCATCGTTGATTACTTTAGTGGCTAGACTTACTTACACTAGGCTAGTCAATACGATTACATATTTATTGTAATATAACCGATACGACTAATTTTACGATTTAAGACTCACCACAACTGCAGTCTACTTTAACGTAAAGTAGACTGCAGCTGTGTTAATCGGTTCGAATCAACAAGCCTCCGCTTCATTCATAAATCTTTCATTATAGCGTGAACCTGATGCTCGACAGATTAAGCAGGTCACCTCACTATGAAGATAAAACTGACAGACGTCAAATATTACCTATTAAAATGACTCCACTTTATATCACTTGAAAAACAGTGATGATGCGGTTGAGAGCTGCCGATACACGCTATTAGGTGATTCGTGACAGGTTTTCAGACTTGGTGATGATGGAAGCGGATGGATGAGAAAAGTGCCCTACCACTGTGCAGTGGTTTTCATCAAGGTATTGCCTTCGCCGAAAGCTCAAGCTTAAGATAGATATCGACACAGCTGGTCATCGTATTGCCGACTCACTCACTACACCTGGATTTATCATCGCTTCAAAATAATGAGCTCGCTATCAGTAAATATAAGGGCCAGTCTGTAGTTGAAATACAGTGCTATAATTATATGTCATCCCACTATTACACACATCAAAAAAGTCTTAGCAACATGCATCATGTCACAAATTTTTCCAATTATATTAATAATGTCACATATTTTAAGTCTTTACTCACTCACCACGGAGGTGAAACATCAGTCTAGCGGTATTGAGTAAATCGCCTCCAATACTTATATGTTTTATTTTTAAACACAACATAACAAATAGTTTCGCCTATGTATCCTCAAAGGGGTAAGCGTAATATTTTAATAGGATACTTTTCCTCATCATTATCATCCATCACCACGGAGGTGAGGCGGGGCGGTAACATCAGTCCAGCTGACTTGGATACTTTTGCCTAACCCTCGGACGATAAGCAGCGGTGTTTTCAACGTCTACGTTTCCCCATACTATATGTTTTTGGTCATGTGATCATGTAACAGGGGGCGAGCCTATTGTTATTTACGGGACACTGTTCCAGTCTCCAGACTGTTATTGAGAAAATCTTTCTTTCTCAGAAAAATCCAATAACTGTCCAACCCGGGGATCGAACCCATGACCTCGAGGTTCCAAAACGACACTTCCACCACTACAACAAGACCAAGCGAGCGAAGCCGCTGGCGGGTCAGCTAGTTTTATTTTTTTAAATGGCGACACTGAGGGAAAGACTGAGGAGGAGGTGAGGATAATTACATGAAACAAAAAACCCCTGAAATCGAACAAAATTAAGAAGTAGAAAAGAGTTAGTTATTTTAGTATAAACAAGAACTAGCTTTGCGTTTCTCTTACAAATTCCACACGGTTTATGACACATGTACGAAAATTGAAATTTTAATAAATGACAATCAAAATATTTGTTTGTTACAAAATATATAGATTTAAACTTACCAAGAATTGTATAACCTCTACCCAGATGTCCAGAAATTCTACTTTCATGTATGTTGTATAACAATGCTATGGCCTCTGGATCCAACGGCTGAGCTTTTAGATGATCGAGTACCTTCTTCACAGAAGACTGTTGTCTACCAGATATTGTGACGAGACGAGGGAAGTTGCTCACATATCGATTTATTTCCTAAAAAATATAAAGTTGTATCCTTAGACATATTTACGTAATTATTTTTATATTGCCAAAAGGGTTCGCTACCCGTGCACCCACTGACTTCACCTAACGGTGGGTGTAGGGGTAATTCCTCTTTACCCGTGTACCCACTGCGTATAGGTTGGAATTAATTATAAAAGAATCGATTCATTTTGTTGATAATGGTAAAATAAAAAATAATGCGATTAGTCAATTGTTTGTTAAAACTAACGTGAATAAACTAAACTGGGATTACATTCCAACAGATTCATCTCATTTGATACTTTTTCGTCATAAAGGAAAACTACGATAAAATGGGATGACATCTATCTTTCGAATATCATTGCTGCAACTGTTATGGTGTTCTAGTTTATAACAAACGTCCAGAACAAACAATGTTGAATAAAAAAAAGATAAAGCTGAAATTCTGGGATTAATAAAAAAATCAATAATAATTATGTGACAGTTGCAAAATTATTATCCGCGATGAAATATATAAGTTAAAAGATAATCAGATAATTAATGCACAAATGCAACTCACAACCAATGAGATAAGCATTGGTCATTTATTAGACAAATTTCGGTAATTATATTTATTATTATAAATTTAGTTTTAATAAACAAGTTACTAATCGTCGCGGAGGGACTTATCGTATTATTTTTTATTTTAACATTATCGACAACATGAATCGATATTTTTATAATTATATCCAACCTTGCGCAAGATTCATCTGAAAACCCTTAAGTTTTATTATAAATACGTCGCTACGTCAAGCTATTATTTAAAAAAGGTGACGTGACTGATGTGAATAATTATAGGCCAGTCACTTTAATACCAGTAATATGTAATTTTTTTGAAAAGGTGATGTTGAAAAGGCTTCATGCTTTCGCTTCGAGTCAAAACATACTCAAAGAAGAACAATTTGGATTTAGAAAAAATAGCTCTACTACAAATTTAATAAAATTCAATTTTTCAATTTAATAAAAACGTTCACCGAGGCTATCAATGACAGAACCCCTATAAGGGCAGTCTTCCTTGATATGAGTAAGGCGTTTGATCACGTTGATCACAAATTGCTTCTTTTTAAGTTAGAAAAATATGGAATCAGAGGAGTCGCTAATGATTGGATAAAAAGTTATTTGGTGAATTGTCGTCAGTGCATTGAGATAGCTAAAATTAATAATGGCATTAAAGTTTCGTGTAGATCAAATTTTAAAAATAATGGAATTGGTGTTCCGCAAGGAAGTGTGTTGGAACCATTTTTGTTTTAATGTACAATAATGATCTCCCAAATATCAATCACCATAAAACTATTTTATTTGCGGATGATACCACTTTTACTGTCGAATGTGAAAATAAAAAGACATATGAGCATGATATAAATATAACACTTGATAAGATAATTAATTGGTAAGGCAATAATAATTTTAAAATTAATGTGAATAAAACTCAGATGATACAATTTCAAACTCATAGGAGACAACATATCAATCTGAACTTAAACTACAAAAACATTATAATAGAGGAAGTTGTTACTGCAAAGTTTCTAGGACTAAAGCTTGATAAGCACTGTTACTGGAAAGAGCATGTCGCATATGTCTGTAATAAACTAGACCGATTTGTGTTTGCTATAAAAAGGTTTTGTCAAAAACCGTGTCCACAGAAGCGGCACTAAGTGCATTCGGTGCTTTTATATGGCATTTTGTTGTGGGGAGGCTCAGTTGAGGTTGAGAAAGCATTTCGTGTGCAAAAGAAATGCGTGAGAGCTATTTGTGGCGCAGTTGCAAACCACTTTACAAAGTTCCATATCTTGCCGCTGGCCTGTATGTATATAAAAGAAGTCTGTGTTTTTGTAAAAATGTATCCTCAATGTTTCAATATGTATTCTGAAACGCTTTTTTACATTTGATTTGAAAATAACACCGATATAGGTATGTATGTAGTTTCGAATTACTCTGTATCGACATACGCTATTGCGATTTTTTTCCACTGCATCATAGTTTCGAAAGCTGATGAACTCCAATGATGTTGTCGCGAACGACGCTGTTTCGAAAAACATTCTCACTGCCTCATACACTCGAATGCTTGTGAATACACGTACACACGTAAATGATACAGGTAGTTGTGGACTTCACATACATGAAACTTTCATACAACTCATTTTTCCCTTAATATCATCATCACCTAAAGGGTTAACCCTTTAGGTAGCGTAAAAATAAAAATATTTTGGCGCCAAATCGAAGTGCAAAAGCGCGCGAAAATACACTATTTAAAAAATTCGCGCGTGCCGCAAACGTTTGCAGGACTAAAATCGTAGTAAAACAGCTATTTGTTCTATTTTATAAACGGCGTAAATTTACAATGGTTACCCAATACATCTCCCTTTATTCTATTATTATGTTATCTGTTTCTTTTTAGTCAAATTATAGAGGTAAAGTCAACCGAAAAATACATAAAAACTTGAACCGCAAGAAAAAAAAAACAAATGAAATAAATTCTACAAAGACCAATTTTATCTCTCAAGCAGGTGTTAAAGGAGTAAACATACAATCACAACGGTATAATATACTTTGAAAACCTATACTACCTATTTTATAAATTATCCATAATATCTAATACTAACCAAATAGATCTCAAAATCGTAGTCCCACTCGTTATCAAAACAATATGGCGGCTGCCTTTATTAAATTACAGGAATTGCTCACAAAACCATAATATAAGAGGATTATAAGCTTTTCCTTAGGTTTTTACCTCGAAATGGTACTTATTTACGAAAACAATACACTAGCACATGCACTGCTGCGAAAGTTTAAGAGATATGGTATCGACGCCCATTGTTTTTTTACTAGCCTACTGATAAGCAAAATAATTTATATTTCAATGTAAAAATGATTTCTAGGTGCTTATTAGTATTAAAAAAACATCTAATAAACCGAAATGTATTACGAGTATATATTTGAACAGTTGCGGTACACCGGTGTACCAGCGCCGCTTTGTGCAATGTATCGATTTGGCCACCGGTGTACCGGCGCGTATTTATAGGTTAATTACTTCGTAGTAATTAGTATTTTAGTAATATACCTAAAATTACATATCCGGATTATTAATTCCTTAGTTTATCGTAGAAATCTACTACTGTAGTCTAGAACAACAACTCATCACCTCATCATATACTATTACTAACTAGTATCCGTTGTTTACCTATTTAGCCCTTTAAAATCACCTATTGCAATAGCATCTCTGTTTCAATAAAATCCTATCCATTTCACGCTAATAAATTGTGCGGGTGACCGCAATTTAATCTGTCCGCATCAGGACAAAAAATAACAATAGATTTATGAATAAACTTGCCTCGAATGAGGCTTGCTGATTCAGACAGATTAATAATAAATTCATAATAAATGAAGCTAATTCCTAGTAAAACTTTTGTAGTAACGTTATTCCAATCCTGGTCACGGCACTACCCATTGTAAAAACCCCCCGCTTATATTAATCTTATAGCTAATAATTAGTTTTAGCCTATGATCGTCTAGTCTAGGAGGACCCTAACACTGTGAACAGCTGCTGTAACCTTAGCTCTTTTCGGAAATATTTGTAACAGAGAAAACTTTTCAGAGCTATTAGATGCATAGAGTAAACGAAAGCAACGCCTAGGTATTCCGATATAACGTTGGATATCCTACTACTACATTACAATAACTGAATTACTAGCTGCAAATGATAAGTCATGATGAACATACTAGAATGCATGTGTTGTATATAATTGATTCCTACAGACTGACTGACTGAACTGATCCTAAGTCTGTAGCTTATGTACTTAACTTGACTTCTAATCGCGGAAGATATTAATTACCAATGTAAGTTTTGGAGTTTTAGGCCTATGTTATTCAAGCATAGAACAAAATGATAAAACCCCTACTTAGATTTAGTAATATTATAGGTGCACAGCAAAGAAACCTTTACATTTCAAGTGACATTTTACTGTATAACAAATATTGACTTTATTATACGATACTAACGTTACTCAATTGTTTTGTCTTCCAGCAGGCCTACCATAAACTTTCAGATTACTTGTCAAGTTCCGAGCAGTACAATAAAAGGATCTCAAAATGATCTGCCAAAATCGTACCATGAACTTCATTTGACTGCGTTTGAACTGCTAGGGCTAAGAAGGGCCCTACATTATTGTCTCTGACAGTTTGCATGAAAGAGATGACGCTCTACCACTTTGTATAACGCTCTTACTATTTCATTTATGTTGGTGGATGTTATATTCTAAAACTAAGATTAGCCTTATATTGCTAATGATCCGATTTATAAATTAGTTCACTTTATAAAGTATTGGATTATATATATTCCAACATTATTCACAGACTTTTATAAAATACGTTATGATAATAGTACTGAGGGGTCCAGCAGAGTTACATTAGTTACACAATGTACCCCCCCCCCCCCCCCCCCCGAAGGGTTCAAGGGTTGGCGCAGGCTCGAGGAGGGGGGCCCGGGCACTTTGGTGCAGGCTCGAGGAGGTGGGGTCCGAGCGCTCGGCGCAGACTCGAGGAGGTACTACGCTATTCCTACCGTAGTCAGGAATAGCGGGGCTGCCGGGGACTGGGGGCCTGGTTCCTAATGTGTCTGTCATTTGGGGGGATTTTGCCAATACTCGCCACGCTTGGCAGGCGGGTTGGCGAGCGCAGTTTTGAGGTTTTAATACTGGGAAGGTGCTGCTGCCCACCTTCCGATTTTCAGTTATTTACACGTAACTGCAGTTTTGTATAAGTCACGTGGATGCATAATTAACACTTGGTAACACGATTAACGAAAACAAAGAAAATAATGTTTGATGAGTTTAAACACTTTATTGACACTCTTGCATCATTATGAACATCAACGGTTAATAATCCACCACAACACGGTTAACAATCCAACAAGTCAAAACTTGAAAAAAACACAAAGAAAATAAATTATAATTGTCATTGTTGGTTTTATCCCGCCATCTGCATGGTCAAGCAAGCAAATTAAGCGAATTATAATCACAATATTGTTTGTTTTTGCCTTAACGACGTATAGGCCGCCATTGAATAATGTTTAAGCGCCAATTTTAAAAGTTGAAATAGTTCTTAAAAAAAATATTAACAAATATGCTAGATGTGTATTTCGGTGTCCTGATTAATTTAACGTACAATAAAAAGAAAGGTCAACAACCCTATTTCTGAAGTATTTATGATACCTAGGAAAAACGTTACCTGGATTAATTTGGTTTATGCTACAAAATTCGATTCTTTTCTTAGACTAATTTACGTATATTATTTTCTATACGTTGTTGCAGTCATGCAAGTCTTGGTATAATCTATATTTATTTATATTAACAAGGTAAAAATAAGGTTAAAATTTTGGACTTACGAATAAAAGGTTATGTTTTCGTGTTTGACAAATCTTGTATTCGATAACAATACAAGACTGTTTTTCATTGTAAACTCAGATTTCACTAGAACTACAAAAATCTTTTACAACTGTTTGGCACACTTGCCAATAAGGTATATTATTACTACCGTGACAACTCTATTGATACTTACTCTGAGACGTCGGTAGTTGACTTTTTTTGAGCCAAAGACGACGTAGATTATTTCGTCTGTATTCGATGCTTCATAAAAGTATAAAAAGGATGGCGGGAAAAAAGCCTAATTATGGTTATCATTGATTTTGTTTAATTTTTCTAGTTTTGTGTTTTTTGTAGTGTTGGCTTGTAGTAGTGATGGATTATTAACCGTAAAATGTTCGTAATGGTGCATGAATGTAAGCAAAGTGACTAGAATCATGAGACGATGTTTTTGAGTTTTCCTCGTCATCCACTCAGAAAGTCTTGGTAATGGAACCACTTCGTTACAAGAACGTAACTTAAACAGGACAGTGACTTGACGAAGAACTTATTTGTGTAACTGTGACTTGACTCTGACTACTTGAATAATTATGTCACTTGATGCAACATTATGTATTACATAACTATTTGGTGTCAGCGAAAAGTTCTTAATTCTGAGTTTTCCACATTATATAATTTCCGATTTCTTAGTAAGTAATCCATAATCTAAAATTTCCAAATTATTAAAATTATAATTTCGAAATTGTTAAAATTCTTTGTTTTTCTAATTATAAATTGTACAAACTCTAATATTTCCGACCAAGTATAATTAGATACATAAAACAAAAATAAACAAATCCGGATGCTCTTGAGCTAATGGATTTATGATTGTAATGACATGAAATATTATAAAAAACTACGTTTATATTCTGATAAACATAAAATATGTACACAAACATTTTACTTAAACCAACAAAACAACCATTAACATTATTAAGGTGATGTTTTTCGTTTTAACAGATCCTCAATTATTTTTTCTTCGGACTTTCACAAAATTAAATTCATAATTTCCTCTACTATAGTATTTAAGAAGCCATATTTTGATAACAGTTTCAAACAATTTATAATATAGTCAATTTATATATATTATGTAACTTTTACTCGACATTAATTTGTCTCATCAGTACCTTCATAGTTCAATACAAAACAATACAAACTTGTAAAATACAACACAATCAAATATATAGATAAATAGCACTTGGATAAATCTATATTGCAGCCGCAGTTAAAGAACATTGATGAAAAGTTTTTATCACTATTGTACTTCCTTAGTGAAAATCATAATTTGGAAAATTACGAATTCGCAAAATTATTAACGTGTAAATATAATAATGCGGATAATCCAGAATGTAAAATAAATAGATTTAGGAAAAATAATAATATGGTTAATATTAGAACTTCGAAAATAAATAATTTGGAATAAATATCTGACATCAACTATTTAACTTGATGAATGGCAAATGTACAAACACGTGAGTATAAACAAGTAAACAAAGAAGTATTAAAAACTCAGTGTCAGTGATATTTTCGCAGTTTTTTTGATAGCAAAATAATTATTTAATGTATTTATGCTTTAAAACCACTGTATTGAGGTTGAGAATGACGTTTGATTGGTACAAGTTTTCAATCTGATTAATCTATGATCTTATTTGACAACTTTATGTGGCAACATTCGCAAGCCGTAGCACGGCTATATGATAGCGATGCAATTGCAATTGAGAGCAACATATAACAGAATACCGAATTTGACATTAAAAACAGTACAATCGCAGAAGCGGTGCAGTAGTGTGGCGATTGCTCAGTAGCTAAGAGAATAGGGGCCTTTGTTTGCCTGTCTGTCTGTCTGTTTGTTCCGGCTAATCTCATTATTAATTATTTTATTGTAAGTACCGTATATGCTTTCTTATGCATTTAGTGAAAAGCTGTCAATTTGGAAACATAAACAGAAACTTTAATTTTATTTATCTGTAAGATATAGCTGTCTAGATAAGTTACAGTCAGCAAACAATAACATGCAAAAATAACAAAAAGATCATGCCAATCGATCCTATTTCGTATAGGGATCAAAGTACTCAATGAGACTAACTGAAATTAAGAACTTTTAATGAAACTATTGTTAATCCGGCATAACGCTCACGTTAGGGATCGAATATGTCGAACCTGGTTTTGAGTATGTCAGATGCTCATATTTAGGGCGAGTGCGCAGCGGCGTCTGCGAGCTCTCTTAGGCCACAGGCCGGTTTGACGTCTTCGAACCCTAACGTGAGTGCAGGTTTTACCGGTTAGTAAAATTAATATGTATCAAATTTTATTAGAAGGGCTAGAAATTACCAGAAACTTTTCCTTTATAATATTATATGAATGCATTAACGTAAAAATTGCTGTTTTAATAAAATATTTCAGATAAATGTTGTTTATACGTTACTGGTAAGTATTATATTCTACGTAAGTACATACCTTAGGTTTATAACGCCCGTGAAGCAAAACATGTGCATTAACTCCTGTGAGTGACAAGTTGTTAACAGCGGCGTAAGTTCGCCGAAAACACTGGTTTTCAGTCAGTATCTGCATGCGCCCTTCTTGTAGAGCAGCTACGTCATTTCTCGGAATCTCATAGTGCAAATTACCGGCCAACTCACCTCTGTGATATCCTAGTAAGACCTGAAGTCATAAACAAGAGTGTGTTCACATTTGTTCTAAATGTATTTAACATATTTTAATTTGAATACTACTTTGAACACTACTCAGTGATATATGACACTAGCTGACCCGCCAGCGGCTTCCGCTCAGTTGGTCTTGGTGTAGTGGTGGAAGTGACGTTCTTAAGCCTCGAGGTTCTGGATTCGACCCCCGTGTTGGACAGTTATGGGGTTTTTCTGACAAAGAAATTCTCAATAACAGTGTGTAGTCTGAAACAGTGCCCCGTAGATGGCAATAGGCTCGCCCCCTATTACATAATCAAAAACATATCTGTATAATGTGTGTAAAACACCGCTTCTTACCCCTTCGAGGATGTATAGACAAAACCATTTGTTATGTTGTGTTTAAAAATAGCAGGAGATTCACTTAAGACCATTAAACTGATGTTGTTACCGCCCCATGGTATAACCTCCGTAGTGATGGATGATGATGACTATGATGATAAAAAGTATTATATGTATAATATAATCTATCTCCTTGCCAAATTGCATGGAAATCGGTAAATTTGTTCTGGAGTTACGGTTTTACTTCCGTGGTGATGGATGATGAGGATGAAATGTGCGTATCATGTGTCCTTTCGCGAAATATTATCTATCTCCTTGCTAAATGTCATTGCAATCAGTACAGCTGTTTTGGATGGTTAATTTCTCCATTAATTTTACTATTCCACCATTATGCTTGAACATGGCAAGGCTCTATATTTTGATTCAACATCATCATCATCTATCAACACGCGTGTAAAACCGCGGTGCGCAGCTAGTTTTATATATATATATATTTTCCGTAAAAGACAATTTGTATAATTTTATTATAATATTCGTTATAGTCAATATCTACACTTCTATCTATCTACACTGATATTATAAAGAGGAAAAATTGTTTGTTGTTGTCTTGAATAGGCTCCGAAACGACAGTACTGATTTGAAAAAAAATCTTTCATTAGTTATAGGCTTATAATATTTTGAAAAAGTTAGGGATCCGTATGAAAACTTCGATAATGTAACCCAAGGCGTGGAAAAAATACTCAATAAAGTCCTTATATTGCGTACGCTGCGGAAACTATTGACCATATAACATTAGTCTGCTACACAACATGCAATAAACAAATGCACAAATGACAATAAAGCATAAAGTGACGTAAAAATCGCGGCACGTAAGTTGAACTATATTACTATATATATATGTCGCAATCAACGCGTAATACGGAACGCCAGTGCCATCCGTCGGCGTTCGATGGAGTCAAAGTCACCGGCTGAGTGGAGCGCACGACACTTCGTGGCGGTCAGCCAGAGCGGTAGAATTTGAACCATCGCGCGTTCCTATATACGAACCTATCTTGTAAATTCATTAGACCTTATAAATTGATTGAGTGAACTACTTTATTTCGTTGCACCGACATTACCCAACGACGCCCACCGTAAGAAGACTAGACATTATGGGCCCTGCTGATAACGGTGACCCTCATCGGCCGTTATCAGAAGTGGGATCAATGTTAGTGCAAAATGAGAAGAACGACAACGTGAACATTTGGCGTGCCATGTCAACAAAATCAGAACATGCGAGCGCTGATCGAAGCCCTGCAAGCGCCGAAACTTGTTTACCGTGATAATCTACCTACATTCGACCCTGACAAGCAAGATACGGATGCGAGATCGTGGTGTGCAACAGCCGATTTGTGTTTCTCCGAAAATCTACCAAGTGGCGGTCAACTTGTACTAGCTGTCGGCAAGGCGCTCAAAGGTGAAGCATCCACGTGGCTGTCACAAATTGCATACGAGGGAATGACATGGATCGAATTCAAGGTACTTTTCACCGCAAGATTTATTTCGACGGAAACATTGGCAGGCATTCATTGAAATAAATAAACAAAAACCGAGCGAAAAAGAATCACTACCCGCATACGCAAGTCGATTAATAGCATCTTTGATGAATCGTTGGAAGGATGTTAACAAAGAAGAAATTGCGGTAGCTACTGTACTGGCTCACATATCGCAGTTTCACCCGAGACTTCAACGTTTGGCTTTCACCACTAACATCGTTTTAAGAGAAAAATTACAACAAGAATTAAACGCATTCTCGCAATCTCTCAACGCATTCTCGCAATCGCTCGTTTATCTTGCGTTTCACGCAAGATAAACTCCAGCGGTGAATTTTTGAATGCACTCGACTTCAAGCGCGCGAAGCTAGCGACTCTCATGTGCTTCAGTTGTGGAAAAACCGGTCACAAGCGAGCAGAATGTAGGAGCGAGATGATCGATATTAAAGAATGAGCTACAATGTCGAAAACGTCAAGCCCAGTGATGCAGCAGCCTACATCAAGGCCCTTGGTATGCTACAAATGTGGCAAACTAGGCCACATCGCCGTCCGGTGTTCCGGCGGCGGGACGAGCGACAGCGGCGCCGGCGCGTCTCGAGACCAAGCGACGTGTTGATGTCTGCGTCGTACAACCACGGGAACGTTACAAAATAAAGGTAACTGCTTGACTTATAATTCTGATGCTGAATGCTCTGTAGTTAAATAAAGTTTTGCAGCCAAATTTAGTGGCAAGCGTTTTACTAGTGTAGTTGCTATGACTGGTATTGGTGAAGCGCGAGTGTTTAGCACAGAACAGATTTTATCTTGTGTTGAAATTAACGATCTCTATCTCGAAGTTTTGTTACATGTATTGCTGATGATTACCTACAGAGTGACGTCATGATAGGTCGATTTTAAATCAGGGGTTTACTATGAACATGACGCCTACGGAGCTGTGTTTACCTAAAATTGTTTGTGTAAATTCCGGGAATAACGATAACGCGCGTAAACCTGATTTAACCGCTACTGCGACGGACGTAGTAGGAAGTGACAAGTCGAGACTTTTGCAAACGTTAGATCGTTTCTCTGATTTTTTTTATCACAGGTTTGCCTACGACTCGTGTGAATACAGGCGAGCTTAAAATTAGGTTGATACGAGTAGATAACAATCGCACGGTACAGCGGTGACCATATAGGATGTCGGCTGATCAACGTAGTGTTATTCACGATCGCGTAAAAGAACTTTTAGATGCGAATACCATCAGACCCAGCTGCTCCCCTTTCCCAGCTTTACTTTTTAAGAAGCATGATGGTTCTGACCGTATGTGTATTGAGTACCGCGAGCTTAACATTAACACTGTACCTGACCATTACCCACTTCCTTTAATCTCTGATCAAATCTCACTCCGGAAAGGTTTATGCCGAGTTGCATCAAAGGTAATGACCCCGTGGCACACGGTTCACATAGACGCGACGGGTAAGTTTAGCGGAATAAACGACAAGAAAGAATACGTTTTCGTTTTGATTGACGCGTTTACAAAATACGTCCTTCTCTTTCATACGATGAACATTGACTCCAATAGTAGTATTCACGCAGTGACTAAAAGCGTAGCACTTATTGGGGGCCCTACCCGGATAACAGCTGATCAAGGCCGTTGTATTGCTAGTAAGGAATTTCAAGATTTTTGTGTGAGTAAGAACATAAACTTGCATCTCATAGCGATAGGTTCGTCTCGTGCTAACGGGCAGGTAGAGCGCGTTACGTCCGTTTTAAAATCAATATTAACCGCAGTCGAGTCTAGTGATAGTAAATCGTGGCAAGACTTCAATTAGCGATAAACTGTACTATGAAAGCTTCTACACTAGAGCTTTTGATAGGTAAAGTAGCAAGGCATGTATGGGTGATGTGCAGTGATATCGATGTCGATGATATCGAAAGGATTCGTGAAAGCGCAGCTGAAAATATCAAAACGTGTGCGCAAGATATGCCTCGCTTCGACAAAATAAATGCGAAAATTAACAATTTTTCGGTTGGTGACTTTGTGTTGTTAGCGAACGAAGAGCGCAATCAAACTAAATTAGATCCGAAGTTTAAAGGGCCGTTTAAAGTAGTTAAAGTATTGAATGGTGACCGTTATACATTAAAAGCTTTAATTTTTAAACATACTTACAAATATGCACACGATAGATTAAGAAAAATGCCAGCAGGTCACATACCAGTCGAAGTTGATGTAAATGATGATGATGAAGAGCAAGCTTAAGTTGTGGTGGAAACTCGAGTAAGGGGACTCTAACGGCCGTATTGTGTTCGACCGTACCAGTAGTTATTTCGTAGTCGTAGCCCGGTAGAAATCGGTATCTCTTGAGGCAACTCAGGTAGTCCGTGGGTGCGCGGTGCACGTTTAACTCTGGCGGAGGTCGTGGTCTGCAGAGACCGTATCGTGTGGTCACCGGGTGACACACGGGCGATCCAATTGATGGATATGCGTACAGATTCTGAACCACGCGCTGGTTATGTGTGAGCAAAGTGATTGCTGTTCGGCTGGTGAACCGTGGCGTTAGATGTCTTACTCGGGAGTTTTATGTGATGTAAGTTGCAGTAGGTTGTGCATAGTTGTACTGAGTAAATTTGAGGTTTGACGATCGACTGTGGTATGTGGCTCTCTGACTGTTGTATAGTGAATGTTGTATCCCCTATTGTTAGGTTTGGTTAAAATTTTATTAAACAAAAATATAAGATTCAATATAAGACAAAAATATTGAAACATCACTTTAAACTGTCCAATTGCTAATTTTCACCACTGTTTGATTGAAAACAATAAACTTTCATACTTGACTTATTTATTTCTGATATGCTTTTACTGTGAGACATTATCTGATGCTTTGCCAATGGTTCCATTGGATCATTTACACATTACACATAACTTTTATGTTTTGGTATCAATTGAAAGACGTACAATGTAAATCAGATTGATTTACTGTACATAACAGAGACTCACATCAAAGAGCCCGGCCACTACTTGTGTAGTGCAACTTCTTCCGGAAAATGGCTTTTGTGGCAGGTAACCCTAAGAACAGATTCAGTGGAGTGACAGTTTTAATAACTAAAAGTCTAGTTGACGAAATATTGGGCTACAAATGATTAAACTGGGAGCCCATCCATTCCCAATAAACATCATAACTGTATACGCCCCAACTTTCAACTCAACTAGAGCAGAGTTTTTCGATTTATTTCTACAGTGTTCTGGACTGGACGATGCGAGAAGTTCCTAGAAAAAAGCCAGTAATCATCTTTGGCGACTTTAATGCCAAGATAGGGTACAAAAAAATTACCACTTAGGCAGGTTTGGTCTGGGCGTCAGAAACTTTTGGACTTCTTCTTATTTTTTCTAATGGACTATATTATTTGTAAAATGAAAATCCGCCTGAAAGTAATACCTAAATTAAAAATTACTAAACCCATCCAGCATACCCCTGCACAAGAAGCATATTGATTCCTATAAAGCGCCAAACACTTGAAGTGGTTCCATTTGAGGCTCCGAAGGCTGCGTAGTTAACCAGAACTAAAATCCACGATCCAACAAGTAGCTAAGCTAAGCAAACAGCACACTATTATAAAACAATTTCTCCGAAAGCCGAGTGGATAAGTACGGAAACCTGGGAGAAGATTAAGGTGAGATAAGACCATGCAGGAAGCAGGCCTAGGCTCTTGTAAGAATAGAATTCAATACGCTGAAGTCCATAGGACGACTCAGGGACTCTGTAGGATAGATAGAGATGCTTTTGTAGGCGAAATTTGCAAGAACATAGAGAAATGTTCCGAAACAGCGTATACTCGTGATATGTTCCAAAAAGTCAAGTGCCTAGCTAAGAAGCCCAAACATTGGGCTATTAAAAATGATACTAAATGTCTACTATTGGACAAAACAGCTATCTTTGACAGGTGTAAGGCATAATTTCAGCAGCTCTGCAGCAAAAATATAACAAAGGGAATCAAGCCAGATTCCAAGAATACCAGAGAACCAGACATTATTTGTCAGGAATAGAAGAAGCTATCCCTGAACGGAAACCCAAAGTTTGTGGCAATAATGGACCTTCTATAATAAACAAGAATAAAAGTAATTTTTATTTACATATACGTTCCAGATTAGTTCCAGGCTATTATGGCTATCCTACATAATTATCAATAATACATTTTTATCCGTTGAAAAAAATTAGTTTTATTTAATTAGATAATCGAGTATTTATCGATCAATAAATGTCGGTTTAATTATATGCATTGCACTAATTAACCTTACATTATGAGGTCACATCATTAGCTCGCCCAGCGTCCCGCCACTTACCTCGGTTGATGTCCTAAAAATGCTTCTGCGCAGCCATCCACACGCAATATCAGACCTGCAGTGCAAGTACCGTAATAGTCGTTCAAGTTGTCGAGTCGCTAAGATCGATAAAATATCGTATCCTCCTAGCAAGTATGGAAGTCATATCGACGACTTATACTATTTTAGGAATTACTATTTTAGACGATTATTAGGAATTGTTTGCATTCCACAATGCGTCCTTCTATCATTTGAAGATTTCTACGAGCATTTAGCTCTTCTACGATCAAAAGAAGGTTGAAGTCTATTTTTATTGAATACTAGCTGCACCCCGTGGTTACACCTGCATGGTAATAGATGATGATGATGATGTTGATGAAAGTTATCTTATGTGTTAAATCAGCGCTTCATCTACCTCGCTTACTTACCTACGCCAAATTTCATCAAAATTGGGCTAGCCGTTGGAGCTTAAGAGAATAACAAACATCCATTCATCCATAAATACAAACTTTCGCGTTTATAATATTAGTAAGACCAAACGCAACTAAACAATTAATAAATTCCCGTCGCCTGTAGATAAGCTATAACGAGGTCATATCAAACGTAACAGTTCCACGCTAGGGTTTTTTTTTTGTTATAGTCTTTATCTACAATCAGTCCTTTGACTATAAGCAGATGCGTTGAATGCTTGTGTCTAGAGAAGTGTGCCCTCCATTTAAGGCATCTACTTATAGGTTTCCTCTTCTCTGACCCACAGGTCAGTTACTCGAGAAGACGCACTTTCTCTTAAGCTGGGCTCATATGTGTGAGTGACTAATTGTAAAGCCAGGTTATTGGGATGTCTGAGCAGGCGTTGCCGATAACTTTTGGATACTTTTGCAATTTCTTCATGTGATGACCTGAGTCCACGGGTTAGGCGTCCTGCTGTGGACGTCGTGCTAAAGAACTGTTCACTTGTAGTTATAGTCCTTGTATTGTCTTATCGCGCACTCACGTACACAGGGGTGTCGAGTTAACGCGGAGGTATTTCACGGGTACCAATTTTGGCGTGCGCGCGCGCTTGTTTCCTTCGGGTGAGTGGTGGCGGGTGAGAGACGCCTCGCTTGACGTTTACCGCTTCCCGGCCGGCGATCAACGGGTCGCGCGGGGGCGGCGGGAGGCGCGCGGGGGGCTCTCGAAGTGACGTCGCGCTTTAGCGCGAACATATTCCCCACGCGGCAAAGGTGTGGTGTGGTGCTCAATCGATAGGCAGGCGGGCGATCTTGAGGACAGGTCGCGTCAAGATGCCCAAAGTCGTCTTGAGTTCCACCACTCGGGTGACGCCATCCCTCCCCGGGAGCGTCTTGGTGATGCGGCCCATGCGCCAGTGTAGAGGCGGCACCTGGTCATCCACTATCAGACCAGTTCCCCGACTTGAGGTGCGCTCGATCGGGAAGTCCATTTGGAGCGGGTTTGGAGGGTGTGCAGGTAGGACTTGGACCAGGATCGCCAAAAGTGTTGGGATAAGGATTGGACGAGCTTGAACCTTTTTAGTGCAGAAATGGCTCGGCCTTCTACCGGATATTCAGGTAAGGCGTTGAGCGGACGGCCAATGAGGAAATGACCCGCGGTGAGTACCTCAAGATCCGCAGGGTCAGAAGAGAGGGGGCTGAGAGGGCGTGAATTGAGCACGGCTTCAATGCGTGCTAATAGAGTTGAAAACTCCTCAAATGTGAGGCGTTGTTCGCCGACCACACGGTACAGTAATTGTTTAGCTGACTTTACCGCTGTTTCATGAAGTGCACCGAACCAGGGTGCCTTTGGTGGATTTAGCCACCACGTTATGTGCTGTTTAGAAAGCGTATGTGTGATACTGTCATTATTGGTTGCAAGAAAGGCCTGTATTTCCCTAAGTTCATTCCTAGCGCCTACATAATTTGTACCGCAATCAGACCTAATCAACGTCGGTACACCGCGCCTAGAAACAAAACGCTGTAATGCCGCAAGGAACGCTTCCGTGGATAACTCAGATACCGGTTCGAGATGGACCGCCTTCGTGGCGAGACATGTTATAACACAGAAGTAGCCCTTTAATAGCTTGGCGTTTCTAAGTGTACTGGATTTTATCAAAAATGCTCCAGCAAAGTCCGTCGTGACTTTGCTGAATACGGGCTGAACGTTTACGCGGTCGGCGGGTAAGTCGGCCATATACGGGGCCTTAGGTTTAGCGCGGAAACGAAAACAATGTATACATTTGTATACTCGATGGCGAATTACGCGGCGGGCTGATAATATCCAGAATTGCTGGCGTAAAAGTGAGTGCAGAGTGTCAGCACCTGGATGACAGTAAATTTTATGATAGTAGTCGATAATGAGATCAACTAGTGGACTTGAGCTGGGTAATATCAGTGGGTGCTGAGCGTCGTAACGCAGTGCAGACTGGGTGAGTCGACCACGCACTTTCAGTAAGTCGTTCTCTAAGAATGGTGACAGGCGTTGTACACGTATCGTACATTCTTTGTTGTGTCTTAAGCGATGTACTGAGCGCACCCAATGTAAAAGGGCTTCCTTTCGTTCGCTGACCATAATGGGCCCAGCGACATGCGCAGAGCGGCTCTGTCTGCAATTGTGTATGAATTGCCTTATACACGCCGTTACACCTATCAGTTTATCTAATGAGCTGAATCGTGTGAGCAGAGTCTCGTCGAGGTCAGGTACCGCTATGTGGGCGACGGCCTTCTTTGGCTTGAGGCCTGGTAGGGCGTGATGACCCAACGCGGGCGGCAGGGCTGGCCATGTTTGTGGTGGGTTCTTGAGCCAGGACGGTGACCACCACATGTCATGCTTCAAGAGATCTTGAGCTGACATGCCCCTGCTGGCGCAGTCAGCAGGATTAAGGGCGGAGGGTACATGTCTCCACGTGAGATTGCATGTATTTGCCTTGATTGAGGAGACTCTGTTGGCTTCAAATATCTGAAGCGATTGTACAGGCGTGTTCAGCCAGGCCAGTACTATGGTACTGTCTGACCAACATATGTGCTGATGAACGGTGATGTGAGCTGATAACTTGTCCGAGACATGGGCCATGAGCTTAGCCAACAAGTGAGAGGCTGAGAGCTCCAGTTTAGGAATGGTTTGGCGGTTTTTAATAGGAGCTACCTTTGACTTGGACATGAGCAGGTGCACATGTACCTGTCCGTCAAGTGTAGTTTCGTGGAGGTATATAACCGCGGCGTAGCCGAGTTCTGAAGCATCCGCATATCCCTGAAGGGTGTGTGGATGCCTTGTTTGAGCAGATGTTTCTTGGAAACCTAAGCGCTGAGAGACGTGGTAGGTCACGATAGATATTCTGACACTCAAGAGCGACGTCACTGGGTACTCGTTCGTCCCAATCGAGTTTTAAGGTCCACAACCTTTGAATCAAAGTTTTAGCGCGGAAGATGACGGGGCTGATCCAACCGCATGGGTCGTACAGACGTGCTAATAGTGCTGAGTATTGACCTCTTGGTGAATCCATCTACCGTAGGTACTGAGACACTGTAGGTAAATTCGTCAGATTGTGGTATCCACTGTATACCAAGAACCTTGATGGAGTTATCGTCTGGGCTGACGTCAAAATCTTTCGACATCTCGCACTGGTCATCTGGGAACCTTTCTAAGAGCCGGCGGGAGTTGGATGTCCACTTACGCAGTTGGAAACCCCCCAGTGCGAGTAGGCTCATCAACTCGGTTTGTTCATGGCTTCACCGACAGTATCATGTCCGGTGAGCACGTCGTCAACAAATATTGACCTAGAGAGCACCTGAGCGGCTCTGGGATAGCGTTGCCCTTCATCCGCGATCAACTGCTGGATGGTGCGGTTCGCTAAGAATGGGCTGGAGCGTAATCCGTAAGTCACGGTGGACAATGCATATGTTAATAAGGGCTGATCTGGTGGTGAACGCCAGAGAATGAGCTGAAACCGTCTGTGGTCGGGCTGAATCATGATGTTTCTGATCATCTGTTGTATGTCTGTGCTGAAAACGACCTTGTGTGTTCGGAAGTTTAAAATGATATCCGTGATATCTCGCTGCAGGGCCGGTCCCGTATGTAAGGTGTCGTTGAGACTAGTGCCATTTGCGCTTTTACAACTAGCGTCAAAGACTGTACGTAGCTTGTCTGAATTGGCCTTGAAAATGCTATGGTGCAGTATGTAGCAGTGGGGCTGATCGCGGAACGTATTTGGATGGCAGGGGTTCATGTGACCTTTCTCTAGGTACTCCTGCATAAACGCTACATATTTTGAGCGGAGTTCGGGGTTTCGTTGGAGTTTCTTTTCGAGGTTGAGAAACCGCCGAAGTTCTATAGCATGCGTAGCTCCTAGTTCCGGGGCATCCGTAACAAACGGTAGTGCGACTATATATTTACCAGACTGGTCCCTCGTGGTGGTGGACTGGTATATTTTTTCGCACTCTTCGTGAGCTGATGTACCATCGGGAATGGTATTACTGACTTCTTCTACTTCCCAGAATCTCTCTAGAGCTGACTGGATGTCTTGTGCCAAGTCAGTATGGTCAATTTGAGCTAAGTTGACTTGAAGCTGTGCCCGTATCTTGTGATACTGGGCCTAATAATGTGAAGTTAAATATCGTGCCGAAGGCTATAGGTCTGCCGGGCCCTAGAAAAATTTTAGTACCGTCTAAGATGCTACCCAATATGTCTGACCCTTACAAAAGGTCAATCGGTGCAGGTATGTTAAAAGAAAAATCTGCTAGTGGAACGTAATTAGTCCTTTCATCCAAACTAGGCAGTTTAGTGTGCGGTAAAACTCCCGTTACGTTTTTAAGCATATATGCCTTTGTCCTTATTACGGGCCTGTCCGTATGTACAGGTCGAAAAGTAATGTCGACATATGATGAAGAATTTTCTGAGTGCTGATCACCTATACCTTTTATTTTTAATTGAGTGCGCTGAGTAGGTAAACAAAGTCGCTTTACTATGTTTTCATCTATTAGTGTTATCATAGAGCCACAGTCTAATAACGCTCGTGCTTGGTGAAAATTGCCTTTGTAGTCTGCTATCGCGAGGGAGACTGTAGGTAGTAGGTAGTAGTACAGGTCTATTGTGAACACTGTCTGGCGTTGAGATGTCAGTAGTATGACTCAAGGTGTTTGCGACGACATTTTGTCGTCGTGTTGCGTGTGTGTGCTGATAAGTTGTGGGCTGAGAAGATGTGTGCTGATTCTTTGTGGGCTGAGTGGATATGTGCTGAATATTCGTGGGCTGATTGGATATGTGTTTATGGTGCCACCCTAGTCACTGCCTAGGGGGCGGAGGCGAACGCGAGGTAGTGCGCGTTGGAGTACGTCTGAAGGACACCATCCGGCCCGTATCAGGTGAGGGACGGCGGCGTGGTACCTCGCGCTGTTGTGCGGGTAGCAAATGCGCAGAGTTGTGCGTTGGAGAGGTACAACCCAACCTGTGCAGGGTTGTGTGGTGGTTTGCACTGCCACATGTTTTGCATTAGCCCGTTGACGAGCACTCATCGTCATAATGCGGGCCTAGACATTTGGCGCACCGGTTGCGCGCGTAGATAAAATCCCAGCGGCCCTGCACTGGTTGTTTGTTATATTGGGGGCATACCCGTAGCTTGTGGCCCTGGACATTACACCACGGGCAGTAATGTTTGCCTCTGGAGAAAGGTTGCGCGTTCAAGACCTGCTGAGGTGGAGGCGAGAAGCGCGCGGGTGATGGGTTTAATGCCTGCGTATAGCGCGGCGGTTACGGGTTCGATACCTGTCGAGCTGGGGGCGAGAAGCGCGCGGGTCGTGCGGTTAACGCCTGCGCATAACGCTGAGGTCGCGCGTTCGAATCCTCGGAGTGTGTCGGAGAGGCGTTTGCAGTAAATACCCGTCGAGCCTGCGCGTACTAAGGGTAATATGTGCGCGCGCGTTGTGCCCCGGACGGTGACGCTCGGTTTGCATTTGGTCCGAGCGTGGGCGGAGCTGTGGCGGTCGATACGCTGACCTCGTTGCAGCGTGCGTGATGCTCAAGGAAGGTGACGAGATTGGCTAGGGTCGGGAGTCGGTCAGATGACCCGTGTTGGCGTTCAAAAAAGGACCTAAGTTCCCCCGTTAGTTTTCGCGCTACGATCGACACGAGAATGTATCCACTATCTCCCGTAGTGGATAGGTTCAAGTTGGCAAGCGCGGATTGTGCTGATATAAGTGGAGTTAGGAACTGCCTCCTAATTTCAGAACGCGATGATATCGTGGGCAGATCGAAGATTATGTCCACGAAACGATCGATGAGCAGTCTTCGATTCTCGTATCTTCGTGTCAGTATGTCCAGGGCCACGAGGTAATTCTCATTCGTGATCGTCAGGTGTGCAATGAGCGATCGCGATTCTCCTGCTAGGCAGTACAGTAAGTAGTGCAGTTTTACTGCACCCGTAAGGTTGGCCATGTTGTCGGTCAAACTTTTAAATATTGATATAAATGAGGGCCAGTCCTCGAGTCACGAGGTAAATTTGGGTAACTCAATCTGGGGCAAAACGGAGTTTATCATAGATGGCGCTGTCACGTTCGCCTGTTTTTGTGCTGATACATCGTCACTTTGAGCTGATGGCAATATGTTGATGTCTGCATGGGCAACGAGAATTTCGTCATAGGCTTCTATTGCCCTTTCGTATTGCTCCATGTAGAATTTTTCCTGGGCGTCTGACAAATCGTCGGTGTCTAAAATCTCGTAATACACGGCGTCGAGTTTATCACGCATGGTTCTTACGTCCGCAACTTTCGAGTAAAAATCTGCGTTGGTATACCTCGATTTCCCCTCTCGTAACGAAGCTGCAATTTCCGCGAGGGCAATTAGAGCGCGTTGTCCCTCTCTTAAACGAGCGGCCTGCGTTTTGGAAGGCATCGTTAACGTCGAAGGCGAAGTCAGGCACAAGGAAGCAAAAAAAATAAAAAATAAAAAATATTCAAATATTTAAACGTAGGTGAAATTCCGCACCTCTTTTTTCGGAAGTCGGTAAAATTATTGCCTAAATTAATAACGCGTGTACCTAACTTAAAGTGAGCTGAGGGTTTAATTACTTAATTAATTAATTGTAATCTATAATTTCGTTAGTACAGAATAGGTACCCTAATTTGAATGTGAACAATTTATTTGCAATAATTATTTTATGATATTCACGAACACGATTAAATCTTTTAACAGTACTTAGTACTATTTTATAACTTAATAAATAAACTTAATGTCGTAGATACTGGTACCTAGTCTAAAGAATTCTTAATTATACAAACCTTCTTGCAAGCAATATTAAACTATCGTGAATGAATCCCTGCAGTTTGTAGTTATACGATTATATCTACGTGCAATACGGTATCGTAGTCACTAGGTTAATCAGTCAGGAATGTCAAACAAACAACTCTGCAGCCGCGCTAATGTCAAGCGGCGTCAGCGGTGATTAGTAAAACGTCACTTTAACGGGTCGATTTCGTGTAGCAAATCGCCCGTCCGGTTCTGTTTTCTAGAATCTTCGAAGTGATTTGTATGACGTAATTTCGGAGTGGATTTAAATTAAATCAATAAAATGTAGTTTATATTAAGAGGAGAGTAATGGACTGTATGTAGTGGAATATTATTATTTTTTGACAAGGGGCTGATTCAATTATCCGACTCGGAGGAAAATATGGTGTATTTACACCATACATCGGTAGGGAAATTATTATTAGGAGGGAATAGGTTAAGGTAAGAATGTGGGTTTATGGGGTACTTACGGATGTCGGGGTGACTCTGGATCTGACTCTGGAACTCACGTACACAGGGGTGTCGAGTTAACGCGGAGGTATTTCACGGGTACCAGTTTCGGCGTGCGCGCGCGCTTGTTTCCTTCGGGTGAGTGGTGGCGGGCGAGAGACATCTCGCTTGACGTTTACCGCTTCCCGGCCGGCGGTCAACGGGTCGCGCGGGGGCGGCGGGATGCGCGTGGGGGGCTCTCGAAATGACGTCGCGCTTTAGCGCGAACACTAACTAACAATAAAATTAACCATTTATTATTTTCAGGTCATGTCAAAACATAGTAATGAAATAACCTTTGTCACAGCAGAAATTCCTGATGCAGCTTCTCCATACCCAATGTTGGACATGACGCTACCAACTAATAGTGGTTCTTTTCGATCTTTACAATATACTTTATCAATAGCTTCTAATTCAGATTTGTCTGCATCTGGTACAGCTGTAATGTAAAAGATCAATAAGTGTCAATAAGGCTAAGTACTGGAAATTAATTGTATAATAATATTATTTTACTTTCAACCTTACCCGAACCGAATGCTTCGACGTACTCTACTTCACATGGTGAAACACCCGTTTTATTGTAGAAACTTTTCATGAATTTGATTGAATCAGCAGGATTACGATAAAATCCATACTTTGGTCCAGTTTCTCCATTTAAAATTGAAATATATTCACTTTTGACCGCCACAACCTCCGCATAAACTCTAAAATTACAAAGAATGCTAATAGCATATTCTGACTATGCACCGCCCGTACAAACATAAAGTTTTACTAACCTGCAAGCATCTTTAGATTTTTGAAGAAAAAGAACATTAATAGCTTCAGATTTTGCACAACCTGCGGCATCTTGTGCAAATGATTTGGTTTTGCCATCCATACTTATAGACATCATCCTGCAAAACAAAAATAATTATGTATTATTTAAAACTATAATAATACAAGGTGGCAGCTAATTAACTCAAAACTACTTAAAGGCAACTTTGGTTCATCAAGGCTGACATATTTTGTTTTCTTTCTTGGCAGTCAGAGATTGAGCCATAACATGCAAATGCGTGGCAAACACAGGTTGAGCCATAATACGCCAGTGCAAGGCAGTCACAGGTAAAGACGTAATACACCGTGACACGAGCAGGATGCAACATGTATATGATTCTTGTGACGCGATCGATTCACAAGGGTATGATTATTGAGAAACTAACATTAAATACACTGAAATGGTTCGTGGTGATGCTAGGTGTGGTTACATTCGAACCTGTAAGCCCAGGGTTTTAAAGAATAGAACTACGGTTACCCCTGCCTGTCGTAAGAGCTGACTAAAAGAGCTTGCCATCTTCATGGCTTTAGAAGAACGCGATACGAAATGCTCTCAGATACAAGTTAAAGGCAACATGTCAGAATGGTGCCGGTGGGTTCCTCAAGAGATCCTGAAGCCATCTTTAAGAGAACGAGGAAGGCCACCAAGAGGGTATTAGTGGAAAGTCCTTTATAACCTGGATGCGATTTCCCCCAATCAACAATAAAATCTAAAATTTTAATTTATATAAATATTTATAATAAGTATAGTAATCATTTTTAATATTTTATTCCGCTTTATACGCCTACGTTAAAAATAGCTTGCAGTTAACATCTTTATACATATCTTAAAGTAGCAAAACTATAAGTTCCGCGAGCTTGTTGTTTACCGACTCACCTACGAGTACCTACATACTCGAACCTAACATCTTCACGATAGGTAGACATCACATGTATAGCCCCATACCTCTTGAAACGATTGATTGCTTGATTATGAATTATGGATATGTTTCGGAAAGGGTATATTAAGGTATTCACGCGGCGGCAACTATTGTGTCAGCAATTTAATGTCAATTAACTCTTCGCTCGAGTCTTAATGCCGGCTCCGCGGCACGACGACGAATCTGCCACGCACCGCGAAATTTTTGTTGCACCATTATTTATTGAACTTAAAAAAAATCTAAATATAAACATTTATTCTCTAAAGGCCTACGGGGCACATACAAATTGATATATTACATTATGACATACTAGAGACCATAATAATGGTATCAGAAAGGCATGACATGCTATACTTTGACATGGTAATACACGAGTAGGTAGATCATGGCGTGATCAGCCCCAAACTGTTTTATCCTCCAAATAAACCAAAATTTTGTAATCACCTTTTCAACACACCTACTAGAAAAGGGACTCTTATTAAACGGTAATTAAAATCAAAATGCAGCGTATTTCGAACACGAGCTTTTTACTTTTCATTCCCGCACAAGTGCTAAAATGAAATTTTTGTTTATAAAAATTAGCAAAAAGTTCTAACCTTAAAATTAAAAAATAAATACAATACATTTCAGCAAATCATTCATTTATATGATTTATATGTATGCATCAGATTAAAAAGTAAAAAAATTATAGCATTTTAACAGCAAAATTGTATACATTTATTTTCGGAGTATTAATACGCGCGTCGTGAGAAGTGCGAAGCGTGCTAACAGAAAAAGTTTGATTTTGTGCGAAACTCAGATACGAAACCTCAAGGTCAATCAAGGTCTCATTTATCTGCGCGCGCATGTTTGCAAACGAGGAAAAATAGAAATTTGCATTTTCTGCTTTTGCTCTTGGATTTAATGCAAAACAGAAAGTGAAACTTTAATAGATAATTATTATTCTGTACATAAATTCTACGCTTTTTGTGGCTATTTATTGTGAAAATGTCAGCTTCTAGCAATAAATATGAAAACGAACTCAATAATATGATACAATCTACGCCATCAGAAATATTATCTGGAGCTCAAATTGCAAGTGAAAGCTTGTTGCCATGTAAATCTAAAGATAATTATGACGGCGTCGGCCGCCTATTGTGACGGAACATGTGCAACGGGAAAGTGGTTGACTCACCGCACACCCATCCTCACAGTCGCCTATAAAACAGCTGCGCTTGACAACCGGAGCTCAGTTTGCTGCGAGCGCTCGCCGCGTGCACACGTCTATGTTGTTGTAATGTAATAAGTGATTGAAGATTAAAGTTAGAATAGTTATTACGTGTTTTCTTCATACCGGGTCACACTTCATGTCGGGCTCTCAGCCGATATCAGAAGTGGGATGGATCCACCTCCACTCCAAGCAGTAATAACCGGACTTCGATATCCATCCTGTCAAATCGCGATGAGATGCGATGCGAATTCGTCGAGAACTGAACCCGGTGGCCATCAACAACAAGCAGCCGTTATTCCGCACACTTCGTGGCTTCTATTTGAATCAAAGTAATGAAGACCCAAGTTCGAGTGATTAAGAGCCAAAACGTTCCCGAAATACAACACCATTCCGAGGAAACTGTAACCACTACGGCAGAATGGGACATCGAGACTATGAGTGTCGTGACCAAATTCGACTGCGGCAATCTGCAACTGCGCCAGGAAAACGTCCGGTGACGTTTACGCCGGGTTGCTGCCGCAAGCGTCCTGCTGCGTGTGCAGTGACCCAGCCACATCGCCTCTGCATATCTCCAGCGTTGCAGGAAGAAAGAAGATGTTTATGCCAGTGCTGGTGTTGGTCAACCGGTCAGCCGGCATGTCAACGTGTGTTGGCGAGCTTCGCATGGTGTTTCAGATAAGTGACATTCATTTGCTGTTTATATTGGTTTCAGTATCTGAATGTAGTATGTCAGACTCATAACAAAGTACTTAGAGCGCTCTTATTACTTACTTTATACATAGTATATCAATACATGGTGCGCAGTTTCATTAACTTTTACTTTCGAACACGAACACAATATCTTTAAAAAAAAAACGTATGTAGTTACCTATTTTAAATACAGTAACGTTACATCTGTGATACAGATTAATTGTTAGTTGGTCAGTGTACAAAATCCATGTTTATACCACGTTTTGCTAGATGAAAACCTGCGTTATAAGGACGTGACATTTTAAAGACAGACATCTATAATAGAAATTAATATTGACAAAATAACTTTTGCCAAGACTAAATAGTTTTTACTATTGATCTAAGTCGGAAGAATTTCACGAAATTATGATTGACCTACATTTTATAGGTCTTTTATTTACTAAGACTGTGCATAAGAGGCCCTATACGAGTAGTTTGTATATTCTATCACGCTGAACATGGTAAACGAGAAAATTTACGATCTGTTACATGTATAAGAAAGTGCCTCCCCTTTTGAAAGGCCCATTCTAATGGTGAAAAATGATGGTTTGGGCTCGGAATTGAAAGTCAAAAGAGCCACCAGGTGCTCAACAATTACGTCTACATCTAATCCCAAAAGCAGGTAGTTCCTTGGCATACGGTTCACATAGATAAGACCTTACAGATAAATTATACTTCTTGTTGAAACATATGTTCACGTTCAACTCTTCCAATGCTATCAAAGCAGTTAAAAATGCCGTTGTATTTATTGCACCGCACTGGTGGCACGCAGGGGTCGCTTCCCTCCGGGCCACGTTACACAGGTACCTCCCAAAGCATCCATGCCTCGAGAGGTCCTGAGTAATTCGGAAGGTGCCCCCGTGCCTCTGGTGAACCCACTCCTCCGGCAGTTCCCCCTCTCCCAAGATTTAGAAGTAGGCGGCCTAGGGCAGCAGCCGTAACCACGAGCCTGGGTGACAACCGCTGCAAATGAGCCCCGAACCTCCACCTGCTGTCAAGTACAACGCCAAGATACTTCAGCGTCGACCCGACAGCAAGGGAAGTCCCTTCCACTATAATGTTGCAGCCAGAAGGTGGCACTCTCCGACGACCAGGAAAGCAAAGGGCCTCAGATTTATGGAGCACCACCTCCAGACCAAGCCATCGTATCCGGGTCACTACCGCTGCTACTCCAGCAGTGACCAGAATGGACGCTTCCCGTACCGTACTCCCCTGGGCAGTATCCAGAGTGTCGTCAGCGTAACAAACGACACTGACGCCAGCCAGGTTAACGCCCCGCAGAACCCAAACAAAACCTATGTGCTACAGGAGTGGGCCCAGGACCGACCCCTGTGGAACGCCGCGCGTCACTGGGCTCTGGCTTCCGCCATCCCTCGTTGGGTAGCCACCTCTCTATCTAAAAGGTAGTCCGCAACGATGCGTTGGAGGTACTGAGGCACGCCGTGGTGCCCCAGTGCCCCCAAGATTGTGCTCCAGGGTATGTTGTTAAAAGCGTTGGCAATATCTAATGACACCACCAACATGACCCCACCGTTAGAACTCGCCTCCTTGGAGAGATTGTGAACGCGGGATATGGCATCCAGCGTCGAACGACCTCTCCGGAACCCGAACTGGTTGTCCGCCAGATCTAAGCCGACCGTTGTCACGTGCTTGACGAAGCGGGCAGCAACAACGTGCTCCAGGAGTTTGCCAGCCTCGTCAAGCAGCACTATATGGTGATATCCGGCCGGTTCGTCCACCAGACGCCCCTCTACTCTCCCCTTCACCTACCTTCCACCGCTTGGGGAACCTGCCCTCCCTCAAACAGCGATTAAAGTGGGTCATAATTTGGGGCTCCAGAGTCTCCTAAACGAGGGCCCACGCACGTCCGGGAATGCCATCAGGTCCCGGTGCCGTGTTTTTGGCCCTTATTTTCAGGACAGCCGCACCCAGCTCACCCTGCGCGACCTGCGGAACGTTTTGCTCTTCTTCTTCCACCCGTTCAAGCTCCACCATGGTACTCCAGGAAACGAAACAGACCTTTGATCACCCGCCGGAGTGTTAGAAGTTGGAGCTTCTGTCTCGCCCACCTATATGGTCGGCCCGATTGATCTCTTTCCAGCGACTCTAACAGCTGCTGCTAGGCTTCTGCCTTAGCCTCTCTGATATCTGCATACAGGATATCGGATACGTCTGTTTCCTGGCGTCTTGTACTTTGGTATCGCTGGTAGCGACGTCGCTTCACCACGCACCGGCGGCGAAGTCCAGCGATCTCCTCCGACCATCAGTAGACCTGGCGCCTGGACTGTGGGGGTCTCGCACGGGGCATGGCAGCGTCGCAGATGTGTACCATTACCTCGCACAGTCCACTTGCTTCCGCGTCTATATCCACTGACTCCGAGGAGGAGGCATTCCATGCTTGGACAATGGCTGCATCTTGCAGAAGCTCCACGTCTACTTGCGCACTTGAGGATCCATCTTGGACCAAAAATCGATGTTGACCTTGTGTCCAGTTTAACTGCTGTCGAAGACACACTGTAACGAATGTATCGGTGGTAGGACAGCGTCTCCTCACCAACCAGCACCTCCCAATCGTGGACACGTGCTGCTATTTCGTTAACATTAAAAACATTTAGCAAGCACCTAAAAAAATCCTAATAAATTTACAAATAATATTTTTTTATAAATAAATAAATTCACTAAGGATTTATGAAGATTTACCATGCGGTATACATTGATTCATGCTTTCAATTGCAATTTCATATCTAGTACTATTTTTTAATATTACGTTTGTAATTTTTATTTAATCAAATTATATTTTACCTACTAGAGCATTTACTAGAGCGTTTACGTAACAGATTATAGTTCGTTTGGCATGCATATTTCGTTTGTTATGATCTTTGGCAGTACTCACTGGGCACACACAATGTTCAGAATTTAACAAGTGTAAATAAAATAAAAAAACTAGGTATATTGTAGTTGGTATCCTTGATCCTGGTATGTTATTTGTTTTGTTTTATACCCTTTGTATACACTCTGTATGTTTCTGAATAAATGATTATTTTGTTATATTCTTTGTACACACTCTGTATGTTTCTATATAGGGTGTTTGTATAGAGGGACCGACAAACCAAATGAGCGTGTTCGGGGGACCACTTGGAGACTTGTATAAGTTGGCCAAAACAAATCCACGACCCCCCAATATGTTTGACTTTTTTTGTGATTTTTCCCTTTTTCTCCGAAATTGTACCTATTTACCACCATAACATTTGTAAAATCTGTTTTAGACCGGATGTTTTTAGTTGAGTTTGGTCTCTAATACACATTCAGGCCACGCAAAGCAAAATTGGATACAAAACAGAGCTAACTAACTAATTTAGTTAAAAAAAATTGGGGTGTCGGGGATTTTTTTTGGCAAACTTGTATTCTCCAAGTGGGCCCCCGAACACGCTCATTTGGTTTGTCGGTCTCTCTACCAAACACCCTGTATAAATATTTGTATTGTTCTATTATTTGTTACACGGCGTTCGTGATGTCGGCCATGAGTTCCGACTGAAAACCAGCGCTAAGGTTTCCAACGCTAGCATATTATGCTGAGGCGGGTGTCATTCCTGACATCACACTATATTTCAAAAAGTGTTGTGTTTTTCAGGTTTAGTAATAATAACTTTGTTACCTTTACAATTTTATTTATTGTTATGTTGTGTGATGATCCGGAATAATAGTAGATTATGCACCAAGGGAGTAAAGCAGTGTCTTACGTCATGGGCGGTATATTGAACCCTGAGTGTAACGGGGACTCTTAACTTATTTAACCTCGAGGTGCATACTCTACTTTTCATACCTACTGCGAGACAATAAAAACTCAGAGCTGTAAAATAGCAGTTATATAGTTAAAAGTATTTTACTTTTAACTATATAACTGCTATTTTACATTAATAGTTAATATTCATATTGGACACATTTGTACCGTTAAAGAGGGACAGAGTAATATTTTTGGAAGGAACATTTTATGAAAAACACTGTTCTTGACTTTCGCGGTTGTTAACTAAGTTATTATTAGTACTCACGAGATGTAGACCATGATTTAGTTGCTTTTGGAGCTCCCGATAATTCGGTACAGTTACATGCACCACGTTGGAATACCTACTTTATTTGTTGTCTTTGGTTTTTTGTGATAGATGATAATTTGGACTAAATTTGGAGCAACAACAAGCAGACAAAGGGCTAGATCTAGCCACAAAGGGGCTGAGTTGGCATCACTAGTTCTCACGCTGTTGTACGGAGCAGCTGCAGTGTCTTTTAGTAGTTACTGGATGCCTGAACGTGATTTGTATGTAGACAAGCAGCGGTCGATTAGGTTGGACGTGTGTCCCTTATTCGGAGAAATTTTCTCTTAAAGAAATGTAATTATTAATTGAAGACGACAAAATTGTAGGCAATTTAATTTCCGTGTTAAATTGATTTATACCCTCTTTTCGGGTATAAATAAAAAAAAACGATCAGACGAAAAAAATTATGGCAGCCAATTAAAATAGTAGAAAATGTAATTCTAAACAACTTTCATTTATAACAATGTTTCATATAAAATTAACGTGTTGTAATCAAACACAAATTCGTCTTCTCTTTTGGAGCCACCGGGGATCTAACCCAGAACCCCGAGATTCTAAAACGGCGCTTCCAACAATACACTAAGACCAAGTGAGCGAAGCTGCTGGCGGGTCAGCTAGTAAGTATAATATTATAGTATAATATAATAATATAGTATATTTAATAATAATAATTATATTATATTAATTTTGAAAGCTTGTTATAAAATAGTGGTAGTAGATATTTAGACACGTTACCTTCCATAATGCACTGAAGATTGTGGGTGGAGACACAAGTAAGCTCCACCAACAATAGCAGCTTCGCATTCCCCGCGAGTGATTGCTTGATACGCTTGTTCTAGTGCTGCAGTAGAACTACAGCAAGCTTCGTCGATGGACATCGAAGGACCTTTAGCGTTAAGCCAGTAGGATATACGGTTTGCAAACATTGACTTGTTGCATCTGTAATAAACAAAGGGGTATGTATACACTAGATGCAGACTTTCAAGAAGCATTATGAGTTTCAGCAGTACTGTTATTATACGTCTTTATACCCCGCGGGAGGACGTAGTCAATAAATATACCTTCCAACGACGAAATGTGAATCCTGAGAGACGAGAAAACCCTACACATAAGCCGGTTTATTATTGTGGCCATGTAGGTTGGTTCCACCACAGGGCTAGATATCTGCGATAGCGCGCTTATATTTTACTGTATACTCAAAAAGCATTACTGTATGGGGGTGCGAAGGGCAAGTGAAATTACTGGACAAAAGAAATGCATAAACATATGTCTTAACTTAAATTGCAGTGCAGAGCAATCCATTTGAAATTACAGATTATACACACAGGCACTGTGGCTGCCTTGGAAAACCATTGTGATTAACATTAGGTGCATGAATTGGCTGTCATTGTTTAATATAATAAAATAAACATATTATTTCACTTCCCTTAGCTGCATCTTAATTATTGCCTAAAAGGCTTGATACTTATGCCAGCTCAAAATCTATATAAAATGTATTATGTATTTATTTAGCTCAGATGCCTAATAATAAAACAAGATAGATCTGTATAATTTCGTCGAGAAGGCGACGAACAAGCAAGACAGTTACAATAATTATCCATTGCGCGGTTAACACGCCTTACGTTGAAGTGCGTACGCTGCTATCAAACATTACTGAAAGTTTTGAAGGCCCCCTGGGTGATAAAAGTAGACCTAATGGTGATTTAATACTCAAAGGGTAAAAATAATCAGAATACTATATGGTGGTGGTGGTACGAAGGCAAAGGAGAAAACGTCAGCTACCGCAAACAAGACCACAAGAGAAATTAGAAGCGGGAAGCCACCAGCAACACAGCCCAACAAAAATCATTAACCAAGTTACAATTTTCGTGACAAAAATTTGTGCAGCGGCACGAAGCTTATTCCGTGAACCGTCTAATACCAAAGTTCTCGTATATCCCATAGTCATAACGCGAGCTATCATGCAAGTCAACACCAGGAACTGAGAAAACATCCTGAAGTCCTTCAGGCTATAAAATGAAAGCGATATAAAGGTGAGAGTTGAGGAGGCCGAGGCCGCTATATACAACAACGACACAAAATACAACGATAAATAATTTATTGCAACACCACAGTAAAAAAATAAAACATAAACAGTTAAACGATAATTTTGTCAACAATAACAATACAAAACAATAACTTACAACAAAATGACCGTTTTCTAAATTAACAAATGAATCTATTTACAAGCAAAATCTTTGTATTGAAAGATTATTTTGTACTTCTTGTATACTTACATTGAAATGTGTAGACGGTAATTACGTGGGCAGCAAGCGGAGGTTGCAAAAAAAAAAAAATTTTATTTAATAAAATATATTATAAAAATTACAATATAAAATAAGTATTCTAAGTAAAACTAAAGTAATGAATCAATGATCAAAGTTGGATCAAGAATGCCAGGTCGATGCAGCGGAAGCGCACGTAGCCTCCGATTGACGTCAATGGCTTCAAGTTCTGCTGACGGCGCGCCTCGTGTGGCGCGGTGTTTATTCAGGTCAATGCTTTCGGTGTGGTTTCAGTATTTTAGCCTTGCGTAACACCTCCCCCCGTAGAATAGCGAGTATTGAAGACTTTTGTCGTAAATTGAGCTGGGGGTTGATCGTTAGCAACCCTTCTGGTAGTAGTGGGCAAGGTGTAGATTTCTTGTAGCTCTAGCTCTTCTCGTTCTGTGGTTGCGGGTGGTTTCTGAGCTTCTGCGTTGTACTTGCGATAGTACAGGGCACTGGCTAGCGCACATGTACCTATTATAATTGCATACATAGGTATGGTAGTATGATAGATGCGGTAGTTGATTTCTTTACTCTGATTGATCGGCTGCTACTGCGAGATCTTCGTGTTTATTGCATGAAGGTTATCTAGATTAATAGAATGCAGTTTCATAGTAGACATGGTAGATTGAGCGGTGGTAGTGATATTAAGCAGGTCCATTATCTTCATAGCTTGTCCCTTTAAACGATCATTAGTGTTAGAGATCGTAAAGTGTGGTGTTTCTAGATAGCATTGCTGTGGAATTATAGCGAGGTAGCTACCCAGTAGTGTTTTGTAGAGATCTTGACCGCATGATAGATGGACTTTTGTTGGAGCGGGAAAACTGAGCGTATAGTGTTTCTCGTCTAGTTCTTCATATGCAGGTATTTCCAAGGCTACAGGAGTAGGGCTGCAGGCGGCGCTTCTTTGTTGCGTGTCGATGAGTTGCATAATGCAGTCTTCGGATGTTCGGCTTTGGAGGTTCTGTTTTTCCACACAGACGTACCATTTACTGGTCTTCGGGCATTCTGCCACTATGTACCTGAAATCTTTCTCATGGAGGGCTAGGTAAGGATATGGAGGAGATAGGATCTCGCGGTATTTGTTCGTGACAATAGATAATTTATATAACTCAAATACATATGATAGAATAATAGGAAATTAATAGACTATAACTACTTCATCACCTACGTAGTATGAACCTAGTTTTATTATATCGAAATATTCTCTAGTATCTAAGTCTACTACTCTGTCTCTGCCATAAACCGAGCTCAACTTGCTTATCATAGAGCGTATCGCATACAAATTTAATATTGAATGATGCGTTGTGGATGCCCTAATAAAAGCTAGGACGTTCTGTAATTTAAGAAGTTCCTGTGAGATAGAGTCTACGTTATCACCTAGTATAATAAGAGTCTGTGCCAGATGTGCGTATTTTATTAAATCGGTATCTCTAGTAGCTTCACTTTCGTTAATTTTATTTACAAGTGTTAATATTTTATTCTGATTATCTACTATGCTATCTATGACTTTCGAATATTGATTCGTCCAATTTTTTAATAGACTAACATGACTGTTAAGTTCAGTAAATAATTTATCCTCGTTATTCTGAAGAGATTTTAACGCTTGGTTATAATGTAGTGCATCAGTGTAGTCGAGGTTGCCTGTAATGCTTTTAATAACGGACCCAAGACCATCAACGAGCCCTCTTTTAACACGATGACTTTCAAAAGTCTCTAATTGTTCTAAAACACTATCAAGCTTATTTCTGAGGTAATCTGTGTGGGGTTCAAATAAAGACCTAGTTTTATTGTGAAGGTCAGGGCTAACACTATCTAACTGTGAGTTAACTGAATTAATCTTGTCTCTTATATTCATAAGATTAACATGTTGTAGAATGGAATGGTAATGGGAGACTATTTTAGATGGTCCTAATTTGAAAGGTAAGATGCCAGGGCCGTCGTCGAGACTCTCAAGTCTTATCTCCTGCATGAGAGCTAGTCGCAGGATGAGATGAAACATCAGGAGCACTCTGCAACAATGTGGCTGACTTAGGAACTCTCTTAAGTCTAGTTTATGCAATGGGACCTCGCTTTTTCTTAGTATATATATGAACAGGGAGATCAGCCATTACAACGTCGTGCGTGTACCGGGGAGCTAGTTTTTGGCACGAAGCAGACGGATTTTTGACGAAAATCTGTTGCTCAGGGGAATACTCAGCTTCGGGTTCCCGGTCCTATTCCGATTTTCAGTTAGGTCTCTACGAGAGGTATTAGAGAGATCTTGTAAAGTGTTATAGGCCAAAGTCATCTTAGCTTTATGATTTATTGTGTACTGCTGTAATAGTTGAGATGAGACGTCTATGTCAAATGGGTCGCGGGGATCATAATGTCCGGTAATTACTTCAATTGGTCTGCATTTCGTAAGGCTATGGATGCTATTATTGTAGGCTAGAATAGCGTAAGGCATTAGATTAATAACGGATTCAGATTTGTGGCTAAGTTCCAAGATACCGAGATGTTCAAGTATCGTTGAATGAAATTTCTCTAATATCCCGTTTTCTTTAGGTGCGTGGGGTGCTACCCGGTGATGATGGATTTGATGAATTCTAACAAATTCCGCGATTAGTTGATTTGTGAACTCGGTGCCGTTATCAGTGACAATAGTAATAGGTATAGAATGATGCGTGCTGAAGTTGAGTAGTGCTTGAACTATGCTGACTGCCGTACCATCCCTCAAGTGATAGGCTTGGGCGTCCTTAGAAAATGCATCTACTATTGTTAAGAATTTTTCACTCTGAATAGTCAATACATCTAAGTGAATCAATTCGAATGGTCTAGTAGTCGGTGGTACATTCCTAAACTGTTGTTTTATTAGATTGCGATCGTATTTTGCCTGTCCACAAACAGTGCATTCTTTTATAAATTTAGTGATGTTCTCTCGCATTTTCGGCCAATAGTATTTATGAGACAGTGCAAGATAGCACTCATTAATGCCCCTATGATTAGTTTTCCCTTCATGATACTTGTTAATTATCTCCTGCTGCCTAAGGTACTCTCTAACGTTTTCTACTTCATTTTTAGTAAGTGTTAGGTTCATAGATGAATTTTTAAATGTTTTCTGAATGATGGGGTGATTTTGTACATAGCTAAAGGTGGATTGATTAGTAAGCCCGTTTTAATTTTAGGATGAACGTATTCTTTGATGGCAGCGATAACATCTTCTTCTAAGTTATTTTCTGATAGTTGAATAGATATTCGCGTGTAAGTTTCAAACGGCTTTGTGATGACCAGCCTACTCTTGATATCGCCAACTACATTAAAGATTAGTTGTTTAGTAAATCTATTGAGAGGGTCGTCTGAGATTGGAATTTCTAGGATGGGACTTTCTTGATCAGTATGAACAGTAGCTGTTCTAGAGTCATCATCAGCGTATGCTGCAGTGATGGTCCTAGAGTCATCTAGTGTGGGTGCCTTCTCGGATGTATTAACTACTATTGACATAAGCTCCTCATTGTTAACTTCGATCCTTGACAATGCGTCGGCGTTAGTGTTAAACTTGCCTTGCTTATAGATGGCAGTAAAATCATACTCACTAAGCTTTAAGCGCCACCTAGTGAGTCGCGAGTTCGGCTCTTTGAGGTTCATAACCCATTGTAGGGGTTTGTGATCCGTAATAATTTTGAACTTACGCCCAAACAAGTATGGCCTGAAATATTTGGTGGCTCACACGATTGCTAGAAGTTCTTTTTCTATGGTACTATAGTTACATTCACTTGAATTTAGAGTCCTTGAGGCATAGGGAATCGGTTTATTCAAGCCTACAGTACCTTGTGATAGTATTGCACCAATAGCAACATTGGACGCGTCTGTAGTGAGTATAAACTCTTTTGTAAAATCCGGATATAGTAAGATAGGATCGTTTGTTAACAGCGTTTTACAGTGTTCAAAACACTCGGTATAATTTTTATCAAATACAATTTTTTAACCCTTTTTAAGACATTGTGTTAGTGGTTTAGTCACACGTGCAAAGTCAGGAATGAATTTTCTATAATAGCCAAATAGACCGAGAAAACGTTTGATTTCTGTTGGGGTCTTAGGTAAGGGGTAATTTTTGATAGCTTGGATTTTATTGGGATTCGGTTTAACACCTTCACGACATATGACATGCCCTAAAAATTCAGTTTCTAACTGCAAGAATTCAGATTTGTCCATCTGTACTTTGAAGTTAGATTCGCGTAATTTTTTAAAGACTTTTTCTAGGTTCAGGATACTCATGTAGCGAGGTGCTGAACACTATAATGTCATCCAGATACACCAAACAAAATTCGTTCTGCAGATCCTTAAGAACGTTATCCATCACACGTTGAAAAGTTGATGGAGAGTTCTTGAGGCCTATTGGCATTCTCAAAAACTCTTAAAGACCATTCTCTACGTTAAATGCTGTCTTTAGTATATCTTCAGGGTCCATTTCGACCTGATAAAATCCACTAGCCAGGTCAAGAGTTGTAAAATATTGGCACCTACCCAGTTTGTCAAGTACGTCATTTATATTGGGAATAGGGTACTTATCATCAATTGTTTTCTCGTTCACTTTTCTAAAATCAACAACAAGGCGCCATTTGACCTTACCAGATGCGTCCGCTTTTTTGGGTACAATCCAAATCGGGGAGCTCCATGCAGAGTCCGAAGGTCGAATTATGTTTTGCTCAAGCATCTTACTGATTTGATCTCTGACCTCTTGTCGATGAACGCGCGGGTATCTATAGGTTTTAGTATGTACTGGAATTTCATCAGTTGTTCTGATTTTATGCTTTATCTTGTTGGTGAATGTTAATGGTTCGCCTTCAAGATAAAAAACGTCAGCATAGCTAGCACAGAGACGTTCTAGATTAGCACGTTCTTCCGCGTTCAAGTTTTCGGTTCGAAGTCGAGAAACGACTTCATTAGCACGGTCCGATAAAATTTCGGTACTTTCAGTTTCTAAGTTAAACAGTTCAGCTTCTACTGGCCTATCCATAGAAAAGATGACGTCATTAGTTGTAGAGTTAGTAACTTCAACATAACCGCGATTATTCACAACATTTGTTACACACTATGTTATAAGACAGTTACAGATGGTTTGCGTTTCTACTATCACATCTCCGTCTCGCGTATTTACTGGTAACCTTAGTAACTTGGAAGAGTTATCCGGAATGATTTCCTCGTAAAGATTTGCATTTCGTGAGTCATACATTTGAATGGGAATATGCGCATTACGGGTCTTTAGTAGTCTATTTCTTAGATCTATGTTAGAACCCCAAATATCTAACAAGTCCAGTCCTATCAGTCGTTATGGAAGTCGAAGTAGTTATGGAACTTATACACGAACAAAGTTATGTCGCCTGGTTCAAAGAACTCAGGGAAACAGTGCAATGTGATAGAATAATTATTTTTACTGGTTGCGTACACGTTCGTTACTTCAAAAGGGTCATAGTTAAGTGGGACGTTACTAAAATATTTTTCGACAGCTTCAGGACTAATAAAAGATTGATTAGCTCCTGTATCTATAAGTAGTTTTAATGGGGGTTACTTATTTGAATATACCCCAGTTGCCGTTGTATGTGAAGGTTGACCTCTATTTTTGTTTTTCGGAATTCGACTCCGTCCGAAAATTTACGTCACTTGATGAAGTAGCACCAGCGGTTGCCTGATCTGCCTCTTCTACTATTGCGGTCTCTGAATAAGAGTATGGCTCCTGATAGTACGGATATTCAGAGTAGTCGTAAGTACAGTATGGTTGGTCGTAGTCTAAATACCCTTAGTCGTACTCGTAATTATAGTCATTGTAATCACTGTCAAATTCGTAAAAGTTTACCTCGCGAGTCTTAAAGTAATTACTCGGGGGCGGATTACCTGATTTTCGCCAGTCATGTAGGGTCGGTGGTAAGGATCGCGGTACAAAGTGACTTACGCCACTCATTGGACGGGGCTGATCATTACCGAACCTAAAGGATTGCTGTGGCTCGGCATTCTAAACGCGTTATTTTGTGGGTTAGAGTTCTGTGGAGGGGCGCGCATTATTTGCTGGGTACGCGTTGGACCACGTGGTTGTTGCATGTGTGGTTGAAAGGGTGGTCTCCAGCCTTGTGCTGGATGAGGGTGCATTGGCTGTTGCCGAGACGGACCAGGCATGCTAAAAAGTGGTTGTCTTATAGGGGCACCGATACCGAATTTTGGCATAAAATTATGCAGGGGCGGATTGTGGCTCTGCGGGGTTTGCAAGTCTTTCCTATTAGATCCACCTTCATTTCGTTGTTGGATGTACAAAATATTGAGCTCATCCTGGACGAATTTAAGCGCTTTTTCCATTGTACTAGGGCGCATGCAACGAATTCTGTATCCTAATGGGTCTTTTAAACCTCGCAAATATGCTTGAAGTGTAAGTTTGCTATAAAGAGTACGTTTGGATTCGATAGTGCTACCGACATTTTCATGTAGAGACACATAAGTCATTATCGTGCTAAAAAGATTCTGGCACCGTTCATAGAACTCTTGAGGGGTGCTAGATCCTTGGGTTTGAAGGGACAAATCGCTGTACAACGCGGTCTCGTCTCGATGGTCGGCAAAGTTGTTGATTAAAGCACTTCTAATACCCTGCCAGTTTTCGGGGATACCGTTCCCGTTAATTAACCTAGCCGCGGGTCCGGTTACTTTATTTAAAATACCATTGATGAGGGCCAAGTTTTGTAACTCGTGCCCTGCTTCAGTTTTAAAATGTGCTATCACTATTTGGTCGCATAGATGTATGAAACGCGTTAACACGTGCGGGTTGCCTTCGAATTCCGGTAATAGTCTGAGTGATTTATAGATCGTATCTATGTCTGAACTAATCGTAAGCTCTTCTAAGTTCCTATGTTCGTCTATAACACTAAGGCGACTATTACTAGATCTACTACTATTACTTAACCTAACAGTCCGCGATTCTCTCGGATGGAAAATTTTGGAATATTTATTCTAACACATAAGCAAAAATAACATATAAAATGCACAGACAAGAAAGTCACACAAAATACACAGTTACACAGAAAAAGAAATAGCAGTAAAATACGGTAAAGGATTATCAGTAGGAAGGTAAGGACTGAGAAAGATTCAAAGCACTTACAACATTTTTTTCGCCGAATCTATGTCCTGATTCCGTCCAGATTGCCGCTCCCAGTAGGTTCGTGATAGCTGCGGGGCCCGTGATCTATTCACTTGACTCTATTTTACACCTATCCTACCGACTGCGCCAATTACGTGGGCAGCAATCGGAGGTTGCAAAAAAAATTATCTTATTTAATAAAATTTAATTATAAAAATTACAATATAAAATAATTATTCTAAGTAAAACTAAAGTAATGAATCAATGATTAAAGTTGGATCAAGAATGCCAGGTCGATGCAGCGAAAGCGCACGTAGCCTCCGATTGACGTCAATGGCTTCAAGTTCTGCTAACGGCGCGCCTCGTGTGGCGCGGTGTTTATTCAGGTCAATGCTTGCGGTGTGGTTTCAGTACTTTAGCCTTGCGTTACACGGTGGTGTACAACAATATAAATAGTATGCATTTACAAAGATAGTTAAATTTAAAAGAGGAACAATGGGAAGAACAACTTAAATATTCACGTCATTGCGTCGCGTACGTGTCACGTGACTGCTTTGCTATTGTTGTAATTATTTTATAATAAGAGTATTAAGGTACTCGTAACAACAGTTTCAAATTGTGACGATGATCAAAGTGATGAGTGGAAAATATAACAACTATTTGTGTAAAAACTAAAATAAATTTGAAATGTAATCAAATCCAGAATATTACCGTTGGATCTTACAATCTAGGAAGTCGCAAGTGCAGAAATAAACATGGTGAAAAAAGGCTTGTCTTCAGACTACATACCAACAGGAAGGTTATTAGAGCAGAGGTTGACTTACCTTCACCAAACTTACCCCTCTACACTCTAGACAACGGAACACGAGCTCCTCGAGGACATGAACCAAGAAACCTTAGGCTCACACCATATTACTGGTCAACAAGTTTACAAGGTTGGTAGTAAACTGAAGAAAAAGTTGGCGCAGCCCTTACACGATAGGAAGAAGGAAAATAATCATGTTTTCTACCTTCAGTCTGAAACACTCATGCACGGTATTTTAGTCAGAACTTTATGCACTTTACAAGGCGGTTCAATCGGTAAAATCTGACAAAGACAATAAAGTAAAAATTCTGTGCGACTAAAGATCTTCGCTTCGACCTGCTGGAAACCCCCAAATTTACCCATCCCCTGTATAAATCTATCAAGGAGTGCATAAGGGAAGTACATGCAGAGGGAAGACCAGTGCGGTTCTTCTGGTTAAGAGCACTTGATGACAGAGGCGAAGACTTCAGCTTCCTCAAAGCACGCACTGCGATTACTCTTACGGGAACTACGGGACCCCTCTAACAATACTCGAATAACCAAACTGGATCTAAGCGCCTTCGGCAAAAGATCGACACCGACAAATCCAAGAAAGGCTGAAAACTAGAGCAGGAGAAGAAGCTGGCCAAGCCGGATGCAAAAAATCTTTCATGGAACTCATCAGCGTTAAAGTACACGGAATAAGAAATAAGATCTCTAAACGGTAGATAAAAAGAAACTGCCGTTAAAGTTTTTTTTTTTTTTTTATCTTTACTCCTCAGACTCCAGAGTCCGTGCCTTTTTTCAACTTTTTTGATTTTCAAAACTTACGATTAATTTATTACATGCAACAAATATACATGCATGGAGAACATATTAAACTAAGGGTGTTATTTAAATGGTTAGCATAGTATAAGTATTTTTGAAAGAAGTAAAATATTATCTGTCAGCAGAAATAGCTAATTGGTCAGCAACTCATGGCCAGCAAACATTTCAAAATCAATCAGCAATTTATGTCATTCTGGATGGCTGTAATTATTTTTGTACTGCATATTAATTATATAAGCAGCCATAAGCTGTTCCTGTTTTATAATATTTGGGTAAGCACTCAGTCGTCGGCCGCTGCCGCGGCACGCTCGCTTCGCTCGGCTCGCGCGTTGTAGTCACAAGTAACCTAACACTCCTCCTCGCTACGCTCGTCGTCGTACCTATATATGACTTTGCCCTATACTAGTATAATTACATATGGAACATATAGACATGTTTTCTCTGCTGATCAATTATAAAATCTTGCTGACCAAGTAGTTATTTTGCGGACCGAATGTTTATTATGCAAACTCATGGTATTGTTATGCTGCCTATCAATGATTAAATTTTTGACCATTATCAAAACTATCTGCGGAACAAAGATTGCTACCTGATTTTTATTATTGCAGACAAAATCTTTGTATGCTGACTAAATCATTTGAATGCTGGTTTGGGTGGGCTCACCAAATTTTATAATTGCGTATCATTTAATTACTTCTCTTAAACTAACTAACTATTTACTATATTATATACTAATTTTATTAACTAATACATATAATTAAATTTTATTATTACTATTAAGATTATTCTGAGTTGGTGTAAGCATTCACAGCAGACCAGTGTCCGCAAACAGCACCCGTTCACGAGTTGACGCATGTGCCAGCCATCGCCTTCTTCAACCATTTCTGAGGGAAGATGGCGACCCGCCACACACGCCACCGCTTGCCAACACATTTCCGTGAGCATGTCTGCTCTGAATGCCCACACCATCTCTTTGTCAGTTACAGTTAGAGTTTACAAGATCCCAAAAACACAGCCGCATCGGACCAGACCTGATAAAGGACAAATCAGTCCGCCAAATTTTGTCCCAACAACGAAGCCCACGGACCATCGCTGGGGAAACAAGGAGTCACTGAGCGTAAAACTAGCGGAGGCGGAAGCGGCCATATATGACAACGACGCAATCCAGGTCATAATAAGGCAAATATCGGGTCGGCATGTGGGCGCTTTCCGTTCTGCGAGTCGACTTGTGGTTTAGAACGAAATGGAAAAGGAACGGACTAGCCAACTAAAGTTTGTTACGCCATTAGACGATCCCCTTGTCGTGACAGCCCAGTGCACAAAGATAATGCTGCAGGAGCAAATCAGAGTCCATGGATCCAGCAGCGTCTCTTAAATTTTTAATTACATCAAACATCAAATGGAACAACTAGGTGCCGGATTGTGGCAAAACTACCAGGATAGTTGAAAACTTCCATGCTGACAAGGACATCATAATCACCAAAACAGCCGAAGCAGCTAAAGACCTATACGGTAAGGTAGCGCACCACATAGGCGACGGAGTGAAATACAAAGCTCAAAAAAAAGGGCTCCGTATTAGCCAATGGATTCATGGGGCGTAGTGAGAAATGTGCTTTTAATAGATAAAACGCACAACGACCACTTTGGGACGATAATAATGGCAGCAAGGTTGCTGAAGAAATTGTCATCATCGGAGACGTCAACCAACTGTCTTATATCTACAGAGAAAACCTCTTCGACATAAAGTTCAGTAGCACATAAGTCTTGTCGTCCCAAGAGTTATTCTGTAATTTACTAAACTAAAAATTAACACCCCCATTCGGAAAATATCTTAAGGCCTTAGAATTATTTATTAAAAAGCAACTTTTAATAGGAGCTAATAATTATTGTGAAACTGTATTATTGTCATATTTTATGGAGTTGTCAAAAACAAGGTAAACGAGAGTTTTTCTTTTTTATTTGTATTTCTTATATACCTAAAATATTTAACACTTTTTTCTATGGTAGAGGTAAAAAGTTGATTTTTTTTACACGAGAGCCAATTCGTTAATGTCTCGTACGATTAAATCACTCAGTAGTATATATTATTAGAATCACTTGCTACAAACGTCATTTAATTAGAGACTAATTGTCTAGTTTTAAATTTAAAGTTAGCACTCGAAGCAAAAACTGAATTTGCTCACTTGTTGAACAAATAGCTATTTTCATCGGAATATGGACATTATATACTTACCCGGCAATACCGAATCCACTTTGTTTGTTGGTGACATAAAAGCAGGTTTTCTCCGTTTCAGAAAAACAAGTTCCGATGTAAACGGCGATTTTCTTCCCCGAAAGATTTATCGGATTTACGCCTAAAATAAAAATAAAACACTATTTTATAGCACAATGTAATTTGTGTTGCACAGTTTTGGGATGTGGGCACTTACATGAGCGTTGATACGATTCAAGGGACAAGACTCAAACTCTCTGACATATCCATCTCGTCGTGGAGTTTGTATTGTATCTCTCAGTATGTGGCACTACACTTTTTTATTACATTATTTTTAATTACATTAAGCTAATAAAACATCATGAAAAGCATGCTCAGAACGATTCGAGCTGTGATTTTGGCATGAAGAGGTCACACTTCTTATACTAATACATTTACATTTGTAACTTTATTTAATTAAAAAAAGTAAAAATAAATCTCCTTGTCTTTGTTGCAGCAATTCACACCAATTAGCTGTAGGTAAAGCAATTTTACAATAATCATTATTTTTCTTTTGTTAATTTCAAATAATCTTGCCCAGATTTGACCTGTCAAACTTTTGGGTATATTATAAGATGTCGTGTATAGTGATGTTAATTAGTTTAAAAAATCTCTATTTTTCTTATTTACATGTCACGAACTTATATCAAAATCTGTAATAAGTAAAAATAGAAAATATTTTTTTCTCATCGTACATTTACAGTGTTACTAATAAAAAATCCTTATAGCTATCTTATTTCATCGTTGTTCTTGATATGCATATTCTGAGCTTAAGGTTGCTATAGTCACAAGATAGTTTATTACCAATAAATGCGTTATAATATTTGAAATAACTATACCATACATATTTCGAAATAACGGGATGGCAACGTCGCATTTCATAAGACTAATCATAGACATAGGCGGATATAATGGATCAACCACATCAAGGTTCAACGGCAATGCACATCATAGTCTTAAACAACGCGCTTACGATAAATATCGCGTTTTGTATACGATTTGTATATTATTTTTATATTCATGTTCATATTCATATTCATATTCATATTCATATTCATATTCATATTCATATTCATATTCATATTCATATTCATATTCATATTCATATTCATATTCATATTCATATTCATATTCATATTCATATTCATATTCATATTCATATTCATATTCATATTCATATTCATATTCATATTCATATTCATATTCATATTCATATTCATATTCATATTCATATTCATATTCATATTCATATTCATATTCATATTCATATTCTTATTCATATTCATATTCATATTCATATTCATATTCATATTCATATTCTTATTCATATTCATATTCATATTCATATTCATATTCATATTCATATTCATATTCATATTCATATTCATATTCATATTCATATTCATATTCATATTCATATTCATATTCATATTCATATTCATATTCATATTCATATTCATATTCATATTCATATTCATATTCATATTCATATTCATATTCATATTCATATTCATATTCATATTCATATTCATATTCATATTCATATTCATATTCATATTCATATTCATATTCATATTCATATTCATATTCATATTCATATTCATATTCATATTCATATTCATATTCATATTCATATTCATATTCATATTCATATTCATATTCATATTCATATTCATATTCATATTAAATATATAGCTTTTGGCGTGAAAGCAGCACCAGCATTGTTAAAACCGTTAGCTAGATTATTCTTTTTACATGGATAATCTCGTACACGGCTGCTATAACACATGGACAACAGCTGATTTCTGATTTAACCCAGCTATTGAGAACAGGCGGTTTTCATCTCCGAAAGTGATCAGCCAACAATAAAGAACTATTAGCAAAAGTGCAAAGGTCGGACGAAAACAGTGTTTATAACTTTAAAAGTGAAGACACATCAAAAGCATTAGGTCTAAGATGGAATTCTAAAGGAAAACATTTAAAAAAAAAGGAATAGGCGAACAAAAATTAACATTTGAGGAATTCATTACAATTTTAGCTCAACTGGAAGCGTGTCTAAATTCAAGGCCATTATGCTACTTAACGGAAAACATTGATGATATGGATTTTTTATCTCCAGCTCACTTCCGCGCTGGAAGACCTGGCCTAACCGTAATAGAAACAAAAGAAGACGCACAAACAAGATGGCACTTGACTAACAGTATTTTAAAACATGTATGGCATAAATGGAAAAACTAATATTTAAGTCAATTAACCGCAAGAGGAAAGTGGTTAAAACCGCAAAGAAACCTGAGCGTAGGAGATATGGTAGTGGTGCATAACAGGTAGGATAACATTCTAGCTGGACAGTGGATCATGGGGAGAGTGATAGAGGTGCATCCTGACAGTAAGGGCTATGTGAGGGTCGTTTCATTAAAAACAAAAAACGGCGTCTTGAAGAGGCCTGTAGTTAAGCTCTCTGTATTACCAATCGAAACCTCCCAACAAACAAAAACTTCGTCGAAAACACAACCCGACAAAATAACACACCTATTAAAAGAAAACAAACCAACAAAAACAATACAAAAAGGGTTCTTATATGTAGTCATGGCTCTGACATTTCTAATGATCTTGTGCGGTAGTGGTAGCAATGCCTATAACATCACTGAGTTCAAAACGACCAATCCTTATATCCTATATCACAGCTCGGTTTGATCAAAGACAAATGGACTCTCGTTGTTTTCTATAATATGTCGCCGTATTGGGAAGGAATGCGAGCATTTAATAAAGTTACTGCAAACCTAAACAAAACATGCACTACAATGAATGGTGGCCAGTGTAACATGATAGCGCTCCAGCTGACCCACGGTAAACTGTGCTACGGCCATGGGTTTAGACGAACCCAATTTTTGTTTTTTATCGTCTTTCAGCGGTATTCTCACCTCCTACCGACTATCTTCGTTACGTTTTGTTATTTTTAAATAAAATTCTACACATTCTTTGTCTTCCACCAATAAGTTTTCTGGTTCATTTATTTCTTCTTCTTGCCAAAATTGTTCTATTTCTTCTATGTTATTTAAGACTACGTTATACTGATAAGTGTTGACCTTCCCGCATAAAAGCCATCCTAATTGCGTTTGATGGGCAATAAGCTGGTGTGGATCCTCCCTTTTTAAGAGTCCTCCCAAGATAATTTTGGAATAAACATCTATTCCTAGCAACAAGTCAATGGGCCGACTTCTGTAAAATTCAGGATCACTTAAATTAATGTTCTTCAAAATGACCATGTTGGTTTAAAGAATGTTTTGTTCGAAAGACTTTTAATGAGGTCATTCATGATAAATGCGTCCGTCTCCAATTCTAAATCATTGTAGATTGAAGCAAACTCTATTGTGATCATTCCTTTGCAATTGTTCTCCTTCTGTCCTACTCCAAAGACTCCTTTACATTTTTGTCTTTTTATTCCTAGTACCTGAGCCGCTCTTTCTGATACTAAGCTAATTTGGCTGCCCTGGTCGATTAAGGCACGTATATGAACATATAACCCCTCAGAATTTTTAACTTTTAATAAGGCTGTCGCGAGCAAACTCTCCGAAGATTGCTCTTGAGATGCATGACAGCTACCCGCCCCTGGTTCCTGATGCTTCATATTTTGTTTCGCAACTTTACTTCTGTTTGATGACTGTTCCGTTGTAATCGCAGAGTTCGTAAAAGCCTCGTGTAAAATAGTGTTATGCGGAGCTTAGCATTTGCTACATGTAAATGTCGAAGTACATGGATTTCCATTGTGACTAAATAAACAGTTAATGCAAAGTTTTAGCTTGTATGCAGTTTTTAGTTTTTGTTCGTCGTTCATCATTAAATTATTCCTGCAATTATAAATGCCGTGCTGGCTATTACAATGAGGGCATTGCATATTCGACACGTGCATAGATTTCGCAACAAGCTTATTTTCGTTGTTATTATTACGATAATTGTTATTTTTGTTAATCGAATTACTTGTATGTTTTCTTGTGTTGTTCAATGTATGATGATATGATTGTGTGTTCACTCTCTGTGACTCTATCTCTTGTCTTCTACGACTCATCTCTTAGGATGTAAATGTAGTTTCCAAGAAATCTGTTAAATCTTTCAGGATCGGCAATTCTCTTGAGATTTTAAGAGACCCAATGTAGTCAGTGTACGAGCCTGCGTTTAATTTTTGACCTAGGATGTATACTAATAGCGGGTCTCAAGTGGAAATGTCGAGACCGAGATGTTTTATAGCATTCAAACATTCCAACGTGGTGTCATGCATTCTCTTAAATTGTTAAGCAGATGGTTGTTGGATATTTGGAAAGCCTAACTGCTTATGTGAGATGAAAAGAGAAGATTTTTACTATAGTATCGATGTGTTAAAATTTCCCAACAAACAAGATAGTTATCCGTGCTGACTAGTAGATGTTGAATAAGTTTTTTAGCTTCTCCACGAACTTTACTTTAAAGATGTTGCATCTTTTGACCATTCGAGTGTGAAGAATTACTGTGAATTGTTTCCATAAACAAGTACCTGAATAGTACCCAGCAATTGTAATAACCATTGAACATAAGTTAAGGTTAAAACTCTAAGGTTGGTGTAGATTTATCTCGATGCGCCACAGACCACATCTTTGTGTTGATGGTTTTTTTCAAATCAATAAACTTTTGTTCATATATGTCGTACATGTCAGCATATCCCGTATGATTGCAATTCCAACTCGCTCTCGATGTCCCAGTGAAGGTTATCTATTATTGACCACCTCTGTTGCAGTGATTTTAGGGCGTCCTCATATTCCCACTTATCTTTCAATTGTTCCACATCTATTTGAGACCTTGTTCTCAGGAAAGCCTTCAAATTTGCGTATTGGCGTTTTGACGAATCGTCAATTTTGCTATTTGTTCCATGATCCCGCTTCAGTGTTTGCTCTTTCTGTTGTCTTTAAAAGCTTTTTTCTCCATTATCATTTGTTGCCTCCTCTCGGAGATTACCTGTTTGTGACGGTGTTCTCGAAGGTGTATGAGTGCGTTCGATATTTTCGAAGGTGTATGAGTGCGTTCGATTGTTGAAGGGCCTGGTTTTCTCAATAAAAGATGTTCATATTGTTGGTTGATCAATGTCTTTGTTGTATGGTAAGCATTTTTTGCTTTTTCAAATGCTTGTTTAAGAAAGTAAGGGTCTGTTTTACTCACTTCCGTACCGATTCTGTCGTGGTTGAATTGGTACTCTCTCCAATATTCCTCCAAAGTAGCCAAACGCCTTTTAAAATAATCAGCTGTTTTTCTATCTGCGCTATCGTTCTTAATGTTAAAACCCATTTTTAAAATGTTATCGTAAATCATTGCTTAAGTTTTAATGATCTCCGCCATGTTGTAAATGTTCTTAGTATAAAATATGTATTTAGTAAAAAATAAAAGAAAATGTTTCTGTTGTCAATACTCAGCCTCCTCTGTAAATGTTGTTGATATTCGATATCACTGCAATCCTTTATATCGCCCACTAACTCAGTTTGTCAACATAGCTCAGCGGGCTATGGAAAGGGCTATGCTCGGTGTTTCTCTGAGGGACCGCATCAGAAATGAAGTGATCCGTCAGAAAACCAAGGTCATTGACATAGCCCACCGGATCAGCAAGCTGAAGTGGCAGTGGGCTGGCCATATTAGCCGTAGAACCGACAACCGTTGGGGTAAACGAGTTCTAGAGTAGAGACCGCGTCTCGGCAAACGTAGTGTAGGACGTCCTGAGGCACGGTGGAGTGACGATCTGCGCAAGATGGCTGGCAAAAACTGGATGCGAGAAGCCCAAGATAGACCTAAGTGGCGTGCAATTGGAGAGGCCTATGTCCAGCAGTAGACTGCTACAGGCTGATTATGAACACAGTTTGTTACGCTGTTTCAATTTCTCGATCCACGAACTGTTATGAAATTACGCGACGCGAGGACCTTTCGAAGGACCAAAAATATGTTCGGGCTGATACCGTCCTGCAGTGAGGAGGAATGATAAAATGTTCACTGTTATAAACTCTGTACTTATATTAAAATGTTCTAAATAATTAAATATTATATGTTTATGTTATGAATGCAACCGTATGCCGCAAGTGCCAAACGTGCACTGTCTTAATAAATGTATTTCTATAATTAGGTAGTTGCGACACACGGCTAAATGTGCGGTATCAGGAAAATGTTTGGAGTTACACCAAACACCGGGCAACGTCCACTGTTGCTGCTGTGACTATAGCGGCGACGTTATCTGCATACATACAAGTTTTTTTAATGGTTACTACTCGATTCAACTGCTATCTAAAAATTGTATTACAACATTTAGTTTTGAAGGTTAGAGAGGTGGTTGACCTTTTATGTACATACACAAATATTTTTTTATTCTTTGCAGGAACGCAAAGATGTCAGGATGGATAAATGTGAGAAACACCACCACTTCCGCTAGTCAAACATGGCAGTATCCACGTGAACTGAAGCACGTGACCTCCGACAGCCAATAAATGGCATGTCATACTCCCGCCAAGAAAATGGCGCCGGAGAGCCCACCTGAAGACATCGCTAGGATTTTAGTTGCTTGTGAAATCTTGTCAGATTTAGCCATAAATGGCAAAATACTTAGAAATGTGTATTAAAGCTTATAATTATAAGCTAAGTATATTTCTGTGTTGTCTGCTTACTGTAACGTTACTTTTGTGAAATTTGTCTACGTTCGAATAGAACTTGCCAATGTTACTGATGTGATGTTTATGTAGTAGGCTTTATTGCAATTGTTACTTGTTACTTAACTAATGTTAGCATCTTGTAAATTCAGTTGAATGTAATTGGTATAGATTTGAGTTTCAAGTTAAGGAATATATGTGCATAATCTGGTTTTATTGTTTTATTGTAATGGGTGTTACAGAATAGTTTACAAAACAGGTTGTACAATGGGTGGCCTTATTGCTATAAGTAATTTCTTACAGGCAATCTTGGGATGGATAGTAATTAATATAAATAAGAATTGGCGCATTGTGGTGTAAAATGAAAATAATTACAAAACTTAACTTGGTGCATTGATCATTTTAAAATACTTTGCTATGATAAAAACTTATCAACATATATTGTTTACTCAGACGTAATCAAATATATCCATAAATGAATAACACATAAGTACATAAACCAAAAAGTATATATAAGTGTGATGTACGTAATATAAAACATACATAAAATATAATATATAATATATTATACACCTACAAAAAGACACCTACTAAGGATCAGTTAGTAAATGAGGAATAAGATTTACAATGTTATATACAAATTAAAAAGTATTGTCAAGCCGCCTTCAGACATGTAATGCTACTTTACCATATTATTAAATACATTAATTGATTGGGCGTGTAACGACTTTTTATATAATGTTGTCGATCGCAAATTCATGCAATAAGAAATGCAAATCGCACATTCAGTGCAAGCCGTGTGTCCCACTTATTTATTCCTATCATAACTTGATGAGATATGTATATTGCTTAGTATTCATGCTACTTATTTATCTTATTCGACTTTTAGCTAGTTCATTACAACTTGAGACTGAAAGACGTTTTGCTGAGTGACTCAGGGGGCTTTGCCGTATTAGCATAACCTTTGTAGAATAATTATTGTTCTTACTCCATTATTGAAGTTGTGCACTATATTGTTTTACATTATTTCCACTTCTTGGAATCTAACTTAATTAGTGTTATTATTACTAATTGACATTAATTAATTGTGTTAATTACATGTCGCTTCATTACTGTAGTCACAGTATATAGATGCACCAGTATGGAAACTAAGCTTAGTTTATAAAATACCAATAGTTTATAAACCTACGCTCCGTTGAAGCAATAGGGTTGTCAATTTTTATTGTGTTGTTTTTTTTAAATTGCACGTTCTATGTTCTGTAGTGATCAAATCTGGTTACTTCTAGTTTACAAATAAAATTTACATAGGTGTGTTATGGCGTCGGTTAATCTTGACAGTTTCAAATATCAAAAAAAAAACAGTTTAGTATTGACACACAACAACATGTAGATTTTTGTATTTTTGGTTGGTTTATTTGTAGACCACTAACTTATTATTATGACGTAACATTTTATAAGTTTTGGCGGGAGCGTACGCGAGTCGTGGTTAGGCGGGTGGTCTATTTTCGAGTGTTTGTTACGCATTTTCGGGCTGAACTGTACTACGTTTTAATCCCTAAAAAGCGTTTCATACCTAGTAATTAAAAAACCATTACATAAAAATACCTTTATTCTTCATTTTGTACAAGAGAGTACACGTTTTGTATAAGACCCATGTTATCCTTCATCCAAAATGTTTGTTTTTTATACTACATTGTATATCTTATACCAACCAACCATCTAAGTGTTAGCTACGGCCCCACTTATGCCTTTGCAAAGGACCGGACGTAATCAGTGAAATAAATGGAATAAGATAATAAAAATAATAAACCGCAGGTTTTGTGACAAGCCGTCGGTGAGTGGCGACACCGTGGACCCTGATTCTCCCTGGGTCTAATTGAGACCCTTGACACCCGGCTTGCCTTAATTGGCCGACTGGGGGTGGAGACGCAAGAGCAAGTAACAAAAAGCTCCAAAGGTGGAAGTTTTAAAATGCATAACGCCGGTAGTAGAGCTCTAGTAAAACCACAGCACACCTCTCGACACTCAAAAATAGTAAAGTCAAAGTCAAAATCATTTATTCAATTTAGACATCAAAGACGCACTTATGAACGTCAATTTTTCATTATAATGTACTTTAAAGACTACCGCCACATTCCAAAATATATAGAGCCTACCGAAAAGAAGCGGCAAGAAACTCGGGGCCATTCTTTTTATATAGATGTTTTTACAATGAGCATCACTCATTTTATCAAAACTGCTAATGTTTTTCTTTGCATACATTCGATTTTCATAGATAAACTGATAGACAACAGTTAGAATGTTTATATCTTCAAACTTCTGTCTAAGGGAAACTCTGAGAGCTAAACGGTAAATCGCTCGTATAACCCTTTTTTGCAGTATAAAAATAGAAATAGTATCTGCAGAACATCCCAAGAGCAATATGCCATAAGTTATAACGCTATAGAAATAACTAAAACAAATTATTCTGGCTGTGTCTACATCAGTTAATAGTCTAATTTTGTTTACAGCATAAGCCGCTGAACTGAGCCTACTAGACATTTTTTTAATGGGGGACCCCATTGCAATTTAGCGTCTATAGTAATTCCTAAAAATACCGTTGACTCCAGAAGGTCCAACCCTGTTCCATTCAATTGTATATTGGATTTTACTTGTCTCACATTTGGTGTCGAGAACTTTATACAATTAGTTTTTTTCTCACTGAGGAGAAGATTATTTGTATTAAACCAATTAACAACTTTAGCTAATGCATTGTTCACATCGTCATAGTTTAATAACTGCCTTTTAATTTTAAATAACAGTGAAGTGTGTCATCTGCAAACAATACAATCTCGTGATTCTTCTGTACATAATAAGGTAAGTTATTAATATAGATTAAAAACAGGAACGGCCCTAGTATTGAACCTTGTAGAACGCACATTGAGATTATAGAGCAGGGCAATTCTTTACCATTTATGTCAACACTTTGAATTATATCGTTTAAATATGAAGTCAAAAGGTTGAGAGCCATGTTCCTAATACCGTAGTGTTGTAATTTCCTGACAAGTATATCATGTCGGACGCAGTCAAATGCCTTAGATAATACTTCATCAGTCGATCGACCCAGACACAATAGAAATTTTCATTGTTATATGGACAATCGACTGGTGAGGGGACAAGTCACGAAAAAACACCTAACGACTACTTTTACAAGGCAACAAATGGGGTTGTCCAAATTGTCGGTGCAACAATTGTTGCACGTTAATTTTACGCGCGTTAGCTTTTGTTTATTTTTTAAAGTCATCCCAATGTTTAATCATAGAGTTTAATTCTTTAGCGTAATATATTTTCTTTCTTTGGCAACATTACAAACGAACATGTACCATCTGTGAACTTTAAAAAAAAATTTTTAGATTTTTTTATATTTTCATCTGTGTTTGCCGGTGAGGTTATGTTTTGTGCTATTGTTTTTAGTGAATTAATAGGATTAAACTCAAGATTTTGATACAAATTATACATGAATATGATCGTGAATGTGTAGGGAATACTGTCAATATGTGTTTTAAGTTCTGAAATCTAAAATTACACGAAAAAAAATTGTCTTGATTCGGCAACTTCCGGTAAGCTATTCTCATTGTTTTGATTGGTTATAATTTGCTTTATTTTGAATAGATTATACGTTTACGTTTGTAAAATATCAAATAAATAATGTCGTCAAGTAATTATAACCACTCAGAATATGATAAATACGCCATATCATGTCAGGATCAATAAAAAATCGAAGTTACGTGACAGTTAAATTCGCTTGTATTAAAAATTCACAGTAGAAGTTTGGAGGGGAGTAATTAGTTGTTATTCATCATCTTCTTTAGCTACACCAAAGGAGTTAACTTGTGACTCGTTACATAGTTGAAAATAGTGAGTCACATAATTTTGACCTCTTGTGTATTATTATTTCCCCACTTATTTTTATTGGCAGGTTGATACTTTGTTGATGAATTTTTCTTTTGTTGTATTTGTTGTGGAGGGGTAATTTCTAATTCACGCTTTTTGTAATTCGATCTATTTTTTCATTGTAGATCATTAGATCCTGTATTTTCGGGTGGCTATTAAACCGTTGCGGATATATGTTATTTTACCTTCTTTCCTTTTTTTATTTACTTGCTCCTGTAGTTCCTTTCTCTGTTCTAATATCTGTTTTGGATAGTTTTCTTTTAATATATATTTATTCTATTTAACTGTTGTTTATTCCGTAAGAAACATAGTATTCTACCGAAGCTGGTGAAAGTGACGATAATTGGCCTTATTTTATTTTCCACGGGCTTTCTTATACGTCCTACTATTTCTATTTCCATTTCATTGCAATCTACGACTACTACAAACTACTCGTATTTTCATTTCTTGTTTAATTATTTGTAGTATTTTATTTTCTAGCTCTTCATAGCGTTTTCACCTTCTTGTACGCCAAAAAATGTTATATTTCTACGTCAGACGTGTTTTTGTAACTCTTATATTATTTTCTCTAGATCAACGCTACATTACTTGATGTTATTTAACGCGCGAATAATATTGTCAAAGTTTTGATCAATATTTTAATTTATGTTCATTGTTATTCTCGATTCTAGAGTTGTTAAGAATTCATCGACGTCATTTTTAGTATTGGATCTAAGCTCTCTTAGCAATCGCTCTATTGTCGCAACACCAGCGCCGTCTAATGATGAACTCATGTTTGTTGATCATAGACAGAAAATGTCAATCTTGGGCTTGAGTATTTCTGATATGCTGGTTGTGCGAATGACCAAAACAATATGTTGCTACTGCTATGCTTTCGGGGTGTTGTTATACAGATGACGTTATAACGTGAAATGTTACAAGTGAAATGATGTAGCAAGAATTGGTTGTAATTTTTGAGGTTACTGTATTTTGGCTAGATCGAGCAAGCCCTTTTTTACATATCACTTATTGTCACTTGGGCTATCATATTTTAATTGATGTTATTGTAGCACTAGATTTAAGTAGTATAACGTATTCTCCCCCGCATTGATACAAATCATCCCCTTATTAGGCCCGCTGCAGGCCTAAACAGGCAACTTTACACGAATCATGAAATTGTGATTCTAATAGGAATTATAATAGAAATGACAAAATGGCCACTTAAAGAGAATTCATATTATGATTAGTTTTTTTTATTTTTGTTATATTTTATAGCTTATGTATGTGTAGTAGTATAGTTATATATATTAGTACATATATCAGGTCACGTACATATAAATGTATTATAAATATGAAAATAAATATACTATAGTATCCAGTTATTCATAATTTTAGCCAGCACTCATTTATATACGAGTATTTGCATATTAGTGTATTTTAGCAAAGAAGTATGTTGATGTAGATAATTATATACGTTCTATAGCTTTAGTTCATCTGTGAAGTCACCCAAGCGGCTTCAACGGAAGATCAGCGCTGGTCGAACGATCAGCACAACGCTGAGTTGAGGGCGTTTGCGACAAATACGTTTTTTTTTAAATTGATACTATGTTTGAAATTATACTTGGTTGTTGCAAATAAACTATTCTGATTCTGATTCTGGTTCTTTCGAATTCATATCAGCAATTCATCTATTTGACAGTTTTCTATGGAGATTCGTGAAATGACTCACTAAATATGAATTGCTTTTGTGAATCTTTATGTCAAATAGCAGATTCATAAGAAGTAACTCATTTTGTTACTATATATAAACTTTTCGCAATTCATTTTGTTATTTTTTAAGGAATAATAGTTGTATTCAACTATTATTCCTCAAAAAATGGCTGATTTAGCCGGAAAAATGCATTCCTTCGAAAAAGGGATTAGCTTTTGTACGTAGTACTTATAATTGTCTGTGATTTTGACATCATAGAAATATTGTAACCTAACGGAAAGAAACTCAACTTCGTGAAAAGAAAATGCATACAAGTAGCGACCCCCTTTTGTTCCTGGCGAAACTAATTTAGGTGCAACATTTAACGAGGTTCCCTCTTCCCTGTACTTATGAATTATATTATTTATATTAATGGTTATTACGATACCGACACCTAAATGAATATATGTTATGTTACAACAATAACCTCAAATATATCAAGTTCAAGCTATCATTTCGTTATTTTAATGTTATTTTGACGATTTAACTTAGTAATTTAACCAACTAAGGCGCTAGTACTAGCGCGAACGCAGCCGGCTGAATAAATACTCCCTGAAAAAGTGGCCCGAATGGTAACGAAACCGGTGGAAATATTCGACTATACGTACCGCGTAAGTTAAACAGTCAAAACAACATTAAAATGTGTAATACTTACGAAAGTTTCAATGAAGTTATCTTTTCGTTATATCTGAAGATGGCCAGTTTTCATACTCAAACACTCATTACATGTGTAAATAGAAACAGCAAAAAATGTTGCGAATATATTCTACTGCCATAATCAAATAACTATTTAACTAAGTAAGAAAACACAAGAAAAAAAGAAATTAAGAAGAGACAATATATGTTCATTCAGTCAACTAGGTCTAGTTATTTAACTGGATAGCTATCTAAAGTATTATATTTCTTTTCCTTATTTTCCTAATCACTTAATCAATAATTAGACATTATGATTGTTACATCTAATAATAGAATAAAAAGCTGGTATAATGAACTGAATTAGTTAGGTATATATATTTTTATACCAATACTCCATGAAGAACACTTTAGGTACCTTTAAATGAGACAGGGTTGTGGTCGTGTTTATGGCTCATTGAATTTGTTTATATCTTCACCGAAACAAAACCGTTCCTTATATTTATAAACTTGCATCATCACTTAACACCAGGTGAGATAGTGGTCTAGAGCTACCCAGTTCGGTATAAAAAAATAAAAAAATTGATGGCCATTTATTACCATAACCTTGGATTCATCGCGCCCTGTGAGCAACATATTTTTATTATGCACTTTCTTTATATTTTAAACAATTTCCGATGGGCCTTCCTTGATGCTTTTTGTAGAATAACTTATAATTTTATTTCTTTTATAAAGTTACACGGCCTTTCTCTTGAAAATGTAAACATAAGTGCATGCTTGCACATCTGTCATGAGTGAAGAGTTGAGGCGGCATACCTCTGGGACATTCTCAATGTGATTATTAGTTTGCAATATATTATCAATATTTTTTTGTTTATGCGTTTAGAAAATAGCATAATGTTGACAAACTCGCAAAGTTTTCAATAATAAACATTGTAATCCTGGTAATCCAGAATTTTTCACCAACTCTCTTTTACGAATATCGTTGTCGAATATTGAATGTCCCGTTTACTCTTAAAAAGCCCAATCACACACACATGTAAAGTTTCGTGCATTATTTCGGGTTTCGTCATATATTTCGGGTATTCTCGATCTTGGTTTTTTTTGTTTTGTTTTCTTTCTGCTGAGACAGAAAAAAAAGTCTATTACAGCCATTCAAATTGTTGCCAGCTGTGGTAAACCATGACAATATTCACAAACCATTTCGCTACAGTTTTAAATTTTTACTATCCAATGAAATAAATAAACATTTTTTCGAAACAAACTCTTCACTATTACATTATACCAATAAAAAAAGAAAATAATATATACCGGTTTACTATTTCGTTCATTCATTCATTGTTTTTTGCAATAATATCGTCAAATATGAATCTGCTGATGAAATGAATTGCGTATGATTTACTCGAAACTTTGGCCATTTTATGAAAAATAGAGGAATTGCTAAGGAATTGCCGGGAGTTCAGGAAATGAATTTCATAGAGAAGAATTGCTCAATGTGGCCTTTTTAGGCCTGCTGATTGATTTGCATTTAAGAATATCACTGAATCATTATTGACAGGTTAGTCACTGCATTATATGATGGTATTTCCATTAATATTGTCATTTCATTTACACACAGTCACTTATTCAAAATAATATCAAAGAAGACACAATATTATGAATTAAAAACTGCGGAGTGGCTTGAATGTATTGTTTACTTGATCGTGCCCTCTAGCGGATGTAGGTATAATAATAATAATAAAAAATTTAAAATGAGACTGAAATTGGCAGGTGCCGTAGTCTCTTCCATAGCACACTATCTTCTTATCACTAATAAAGTCATATCAATATCCTTGCCATTTTACCCATTTTTATAATAAATATACCATTCACCATTCATCCAAACGTTTCTGTTTTTTATACTACTTTATATTTTTATACCAAACAGGCCTCTAAGTGTTGGCTACAGCCCCACATATGCCTATGTAAATGACCGGATTAAACCCGTGATATAATTATTATACAGAGAATAATAATAAAAAATAATAAATAATTATTATAATAAACCTGCAGGAGCGGCCTTGTGGCGAGCCGTCGGTGAGTGGCGACACCGTGGACACTGATTCTCGCTGGGGCTAATTGAGACCCCTGACCCTCGGCTTGCCTTAATTGGCCGTCCGGGGGTGGAGACGCAAGATCAAGCAACAAAAAGCTCCAAGGGTGGAAGTGTTAAAGGGCATAACGCCGGCAGTAGCGCTCTAGTGAAACCGCAGCACACCTCTCGACACCCTTTAGCCATCCACACCAACGTTGCCCCTTTTGTCACCATTGATGGTGGCCTTTATGGGGGGCCCGTTTAGTGGATGGCAAGTCACCATCTGCCCAAAAATTTTAAAATGGGACTGAAATTGGCTGGTGGCGTAGTCTCTTCCATAAACCACTATCTTCCTTATCACTAATAAGTAAATATCAATTGCCATGCCATTTTACCCATTTTCGTAATAGATATACCATATTTCCCCTTATCCAAAATGTCTATTTTTTTTATACTACATTGTATTTTTATACCAAACGGGCCTCTAAGTGTTGGCTACAGCCCCACTTATGCCTCTGTGAAGGGCCGGATTAAATCCGTGATGTTTTTTAATAAAAGAATAATAATAACAAGGTCGTTGCGGGTAGGCGTCCTGTTTACATCGATATACTTATACTGAAAGTAATTTAATGCTACAATAGTGCAAAATCGTGACAAGGGTCCCCTGCTGCACCCTTTATAATAATCATTTCTCCTATCAACTTACCATAAAACCTTTCTTTGTGGTTTTTCATAATGGATTTGTACGGCAAGATTGCATCTAGTATGGAGGACATGACAAGTATGTTTTCAACAAGAATGAATCAATTTGACGCTGATATGAAGCATCTAGCGTCTGATGAAGTATCGCACAAGGATGTTGCAAGTTTATCTCGCGAGTTCTGTGATTTTAAGACTCTGATTTGGAAATCAGTTACCATGCTAAAAGTGCAAACGGAGCTTCTCTTTTTGGGCCTAGATCGTCTTGAAACCGCATCACAAAGAAAGATACTGCTGTTCCATGGTATCACTGTTGCTAGTGAGGCTGATGTAAGTAAAACTATAACTAATATATTATCCAACCAGTTAAATATGACAAACATTACATCAGAGGACTTATTAGCCTGTCATCGCTTGGGATCTGATTCTAGTAGACTTCGCCCTATTCTTGTGCGTTTTATGCACTTTAAGCACCGTGAGGCAGCCTGGAATGCTAAAACTTTACTGAAGAGTACTAAGATTACTGTCTCTGAGTTCCTTACTAAGTCGAGACATAATGTATTTATGGCAGCTCGCAATCACTTTGGTATTAGACATTGTTGGAGCTCTGAGGGCAAAATAGTAATTTTGCTTCCTGACAACAAACGTCGTAAAGTTGAAATGATGTCTGAGCTGCTCATTGCGGAGCTGCCCCCGCAGAAAAGAAATGGTGGATTGCCGATGCAGGGGAAGGACCAGCATTCGTCCACTGTGCCAGCGAAGGCAGCTAAACATGAGGCTAAGTCTTCGAGGCGTGCAGCCAAGTGATCTGTAATGTTACTTTTAATCTTGGATATCGTCGACTAAATTCGTTAAACTCGTAACTCCGTTTTTGGGCGAAATAAACTTTTTGATCGTGTTAGGTAGAACATTTTTGAACGAATTTTATCGTTAAAAATGTATTTCCGTATTAAAAATCGTTAAATTTTAATTTGAAAAAACGTAAACCTCGTATATTTTGCTCACCATTTTACTAAAGGTAAACCTCGTAACGAGCCCCCTCAGTACTGTGCGAGATGTCATAGTGGGTGCGCAGGAGTTTCGCGTTACAAAATATTTTGTGTTATGGTTTTCCACTAAAACGGAAGCTTGTACCACTATAAGTAAGTGCCCATGTGTTTTTCTTATAAATTGTGATAGATCTTAAGCACATATTTGTTTAAAAATACCCTATAGGAAGTTGGTTCTATAATTTGATAACAATTCTTTTGTAAAAGTTCGATTTGAGAAAGATCAACCAAACACTTATTTCAATTTCACTTACTATAAAAATACACAAAAAACACGTTTTGGTTGCAGGTAACAATGGATCCTAGAAGCAAAAATAGAATTCAAAGAATATTTTCACTTTTTCAAACGATTGTAGCACACCATTAGTCAGCAACAACAGAAGTTAACTGTGATGGGTCATGCATCAAACCTAAAGACATTATAATAAATAAAAATAAAGATATAACCATTTCTAAAAACTGCTTGACTCAAAAGCTTTTTCAAGGCACTGACACACCAGCCTTTTCAAGGTATGAACCTCACCATGATGCTACCCACCTAGCCACTGGTTTTGTTGATCGTAATTACTGCTTGGACGCTGTTTATCAAGTCACTGCTTCTACTGATCGTAAACACTACCTAGCAGCTCCTCATCTAGCCCCCATTTCTGCTAACCCCCATGACTGCTTAGACACTGCTTATCCAGCAACAACTTCTGCTGATTATGAGTACTGCACAGACGCTTCTGATCAAGCTATAGCTCCTACTGCTTGCGTAGGTGGTTTAAATATTGATTGTCTATTGAAACCCAATGATTCCCTAAATTCTTCTTTTTGTTCACTAGAACCTGAAGATTTGATTGACACGCCCCAATCTGTCACAGTTTTTAAATATGAACCCGAATCATGCCTAAATACTACAAATTGCAAGTCTCGGTTATAAATCTTGCATTGCATGTGAAACTAACGATTGCTATACTACCATTAATTCAAATAATTCTGTTGCGCATCTTGCAGCCGAACCTGAAAATAATTCTTTAAATCTTCTATCTCTATCGTTTTGGCAGGTGGTTTGAATGCGCAGGAAAATAGGCAACACCAATCTGGAGGGCCAGAGCTAGTAGATATTCCAAAACGTAAAATATCTAAAAAGCGAGATGAAAAAACCTGGCTAGTAAATGAAAAAAAGGAGCGACGGGACAAGGGAAAGGAATACAAACTAGAAAAAAATAAGAAAGAAAAATTAAACCAAGATGCCATTGTAAGTTGAGTAGCAAACAAACAAAAATTAAGAGCACGAAAGTTGAAGATGCAAAGAGACAGGAAATATTCAAGAAATTTTGGAACATGACTTGGACAGAGAAGAAAATGTATGTAAAAACACTGACCATTGTTAAATCCACTCAGAGAAAAAGAACAGATAAAGAGTTTTCAAGGCGAAGAACATCATTAGAACTATATTTGGACGTGGATTCTATTAAAACACGAGTTTGCAAAAGCATGTTTTTGAACACTCTCGCCATAGGTGAATGGACTGTTTTGAATTGGATTCGAAATGGAGGCGAACTACTACTTGCGATCCGGTTTCAATTACCACATTCAACAAAGTTTTTGAAAGAAAAAAATTTGCTCAAAGTTTCGTCATTGTTATAAGTCATATTATTCAAATGAAAGTAATTTTATTTATTTATCATTATTTTAATTTACTCGTACATCCACATAACGGAATCCTTTTAAGAATAACATTTAAACTTGTTGAACTCGTATCTCCAAAAAGACCACGTATCTTCACACGAATGATTAAGTAATACTTGTAACTCCTTTTTTTACCCTTCAAGTGAATTATCAGATAATTAAAACTAAAAATAATTGTCCTAAACCCTTTTTACCTATAAATCAAAACTATTATAGTAAGCTTATCATATATTTATTTCTAGTAATTCAGTATTTTGTGCCTACTGTAAAATTTACTTTGATGGAGCTACGGGGTTAACGAATTTAGACGACGTATTGCTTGTAGTTTGATAATGTATGCTTATCATTACATGTATCCTAATCAGCTATGCTACATGATACATATACTTATAACTATAATACTCTGGTTGGTCACATGTAATACCTAGTTATACCAGTTATACGAGTACCTATTGTTCTCTAGATGAAATAGTTACTACGTTTCTTTTGTAATTTATTTTTATTAATTTGCTCTTGTCTTACTATTGTATTACTATCTACCTATTTTCAGTACTAGCCAATGGATAGTGTTATTGTCACTATTAACATAACATGCTGGCTCTGTAATATTATCATTTGTTTTCTTTTAGTTAAATAATAAAAGAACAGGTATGTAGGTATTTTAAGAGTATGGTGTAAATTTATTTAAAAGTAACAGATGTTTTTTCATGTATAAATGTATATAATATATGAATGTTTTTCCCCGGCTTGTGCAGGAGTTATTTTTTTTTTTTACGATGTCTCAGTAGGTACTTATATTATTTTCAATGTGTGTGACGTAGCCTAAAATTATACATAGTTTACTATATTATGTAGACATACTTGTTATATTCTTTATTTTTTTTACTTTTTAGTAATAAGAAGGTATTTCTTTTTTCACTCTATTTAGTTTAGGTAACATAATATACCTTGCAAAGCATTATGTAATAGCAGTTCAAACAGAAGTTTAGTATCTTTTTTTTTGTATTTACATAAAACTTTAACGATTTTCCTTCCACTTACTTATGAGCAGAGGACTTTTGTGCAGTAGTATAGATTTACTTTTTAGTAAAACATTTTGTTTTCTTAATCTTTAATATTAGGTACTTTATTTTAGTTTATTTTTTTTATATTTTATTATATAATTTATATATTTAAATGTGTCAGATATTGATTTTGAAGATTTTTCTCTTGCTCTTCTACTAGTGAGTCCGATAGGGATTATGCTAGTGCTTTTAGTGATAATTCAACGCATCTACACGAGCAACTTGTAGCTGAATTCTGTTGTTTGAGTAAGAACCTTAATGTAGTACACATAAACGCGCAGAGCATCCATGCTCATTATGCTGATATCCTGTCCTCTTTTGACTGTAAACTCGTTGACGCTATTCTTGTTTCCGAAATATTTCTAAAACCAGCTATGCCTTCTACACAATATGCCTTGCCAGGATTTGAGCTCATACGCAACGATAGAGTTGGAAAGGGGTATGGCGGTGTTGCAGTATATTTGCGTTCTGATAATCCATATAAAATAGTCGATCAGTCTCCTGCGTTGTATGCTTACTTTGCTGAACACATGTTCATTGAAATTACTCTTAATTATTCTAAGATTCTACTTGGTGTTTATTATCCTCCTTCCTGTAATGTTGACTACTTCGATTCTCTGGAAACTAAACTTGAAAATTTAACTCCAATTTATGACCATACCATTATCCTTGGCGACTTTAACACTTGTCTATTAAAAATGATATCCGCACTAATAAACTTCAATCTCTTGTTTCTTCAGTAAATCTACACATACTTCCCCTCAACGCCACTCACCGTTCTCCAAACTGTAAGCCTTCCCTTCTTGACCTTATCTTAGTCTCTGACTTAGACCGTGTTGCATCTCATGGCCAACTCTCAGCATCTTTTTCTTATCACGACTTAACTTTTCTCTCCTATAAAGTTCAAAGACCTAAGCGGAAACCTAAATTTATCCATCTTCGAAGCTATAAAAATATTGACATGGAGCGCTTAAGAGCTGATGCGAGGGACATTGACTGGTCTACTATCCTTTGTGTAGAAAATATGGATGACAAGGTTGCTGCTTTAAATATAATAATAATTAATCTATTTGATATGCATGCTCCTCTGAAACTAGTTAAGATCAAACATTATCCTGCACCCTGGCTCACACAGTATATAAAAACACTAATGTCTAAACGTGACAAAGCTACTCGTAAAAGACGTTATAAAAAGCACTCTACAGATGAAAATATTGCTACTTTTAAGAAGCTTCGTATTCGCTGCAGTAGACCGTGCCGAGATACCAAGAGACGGCACGTACACAACTCTATTGAAAACTCAAGCCCCACACAAATGTGGAAATTTCTTAAAACGCTCGGGGTTGGGTCTTCGGCTTCGGATGTACGTGTGGTATTTGACTTAAACGCACTCAACAGTTATTTTTCCTTATCACCTATTACATTAAATAACTCTGTGAAACTCTCCTCTCTTACTCTCCTCTCTAACAGCCCTAAACCCCAGTGTTCTCCTTTTGTTTTTAAGGCAGTTACTGAAGATGAAATTAAAAAATCTCTACTTTCGATTTCAACGATGGCTGCTGGCTCTGATAATATCTGTCTGCAAATGCTGAAACCTATTTCTGCAGAACTTGTCCCCATAATCACTCATCTTATTATTCACTCTTTAGAATCTAGCTCTTTTCCTTCTGACTGGAAAAAAGTCTTCGTTATCCCATTACCCAAAACTAATAATCCCTCTTCATTATCTCATTTTCGGCCCATCTCTATTTTACCTATCTTGTCCAAAGTTTTGGAAAATGTAGTGCAAAAGCAACTTTCTTTTTTCCTTGCTTCTTACAATCTGCTGAGTCCATTTCAATCAGGGTTTCGTCCTGGCCATAGCACAGTTAGCGCATTGATTAAAGTATCCGATGATATTCGCTGGGCCATTGATAACAAACAACTTACTGTTCTGACTTTGCTGGATTTCAGCAGTGCATTCAATTCGGTCGACTATGACATACTTCTTGGTATCTCTATACTTGTCCTCTCTAAGTTTTTCTCCCTCAGTTATCTCTTGGTTCGACTCTTACTTGAGAGGACATTCTCAGTGCGTGCGCTATGACGGGAACCTCTCTGGTTGGTGTGACCTCTCAGCTGGCGTTCCTCAAGGGGGAGTCCTGTCCCCACTTCTCTTTTCAGTTTTTATTAATACTGTAACATTTGTACTCTCCTCTCAGTTTCACCTTTACGCTGATGACTTACAATTTTATCGACATTTCAAGGCTGATGAGGTTCATGAAGCCATTAAAATGCTCAGTTTGGACTTGGAAAAGATTAATGACTGGGCTAAATCATTTGGTCTACTAGTCATCACAGTACTCAGTCTAAATCACAAGTTATGGTAATAGGTAGCACGTATATGCTTAATAAATTAGATCATTCAAATCTTCCGATAGTTCTGTACGATAACGTCCCGATTCCGTACACTAAAACTGCCAAAAACTTGGGTGTAATGTTTGACAGCCAATTGTCGTGGGCAGTAAACGGGTTAACTTTTCTTTCCAATCCCTTAAATGTCTTCAGATATTTTTGCCTTTCAAAACTAAAGTAACATTAGCTCAAACCCTTCTCCTTCCTCTTCTGGACTATGCGGATGTATGTTTTTTAGACGCCACGGAAGAACTTTTGAACAAACTGGAGCGTCTTCAAAATTTATATATACGATTCATTTTTGGGTTGCGTAAGTACGACCATGTGTCAGAGTATAGATCTCAATTAAAGTGGCTTCCGATCCGCAAGCGCAGCGACTTGCATATTCTTTCTTTTCTTTACACAATATTGTCTAGCCCTCGTTCTCCTTCTTACCTGCGTGAGCGCTTTGACTACCTTATGCCACGCGATGTTAAATGCAGGAGTACAAAATCCCTTATTCTCAAAATACCCCCTCATACGACTGCTTTATATGGTGGCTCGTTTACTGTGACTTCTGTGAGGTTGTGGAATTCACTTCCTCAGAATATCCGTGCTAGCCGTGCTCTGGATGATTTTAAAGCGAGAGTAAAAGAGTATTACCTCTCCAACTAATTCTTAATTGGCGTATGTTTGTATTGCTTATATATTTATTATAGACTAATATGTATTTTATACTAATATGTATTTGAAACTCATATGTATTTTACACTAATATGTATTTTATAATGATTTGTAAGTATATATTTTGGTAAGTATTATATATTTATATATTATGTTTGTATATATAGGGTCTTGATATTATTTTGTAGTAGTAGTAGTATCATGATTATTTTATATCTTATTGATTGATGTACACAGAAACCTACTTACTTATACTTAGTTATCTGTCCTTAAGGTTTGCTGGAAGAAAACTCTCTTTAGGGTTAAGCTCGTCTATGTACATGCTTTTATCTAATACCTCCACTGTATCTGTGTTTTGTGTACAATAAAGAATATGAGAAATAATAATAAAAGCCTTTATTCAGACGCAAAAAAGGGTATTTAAAAATGAAAATCTTAAGTTAACGACTCTGCTGATTCGATGACATCGACAACTTCGTCTGTCTGTCGTGTTGCTCATCTTTGGCAAAGGCCTCCTCTATTTCTTTTCACTCTACTCGGTTAAGAGCTTTCCTTGTCCATAGTTTTCCAGCTATCGCCTTTATCTCGTCTTCCCACCTTCGAATCTGTCTGCCTCGTTTCCTTTTCCTATTCCTAGGATACCAAAACACTGTACTTCTGTTCCACTTTTCAATGCCTCTCATTGTATGTCCTGTCCATTGCCATTTAAGTTTCCGTATTCTAGTCGTAACATTTTGTATTTTAGTGCGATTTCTTAATAATGGTCTTGGCTAATATCTTTTTTCACATTAGATCTTTTATGTCAATTGTGAGCCAAGGTGAAGGTAGATGCTTTAACTTGACATTTAAAAAGATGGTTCAAGATCATTATTTGTCTTCTGCCTGCTAAACTGCTTCACTTTTTCTATGATATATTAGGAATATGTTTAGGTATTTGTAGTATATATATATATATATATATATATATATATATATAAATATATTATATCGTGTAAATTAATAATTTATTCACATACGACTGAATAATCTCAATTTATATGAATTTCATTTATGTATTTTAAGTATATATTAGTTTATAATATTATATATATATTATATTATTGATATTTGTGTAGGTATTTAAGGTTACCCTCTCATTGTTCTTCTTTGAAATATTCTGTTTAGTTTTAATTATTATCTTGTTGCGCACCACCGTCTAAACTTTTATTTTTGTCCAGTCCATTCAAAGGTTGTCTGTAAGAGATTACATTAGCGACAAGACTGCCAATTGTACTCGTATTACCAGCATAGATCTAAGATCCTTACTTGTAAGTAGATTAATTAGTTAATTTACCTACTGTTTTTGTTTGTGTGGTAAGCAATAAAGAGTTATTGTATTGTATTGTACGTACCCAGATATGTGGAAAACTACCTGAGTTGTCCCGGTCCCAAAAGGTTCCAGCTCGGAAGTAAGTGGATACCGATCCCGGAAGGCACAGTACTTTCTACATTCGCAAATGTTTTTGAAACCGTGTTACACCAGTGCATATTATGCTCAAGTAAGATCACAGCTGACTGACACTCAGCATGGATTCCGTCCGGGTCGGAGTACGGGCAGTGACTTGCTGTCATTTATGACGTACCTAGCGCCGGGTATTGACGTTGGGGGACTGGTGGACGCCGCGTACTTCGACATCCGGAAGGCGTTCGACACTGTTGATAATGATGTTATGTTGGCCAAGTTTGCTTCATTCATAACACATCTTCTAAAGTTCTTTGCGAACTACCTTGTAAAGCGATGACAGTACGTCACTACGCAGGATACCAATCTTATTTCACGTTTTACAGAGTGAGTCAATGAAGCAACCTCGGTCCAATACAATTTATTTTAATGCTTAACGACCTCCCTTCTGTTGAGACGGATGCAAAATGCTTGTTATTTGCAGATGACCTTAAACTGGTTTTGTCAGTAACAGACTGCCGATTGTGAACGGCTACTACGGGACATCGATAGAGTGGTGCAGTGGAGATACTAATAAATTATATTTTAACTATTAAAAATGCTCTGTGATGACATTCAGCCGCGCTCATACCCCGCTGCACTGCAAATACGAGACACACGAGCCGGGTTTTTACCATGCGTAAAACCAGTTAAGGACTTAGGTGATATGGTACCCATGGTTTTTTGACCCATGGTTTTGATCTACTTTGGGTTATCACCTACCTTGAGGAGACCCTACATTGAAAGTAAACGTTTCGCAGGCACATTGTAAGCATCTGTGGTCAATCCTTCCCAAAATCTAGGTTATATTTTTATGGCAATGCAAGGATTTTCATAATACCCATGTAATTAAACTGATGTACAATGCACTTGTTCGCAGTCGCCTTGAAACAAGTGCAATAATTCGGAATATCCACGTAGCTTAATATGGTCTCATTGTGGAAAAGATTCAAAACTAGATTTTTATATTATGAATGAGTACAGCGTGAATACTTACTACCCACTGATGTGTCCGAGTCTGTTCGTTATTAGCACGGTCGGATATAGCAGGTTGGCGGTAAGGAAAAATGTCTCACTTGCTAAATACGTGTAGTAAGTACTACGCGGGGCGAAACACCACCAGGAGATACTAGCGGCGCTGCAACTGAGCGTACCTTATTAATACCATCTCGGAAGATGGTATTAATAAGGAAGAAGTTGGTATTTTTGTATGTAGCTCGACGAAAGTCACAGAAAGGGCTCAAAAGTGAATTGAAATTACATTTGTACCTACTTAACACACTCGAAAAAAGTGGTTAGTAAAAGAGTTAATTAATTTTATTTAAAGTTGTGTACTAGTCAAAAGTAGCACAAAATGGTTGTTGTAAGGTATACGCTCAGCCACACGTAGTGCCTAACCATCCTAACCGAACCCTGATAGTCTAAAATTTTGATGTTTTAATCTAGAGACAACGTTCATTATTCAACATCATATTATTTGTCTAAATTACACTCTCTCCACATTTATTCTGCGTACTTGTAATATGAACGTTTTCGAAAAAGCTCTAACTATATAATAACAACTTGAGCTACACTTCTACCTTAAATAAAAATGTAGCAGCAACCGGTTAAATGCCAAAAACCTAAAAGTAGTCAAGTAATGGCCCCAATTGCAAAACTTAAAACAAAATTACCGGCATCATAGATGGCCTCATAAGCCTGCTCTAATAATTTTCTTGACATGGAATCCATACAGTTTCCAAGACGGTAGTGGACTTTGAAGAACTGTGCGTCAAATCTGTCTAAGTCAGGGACATTCCCCGTAAATTGTGCCACCTCAGGGTGGTTATATGTCCATCGCAACTCGCCTGATGACACTGGGTTAAGCTGAAAAAAATTAACGGGTGAGTAGATATAGTAGTTTTTTATATCAGTTATTTGCAAACAAAAGAGTTAATTTTAAGTAACAAATTAAAATAATATAAGAGCAAGGACCTGTGTGAAGTTGGCAGCCAAACTCAGCAGCCATTATAAACCGACCAAATTAAGATGTCGCGTGTGGCGGGTGGGTTATTCCGGTGATTTGACCATGTTCCGGAACTTGTTTTGGAATAAATCATACCTCGTTAGAAAGTTACTGAAACGATCTTTCAGACGTAGTATTCAGAAATTACTCGCAACATTTCAGAAACTCGCAAATCAGAAATAACTACTGCAATAGTTTGGCTGCTGGCTTATTACGGTTGTTTTGACCATGTTCCGGGACCTGTTTTGGAATGAATCATACCTCGTTAGAAAGCTACTGAAACGATCTTTCAGACGTAGTATTCAGAAATTACTCGCGACATTTCAGAAACTCGCAAATCAGAAATAACTACTGCAATAGTTTGGCTGCTGGCTTATTACGGTTGTTTTGACCATGTTCCGGGACCTGTTTTGGAATGAATCATACCTCGTTAGAAAGCTACTGAAACGATCTTTCAGACGTAGTATTCAGAAATTACTCGCGACATTTCAGAAACTCGCAAATCAGAAATAACTTCTGCGAGAGGTTTGGCTGCGGGCTTATTACGGTTGTTTTGACCATGTTCCGGGACTTGTTTTGGAATGAATGATACTTCGTTAGAAAGCTACTGAAACGATCTTTCAGACGTAGTCTTCAAAAATTACTCGCGACATTTCAGAAACTCGCAAATCAGAAATAACTACTGCAATAGTTTGGCTGCTGGCTTATCACGGTTGTTTTGACCATGTTCCGGGACCTGTTTTGGAATGAATCATACCTCGTTAGAAAGCTACTGAAACGATCTTTCAGACGTAGTATTCAGAAATAACTCGCGACATTTCAGAAACTCGCAAATCAGAAATAACTACTGCAATAGTTTGGCTGCTGGCTTATTACGGTTGTTTTGACCATGTTCCGGGACCTGTTTTGGAATGAATCGTACCTCGTTAGAAAGCTACTGAAACGATCTTTCAGACGTAGTCTTCAAAATTACTCGCGACATTTCAGAAACTCGCAAATCAGAAATAACTACTGCAATAGTTTGGCTGCTGGCTTATTACGGTTGTTTTGACCATGTTCCGGGACCTGTTTTGGAATGAATCATACCTCGTTAGAAAGCTACTGAAACGATCTTTCAGACTTAGTATTCAGAAATAACTCGCGACATTTCAAAAACTCGCAAATCAGAAATAACTCCTGCGAGAGGTTTGGCTGCGGGCTTATTACGGTTGTTTTGACCATGTTCCGGGACTTGTTTTGGAATGAATCTTACCTCGTTAGATAGCTACTGAAACGATCTTTCAGACGTAGTATTCAGAAATTACTCGCGACATTTCAGAAACTCGCAAATCAGAAATAACTACTGCAATAGTTTGGCTGCTGGCTTATTACGGTTGTTTTGATCATGTTCCGGGACCTGTTTTGGAATTAGTCATACCTCGTTAGAAAGCTACTGAAACGATCTTTCAGACGTAGTATTCAGAAATTACTCGCGACATTTCAGACAGCCGCAAATCTTGTAAACTTTACAGTAGGTATTGTTCCAATAGATACCGAATTATAAAAGTTGGTATCAGTTGTCTTGGATTTCAAAAAGAATATTATTTTCGTGATCGGCACCCCTGCTAACCTTGAAAACGTCACCCATGTGACCCATGTCCATAGTCAGCGTCTACTCAACTAGGTACCTACCTATATACCTACTAATCGATTAACCAGTGCTAGATATTCCATGCTTAGAACTTTAGGTAGTATTACGTGGCACTGGACTGCGCTCATCACCCCGAGCTGAGTCATTGATGTTTGATTTGAACCTTCACCTAGTAATTAAAACGCCGTGCCAATAAGTGCCGACAGTCGGCGCATCGTTTGTCGGCACTTATCAAAGATCACTAGAAGACACGTGTAAGGGCTAGCGCGCACTGCCTTGAGGTTCGTAATGAACACAGACACGGGCCCACGCACTGCGTTGAAATAAACGCACACACATGCGGTGAATGATGTTATATCGACATCTGCATCGAACAAGGTTGTAACATTAGTTTAGTATTTTTCTAGAAGTAACCAAAAAGTGATAGTTTGGATTTGAATTTTATTTTCAAAAAAATTATCATGTTTGACGAAAAGTTAAACTGTACATGAATTTTACAACTCTAAATACGTAATTTTGATACATGTGTATCTTAAAATAAACTGTTTGAAGCTGAGATAGCAACAGTTACATACAAGCCAAGGTTTTTGACTACTTCAACAGTAATAAGGTTGTATCTAGCAAGTTACTACCTTGTCAGTGTTGAAAGGTATTACTTATACAGGAAGTAAGTAATGATGCATGAAAAATTAATCTCAATCTAAATATATAAACATGTTTATATATTTTTTATTGACATAACCACTAATTCTTATTCTAATAATACTTCTAATTCTTCATTTAATTAAACAGTATTCTAAGTCAGTTAAATCTAACTAAAATAGTATTTTACCAATATCCATCTTATCACATTTTCTTATAGTCTAACAATAATCAACGTGCCTATTTATCTACTAGTAGCTTTTAGACTTCTGTTTCTTCCGGAGTGAATATGACAATTACCACCTTTTTCGACTGGCTATTTTAAAAACTACTAATACTAGAGATACGTGGATGTTACTGTCGTGTAGAATTTTTCACTGACATTACGCCTATGATGGTATCAACACAAGATAGTTTTCTTAAGTCAACTTAGTTCCAGACTGTCTGGCAACGACGCAGCGCTTGTCCAACATTTCATCTTGGGCTCAGAAACTGCAGAACATATACTGGAACGAGAGTAAAAAACAAGAATGATGAATCTTTTTATTTGAAAGTATTGTTTTTCTTTTTTCTCTATTAAAAATGGAAAATCAGTAATTGTATATTAATTTAAATTAACTCGTGCGACGTCAAATTTCAAACTTGTCAACGAGTTCAAAAGATATGACTACTAATGTCGCATATTTTGTGTTTTCGCAAACGTATCAAAACCTTTAGAGTAGGTACTTCTCGTTGACCTAAAATCATGGAATTCGACAAGAAGCAATGTCTTAATCTAAAAACACGTAAAGAACGAAATTTGAAATCCGTGAATATGTAGATTATTTTTTAGAAAATTTCCAATACCTATTACGATAATTTCCTACTCCCTCGCGTCAACAATCACTGTATGCTAAAATGCGCCTAAATGCTCAAGCGTACAGCAGTGATTGCTTCGCACCGCGCGATTCCACAGTAATCGCAGGGCTGCCTCTTCGATAAAATTAAATTAACATAACTTTTTATCTATGTTATTGAGAACTGTGAATATGTTCTGACTTTTATGTGGCAGTTAAATATTTTATCATTTATAAAATATTTAACCAACTTAAAAAAAAGGAGGTGATCAGACATACAGGCCAAACTGAGATGTTTGACTTATATGGTTTGTAGGTATGTATGTTTGTGCGCGATAATCTCGCGTTTGGCTAAACCGATATCGATGCGGTTTTCAGAAAAGGATTTGTTACATTTAGGAGAACGTTTTAAGTATAAGTATAATACTTCTTAGTTTGATGATGATCTTCGGAGATGTTCAATAGAAATGAAAAAAAAAGCCTTAAAAAAGAGAACCGACTTCAAATAAAGCACTAAGCCGTAAGTTATTTTATTAACGAGTGTAACACTCTCACACAAAAATACATAAACACTGCAGTTTTCGAAAGTTTTCACGCGAAAAGTCGATGGCCTTCAAAATAAAAAAATATATCTAGTTCCTAGTTGTACATATCTAGGTGTATTGTACTACTACCAATTATCACGAATCAAATTTATTAAGATTAATAAATTTGATTCGTTTTCTCGCAACAAGTAATCTTACAACAGACGCGGCTTGTTCAAAGGTTTTCATCGGGCGTAAGAAAAAGAACTCTAGCTACACAGACTTAAAGCGCATTTTGATTCGTTACCAGCGCGTCAAGGACTTGTAGGCACATTTTTTGAAGGTCACGTCCGTGCTTTGCAATGTTTTATGAACATTATTGCATTTGTTAGTTTAGCAGTTTATATTCGAATGTTTTCTTTCGAAGAGTGCATCTTCTGTACGTTGTACTATTAATTATTCTGTGGTATAACGTTTCTATGCAACAAAATTATGTAAATCTGTGTCTGAAAGGCAAGCTAATGCTTAGTATATACCCATTAAACTGTCAAATTCTAAGTGGATACCGGTGTCCGCACACCTACTGTCTTTTAATTATGTCTCTAATGACGGTATGTGAATGGAAAAAAATGTAAACGACAAAAACTAGTAATAATTTATTACTTACCTTTCTTCATTGACAGGTAAATGGAAAAATGTTAGGTGTTTATCCCTTCTTTTGCTTGATTTACACCCATCTACAGCACATAAGGCACCACACGGCATCGTAATACGCGTACGAACGAACAGCACTATTAAAATTGAACGGCGTGCGCGCGCTTCGCTTGCGAAAACCGCACTGAATTTGATCCGCCGGCGGACCGAGACCGCTCGGTAGGCACTTATAGCGCGCAAGTACATGGAGTGACGGAGGCCTGACATTAGTAACTAGCTGTGATTAGTTGTCAGTCGTCATCAGTGTTGTCATATCTACCTACTTATAGGTAGATCTACCTATTTTAGCTTGAGTCTACCTATCTACCACCCGAAGCCCTAAATCTACCTATTTTCGATACCACGTCTTATTGAAAATAATTTTGACATTAAACTTAGTTATGCGTGTAACAGAACCAGTAACGTCCACGTCTTTGGTTTCTACTTTCTGCGCAGGATGCGAGCAAAGTAAAAACCAAAGACGTGGACGTGAGCATTTACTAAAAATAAAGAACATTAACAGCTCGTGACAATCTCACGAAACGAAGGTGTCACTGTCAACATTGTCAACTGCTCATGGTATGTGCATGGAAATTTGACTACAATTTCGTTGGTTTACTTGATTCTGTTTATGTCATTCGTTGATAATGACGCTGATCATTGTTCCATAACCGACCAATCTTAGCTTATTTTCTAATCTATATACGTGGTACTGGCGGCATTGCGGCAATCCCACAGAGGTAATTTATTTGAAAATGTTAAAGTTGAATCTACTATTTTAACGTGGGATTTTATTTTGTTTTGTTGTGTTGTGACTTTTAATAAAAATGTACATTTTAGAACTTTAATTTGAATATACTAAACAGTAATAACTAAATAGAGGCGAATTACATGATAATGGCGGAAACGAAACACGGAGTCAAAGTGTTCGATCCCTAACGTGAGTTATGCCGGTTAATAATAATAGTTTAACGGTGTCAACGGTCAGTAGCTACTCGTATTATTAGTAACCGGCAAAAGACTCTGAGATTAGCTCAGCTCTAGCTAGTAGGATAATTGTGCAGGAAATGTAAAACCAAGAACGGGGAACCCAGCTCGGAACACTTGAACATTTTATAAAAGCATGTATAAATATTAAATAACATTTTGTTTAATTTTGATAAATCTTTTGTTTTACGTTGTTATATTATATTAATTATAAATAAAACTTTAGAGGTAGATCTACCGTTTTTTCCATGACATTCTACCAACTTCTACCGATTTTTAGGACTTAATCTACCAATTTTCCAAAATGTGGGTTGACAACACTGGTCGTCATGTTCTCTATATTTTTACACAACATGCGATAAAACCACGATAATTTTGCAGTAAATATAGGATATTTCTTAGACTACGGATCTGGCAACACTGCTCAAGAACATCACAGGCGCCGACAAAGATACGCCGAGTCTGCGTGTCTTTGTCGCCATGCTTTTCTAAATGCCGATCCACGTGCAAGTGCAGGGGGTCTAGCACGAATAACTACGTATAAACTGCAATTTATCTAGGGCAACTGTGACAAATACAGCTCATAGTTTGTACGCCGAAGCGTGACGTAGGTAGGTATTGACGTTTACAGTACGAATACTTTTTCAGAAAATTGCTTGTGCTATGGACTCAGGTAGGACTTTCTGTAATCTGTGGTGCACTACAAATGTCTATAAAAATGCGTTGATACTGGTAAAGTGAGAAGTGTGTAGGTGAAAATTTAATAACCCACTAACATTTACTTACCTAGGTACCTAAATTTAGAATCCCATCGCGGTACCTAGGCCGTAGAAAACTTAAGTACCTACCTATTAACTAGGACGAGTAAGTTGTTTTATGCAATTAGGTAATTGACGATACTGGCAAGTCGCGCACCTGATGATAAACAGTAGGTACGTTTCATGATAGTTGCAAACAATAATGCTCAAGCATTACTGTATTAGGGTTTAGGGTGTGATAGTCGCTGTAGCAAGTGGAATTACCTACTAGATGAAGGTTCACTTTACTTGACTCGGGGTGATGAGCGAAGTTCAGTGCCACGTAATAGTACCTACCTACAGTTCTAAGCCATGGATGGAACTGAATATCTCTGGCACTGCGGTGGTGCCAACCAAGACGGCCTCATGCACAAGAATCCTACCGCCTAGCAGGTACCTATCTACCTGAGTCAGCCTTCCTCGGCTCGTATATACCTAAATAAAAATCGATTAGTAGGTATACCTAGTTGAGTAGACGCTGACTATGGACATGGGTCACATGGGTGACGTTTTCTAGGTTAGCAGGGGTGCCGATCACGAAAATAATATTCTTTTTGAAATCCAAGACAACTGATACCAACTTTTATAATTCGGTATCTATTGGAACAATACCTACTGTAAAGTTTACAAGATTTGCGGCTGTCTGAAATGTCGCGAGTAATTTCTGAATACTACGTCTGAAAGATCGTTTCAGTAGCTTTCTAACGAGGTATCATTCATTCCAAAACAGCTCCCGGAACATGGTCAAAACAACCGTAATAAGCCAGCAGCCAAACTATTGCAGTAGTTATTTCTGATTTGCGAGTTTCTGAAATGTCGCGAGTAATTTCTGAATACTACGTCTAAAAGATCATTTCAGTAGCTTTCTAACGAGGTATGATTCATTCCAAAACAGCTCCCGAAACATGGTCAAAACAACCGTAATAAGCCAGCAGCCAAACTATTGCAGTAGTTATTTCTGATTTGCGAGTTTCTGAAATGTCGCGAGTAATTTCTGAAGACTAAGTCTGAAATATCGTTTCAGTAGCTTTCTAACGAGGTATCATTCATTCCAAAACAGGTCCCGGAACATGGTCAAAACAACCGTAATAAGCCAGCAGCCAAACTATTGCAGTAGTTATTTCTGATTTGCGAGTTTCTGAAATGTCGCGAGTAATTTCTGAATACTACGTCTGAAAGATCGTTTCAGTAGCTATCTAACAAGGTAAGATTTATTCCAAAACAAGTCCCGGAACATGGTCAAAACAACCGTAATAAGCCCGCAGCCAAACCTCTCGCAGAAGTTATTTCTGATTTGCGAGTTTCTGAAATGTCGCGAGTCATTTCTGAATACTACTTCTGAAAGATCGTTTCAGTAGCTTTCTAACGAGGTATGATTCATTCCAAAACAGGTCCCGAAACATGGTCAAAACAACCGTAATAAGCCAGCAGCCAAACTATTGCAGTAGTTATTTCTGATTTGCGAGTTTCTGAAATGTCGCGAGTAATTTCTGAATACTACGTCTGAAAGATCGTTTCAGTAGCTATCTAACGAGGTACGATTCATTCCAAAACAAGTCCCGGAACATGGTCAAAACAACCGTAATAAGCCAGCAGCCAAACTATTGCAGTAGTTATTTCTGATTTGCGAGTTTCTGAAATGTCGCGAGTAATTTCTGAAGACTACGTCTAAAAGATCGTTTCAGTAGCTTTCTAACGAGGTATCACTCATTCCAAAACAGGTCCCGGAACATGGCCAAAACAACCGTAATAAGCCAGCAGCCAAACTATTGCAGTAGTTATTTCTGATATGCGAGTTTCTGAAATGTCGCGAGTAATTTCTGAAGACTACGTCTGAAAGCTCGTTTCAGTAGCTTTCTAACGAGGTATCATTCATTCCAAAACAGGTCCCGGAACATGGTCAAAACAACCGTAATAAGCCAGCAGCCAAACTATTGCAGTAGTTATTTCTGATTTGCGAGTTTCTGAAATGTTGCGAGTAATTTCTGAATACTACGTCTGAAAGATCGTTTTAGTAGCTTTCTAACGAGGTATCATTCATTCCAAAACAGGTCCCGGAACATGGTCAAAACAACCGTAATAAGCCAGCAGCCAAACCTCTCGCAGTAGTTATTTCTGATTTGCGAGTTTCTGAAATGTCGCGAGTAATTTCTGAATACTACGTCTGAAAGATCGTTTCAGTTGCTTTCTAACGAGGTATGATTCATTCCAAAACAGGTCCCGGAACATGGTCAAAACAACCGTAATAAGCCAGCAGCCAAACTATTGCAGTAGTTATTTCTGATTTGCGAGTTTCTGAAATGTTGCGAGTAATTTCTGAATACTACGTCTGAAAGATCGTTTCAGTAGCTATCTAACGAGGTAAGATTCATTCCAAAACAGGTCCGGGAACATGGTCAAAACAACCGTAATAAGCCAGCAGCCAAACTATTGCAAAAGTTATTTCTGATTTGCGAGTTTCTGAAATGTCGTGAGTAATTTCTGAATACTACGTCTGAAAGATCGTTTTAGTAGCTTTCTAACGAGGTATCATTCATTCCAAAACAGGTCCCGGAACATGGTCAAAACAACCGTAATAAGCCAGCAGCCAAACCTCTCGCAGTAGTTATTTCTGATTTGCGAGTTTCTGAAATGTCGCGAGTAATTTCTGAATACTACGTCTGAAAGATCGTTTCAGTTGCTTTCTAACGAGGTATGATTCATTCCAAAACAGGTCCCGGAACATGGTTAAAACGACCGTAATAAGCCAGCAGCCAAACTATTGCAGTAGTTATTTCTGATTTGCGAGTTTCTGAAATGTCGCAAGTAATTTCTGAATACTACGTCTGAAAGATCGTTTCAGTAGCTATCTAACGAGGTAAGATTCATTCCAAAACAAGTCCCGGAACATGGTCAAAACAACCGTAATAAGCCCGCAGCCAAACCTCTCGCAGAAGTTATTTCTGATTTGCGAGTTTCTGAAATGTCGCGAGTAATTTCTGAATACTACGTCTGAAAGATCGTTTCAGTAGCTTTCTAACGAGGTATGATTCATTCCAAAACAGGTCCCGGAACATGGTCAAAACAACCGTAATAAGCCAGCAGCCAAACTATTGCAGTAGTTATTTCTGATTTGCAAGTTTCTGAAATGTCGCGAGTAGTTTCTGAAGACTACGTCTGAAAGATCGTTTCAGTAGCTTTCTAACGAAGTATCATTCATTCCAAAACAGGTCCCGGAACATGGTCAAAACAACCGTAATAAGCCAGCAGCCAAACTATTGCAGTAGTTATTTCTGATTTGCGAGTTTCTGAAATGTCGTGAGTAATTTCTGAATACTACGTCTGAAAGATCGTTTTAGTAGCTTTCTAACGAGGTATCATTCATTCCAAAACAGGTCCCGGAACATGGTCAAAACAACCGTAATAAGCCAGCAGCCAAACCTCTCGCAGTAGTTATTTCTGATTTGCGAGTTTCTGAAATGTCGCGAGTAATTTCTGAAGACTACGTCTGAAAGCTCGTTTCAGTAGCTTTCTAACGAGGTATCATTCATTCCAAAACAGGTCCCGGAACATGGTCAAAACAACCGTAATAAGCCAGCAGCCAAACTATTGCAGTAGTTATTTCTGATTTGCGAGTTTCTGAAATGTTGCGAGTAATTTCTGAATACTACGTCTGAAAGATCGTTTCAGTAGCTTTCTAACGAGGTATGATTCATTCCAAAACAGGTCCCGGAACATGGTTAAAACAACCGTAATAAGCCAGCAGCCAAACTATTGCAGTAGTTATTTCTGATTTGCGAGTTTCTGAAATGTCGTGAGTAATTTCTGAATACTACGTCTGAAAGATCGTTTTAGTAGCTTTCTAACGAGGTATCATTCATTCCAAAACAGGTCCCGGAACATGGTCAAAACAACCGTAATAAGCCAGCAGCCAAACCTCTCGCAGAAGTTATTTCTGATTTGCGAGTTTCTGAAATGTTGCGAGTAATTTCTGAATACTACGTCTGAAAGATCGTTTCAGTAGCTTTCTAACGAGGTATGATTCATTCCAAAACAGGTCCCGGAACATGGTCAAAACAACCGTAATAAGCCAGCAGCCAAACTATTGCAGTAGTTATTTCTGATTTGCGAGTTTCTGAAATGTCGCGAGTAATTTCTGAAGACTACGTCTGAAAGATCGTTTCAGTAGCTTTCTAACGAAGTATCATTCATTCCAAAACAGGTCCCGGAACATGGCCAAAACAACCGTAATAAGCCAGCAGCCAAACTATTGCAGTAGTTATTTCTGATATGCGAGTTTCTGAAATGTCGCGAGTAATTTCTGAAGACTACGTCTGAAAGCTCGTTTCAGTAGCTTTCTAACGAGGTATCATTCATTCCAAAACAGGTCCCGGAACATGGTCAAAACAACCGTAATAAGCCAGCAGCCAAACTATTGCAGTAGTTATTTCTGATTTGCGAGTTTCTGAAATGTTGCGAGTAATTTCTGAATACTACGTCTGAAAGATCGTTTCAGTTGCTTTCTAACGAGGTATGATTCATTCCAAAACAGGTCCCGGAACATGGTTAAAACAACCGTAATAAGCCAGCAGCCAAACTATTGCAGTAGTTATTTCTGATTTGCGAGTTTCTGAAATGTCGCAAGTAATTTCTGAATACTACGTCTGAAAGATCGTTTCAGTAGCTATCTAACGAGGTAAGATTCATTCCAAAACAAGTCCCGGAACATGGTCAAAACAACCGTAATAAGCCCGCAGCCAAACCTCTCGCAGAAGTTATTTCTGATTTGCGAGTTTCTGAAATGTCGCGAGTAATTTCTGAATACTACGTCTGAAAGATCGTTTCAGTAGCTTTCTAACGAGGTATGATTCATTCCAAAACAGGTCCCGGAACATGGTCAAAACAACCGTAATAAGCCAGCAGCCAAACTATTGCAGTAGTTATTTCTGATTTGCGAGTTTCTGAAATGTCGCGAGTAATTTCTGAAGACTACGTCTGAAAGATCGTTTCAGTAGCTTTCTAACGAAGTATCATTCATTCCAAAACAGGTCCCGGAACATGGTCAAAACAACCGTAATAAGCCAGCAGCCAAACTATTGCAGTAGTTATTTCTGATTTGCGAGTTTCTGAAATGTCGTGAGTAATTTCTGAATACTACGTCTGAAAGATCGTTTTAGTAGCTTTCTAACGAGGTATCATTCATTCCAAAACAGGTCCCGGAACATGGTCAAAACAACCGTAATAAGCCAGCAGCCAAACCTCTCGCAGTAGTTATTTCTGATTTGCGAGTTTCTGAAATGTCGCGAGTAATTTCTGAATACTACGTCTGAAAGATCGTTTCAGTAGCTTTCTAACGAGGTATGACTAATTCCAAAACAGGTCCCGGAACATGATCAAAACAACCGTAATAAGCCAGCAGCCAAACTATTGCAGTAGTTATTTCTGATTTGCGAGTTTCTGAAATGTCGCGAGTAATTTCTGAATACTACGTCTGAAAGATCGTTTCAGTAGCTTTCTAACGAGATATGATTCATTCCAAAACAAGTTCCGGAACATGGTCAAATCCACCGGAATAACCCACCCGCCACACGCGACTTCTTAATTTGGTCGGTTTATAATGGCTGCTGAGTTTGGCTGCCAACTTCACACAGGTAGAGCAAGGGTGTTATGTGCCCTATTTAACTTACTGGTCCGCGAAACCAAAAATACGTAAATATTAAGTGGATGAACTCTATCTTGATAAAATCATTCCGATAATGAAGGCAAGGTGAAAATTAGAACTGTCTTTAGACATCAATTCATCCCAACAGGACGACATAATATCCAGGAATAATTAACTACAATCCCTTCAATCCTTAACACAATAAATGCGTGCACAGTGCACTTTGCCACTTCGAATCAGAATAATTGGTATTGCGGTGGCACACACACACACAAGATGACGAGAGAAGATCGTTCGGGATTAGTTCTTTTTTGAAAAAAATTTGTTGTCGTTTGCCTAAAAACAATACACTGTTAACTGTGCAGTGTGCACACTACTATTTTGAGGCAAAATAACTAGCACTGCGGTGGTTGCTACCTAGACGGTATTTGCCCAAGAATACAACATGTTAATTATACGTACACACAACTACTACTACTACGAGCAGAATTTCTGAAAAAGCCGCATTAAATCTGAACTCAAGAGTAGTCTGGATGTCACATGCACAATAACAGTTCAAATTACACATAAATCGAAACATGGATATATATTACTGACTGAGTGGCGTTCTAGAACAATATGTCACATGATTTTGGAAGAGTGAATCTGTGTCAAGTACACTTCTAGAATTCATTCTCTACTAAAATACTACTGCTAAATTAAACACAGATCGGATACGTGAGTGAAATTCTGGAATACTGGCCTTAGTAAGCCGTTATCAAGACACGTCATTTCACGACTCACAGTTAATATGTCTAATTTCTTAATAGCTGAGAGTTATCAGATCTCGATAGGTGTATATAATTTCGAGTGTGTGTAATCTTCCTATCCTGGCTTGAGTACCTACCAACACAGCTTATACTAATATAAGAATGTAAGTGCCCGTTTAGGGTTCATGTTTGTTGAATATTATCAAAGGCGCCATAATGTTGGTATCTATCAAGTTAAGCTTTGTAGATCTTACTAAGAAGTTACCTTATTGTACAGGATGCTTTCAAGGTCCTTGATATGACGGGACTTTGGGTAGAGGCCAGCCATGCCAGAAATAACGACTTTGTCTCCTTCAGAGAGTGACATCATCTTCTCTGAGTGCAGAGTGGCTCCATGCTCTTGTGAAGTCATCGCTGAAGATAATATTATCTGTAAATAAAGCAATCTATTGATGATTTTGATGGCGTCGGCTGTCTATTGCGACGGAGCATGCGCAATTGGCGAGCCGTTGAGTCAGCGTCACACACCCATCACCACAATCGCCTATAAAACAGCTGTGCTTGGCAACCGGAGCTCTCCCCCCCGTCGCCGTCCAAGGCATATTTTGGGTGACCCGGACGACCCCATCGCAGCCGTTACTTCGGCAGCTTTAGCGTCGTCCCAAGGGAACCCCGGTAATGGTTGTAGACCCGACCAGGGCTGTGATCCCGATCGCTTTGTAGGCTCCGGCCGAGATCTTCTTCGCAGCCCCAGTCGCAGTCGAGGTAATTCACACACACACGATTGTAGTCCCAGCCACGGTGCGGGTGGGAGTATACACCGCGGCCCCGGTCGCGATGTATCCTCCGGCCCAGCAAATGGCTGCGGACGAGGTAACACTGGTTTTCTATGTAGTCCCAGCCACCATGGCTGTGGGCGAGGTATTACACATTCTTATTGTAGCCCCACCCAAAGTACAGTCATGAGTGCACAACGCGACGATCCTGGTCGCGGTGTGGACCCATGTCGCGGAAATGGGGGGAGGCGAGGTACACAAGGTTATGATTTAGTGGTAAACACAGTCAAACACCGAGCTCGCCGGCGAGCTCGAGGCAAAAGTTATGTCTTGGTTAGATTCTCTCCAAATAGTCGTAGAGTTAAAATTCATAGGGCCCACTTTCAATGGTACACTTATGTACCGGGGCGATTCTCTCCTACTCCCCTCTCTCCTGGCGACGGCCCAAGCCGAGGTCCGTACCCTAGTGGTGCCCTTGAGCAAGTCGCCTACTCCTCTCCTTGCGGCGAAGCGTCTTCAACGCTCGCCTTAGGCGGTGCGCCCTCTGCGCCCGCATCTGGCTGAGTGCCATCTGCGCTCGCCAACCGTCCGGTGACGCTGTAAATGCCGGTAGAGGCAAACAGCATTAGTCCGTTCTAAAAAAAAAAAAAACAAAAAAAAAAAACCGGAGCTCGGTTTTGCCGCGAGAGCTCGCCGCGTGCGAACGTCTCTGTTGTTATACCCTAATAAGTGATCGAAGGTTAAAGTTGGAATAGACAATACGTGTTTTCTTCAGACCGGGTCACACTTCAAATCGGCTCTCAGCCAATATCAGAAGTGGGTTGGATCCACCTCTACTCCAAGCAGTAGTAATAACCGTATTTGCGATATCAGTCCTGTCAAATTGCGATGACTGATTTTGCCGAGAATTGAACTCGGTGGCGATCACCAACAAACAACAGTTATTCCGCACACTTCGAGGCTTCAATTTGAAACGAATTTAAATTTATTTAACTTAGCGAGACCCTCTCTTAGATATTTCTATATGAGGCTGCGGTACTTAAAACTGGTTTTCAAGTCAAATATTGGTTTCAAATTGAAATAAATTCGCATGTATATGTATTTATGAACATTGCCGTTTCGATAATATAATTCATAGTTATCATAGATTGCACATAGGTATTGTAAGGTTTACTAATAATATAATTATTGTATTTTAATTATTAACATTATGTAGCATGTTACGCAAGGCTAACACATGGAAATCGCTACATAAGCAGTGACCCCAATAAACATCACGCACACGGCGACAGCACCGTCAGCGGAACGTGAGCATTGACGTCAATCGGAGGCTACGTGCGCCGTCGTTGCAGCGCCCTTCGCATTATTTGATCCAACTTCGATCACTAATCATACTTTAGTTTTATTCTATAATAATGTTTGTAATTGTAATTTATAATTAAAGTTTTATAAAATAAAACATTTTTTTTGCACCCCTCTGGGCTGACGCACTTAACTAACAGGCTCTAAAGTTTGTTTAAATTTAAAAGATAACATTAAACAGTAAGTATTTAGTCAACCTGTAAATACAGGGCTATGCACGAGACTACGGCACCTGCCAATTTCAGTCTCATGTAAAAGTACTTCTGTAACGCTTAGAATTCAATAAATCAAGAAAAACTATAAACCGAAAGTCCATCCATTCAGAACCTATATGTCTATCATTGAATGCCATTTGAAGTTTGTCATAAGCTTCGTAAGGATTCAGGGGATACTTAAAATCGTAAAAAATTAAAGCTCGAAAGTGTTCCCTACACAGATCCATTTTTTAATGAGACACGATAATCTTAATAAGCTGGCAGCCAATAAGGTTAAAAAAACAAAAAATTGTAAGTTACGTATTTTTACATATTAATAATTATATATACAAATATATTATAACTGACCAGTTAACATTTTTGCAATATATTCTGAGTGTCTGTGCCACGTCCTATAATACACCTATAACGGTGTTTATTGAGAATTATTATACAACGTCTGAGTCACAGGTTTGATGAATTTCAGCCTCCGGAACAACCCGGTTTCCGAACAGGGTATAGTACCATATACCACATCCATACGCTACGTACAGGAGCAGAGTTCGAAGGCAATTTCATTGCAAAGAGGCGTGAGACAAAGATACGTTATATCTCCGAAACTGTTCACCGCTACATTGGAAGACGCCTTCAAGCTTCTGGAATGGCTAGGACTTGGCATCAATATTAACGGCGAATACATCACTCACCTTCGATTTGCCGACGATATTGTAGTCATGGCAGAATCCATGGAAGACCTCAGTACAATGCTCGAAGGCCTCCATCGAGTTTCCCAACGGGTAGGTCTTAAGATGAACATGGATAAGACGAAAATTATGTCTAATGCCCATGTTGTACCTACCCCAATATCAGTTGGGAACTCAGTTCTCGAAGTTGTCGACGAATACATCTACCTGGGACAGACAGTCAAATTAGGCAGGTCCAACTTCGATAAAGAGGTCAATCGTCGAATCCAACTTGGCTGGGCAGCGTTCCGGAAACTTCATGAAGTTTTCTCATCGAAAAATAACTCAGTGCCTCAAGACAAGAGTCTTCGACCAATGTGTGTTACCAGTGATGTTTTATGGCACTGAAACGTGGTCTCTTACTATGGGCCTCATAGATAAGCTCAAAGTCGCACAACAAGCTATGGAGAGGGCTATGCTCGGGATTTCTCTACGTGATCGAATCAGAAATGAGGAGATCCGTACAAGAACGAAAGTCACCGACATAGCTCAGAAGATTAGCCAGTTGAAGTGGCAGTGGGCAGGGCACATAGCACGCAGAACAGATGGCCGATGGGGCCGAAAGGTTCTGGAGTGGAGACCACGTACCGGCAAGCGCAGCGTAGATTATCCACCGACACGGTGGACAGACGACCTGATGAAGGTCGCAGGACGACGTTGGATGCAGGCCGCTTCCAACCGGTCCTTTTGGAAAATTATGGTGGAGGCATATTTTTAGCAGTGGAAGTCCTACGGCTGAGATGATGATGATGATTATTATGTTATTTAATAATTAAAATCATTATTTCTAGTCTAGAGAAATTTAGATAGGAAGGAACAATGGCGTGTCAATTATTTTCACGAAAAAAACATCAGCTGCTAGGAAAAGTAAAAATACGCCATAACTATTTTATTATTTCACAAATGTGGCAAGTTCATTAATAGATTTCTGAAATTCTTATCAATATAGTTTTTTCCGTAGTATAAATTTTTACATCCATTTACATATTTCATTTAATAAAATTCACAGCAACGCTAGCCACGGACGGCGGCACGATCGCGACTGAGCCCAGATTGCATGCAACCGCACTAACAACGCAACCAAAACGAACGGAAAAAGCGCGCGAAAATTCACTATTTAAAAAATTTGCGCGTGCCGCAAACGTTTGCAGCAGTAAAATCGTAGTAAATCAGCTATTTGTTCTATTTTATATCTGTAAACGGCGTAAATTTACACTGGTTACCCAGTATATCTTCCTTTATTCTATTATTATGTTATCTGTTTCTTGTTAGTCAAATTATAGAGGTAAAGACAACCGAAAAAATGCATAAAAACTAGGACCGCAACAAAAAAATAATAAATGAAATAAATTCTACAAAGACCAATTTTATCTCTCAAGCAGGTGTAAAAGGAGTAAACATACAATCACAACGGTATAATAGACTTGGAAAACCTATACTACCTATTTTATAAATTATCCATAATAAATCCACAAATTGTCATACAAACATAATAATATAATCTAACGCTAACCAAATAGATATCAAAATCGTAGTGTTCACGCGAAAGCGTGACGTCACCTCAAGGCGCGCACCCGCGCCCGCGCGCCCCACCGCCGCTGTCCTGCAGCTGTCATAACTAGAAGCAAGCGGCTGAAGGGAAGCGGAAATAGTCAACCTTTTTGAGTCGAAGCTGGCGGACGTGTACCGCTGCGCTTCCTCATAGCGACCGCATGGCAACCGCCATTATCAGCACGAGTCACCGCGATTGACTTCGCCTTGAGTGACCTTTAGGGTGTGTTCGGCACGGCCACACACCACCTCCTAAATCAGCCCGTGTTTACACGTAAATCCGCTCTGCACCGCCGCCGTTTCGCCACGAGTCGGATACGCCCCCAAATTTTACCGACGTAAAATACGCGTACGCGAGTGCGTGAACAGTGCATCAATAAGACACTACAAATTATACCTACAAGTGAACAACAGTTCTTCAGCCCCTTCAGCAGCCTCCAACGAGGACTCACGGTCACCAGCTCTCACCAGTTCCAGAGTCTCCCGACATAACCCACGGAACCCAGGTACCAATAATTCTTCCCTACCTATTGTATGGTTGCAGGAAACTGCTCAACCATATTTTACCCCCCCTATCATCGAGCGTATGGTGGCATATTGCCTCACCATATTTCCTTCGAGCCGGATATCCGGATAACCGGATACCCGGATTAACCACATTTCCTACGAGCGCGGATATCCGGCAACATATTTTCTTTCGCTGCCGGATAAACCAGTGCTATCACCCCCTACCCCCTAAATACAGTCCACATTTCACCCTCCACATCAGCCCTATTTAATTTCCAAAATTTGAATATCAACTACTCAAAATTCATTTTATTAATTTAATTTAAATCCCTTTCCGTCATACAAATCACTTAGAAGCTTCTAGCAAAAAAATCCACTCGGCAGGAACAAACATATTGCCAAGCGAAATCGACCCGTTGTCACTAATTAGGACGACATCGTATGACACAAGCGCGCCACAGAATACATGAGAGTTGTTTCACATTCCTGACGGATTAACCTAGCGCTACGATACGATTGTTATTGATGTTGCTTGCAAGAAAGATTTGTAATTAAGAATTCTTAAGGCCAGTACTTACGACATTAAGTTTATTTATTAAGTTAAAATACTGATTGTACTGAGAACGGTTAAAAGATCTACTTAATTAGGTTACAGGCTAGGTACTAGTAACTACCTACGCCAGGTACTTTGTTGATTTTATTTATAAAATTATACTAAGTACTGTTAAACGGGTTTGCTTGTGTTCTTGAGATTAAATAATCATAATTCGTCCATAGTCGAACGTTTTGAATTCAGTCCAATTTATAAGAACTTTATTCTTACCTAATAGACTAGCACAAACGTCTTAGGGTTCCGTACAGAATTTACGTAAATAACATAACGAAATTTACGGAATATAATTAATTAATTAAGTAATTAAACCATCAGCTCACATAAGGTTTCGTACACGCGTTATTAATTTAGGCGTTATTTTAACCGACTTCCGAAAAAGGAGGTGCGGAATTTCACCTACGATTAAATACTTTATTATTTTTATTTCCTTTTAATTTTGCTTGCGTCCTTGTGCCTGACTTTGCCTTCGACGTTAACGATGCCTTCAAAATCACAGGTAGCCAGATTTAGGGAGGAACAGATCGCTATTCTTAAGCTTAATTTGGAAGCGTTATCATTGAAGTCCAGCAAATTTAAGCATTATAGCCCAGAATTCGCTGCCAGAGCAGCCGGCGTAAGATTGACCCGCGATAAATTTGACGCGGCGTATTTCATAATATTAGACACCGTAGGTTTATCAGATTCCGAGGAGGAATTCTACATCGAGCAGTATGAAAGGACAATAGACGCCTACTACGAGATTCTCGTTGTAGAATTGTAACAAAAACCATGGTCATCAACTACCAATGACGATGTAAAAACTGCGCCACATAGGGTAAACTCGGTCATCCCCCTAACTGAGTTACCAAGGTTTACCTCACAACCCGCGCCCCCTCCGTCATCAGCTCAGCAGGTATCGAACCCGCAGCCGCAGTGCTATGCGCAGGTTTCGAACCTGCACCCTCTCAGCTCCGCGCCTATACCCGCGCGCTTTTCGACATCAGCTCAGCAGGTATCGAACCTGCAGCCTCTGTGCTATACGCAGGTTTCGAACCTGCACCCTCTCAGCTCCGCGCCTATACCAGCGCGCTTCTCATCATCAGCTCAGCAGGTATCGAACCTTTAGCCTCAGTGCTATGCGCAGGATTCGAACCTGCACCCTCTCAGCTCCGCGCCTATGCCAGAGCGCTTTTCGCCATCAGCTCAGCAGGTATCGAACCTGCAGCCTCTGTGCTATACGCAGGTTTCGAACCTGCACCCTCTCAGCTCCGCGCCTATACCCGCGCGCCCCTCGCAGTCAACCCAGCAGGTATCGAACCTGCAGCTGCAGTGGTATGCGTAGGTTTCGAACCTGCACCCTCTCAGCTCCGCGCCTATACCCGCACGCTTCTCAACATCAGCTCAGCAGGTATCGAACCTGCAGCCTCAGTGATATGCGCAGGATTCGAACCTGCAACCTCTCAGCTCCGCGATACCCGCGCGCTACTCAACATCAGCTCAGCAGCTATCGAACCTGCAGCCTCTGTGCTATACGCAGGTTTCGAACCTGCAACCTATCAGCTCCGCGCCTAAACCCGCGCGCTTCTCACCATCAGCTCAGCAGGTATCGAACCTGCAGCCACCGCACTATGCGCAGGTTTCGAACCTGCAACCCCTCAGCTCAGCGACTATACCCGCGCGCTTCTCGCCCCCACCTGCGAAGGTATCGAACCTGCAGCCACCACACTATGCGCAGGTTTCGAACCTACAACCTCTCAGCTCCGCGCCTATACCCGTGCGCTTCTCGCCCCCACTTCAGCAGGTTTCGAACCCGCAACCTCTGCGCTATGCGCAGGGTTCGTAATCACGACCTTTCAGCTCCGCACCAAGACCCGAACAGGGATCGAACGCGCAACCTCACTATGGTGACAACCATTGCTACCCATGGTGTAATGTAAAGGGTCACAAGCCTCGGGTATGTACCCGATACTACGCATTACCAGTACGCTTATTGCCGGTACAACAGCGCGAGGTACCACGGCGCCGTCCCTCACCTGATACGGGCCAGATGGTGTACTCCCGTCGTACTCCACCGCGCACTACCTCGCGTCCTTCACCGCCGCCTAGGCAATGACTAGGACGGCACATTCAGCACATACCGACTCAGCCCACAAAGAATCAGCACATATCAGCTCAGCTCATAGCTAATCAGCACAAATCTCAGCACGCAGATAATCCGCACACATTTTACCTGCCCACAATTCTTCAGCACACACACACAACACGATGACAAAATGTCGTCGCAAACACCTTAAGTCAGCCAGGCGCTGACATTCTGCACTCACCCTTACGCCAGCATTTCTGGACGTTATCAGCTCGTCGCGTAATGCGACATCGAGTATACAAATGTATACAATGTTTACGTTTCCGCGCTAAAACTAAGGCCCCGTACATGGCCGACTTACCCGCCGACCGCGTGTAACGTAGCGTTCCATAACATCATAAAACTTATAAATAAACACTTTAAAATAAATAAGTAAACAGACAAAAAGACAGGTAAACATAATGTATTATTATAGAACGGCCGACCGCTAATCTTTTGTCTTGCGAGCTCTCGGTCGGTTGCGGGGCGAGAGGGGACACGCTCAGCTGTCAAATCAGTTCCCGCGCCAGTCCGCTGCCGCATTGCTTGGAGTACGGGTATATCGCTTTATGCAAAATAAACCGTTACGTTTTACTTAACGTAACATAATCAAAACTACTTCTCACTTTCTATTCTCAACTAAGATTGTTGTGTTGTGATATCTGAAAGTGTTCCCGAACTGGGAACAACGACCGGAGTAAGACTTCCTTAACGGACAAATTCTAAGTCCAACAAGACTGTGGCGCGCTCACGGAGCTGGCCTGGCGTCGTACCCTAGACACCGCCCCCCGGATCGCAGTCCATCCTAACGCCAAGTCACAGGTGGATACCAGGAGAGTGGAGTAGACCGCCATTAAACTGTTTGCGCGATCGACTTAGGCCAACCTTACGACCCGCTGTTTGTTAAAATCTATTTGTGCATAAACTGTCAATTGACAACTAACATTGGTGTTATTTTCTCATCCTTATATCACTTATGTTCCCGCTCTGAAGCGTGACATTGGCGCCTATATACGTGGTCAAAGGTCGTATTTCGCACTCAGTTTTTTGTACATTTTAGTAGTTTGTTTTGGTGTTGGTTTTCTTGGTATCTTAATTGTGTAAAGACGATTCAAATCATCACCAACTAGTGTGCCTAAGCACTAAATTTCAAGTTGATAAGCTTATTAATTAACGCTAATGAGCACGTAAACACATAAATTGTTACGCTTTGGCACATTTGTTGGACATCTGAACTAATACTTTTACCCGACTTCACCTTCTTTTCATTATTCTTTTTCTTATATATTATTTTGATTTGCATCGTTCTGTAGCAAAAGTTGATTGTTTGTAACAGAACGGATTTTGCATTGGCTATTATAATTTTATTATTGTTTTCTATATATGTGTAATTTTTGTGTCATTAATTTCTGCCACTGTTTTTCTGGTTTTACTTGTGCACAACATATCTAGGCCAGGACTACTGTCATTTATATAAAATAACTACATATCAAATTAATTGAGTAAACTTTACTCAAAATGGCAACTCATATTAAATTTTTACTTCTTCAAAAAACAGAACTCTGCTACGAAGTTGCTATACGCGGAGAGTCTCCTTCAGAAAATGTGGCCGGTCTACGACGTCAGGTCACTAAATTGACTCAATTATACTCATCTGACGATATCATAGACTCAGTATTTGAATTTTCGGAGGATATAAAAGGATCTCAGGAAACTTTAGAAAAAATAAGGTTTAACCTTGAAACTCTCAAGTCGAACTACGATGAATCTCTTTTTAATAGAACCAACTCGCTTTTACATCACGTACGCTATAGGCTTCAAAGAATTGAAAAACCTGAAAAGGCTGATGATATTACCTTGTTAACTAAAATTAAAAAAAATCTAGAGAGTTATTGTATAATTCTTGTCGGTTTATCTAAATCTACTGTAAGAGATTATAAGGCTTCATCATCCATGTCCGAAGAGGACTGTTCGGGCAAAACTAATTCCGCTGGTCTTAACATTTCCGTCACTTGTGATCGTGGCATAATTGGGGAACTAGCGAAATTGAAATATGATGGAAAAACGTGTGTGCGTTCTTTTATACAGAGGTTGGAAGAATGTCGCCTTTCTAAGGGCATTTCTGAGGATAAAATGTTTGCTTATTCTACTGATATCTTCATTGGCGATGCGCTTCACTGGTTTCGGAACATTAGAGGTAAGGTGTGCGACTGGAAAAACCTGATTGCGCGCCTTAAAAATGATTTTGATATTCCGGATTATGACTACCGTATGTCTTCGGCAATACGTCAGAGAACACAAGGAGAAGATGAAAGTATTGTCATTTATTTGGCCATAATGGAAAGTTTGTTTTCTCGTCTTACTAACCCTTTGGATGAGGAAATTAAACTCGAGATTCTTTTGCATAACATCCGTCCTTGGTACTCTACTATTATAGCTGCTAGTCCAAATATTAAAACTATTGACGATCTCCAGTCAATTTGCAAAAACTACGAAATGATTAAAGGTCGTTCTGCCAATTTCAAAGAACCCCCCTCAGTATCATCTAATACTTTAGCCCCTGAGCTAGGCTATCAACATTCTAAGCGAAGGATTTCAACCTCTCAAGACGTACAGTATGGTCACGGCAGCCACGGTAACTTCCAGAAGCGTTACGAACCTCATCATAACCAGTTCAGGGCTTCTGAGATTAAAACACCTCCTCATGTTAGTGAAATCACGAAGAAACCTTTTTGCTACCGCTGTCGTGTAGATACACATTCTATGAAAGAGTGCACTGCAGAACGCTCGATTTTCTGTTTTAAATGTGGAAAAAAAGACGTGCGTTCACCCGATTGCTCTAACTGCAATCAAAGCTCAAAAAACTAGATAGGCAGAATTGTAGTAAATTTGACCAGCAGGATTGGGAATCTTGGCTTGCGTTCATAAAAACTTTCTATTCTAATTACAAAGTATCTACAATTCTGCAAACTAAACCTCTGAACGATTCCAGGCCTTATGTAAATATCAAAATTAATAATATTGATGCCTGTGGGTTGTTGGATTCTGGATCTGCGGTCACTATCTTAGGCAACAACTCACATACATATCTGAAAGAGTGTGCCTTGTACCAGCACAATGACAACGCTAACATTATAGCTGCAGGAGGTCAACAATTAAAAAGCATTGGATTTATAAACTTGCCAATAAAGTTTCAAGGTCAGTCCCATATTATTAAGGCTTTTGTAGTCCCAAAAGTCGAAACTTATGTTATATTAGGTATAGACTTTTGGCGTACATTCAAAATATGCCCTGAGTATTTAAATAGTACCAGACTTTCAAAAACCACGCTAGCAGTAACACCTTCAATCAACGACGAAACATTTATCCACTCTTATGGCAATTTGTCAGACTCACAAAAAAACGTAGCGGACAGTGTGATTTCCAAGTTCAAATCAATCTCAACTGAAGAGAAAGGTTTAGGTAGAACAAATGTCATTTCTCATCGAATAGACACGGGCAACTCCCCACCGGTAAGGCAAAGGTATTACAGAATGTCACCTGAGAAACAACGAATCTTAGTAGAGCAGGTAGATGAAATGCTCGCACTTGATGTAGTAGAGCCTTGTGAGAGTGCATGGTCTTCTCCGGTGCTCATTGTTAATAAAAAGAACGGACAACCTAGGTTCTGTCTCGATAGTCGTAAATTGAACGCCGTGACTAAGCGTGATGCCTATAATTTGCCTTACGTTGCGGAAATTTTAGATAATCTTCGCGATGCTAGATATCTATCAAGTGTAGACCTGTCTAAGGCTTTCTGGCAAATTCCTATCGCTCCAGAAGACCGAGATAAGACCGCCTTTTATGTTCCGGGCAGGGGTACTCTTCGTTTCAAGACTACCGCTTTTGGTCTGACTAATGCGCCTGCTACGCAACAACGGCTTGTTGATATGCTGTTTGGCGACATGGATTTTAAAACAGTAGCGTATCTTGATGATATTATTATTATTAGCTCTACGTTTGAAGAACACGTGACACGCTTGCTGTGTGTGTTAGAAAAATTAAATAAAGCAAACCTTACAGTTAATTTCGACAAATGTAAGTTCTTCAGAAGCGAGCTTAAATATCTAGGATATGTGGTTGACGCTAATGGCTTACGCACAGACCCAGATAAAGTGGAAGCGATATGCCCGTGCGATCCGGGGGGCGTCCAGCCCACTGAGTTTCGTGAACGTGTTATACAAGAAAACCACTCAGTACCAACTGCAGGACATCTTGGCATTTTTAAAACTTACCAAAGGTTGGCTCTTACTTACTACTGGCCTGGCATGCATCAAGATGTCGTAAAGTTTGTAGGCTGTTGTTCGATCTGTTTGTCATATAAAGCGCAAAACCATACTACGCTAGGCGAAATGGGTCGACCCAAACATTGCTCAAGACCGTTTCAAATGATCTCAATTGACTTTATTGGCCCTCTTCCAATAACTCGCAAACAAAATAGCTACATGCTAGTCGTAACATGCTGCTTCTCAAAATTTTGTCACATTTTCCCCTTACGTCGTGCAACTTCTGATGCTGTTGTTAAAATTTTGGAAGACTCAATATTTTTGGTTCATGGCATTCCACAAACCATTTACCTAGACAATGGATCTCAATTCATTAGTTCTACTACAGCTTCGCTTTTCAAAATATATAATATACCAAACGTGTACTTCACACCAAGGTATTCACCACAGATTAATACGGTGGAACGATATAATAAAACGATTGTCACGAGTTTATCAACTTTTGTTGAAAATGACCACCGAACTTGGGATACTTTCATCCCTAAGGTTCAGTTTGCAATAAACAATTCCGTAAACGAAGCCACTGGTTACACACCTTCATTTCTTGTCTACGGTAGAGAATTAGTCCTATGCGGGTTACACTATACCGATTCTGATTTGGGTGATGAAGTTTTGTTTCTTCCGCGAGATCTATACGCTGAAAATTTGGGTTGTCTTTCTGCTATATTTGATGATGTGCAAGCCTCGCTTTGGCAAGCACATTTAAAAAAATACGACACACTACAATTTACGGCGAAAACAAGCAGAATTCGACGTTGGCGACGTAGTTTTCAAGCGCACATTTATTTTAAGCGATAAAGATAAATATTTCAGCAAGAAATTGGTGCCAAAATTCATTAAATGTCGGATTAAAGAGAAACGGGGTCCTTTAGTTTACGTCCTCGAAGACATGACCGGGCGTGATTTAGGGGTTTGGCATATCAAGGACCTAAAACTAGTAGGTTCTCAAAAATCATAATAATTTTCGTTATATTAATAAAAATCGCACTAACGTTACCTGCCTTGATTTCATTGCTCTTTCAAATTACAATTCTTACAAAGTTAACCTTCACCGTCACAAGTTTTTTTTGAACGGGTTTTTTTTTTTTTCTTCGTAAAATCCGTTCGTGTAGGGAGGGGGGTGATGTAACGTAGCGTTCCATAACATCATAAAACTTATAAATAAACACTTTAAAATAAATAAGTAAACAGACAAAAAGACAGGTAAACATAATGTATTATTATAGAACGGCCGACCGCTAATCTTTTGTCTTGCGAGCTCTCGGTCGGTTGCGGGGCGAGAGGGGACACGCTCAGCTGTCAAATCAGTTCCCGTGCCAGTCCGCTGCCGCATTGCTTAGAGTACGGGCATATCGCTTTATGCAAAATAAACCGTTACGTTTTACTTAACGTAACATAATCAAAACTACTTCTCACTTTCTATTCTCAACTAAGATTGTTGTGTTGTGATATCTGAAAGTGTTCCCGAACTGGGAACAACGACCGGAGTAAGACTTCCTTTACGGACAAATTCTAAGTCCAACAAGACTGTGGCGCGCTCACGGAGCTGGCCTGGCGTCGTACCCTAGACACCGCCCCCCGGATCGCAGTCCATCCTAACGCCAAGTCACAGGAGGATACCAGGAGAGTGGAGTAGACCGCCATTAAACTGTTTGCGCGATCGACTTAGGCCAACCTTACGACCCGCTGTTTGTTAAAATCTATTTGTGCATAAACTGTCAATTGACAACTAACATTGGTGTTATTTTCTCATCCTTATATCACTTATGTTCCCGCTCTGAAGCGTGACACGCGTAAACGTTCAGCCCGTATTTAGCAAAGTGACGACGGACTTTGCTGGACCATTTTTGATAAAATCCAGTACACTTAGAAACGCCAAGCTATTAAAAGGCTACTTCTGTGTTATAACATGTCTAGCCACGAAGGCGGTCCATCTCGAACCGGTATCTGAGTTATCCACGGAAGCGGCATTACAGCGTTTTGTTTCTAGGCGCGGTGTACCGACGTTAATTAGATATAATTGCGGTACAATTTATGTAGGCGCTAGAAATGAACTTAGGGAAATACAAGACTTTCTTGCAACCAATAATAACAATATCGCACCTACACTTTCAGCTCTTTTAACGCGCATTGCAGCCATGCTCAATGCACGCCCTCTCAGCCTACTCTCTTTTGACCCCGCGGAATTTGAATTACTCACCGCGGGTCATGTTCTTTTAAACCGTCAGCTCAATGCCCTACCTGAGTATTCGGTAGGAGGACGAGCCATTTCTGCACACAAAAAGGTTCAAGCTCGTCCTACCCTTATCCCAACACCTTTGGCGATCCTGGTCCAAACCCTACCTGCACACTATCCAAACCCGCTCCAAACGGACTCCCCGATCCAGCCCACCTCAAGTCGGGGAACTGGTCCTGATAGTGGACAACCAGGTGCCGCCTCTACACTAGCGCATGAGCCACAAGACGAACCCATGAAGGGACGGCGTCACCCGAGTGGTGGAAATCAAGATCGACCACCTGACTGTCGATTGACCACCACACCACACCTTTGCCGCGTGGGGAATATGTTCACGCGAAAGCGTGACGTCACCTCAAGGCGCGCACCCGCGCCCGCGCGCCCCACCGCCGCTGTCCTGCAGCTGTCATAACTAGAAGCAAGCGGCTGAAGGGAAGCGGAAATAGTCACCCTTTTTGAGTCGAAGCTGGCGGACGTGTACCGCTGCGCTTCCTCATAGCGACCGCATGGCAACCGCCATTATCAGCACGAGTCACCGCGATTGACTTCGCCGCGAGTGCCCTTTAGGGTGTATTCGGCACGGCCACACACCACCTCCTAAATCAGCCCGTGTTTACACGTAAATCCGCTCTGCACCGCCGCCGTTTCGCCACGAGTCGGATACGCCCCCAAATTTTACCGACGTAAAATACGCGTACGCGAGTGCGTGAACAGTGCATCAATAAGACACTACAAGTTATACCTACAAGTGAACAACAGTTCTTCAGCCCCTTCAGCAGCCTCCAACGAGGACTCACGGTCACCAGCTCTCACCAGTTCCAGAGTCTCCCGACATAACCCACGGAACCCAGGTACCAATAATTCTTCCCTACCTATTGTATGGTTGCAGGAAACTGCTCAACCATATTTTACCCCCCCTATCATCGAGCGTATGGTGGCATAATGCCTCACCACGTAGTCTCACTCGTTTTCAAAACTATATGGCGGCTGCCTTTATCAAATTACGGGAATTGCTCACAAAACCATCATATAAGAGGATTATAAGCTTTTTCTTAGGTTTTTACCTCGAAATGGTACTTATTCACGAAAACAATACACTAGCACATGCACACCTGCGAAAGTTAAAGAGATATGGTATCTACGCCCATTATTTTTTTACTAGCCTACTGATAACCAAATAATTTATATTTCTATGTAAGAATGATTTCTAGGTGCTTATAAGTATTAAAAAACATCTAATAAACCGAAATGTATTATATATTTGAACAGTTAACGTTTATGTTTTTAGTCCTGATATGGGTTTTCACTGCGGTACACTAGTGTACCAGCGCAGCTTTGTGCAATGTATAGATTTGGCCACCGATGTTCCGGCGCGTGTTTATAGGTTAAGTTAAAAAAGCACAGTTCTGGCCCAAATGTTATGTCAATAAATATATTCAATAAAACACCAAACGACTTAAAGGCTGAAGCGATTATATTTTTACAAAGCGTTTTAAAGATCTACTACTAACAAAATGATACTATAACTTGAAAGAATTCATGAATGATTTATGCATTTAATGTTTTTTGTTTTAGTAATTTATATTTTGACTAACTTGAATGAATCGGCTTGCTCATAAGTCATATTGCTACACCCAAATAAGGTCATATGTAGGAAACATATGACCTTATTATTATAACTGTAATATACGAGTATGATTGCAATAAATAATTGAATATGAGTATGAGACTTATGTATAATACCTGAATGCGAGTAAACGAGACAGCGAAGCGAGAGTTTTGTACGTCCGGCACGACAAAGACAGAAATAATAGAACTGGTTTTTGACCACGATGTGCTACGCGGAAGCGATAAGGGATAATATAGCGACAAGCATGTAAGATGTAGATAGATATATTATATTGGAGCCTAAACATCTAAAAAATATAATATAATAAAAATAATTAGTACTTGTTTCCAGTACAAAACAATAATAATTACTTATTCCCCCTGGCACTATTTTTTAAAAAAATTTTTCTATTTAAACTCATGCCAGGAACATGCTAGAGTTACTTTTATTTCTGGGCAGCATTTAGTCCAGACCCTGTCAATCTCCTTTGCACCAATGAGCAAGCTCGGATTATATAGTTTCTACAAACTTTCATAAAAAGGTGGATTTTTTCAAATCGAAGTGTATATTTTTTTTGTATAATTTGGCAGAGTATACGTTCAAGGTAGTCCGGACAATCGATTGTCGAGTCACAATGCAAGAACTGAAAAGTGTTTCGCGTATCTTGATGATATCATAATTGATATCATCGAACCGCGTGAAGTTATCCCATGACATGACTATTTGTAACCTTAAAAGAGATTCGTATTTGGTATCATACGTCTTTTTGGTGTTAAGTACCACTTTTGTGTAGATTTTGTTCTGAATTATTCTTCTTATCATTATATATTCGAAACTTCTGGCATATTTTATCAAAATGTGAATGACATAATAATAATTTTATTTGAACAGCCTACCACATAGAGATGACAAATCGAAAACGATATTAAACATATTATTTGTTTCAAAGCCATAAAAACAAAACATTAAAATCACTGGTACTCACACAGAAATTAGTTCTAACGTCAGCTTTGCACAAAACAATTAATTGCATTAAATAAGGTGTCACACCTAACACTATATATATATATTCTACTTGTTCATAAATAATGCAAACACTTTAAATATGCACATAAAGTCAATGGTTCTAATTTAATAAAACATTTACTTATTTGCAACTACTAAGAAATATACCCTGACTCGCCCGCGGCTTTGCTCGCTTGTCTACGAGAGACGAAACCACATAATTTATTAGACATGTATTTTTAAGATTTACGTTAATCAAAGTTAAATGAAAGAAATAATGATAAAAAGCTATCTAAGAGCGGAAATGTTAATATAGATTAATGATCGTACACGTTTCATCTATTGTGATATTGCGTTGATATTGTGTGATATTTAATTGGATTTTTTCGAGCGTTGGTATGAAAACATATTATTATGTATATGTATTCATATTTTCTATGAGCTTGTTTATACAGCCAGAGTTTTATTATACATTTTTATAATAGTAATAATATACCAAGAGGGTATGCAAAACTGACAATTTACCTAGCGATTGCGACAATTTTTTGTCTTCATTATTATCTTACCGCATGCGCATAATCAAATCCTAAGTGGTGAGGTACAAATTAATTTTGTTAATCATTCCCTTGCAACTTTCATCAATATGTCTTTTAGATTTGAGCGTGACTTGTTAAAAAATTTGGCGTGTCTTTCATTAGATTCTCCAGTTCTTAGTTTTGATAGGCTTTTACTTAGTGCCGTATTCAGCACCATTATTTGGATGGAGATGGACATTCATTAAGAACTGTTTCGAATTCAAGTGCGACTAGTGCAATATAATAATTTAATATAATAAATTAATTTACAGGGCGGTGTGGTCGCTCAGCGACAAAGCCCTTCAAATAAATGAAAAAAAAAATCTGCTTTATGTTGATCAATAAGATCTTCAAAATCAATCATATGGCTTCTGGGTAGTTTTAACCACTCCAACATCTCAAACACTTGCTGGGAATTCAAATCAAAACAACGATTCGATGCAGTAAAAAGAACATCCCAAATATTGTCTTCCAAGTGTTCCTGACACACGCGTGCATATGGTGGTACATAATAATTATGGTTTATGAGTAACTTGGGTACTCGAAGACGAGTAGTGTACAATTGTATACCATACAAGAATTCGACGTATAAAGAGTTTATCTATCTATCTATCTATCTATCTATCTAACTATCTATTGAAAGTAATATTTTTTATGACAGTTGAATAACACCAAACACCAGATTGCGGTACATAGCTTCAAATATGACCTTGAATGCACAGAGAGAGGCCGTGCGTTACCCATAGCAACGCGGCGCATAACAATCACACTCCTTGGTCCGTTCGTTTAGCACTGAGGGCATTGTTTGCGTTGCTATTATTGGCTCTTTTGTTAAATCGTTCATAAAGCTCAACTCAATTAGCTTTTCGCTGAACAAAAAGAGCCATAAACGACACTTTCATCCATAGATAATAATAATAGTAATAATATACCAAGCCAAGCGCGGGGTATGCAAAACTGATAATTTACCTAGCGATTGCGACATTTTTTTGTATTTATTATTATCATCTTACCGCATGTGGTTTATTAACTTATATATATATATATATATATATACTTACGCATATTTATAGGGAGCTTGCGTAAGTACAAGTACTTACGCAAGCTCCCCATGTAATGTCCTCTATTTATTTTAATAAATAAAAAATTAAACCCCAATCGGTTGATAAATAATATGTATAAAAAATAAATTAGGAGCAACACACATAATGTTCGATTTATTATAAAGGTAAGGACCCAAACACACTTATATTTACAGTCAAACAAATTAAAGTAACGACTAAATTAATGGCCCAAGGGTAAAATATTTTATATTTCATAACTATTAATTATTATAAATATTATTTATAAATAAAACTACCAACTATAGAAATTTATATTAATCCGTAGCAAGTACCAAAATGTTAAGAATACAAAAAGTTATTATTAAAGTCTTTTAAGGATCCGGATGCCTCAAGAAATGCAATAACTAGATTTAATAATAATATTTACGAGATAGTTATGGATGCACCTGGCCCCTCCGTACGAGATTAAGCTGCTAAGTAATCTTTAGTGTGCATGGAAACTCTTAGAACATTAAGGTCGTTATTATGCAGCTGCCTGTGTCTCGGCAGGCGTGAACTGTCCATGTACTTTAGATAATTATTAAATCAGCATCTAAATCGGCAACACGTATTTTACTTTATAATCAATAATTTGTTTTTAAATACATAATTATACGCGCCCAAATCAAGAGTATATATTCATGTTTAACAAAAGTGGCGCCACAAAATTGGAATCTTGGTGAAGGATGCTTATGAAATTAAAAATAAATATTAGATCATACATTGTGGCATTTTTTTTAAAATGCAATAAAATAACAGTTTTATAGTCATTGATAGTATCACATTTAAAACAATTATTGAGTGAACTTTCGTACTGAAAAATAGATAACATTTTATTTCATAGGATTAAATATGTTTATTTAATCAAAGTATTTATTGCCCATATATACACTTCTTATCTATATTTCTACATTTCTTATGCATACGATTATTGTAAAGCCTTCGCTTTTCGTCACTGCACACATCACATTTCGGCATAAAATCTCTCCATTACTGTATCGGTTTAACAGGGTAAGGCAAGCTGCAAACGCGAGCATATCTCTGTAGATTAGTCAAATCTTGAGATACCTATTTTTCAAGTTTATTAATTTTACCGTCAAATGTAGTCTGACCGTTTTTCATGTTAACTAAAGAAGCTGACCCAGCCAGAGGTACTTAACCTTCAATGATTTTGTTGAGTCCTTTATAATAAATAAAACAATACAGATGTTGCTTGTAACGTATTTTTTATTTAATTTATCAACCGTATGGGGTTTTATTTTAAACCGATGGGGAATAGTGAACTATTTTGGCCACAAATCCCCATTATAAACACTTTCAAGCGTTAATGGGGATTAGTGGAAGAAAAGTTCACAAATCCCCATTGATGGGCATTGACAATGGGGATTTGTGGAATAACCCCACTTCCATGCCCTTTTCTCAAGTCTACGATTGTGTGGATACAAATATAAACAAAGTTCTTTCCAATCACCCCTAAAAAAAGCAAGAATTGAAATCGTTATTTTTTTACATAACTGGTTAGTGGGCACGATATGCAATTGCAGGTGGCTTGATATCTGTAAGTGTAATGCATAACTCAAACCAAAGTATGGGATCATTGCGTATTTTCGTTGATGCTGACGGCATGGAGGAGAAGCTAATAAACATTTCTAGAACCAGCTACATCAATCGTAGTATTGAACCCAGTAGTAGTAGTAGTAGTAGTAGTAGCAGGATTTACTAGCAAAAAACGTTAGTAGCGCTACAAAACCATCCAGCGATTTTAATTTTATAACACAAAGAATGGACAAGACACAGCTATAGTTATTGAAAACTTTAAGTGCAACCACATAAGCACAAGAGCACCATTTTAATTAATATTATAGAATTGAATAAAATTATAAAAAGATAGTTTCTAGTCCGACGAGTCAACAATTTATGCGGGGGAGGGTGCTGCACACTGCATCTCGGGTATAAGAGCTTTCACAGTGGCAGTCTCATAATGGCCGGTCCCAATAATCTATCTATCGCCGGTTTACCTTACTAAAGATATATATTTGACACTATTTGTATGGACGTTATGTCAAATTTCTATCGGTAGTAAGCAAAACTGTGGTTAGATAGATTATTGGGATCCGTCCTAAATGTTTCTTTCAATATCGTTTTTTTTTAACTTGAAAATCTTGGAGTAGATGCAAGAGCTTTCCATTTAAATAATTAAACGATTATGATAAGAATTACCTCGTTTCCTACACACTTGTGTACACATACTGCGAACAAACAGAATCTCCATCGGTGTCTCGTGGTTTGTAAAGTGGTGGGAATTACGCGGCAAGTCGCCTCCCCCCTCACCCTGCAGCACAGGGTCATATGTCAGTGCCCTATTATTATTAGGCTCAGTCCCCACTCGGCCTACACATTAAACCTGCAGTGTACGAGTTAATTTGGTCCAAATTAAGACACAAGTGTTGCGACAAAGGCTATCATTCTGGTCTTATTCTATACACTACCATTATGATAATTACTTATTTTTAAAACAAAGTTACTATGGAACTAATGAACCTAAATGATGAACTAGATGACAACTGTATAGTTAGTACCAAGTTTCGAAACAAAAAAAAAACAAGAATTTGGATGATTTTCCAATATTTATTAAAAGATTGCACTTTTTGCCGGATACAATGGTATTGACAGAGTGTTGGCTTGAACCCTTTTTCTGTGGAATAAGTATTAATAATTATAACTGCTTATATTCAACGCGATACTTTAACCAGAATTATGGTATTATGGTCTTTTCAAAGCTCCAGATATATGTTACTGAACCAACGTTCCAAGATTCTGATTGTTTATTACTAGGCGTAGATAACTCATCCTTCATGCTCATTTTTTTATATAGTTCGCCCTCCATTCACAACGTCAGCAATATTTAAACTCGCTAGCTTAGCTACGAATAAGTAATAAGTCAGGAAATGTAACTGCGTTAAAAAAATTACCCAACAAAAGTCGTGTTCGAGTAGGCGGGGCTTAAAAGTCGTGTTCAGTACGTCATCAGTCGGACATTTTGTTTTGCAAGCGAGCACACGTCATGTTTTCGCATACATTTTCATTTTTATCATTGTCTATGTTTTGTGAAGTGGTGCAGGATCCATACAAGATTAAAATGTCCCGGAATCAATTTTATCAGTACCTACTTACTAATAAAATTGATAGTAAGTAGCAAAATTATAATTATATTCAAAGATGTCCAAAAACGTAAACACCCGAAATGGTCAATACTATGCAAAACAAAGTCAGTCTATTTTTGATTTAAGGCATTTTTTTGTCAGAATTGAATATTGAAATGTAACAGCAATGTATTTTGCTTATTTATTACTTAAGTATGAAATAATATATACAATATTCAAATATTATTATACATGTTTTAACAATGTATAAAATATACAAACATGTATCTACTACAAAACAAAAACGCCGTCGAGATCACCACCGTGTGGCAGGGTTCCCAGAACACTGCCAGAGTTGCCCCGCTGTATAGCAATACTTAACTTTTGAGAAAAGTATGTGCCAGCTCTAGGATCCCCCGAGGCGAGGACCAGCCTAGTCGAAATATCTTTGCAGAATTTTTTTGTGTCGGACGACCACGGGCCCAGTGTCTCTACAGCTAGCGCCACAAACTCATAATGTGCGCTTAGCTGTGAGTACTTCCTGTGTTTGTTCAGTTGGGCCTGTTCGGCCACAGCCCCGACACTGCGAGCAGAACTGGCGACATGAGAAGGAGCCAGGGTGTCCACGCAGGTGGCATCCCAAACCAAGGCTCGGCCAAGACACCAAGGTACCAGACTGGCTCCGTCTGGTCTCTTGCCATCGTCTCTAGTCATACCGTTCGGTTCCAGTGTCGAGGGCACGGAAGCAGTGGAGAGTGCCCGCCTGACTAAATCATTAATAGCCCAATGACGATAAAGTCGGCCGGCACTCTTCACACACGATAACCCGTGGCGTCCAAATTGGACCACGGCTCGTCCACATTGGCAGCGATGAGGCTCACACAACTTCGTACCTAGACGCATACCCACCGCAATGCGAAGACAGCTGGGGTCGAGGACAGTACCCAAATTGTCAGAGGGGAGTACGTGCAGCCAGTGACCCGACTCCGCTACTGACACGGCCAAGAGACGCGCACGGTCCGTGTCATCCACAGCTTGATCCAGTAAGGCTGTATACGTGAGTTTGGTGAGTGGAAGATCCCATAATGAAGGTATTCTGCGACCACTAAAAAACATCCACTAGGCAAATAACGGAGATTAAATATATAATAAACATTTTTTTTTAATATCACTTCACTACATTGCGAAAAAAGAGTCTCTTCTAAATACTTCTAGACGAAAACTAAATTAATCATATTTCGCGGGACATAAAGTTCATTGAATTTTAAAAAGCAACCGATATAAAAAATCACAAATAAAAAACTGAAGTGGTAGGGTATCGTTAGAGGATATAAACGAATGACGTTGACATAAGATAATACTTTATTTGTAGTTCAAGAGAGTTTACAATAGTATACTTCAACTATGGCCTGTACTGGGCTGCGGAGCTACCGCATTCCGTGACCTCCTAGCGAAGCTATTCCTGAGGGCTGCGGGGCTACCACACTCGTTGCCGTCTAGCGATCGAATGAACCAATGAGCTTTTTTTCGAACGGCCTAATGCTGTTTGCCTCTACCGGCATTTACAGCGTCACCGGACGGGTGGCGAGCGCAGATGGCACGCAGCCAGATGTAGGCGCAGAAGGCGCACCGGCTAAGGCGAGCGTTGAAGATGCTTCGCCGCAAGGAGAGGAGTAGGCGACTAAGGGCACCACTAAGGAGAGAGGGGAGTCGGAGAGAGAATCAATGAGCTGCTCTATTGCCGTTTATATAGCAGGCGGATGGCACTGTGTTAGTGTGGAAATACATGTACGCTCGACTCCTTTTCTTCGTGTGTCGTGGGCGCTAACATGCTACTGTTTATTGTGAGCACTAAACTGTTGCATTGTTATAAAACATTGCTAATATTTAATGATAGCCTTAGTCCAATCCACTTGTTGCATTCCATAGTCACGCCGCTATGACTCAACTGTCATAGTAGATATTACACCACGCGCGTGAACTAATCCCTGCTTTCCTTCCGAATTTAAACCAATCACCGATAATGTCTATTTCTAACCTCGGAAGTAATTCGTATTTGGAATCATACGTCGTTTTGGTTTGCAGGGCCATATTTTGTGTGGAATTTGTTCCGAGTTGTGCCTCCTGACTTATTATTTATTCTTAGGCTTGTAAAGAAGAATGCTGCGTTATCACAGGTGACATTAATATAGATATAAAAGAAGGTTCCATTGATCCGAATGCGGATGAATATCTTAACTTAACAGCTCAGTATGGCTTTCTCTCGGGATATACACACCCTACTGAAGGCACTAACTTTTTGGACTATTTATATATACCTTTTAAAATCTCGTCGTAACAGCAAAGTTGTGATCTGTTCAAGTTGTGTTAGTGACCGCTACTCTACTGGTATAATATTTTACAACTCTCAACAACAAGAATAGAACCACATAAACAACGAACTTTAAAAATTAATTATATCAGCCTCTTAAGGTAAATTAACAACTTCGAGTGGTCTACTTTATACATTTTCACTGACGTAAATAAAGCTACGGATGAATTTACAAACATTCTTCAAGAATTTATTAGAACAAATACTAAGCATAACACTATAAAACCGAAACAGTACTACCGTATCTTGCCGTGGCTGACCCCATCTTCGGTTAGTGCATGGAGAGGCGGGATGCAATGCATGCTATCGCCAGAAAAAAAACCAAATGGTTTAAAGTTACTTAATAACTACAAAATATATCGCAATACATGTAACAACATTATAAAAAAACTTAAAATAAATGTGAAAAAAATGATCTGCTCAAAAACAGAGGAAATAGTAAAAATACTTAGAACACGGTTAAAAAAGTTGTAACTAATATAATAAATATAGTGTAAGTTAAATACTAATAAAGCACAATGTTCTGGCTTATTCAAAAGTAACATGAGTTCGAAAGAAAGTAAAGTAAATATCTATTTCACCAATGTTGGTACTAATCTCATAAAACATCATCTTAAACAATTTAGGGAAGTCTGAAAGCGAACTGTCATCGAACGTAAAATCTCTTACTCCTTTCAATTCCTCTCCCAATTCCTGTTTTCTTTTTTCAACAGACATAAGAGAAGTGAATAAAATTATTGAAACCCTTAAGTTCACATTTCTTAAATAAAAGCACCACCATGTTTTTGCTACATGCTTCTGGCGTTGAACCGAGTAAGGCGGTATTAAAGAGATTTTGAAGGACTTTAAGTACCGGTGTTCCACCCGCTTTCAGAAGCTCAGATGTGATACCGTCGTTACCCGCCGCCTTGTTGTTCTTAAGCTGTTTCAAAGCCATTCTAATATCGTACAGGCTGCTGTTCGGGATATCTTCGGTGTAATGTCGGGCCAGCTTGGGTATTGGTTCTTTAGCCGAGCTGCTAACAGAATTAGCTACCGGGAAGTATAACTATCTGTAGAAACTCTCTACCTCTCCTTACACTTCTCCTTATTCGACGCTACACTGACTTCTTCTCTTTTCAGTTTCTTCAACTGGCTTTGCCTAATAGGCTTGTCTCTTGTGAACACATTGGAGCCTTTTTTCCGCTCTATTGTCTACTTAATACGATTAGTATTAAAGATCCAGATGTCGTGTCGCAAGAACTTCCATTTTCGTTTATTGAGCTGCCTATATGTTTCAGCATCATCCGAAGACTGCAGTTTCACGGAGCGTCGTTCAGCCATGAGGTTGAGGGTATCAATGGAAAATTTCCGTGGTCTATCTGTACAGGATAACTTAGAACCGACTGTATGAACAGTTCCTTCTAACTTGTTGTTTATCTCGTCCACTGTAGCGATGTTCTCGAGGCAATCGAAGCAATTGGACAGATGAAATTGAAAGCTCTAAGGGTTTTGTATATGGGCACGAGTGGGTCGGAGCGTACACTTCATCGGACGAGACCTCTCAAGTTTGACATTAATATTCAACGTGCCTCTTAACATTCGGTGATCTCTACCAGTATTAACCCTGTTGATCACGGAGAGATCAGTGAATATTTGGCTCTTGATGAGTATAATGACGTCAATCTCATTTCTCGTGGAACTATCGGGACTCAGCCAATTCCATTTCCTGTTAGGTGGCTTCTGTAAGAAAGAGTGCATTATAAAGAGTCTCTTTTTCTCCAGGAATTCGACCAACCTCTGTCCCCTACGGTTCCGTTGCCTATAACCATAGGGGGGTTTTGCCAACAATCGCCCCGCTTGAAAGGCGGATTGGCGAGTGCAGTTTTGGGGTGTTTTCCTGGGAAGGTGCTGCTGCCCACTTTCTAATTGTTATCCCTTAGCCTCCTTCTACAGCACTTTACCTACGGGTAAAGTTGTGAGGGTACTAAGCCTGCACCCCGTGGCTAATCTGCGCTAATCGCGGCTATGTCTGGGTTTGTATAATGTGTAAATTTTATAGCGGTCATCATGTTACCATAGTACAGGCTCTGTCTATTTTGGGACCTGGATACTTTGAGTGGATTTATTATCCCATATTAAACAATATATATCACGTGTTGTAATATCAGTGTCGTACATTATTGTATCCCAAAAAAAACTGCTAAGTGCGAGTCGAATATGCGCACCGAGGCTTACCACGCAACATATATGTGTTACGTTGTTACAAAAAAACAGATTATTGCCAGAATTTACAAATAGTTGGGAGGCTATTGCAAGCCAGTTTGGAAGCCCATAAAGATTTAAAAACATGGACAGACAGACGAACAGACATGACGCATTTATAAGGTTATATAATTCTACGGAACCATAAAAAGGGCAGTCAGGGTAAATATGTTTCCCACTTTGTCAGACTTGAGAGAATAATTTATTATAATTTAATATAAATAATTTATTTAATTATTTATTATACTTAATGTCTAGGTATGGAAAACCGTCAGTTAAATGTGTTGACGCTTCTGGATTTTAGTAACGCTTTCAAAACTGTTGACTCAGATATATTCTGGCCACACTACGTACTCCTAACAAACCTTCAATACACCCACTTGCCAGAATTTCATTTACATCATTTCATTTGCTATACTGGTCAACAGACATAATATTATTTCTCATAATTTCATATGTCATACTCATTGTTTACCATATAAGTCACGTGCTAGGAACTTTGTTTGCTATAAAGTCAATTTCAATAACATCATTCGTTATCATCACTGCAAGGCATAATTATCATATGCCATAACATCAATTGTCATTGAAATTGATTTTAGAAAAAAATCGGTTTAAACTAAACGATCAATAGGTTTAGGTTTGATTAGGTTAGGTTAAGTAAGAACATGAAAAAACAACGCACGAGCCGAGCGAGCGAAGCGAGCGTGCCGCTGCAGCAGCCAGCGAAGTGCAAAAAAGCCCTTCGCTTTAATTAATCGCTTAAATTTATATATTACGGCGTTGAAATATTCTGTTAAATAATATTATTGCAATTAATAAAATGGATAACAATACGTATGGCACTCATATCATTATGGAATCGAATGTACGGGCAAACAAGAGTATGTCACATAACCTTTATTTATGGTAAACAAACATTTCGGGTAAATAAAATTCGGGCATATGAGCATTATTGCTTATACTTGTCGGGCAAACAATAGACAACCTTTCAACAGTAGTTGACTGGTTTCACAATTACATGTATACATATGTATGTATACATATATGCCGACATAGAGTTCGCCTCAAACAGTTTTTCTTCTCTTGGTATCAGCTGGATATTATTTTATTTTACAATCAATCTCCTCTCAGTCTGATTTGCATTTGACTGAAGCAGCTGATGCTCATTTAAGCCCATACACTACCTTACGTTACTTTCGTACTTATTATTATCGCTTATTATTCGTACTCTCATGATGGCAACCTTTCAACGACTACGAGTTTAAAATCTTGAAGCGCTCTATTATTCGTAAGTTAAGATCCTAAGTATTATTGTCTGTTCACTTTAAATTTAGCACTCCGTACTACTATAATATCCTAAAGAGGAAAGATTTGTTTGTATGTTTGTTTGAATTGAATAGGCTCCGAAACTACTGGACAAATAAGAAAAATATTTCACAATTAGAATCCTACTTTATCCCTGATCTAGTATTTATTATATTTTATCTATTTTATTATTTTGATTCAACATACTAATCATCCATCACCACTCGGGTAAAATCACGGAACGCAACTAGTGCATCATGAACTTTTCTGTATTCTATTGCAGCCCATAGAAACCGAAGAAGACGATAAGATCAGTGACTATTAATAAAGTACTTATGGCTTGAATTTATAACATTCATCATTTTGACCCACAGTTCTATATGTGTTTGAGAGGTTGGCTTATAAATGAGCGTTAAACAATAACCATTTTGATTTTGCGACAAAATCTTTATCGTTTTGTAAGTAGGTATAAAATCAGCTATTTCGAATTATCTAACTACTTCTTATTTCCTACAGAATTTGTATACACACCTAATGCATTTGAATTAATACGACCAACCGTACGTGCAATCAATAGGTACACATACAAATCATGTTTATGCATTTGACATTTGGCATTAAACCCGAATTACAAAATTACGTATGCACCTAAATGCAGACGAACATACGAGAATTTACCATTTCTGCGAATAATATAACTCACACAAACATAAAATATTCTGTTTATAGTTTCTGCATCGTACGCGATTAAACGATGTTTTTTTCGTATTTTTTTCACACCTTGGATAACGTATTATCGAAATATGAAATCGTATGAAAATACGGATCCCAAACTTTTTTTAAAACATTACATACCCTTCGTTACCCAGTGATAATGTAGCTTTCTAACGACAAAAGAGTTTTTGAAACCGGTAAAAAAGTTTTTAACTTTATTTGTTATAAACAAAAACACAAATCTTTTCTCTTTATAATATTAGTGTAGATTTCATCAAGTCTCAGTCTGAAGCGCTCGTAGCGGAGCTTGACTTGGCGATCTTAACCGAACAACAAGTTAAGCAACGCTTGATGCGGTCAGGACTTGGATAGGTTAGACTGCTAGTGGCATTATTAAGAAACAATTTATTAGGAAACACCACGCGCACCACTTCGAGTTATTTTGGCGGCCACGGACACCTCCGTGTCCATCACCGTGATCTCAATTATGGAGGATGGAGGAGGGCTTGATACAACCTCCTCCTACGCCCAGCTCTCCGGCTGCGGATCGGAAAAGGTGAGGTAATCTCTTTCTTTCTTTCCGCAGCCTATTTTTGCGACACGACACGAAGTCTAGCCCCGCGTTCCACGACCTTTCGCTTTCCACCGTGGCCTGGACCAATGCCGGAAGCGAGATGTCGTCCCCTTCCTAAAGCCGTATTTAAAAAAACTATATAAGCTGCTAGATGAAATAGATCAAACATATATTAATTATTGCGAATTAAATATTATTAAAGCAAACAAACAACGAAAGAGTAAAAGATACAAAATTTTTTCGTGAATAAATGTTTGAACATTATGCATCAAAATATTTATATCAGGACTAATAACTAAATCTGACAAACTTAAAATCTGCATAGAGGAACCTTTAGAAAAAAAGTTATTGTGGATGTGTATCACAGAGCACAATATGATGGCAGGCTACGAACAATATCTCAAGGTCAATAATTATACTACGAGTATTTAGCTGCTAGCTGTAGCAGACCGAGCAAAAAGTAAAGAGAGGAGGCAGTTGCATACTACTAAGAAATGGAATTCAGTGGATTGAACTTTCTAAAATAAAACACTTTTCTGTTTTTTGTGTAATAGAGTGTTATGCTATAAAACTAATTGACTACAAAATATAGTAATATTGTGTGAATATAGAGTCCCTCATGCCGTGGTGGTACCGGCTTCGAATTGTACCCCCCCTAACTTTTCCCGTGGGTGCCGTAAGAGGCGGCCAAGGGAATATCCGGGAAATGGGCAGCAGCATTTCCCGCAGTCTGCGTCAACATCCACTGCGATCACCAAGACGCCTGCCAAGCGTGGTGCATTAAGGCAAATCCCCCCCCATGACAATTAACATTAATAATAATAATAATAATACCGCAGGGGCGGCTTTGTGGCGAGCCGTCGGTGAGTGGCGACACCGTGGACCCTGATTCTCCCTGGGGCTAAATGAGACCCCTGACCCCCGGCTTGCCTTTATTGGCTGTCTGGGGGTGGAGACGCAAGAGCAAGTAACAAAAAGCTCCAAGGGTGGAAGTGTTAAAGGGCATAACGCCGGTAGTAGCGCTCTAGTGAAAACGCAGCACACCTCTCGACACCCTTTAGCCATTCACACCAACGTTGCCCCTTTTGTCACCATTGATGGTGGCTTTTATGGGGGGCCCGTTTAGTGAGTGGCAAGTCACCACCTGCCTAAATATTTTAAGATGAGACTGAAATTGGCAGGTGCCGTAGTCTCGACCATAGCCCACTATCTCCCGTATCACTAATAAGTACATTTCAATAACCATGCCATTTTACCCATTTTTGTAATAGATAACCTGTAACCTTCCATCCAAAATGTTTCTGTTTTTATACTACATTGTATTTTTATATCAAACAGGCCTCTAAGTGTTGGCTACAGCCCCACTTATGCCTTTGTAAAGGACCGGGTGAAACCCGTGAAATTGGTTGAATAAAAATAATAATAATACCGCAGGGGCGGCTTTGTGGCGAGCCGTCGGTGAGTGGCGACACCGCGGACCCTGATTCTCCCTGGGGCTAAATGAGACCCCTGACCCCCGGCTTGCCTTAATTGGCCGTCCGGGGGTGGAGACGCAAGAGCAAGTAACAAAAAGCTCCAAGGGTGGAAGTGTTAAAGGGCATAACGCCGGTAGTAGCGCTCTAGTGAAACCGCAGCACACCTCTCGACACTCTTTAGCCATCCACACCAACGTTGCCCCTTTTGTCACCACTCATGGTGGCCTTTATGGGGGGCCCGTTTAGTGGATGGCAAGTCACCACCTGCCTAAATATTTTAACATGAGACTAAATTGGCAGGTGCCGTAGTCTCATTCATAGCCCACTATCTGCCTTATCACTAATAAGTTCATCTCAATAGCCTGGCCATTTTACCCATTTTTGTAATAGTATATACCATGTAACCATCCATCCAAAATGTTTCTGTTTTTACTATTTTGTATTTTTATACTATATTGTATTTTTATACCAAACGGGCCTCTAAGTGTTGGCTACAGCCCCACTTATGCCTATGTAAAGGACCGGGTGAAACCCGTGAAATATGACAAATAAATAATAATAATAAACCCGCAGGGGCGGCTTTGTGGCGAGCCGTCGGTGAGTGGCGACACCGTGGACCCTGATTCTCCCTGGGGCTAAATGAGACCCCTGACCCCCGGCTTGCCTTAATTGGCCGTACGGGGGTGGAGACGCAAGAGCAAGTAACAAAAAGCTCCAAGAATGGAAGTGTTAAAAGGCATAACGCCGGTAGTAGCGCTCTAGTGAAACCGCAGCATACCTCTCGACACCCTTTAGCCATCCACACCAACGTTGCCCCTTTTGTCACCATTGATGGTGGCTCTTATGGGGGGCCCGTTTAGTGGATGGCAAGTCACCACCTGCCTAAATATTTTAACATGAGACTAAATTGGCAGGTGCCGTAGTCTCATTCATAGCCCACTATCTGCCTTATCACTAATAAGTTCATCTCAATAGCCTGGCCATTTTACCCATTTTTGTAATAGTATATACCATGTAACCATCCATCCAAAATGTTTCTGTTTTTACTATTTTGTATTTTTATACTATATTGTATTTTTATACCAAACGGGCCTCTAAGTGTTGGCTACAGCCCCACTTATGCCTATGTAAAGGACCGGGTGAAACCCGTGAAATATGACAAATAAATAATAATAATAAACCCGCAGGGGCGGCTTTGTGGCGAGCCGTCGGTGAGTGGCGACACCGTGGACCCTGATTCTCCCTGGGGCTAAATGAGACCCCTGACCCCCGGCTTGCCTTAATTGGCCGTACGGGGGTGGAGACGCAAGAGCAAGTAACAAAAAGCTCCAAGAATGGAAGTGTTAAAAGGCATAACGCCGGTAGTAGCGCTCTAGTGAAACCGCAGCATACCTCTCGACACCCTTTAGCCATCCACACCAACGTTGCCCCTTTTGTCACCATTGATGGTGGCTCTTATGGGGGGCCCGTTTAGTGGATGGCAAGTCACCACCTGCCTAAATATTTTAACATGAGACTAAATTGGCAGGTGCCGTAGTCTCATTCATAGCCCACTATCTGCCTTATCACTAATAAGTTCATCTCAATAGCCTGGCCATTTTACCCATTTTTGTAATAGTATATACCATGTAACCATCCATCCAAAATGTTTCTGTTTTTACTATTTTGTATTTTTATACTATATTGTATTTTTATACCAAACGGGCCTCTAAGTGTTGGCTACAGCCCCACTTATGCCTATGTAAAGGACCGGGTGAAACCCGTGAAATATGACAAATAAATAATAATAATAAACCCGCAGGGGCGGCTTTGTGGCGAGCCGTCGGTGAGTGGCGACACCGTGGACCCTGATTCTCCCTGGGGCTAAATGAGACCCCTGACCCCCGGCTTGCCTTAATTGGCCGTACGGGGGTGGAGACGCAAGAGCAAGTAACAAAAAGCTCCAAGAATGGAAGTGTTAAAAGGCATAACGCCGGTAGTAGCGCTCTAGTGAAACCGCAGCATACCTCTCGACACCCTTTAGCCATCCACACCAACGTTGCCCCTTTTGTCACCATTGATGGTGGCTCTTATGGGGGGCCCGTTTAGTGGATGGCAAGTCACCACCTGCCTAAATATTTTAACATGAGACTAAAATTGGAAGGTGCCGTAGTCTCTTCCATAACCCACTATTTTCCTTATCACTAATAAGTTCATATCAATAGCCTGGCCATTTTACCCATATTTGTAATAGTTATAAGTACCATGTTACCCTTCTTCCAACATTTTTTTGTTTTTTTTATACTACATTGTATTTTTATATCAAACAGGCCTCTAAGTGTTGGCTACAGCCCCACTTATGCCTTTGTAAAGGACCGGGTGAAACCCGTGAAATTGGTTGAATAAAAATAATAATAATAAATCGTTTATTTCATTTCTGAGCATTTTAAAAAACGAGGTGGGGACTACCTTTTAGGTATAGTGAAATACCTGTGCCAGGTAGACCCGCTCTTCCTTATCTTAAAAATATGAAGTATACATATTAATAGTTTAATATTTATGTAACGATTTATACAGAAACAATCTTATAGTTAACAACCTAAGAACTAACAAAATAAACCAAAGGTATATAGGTACCTACTAAAACATTGACTAATTTTGCCATTTAGTTAGTATATTTAATGATTTTTTAACAAAAGCACCTGTTTATTTAAAATACTGGTTTACAAGCTAAATCTATTTAAACATTAATTAATTAATACAAATATTTTGTGGGTATAGTTAAAGTTAGATATAGGTATATACAAAAATAGAAGGTAATCATGGATTACATACAAATGTACGCCCTGGTATATAGTACACACTTAAACTAAAGTAGGTACAGAATAGGTTGACGGAGTGGTATGTGGTACAAGTGACAAGGTTCAATAATTTTTTTTTTTTTTTTTTGTTAAGTTTTGATTTTTATTTTATTTTTTTGCATTTAGTTAGTATTCTTTAATTTTACTTGTGTTGGTTATATTATATTACAGGTACATAGATATATTTTATTCAAATATGTATTAAGGTATTTTGTGTAATTGCTAATCAATAAAATTTAGCATATATTCTACTTCACTTAACATTAAACCACGGCCCCCAGTTCCCGGCAGCTCTGCTATCCGTAGCTACGGTAGCGGCCATTGTAACGGTGGAGCAGGGGGTGCGAAGAATCTCCTGCAGAGATCCGGCTACCAATCCCAAAAACGACCCCTGGCCCTGGCAACATACAATACACGCACGCTCAGGACCGACGAAAAGATGGTCGAATTGGAGGAAGAGACGCTCAAGTTCCGCTGGGATGTCATGGGATTATCTGAAGTCCGAAGACAGGGACAGGATACGATAATTCTAAATTCCGGCAACTTGTTCTTCCACCGGGAGGGAGACCAACAATCCCAGGGTGGTGTCGGGTTCCTCGTCCGCAAGTCTCTCGTTAACAACGTAGTGAAAGTCGATAGTGTGTCGGCTATGGTAGCGTTCCTTATACTCAGAATAACCAAACGGTATTCGCTGAAGGTTATACAGGTATACGCACCGACCTCGGCACACTCTGACAATGAAGTAGAAAGTATGTACGAGGATATATCCAGGGCCATGCATACTTCTAAAACCTACTTCACTGTTGTAATGGGAGACTTCAATGCAAAGCTAGGCACAAGGAAACGTGATGAGTTGAGAGTAGGGCCATTTGGATACGGGCAGCGGAACTCGAGGGGACAGAGGCTGGCTGACTTCATGGAGAAGGAGGGACTCTTTATGATGAACTCCTTCTACATGAAGCGGCCATCCAGGAAGTGGACGTGGATGAGTCCCGACGGTTCCACTACGAACGAGATAGACTTCATCATGACGACCAATAAGCGCATATTCAATGACGTCTCTGTGATCAGCAAGGTAAAAACCGGCAGCGATCACCGCATCGTAAGAGGCGCATTGAATATCAATGTCAAGCTTGAGAGGTCACGTCTGGTGAAGTCTACGCTCCGTCCAAATCGTGCCCAAATCCAAAACCCCGAAAAGTTTCAACTTGAACTTCAAAACTGTTTTCAGTGCTTAGCTGAATGCGACACAGTGGATGAGTTGAACAACGGGTTGGTGGAAACTGTCCAAGCGGTTGGGTCCGAATTCTGTGAGACCAAACGCCGCAGGAAAGCTCAAAAACTCTTAAAAGAAACTCTGAAACTAATGGCAGAACGGAGCGAAATGAGACTGCAGTCCGCAGTTGATATTACGGTAAACTCAATAGACGAATTTGGAAGTCCATGCGACATGACTTGCGTGCTTATAATACTGCGCGTATTACGGCAGCAATTGAGCGGAACCAGGGCTCTAAAGTGTTTGCAAAGGAATCGTCTATTGGGCAAAGCCAAATGACAAAACTAAAGACCGAAAATGGCAGTATCGTTTCATCCAAGCGTGAGATTCTAAGAGAGATTGAGAGCTTCTATCGACAGTTATATACCTCGACGCGCGAACCCGTTACTGAAAAAGCTCAGGACACCAGAGCAAAGTTAGTCCGACACTATACCGAAGACATCCCGGACATCAGCCTGTACGAGATTAGAATGGCTCTCAAACAGCTTAAGAACAACAAGGCGCCAGGAGAGGACGGAATTACGACTGAACTTCTGAGAGCGGGTGGTAGACCGATACTTTTAGTCCTCCAGAAGTTATTCAATTCTGTCATCTTCGAAGGCAAAACACCGGATACGTGGCACAAGAGCGTGGTGGTGCTGTTCTTCAAAAAAGGTGATAAAACCTTATTGAATAATTATAGGCCCATATCGCTCTTGAGCCACGTGTACAAGCTGTTTTCGAGAGTCATCACGAACCGTCTCGCACGCAGGTTTGATGAGTTCCAGCCTCCCGAACAAGCCGGTTTCCGAAGAGGCTTTAGCACCGTAGACCATATTCATACACTACGGCAGATTATACAGAAGACCGAAGAGTATAATCAGCCACTGTGTCTAGCGTATGTGGATTACGAGAAAGCCTTTGATTCTATCGTGAAGGGGGCCATACTGCAGTCCTTGCAGCGATGCCAAATTGACTATAGGTATATCAAAGCGTTGAAGTGTTTATACAGCAAGGCCACTATGTCAGTCCGATTACAGGACCAGAGTACGGAACAAATTCCATTGCAGAGAGGTGTGAGACGGGGAGACGTCATCTCTCCGAAACTGTTCACTAACGCATTGGAGGATGTTTCAAACTTTTGGACTGGAAAGGATGTGGCATCAACATTAATGGCGAATACATCACTAACCTTCGCTTTGCCGATGATATAGTTATAATGGCGGAGTCGCTCGAGGATATCGGCACCATGCTCAACGACCTCAGTAGAATTTCCTAACATGTTGGTCTTAAGATGAACATGGATAAGACGAAAATCATGTCCAATGTCCATGTTCCACCTATACCGGTAATTGTTGGAAACGATACACTCGAAGTTGTAGACGAGTACGTCTACCTGGGACAGACTGTCCAATTAGGTAGGTCCAACTTCGACAAGGAGGTCGCACGAAGAATCCAGCTCGGATGGGCAGCGTTCGGGAAGGTTCGATCCATCTTTTCGTCCCCAATACCTCAGAGCCTGAAAACCAAGGTTTTCAACCAGTGTGTATTACCAGTGATGACTTATGGCACTGAGACGTGGTCCCTTACTGTGGGCCTCATTAACAAGCTTGAAGTCGCTCAACGAGCAATGGAGAGGGCTATGCTTGGGGTTTCCCTGCTTGATAAGATCCGAAATGAGGAGATCCGTAGGAGAACTAAGGTCACCGACATAGCTCTCAAAATTAGCAAGTTGAAGTGGCAATGGGCAGGCCACATCGCTCGCAGAACTGATAACTGATGGGGAAGAAAGGTTCTCGAGTGGCGACCACGCACCGGAAGGCGTAGTGTAGGCAGGCCCCCCGCTAGGTGGACCGACGACCTCATAAAAACCGCGGGGAATTGCTGGATGCAGGAAGCGAGTAGCCGGTCCAAGTAGCGTTCTATGGGGGAGGCCTATGTTCAGCAGTGGACGTCCTCCGGTTGATAATGATGATGATGATGATAGAGCCCCAAAAAGCGCAAAACGTTAAAACGTTTTTTTTACTTTAGAAAATATTTTACAGTGTTTAATTCGGAATAATTATGCGCAGATTATTATGGCGGAAGATAAGTGCGGAACAGGAACGTGAACTTACTAATCTTTGCTTGTTGAACGGTATTCTTAATAAAATTACCGGGCCCGCCGCCCGCACAATTAACTCAAATGGTATTCCAGAAAGTTGGGAGGGCATCAACACAGCGTTAATCAATAATTTTTCTGACCAAAGGGATGAAACTGCCCTCTACAATGACCTTTCTCATGCCGCTCAAGGCACTAATATTCCACAAGAGTTGTACGATAAGCGCCAAAATTTATTCAGCACTATTATGACCTATGTAAGTCTACATGATTCTATCCCCACTACCATCGAAGCAAAGCGTACACTTTATAAGAAACTAACAATGCAAGCTTTCGTCCGGGGACTTAAAGAGCCGCTAGGCTCTCGTATAAGATGTATGCGTCCTGATAGTGTTGAAAAAGCATTAGAATTTGTAGAGGAGGAACTTAATGTGATGTATTTGCAGCAGCGAAATGATCCGACGTCCGATCGCAAAGTTAATGTTGTACCAAAACCAATACAGTTGCCACCATTTTCTATGCCAGCACAACGATCATTCGTTCCTCCTGCACCTATGTATAACGTGCCTTTTAATATGCCTTTTCAGCGCCCTATGCCTCAACCTCAACAATACCAACCTTGGAAACCTAATTTTCCTAACACCTCGCTAAACAGACCTCCTCAAGGTCCCACACGTACTCAACAAATGTTCCATGCGTTGCCACCTAACTATAATACTCAGAATAATTCTTTTAAAATGACACCACACAATTCATGTCAACACACGGGCCCTAAGCCCATGAGTGGTGTGAGTCATTATGTAACTAGACCTCTACCATCTACTGGTTTGAGAGGACATGACTGGACGAAGTCGCGAAACCCGCCACCCAGTAACTATTTTAAAACGCGAAATGAATTTAAACATGTGCTCTGAATATGACGGTTACTACTACCCGGAGTGTGAATCACACTCATACTAACCAGAGTACGACCACGTGGCACCTGAGTACCCAATTTACAAACCCAACGAATCTCAATACTATCCAGAATATAATGTAACTGAGCCACAATATTGTTCCGAAGGTCAGCATGAACCTGAACCTTCTAATTCCACTGGTAGCTCTGATCAGGATTTTCAGAGCCGCCAAATTTCAAGAAAGTCAAAATAGAACTTAATTTGCAAACGCATTTTGCAACTTCCATACATTCAAATTTCCAACCCTCCTTTAAAATTTTTAATCGACACAGGGGCTAATCAATCATTCATCAACCTTGAAGCAGTTGAAAATTTCTTTCCACAGGTACCTCTGAATTACGATCCTTTTGAGGTTACTTATGTGCATACAACTACTCGAAATAACTATTCTGTTTCTTTGCCTTGTTTTGTGGAATTTCAGGACCCTGACGATATAAAATTATTTGTATACCGTTTTCACAATTACTTTGACGGACTTATTGGTTTAGATTCGTTAGAAAAATGGGAAGCCAAAATTGACTTTTAAAATAGAGTACTCATTACACGTAACGCGACAAACCCGATTCGTATGTTCAATTCAAAAAACGTAAATTTGTATGAAGATGTTATACCAGCGAATTCCTCTAAATTATTGCGATTACCGATAAACGTGCATGACGGAGACGCTTACGTGCCCGAACAAGTAGTGTCAAATTGTTTAATCCGGGACTGCCTAACGTTAGTATCAAATAATCGCTGTTATTTAAAAATTACGAATCCATCTTCTCACGATATAATCTTTTGTTTAGACCAACCGTTAGTAGCCGAGATCCATACGAGCGAGTGCGCGCGCACCGAACAACCGCGCTCGCGTGTTAACGAAGTGCTATCGCATCTACGTACGGACCACCTTAATGCCGAAGAACGCGCTAACTTAAAAGGCTTATGTGCTCAGTACGCTGATGTGTTCTTTATAGAAGGGGAATCTCTGACATTTACGAATAAAGTAAAGCATCGGATCCAAACTACCGATGAAGAACCAGTGTACACGAAAAGTTATCGGTAACCGTATGTTCACAGAAATGAAGTTAGACAGCAAATAGGATCTATGTTAGAACAGGGTATAATTCAGCCGTCTGAATCTGCTTGGAGCTCTCCTATATGGGTCGTACCAAAGAAAGGCGATGCGTCCGGCAAAATAAAATGGCGATTCGTTATCGACTATCGGAAACTTAACGAAAAGACGATAGACGATAAATACCCAATACCTAACTAACATCGCTGACGTATTGGACAAGCTTGGTAACTGCCAGTATTTCACAACGCTTGATCTGGCAAGTGGATTTTACCAAGTTGAGATGAGCTCTGATGATATACCCAAAACTGCGTTCAATGTAGAGCACGGGCACTATGAATTCTTACGTATGTCCATGGGTCTCAAAAACAGCCCATCTACATTCCAACGAGTAATAGACAACGTACTTAAAGACCTACAGAACACCGTCTGTCTAGTATATCTAGATGACATTATTGTTTTTAGTACGTCCCTCCAAGAAACATGCTTAACCTCCGTAAGGTATTTGGTAAATTACGCGAATCTAACTTTAAAATTCAAATGAATAAATCCGAATTTTGAAGTTAGAAACTGCGTATCTTGGACATGTCATTAGCCGTGATGGTATCAAGCCCAATCCAGATAAAATATCTGCAATACAAAACTACCCCATTCCTAAAATGCCTAAAGAAATTAAGCAATTTCTAGGGTTAGTTGGGTATCACAGAAAATTAATCCCCAATTTCGCTCATATTACAAAACCGCTTACTCATTGCTTGAAGAAAGGCAATAAAGTAACCCTTGATTCTTCATACATATGTAGTTTCGAAAAATGTAAAACCCTTCTCACCAATGATCCCATTTTACAATATCCCGACATCAATAAAAAGTTCTTACTGACAACTGACGCGTCCAACATGGCTATTGGTGCTATTTTATCACAAGGACCAATAGGGTCCGATAAACCTGTATGCTATGCCTCTCGAACCCTTCACGACAGCGAAATCAACTATAGCACAATAGAAAAAGAGCTATTGGCTATAGTATGGGCCACCAAATACTTTCGTCCGTATCTTTTTGGTCGTAAATTCAAGATCCTAACGGACCATAAACCACTTTAGTGGATTATGAGCCTTAAGGAACCGAGTTCCCGACTAAAAAGGTGGAGGCTTAAACTTAGTGAATATGACTTTACAGTCATATACAAGAAAGGCAATGCTGACGCACTTTCAAGGGTCGAGATACATAACGAGGAGATCAGCTCCATCGCAGTGAACCCTTCAAAAAAAGCCAACTGGTTCAATCACTGGTTCAACCACCGTTACCGCACGTACTAGTCAGGAAAACCCGATACTAGAGATACCTATAACCGACGAAATAGTGAATAATTTTCACAGACAGCTTATCATGACAGTAGTAGGTGACGTAAAACGACGACCGCCCGTTCGAAACCATTTGATACTCACACTAGAACTTGCGTAGTAAGCGCGATAAAAGAGTACGTTAACCCAAAAGTTAAGACTGCTCTTCTGATAATCCCACCTTTACGTATGTATGACATAATCCCTATCATTCAAGATAAATTTCGCAGCTCTGCAATGAATTTAATTTTAGCTAAAAAGGAAGTCGAAAACGTTAAAGATTATCTCAGACAACAGGACTTGATTCGTAATTACCACGACGGTAAAACGAATCACCGTGGAATTAACTAATGCTTCTCTTCTCTCTCCACTCGATACTTTTGGCCCAAAATTAGAGACCACATAACTAAATTTATTAATGAGTACACTATACGTGGTCAAGCTAAATATGATAGAAACCCTATAAAGCAAAAGTTCAATATAGTACCACCAGCAACGAAACCGTTTGAAATTGTTCATTTAGATTTGTTCACAGCTCAGAATGAGAAGTTCCTAACGTTTATTGATGTATTTTCTAAATACGGCCAGGCATACCATCTTCGTGACGGTACCGCCATTAGCATAATTCAAAGTCTACTTCATTATTGTACACATCATTCCTTTCCTTTGACGTTAGTGACTGGCATAGGGACTGAGTTCACAAACCAATTGTTTTCGGAGTTCACACAACTTCATAAGATAAACCACCACATAACATTGCCTCATGCTCCCAACGATAACGGTAATATCGAGAGATTTCATTTAACAATTTTAGAGCACCTACGCATTCTTACAGCAAAAGATGAATCTGTAGTAAATATCATGCCTTATGCAATCATAGCATATAATAGCTCAGTACATAGCTTTACAAAATGCCGACCTTACGACATCGTCAACGGACATTTTGACCCGAGAGACCCCGTTGACATGGACCTCACTAAGCACTTATTACAGCAATAAGTACAAACTCACCGTGAACAAATGAAAGCAGTATATGACTTGATAAATGAGACTTCATTGACCAATCGTACATCCCTTACAGAAAATCGTAATAAAAACCACGAACCCGAAACCGAGTACCAACCAGATCAAAGCGTCTTTGTTAGCAACCCTTTCGCTGCTCGACAAAAGCTCGCACCCCGCTATACTCACGACAAAGTACTAGCCGACCTACCAATCCACATATACACGTCAAAAAAGCGTGGCCCTGTAGCCAAGTCCCGACTCAAGAGAGTGCCTAAATTTGCAAAATTGTTGCAGGTCACTTCTGACCCTGACCATGACAACAATGCTGGAAGCACAGGAAATAATACTTGAAAGCTTGGATGACGGACCCGGACTTTTACCTTTTAAACTAGGACAGACGTCACTCACGACTCACTATCATACATTCTTACAATATGTAGAACTTGACAACATCGACGACCAAATTAATAGTTTACAAACCTAGCTATCAGACTTTAAAACTCGACTAGGAAGCGATACTTACGCGCTCTACAAACTTCAAATCGAATATCTAAACGTAAAAGTGCGTAAAATACTTAGCCACCTTCAGAGTCTAGAACCCGATCGCAGTAAAAGAGGTCTTGTAGATGGCTTAGGTTCCGTTATTAAAAGTATTACTGGCAATCTAGATTATTCCGACGCTGTAAAATTTAATGATGCAATCAAAGTTATGGAAAATAACCAATTTAAATCAATAAACGAATTTAATAATCATATTAGTATCAGCAAAGATTGGATGGCTCATCACAGTAAAATCATTACTGAAATAGTCCTTAATCAGGAGAAAATAAACTCCACTCTTAACCTACTGCTAGATAGCGAGGCATGCCGAGATACGAGCCTTATTAAGTATGCTAAGTTTGCTCAATTATTAGCTATCATTTCTGAAAACGCGGATGATATTATGACGGAACTCTCTAGGCTAGAGAATAATTTAAGTTTCGTGCGTGCTTCGATCACTCACCACTCTATATTAGGCATAGACGTATTAAGTAAGATGTTAAGTAAGTTAGAACTAATTAATCCTAAGGGTCACTTAATAAAATTAGATCTGAGGGAGTACTATGACGTAATCAAACCAGGTTACTATTTCTCAGGCAGACGTATAGTTATAACACTAAAGTTCCACATTATATCCCCTATAAACTATGACTTATATAGACTAGCTATCCTTCCTAATAAGAACAACCAATCCATTGTACCCCATATCCTCTCATAGCAAGTTACAGGCACGCGTTCATGTACATAGCCCATACAAAGCCTTAGCCACCAACTTTAATCACAGGCAGACTGCATACAAATCCTCATCACCAATCAATCTCTGGATGCAACATGTAAGATGACTACAATCAAGTTAACCAAAGAAGCCGTGGATCGCCTAGATGAAAGACACTACGCTATCTCGTTCCCACACCCGACGAAGATTCACACTATCTGCAAACATGAGAGCTACAACACAGTACAAGCAAGCTTCCTGGTCACAATCCCAATCGCCTGTTCATTGAGCACCGATGAAATCACCATCAGTAACAACTACGACAGGATCGCAGGACAACCACTGAAAATTATGAAAAATATCATGAACACCGAAACATCGAATATCTCACCACACTCACACATAAAACTCAATTCAATAAATCTGAGAGATCTTCGCCAATACCAAGACAAACTGATGCTGCAACCAACCCTACATTTGGACCATACTGCACCTGACGTCGTATACCACACTACGATACCAATGTATATCATTATATTTAGTGCATTTGTACTGGGAGCAGCTCTACTTATTCAGCGCTGGTACATTCACCATAAGAGGACAGAAAAACCTGAAATCAAAGAAACATACTATGAAGATGCTGAGAAACCTGCACCACCACCGAGAGTACCGGCAACATTTTCTCTCAAAGTTCTAAAATAGTTGCCGTTCTGAAGGGGGAGGTGTTACATAGTAACCCATATACAAAATCGCTGACTAAGAACCACATGGCTAGCTACATCGTGCATCGCAACTATTACACGGTTGCAACATGAAGCGCGGAGCCAGCTTACTCGTGGAACCTTCATTTTTACATAAGAATTAATTTATGCATTTTTTACCTAATATCGGTAGCATTCATACGTGTACTTAGAATAGGAAATTATATTGTAAAATATTTTATTTTAATTAAAGTTAGTACAAAAGTTTTTTTTTTAGATCCTTCGGCTGTGACCTACGTAATTAGCGCCATAACACCACTTTATAAATAGAACAATGGAAGATAATTATAGCTACCCATTGCTATAATACCAATCATGTCAAAGATCTTTGAGAAATATTTCTATCAAAAGATAAATTACTATTTAAAAAAAATTATTTAATTTGTAATGAACAAAAAGGTTTCAGGCAGAAGAAAACTATGAATGTTGATATCTACGATTTTCTGCATAAAGTAATGCCAAATATGGATAAAAATAATGCTGTCAGTGCTATTTACTGCGACATGACCCAGGCTTTTGACTATGTGAACCATGACATTTTGATGTGTAAGCTTCATACTTATGGTATTAGAGGTAATGTCCTCAACCTCATTAAATCATACCTCTTAAATAGAAGACAAGTAACCAAATTAACAAGGTTTAATTATAACTCAAAAATTGAAGAAACTTGGACTTCTGGTGAATGTATAGTTAAGTCGGGAGTACCTTAAGGAAACGTTTTAGGACCACTACTTTTCATTATATATATAAAGGAATTGCCATAAATAACGAAACATCCAATGACATTTTTCGCTGATGACAGTACTGTAACAATTGCCTGTCAAAATAAAAATGACAGTGAGACTGACATTAATGAGACTGAATGCAACAATAAAGTGGTTAAATAATAACATTTTTAAAATGAATATAAAAAAAAAACATTTTTATGCAATTTAGTCAAAGACATAATTTTATAAAATACATTAATGTGAATTACCAAAATGAAAAAATAAATGAAGTTGACTGTGCTTAATTTCTTGGACTTATAATAGATAGGAAATTTGACTGGAAAGCACACACTTATGATCTGTGTGTGCCCGTCGTAAAATCAGACGCGGTTATCATTTCGTATCATGGTCTGGTGGAGTCAATCTTGCGGTATGGTCTTATCTTCTGGTTAACTCAACTCAAACGAACCTTGCCTTTTAAGCAAAAAAAACGTTGTGTTAGGTCAATGTTTGGAGTACAGACTATAGGCAGCTGTAAATCAAAATTTATTGAGCACGAAATATTGACACTTCCGTCACTCTATATTTTTGAGGTGCCCACATTTGTTAAATCAAACCAGCATTACTTTCCGCTTTTATTAGAGAATGTTGAACGTAACCGACGTGAGCTATGATGTATATGTATATGATGTATATATGAGTAGTAGATATAAGCTGTGTATGCACACTTCTAGAAAGGCGCTTATGCGTAAGAGCATTTTCTGTATGGGACCTAAAATTTACAACAAGATTCCTGGATGTTTAAAAGAATTAAATACGAACACATTTAACTGACAATTTAAAAAAATGTTACACACTAAATGTTATTACAACGTGACCGAATATTTGACTGATAGATATCTGAGTTAAACTCTGCATCCTGTCTGCGCATAATAATATTAATTTTATTACTATTCCTATTTTTATTGACATTAAGTCCATTATTATATTATATATTATTATGAAAATAGTATTATTTAAAATGACATTGTTTTTTACATAATTTCACATGACTGCATTAATTCGATTGGTCTGTTCTAACTAGTTCTATTGATTGTTCTATTGATAGAACTAGTTGGACTTTTTTCCAAGTAGTTCCATTACTTTACGTTATTTGATGAATGTAACTAACTAAACCATTTTCTCCAATTAGTTCTATTAATATAACTAGTTGGATTTTTTTGTCCAAGTAGTTCCATTACTTTATGTTTTTGATGAATGTAACTACTCGTAACTGGACCATTTTGTCCAATTAGTTATACTCGTATTACAAGGCACGGGATTAATAAGCATGTATGTTCCATTGCGAGTTTACCTAGATTCCAATTGATACTACAAACTTTAATTTAAACAAAAACACAAAAAACTTTTCCCCGCTGCACTACCAAGCTGCACTACTGGTAGTGCAGAAGGTAGTAGCGCTTCCAGCTGGTAGTGCTGTGAGGTATTTAGAATCTGCATACATTGCCGTTCCCTGCTGCACTACCAAACATTATTACATAAATATTCAACTCTTAGTTAAATGGTAAAACCGGCAAACACTCACGTTTATCGTCTAGTCGTTATATTTGTTCCATGAGTATGGGCATCAGTACTGCCCGAACACCGGTCGGAATATAACGACTAGATGATAAACGTGAGTGTTTGCTTGTTTTACCATTTAACTATGAGTTCTCACGGAAGTTTTTATGACAATATTCAACTCGTTTATAGGATTCCGTATTGATGTTGGTTACACGCTATGGTTTCATTATAATGTAGCTGATGATTGTGAAGTGGCAGCTGTCAAAATGACAGATTATGTCGTATTTCATGTTTTTTTTCACATTTAAATTACATTCGAAATTAAAATTCTGAAAGCGGGTGGAATACTGGTACTTATAGACCTTCAAAGCTCTTGCTCGAAGGTTTAACGGCAGAAGTAGAGAACAAAAGTATAGTGTTGTTATTCTTTAAGAAAGGTGGTAACATATTATAGTCCGGAATATTTTCCGTAAATATTACGCGAGTCCTAGCTGGTTTTAAAGCGTTATTATGAACATAACTCGCGATAGTTTTCTATCTCAAAACATTCTAAAGACCCTTCTTGCTTTTGAGCTATGTTTATAAGCTGTTTAGTCTATTCGTTATATTTGTTTCCATGAGTATGGGCATCAGTACTGCCCGAACACCGGTCGGAATATAACGACTAGATGATAAACGTGAGTGTTTGCTTGTTTTACCATTTAACTATGAGTTCTCACGGAAGTTTTTATGACAATATTCAACTCGTTTATAGGGTTCCGTATTGATGTTGGTTACACGCTATGGTTTCATTATACTGTAGCTGATGATTGTAAAGTGGCAGCTGTCAAAATGACAGATTATGTCGTATTTCATGTTTTTTTTTTCACATTTAAATTACATTCGACATTAAAATTCTGAAAGCGGGTGGAATACTGGTACTTATAGACCTTCAAAGCTCTTGCTCGAAGGTTTAACGGCAGAAGTGGAGAACAAAAGTATAGTGTTGTTATTCTTTAAGAAAGGTGGTAACATATTATAGTCCGGAATATTTTCCGTAAATATTACGCGAGTCCTAGCTGGTTTTAAAGCGTTATTATGAACATAACTCGCGATAGTTTTCTATCTCAAAACATTCTAAAGACCCTTCTTGCTTTTGAGCTATGTTTATAAGCTGTTTAGTCTAGTCGTTATATTTGTTTCCATGAGTATGGGCATCAGTACTGCCCGAACACCGGTCGGAATATAACGACTAGATGATAAACGTGAGTGTTTGCTTGTTTTACCATTTAACTATGAGTTCTCACGGAAGTTTTTATGACAATATTCAACTCGTTTATAGGGTTCCGTATTGATGTTGGTTACACGCTATGGTTTCATTATACTGTAGCTGATGATTGTAAAGTGGCAGCTGTCAAAATGACAGATTATGTCGTATTTCATGTTTTTTTTTTCACATTTAAATTACATTCGACATTAAAATTCTGAAAGCGGGTGGAATACTGGTACTTATAGACCTTCAAAGCTCTTGCTCGAAGGTTTAACGGCAGAAGTGGAGAACAAAAGTATAGTGTTGTTATTCTTTAAGAAAGGTGGTAACATATTATAGTCCGGAATATTTTCCGTAAATATTACGCGAGTCCTAGCCGGTTTTAAAGCGTTATTATGAACATAACTCGCGATAGTTTTCTATCTCAAAATATTCTATTATTCTTGCTTTTGAGCTATGTTTATAAGCTGTTTTTGAAGGTCACCACGAACTGATGAATTCCAGTCATAGGAAAAAAAGTTTTCGAAAAGGCAATAGTACCATAGACATCATCCACATGCTACGGCAAGTTATACAGAAGACCGAAGAGTATAAAACTTGCCTCTTCAATATGTTTAGCATTTGTAAACTATGAGAAGGCCTTTGATTCGATCGAAACGTGCTTGAGTCAGCGCTTGTGTCTCTCAGGCGGTGCCATATTTTTATATGTGTATTTATATTTGCAGTATTGTAGGTAAAATGTTAGAATTCAAGAAAATTCAAGAATGTGCTAGTTGAGATACCGATCGATACAGAAGTTAAGGCCGTATGTCAGCCTTATAGAAGGGTTTCGATTCCTTTTGAAGTTAAGATTAACGACCAACTTCAATGTCTCCTTCGGAAAGACATTATAGAAGAAGTACATGAACCATCGGAATGGGTATCTCCTATGGCACCGGTATTAAAAGATAATGGAGAAGTTCGAATTTGAATTGACATGAGGCGGGCAAATGTTGCCATTAGACGAGAGAACCACCCTCTACCAATGATGGACCAAATTTTGCCAAGTTTTAGAAAAGCGAAACTATTTTCCCGACTGGTTATAAAAGACGCGTTTCACCAAATTGAAATACACTCTGATTCGCGTTACATAACAACATTTATAACTGCCAAAGGACTGTTTAAATATAAAAGGCTGATGTTTGGAATATCATGTGCACCTGAAATTTTTCGGAAAACGTTGGAAAGAATGCTTGTTGGTGTGACGGAACTGTGAACTTTATCGATGACATTGTTGTTTTTGGATCAGATGACATTGAACACGACAAGAGGCTACAGCACACCCTGAAGGTGTTAGTGTGAAGAAGATAACAATGTTTTGTTAAACCAAAATAAATGCTTTTATAAAATAAAGATGGTACAGTTTCTCGGACATGAGCTATCCCCAAGTGGTGTGAGACCACTGCCAAAATATATAACGTCAATTCAAAATTTTCGTGCACCATCCACTACAGAAGAGTTACAGAGTTTTCTGGGACTTGTAAATTTTGTTGGTAAATGGATTGCAAATTTGGCAACCCACACTGAGCCTTTGCGGAAACTTCTTCGATTAAAGCTTACCAAACATGCAAATATAACCAATCTATGGACCCAAGAACAAGAAAAATCTTTCAAGAAGCTTAAGACTTGCCTTAGTGAAATAAAAACATTAGGATATTATGATCCGATGGATAAGACTCAAGTTGTTGCTGACGCAAGCCCAGTGGGTCTTGGAGCAGTCCTCATTCAAACCAATTCAAATGGTAGCCGTATTGTAGCATACGGAAATAAAAGCTTGAGCGATTTCGAAAAACGATACTGCCAGACTGAAAAAGAAGCATTGGCACTTGTATGGGCCGTAGAACATTTTTATATCTACCTATATGGTAAGGAGTTTGAACTTGTGAGTGATCATAAACCACTGGAAGTGATATTTGGGAAAAAATCCAAACCCTGTGCGCGGATCGAAAGATGGGTTTTAAGACTTCAGGCTTACAACTATAACATAGTGTACCGTCCAGGGAAAAGCAACATTGCAGACCCTTTATCGAGTTTATGCGTAAAAAATAAACACGAAGTTTTCGACAGCTCGAGCCATATAAACCAAATAATAGAATCTGCAAGACCAGTGGCAATATCCCTGCAAGAGATTGAACGGGATTCAGAGCATGATGATGAGATTATCAAAGTGAAGCAAGGTTTGTACCAGTCAAATTGGGATCCATTGGTAAGCACTTTCAAAACCTTTGAAACCGAACTCTGCTTCCAAGATAAATTATAAATAAGAGGTAATAAGCTAGTAATACCAAAAGAACTCAGACAACGAGCGTTGGAAGCAGCTCATGAAGGACACCCAGGCATAGTAGCGATGAAAAGCCGATTACGTACTAAAGTTTGGTGGCCTAAAATTGACAAAGATGCTGAAAAATTAGTTAGGCAGTGCAAAGGTTGCACATTGGTATCAGCACCAAATCCACCAAACCCCATGAAGAGACGTGAATTACCCATAGAACCGTGGATTGACATGGACTTGATGGGACCTTTACCATCTGGAGACTATATTTTTGTCCTCATAGATTACTATAGTCGCTACAAGGAGGTTAAAATAACAAAGAAAATTTCATCAGCCGACATCATAATAATACTAAAGGAAATATTTTCCAGATTAGGTTTTCCTAGAAGTATTACAGCAGATAATAAAAAACAATTCACAAGTGAAGAATTTCGAAGCTACCTCAAAGAATCCGATATCACTCTATATAGTACCTATACCTTATTGGCCTCAACAGAATGGAGAAGTGGAGAGGCAAAATAGAAGCATCTTAAAACGATTAAAAATTAGCCAATTGGAGCGAAGAATAGTACTTAACGTTATAGTACTAACGTAAGATATAGTACTTAACGATGTACAATAGTATACCAAATGCAACAACTTGTAAAACACCATCAGAACTTTTTTATCGAAGGCAATTTCGTGATAAAATTACATGCGCTGCAGACATTACAAATAGGCAAAGCATAGATGATTCTGAAGTTAGAGATAGAGATAAAATACAAAAAGCTCTCGGGAAAACTTACAGTGAGCCACCGAGCATACTTTAGAATAGGGCGATAAGGTCTATGTAAAAAACCTTGTAAAAGATATTAACTCTCACCAAATTTCTCTCCAGCATCTCATACCGTCACAAAAACAAATGCAAATACGGGCGACGTGCAAATACGAAATGACGAAACCGGCCAAGAATACCGCCGCAATATAATACATTTAAAAAGGGTGGAAGGAAATGTGTGGAAAAGAATAAACAGAGATGAAAACTGTAGTTTAAATGAAGAAAGAGAAAAAGATGTCGATGATGATGCTAATGGTGGTGGTAAGGAGTAAAAAAAAGAAAAGTTGTTACAAAGTTGATATGGTTTTAATGTTAAGGTTGACTGATTATAATATTACAAATTGGATAGGTACAATAACTGTTTGTAATGCAAATTTTAATGAGTTAGTCAAAGTAATGATTTTAAGTGTTTAAAACTTTTGCCGTTTTAAAAGTGAAAAAGGAAGAGATGTAGTGTATTAAATAATAGCATTATATAAACGTGCACAAAATATATAATATAATGTTGTGACAGCTGACAGTACCATGCGTCAGCTGCCAGTATTGAGCAACGAACAGGCGACAATGTCGTAACGTCATTCTGCGACTGCAACCAGTTTCGTGCTATAAAAGGCGGCCGCGCAGCAGGCTGGGACTGGCATTCCGGTCAGCGCGCTCGAGTGGGACGGACGTGCGCTCAAGTGCTCCCCGAGAATATTCCGATCGGCCTAAAAGTGCTTGCGCTTTTAGTGCCGGTTACCTGTATCGTTTCGATTGAAGAGGATTCAGTGTTGGACTTCGCTAATAGTGGATTTTCGACGTCAAGCCACCGCTTCGTGTACCGTTCGGCGCACGGAGGCGCTCGGCTCGGCTCGCGTCGCGAAAGAAGCGCGCTCTTGTAAGAGCGCTTCGACACATCAATCACCTACATTGTTCATTGTCTAATCAAAACCGCTCTTCTCAGAGCGACCTCTTGTTTCGATTTTTTAATTTTTCAATTTTCAATTTCATAGTCGAGTCAAACAAATCCACGCTTCACGTGGTCTTCTGGACGATCCTTGCGGTGTTAACGCCACCCAGTTGGGCGCGGACCCGGTGCGTCAAGCCTTTCCCTCCTGAGCGTGGGAGGGAACGGCTAAAACCGGACGGGCCTGCCTTCACCGGCCTTGGGGTCTCCCCTCGCCGACGGCAGGTATCTCCTTCCCACCCTACCCTATCCTAGTCTCCTATTCTCTGGGCAAGTGTTTGGTTGGAAGCCGGGTTTTACTCGGTCTTCTCTCCTCGCCCCCGGAGCAGCTAGGGCCTCGCGTTTAGGCACACATCCCTCTGCACAATAAGACTGGCAGAGGGCACACAGTAGGGACACCTAGGCACTCATTCTCCCGCCTGTACCCGGCGGGAGTGGCATTCACCCCTCACTCGCATCTCGAGTATTCCCCTCGAGATGTCTTTACTCTCTCCCTCCCCCGCTATGAGCCTCCCGCAAGGCGTTTCGCCTCAAGCGTTCGCCTCGTGGGTCTCAAATTGCTACCCGGACATGCTCTCCGAGTATCTCCAGTCCAATAGGGACTTCAAGGAGAGACCCCGCTTCACGGACTCTCAAATTCCCTCCTCCGGCTCCCTCCCTCCGAGGGGGCCCTTTGGTTCTTCGGCGTTCAAGCCGTTAGATAGCCCTCTCTCCCCCGACCGAGCGCCCTATGCGCCCGCGCACCTCTACCACCCCGCGATCGTTCTCCAGTCCTTCGGACTGAGTACGAACGCGCCTACGACTCGGCATCCAACTCGGAGAATGAGATGGATGTAGAGTTCTCCCGCTCCCGCGCTAACTCTGTTGGCAACATCTCCAACGACGGGTTCACTACCGTCGGAAAGAGAAAGCGCGTCCCCAAAGCCGCCTCAGAGGCTCCCTCCCCGCCACCCAAAGCGGCCTGCACCGCTCCGGGAGCGAAGCCATCAGGCTCTCTCGCTCCCACCTCCCGCGACCCTCTCGCTCACTCCGATGCTCCCGCAAGCATCGCCGCGTCTCAACGCGACGCCTCCTCTCAAGGAGCGTCAGTTAGACGCGAGAAACCGCCGCCGCCTCTGTTCCTTCAGGACAAGGCGAAGTGGGACATGGTCTCACGAATCTTGACGGATCGTATGATCCAATATACTAGCGCCCGCTCAACCCAACTGGGTATTAAAGTCCAGGTGCCTACCCCAAGCGACCATAGGGCATTAACCAGGATTCTCAAAAACGAGAGTATAAGTTTTCATACCTATGCTCTCGAAGAAGAGAAAGTCCTACGCGTCGTCATACGCGGCGTACCTAAGGAGGTGCAAACCGATAGTGTCCTCGCCGACTTGAAGGCGCAAGGCTACCCTGTCCGCGAATGCCACCGAATGTACAGTGGCAAGGATCGCAAACCCTACGACCTACTTTTGGTCATTCTAAATCGCACGCCAGAGGGCAAAGCTATTTTCAATATCAAAACGGTAGTGAACCTCTCGGGGATCACCGTTCAACCCCCATTCCGAAACCGAGCGCCTGGCCAGTGTCATAACTGCCAATTGTACGGGCATGCCGCCCGATTCTGTTTCGCCCGCCCGAGGTGCGTCAAGTGCCTAGGGGATCACGGGACAGCCCAGTGTTCTCGCACAAGGGACTCGGCAGACCCACCTAGTTGTGTCCTCTGCGGCACACAGGGACATACCGCTAACTACCGCGGTTGCCCTAAGGCACCCCGCGTATCAAGTGGGCCGACCAGGAGGCCTATTCCCCCTCCTCGCCCGGTCACTACCCGCTCACAAGGGAACGGCCCTAAGCCTAACCTTACACCCGCACCGCAGGCAACACCTGTTGTACCCGCGCCCGCGCCCGCGCGCAACGCTTGGTCCAAGCCCTTGAGCATGGTACAAGCAAGCGCCCCCCTCACCCCCGCCCGCCCGCAGGCCTCTGTCAGCGCGCCGGCTCCTAAGCCCAAACCGCCGCTCGCTAGGCCTCCAATGGCTGGGCTCATGGACGCCCCAGGTCAATCTGACCTGGCGGCCGACATAGCCCTTGTCATGGACTACGCGATGGTCATAGACGTGGATGAAGTACGTGCATTCGCGCACAAACTTCGTACTGCCACAAACGACCAAGACCGCTTGCGAGCCACGCTCACACACGCGGGTTTAATCAGCGCAGTGAGGCGCTACGCCCTCCCCAGCGTTTCTTAGGTATCATCCAATATGGATAGTACACCGAAACGAATTAAGCCCCACTCAGTCACCGTAGCGACTTTCAACGCTGACGGCCTCTCTAGTCAAAAGGACGAAGTTCACGAATTTTGTAAGACCCATCAGGTCGATATCCTATGCGTGCAGGAGACCTTTCTGAAACCAGGTACAGCGAACCCTAGGTTTGCAAATTACCGTTTGGTTCGTAATGATAGAGAGGCCACCCCAAAAGGTGGCACTCTCATCTATTACAAAAGAGCTCTGCACTGTATCCCAATTGTTACTCCACCACTTAGAATACTAGAAGCCTCTGTTTGCTTTCTAGCGAAGCCCTCTTCTCTCTAGGAAGCTCCGTCCTTCTGATCGGTGACTTCAACAGTAAACATGTCATATGGAACTGTACTAGTAACAATAGTAATGGTAAAATCCTTGAAGGCTTGGTCAGCCACTTAAACTTTGATATTCTCTCCCCTCTGGAGCCCACAAGATATCCCTATGTTGACAACCAACGACCAGACATACTTGACATAGCACTTCTCAAGAACGTCACCCTCCGGTTGCGCTCTATAGAAGTGTTACACGGACTGAATTCAGACCACCGCCCTGTATTGTTGAAATTAGGCCCCGACACGACGGACATAACCCCTATCACTAGAACGGTAGTGAACTGGAAGCAACTGGGGGAATCCCTCCAAGCTATCAGTTCACCCGCTCTCGATAGAATCCCCGATGACATACAGACAGTAGAAGACGTGTCAATTGCGATCGAGGCTCTCAGTGACCACCTCCGCACCGCAGTAGGTGAATCCTCAAAGCAGGTCCAAGTGGCGGATGGTCGCCGCTTCGAACTGCCCGAGGGTGCGAGGAGGTTACTGACAGCTAAGAACGCCGCCACTAGGGCGTATGACTCGATGCCAACCCCAGAGAACAAAACCACCATGCGCTATTTACAGCGTGCTGTAAGGAAACGCATGAGTGAGCTGCGTGATCAAAGGTGGGACGACAAACTGTCAGAGATTGAGCCAACTCACCAGGCATACTGGCAGTTGGCTCGAGCTCTGAAATCTGACGGACAACAGACAATGCCTCCACTCATTAGGCCACCTCCCCTCTCCATAGCGTTCCTTGACGAAGACAAAGCCGAGTGTTTAGCTGATAGCCTTGAGGCTCAGTGTACTCTAAATGTAGATCACGTCGACCAGAAACACCTCGATTCGGTGGAATCTGAAGTCGAACGTAAAAGCTCTATGTCCATCTCTGACCTCCCACTCCTCCCACCGGTAAAATCATCCGAGGTAGTGTCTCTGATCAAGAGCCTCAAGACCCGTAAATCCCCTGGTGCTGATGGTATCAGCAACAAGGTGATTAAACACTTCTCAGTCCCACTAGTCCATCTCTTAGTTAGCATCTTCAATGCGGCTATGAGCAACTGCTCCTTCCCAGACACTTGGAAGCATGCCATTTTCATTGGTATTCACAAACTAGGCAAACAGGCAGCCGAGCCCTCCAGCTACCATCCCATAAGTCTCCTCAGCTCTCTGGGGAAGATTTACGAGCGGCTCATTGTGAACCGACTCTGGTCCCACGTTAGGTCCAATAACCTCCTTCCAAATTCAAATTCAAATTCAAATTCAAAAATTATTTATTCAGTTTAGGCATCATAGACACTCTTATGAACGTCAAAATTTTTAAATGATTCTACCGCTGTCTTCGGAAAAGAACCACCGCCGAGAAGAAGCAGCAAGAAACTCGTGGGCCATTATTGTTTCAAGTCTTTGTACATTGAGGTTACATATGAGTAGTATTAAAATAACAAATTTATTCAATAGTTGGCTATTAGGCAGAAGTGGAAAGCTTCCAGGCATCTTTGTCTTCTAAGTAGTGACTCAATTTATAATAGGCTTTTTTCATTAGTATATTTTTGACACGTAACTTGAATTTCCCTTCAGTGAGCTCAGTAATGTATTTTTTTATAATAGAATTTTTTATTTAGAAACGGGATTTTATTATAGAAACGTACACAATTGCCTAAGAAGGACTTATTTTTAGTTTTCGTGAGTCTAAATTTAGATACAGCTATCCTATCCTTATTTCTAGTATTAATATTATGCATATCACAATTTATTCTAAACTTCTTTATATTTTTACGAACGTACATTATATTTTCTAGGATATGCAAAGATGGAAGAGTTAATATATTAATTTCTTTGAACATATTAAATGAACATTTAATATGTTCATTTAATATGTTCATGAGCAATTTGGTTTTAGAGCCAAACACTCTTGCGTCCAACGAGTGCACCGCGTAACGGAGCACATCTTAGGCGGTTTCAATAAGAAACCAAAGCCCCAAGGGACCATAGCTGTCTTCCTCGACGTAGCGAAAGCGTTCGACAAAGTCTGGCACAACGGCTTGATATTCAAGCTGTACCAACTGGGTGTGCCAGACCGTCTTGTACTCATCTTACAAGACTTTCTCAGGGATCGAACGTTTAGCTATCGCACCGAGGGAACGCTCTCCTCCCCGCATCCCATTCACGCAGGTGTCCCTCAGGGCTCTGTACTCTCACCCATTCTCTCTCGCTGTACACCAGCGACATCCCACGATCTGAACCTAATATTCAGATCGCTCAGTTTGCGGATGATACTGCAATCTACTCTACTGGCTGGTTCAAGGTCAGGCAGAGATGCGCCATCCAACGAGCCATCACCGTAAGCGGTGCATGGTTTCGTAAATGGCGGATTGCAGTAAATCCTAGCAAAAGTGCAGCAGTGTACTTCACTGAGACCCGGCGGAATCTCATGCCGTCACCCATAGTCCTATTCGGCGAACCCATCCCTTGGGCTAAATCTGCCAAATACCTGGGCGTCACCCTTGATCGCCAACTCACTTTCGCGAAACACATCCAGATTGTTCGCAATAGGGCGGCCTTCATTATGGGTCGTCTTAATCCCCTCATAGGCAAAAACAGTAAAATGTCTCTTAGAAATAAGACGACTCTTTACAAACTTTGCATCCGCCCAATCATGACTTACGCATCTGTAGCGTTCGCCCATGCTCAGAAACACGACCTCCACAAACTTCAAGTGATTCAGAATCGCTTAATGCGCAGGGCAGTGGGCGCTCCGTGGTACTTGCGGAACGCCGAACTGCACTGCGATTTCACCCTCCCCTCTATTACGCAGTATATGAAAGACTGCTCCCGCCGTCACTTCGACAAAGCTCCCCACCACTCGAATCCCCTCGTGGTCGAAGCGGCGAACTACTCCACTGACATAACCGATCCTCACTTCATTCCCCCCCGTCGCCGTCCAAGGCATATTTTGGGTGACCCGGACGACCCCATCGCAGCCGTTACTACGGCAGCTTTAGCGTCGTCCCAAGGGAACCCCGGTAATGGTTGTAGACCCGACCAGGGGTGTGATCCCGATCGCATTGTAGGCTCAGTCCGAGATCTTCTTCGCAGCCCCAGTCGCAGTCGAGGTAATACACACACACACGATTGTAGTCCCAGCCACGGTGCGGGTATACACCGTGGCCCCGGTCGCGATGTATCCTCCGGCCCAGCAAATGGCTGTGGACGAGGTAACACTGGTTTTCTATGTAGTCCCAGCCACCATGGCTGTGGGCGAGGTACTACACATTCTTATTGTAGCCCCACCCAAAGTACAGTCATGAGTGCACAACGCAACGATCCTGGTCGCGGTGTGGACCCATGTCGCGGAAATGGCGAGGTACACAAGGTTATGATTTAGTGGTAAACACAGTCAAACACCGAGCTCGCCGGCGAGCTCGAGGCAAAAGTGATGTCTTGGTTAGATTCTCTCCAAATAGTCGTAGAGTTAAAATTCATAGGGCCCACTTTCAACGGTACACTTATGTACCGGGGCGATTCTCTCCTACTCCCCTCTCTCCTGGCGACGGCCCAAGCCGAGGTCCGTACCCTAGTGGTGCCCTTGAGCAAGTCGCCTACTCCTCTCCTTGCGGCGAAGCGTCTTTAACGCTCGCCTTAGGCGGTGCGCCCTCAGCGCCCGCATCTGGCTGAGTGCCATCTGCACTCGCCAACCGTCCGGTGACGCTGTAAATGCCGGTAGAGACAAACAGCATTAGTCCGTTCTAAAAAAAAAATAAAAGGCTGGGACTCAGTCGTTCGTTAGCCGCCACGGAAGCAAGACCTCCTACCTAGGTCGTTATTAAGGACGATATATAAAATATGTTATACACAAGTATAATATGTATATACGGAGTTTCAATTTTACATTACCTATAGGTTTTTTTGCGGTAATTAAATAGTAAAAACACATATCTAACCAATTACATTCAAATATTTGAATTCGTAGAAGAAATATTGTCATAAAAAAAACTTGCAATCTGACCACAAAAATTAAGCTTTATCAATAAATAATGCACACAAAGACATGATTTTGATTTGATATTTATAAATATTTTGAATGTCTAGAGTAGAAATATTATTTTTACCTAGTAACATATGTTTAAGTTATTAATAATTACATAAAGAATAAGAGCTACTTTGAAATATCGGCCAATAATGATTTTTTTTTCAACTTGGAGGCCCATTTTCTAGACTTAGACATGGTGATTTCTAAACATTTTTTTTATATAATATAAATTTTCTTGTTGGTTTTATTATTTTATTGAAATTCTTGTTAGAAATTCTACAAACCAAACTAGGTTTCTAAGAATAATTATCATCATCATCATCATCATCTCAGCCGTAGGACGTCCACTGCTGAACATAGGCCTCCCCCATGATTTTCCAAAAGGACCGGTTGGAAGCGGCCTGCATCCAACGTCGTACTGCGACCTTCCTCAGGTCGTCTGTCCACCGTGTCGGTGGACGACCTACGCTGCGCTTGCCGGTCCGTGGTCTCCACTCCAGAACCTTTCGGCCCCATCGGCCATCTGTTCTGCGTGCTATGTGCCCTGCCCACTGCCACTTCAACTGGCTGATCTTCTGGGCTATGTCGGTGACTTTCGTTCTTCTACGGATCTCCTCATTTCTGATTCGATCACGTAGAGAAACCCCGAGCATAGCCCTCTCCATAGCTCGTTGTGCGACTTTGAGCTTGTCTATGAGGCCCATAGTAAGAGACCACGTTTCAGTGCCATAAGTCATCACTGGTAACACACACTGGTCGAAGACTCTTGTCTTGAGGCACTGAGGTATTTTTGACGAGAAGACTTCGCGAAGTTTCCGGAACGCTGCCCAGCCGAGTTGGATTCGACGATTGACCTCTTTCTCGAAGTTGGACCTGCCTAGTTTGACTGTCTGTCCCAGGTAGATGTACTCGTCAACAACTTCGAGAACTGAGTTCCCAACTGATATTGGGGTAGGTACAACATGGGCATTAGACATAATTTTCGTCTTATCCATGTTCATCTTAAGACCTACCCGTTGGGAAACTCGATGGAGGCCTTCAAGCATTGTACTGAGGTCTTCCATGGATTCTGCCATGACTACAATATCGTCGGCAAATCGAAGGTGAGTGATGTATTCGCCGTTAATATTAATGCCAAGTCCTTGCCATTCCAGAAGCTTGAAGGCGTCTTCCAATGTAGCGGTGAACAGTTTCGGAGATATAACGTCTCCCTGTCTCACGCCTCTTTGCAATGGAATTGCCTTCGAACTCTGCTCCTGTACTCGGACTGACATGTAGGCGTTTTTGTACAAACACTTCAGCACTTCAATATACCGATAGTCAATACGGCACCGCTGGAGAGACTCAAGCACTGCCCACGTCTCGATCGAATCAAAGGCTTTCTCATAGTCCACAAACGCTAAACAAAGAGGCAAGTTATACTCTTCGGTCTTCTGTATAACTTGCCGTAGCGTGTGGATGTGGTCTATGGTACTATAGCCTTTTCGGAAACCGGCTTGTTCCGGAGGCTGGAATTCATCAAACCTGCGACTGAGACGGTTCGTTATGACCTTCGAAAACAGCTTATAAACATGGCTCAAAAGCGAGATGGGTCTGTAATTTTTAAGTAAAGTGTTGTCACCTTTCTTGAAGAACAGCACCACCACGCTTTTGTTCCATGCTTCTGGCGTTGAACCTTCAAGTAAGACGGTATTAAAGAGCTTCTGAAGGACTTTAAGTACCGGTGTTCCACCCGCTTTCAGAAGCTCAGATGTGATACCGTCGTCACCAGGCGCCTTGTTGTTCTTAAGCTGTTTCAAAGCCATTCTAATCTCGTACAGGCTGATGTCCGGGATATCTTCGGTATAATGTCGGGTCAGCTTGGCTCTTGGGTCTTTGGCCGAGCTGCTAACAGGTTTAGCGACCGAGGTGTATAGCTGTCCGTAGAAACTCTCTACCTCTCCTAATACTTCCGCTTTGGTCGACGCTACACTGCCGTCTTCTCTCTTCAGCTTCGTCAACTGGCTTTGCCCAATAGACATGTCTCTTGCAAACACTTTGGAGCCTTTTTTCCGCTCTATCGTCTCTTTAATACGGTTTGTATTAAAGATCCGGATGTCGTGTCGCAAGGACTTCCATATTCGTTTATTGAGCAGCCTATATGCTTCAGCATCATCCGAAGACTGCAGTTTCAATGAGCGTCGTTCAGCCATGAGGTTGAGGGTATCGTTGGAGAGTTTCTGTGGCCTATCTGTACGGTGGGGTTTAAAGTACTTGGAACCCACTGTATGGACAGTTTCTACTAACCTGTTATTGATCTCGTCCACTGAAGCGATGTTCTCAAGGCAATCGAAGCGATTGGATAGCTCAAGTTGAAAGTTCTCGGGGTCTTGAATACGGGCACGAGTGGGTCGGAGCGTAGACTTCATCAGACGAGACCTCTCCAGTTTGACATTAATATTCACCGTGCCTCTTACCATTCGGTGATCACTACCGGTTTTAACCCTGTTGATCACGGAGACATCAGTGAATATTTGCCTTTTGGTGGTCATAATGAAGTCAATCTCATTTCTCGTGGAACCATCGGGACTCAGCCAGGTCCATTTCCTGTGAGGTGGCTTCTGAAAGAAAGAGTTCATCATAAAGAGTCCCTCTTTCTCCAGGAAGTCGGCCAACCTCTGTCCCCTACGGTTCCGTTGTCCATATCCAAATTGCCCCACTTTCAACTCATCCTCGCTTCTCTTACCCAACTTCGCGTTGAAGTCCCCCATAACAACTAGAAAGTGCGTTTCAGAGGTATGTATGGCCCGACTAATGTCCTCATACATATCCTCCACCTCATCATCCGGGTGCGACTTCGTCGGTGCGTATACCTGAATGACCTTCAGTGAATATCGTTTGGATACTCTGAGTATTAGGTATACGACCCTATTGGAAACGCTATCGATCTTAACTATGTTGTTAGTAAGGGACTTGTGGACGAGAAAACCGACACCACCTTGGGACTGTTGGTCGCCCTCCCGGTAGTAGAGTAGGTTACCTGATTTCAGGGTTATCGTGTCCTCACCCGCTCTACGGACTTCAGATAACCCTACTATGTCCCAGTGTAACTTACTCATTTCTTCTTCCAGCTCATATATCTTCTCGTCTGTCCTCATTGTGCGTATGTTGTGTGTCACCAGGGCCAGTCGTCGTCGTTGGGGGTGGTAGCCGGGCGTCTGCCGGGGATTCTTAGCACCCCCTGCCCCACCGTTACCGTGGCCGCTACCGTAGCCAGGAATAGCGGGGCTGCCGGGGACTGGGGGCCTGGTTCCTAGTGTGTCCGTCATTGGGGGGATTTTGCCAATACTCGCCACGCTTGGCAGGCGGGTTGGCGAGCGCAGTTTTGGGGTTTTAATACTGGGAAGGTGCTGCTGCCCACCTTCCGATTGTTATCCCTTAGCAGATTTTTACGCACCCACGGGTAGAGTTGGGGGGGTACTATTCTAAGCCGGTACCCCACGGCACTAGAATAATTATAAATCAGATATATTTAAAAAAAATTACAAATTTTGAATTTTTAGTACTAGCGAGTTTAACTGTCACGTGACTTCTATTTTTTATCGATCCTGACATGATATAGCGTATTTATCATATTCTGAGTGGGTGTAATTACTTGACAAACTTATTTCTGTGATAGTTTACAATGAAAAGTATAATCTATTCAAAATAAAGCAAATTATAACCAATCATAACAATGAGAATTAGCTTACCGAGAGTTGTCGATTCGTGACAAATTTTTTCGTGTAAATTTTGGTGTCAGAACTTAAATCACATATTTACAGTATTCCTTACACATTCACGATCATATTCATGTTTAATTTGTATAAAAATCATGAGTTTAATCCTATTAATTCACTAAAAACTATAGCACAAAACATAGCTTCACCGCCAAACACAGATGAAAATACATTGATTATATATGTTTTTAAAGTTCACAGATAGAACATGTCCGTGTGTAGTGTTGCCATAGAAAGAAAATATATTAAGCTAAAGAATTAAACTCTATGGTTAAACATTAGGATGACTTTTAAATAAACAAAAGAAAAACGCGCGTGACACTTACCCGCAACAATTCTTGCGCCGACAATTTGGACCTCAAAAATCCTTACAGTTTTGTGGCGCGGGCAAAGTAATCGTTATACTTGATCATAATTCACTGCATTTTTGTTTTCAAACATCATATTTTAGTTCACTTAAAGTTCATATTTTTGTGTTTTTGTTTATAATAAAGTTTGTAGTATCAATTGGAATCTATGAATACTCGCAATGGAACATACATGCCTATTAATCCCGTGCATGCAATATAACTAATTGGATAAAATGGTCCAGTTAGTTACATTAGTGAAAAACGTAAAGTAACTTAGTACTTGGTAACGTAAAGTACTTGGACAAAAAAGTTCAACTAGTTCTATCCATAGAACAATCAATAGAACTAATTGGATACAATGGTCCAGTTAGTTACATTCATCAAAAACCAAAAAGTAATGGAACTACTTGGACAAAAAAGTCCAACTAGTTCTATCAATAGAACAATCAATAGAACTAGTGGGAACAGTCCTAGAAATTGGCTTGTCTCGATCTAGCTAACGCATTCTCAACTGTTTCTAGGACTTGTGTTTCCTAAAACTTGAAATCAAAGTGACACAACGATTACGGCATTTATTTGAGAACTACTTCCATAAACAAAATATTCACAAATGTTTCTATAACGTTTCTTGACACAGTATGAATGTATTAGAACTTATCTTTTCTTAAGCTAGAGGGCTCCTAAGTTGCGGCGCCATTGTTACCCCTTAGGGAAAAAAAATAAAAAAATATAAAAGATGTACCTAAAACATGCAATTTCATTGTTTTTGCTTATTGTTTCGTTTCAATTTAACAATGTACATTACTTTGCCGTTACCCCTTTAGGGAAAAAATAAAAAAAATAAAAAGATAGTAGATTGTTAACCGAGGGTCGAAAGAATCAATTCCCGAGGTATTCGGATATAGTCTGAGTAGGAATTGATTCTTGTACCCGTGTTAAACACTCTACTTTTTATTTCGAATATGAGGAAAATAAAAGTAGTTGTTTATCTAAACTATTTATTGATAATATAATAATAATATTAGTAGTACCTATTTAAAATTAATTGTCAAATTAGGACAATTCGTGAAATTAAAATTTACATTTTTGTTTGGAATGTTTATGCTGTTTGATATATTATGACAAATTTGGCTGTTGTGAATAAATATCCAGAACAGTTAAAATTGCCTCAAACTTTTACAAATGTAAAAGTAGGAGACTCTGGTATTTCATCAGAAGATGGATTCCATGGTGGATACTCCCTGGAAGTTGTCGGCTGAGGCGCATTGGGGCGTACTTTTATAATTACAGTTAATTTGGTTGAAATTTTAGTTTTATTTTGGACTGAATCCTTAATGTAGCCTTCGGCGACTGTGCTGGATTTCCAGCCTCCATGTCTTTTTAAGGTTGTCATGTTTGTTTCAGAATCGGCTAAAAGTATTGCTGACGTTTGTCTATAACAATGTCCGGTATACTGCTCACCGTTTGGTAAATTCAAAAATGTTGCTATCTGCTTCGGCATACCTGAGATTTTATTTTTACCGATCACTTGTTTATACTCGTAGCATTTTACCTACTGATAGTTAAAAAAAAACAGTCTGTTTTTACATCACTGGGTCTAATTTTTTGACGTATTTTCTTTACTATTTGTGTAAACTCTTCTTGTTCTACAAACTAGCGCTCAATATTTGTTTTTGCTTTAGTCAGTTTTACTACTAATAATTGGCCTTGACTTTCAATGTCCTTAATTGTCAAATTTGTGAGTTCACTGCTTCTGCAAGCGCCGCTTATACCGAGTATCAATACCACCTGTGAAAAACATGTATTTTTTTAGTATTTGTGTAATAAATACGTTCATTTGTAGAATAAATCCACAAATACTTAGGTAAACTTACCTTCACTGCCAAATATATCTCGTCAGGAGCATCATTTAAAAAAAATCTACTACAGGAGAGGTGAAATCCTTAGATTTTTTACTCTTGATCCCCTGAGACTGTCTTTTCAAAAAATGGTGTTAAATTATGGATTTGTTTCAAATTTACATTGTGCTTTACACTAAGTGTACTCTTGAGCATTGAATATCGGCTCCATAGCGTAGAAGCCTGTAGTTTGCTACACAGTCCATTAAATTAACCCTTCAAGGATCGATGTTATTACAACAATGAAATTTCTATTGTGTCTTGCCGTGCAACCTTTGATGCAATATGTAAGAAATACACGTTCGGAAAATGATTTTATATTCTTCTCTGCTCGCCACCTCATAAAATCATTGTAAGTGTTTATATACTTATCTTTCTTTTGAGATTTCTGGCAAAAGATTTTCAATAACACAATTTGCCTCGCCTTTAATTGAATCTGGTGTCAATATTTCAGAGTCGCTTGAAATCATTTTTAATATTCAAATCTTAGCATAAAAGATTATTACGCCGTGCGCGCACTGCCTTACGTTGCGTTTTTTCTATCGTGCGGTAGAATAAACGCAGCGAGGGGTCCGCGCACTGCGGTGAAACAAACGTACGTTTTGTTATTCGAATAGGGGAGAGACCAGGGATGGTTGACTATAGGTCACGTTTTGTTATTCGAATATAGCTATGGGCACCACACTACACGTCATCGTTGTGGACTACCATAAAAGAGTTGCTATTTTTATATATTTATTATTACGTAAAAAAGGCTACACAAACGGTATTGGGTACATCCCTTGACGGCCTTCAGACCTATGAAGGGCTTATTTTTCGTTAAATATAACGATCTACTTTAGTATCCAAAAAAGTTTTTCGGATATTACAGAATGCTCTTTTGATAATTTGTTAAGAATCGTTGGTGCCAAAATTTACTACAAAGACACAAATTGGAGTATTGTTAAAATGAAATTATAAAAAAGTTGTAATTTAAAAAAGTTTTATAAGGTTACCTAACATAAGGTACATATATCCCTTCAAATCATCAAAGAAGACATCAGTATTGACAATGAAGTCCGCAATACCACATGTCTAAGTATTACAGCTATGTCATAATTACTACTTTTTCATGTTAAAATAAGCAATAGTTATGCCCGTACAAACTAGGCCACATTATTCATATCTTGGTATTAACCGTATCTACTCTAATAATAAAGAGGAAAGATATGATTGTTTGTTTGTTTGTAATGGATAAATGCAAAAACTACTGAACCGATAGATTACATTCTTTTGCCAGAAGAAGCTATATTATGCCTGAGTAACAAACTATAATTGATTGATCATCATTATCATCCTTCACCACGCGGGCGAAACCGCGGAGTGTAGCCAGTAATAAATAAACTAATCAATGAATATGATGATTATATGTACCTACATGTAGATATATATATGTAGGTACATATAATAATAACCGCGGTAATGACCGTATTTTATTTATTCTATTTTTTAATATATTTATTTATTTTAAATGTCATTAAAGAGATATACATCACATTAAATGAGACAATTTTAATACAGACGAAACGACCAAAAACAAAACTACGAAGTCAAGGTAATATTTTCTATCCAGTATTGTGACGACATATCGGTTTCACGTCCCAACAGCAACTGGTGCGTTTTTTTCAACGCAGTGCGCGGTTCTCCATAGATCTATACGATACAAAAATTTGTGCGGTAGACTCACCGCAAATTTGTAGCGATGAATTCACCCGCACGCGTTTATTTCACCGCAGTGCGCGCACTTCTATGACTCTCCGTACTTCACAGAATATGCGTTACAAAAACGCAACGCAATGCGCGCACAGCCTTACCTATTTTTTTTAAATCCGTCACAGATACATAACAGATTAGTATCCTGTCAATTTATGTCGACTTTTAAAATTTTAAATATGGAACTCACCGCGTAATTGCTGTGGCTTATTCCGTTCAAAGAAGTTTGCGCTAAGTTCACACTGGCTGTTTAGAAAGTCACATGGCCGCAGCATTTTTTTAATTAGTTTTTTTACATAAAACTCTTCACAGCTGACAGCAGTTCTATTTTTAAAGTTCATTCCGGCCTTTAGGTGGGAACTAATTTGTATGAGTTTTTCCCTCTACGGAGGGAAGCAGTATTTTCTACCCAATAATCAGATCAAACAACACTACTTTCCGAGTATGAGAAATGAAAAGTTACTTTTCCATACAGGGAGTGAAGCCCCGTACACAACTAAGTACCTACCTGCCTAATAGGAAACTATAATGTAAGTTAAACCAAGACAACATTGTATTGAACCATTGAGCTAAATGTACTACGTACATAGTACATTTAGCTCAATGTATTGAACACTTAATGTTCCATACAAATTTGTTTTTATTTAACATTTGAAGCATTCATAACAGTTACAGTATAAGTAGGTAAGAAGATTTTTTCATTCATCAAGCTGTGCACGATCTCTGCAAACGTACTGGTACATGTTATATTTCGTTGCATTCATCGAAATACATACCTTGTTCGTGAACGTCACCACGACCTTCCTACATTTTAGCCATATTCGTTGTATTCTACGAATATTACTGTTCGTCACAAGTTCGAACTTGGTGGTCGTACCAACCTAAAAAAATGCCTTTCATAGGTCATTATTAGTCTTTACAAACCAACATTAGTATAACTTCGAAAATGTTGTGGCACATAATATAAGTATAAATATACTTCCATATTCGATGCGATAAACTGTTGTATGCCTTGTGGCTGACGCGGCAATCCTACCATCCCAGCGAAACAAGTTACCGAAGACAATTTGTTTGACGTAAGATTTGTATCAAGGTCTGCCGTGCGAGCATGGATTTCATGATAAACTTGTCAAATCGATAAACTGGCTTTTATCAGCTATCTTACCTTGTCTCGGTATGAATCTAGCTGCGACAGCTATATCACGAGCTGTCTTTTTACCTATCATTTTACCCTATCGACAATCAATGCTCGCACCGATTTGGTATAAAGACTTTAGAAAATCAATTTGCGGGCTAAATAATGAGGCAAAAGAAGAAATTGTAATGAAATACTTATCTTTAGCCAAGGCTCCGACTCTAAACTTGGGGGTGGGAACAATGTTAGCTGAGCCTCCAAGATAAGCGCACCTACTTGTTAAACAATATAAACTGGGCGAAGCATTTTCAGATTTGGTAATAGCAATGTCTAGTTTGATGATAAATAATTGTGAACATTGATATTGATATTTTGGATTTTATATTTACATATTATAAACTTATATTAAGTATGTTTTATCGTTCGTAAAATAACGCCACCAGACTGTTCAAATTTTCACTATGCTGAAACTGATATGAGACATTCTGTGATTATCCAGCTGATTGATAAGCCTTTGATAGATCCTTTTAAGGACATAAAAAGGGATAGTTTATTACTCGGTGACAATCTAAGCAACCTTGTGAAAAGCGCGAGAGGCATAAAAGAAGACAAGTGATTCAAGCGTCGTAATCCAGTAGGTACACCTACTTCAGATACATCCTTGCGTTGCATAACACAAAATATATATTGTAAACGTCGCAGCGTTACGCTGCAACGACGCAATGTAATGTACTGATGGGGCCCAACTCTTACAGCTTATTCTTTCACCCCTGGAAATCGGGAAACTAAAATTAAATATTTAATAATCCTCCTTGTATATCGACAAGTTATTGCTTCGACAGGACATAATAATATGTTCAACAAATATATTATCCCAAAAGTGCTGCGTTATATATATCGAGGTATAACCTAATTCTGGCATTGGTTATGTTGGTCACCATTCAACCTAACGCTCCTACAAAGCCTATATACACATAAACATCACTGTGAATCCAGTCGTCAGACTGGCATTATGCAGCGATGCCTCACGACTCAAAACATGTATCTACACATAATTCACATTAAAAACACACACACATACCAAATTTTACTTTTTTAAATTGTAATTACTTCAGGTTATTATTATTTTTCGCAAAGTAACAAAATATTTTTATTCATAACAATAACCTAGCTATTTTTGTATAGATTCAATACACTTGCTTTTTGACGTAATATAAAACTGTATTTTGTACATTGGGAGAAGCCATTGGTTTCTGAAACACAGTATTATTATTATACTAGTTCGGGAGTCTTTGGATTCATTGCTACTTACATTTTAAACATTTTACTGTGCTAATAAATACATAAATAAATAGTGATAAGTTGTTTTCATGGAAAACTCTTTTGTTTTATATGTAAGAATGTGTTTAATTGGTAAATACTTACATAAAAAGGCAGAATATACTACAGTCCAATGTCCTAACCTTGCTAGTGACTGTTTAAAGTTTTTAACAATTGTTTTAAAAGTGAATTTGAGAAGACTATCTGAAAATGTAGGTAAGCATGAGCTGAACTAGATTCCTATTTCCCCCTTAATTGAAGGATTTCCAGTCCAGTCCATGCTGCGGCAGAATGTACTCGTGAGAGAGCTTCCTGCTAGAGATGTTTAAATTTAGAATTGCACGCTCCTCCACTAAACCTATTTAAATGTGTGAATAGAAATATGTATGTACCTATTGCAACGCTTTACTTGCGTGCGTGCAGCGATTTTAATATGAACTAGGGGGGATTGTGGAATAAGCCATTCTTACCTACCAAGACTTCTCTGCTCTCAATACATTCCTTCTATAAGCATCGTAAGCTCATAATACGCCCTTTCAGCAATTTCAACCTGCATGAATAGGTAGTTATAACATTATATTTTAAAACCTTCCATAGGTAGGTAATGCAACTCATTGTACATTCATGAGAATTTCTATTTGGCATAAAAATTAAAGAAATCTCAATGTAAAACTGTTTCAATTCATTTATTTTTAATTTATTTATATACGCAAATTTTACGTGTAGGTAACAAAGAAAAACATTTAACAAACAATGCCATGCACTTACTAGATTACTATATTTTCAATCGAATAAAGATAAGATTAGATTATGCACTTGTTTTTTTTCATTTCATTCTAGAATCTTAAAAGTACGATTTACAAATAGACAAATAGATAACATACAAAATGCAATAGATATTTGTAATATCTCAAATGTTAAAATAGATTATAAGATACTTTTGTACCGTTAAATAACTACGATTACTAAATAAAAGATGCTAGTATATTCTAATCTTACAAATTAAGTTGTCAAGTCCGTGATTGTATTCATGTTAGTGCTATATAAATAACATTTGCTTTGCATCCTTAGTAGTAACATAGGGTGCAAACATAAAGATACAGGTTTTTTGGTCCCGATATGTCGGTACGGGTCGGTACTCATAGGTACCGATTAAACTGCATATAGAAACCGGTAAATCTGTTCTTAGTGACCATAATGTCTTCGAGTTCTTCGGACGATGATCTTTTTCTCTTCGAAAGTGTTCATTATAAATGTAAGAAAAGGACAGTCGGTGTTTCTAATATCAACAGTAAAAGAAAGAAATATGGATCGTATTATCAATTATTTCTACAAGATATTCAGTTTGATGAATCCAAGTTTCATGACTATACAAGGATGGCACCTGAAACATTTATCTACATATTGAGTAAAATAGAACTACGATTGATTAAGAATTGGTGTAACTGGCACGCACAATCCATTTTACCCGAAGAAAGAATAATTTTTACTAAAAGGCAAGTAAATAATAGTTATTTATTTAACAATAACTTTTTTATACTGTCAAATAAAAAAGTACACTTTCCTTCTACAAATGTAATTGGTACTGTTACAACAAATCCACGTCGCCAGAATTATTCAGATTACCATTCAGTTTGATTAACAAGAGCTAATAAAGTGAGTACTATGACCTACACTAGTAGTACACTGACATACGGACAGCAAAGTGTAGCAAAGTAATATTTTTTCATACTGCATAAGTGTTATAGATATCCAGAGAGATTTTTATCGTGTGTCGATGGAGTAGATTCATGAATTACTGGACTGTTTAAGTTATCTTCCGTAAGGATTTGAGTATTTCCCGATTCTAGTGAGTTGTTTCCTGTTTGTTCAACAACTATGGATTGGTGATCAGGTTCTGGAGTACTATGATGACTTAAATTACTGTAGTTTGACATGGAGGTATATGGTGAATCATTATAAGACGAATGTGATCGGTACGCAAACTCTTCGACTACACTTTGTATACGATTTCGAAATGAAAGGAGCATATGCTGCGGAATTCATTTGCCATGAGGCAAGAGGCTTTTGAAAAACAAATCATCTTCTTCAAAAAACCTTCTTCTTTTGAACTGCTGCGGAGTGCTCGGGTCTTATCTTTAGCTTTCAATAATATCAATTTTTGTTCTTCAATCTCTAAAATTTTATCGTTATATGATTTTTTTTCCCTTTTTCCTGATGACGTTGAATGGCCACTTTCAGCTAAATTTTTTTTTCTTGACACAATGGTGAAAGAGTGAATTCATCACAATGTGTGCTTTCAATGTTTGATGTTTCATCTTGGTCTGTATTAGCCGGTGTAACAAATCTTGGAAGAGTTAAGTTTCCCGTTGACAGTCGTGGTTTCACTATATACATCTTTAAAAAAAGTAAGGTACTTAAAATAAGGCCATTTAAGATGTATAGAAATGGTCTTGTCTCCTGAACGAGAAGGCGAAATTTTCCCGAATTCCATAGCAAATTGATCTGTGAGATACCTCCACTTTTTTCTTATTTTATTTTCTGTAACAAACGAACCATGTAGGTTTGTAAAAAATATCAAGAGTCAAAGCTAGCAGTATATACTCGGGCCCATCACACAAACTGTTGTGCTGAGTGGGAATCGAACCCACGACCGCAAGTTTCGCAGTCGGTTCACCACCCACTACGCCACGGAGGAAAGCATATTATTATTTATTTCTCTTTTATGCACAAACTATCATTTAATATTATATATTTTTTATTTTCAGGTGGGAGTATCGACAGTAAGGCAAATTGTACACGAGACGATTGTTGCAATATGGGAGGAAATGCATCCTCTACATATGCCTATATCTACAAAAGACATATTGTACTCCAATGCTAAAGATTATAATAATGTTTGAAAATTTCCTCATGTCATAGGTAGTATAGATGGTAAACACGTACGCGTAATCTGTCCTAAGAAATCAAAATCAATGTTTTTTAATTATAAAAAATTATTTTCTGTAGTTTTACAAGCAGTGGCTGATGCCAATTATAAGTTTGTCATAGTCGACGTTGGAGGATATGGTAAACAAAGTGATGGAGGCGCCTTTAGAGGTTCAAACTTGTATTGGTTTTTTAATGAGAGACAAATTGATATTCCAGAACCCGACTATTTACCAGGTACTCAAGTATCTGCTCCTTTTGTATTTTTAGCTGACAAGGCCTATCCATTACAAACATATTTATTGAAACCCTTTGGAAGCCGTGAATTAACAGAGGAGCAACATAATATCAATGAGCGATTATCTCGAGCAAAAAAAACAGTGGAATGTGCATTTGGCAGAATATATTCAAAATGGCGTTTACTATCTAAGTACATTGAAACAGATATTGAATTAGCTGACAAAATCGTGATAACCATGTATGTCTTGTATAATATTATTATTGACAAAGAGGGTTTTGATAGGCACTTAACTCCTGTTCAACTAGTAAGACAAGAATGGCATAATCAAAATCCGGGTCCACCTTCGAATTTAGCAACAAACGTCAGAAACATTTTTGTAAAGTATTTCACGCATAACCGATTGTTGTACACTAATGAATTAAATATAATGGAATTAAAAAAAATATTCTAGTTGCTTACCATCATGTTTCATTTCTAAGCTAATTTCCTTCCAATATTTATCATTTCTGTTGCTGTGTAATTTATGTCTTTTGTTCCACATAGGTGGTTTAGCAAATAAAATGTTATTAAAAATTTCGCAATGCACATCCATTTTCACGACGGCAGAAGATGACACACTACACCGGCAAATGCTTAAACTCGTACGGATCAGTACAGGTAGTCGGTACCGACAAGTGTAAACCTGTTCCTTTATAACTGACCGCATATGATAACATGGGAATATTATACCTGCACCGATCAGTACCGACCCGTACAGACTCGCATGCACCGGAAACCTGTTTCTTTATGTATGCACCCATACTCATAGAAATCAATTTTACCAAACGTCTAACTGCAGGTACAAATCTGACATTACAAACGTACATCATGACATTAATATTCCGCCATATAAAACAAATAAAATGGCGTTACCTAAGAATATAGGTTACTCATCAATGAGACAAAAAACTCAAGGTGAACTCATCATAATGGAAGCTAGTCTACTTCATTTCATTTTTGTAAAATAGCCGTCATTAATGCTTCTTTTAATCTTTTTGTCATATCTTCTAAAATTAAAAGTAAAAAGCAGACATATTTGTCTGCTTTTACTTTTAATTTTTAATTTTTTTCTTATAATTCTGTAGCCAATTGTTCCATTTGCAGCTCCTTGAGTTTTCTGTTCATTCTTGATCTTTTTGATGCTTCATTATTTTTATCTCTTAATTCTCTGTATTTTGTCTCGTGTGTAGATGCAGATGATGAGTTTTCATCAATACTACACACTGAAGACACTGTTCTCTCCCTTCGTTTAGGAGGGCGTCCTTTTCGTGCTTTCGTTAGCTGCTGTGACCCTTCCACCGCGATGAACATTAGGTTTTCCCCTCTTGTACTTCCTTGGTGTCTGTTCTGTGTTATATATAAGTTTCATCAGAATCTTCGTTCCTCAAAGAGTTCTATTGCTGTTATATTTTATCTCATATATATATATACATCTAAACTGTAACGGTTCAAATCTTGTACATTGAAAGCATTTAAAAGTATTTTTTGAGTGCTCTTCAATCAACAGTTTCGTTTTTTTTCCCTTTTACATCTGTATTAATCTTGCCCGAGCATCACGCGGAAACTACGGAACGATTTCTAATGAAACTTGGCATGATTTGAGTTCATACTACGAGGTATAACATACGGTTTTCATCTCGAAATTCAGCACGGTTCCCTAGACATAGAGGATTACTGCTCCTAATTCCTAGAATTCAATTGTTCTAGACATCTCAAGACAAGAGTCTTCGACCAATGTGTGTTACCAGTGATGACTTAAGGCACTGAAACGTGGTCTCTTACTATGGGCCTCATAGATAAGCTCAAAGTCGCACAACGAGCTATGGAAAGGGCTATGCTCGGGGTTTCTCTACGTGATCGAATCAGAAATGAGGAGATCCGTAGAAGAACGAAAGTCACCGACATAGCTCAGAAGATTAGCCAGTTGAAGTGGCAGTGGGCAGGGCACATAGCACGCAGAACAGATGGCGGATGAGGCCGAAAGGTTCTGGAGTGGAGACCACGGACCGGCAAGCGCAGCGTAGGTCGCCCACCGACACGGTGGACAGACGACCTGAGGAAGGTCGCAGGACGACGTTGGATGCAGGCCGCTTCCAACCGGTCCTTTTGGAAAATAATGCGGGAGGCTTATGTTCAGCAGTGGACGTCCTACGGCTGAGATGATGATGATGAGACATCTTTGCAACAATCTTTGAGATTAAGACCTGTAGCTTTAGGTTTGGTAAATTAAATTATTACTCTCACAAACTCTTGAAGTAGGTAGCTCTATTGCAAAAGTTTGTTACTACAAAATTAATTAAAAACAAACCTCAATTAAAATAACATTTATTTGTAAAGCTGCATTTAAGACTAGATTTACTTATTTATACCTTATAATATGTAAACTATTCACTGCTCTACTCACCATGTCCCTACTAGTAAGACGAATCCAATATTAATTATTTTGTAAACATCCATCAAGCTGCTTAGACTGTCTGTAGGAGCACCTTACGAATCTAACATACATACACCCTTTAACAAATAACGGTAGAATAGAAAGGGCGACTATGACGAACCTATGTACTAAAAGTACAATTTGAAAAAAAATACCGACTTTCATTCTATTACTTTTGTAAAATCAGTTATTGGAGTGTAACTCAAAAAGTACTGGACCGAATTTGATTAAATTTAAATGACACCATACGGGAAGCATCACATTTCAAACAAAAAATAATTATAATCAGTTCACCCAGTCAAAAGTTAAGAAGTAACAAATATTTAAAAAAAACCGGCAAATTGAGTACCTCCTCCTTTTCGAAGTCGGTGGAAAACTTGTTTGCTACGGCGCTATTTTTTACCACTTAACCATTATGCTTAAATTTGAATTTAAGCATAATGGTTAAGTGGTTGCCAAGATAATATGCTGTAAAGTTTAGAAACTGAACAATTTTGGCAATATTCGCAAAAACATTTGGTTCCAAGAACATATAAAATATTACAAATCATCATAAATTATTATCAGCCCATTTTTTTCTCACTGCTGGGACTCGAGCCTTCCTCTCATAGAGAGGAGTTTGATCTTAATCGGGGGATTAAGATCAAACTCCTCCTCCCATCACTGGCGGGGGCCAGTGCGGATTGGTGGATAGTCTAGTGGCCAACCCGTGCCGAGGTTTTCAGGCCACCCGAAGGCCTTCGACATAGCCTAACGACTGTTGCCCTAAGACAAACAACCGGGACCGACGCACTCAATTGAATAATGCCACTAGCGGTCACCCATCCAAGTCCTGACCGCAGCAAGCGTTGTTTTACTTGTTGATCGGTTAAGGTCGCCAAGTAGAGATCCGCTACAAGCGCTTCGTATTGTACAAATAATTGTATTTTTTTTCCGAATTTCGATAATCTGGTATATCAGACGATCGATAACTCTGACTGCGAAAAATTGCCACTGATAAGACTACTCGCGGGGTCTACTGTACGCAGATCCACTAGTAGGTATGATATATGTCAGTGACAAAAAATATGATAGCTAGGAACTTTGAATAAGTAGGTACCTAGATTCAAAAGCTTAAAATTACCTACCTTGTTTCATAGTCATACCATACAATAGTTCAAAAATAATATGGTCATACCTACCGTTATTTCGACATTCGATAATCTGCTTGGCCTACCTACCATATTATGTTTGAGGACAAAAGGAAATCCTTACTGATGGGAATCATGTAAATTTTCTATAATGAAATATTTTTTCCACTAACATTATCAGTAGGTACCTACTGCTTATGAGAATAAGGAGTTGTATCCTTCTCGTTAACCATTTGTCCTATACTCGTTTTTTTATAGAATGTATTGTATTTATAACTCAACTACAAATTGTAGGTACCTACTGCTTATGAGAATATGGAGTTGTATTCTTCTCGTTATCCATTTGTCCTATACTCGTTTTTTTTTTTGTAGACTGTATTGTATTTATAACTTAACTACAAATTGTAGATTATCCATCTACAATACTACATGGTAGTAGGTAGGTATATATTTTTATAAAGGGATCAACAACTATCGCACAAATTTGCAAACTGTAAGATTGATAGATATAAGGATTTTTTAAATGTAAAACTGAGGTAATTAGATGTTGTGGTGTTTAACCCAGATAAGCCTACTGTCCTATATTTAGGACAGTAGAATTAAAAAAAATATCAGAATACCCTCTTTATCTAAGATTATTTAGTCTTATGATTTGCAGTAAGAAACGTGTCAGCTTTATTAGAAAAAATAAAAAGACAGTTATTTTCACAGTTTTACCTTATATTTTACCTTATAAGTGTGTAATAAAAGTGCGTTGCAGACATGGCAAATCACAGGTATGTATAAAAAGTTATATTTTACTCGTGAGTTGTTTTTTTCTGTGTTAATATCTAGTTGATAACCTTAACTTTTGTACTAAATAAATATTCTAGCAAAATAATATAAATAAATTACGTATAACTTTAATATTATAATATTATATATATATAATATTTGAGCTGTGTTGCAAAAAAACAACTATCTTTGAAACTACGTTCTCACGTGAGCATGCGCGCTGATATTAAATAGTTTAGAACAGTGTGATACTGCGAGGCAATGTTGGAACTAACAGAAAAGATAGTGTAAAAAAGAAAGTGATTACTGATTTAAAGTAGGTAGAATTATGGGGCTAACTTGCCCACGTTCTCCAGTTCAGCATGGTAGCTTTCAGCGAATCCCTGCAAGTGTCAAGATGTGGCACTCGGGAGGTGCTGATCAGTTGACATAGGAGGTGGTAAGACACCCGTGCAAGTATTCATTTTGCACCACCGACCGCAATGCTAAATATTCACTAATACAAAAGTAAGTATCATCATCATCATCTCAGCCGTAGGACGTCCACTGCTGAACATAGGTCTCCCCCATGATTTTCCAAAAGGACCGGTTGGAAGCGGCCTGCATCCATCGTCGTCCTGCGACCTTCATCAGGTCGTCTGTCCACCGTGTCGGTGGACGACCTACGCTGCGCTTGCCGGTCCGTGGTCTCCACTCCAGAACCTTTCGGCCCCATTGGCCATCTGTTCTGCGTGCTATGTGCCCTGCCCACTGCCACTTCAACTGGCTAAAAGTAAGTATAGCAATGTATATAATGTAGTTACTTTGCTTAGTTAGTACATTATATACATTCACACATGCTTAGTACAAATATGTTTAGGTATACACAAGGTGCAAACATAATAGGTATTGTGTTGAGGTTAAAGGGAACTGTAGCACATGAAATCATTGGCGAATTAGACTTAAACAGCTGTCTCGGGATGACCATTGCAGTGCCCTGGGGCCTTACTATGAGCTCTTAAAGCAGGCATTCTGGATAACTGCACGGTTTATTGGTACCATGACAACTTTAAAGCAGGCCTGCCCAGGCCTACTATTCAAGAACCGCAGAAAAACCGTTTACCTGTTTTTTTAGTATGGACTCTCGTTAACATGTCGCTCTAAATCCACTCAGTTTATTATCCTACAAACGTCTAGGCGTCTGCAATGTTGGTTACAGTGAATTATTAGAATGCCAGAGATAAAATATCCGTTCACCTTTAAGAAAACAATATTCAAACAGTTCACCTAAATAATCGTCATGGTATGATTTCATTCAAAACTGTTTATGACAGGTTTAAGAACTGCACGGAACTTGCATGGTTTTTACGAAGCTGATAGTAAGGCCCCTGGTCCTTTGCCGCTAAGAATTTTTCGCACCAAAGAGAAAGGTTGTTTAGGTACCAGTCTCTTTGTTGCGATTTACCATAAACCTATACACATACCTAGACTTTACCAAAATAGATGATTAAAGCACAGATTTCGAGTTCGAATGATTTTTAGCGATTAAAGCTTTTTTCTAGGTAACAGTGCGCCAGGCGATTTCGATTTTTGTAATTGTGTACAAGAGATAATCCTGTCATCCGAAATTATTTCTATATAATCACAAAAAATCAGAATTCAGCAATCAGCTAAAAAATCAAAATCAGCTATTCAGAGCTGCACATTAAAATTAATGGTTTAGAAAACCAGCTTCTTTCCGCAAACAATTAAATAGATAACTTGCTACTAGAGATCGAACAGCTCAAAAAAGAGCTAGAAAAGTCCCTTAAAGTTATAGATGTGTATAAAAAGATTGAATTTAACGATATTCACAACACACCCTCAATTGGAAGGAAAAGAAAACGACAACGAGTCTCAGACTCTCCAGAACTTATATACTAAAATTAAGCTAGAAAATCAACAGCTTAGTCATAGAATCTTGGAACTACAGACTAAGCAAGAACTTTAGAAGGAGCTTAATGTTCAGTATAATCATGTTACCTACAACAATGTTAGAAACATTCCACAAGTGAATCACCAACCGCAAAACGTAACAACGCGGAGATACAAGGAGGGAAATGTTCCCAAAAAACACAAAAACATTATTTTATTTTTAGATAGGATAGGACGGTGCTTGGCATCTAAAACAGAGTGTTTAGTAGATGACAGCATTAAAGTAATAAACTATTGTAAGCCAGGAGCAAGTGTCCCTAAAATATTAGATAACTTCTACGAAAAAACCAAACTACTGACAAATGAAGATACAGTGGCCATATTAATAAGCATGTAGTGACACAAATTGCAATTATGCATTTTTGTAGAGCGACTGCCGAGCGCCCCCCTCCGCCGTCAGTCGTCTCCCGTATCGCAGAGCAATTACACTGCACACTAAAATTGTAATTAAGTTAATGTTTGGACAATACAAATCGGATATACATCTACAGTGATTTTATTTCATTAGTGATAGAGCTGGGTCAACTATAGACATAGAAGGACCCACATTGGTGACCCCAGACATTTAGTGGCACGTGTTTTGTTTTATTTTGTGAATTATTACGCAAGCAACAATGAATCCCAGTATGCCACAACTACAGCACGCGACCGCGACTGTACCTGTCAACGTACCCAGTCCTGCGATATCAGTTTCTGGAACAGATGAAAAACCTGATTTAGCTGCAGTTACACTCAGTTCAAAAATACCAGACTTCTGGACGGACCAGCCCCGTATTTGGTTCATTCGCACGGAAGCTATTTTGTCACCGCAGAAGCTGGGGGATGAAGCAAAGTTTAATATCGTCGTGTCAAAACTAACAAAAGATGCTATCCAACAGGTAACGGATGTGTTAATAAACCCACCGGCAAGTCATAAATTCGATGCATTGCGTAGTAGACTTTTACACATTTTTGAAGAATCTGAAACGAGAAAATTACAAAAATTAATCGGTGAGATGGAGTTGGGTGAGCAGAAACCGTCTCAATTGCTTCGCCGGATGCGCGACCTCGCAAGGGGTAAGGTTCCGGACGAGACCCTGCTGATGCTGTGGCAAGGCCATTTGCCGCAGGCAGCACGTGCGGTATTAACGGTAACAGACTCTATTGACCCGGAAAGTTTAGCTGCTATAGCCGACAAGATACTGGAGACGATTCGGCCTGCAAATGTCATTGAAGTGGCACAGGTCTCATCCAGCGGAAGTGATAAAATAATGGCCGAAATTGCCAAAATCAATGCCAGACTTGACGATATAGACAGGGGTAGATCAAGGTCAAGACCGCGCAATGAGAACAACCGCAACGATCGCTCATTTTCACGTGCACGCAGTACTTCGCAGCGACGTTCTCCGAGAAGCCCAGATTGGCTATGTTTTTATCATTTTAGGTTCAAGGCACGTGCGAATAAATGCGTAAAGCCTTGCGCTTGGAAAGAGTCGGGAAACTAGCCCAGGTGCAGCCAATGGTGGATGTCTGCACGATTTCGCCTTCCCACCGTCTTTGTGTGACCGACAGTAACAGCGGTTATAATTTTTTAGTGGATACAGGTGCGAATGTGTCAGTCTTACCCGTAAGTAAAAAACTATTTAGTGACAATGTGAGCTCGGACTATAAACTTTACGCCGCGAATGGGACAGTGATAAGGACATTCGGTACAAAATCTATGGTGCTTAATTTGCAATTGCGAAGGCCTTATCGGTGGACATTTGTAATTGCCGCCGTTAAGCAACCAATACTCGGTGCCGACTTCTTAGAACATTATAAACTATTAGTAGATATTAGTGCACGTAAACTGATAGACAAAGTGACTAGTTTAAGTGTTATAGCGCCGATAGTGGACCATTGCGACCCGCCTATTTATACTGTGGACAGTTTACATCCGTATTTTGAACTTTTACAGAAATATCCAGATATAACTAAACCCGCATCTTTCAAGGAGCCGTCGTAACACTCGGTATACCATCATATTGAGACTACCGGCCCACCAGTGTTCGCGCGAGCAAGACCCTTGCCGCCGGACCGGTATCGTAAGGTAAAAGAAGAATTCCGTGTCATGCAGGAGATGGGTATCTGCCAGCCTTCTAAGAGTCCATGGGCCAGCCCGCTCCACGTTGTACCAAAGAAAAATGGTGAGTTACGACCTTGTGGAGACTACCGTAAATTAAATGCTGTAACTAAGCCGGATCGCTACCCTATACCACGTTTGCAAGATTTTACGTATCTGCTCGCAGGAAATAAGGTACTTACTCGGATTGACATAAATAGAGCCTACCATTGTATTTACATCGCTCCGGAAGATGTGGAGAAGTCCGCAATAATAACAAGTTTTGGCCTATTTGAGTTCAAAAAATTAAATTTCGGTTTACGTAATGGATCGCAAACTTTTCAACGTTTCATGGATACTGTTGTTTTGCAGGGATTCGATTTTACTTATTGTTTCATAGATGATATCCTAATTGCTAGTGAGGATAGTATTAGCCATCAACGCCACCTTGAAATGGTTTTCGAACGATTTAATAAGTATGGTATTTCGATAAATTTGTCAAAATGTTGTTTCGGTCAGCAGAAACTTGAATTTTTAGGTTTCGAAGTAGCGACTGAGGGTATACGACCTTTGGAAGAAAAAGTTAAAGCGATAAAAGAATTCCCGAAACCGCAGACGGTTGCAGAGTTACGTCGATTTTTGGGTATGGTTAATTTTTATCGTTCACACCTTCCAAAAGCCGCATCATATCAGTCAGAGTTAAATAGGTACTTGCATGGTTCTAAAAAGAACGATAAGACAAAAATAGAATGGACTGAAACATCCGATATAGCGTTCGAACAATGCAAAAACAGCTTACAAAGCGCTTGCACTTTGTTCCACCCGGTACCGGATGCACCGCTAGCTATTATGGCTGATGCCTCGGACACGTGTGTTGGATCGGTAATTCAGCAGTATGTCAACAACGCATGGAAGCCGTTAGGTTATTTCTCCAAGGCATTATCACCAGTTCAACGTAAGTACTCTGCTTACGATCGCGAACTATTAGCCATATACATGTCTGTTCTACATTTTAGAAACCTGCATGAAGGACGATTACTTACAGTATACACCGATCACAAACCTTTAATTTATGCATTTAAGAAAGTAGGTACCGACAAGGAAACACCTAGACGGACCCGACAACTAATGTTCATCAGTGAATTCACGACGGATATTCGATACGTACAGGGCAGCAATAATCAAGTTGCCGATGCACTAAGTCGCAGTATAGACGCTATCGAGTGTCCGACAACTGTCGACTATGCAGCGTTAGCACAAGCGCAAACACGCGACGACTACGTGACGAACGGGCAAGTATCAAATAACATTCAGTTGAAATGCATAACTTTACCAGGTTGCGATAAAAGAGTGTATTGTGATGTATCAACTGACTATGTTAGACCTTATGTACCGGAATCTTTTCGAAAAATAGTTTTCAATAGTATGCATAATTTAAGTCATCCCGGAATACGTACAACACGCAAAATGTTAAGTCAAAAGTTCTTTTGGCCAGGCATGAATCGCGATGTTGGTAAATGGGCTAAGACTTGTATACGATGTCAACGTGTTAAGGTGCAAAGGCATACGATGTCACAATTGCAAAAATTTCCATCGTGTGGCAGACTTGAACACGTCCATATTGATATAGTAGGTCCTTTACCTATTTCAGCTCAAGGCTATAGGTACGTAGTAACTATGATCGACAGATGTACGAAGTGGCCTGAAGCTTTCCCAGTTATAGATATAACTGCGGATACTGTTGCCAAGGTTGTGTATGAAGGATGGATATCTCGTTTCGGCATTTTTCGTCGCTGTACTAGTGACCAAGGGAGACAGTTCGAATCAGCCTTGTTCACTCGGCTGATGCGTTACTTTGGAGTGGAGAAAATACGCACTACTCCATATCACCCACAAGGGAATGGAATGGTTGAGAGATTCCACAGATCTCTGAAATGCTCATTAGCAGCCCGGCTGGATTCGACATCGTGGGTGGAAGAGCTGCCAACGGTAATGTTAGGATTACGCGCAGCCATCAGAAGAGACTGTGGAGTAAGCGCAGCGGAAATGGTTTACGGGCAAGCGTTAAAACTGCCCGGTGAGTTTTTTGACATCACCAAACAGCCCGTATGTGAACCAGAAACGATAGTCGAAAGAATTAGGGATACTATTCGGAAATACAAACCTGTGGCTAAATTGCAACAAAGTTCACGCTCGATATTTGTACATCCTGACCTACAAACAACTGACTTTGTGTTTGTAAGAAATGATGCCGTACGAAAACCTTTTCAACCGACGTACAACGGTCCGTACCGTGTCGTACAACGAGGGAGTAAAGTATTCGTGTTAAGAATTAATGATAAGATAGCGCGCATTTCGGTCGATCGTCTTAAACCGGCATATGTACTCCAGGACGATGACGTAACCGATACGCAGAGAAGCTCATCAAACCCTGTACAGCATAATGAAAAAGGTACAGGAGGTGACGATAACGATGCAGCGCCCAAGGTTACCAGGAGTGGTCGAATTGTAAAAATACCGTCTCGCTTTCTAAACGAAACGTTAGTTAAGTTTAGTACATATTAGTTGAACATACTATATGATAAGCTAGATTATTATGAGTAGATATTGAATGTACCCGAAATATCTTAGTTCAGAGTATAAGCGATAATAAAGTTAAGTGTTTACGGTATGTGTATCGTAGTTACAAACGATTTTTTATGTATACTTACTTACGTTACGAGTAGATAATATAAGTCATATATTTAGATAGGTTTACAAAGAACGAAAAATATCATTGTATTACTTAGTAAATAATAAGGTTGCAACTTATATAATATGTATACGTATATGTTATTATGAGTTACGGATCAGCAAATGTAATTATTTCACAAGCATGTTAGTTATAACTATTACATACTTATTACAAAACTGCACGCTTGCGAAATGATAACTCAGCAAAGACGAATAAGGTAGATCGCGTCGAGTGTACTAGCATGGTAACTTACTTACGTTTTGTTTTGTTTCGTTGTACTATTATTGTTTTGTTCTCTATATTCAAAAAAATATTTGTATATTTTTTTTTAAAAAAAGGGGGGAATATTGTAGTGACACAAATTGCAATTATGCATTTTTGTAGAGCGACTGCCGAGCGCCCCCCTCCGCCGTCAGTCGTCTCCCGTATCGCAGAGCAATTACACTGCACACTAAAATTGTAATTAAGTTAATGTTTGGACAATACAAATCGGATATACATCTACAGTGATTTTATTTCATTAGTGATAGAGCTGGGTCAACTATAGACATAGAAGGACCCACAAGCATAACCGAACCCCACTTTCCTATACAAGGTCCGCTATTTATTATCTTACTCTCCATAAATCAACTCAAATAACAAACTTTGTATTGCTATAGTATTATATTTGTTCAACTATCAATTTTTATTATATTTATGAACCAATCCAAAAGTTTGATATTCAAAAATATCACATCTACAACTGTACCCTTTCTCCCCTTAAGCTTCTTTTTTCTTCTTAGAATAATGTGTTCCGTCTTCTCACAACTTGGCCTTAATAATATTGATCAAAACTATATTATTCTCATGCAATATCTAATGTCAACCCCATCACACACTATTATTTGTATTTGCTAATTATTGTGTGTAAGAGTGGTACCTATTAAAAATATCTTTATGTCATTGTAGTATTTGTTTACTAACGTATATTAACGAATGCCATGTAGTATTTTAACTACATACTACCTGCAATAATCATTTTAGGATGATATTTTTTTTCTTTTTTCACGCACATTATAATGCATAAAGCTGGCATGAGTGAAGCCAATAAATAAAATTTATATTCATTTTTATTTTTATTTCTACCAGGTTCAAAGGGTATTTCATGAATTATTTCCGCTGGTCTTTCCAAATTCGTGATTGATTTAGTGTTGTTTATTTTTTTGTAATATAATTTTTATTTATCTTAGCAATGTATATTCGTACTTAGATTGCTTATTTAATAGTCGTTCATTTTATTTGAAATTTGTACATAATATACACGACATTTTCTAGTCGTGTCCTCTGATTTTTATAAGAATGGACCTGGCAACATTATTCGAAAGCGCTAGAGGCCCTTTGTTGTTTACTGTCAGAAATAGCGTATCTATATAGTGACATCTGCGCGCCAGCATCTGTCTCTGTCATCCGACTACAGTCCGCGATCCGTGAATGAAAGCGACCATTCTTTGTTCGATTCGACGCCCGCGCATCGTCAACATGTATATCGTGAATTCTAAAGTGAATGAAGTAAGTATTGGTGTACAATACACCCAATTTTTTTGTTATGTAAACTGTTAATTATGTGCGGGATTTGTTTTTATGTAACGTCAGCATAATGTTGTGTTCCCGAGAATTGAAACCACCACATGACTCCCGGACGAACGACATCAAGCGTGGATTATACAGGTATGTTACAGAATTATAATTAAAGGTTGAATAGTTTATTACGTCAAGCATAATCTTATCTCATATTTTAAATTAAATCTTAATCGTAAAAATCGTTTCTAATTTGTCCCGAATCTTCGACGTAATGGCCGCCATTTTCTAATACTTAAATGCATTGCTTTGGATAAATATTATTTTTAATGTGAAGCAGTATGTGACTAAGTTTGAAACAAAGTAAATACTGAATATTTCTAAGTTGAGAGTAAATTAAAACTTACATATTTCTTGTACCTATTGAGTTTTTTCAAAAGAATTACGGTAGTAATAATTTCATTTCTAACATATTTTTTTTGTTATAGATTTCTAACATATCTAGTAATAACTAACTGTGCTTTGCAGTTTCACCTGTGTAGCCTATATTCATCACGGATAATGTAGCATTCAATTCAGCATCACACATATGAAAGTTAATCTTCCATTATTTTACATAACCTTTAATGTAATTTAGCTTACTTATGTACATTTTCTACATAGTCTTTCAAATTATGTCATCAAATAAATACTTATCTATAAACTTGTTAGCGAATTATAAATTTTCACATTTAAGAGGGCCATCTGAATTTGTTATATACCTATGTGTTTTTTTTTTCGTTTACATATATTTTTATTTATACTTATAATAAATACTAATTTGTAGAAAGATCGCCAACTCTCTCCTTCATATATTAACATTAAGGTTACCAACTGGTCAATATTATTAACTTTAACTAAACAGTAACCTTCATTGTTTACACCTAATCCTATCGAGTATCCGAAACATAAATAAACTCTCTCTCCTTAGTAATATTACACATTGCGTCACCAAAGTGCAGATACAACAATGAATTCATTGTTAATACTCTGCCTATGGCTTTGCATGTTTCAAGTACTCTTGAATGAACCAGTTTTATTGTTTTTATGCCTTAGTCTAACATACCGGACGAAATAAAAACTCCATTGTTCATGAGGCCAGTGGACCTGTGAAGGGTTATTAAATGGAATCTAATTGAATTTGCTACATAAACTTCAAAATTGTGTCATTGTAGCTATGCCTTGAGCACAGTATACATTTTTCCAATTACTAGGTATTTACGCCTGAAATTCTTATGTTTTTATGCATTTGATAAAATGCAAAATATATTTCTATTTTCTTTATTCAATTTTTTTTATTTCTAATTTCCAGATGCTGAATATGTGGGCATAGAACATGGTACATGTCTTCTCAATTTGAACCGATGTTAAGGATTGGAATCTACTGGTGAGTAAATTTTAGTTCATTTTATTGAAACATTTAGGTCAATCTAATTAGGTAACTTGGTCTTGTTGTAGTGGCGGTCGATTTGGAATCTTAGGTATTGGGTTCGATCTCCAGTGATTGGGATTTTTCGACAAACAATTTTTAATAACTGCCGGCCATCTGGAACAGTATTCCGAAAATGGCAATAGGCTCGCCCTCTATCTCATAAAATCAAAAATATATCCGGTTAATCGCAGGTGTTTAAAATACTGCTGAATTTATGTGACAGATCAAGATAAAAGTTTACAGTTGAAGGCTCCAAGCTCTAGTCTACCTACATACCTACTATACTATATATATATATATAAATATTGTATGTAAATACAGTTAAAAATGTTTAGGTTACATTAATCAAAATCAAAGGACCCAGTTGAATGCTATACCGCCTTACCTACTATATTGCCTTTTATGACATTGCTTTCAGAGAATCTGTACAACTAGCTCAGCTGTGTTGTAAGCGTCAATGGTCAATGGGCTATTACCGTAAAGGTAAACACGTGTCGATTTTAGGGTCTTCTCTAATTCTTAGAAACAATACACGTGCAAGCCGTTGAGCCAAGATGGCGAATAGTGGTCACAGATGGCCTCAATGCTGTTTTTGTTTTAAGAAAGTTTGTTCTTTTAATGAACAGTTTCACATGCAGCAACAACTATTGGGTTTTTTCTTTCGACTAAATATGTATAGTCACTTTGACGTCGTTTTAATAAATGTGGACTGTTTTTAATGTTTTTTTTTTTAATGCTTGGCATTTTTTTTATTACTAATGAGTATAACTTTTACTATTACTGAATTCGTAAAAAGTATTTCTCAACATTGATAGGTATTCGTCACATCTTATTTTAACGCAACTAATTCATTATATATTCTGGTAAGATAATATGACAAACAGTTAATACTTTATTTCATGTTCAGTTGTACAGGAATATCGAATTTTCATGATAGGAATGTGACAGATATAGTTTGATAATACTAAGTCATTGTTTATTTTATTAATCATTAAATATATAAATACTAGCAGCGCCACACGGGTTCACCCTCGTGGTGATGGATGATGATGAAAAGTATCGCATATATCCTTTCCCAAACTATGATAAATTAAAACCCTAAAAGTCATAATAATTGAACGACTAGCTGCGCTCCGCGGTTTCACCCGTGTTGTGACGGATGATGATGGAAAGTATAATTGGTATAATTAATACGACTTTGTTTTACGAGTATGTATGTAGTAAATGCATACGTTATGAAACTTTATGAGTTTGTTTTTCGCTTTTCAGGACCAAGCTGTTTGTTTTAGCTGTTCGAAGTTATGTATTTCTTTTTGATAATGGAAACTACCTACCTATCTCTCTACGGGTTTTGAACCCGCATCTTCTGACAATCCCTGTCAAACTCCATGACTGCTAGGTCACCTAGACACCCATTCAAGCATCAAAATGTTGATTTTAATTGGTGTATGGGGTTGTGTTGCAAGATTTGGTTTAGCTTCTTGGAAGACGCTGCCTTTTTATGTGCGTGTTGTTGGACAAGTTCATAATAACAAACCCAAGTCGACGAAGGAAATCAAACGTTCATTTGTAGCATGTCATGTCAGTAGTACTCGTACTAATAGTAGTGTTCATAATGATTCACATTACCTATGTTAACGTGGGCGTTGAAGATCATTGACATTTAGAAATAAAGTTAGCGAAAGCTTGGCCTTCGACCTTGCCATGAAAGGCTTTTTCCTCGTGGGCTCAAAATATATGACTTTTTTACGAAACAGTTGAGCCGTTTAGTACTTCCTACAAAACATATTACACATGTAATATTACACTGTCACTGATGAACCTCATCACTGTAAGTTACCTTTTTCCTTTATACATTTACCTACAAGTTTATTACACTACAGGCAATATAAATATAATTGCCTCCATTGAATGACATGCAAGTTGCTCGCCCGATGATAAGCGTTCTCTCGAGTCTCGAGAGAGATGTACCGCGATCATCATCATTTAATAATAATAATATGAGACTACACCTGGCATGTATATGGACACAAGGTCTTCAGGTTTCAAACTACTACTACGTACTATAAATAGTAACCTGATGACTGATATACAATACTTGTATACAATAGGTACATAATTATACCCTAGATCGAACAGACATATTCATACATGCAAATGTTTGACTTGTCCGGGGTTCGAACCCGGGACAATTGAACTCGGAAGTCGAGGATCTGCAAGTTCCCCAGCCGGCCTGACAAAATTTCTACATTGAAAGTCTAGACCTATTCACTTGTAGACTTAACATACTTAGCTGCTTATTCGCCCCGAAATTTCACATGCTACTGTATTCTTCAACCATAATACAGTAGAGCTTATTTATAATACACTATAACCCTGAGACTGAATATCTGATATCACTATGCTAACATTAACAGAAGAGACCTACTTTCCAGTATTTATTATGCAGATATTTGCCAAAAAGTTATCACACCCACCTAATGATTTTTGAATGTAAATCATTATTATTATCGACGGTAAGCTTATTAGGTTACTTTTCAACTTAATTTTTATTCCATTGCTAATTATTGTCATATCTTTTATTGATATTCTATTTCAATGTAATTTTGTTTTTATTATTATTCTATGAGTATTTTATACTCTTTGCGGACAATGTAATTTTAAATTTGGCTACTTTCAGTAATATAATTTGTAACTTATTATTACTATGAGAAATAGCATTTTATGATTAAATATGAATATGCATTGGATTTTAATGTCTCGACCCCCAACCTTTATTAATTTAATTTTTATCTCATTTCAGAAAACACTTCTCATCGTGACGGCTGTCTGTTCTAATCTGCCGATCTTCAAAAATGTCAACAACCAGTATCCATGCGAAATTAACCGAAGGATTTTGATAGTTAATTATATTAAGGTTTCTTAATATTTAAATGCATTATGTTCACATATACTTCTGCTTTTTCTCTATCTATAGTACCTATAATTAACTTTATATAATATGGGTTTCATACAGTAAAATTGTTTCCCTACAAACATTGACAATACTGACCTAAATGTTTTACAATCATCTGATTGTACTGCTTATAATCATCTCATTACCATCAATTTTATCTTGCCAGAAGGGTAAGTACAACTTGACATACATTAACGTTCTTTAATTCTTTACACTTCCAAACATTACAAACATTGAGTATAGACAGACATATACACGATCACCGCTGTATTGTAATCCTTTATGATGCATTTACAGCGAGGGCTCTACAACATTTAGTAACTATTAATTCACCTAACACATCACGCAAACTGCCTATATGTGCGATAAGTATACTTCTGGGTTCTAGAGACCGACTATGAAGTGTACGTTAGTGCTAAGAAGGCTGCACATACATTAAACTTACAAACAAAACATTTAACTCTGAATATCATATCATCATTTCGTAGTACTTACTGTTGCAATATTACCTATTCATAATTTGTATTTGCAATCAGTATTGTAATTTTTTTAGAAGTATACAACCTATTATGGACTATATGGATAGCTAGAACAACATAACTTTCACCTACCATTGCTATCTAGGAAAAATCCCCATCTATTTCACGACAACAATTGTGACAAGAGAAGCATCTCTCGCCACTTTAGATTCTGTGCATGGCAGTATTTGTAATGACTGCCTTTTTTTTTTTTTGTCCCGGGGAAATCCTCTATGGATACCACCTACCACGGGGAGGTAGGTGGTTATGTGGGAGTCCGTCACTGCCGCCCTCGGCGGGAACGCGGACAGATTTTCCACACGACCGCGAACCCGCCGTGGCTGTCCGTTGCCGGACCCTTCTCTTCGCGGCACGCCAGAACACATGGCACGCCGCAACTACCTCGGAGACCAAACCCGCCAACAATGAGCGCCAGACTTCCCCATGTCTGGACGCCCGTGATCTCCCTGCGGTGGGTCGGATACGTAGCCCCACCGCCTGCTACGTCAGCCACAGGGGATAATCCCCAGCGACCCCACTTCCTCGAGTCTGCGCCGAGCGCCCGGACCCCACCTCCTCGAGCCTGCACCAAAGTGCCCGGGCCCCTCTCCTCGAGCCTGCGCCAAAGCGCCCGGGCCCCACCTCCTCGAGCCTGCACCAAAGTGCCCGGGCCCCCCTCCTCGAGCCTGCGCCAAAGCGCCCGGGCCCCACCTCCTCGAGTCTGCGCCAAAGCGCCCGGACCCCGCCACTCCTATGTGGACTTGGTGGCCAAAGCCCATAGGAGCGGCCCCGCCTGAGCCGGCCAGCGCACCCCAACGCCGGCGCGGCCCCTGGGTTCCTCTTGGCTTCACCGTGGTGATACAAGCCACGGCTACTGAGCCCCCCCGCCACGTCAATGCGGGAACCCTTCGGGGGGGTTGTAATGATTGTAATGACTGCCTTGTGTACTGATAATTAAATTAAATTAATAAAAGAAAAGCAAACATTTCTAACCACAACTCGAATCCTGGTCACGGCACCAATTGTAAAGGTTCGCCTCCTTTATTTAATCGTCTTGTCTGGACAACCCTCGTCCAAGTCATTTTTGTAAAAGCTCACCTATCCTATACTTAATTATTTTATGGCTCTAATAAAAACCTCTACCTATTAATATATATTGCGCTAATCTAATCTAATTTGGCCAGTGATCGTCTAGTCTATGGAGGACCCTAACGTTGTGAAACGTCGTAGTACCTAGTTCTTTTCAGGAAGACTTGAAACAAAGATACTGTTTTTAGAATTATAGGTTCCTAATGAAATCCTAAATAACACCTAATAATAATAATGACCTATATGAACAATAAAACGTTTATTAAATTGTTGTAAATAAATAAGTAATCAACTAGTAATATTATTTTCATGGATTTCCTAATTTAGTCTAAACTTACTTTAAAAAATACGTAGTTTTGGTTAGGATAAAGCTCATCTAATTATCTAGTCATTTAGATATATAGAAACCTTGTTATTATTTGACAAGGAAGATAGTAAATATGAGTTGAGTTATTTTAAAACCATTTTCATTACTTTTCTACAAGTATTCTTAAAGGTGAGGAGAATGAGTACGAATGGAACAAGTAAAATGTTTTTGGTAGATTACTAATCATAATGGTTGGTATTTTATTGTCTTTAAGTCGCTCACCTATTTCTGGTTTATTCTTAGAGTTGACTGTTACCGTTTACAGTAGAAGTTATGCTTCTTTAGATTCTCTATATAAAATATAGATACAGTGAACTATTATTTTCGGTTCTAAATCTTATTTATTATTTTTTTGAATACTACATAAGATTATATAGCTCTGATAATAGTCGAGTATTCTGTTGTAATTTCTTTCATTTAATTTATATAATAGTATTCTTCTTAGTTATGTTTAGTTAAAACGATTGGTTATTTTGAACGCTTTCATTTAATATAATTGTATTAGACTGTTCACAATTTTACATGTATACAAAGGGTAATGCAATTTAGTGGAAGGAATATTTTAGTGTTTCCGAAGACTTGCAACGACGGATAGTAGGGTTAAGGTACCTTTACTGAATTCAAATGCTCCCCTTTGGCACACCAGATCCCTTCCTGACTCCTGGCGCTGGCGCACACTTTACGAATTCAATGCTGAGATATTGCTTCCTAATAGATTTGTTAGGTATATTGGTTTGGCAATATGCCACCATACGCTCGATAATATGGGGGGGGTAAGTGTGGTTGAGCAGTTTCCTGCAACCAGAGAATAGGTAGGGAATAATTGATGGGGATAAATACCTGTACACGTGGGAGGTGTCGAGGAGCTCTGGGTCTGATGAGGGCTGGTGACCGTAAGTCCTAGGTGACGAGGCATCTTGCTGTCGACGGCGTGCTGAATGAGCTGAAGAACTATTGTCAGTTGGTTATAATGTTTGTATTGTCCCTTTGGGTTGTGCACTGGTTTACGCGGCGGGCTGAATGCGTGTGTACACACGTGCTGATTTAGGAGTGGTGTGTGGTCGGGCCGAACACACCCTGAAGGTCACTCGCGGCGAAGTCATTCGCGGTGACTCGTGCTGATAGAAGATGGCGGTGCCATGCGGTCGGTCGCTACGCGGAACGCAGCGGTACACGTCCGCCGGTTGCGAGTATAAAAGGGTGACTGTTTCCGCTTCCTTTTGCTGCTTGCTTGTCGCCTGACAGCTGCAGGACAGCGGCGGGGGAACGCGGGGGCGTGGGTGCGCGCCTTTAGGTGACGTCACGCTCTGGCGTGAACATATATATTTTACAATGTTATTTCTGATATCGCCTCACAGTTTTACTTTAAAGGCATGTATTTCATATCCTGATTTATGATATTTCATACAGACTTTATGTTGAAAAATCATTTATTTCATGCTAGTAATCATAGCATAATAGTAATTCATATTTTGAAATAGTTTATTTGTCTATTGTTATTTTGATAGGTATTTATTTTTACCTTACTGGATAAATATAACAATCAGACAGATTTTGTCTTTAAGATATACAAATTTGAAGATATCTAGCATATTTAACTAGAATTGATAGAATCTACCAATGACAAATTGGAAAATCTCTCTGCACTTTTAGCTTCCAGAAAATCCACGGAACGAGTTTTATTCCAGCCGTTGGCAAACGTTATCAACAATTAGCCTCAATATTTTTAGAAGCGTTATGTACTATAGTTGTTCATTTACAATATATCTTTCAGGCAATTTATTCTGAGCTGATCATTTTGATTGGATATTTATATTATTTAATTTTTAATATATATTTTATTTTATATTATTTAAACTTTTATTCCAAAGTCTAAAGTAATGCAATAAATAAAGTTAGACTTTCAGGTTATTTATACAGTACGTTTGCTACTGATCAAAATATTAGTTATATATTAATCATTTGTCATACATTTAAATAGAAAATTAAAATTAATACTTTTCAAGTCAACATTTACTTCCTAAGAATATTGAACAATCCCTAACGTTCCTATCCTATAATGCCTTCAATCTCCTATCAATCTAACTAAAGTGTCATTCAAAACTAGGGACCCGTGTCCCACATTTACATTTAATCGTGTAAGTGTTGACTTTCTCCTTAGCAAAGGGTCCAGTCCCTACCGAAGGGAAAATCTGCACAGCAGAGTGATCCCGCTAGCTGGTTTCCCTAACAGAACGAAATCTGGTCGATCTCCCCCGTTTAGACCTAAATCCTAGGATCGGGTGTGTAATGGACCATCATCGATTTGCGACTTTGGGATTGAATCCGATCCGGAAATTATACCTGATAAGTGCGAATAAATAAATATAATAAAGATAGACCGCCCATAACAGTTTCTTAGTATCAGTAACCCGGTGTATAAGACATGACACACTTGACGAGCCCCGAGCACCGATACCAGAAAAAGCTATGAGATGAGACTGCTACTCGCTTGCTGAGCAAGAATACGACTCCTGGGTCGCCTCAATTCCCAGGCTCGAAGATAAGTATAGACCTTCATATGGCACCGTTAGTCTCCAGTCTATACTACAAAAAACACTCGTTTTTCGATTTACGGAACGGAAAGTGTTTCGTTACATAGCGACTCGCCCCGGCTTCGCACGGGTGCAATGCTGATACTAAATAATATACCTACCTACTACAGAATGTCCTTATAAACAACGTTTACGGCTTTTTACATTAGACAATACAAAAATATTTTGTTTAGAAGTTACTCTTGAAAGAGTAACATATAATTGACCATGAGAAAAATAATCAACGCTCAAATCTAAGCCCGCAACGTTGAAAGTTTGACCCTGTATTTATTAACCCGTGGAATGGCGATTCGCCATATTTGGCCAATAATACAATAGATTTCGCAGAAATCTACCTACCTTTCCAGGAACTGCAACGTGTGTGGTTAATGTTCATTTAAATTTCATGCTGTAGGGCCATATTGATCTATATTGAATGTACAATGTATTTAAGGTGCTAATTAATTGGATAAAGATTAACTAAGTAATTGGATAAAGATGAATGCTGTATTGCTTAAAAGAACTTCCTAAATAAGCCATTTTTGCTTGTAAAATGTAAAGGATAAAAAATGGTTATTGTGGGTTATCCTTCAGAGATAGGTATATACCATCGCGGATTTTTTGTTGACCTTTTTAAGGTGTACAATACCATAGTACATTATTTTGATTTATCTCGTGGGGTTCAGTCAGCGTTTGCAATGTAAGCGCAAAAAATGTGTTTGCTTACGACATCACATTAGAAACCTGTAAATTAATTAGTGTTTCTCTACAATATTATGCATGTGTCATACCTACAAACCTTCCTCTTGAATCACTTTATCTACTTAAAAAAGGTGTTTGAAATCCGTTGCGTAGTTTTGAAGATCACTATCTATTGTATCACTATACATATATATATTATATATAACACTATATATTGCTATGCATTACAGAGGTATTCATATTGCCTCCAAGTGTGCATTTTTTGCGTTCTCCTTTCAATCAATTCATCCGCTTGACTGCAATCTTTCCCTGGTAGTGGTTGTTATCAGAGAAGGCGATCAGTACCGGAATCGGCTAGAGATTATGCTTTTATCTATTTCACACAATATTGCACTAGACCTCGTGAATTATTGAGATTTACACAAAGTAAAAACACTATATTTTATCAGTAAGTAGTAGAAACAATATGTGGCACTATTATTAAGCTATTGCATAGCTTCTATCGCGGGCCTTGAGCGTGGAGACCGAATCCAGAAATTCCGTAATGAAAATAACCTAACACCCCCCCTTTTTTTTTTTTTTTCCGTGGGGAAAATGCTTTTACGCATACGCGCTCGCCGGGGATAGCGAGCGGGTTATGTCGGACTCCTACTACCGACTAAAAACCCCACGATGTCCTTCGGCAACGATTGCAAACAGGGCCACGGGTCCGTTTGCGCATTCTCCGCAGCCCAGTTTTGCCGACGTCCGCCCCTCGCTGTTTCAGGGCAGACCCACCTCGAGGGAGGAACAAATTAACTCCCCCGTACCGCTCCAGTGACGCACTGGGACATACAGTACGTCACCTCCTCAGACGGACCTCATAGATGAGGGGTGCCAGACGTCCCCACGTCCGACGCCCCAGGCCCACCTAGCGGAGACGGAGTGCGAACTCGAATAGCTCGCCTCCGTGTCCGCGCTCTCCGAAGTGGGAGAGAGAGAGGATTAGTCTCTCTCTCTCGCTCTTCGGTCTCTCTCTGCGACATCACGTCCTCGCAGAAAGAGACCATTGCTTCCCATGACCTCTCGTCATCGACCATCTTGGCTATGATAGTCGGCAAAGAGAGGTCCACTCCCACCACTGCGACAAGGGAATCCCGCAGATCCTCCGCCCCAGGACACACCTCCAATACGTGCTGCGCGGTTTCTTCCGCACAGCCGCACTGGTGGCACACAGGGGTCGCTTCCCTCCGAGCCACGTTACACAGGTACCTCCCGAAGCATCCATGCCCCGAGAGGACCTGTGTCATCCGGAAGGTGAGCGACCCGTACCTACGATATACCCACTCCTCCAGTACTGGCCGGACTGCTTCGAGAAACCGGGTGGCACCGGCTCCTCTCCGCGGGCCCACTGCCAACCGTCTGCTCCAGGACGCCAGAGCAACTGTCCTGGCGTCTGTTCGCCACTGGCTCATCTCTTGTGGAGCCAGTCGAAGATCTTCCGGCCGCGCCTGCGCTCTTCGCCAGAAGACCGTGGACAGAACCTCAGCCTCTAGGTCCCATGGAAGGGAACCGGCAAGAACGCAGGCCACCTCGTGTGAGAGTGTGCGGTAGCCCCTACACACTCTCACCGCCATCACTCTCTGTGCCCTACGAAGCAGGGTGGTCTCTCGGCTGTTCAGAGACCCTGCCCATATGGGGGCGCCATAGAGGGCCATAGAGCGCACTACCGCCATGTAAAGGTGGCGGCAGCTTGCGTCGCCCCCCCAAGATTAGGGAGTAAACGGCCCAGGGCAGCGGCCGTCACTACGAGTCTGGGTGTCAGCCGCTGAAGATGTGCCCCGAACCGCCATCTGCTGTCAAGCACGACGCCAAGATACTTCATCGTTGACCCAACAGCGATGGAGGTCCCTCCAACTACGATGTGACACCCTGAATGCGGCGCTCTACGAGGTCCATGAAAACATATGGCCTCAGATTTATGGAGCGCCACCTCCAGACCCAACCGCCGGATTCGGGCCACTACTGCCGCTACTCCGGCAGTGATCAGAACGGATGCCTCCCGAACCGTCTTCCCCCGGGCAGTAACCAGGGTATCGTCAGCGTAACAAACGACGCTGACACCCTCCAAGTTAACACCCCGCAGGACATAATCATAGCCGATGTTCCACAGGAGTGGTCCAAGGACCGACCCCTGCGGAACGCCACGCACCACTGGTGTTCGGCCTCCACCTTCTCTGGTCGGGTAGACCACCTCTCTATCTGAGAGGTAGTCCCCAACGATACATTGCAGGTACTGTGGTACGCCGTGGTGCCCTAGTGCCCCCAAGATCGTGCTCCACGGCATGCTGTTAAAGGCGTTGGCGATGTCCAAAGACACCGCCAACATGACTCCACCGCTGGAGCAGACCACCTCGGAGAGATCTTGGACTCGGGAAATTGCGTCCAGCGATGAGCGACCTTTCCTGAACCCGAACTGGTTATTAGCCAGATCAGGGCCTACATTCGTTAGGTGCTTGACGAGGCGGGCAGCGATGACACGCTCTAAGATTTTGCCGGCCTCATCAAGCAGCACTATCGGGCGGTAGCCAGACGGCTCGTCCACTGCGCGCCCCTCTTTTCGCAAGAGGACGAGCTTTCCTGCCTTACACCGCCTGGGAAACTTCCCCTCCATCAAGCAGCGGTTAAATAGGGTCCTTATTTGTGGCTCCAGTGCCTCCTGGGCCAAGGCCCACGCGCGACCGGGAATGCCGTCGGGTCCCGGTGCCGTGTTTTTGGCTCTCATTTTTAGGACAGCCGCACCGAGCTCTCCCTCTGTGATCTGGGGAACGTCTTCCTCTTCTTCTATTTGCTCAATTGCTGCCATTGTAGGAGGGGCAAACTCTGCCTCCGGTGCACCAGGAAACAGTCCTTCGACCACCCGGCGAAGGACTGGAGGTTGAAGCGTGCTGGTAATAGGAGGAGCCCAGGGGCGGAGCTTCTGTCTCGCCCACCTGTACGGCCGACCCCATGGATCCCTCTCCAGGGACTCCAATAACTGGCGCCAAGCTTCTGCCTTCGCTTTTTTAATGGCAGCGTGGAGGCTCTTGGACGCTTCTCTATAGGCTGCGTAAAGAATGTCCGACTCGGCTGTTTCCTGGCGCCTCCTCCTCCGGTATCTCTGGTAGCGGCGGCGCCTTGCCACACAATGGCGGCGGAGCCCAGCAATCTCCTCCGACCACCAGTAGACCTGGCGCCTGGATTGTGGGGCTCTCGCTCGTGGCATGGCTCTATCGCATATGTGCGCCATCGCCTCGCATAGTCTGCCTGCCTGCGTATCCAGATCCACTGGCTCCGAGGGGGGGGCATTCCACGCCTGAACAAGGGCCGCTTCCTGCAGCAACTCTAAGTCCAGGCGATTTAGAACCCACCTTGGACCGACTGCCGCCGGCACTCTTGGGCCGGGGTCCGCCGTGGGCGAAGCGACACTGAACCGAATGTAGCGATGGTCGGATAGCGTCTCCTCACCCACCAGCACCTCCCAGTCGCGGACACGTACTGCAAGCTCAGGGGTAGCGAAGGTCACGTCGACCACCGACCCACCCATTCGCCGCACGCACGTGTTCGTCGATCCCTGGTTGAGGATGCATAACCCCGCCTCCGTAAGCCAGTCTTCGACAGCCTCGCCTCTTGCGCTGGTTCTCGGAGAACCCCACGCTGTAGATTTGGCGTTAAGGTCTCCGAGGACGATGACCGGTCGTGGTCGGTTTTGGCCAATCAGGGTCCCCACCTCGCCGAGAAGGACTTCTAAGTCGTGAAGGGGCTTGTTTGGGGAGTGGTACACTCCCACGATCATCATCTCGCCGACCTCAGCTGCTACATAACCCCTACCTCTCACTACTCGGACGATTGGAGGGGATTGTGTAGGTGACTGGGTGGTGATGGCCACCAAACCATCCAAATCCCCGACCCAATCCGCTCTGAGAGGGACCCGATAAGGTTCAGCGACTACAGCGACGCTTATCAACCTCTCCGCCAAGCTCTGGAGCAGGATATCCTGAGCCCCAGCGCAGTGGTTGATGTTCGCCTGGAGGAAATTTAGGGCCATACTAATTTTCCTCCATACGATCCGCCAGCACCGTAGTGGTGCGAGACGGCTGCGACTTGGCTCTGGCCTTAGTCGCAGCGTTTCTCCTCCTCGCCCCTATCTTAGCAGGGGGCTTGGCGCATGCCTTGCCCCCAGAGAGGTGATCCGCTTGTTTTCCCGCAGCTGCACACAGAGTGCAGTGCGGGGCAGCAGAGCAATCGCTGGCCTTGTGGCCATTTTTTCCGCAACGATGGCACTCATTGCTGCGATCAACGTCTGACGTACACTGGGCACTGACGTGGCCCAATACTAGGCAGCGGTAGCAGCGACGGGGTCTGGCATCCAGTATTTGGACCCGTGCTGCCACCCAACCCACAAGGAGGCGACCATTTACCCCTATCTTTTTGGCAGCCGTCATAGGGCACCGCACAAAGGCGACGCCCATTCCCGCTGCACCTCTTCTAATCTCTCCAGCTTTGACAAGCGAAGGGTCGCACTCCCCTGCTTTGGCGATGGCCTCCACCAGCTCTGCGGGGGCGATCGAGTCGTCAAGGCCACTCACTCGTAAGTCAGTGGTGGCCATTGGCCTCGAGACTCGGACGTCTTCCACCCCCTGGAATACCTCCTGGAGCTTTGCAGCTAGGGTGTCTGCCTTCGCATTTTTCTCAGCGCCAGGGACCTCGAAGATGCGGGCCCCAGTAGCCGCAGTCCTTATTTTAAGGGGTGGCATATCAAGTGCCCCAAGATCTATGCGGCTTTTAGCCTCCACCAGGACCTTGGCGTAACTCAGGCCTTTTGCCTCTGACCCTGGAAGCAGCGTGATTACCACGGCTGCGGTACGAGGGATGCGTAGTTTCGCTGCCTTTTGTTTTTTCAGCCGTGCCTGTGCTGGCCGTGCCTGCGTCCCAGCTTGGGTTCTTTGTGGCGGAATAGACTTCGGCCTCGGCTGTGGCTCTCTTTCCTTCTTCCTTGCCCCTCGCCGCACTACCTCAATCCAGGGTTGGAGTGGAGCTGGTGGAGCTGATGGGGGTTCAGCTAGCTCAGTGAAGCTGGGCTCGGGGGCTGCCGCCTTTTTCTTTTGGGCCTGTTTGCCTTTGGCCTTCTTGGCTAGGGGCTCCGGGACTCGTGGAGGCAAAGACACAGGAGGAAGATCCTCCTGATTAGTAATGTTTGCCCTCTGCCCTTTGCACCTGTCAGCGGCTAGCAGAGGCCTCAGGCGCTTCTCCGGAAGTAACCGCTCTTCGAGGCCCTCAAAACGGGCATTGATCATAGTGCCCACCTGCACCATGACCGTTCTCAGAATGTCCTCAAGGGCCGGGTCCCGAGATGGAAGCGGGACCGGAACCGGGAGTGGAGCTATACGCAACTCGGCTACCTCTCTCCGTAGTGTCTCTAACTCGCTTGAGAGTCGCGCATTCGCTGTTTCTAAGCGGATTACCTCCTCAGGCACTGTACGAGCCCGTATCTCCGCGACTGAGACCTTTATTGTCTCGGCAGCGTCCTTCAGGTATTTTACATACGTACCCTTCAGGTTGGCAGATGTCTTGGCAACCTTCTCGATGGTCGCCAAAGACTCTGACACCAATCCTTCCAGGTCCACCGTACACCTTGGGTCGCTTTTAGGCTTAGATACCCTCGGAGATATGCGGAAGAATGTGGCTGCCGCCTCCCGCTTCTGGCGTACCTCCTCAGCTAGTACCCTCTCGGCTTCCAACCTTTTCTCTTCGGTCTTAGCCCTCTTCAAGTCGGCCTTGGCTTTCGCCAGACCAACGTATTCACCGGTAGAGGGTGATCGGCTGCGATCACCACGCAGCGGGACTATCTTTGGTGACGATACATCTTCGTCTCCGGTGTCCTCACTATCCCTACGGCGTTTGCGCCACAGACCACCGGAAGATGCTCGGGACTCTACCGTTTGAAGGCTAACATTGGAGTCGGATGCCGACAGATCCAGCAATTTCGACCCTAGGTCGTCGTCACTGCACATCCGCTCCGAACTTACACTACGTGCCTCACGCCTATCCTCTATCTTTCCCAACTTCCGAGTACTTGGCCTATCTAGGCTCGCACTCCGCGCCCCAACTCTTATCCGTTCGTCCATTATGGCGCATCGAGTTAAAACCACGCGCGCCTCTTTCGCCGGTGCCAATTCCTGTGCATCGGATTCCACTTTCTTGCCAGGTTCGTCATGGTAATCGTTTCCGGAGTCCATACTAACATAGCCAGGTTCGTCGTTGTTTTGAGAGCCGAGGCCCTCGTGGCGGATGTTGCCCCCCCCAGATACGGTGGGGCAGAGTGCCGGAGCACTGAGGGATTGTGTAGCATAGCTATTGCCCTCCTGGGGAATTTTATCATTCGCCGTGTAGTCCATTGTTTTTTTTTTCCTTTTTTTGAAGGGGGTTCGGTCCCCCTGTGTGTGTGGTGGTCTATCGGCCGAGACGACCATGCTGGAGTCCACGAGTCCGGAGGAATGGCGCAAAAGCGGCAACATACCCCAAAACTCGTAGCCCCCAGCAACCCCATCGCCGACCACCGAAACTTGAGGACATACAACATAAATATGAACAACACAAGAGACACAAACACAAAGTGACAATAATGACAACAACACAATGTGAGATGAAAGCTTCCATGCAGATAAAAGTTCTACGTGGGTGCTCTCATCTCACCATCCAGACAAATTGTCGGATTCTTCCCCGCGCTCTGAGAACCCCTTAGCAGAGATACTTTTTGCGCCTTCCAGGCATAAATGCCTAAGCCCATCGGGGCGTTACTCATTGCTGAGCCCGTCTTGCCTCATCCACTATGTCCTAGGCTGATTTCATAGGAACATGCGGAGAGGCCCACCGTTCCAGGTTCTTTAGCTACGACCAATGAGATCCCATGCTGAAGATGGGAAGTTATTGGCCGAACCCCGGGGTACACCGTCCCAGAGTAATACTCTTCCCCTCAGATGTAAACATCAAAAGGGATTAGCATTATCCCGGGCACACTTGGAGGTAAACCTGGCGTAGCACCCCAACCTAACACCCCCCACTCCAACTCCATCTATCGATTAATAGCAGAACTTTTAATGACTTTTTGAAATATCACGCTTGTCTGTTTTGTTCAGCAACTCGCCTCTAGATGGCATTGGTTAAATAATTATAATTGCATAAGTTGATAAAAACAGCAATGCAATAGCTTTACCGCGGCAGTCTCCGAGTGCCACACGTTTTTTTTTAAATTAACTTATTGTGTGTTTTAACAATTTCAATAACAAACAATAGTCATTTTCAAATAAGATTTTTTAATAACATTTTAAAATCAAAGCCAACATTTCAACGATATTAGTAGAATCCAAGTATTTTATTAGATTATATAGGAAAAAATAACTTTTAATTCTTAACATTTAAAATGTGAAGTAAAAAATTTGTGATGTTTTTAGCGTAAGCATCAGGTAGAATAAAAGCTTTATATAGTACGGACTAAAAACATAAATCTCAAATCATTAGGTAAAGCAACGAATTGATATGTTACCATTTTTTTTTTTTTTTAACTTCTAATATTTGTTAAAATTGACCAATTCTTAACCTACTAAACTTTAATCAGGGACTGGGTATTTACCTTTCATTAGTGTTGCAAGAATATATAATCGTGTTAAAATCAGTAGCCCCAATTCTGTTGATCATCTTATTCTGACTTGCAAAAAGCCCCATAAAGATGCTACGTCACTGGTTGTGACTTTAAGGGCTAGTGGTATAGACACCGCTACATAGATTTGGCTCGGACAGCACGAGGCGTGTCTCGACTTACGCTGCAGCACGCGCTGGTGTTAGTGTCGCTGTATTCAGGAGATTGGCGGGCTGGCCCGAACAATTTTCGCTAATTTTAATAATAGACTTTTCTGATTCAACTACTTAGTAGTTTGTTTGAATCTATGGTTTAATTTATATTTGATAATTCCTAAGTAGGTACCTACAGCTTTTTTTGTTTTTTGATACGAGTAATTGTAACGATACTGTAAAAAAAAATGCAGATTTTTATTTAACGATTTTTAGCAACAATGATATGTCTCTAAAAATCTACATGTAAACTGAAGGTTCTGAAGGTGAAGGCTGTATAATTGAATGATCAAGCGAGCTTATCTGAAGCGAAGCTCGATCTTGATTATTCACATTGCGATTTGCGACACGACCGCGCTACACCGAGGTTTGCGGAAACTAACGGTCTATTGTGACGCTCTCTGTATCAAAGCAAACCCAAAAAAGTCTTATCAGGTAATCGTTCTCAATCAGATTTGTACGTATTACTGTGGTGTTTTTCAATTTTACTACTATAACAACGTTTGAACTCACTTAATCCAACTTATTTCTATTATGAATAGACAAGATATAATAAACGATATAGATAATACGGAAATAATAAGTAATTATGCCTATGTCCCAGAAATGTGTAAAATGTACTTACAGCTTGACGAACATAAACAACATTTCGCAATTATATGTCAAAATATTAGGGGTATCAGGAAAAACTACAACAACTTTGTTGTTTTCCTGGCTCGCCTGGGTTTCCTACCAGATGTTATAATTTTCACCGAATGCTGGCTAAATGATGGTTTTACCGGAGTATCACTGGAGAACTATCACTGCTCATACATAAAAAGTCACCTTAACCAAAATGACGGAGTCGTTGTTATGTCCAGGATAGAATTGCAGATAAGCATAACAGAACCGCAGTTATTAGAAGCAACAGGGCTAATAGTGAACATTTCTAACAAGTACTCTATTTTAGCCTTGTACAGGTCTCCAGCTATTTATAGGATATATTGTTTTACTTATCGTTGGAAAATATACTATCTGAGCTTAAGGGGTTGACTGCAGTTGTCATTTTTGATACAAATATTGACATAAAACTAACTACAACAGATCCAAGGGCCGATACATTCGTAGACCTTCTAAAAAGCCTTAGCTATACACACGGACATCAAATGCCTACTCGTGGACCTAATTGCCTTGAACACGCATTTATTAAAAGAACACTGGAGACAACAGTAGTAGTATGTTCCAATGACGTAACGGACCATGACGCGGTGATTGTCAGCTTCGATAGTAAACATTAATACGTTAGTCACAGAACTAAACAAGTAGAAAAAGTTAATTATCAAGGCGTAGTAAGTGATCTTGAGCGTAAAGATTGGTCCTATTTTTATAGTCACATTGACCCAAACATGGCAGTTCAAGATATCTTTCAAACCATTAACCAGTCGATTAAAGCACACACTACTAATAAAAATATAAGAAATTCTAAGTTTATACGTACGGCATGGATCACACCTGGTCTTATAAAATGTATTAGAAAGAGAGATATGTTACAGCAAACAAGTAAAAAGAGACCAAATGATAAAACACTACTGGATAAATATAAAAAATATCGTAATTTGTGCAATATTATATTACAAAATCTAAAAAACCAATATGATTGTAATAAAATTAAGGACAGCGTGGGTAATAATAAAAAATAATAGTAAAAAAAATATGGAGTGCTATTAAAGATGTTTGCAATATCAAGACATCAAAACCAAAAAATGAGGACTTGCTAAGGATTGCACCCCCATACAGGCGCTTAATAAACTTAACCACTATTTTGCTACAGTGGGGCAATTACTAGCCACAGATATTTTAACAAAACTGAAGAAGACTGAACAGGACTTGGTAAACGACATGTCAATACAAAAGTCACCCTCGAAATCCCTATTTTTTACACCAACAGATGCAGTACAGGTTTATAAAATAATATCTTGCCTCAAAACATCATCTGCTTCAGGAGGAGATAATATTAGCAACAACTTGTTAAAAGCCGCAAAGCACGTTCTCGCCGCTCCATTGGCTTATTTGTGCAACCTTAGTTTAGAAACTTGAATCTTTCCAGAAACACTAAAGGATGCTAACGTTTGTCCAATTTATAAATCTGAAGAAACGGAACTACCGTCTAACTATCGGCCCATATCGCTTCTTAGCTCTATAGCTAAAATATTAGAAAAGGTAGCAAACAAAAACCTGGCATTTCTTTAAAAAGAAGAATTTTTTTCGCCTAATCAGTTTGGGTTCCGAGCTGGTAGGTCAATGGAGGACGCTGTCACATCATTAGTAGATATTGTTGCAGGCAAGCTTGACGAAGGACAGAGTTGGCGTCTTTCTTGACCTAGCGAAGGCATTTGACACTGTGTCACGGAAATAACTTCTGAAAAAGCTGGAAAATGTCATATATATCTTGGTTAAGATCCCATGTGGGTCTCTGCCGGGAGCCACCGCTACTTGACTGGAATTCAGGGCTGGGCGGGTCTGCTCGTCCAAATTTGCTGTCACAGCTTCATTTGTGGTAAGCTGGGCTGGCTCAGCACGTGGCACACCTCCAGACAATAAGTCCACCCCAAGAGGATGACGTTTTTCAACGTTTATCAACCAGGATTCAAATGCTGGAGTCGCAAGAAAGTATGTGAAGGTGGTGGTTCCAAGAGCAAGCGGAGGTTTTTCTCCTGCTGGTTTTTAGAGAACCGCCTTCTTGGGATGTTTATCGATCAGGCCCGGCAGGGATGGAAGTCGCAGCAAAATGGTCGAATTAAAAACTCACATTCACGCGGAGAATCCAGCATTGGAAAGTCTGAAGTATGTCCCTGCATGGGTAAAATGACCTGGGAGAGGTAATTGAGTACCGGAGCACTGAGATGGGAGTCTATACAGGCTTTAGCTCGTGCCAACACCGCCAAGATTTGTAGGTACTTCTGTAAAAAAAATAAGGCCGTACCATACATTTTCCGGCGGCTAATGCTCGATTCTGATTTAAAAATATTTTTTGTCAACTTTTTTATATCGCCAATTTTCCCGTCATTGTGCCAAATTTCCCACGCTGGCAACATCAAACAGCTTCACGACACTAAACTCGCCACTAGACGTTGGCAGATTGAAATAACTCGAGGGTTATTTTTCTGGTTGAGGAAGGACCTATTTGTACATTTGGCCAGCCATATACTACACCTATAAAACATGAATTTGGAAACTCGTAAAAGTACCTAATTACATTTTGATACGGGACTATAGCAATAAAGCGACATATCCAAGCAAATGCTCCGAGGGTAAAGTATAGCTAGACAAGAAAAAAAACCGTGACAATCTGTTATGTCTATTCAATAGATAATTTTAACCACCATACTATATAACATCAGAGAAGAGTAATGTTTATAAATTGGCGTTCACAAATGCGTCATTAAAATTTCAAAATTAATGAAATTATTTTGACTTGTTTGATAACATATCGATCGCGCATCTAATGTTTATGGTATACAATATTATGGTATTAGAAATAAAACTAAATTATTGGGGACCAATAAAACAATTTTATATGCACATCATAAAAGCGTTAGCATTAGTTAGATAACTATCACACAGGTTTTTGTTTTTAAATTTTTGTAATATTGCGTCATCAAGATGGCTATTTATAATGGCAGGCACTTGTAAGTCGGCAGCGGCCTGCGGCATGGGTACGGAGAGATCCCGCACGACGACCTCGCTGTGCGAGTATTGTTGCAACGAACAGTTATCTCCGTTGCTGGCCCCATGCAGTGCGCGCAGCAGTACGATTCGAGATTGCAAGGCACGCGGTACAGTGTTACATTGGCGCGCCGTATTGATAAATGCATACGCCGTTTGTATACGTGCACGCGCATACTGTTCAGAATGCGAAACGTGACTGAGCAGCACGCGAATACAGGCATCGATGCGTGCGTTCCACGATGTGCAGCTGCGTAGGGTGCTTTCTGTTGGCGCTTCCAAGTCAGGCGCCATAAGCTTGAATATATGACGGGCTATGCCTATTTGCAATGCTTCTTCAGATTCGAATTCAATGAGTTCAGCTTCAAGCATAGCTCTAATTTCTTCTGGACCATCACCGAGACAAAACACCGTTCCCGTTTGACCTAAAAGTAAATTGTAAAGTAAATACTTGTACAAGTACATAGGTGTAAGCAATATCTGAAGAGCTACAATTTGAAAATTTAAGTGACCGTTAGTTAAACAACTGAAACACTATTGTAACATTTCATTTAACATTATCGCTGTAATAAGCATAATTGATAAGGAATGTATTCCTTAATAAGGTATTGCAAATAAGACAGAGCATTCACTTATTATTTTACATTTTATTTAATAATTTACTAATTACTATACTTCGCATTTAATACTATTTCTCTCTGTTCAACAATGTTAAAACACAAGTATAAACTATTCTAATTATTTATTTAAAGTATAACAACATATCCCTATAAATGAAGATTTTAGTCAACTTGTGCTCAGATTTTATAGTTGTTCCGACATAAATTCGACGCTCAACGTTTCCTAGTGTTCACCTCGGCTAACGACAACAGACTGGCCGCTTTCCTTTTTTTTTTACTAATGCTGTTTGCCTCTACCGGCATTTACAGCGTCACCGGACGGTTGGCGAGCGCAGATAGCACTCAGCCAGAACTGGCCGCTTTCCGCCACGCTTACTACTTTTATAACAATATTTTAGCGGTAAAACAACTCTCCTACCATGATCGTAAACAATGCCACCTTGCGGTGAATTTAGAAAACATCTGCGAGTCAAATACATTCCATTTATCTAATAATACAACAATTTTGCTAATTTTAACCTACTGAAATTAATTTGTCTATAATGTATGTTTTTTTTTTATAGTGAAATAATTATATATTGTTAACACTATGTACTAACTAGGTTTATAATACTAGAGAGGACTGCCAATATCATCATTTTAAAGTATTCGCTTTCCATTTTCCCTAATGGTTGTTGAGATGGCTTTAGGAGTATCGATACTGAACTATAACAAAAAATAGAGTAATAGTTACTGCTACGGCACAAGTAGCCAACATTCTTTAAATAAAATGATTGAATTGATTCTGAATTCCTTATACTATCGGCCGTTGTCGTAGGATTCAAAAGTTAGTTTTCAAGCAGGTCTTAAACTTCTCATTTACAATAATATTTCTATTCCATTAATACACGGAATGAAACGTTTAATTTTCTGAGCAAGACATGCTCGTAAAGCATAGTTTGCACTTAGTACGGCACAGCTGGCTACAAAATCATAAAAATCAAGTTTAAAATGTTGCCGGCTTAGAATAGTACCCTCCCCCCCAATCTCTACCCGTGGGTAACGTAAAAAGCGGATAAGGAATAACAATCAGAAGGTGAGCAGCAGCATCTTCCCATTAAAACACCCCAAAACTGCCAACCCGCCTGCCAAGAAAGGCGAGTATTAGCATAACCCCCCAATGAATAATAACAACCAGGCCCCCAGTTCTAGGCAGCCCCGCTATTCATGGCTACGGTAGCGGTCACGGTAACGGCAGGGCAGGGGGTGCTAAGAATCCCCGGCTACCACCCGGATACCGCCCTCAACGACTAAGACTGGTCTTGGTAACAGATAACATACGCACGATGAGGCAGACGAGAAGGTTTATGAGCTGAAAGAAGAAAAGAGTAGGTTACACTGGGATATTGTGGGGTTATCTGAAGTCCGTACGGCGCGTAGCGGGGAGGACACGATAACCCTGAAATCAGGTAACCTACTCAACCACCGGAAGGGCGATCAACAGTCCCAAGGCGGTGTCGAGTTTCTCGTCCACAAGTCCCACATTAACAAAATAGTGATAATCAATAGCGTTTTCAACAGGAACGTATATTTAATATTCAGAATATCTAGAAGATATTCACTGAAAGTCATTCAGTTATAAACACCGACAAAGCCGCACCCGGATGATGAGGTGGTTGATATGTATGAGGACATAAGTCGGCCATACATACCTCTGAAACGCACTTTCTTGTTGTTATGGGGGACTTCAACGCGAAGTTAGGTAAGAGATGACTTTAAAGTGGGGCCATCTGGCCCCAAGGTTCCGTTGCTAGGGACAGAGGTTAGCCGACTTCCTGGAGAAAGAGAGATTCTTTATGATGAACTCTTTTTTTACTTCAGAAGCCACTTCACAGTAAATGGACCTGGTTGGGTCCCAATAGTTCCACGAGAAATAAGATTGACTTCATTATGACCACCAAGAGACAAATATTCACTGATGTCTCCGTGATCAAAAGGGTTAAAACCGGTACTGATCACCGAATGACATAAATCAATGAAGAGGCACGTTACATATTAACGTCAAACTTGAGAGGTCTCGTCTTATTAAGTCTACGCTCCGACTCACTCATGCCCATATTCAAAACCCCGAGAGATTTTAACTTGAGCTGTCCAATCGCATAGATTCCCTCGAGAACATCGCTAAAAAGGACAAAATAAACAACAGGTTAGTAGAAAATTTCCATACAATCGGTTCTAAGTTATTTAAAGCCCACTGTACAGATAGACCACACAACTCTCCAAAGGTACACTCAACCTCATGGCTAAACGACACTCCTTAAAACTGCAGTCTTTGGATGATGCTGAATCATATAGTCTGCTCAATAAACCATTATGGAAGTCCTTGCGACAAGACTTACGGATCTTGAATACTAATCGTATTAAAGAGACGATTGAGCAAAGAAAAGGCTCCAAAGTATTTGCAAAAAACATATCTAGTAGGCAAAGCCAGTTGACGAAGCTGAAGAGAGAAGACGGCAGTGTAGCGTTGACTAAAGCAGAAGTGTTAGGAGAAGTAGAGAGTTTTTACGGACAGCTATACTCCTCGGTCGCTTACACTGTTAGCAGCTCGGTCAATGACCCAAGAGCCAAGCTGACCTGATTAGGACCTTGAAACAGCTTAAGAACAAAAAGGTGACGACGGTATCATATCTGAGCTTCTGAACAACGGTACTTAAAGTCCTTCAGAAGCTCTTTAGTACCGCCTTACTTAAAGGTTCTACGACAGAAGCATGGAACAAAAGCTTGGTGGTTTTTTAAGAAAGGTTACAACACTTTACTTAAAAATAACAGACCCATCTTGGTTTTTAGCCATGTTTATAAGCTGTTTTTGAAGGTCATTACCCGTCTCTGTCGCAGGTTTGATGAATTGCAACCTTCGGAACAAGCCGGTTTCCAAAAAAGCAATAATATTACATACTATATCCAAACGCTACGGCAAGTTATACAGAAGACCAAAGAGTATAACTTGCCTCTATGTTTAGCGTTTGTTAGGCCTTTGGTTCGATAGAGACGTGGGCAGTGCTTAAATCTCTCCAGTGGTGCGGGATTAACTGTCGGTATCTTGAAGTGCTAAAGTATTGGTACAAGAACGCAAACATGTCAGTCCGAGTACAAGAGCATAGTTCGATGGCAATTCCATTGCAAAGAGGCGTGAGACAGGGAGACGTTATATCTCCGGAACTGTTCACAGCTGCATTGGAAGACGCCTTCAAGCTCCTGGAATGGTAAGGACTTGGCATCAATATTAACGGCGAATACATCACTCACCTTCGATTTGCCGGCAATACTGTAGTCATGGCAGAATCCATGGAAGACCTCAGTACAATGCACGAAGGCCTCCATCAAGTTTCCCAACGGGTAAGAACCCTTAAGATGAACATGGACAAGGCAAAAATTATGTCTAATGCCCATGTTGTGCTCACCCCAATATCAGTTGGGAGCTTAGTTCTCGAAGTTGTTGATTAATACATCTACCTAGGAGAAACATTCTAAACAAGGCAGGTCCAACTTCGAGAAAGAGGTCTATCGCCGATTCCAACTCGGCTGGGCAGCATTCGCGAAGTCTTCTCGTCAAAAATACCTCAGTGCCTCAAGACAAGAGTTTTCAACCAATTTGTGTAACCAGTGATGACTTATGGCACTGAAACGTGGCCTCATAAGTAAACTCAAAGTCGCACAACAAGCTATGGGTTCTCTACGTGATCGAATCAGAGAATGAGGAGATCCGTAGAAGAACGAAAGTCACCGACATAGCTCAGAAGATAAGCCAGTTAAAGTGGAGGGGGGCAAGGCACATAGCACGCATAACAGATGGCCGATGGTGCCGGAAGGTTCTTGAGTGGCGACCACGGACCAACAAGCGCAGCGTTGGTCGTCCATACCGACACGGTGGACTGACGACCTGATATGGACGTTATTATATACATGATATTACTTAATATTTACTTTAAAGTGCAAGCTTGAAAATGATACTTTTTATGCTGGGAATAACCGAATAGTTCTTATGTATGTAACTTCTTAAATATTGTGCATGCGCAGAATATGTGATAAAAGGCACTTTTTGGTGTTGAAGTCGGTTTCGTTTTTTGTAAAAAAAAAATATTGAGTGTTGTATTAATCTGTCCAAATTAGCAAGCCTCATTCGAGGCAAGTTTCATTCATAAATCTATTGTTATTTTTTGTCCTGATGCGGACAGATTCATGATGGATTTTGTATTATTCGTAAAAAGGGGTGTATAAGTTGCTCGCGTCGGTAAAATTTGCCACCTTTTCTATATTAGGCTCACCCTACACGTACCTTCTGGATGGTGCCAAACGAGCATCGGCGAGGCGGCGCAGGAGTCGATTGGTCGCTAACAGCTCCTGTGCCGCCTCGCCAGCGTTTTATAAGCGACCTAGAAGCCGCTCAAATTACAGCGCCATCTTGGTTTAATCCGGTATTTAGGATAACTTCCGATCGACGTTAAAATATTAGAAAGAATTTGAGGAATATGATATATTTACCATGCTGTTCCAAAATAGCTGCCAGTTTTAAAGCTACTACTATTCCAGTTTCGTATCCTAGTATGTAGAATGTTTCCTTTTTAGCAGTTTTTTTCAGAAGAATCTGAAATAAGTTTGAAATATATACAAATGCAATTTGAAAAATATGATACTTAGATTATACCTATATATGATAGAAATGCATATTTTAAAATGACCAAGTACAATTTGAAAATTTTGATACCGACTTCTATTTTATACAGTTATTGGAGTGTAACTCAAAAACTACTAGACCGAATTTGATGAAATTTAAATGAAACCACATGGAAAGCACCAGCTTTCAAACGCTTACGATGCAAGGGTACCTATGAGCTAAAATTATAATATATAAATAACACTGTTAATATTATATTTATTTTGATAATTTCATAAATACATATTGTTTTATAAAAACTAAATAGGTAGAGTTTGAACTTTCAATTAATAAAAATTAACAACGTGACCAGCCCAGAAAAAGAAAGGTCTTACTGCAAATATCTCGAAGGCATATCCCACTGATAGCATGCGTGAATAATAATTGCATTAGAATGTTCGAACTATATCCTACATTGTTACTTTCCAATGTTCATGATTGTATTTAAGATATCAGAATTTTATATTTTCTATCGACATTCAAAAAGGAGGAGGTACTCATTCCGACTGTTATTTTTTCTTTTTGTTTGCCACCTCATAACTTTCGATAGGGAGAACTGATTCTCAAAATAAATGTTGTTTGAAAGCTGGTGCTTCCCCTGTGGTCCCATTTAAATTCCATCAAATTAGGTCCTGTAGTTTTTGAGTTACACTTCAATGACTTAATAGAATGGAGGTCAGTATTACATTTTTCAAATTGTATTGCACTTGTAAAATGAAGCACCAGCTTTCAAACAAAACAAGAATTTAGGGAATCGGTTTACCCAGTCGAAAGTTATGAGGTAACAAACAAAAAAAATACAGTCGAATTGAGTACCTTCTTCTTTTTGGAAGACGGTAGAAAAAATACAGTCGAATTGAGTACCTCTTTCTTTTTGGAAGTTGATAGAAAAGTAGTTCTCTACAATAATATAAAAAGGGAAAGACTTGTTTGTTTGTTTTTAATGAATGACCAGTACCTAGGTACTGACTACACGAGTAGGTACTAGTCATTGAAGGATAATATGAAAAACAATCATATAACAGTATCTGAGAAAAAGAGGGTCTGGGATACATGTACTCTACCGGTACTGACATACGGCTGTCAAACTTGGGCCTTCACAGCTGCTTCAACCCAGAAATTAAAAGTATGTAGGCAGAGTATGGAGCGCAGTATGTTGGGTATCCGTCTATCAGACAAACAAACTCTCGGAAACATCAGAGCAAAAACGAAAATTGTAGACGTGATCAAATATGCAAAAACTTTGAAATGGCTCTGGACGGGACACATGTGGAGATCCAAAACAAAAAAGTGGACTAGAGATATCACTGAATGGTATCCAAGGGATGCAAAAAGGAGAAGAGGAAGGCAAAATAAGAGATGGGAGGATGATTTGCCGAAAGGCTGGAGGAGGTCAGCGCGTGACAGAGAAGGGTGGAAATGCATGGAGGAGGCCTATGTCCAAGGACAACCTGACTAAAGACAGGATGGCGATGCCACAACTTGTAATTATAAACAAAAGAACAATATTTAAGTTCAAATATTAATTTGTTGAAAAAAATTGTTACGTCAGTGAATAAAAGCTTTTATTATTATTTTTATTCAACCAATTTCACGGGTTTCACCCGGTCCTTTACAAAGGCATAAGTGGGGCTGTAGCCAACACTTAGAGGCCTGTTTGATATAAAAATACAATGTAGTATAAAAACAGAAACATTTTGGATGGAAGGTTACAGGTTATCTATTACAAAAATGGGTAAAATGGCATGGTTATTGAAATGTACTTATTAGTGATACGGGAGATAGTGGGCTATGGTCGAGACTACGGCACCTGCCAATTTCAGTCTCATCTTAAAATATTTAGGCAGGTGGTGACTTGCCACTCACTAAACGGGCCCCCCATAAAAGCCACCATCAATGGTGACAAAAGGGGCAACGTTGGTGTGAATGGCTAAAGGGTGTCGAGAGGTGTGCTGCGGTTTCACTAGAGCGCTACTACCGGCGTTATGCCCTTTAACACTTCCACCCTTGGAGCTTTTTGTTACTTGCTCTTGCGTCTCCACCCCCAGACAGCCAATAAAGGCAAGCCGGGGGTCAGGGGTCTCATTTAGCCCCAGGGAGAATCAGGGTCCACGGTGTCGCCACTCACCGACGACTCGCCACAAAGCCGCCCCTGCCGAAGGTCGAGCATGTTTCTAAGCAAAGCGAGGCCGAATGCCGAGCGTGCTTCTAAGCGAAACGAGGCCGAAGGCCGAGTAAGCTCCTAAGTGAAATGAAGCCGAAGGCCGAGCGCCCTTCTAAGCAAAGCGAGGCCGAAGGCCGAGCGTACTTCTAAGCGAAGCGAAGCCGAAGGCCGAGCATGCTTCTAAGCAAAGCGAGGCCGAAGGCCGAGCGTGCTTCTAAGCGAAGCGCGGTCGTGTTTTGTGCCCACGAGGAAATAGAAGCCTTTCATGGCGAGTTCGAAGGACAAGCTTTCGCCAACTTTATTATTATTATTATTATTATATTGTAATAAATAGGCTCCAAAACTATTGGACCGATTAGACAAATGTTTTCACCACTAGAATCCTTTATTTTCCCTGATGAACATAGGCTATATAATAATTTCAAAAAAGTTAGGTATCCGTATGAATACTTCGATAATGAAACCCAAAGTGTGAAAAAAATACCAAAACAAGTACGCTGCTCAAACTATTGACCATATAATATTTGTCTATGCTTTTGACATTAGAGCAAACTGATGTAGGTTCTACAGGGGGCCAATTCCACTTACTAAATTTGTTTCCAACCGCAATCGAACCGTAGCTGATATACACCCATATTCTTATATCTGCTATTGAAAAACAGTGCAGCTGCAGTTACGTTTCTATTGACGCTAGCGGTCGAATAACATTGTATATTATGGTAACGATCACGATCATGATCACGTTGCTAACTCATATTATTTAAATAATACATGGTAGCGTTTACGATACGTTTACGTGACGTTACGTTTCAATTTGTGTACAGAAATAATTTATAGAACGGCTATTTGGGTAATTAACAAACGGCATCCGAAATCGAACTAGAGTTGAAACGAGGTGGATTGTTGAAAGTTGTTAAACAGTAGAAGTGCCCCCTAGTTTTTTAGAAGACGTCAATATCTACAGAGAAGTCCACATTAGCTTATGTCTAACTATTACAGTTATCTACACTAATATTATAAAGAGGAAAGATTTGATTGTTTGTTTGTATTGAATAGGCTTCAAACTACTGGACCGATTAGAAAAAATATTTCTTTTCCTGATGATCATAGGATATATAATATTTAAAAAAAATCCGTAAAAATGTCCTTGAAGTATGAAAACTTCGATATTGCGTACGCTGCGGAAACTATTGACCATTTAGTCCATTGACAATAAAGCAAAGTGACGTAATACAGTTTTATAGAAGACGTCAATACAATATCTACAAAGAAGTCCACATTACCATAATGTCTAACTAATGTTTAAATTCTTATCTACACTAATAATAAAGAGGAAAGATATAATGATTGTTTGTTTGTTTGTTTGTTTAAGGATACACGTAAAACTATTTAAGCGATCTAAAATTTTTTTCACGAGCGTAGAGCTTCATTATGCCTGAGTAACTTACTCTATACTTCATAAAGAGACAAGTTGTCGGGCTGCAGGTAAGCCATCCTGAACCTTGAATTACTTTAGCGGTAACTAAAATACTGCACGTACGCCCTGACGACAGGGCAGTTCGGAACTATCGGGGTGCTTATACACCCCTTATTCGCGAACAGATATTATTACTTGTTAAAGTTCTATTTAATAACAAAACGTTTTGAAAAAATAAGTACCTACTGATGAATTTATAAAATAAAGGTCTTTCGTCGCCGAACTTGTGATGACTACAAGTTTGTGTGGCTAAAACGGATTTTCAAAGATATTTGTAGATTGCAAGAAATATAAGATAACTTCTCTAAGCATCATAACTAGAGACGTATTATAATTTATAACCGTATGCAACCTGCTGACACCAACAAAAGAAAAGATAACCATAAAAGATGACCATTCACTGACAAATGTAATACAGACGTTGCAAATAACAGGCAACTCGTCAGAGGCCCTTTCCATTACTGTACCTTAGAGTATCTAAGAGCGAGTTCTTGCGGAGTCTCGTTGGGCAGATCGAGCCCAGGTTGTAGCACAAACGCGGACAGTTTTAGGCGTTCGCACAGAGTGCGGAACCGGGCGTGATGTCCCTCCAGCCCCGGTACTATGCACAGGTACGTCTCGTTGACGTCTAACTCGTCGTCTCTCTGCGATAACAACAACAGCATCGTTAGCACTCTTACGTTGGCGTCTTTGCTGGTATCACGAACATTAGGTACCACACGTACTATACTATACTGTAATACTTACTATAATATTATAAGCGCGAAATGGAGTATGGAGGAATATTTGTGAGTATGGATGTATGGATGTGATGATTGTTACTCTTTCACGCTCAAACGACGGTGCCGATTAGGATGAAGTTTGGTATGGAGGTGGATGAGGCGCTGGATTAACACATAGGATACTTTTCCTCATCACCCATTACCACAAGGGTGAAAAACGTTATATTATTAGGCACAGCAAAGACAAAATAACAAGATATCCGCCTACGTCAAGATAGTAATGATGACAGCTCTGTGAAAGCTTGTGTCATTTTGACATTTTGATAAACTAGACGTGCTCGGCAAACGTCAAGGGTGATGAAATGTAACACAAAGTCCGTCAAGGGTTAGGTACTGTAAAATTTATAAAAAGGTTGATGAAAGTGATTTGAACAATTACAGGCCAATAGCTCTCACACCAGTTCTATCAAAAAATTTCGAAAAATAATGCTTACGAGTTTAAATGAATTTATGACGAAACATGCAATATTAAGATCAGATCAATATGGTTTTATCATAAATAGTGCTACTACTTTAGCTTGTTTTAACTTAATAAAATCAATAACACAAGGTCTTAGTAACTAACAAAAAGTAGCGGCTATTTTTCTAGACTTGACTTTGACTTGGTTGATTACAATATAGCCCTAAAATAAACTTAATTTGTATGGAATTCGCGGCAATACGCATAAATGGATAGAAAGTTATTTAAAATTCGAAAACAATGCACACAAATTAATAAAATTGTCAACGGACGAAAAATTGTTTATAGATACGGATTTCAAAGTAATAAATCAGGTATTTCCCAAAGAAGTATTTTGGACCATTTATTTTTTAACTTATAGAAATGACATTCCTAAAGTAACAAACCATCAATGTATTTTATATGCAGATGACACTTTAAAAATAACAAAATCTAAAAGTAACGAACAACTTAATATTGATATTAAAAATACTTTAAATGACATAATGATTTGGATAAACAAAAATCAGTTAAAAATAAATATTACAAAACGAACACAATTCAGTTATATATTGATAGAGCTATCAATCACAAGACGAGGTGCAAAACATTTATTACCAAAATAAAATAGAAGAAGTGTTGTTCTTGGGCATAACAATTGACAAGAATTGCAATTGGAAATTCCACGTAGAGAACGTTTGTAATAGACTTGATCGATTTGTGTATGCTATTAGGCAATTGCGACTTTCTGTATCGAGGGACTCGGCCCTGTATGCGTATCATGGCTACGTATCATCAATATTGTCATATGGACTTCTTCTGTGGGGCAACTCTGAAGATGTTGGCATTTTAGAGCTGAGATATGACTTCAACAGTTCCAGTGCGTTACCTCTAACGCCGTAAATTTCAAGTTTTCTCAGAAGTATGGCATGGTCCACGTAGTCGAATGCTCTGGACATATCCATAAATAGGGTATAAATAGGTTTTCTTGCATCTACATTAGGATAAATTAAATCCAAAAGCACGTAAATCGCTAGATTTATGGTTATGCTTATTACATATTTTTACGGAACCCTTTTTGTTCGTTAGCAAATATATTGTTTTTTTCAAAATAGTTTTATAAATTATTATGGATGACCTTTTCAAAGATTTTTGATATTATGGGAATTAAGGCTATTGATCTATAGTTTTTAATACATAGCTTGTCATCTTTTTTATATAGGGGTTTGATAACAGTAGTCTTTAGTGCTGTTAAGAACACGCATTGTTCGAAGTTCAAATTAATGGTATGCGACAGAACAGGTGCAAAAAAAATACTGATGTGCTTAATTAACAAAACACAAATGTCATCAAAGCCAGTGCTTTTAGTATTTTTATATTTGTTATAATGTTAGTTAAAGCAGATGGACCTGTCGGATTTATAAATAATGAATGAGGAGAGTAATTGTATACACAGGTATTATTTATTTAATATCCTCGTAACATTGAGGGTTGAACTAAGTTGATATAGTAACTACTAGCTGATCCGCCGGCGGCTTCTTTCGCTTGGTCTTGGTGTAGTGGTGGATGTGGCGTTTTGGAACCTCGAAGTCATGGGTTCAATCCCCGGGTGGGACAGCTATTGGGTGATTTCCGAGAAAGACCGATATTCTCAATAACAGTCCAGAGACTGGAACAGTGCCTCGTATATGGTAATATAGGCTCGCCCTCTATTACATAAGACCGAAATTCAATATGTCGAAACGTAGGCATTGAAAACACCGCTGCTTACCCCTTCTAGGATATATAGGCAAAATCGCTCAACTTCAGCCAACTATGCCAACTCTATCACCGAGCACGTCTAGTATATCGAGCTGTCAAAATATTTTTTTAAGATTTTGATCATCATTGACTAAGCCATTAGAAACTGACACATCTTTGACAAACCTCTATTGTGAAAAAAATAGTCATCATTATGATGTTGACGTAGGCGGAGATCTTGTTATTTTGTATATGCTGTGGCCAAGATTATTAGGCTTTTTCACCCGCGTGGTGATAGATGATGATGAAAAGTAGCCTATGTGCTATTCCAGACTATAATCGATCTCTGTACCAAATTTCAATTAGATCTGTTCAGCCGTTCTGCCGTCATTGAGTAACAAACATCCATTTATCCATCCATCCATTCAAACTTTCACATTTATAATATTAGTGAGATTAAAAGCTTCAGCTATCTGATGAGGGTCTGTAATACAGTAAACATTTAACCTTATTTCTAAAATGTTATCTGAGGGTACACCGTTGTTTGTTGCCTTTAATAACATTCCAAGATGCCCTTGATTTTTTAGACCCTTTTTTTAACCCTTTTTAGATTGTAAAATATGGTAGTTATTTTGAGATTTTTGAATAAATTTAATAAATTTATTATATTTACTAAAATATGTTTTAAAAATTGCCTTATCCTCAGAATTTTTAGATCGTCTATACTTTCAAAGCAGGGTTTGCAGCCGTTTGTGCTTACTGCATAATCTTTTACCATTAGAAAGCCGTCTTGGTATTTTTATCTTATAAATAGGGAAACACAGGTCGTAAAATAGTTTAATTTGGTAGTGGAATAAAGTGAAAGCATCATTTGCATTACCAGATTGTAAACTACGTGAAACGTTTATTGCCCTATGCACTCTTCAAACTATTCCAAATTTTCCTTAGTCACGTTTAAAAGATAACCAATAATCAAAAACACATTTTCTTTACTGGAAATTTTAGAATTTGCGCTTGATGTTCAGATATTATATGACAACAACTCCATGACTCTTAGCACCACGTATGTTGTGAAGCATATTGTCAATGCACGAGCCGCTATTTCCTCTGGTCAGCAAATCACGCGTGAAGGGATGGAATAAATTCGCGAATTTATTTTTGTTGTATTAATTATTGTGAGGAGAAGGTTCTTATAAAAATAAAAGAATAATGAACGGGAGGTTATGGCGAGGCCGAAGGCCGAGCCTACTATGCTAATGAAATCGCAGGCAGTTGCTAGTATATAATTGTAAAGCTTCTATGCATACCATGGACGATCTTTGAGTGAGAGTTGGCATCGGCACTATATCAGTTGTTGCCAAGAGTTCATCTGGATCAACGTATGAGTAGAAAACTTCCAGTCCTTTAAATTCCTTATGTTCAGATAATGTAGATTTCTTGTCTATTTCATTCAATCTAAAAGATATGATATGGATTTGTAAGTTATTTTAAATGTGACCGGTATATTGGTTCCTAAAAAGCTAAGTGTACATAGAGACATGTTGTACTAGAATATAAAAAAGTTATTTAATGTAGATTACCAACCGAACAGAAATGCTTTCTCGACCATCGATCTATATATTACCGTAGATCCACTGTTGCCGCTTAAAAAATAGGGTCGCCGAAACAAGGCACAAGCTGTCTTGTTTTGCACTTATTGGTCTCGATGACTAAGACTAAGATGACTAAGATAATTTTCTGTAGTGATTTTTAAAATTTCAGGCATCTAATTCATGTTTTTATAAATTTTTATTACCGTTTTCAATATAGACATCTATGCCTTTCACTCTCAGGACACGAAAGACTCGTTAGTGAGCGGAAACGAAACAGAACTTCTACTGTAGAACAAGGATGGTTATAGGATAAATGGAGTCGTCATTGCATTAACTTTAAAGTGTATTTTAACTTATTTGAAATATTATTTATAAAGTCAAATGGTACAAACTAAACGCATCTAGTGTGCTTTGTTCGAAACATTGATTGATTAAGATGACATTTACATAACTTATAAAGGATTTAAGAGGATAAAGAACCATAGCATACCATGTACGGCCATACCATGTATGCAGGTAAAGTATACAAGTATTCAACAAAACAATTCAACTTGAGTTAATATCTATAATATATATTCTCTATAATCTTTGAGATTTCTAACACACAGTTATAATCATTGAACCAAATTAAATTTATTATCGACGCATTCTGGTCTGGTATTCCAAACTCTCTAATTAAGCGATTTCCACTCAAATCCATTCTAGATTTTACGTTTTCACTTATAGACAATCAATAGCAGGACGGTAGTAGCATGGACTAAGAATAAAAATAAGGGCCAACTGTGCGCAAAAATAATATAAGTAAAAACAATATAAGTTCCCCGAATAAAAAAAAAAAAACTACGTTATAGCTGCATTAGCTGCTATATTCACGATTTCATATTCTTAAATAAACTAATTTGAACTAATCAAAAACATTTACAATTTGTTATAAATAGCAACTGTAGGTCCATTCATACATATTGAACGGTCTCTTTTAGAGTTACAAATAGGTAGCATTCTTAATTATTACTTATATTGTTATCTATTTAACTATGGTCAAATGTCAAAATAAATAAAACTAAGCGACTCCATTGTGCCATTAACTGTGTTCTAAGTAGTAGTCATAAATATTTTATAATTATTATTATATGATTCGTTGTCATACTAAGGTTGCAATACACTCTTTATGAAATATCTCATTTGAAATATATTTCATTTCTGAGCAGAGAGAGATATAATATACATGTTGTTGATGTACTATTAAATGTTCTGCAACGCAGGGACGATTTGAGCGTTTGATTTGAATGTGAATGTGCGTCTACGGTATTATAGATCAATGTTTTCGACAATTTTTTTCTATATCAGATGTAAAAACTATACCTACACATATTGGAAAACATAATAAATAATAAAAACTGCAGCTACTGTGACTAAACACTTAGGTATCTATGTCCCTAAGTAATGAGCATCAGTGCTGAACTTTATATCATACATATTCGGCTGTACTGTAGCTATCATAGGCAGGCAGGATACTAATCTTGCCTGACTCAAAACTGTAGGTAATATATATCTTTACAGAAATCGGTCCTGAGGCTTTTTTAAAATGTAAACTGACTTACGTCTCCACCGTTAACAAAGGTATTTCTTCTTCATCAATTGATACATTGTAAACGTCTTTGAGGAAAGCACGAACATATTTATTTTTTTCTGATTTAAGTCCCAGTTCTTGAAGCGAAACTGTGCTCGGGAGTTTGTCAATAATTTGTAAACCTGAAAATAAAACGTACCAAGTATGCGTTCGGAAGTTTATCTATAGACTTCAACATCATTCAGAAGACTAGACATCTTCCGTATGATGTTGATGACGATAATAAGACCAACTACACAAGATTCCGTAGGTACGTTATTAGATAAAAAAATACGTAAAAATTAAGAAGCATGCATGATTCTGTGGTAAAACATACGAACAAATATAAAATAAGTCAGAAATTCTAATTCACCACACATTTCACACAAAAGTGGCTCTTCGTACAAAAACAAAGTATGATTCCAAAAACGAATTACTTCTGAGGTTACAAAAGGAACTGTCGGTGATTGGTTTAAACTCCGAAGGAAAGAAGAGATTGGTTCACGCAGGTGCTGCAATATCTACTATTACATCTGAGTCATAGCGGCGTAGATGATGTTCTGCAATGAGTGGATCGGGCAAGTCAATAATAAAACAAATTTATAGTACAATGTTTTGATAAGTTTTTTTTGAGTTTTTGGGTTCTATTAAAATTTGAAGAAATGTATGTCTCGCGAAACATGATTAATTTACTAAGTTCTTGTCAAGCCCTCTAATTTGCTTAAATTTAAAAATATTTAGTAGCCAAAACGATGGAAAACGCACGAACTTTCACTATTTAAAAAATTCGCGTGCGCCATGCGCCGTTGCAGAAATTTTACCGTAGTAAAACATCTATTTGCTCTATTTTATATATGTTAACAGCGTAAATTTACACCGGTTACCCATTACATCTTCTTTTGTTCTATTAATACGTTACCTGTTTGTTTGAAGTCAAACCATAGAGTAAAGTCAACCGAAGAATTCATAAAAAACGCGACGCGCGGTAAAAAAAAACAAATAAAATAAATTTTAAAAAGACCTATTTTATCTCTCAGCAGATGTAAAAAAAGTTAGGAGTATACATACAATCACAACGATATAATGTACTTTGAAAACCTGTACTAATTTTTATAAATTATCATAAGAAATCCATAAATTGTCATACAAATATATATCTAACGGCACCCAAATAGTGATCAAAATCGTAAACTCTTTATCAAAACGATATTGTGGCTGCCTTTATCAAATAACGAGAATTGCTTGCAAAACCATAACATAGGAGGATTATAAGCTTTAGGTTCTTTCCTACAAATGGTACTTATTGTTGCTAGCAACACAAGTTGTCTATGATAGTATTATATAATCTGTATTGATAGAGCTCGATGAGTCTCTGGATCGTTCATTCTCTCTTCCTCCTATCGCTGTTGTAACCAAGACGTGTTGTAAGTGATAAAATTATAATAAATAGTTTTTGACTGTGCCAAGCCTGGATTTCTTATTTGGAACGACCTAAAACAGTCCACACTTCATCGAAGAATCAAACATTGGTCAGTTCGAGCCATATAAGAGTTCAAGCATTGCATCGTTTCTACGTTCTGCGTGGTCAAAACTCGAAACATCACAATCATTCCTTTCCTCTGCGTGCGAGTAAAAAAGCAAAGTTCGTCATACGAGCTGCCACACGGGATTCAAGAGGACGAAAACATACATCAGATCAGCGTCAGTTATTCAACATATTATTCCTTTCGGCAGGAGCTGCGCGCGCTGCCATTACCAGTGCGCGAGAGGGAGCAACGTGTCAAACAATCTATGCTACGAAATCGATATTCAGTCGATTGTCAAAGAGGGTGAGCAAGATAGCAAGCGACTTCGACCTGTGAAAGAAATACTGAGGACGAGTCTGCGAGTAGTGCAAGCGAACGAACAGTCAGTGCAGCGACGGAAGTACCGCGTGAACAACGACGCTCCGTTTTGTCCGTTCATTCGTTCATCGTTCGCCAATCGCCATTTTGATTTCATCATTGTATGCTTTTTCTTGTGCAAAACAATTTTGTGTATTGTGCGTGTTTATGCGTAAAATTAAGTGCATTGTCATTACAATACGCTACAATTACCGAAGTATTATTGTTATAAGTTACTGTTGTGCTCAATTGATAACAATATGGAGGAAAGCATGAGAAAACTTAATGTGAATAGGGGCTACACCAAAGGTATGATTACTCGACTTTACACGTTTGCTTGTAACGAAAAGGATATCGAAAGTAGTGCATTAGAAGCGCTAATTGCGAAGCGTGATAGATTAATTACTAGTTTTAACGAGTACGAAAGCTACAATAAAGAAATATTGCTGTTAAATTCTAGTGATGACGAAAACATTGTTGAGGTTGAAAACAAATATTTTCACTGTTTAACCGTGTTCAATGCTAAAATTAACTTGTTGAGTAGTTCCAATAAGGAACAGAAACCTCTGGAGCAAGGTAGCAGTAGTATTTCTAGGACGAAACTGCCATTCCGATCGTTTCCAGCTTATGCATAAGGATTGGCATAGACACGGTGTCAAAGGCTTTTTTTAGGTCTAAAAACACTGTTATACACTTTTTTCCACTGTCCAAAAGTTCTGTTACCAAAGAGGTCAGAGAAGTAACTGCATCTTCGGTTGATTTCCCTCGTCTAAAACCAAATTGAAATGGGGATAGAATTTCAAATTTATAGAGATAATCAACAAGCCTGCTATTCAGTAACTTCTCCAGTATTTTTGAAATAGCTGGCAAGACAGATATGGGCCTATAATTGTTGACATCGTCTCTATCTCCACCCTTATGCACTGGAGTAATTACAGATCTCTTTAAGAGGTCTGGGAAAATGCCCCTATTGATACATTCATTTGCAAGATGAGTTATAATGGGAACAATGCTAAATCTTACATATTTTAAATATTTCGTAGATATATCATCCCACCCTGGTGCACTATTTGATTTAAGATTCATTAATATTCTATCTACCTCCTCAACATCAGTATTTAAAAGTAACATGGAATTCGGCTGTGTTATTAAATTCGACAAGTCACCAAAGTTATTATCAGCATTATGTTTAATTTTTAGAGCAATATTTTTACCAATATTAACGAAATAGTCATTTATGTAATTAACTGATTCAGTATGTGAAGGCTTAGTATTGAGCAATTCGTAGTTATGATTGTTGTTTTTTTTAGAATAGGTAATATTTTTGATATTTTTCCATAGTAACTTATTATCTTTCATAGAGTTTGCTAGTAATTCTCTATCATATTTTCGTTTAAGTTTTTTGATTAGATTGTTGCAGTAGTTTCTGTACCTTTTGTAAGTGATTTTTAGGATATCATTGTGTGGATCTTTAGTGCAGTTCTTTTGAAGTTTATTTCTATTTTTTATACAGCGCAGAATACCAGGTGTGATCCAAGGTTTGAGTATCCGTTTACTACTTGTACTAGTTATGATATTAGTATTTAATTTTATAGATTCAGACAAAGTATTTATAAGTTTGTTTGTTATTAAGTTAGGGTCATGACAGAAGAGTAGTTGATACAAGTTCTGATCTTGAAAATATTTAAGCGCCCTTTCAAAATTTATGGAGGTTTTAATTTTATTAAGATGCTGATTATGGTTAACTTTAGATAATTTTAGTAGTGTAGTAAAATGGTCAGTGACAGATGTGTGTAGGATAGCTATTAATGCTGATACTTTCTTTTTATTAATTTTGAGCATAAAATGATCAAGACATGATTTATCCCTAGTTGGTAATGTATGCCCTGGTAGAATACCATATGTTGTCAGTACATTAAGATAACTTAATCTGTTTCTATATTGATACGGAGCTTCCGCTTCTTTAGGATTAAGATTAATATTTATGTCCCCAGCCAAAATAATGTCTTTCTGAGAAGTCAAAGTCTCAAGATGAGTACTAAGTGATTCAGTAAAACTATCTATATTAGTATTAGAAGGGGATCGATATATACATAAAACTGTTCTATTCAATACTTCCAGTTGTAAACAGGATGCCTGTGCTAGTTTAATTTCTTTGACTTTATGGTTAAGTTTCTTTTTAATATATACTGTCACTCCGTCATTCTGGTTATGTTGACAAGCAGTGATGTAAGAACAATAGTTATCAAGTTGTGGTATAGGTTTATTAACGTTAAGTCTGCATTCTGTAAGAATAATTATATCAGCATCAAATTTAAAATTGGCCAGAGTAAGCACAAAATCATCAAAATTACAGTAAATGCTCCGAATATTCTGAGATATAATAGTGAAATCACTTTTACTTACATGAATCAATCTTTCCAACTCTGAGTCATCACATTCCAAAGTACGTGCAATTTTAATGTTGTCTATTTCGTGAAGGGTTTGTATTATGTCACCCATGATTTATAAATGAAATTATTGTTGTCATTTCAGAGTTTGTTTTGTATTTCAAAAATATTAAATTACTTTTTATTAGGTGTATAGTTATTACGCTGTAGTTTGAAGAATTTAAATTTAGAACTATATTAAATATATGACGTAAATGATTTTTCAAGATGTGTGTACTAGCTATAAGGTGTGTTATATTTTTGTTATTTAGTGTGTAGATAAGTATAATGATAAATGTATGAGATCCTTATTAAATAATGATAAATGTAGGTATCCTTATCCTGAGCTCGATCAAGCTGGTAAGCCCTGGCAGTGTAAGTGTCTAACTTACGCATTAGGACAGTCAGTAGTATGGCATCCCAATGCTTTACAGGAACTTCTAGATTTTTTAGAGCCACCAGGTTTTGTCGGACAACTGAAATAAAATCCCTAATATTTTTAGGAGAAGCAAATTTGGGCAATTTGTCAATGTCCAAAAGACAGCTTACATGTTCTGTAGTGATTCTATATTTATGAAAATAACGTTTCTTTAGAAGGAGCTATGCCTCCTCATAGCTTTGCCCTATTAAAGGTAAGTTTTTAATTAAATCGAACGGTTCCCCAAGTAAAAAAGATCTCAAGTAATACAACTTTTGAATATTATCAAGGGTTTTGTCGTTGTGAAACACAGATTTAAAAGTTTCTATAAATGTAACATATTGTGAGTATTGCCCCGAAAAGCTTGGTATGCTTATGTTTGGCAGTTTCGTCCTAGAAATACTACTGCTACCTTGCTCCAGAGGTTTCTGTTCCTTATTGGAACTACTCAACAAGTTAATTTTAGCATTGAACACGGTTAAACAGTGAAAATATTTGTTTTCAACCTCAACAATGTTTTCGTCATCACTAGAATTTAACAGCAATATTTCTTTATTGTAGCTTTCGTACTCGTTAAAACTAGTAATTAATCTATCACGCTTCGCAATTAGCGCTTCTAATGCACTACTTTCGATATCCTTTTCGTTACAAGCAAACGTGTAAAGTCGAGTAATCATACCTTTGGTGTAGCCCCTATTCACATTAAGTTTTCTCATGCTTTCCTCCATATTGTTATCAATTGAGCACAACAGTAACTTATAACAATAATACTTCGGTAATTGTAGCGTATTGTAATGACAATGCACTTAATTTTACGCATAAACACGCACAATACACAAAATTGTTTTGCACAAGAAAAAGCATACAATGATGAAATCAAAATGGCGATTGGCGAACGATGAACGAATGAACGGACAAAACGGAGCGTCGTTGTTCACGCGGTACTTCCGTCGCTGCACTGACTGTTCGTTCGCTTGCACTACTCGCAGACTCGTCCTCACTATTTCTTTCACAGGTCGAAGTCGCTTGCTATCTTGCTCACCCTCTTGCGGCTCTTGCCCGCCAACCAGTCACCATTTTAGAGTCGAAGCTAGCGGACGTATACCGTTCCGCTTCGGCGTCGCGACCGCATGGCAACCGCCATTATCGGCCCCGAGTCACCGCGACTGACTTCGCCGCGAGTGACTGTCTAAATCAGCCCGTGTTTACGCGTAAACCAGTGCACAAACCATAAGACAATACAAACATTATAACTACAAGTGAAGAGTTCGTCACCCCATTCAGCACGACGTCCACAGCAGGACGCCTCCACCTAGGACTCACGGTCACCAGCCCCCATCAGACCCAGAGCCTCCCGACATCCCGATTGGAGACCAGGTATCTATCCTAACCCCCTCTTCCACGATCGTATAGTTGCAGGAAACTGCTCAACTACTACCCTACTCATAACCTATAAATTTTAAATTTCTATGATAAAATGATTTAAGGTGCTTATTGGTATTAAAAAACATCTGATAAGCCGAAATGTATTACATATATTAACAGTTAACATTTATTCAGTACTGATATGGGTTATGACTTCAACCGCCGGTGTACCAGCGCGGCTTTATGCAAGTATTCATTTGGCCTCCGGTGTACCAGAACATTTTACTAAGCTAGACATTTCTGATTCGTGGTCAACCATATTGATCTCATAATAATTCATATTATTAGTCAGAACATACATACAACGCGGTCACATTAACTCGACGCATCGCTGGAATGCGGGTCACCGCCCGCTTCCCCCCGCATTCCTTTTTCTCGCCCGGCAAGTGTCAGTACGGTCAGCATCTTTGTTGGTCAATACACGCGTCGACAATTTGGATAATTTTCTTGCTAAATTTAGCTTGTTTTCTGTTTTTGATATATAGTTTTTGTTTTGTTAAGTTTTTTGTTACTGTTGATTGTTGAAAATTAACTGTTGAACTGTGTTCAAACCATTACAGTAGCGGATTAGAAGAAAGAGGTCAATCATGTCGAAAGGCTGCAACAAGAATACTGGGAAAAAGATGGCCTGACTGACGACTTCGTTTGAGAACTGGTCATCAATTTAGTAGGAGATGAGACATCAGATAGCAGCAGTGAAAGTGAGTGCGAGAGTGAAGGCGAAGTCAGTTTTAATGACAACTTTCAATCCATTGTTTATAGCGATGATGACTAAAAGATAATCGACTTCATTCCTGTCAAAAAATGCCAAATAAATAAATATTAATTGGGTAGCCATACAACAAATGTGTGTTTTTCCTATTTTTATGCTCAATATTAATAACGGTAACAGGTGGACACCTTACATTTTCACAGAATATTTAGTTGTATATTACGTTTCAAAATAAATAAATAGTTTTTATTCATTTAACAAACTTAATTTTTAATCAATTTTTACTCGATCTTAATAAAGGCCACTTGGCCGGTTTTTTTTGCACACCGTACTTGAGCGCCAAAATGACGTCACATGGTCAAGCGTCTAGTTAATGTGACCGCGTTGTACACACGTACACTTTAGATTTACTTGAGTATTGTGGAATTGTTTGGTGATCTTTAAAAATAAGTAATTGAAAGAGTTTCTTTCTTCGCAGTGTAGTGAAAACAGATTCTGAAAAATACAACGATTATACATCTTACAAAAAAAAGTAATGATCGTTATTTGCCTGGTTACGGTTTTTCGATGTCAAGTTTTTATTCCAAATTATTAAATTTCCAAATTCAAATATTGTCCATATTTCCGCATTATTATATTTACATGTTCTTACTTGGGGTTTCAAAATCGGTCCTATTTCGAAGAACCGGGAATCCCGGGAATTATAGTGTAAATAACCGGTAATCCCAGGATTGCCCGGGAATTTGGGATATTTGTATAATATACATGTATTTTAACAATTAACAGAGTAAAAACTAAGACAGATCGATGAAAATTTACAGTAAAAGAGAAGACGTTAAAAAAATATAAATTAACTGTGTCAGACGATGTTTACTAACTGTTGATAAGTCATAGAAGAAATATTTGAATGTAAATACTAATGTTCTATTATAACTTAGTTTTTATAAAGTGTACTCATTTCGATTTAATCAAAAGATCTCGATTAAGTGCAAAAAGTTTGGATGAATATTTGCATATATATATATATATATTCCTCATTTTAATTTTTAATAATCATTTTAATTTTATTGCAAAGCAACCCAGTAGAAGATATAATTCGTTCTGGTTCCACACTTGTCGGTGGAATTGATAAAAGATTAGATACGCCTGTGACAGGTAAAGACTACGAGTATTTCTGTTCGGACATTCGTATGAAGATCACTCTGCGTTTGTATCCTTGTTCTTTAACGTTCATGTTCATTTGAATCCGTTAACAAAGGCTGTAAAGACTTGTTTCGTAGAAAAGTCGGTATTTGTATGTTTAACCCGTTAGCTCGCGATTCGCAATATTTGGCCAATAATACAATAGATTTCGCAGAAATATACCAGGAACTGCAACGTGTGTGGTTAGTAGATACTATTATTGTGCACATTCTTCATTTGCTGGTCGGATGTACACTGCAGAATCTTCCTCGTGTGCATTGCAGATGTATGTATCAGGGTTTTGTAAACATGACAGTTTAAATGTTTTAGGCATTTACCATTATTTTGTCAATTTTGTAAGTAATGTCCACATTTTGGCGGCGACCATAGAGATCTTTAAAGATACCAACCCGTGCGCTGAGTACAAAACCTGATGTCGCAAGCAGCGGCCGTATTCCGCAATCCAATGTATTGCTTCAACAAGTTCATTATCCACTGCAGTATTAAAAAACTCTTAATGTTTACTTAAATTGGTATATGCCCTAAACTAATTATAAAATAAAAAACATATAGAGAAAATGGATGCTTTCCAAATATGCTGTTGGAGAATAACGCTAATAATTTCGAGAACGCAGTTCAGCCCACCTTCGGAGTCTACCATCAGGTAGGTGACATTATCAGTCACCAAGGTCTCCATGAGCCCTTCCAGATGAGTCCAAACTCGAAGGTTCTACGTAGTGCCGTCACTGAGATCCTACACCTACCTTCAGAGTCCATCATCAGGTAGGTGACATGGTGATGTCCTACCTGATGGTGGACAAATGAGTCATCATAGAGACCTCTCATCCTCCGTTAAACGATTAATTTTAAATTAATTCTCAAGATAGCTAAAAACGAGAAAAATAACCACCAAAGAAATAATGTATCTACTCAGAGGATAGGTACTACTCATAATTTTGGAGAGATCGGCCACGCTTTACTTTACTTTTATGCTTATATTTACAGTGAGAGTTACTCTATGATAGTTTCAAAGGACAAAAATAAATAACAAACTACTTTAGATGTATTTACAAACTTATCAACTCTTATTTTACGAAATATTTTTATTTATACTATTTACAATATGACTTCATTCAAAAATCATTTAAAACGTGGATTTTTGGATTTTATTCTGGAAAAAATTACACGCATATAGTCCACTCGTCACAAGAGTCATCAGGAAACTGACGTATTGCATCCTGAGCATGCGCCACAGGCGTTAGCAGGGGTGCCTCTCGCGGGTACTGGTGAAGTTTCGGATTTTTATATATATTGAAAAATACTTAACGAAATAAGAAAAAAAACAATACAGATTGTTAAATATACGTCATCGCATATTTTTAGGTACATATTTCATGGCGAACTATTATGCCGTTAGTGTTATTTTGACAGTTTAACTTAGGTACGCGCTAGTAGGTACGAGTACAACCGTCAAAATAACACGCGCGGCGCAGAATACCTACATTATCAGTAAAATTATTTTAGAAAAACTATGTGTTGACATTATGGACAGATTAATAAGCAACTCAGATTAATCACTGCAAATTATGCAGGTGTGAATTTTCATTAGCCTGAATAATGAAACGTGCTTTAATTTGACCAAAAACTGACCTATTTTTAATTATATACTTAATAACATTACATGCCAATTGTAGGTAATGGTTTATTATTTTGTATTGTTCATTTTCTGAGTATCTCATGAAGTTGATGTTTCTTCGTGACTAATCATCTGCATAGAATAGCTTTATATCAGATTTGATACATTTGTCGAGTAACATTTCAATATCTTCAGAAAAAAAAAATTACAAATTTGGTTTAGAATAGGCTGACTTTATTTTGCATAATTATTGTCCATCTCGGTTGGTCTCTGTATTTGACCATAACTAAAATATAATTATAATTTTGCTATTATTCACTAGTAAAAGTGATCCCTGGACATTTCATTCTAGTATGGCTCCTGCACCACATCACAACGCATGCTGCTATGATGATTCACAGCTATAGTTCACAATGATGTGAAACAAAAGTCCGACTGAGAAAAGACTGCAAGAAAAATATGCGACTGATTACGTACGGTACACGACTATTAAGTCCCACCTACTTGAACACGACTTTGGTTGGGTCATATTTTGAACGCAGTTACATTTCCGGACTAATAATATTTCGTAGGTAAAAACTTACGAAGAAATAATTTCATCGTTGGTAAAAACAGAAATTTAATTCCGACCAATCGGTACTGCTTCAAATGGATTTATTTCGTTATTTAAAAACAAATTGACCAAAGAGGTTTCTAATGAAGGCATAGTTTAATAACTTTTCAACACACTAGCGACATCTAAACATTTCAGTGAAATTCGACGATAAAAGCAAGAATACAAGCTCTGTACGTACAAAGTAAAGATGAAGCCGGAGATTAATGTGGGTTAATGAATAGAGGACAAAAATGGTAATGATCTTCATGCTATTTTAAAAGTTACTGAATTATTTTCTGCGTTTTAACGATTATCATATAATATAATAATTGTTTTTTTTTACCAGCGAAAACAGCTATTTGATGAACCAAAGGTTGGCGAGGATTTTTTTTAGGTACTGCAAGCACAACCGGGTCATCACTTCTTAATGCTTGTTCTATTGCTTCTTTACCACCGCAATACCAGGTAAAACCATCCATATCTTGAAACTAGATAAAAAAATATTTATTTTTAGACAGCGAACACAATTAAAATAATTCAATGAGCATTTGCGCAAAATTAGCAAATATTTGTTTTAAATTATCAAATGAAATAAAATAATCTCAAAACAGTTATTCTACAAAATCAAGCTTGTTATAATGCTAGTAAGTGATGACTCGAATCCAAACTAGCTCAAACTAGCTTAATACCTAAAATGCATAATATCTGACTTGTAATTTACCTAAATCGCTTTAAATTTTAGTAGCAATACACCTGAAATGCGTTATGTTTGCTTTGCTAATTACCTCAACCTTATTATGGCTAAGTAGCAGTATGCCTAAAATGCACAATTACAGTTTATCAATTTACCCACACCGTATTATGTCTTAGGTTCGTTCAATAATCAAGTGGTGTATTTAACCAACTTTTTTTACCCCATATTGTGAGAATATTTTGAATCCTAAACAAGTCGCGCGCAGGATAGTCCAATTTGACAGTGCACAACACACGAACGGCGCGTTTCTGCAACTTGAATGCCCTGTCGCGGTCGGCCGCCAAACCCCACATGTACATGCCCTAGGATAAAATGGAATGAAAATATCCAAAGAAGGCTTTTTTTAAATTGTCAACATGGAGGCTCCCAATCAGACGAGACAAGCCGAGCCGTTTAGATGAACTTGTTATAAGGTTGGTAAGAGTATTTGAAGCACAGTTCGTTTAACTGTATTGCAGCTTTAGTACAGTATAGGCAACATAAGTTTGGCTATTTAAGGGAATGTGAAAGGCAAATTGCGTTTTAGACACTGTACAAAATAATATTTAAAATTATAAATTAATATTTCAAATGTTAGGCAAAATGAGATTACTGTAAGTATTTAACATTTTAGGCATATTACTTAGAGAAATTCGTGTTAGGCATTTTGCTTAATAGGTTAAAAGCGTTTTAGATGACTCGCTCATGAGGGACTCGAATCTGTTGTTGTTTTGAGGTAATTATATATAAGAACATTTAATAATTCTCAACTTACTGTTTCAAGCATAGATAAATCCAGAAATGTTACTGGTAATTCTTTATTAGCGATTGGGAGAATATTTTTATATTCACAATTTTTATAATCTTTGTCCAATACCAAAAAGTGCCTGTAACAGTTTAAATCGATTAATGATATTAGATTTATTAATACATAGTTTTTTTTAAATGATAATCTAATTAGAATTAAACGTACTTTACAGATGGGCAAGATGTACAAGACTTAAACAAGTATGAAAGAACAGTTTTGTTCAAAATATTTCCTGCGGTGATATATACACCTTCTACGTTCCCTAAACTTGTCACATTTTGCCATAAAGTTACCACGTCATTCTGAGTATTAAGCTCCCCGCAAGAAAGTGCCACTTGAACATCCATTGCTTTCCATAAACTGGAACAAAAATGATCTTATTTAATACACATTGGATAGTTTTATCGTTTAATCGTCTCAGCCCCATCGACTATTATTTAGAACCGGGACAGAAACTTGATGATGGCGCCCCTCTCTCTAGCCGCGTCCCTTTAAATTCAGCTCGAACGTTAGAACGTTCGAGCTGAATTTCCTTAAAGAAATGTGGATATTTATTATATTTTATTCTATAAGTCAACCAGGCTTACGTAGGATAGGCGCATTGTTCAGCAAGATTAAACATTTTTATTATACTATGGTTTTGGCGACCGTTACTATGGGTGACATGTGGATATTTATTATATTTTATTCTATGAGTCAACCAGGCTTACGTAGGCTAGGCGCATTGTTCAGCAAGATTAAACATTTTTAGGTTTTGGCGACCGTTACTATGGTGCCTCCTGAAACGCCTGTGTTGTTACACGGGGGACAGAACCTTCGCACACAAAAACTTGTATTTGAAATAACACATTGTAACGTTGCCGAAAGATAATGTTGTCTAGCCAGCAGGTCAAACCGTATGGCAGCGTTTGTAGAGCAACTACTCGTATATTATTATTATCCATTTTAATAATATTAATATTATAAAACGCAACAAAAAGGCCTCCATCGAGTTTCCCAACGGGTAAGTCTTAAGATGAACATGGATAAGACGAAAATTATGTCTAATGCCCATGTTGTACCTACCCCAATATCAGTTGGGAACTCAGTTCTCGAAGTTGTTGAGGAGTATATCTACCTGGGACAGACAGTCAAACTAGGCAAGTCAAACTTCGAGAAAGAGGTCAATCGTCGAATCCAACTTGGCTGGGCAGCGTTCCGGAAACTTCGCGAAGTCTTCTCGTCAAGAAAACCTCAGTGCCTCAAGACAAGAGTCTTTGATGTGTGTTACCAGTGATGACTTATGGCACTGAAACGTGGTCTCTTACTATGGGCCTCATAAATAAGCTCAAAGTCGCACAACGAGCTATGGAGAGGGCTATGCTCGGGGTATCTCTACGTGATCGAATCAGAAATGAGGAAATCCGTAGAAGAACGAAAGTCACCGACATAGCTCATAAGATTAGTCTGTTGAAGTGGCAGTGGGCAGGGCACGTAGCACGCAGAACAGATGGCCGATGGGGCCGAATGGTTCTGGAGTGGAGACCACGGACCGGCAAGCGCAGCGTAGGTCGTCCACCGACACGGTGGACAGACGACCTGATGAAGGTCGCAGGATGACGTTGGATGCAGGCCGCGTCCAACCGTTCCTTTTGGAAAATCATGGGGGAGGCATTTGTTCAGCAGTGGACGCCCTACGGCTGAGAAGATGATGATGAAAACGCAAAAGTTTGTAAGTATGAATGTATTGATGTATAGATGTCTGGTTCTTACTCTTTCACGTACAAACGACGGAATCAATTTTAATGAAATTTGGTAAAGAGATAGATGGATTAACACACAGGATACTTTTGATCGTCATCATCGATTAGTATTGTCATCATCATGCATAAACTGCGAAGTTTCGTTTGACGGATTTCGGGGTTTCTACGAAAGTGACAAAGCACAAATATAGTCAAGGGCGTTGAAATGTAATGAAAGTTTTTCCCTCGATGATTATTTTTTGTACGTACTGTATTTTATCATCCGTGTTAACTTATCTATTTCCTGGTTGACTACTATATGAACCAAATATTTACTTTTATTCTCTAATCAATACCTACTATTACAGTAATTGTGTTTGAGTATATAAATATTTTATGAAATATCATCTTTATTTATACAAGCAAGTCATGTTATTTACACCATTTAACCCGAGGATTGACCCGAGGACCTCGACGTTCCAAAACGGCACTTCCACCACTACGCAAAGACCAAGCGAGTGAAGCCGCGGGCGGGTCAGCTATTAGGTAATATGACAAGGATTACCGTAACTTGTAGTCGAGATACGATGGCAGTGTACGGAAATATATATATAGTTTTTTAACTCCATTGTCTACTAATGTGTCCGCTAACTGAAGTCCGAGAGGCTGTTCATCACAAAATACAACGTGGCAGTTAGCATCCGAACAAACAAATCTGAAAAGAGAAAAAAATGTGTTACATTTTCAAATATGACCTCAAGCGTACTGACTGTCGATAATTTTTATTTACATATACATATGTGCATATCAAAAAGTTGCTATCGTTCACTAATAAAGATATAAATTAATGGATTGGTATAAGTACATATATAATATCGACGGTAGCAAAGAATAAAAAGACAACTGCATTTTGGCAAAAACGTTTTTTTCAACATTTATTTTTAGAATAACTTTCTTTGTTTGGAGATACTATTTTCCATAAAAAATGTGTTTATAAGGTTAATTTGCCGCGTTTATTGTGACAACTAGGCGTACTTTTACGCAATAACGAAGTCTATACGCACATCTAGAATTGTCCGTGTGTACGTCGTACGATTCGGCGCGTCGCTCATTATAAACAGAGATATCAGTTACTTATCCGTTTTGTCACGGGCGATATTGAAATTATTCTGTCCATTACTTTCTACCCGTTGCTATAAATGAAGTAACTATAATAAAAGCGTGCAAAATATGTTCAAAAATATTCTGAACGTATACTATAATACTAATAGCACCTAACCAATTAATTTAAAGTGGTGCCGTTCCAACAAAAAGATAGTATTAACAGATGCTGTTATTAAAGGTGTGATCACATGAAATTATTTCGCCCCTTGAGTCACATTCTACTAGAAAAGATTCTAACAACATGTAACTATCCTGATAATGATTTCAATGTTGTTAAAATGTTTAAAATGTACCACGAATAGTCTGCTGAAAATAGTAGGTATGACAAAGTAAAGTATCGGGATGGGTGAACTCGCATTTAAATATAGGATTTGTATTCCTAAAAAGGACGCGTGTGATATCTGTAGTGCTAATACAAACAAACCTAATACTGGAGAACGAAATACGGAACGAGGATTCATATTGATATTTTAATACCGCTAGATCAATTAAATCAGAAGATAAAAAGCTCGCACAGTGTAAACCAATACAAGTTTCAGACGCAGCTGTAGATTTTCAAAAAAGACTTTCAACCTCACACAGAGAAACTTTTTATTTTTACTATAAACGCAAGTAATCTGTATTTGATTTCACAATATTTGACATGGGACACAAAAAGGGATATGTTATATGTGGGATGAGACTATAGCAAAACGAGGATCCAATTAAGTAGCCAGCTGTTTGTACAAATATATTTCAAATGTTGCAGAAAAGGGTATCAAGGACATGCGTTTGTGGTCTAATAGTTGTGGCAGCCAAAACCGTAACCGCTTAGTTTGTTTAATGTACTTGTATGCTGCTTAGAAATATATATAAGATAATTAATATAATAAATATATTATGTCTTAGATTCCTGGAAAAAGAACATACTCAGCAGGATGGCGATAACGTACATGCATTAATCGAACGGTCTTCAAAAAGGAATTTTATATACGCACCTTACATGGACCAAAAACGAGGTAAAAGTAGACCCAACCGATCCAAAACATTTATTAGCTACAAATATGATTCAAGTGAGGCGCAGTAGATGAAAATAGACTGTTGACGACGAGCAAATACCAAAACCGGCAAACTAAATATTGTAGCTCTAAAAATGTTTACACTGGTACCCTGCCAATAACTTCATCTAAATAATTATAAGAATTTGATTTCCCTCTGTAAACATAATTTAATTCCACCGAGATACCATACTTTTTATAAAAATGTAGAACATATAACGATAGATAATCCGATATCCTTAGACTAATGATTAGTCTCCGCGCGCGCGGTCGAAGCCAGAGCGAGACCAATGATTAATCTAAGCCGATATCCTATGAAGAAGACTGAATAAAGTTACAAAAGAAGGCGGTTTCACACGTTTAAACTAAGTACGAGTACAACATTTTTTACTACATATTGTGGAGTAACTCACAATGTTGATTAATATCAAGATAATAAGGTATAAATCATTTAGGTAGGTTTTTTGTTAAAATCATTGATATAATAATTATTAAGTATTAAAGTGTGTTATCTTGTATTACTACTAAGTAATAAGATTTATAATTATGTTGATGGTAAGTAATTTATAGTTTATGTTGTCATTAAAACAGGTTTAGTTTAACTATGCAATCATAATACTGGTTGAGTTCCTTTGTATTAAGTATTGAATTTGAGAACAAACTAAAGATTATATTTTAGGACAAGGTATTAGTATATGCATGTACGTTATCGGCATCCTGCTGAGTATGTTTTTTTTCCAGGAATCTAAGACATAATATATTTATTATATTAATTATCTTATATATATTTCTAAGCAGCATACAAGTACATTAAACAAACTAAGCGGTTATGGTTCTGGCTGCCACAACTATTAGACCTTATTGTATTGTCATAAAAATAAGCCTTAATAACGTGTGTTTCTAAATACAGGTTCCTTTCCTTTGTGTGATTATAGTTTTTATAATTTTACTGTTTTTGAAGATACTCATTAGAAATGTTATTTTGTCAGCAAATCATTTTTTTTGTTACTTTGTGATATGATTACTATGATAAAAAAATAAACACGTTAACTAAGTTCTTTTATTATATTGGGTAATCTCATTGCAATCAATAGCATATCTGTAAAATATATATTTGGATTTTAGAGCTACGAAGTATTTTGAGACAGTTACAAAATTTTGGTGACATTCATCGTTAGCCTTTATTTGCTTCGTTCTTGTTCCTAGAGACATACCCGAAGAACTTCATAATTCGCATCTGCACAATCGAGGATAGTCAAAATTGAATTTGAAGTTCTTTGAGGATAGAATTATTGGTGTGGAACGCTATCCATGGTATTTTCAGTAGTCGTCTCCAGCACCATATGTCATATAGTATATATAGTGCATCGATTTTTCGGAGATCCTGTAGTTTTAGTGACCAAGTTTCCGTGCCATAAAGAAAGATTGGCAACAGCAGACACCTATTCAGACGAACCTTTGTTTTCTTGGTTATGCGTATGTCATTCCAATGCCAAGGTACGAATAATGTGGCATAAATTGCAGCTACGTTACTATTGCATATTTCAAAATGAAAAAGTATTTATTGTGACATAACTGTAATAGTTACACATTATGACAATTTAGACTTCTCTGTAGATATTGACGTCTTTTATAAAACTTTGGTATAATTCAAGGCACGTAAGTTGAACCAAAACGGTGATCGTCCGGTCAGGTACAGTTATGGATTAATGTGATAGACGTATACTTACTCTGCGGTCATTAAAAATTAAACGCAGGTTAAATAAAATATCGGATTTCATAAATATAATATCGGATTTCCTTTCACATCATTGTATTTCTCAAACTAAATGTAGTGGAAATTAACCGTTAGGTATTAAATAGAACATTTATAGGAATACTAATCTTAATCACTACTATTCATAGGCGTTATACCTTTTACATAGTTTTTAAGTGATATTCTAGAACTTGGGCAAAGATTTGCGATTTCATCTTCTGTGTCAGTTGAAGAATTCAATTCAGAATCTTAGACTGGGTTATAAATTCTTCCGTCATATTATCGATGACTAAGCTTTTTCGATTGTATTGACGCTATAGTATTATAATTAGTATGATCAATTATGTTGTTGTATGTAGTAAAGTTGGTTGTGGTCTTGTCATTTTCTTGAAATTAAATTTTATGATCACATATTTGACAGATATATTAGAAATATCCAAGAAAAGAAACTTTTTTGCGCGATTGTACTCCAGGTTCACGCGGAGCATACGCGGGCTGCAAAGGGCGGAGTGTGATTGTTTGGGAGCAGATTGCTATGGTTACGCACGGTCTCTCGCACCGTACCTCATACCGCACTTTGATTGAGACCCGAAAATGTGTTCTGCATATAGTTCAACTTACGTGCCGCGATCTGTACGTCTCTTTAAGCTTTATTGTCATTTGTGCATTTGTTTATTGCACGTTGTGTAGCAGACTAATGTTACATGGTCAATAGTTTCCGCAGCGTGTATTCGGACGCGATATAAGGACTTTTTTAGTATTTTTTCCATACCATGAGTTAAATTATCGAAGTTTTCATACTTCCTCCTTAACTTTTTGAAAATATTATATAGCCTATGACCATCAGGGGAAATGTAGTATTCTAATGGTGAAAGTTTTTTTTAAATTAATCTACTAGTTTTGGAGCATATTCAAGACAAACAAACAAACACATTTTTCCTTTGTATAATATTAGTGGTAGATAAACTGTGTGGCCAGGTTATTAAAACACATTTGCGTACCAAAGAATACAAAATATATTACACTTCCCCTTACGCAAAAGTGTACAATAAAGAATTCACAAAAATATGACTAACTGAAGACTACAGACTTATTTCTAATTATAGGTACATGAGGGTTACATTATGTCATATTACCCCAAATATGAAATATCAATATGTACCTACCTACTAGAGAAGTTTTATTAGAAAAAAACATCTTATCTCAGGGTGACGAGCACAGCGCATCGCCATGCAGGGGTGTAAGCCCAAAGTACCTTAAAATTCTAAATGGCGCTGAATTGCTAAGGGAAAGCATTAAGCTTAACATGAACCAAGCGACTTTCTCGTATTGTCATCGACTGACATAAGTTTGTTAATTTATTAATGGGAACAGATTTCATACAAACGTCGAACTGAAGCTAAATTGCATTTTAAAATTTTATTTATAAAAAACAGCAAAATAGCTGCATAGTTTAATATGGTAATGTTTTATTACCTTTACTTAATCTAAAACTATATTAAGTACATTAATAGATGCAAGTAAAGTACTTAAAGAAAAGCACTAAGTATTAACTGCAATAGTTAGCGTGTCACGCATGATCAAACTCAAACTTCTGTGTAAAGAATAGATTTAACAGTTACCTGTGGACCGGTGGAAGTGAGTCTTGCATCCGCAGCAACACGTGGCCTTGATGGCGAGCTCCCGCAACTAGACGGAAGGCCTTCGGAGCCTCGTGCGGAGCAAACGTCACTCTAGACAGAGGACGTACGTGGCCTCGTGCGATGCCGTCACTTACCAAATGCATGAGTTTCTAAAAGAAAATGATGATTAAGAATCTGAATATGCACTTTTCGCTATTCAAACATATTATTATATTATATGTTTTTGGCATTACGAGTTATTTTATGTAATTATCTGGTGTCTGATAAACATAAGTAACGGTTGCTAATAAAAAAAAAATATAAAACATTGCCATGTCTAAGAGGAAAAATAACTTCCTTGGAAGGGACTAGAAACCGCTTTTTCTGACTAAAGGTATATTTACACGTACCAATACCACACCATGTGCGCATATTATGTATTGAAAATGAATAGTAGAATTCACATGTACCACATTTTGCCGTCATTATCGACTGCGTTGATAATACCGACCACATCGCAAACACCAGCGACACGGCCGGCCACATCGCATATACAACGTTGCGTCGACGCAAGGACAGTGCGCGGCGCGCACGCCTGCGCTCTCTTCCCTTCATTCATTCTGCGTTGTACTGTGGTGGCATTTCCTCTATGAAAGCCGGAGTTGATCGGCCTGCACATGACCTAACCACAGCGCAACCACTAGCGACAACGCAACCACAACGACATGTTGTCGGCACCACAACGCAACTGCAAAATGCTGCACACTATTCACACGTAACCATGTTTTTCGCTGCGATGTAGTGTGGTTATGGTTCATGTGAATAGACCCTAACCTTATAAGATTTCATGACCACTATAAAAACAACACAAAGTTGTTTATACTGTCGTATGGAGACTGAGCGTCGAGAGTTGCAACAGCAATATGAAATGATTTCTTATGCTTTATATTTTTAATGAGTTACGTGTTAGAATAGAGAGTAGCTCATTGGATTACAATCTGTCCAATACATACTCGTACTAATGAGTTATTTCAATTTAAATGAAAATGTTTTGGAAAGTACGTGCACCAAACGTGGAAGGCAGTTCGCACACCTCCTCCCTCCTTCTTAGTGGGGTCGGTCTTCTTACTGGCGGAGAGTCGGGGGACTCTTCGCCGGCTTGCTCAGCCCTACACGTCTAGGGGATGACCTTGGTGAGCAAGATCATCCCTTCACAGGCGCTGAGGCCCAGTTAAGACCCACATACCCCCTTCCTTCAACCCCCGTAGCGGAAGGGAAGTGGACAGCATTTCCCCCGCTCAATAAAAAAGTAGAGGACACTATGTCTATATGATAATTATATATATATATATATATAATATCATCATATAGCCATATATTTATATATATATATATATATATATATATAAATATATATAAATATATATATATATATATATATAAATATATATATATAATTTTGTTATGCCTAATATTATGATATATATACCTTGTGTAGTTAGATTATTATATTGTTATTTTCTGACAAACTGTGTAAACAATTGCTAATATATCTATTGTACTTGACTGTGTGTAACGCTTTGCTGCAAAATGTAATGTTACATACTCTAATTTACTGAATAAATACAAATAAATACAAATGTCTGTATTTACCGCTCACTTAACTACATAGTGAAGTGAGTACGTATAAAGAGAGCACTGACTCTCAATTACACTAGCTCGAAAGGTGTTGTCCTTTTAGGCTTCACACTATAACGTTGTTATAAAGAAGCTTCTTCTTCTGCTCACGTCTTCACGTTGTGGTGAAGTCTATCTTCATGAGCCCTTGCATGTTTTTTTGTTATTTTCACGACGACGTCTATTTACGGTTACGGTTACGGTTCGGTGAAATAAAGTTCTAGATCTTCGCGTATCATTTTCCAATGAGCTATCCAGCGAAACATTACATTTAGTATTGTTGCAGTGTGCTAGCTTAAATAAAATTCTTTTAGAGTTAAGAATTTCTTATTCATCAGCTGTGATTTAACTTGACATAATTGGACTTGGATGTTCGTGGCATAAATATATTTAAGAGCTCCTTATTCTCCCAGCTCAGTTGATTGGCCGTATTTTACACCTGGAAACCTTTGGATTTAAGATCTTCTAGTAGTATTTTGCCATCACGCTAATGTGATTTTATTGCTTATTTTGATACGAGTAACGAGAAAATGTTGGTATATAAACCCAGTTATTGACCTATATGAGTTATTATTCTTGGCATTTACCTTAACACTCTCTTCGTTTGTCACCTTCACGATGAATGAGTTTTTTTCTTCGACAGCCTCGAGAAAATCCTCGAATTCTTGATGTGTTTGTCTATTCTTAACCACTATACGAGTAAGTGGTTCAAATTATCAACGGGATAATTACCATGTATATTTTCTGTGTGTTTCCGATATTTCGGCACTGTTGCAAGCGCCATGATCACGGATTAACTGAGGAATTGCGAGTGGGTGAATGTTTACGAGCAGATGAAACGGTCTACCCACTTCCGTACTCGTTTGTTATGCGAGGCACCACTACTATTGTTCGCACTGTTAGTTTTTGATTTATCTCGACACACAACATTAACCGTATCAGCTCGAACTTTGGGACTATTACTGTTTTTGTTTTTACACAATCGTATCACTAGATTCCAGATATTCGACAGTTGAAAACCATCCTCACGATTGAAATTTTGAACTTCGTGATTTCAATCGCTTCTCTGACGAGTTGAATACTTCTAATGTTTGTGACCATAATAGTTTAAAAACTTATAACTGGTAAGGTAGTTCTTTGGTTTTTGAATTTTTGTTAGGTTTTTTGCAAGATAGCATTGTTGAGACGGCAGAGTGTTAGTGTGAGAGTGTTAAATTAAATTTCCTTTTCTTCCCGCTTTTGTAAATCTATTCTGTTTCTCTCGCAATGTTTAGTGTCAAATCTTACTTACTTGGGTACGCACTTACGAGTTACATTTTGCTGTGCTTGCTCGAGTTGCCGCTGAAGTTCATTTATTTTAGGTCATTAACCTGCGCAGTTATCTGTTCCAATTTTTTATTATTGTAATGCCAACTTGAACAACAATAGTTTTCTGTTTCATTTATCAGTATTATTCCGACTTTATTAGCCTAAGTTTCTTAGTATTGTTTATACATAAAGTCACAATTAATGTCTTTATATCAATAGTGAGGTAATTGCGCATTCGCGATCCTGGTGGTATGACGGCTAGAGTTGATTGCTAGCGCTGCAGCCCTAGCGTCGTAGCGGAAGTCGAACTCATTTTATTTATTATTTAATATTATCACTTATTAATGAAACATTTTCAAACATTCAAAATATCAAACATTCAAAATTAACAATCATAGGAGGGTTAAAATATCATAGACAGTAGATAATAGTACATTGTACCTACACCGAGGGGAGAAAACATTTGTTTTTGAAATTCCTTTAAGCCCTCCGTCTAGAACATTTTTAACCGACTTTAAAAAAGGAAGAGATTTTGCAATTCCTACGTATTTATAAAAAAAAATTTAGTTCGCAGATAACTTTGTCGTTTATGAACGGATTTTGATGATATTTATTTATTGTTTCGTAGAGGATGTTTCCGAGATGGTCTATTTTAACATCTTAAGAAGTCAAGTAGTTTTTGAGTTACACTCCAATAACTAATAAGGTGATTCGCCTATTTTGCTGATGATGACAGTGAATGACAATCGATTACGTTAGTAGCAAGGGCAATAAAAATGGTGAAAAAAATATTTTTTCCCAAAAATGGAAACGAACTCTACACCATTAAGGGTGAAATAACTTGTTAAAGTCGGTACCATGATAGTTTAAAACTAATTAATTGTTTCAGATGTTACTTGGTGGAAATCCATAATCAAAAACGATATTATAAGTAATTTAGTGACGCTTCCGCTGAAAACAATGCTTATGGCCGAGTTGCGGTGTGCACTCCCTCCCGCATAAACTACAAATAGGAAGTATACAGAATAAGCAACACACAAAACATCAAAAGCAATTCGATACAATCACTGATTGTTCCAACACACTTAACCAAAAGCTCTTATCAGATACATGTAAAATCTTAAAATTATTGTTGTTGCGCAACGAATGACCGGTTAAAAGTAAATGTTTAGCGAAATGAGACTAGTCAGGGTAGACATTCCTAAACACAGAAATATGTTCTTTAAATCTTGTATCAAAATTAAGACCTGTCTGACTCACATAAACACCGTTGCACAGGCCAGTTTATAAACAAATATGACGCAAGTTCTGGTCTGTTCGGAAGGCCACGTGGATGTTATTTCTCCTAAGTACTCGTATGTTGGCATTTTTTTATGCCTTGCAGGTCAAACTACCCACATATTTGTTTATTTTTTCTGGAGAGCAAAGCAATGAATGAACCTTATCTCGCTGCTTATTTTGGATTAGACGGTCGACTACTTGCTTACTGTAGTCGTAGGATGTTGTCATTTGGTAAATAATATTAAGCTCTTTTTTGTAATTATCTGTTGACAGAGGAACTGTAGGTAATCTATGAACATAGCAGTGAAAGGCTGCAAATTTATGTTGGCCGGTATGACAAGAAAAAAGGTATAAATACGTATGTGTGAGTCGGTTTTCGAAAAATTTGGAAATCCAGTTTGTTTTAAATTCTAATTATGGTCAAATCCAGAAAATTAAGCAAATTTTTATTTTCTAGTTCCAGTTTAAACTGTATTTTGGGGTGGATATTGTTGAGTTTATTTACAAAAACATTAACCTAACGAGAAGTAACTGTCCAACAAATAATTATGTCATCAACATACCTGTAATAAAACAGTATTCGGGGTTTATTCACCACATGATGTTTTTCAAAATCATCCATAAAAAGTTCAACCATTAATGGACTTATCGGAGATCCCATAGCCAAAACCTCTTTTTAAGAAAAATACTGATTATTGAACCTAAAGTAATTTTGTGTTCAACAAATGAGTTCATTAACTTCTCCAGGATGTAACCGTTGTCTCTCAAGGTGACCTTCTAAGATATGTAGGCTTTCTTCGTAGGGAACATAAGTGAAAAGTCTGTCTACATCAAGAGACAATAATTTTGCACCGGAAGGTGTGTCGTTTTTAATTTTATTTATGGAATATAGACTGTTTTTGAAACTGTACTTAGGTTTGAAACATATCTTAAAAGAGTATTAAGATGTTTAGCTAATTTGTATGCTGGAGCGTTAATGTAAGAAACAGCCGCACGGACAGGGGCACGGACCCAAAATCTCTTAAATTAAATATTCCCAATATTAAATTTAAGAGATTTTGGGTAAACCGTATAAAAGAGGGAGTCGTGGGTGCATTGGGACAATAGTTTTAAGCAATCCTGGAGAAATGAACAACGTGCTCTTAACGGCATCTTTTACTTATGATGTGAATTTTTTAGTTAGATCCGAATTAATACGTTCAAATGACCTAGGATAACATTGCTTACCTTTTGGTTATAAACATTTATATCCGGAATGACAACACTATTGCCTTTATCCGCTTTTGAAACAACTTATCTTGAATGAGTAGGAAACTTAAGTGATAAAGATAAATGAGCATCAGCTTGTGTGTCACAATTTACATTATTAACACGACTGTCTTGAAATAACCTGTCCAATTTACAAGATGTGTCAAAAATCTCTTATGTGCTGAGTTAGACGCTGATTTCCTGACCTTATTATCCAGAAGATCAAACTCTACGCAACGATTTCTCGTGTGTGATTTGATGTTTGCAGACGATTTGAAAATATATTTATTAGTAGGGCAAATATCAGATGGTGTTGATATGTGCAGCAGGATTTAGAGTCGGTGGAAAAGTGGAGTCGTTCAAATAAGCTTTCATTTAATGTCGCAAAATGCAACGTAATTAAATTCTCCAGATTCTTATTCTGCTATTGAATTGAAAACAGTCCAGCTGCGGTTACGTTAACGTTGCGATCACTGAAAACCTCAAATTCTGCTCTATATAAACATGATGCGACGCTAAATCATATTCATATATAATAGTGTTTAATTTGTATTTAATATGGTAGTAGCTTTGGTTTAGGCTGTAAGCATACTATAGTTTTGTAAGCATAAATAAATAATAAATAAATTTATATTATGCAGCTTATATACCTGAGTTTCTTATTACATTTATACTAGGATATCTAGTTTGGAACATAGCATATTTATTATTATCCTGTGTTTGATTGTTGAACTTACTTTCATTTCATCTGATGTATGGTCCTTGAAAATAGTGAAAATATCAATAACAGCATATGATCTCTCTTTGGTAAGGTGGTACATCCCAAACGCATAATTTTCATTATTATAAATTTGAGCTAAATCAAAGACGATACCATTTGCAGCACAACATTTCATTGAAGTCTGAAAAATAATAATTATTTTAAATTACGTTTACTCATACAGGACATGTATTCTAGCGGTATAGGCTTCTGAACTTAATTGCGTCATTCAGCCATCGCGTGTTCTTCATTCATCCTTCTTCGTAATGGCCGCACTTAACCAGGCTGCCATTTTCCAAAAAAGTCTCCAATATGCACTTATACACTAATATTATAAAGAAGTAGGTAATGTTTGTATGTGAATTGCGAGTTTTGATGTAGGAGGTTTGATGTAGGTAATCTTCGGATATACTGAATTTTTTGAAAATCATTTCACTAATATAAAACTGCATGATCCCTGAGTGCTAAGTATAGGGTATTTTAATTAGATATTCTTATAAATTTAATAAAGAATAGGAAATTAAAATACAAAATAATAACAATAACATATGATATTTAATAAGAAAACTTACAGAACGATTCGCATGTACATACACCATGCATTTAAAATAGCTACTAACGCAATAGCGCGATTGTTTTGCCAAAAAATGGCATCACTTGATTCGCTGGAATACCAGATTGGGTTTTCAGGATTGCAATCCCTACTAGTATCCCGACAGTATATATCTATTTTCTATACTTAAACCTTAATAACGGTGTTTATACTAAAAATAAGGTAATGTTTTGATACATATATTATGGGCGATTACAAGTTAATAACCATAATAATGTATTTTCAAATCTTGTACAAAAAATAAAAAAACATACATGTTTTAGCTCCTTTTTAAGACCGCAAATGACAAATTGGCATCCTTGTCCATTTGTGGCACTCAAAACCATGCCCCCAAAACTGTCATCATGTGAGTAACCTACATCTACATCTAAAACAATAAAGTTAAAATCAGTCTTAAAATTTCAGATATAATTAGAAATAATATCAATTGTGTGATGTTGTATTCGATATGATTGATTAGACTCTCCAACACCTACCAATTTAAGTTGGCATTGAGAGCTTGTTGTACTCCACCCTAGCACCAACCAGCTCGCCTCAGCATATAATATGCTCAAAATGCGAATAGACGTGATCAATCTCTACGTAAGGTTTTGCCGGTAAATAATTAGTTATTCGACAACATTGTCACAGCATATTACATACCTTTTAATTCTGGAAACAGTTTTAATAGAAAACTTCTTTCTTTCTGGTCACTAACTGTTGCCAATACTCTGTAGCCCTGAGCAAGTGCAACGCTGATCATGGCTTGACCCAAAGGTCCTGCTCCTTCGTTGACAAGCACTCTCACTTTTGTGACACTGTCACGTAAGGACATGAAGGTATGCGCCTAGAAGTAAAATAAAAGTTAAATGTTAATAAATTATACTCAAAAAATAAGCTGGAGCGCGAAAACCAACGAAACATTGGCGCATTGCCGAAAATTAATGATAATTTAAAATTGTATCGCATGAGGCAGTTGAAATTAGTAAATGTATTTCTGTTGCCACATAACAACAAATACTTTGAACCGGCCAAGTGCGAGTCGGCCTTGCGCACGAGAGGTTATGTACCATTATCTATAAAACGGCAAAAAAATTATGTCTGTTGTTCTGGTAGTCTGGCACTTGGTCAGCTTTTCTTTCTTATTTTAATTTCTTAATACTTGTAGTTTGATACATTAAATAGTAAATGAGTAACTCATGATTGCTTTTTAACGTTATGGGATGATAAACGTAATTTAGTTTTGATCAAATATATTGTTTACAATGTTAAAGTATGTAACGTATTTGTTGAATGTTGATACGAGTATGATACAGGCTCATTTGTAAAGTGAAAATTTGGGTTTGGTATTCATGGCAGTATGACCAAAACAGAAAATTGGATTTTGTTTACCTTGATTGAATTTACCTACCGCGGCAAAATAAGACATAAACTACAGAGGCTAGAGGACAATCAATTTGCGGAAAAGTATTAGTAAGCCTCAACGCGTCACGCTTCGGCGTACTAACTATGAGTTATCTGTGTCACAGTTTCTCTAGATAAATGATAGTTGACAATTGCTTTACGGAACCAAAGAATCATCAACGCTGAATGGTATACTAACAAACGCTTGTTGGCTGAAGTTTTCTCTGTTGTAAGCAACAAGCGACCAAACGCAGGGTTTCATGGGCTACTTCACTACGACAACGTTCCTGCGCACACTGCACTCAAAACGAGGGACTTCCTGGAGAGCACGCCGATCAAACTCCTGGGTCACCCTCCTTAACATGCTCACCGTAATACCGGCTCTCTCCCGCCGCGGCCTCCAACACTCAGTTGCGGTAGCGCTCATACATCACCGCAAGCTACAGTGACCGCTCCCATGTGGACTTGGAGGAAAAGTCCCATAGAAGTGGTCCCCCGGGCCTGCCACCTATCTCCTATTACTGGTTCCTGTTAGCTTTACCGTGGTGACCCAAGCCACGGCTACTGGACTGTGTGGAATTCCTATCACGTTACTTACACCCGAATGATAGAAAAGGTTCAGGATGGCATTTTTAAGGTCCCTCTTCAAAAAGCTTTACGGGTACTACCCCTATATGTACCCAACAAAGTTCTTAATTAGTCAGTTGGGATACAACTCGTTAGAAGTTAGGAGAATGGCCAATCAACTCCTGACCCATTGTAAGGTGCTCAGAGGGTCAATCAACTGTCTTAACCTGCACAACCTTGCGTGTACTTTTTATATACCGGATGAGCCTGGGGTCCCGGCAAACAGGCGCGGTTGACCGCAGAATCTCTTCAATGTAAACGGTGCACGCACCACAGCGCGAAGTCAGACTCTGCTCGTTCGTGCTCCCCACCATCTCAATGCCCTCCTTGTCGCCAACACTGATTGCGATTTAATGACTGATGACTAAAACAATGTCATGCCGGTCATACTTGCCTATTGTGAGAGCCTCGTTGACCAATGGGACAGATGTGCCAAGCTTGACAGCTCGACAGATCTTTGTGATTTTGACTGCGAGTATTCTTAAGTTTAAGATAACAATGATTAAATAATGACGACATATTTGAATGTAAAATAGAATTTTATTTGACCTAATTTGTAATATTTTGATACTCATGAATAATTGATTGATTACCATGTGTGTTTTTTTTTAAATCTATAATTGTATAATTTGACCTAAACATGTAATAAATTACCATCTTATATATATGCAATTGGAATATGTTTTTGACATGAAATTTAACTTATTAAGTAAAAAAATTCTTATTATTATTAATAATTTTATATGCGCCTAAAATTAAGACGTCCGGAGTCTTTTATCAGAGAGTACATCAACATAACATATTTTAAAACTCTTTCACATAAACATCGTAACTAGGTATATAAAATATATGTTAGTATGTATGTTTAAATGTATATCATATTATAAGGAATATTTATTGTTTTATATTATTTGTCATCAGTATGTACAATTAGTAGGTCAATACATCTTTCAAACAATTTTTTCCTCCTTAAAGTTATACTCATCATAGGTGTTTAACTTTCAGATCGGTTAAGATCACCAAGTCAAGCTTCGCTACGAGCGCTTTTAAAGTTATACTATTATTATATATATATATATACATATATTACTATTCCTCTGTATTCAGAGGTTGCCTAGAAGAGATTGATTTCCGCAAAGAGACCACCCATTGTTACACAATTCTAAGCTGTATAACTGTATGATTTTAAGGTGTTCAATAAGGAGTATATTTATCTACTCACTGTTTTTAAAACAAGGCAGTAATATGCACAAACATAAGCCAATGGCACTGTTGCTGCATCTTCCAAAGTCCAATACGTCGGAACAGGCCACATCAATTCAGGCTGCGCTTTAATGTGACTTCTGGTAGCACCTTTTGACGTCAAACCCATAACTTTCTCTCCACTGCAATACGCATTGTAATATAACAAATATTACAGAAAAATATATAGGTTTCGAATGAAATCTAAATACATAAATTACCATTGCGTTACTCCGCTGAATTCCATTGCGTAAATGTTTCCATTTTCAAGAAGATTGCTGTGCCCATTTTCTATTTTTACTCCAAGTGCTTTCCTTACATGCTCTACATTCAATGCCGCATAATGAACCTGAATAATATCAAATTTAATATTAAAATGAAGTATCTGGACGTGTTTATATTAAACAGAGCGTTGTAACAGGTATCGCGTATGACAATTTAGTAGAACAGCGCTGCCTGAAATCGAGAAATTTACTAGTAAACATAATATTCCATGTTAAACCCTGAATTTGTACCAAAGCTAAAACATAAAACCGGGTACTACTTTATCACCAGGAAACTGCAATGAATTTGCTCTTTAAAAATATTAAATTGCACTCAAACCCCCGCACTAGGATTCCCAAGTCGTGGTCACTTTAACAAACATCCAAGACGCGAGAAGAACAAGCGTTTCTGCTCATCACACAAATATTTACCACAGCCAGGGATCAAACTTCACACAAATATTTACCACAGCCGGGGATCAAACTTAAATATCGAAGGGACTACTAACTAGGTTAACGAGACCGTCAATTGCAGGGTTGAGCTAAGAGAAGTAATATGCTTGGTTGGTATTATATACTAGAGCGGTAACGAAGATAATAATATCGATCAATATTACTTGCATGGCTTATATTTAGTGTTCTCAAACGGAAACCAACGTACAGAACTCGGAGCTAAAAAAATACCTCATTGAGAGCAAAGATAGTGAAATGCAAGGAGTTGTTATTGATTTAATCTGGATAGTTAAAAGTTTTTATTAGATTAGGATAACATAAGATAACAATAATGATAATGGTTTGAAAATTCCGGTGAGTTTGACACATACTTCTTCAATATCAAAACCGACTTAACGTAATAAGCCGAAGTTGTCGCCCTAGGTTTCGGGCATATCCGATACTCATCCTCAGTGAGCGGTTTACGCGGCAGGATCGCGGCGACCGCTTACAGTAGTAATGGTCGCACCGTTCCTGCCGCGTAAACCACTCACTGAGGATGAGTAACCGCGATTGAATAGTTATAATGGTGTTCATTATGTACGAGTCCTAAGTCTCAAACTGTAAACGAAATAGTTTAACGATATAAAAATTATCTATTTATTGCATTTCGCCAAAGTCTGTCTTAAGACAGCACTTAAATAGAAGAATTTCGTGTGTATTATTTAATTACGCTCAAAATTATAATTGTTTCAACAGCTCCTAATAGAAATCGGACTGTTAGTGTTTCGTGCGATAGTGATAACACGCTAACAAAGCTGAAATGAGCCAATTATTGTCAAAGAGACAAAATTTGGCTTTCCAAAGGTCGATGTGCAATATTTATCGCTGGGTACTGTTACGTAGGCACTTCACTTTTTTACTATTAATCATATGTAGTTCCGATCAATGTATGGTAACAAGTTATTAATACTGAAAAAGTTGTCGTCTAGGACTTGCTGATTAAGGTTTGCCGAAAGAGTGCTTCTATTGATGTTAAACATTTATTCAACATGATTTTTTTTTATTCTTAATTTTTATACAGGGTTTTTTCTTAAAGAATATGCCACTCTTATTGCTAATCAATATATTATATACACAGTAAAAAAGAGTTAATATAGGTATTATTATTTTCCTGTTTTAGGTGCCTGTATGACTGCCTGGTACAAGTCATATAGCCGTCGGGCATCTTCTGAGTCAGGCTGCGACAGAACTCCGTTACACCCACCTACTTGCCAGTAAGCATGGTCCGAAACAAATAATTGCCGACGCAGGGCATCGTTACGAGTACATTCCACTAAAACATGGTAAACATCTTCTAATTTGTCACATTGGTCACAATTTGGACTATCTGTTTTCTTCATCATATACATAAATTTATTTAGTGGAATATGCCCAGATCGAAGTCTTAATGATGTTACTATCTCGCTTCTTTCCATGTTGCTCCCCAAAATCCATGGGAAACGAAGAAGTGAAGGCTGTATCGTCCTATTCCTATCCAAATCCTTTAGATAGGGATCTTTTGTCGAAATACTCTGACCAGCTGTCGTACATACACTTTTTTATAAATGGTATCAGACCTGTATAATACGGTAAGCAGGTTATTTTCACTCCATCCACAGCTGCTTCCTTGGACAGTCGATCCACTTCTTCATTTCCCACCAGTCCAACATGTGAAGGTATCCATTGAATTTTAATGATCTTGTTGGTATCTCTCAGTTTCATCAAGCCGCTGATTAAACTATAAGCCAATGGAATGCCCCTAAAGCTAGAACCACTGATACAACGGGCAAGATGGAGAATGGCACTTTTGGAGTCCGTAAATATAACAAATTTGTCAAAGTTTAAGGATTCTATATATGATAAAGCTTCTCCTAACGCGACGAGTTCTACATTCATGATATAAATTTTTGATCGTATCAGGACTTTGGTAGAGAGGCCGTTTTCTGCATCAAAAAAAGCGGCTCCTCGTCAATCTGTGGTCAGAGAACCATCAGAAATCAGCTTATAGTATCCATCACACTTTACACCTAAGTAGGATGTACATTTAACTTTGAGATCATATGAGGTATACTGACCCTTAGGCTTATCTTAAATTTCTATATGAGGTTCTAAAACGTCATTTAATTTGATATTGCTTACCCAAGTGTTTAAAGTATACATTTCCAATTTATTACTAGAGTAAAAGCTATTGTATTTTAAATAATCATAAACACTTACTAATAACGGTTTTTTATGACTCCAAAAAGGTGATTGTAATGAACAGGACAGCTCTTCTAACCAATTAATAATGTTATTATCTATTAACAATTTACTTTTTAAAAGATACTTTCCAGCTAGGTACTCTCTACGCATAATGGTGGAATACAAAGTTCTGATTCCATAACATGGATAGGAGTACTTTTGATAAAACCTCCTTTCAGTCTCATAAATTGATTTTATATCCAACTGAGTTATTCTAGTTTGGCAAGAATCGTCGTATAAAAAGCAAGCGTTATCCAGGCGACTGCGTACAATAGCTATATACAACCTTCTTAAATGTGTAGGGTGTACGCCCCAGCTAGCACCTACTAACACTTTAAATACATTTACAAACTTAATACATTTTTATCTAAGTTCGTTTATGTGTTTTGTCCAATGAAGCCCTCGATCTATCCATAATCCTAAATATTTATAATTATCAACTACTTCTAAACTAAAATTGTTTAATTTTATATCGAGATCATCTGTTTTGTACCCCCTTTTTAAATACACACACTTTACTTTTATGTGATGAAATCTCTACTCCTAAATTGGCTAGTAATGAAGATAGTAGCTGTAGCGACGATTCTAAGCTTTTATCTCCCTGTTTTATATATTTACATTGTTTATACACTACAAAATCATCTGCGTATTGTGAAATATAAACTTCGTTCTCTAATACTTTACAAATGTCTATTGTTGCTTTATTAAATAGGAGTGGTGAGAGTGGATCTCCCTGCGCTAAGCCTATGCCAGTGTTTCTAGTGCCATAGTTTTCACCATTATTTAATTTTAGAATAGATTAAAACAAATTTTAGAGCCTACTTGAATTTTATTTAAAATGGATAACATAACATTTATATCGACATTATTATATGCGTCGTTTACATCCATGAAACAAGCTATAGTCGATTGACCTTCTGAAAATCCGATCTGAATTCTATTTATCAGCAAACTTAAGTTATCGAAGCATGATTTTGATTTACTAAATCCTATTGTGTTTGAGGAAAACATATTGTTGTATTCTAAATACCACTCTAAACGCTTACTTAAGATGGAATGAAATATTTTGCATAGACATGACATTAATGCGATCGGTCGTAACGAAGAAACTTCGTTTGGATCTCTACCCGGTTTTGGAATAGGCACAATACGTACTTCCCGCCATTGTTTAGGTACGAACTCATAGGTTAGACACCGATTATATAATAAAAGCAGCATACGCGTACCATTGTCTGACAAGTGTTTTATCATGGAGTATGAGATACCATCACATCCAGGAGATGTATCCTTGGATTTGATACACGCCTTTAGCTTCTGCATGGAAATATCAACCTCTAGTTGGGGATTAGAACTAAAGAAAGTAGGTTGTCTAGGTGTAACGTGATCCGGGGCCAGAGAGCAAAGTAAATTCGACGTTTGTGTCTTGCTTATATATGGCGGATTATGCCTATAACCCTTGACCCACCTCAACCGACGCCACATCTCTAAAGATGTAGTTTTTCTATCTACTAATTAACAAATATTATACCAATCGTTGCTTCTAGCTTCACGAATCAGTCGTTGAGATTCGTTTTTATTTATTTTGAGTTTATCATAATTATCAGGGGTAGAATTTTTTTATAAACTCTGCTAACGTTAATCTGCGTTTAGCCACTGCATTTGATAATTTACTATCCCAGTAAGTTTTAGAATTAAAGTTTGACTCGGGGTTCTGGTTAATCTTTTTAAAAGGAATGTGAACATCAGCTGCAGAACACAAACTATTTATGAAAAGATCATAATAGCTTTGAATTTTTACCGGTGTAAAAGAGATGGAGTTAAATGTATTTTCAAGGAATTTAGTGTAACTATTCCAGTCAGCTGCCACAAAGTTTCTTTTAATAATAGGTTTTTGGGATGGAAAATAACTAGAAGATATTTTTATACATAGATGATAACCAAAATGCTACCTAAAGTTTCTTGTAAAGTAGTCCAGTCAAAATCTAACGCGATATCAGTAGAAATCAATGATAAATCTGGACATGATTTTTGTAGCTTCCCATTAACCAGTTTGATCCGCGTATCACGACCATCATTAAGGATTACAAAGTTGCTATCTAGTAGTGAGTCAAACATAACCGAACCTCTGCGGTCCGTTTTATACGACCATGTAGTACGAGTATGATGCGCATTAAAATCTCCTAATATAAGACATCGCCTACTAAATAATGACAACAAATGTTGCCAATCGCTTTGACTGGTTTTGTAGATTGTGGACAGTACAGTGCTATAACGTGATCAATTAATTTCCAATTAAATATTTTTGCACAAATAATTTCTATATTAGGGTTAGTTAGATTAGATAAAGGAAACGCCCCCCGCTCCCCCCCCAATGAGTCACTTCTGTCTGAGCGATAAGCAAAGTATTGCTTACTTACTTTAAAGGAGCTGTCCGGTTTCAACCACGTCTCGCTAAGAGCTGCAAAATGGACTTTTTGTTGTATTAATAATGGTTCAAAAGATGTCAGTTTCGGTCTAATACTTTGGGCATTCCACTGTACAATGTTCAGTTTAATTAACTTTTTACTATCCATTACAGTTGATTAATCCGTTGACTAATATTGCCATCGGCCAATCCGACAGTTTATCCACCGCTACTATGATCATCCACTCAAAACACAACTTGATAACGCTCTTTACTTTAGATTTAACTCATATTTTTTTTAAATATTATCACTTTAATTCTGACTAATAGCTCACTTAACGTCGTTGTTTCTATTTTTTTGCCTCTTGTTTTTAAATTCTTCGTGTATTTCTTCTTCCGGCTCTTTTTGTAATGATCAGGGAGTATTATCCCATGCGGTTGTACTATTACTAACATTCTTCTGTGACCCTTTATTTAGTATTTTCTTCGGTAAAGTAGGAAAAATAACACTTTATTCCAATAACACTTCCGATGTAGTATCCGATACGACAGGCATATTATAGTGATCACGCTGATTATTGGTTGTTGCCGATTGCTAACCAGATGTTGACGTCAATGTATAAGTTTTAGACAGCGGGTTTTGTATGACTTCCACCGGTGTCGTATTAGGACACGCTGCATATGTTTGTGCCGCTTTGCTGTAGGTATAAATATTTTCGGCCATAGTGTCTCTAATTGCTTTTTCTTTTAGATAGGCGGGACAGCTCCTCGCCATCGCCATGGGGTTACCCGAACAATTCGTGCATTTAAAGATCTTAGTATCGCAGTTCGGGTGGTCTCCACTGCACTTCGGGCATAATTCTTTTTTAACCGTACAAGTTTTTACTGTATGTCCCATTTTCCAGCAAAGGAAGCATTGTGTTACTGGGTAAACATATGGTTCTACTAATACCCTTACTTCGTGTACGTACACATACGGTGGTAAATAGCTGCCCTTGAAGCACAGGCGAACTGACTCAGATGGGACCCATCTTTCTTCAATAGTTTTATTACTTTTATTACGCCGATTAAGTCTTTTCAAGGAAATGAGACCGGTTGACTCTGGGCTGGTTATGTTTTTCATAATATCATCTTCAGATAACTCCAGGTCCACGTCTTTTTTATGACTCCATATGAGTAACTCAATTCCGAAGATTTATTAAGTCTCCACTCTTTCTTTTTTAATGTCTCGTTAGATAACAGCTGTTCAAGGCTGCTTTCATTATTAAAGCGCGCTCTTATCTTATAAGGATTCAGGTATTTGATAGATTCTATATCGGTAATATTCACATCTTTTTAAATAATCGAGCTAAAGCAAATTGTTTGGGTAAAAGCTCTTTTTGGCTGGTAATATTAATTTTTATTATATATTTTCCTTTCATTTTGTATCGATTTTGTTCCTGGCGTAACTTTTTACTTCTTTTCTCTCTCACAGTTTGCCATTCTTCATCTTCCTTGTTTTCTTCTTCTACTTCTTCTTCTTCCCGAGATCTCTTTGGGGGCTTATGTATATTCGCTTCAGTCTCACTCCGTAATACCTGTACGTCAGAACACTCCATATCTTCTTCCATAACCAATTCTTGAATATTATTTGTACTCATTTTAGTTACCTATCAGTCGAGCACGAGAACAATGCGCCTATATAGGTAGCTATCCGCGTCAGGCTTATCGCACGCGCTTACACAATAGGTCAGTCGTCAGCTTGTGAAATATCCGTGACACAACCACCTCGCGCGGGTGCCGCTACGAGATGCAACATGATGTTGAAAACTCATAATTTCATTAAATACCTACTATGACAAAGTGTGATGTTATACAATGGTTGGTAATGTTTAACATTAGGCAGAGGCAGCAGTTGCAGAAGCTGGTAGGTTGGTTAAGCGAATTCTTAATATGAGGGCAGTTACAAACCTTGACAAATATCCCCACTCCATCTGGTTCGGGAGCCTGGACCCAACGTATTGAGTTGAGATCACCAACTTTTGGACACTGCAGTACTACATTTTTTCCCGTCATTAATGTATTACTTGATGGCAGATTATATTCACCACCACAAACATGCTGTAATGAAAGGCAAAGGTGGTAATAAAAAAAAATAAAATAGCTACGCTCCGTGCCTGTCCTGTGTAGGGCTCAAGGTATCATTATACTCACAACATAAACATAATTCTATCGAAAATGAATAGCAAATTTTTCACGAATCACTAACTTGACGCAGTCCTTGAAAAAGGGGAAGAACATTGCTTTTGACCCTGGCTATGTCAAGAGTTTTGAACAGTGTAAGACGTTACTGGCAAATGACCCGATACTCAAATACCCTGATTTAACAAAGATTTCATTTTGATTCTTGTGATAACATAGGAGCCAATAATCAATAAGATACATAAGATTAACTACAGCACCATTGAAATGGAGCTATTGGCTATAGTTATTCGGATGGAAGTTTAAAATCTGGACTGACCATAAACCATTACAGTAGATGATAAATATGAAAGAGCCAAATTCACGTCTCACAAGATGGCGATTTTGCCTCAGTGAATACGACTTTACCGCTTTATACAACAAAGGCAAAAATAACACTAACGTTGATGCCTTGTCTCAATTATAGATCAATACTAAAGAGTCTAGGACATTGTTCGAAGATAATGACGAATTAAACTCTATAATAATCATTCCATAACCCATCAAACTCGCTACCCGCTTATCAAGCGAAGTCCTCGACAGAAACAGTGCACACGAGCAACGAAAATCCTATACTAGAGATCCCTATTACAGACGAACCTTTTAACAAATTTAAGGGAAAGATACATTTAAGCCCTGTTAGTGACGTGAAAAAACGACCCATATTTAATAAACCGTTTGACACACACACGCGTATAAGTACTTAACTATCGGAGTCAAACTTAAAGAATTACATAATAAACGCAGTTAAGGAGTTAATCCGAAAGTTAAAACTGCTATCTTATTTAATCTTCCTTTGGCTATGTACTCAATAATTCCACTCTTGCAAGATAAGTTCAGAAGTTTTTCAATGAACCTTGTCTTAACAAAAGTAGAGTAACAATATGTTTAGGAGTACCTTCGGTAACAAGAGATAATCTGCTTATATCACGATGGTCAAACAAATAAACGCGGAATCTCTGAGTGCCATTTAGCTTTGTCTCGCGAATACTATTGGCCAAAAATGAAGGACCAATTAGCGAAATATTCGGTTGTATTTTGCTTGAAGTGTGCCACGCGTGTGCTGAATTCCCACGGTGCAAGCCAAATTCCCGAAGGTTGAAGTTAGCTTGCACCGTTCGCAGCACTACATTTACAGCATAACTTAGTGAACTCCACTGCGGGTGACGTAACCTACGACAAACTTATTATTTGCGGTTGGTATAGTGATCGGGTCTAGGGATTGAACCGCATTTATATATACTATATATACTTTTCCATGATAAAAAGTTAACAGTGAAGTGCCCAGGATGTTAAAGAATAATTATACCAAGTTTCATCGTAATCGAACCGGTAAATTTTGTGATGCCTTAACAAACAGACAGACAGACAAACATTTTTATAATCACATTTTTTTGTTCGGTTCAGTCTAGTAACCCCTGCCATTAATTTTTTTTTTATATTTTTAATGTACAGTATTTTCACTTTGACATTTTGACACATATGATAAATCTTTATTACGAATAACTATAGATTCGGTCCTCATACATATACCGAAAGTGTCGGCTAATCGGCAACAAATGTATGCCATGTTTTTAAGTGCTTACAATAATTATAAAATTGAATGTATTCGTCGGAGTTGAAGTCGATAGAAAATATCCTTATATCGCGTGCGCTGCGGAAACTATTGACAAAAGACCAAGTGATTTACTGCAGTTTATAGAAAAAACGATATCTAAAATAAAGTCTGGAATACTATAATATGTCATGTGTTAATTCACAATAATTACTTTTTCATGTAAAAACATTCAATAGTAACGCCGAAAAATCTTTACGTCGCGTACACTGCGGAAGCTATTGATATTATAGCAAAATGATGTATAATATTATAGTTTTGTAGAGGACACCAATCTCTGTAAAAAAATATGAAGTTATCATATGTCTTACTTTTACAGTTAAGTCACAATAACGACTTCTAACTTCACAATAAATACTACATAACCGGTTCAAAAAGTTATTTCACCAGTAGACAGCTGTATTATGCCTGAATAACATACGCTATATTTGATTCATTATCATCACCATCCATCACCACATGGGTGAAACTGCAGAGCGCAGCTAGTTAATTATAATTGTGCAACTTACATCAAATTGTGAATGAAACCTTGGGACAAATTTTAACGCTTGTAAATAAATCTGATCTTGATTAAATTTTGTAAGAAGAACGTTATGGAATCGTATGTTTTCTATCAGTACACCACCACACCTAAAATGTTAAAACAAAAATGTTATACACATTATACAACATCTGTACTGTAATACTGTAGTTATGATAACAATTAATGTCATCAACATGAATCAAACCTCAAAATTATTGCTCTGCAACTGAGGTGCCTTTTTTGTTAACATTTGACTGACGTGGAGTCTGTCAGTCGTCAGCTTTACCAGCAATTACAAAAGCAGTGAATTACGAGTATCTATGTTTTTAAGCTTTACTATAAATTTGTATTAGGTATATCTTATATTGGTTTATATACATTCCAAATGAATAAGCCCCACACAAAATGAAACAAAATTTTAATTGTAGGTAAATAAATCACTTTTAGTGAGACCAAATTTTTAAAGATTTCGTAACTAACTTTACATAGTATTTATAATAAATCTTAATGTACTTCTATCAAATAAAGTGAGTCTTGATTGTTATAAAAATTATAATTAGAGTCTATGAAAAAAAACAACAAAATCGTATGATACGTTTAGGCACAAATCAGTCTCAAAGTTCGCCCTTAATTTTTATGTAGAACTGACAGTGTTCGCATATTTGTGCTGAGTATTGTATATTATATTGAATATTGTCTGCCTTTTCAGTTTGCTGGGGCATATGCTACATAATCCTCTTGCTGATTGAAGCCCTGGTTGAGGAGGAAAAGGCAAAGTCTTACCAAGAACCCTTCTAATTGACAATTGAAGCCTCTCGGCCGTCTGTCGCTATAACCGCTTTTAAACTAGGAAGTACTAATTGTATTGCTAAATATAGTAAAAAGTCTTGTCTTCGTATTTTGGTGCCCTGAATACCTGGCACAAGACAAAGCATTTATACCAGCTAGATTCAATATCCTATAAAACATTGCCGTGGCCCAGCGACGTAACGTGTCTTTCGAGTGCTCGACTTCAGCCATGCCAACAATCATAGTTGACTATTAGTCGCTTCATTTGTACTTGGTGCGCAATGAGAAGGAGAAATCAAAACCAAGGCCATATTTATCTTCACATGAGATGCGATTGTCCTTAGTGAACGCATATAAAGCACTTAAAGTATTGCAAATTAAACATAATTACAAACAATATAAATTAAGATTACATAATTAGCACTTAAATTATGCGAGACACTTTGCCAATTTACATATTTTACTGACGTTACGAATGTTAGACACTATGGAACTACGGATGGTATTTGTGAGGTGACGTCTAAAAGAATCAGATTACATTGCTGTACTTACGTCTGACAGACACCAAAACCTCGTAACACTTTATGAGTTAGACCGCGTAATTGCATGCGCCACACTACCCACTGCCGCGAGCCAATGCAGGAAGGTACTGAGTGAGACAGAGCTACACCATGCGATATTGCGAATTGGCAACCTTAATTCTGTTTGACAGTGTCTGACAGACTTCCACCAGATCCAGATCAGTTGCAGAGCTTTAAATTTTTTTGTCATTAGAGATAATAATATTTATTGACTTACCTGCTGCGGTCCATTACACCAGATAACTCAGCTTCTAACACTGTGGAGCAGTTATTTCCAACAGTATTTGTATTAATTTGCAATCTTCTAATGTGATCATGAACATTAATAGATATGTTTCTTATATAATCAGGCAGTGAAACACCAGCATTCGTTTGTTTCAACATATTTAATTGAATTAGTCCATCAATAAAAGTCACCCAATTGCCATTCCATAAAATATTTGCAGCAGTCAAAGTTTTGTTTGCATTGTGGATACTACGAAATGCTCCGCTGTAAAAAATATGTTTTTTTAATATAGTATATTGTATATGTTTCTAGTATATTTATATAGTTCTCACTTTTCACTCATTTTGTAGTGCATTTATTTAATTCAGGCTTATTGATAACGAATATAAATAACCGAGGTTTGAATTTTATTATTATTTAAATGTAAATATATAATTTAAATGTTATAAATATATAATTTAAATGCTATCAATGAATATAAGAAGGTTTTAACCTAAAGCAACCAAGTTCTTATACATACATTAGCACAATCATGATATGTGCGTACTCTGATAGAGATTAAAACATGTCAGCAAAAATATTTAGGCACACGCTATGTTTTTGTTGTTATGTACGAGGTTATGTACCCGGCTTGGTAAAACCGCGGCAGAGTATGGCAAATAATTTAGGACCAGGACAAAATGTAATTTTGTTTGATGTTGTGATGTGTTATTGTGTATCCATGCCTTCCGCGACATATGGTATCCTAGTGCGGAGGTATGAGTGTGTACACGTTATTTATTTTATTATTTTCACCCTCATGTGTTTAGTGTCATCAATTTGAATATGACGTAATCGTAAGATTATTTATCTGGAACTTATGGAAAGGCAGTATTGCAAAAGTATTGTTTTTAGAACTTGCATGATACAAAAAACTATATATGTTTCTCACCTGTAAGCATAGTCTCTCATATAGAGAAGTCGGTACACATCCCGTGCGCTTAAAGAGTAATCTTCTGTGGCAAACGATTCATTTACTGACACTTCTTTTTTTTTTGAGCCGGTTTCCCTTATGAATCCCGTGACAAACATGGAGTTTTCATTCATTACCTTAAATAACAATTTCAATAACACATAATGTATATATATAGTACGTGGTGCCCGCGACTTCGTCTGCACACAATTAGTACTTCGAGTAGCTTATTATCTCCTCCAAGGCCATATCTTTCTTTATACCACCTATGGAATTTATGTCCACCTATGGAATGAGCTTCCTGTCAGTATAAGGCAAGCAAAGTCATTTCGTCTTTCAAAGATATGGTAAAGAAGCAATATTTATCAAACAACTACTGAATTATATTTTACTATAAATTATTATTATGTATTAAAATATTGTATTTATGTTTATATTTTAATAGTAGGTATGTATTAGTTTATAATTATTAAATTTTATTTATATTTATTTATTTATTTATTTTAATTATCTATTAGCACTTAATTCCAAGATAAAAATGTTTATTTTAGCATCTACTACCGCATTATTATTAAGAATCCTCTCCATGCAAGGTTTTCTGTAAGAGATTGCTATAGCGATAAGGCCGCCAATTGTCCAATCTACTATAGCGCTTTTTATTGTATTATGTTTTTCTTTTATGATTGGTTATCAATAAAGAATTTTTGTATTGTATTGTATTGTATACCAAAATGACATATTATATATATATATAAGCTATAACAGTATTATATGAGTAAATTTAAATACTTATAAAATAATATTATATTATATTAGTTATAGTAAAATATCTTTTGAAGATATTTTGTATCTGTAAACGGCAAAAAGTAACACTAAGTATCCAGTACATCTTCTTTGATTGTAAGAATAAGTCACCTGTTTCCTTTTAGTCAAACCATAGAGGTAAAGTCAACCAGATAACACAACGACGAGACGCAATAGGGTAAAAATAAAAAAAAATAAAAAATTCGACACATACTATAAAAATATCTAGAACACAAGTAAAATAAGCATACATACATATTCAACGATATTTTGGACTTTGAAAACTATCAAAAAAATTTACCAAAAATTAGTACTAATACTTTATTGTATACAAAATAGAAGTCATAATCGTGCTCACACTTATAAAAAAACACAAATTGCCGCTGTCTATAAAAAACATATTTTAGCAGGATGATAATTCTTTCCTTATGTTTTTACTCGAAATGGCAATAATAGTTAATGGCTTTTTACTAAATAATACACTAGCTAACACGTCGTACTTGCATACAATTAAAAAAACAAGTGACTGACGCTTTTTTGTTTATATTACCGATCTAATGATATTTTTTATATAAACAAACCAGGTACAGCATCAAAAAAAACTAACATAATATTAAAAATTTCAGTTAAAAATCAAAAACTCCAAACTAAGTAAGTACTGCATTTACCAGCAAATAATAAATAATTTAAAAAAAAATCAAATAAAAAAAAATATGTTTGAGATCGCTAAAGCAGACGTTAGTGCTTTAAAAAGCAATACCATAAAAATAAATAACCAATAAATATATATACTGTTTTAAACTATCACGGTTGTTCTCTAAAGTTATATGATTATTAACGGGATAAATATATTATATATTATATATAATATGTTATATGATTATTAAATATCCCGTTAATAATCATATAACTTTAAATACTTATAACCTATATATAGACTAAAATCCTCCTGCAATATTTTTACTAAAATTCAGTTATATTAATGTGATTGGGTTTAGCCGGTAAGATAATGAATTATTGCTAGACAAAAAACCTTTGTGCCTGCACACATATTTGATATCAAACCGCTTGTTCTACGCGTTCGTACCTCAAACCGACCACATCCTCTATGTAGTGAGACAGTGAGCCGCACGACGCGTTGGTCAAGCAGGACTGGCTGTGCGTGGAGATGCACGTCGTGGAACTGCACGCTTATCGACTTCGTTTTTACATTTCTGAGCATGGCGAGCGTATCCCACGCAGCCACCAGGGCGAACGAAAATGGTACTAACGTTTTATCTAAAAACCAATAAACCACATTACTTAAAAGGTGTGTAAATGTTATCAGAAATTTTTGAGAACTAAAAACTATTTATTTTCTAGAGTTTGTAAAACTGGTTCATTCAAAGCCCTGACGAGCCGTGCGGTTTAGACTAACCTGGTCTAGTTGGCCCTAGTCTGAATACATTTACTTTAGGAGTGACTAATCTAAGGTAAGAATAATAATAAAAACCACCATTCAGCCGTAGGATGTCTACTGTTGATCATAGTGCAGCCTCATTACCCCCATTATAACATTAATTTATTACTTAATTAACACAAAAATAGCTTTTCTTGTAAAATAGTTTAAGATGCTAGATTTAATAAACAAATTAATCATTAAGAATAACTAAGGCTAAAACTATATGTCACGGTCGCAGGAATGTTCTATATCTAGGTATAATTCTTCATGATGTTTCACCTTTTCAGCCAAATATTGTCTGCAAGACTTTTTTACTTTTTATCTTTAGACTAGCTGACCCGCTAGCGGCTTCGCTCGCTTAGTCTTAGTGTAGTGGTGGAAGTGCCGTTTTGGAACATCAAGATCACGGGTTCGATTCCCAGGTTGGCCAGTTATTGGGTTTATTGAGAACAACAAAGACGGATGACATGCCGACTGTATCGCCGAGCACGTCTAGTGTATCGAGCTGTCAAAATTATTGCGTGACTTGAGGTGCGTTCGTAAAGCTCAAAAAATTTTTTTTTGCCATTTTTCCCACATTCTACTCAAACGCTAAACCGAGCAAAAGACCTAAAATTGCACGATTATGCTGTCAAATAGATGGTTATTAAGCGATCACAAACAACCATGTTTCGGACGTGGGTCCAAAATGGCATAAAATCCTCTTTTTTAGCATTGCGAACGGTGAACAAAAGGAGCCCTAAACGACATTTTCACCCACAGATTCCCAATTTGAATGCCCTTGTCAATGCCGTTTTCAACGTTATTTTCGGGGGCTATTCGAACTATAGCACTATAGCTAACAGAAACTGACACGCCTTTGACAGAACTCTATTGACAGAGAGTATCATCATTACGATCTTGGCGTAGGCGGAGATCTTGTTATTTTGTCTATGATGTGCCCAAGAATATTAGACTGTTTCACCCGCGTGGTGATAGATGATAATGATGATGGTTTATAGGCACGCGCCACCGGCCGGGCCGGTACCGCCGCACCGCTATGTCCCTGCATTTTATATCTGTAATGTCTTCGGAAATATTCATTTAAATTACATGCTGTAAGGCCAAATTGATTTATATTGAATGGACAATTTAAGGTACTTAATTGGATAAGGATTAATGCTGGATTGTTTAAAATAACTTCCTAAATAAGCCATTTTTTTCCCGTAAAATGTAAAGGATAAAAAATGGTTATTGTGGGTTATCCCTAAGTGATAGACATATACCATTGCGGAATTTTTTGTTGACCTTTTTATGTTGTACAATATCGTACTACATTATTTTGATTTATCTCGTGGGGTTCAGTCAGCATTTGCAATGTAAGCGCAAAAAAATGTGTTTATTTACGACATCACATTAGAAACCTGTAAATTCATCAGTGTTTTTCTACTATATTATGCATATATCCTACATATAAACCTTCCTCTTGAATCACTCTATCTATTAAAGAAAGCGCTTCAAAATCTGTTGCGTAGTTTTGAAGATTTAAGCATACATAGAGACGGACGGACAGCGACAGCAACTTTGTTTTATACTATGTTGTGATACGCAATCGTCACTTCGTGTCTATCTATAGGTTGTGTTTTCTTAATTTATAATAAATTAAATAATGCAGCGTAAACTCCCTGAGAATGGGCATCGGGCATGCAGGAAACCTAGGTCGATCATGTCGGCTAATTATGTAGGTAAAGTAGGTTTTGATATTAAATTAATTAAATCATGTTTATTATAGGTAATTATTTGTATTGCATTGCCAGGTGCTAATCTGGCGGTTCCAGGTTCAAGTCTTATTTCAGTCTTGAGCTGCCAGTGAATGTGACTTTATGAGAAACTAGCTCTCACTAGTTCTGAAAAGATGTGCTCCAGAGTTGTCCCCTGTGCTGACCCGAATTTACCGCCTGTCTTATTCGTTAGGAATTGTTCCGGAGGCTTGGAGTTAGGCAAACGTCCAACAGACCCCGAAGAAAGGGGATAGGTCCAATCTAACTTACTATCGTCCTATAGCTGTCACCTCAGTATTGTGTAAGGTGTTTGAGCGGATCATCAATACCCAGCTTATCCGCTACCTAGAAGAAGCCTCCATCATAAACGACCGGCGATATGGCTTTAGGCCGAAACAGTCCACGGGTGGCCTTCTAGCCTACGTCACACACCTTTGGGCTATAGACAAGTATGGCGAAGCGTTGACTATTAGCCTCGACATCGCCAAGGCTTTCGATCGGGTATGGCATCGTTCTCTTCTTTCCAAGCTACCGGCATACGGCCTACCCTCTCGCCACTGTGACTGGATTGCTGGCTTCCTGCACGAGCGCACCATTTGCGTCTATTCTAATGGTCGTACATTCCGTTTATTCCAGATCAATGCCGGAGTGCCACAGGGGTCTGTCCTGTCACCCACACTCTTTCTCCTGCATATAAACGATTTGTTATCGCTAAGCGACATTCATTGCTCCACAAATGACAGTACTGTCTACAGTCTGTACTTTGGGCGATCTAGTGCAACAAAGACCAAAATTGTAGAGAATAGACGGTGTGTCTTTGTTGAGCTTTCCGGGGTACTTGTTAGGTTCTCTAGTTGGGGTACGGGCAACTTGTTTGAATTCAACGATAGGAAGACTCAAATGTGCGCGTTCTCGGCAAAATCTCCATTTCTTCCTCTTCCTTCTCTTCAGAATATCACCTTACCTGTACAGTGTAATCTTAACATCCATGGCATGGACATCCGTAGTTACCTGAACCATCGTGACTACATCAAGAGTATTGTCAAGGTAGCTTCCCGAATACTCGGAGACCTGAATAGAGCGAGGCGTTTTTTTACTCCGGATCAGCGGTGCCTTCTTTATAAAACTCAGGGGCGCCCATGTATTAAATATTGTTGCCACCTCTAGAATGGTTCCGCTAAGTACCTTACGGATGCTCTCGATAGACTGCAACATCGCGCTGTCTGTATTATTAGAGACACTGAAGTCACTCAACACTGAGAACTTCTACAAATGCGTAGGACTATAGCTTCTCTAAGCGTTTTTTACCGGTTGTTTCATGGCGAATGTTCTGAAGAGCTTTTTAATCTTATTCCTTCCTCACCATTCCGATCCCGAACAACTAGTTCCAGCCTAGCATTGCATCCATATAATGTTCAAAACTTTTTACCACGAACCAAAAAGTTTGCAGTTCCTACCTCTGTCGTGTAAGCAAATTATGGAATGCTTTGCCGGCGTAGGTATTTCCTTGCAGCTATGACCCTGGGTCTTTTAAGCGGGGCGTGAAAAAGCATCTCTCAGGTGATCGTAGGGGTGGCGATTAGTGCAGCTTACGGCTGCACTAATGGTCATTGCTTCTTGATTCCATCTTCGCTTTCCATTAGTCGAGAGGGAGTCACTATGATGAACCACTACTAAAAAAAAGCAACTCTAGATAGTAGTGGCAGGACATGCACTGATACAATTTTGTATTGTGCGAGCTTTTGACGAAAGCTATAATTTGGCTTCATCGTCATTACTATTAGTGAGAAAGTATCTAAACCCAGCCAATCTATTGCCAATGGCCCGAAAAATCATAACCGTGTTCAAATTCAAATTATAATGTAGCTTACTGTAACTGTACATGTATGTAGTGTGATATAACTTACTCCTTATCACGTGGCCTTTAAAGCAATTATACTCTTCATCATGAATCGATAACACAAACGTACAAGTAGCTGCATTAGTTCTATTCGCACTCAGGTACAGCGGCAAGAACCTAAAATTTAAATAAAAGATTTACCTATATATTATTATCAACACAATGAACCTATTTTTATAGTAACATAATTTTGTATTTTAAAGCTTACATTATTATTATACTGTATAGCTATACGAGTACACCTCAAATATCATAATCGATGTCGTAATCACAATTATTATAATCGGTATCATTATCGATGTCAATCGTTATCGTAATCCCTATCACAAACACGATTAATATCCCAATTATATTTTAAATGATAGAAATATTGCTTCTCATATCTTGTTTGTGATGTGTTATTGTGATTGTATCGATAATCAAATTAACACATCACAAACATAACGCCTTTAGTGGCTCTGGGAATTTTAGTGTGAGTAATATTCCCTGATATTAAAATGATGCGGCACTCTCGTATAAACACGGCAACAAAAAATGTACAGCCACACACCAGTCCATACGTCATGGAATGTGAAAGTATTGAGCGGTAGAAGCGACAGTTTCACGAGAGTACCTAATACGTTAGTGCTTGTAAATAAAATTTGTGTATGCTGTTTCATATATAATAAATATAATTTCATATAATAATATGAAATTATTCAATATTACTACGTAGTTTAGTCTCATGCATTAAACTGACTGGATAATAATTATTTTAATTGCACTAGTACTCATTTTTAATCATCACTTCCCTTCCATTCAATTATAATTATTAAGCAATTATAGATAAATCCGTAAATGCACGTCTTCATGCCGCGCATAATAATAACACAGAACACAAATATCTAAATCTTATTGGAGTTATACAAATATTATAAAGAGTTAAGATTAATTTGATTGTTGTGTAAACACACAGATATATTGGTTTTAGGCTCGTGTTCCAAAAGGATGCTCAGTAGTAAATCTCTACTCAACCTTCGATTCATTACAGACGTACTTCTGGTATAAGAATCTTAGAGTGTCGTTCTCCCAGTAACTTCACTTACAGCACTATGCTGACTCAAATTGAATAGCAGTAGTGCTTTAACATAGTACTGATGACAAGCTCAATAAAGGAGAAATACCACCTGTAGGAGATCGAGATCAGGTAAAAAATAGCAGTCTCCCAAGCCAAGGCGCAGGCCCGCAAAGGGGTCCTAACTGCCGGCGATAACACCGGAATAGGTTAAGTAGAAATACACTCAAGTTTACTTAAAAATTTCACGATAGCTTCAAGTTCACGACTAAGCTACAATAGTTACCTAGACCTAAGTGCATTGAGAAGTCGTTTTTTTAGGAAGGAACTCAGACAAAATAAAAAAGTCAAGACAGAATGTTGTGGACAGAAAGAAAAGTGAAGCCGGTAAAACTACGCCTCGCCGTGTACATACACAATTACACACACACACGCACAACGAAACTACGCCTTGACTCGTCAGTCGAACTATCGCTGCGCGTGGAAGCAACACGTAAAGTAAATCACCAAATTTACCAGTCAAAATGCCGAATTGTGTCGTGAAACGGTGTATAAAACAAACATCAAAATATAAAAAGAAGGATGGAATCACATTTCACACGTAAGTAACTTGGAAACCAATATTTTAAATAAATAAAAATAAAAATAAAGGTTATTGCTTGGAACATAGAAAGTGTTGCCATGGTAAAGCCTGTAAGGTTTACCCTATTATTGGGTAATCTTAATATTTAGTATACATGTGACGTTAATACGGGTACAATTTTATAATAGTTTATCAACGTGTTTTAACCGACTTCAAAAGAGAAGTAGGTTCTCAATTAGACTTTTCTTTAAATATAATATTGTATGACACTCGACGCAATATCTTTATACAAAACCGGTTCCGTCGTTTGAAAGCAAATTAAAAAAATAGGCAATTCTTTTTTTTTATTTTTAGTTAATTTTCAACCGACATCTAAAAGGAGTAGGTTCGCAATTAGGTTCTATTGTTTTAAATACTTGTTACCTCATAAGTCCGTTATTTATAAACCGATTTGAACAATTATTTTTTTGTTGGAAACCTGATACCTTTAATATGGATTCGCATTAATTTAACACTGGATTTTCAATTTCGTACATATTGAAGGCGGTTATGTATTTTTGTAAAAATAAACCATATTTCTATTGAAGTCTTTTGTTTTTAGGGTGTATCTATATTGAATGTTGTTTTGTGTAGTTAGTATGCGGAAAGTTATACGAGATGGTCGACCAGTCTTTGTCATCACGCGATTTTATAAACCAGTCGTAAAAGAAAAATGCAAAGCAGGATTCATAGGTACATTAATAAATATTGAAAGTTTAAAAATGCTTTATACGAAGTACATAGAAAATGAAAAAAGGCTGTTTTTTATCTACTTATAAGTTAAGCCAGGATCATTTGGAGATTCTATTTACGTCTATTAGGATGCATGGAGGGTTCAACGATAACCCTAAAGTAAAACAGTTTAAAGCAAGCTACAAAAAATACTATGTCATTTAGAATTAAAATGTCTTACAAAAAGTAATTGTGTTCCTTTAGAACACATAGCAATACTTAATTGCACTTCAACAACTAAAATTATAAATAGCACTTCATCGTCATATAGACACGAAGAAGAAGAAACCATTGAAAATTCTTCGTTGCAACTTCTTAATTAAATTGTTAATGAATCATTTGATTGGGCCAGTTGTTTACATGACAATTCATATTATGGTGACTACAGAAAAATGATAATTGGTTACATATCTACACTGTACTATCTGTACAGTGCACTATCTTGTTAAAACCATAAAATGCTCTAAATGTTAAGATGCCTTGCAGACTGATGAGAAACTTTATTTTCACGAGCTCATTAGTTTAAAAAACATAGGCGGTCTTCGCTTCCCGTCTAAGGATCTTTTTGACATTTGTGTCACTTGTGAAGCAGTTGTTCGAAAATTATTAAATGAAAATATTGCAATAACCGCAGAAAATCAACACCAAACTATAGTCTTGAACATATTGAAGAAATTCATTGGAAACAATCAGATTATTTCAATTTAGAGTCAAAACATGAATATGTTGGGCAGGAACATAAACTTAATTTAATACGGTGTGTAATTGAGAAATACTTAAAAATTAGATTCCACCATATTGCTAAATAAGAAAGTATTTTAAAATCAGTGCAAAGTAAACGACAAGCGTACAAAAAATTAATTCAGCATAAAGGTTTTTAAATAAAACTAGCTGTTACACCGAGTAATTTTATTTCTGAAACTCTTTATCTTTTCTCTTTCACCACCCAATGCCACTACTTTTTACCGACACCTAATGTAGGAAACCTATTATTATATTAAACGTTATAACTTTATTAAATTTATAACGTTAATAATTTGATAACGTTATTTTTATGGGGTACTTTAAATTATCATGGCAGCACCGATTCACGCACTACATGCATAGAAAACCGGCCTCACTACTCTGTTCACAACATTCTGTCTTGACTTTTTTATTTTGTCTGAGGGAAGGAAATAGAAATTTTTGCCACTACGGGCTTTAAAAGCGACACCGAACTGTGAGGAATAAAATATGTCAACTAATCGTTTTATACAGAAGAGTGCTGCAGTTAGGTCCAAAGTCTTTCTCTCTCTGTCTCAGAGTTTCCATGTGGTGTGGCCGGCGCGGTATTTCTAATTAAAGCGCGTACAGTTACGGCACTTCTGCACTTCATTACAAATGTGAGCACTAGTTTGTCGGTATGGTTGAACAGTAGGTAGTGTTTCAACAACAATTATTTAACTCAAGACATTAATTACTCAATTCCAAAAAATGTTACACGACATTCATTTCAAGTTACAAAATCGCAAGAAAGAGAGAAAGAGTGAGAGAGCAAGACAAGGTGACACAAATGCATCTGTCAACAAAGATAACTTTGTTTTCGTTGGACTCGAACAGTATGCAATTTGCTATTCCGTTCCATACACTGCATACAATTTAAATCGTTTAATATTTTATTACAATTACCATTCTGACCGCACCTTGTATTTGTTAAATCTTACCATTTTTCTTCATGAACCCATTCTACTAAATTCGATAAAAATGGCGTCCCAGTTGAAACTGGAAATTCAACTTTTGGATATAGCGCTCTTACTTCTGGATAATATCCTTTCATATACAACCTGAAACAATAAATCAATAATAGTTTTCCAAAACTTAGGCCTATAGAATTTCATTATCGTAACACTTCAAACTAACATTCCAATTGCTTCTAATATCATGAGAACATTATCCTTGCATCCACGGCGCGTGAGCGGAATGTTGGTGCAGGAGTCCGGCAGCGAGCGTTTGAGAATGGCTTGCAGCAGCCCGTGCGGCGCCACCTCCACCAGTACAGCGTTGTTCGGGATCAGTTTACTGGTCTCTTCAAACAACACTGGATTCTACGCATATGTAAGTAAATAACATGGATAATTAGAAATCATTCAGTAGTTTTATACCTGCATGCGCTTAATTATTATAATGTATCCGATAGTGCAGTGTTGTGCAGTAGAACTCTATGTTAAGAGATACAATACAAACATTTCGCTTTATGTTTGAATTTACTTTGTCTGCCAGCCATCTAACTAATTTGAGCTTCAAGACAGATGAGTAAATATTTTTCTTACATCTAATATTATAAAGAGAAAATATTTGTATTATTCATACCACCTGCTCGAAAATGTCCAATTACATATCGCGCAATATCAACGTAAAACAAGGCATTACATCCCCGGGGATGTAATATTGTATGAAACTCCCTTGGGTGTAAAGTTATTTTGATTTGGAACGTTAGTTGTGGGAAAACTCTTACGGTACGGAGACAGCATACAGAAAAAAAAGGCGCCATTGTACTATAGGGCAGTGTTGCAAAAATATAAAATATTATTGGCCACAGGTTTTGGCTACATATTTAGCAACTTTTTTTACTGACAAGGTTAAGTAAAATTACAGCCAATTAAGAAGTAACTAATATTATTTTTATACCCACTTCCATTTCATAGAACATGTTTTCACTCATAAATTTCATTTCTGATTTCTGATCTCAATTCTGAACGAACGTTATCTACGGAATACATCAATTTATGCAGACGTATGCTTCTTACTAAATACTCATGGAAGTGTTGGATCAAATCGGAAAGCATGAAAAATATTCTTTCCTTATTCCTAAAGAATCAGAACCATCAACCTCAATTGTGTATTATGTTGAATTGAATCTTAGATGAACGTTTTAAAGTGGATACAAAGTCCTTCAGCCGACAAACCTATTCCCTATACTTTATCAGTGTTGTCAAATCAATGAAACAATAAATGGCCAAACACTTCTAAAAAGGTTATAGAATGTTAAAAAATTCGTACCCTGAAATGTGGCTAATGAACTGGATTAAAAACAAACTCAAGTCTTAAACTATAGACTTGAGTTTGTTTTTAATCCAGTTATCCGAATGTTATAAATTTAAAAAAAAATGGTTTGTTGTGCGCTGCGTTGCTATGGGTTACACTGCGTAACCCATAGCAACACGCATGCGTATCTTCTATCCAAACGTTCACATATATAATATTAGTCTGATTAACGACGGTACAAACTTAGCCACTCTATTCGTGCCTTTGCATTAATATTTATCAACTCGAATTATTATTGTTCTATCTATAAAATCTTTTCTATTTATTAATAGAAAAGATTTGATAGCTTTGTAACGTGTAAACGGAAATTTACATAACCGGTTCAACAAATTATTAAACCAGTAGGATATTATGCCTGACAAACGATATATTTGATTCATTATCATCATCATCCATCACTGCGCAAGTGAAACTGCGGAACACAGCTAGTTGAAAATAAAAACAAACAACAATATTCCTAAAACATCAAGATTATTGCTCACCAATAAATTATTCGTGTGATATTCTGCGGAAGAGTACTTGGCGGTCGGTTGGTCCCATTTATCTTGAGGCACCGATGTAGAAACCCATCGCTCACTTCTAACTCTAGGAGTTTTAATAACTTCTTTTAAATATTTTAATAGACCGGGACCTGCCACAAAAAAAATACACATTAATATTATACTGGTACTCTACGTTTTCCATATTTATATGTGTACCTATATAAAGAAATTATAATTATATTTATATAGGTATATTTACAGCATCTGATACTAACCAGCGTCAGCAATATACCGTGAGTGGTATGCTATGTTAGAGCACGGAACTTCTTTTGCAAAAATTCCTCTAGCAGTGAGATCGGCGACATAACTTCGCATTGCCTCGGCAGGCCCCGAGATAGTACAAGACTCAGCGCTATTATGGCACGCCACTTGTATTTCAGGCGGGCACATCGTTGACATCTGAAATTTGGAAATAAAGAATATTAAAAGTCAATATTATTCAAAGCTATAGAAGAAATACCTATAGAAGGTAGGTTTCCTATAAACGTCATCTCAAAACGCGCGCTTCAAATTTGCAACGTGTGCTGTATTTACTTGCCTCGTCACGCATACAGACGCAAACATAATATTATGCCCAGGTAAAACTGTTTTTCCCTTAAAATTGGGTAAGTAGCTGACTGTAAAATATGTGTATACAATATTTTTTATGATAAATATAGTTTAAAAGTTAATATGCACATACTTTATACCTAAAGCGCATATTTTAATTATGTACCTGCTTACAAAGAACTAACTGTAGGTATTTATAAAACCTTACTAAAAACCGGCCAAGTGCAAGACAGACTCGAGCACGAAGGGTTCCATACCATTATATAAAACTGGCCTGGCGCAGAATTAAAATCCTGCTGGATAATAGTTTACAAGGCAGAAATAAAGTCATTGGACACTAGTGCAACAGCTGTACTGTGGGAATGCAAACCCTTGGTTGCTGTTGATCATGTGGAGTACAGGACTTGGGCTCGCCATTAAAAAAAAACATTATCTGACCTCCAGCTGAATGATTGGGTTATCTTGCATCCGATGTAATTAAATCAAGCACATATATGTATTCTTATCGGTTCGTTAAATAAAGGTATTTTTTACAGTGATTTCGGCAAACCACCTGATAGCCCACTATGAGCAAATATGTAGCTATGATACGTGTTGGATGTACATTAATTGTAGATAGTAGTTTTCTCGTGCTCCTAGTAGTATGTAATGTACCTACCTACTCTTCTCAATAAATAGTAATATTATTTTATTATTAGTATAAACCGGTAAAACACTCACGTTAAGGACCAAATACTTAAACTGCAGAACGGTACCCACCGAAAGCTCACAGATGGCGCTGCGCACTCGAAAAAATAATGTATTAGTCTGGTCACGATTATTTGATTGTTCTACAATCTGCTTATATACACTTAACTCTATTTTTAATTATTGTCGTTATACTCATTATGTCGATCTTTACCTCCAAATATCTCGGTAACGTGACACTTTTGGGTATCATGTTCCCTGACATTTTTTGTTTGTCTACGTGTCTTCTACCTATACACATCACTTTCATCGTGCGCTGCCATTTAAAAAAATCAAATTGGTGGCGGGTCGATATGCCAGATTCCATACAAATCCCTTTCAACTGTCTAACTTTCACGGTTCATGAGATACAGCCTGGTGACCAGGATGACGGACAGACAGACAGACGGATGAATAGCGGAGTCTTAGTAATTATGGTCCAACTTTACCCTTTGGGTACGGAACCCTAAAAAGTTGCCGTACATGCTGTACCGCATGTGCTCAGGATACCGACAGGATTAATTACCCGTCCGGTGACGCTGTAAATGCTGGTAAAGGCAAACAGCATTAGTCTGCTAAAAAAAGAACCTGCAGGATAAACAAGCAGGGAGTGTACAATGTAGTGGATTAATAATTGTCTTTGGATATTGGATTTGATTAGATATAATATATAATCTCTTTTTATAGCTTGTGAGCAGCTTACGTGTTTGGGCCCCCGAGACTTAGGAGACTATATTGAAACCTAGACTAACCAGTTATGCTCAGAGCTATAAACTTTTACGGATAAAAGTGTTACATTTCACATTTCTTTTATACGTGAGTGAATAAAGGTACATTTTAGGCAAGCATACTCTATTATCAACAGCATCACCACCTGCTATAAAATAAGACTGTGATTAACTCTTAAAGAAAAAGGTGAAAATATTGTTTAAACGATTTTGAATCTTGTTTTGATTGATGTCTGCAGCAATAAAAAATTTGATTGTTATAACCTCCTTTCAGTCTATTTCCTCTCCGGGTAATCGGTTTTTATTAATGATTTTAGTTTTTCATTTATATATTTATATATTATTTATATATTTATATATTATATATTTATATATATATATTTTCCTTTCAATTTATCTTACCTATTTTAAGTTCGACGAGATAATGTAGGGATTCTAACGATACCATATAAATCGAAATCGGTCAAAGCGATTCAAAAATACGGCGGAATAAAGAAACTCACTCCCACAAATACAAAGACACTTATTGTATAATAATATATAAGCCCTGAAAACATAACTTCCTTTTTTATGCAGTCGTATAGTAAAACAAAAAATATCATTCCCAAGAGAATATAACGCTATATCATACCTAAGCAACGTTTTAAAACTGGAATAATTTAATAGACAGCTGGCATTCCGTCCAAACTAAGAGTGCGTAATTTGTATTCACTATTTTTTTTGTATTTTAGACGATTCAAGCATTAAAATCAATGGCTTAGCTGTGAAATATCACACCAGAACTCTTACGCTGCTTTTCTGAAGTGTTGTGGCACAATTACACCGCACAAATCATTATTTTGCTTTACCAAGCTGTAATCTCTGTCATCGACTGTGACGAACAAAAAATGCCATGTAACATGGTACCCTAAAGTGTCACAAAACCAAGATATTTAAAGGTAAAGATCGATACAGGAGTACAACGACAATAATTAAAAATTGAATTATTACGTGATTCTAAGCGTTTGATTGTATCCAAATAATCGTTTCCAGGTTGATTATTATCATTACTATTTTTTGGATGCGAGTAGGTAGGTAGGTACATTACATACTACTAGAAAACTTCTACTATAAATAATTATTTATTCGAAGTGTATGATGATGACAAACTGATTATAATCTTACCCAATTCGGCATATAGCTCTCAATCATTTGCTTGCAAGAGCTAAAATACAATCGCGAAATCACCCACATATTTTATTATCCCGCAGAATTTCGTTAAAATCCTGCTGGATAATAAATAGTTTACAACGCAAAAATTAAGTCATGGACACTACTGAAACAGATTTCTTGTGGGAATGCGAGCCCTTGGTTGCTGTGGATCATGTGGATTATCGAGTTCAGGGCTTGGGATCTCCATGTGGATTATCGAGTTCAGGGCTTGGGATCTCCAATAAAAAAAAAACATTATCTGACCTCCAGCTGAATTTTTGAATTATGTAGTAAGGATTCAGCTGGATTCAGACGATGATCATTAGTCTTGCATTGGATGTAATTAAATCAAGCACAAAATTATGTATTCCTATCGGTTCGTTAAATAAAGGTATTTTTTACAGTGATTTCGGCAAACCACCTGATTATAAGCAAATATGTAGCTTTGATACGTGTTGGATGGGATGTACATTAATAGTAGATAGTAGTTTTCTCGTGCTCCTAGTAGTATGTAATGTACCTTCCTACTCTTTTCAATTAATAGTAATGTTATTTTATTATTAGTATTAACCGGTAAAACACTCACGTTAAGGACCAAATACTTAAACTGCAGAACGGTACCCACCGAAAGCTCATGGCGCTGCGCACTCAAAAAAATAAATTATTAGTACGGTAGTATAGGGCACGATTATTTGATTGTTATACAATCTGCTTATATACACTTAACTCTATTTTTAATTATTGTCGTTATACTCATTATGTCGATCTTTACCTCCAAATATCTCGGTAACGTGACACTTCAGGGTATCATGTTCCCTGACATTTTTTGTTTGTCTACGTGTCTTCTACCTATACACATCACTTTCATCGTGCGCTGCCATTTAAAAAAATCAAATTGGTGGCGGGTCGATATGCCAGATTCCATACAAACCCCTTTCAACTGTCTAACTTTCACGGTTCATGAGATACAGCCTGGTGACCAGGATGACGGACATACAGACAGACAGACGGATGAATAGCGGAGTCTTAGTAATTAGGGTCCCACTTTACCCTTTGGGTACGGAACCCTAAAAAGTTACCGTACATGCTGTACCGCATGTGCTCAGGATACCGATAGGATAAATTACCCGTCCGGTGACGCTGTAAATGCTGGTAGAGCTAAACAGCATTAGTCTGCTAAAAAAAGAACCTGCAGGATAAACAAGCAGGGAGTGTCAAATGTAGTGGATTAATAATTGTCATTGGATATTGGATTGGATTAGATATAATATATAATCTCTTTTTATAGCTTGTGAGCAGCTACGTGTTTGGGCCCCCGAGACTTAGGAGACTATATTGAAACCTAGACTAACCAGTTATGCTCAGAGCTATAAACTTTTACGGATAAAAGTGTTACATTTCACATTTCTTTTATACGTGAGTGAATAAAGGTACATTTTAGGCAAGCATACTCTATTATCAACAGCATCACCACCTGCTATAAAATAAGACTGTGATTAACTCTTAAAGAAAAAGATGAAAATATTGTTTAAACGATTTTGAATCTTGTTTTGATTGATGTTGCAGCAATAAAAATTTTGATCGTTATAACCTCCTTTCAGTCTATTTCCTCTCCGGGTAATCGGTTTTTATTAATGATTTTAGTTTTTCATGATTTATCTTACCTATTTTACGTTCGACGAGATAATGTAGGGATTCTCCATATCGAAATCGGTCAAAGCGATTCAAAAATACGGCGGAATAAAGAAACTCACTCGCACAAATACAAAGACACTTATTGTATAATAATAAATGAGCCCTGAAAACATAACTTTCTTTTTTATGCAGTCGTATAGTAAAACAAAAAATATCATTCCCAAAGAGAATATAACGCTATATCATACCTAAGCAACGTTTTAAAACTGGAATAATTTAATAGACAGCTGGCATTCCGTCCAAACTAAGAGTGCGTAATTTGTATTCACTACCTATTTTTTTTGTATTTTAGACGATTCAAGCATTAAAATCAATGGCTTAGCTGTGAAATGTCACACCAGAAATCTTATGCTGCTTTTCTGAAGTGTTGTGGCACAATTACACCGCACAAATCATTATTTTGCTTTACCAAGCTGTATTCTCTGTCATCGGAATGAAAGCTCTGACAGCACGGGTGTCGTGTGAAACCATTTATGGTTTCACTTGACGGCTTACATTTTGCGTGCGAACTCGGTTTCTATAGGTAATTCTTCTAAGTTCAAAGCTATTGTACAGATAACCTACCACCTGGATGGATGATTAACTTTTACTGCTATAGTAGGCATTAATGTGTCCGCAAGAGGACAAAAAATAACAATAGATTTATGAATGAAACTTGCCTTGAATGAAGCTTGCTGATTCGGACAGATTAATATGTAATAACAGGTAGTAACCTATTATCACTTACTATTGCCTATTATCTATAGTCCGCTAGATTTAATAAAGAACTTGACAATAACTGGTGAGAGCTATACTAAAGCTTTAAAACTGTATCATGATACATATGACAATAAGTATAAAATTGTAAACGAACTTATAATGTAGCCTATTAGATCTTAAGGCTATATCTAGGTCAAAAGCTGGTAATATGAGATACAAGTCAGTTGTTAGACAGGAAATAGCTGCGATTCTTAACCATAACTCTGATGTTGGCAAATGGGATGCTATGATGGTATGTATTCTCTACCGAGAACTAGTCAGTTTCACTGCCCGGGTATATCAGCTCGACCGCGACACAAGTGTAGAACCCAGTCTCGACAGCTTTCTTTCTTGTACTTGGAAAAGCCAACGCTGGCATTGGAGAATGCTGAGCAAGGTCAAAATCATCATACGAGGGGCAGCAGTAAGGTAGACAGTAAAGTAACAGGACATCTCACAAAATCAACATGTATATGAAGGCGGAGCATGCGCAACGAGCGAGCAATTTTAGTCACCGCCGCGCACCCACCACAATCACCTTTGAAACAGCTGCGCTTGGCAACCGGAGCTCAGTTTGCTGCAAGCATAGATTAGAGTATGTAGACTAGGCTGCGAGCGCTCGCCGCGTGACCACCTCTCCATTGTTATAATCTAATAAGTGATCGAAGATTAAAGTTGGAATAGACATTACGTGTTTTCTTCATACCGGGTCATACTTCATGGCCGGTTCTCAGCTGATATCAGAAGTGGGGTGGATCCGCCTCTACTTCAAGCCGTAACAACCGGATTTGCGATCTCAGTCCTGTCAAAATTACGATGACCGAATTCGTCGAAGAATTGAACTCTGTGGCCATCAGCCAAAAAGCAGCGATTATTAAAACTGTAGTTAAGTTAAAATTTGTTCATGAAAGATAATTTAGTTAAAACATTTTTATTTGACTAAAAGATAGTAGCAGAATTAAAAAATATAGTTTTTAGAATGTTTGTCCGTCTATCTGTCCACATGTGACTTCATCACGCAAAATGATTTTAAAAAATGCACAACTAATGGAATTGCTGCATGTGGTGATAAATGACTGTTTAGAGCAAGGAATATTCCCAGACTGCCTCAAAGAAGGCCGAATAATACCGTTGTTTAAAAAAGGGGATCAAACTGAACTTGGTAACTACCGCCCCGTTTGCATACTACCAACGTTATCAAAAATAATGGAAACGATCTTAAAAAACAGAATAGTTTGTTACTTTGAGAAGTACTACCTTTTCACTAGTTCACAGTTTGGATTCCGGAGAGGTCGATGTACTGAAATGGCAATTCGAAAAGTAATTTACTACATTTTAGAGTCCTTTGACAAATCACAAAAATGTGCCAGCATTTATTGTGATTTGTCAAAAGCGTTCGATTGCTTAAGGCACGATGTATTGATTTTAAAATTACAATATTATGGTTTTGATGGACCGGAACTAAATATGATGCGCACTTATTTAAATAATAGAAGCCAAATAGTCTCTGTTAACGGTGTCAATTCTGATATCAGCTTGATTGATATTGGGGTACCTCAGGGTTCAATACTGGGTCCTGTCTTATTTTTGATATATGTTAATGACATTGTTAATGCTTTACCAGAATGGACATATACTAGCTTATTTGCTGACGATACCCACGTGGGAGTAAGTGACAAATGTGAAAACCAGCTGCAGGAAAAAATAGATGAGACCATGGGCATCCTAAAAGACTGGTTTGATGCAAATGGAATAACTTTTAATGCTGATAAGAGCGTTATAATGAAATATCAGACACAAAAACGCATTAAAACTAATATAACTGTAAAAGAAAATGTGTTTCTTGGTTATACAATAGATAATACAATAACTCATGCTGCTCACATAAATAAACTTTGCAAAAAACTTGCGAGTGCGAATTATGCTCTTCTCAAACTCAAGCCTCTTGTAGACCAAAAGACCCTTAAATTAATATATAACGCTTATATTCACTCATCACTTAGATATGCAATAACTGTTTGGGGAAATGGTACAGACATAGATAAGGTCCTAAAAGCTCAGAAAAGAGCAATTAGAATAATGTTTGGACTAAGAAAACATACTTAAGTCAGACAATATTTTAAACTAAACGAAATAATGACAGTGGTTTCGTTGTATATATACTGTAGTTTATTAGAAGTACATGAAGAAAAGGATAACCTCCCAAAAAACAAAGACGTACACAGTTATAATCTGAGAAATAACAAATTGTTCAAACCTAAAATAAGACTAAAAAAAGTACAAAAACAAGGAATATTGAATAAAATATGTATGTTTAATAAGCTACCAGTAGCTATAACAAAATTACATACAGGTGATTTTAATAGGAAAATAAAACACTTCTTTCAATCTCATCCGCTTTATTCTGTTAATGAATTTATGGGCATGCGTCTTACAGAATCCTTATTTTTGTAAAATAGTATAGTTAGAATCAACTTCTTTGTTTACTTTTTATAATTTACTGTTTATATAATATATTGTTAGATATTTAGTTTCTTTGACTGTACTGTGATGAATCCCGAGACATTTATATAAATAGTCCCATCTAATTTTAATCATAATAATCATAATTAATTATTTTTTAATTTCGAATTTTAATCTCTGTAGTCTTGACATTTATTGTATATAGCTTCTATTAATAAGTATATAACACGTTAGATGTTTAATTGCATTGAGATTCTCAATACAATTAAATCAATTATTATTGAGAGTGGACGGTATAAATGTCATGGGTGAGATTCACATTCACATATATACTGATTTAAGATATCGTTTAAGAAATGTAATTTTATATGACGTGCCTAGTATAACGAACACTGTTATAAGGTCAATAAATAATTCTAATTCTAATTCTAATTCTAATCTACTGGACGGATTTTGATGCCGTTTGCTGGAGTATGTTCTTTGTAGTCCTGAGCAGGTTTTTATAATCCTAGTTTCATCAAAATCGGCTAATCCAAAACGAAGTAACAGGTATTTTTATATTTAGTTTGCAAACACAGAACGATGATTAGGTAGGTACTATAGTCCTACCGCATCCATTGTACCGCGCCGTCAACTATCGGATTTAACACAAATTATGAGATTTATACTGCGGTTTATTAATATATAAATAAATTACGGCACGGCGCCGTTACATAAATTCGTCTAAATTGTAGTAGTTTAAAAAAATTGTGTAAGAACTAAGAAAAGTTAGTGTCCAAAATATTTTTAAAGATGGTGTTGACAAGGTTTTTAGCCAACCCATGTTCAATATCTGATATTGACATGGTTTAGAGCGCCTTCACACTAAGCCGCAAGCGACGCGGCAATAGCAGCGTGATTGTCGCGCGACAGTCGTGCTGTTCATAGACGGCAGACTTCAATACTAAAAAGAGCAGCGCAAAAGCCGCACGAAACGTGATTGTCATAGCGGGCGGTAGCGCGGCAGCCGCGTGCGATCAGTCGGCTTCGAGCTAGTGTTGCAAGCGCGACAATAATTGCACAATGAGCAAATTCGACACAGAACAATTTGTCCTGCTTTGTGGGATTCAAGGGCCGATGATTACAGCAACAGCTCTATAAAAAGAAAAGCTGGAATGAATTATGTGAATTGTTTATTCTACATTTCAATGATAAAACCGGGAAGAGAAAATTGCAGCAGGTACAAGCGTATTTCATTATTTTAATTATTTCAACAACAAGAATGTCCTAAATCATGTGACACATTCGGCCACGGTATTGCCCCTTCGGGCGATACAAAATAGTCCATTATTGAAATGAGTGGTCACCCTAACCTCTTCAAGTCGCGCGGTTGTACCTAGTTATAATAAGAAGGTGTCCGTGCAGTCTGATGCCTCACGGCTTGAGACCTAATGTAAAGGCCCCCCAAGAGTATGAAAGTATTTTCGTGCAAGCTTAAGACTATTTTTCAATATTCTTTCTACTCCTTTTTTAATCTATATATAAATTAATAACCTCTTTTTCTCCTGGTCACGCTATAACTTGAGAACAGATAGAACAATCTCGCTCATTCTTTTTTGTTGTGTTAATAATTGTCAAGAGAAGGTTAAAGAAAAATAACAAAAAAAGACAGGACCTATTACGCGACCGAAGTTGTGGGCAGTCGCTAGTCATAAAATTAAATGCATCAAATTTGACCGCGAGCAATAACCTATATATATCGATCTACTGTAATACTATGTTTTATTTATTACTAGCTGGTGCGCAGGATTAGTACTTCGAGTAGCTTATTATATTCTCCAAGGGCAGATTTATCTTTATACCAAAATGTCATAAAACATGTAGGTACATGGTCGAACGCATTTGCTATAATATTATTATATGAGTAAATTTCAATACTTAGTATATCAATCAGTAAGCATTAATAATAAAATACAGGACTTACGTACTCATACAAATATAAAATTAATCACTATGGAAAAAAACAGTCATTACATTTCATCACCCTTGACGGTATTTGAGTTACATTTCATCACCCTCGCCGGTCGGTCGGATCAACGGTCGCCGGGCACGTCTAGTACCTATATCGAGCTGTCAAATTGACTTGGCTTTTGACTATAGTAGATCCAACCGTTTATCCTCTTTTTGACAGCACCAATAGAACGTAACATGACGATGTTACGCAAAAGTTAACTTATAAATGCGAGGTTTTAAAAATATGACAACTGCTTAAATTTGCTCCTTGATCCCGTATAATAATCATCTTTCACAAAATGAGTCCATAAGTGCAGTAGTTTTTTTATAAATTCCATAAAATAACAAACGTTTTTAAAAAATTACGTTCTATGGCTATCAACATAGTGATGTTACGAAGTTACGATTGAGATATCGATATTGTTTATGAACTATTTTTACACGGGTGTTTTCCGTTCTCGGCACATAATATCGGATTTATTTTTATGTAAAACCGTTATATTGATGCGCCTCAGGAAAACATACAGCATTATTTGAAGACGTGTTTATCTCCTGGTGTATATCCAAAAAAGAACAAGGTTATGATGACTATGATGATTACAAGTACAAGTCATACTTGACGAAGCTGTTACCGGTTAAATCTGGGATGGCCAGCGAGCAACACGGAAGGGAGTAGGCATACACAGCGTTTCCCCTCTGTCAAAGTACAAGTCCGCATGGACCATGGAGTTTGATAATATACTGTGGGGTGAGGGCGGGGCTAGATTTGTGAATGGTGCTTTATTTTTTATGTGTTAGTGATTTGGTTGTGTGAGTATGATCGGCAATGGATCGGTACAGGTATGTTTTGTATGTAATAGTGCGGCTTTGCGCTAGTGTGCAACTTCCCCTCCCGCAAGAAATGACAGAAAGATTTGAACAATATTTTTTAGCTAAGGCTACTCCCTTCCGTGTTGCTCGCTGGGGATGGCAGACATTAAAGTCTGCCGTTTGGTACCAGAAAATAGTAAAGTTTGAGCAACCCCAATTCCAATTTAAGCAAACGAAATCTAATCTTTTATTTTTATTTATTTATTAATCAAAATCAGATTCATCGTTGCTGTCACTCGAGCTATTGCCGACATTTATAATTAATTGTTGACTCATATAATCTATCGCCACGTGTTTATCCCAATCTGCCATTATAGTTTCTTGTGTTTTTTGAATTACATTTTGCCAGCTTTCCGCAGTTACTTTCACACATGCATTTTTTAATAAATTTACCATTTTGTTTGCCGTGAATGGGGGTTTTGTGTTATTTCTAGCAGCGTGTCCTTTAACTTGAGCCCATATTAATTCAATGGCATTGTATTGACAATGATAGGGTGGAAGTCTAAGAACCCAATGACCATGTTCTGCAGCTATTTCGTCGATCACATATCGTTTTGGGAAGTGTTTTTTTGTTCGTAATATATTTAGTAATTGTACTTTTAGTAAGGAGTTATCAACATTTTCACCATGTCGTTGAAGCCAGTCAATGATTACTTGTTTTTTGTCGGCCTGGGTCGGCATTTTATCAATTTGGCGTGAGTGATAGGATGCGTTATCCATAATAATAACTGACGGTTCTTCCAATGATTGTACCATTTCCTTAAACCAACTTTCGTAAACCTCAGAATTCATTTCTTCGTGGTACTCAACTGTTTTTTTGGATTTAAAGGCCAACAAAGCATCTGGCATGAATCCTTTCACAGACCCTGCATGGCAAATGATTAGACGTTCTCCTTTTCCCATCGGTACTGAGGTAGTGGAAGCAGCGGTGTCATCAGTCCAGCTCTTAGACACTGTGTGGTTCGCATTCAGCCAAGTTTCGTCAGTGAAAACAACATTTGACCAATCTGTAATTTTTTTGGCTTCGCTCAAAAATTCGCAACGAGCAAAAGCTACGTCGCGACGCTCCATCAATATTTTGCGTTTGTCCGATTTTTTATAAGTAAATCCAATTTCATTCAAGACCTTTACCAATGACGATTTTTGACCTCGGAACAAATCACATTCACGCAAAGAAGCAACAAGTTTTTTAAGTGTTGGAACTTCTTTACGTAAGTAATAGTTATATATATGACGGCGTATAGCGTCTGCGTCAAAGTTGTCAACCGAAGTCACACGACGTGGTTGGCGTTTTTTCTTCGGCGGACGAAGCTTATTCTCCTGCATGCCGCTTGTTCCGTAGGCTTCGGTAGTAATTTTTGTAATCGTAGATGCACTAATACCTAACGCGGCCGCAACGCGCTCTCTCACTTGCGACAATGGTAAAAGCGGGCCGCCATTTTGATACTCTGCTTCAAAGTAATTACGAAGCTTGATCACCATTTCTCTCGTCTGTCCTTTCAGCACTGATCCTTTCGGCATTTTATAGTTCCAATATAAAACTCAGCAAATAATTACTAGCACGGGCGTCTTGTTGCGAGTGACAGTGACAAATACAAAACGGCGGTGGACCATTGAGTTTTACTACCTTGATAAAATACTACTGCTTACCCATAGACAAAAAAATTGGCAGTCATAGGAATTGCCGATAGAAGTGAAAACTTATAACTCAGAATTTGATAGCTTACCTTGGAAACTACACGGGTGTAACCGGACGGCGTGGCCTCGCCATCTGGGCATGGCCATCTAGAAATGCGTCAGCATTTCCCATTGGCTGATGCGTTTCTAGATGGCCATGCCATGACGGCCTGTCCACGCCCTTTCAACATTCCCCATTGGCTGACGTATTTCTAGATGGCCAATAGCCATGGTCATGGCGCCATTCCTAGGACTATTCTCTTTCCGCACAGACTCGATAGAAAAATGAATCGAAATCGTGTCCACTATAATCACTTGGTCACAACACTTTAACTGACAAATTAGATCTGTCAAAAAGAGGATAAACGGTTGGATCTACTATAAGCTATCAGAAACTGACACAAGCTTTGACAGAACTGTAATCGTTAAGATCTTGACGTAGGCGGAGATCTTATTATTTTGTCTATGCTGTGCCCAAGCATATTAAGCTTTTTCACCCGCGTGGTGATGCATAATGATAATGATGAAAGTATCCTACATGTTAATCCAACGCCTCATCTACCCCCATACCAAATTTCATCAAAATAGCCCCCGCCGTTTGAGCGTGAAATAGTAAGTCACAAACTTTCGCGATCATAATGTTATTAGTAGGACGAATTTTAAATTCTTTTAAAAAATTAATGTTTCATGTTTTCTGCCTTTCACTGTCACGTTAAGGTACCAGGGGTACCCTTACAAGTGTTCTCAAAGCGATCCGACTTAGGATCCTTCAAGAAAAGAGCACATTCCCTTCTTAAAGGCCGGCAACGCATCCTCGATACTTCTGGTGTTGCGGATTCTCGTGGGCTGCGGTGATCACTTACCACCAGGTGAGCTTTGCCCGCCTCTCTCAAAAATTATTTATATCAAGACAAACTAGCTTAGCAAATATAAACTAAGAATTATAAAGCGAATTATTCTTACTTGTTGAAATCCAATTCCAACAGCAGCCATGGATCCTCGAATGAACGGAGTCTCCAAAGAGACCAGTCCGCGGCTGTAAGCAGACAGTATCACCTCTTCAGCTGTTAGACAGCCGTCAGCATATGCGCAGCCAAGCTCACCTACACTGTGACCTAAAATCAAACGTCTTTTTGTTACATGATTTTTAAAAGCCGCTTAGTTAGATCAAACTTTGAAGTTTAAAATCGTAGATGCTCAGAGGGGCCGGCTTGGTGGTCTCATATCGGTCTTGGCGTCTGAAACGGATGGTCGGACGACGCGGGCTTGAACCCCGCACATCCAGGCCGTGAAAATGCGTAACTTTTTTCTCTAAAAAGATCTTCATCAAAGAGCAGTAGAACAGTTTGTGAATGAGTTCGTCCGGGGTAGTACTATTACTTATCATACCTTTATCTACCGTTGGTAAATAATTTTCCCAATACTGTGTTATGGCTTAAAGGTAGGGTTGCCGGCGAAATTTCAGGACAATCTCACATGAGACTCAAAAACTTAAATTCTTGGGGTTACAGGCGATACTGATTGAGTTAATCATCATCTCAGCCGTAGGACGTCCACTGCTGAACATAAGCCTCCCCCATGATTTTCCAAAAAGACCGGTTGGAAGCGGCCTGCATCCAACGTCGTCCTGCGGCCTTCCTCAGGTCGTCTGTCCACTGTGTCGGTGGACGACCTACGCTGCGCTTGCCGGTCCGTGGTCTCCACTCCAGAACCTTTCGGCCCCATCGGCCATCTGTTCTGCGTGCTATGTGCCCTGCCCACTGCCACTTCAACTGGCTAATCTTCTGAGCTATGTCGGTGACTTTCGTTCTTCTACGGATCTCCTCATTTCTGATTCGATCACGTAGAGAAACCCCGAGCATAGCCCTCTCCATAGCTCGTTGTGCGACTTTGAGCTTATCTATGAGGCCCATAGTAAGAGACCACGTTTAAGTGCCATAAGTCATCACTGGTAACACACATTGGTCGAAGACTCTTGTCTTGAGGCACTGAGGTATTTTTGACGAGAAGACTTCGCGAAGTTTCCTGAACGCTACCCAGCCGAGTTGGATTCAACGATTAACCTCTTTCTCGAAGTTGGACCTGCCTAGTTTGACTGTCTGTCCCAGGTAGATGTACTCGTCAACAACTTCGAGAACTGAGTTCCCAACTGATATTGGGGTAGGTACAACATGGGCATTAGACATTATTTTCATTTTATCCATTTTCATCTTAAGACCTACCCGTTGGGAAACTCGGTGGAGGCATTCGAGCATTGTACTGAGGTCTTCTATGGATTCTGCCATGACTACAATATCGTCGGCAAATCGAAGGTGAGTGATGTATTCGCCGTTAATATTGATGCCAAGTCCATGCCATTCCAAAAGCCAAAGGCGTCTGCCAATATAGCGGCGACCAGTTTCGGAGATATAACGTCTCCCTGTCTCACGCCTTTTTGCAATGGAATTGCCTTGAAACTCTGCTCCTGTACTCGGACTGACATGTAGGCGTTTTGGTACAGACACTTCAGCACTTCAATATACCGATAGTCAATACAGCACCGCTGGAGAGACTCAAGCACTGCCCACGTCTCGTCATTGAGTTAATAATGTCTATCAATTAAAGTCAACCTTACTTAATCCTATACGTGGGCGCACAAAGAGATTTCGAAATCAATAATAAAAGAATACTATTAATGGTCAAAAATTAATTTATTGTTTCTCAAAATATTCTCCCTTTGCGTCAATGCACTTTTTCATACGATTGAACCAATTTTTAAAACATTTGTGCCACTCCTCGGTCGTGACGTCAGATAAGTGTTTTTCATACTCTTTGACAGCCTCTTCTGGTGATGAAAATCGTTGATCGCGTAATTGGTTCTTGATTTTTGGGAACAGAAAAAAATCACACGGTGCTAGGTCAGGACTGTATGTTGGATGACTTATAAGTTGTACGATTTTCGTCTTCAAAAACTCATTTGTCTGTCTGGCTATGTGGGAATTGGGCTATGGGTACATTGTCGTGGTGCAAGGTGATACGGCGTTTACCTCTATTTTCACGGAGTTTACCAATAATTTTCGGTAAACAAATGGTCGAGTACCAGTCACTATTCACGGTATGAAGATTTTCTGAAGCAACAGTAGCTAGTTGGTAATAAACACTTTGGTTTAGTTTTTATCACAGACCTAGATCATGACGTGAATACATAATGACGTGAATGTATGTACATCGGATGCCAAAAAGGAGACCAATGCACTTTTTTCGCCGCTGTATTTAGTATGCGCTCCACCGTCATCGAAACTGGACGTCAAACGAAATTTACAAAATTGCTTAAATTATGCCGGATTGAGCTATAAGAACTACAAAAAAAACTTTGCAGAGTAGGTGATGAACACTTTTCTTTAACAAACTAACTTACTAGGGTTCCTTATGGTACTACGGAAACTAATAATCAAGTTAATTTTATATAAATTAAATATTAGACAATCAAAAACTTGCCGATAATATTGTCAGGAACTAATCCCAATTCATTCAGAACGTCAGTAAGCCCGATCTGAATTGCCGCGATACCCACGAACGAGTGAAGAATGTTATCGAAAATGTGTTTGTCTGAGGTGGTTATTATATGCATTATATCAATTCCTTTGGGTTCCAATAGTCGGTGACATCTGGAAGAGTAAATTTGATACGGTAAAAAGTCTAAAATAAAGTAACATTAATGACCTCAATCGTTAATTTCATAATACCGTTCTATGGCAGCTGCAAAGACAGGTATGCGCATGAGCTGTTCTCCCATGCCGGCCCATTGAGAGCCCATGCCGCTGTACACGAACCACAGCGGACGCTTAACGTCGTCGAAAGAGCTCACATTCTCTTTTAAACTCACGGTCTCCTTGTCGCCGTCAGTATCTGTTGAAGATATAATAATGTTAGATTTCTTTTTTGTAGCCTACTTGTTAAAATTTACTAAAACCACCGGTAGTCACCTCCCTATTTTAGTTTTCTTCCTTTACAATGTCCCATCGCTAGTATGGCTGACAGGTGATTGGATCGATCACTTTTTACTACTACGAAAACCAACGGATTTTTATCAATTACCATAATCCATAAGAAGCAAAAGATTTCCCTGTTTTATGAAGAATATGGAAGAGGAATACCTTTATAAAGAAAAAAAAGGAGTACATGATATATTTACATGACTGGTCGGCCGGTCAGCTCTGCGACTGCCTGCACTCAGAAGCGCCAGTAAGCCCAATCCCATCGGTGAGTTTTTTCATTAATCATGCCAATACCTAACATTTTTGGACCTTACGAGTCGGATTTCTAAATTATAAACCAATTTACCTGATTCTCAGTCTATTTATAGCAATCTCAAACAATACATGAACAACCGTGCACCCACTAGCTTTACCCATCGGTGGGTGTAGGGATAATTCCTGTTTACTGCGTCAAGTTTGGAAATAATTATAAAAAATATCGATTAATTTAGTCGATAATGTTAAAATAAAAAATAATGCGATAAGTCAATTGTTTATTATAACTAACGTGATCAAACTAAACTGGGATTACATTCCAACGAGTTATACATCTTTACATACTATTATTTAATAAACAATTGACTTATCGTATTATTTTTTATTTTAATTATAGACAAAATTAACCGATATATTTTTATAAATAATTCCATTCTTGACGCACTGGGTACACGGGTAAATTGCCCCTGCACCCACCGGTGGGTGAAGCCAGTGGGTGCACGGGTATCGAACCAATTTTCGCCAAAACAAAACAATAAAACTATATTTTTGTTATTTACACCGATTTATGGTCATATTATGGCGTTTATATCATTATTTTTTACTGTAACTAAATTCAATTTCAACAATAATAACTTTTACTTATCAAATTCATCAAGTCTGTGTTGGTTTATGGTAGTGGTTGGTGACCTACCAGATAAGTAAAGTGTAAGCATAACATTAATTGACTATAATATATTTATTATAAATACAGTCTGCAATATAGCTGTTATAAACATTATAATTCAATGGTACATTTTTGTGCAATTTGCATCGAAGCTGATACTCAAACTATACTAAATTATAGTGTATTCAGAGTATTTGCAAGATAATCATTCCCATTTCAATCATTCTGTGATATCAAATAAAACACAAAAACAAGCATACAACTTTATTTGCATAGTGTGAGTCTTTTATAATACAAACACAACATAATTATCAGTTATCTCTTAACATTCTCAGACCTGAGTGTAACAACATACTGCTCAGTCTCAGCCACCAAATCATTTTAAGTCATATACATAATCACAATCATCATTACAAATTATTAGTTAATCACTTATCACTAATATCACACTCATTACACCAAACAAAAATCCAACTTAATAAGGAATCTTTTACACTTCTTGCATTATCCAACCTCAACAAAGAACTTTGTTTCACAATGCATATTTCACATTGAAGTATCTTTGTTGAACAAACTTATTCACATAATATATACATGAGGTCCTTCGAGTTCATCATGATTACATACACTATTACATTACATATTACATATACTTCCAATTCTTAATATTAGTTAAATTTGAGCAATAATCTTCAAGAACAATAATTGTCTTTGCTTAAATAATCTATCACATTAATCTAGTTTGTTATAGTAGCAAATGCTAACCAACCAAACCAACTTTAGAAAACGTCTACTATTTTTTTAGTTTTTTTTTTTAAGTCTTCATGTCCTTTGTGTACTTAATAAAAACTTATCATGAGTGCTACAACGATCGCGCAACAACAGGCTAAACGTAATATAGCCTTTAAGAGGTTGCAAGATTGCGTTCTTTGTGCTAAAAGGTGTTATTCAGATTCAAGTCAACTAGAGCATTTAGAAACATGGTGCTCTTGCATCGAAGCCATTATGGATACCTTCAACGCAGCTCACAGCAAGCTTATGGCTGAGCTCACCAAATTTTCTGAAGTTAAACGGATGAATGAACAGATAACTTTTTAAGAACAAGCCGATGACATGTATGTTGAAATCTTGGAAGCCAAAAGAAAGTTTTGGTCTATCTCTTGGTTTTGGTCCTAATCCTGCCGATTCGATACCAAAGCAATCAACTTTAAACAGCAAGCTCCCTCTAATGAAATTGCCAAGATTTTCTGGTAATCTAAAGGATTTTCAAGGCTATATTGATTTATTCAACCCACTAGTTCACAGACGTACTGATTTTACCCAGGTTGAGAAGTTTCGGTATTTAATTACTTCTCTTATAGGAGAGCCTGTTTGAGATTTTCCTATATCAGAAGCCAACTACTTGAGCGCATATGAAGCTTTATTTGACAGGTACAATAACAAAAGGTACTTGGCATATGTGTGCGTGGGAACAAATACTCAACGCAAAGCCAACGAATGGAACAGCGCTTAGTCTACGTGCCCTATTAGACAATTGTAATGAAAATCTTTTCATGCTCACCTCATCTACTGCCTACATCTAATTGGGACTTTGTGTTGTTTATTTTTTTATTAACAATACTTGACAAAGCATCTAGGGAAGCATTTGAACTGTTCTGCAAAGGCAATGATTTTCCTAGCGTACAACTTTTAAAATCATTTTTGCAGGATCGGTGCAATGCTTTAGAGCGGTCTTTTTTAACCCGTTGACTCGCGATCCGTCATATTTGGCCAATAATACAATATATTTGCAGAAATCAACCTACTCTTTCAGGAACTACAACGTTTCTCGTTAACAAATTTTAATATTATAAACCAAGCAGCATCTCAGCCAAATCAAAGACCTAATAAAGCCAGCAATCCTACCTTGCTCCTGGCACAACCACCTACCTCAAATGCTTGCATACTTTGCATAAGATCTCATTCTCTTTGGCAATGTCAAGAGTTTCTCTCAAAAACACCTCAGCAACGGTCTGAAGCCGCCAAAGTTAATAAACTTTGCATATTTTTTTGCGTTCAAACCGTACCACTTCTAAATACATGTCTACTTTCGCATGTAAAACTTGTAATCAACGTCATAACACTTTGTTACACTTTTCAATAGACAAACAACAAAATCAGAACAGTCTAGATCAAAGACCCAACTTAACTGAGCAATAAACTAAGTTATCAAATACCAATGACGATGTTATCACTCCGGTCACTTCCTTGTCCAACATATCCATGAATACCAGCAAAGATTCATCTCTAGTAATTTTAGCTACGGCTGAAGTTGAGGTATATGATGGATATGGTTCGTATCAACGAGTGCATATTCTACTGGACCCTCGTAGTCAGAGTCACATCATTACGAACATTTGGGCGCGCCATCTTGGCTTGACCAAGTTCAAGTCCGACACGCCGTTGTCGGGTATTAGTGAAGTCCTTACCAAATCGAACAGGAAAGGTCTTCCTAGAAATCCGTCCAGTAAGCAACGAAGCCCATCCCTCAATACTAAAGCGGTTTGTTTGGACAATATATGTGGCAATTCACCCACGCATCCTGTGAATATTAGCGAATGTAACCACAAAGCAAATCTGAAACTGGCCGATGAAAATTATCAAAAGTCTTGTCCTGTGGACATTCTGATCGGAGGGGAGATTTTCCTACTTATTTTGATTCCGGGTACAGCAGATGGAGAACATCTCACACCTACCGCCCTCAAAACTGTCTTTGGTTACATTCTCATGGATTGCATGGCCTGGCACTCTACCTATCCGATTACCATGCTCGATGTCGCAAATTTAATTTTTTACGACTACAGGTACGGAGGAACATAGCCGATCTTTCGTATCTATTTGGCATTACAAATGGCTCAGTTGACTGCGCAGAGTTGCTTGAAAGGTTGTGACTACGCACTAACAAATGCTAACTTTTGAACCGACTGACATCTTAAAGTTCTGGATATACCTTTGACGAAAACGAATTATAGGCAGAATACGTTCTTGAATCGGTCCTGCAGATATTTAAATAAATTGTCTAGTTAATATGACTTAGATATTTTTTTCTACTCCTTCCACAACGATATACGTTCACTTAGTGAAACATTTATTGAATGTTGACTAATGCATGATATTTACCAAGTACTTAAGTAGCAGTGGTCCATTAACTTTTGTTGTTCACGAGTTGTAAACTACTCGTTCATTCGTATTCAGCTCCTATATGTGGAAATTTTTAACTGGTGTTCATTTGTAAAAACCTGTTATATTGTGTTTTAATTTAATTATAGCTAGCTGCTAATTTTGAAAACCCTGCCATTAAAAGGCTGACTACTATCCTATTCGCCACACCACACAACTATATGCTTGACACAACTTAATATATAGGTTAGTATTCGGGCAATAGGAATTTAGATTTCGTTTGTTATACTTGATAGAATAGTTTGAGGATCGTAGCCAGTTGGGCACCAGATAGTACCCTACTACCATGGTATGGAAATCATCCCGTAATTAACTAAAAGCTCAAGTCAGAATCAATCTAGCGACCCCCATATATGCAGCCGACCCTCACTACACCTATCATCGGTAGCATCTATCGCTATTTCAAAATAATAAGCTAGTTATGATAAATCACAAGAGTTTGCAGTTGAAATATTACGTTATATTGTATGTTATTTATACTATGTTTTTATATTATTAATTTACAATAAATTAACCCTTACCAAGAATTGTATATCCTCTACTCAAATGTCCAGGAATTCTACTCTCGTGTATATTGTATAGCAATGCTATTGCCTCTGGATCAATTGGCTGAGTCTTTAGATGATCGAGTACCCTCTTCACAGAAGATTCTTGTCTACCAGATATCATGACGAGGCGAGGAATGTTACTCGCATATCGATTGGTATCCTGAAAAAAAAGTTGTATTAATATGTATGTAGTAACTAGCCGGTGCCCGCAACTTCGTCTGCGCAGGATTAGTACTTCAAGTAGCTTATTATCTTCTCCAAAGCCATATCTATCCGCCATATATGGCCCGCCAGTGGCTTCACTCGCTTGGTCTTGGGGTAGAGGTAGATGTGCCGTTTTGGAACCTCGTGGTCCTATTCGATCCCCGGGTTGGACAGTTACTGGCTTTTTCTTACAAAGAAATTTTGAACGAAATGTTAAGAGCAGTGGGCATGATTCAAGCTGGCGCTACCCAAATTGCGATTTCTGAAGACATGACGACCAGTCAAAGCGTTATATCAGGCTTTGGTCATGTTATCGTGTCACGGGGAAAGTGGTAGAACGGCACAGAGGACCTCAAAGCATTACAACACGTGTACAGGACCGATTCATAGTAAATGCTGCACGAAGTCAACCAAATGTAACGGCGATGCAATTGGTTCAAAGGCTACAGAGAGAGTATGGTTTGCTGATAAGCGGTCAAACTTTCAGAAGACGACTGCATGAAGTCAACCTACGTGCTCGTAGACCACTTCGGGTACCAGCGCTAAGGAGAGGCAATCGAGGAAGAATAGGGACACGAAAACTGGAACCATTCTCAATGGTCACTTGTGCTTTTAACTGATGAATCCAGGTTTGGATATCATCATCAAGGTGGCACGATTATGGTTTGAGCAGGAACTCGTCTCAGCGGTAGGACGGACTTCGTTTGGATACAAGGCAATATGACTGCTCTAAAATATCGAGATGAGGTGCTAGAGCCTGTAATATTGCCCCACAGACAGCAAACGGGACAAAATTTCCAGCTCATGCACGACAATGCCCGTCCACATACGGCGCGTATCGTTACAAGTTGGTTACTAGCATGATATCTAAGCTTTACACTGGCCTGCACAATCCCCTGATTGAGCATGCCTGGGATATGCTTCAGAGAAGAGCTCTTAGGAATTTCCCTGAAGATATTGGGCATGAAAACCAGCTTTTTATGCATCTTAGCAGGACTTAAGACAGTATTCCACAACAGGATATTGAAACCCTTGTTTTGAGTATGCAGAACCGCTGCAGATGTGACAGGAGAGTCTTAGGTAGATCCACGGATTATTAATTTTAAGTTTTCAACAATTTTTATAAAAAAAAATGTTGTTTTGTTTAGGTTTTAATGTTTCAAAAATAAAGTTAAGATTGAAATTTTGTCTGATTTTTTCCTATACTAAGTTTTTTTTACATTTAACTTTATCTAAAAGTTTATTATCAGATTATATAGGCTATTAAACAAGGTTTATTTTAATGTGTAGGTGTCTCAACAAAAAGTTAATAGAATTTTAGTTATTTAGTTTTTATTGATATATCCCTAGACCATTTTGATGTGTGTACTATGTATTGCAGACGATTCACTCAAGACCGCTAGACTGATGTTTCACCTCCGTGGTGATAGATGATGACGATGAGGATGAATTAAATATGGCGTGTTGTGATGAGATGACATGTGCGTGATGAGTTAAATATGCTACTCAGGCATAATGTACTAAGTTCTAAACTCCTGAATTTTTTGAATCGGTTAAGCCTTCAGCTGTAGTTTTACGTGAATCCATTAGGAATAAACAAACAATCATATAACTTTTCTCTTTATTATTATAATCTTCCAAGTCGGGCGCTCTTGGCTGAGTGGTCATGCTCATGATGACAGTAACCGGCGGATCCTCGCCAGTTTCCATTTCCAGGGCTGTTGATCTCCTCTCCATGTCTCTCCATATCTGACGATTAGTTCCGTTGCGAGCACATTGTACAATGGTGGAATTCGTGGCCTATTTTATTAGAGTAAGTCCAGCGTATTGGTGAAAAACCTCGGGATCTCTTTCCTTCCACTTGGCCTAGCACTATTACTCTCACCATCGAGTTTTTGTTCCTGGAGATATATCGCATTCGCATCTGCACAATCGACGATAATAGTCTAAATTGAATTTGAAGTTCTTTGAGGATAAAATTATTGGTACGAAACGCAATCCACGGTATTTTCAGTACTTCTCCAGTGCATCAATTTTTTGGCGATCTTTTAGTTTTAGTGACCAAGTTTCTGCGCCATAAAGAAAGATTGGAAACACAAGACATCTCATTAGATGAACCTTTGTTTTCTTGGGTATGCGTCTCTCCTTCCAAATCTTTCCTATTATTAGAGTAGATGAGGATTAATACCAAGGTACCAATAACGTGGCATGAATTGCACCGGCATTACTATTGCATACATTATATATTGTATTCTCTTTGGTTGCATATTTAAAAATGAAAAAGTACTTATTGTGAAATAACTGTAATAATTAGACATTATGGTAATCATAGATCAAGGAATATTTAACTCTCTACCGAGAGTCATAGATATATAGTATCCAGATGCCTAATACGTCAAAATTCATGAAGTAAAAAAATTTTACCCTAGCAGGGATACTTGATTTTCACTTGTCAAATTCAAAATCAGTCGACAAGTGTCACTCGCTGTGAATACTGAATATGACGAAAATTCAAAAATATCATTTTGAGCAATTAGATTGCGTAAAAATTAGAGGATATGTAAAATAAAGGAGACCACGGTCTCCCTTTACGCAAAAGCAGTCTCCAACTTGTCTTTTTAAGTGTTTTACAAGAGATTTTTCTATCAATATGCAAAACTCAAGTAGTGTTACCTAAACGAGTAGTGTTACCACTCTACTCGTTTAGCTTCCCGATTGGTGTTACTTAGGTTTCCAAAAGATCCAGTTATAGTATAATTGTCTTTGGTTATAGATACATTTAGGTGCATATCAATATATTTATTTGAACTTATAAAGTACTTTTGCTATGCTAGTAGTTTAGAAAAAAACTAGGATTTTTAAAATCATAGGTCGTTATAATGTAGATTGGTAACTCGTAGAGACAATTTACTGTGCATTAAAAATATCCTAGATTGCCGTCTTTATTTATTAATTTTGGCTTATGTATTATTTGGTACAACTAGTATTTTATTTTCACGTAGGCACTAGAAACAGATATTATTTCGGATTATTATCTGCTAGCTGACCCGCCAGCTACCTCTACATCAAGAGGTGCAGGGATAGAAGTGCTGTTTTGGAACCTCGAGGTCTTGGGTTTGAGCCCGGGTTCGGACAGTTACTGGCTTTTTCTGACAAAGAAATTTTGAGAGAGTGCCCCGTATTTTGCAAGACTCGCCTTTTATGAAATAAGACTAAAAACATTTCAGCGATACGTAGGCGTTTAGAACCCCATACGACGGTTAAAATCAGACAGACAGAAAGTTGAAATTATATGCTTGGACCTTGAGCCTTGGTGGCCAAGTTGGTCATGGCACCTGACACGGATTGTCGGAAGATGCGGGTTCTAATCCAGTCAGAGGATGTGAATAGTTAAAAATATTTGAAAAAAGTTACTATATTTGGTACTTATCGCTTAGCAGGCGTTAGTGCTTTAAAAAAGTAATACTTTAACTGTAATAGTTCATATTATATAAATAAAAAATAAATAAAAGGCCTTTATTCTATTACAAAAATCTAAAATATTGGCTTATATGTAATTTACTATTGAATTTTACACTATAATGTGTCGCCTATCCGGCGTAGACCTCCCCTAAATCTTTCCACTCTACTCTTTCTCTTGCCTTCCTCATCTAATCAGGTCCGATTATCTTAGAGAATGTGTCCCTCCATCTTTTCCACTTGGTTTCTTTTTCCGTCCAGAGGTATCCACTCTGTAACCCTTTTTGTCCATCTTTCGTTATTAAGTTGACAGAAATGACCTGCCCATATATATATATAATATTTAAAAAATTGGCGCGCGCCGCAAACGTTTGCAGGACTAATATCATAGTAAAACAGCTATTTGTTCTATTTTATATCTGTAAACGGCGTAAATTTACACTGGTTACCCAGTACATCTACCTTTATTCTATTATTATGTTATCTGTTTCTTTTTAGTCAAATTATAGAGGTAAAGTCAACCGAAAAAATACAAAAAAAACTTGAACCGCAACAAAAAAATAACAAATGAAATAAATTCTACAAAGAACAATTTTATCTCTCAAGCAGGTATAATAGGAGTAAACATACAATCACAACGGTATAATATACTTTGAAAACCTATACTACTTTATTTTATAAACTATCCATAATAAATCCACAAATTGTCATACAAACATATACTCTAACACTAACCCAATAGATCTCAAAATCGTAGTCCCACTCGTTATCAAAACAATATGGCGGCTGCCTTTATCAAATTACGGGAATTGATATACCATAATATAAGAGGATTATAAGCTTTTTCTTAGGTTTTTACCTCGAAATGGTACTTATTCACGAAAACAATACACTAGCACAAGCACTGCTGCAAAAGTTTAATAGATATGGTATCGACGCCCATTGTTTTTTTACTAACCTACTGATAAGCAAAATAATTTATATTTCTATGTAAAAATGATTTCTAGGTGCTTATTAGTATTAAAAAAAACATCTAATAAACCGAAATGTATTATATATTTGAACAGTTAACGTTTATGTTCAGTCCTGATATGGGTTTTGACTGCGGTACACCGGTGTACCAGCGCCGCTTTGTGCAATGTATAGATTTGGCCACCGGTGTACCGGCACGTGTTTATAGGTTAAGTATTGTTTTGTAATATTGTCAGATATGACATGATGGCCAACCTCAAATAAATATTTATTGCTTCACTTTTAATTGTCATTTGTATGAAAACTTTCCTTCTGGACCTATGGAAAAAGGGCGGATTTTGTGATAGTAATGTGAACTTCTATGTTTGTTTGTTTGTTTATGTTATGGCAAACGTTTAGAACATTATTGCTAGTGTCACGTCAAAAGACTAATCTATTATGTAGATATTGAAATCTTTTATAAAACTGTAGTATAATTCGAGGCACGTAAGTTGAACCAAAACGGTGGTCGTCCGCTCAGGTACACTTATGGACAAATTACTGTCATATATGAATACTTACTCTGCGGTCATTAAAAATTAAATGCGAGTTAAATCTAATATCAGATTTCATAAAAATAATATCGGATTTCCTTTCAAATCATTGCATTTCTCGAACAAAATGTTGTGGTAAGTAACCGTTAGGTATTGTTAAATAGAACAATTATAGAAATACTAATATTAATCACTATTATTCATGGGCGTAACACCTTCTACAAATTTTTTTAGTTATATTCTACAACTTGGGCAAAGATTTACGATTTCATCTTCTGTGTCAGTTGAAGAATCCAATTCAGAATCACTGCTATCAGAATCTTCGACTGAGCTAAAAATTCTTCCGTCATAATATTACCGATGACAAAAGCTTTTTCGATTGTATTGACGCTATAGTATAATTAGTATGATAATTTATGTTGTTGTATGTAGTAAAGTTGGTTTGGTCTTGTCATTTTCTTGAAATTAAATTTAATGATCACATATTTGAGAGATATATTATAAATGTCGAAGAAATGGAACCTTTTTGCGTGATTGTACTCCAAGTTCACGCGGAGCATACGCGGGCTGCGAGGGGCGAAGTGTGATTGCTATGGTTACGCACGGTCTTTGCACCGTTCCTCATACCGCACTTCGATTGAGACCCGAAAATGTGTTCTGTATATAGCTCAACTTACGTGCCGCGATCTGTACGTCACTGTATGCTTTATTGTCATTAATGCATTTGTTTATTGCATGTTGTGTAGCATAGACTAATGTTATATGGTAAATATTTTCCGCAGCTTACGCGATATAAGGACATTTTTGAGTATTTTTTCCAGACCTTGGGTTACATTATCATACGGATCCCTAACTTTTATAAAAATATTATATAGTCTATGACCATCAGGTAAAATGTAGGGTTCTAATGGTAAAAGATTTTTTCAAATCGGTCCAGTAGTTTCAGAGCCTATTCAAGACAAACAAGCAAATTTTTCCTCTTTATAACATTAAAAGTGTAGGTGTTAGGTGTACATTGTTTTAGCGTTTTCAAATTGTTACGTTACTTTAAGACTCACGAAATTCTATTAAATTCATGTTTATTATATTTATTTATAATCAAATTAAAATTAAAATTACGTTGGTTGTAAATATAATTATCCAGTTGTGTAAATTAAATATTCCTATAGAAGTTTTTATATAGTTAGTTTTTGTTTGATAATCAATTTCTGTTAGTGAAAAACCAAGTTTACATTAGTGTAGTACTCAACTCATAAGTTATCAACCCAATAATTTTGAGGTTCATTTAAATCGAGTGACTGACCGACCAACAGGGTTTGTGCTCGTGACTAAAAGTGATCAGGTACGATTTACATGACATAAATATAATAGAATTGAATAGAAAATATCTATTGCCAAAAATATACACAAAAAAACATGAATATCATGAAAACATATAAATGTATCCCAATGATGATGAAACTACCTACTATTTTAATTGTTAAAAACGTATTTTTAGCAATAGGAGTTAAGGTCAGCACTGGCTGCGTAAACGCGACTGTCTACGCAAGGCTGGTTTTCAGCATACCGCTATGAACGAACTAAGGTGTTACTCGAATAGCTGCGTGAAGCGGATAGTTTCTCTATTTATTTTGCTACCACAACAAGCAGTTGACTTCTTATGTTTATTTTATTATAGATGTATGTATGTGTGTGTGTGGGGTGCAAATGAGTGTATGATTGAGTATAAAATTAATGTGTGTATTATTTATTACAAGCTGATGCCCGAAATATGTACATGGTCATGAAAGTAATCGAATAAAAAATGATGATGAAAAGTTTCCTAGTGCAAGTTCCAGTGCCTCATCTACCTCCATAACAGATTTCATCAAAATTGCCCTTTTTTAAATTAAATATATTAGTGGAAAGGAAGTTTGGTTACTGATTGATATACTAAGTATTTAAATGTGCTCAAATAATACTATTATAGCAATTGCGTTTGACTCATGTACATATTTTTTGACATTTTGGTATAAAGATAGATATGTCCTAGGAGAAATAATAAGCTACTCGAAATACTAATCCTACGCAGACGTAGTCGCAGGCACCAGCTAGTTAATTATAAAATACAGGACTTACGTACATCCTACTCAAATTATTAACGCGAAATTTTGTGATTATGGATGTATGGATCTATGGATATATGGACGAGTGGATGTTTGTTACTTTTTCACGGTCAAACGGTGGGGCCAATTTTGATTAAAATACTATTTCCTTTCATTATTAGTAATTTATTTCTTTGCAAAGATTGATCTTTATCAGCAACAAAATCCATTAGTTCATAATACAGAATGTCTTAATTTTGAAAAATCATTCGGAAAGTTTAAAAAAACTAAACATGCAGTTATTGTTTTCTTATAAATCGAGGGCATGTCTCTCGTGGTTCCGGCCTTATACTAGGCCGCCCTTCTCAAAAAACCACTCTGTATAATCTTATGGTAGTTCCACATATTTTTGGACTGATGATTATTTCTGTGAATGTAATAAGTAATAAAAGCTTTTATTGGCAAACAGAGAGCTGGCTGTTACCAAAGCACCTGTTGCCATTTTTTAAGACTTTTATAATATTTCTTCGATGACTCTGTTTTCTTACTTTGTGATTTTACAAGTGCCCGTAGGGACATCATCATGACGTATTTTGACAAGCTTGTAAATGAATATTATTTAGGATGTGAAAAAAGTGCACATGAAAAGGGGCATCTTCGATAAACACATTGTATTATTAGTTTACGTAGTTTTTACAAGATATTTCTCACAATAATGTGAGATACTTATACCTATTTACCTTAAGTTTATAATGCCCATGTAGTAAAATATGTCCATTAATTCCTGTAGCTGACATGTTATTAACAGCGGCGTATTTTCGGTGAAAACGCTGGTTATCCGTCAATATCTGTATGCGCCCTTCTTGTAGAGCAGCTACGTCATTTCTCGGAATCTCATAGTGCAAATTAGCAGCTAACTCACCTCTATGATATCCTAGTAATACCTGAAGTGTTAGACAAACTTAAGACGTTAGATTGACTAAAGACTGGGAAACTACTAAATAGGTTATTATTATACTTTAAAATGAATAAAAACGAATCTACGTCAGATATCGAATATACATAATATATTGATCTAGAATAAGTATACAGTAGATAAAAAAAACTTGAAGAAGTTGAATTTTTTGGACATGTCTTAATATATAGATATTTTTATAGAAACCTTTGTCACAGCAGAAATTCCTGATGCAGCTTCTCCATACCCAATGTTAGACATGACGTTACCGACTAATAGTGGTTCTTTTCTATCTTTGCAATAAACTTTATCGATAGCTTCTAATTCAGATTTGTCTGCATCTGGTGCAGCTGTAATGAAAATAAAGAAAAAGGGTGAGTAGGTACTGGAAAATACCTAATATATTATGTATATATTACTTTCATCTTTACCTGAACCGAATGCTTCTACGTATTCTACTTCACAAGGTAAAACACCTGCTTTATTGTAGAAACTTTCCATGAAATCAATTGAATCAGCAGGATTACGATAATACCCATACTTTGGTCCAGTTTCTCCTTTTGAAATGGAAATATATTCACTTTTGACTCCCACAACCTCCGCATAAACCCTAAAATAACATAATGATTAATAAAATAGAAATTCTGTCTACGTGCTACCTATACAATATACGAGTACAAGCATTTAAAATTTAAAGAACCTGCAAGCATCTTTAGCTTTTTGAAGGAATAAAATATTAATAGCTTCGGATTTTGCACAACCTGCGGCATCTTGCGCAAACGATTTTGTTTTGCCATCCATGCTTATATTTATCATTCTGAAACAAAAAATATGAATAATTATACTTACTTATATACTTTATATTTTTGGATATAAGTATACACTCATATTAACATTTTAATTCAGCCAACTGTTTGGCTACTAATGACATCCACATCTGCACTCTACACTAATAATTTTTAAATTGGAAATTCAGAGGAAAGATTTGTTTGTTTGTTTGATATGAAAACTAATGAATAGGCTCCAAAACTACTGGACCGATTAGAAAAAATTTTTCACCATTAGAATCCTACATTATCCCTGATGGTCATAGGACATAGGAGATGTGCAAAAATTTAGGAAAACGTATGAAATCTTCGATAATGTAACACAAGGTGTGAAAAAAAACCTTATATCGCGTATGCTACGAAAACTATTGACGAAGAACAAAAAGATTAAACCTTTTTTATATAAGACGTCAATGTCTACAAAAATGTCAACAATTCCATATGTCAGACTTTTAAAGTTGTCAAAATAAATACATTTTCATGTTTACATATGATCGACTTAGATACATGTCATTACATATAATGCTACTCGATTAGTGACCCAAATAAGTGTGCAGATATTCTGGGCACTTCTCCAATTTCTCTGCATATGCTGACTGTTAATATACGTAGTATCCATTGTAATATTGATCGGTTCTTAGTTTTTATGACAAACTTGGATGTTGACATAGATATAATTGTATTGGTAGAATGCTGGACTAAAAATAAACCTGTTTTACCAAGTATAATGAACTACTCAAGGTTAGTACATCTACTAATATAAATCAAAATGATGGAGTGGTCGTATTCGTCAAAGAGTCTTTGAATGCTCTCGCATCGGAACCGGCTTTTAAGGATGGTAACTGTCTAAAAATAAACATAGCCATTGAATTTTCAATTTTGTGTACGTATAGACCACACTGCTTTCGAAACCCTTCCAATTCTATAGATGCTATTAATAATGTTCTACAAAATACAAAAGCTAAGAATATTATTTTGACGGGCGATATAAATATTAACATAATGTTGAACAATGATTCAGGGCATGTTGCAGACTACTTAAATGTAATGCATGTTATGGCCTAAAACAGGGTATAAATCGGCCTACCAGAAAAGATACAACGTGATTAGACCATTTTATGGTGAAAACGAACTATGAAGCCAAAACTATACTATACAGACCATAGCCCTATCTTATTAAATTTGAAAAATACTTGTATTAACCATCAGAATCCGGGTTTTTCCGAGTATACGAAACATGTAACCAATTTTGAAAACATCGGTACTCAGCTTGGGAATGAAGAATTTTGGCATATTTTTTATAAAACTCTAGATGCAAATGAAGCCGCAAATATTTTAACTATTATGATTCAAAATATAATAAAAGATAATACGTATATTAAACAACTCTCAAAGAAAAAACAACCTTTAAAACCTTGGATTACAGTTAGTATGGTTAAATCCATAAGGAAAAGAAACATTATGTACAATGTAATAATAATGTAACAAAGTAAAAAAAACCGGTGATGAACAACTAAAATACAAGTATATTAAATACAGAAACTTGTGTAGTAAACTAATTAAAACGCTTAAAAAAGAATACTATAGAAAAAAATTAAGGAAAATATTAGAAATTCTAAAGAGACGTGGCGATTAATTAAGGATTATCTCAAAAAAAGTCATACAACTAATTCTGAATTACTGACTAGCGAATCATCTCAACTGAAGTCACTTGACATGGTTAACTGTTACTTTTTATCCCTTGGGCCTAAACTAGCAAAAATACTCTTACTAAGCTCAACACAACGGAAATAGATCTTGCCAAAAAAGCGGTTGCTAACGACAGTCCGTCCGCCTCTATGATGTTTACACCTACTGATCCCACTGAAGTTCTTTCTATCATAACAAGCTTAAAAAATAGTAAAACAGTTGGATGGGATAACATGTCAACTCAGTTCATCAAACGATATAAGTTAGAACTAGCATCGCCAATTAGTCACTTATGTAATTTGAGTTTATCAAACGGAACATTTCTAGACGTATTTAAGCAAGCTATCGTGTGTCCTATTTTCAAATCAGGTGACAAAAGAGTGGCCTCAAATTATAGACCAATCTCATTGCTTTGCACCATCTCTAAGATACTGGAAAAGTTAGTGCACAAAAGGCTAGTCAAGTATCTTGAACTTGGTAATTTTCTGTCTCAAAACTAATATGGTTTTAGGTCCCATCGATCGACGGATGATGCGGTTTTAAAGCTAACATCTCTTATAACTGCATCCATAGATAAAGGAAACAAATGTTTAGGTATTTTCTTGGACTAACAAAAAGCGTTCGATACCGTTTCTATTCCCATACTTCTCACGAGGCTGGACAACGTAGGGATAAGAGGAATACCACTTGAATGGTTTAGAGATTATCTAAATAGTTGAAAACAAGTAGTGAGGATCAAAAAATTGCTCAGCAACACCTCTGCTTGCACGTACGGAGTCCCGCAAGGTAGTACGCTTGGCCCAACGCTTTTTTCGATCTATACTAACTCGCTATGTACACTAAAAATCGAGGGTGCAGATCTAATAATGTTTGCTGATTGCACTGTTCTTCTAATTTATGGAAATACTTGTGAAAAAGTGCATGATTTAGCAGAAAGAGGGCTGAGTAATGTCACGAGATGGCTAGAAAATAGTCTGTTATCTTTGAATACGTCTTAAACGAAATATTTATGTTTCAATAAAACTGCAAGAACAAATCCACCGAATGAGTTATTTGTGACTGTCCATACTTTTCCCTGCAACAGATATATCGATTTTGGTGATTGTTGCTGAGATAGATTAGTTAAAGTCTCCAACACCCGTTACCTAGGCATAGAAATTGATGACAAATTGCAGTGGAAAGAACATTTGGAAACACTCTCTAGGCGATTGAGAAAGTTTATTTTTTATTTAAAACACTTCGAGTAGTAGCTAATAGTAACCTTCTTATACAAACGTATAAAGCCCTTTGCCACAGTGTCATAAATTATTGCATCTGTTCATGGGGTGGTGCAGCAAAAACAAATATGCTTGAATTAGAACGTGCGCAACGGGCACTTCTAAAAACTATTATTAATCTACCTTACCGCTTCCCTACCACACACCTATATCAAAAAGTAAATGTAATGAGCGTGCGTAAATTGTATGTTGATGAATGTATTCGAAGATATCACCGCACAGTGGTACCTACAATAAAAAGTAGTAATAAAAGGTTATATCAAAGTCCTGTTCCCTACTTCGAAAGTAGCACAGCGTGTATGCACTACAATGACAATGCACCTAGACTTTATAATAAAATTGATCAACAAGTAAAAATAAAAAAATTGAGCAATTTTCAACTGAAACAGGTAATATTAGACTGGATGCAAAATTACGACTATACAGACACGGAAACTCTATTTCAAGTTGTTAAGTAATTATGTAAAGTGTAGATTTAATAACAATTGTAAAAAATATAAATAGAGTATATAGTTAAATATAGTATATTATTAAATATATTATGGTAAACGTGACATATAAAACACACCCAAACCTCACACGCGCACAGCGTCACACCAAACATTCCCTCACATACTGGCATCCTCTCAAACATGCGCGCATTACGTTTACATCATATGATAAGAAATTAATGTAAAAATCGTTTTATGTAAACTATTGAAATTAAGTTCCTATATTATAATATTTTCCATTGTCTAATGCTTAAGGGAGAACTGCCTCCTGGTCCACAGCTCACGCTTTTCCAAGAGACAGGATATCAGTTAATGTGGGAACCTTATATATTAATGCAAAATAAATGGTTTATTATTATTAAATTGTATCGCCGAAAATCCTTGAATCGCTTAAGATGCGGAAATTATTGATAATAGAGCGAAGTGATGTACGTATTATAGACATTAATATCTACAAAAAAGACTGCAGTGCCATATATGTAAATTTTAACGTCCTAAGGTTGCCAGGCATGGTCGCTTAGGAGAAAAGACGAAGTGAAAATTACAATTTGAATTGAAAAACTTCAGACAAAGTAATTATTCCTCATCTACTCTAATAGTAGGAAAGATTTAGAAGGACAGATGCATAACCAAGAAAACAAAGGTTCGTCTAATGAGATGTCTGGTGTTTCCAATCTTTTTTTATAGCGTGGAAACTTGGTCACTAAAACTACAGGATCGCCGAAAAATCGATGCACTGGAGATGTGGTTCTGGAGACGACTACTGAAAATACCGTGGATAGCGTTTCGTACCTTTAATTCTATCCTCAAAGAACTTCAACTTCAATTTAGACTATCGTCGATTGTGCAGATGCGAATGAAGTTCTTCAGGTATATCTCCAGGAACAAGAACTCGATGGAAAGATTAATATTGCAAGGCCAAGTGGAAGGAAAAAGATCCCGAGGTCGTTAATTAGTACGCTGGAGTTACTCTATTAAAAAGACCACGAATTCCACCATTGTACAATGTGCTCGCAATGCCACTAACCGTCAGAAATGGAGAGACTTCACGAAGAGATCAACAGCCCTGGAAATGGAAACTGGCGAGGATCCGCCGTATACCGTCACCATGACCACGACCACTCTGCTAAGAGTGCCCAACTAAGAAGATTATAATAATAAATAGAAACAAACCACAAATAAAAAATTTTAGCTTTGTTCCAATCAATGCAAGCTGCCTAGAATAATTGTTGAAAAGTAATCTAGCCTAGAAAGTGCTAGAATTGCCCAGTCACATTGATTCAAATAATTAATTTACGAGTATATTACTCACTGCTCCATTTTATCAGTGATAAATATGGCAAAGTGTTTGTACCAAAATCAATATCTGTTAGTAATAATGCTGACATGTACCATCAAAAATCGCATAATCATAATCCTGTATTTTTGGAATATGTCAAACCTTATTCTAAGTTATATAAACGACCCTTTTCCTCAGCTAAATCTATTTATTTAAGAAATAAGATCAATAATTCTGTTAACCTATCAAAGGTCACACGGCCAGACACAATAGAAATTTCATCGACACTTGAAATAAAACAAAAATGACATGGAACACTATAAACAGTGAAACTGGTAGAAATACAGAGCGATATCGATACTTTCATTTAAAAAATAATAATAAAGATGTAAGAGCGGATTCAGAGGTAGCGGCTGAGTTTGAGAATTTCTTCACTAATATGCCTTCATTAACAACCAAAGCTCTAAAATCTTCCTTCACTTCTGCTGAGATCATACTTAAGCAAAGCCTAACTGAATGTGACACAAATTTTAGATTTTCAGTAGTTATTTGCAAAGATATTGTGAAAGTCTTGATGAAAAAAAAAAACATATGGGAGCTTTCTGTAAAGATCGTTTCTTTAATAATAGATGTCATTGCACTCAATATAGCAGCTGTGTTTAATAATAGTGTTGCAAGTGGTGTATTTCCTGACCTAATTATCATCAGCCAAAAGACGTCCACTGCTGAACATAGGCCTTCCCCATAGAACGCCACTTGGACCGGTTACTCACTTCCTGCATCCAGCGATTCCCCGCTGTTTTGACGAGGACGTCGGTCCACCTAGTCGGAGGCTGGCCTACACATCGTCTTCAGTTGCGTAGTCGCCACTCAAGAACCTTTCCTTCCCTATCGGTTATCAGTTCTGCGAGTGATGCTACCTGCCCATTGCCACTTCAACTTGCTAGTTTTGAGAGCTTAGTTTTCCTAGGGATCTCCTCATTTCGGATCTTATCACGTAGGGAAACCCCAAGCATAGCCCTCTCCATTGTTCGTTGAGCGACGTTAAGCTTGGTAATGAGGCCCGCAGTAAGAGCCCGCGTCTCAGTGCCATGAGTCATCATTGGCAACACACACTGGTTGAAAACCTTGGTTTTCAGGCTCTGAGGTATTGGGGACGTAAAGATAGATCGAAGCTTCCGGAACGATGCCCATCCGAGCTGGATTCTTTGTACGACCTCCTTGTTGAAGTTCATGTAACAGTCTATACTAGGTTGACGTAATCGTCTACATTTTTGAGTGTGTATCGTTTCCAAAAAATACCAGTATAGGAGGAACATGGAAATTTGACATAATTTTCGTTTTATCCATGTTCACGGCAGCACGAACTGCATAGCTGCCTGGCACTGTCCACCGAGCGCTTACCACCTTTGCAGTTAAAACTTGCAAGTTTGTAGACTTTATCCACTGTTCTGTTTATTAAGGCCGTTTACAGACGAGGCTGCGGTCGATCTTAATTCTATTTTCATACTGCAAAAAAGGACTATACGAGCTATGTACATTTTTGCCCCCAGAGTTTTCCTTAGACAGAAGTTACATAAATATATAAACATTCTATCTGTTGTCTCCCAGTTTACTTATGAAAGTCTAATGTATGTCCAGAAAAACATTATAATTTTGATAAAAGGAGTGATGCTCATTTTATCAACACTCGGAATAAGCATAAGCTATCCGTACATGTAACGCGTCTCCAAAGATTATGTCATTCTTTTATGGGACAATGAATACGATTCTATAATAATCTTCCCAATGTTATCCAAGATTTGCCAAATCATAAGTTTAAAATTACTATTAAGACTTAACTCTGTCAAAAAGGTTATTACAAAATTTTGGATTACTTGGAGGATAAAACAGCTTGGGACTGATCACTCCAGCATCTACCTACTCGTGTTTAACCACTCAATACAAACACACAACATTTTTACACTATGTTGGAAAATAGTGACTAGATGGGTAGATTTTCGGACACGTTACCTTCCATAATGTACTGAAGAATGTGGGTGTAGACAACAGTAAGCTCCACCAACAATAGCAGCTTCGCATTCTCCACGAGTCATTGCTTGATATGCCTGTTCTAGTGCTGCAGTAGAACTACAGCAAGACTCGTCAATGGACATCGAAGGACCTTTCGCGTTAAGCCAGTAGGATATACGGTTTGCAAACATTGATTTGTTACATCTGCAACATAAGTACAAAGAGATCATGTAGGTATTAACTATAATCAAAACAGGAGGGTTGCGATTTTCAGCCATACTTTTACTATACGTTATTAAACTCCGCGAGAGGACGGAGTTAAAGAATAATAGACATCCGCTGTCGGGTTGTTACTCGTAAGAGGCGAGGAAACACAACTTACTTGTCTTGTGCAATAGACCGTTTAGATTGTTATCACTGTGGTACCCGAAAAACTGACGTTTTGAAGGGACGGAATTATTTCCTTTGAACCCATTGCTATTTGTATCAAAACTAAACAAAATACAATTTTTAAACAGCACCTACTCGTAATGTAAACTAGTTGCTGAATCAACTGAAGACAATCACAAGCGACAAACGTTGTATTTTTACGTGAAACAATACAATGCGAATGTGTTGCGGAATTCCTAATGTTTATCGTTTTGACTATATTTAAAGTTAAAGGTAAGATTTGAAATATCTTGTATATTTACGCGGGTTTAAACTTACTTAACATTAAATATTCGTAGTCTAGAACATCATGTAAAATTTCATTGAAAAACTCTTCTCATCCGCCTGTTTCCAGTGTAACCAGATAGTTTTAACAACATCCACCAAAGCAACATGAAAAAAATGAAAATGTATAGTTTCTGTACTTGATAGATTTATTTAAAATTTGACTTTGTTTGTTGTCCTTCTTATCCGCGCGAACTGTTATTGGCAAAATTGTAATTACGCCGCACAAGCCATACAAACAAGAAGAAGAAAAAGATGAAAATTTTACTGACTCTCTATCGAAATTCTTGTTTCTGTATACGTAACAACTAACACTATTATAAACGAGCGGTTCACAAATTAAAGTAGATAATAATATGTACAATTACGAATGAAAATAAATCACATTTTTTGACTATTATTTAAGACATCATTATTAAGTTCAATTTATTGCAATAAATATAAACAACAACAAATATAAGCATAATCCGTAGCAATCCAGAAAAACATTGAAACAATTAACGAAATTTTTGACAATTTATTAAGAGCATTATTAAAAAAGAAAATAATAAGAGAATAACGATAATAATATTATAAGAATAATAAATCCGAGGTAATAAAGAAATCAAGAGTATAACAATAATAGTAATCATTCACTGGTTAGTCTTGCATGCATTATATTCAATGGTCCAAGTCAATACTGCGGATAGCTTGCTTAAAACTACGAACACTGTCGGTAAAAGGATCCATGGAATGAAAGTTCGGTGATAAGTCTATTGAGAGGTGCATTTTTTCCAAGATTGGTATAAAATAATTGAGGTTTTTGAAAACATTGAGCCTTGAAGCTCTGGTGAAAATTTTGGGGCAGAGAAGCACAAAAGAAATAGCAGTTCAGGAACATCCAGTGTTCCGTTAACAAGTTTGTAAAGAAAAAGCATGTCAAGCAAGCGTCTCCGTTCCGACAGGGAATTCATGTGGTAGTGTTTTAGCCTTGCTGGATAACTCCTGACAGTTTTTGCTTTGTTGCAGGAAAAGCAAGATGCCACAAGAAACGCTTTTGTATGCTTTCGAGCCTCTTATTATACACGTCATAAAAGGGGTTCCAAGCCACACTACAATACTCCAGGCTGCTCCGGATATAAGAATCGTAAAGCAAGATTTTTGTTTCCGGATGTTTAAAGTCTTTCAGTTGCGCAGTACAAAGCCAAGGGATTTCGACGCCTTCGAACAAATGCTATCAATATGAAAGTTGAATTTCAATTCATTATCGATCTCAATACCATGGTCTCCATTTCTATCTAGTTCTTTCAACATAATGTTACATAATTATTTTGTAGTTTTGGGGAGTTTTCGATTTTTTCCTCGAAAAATGGATAGAAAAGCATTTGGATGCATTGAGGTCCATGCCGTTGCAACAGCACCATGAGACGAGTCGATTGATGTCATCTTGGAGAAGAATCGTATCAGTGTGGTTTTTAATGACTTTAAAAAAATTTAAGTCGTCAGCGAACAAGTAATGACTACAATGTTGAAAACAATCACTGATGTCGTTCATAAACACGTTGAAAAATAGAGGACCGAGATGATATCCCTGTGGTACACCTGAAATCGAAGGAAACTGATCAGAGGAGAAACTAGAAACCACAACTTTAGACTACCGGGCAGAAAGATAAGATGAGCACCAACCCAGCAGCGGTTCAGCAACGCCGTAGGCGAAAAGTTTCTGGAGGAGTATTTGATGATTTACTCGGTCAAATGCCTTACTGAAATCAGTATAAATGTCATCAACCGCCGAGTGCTTATCAACCTCAACCGAAACAGCATTGATGAAAGACAACAAGTTCGTTGTCGTGGATCTGGACTTCATAAATCTGTGCTGATGCGGATTAATAAGGTTTTTAAAATGCCATGTCAGAATAGGATGAAGCAGTTGCTCAAAAACCTTTGCAAACACGGGGAGGATAGAAATAGGCCTGTAGTTTTTGATAAGATTCTTTGGAACATCCTTGTGCAGAGGGATAATCAAAGCCTGCTTCCAAACAAGAGGAAAAATACCAGATTTTAACGATTGGTTGTATAATATACATAAGGGATGAGCTAAAGCTGTTGCACATCTAGAAACGAATATAGCGGGAAGGCCATCAGAACCAGCACCCTTACTTGCATCAAGTTTGTTTAACATTTTAAGTACTTTATCGTTGTCGAATTGAATGAGCGTTAAGTAATTATTGGATAGCGTTGTGACGCCAGTATTTCTTACACCAGATGGAATACTGTTATTGTATACAGCAGAAAAAATTTCAGCAAAGAGACTGCAGATGTCTTAACCGTTTTAAGGGCTTACATTACCGAAAGTCATTTGAGCAGGTATGTAACTTTGAATCTTTCTTTTGCTTCTCTTGATAAAAGACCAAAACAGTTTGGGGTTTGATCGTAAGCTCGATTCAAGGCGAGTAATATAGGTCTTGTAGCAAGTAGCCGTGAGAAGCGGGGCACGTTTTTTGGTAGTTTAAATGATAATTTATCTAAAGGGTTATTATTAAACTTTTTAAGCTTTTTTCTGTATTTGAGTTTTTCTTTAAGAAGATTTATTAAATCGCGAGAAAACCATGCAGGGTACTTTTTACTTCTTGGTTAACGCTTTGGCACGTTTTTCTTGATTACCTCGTGAAGGTAGTTATGAAAGGTCGAAAGCATATCATCAGCAGTTGCACAGGTAATTAATTGCTCATCCCACTTGACGTTGTTCAAATCCTTGGTTACGTTATCGTACTCTGGTTTATGGAAACAGAAGCGGTTGTTATTATTCGGAGCAACTCTATTATTGTTATTTACATTAACACACGTAAGTTATGTAGGATATAATAAACAGGCTTACCTAAATTTATGTAAAGTTTTAGAAGTGCTTCATGTAGTATTTTAATACGAAAATATGACTAAAGTTATACATGTCTGTATATTGTATTGTATCCGATGTATGATTTATATGTTAAGGCTGGGATATGTAATTCGTGGAATAAACAAGGTAGTACTAGATAGCAATAACTTGTATAATGCATCAAAGGTCGCACGGCCAGACACAATAGAAATTTCATTGTTATAATGACATCGACCCTTGAAGGGATGTAAAACTATGATTTAGATATCGTTCCAGCCTTTCATGATCACAATCATCATTTGGCAGATTGATTGGTTGTATACTTATTTTGAGTAATGTATATTATGTACTTTAAAGTATGTGTAAAATTATTACAGATTTTATTATATTTATTGAAATGCTTTTAGATCATAAATTCGCACAATTGTTACCGACGGTAGTCACTTAGTCACTTTGTTTGTTCATTTCTATAAAAGCGGTAGCGTAACGCGACCATACTCTCTCTTCGACTCCCCCCTCTCCTGGCGACGGCTCAAGCCGAGGTCCGTACTTTAGTGGTGCCCTTGAGCAAATCGCCTACTCCTCTCCTTGCGGCGAAGTGTCTTCAACGCTTGCCTGAGGCGGTGCGCCTTCTGCGCCCGCATCTGGCTTAGTGCCATCTACGCTCACCACCCGTCCGGTGACGCTGTAAATGCCGGTAGAGGCAAACAACAGGACTAATGTCCGTTCGAAAAACAAATAAAAAAAACGACCAGACTCACTTTGTGCCCGACTGCCGTGCAGAGCGGACCTCTTGAGGTGTAGCAAAATATTGTAAAATTATATTTCAACGACAAAGTGCTGCCCGATCGAAATATGGAGGAGTTAAGTGATTTATTATTGTATATTGTAATTTGAATTTAGCTAATTGTTTCAATTTTATTGTGAGATTACATTTAAATATAACATACAGAATGTTGTGGTTCTTTATGTGGTTTCTTTACTGAAGTAGAAATATTGTAAAATATCTATATGAAAAGAATGGCCCCGAGTTTCTTGCCGCTTCTTCTCAATATATTTTGGAACGCGGCGGTAGAGTGTATAAACTGATGCATAAATTGAATAAATGATTTTGACTTTGACTTTGACTTTTAAATGTGCCCATAAAATTGATAAGAGTATGTTTATTAAATAATTCCTGAATTAATGTCATTGTTTCCATTTATATTTTTATCCGATAAATATAAAGCTATTACACTCAACATCGTTTTAAAACAGTAAGCTTAATTTGATCCAAATCTGTTCAGTCATTTCAGCGCGGAGAGGTAAGAATCGTTCTCACTTACAAACTTTTGCACCGATATAAAGAAATTACATTAAGATGTATGTTTGTAATGTCACAACATCATCATCATCATCAGCCCATATTTGTCCACTACTGTCATTCTTTAGCTCTTTACATCCAGTCACTGCAAGCCACCTTCCGTACATTTTTTACCTATTTGGCCGCAGGGTTCTCCAAACGTAGTCTCCACCGTAGAACTCGTCCAGCGGTAATTAGTATTTCAGGAAATATGGCCAGCCTATTGCCACTTCAGCTTGGCTGTTCCTTAAGCTATGTCGACAACTTTGATTCTATGTAGAAAAACTTTATTCTGAATTCTATCCCTCAAAGAAACTCTAAGAGTTAATCTCTTCGTAGCTTGCTGGGTTACAACATTTAATTCTATAGACTTATCTCACAGTTAATGTCTAAATTTCAGATCCGTATGTAATGACGAGTGTCACTGATTAAAAACTTTTATCTGAACGCAATGTGGTATGGACGACGTGAAGACCTGACGAAGCTCACCAAATGCTGCCCAGCCCGACCAATTGCTTCTGTTGGTTTGCCTCAAAGTTGTTTCTATCTAATTGCTTAAGTTATCCGATAGTTAGATTTACTCCTGACAAATTTAAGAAGTATTTAATTATAAAAGTATATACTATTGACGACAATCGATTCCAGGTTAACGCGATCATTCAACATGATTTTGTCATATTATTATGTACAAGTAGTTCACGCAGATACCGATGCTGATGATACCGAAAAATCAACTAGGCTAGACAGCATAAGGAAGTCCTTACGGGAGATGGGAGACCGTTCTCCGTAAGGATAATTAAAAATAATAATCATCAACATCATCTCAGCCGTAAGACGTCCACTGCTGAACATATGCCTCCCCCATGATTTTCCAAAAGGACCGGTTGGAAGCGGCCTGCATCCAACGTCGTCCTGCGACCTTCATAGGTTCGTCTGTACACCGTGTCGGTGGACGACCTAAGCTGCGCTTGCCGGTCCGTCGTCTCCACTCCAGAACCTTTAGGCCCCATCGGCCATCTGTTCTGCGTGCTATGTGCCCTGCCCACTGCCACTTCAACTGGCTAATCTTCTGGGCTATGTCGGTAACTTACGTTCTTCTACGGATCTCCTCATTTCTGATTCGATCACGTAGAGAAACCCCGGGCAAAGCCCTCTCCATAGCCCGTTGAGCGACTTTGAGCTTATCTATGAGGCCCATAGTAAGAGACAACGTTTCAGTGCCATAAGTCATCACTGGTAACACACATTGGTCAAAGACTCTTTTCTTGACGCATTGAGGTATTTTTGACGAGAGGACTTCGTGAAGTTTCCGGACCGCTGCCCAGCCGAGTTGGATTCGACGATTGACCTCTTTCTCAAAGTTGGACCTGCCTAGTTTGACTGTCTGTCCCAGGTAGATGTACTCGTCAACAACTTTGAGAACTGAGTTCCCAACTGATATTGGGGTAGGTACAACATGGGCATTAGACATAATTTTCGTCTTATCCATGTTCATCTTAAGACCTACCCGTTGGAAAACTCGATGGAGGCCTTCAAGCACTGTACTGAGGTCTTTCATGGATTCTGCCATGACTACAATATCGTCCGCAAATCGAAGGTGAGTGATGTATTCGCCGTTAATACTGATGCCAAGTCCTTGCCATTCCAGAAGCTTCCAATGTCGTCGGCGTCTTCCAATGTAGCGGTGAATAGTTTCGGAGATATAACGTCTCCCTGTCTCACGCCTCTTTGCAATGGAATTGCCTTTGAACTCTGCTCCTGTACTTGGACTGACATGTAGGCGTTTTTGTACAAACACTTCAGCACTGCAATATACCGATAGTCAATACGGCATCGCTGGAGAGACTGGCTGGAGAGAGATGTGATACCGTCGTCACCAGGCGCCTTGTTGTCCTTAAAGCCGTTTCAAGGCCATTCTAATCTCGTACAGGCTGATGTCCGGGATATCTTCGGTATAATGTCGGGTCAGCTTGGCTCTTGGGTCTTTGACCAAGCTGCTAACAGGTTAAAAATAATGTTATTCTGTAATTATTTCAGATTTTTTACGACTTCCAATTTCGGCTTATTTTATATTGTTGCACAATATTTTATTGCGTTGTAAGTAGGTAAATGACAAAACTAGCTGATTAAACACAAACATTATATGTTTAGGCAGTTATTAAATGTTAGATGCATTTCGGCAAAATCTTTGTTGATTTTTGTTTAATGTTACCTACCAAAACTTTTTGAATTGGAAGTATTAATTAAATAATAAGAAAATGGCTTTTAAACTTTAACCTCTGTTTTGTATTACTGAAGCACCATACATGCAAAAATGAGGTGATCAGGCCAGAAATAACGTGTGACGTGTTAAAGATAATAAAACATTTAATTTAGTAAAGACAGTGTTGCAAGCTTATTTACTTTTCCTTCCAATTACATTGTTTGAATTATAAAAAAAATTTGGACGTGTTTATAAATAAAATAAAACTTTATTAAAAATCCTTAAAAAACTGATCTTCCATTTTACTTCTGATATAAGCTGGTTCGTTGCACTCCTAATAAAAAACCTATATCCGTACAAAAAGAAACTTTTCCTTTCTGATTATTAGTGCATTATAAGATATGATCTAAAAGCATGCATTAGGTGTGCAAAGTAAGGTCGACGTTCGTTCGTCAGTGTGAAACTATAGGTACTGGCGCCCGATGGAAAACTAGCTCACCATGACAGTTGCAGTACCTTCTATAACTTAGCAATTAAGTTTTGTGTGGCACTGTATGGCGCTTTTCACCCCGGTATTTTATCGGATTTTGAGTCTCAATAGCCCAGTAATTTCATTTATACATGTTACAAAGTAAGTCAGTAGAGGTGGACGATAATGCGTCACAGAGGAATATTTGGCATTGCACCAATCAAGAAGACCCTGTTGCAGAAGAGACTTACTACACAGAAGAGACAAAGTGGTCCAGCTGGTCGTCAAAGATGTGATAACTTTTCAGATTGGGACAGTTACCTATGCAGTCTTACGCAAGTCAAAGAACGGTTTTGTTTAGAATACTGTTCACATTTTATAATTATATTCTTACCCGGTAAGACCGTATCCAGTTTGTGTATGTGAGGTATAAAAGCATTTCTCCATTTCAGAAAAACCAATTCCAATGTAAACCGCGACTTTCTTCCCTGAAAGATTTACCGGATTCACTCCTGAAATAAGATTTAGCTTTATTATGTAACATAATATTGTTGGAAAGTTTCAGGTTATGGGCACTTCCAAAAGTGTTAACAGGACAAAAGAAATGAAATGCCGCTGAATTTTTTGGCGGATCTTCTCAGCTGTGGTCACGTTCCGATCCGGTTGTCAATTTAAGGAATATGTAACATAATATTGTTGGAAAGTTTCAGGTTTCGGGCACTTCCAAAAGTGTTAACAGGACAAAAGAAATGAAATGAAATCGTGAAATTGTACAGTCCGTATTCCGTGTCCAATTACACAGCCTTGAAATATCGGGCTGTGTAATACAGTAGGCCTACCATAAGCCCCTTATAGCAGGACAGTTAAGTGTTTTATTGATCTGTCCTGCAAATTCGTCGTATGGCGGACTCTAGCAGGCCAGCCAACTATTGCCCACGTGATCTAGCCGGCCAGCAAAGGGCGGCCTGCAATTGACCTGCTGTAAGCGTACCATGACGTGTTTTTTGACTTTAGATATCCATCAAAGTAACCTGCATATCTGTCACATAAAGAAGGCGAGCTAAAGCAACTTTTTGTGACCTATTAAACGTAATAACCGTAAATTTTTATCAATTTGCGAAAAAATTTTTTCTGTCACTATCGTATAGAAGAATGTGGAACGCATATGAATAATTATTTGAGTTACTAGAAGAAGTAGATCTCATATTCAGTCATTTCATATTTTCACGCGCTCGAACTGTTTTATTTTACCCTACAGCTATGCCGCTATGGATATTTAGAACTCCCATAGTACTTCTAAGTGAGCATAACTAACACGACGACGAGGTGTAGACGCGGCCATAATTCCAAGTTCAATAAATAAGAATTCACACTTGGAACACCGTCTTGATATTGTAAGTAGATAATAATCATTCGGGTCGTTTCTCTGAGAATCCACTTCAAACTGTTCACTGCTGTTTACTAGATTGGATGTGTTCTAATATCATGACAAAATATTTGTACATTGTGTAACTAATGTAACTTTATGGTAACTATATGATTTAGTGAATTAATTTCATTAATTCACTAAATCAATGTCACAAACTCTGCTGGATCCCTCATTATTATTATTATAACGTATTTTACAATGCCTGTGGATAATATTGAAATATATATAATCCAATATTTTATAAATTGAACTAATATATAAATCAGATCATTAGGTTTCAATACAAGGCTAATCTTAGTTTCAGAACATAACATAAGCCAACATAAATGAAAGAGTAAGAGCGTTATACAAAAAGTGGTAGAGCGTCATCTCTTTGACGCAAACTGTCAGAGATAATAATTTAGGCCCTTCTTAGCCCTAGCAGTTCAAACGCATGTCAGTCAAATGAAATTTATGGTACGAGTTTTGGCAGGTCAATTTGAGATCCTTTTATTGAACAGCTCGGAACTTGACAAGTAATCCTGAAGTAATCTGAAAGTTTATGGTAGGCCTGCAGGTCGTACAATCCGACCTGGCAAAAACGGTACGGGGTGACAATGCAAAGCCAGGAATGTACATCCCGGAATCCATGTACATGGCTTCGAAATAATGGGCTGTGCAATACCACGAGGCGTACAATACGGGTAATGTACGACCCGTATTGGTTGCGCAATACTGGCTGTACAATACAGTAACTCGAAGCAATGACTTGTCTTAGTATGCTTTTTCGAAGTAAGCAGTAAGAGGTACCTGACCTCGACGAGACTCTGCTCACACGATTCAGCTCATTAGATAAACTGATAGGTGTAACGGCGTGTATAAAGCGATTCATACACAATTGCAGATAGAGCCGCTCTGTGCGTGTCGCTGGGCCCATTACGGTCAGCGAACGAAAGGAAGCCCTTTTACATTGGGTGCGCTCAGTACAACACAATTGCTTTGCTGAAGACATACATCGCTTAAGACACAACAAAGAATGTACGATACGTGTACAACGCCTGTCACCATTCTTAGAGAACGACTTACTGAAAGTGAGTGGTTGACTCACACAGTCTGCACTGCGTTACGACGCTCAGCACCTATTGATATTAACCAGCTCAAGTCCACTAGTTGATCTCATTATCGACTACTATTATAAAATTTACTGTCATCCAGGTGCTGGCACTCACTCTTACGCCAGCAATTCGCCAGCAATTCAATCAGCCCGCCGCGTAATTTGCCATCGAGTATACAAATGTATACATTGTTTTCGTTTCCACGCTAAACCAAAGGCCCCGTACATGGCCGACTTACCCGCCAACCGCGTAAACGTTCAGCCCGTATTCACCATTTTTGATAAAATCCAGTACACTTAGAAACGCCAAGCTATTAAAAGGCTACTTCTGTGTTATAACATGTCTCGCCACGAAGGCGGTCCATCTCGAACTGGTATCTGAGTTAAACGTTCCTTGCGGCATTACAGCGTTTTGTTTCTAGGCGTGGTGTACTGACGTTGATTAGGTCTGATTGCGGTACAAATTATGTAGGCGCTAGGAATGAACTTAGGGAAATACAGGCCTTTCTTGCAACCAATAATGACAGTATCGCACATACGCTTTCTAAACAGCACATAACGTGGTGACTAAATCCACCAAAAGCACCCTGGTTCGGTGCACTTCATGAAACAGCGATAAAGTCAGCTAAACAATTACTGTACCATGTGGTCGGCGAACAACGCCTCACATTTGAGAAGTTTTCAACTCTATTAGCGCGTATTGAAGCCGTGCTCAATTCACGCCCTCTCAGCCCCCTCTCTTCTGACCCTGCGGATCTTGAGGTACTCACCGCGGGTCATTTCCTTATTGGCCGTCCGCTCACTGCCTTACCTGAATATTCGGTAGAAGGCCGAGCCATTTCTGCACTTAAAAGGTTCTAGCTCGTCCAATCCTTATCCCAACACTTTTGGCGATCATGGTCCAAGTCCTACCTACACAGCCTCCAAACCCGCTTCAAATGGACTTCCCGATCCAGCCCACCTCAAGTTGGGGAACTGGTACTGATAGCGAACGACCAGGTGCCGCCTCTACACTGGCGCATGGGCCGCATCACCAAGACGCTCCCAGGAAGGGATGGCGTCACCCGAGTGGTGGAACTCAAGACGACTTTGGGCATCTTGATGCGACCTGTCCTCAAGATCGCCCGCCTCCCTATCGAATGAGCACCACACCACACCTTTGCCGCGTGGGGAAGATGTTCGCGCGAACGCGACTGTAAGGAGGAGACCCCCCCGCGCGCGTCCCCCCGCCCCCACGCGACCCGACGCCTGCTGGCCGGGAGCGGTAAAACGTCAGGCGAGGTGACTCTCGCTGGCGTCACTCAGCCGAACAAAGTAAGCGCGCGCGAACGTCAAAATTGGCACCCTTACCAAAACCCAAAAACCCCCGTGTTTACGCGTAAACCAGTGAACAAACAATAAATCAGCTCCGCGTTTACTCGAGTGCGCGATAAACTCCGCTCTTCAAACACTATACCCACAAGTGACCAGCAAACATTCAGCACGACGTACAAGGCAGGACGCCTACCCAGAGAAACTCAAGGTCATCAGCCCCTGTAACCGATCTAGATTACTAGATTATCGGTTCTCTTAAAAACTAGTTTAAATAAGCGACATCTGTAGGCAAACTCACAAACGACTACCTAAATTCCGTTTAAAGATTAAAGCAACCTTTAAATCGAGAAACCTAACTACCTTTGCTGCGCGCTGAGGTAGTTCAGCGATTCACCGATAGAGGTCGCATATAACAATCAAAAATATTGACAGTGACAGTTTAAACAAAATGTCAATCGAGTTTAGAGAAAATAATGCCACGAGTTGTGAGTTCCGGTGAACGAACGTTGATATTTTGAAAAAGTTCAAAATGCAGTGTAGTGATTGGACTGACGACTACGACGGTTTTGAGGCCTTTTTCATTACCATATATGGTAGCGAAATGCGCCTCCGACATCCGCCCAACTTCTCGTTTTTTCAACAATAGAAATCGCCATCACTTTGTCACCGGCCATCGACTGTGCAACTGCTAATAAATTACTACGTCTAGTGCTACAGAAACTTTATTAAATTCGAACATCAATCTTCAGAACCCCCATACATTGGGTAAGTTTGAGTTTTGAAGTGAAAGTGTACTTGACCACCATAAATTATAACCAACAATTTGTAACCTTTGGTATGTACTCTCAACTTATTTACTGTATTTTTTTATGTGTCTTACATGCTAACTCTGTTGTTTAATTTACGTGTTTTTCTGTGTTTTCTGTTGCTTCTCAACTTTCTTCTTGTTTCTATTTTACGCCCTTCTGGCAAACTTGAAAGGGTGTTGTTGGTAGCTCGCAATTCACGAGGTACCTAGGCTAGTCCCTAATTGCTCGGTAGTGAACGGACCTCGTGGATTGTGAGCACTTTTACCAGCAACATACCTATTTACGCCCTTCTGGCATTCTGAGCGGCTGGTGGTTTGCATCCGCGAAGGGCCTAGCTAGTCCCTTTATGCTCGGTAGCGGAAGCCTTAGCGGATGCGAATTCTTCACCAGCAGCATTACTTCCTTGGCCCTTATGGCATCTCTTGTTTGCTGGCGGGCCACATCCCTAAAGGCCCTCTGCGAGTCACTATATGCCCAGTAGCAGAGGGACAGTGGACCCACCAGCTCAACACTTTACTGGACCCATTGTGACCGGAGCACATGTGCTTTCCAGGGTTCCAGTACGAGGCGGAATCCTTCCAGTACGAGGCTGAAGTCTGAACTACTAGCAGTACACGACCTCTGAACTCCGGCCGTCCTCTGATCTCCAGCACCGACCGCGGCCACCTTTCTCTACAGCGATTGCTGGGAATTTCTACCGGCGCGGCGGTGTGGAGCCGACCCTGCACGGCAGACCTGCTGCTGAGCATCGGCCAATACTAGCGGACCGGAGCTAAGTCCTTAAACAAGGAAGCTTGCCAAATTGCCATACCTGTCTGAGATCCACGACCCTTTTTATTTATTATACTTATATTCTCATCTCTCTTCTTTCTCTCATGCTCCCTTCTACCCTGAGTAGGTAGGAAGGTGACACCCCCATCAGATCCAAAATCACCCGGCTATCCTGTAAGTACCTTCCATTTTTACCTTAACCTATTCCCTTCTAATAATTGTTCCTTACCGATGTATGGTGTAAATACACCATATTTACAATACAATAAAAGTGATTATAATTTCCAATGCAACCTCGGCAAACTAATACTATGTTTAGTTTTTTAACTGCAAGGTGACTGTCGATTCTTATTTAATATGTCCTAAACCATTGATACAGTGCTCCAAATGTAGGCGTTTTGGTCGCCAAGCTGACAGTTGTAAAATATGAAATGAAACATTCTCTAACCAATGTTATATCAATGCAAGTGTACCAAAAACGATGCGTATTAGTTTTTGGAACAAATTCAGAGTTTATACAAGATAGTAAGATAAATGGGATACCTAGTTGTAAATAGTTTTATTGATTTTGGAAGCGATGTATCTTTTAATTCGTGAATTTGCAGTAAAATCTGTAGGAATTGACTGGGATGATACGTCTTCACCCGATAGGAGTTTCCGGAATGAGGTAGTCTATTCCTTTGGCAAAGTCAAAACTATATTAGAAATTGATAAAGTCAGTGCTTATGTTGTATTCCAGGTTGTGTTAAAATTTTATGATACAGTAGGTGATCTCGATGGTCCAGTGGTAGAGCAGTCTCGAGATTCAGGTATAGCAGCGACAATGCTTAAAATATATGCATATGTGAGCTTGGTGGCCAGCAGGTAAAGGATCTACGTTTTCTATAATATATGGAAATGTCCTATTGAATAATACAGTTGTCGGGCCGTCAAATCACCAATGTGTGGTAAATAGGGGAGTTTATCAAGTTAGTAATGTTGGTATCACTCCTATGTCTACAATCATAATTATGATTCATAATATTATAACACAAAAAAGTTTGAGAAGCGCGGTCCGAGTGTCGACTACACGGAGCAGGTAGCGGCGATCGTAAGTACGGCGCGGAAAGGAATTAATTATGCGTGCACGCGCGATGACGTTAACGTTACGACAGATAATATATATACTGTTTTTTTCTGACTTGCATAGTTTTAATTATACTACTCGCAGGCTTTGTTGGGCTTTGTACAGACTGATAAACTTGAAACCTTGAGGGTCTCCTGGCGAGTAGGGAAGTCTAGTGGATTTTAGTTGTAGAAACGACCGTAGTTATGACATTGGCAAGGGTCTGCTGATTTCTTAACATTATTGCCTATTCCGTATTCAAATTCCGTAGACACGGCGAGTGAACACATAGGTGGGTCTGCCGTTTATTATATTAATAATATTAAAAATCATAACTTGCTAAATGCGCACACCTTGCAAAGCAAAAGCTCGCAATGAAAAAAAGTAAAAGTTCTTATTATTTTCTTACTTTCATGATTTACCTTCGATATAGATTTTAAATCTACCAGTCTTAATATTATATGTGTATGCAATGTGATATTATTACCATGTTCGAAATAATATAAATATATCGAGCCTTGATTAAAATGTACTAAAGTTAAAAAATATTATAAAAAGGAAAGATTTGTTTGTTTTGACTAGGTTCCAAATCTATAGGACTGATTAGAGCATTTTTTCACAATTAGAAATCTACATTTTCCCAGATGAACAAAAAAGTTAGGGATCCATATGAAAACTTCGATAATGTGTACCCAAGCTGTGGAAATAATACCAAAAAAGTCAGTATATCGCGTACGCTGCGGAAACTATTGAGATAAGAGAAAACAACATAAATGGTAAAACTAATTATACTATAGCGTCAATACAATCGAAAAGAGACCACGTCATCGGTAATATGACGGATGAATTTATTACCCAATCGGAGTTTCTGATAGCGGTGATTCTGAATTGGATTCTTTAACTGACACAGAAGATAAAAACGCAACTCTTTGCCAAAGTTCTAGAATATCACTTACAAATTATGTAGAAGGTTATGCCCATGAATAATACTGGTTAAGTTAAGTATTCCTTTAATTGTCATATTTATTAATACCTAACGATTACTTCCCACAACACTTGGTTCGAGAAATACAATGATTTGAAACGAAATCTGACATTATTTTTATGCTATTTGATATTTGGTTTAACTAAGGTACGTTTCATTTTTGTGCATAACTTTACCTGCGCGGACAAACTCCATTTTGGTTTAACTTACGTGCCTCGAACTGTATTACAGTTTTATATAGAAGACTTCAATATCAACAAAAAGTCTGCAGTGCCATATGTCTAACTAATAAGTAGTAAAACTTAAAATATAACCTTACCAGCATCGTAAATGGCCTCATAAGCCTGTTCTAATAGTTTTCGTGACATACAGTCCATGTGGTTTCCAAGACGATAGTTGACTTTGAAAAACTGGGCGTCAAATCTGTCCAATTCGGGGATTAACCCCGTAAACTGCGTCACCTCAGGGTGGCTATACGTCCATCGCAGCTCATCTGATATTGGGTTAATCTGAAAACATGTAACGCTTAAATATCGCAGTATCTTCCAAGTACAGACTTTTTGGCCTATACTCTTTTATTATAAGTATAGATTATCATAATTAACTTGAAACGTCACATCTCCTACAGGAAAACATTAAACCTGGATTGGAGTTATTTTACATAAATTTATGAGAATATATTATAATTCAGGTTATTTTACATATTTGTAGCGCGTAAAATGTTGAGTAGTGTCAATTAACAGGATTGGGATACCCGGCATTCAAGCAGTCTTATGTGTCTTACCTATATCTTAAGAAGCCAAATGTATATGCGCTGAGACAAGATAGCGAGTATTTTTTTAATCGCGAATTTTAAGCGAGTTGACTAAAGCACTGCATACCTACTGTACATACACTTTCAGAAGCTGCACTGCAAGCTTGCAGGATAGTTCCAACACGCATAGTCGGGCTAGCTGTATAGCGATTACTAAAGCTAAAAAAAATTGGTTAGAAGAAGAATGTAGACATTGGTTTCAGTCAGAGATAATTTGAAACTTCACCTGAAGGTGTTACACTCAGAGTTGAGTTTCAACATACATAACGTAGAGTTTGATCTTCTGGATAACAAGGCTAGGGAATTAGCATCTTTGGCTGCACATGAGAGATATTTGACACAATCTAGGAAACTGGACAGGTTAATTTAAAACAGCCATGTTAATAATGTTAATTCTGACACACAAACTGATGCTCATTTGTTTCACCCTCGTGTTGAAAACTTAAGTGACACTCAGTTCCCTCCTTCAGAGCTCTCGTTGTTAGAGAAAGGTCTGAAATAAAACTTAACGGCCAGGTTGTCTCAAAAATCTCTCAAAACATTAGCGGTAGACTCGGAAATTGCTTCTGTTAGGAGTAAACAGGATATCGCCGTTAAACATCAGGTGGCAGTTCATATTAAAAAACCTTCATCTTTTAATACTTCGGTTCTTTCAGAGCATCGGATTTATCGTTCATTGCAGGATAGACTCAATCGAGATAATCTAGTTGTTTCAAAAGCGGATAAAGGTAATAGTGTTGTCATTCTGGATAGAAATGTCTATAACCAAAAGGTTAACAACGTTATCCTAGGTGAGGAATTTGAACGTCTTAATTCGGATCCTACTAAAAAGTTCACATCAGAGGTGAAAGATGCAGTTAAGAGCGCGTCGTTCATTTCTCCAGGGGTGCTTAAAACTATTGTCCCAATGAATCCACGGTCCCCTCTTTTATACGGTTTACCCAAAGCTCATAAAGAAAATATTCCCATTCGTCCGGTTGTTTCTTACATTAACGCTCCGGCGTACAAATTGGCTAAACATCTTAACATTCTCTTAAGTTCCAAGACATGTTTCAAACCTAAGTAACGTTTAAAAAACAGTCTAAATTTAATAAATAAAATTAAAAACGTTGACATCCCTTCCGGTGCTAAATTGTTGTCTCTTGATGTAGAAAGCCTTTTCACTAATGTTCCCTACGAAGAAAGCCTACGTATCTTAGAAGGTCACCTCGAGAGACAGCGGTTACATCCTGGAGAAGTTAATGAACTCATTGATTTGACTGGGGTGTATATGAGACAAAATTACTTAAGGTTTAATAATCAGTACTTTTCTCAAAAAGATGGTTTGGCCATGGGATCTCCGTTAAGTCCATTAATGGCTGAACTTTTTATGGATGATTTTGAAAAACATCATGTGGTGAACGAACCCCGTATCCTATTTTATTATAGGTATGTTGATGACATAATTATTTGTTGGACAGGTACTTCACGTCAGGTTAATATTTTTGTAAATAAACTCAACAATATCCACCCCAAAATAAAGTTCAAACTGGAACTAGAAAATAATAATTCGCTTAATTTTCTGGATTTGACCATAACTAGAATCGAAAACAAATTGGATTTCCAAATTTTTCGAAAACCGACTCACACAGACGTAGTTATACCTTTCTCTTCTTGTCATCCCATACAACACAAATTAGCAGCCTTTCGCTGCTATGTTCATAGATTATCTACAGTTCCTCTGTCAACAGATAACTACAAAAAAGAGCTAAATATAATTTACCAAACGGCAACATCTAACAGTTACAGTAAGCAAATAGTCGATCGCCTAATTCAAAATAAGCAGCGACATAGGGTTCGTTCATTGCTTTGTGCATGCCCTCCGGAAAAAATAAACAAATATGTGGGTAGTTTGACTTACATGGGTCCCGTCTCACAAAAAATTGCCAACATAATCAGGAAAAATAACATCTACGTGGCCTTCCGAACAGACCAGAAATTACAACATATTTGTAATGGTAAAGATCGTCTTGAGGATGGAAAAAAGTCGGGTGTTTATAAACTGGTCTGTGACGATTGTAACGGTGTTTATGTGGGTCAAACAGGCCGTAATTTTGATATTAGATTTAAAGAACATGTTTCAGCTTACAGGAATGACCACCCTGACCAGTCTCATTTTGCTAAACATTTACTCGATACCGGTCATTCGTTGCGCAACAACAACACTTTTAAGATTATACATGTTTGTGAAAAAAGCTTTCGGTTAAGTGTGTTGGAACAATTAGAGATTATAAAACATAATAATAATAATCTTACACTATTAAATGACCAAACCAACATGGTTTCATCTCCATTATTGCGTATATTTTCCCAAAATACGTCACCAACAACAAAATAGCAGCGGCCGGTGCGCGTGCAGTGAGTCACAAGGTGGCGGAGTCTGCATGCTATATAAGCGGGCGATTTTGCGTTGTTCTCTCAAGCATAAGTTTTCACACTTATGCTCTCGAAGAAGAGAAGGTCTTACGCGTTGTCATACGCGGCGTACCTACGAAGGTGCAGACTGATAGTGTCCTCGCCGACTTGAAGGCGCAAGGCTACCCTTTTCGCGAATGCCACCGAATGTACAGTGGCAAAGATCGCATACCCTACGACCTACTTTTGTTCATCCTAAATCGCACGCCAGAGGGCAAAGCGATTTTCAATGTTAAAACGGTAGTGAACCTCTCGGGGATCACTGTTCAACCCCCATTCCGGAACCGAGCGCCTGGCCAGTGTCATAACTGCCAATTGTACGGTCATGCCGCCCGATTCTGCTTCGCTCGCCCGAGGTGCGTCAAGTGCCTAGGGGATCACGGGACAGCCCAGTGTTCTCGCACTAGGGACTCAGCAGACCCACCTAGTTGTGTCCTCTGCGGCACACTATATTATATTCAATTATATTCAAACCTGATGCATCGCAACCCAACATTCATATGTCAAAAGACAATACTTAGTTGCTGAAAATTCAGAGAACGTTTCGATTCGGTCGACTCCAAATCAATGTATGGAACCGGGGATACAATCTATACGAGCCAAAAACCCTGGTAAAATGACAAATTATGTCCTGCATTTAAGGGCCCACATATAATAAATTCAGTTGTCTCAATGAGGTCTCTATGCTTTAAGAAGTCTAGGTTTATTTAGAAATATAGTAATTGCTAAAGATAAACCAAGGTACTGACTAAGAGAGTGGGTCACTGAATATATCATATTTTACAATTAATAACATTTACTCGATACCGGTCATTCGTTGCGCAACAACAACACTTTTAAGATTATACATGTTTGTGAAAAAAGCTTTCGGTTAAGTGTGTTGGAACAATTAGAGATTATAAAACATAATAATAATAATCTTACACTATTAAATGACCAAACCAACATGGTTTCATCTCCATTATTGCGTATATTTTCCCAAAATACGTCACCAACAACAAAATAGCAGCGGCCGGTGCGCGTGCAGTGAGTCACAAGGTGGCGGAGTCTGCATGCTATATAAGCGGGCGATTTTGCGTTGTTCTCTCAAGCATAAGTTTTCACACTTATGCTCTCGAAGAAGAGAAGGTCTTACGCGTTGTCATACGCGGCGTACCTACGAAGGTGCAGACTGATAGTGTCCTCGCCGACTTGAAGGCGCAAGGCTACCCTTTTCGCGAATGCCACCGAATGTACAGTGGCAAAGATCGCATACCCTACGACCTACTTTTGTTCATCCTAAATCGCACGCCAGAGGGCAAAGCGATTTTCAATGTTAAAACGGTAGTGAACCTCTCGGGGATCACTGTTCAACCCCCATTCCGGAACCGAGCGCCTGGCCAGTGTCATAACTGCCAATTGTACGGTCATGCCGCCCGATTCTGCTTCGCTCGCCCGAGGTGCGTCAAGTGCCTAGGGGATCACGGGACAGCCCAGTGTTCTCGCACTAGGGACTCAGCAGACCCACCTAGTTGTGTCCTCTGCGGCACACAGGGACATACCGCCAACTACCGCGGTTGCCCTAAGGCACCCCGCGTATCCAGTGGGCCGGCTAGGAGGCCTATTCCCCCTCCTCGCCCGGTCACTACCCGCTCACAAGGGAACGGCCCTAAGCCTAACCTTACACCCGCACCGCAGGCAACACCTGTTGTACCCGCGCCCGCGCCCGCGCGCAACGCTTGGTCCAAGTCCTTGAGCATGGTACAAGCAAGCGTCCCCCTCACCCCCGCCCGCCCGCAGGCCTCTGCCAGCGCGTCGGCTCCTAAGCCCAAACCGCCGCTCTCTAGGCCTCCAATGGCTGGGCTCATGGACGCCCCAGGTCAATCTGACCTGGCGGCCGACATAGCCCTTGTCATGGACTACGCGATGGTCATAGACGTGGACGAAGTACATGCATTCGCGCACAAACTTCGTACTGCCACAAACGACCAAGACCGCTTGCGAGCCACGCTCACACACGCGGGTTTAATCAGCGCAGTGAGGCGCTACGCCCTCCCCAGCGTTTCTTAGGTATCATCCAATATGGATAGTACACCGAAACGCATTAAGCCCCACTCAGTCACCGTAGCGACTTTCAACGCTGACGGCCTTTCTAGTCAAAAGGACGAAGTTCACGAATTTTGTAAGACCCATCAGGTCGATATCCTATGCGTGCAGGAGACCTTTCTGAAACCAGGTACAGCGAACCCTAGGTTTGCAAATTACCGTTTGGTTCGTAATGATAGAGTGGCCACCCCAAAAGGTGGCACTCTCATCTATTACAAAAGAGCTCTGCACTGTATCCCAATTGTTACTCCACCACTTAGAATACTAGAAGCCTCTGTTTGCTTTCTAGCGATGTCAGGTCATCAACCTGTCATCATAGCCTCATGTTACCTCCCCTCTGGTAAAGAACTATTACAGACAGACTTGGAAGCCCTCTTCTCTCTAGGAAGCTCCGTCCTTCTGATCGGTGACTTCAACAGTAAACATGTCATATGGAACTGTACTAGTAACAATAGTAATGGTAAAATCCTTGAAGCCTTGGTCAGCCACTTAAACTTTGATATTCTCTCCCCTCTGGAGCCCACAAGATATCCCTATGTTGACAACCAACGACCAGACATACTTGACATAGCACTTCTCAAGAATGTCACCCTCCGGTTGCGCTCTATAGAAGTGTTACACGAACTGACTTCAGACCACCGCCCTGTATTGTTGAAAATAGGCCCCGACCCGACGGACATAACCCCTATCACTAGAACGGTAGTGAACTGGAAGCAACTGGGGGAATCCCTCCAAGCTATCAGTTCACCCACTCTCGATAGAATCCCCGATGACATACAGACAGTAGAAGACGTGTCAATTGCGATCGAGGCTCTCAGTGACCACCTGCACACCGCAGTAGGTGAATCCTCAAAGCAGGTCCAAGTGGCGGATGGTCGCCGCTTCGAACTGCCCGAGGGTGCGAGGAGGTTACTGACAGCTAAGAACGCCGCCACTAGGGCGTATGACTCGATGCCAACCCCAGATAATAAAGCCACCATGCGCTATTTACAGCGTGCTGTAAGGAAACGCATGAGTGAGCTGCGTGATCAAAGGTGGGACGACAAACTGTCAGAGATTGAGCCAACTCACCAGGCATACTGGCAGTTGGCTCGAGCTCTGAAATCTGACGGACAACAGACAATGCCTCCACTCATTAGGCCACCTCCCTTCTCCATAGCGTTCCTTGACGAAGACAAAACCGAGTGTTTAGCTGATAGCCTTGAGGCTCAGTGTACTCTAAATGTAGATCACGTCGACCAGAAACACCTCGATTCGGTGGAATCTGAAGTCGAACGTAAAAGCTCTATGTCCATCTCTGACCTCCCACTCCTCCCACCGGTAAAATCATCCGAGGTAGTGTCTCTGATCAAGAGCCTCAAGACCCGTAAACCCCCTGGTGCTGATGGTATCAGCAACAAGGTGATTAAACACTTCGCAGTCCCACTAGTTCATCTCTTAGTTAGCATCTTCAATGCGGCTATGAGCAACTGCTCCTTTCCAGACACTTGGAAGCATGCCATTGTCATTGGTATTCACAAACCAGGCAAACCGGCAGCCGAGCCCTCCAGCTACCGTCCCATAAGTCTCCTTAGCTCTCTGGGGAAGATTTACGAGCGGCTCATTGTGAACCGACTCTGGTCCCACGTTAGGTCCAATAACCTCCTTCCCGATGTGCAATTTGGTTTTAGAGCCAAACACTCTTGCGTCCAACAAGTGCACCGCGTAACGGAGCACATCTTAGGCGGTTTCAATAAGAAACCAAAGCCCCAAGGGACCATAGCTGTCTTCCTCGACGTAGCGAAAGCGTTCGACAAAGTCTGGCACAACGGCTTGATATTCAAGCTGTACCAACTGGGTATGCCAGACCGTCTTGTACTCATCTTACAAGACTTTCTCAGGGATCGAACGTTTAGCTATCGCACCGAGGGAACGCTCTCCTCCCCGCATCCCATTCACGCAAGTGTCCCTCAGGGCTCTGTACTCTCACCCATTCTCTTCTCGCTGTACACCAGCGACATCCCACGATCTGAACAGATACGCACACTCATGTGAACTTCCCGTTTAATGTAGAAAGCCACACCGCCCCCGCGTAAACGTTCACCTCGCGGACGTGGGATGTGGCGCAAAAGGTACCCCGGTACCTGGGGGGCGCGACCCTCCTCACCTGCCCTAAACCAAGTCTCGTTAATAGCTAGCAGGTCCAGGTCATTGCGAGTTACTGAGGCTATAAAGTTATCGTGATTTGTCCCTAGGGAACCTGCATTATACAAACCTACTTTCATATTGTTGCACTTAACCATAATAAAAATAAATAAAAATTGCACAACTAGTATACAACATCCAAAGTGCCTTCTTTATATTAGAAGGATACTTAAAATTAACGAAATATAACGATGCATAGAAATCTTGATAAACGAGTAAGTTGCTTGTGTGTATAGCGAATGGGAAAAAGTACTCACTTAGTGAATGTTCATTATGAAATATGGGTGCGTATAACAATCTTAAATTGTTTATTAATATTGTTAAATTATATACATATAATATTATGACAATTAAACTATCAAACAGTTTCCGACCCAAAAACACGGAAAAAGTCAGTATCTGATCGAATGATAAAATCCTGTTTGCCATCGCCCTGACGTGCGAAAACGCGACCTTTCTTTGTCCAAGAGTAACGCCATTGGCGCCTACGACACTCTTCGCGGACACGGTGAAATAGCTGGCGGTTGAATGGCGTTAGCCGCTCATTCAAATATACTCATCGTGGCGGTCCCACCAGCCCAATATCAACCGTAGTGAAGTTACGTCAAACGCGCGCCGCGGCCAGCAGCTCGTCGCGCAAGCGGCGCTGTGCCAGTCGAACCACGATGCGACGCGGACGTCCGCGCGCCTTGCCGTCGTCGTCACCGCCGTCGCCGCGCGCCGCGCCAATCGCTCCGACTCGCTTTGCAAACATGATGTCTTTTCCTTGAGAGTGATTCCAAGCTTTGTGGCCAGGACTATGACGCTGTGCTGAATATTTTCTTATGTCTTACCACTACGATTGTTGACTAGTATAGAATCGAATATACCTTGTATCCAAGCCTGTATAAATTATATTCAAACCTGATGCATCGCAACCCAACATTCATATGTCAAAAGACAATACTTAGTTGCTGAAAATTCAGAGAACGTTTCGATTCGGTCGACTCCAAATCAATGTATGGAACCGGGGATACAATCTATACGAGCCAAAAACCCTGGTAAAATGACAAATTATGTCCTGCATTTAAGGGCCCACATATAATAAATTCAGTTGTCTCAATGAGGTCTCTATGCTTTAAGAAGTCTAGGTTTATTTAGAAATATAGTAATTGCTAAAGATAAACCAAGGTACTGACTAAGAGAGTGGGTCACTGAATATATCATATTTTACAATTAATGGTTTTGTGACAATTATTGAGCACAATATTTTTTATTAAACTGATTTGTAAATGTTGATTTGTGAATTGTGGCTGAAGGTTTTTGTTTTACAAAAGTAAATAAAGTCAAGGATAAAATAGAGAAGTAAAAATCAGTTGTTATGTTTAAATGATAAACACAAACAAATAAATAATTTGAATTTGAATTTAAAATACACTGCTTGCCCATTTGATTGGTGTGGGTTAATCTCACCTAGCAGTGTGTGTAAGTGACCGTGCATGTCTATTCAAATGGTAACAATGATTGTTGTTGAATGTTTGTTTAAAAAAAATAACGGCGGTCGAACTTTTACTTGGCGATGGTTGATCTCACTCACAGCATGTGAATGTAATCATCGTGTCGTATGTAACTGGTAAACATCACAACAAGAATCTTTGTATGAGTTTTCAAGCTCACTGTCTAAAGTATAATTCTATAGTTATGACATTTGTGTACAAGTGGACTGTTCACTTGCGTATCAAATATAAATGTACTAAGTATACATTAAACTAAGTGTATATTATGTTAATTCTTCAGTCACAGTCAAAACTTCGTTGATCATAAATTAAACATTTCAATCAGCTATTAGTTCTGTCATAACCTTCGCTATTAGGAAAAGCTTGTGCAATAATATTGGATTTGCCATACAATGTCACTTAATTTTGAACCTTGACATATTTAACTTAAATAATAATAATAATAATAACAACTTGGGTGGTAAGACACTTCGATGTTGACAAGGACGTTATCGCAACAACAACTACAGAGGCAGCAAAAGACCTGAGAGAGAAGTTGGCGCACCGAATCGGAGACCTGGTGAAAACCAAGGTGCGCACTATGGCCTCGGTTTTAGTAAATGGTTTTAAAAAGAATGAGAGCTACGTCCGCCTGATGGTGGACGAGGCTCTCATGAACCATTTCGGGGCCATAGTAATGGCTTCTAGGCTGTCTGGAGCTAGCGAACTTGTCCTCATCGGAGTCGTCAACCAATTACCTTACATAGACAGGGAGAACCTGTTCGATCTAAGGTATAACCGCCCTAACCTGGTTACGAACATCAGCCAGGAGTTGTTGTGCACGCACCGGAACCCAATGGATGTTGCGTATGCGCTGAGGGAAATATACTCCGGTATATATTCCTTGGCTCCCAGTATAAGGTCCCTGCGCCTCGAGAGCTACACGGGAGCGAAAATCCCCAAATCCCTTCCAAACACCCTCTTCCTGGTCCACACTCAGGAGGAAAAGGAGACCCTGACCATCCAGGGCTATGGTAAGGGCGAAGGATCACGCACCCTCACCATTCACGAGGCGCAGGGACTGACGTACGAGTCAGTCGCGGTGATTAAAACTAAAGGCAAAATGAAGCTGCACGAGAGCGTCCCGCACGCAGTCGTTGCGGTTTCCCGGCACACTAGGTCCTTTGTCTACTACGCCGACGACGAGGATGATACCATCGGACGGTTTGTGAGGCAAGCGACGGTTGCGAGCGAGCAAACCATCTACGGCTATAACCTGAAGATGGCAATCAGGGATCGAAACAGCGTGGTGATGCAGGCCCTGCTTCAGCGCAAAGTGGGCAACGTGGGCTCACAATAAATGTATTATGTAGTTTTTCGAATTGTATGTAAGCTAGCGTTAAGAAATTATAACTGACAAAGAGATGGTGCGGGCATCCAGAGCAGACATGCTCACGGAAATGTGTTGGCAAGCGGTGGCGTGTGTGGCGGGTCGCCATCTTCCCTCAGAAATGGTTGAGGAAGGCGATGGCTGGCACATGCGTCAACTCGTGAACGGGTGCTGTTTGCGGGCACTGGTCTGCTGTGAATGCTTGCACCAACTCAGAATAAAATGTATCAATAACTTTAAGTGTATTATGTTATATGTATGTTGTATGAGTAATTTAAAAAAAAAAAAAAAAAAAAGGATATGTTCCTCATGTATGTATTTTGTTGTATGTTATAAATTTATAAGTAAGTTGTCAAAATTTGTAAGTTTAAAAAAGGCACGGACCCTGGAGTCTGTGGAGCGTAGTTTTATTAATAAAAAAAAAAAAAAAACTTAAATAATAACACTTTTCTTACGTCATAGTGAATTTGGCTAGTATTATTAATTTGTTTTTAAACTTTGTGTACTTCGTGGACGAGGAACTGTAAGTATGGCCATATTAGAATTGTCAATAGTTTATGTTGAAAAACACGTGATGTGTTTAATAATTTTTAGCAACCGCCATATCGAAATACTATCTTGTTTCATTTGAAACCAGTGACGTAGCGTCCTTCAAAATTTCTGATAGGCTGTTTCGTTATGGTGGAAAATATATATTGTATCTGCTATATTGTATCCGTAAGAAAAAGCATTCCTGGTTTCACCATGTATTGGTGATGATGGACGGCGTTGAGGTTTGAATGGAGTCCACGGATATTATTGAACTCCACCTCAAAATGCGTGCTAGTGGGATAATGGGATGCCGCTCTGTTGAAACCAAATTTGAATTTGGTACTGTCATGTGAAAAAGAAGATAGCGTTCAGTCGCAGCAGTAACGGTCAAAATTAGGTGGACTGTGGTTCGGCAATATAATGTTCGGGGAAGGCGTCTCGCCGGAAGAAGCAGACTCGCCGGACGGAAGGGCCCCGTACCCTCCCGGAAATGGTCGCCGGGACCCACATAAATATAAAATTTAAATATAAATCTAAACTAATTATTAAACTAAGATCAATAACTATCCACCCGCCAACTGTGTTTTTGTTGTATGTAGCAGTCCTTGCGTACTTAGCCATAACATGACGTCTTTATTGAGCCATGGGCTACACAGAAGCGGAAAATGTATAAATACCTAAATATACCTATAATAAGACGTAATATGTCATGTTCCAGGTTTGTACTGGACTCACTCACACTCATACATATAATTTGAGCTAAACTACAGGCATACTTTGTGGCAAAAAAAACAATTCCAAACATGCCGAAAATAAGAATTGAAACTTAAAACAAAAGAAAAACTCCCTACGGTGTTGTGCACTATATGTACAAATAGAAAGAAATAATAAAATTAATAATATTAAAATTATTCCCTTTATTTTAAATAGAAATACACTATTTAAATGTAGCTAGATACTCGTAGTTTAGTTTATCCTGTTATGCTTATTTAAGCGTTGCCATATTTTCCAATATTTTTTGTCATTAGTACTCGTATAATAGTACCTCATAGAAATATAGTAACTTTATTATCATATAAACGATAAACGACATAATAATATAAACGGTTATATTACTATATCGTGTTCCTTGATTGGCAATTATAATCGTGTGTGATACTTCAAAAGATAATTTCCGTTAAAGTTCGATTTTCTATCATGTGTTATGTAGGTATCCTTCATCTTTCTATATTTTTATCTACATACTCTGTACAAGTTTGACTGCCTCATCTTAGATTCTATTCACTGCATTAGACCTCACTGCTTGGTGTCGCTCCACGCAATAACATCGAGTGTGGCAGTCAAACTGTAGATGTGGACTTTTATAAAGACGTGGATAAACACGGATTGCAGGGCTCACCCGCGCGATTGCAACCGACGCCACACCTGTACTGGCATCGGGCCTACCCTGCTACCAGGGGTACCTACTACAATTCCCGATTGCCCGATCCACCACATCCACGCGGTGGGCTTCTCCCCGACGCCAGGAATTGCCACTATCTGACAAAGCGCACCCAAACTCCGTGCGCAGAAAATCCCAGGCCACAATCGCAACCTTACCCCGACCCGGTTATTTACGGTTGCTACTTATTTTAGCGGTTAATATATTAAAACTTTTGTAAACCTTTTTGCTGTTTTCTTAACTACCTACTTCAGGAATAACCATTATATGTAGACGGTAAAAAGGGTTACACACGTTTCAGTCATAAGTAATCACTGGCAACACACACTGATCAAAGAATTAAGTTATGAGGCACTGAGGTCTTTTGGATGAGAGGACTTCGTGAAGCTAATGGAACGCTACCCAGCCGACTAGTATTCGACCATTGACCTCTTTTTATGATGCCTTTTCCTATCATGATTTAGTTTTCTTATCTTACAAGATCCGTCCTCCTAAAGCTAAACCTACAGCGTAATTTTAGTGGTATAAACCGAGATGCATTTATTAATGACTCAAAAAATATTGATTAGTCTCCGGTTATATGTGCTGAGTGTGTAGATGAGCAATAAGCTATTTTTAATACTATCCTAACACAACTTTGACGAAGCTGAAGAGAGAAGACGGCAGTGTAGCGTCGACCAAAGCAGAAGTAATAAGAGAGGTAGAGAGTTTCTACGGACAGTTATATTCTTCAGTCGCTACACCTGTTAGCAGCTCGTCCAAAGACCCAAGAGCCAAGCTGACCCGACAATATACCGAAGATATCCCAGAAATCAGCATGTACGAGATTAGAATGGCCTTGAAACAGCTTAAAAACAACAAGGCTCCGGGTGACGACGGTATCACATCGGAGCTTCTGAAAGCGGGTGGAACACCGGTACTTAAAGTCCTTCAGAAGCTCTTTAATACCGTCTTACTCGAAGGTTCAACGCCAGAAGCATGGAACAAAAGCGTGGTGGTGCTGTTCTTCAAGAAAAGTGACAACACTTTACTTATGAATCACAGACCCATCCCGATTTTGAGCCCTGTTTATAAGCTGTTTTCATAGGTCATAACGAACCGTCTCAGTCACAGGTTTGATGAATTCGAGCCTCCAGAACAAGCCGGTTTCCGAAAAGGCTATAGTACTATATATAGACCACATCCATTTGCTATGGCAAGTTATACAGAAGACCGAAGAGTATAACTTGCCTCCTTCTTAACGACTAACTTGCCTAAGGAGCCCTGTGGCGCCCTCGTGATTGCTCCCGAGTGTTACGACCTGCGCCCGCGTCAAAAGTTTGCGCCGAGTTGGAAGTAAATGGCTCTTGTGCCATACCTATAGTGAGTTAAGAGGCGAAATTTTTGTCAGAGATAGTTGAATAACCAAGGAATCTGATACATAAATATTCATGTCAAATGTATTAGTAAAATGTTATGTTACACGAGGACAAACTTGACGTAGCCGAAAAAATCAGAGTTGATGTGGAAAAAAATTGTAATTTAAAAATGTTACTTTAGTACCTATAGGTTTTTTGCGGTAATTAAATAACTTACTAACATATCTAACTAATTACATACAAATATTTGAATTCGTAGAAGAAATAATATCATAAAAAAAACTTGCAATCTGACCACAAAAATTAAGTTTTATCAATAAATAATGCTTACCAAGACAGGATTTTGATTTGATATTTATACATATTTTGAATGTCTAGAACAGAAATATTATTTTTACCTAGTAACATATGCTTATGTTATTAATAATTACATAAAAAATAAGAGCTACTTTGAAATTTCGGCCAATAATGATTTTTTTTTCAACTTGGGGGTCCATTTTCTAGACTTAGACATGGTGATTTCCAAAAAGTTTTTTTTTTATGAAATTTAAATTTTCTTGTTGGTTTTTTTTATTTTATTGGAATTCTTATTAGAAATTCTAAAAACCAAACTAGGTTTCAAAGAATAATTATAAATCAGATATATTTAAATAAAATTACAAGTTTTGAATTTTTAGTACAAGCGAATTTAACTGTCACGTGACTTCGATTTTTTATCGATCCTGACATGATATGGCGTATTTATCATATTCTGAGTGGGTGTAATTACTTGACAACATTATTTCTGTGATATTTTACAGTGTAAAAGTATAATCTATTCAAAATAAAGCAAATTATAACCAATCATAACAATGAGAAATAAGCTTACCGAGTGTTGTCGATTCGTGACAAATTTATTTCGTGTAAATTTTGATGTCAGAACTTAAATCACATATTTACAGTATTCCTTACACATTCACGATCATATTCATGTTTAATTTGTATGAAAATCATAAGTTTAACTCGGTTAATTCACTAAAAACTATAGCACAAAACATAACCTCACCGCCAAACACAGATGAAAATATAAACATTGATTATATTTTTTTTTAAATTTCACAGATAGAACATGTCCGTGTGTAGTGTTGCCATAGAAAGAAAATATATTAAGCTAAAGAATTATACTCTATGGTTAAACATTGGGATCACTTTAAAAAATAAACAAAATAAAAACGCGCGTGACACTTACTTGCAACAATTGTTGCGCCGACACTTTGGACCTCAAAAATCCTTGCAGTTTTGTGGCGCGGGCATACTAGTCGGTATGCGTTTGTGGACTATGAGAAGGCCTTTGATTCGATCGAGATGTAGGCAGTGCTTGAGTCTGTACAGCGGTGCCGTATCGACTATCGGTATATTGAAGTGCTAAAGTGTTTGTACAAAAACGCTAACATGTCAGTCCGAGTACAGGAGCAGAGTTTGAAGGCAATTCCTTTGCAAAGAGGCGTGAGGCAGGGAGACGTTATATCTCCGAAACTGTTCACCCCTGCATTGGAAGACGCTTTCAAGTTCTTGGAATGGCAAGGACTTGGCATCAATATTAACAACAAGTACATCACTCACCTTCAATTTGCCGACGATATCGTAGTCATGGCAGAATCCATGGAAGACCTCAGTACAACGCTCGAAGGTCTCCATCGAGTTTTTCAACGGGTAGGCCTTAAGATGAACATGGACAAGACGAAAATAATGTCTAATGCCCATGTTGTGCCTACCCCAATATCAGTTGGGAAGTCAGTTATTGAAGTTGTTGACGAATACATCTACCTGGGACAGACAGTCAAACTACGAGTAGGTAGATCCAAATTCGAGAAAGAGGTCAATCGTCAAATCCAGCTCGGCTGGGCAGCATTCCGGAAATATCGCGAAGTCTTCTCTTCTAAAATACCTCAGTGCCTCAAGACAAGAGTCTTCGACCAATGTGTGTTACCAGTGATGAATTATGGCACAGTAACGTGGTCTCTTACTATGGTCCTCATAGATAAGCTTAAAGTCGCACAACGAGCTATGGAGAGGGCTAGATGTTTTTGTATTGTTACCGTCCATCTTTTATTGTATACCTATTCCTCTGCGAATGGGTTGTCTGGAAGAAATTGCTCTGAGCGACAAGACCGCCCATTGTTTTTTATTTTGTTATCTAATTTTAAGTCATAAATGTGGTGTCTCAATAAAGTGTTATCTATCCATTTGTCTATCTATACCAATAGTCAATGCCTAGAAAGATTTAAGCACTGCCTACGTCTCGAATCTCGAATCAAGACCTTTTGATGATCCACAAACGCTAAACGTAGAGGCAAGTAGTACTCTTCAGTCTTCTGTATAACTTGCCGTAGCGTGTGTATGTGGTCTATGGTACTAAAGCCTTTTCAGATGCTAGAAGTCGTCAAAACTGCAAGACGGTCCGTTACAACCGTTGAAAACAGATTATAAACATGGCTCAAAAGCGAGATAGGTATGTATTTCTTAAGTAAAGTTTTGTCATCTTTCTTGAAAAATAGCACTACTACGATTTCATTCCAACCGTATGGCTTTGAACTCTCAAGAAATACGGTATTGAAGAGCTTCGGGAGAACTTTATATATCGGTGACCCACCTGCTTTCAGAAGCTCAGATATGCTATCGTCGTCACCCTGCGCCTTGTTGTTCTTGAGCTGTTTCAAGGATACTCTAATCTAGTACGGGCTGGTGTTTGGGATTTCATTGGTATAATGTCGGGTCAGCTTAGCTCTAGGATCTTTGGCCGTTTGAGTATCATGTTTCTTGTATATTGTTAAAGCTTCGATTGTCATAAAGTTGCTAACTATCAAAGTTTAATGGGGAGTTACCTTATTGTACAGGATGTTTTCAAGATCCTTGATATTACGGGACTTTGGATAGAGGCCAGCCATGCCAGAAATAACGACCTTATCTCCGTCAGAGAGTGCCGTCATCTTCTCTATGTGCAGATTGGCTCCATGGTCTTGTGAAGTCATCGTTGAAAATAATATCTGTAATCAAATCAATTTTGTTTTTTATTTACTATATATTATTATTGTGATCACACACCCTAACAAGTTAATACCATAGTAAACCCTGTTAGGATGTAACAAAAAAAGTATTGTTTGGCATTCAGAAATAAGTATACAACTAAGTAAAAAATGATATAATATATCGGCGTCGGCCGTCTATTGTGACGGAGCATGCACAACGGGCGAACAGTTTAGTCACTGTACACCCATTACCACAGTCGCCTATAAAACAGCTGCGCTTGGCTGCAAGCGCTCGCTGCGTGCGTGTGTATATATATATATATATATATATATATATATATATATATATATATATATATATATATATATATATAATCTATAAATATATCAATATATTTATTATTTGGTGCACCAAAAAGGATGATCGTCTCTGTTTTGTTATAATTTGATAAGTGATCCGAAGATTAAAGCTGGAACAGACATTACGTCTCAGCCGATATCAGAAGTGGGATGGATTCACCTCCACTCCAAGCAATAGTAACCAGATTTGCGATAGCAATAGTGTCAAAATTTGCGATGACCGAATTGTAACTGATCATCGCCCAATACTCCTAGTAATTGATTACAAAACTGAATGTTCATCTCGTAAATCTACCACAAAATACTCCGCCATTATCAAGGAAATAAACATAACTGATTTCTACGAGATTCTGAAACTTACAGATATAAACACAAACAGCCACAGATTGTTTCATCTTCAAAATCGTGGATATTATAAATAGAAACACGCGTGAAATTAAATTGTAAACAAATAATGATTAAGCCATGGATTACTCCAGGCTTATTCTGCTGTATGCGAAATAGAGATTGGCTCTATATTATGAATTCAATACAAGCTTAGATCAAAGAGAAATATGCTTGGGTATCTTTCTAGACATATAACTACTTGGAACAAGTATTTGGAACAGTCCAAAACAGTTTACCATCTATTTGAAGATTTTATTTTGGCTGACCTACCATGATAGAACTCGTATTATACTTACTATTTTGTTCGCCAGATTGTAAACAATTAATTGGTAAAATCAGTGATTTTTTATTAGGGATGCGACATTTAAAAGTTGCCCTCTACTGTTTGCTGAACTTTACAGCATACATGGTGACGTCGGTAGAAACTACAAATGTGATTTTCTTAATTTTTCTAAATATACAGAGCCTACCGAGAAGAAGCAGCAAGAAACTCGGGGCCATTCATTGGTCAAGAGCAGTATGTAAAAGCTAAAACTCTAGGCTATACCAAAAGAAAAGGCCACTTACGTATTATTAAACGTACAGCAGTCCTACCATTATTGTCGAGCGAAGACATAGTAGTACGGGGTTTGGTATATATGAAAGCCGAAAGTCAAAATTTGGGCATGCAAAAGTTACAAAATTTCAGAGCGTTTCTGGCGTAAAAACATTACATAAATGTTGAGTGTTTATGGTCAACGTCATAGGACCAATAACGTTTTGGAAAGATGGACACTCAAACATTAATAAAAGGGTAACGAAATGTTCGCTTACATCGTTAAAAATCCACACGGAGTTCCAATAGACGACACCATTAAAACAAATGAACAAAGGGCCAAAGCGGACTAAATTTGTGATCGAAAACGATGATTACATATTGATCATTCTCCTTAAATTTTTTTAATGGGGAAGTAACGGTTTGTTACGCGTCGGAGAAGTTGCCATAATGTGTTTTTACCCGACTGCGCAGCGTAAAGACGGGTAGTTACAGCTAACAGTCTATGTGTATTTGAGTACCACAAAAGAACATACATACATACACAATATATACATACATAATACAATAGCCACAGCCACAGTGGGCACACTCAATCCATGAGCATCAGCTATGGCTTGAAGATGAGTTCCAGTGGCATAAAATCTGAGAGCTATTAATAATAGTAGTACTGGGGCCACACTTTCATTTCTGTAAAAGTAATAATTTTGTTTAACAAACAACTGCCTCTTTAAAAGAGTAAGCACTTAGGCCTTTCAACGACGATGTTACTCTCAATATAGGTATGATTATCTAAGTGATGGCAGACTACAAGAGGGAATCTTTTGTTCAACAAGGCACATAGATTAGGTAGTAATGAACATTGGACCACAGAAATTGGACTTGCCTGTTACTATCAAACTCCAAATACTCATCGATTTGTTAATGTAATATGAACAACCCCGTGTCTTTGGACATTCTGTATCTTTTAAAAAAACCAAGATCCTAGGTCGAATCACTCGTGGTCTAGAATTAATATACAAATCCATGTCATTTATGTTGTATAAAAACTCCAAAAACTCTAATAACCCTTTAGAACTCATGTTAAAAACTTCTAATTGAATGTTTATAACCTAAAATCAGAGGATGTCAGTATACCCAAAACCTATTTTAGGGGTTGCGTAGCGTTTACGCACCGCCGAATCGGTGTCGTAACTTTAGGTGACGCCTTACATCGTTAGGTGGCACCTTAGGGTTGGTGAAACGATTTTTTGCTCAAGGCAATTCTTAAATATTAAAGCATCCGATTTAATACTTCATCAGTGGAACGACCCAGACACAATAGAAATTCTATTGTTATATGGACTGAAGTTATCATATACTCTGTTACCTTTTGATATGTGAAGTGATAAATAAATAAATGTAGATTGTTTTAATTTATTTATTAATTAATATATTAATTTATTCACTTTTTAATCTATCGACCCTATATCGCAATAATACCTGAAGTATTTGTGCACACAGGGTCAAAATGTCCATACATTTGGTCATTATTATTATTATTATATATATAGTAGTATATTAGTATATTATATAGTCATTATTATTTACAACTAGCTGACCCGCGAGCGGCTTCACTCGCTTGGTCTTGGTGTAGAGGTAGAAGTGCTGAAGAGGTTGGACAGTTACTGGCTTTTTCTGACAAATAAATTTTGAAAGAGTGCCCCGTGGTTTGCAATAGTCTCGCTTCTTACGAAATAAGACTAAAAACGTGGTTAGCGAAATAAGGCGTTTAATACACCGCTGCTTCCCCCTTCGAGGATATTATAGGCAAAAGTATTTGTTATGTTATGTTTAAAAATAAAATGTAAGTATTGCAGGCGATTCACTCAAGACCGCTAGACTGATGTTTCACCTCCGTGGTGATGGATGATGATGAGGATGAATTGAATATAGCGTATGTTACTCAGACTCATTTAATTAGCTCTAAGCTCGTGAAATAATTGTTTGAATCTGTTAGGCCTTCAGCTGTAGTTTTACGTGGATCCATGAAGAACAAACAAACAATCATATATCTTTCCTCTTTATTATTATGATCTTCTTGGTCGGGCACTCTTGGCAGAGTGGTCGTGGTCATGGTGACGGTAAACGGTGGATCCTCGCCCGTCTCCATTTCCAGGGCTGTTGATCTCCTCGCGATGTCTCTCCATTTCTGACGGTTACTGGCATTGCGAGCACATTTTAAAATGGTGGAATTCGTGGCCTTTTTAATAGAGTGTATTGGTGAAAGACCTCGGGATATCTTTCCTTCCACTTGGCCTTCCACAATTAATCTCTCCATTGCGTTCTTTTTTCTGGAGAAATTCCCGAAGAACTTCATCATTCGCATCTGCACAATCGTTTAGGGGTAGGATATATCCACGGTTAGCTAGGTCAGCTGGGTCTTTGTAATTACGACACGATCCACGGATGGATCGGGAAGGCCGCTGGAGTAAACACTGCTTCCCTGCCCGACGGACCGAAGAGCCGCCTGGATGGACCAGGCATTGTGAGTTTTTAACCTTAATTTAATTTTCCTTGTATATTGTTGTTAGTTTTAAGTAATTAGCGCTATGTATCGTAGCCGATGTTCGTTGGAGGCGCTTATGGGCCCCACTTGCCGAAGACCCGAGTAGGTCCTTCAACAAAACCTACTGGCCCACGGTTGGGCCAATTTTGGTAGTGAACATAATGAAATGGAGATTGCACATAATATGCATTGTTGTGTAGGCCGCTGGAGTAAACGCTGCTTCCCCGCCCCGACGGACCGAAGAGCCGCCTGGATGGACCAGGCATTGTGAGTTTTTTAACCTTAATTTGATTGTCCTTGTATATTGTTTGTTAGTTTTAAGTAATTAGCGCTACGTATCGTAGCCGATGTTCGTTGGAGGCGCTTATGGGCCCCGCTTCCTGAAGACCCGAGTAGGTTCTTCAACAAAACCCACGGTTGTGCTAATAGAGTTGCAAAAATTACACGAGTTATAGATAGCGACCGTTGGGCTCACATTTCGTTGAACGAGAAATCGGCTGTCATAGCCACTGGAAATGAGCAAAGGAATAAAATATACCAGTTGACAGATGTTACGTATCTCAAACGGAGCTTGAAATTAGAGGATCGTTCCACACAACTCTAGAAGAAGGCCTATTTGGAAAAGTTTTTCAACTATATCTAGAATGAAAAGTGTACTTGCGTACTGTAGAAGAATGAAGAAACGAGAGGAAAAATGAAGTAAAAATATCTTACGCCATTTGAAATAGAAACAAAACTAAAAAACGCATATGATAATATCACCATAGATATATGTAAATAGGGCGAATTCTGTTAATATCACATCAAAATTTAGTTCATGAAAAAGAGGTTAAAGACCTAAAGAAGGATAAAAAGGTAAAGAAAAGAAGTTCACTAATCACACTATCATTATACCGGCCAATCAGCATATAACAAGATTGATAGTCAATGAAGTTATGCTAAGGTTGAAATTCACAGTAAACATCGAGTTCAAACTCATACTTTATAATGTCAAAATATGAGTCTAGACTCGAACTCTAATGAATTCCAAATTCATAGATGAGTTTGGTCTAGGGGTGCACGAGTAGCCAGTCTCTTTCTCAATTGAGTATAATCTCAATGGAGAATGAGACGGGCTGAGTCGCAAATTGGGTGACTTTATCCGTGCTCAGACGACCTCTCTCACCACCACGACAACTTTAAAGCAGCCCTGCTCAGGCATACCATTCAAAAACCGCAGAAAAACCGTTCAACTGTTTTTTTTTGTATGGACTCTCGTTAACATGTCGCTCTAAATCCACTCAGTTTATCAGCTTATAAACGTCTAGGCGTCTGCAATGTTGGTTAAAGTGAATTGTTAGAATGCCAAAAACAATATTATCCGCTCACCTTTGAGAAAACAATATACAAACAGTTCACCTAAATGAGCGTCATGGTATGATTTAATTCAAAACTGTTTATGTCAGGTTTAAGAACTGCACGGAACTTGCATGATTTTTACAAAGCTGATAGTAAGGCCCCAGGACTTTGTTTATTTGGGAAGATTAGCATCGTTTAAAAGCTTTACTGAAAAATAAAGTGATAGAAGGATTGCTCTAGCGCGATAAAAACTATATATAAATATGGAATATCTGGAAGCTACATATAAATATATAGCTTAATCATTAATGAATAGCTAATCTTAACAAAACAGTATAAAATTTGTACCATTGTGTGTACATTGTATATTTTAAGTTTTAACTATTATTATTACATTACACCGTCATACATATTATTATGTCATAATAAGAATAAAAACGTTTTTTTATTACGGTTATCAATAAATCAACATCTATTAATAAGTAACATGTACATTTTGCACTGTGCCTTAGATCAATTATCATTTGAGCTTGAATTTTGATATCTGACTCATAATAAATCAGTGTTTCGTAAAATATTGAATGTTATTTTGACTGTTACTTACCAGGTGGGTTGCAAAGTGTTTTAAAATGTATTTGAAACGATTTATGTTAAGTTAGCTGTGGCACTAATGTCACTGAAAATTCAAAACTAATCCATCGTATTTATATGAAACTTATATTGAATAATTACTATAATGAGCATTACATTAACCTCATTCTTTAATTTGACCTTTTAGTTACGCCTACTGTTTCGGTAGTAATTTGGTTGACATTGGCGATTTCAATTAACAAAGCAGTTATTTTAGACTCTGGAAAATAACTATATGCAGTGGTGTATGTCATAATCGCTAGCGAGTACACGCACGCTCGATTTACACAGTACCTAACTAGTTGTTGTACATTTCTTTTTGTTTAATTATTCTAATTATCGTTCGCTATAAGTTTACGTGTGCCAGCTATAGTGAAAAACATACGGAGGGCCCAAAATGCAGTGTTTGTAAACAGTACTATGATTTCCAGTGCTCAGGAATAACTGAAACGTTACCGTAAGTTAGGCGATAGGAAAAGCACCTGGCGGTGTCCCAAATGTAAGTCCAGTCTGTCACCGGCAGCGAGTTCGCCACAGCCCAGTCAACTGGATAAAATTCAGGAGCAATTTAACAACATCGTGTTTCAGCTGGCACCTTTTGCGTCATTGGTTGAAGACGTCAAATCGATAAAGAGTGACATGTGCAATATAAAAGAGTCTCAAGAAATGGACCATCAGCTCATAAGCAGCCTCACAGGTACAGTCCAAGCATTGGATGGTCGCATAAAAAAGGCTGAGAAAACGGCTCAACTAGTACCTAGCACACAGACCGAAACCTCAAGGCTCACCCGGGTTTCATAGGATCGAGATCAATAGACTAGGGGGAATAATGTTGAGGTCAAAGGAATTCCGCAGAAAAATAAGAAGATATATTAATTATATAGCAAGCATTCCAACACGATTACCTAATACAGAAAAATCAGTAGTTATCGCTTTTAATATAATATCGTTACACTAAGGAGGAATAAGTCAGTTCAACAAGTAGAATAAAGAACCTCAGCCTCTCAAATCTTGGGTTTGACACAACAGGAACCTTCTATGTTAACGACTATTTAACGCAGCGGAACAAAACCCTTCTCAGCAAAGCGAGAAATCTAGCCAAGGAAAAGAAGTCATTCCTAGGAAATTGTGTGCGTTTTTACAATAAAATCCCAAAGCACATAACTGAGCTCACAGAGGGCAAATTCAAGTTGACTGTAAAAAACGTTTTAATAAAAAAAGCTTACTATAAAGTTCGACATTATATAGAAGATAAAGATGCTTGGAATACTCCACTTCTGGCAAGCTGTCTCTCTGCCACCCATAAAATGTAATATTTGTAGTACCTTAGACCTTACCTAGAAACATTGTAAACATCCATATAAAAAGAATGGAAAATAAAGAGTTTCTTGCCGCTTCTTCTCGGTGGGTTCTATATATTTTGGAACGCGGCGGTAGTCTTTAAAGTACATTATAATGAAAAGTTGACGTTCATAAGTGCGTCTTTGATGCCTAAATTGAATAAATGATTTTGACTTTGACTTTGACTTTGAATTTCAAGTACATATGGGTCAAACATTGTAAAATAATGGCCAGGAAGTCGGATACATCATCAGTACTTTTTATAAGGATAGGAAAACGATCTCATGAAAATAGTTTAATTATCTTTTGTTCTAAACGCAAAAGCTATTGTTATTCAACGCAATTAGGCTCGTTAACTGACACTAAGCTACCCTTTTGTTCTCCTTATCACTTCAAAAGCGATGTTTTGACTGTCATCCAGCGCCAACGCATGATGTGCAGTGCATTCAAGAGTCACACTCGAGCACCTGCACTGGGGCTTTCATAATGACATAAGCACCTTGTTTCAAGCATACAAATTTTCTTCTTTATGCTGATGACATGAACATTTTAAGCAAATTCATAATTTAGTTTTCATAGTTATTATAAGCTATAAAGGAATAGAAAAAGTTCATGAGAACAGAACAAAACCTTTCTTTGTATAACACTCTTTAAATACACTATGTGCAAACGATTATATTGTATAACCCCAGTTGGTTAGCGTATACTCATACTTATAAGTTAGTTTTACCTTAAGGTGATAAGGATTCATTTATGTTTATGTTTTATGTTATGAAGCTTAAGAACTATGTCATGATGTTATGCATTTTGTTTGATATTATTATGTGTACTTAGTAATGAATGGCGATTTACTATAGACTTTATATTAATATCTTTGTATTAGAAGATAATTATGAAAGTTTTTTAAATTGGTAATGTATTAAGGTATATGTAAGTTAGAAAAAAAATGTTTTAATATTTTTTTTTATTTTTTATTGGGAAGATGAGGAGGAGCTATTGTTTAAGTACATATACTTGTGAACTTCGCATATAAGAATAGTAGTAAAGCCATTATCGTCGAGAAATGTCGTTTTCTTTAAACCAAGTAACTCCCGCCATCGAAAGTCGAACTGTTAATTGTACATGCTAAAATATAATGAATATACGCACTTATTTATTGAGATGTCATCACGATCTAAGAAACTTATCGAATTAGCAACTGAAGAAATTACGTATTTAAATGTACCGCAAGGTCATAACTATACTCAAATAGAACCTTCAACAAGTGAATAACATTTTTATTTTTATTTTATCTAATATTTCCGTATATTTGTAGATCTATCTATCTATATTTGTAGATGAATAACCGGACTGTTCACAAGGCAATATTGGTAATTGGGTAGAGCAGAGAAGAGAGATCTAAAACGCTGGTACTTCTAGCACTCCAGGAATAGAAAATACTAACCACAACAATTACATTATATTGAAAGCACCAGCAAAAGGTTGGTTAAATTTTCTCGAAAAAATCTAAACTATTTTTGTTTCTTGTGTAGGTAACTTGCATATAATTGTTTTGCTATTTTTATATATACAAAGATAATGCATTACATTCAATTCAAATTCATTGTGATTTAACTAGTAGCAGTAGCAGTAGCAGTTCTTCAAGTAGTTCAAGCAGCTCATTTAGTATTGGTCCGTCTTATATAGTGGCAGCAAAGGTAATTGTGTTAAAGATAAAACAGGATTATGATAACATGATACGTAATTTACTTAACTCAGTTAAAGATCCCAATTTTCTACATATTCACCCGACTGAAACGTGTTGAGTATTCTTCTAATCTGATGAAGAACTAAACAGCACCGCCAACTGGAGTAATATCCGAGTTGATACAGATAAAGTTACTTCAATAATTCCATGTAACCACAATGACACATAAGAAATGATGTTATGACCGCAGAAGACAATGAAATTGTCGTCAACAATCCGAATATGACAGCAGTTCCTCTAGCGATATATTGAATTTGCTGCTGTTGAAAGTCCTAGAAGTAACCAGCAGTTCCAGCAACGCCTACAAATAGCCCAAATAAATCTAGTAAAAAAACAAAAAATACTAAAAAAAAATTATAAAGCAAACTGGAAGGTTAATGTTGCAAAACGCCTGAGAAATAGCGGACAGTGTTAAGAATGTTCTAAAATTATAAAAATATACCATATCTTAATTTGAATTCTGTTTGAAAAGCTAATTGTAATTTCCAAGGTAGGTCAAACTTTTCAGAAGAACAGAAACAGAACATTTTGAACGACTACTAGAGCTTAGGTGAAATAGAGAAACAACGGGCCTATAAAGCCAATGGTACAGATAGGTACAGTTACCTCAAAATATCGTTTGGTCAAAGTTAATCCAACTGGAAATATTGCAACCACTCGGAATAACAATGACGCTTTCTTCTTGACCATTTCCGATGTTAAGACTAGAGTATATAAGCTGTTTTTTAAAGACACTTTGGGAATCAATAATAAAAAAAAGTAGTCTTGCAAACCATAATAAAGTGCAAGAGAGCATTAAAATGGCATCAATTTACTTATTGAGTCTATACCAAACATTTTAGACCACCTACACCAGAGTCACATTATATTAGGGATTGGCTGAGGACTAGTTTGGTTTTAGTTACTAGGATTGGTTTTAGTGGGTCTGAGCTGAAGCTAAAAAAGGAAACTATGAGAAATATGAGCAAATGCATTTGTCCCGTTAAGAAAAAGAAAAATATATAAATAATAATACTATTTATGGAACGCTTCGGTAGAACAAAAAGTTATATACGTGTTAAAAGTTAATTGTAAATTTCTTCATATTTAAATAAAATAATAATAATTTTAAGAGAAATACATACTACCTTTATAACGACTGATCTTGTGTTGATTATAAGTGTAGGTATGTCACACTTTATTATTATTTACGACAAGGTTTTAATTTGAAAAACAGAATTATTAGTTTGAAAATGTCTTTTACGAGTAATAACTTATCACATTGCCATAAAAAAAAAATATAATATCTTCAACGTGATAATTAAATAAATAACAAGTATTTATTCACATATATTTAAAGAAAACGTGACATATGTTTCTCTTTTTGTACAATAACCAAATGTATGCTGAGAACCTATTGGAATGTCTTTCTGTGTGTTTTTTTAGAAAGCTATATAGTTAGACTAACAAATTAATTGTACACCTACGGTAAAAATATCAATATTTTAGATTTTATTTAAATTTAAAGGTTACTAAGTGGCCTACTGTAAAATCACGGTTTTTGATATGTCACATTATCATTGTAAAGAGGCGATATATACGTGACAAATAATGTAGAAGTTTAACCACTTACGTTGCAGTTCATGGAAAAGTAGGTTGATTACTGCGAAATATATTGTATTATACAAATAAAAAATATGGCGAATTGCAAGTCAACGGGTTAAGTGATTCTAGCTTGCTATTGCGTTTTGTCAGTTTATGGGAGGTTCCGGAAGTACAAACCCCCATCCCCTCTCTCTCTGCCTTTCTCTGTTTTTTTTTTTTGCGTGGGGAAAATGCTTTTACGCATAACCGCTCGCTGGGGAAAGCGCGTGGGTAATGTCGGACTCTCACTACCGACTAAAAACCTCAAGATATCCTTTGGCAACGACTGCAAACGGCCATGGGTCCGATTGCGCACTCTCCGCAGCCCTGTTTTGCCGACACCTGTCCATCGATGTTTCAGGGTAGACCTACTTGGAGGAGGGACAGAACGCCTTCCGCATATGGCTCCAGCGACGCACTGGGACATACAGCGCGTCACCGCCCCAGAAGGGCCTCATGGTTGTGGGGTTCCAGACGTCCGTATGTCCGACGGCCCAGGCCCTCCTAGTGGAGACGGTTTGCAAGATCTAATAGCTCACCTCCGTGTCCGCGCCCTCCGGCGGGAGAGAAAGAGGATTAATCTCTCTCTCACGCTCAAGTTTAGCGACCCCTGGTTAAGGATGCACAACCCTCCCTCCGTAAGCCAGGCTTTGACTGCCTCTCCCTTTGCGCTGGTTCTCAAAAAACCCTATCCCGTGGATTTGGCGTTGAGGTATCCGAGGACGATGATCGGTAGTGGTCGACTTTAGCCAATCAGGGTTCCCACCTCGCCGAGGAAGACTTCAAGGTCGTGAAGGGGCTTCTTCAGGAAATAGTACACCCCCACATTCACCACCTCGCCAACCTAAGCTGCCACGTAGCTCCTACTTCTCACTACTCCTTCGAGGGGAAGGGGTTGTGAGAGTGACTGGGTAGTGACCGCCACCAAGCCATCTAAATCTTCCACCCAATCTACTCTGGGAGGAACCCGATAAGGTTCAGCGACTACCACTACGCTAATAAACCGCTCTGGAGCTCTGGAACTGGCTTTGGATCAGGATGTCCTGAGTTGTTAATGTTCTCCTGGAGGAAAGTTACTACATACCTACTAATTTCCTCCATACGATCCGTCTGCACCGAAGCGGTGCGAGGCGGCTGCAACTTGGCCCTGGCCTCAGTTGCAGCTTTTCTCCTACTCGCCCCTATCTAAGCAGGGGGCTTGGCACATGCTTTGCCCTCTGAGAGGTGTTCCGCTTGTTTACCCGCAGCTACAAACAAAGTGCAGTACGGTACAGGCCTTGTGGCCATTTTTCCCGCAGCGATGACACAAATCGCTCAATCCCTAACTTGTCAATATCTGACGTGCACTGGGCGGGGCCTGACGTGGACCAGCGCAAGACAACGGTAGCAGCGATGGGGTCTGACGTCCAGTATTTGAACCCTTGCCGACACCCAGCCTACAAGTAGGCGGATGCCGTTTGCCCCTATCTTTTTGGCAGCCTTCACAGGGCACCGCATAAAGGTGATGCCCATTCCCGCCACACCTCTCCGAATCTCGTCAGCTTTGACAAGCAACGGATCGCACTCCCCTGCTTTGGCGATGGCCTGCAACAGCTCTGAGTAGGCGATAGAGTCGTCAAGGCCACTCACCCGTTAGTCAGTAGTTACCATCGGCCTCGAGAACCTGATGTCTTCTGCATCCGAGAAAACCTCTTGGAGCTTCGAAGCCAGGGAGTCCGCTTTAGTTTTTAGGGAAGCGACCTTTTCTGCATTGGGCACTTCAAGTATGCGGGCTCCAGTAGCCGCAGTCCTTATTTTTAAGGTTGCCATCCCAAGAGCCCCGAGGTCAATGCGACTTTTTGCCTTCGCCAGAACCTTCGCGTAGCTCAGGCCTCTCTTCTCCGCCACCGGCAGCAGCATTATAACTTCTGCTGCGGTGCGAGGGAGGCGAAGTTTTGCCACCTTTAGTGTAACAGGTGCCCTGGGCCGTGCCTGCTGAGCCAGTGTCGTAGATTGAGATTTCGTCGGCCGTGCCTACCTTTCCTTTTTTGTTAAACCTCGCCTTACCACTTCAACCCAAGGTTGAAGTAGAGCCTCTGGTGCTGAATGGTGGCTGGACAACTAACAATTATTCTATTTCTATAATATCATGCACTAGCTTTCCCCCTCCTTAGGCTTATTCCTCAGCCGAAGGAAGTGGAGTAGCTCACGCATGGGAATCGTTGCTGTACCATTAGTGCGACATAATACCCAACCACTAGTCTAGAAAACTTCTTAATTAATTCCAATAATATATACGTTACTTGTTTATCATATCTCTGTAGCAGACAATCATTATATCAATTTCACGACATCATTTCATGCAAAATCAGTTATAACCATGATACAATGTAACATTGATTGTGCTCAGAGTGTTAGCCAATTACAAAGAATGGCTGGGACAGCCAGTTCCATCTGCCCAGATTTCTGAGAACAAAGAGGGAAGCGGTTGCCCCCTTCCGAAGAGCAATGCATTCTGCACTCTTTACTCTCTAATAATTTTTTTTTTTTTACAAATTTTGCTACAAAGAAACTGAAATTAACTACAAATAAGTTTGAATGTGAATTTTGATTGATTGATTCAAGAATTGAATTGATTAAATAAATAACAATATGGCGAGGTCAGTCTACCCTTAAGTAAATCAAACACAGACATGCCCATGCCCTAATTGGATACTTGTGGATATTGCGCTGACCCACTACAGTCCTGTGCCTGTTGATAGGAAGTGTGGGGGATCAGACTTAATGCATGATTATTTTGGATTAAATTATTAAAATGGTATTATTTATCTATTGCGCTATTATTACAAGATACTTATTTTGGGTGTAAAGGGCCCGTGAAAGTTAGTTTTGTAAGGGATAAAAATACTTATTAATCATTGATAACAATTATAACGATACAATGCAATATAATGATACTAGCTGGTGCCCGCGACTACGTCTACGCAGGATTAGTACTTCGAGTAGCTTAATATTTCTCCAAGGGCATATCTATCTTTATACCAAAAAGTCAAAAAATATGTACATGGTCAAACGCAATTGCTATAACAGTATTACTTGGGTACATTTTAATTTTAAATAATAATAAGTTATATTAATCAGTAAGCAATAATAATAAAATAAAATTAATCACCATGGAAAAAAACTGTCATTACATTTCATCACCCTTGACGGTCGCCGAACACGTCTAGTGTATCGAGCTGTCAAATTGACTTGGCTTTTGACTAAGCTATCAGAAACTGACACAAACTTTGACAGAGTTGTCATCATTACGATCTTGACGTAGGCGGAGATCTTATTACTCGTATTTTTTTTACAAAAAAAAAGATAATCCCTCCAGTTCAATTGTTAATAGGTTCTCACTTTATCCCTCAAGTTAATTGCACAAAATTTTTAGGTATCAAACTTGACTCTAGAATGTCTGGGATTCCTCACTTTGATTATATCTCCCAAAAGTGCGAAAAAAGTGTCAACGTATTACGATCCCTTTCTGGAGTATGGTGGGGTTACCACCCTTATTCTCAAAAGTTGTTATACAACGCTATAGTCCGGAGCCATTGGGAGTATGGCTGTTTCTTATTAAATCTATGTAACAAATCTGGTCAAGATAAAATATTTAAAATCCAATCTAAATGTTTGCGTATAATCCTTGGTGCAATGAAATCTTCTCCTATAAATGCCATGCAGGTTGAATGTGGTGAACCCCCTCTAAATATACGCAGGCAGTTTCTTTCGGATAGGTTTTTCTTTAAACTGGTTTAAAATTCTAATCACCCTCTTCTCCCTAATTTAAGCATTCTGGTAAACCTTTACGGTTCTCAGGTCTCAGATAATATTCCTTGTCTTCTTCATAGTTTTATTAAATTTACTAGACTACCATGCCCTGTTTATCAGTTTCCATCCAATCCCCTTTACTTAACTTCTTACCAAGCTCTCATATTTCATCCTGATATTCGTCTGAACTCTGGTATTGATAAAGATTCGGTCAACCCCCGTGGGTTATTCAGTGAACTTATATATTCTCAGTTTTTAGGATGGCACATTTTTTCACTGATGCTTCCAAATTATCCGATGAAAGTGTTGTTGGGGCAGCAGTTTGGTTTCCTTCTTCCAAAATTATTTTGAGTTTTAAATGTCCTTCTCATGCTTCAGTCTTTTCAGGCGAAGCTCTTGCTGTCTTGGAAGCGATTCGTTACATAAAGTCTCACAAGTTAAACAATTCCATAGTTTTCTCTGATTCTAAAAGTTGCCTTCAATCCATTTTATCCAACCCCTTCCGTTGTTCTTCTCGCTTCCCCCTAATTCTTCAGATAAAACAATGTCTATTTGAGTGCCACAGCTAAAGAACAACCTTTAAACCCATAGGTTTAAAGGTTGTTCTTGCCTGGATTCCTGGTCATTCTGGAATTCCAGGTAATGACACTGCGGATTCATGTGCCAAGGCTGCTTCAAATATAGGTTCTCTGGAACATTTCAAGGTATATTCTCACGATCTCTCCCTTCTCCCTAAATCTCATCTACATGATTCTTGGTCCAAATACTGGGAATCATCAAAAGTTCTAAAAGGAAAGTATTATGGCGACATTCAACCGTTTCTTCCCAAAATTCCTTGGTTATTCAAATTTCGCAAATTCAGCAAAGTCACTACATCGACGGTCTGCCGCCTCCGGCTGGGTCATGCTTGTACCCCCGTTCACTTGGCCAAACTGAGGATTCGGGATAGTTCGTTATGCGAATGTGGCTTAGATGAAGGAGACTATGATCATATTTTCTTTAGCTGTCCAAATTTGAAATATTTACTGTATGATATTCTTCCACAAAAAATATCCCGTCCTATTTCATTCAAATCTCTTCTGTCCCTTACTTTTTCTTCTTTAATTAACTGTATATTATGTAATTACATTAGTAGAAATAAAATAAATTATAATATATTCCTTATTATTTATTTTATAAATGTATGAATTTTTATTAGTATTATTTTTGTTATAAATGATAATATGATGTTTTTGTTTTGAATTTTGTTCTTATTTATGTTGTGTTTGTGTATTTTAGAGTAATCACTGGAGTGGAACAGTTTGTTTGATTCTCTCTTCTAATCACCGACCATATTCTAAAAGTTTACTTTAATTTCTCCTACAGTTTATGAAACTATCATGTAACAGATACTGGCAAAGTTGCGACACTCAAACAAGTCGCAGGGGCCATACACAAAGAATCTAATCTACTCGTATTTTGTGTATTCAAATTCATTTACTTCAGGTATTAGGAACCAGTATTGCATAAAGTTAAGAAAATATCACAATTAAAATTACACAAAAAATAACAATAATAATAATATACAGTCAAACTAAATAAAATAAAGTTATCATATTCATTTAAAATTACAATTAAAGTCAATCAAATAATCATAGTCACAAGTTTATCATAATATACAGTTAAAATAATATTAATTTAAAACCACCTAAGCCAATCAAATTGTTATCACAATGAATATAGTCGTAAGTCATAGGAGGGTGTGAAACCGACATTAATATCTCCTCTTCGGCACCACTGCTGGAACATGTCTCCCATAGCAATGCCGGAGGTAAGGGCAGTCAAACCTGGCAGCAATCATATCTAGGATGGTGTTGGAGCTGGTCCCAATTCTGCGTACAAAAGAGGCGGCGCGCAAATGCATGGTCGCATGAAAGCATGCAGTGTGCGGGTCGGCGAACATACTTGAGGCGCTGCAGAATCAGGGCAGCCCCAACAGCATCCTGAAATCATTGTTGTACATAACGCGGAGGTCACTATACCTCTTTTGACTGTAATCAGCCCACAAATTGCACGTGGACGGGATGTACAGAATGCTCTAAAGAGCGTAATCTTCACCTCTAATGAACAACGTGCAAACCTACGGCAATCATGTTCGCTCTAATAGAGAGTGATCTGCGCTCCCGCTAAATATCCTCGTTATCTTTGAGGTCGGTAGTGACAATATGCCCCAGGTATTTAAATTGCTCTACCCTCACTAGTACTTCATCAATCGAACGACCCAGACACAATAGAAATTTCATTGTTATATGGACATTTGACTGGTGAGGGGCTAGAGGAGTACTGTTAAGCAGAACAGGCGGCAAGTTCTGAGGACATTATCCACTTGGCTCAAAAACCATCCCCTGACTTTTACTTACATTATACTGTAATCCGTGACTAAACGTGTACTCTTCCCATGTCATCAGCTTTCTCAGGCAGCAGATCGAAGCGCTCAGCAGCACCATATCGTCTGCGTAGCGCAAGTTGTTGACACAAATACCGTCAATTTGGCAGCCGACATGCTGTCTGCTAATCGCCATGATCAGCCCATTTGTATATAAAATAAACAGGGTTGGAGATGTTAATCCACCTTGCCTGACACCGCACTGTAGCTGATACGCATCCGACATTGTCCCCGCCCAACGTACGCTATTGGTCTGGTGCGCATACCAATACTGAAACATGCCGACAAGTTCCTGTGGCACATTTATATCATTCAGCTTTTCCCACAGTAGGTCATACGACACCAAATCAAAGGCTTTTGACAAATCAAGGAAGCACGCATATACTGGAGTTTTACACTTAGTATAGTATTTGACGGTATGCTTAAAACACAGTATAGCACTTTCAGTGGATAATCGAGGACGAAGCCGGAATTGGTTATCGTGCAAAGTTACATATCTGTTTAACTGTGTGTTAAACAAACCATCAAAAACCTTAGCTATAACCATAGCTAGAGATATCGGCCTATAGTTACTTTTATTGGCAAGGTCACCAGTTTTATTTTTAACTGCAGGCACATATACCGCCACGTTTTCATAAAATCATCTGGCAAGTACGAATGGCTCAAGAACAGCGAGTAGAACATCGCTAAAACTCTTAAAATATTAGATTCCGCGTGCTGCAAGTGCTCAATACTGAGTCCAACATGTCCCGGGGACTTGTCTTTCGAAATGACCTTTATGGCTTTAGTACCTAACATCTTTTGCTAGGAATTTAGTCCCCACTACTAAACCGTTCATGCCAGCTCTGAACACTCCGCTGAACCTAAAGGAGATGTCACAGTGAAGTTATTTTTAAATGCGTTGGCAGTCTCCTTGTGGTCATTCATACCGTCAACGCTCACTAGAAAGCCAGGTCGAGCACTCTCCTTCCTGGTGCTCTGCCAAAAGCCGCGAAAATCACCTTTGGAATGTTTTACAGCCAGGGCATCCATTCTTATTTGGTCCTGATGATTTTGGCACCATTTATATCGAGACTTGAACGCTCTTCTGCTGTCACACATTTCTTGGTACATTAAACCTGTCTTAGGTCTGCCACAAAGTACTCATTCCTTAAACTTAGACCTGGCCAATCCGTGAGCGTCACTGACATGTTTGTTCCACCCTACTATTCGCGAGCCACGACCGCCTCTCCAGGTGCATAGTCCCCGACTTACCACTGCCACGTCTCGAAAAGCGGTTACAATGACGAAATAAAGCTTATCTAGAACACGTCTATGGTCGTGGTTACTACAAAAACAATCGCCACAATCAACACATTCGCAGAGAACTCTGTTGACTATGCTGTGCTCAAGCATGTTACGTTTTTCTCCCGCTTGGTGACGGATGATGATGATGATGAAAAGTATCCTATGTGTTAAACCAGTGCTTCATCTACCTCTTTACCAAATTTAATCAAATTTGTGCATTAATGAATAACAAAGATCCACACATCCATACATCCATATTCACAAACTTTCGCGTTTATAATATTAGTTGGAAGTAGGAAATAGGATTAGTAGGTTTTTTTTTTAAAATAATGTACTTAACACTAACGGAATTATTTGTACAAGTAATTTAAAAACCAGGCCAGAAGTTAAGTCTACGGAAACAACATAGCAATTAATCTAATAATATTATACGACACTATCCTACTTAACCGTTGACCCGTTTGCCTGCGCCGCGTCGTGGACGGCAGTTTCGGCGAAGGTTAAGATCGTAGTTCGTCAGTCGTCGTCATTGAGGCATTAGTAATGCCTATGTAATGCAATACAATGCAATAGTATAATATGTAATGCGTATCAAGGTTTAGGGTGAAGCCCACTCCATCTCACAATCAAACCTCTTACTGTCATACCTTGGGCATTCAACTACCACGTGCAAGAAGATTTCTTCGGTTTGTCCATCCCACAAGCAAAAAGGTGATTGTGCTAGCTTAAACCTATAGAGATATGATTTAAAACCGCCGTGCCCCGTAAGTAGTTGAACTCTCAAGTTACAGATTCTGATATTCCCCAGTGTTTTGTTAGCTTACCTAATGTTGGGGAAGAACCTCTTTTTTGGCTACGACTGGGTGCTTCGCGGGACACTTCCCGAAAGTATGCGAGTAGCGTGCTACGCGGATGACACCCTAGTCGTAGCCAGGGGGAGGGATCTCAGCGAGGCGCTAAGGTTGGGCACCGTGGGCGCCACCCTCATCATCGACCACATACGTGCGCTGGGACTGGAGGTTGCCGTCTCTAAAACTGAGGCCCTGTTGTTCCATGGACGTCGGTGGGGGCCTCCAGGAACCCGGGTAATCCTGGATGGGGTCCCCGTCCCGGTTGGGGCCCAGATGAAATATCTCGTGGTGGCGAGGAGATCCTGAGGAGCAGCCCCAGACTAGGAGGAGGTCACATGCATGTGGCAGAAGGCGCGAGCCACAGGACATCGACAGTGTGGTTGAATGGGGAGAACGTAATCGCCTGGAGCTTAATAGCTCCAAGTGTAAAACTATCTCCTTCACACGATCGCACACACGGATCAGATACGACTACCGCATGTCGAGTGTTTCCTTGGAGCGTGTCGAGGAAATTTGCGATTTGGGTGTTACATTAGACGTCGAATTAAGGTTTAACAAACATATGAGTCGTATAAAAGCAAATACAGCAACATCCATGTCTGCTAAAAACGCTGTAGACGATTTTTTTATTTTACGCAGTTTGTAGTAACTTCTATATAAAATGAATTATAGACATAGATGAAACATAATGTTAATAACTTATATTTGTAAACAAAATTTTGTAATATATTAGTAATTTTCTAAAAATGGGTAACTAATTATGGATATTGCTGTTTTTGCGTCTAACTTGTGGATATTGCTGGTTTTGCACCAATCATGTCTGGATATTTCTAGTTTTGCGATGACCAGGTATGGTAGTGGATTGATGTAAATAATCTTGATACTTACCTACTCCAGAAAAAAAATGTCGTAGTTTATACTTAGTGCCACCGACTTCAAAAAAGGAGGTTTCTCAATACGACCTTTAAATATTTTATGTTCCCGGATAACTTCGTCGTTTATGAACCGATTTAGATGATTCTTTTTTCTTGATGACTCTTTTTCAATCTGTAGAGGAATTTTGCGAGATGGTCTCATAAAAATTTCATTCAGTTTGGTCCAGTAGTTGAAGTCGGTTGTTAAGTTTTTTCTAAAAGTAATTATTGTATTATTTAAATTAGTATGACACAATAAACTAACTTTGTAGGAAATATTTATTTATTTGTCTCTGTCACTATTGAAGAAACTAGCTAGCAGGCTGAGCTTGAGGAGGTTGATGGGGAATATTGCGAGCCAAAAAAATTGTCTGAAGACATTGACGATTTGCAAGTGTAAATTAAAATTTAATTTACACTTGCAAATCGTCAATGTCTTCCTGTGGCTCGCAATATTCTTCATTGGTTTCCTCGGGTTCGGCTTGCTGGCTATTTTCTGCTCCTTCTCGTAATAATTCTTCAAAAAACTTTAATTCTTCGACTTGTCTCCAGTCATTACCCCAATGACTGTTTAACAGGGTTAAAGTATCTTTTTTCTTGGCAGCAGTGATGTTGTTCGAAGGGTGTATTTCTTGTGGGTTTATCATAGCGCTTATTTTCCCTGGTTTATTTACATTTTTTGAAACACCTCTATCGTCACTTGTATAATGAAGGTGCCCTTGAACTAAAATATTATCGGCTCGTTTTGAACGTTTTTGAATGAACCGCTTACATTGTTTGAACTGGAAGTGCCAGCTACCCACTGGCTTAAAAACTTGCTGAGAAGCTGTTTTCCAGTCAAATACTTTACATTCAGACATTCCCAAACTGGTTACAGTACTAAATCTGGAAATAATGTCCAAATATTTTTGAGGGCCGCTTATAACTTCATGAAGACGAACTTCCTTCTCAATTTTAGCAAATACCCTGTCTGGTGGTATATAGGAATGCCCTACAACAGGGAATACCATCTCGGTTTGCTTAACGTTTGATGGAGCTACTGTCATCCATTTTTAAAGCATTGCAAGCATAATTGTATTTTTATTTTGTCCTGCGCAGCCATCAGCTATGAGTCGTACTTTTTCGCAAGTAGAAAAATCACTCTTCTTGAGGCAGTGATATACGGCTGAAGCAATTTGGTTTGCTGCTTTAGGGTAAACATTTTGTGTCCAACAATAAGGGTTCACGGTTTCTTAGCTCTTTGATGAACCTTCTACCACTGTAAAGTTATACAAATAAACATTCCGCAAATAGTAGGCAATTTAGTCAGGGACTTTGAGAAAGTTTAAGTTTTTTTCGCAGTCAAATGAAAATGTCTTTAGGGTAGAGTTTTCTTCCCTAACTTTTTCAAAAAAAGCTTTAGCTCTCAATTTGTGGACTCTTTGAGCTATGATGAGCTGATTCCGTGCTTGAGTATCTTTTTCGCGTGCTATTTCAGATGAAAATCTCAAACAAGTTGCACAAACGTCTGTTCTGGGAGTACCAAAGCCAAGATTATAATTTGTGTTGAAAATTAATCGAAAGTAGGCCTTTTTTACTTTCAAATCATGGCTGACTTCTGAGTTGTACTGCCTCCATAGTTTGTTTATCGACAATTCTGATGCCAAATAGTACCGTTTAGTGTTCCCTCTACAGTAATGAGGTTCTTGGCATGGAATTTTGTTGACAAAGTTTTTAATCGCTTCACGTTTGTGCTGATACTTTACAGAAACCCTGTCACCTCCTCTCTTTTCTGTTAAAAGCTTTCCGGTCTCATAATATGCCTTCATTACACTCTGCACTCTATATTTCGTGATTTGTAAAATTGTCAAAAAGTATCGTTGACAGACTTGTACTTTCTTCTTCGCGGAATGAGCGTAAATGTAAAATTTTGTTTGAAACTCTTGCTTTGAATATTGTTTCTTTAAAGAACGTCTACGTTTTACCTGTACTGGTTTGCAGTGCTTTAATATAAAAGCGTCCTGTTTCAATTTATCGGGCTCTGCATAGAAATTATCAAAAAAGTTTTTGAGATCTATCATTGATATGGACATGCCGTTAAAAGTTTTCTTGTGGCGGCACAACACTCTTTTGGGAAGAGTTTGAGCAGAATATCTAAAACAAATTATATTTAGTTAAGTAACATAATCACAGTATAAATTCCAATTATTAATCTAAACTACTTAATAGTAGTTTATGCAACTGTCATATAACGAAGGGTATTAAAACACGAGTGTGAGTTTATGGAACGAGCTGCGCTCGTTCCATAATAGTAACGAGTGACACGTGGGGGGTGACGCACTGCGCTGTCGTAGTTTCGCTGCGACGTCGGACAGTGTTCCACAGTTCCACTGCTAGAGGAGGAAGCTAGACGAGCGTAACGACATTTTTTATCTTACCATGAGTGAACAGGATATCGATATTGATTTTCTCATATCCTTGATCCAAGAAAGACCCATTATATGGGATAAGTCACACGAACACTACAGTGACAAATTTCGTAAAGCGAATGAATGGGCAGCTGTGTGTAAAAAAATATTCCAAGATTACGAGGAGTTTGAAGACCAAAAGAAAAACAAGATTGGTGAGTTGTTATTTATTATGTTATTTAAAAAATTCAATACATAAGTTAATTTATATCTTTTTCAACTGCTATGGTAAAGCCCCTTCGGGACTCATAAAGTAATTTGCAAATTGGTCTCTGATAAAATTTTCGGCTAATGATTCTTCATTGTCGTGGGGTATCAATTGTGGGAACATACTTATTGCCATATTGTCTTGTTGTCGTAATCCATCGTGTTGTGTAACAAAATTGTGTAAAACACAACATGCTTTCACAATATTAATAGTTAAATCATATGCTGTATCAATTGGTCTATGTAAAATGCGCCATTTATTTGCCATGATCCCAAATGCACATTCCACATATCTACGAGCTCTGCTAAGGCGATAATTATAAACTCTTTGTTTCACATTGAGATTTTTTCCGCCGTATGGGCGCATAACATGCTTACTTAATCCAAAAGCTTCATCACCGACGAGTACATATGGGATTGGTGGCTCGTTATTATGGTCGTTTCCAAGTGGTTGAGGATCAGGCAATGGTAATTCATTTCTCATTAAAATCTTGTACAGTGTCGAATTTCTAAAAATAGTAGAATCATTTTCCTTTCCATATGCACCCACGTCGACAAAAACAAACTTATAATTTGAGTCAACAACCGCCAGCAAAACAATTGAAAAATATTTTTTGTAATTATAAAACAGAGAGCCACTTTTGTCCGGTTTTATTAAACGTAGGTATATGTTTCCCATCAATTGCCCCGAAGCAATGAGGAAAGTTAGCTTTGAGATCAAAATCTAATGCAATATTTTGTAGGTTTTCAACTGTGATCACTTCTATGTACTGTGGTCGAAGATATTTCCATATAGCTTGACAAACTGACGAAATAACTCTTGAAATTGTTACCCTTCCACGTTTAAATTTGAAATGCAAGTCGTTTATCGAATTTCCACTACCCAAGTACCTGAAATAGAAACACAAAAAATAAATAGGGTGGCCCAGCTAGATTGGTCAATGTGGACAAGTCTGAAACTAAAGAAGATCTGTTATTAGTAACCATGCCATCGATTTTAATGACAAGAAAAACTGCATTCATGGATTAAAACAAAAACTCTTTTTTTTTCTTTGCAGGTAACGAGGTTGTGAAAAAATGGAGAAGCGTAAAAGACAACTTTTTTTGTTACGTTAAAAAAAAAAGAAAACAGTTCGTCTGGATCAGGGACAAAACAAATGAAAAAATACCATTATTATAATCAGTTGCTGTTTTTGATGAAAGTTGCCCAAAATAAAACAGACAGTAGCCTTGAAATGGTGCCGGAAGAAATGGATCGAAACGAAAACACAACATCGTCTTCCCCGTTTCCTACAAAAGAAATGTCTTCGTTACCCCCAGGTCCTTCGCGCTACGTGCCTGCAAGCCGCAAGGGATCAAACCAAGCAATAGATGATTTCGAGGCGCAAACGTTAGAAGCATTGCAAGAAAAAGAAAACCGCCACTTATCATTTTTCAAGGGAGTTTTGCCTTCTTTGGACGGTTTTACGGAATTACAAAGTTTGACATTCCAAAGCAAAGTTATAAATATCATTACCGAAATGCGATTCGGGGAACAGACTCAATCAACAACATGGCAGTCACGCGGATATCAAACTTGACAACAGTATCAAGCAACACCATTGCAGTCCCGAGGATACCAAACTGGACAACATAAACATACCCAGTCACCATCGCCATCGTCGTATCGAATACATGAATTCGAAGCTACCTACCCAGCCAACACTACAATTAATAATTTTACTGATGATAGTCAAGAAGATGAATATAACTTTGCCTTGTTGCCTAATACTTAAATTAAACTGTTTTTTTAAGATAATAAATGAATAACTGATTAACATTATTATGATGTTAGAATTACTCACCTCAATGTAATACCAATCATTTCAATTGGTTCTAGAGGGTTCCTGAATTTCGTATACTGCTTCTTTAAATGTGGTCCTAAGGTTATAACCAAATTTTTAAAGCTGGCCACACTCATTCTAAAAAAATTAAAAAAATCTTTTCATCTAACAACAACTCCCTGTATTCCTTCATAAAAAACTGACCATCACTATTTCTTAATGCTATCAAAGGAGATATCCAGAATCTTCTATGGTTTTTGCGTTTATTTCGGCGGTGGCGTAATAAAAGCAACAAAAGAACACGTTTATTATATCTATCCATTGCGAAGGCTGAACTGAGACAGTTGCGATGGCGTGCACACCTTCTTGCGTTACGTTATCGCAGCGTTAACGCAACGCAGGTGTGACATACAATACCTCATTGCGTTGCGACGACGCAATGCAACGCAGCGCAACGTACTAATGGAGCCTCGCCCTTAACAAACATTTGGAGGCGAAATCAGGTTTTTATAATTCGAATAAGAAATAAATCCTTCTTTCCAATAAATATTTCTATTTCTCTCTATCTAGTCAACCTGTTTTCTTTCGTAGTTAAATCATAGAACGGAAATGGCTGTCGTATTAAAAAGGTTTGTACCCCTTTATTATCCAAAATAACTATCTCTTTAGGTATAAACTGAGTTGATACGACTACTTTTACAATGCAACAAATGGGGGCTATATTTTTGAAGTTTGTTGGTGCAACAATTGTTGCACCTTAGTTTTACGCGCGTTTTTCTTTTGTTTATTTTTAAAGTCATCCCAATGTTTAACCATAGAGTTTAATTCTTTAGCGTAATATATTTTCTTTCTATGACAATACTAAAAACGAAGATGTACTATCTGTGAACTTTAAAAAAAAAAACAATGTTTATATTTTCATCTGTGTTTGGCGGCGAGGTTATGTTATGTGCTATTGTTTTTAGTGAATTAATAGGTATAAACTCATGATTTTGATACAAATTATATATGAATATGATCGTGAATGTGTAAGGAACACTGTGAATATGTGTTTTAAGTTCTGAAATCATAAAATGACTCGAAAAAATTTGTCACGATTCGGCAACCCCGGTAAGCTATTCTCATTGTTATGATTGGTTATAATTTGCTTTATTTTGAATAGATTATACTTTTACATTGTAAAATATCAAATAAATAATGTCGTCAATTTGACCATGAATGCTTCTTTGTTTTAGGTAAAAGCGGATATTAATATGTATCCCAGTTTCGCAATGCTATTTTTATTGGCTTATCTTTTTCTAATTGCTTTAACAGTAGTCATCTTTCTCGATCAGACACTTTAATATGAGGTAAACGCCATTGAATTCTCTCGATACTAATTGAGACAAGATCATTCTTGTCAAGTTTAAAAGCATCAACATTCGATTAACATCTAGTTAATATTAATTCATGTTTACAGTTTAATAAGATTTTGTTGTAGTCTTTAGCAAATCCTAATAGTTTACTAAGTGGTAATATTACATTGAAAAAACCATTTACAGATTTTGTTCCATTCAAGTTCCATCCCCACAGAGCAGCCTGTTTACTTTCACCCTCATTAATTAAGGTGTAAGATTTGATTGTAGAAGTAACACCAACATGTCTAATATGATCTATTTCAACTCCATTTATCTTATATCTTATAGCTTATATCATGAAAAAGAAACGGTATAGGGTAATTGTTAAATTGACATTCCTTCCTTACAAGTTTTCCTGCAGTATCCTTCATAAATAGTTCTATGCACCCTTCAATGAATATAGAAAGTAGTAGATAAATGTCTTGTTGATTAATCGCTATTCGTATTTCATCGTTTTCTTTGAAGCTGTTTGTGTACAGAGTATAGGAATGTACTTCGTAACCCTCGATTGAGTTATCAAAATGCAGTGCTTCATTAATTTGCAATATAGGTACTCATAGTCGGCACTCCAAACTTCTTAAAAACTCCTTGTTAGTCTCACTGAGAGCTGGTACAACACATGTATGTTTAATGGAGTCGTGGTTTGAACTATTAGTTTTTGGCGGTTTACCGCTACTTTTTTTTTTTATATTGAAATCAATCATAACTGCTACATTTAATATTTGTAGACAAAATGCTTCTTGTTTATTGGAAGCTAAAATTATAATATATAATAAACTATTTATTTAAAATTAGATCATACAACTTTCAAGAAATTTAAGACATAGATGACCGCAGTTATATGGATGAGTACCCTGATAATTATTATAGTTATACTGAATGCTGTCCCCCACATATTTTATAAATTCTTTTGGTGGTTTTAGATCACCGTAACTATCAAAATATTCAATATTGTCATTTTTCTTAAGATAAGCTACCCAATGTGTGCCTTGATTTTCAGAGCTATCCAAATTCATTATACCGCATTCGATTTTGCGCGGGCGTTTAGGTAATTCATTTCTCAAGAACACTCCTCGAAAATACGGAATATTTTTAAAAATTTCATTTTATCAATATTGGTAAGAGGACGATTAGGTAGCTGCTTATTCAGTTTTTTGTCGAAGTGTAAATACCTAGACCACCTTTATACGGTTTTATACGGCTTTATACGGGAGGTTTAGTCCTCTCCCTAGACATACTGGTTCAAAATTCTGTTTGAGTGTTTTAACCACATTCCATGTTTTATGAGCACTCTGAAACGTTTTTATCATTCGAGCTATAGCAGATGTTTTATTAACAAGAGCACCGGCAGCGGATAATCCTGTAATAATCGGTATTAATTGTAAGAATCCCCCTGTCTTCGGTAGTGGTATCACCCGTGGAATTTTCACCTCAGAATCCAATATAAAATCTTTAATAGCAGCAATAGCCAAATCGATTGCCATTTTTTTACACTTCGGTTTTGCTTTATGATTTTTTTTTTTGCATAGGCAACAACATTTTTAAATCTTATTTTAAAATCCCGCTCCCTGTGACAAATTCAAATTCAAATACAAATTCAAATCATTTAATTGCAGAGTACAGGTAATACAGTCATGTGGTTTTACAGTGTTGAAATTGTTCGCTATGCTCAACCCTTATTGGGTGTGCAAATTTTAAATAGCTAATTACAAAATGTGGATTATTCAATTATATTTAACATTGTCAAGTTACCTTCTTATATTGAGAACGTACCATTAAAATTACATCATCATAGGATAAGTCATTAAAATTGATTAAAATATGTCATTAAAACTTAATAATTATATAATGTATGCCTACAAGCCATGTCCTAATGTTTATTTTACATGTACATTAATTATTTATTTAAGTTTGTCAACAAGATATTCTTGGATTGTATAATATATGTTTAAGCCAGTAGAAATTCTTTCAATTTAAATTTTAATATAGAAAACGAACTTGATTCCTTAATCATCTCTAGCAGTTTATTGTAAATTTGTACTCCCATTTTAAAAATACTTTTACTGTAGAGTGCGGTCCTAGATAGCTCAGTACATAGTTTATTCTTATATCTAGCACTCTTCAATGTCTCATTTTATTTTTTTATTTATTGAGATCTGACCTAACCACTAGAGCTGCCTCGTAGATATACAGAAAGAAATATACAGAGGTAATGTTAAAATTTTTATCGTTTTAAAATATGATTTACAAGAATCAGTCCGATGGAGGCCACATATGGACCTTATACATTTCTTCTGTGCCCTTAAGGCCCTTTCCTTGTCGGTGGCATTAGTCCAGAACAAAACATCATATCTTAATGCGGATCCGACATAAGAATGGTAAGCAGTCAACAATGTTTCTTTGTTTGTTACTTTTATAAGCATGTATAGTGCATAGGCGTACTAATTCATTTTAATGAAAATTTGCTTAATATGCGGCCTCCATGTCAATCCAGAATCAATATAAATACCTAGAAATTTAGTGCAAACCGTTTCTGTAATATTTTTACCACTACGTTGTACGTTTACAGGAATTGACTTTAATTTTTTTGCTTTAAAAGTCACGTGTACAGTTTTTATTTAGATTAATTTTGAGGTTTTTATTGGTTAGCCACTTAATTATGTCTGAGAAAGATTGGTTAATTTGATTTTCATGACTATCGCAATTGTTTATAAATAGTGCTGTACTGTCATCCGCAAATAAAAACGTAGGATGTGACGCATTAGGGAGGTCGTTAATATATACCAGAAATAAAAAGGGCCTCAATATACTATCTTGAGGCACTCCATACTTTATAACTCTAGGGTTTGAAAGGTTTTTTTTTCTGTTTTAGTTTTATAGCGTGGTTTTGTGATCTTTGTATATTGCTATCTATCAGCAAGGTACGATTTAAAGACATCTAAAGCCTTCCCTTGTGTCGCGACTCGCATGGAAGCGCCACTTGCTTGCCATATTAAAGTGCTTCGCATGCTGATATATTTAGGTTTAGAAGAAACTTATCCTCGTCAATGGCCCTAAATAATCCAGGCCTGTATATGTATATGGAGCGCTGTAGTTAACTCTTTCTTGAGGAAGTGCTGGGGTAGAAGGTAGTTTAAAGGGTCCACCTCCCTGTTTAATATAGTTTGAACATCTTCGAATAATCTTCTGAACTTGAGCTTTGCCCTATGGAATCCAGTAGTGCTTGCGAATAATACTGAGGGTATGATTTGCTCCCACATGGTAGTTATCTTCGTGTGTTTTCTTAATCAAGTTATTCGTAAAGTTGCAATTTTTAGGAATTAGTATTGGGTATTTCATATCAAATGACCATTCTGTGTTTTCCTTCCTTCCTCTACATATCAATAATCCATCTTCGTCAGTAAAAAGTTTTAGGTTTCGACTTAAAGATGTCTCTTTTTTACTTGTCTCGTCTGGGGAAAAAATCTTCTGCAATCTTTTGATTTCTTAAACTTTATCGTTTGTGTTATTAGCTTGTTCTTTGGTACTGTTTTCTTCAGGCACAGAGTTTTTCGTTAAAGTACTTTGAATCTGTTCTTCTTATACATCTATCTTAGACAGGCTCTCCCTAGTCAAGAAAGAAATTTCTTTTAATCTGTTTGTCGGCCACAGAGTAGATTTGTGTAGCAAAAAATCTGGTCCCTTAAGCCAAATCTTTCAACCATGGTTTTAATAGTCCGGGTCCCTACATCTGCTGGATTCAATTCGGAACAAATAAATCTTAATGTTACATTTTTATGCTGTTTCATTTCATCTATCCTTCTAGCAACAAATGGTGTTAAAAGTTTATTTGAGTTGTACCAATCAATAACTATTTGACTGTCTGTCCAAAGATATATTTGATGTATGTTCATCTGTAGTGTTTTCTCTACAGATTTTAGTAGTCGGAATCCAATGAGAAAGCCCAATAGCTCCAAACGTGGCATTTTCAGATATTGTTGATCTTTGACTGGCACTAATCTCGATTTTCCAATAACAAATGCTTTTCCATGTTCATTTTCAATGTAAACTACGGTACTATAACTTTTACAAGATGCGTCTGTAAAGCAGTGTAAAGATAGTATGCTCAAGTCTGTTTTTGGTTGTATGTCAAAGCCCTCAAATTTCTTATACAACACATCAGCTTCCATTTTATTATGTTCCACCAACGTTTCAAGTAGAAGTAAGGCTTCTTTTGTAAAATTGTCTAGGCTAGTAACAACGGCTTGCAAACGAGTATATATAATTTGTTCCATCTCGTTACCTTGTATTTCCCTTGGCTAGAAACTGTGCCACTCACTTTATACTTTTTATAAACTGATATTCACTTCAACCACTTAATGACAATTACCAAGGTACATAAATTACTTAAACAAAACGTATGGACGCTTGAAAAATGAACAGACTAAATTTCATCTCCGCTCTAAAGAACAAAGTGTAGCCCTTTTTCGGAGAACAACATATGCCAACAAGAAAGGTGCTAAACATTTAATTTTCATTTAGAACTTAACCATCTAGTGTTCTAAAGGTTAATAATGTATAAAATCAATATATTGTTTAATTTGATACAGTAATTTTATATGCAATCACAAGAATTTATCTGTAATTTTTGAAAAATAATGAGTATATGATATTTAAATTGAACCGTCCTTTTCCTTTTTTCGATTCGCCTTTTTGCCATTCGTCCGCAATCGTTTCAAAAATGGTAACACTTTGACTAGGGATATCTTAATAAATTCCTATTACCTATTAGTCCTTATTAGTCCTATTTAGTTAAAGTGGCGCACAAACCAAGTAAAATAAAATAATGTCGGTGGTATAATTACGAATAAATGTTTTAACAACTGAATATGCAGTTATACACCGAAATACAATGTTAGAACACACTTAAAATCCATTTTTTTCTTTTGACTACAATGTGCTTTTCATTGCAACATCCGGTAACACTTCAAATAGATTTACAACTTATTAATTAATTTTCACACCATTTCCAAGAGATATATGAATAGGTACACAATTAAATTTAAATAAAATAATTATCATATGTATAACTTTGCCCTGGAAATGCCACAAATAAATCTTGTTAGTAAAAACATACGAAAGAATGAGACTAACAGCGCCATCTCTGGTCAATCCATAGATTAAAATGAACGAGGTATAGGTAAAGCAGACACACACCCAACGTAGTTTCAAGAAACAAAGATGCATGTTAATAGACACCGGTCAAACGCTAGATGGCGTCTGAGACAATATGGTTGCTTTTGCCACAATCAAAATTATTGTACGTTTTTTAATTTTTTATGGCTTCGCACGGTCGGTGCATATAACCCCGGTCAAATAATTATAGTTTAGAGTTATATGCAGGGATGTTTTACAGTTCTTTAGTATCCCAGCATCTCCACCATTGTCGCGACTCGCATGGGAGCGCCACTTGCTTGCCATATTAAAGTGCTTCGCATGCTGATATATTTAAGTTTAGAAGAAAAATATCTCTATTAGCAAGCCGCACCCACACGGCTGCGACACGATTATAGTACGTGCAACTAACTTATTATAGTTGGGGAAAATAATAAAATAAACAACAAATAGTTGGGTGTGTCTCTTACTCACCAAACTTCTAGAGCTCAATCTCTTTTGCAAGCACCCTCGCGTTCATAGTTTCCCACAATCTCCAAACTCGGCCTAGCCTTACATCTGAGGGACCAGGAACCGGTGTGCCATCTGTAGAAAAGATTTGTACCGGTGACACCACATACCGTGGTGTCACCGGCAAATGGAACAACCTAGGCCATCGCCCGCAACGTCCCAAGTACCAAGGCTACAAGTGTGCAATAAAGTAACATGTGGTGAGGGTAGGAATAGAGACTGAACATATCACGCCATTAAATCCAATGTCGTTGACATCATCGTATAAACATATCATAACATACATAATCGCATGACCCATTCTCAGGTCACCGGAACGCACTGGCGTATATCATCATCACATGACCCATTTTCAGGTCACCGGAACGCACTGGCGTATTTCATCATCGCATGACCAATTTTCAGGTCACCGGAACGCACTGGCGTATTTCATCATCGCATGACCCATTTTCAGATCACCGGAACGCAGTGGCGTATATCATAATCGCATGACCCATTTTCAGGTCACCGGAACGCACTGGCGTATATCATCATCGCATGACCCATTTTCAGGTCACCGGAACGCACTGGCGTATATCGTATTGCATGTCCCTAAAGAAGTCAGTATACCTAGTTCATAAGTCCAGTCAACGTACGTCAGTATAAAAGAGTCAAGAGTCAAGCTGACATGCACAATCTCATCATTTAAATTAGGAAACATTTTAGATTAAGTAAATTAGCCTAGGTATTTTACATTTAGCATCTGGATCGGGGCCTCCTCAGCACACACACATGAACAAATAAAATAATTAAAACTAGCTCTGGCAGAGATCGCTATGTTCAAACTTCAACGGCAAATAATGAAATAACTCACCGGGTTGCGCACACTAACAAGCGAAGCTGGTCCCTCAGTGTTGCCATCTCTGGTTGTCTATGGTATAATGATGCCATAGACAATGTTCTATGTTTACAATTTAGTGTATCGCGAAACGTCGCGAAACCTTGTACTCCATAAGTATTAAGTTTTTGAAGGAGCGTATAGCACTCCAAGCTTAAACCGCCCAGCCCTTCTCAAAACTGCCACAACGTTCTCGGTTACCAATTGGGGGTCATGAATGACTTCCAAACTGCCCCCGAATATAACGATGGCCGCTTTAACCGGTTTCTGGTGATTTAGGGTGCACTGGATGACCTGAGTGCCTGGGTTCTGTTTCAACACACCAGTTCTACCTACATAGGGTTCTTGAACAAGTGCGATTGAAATTACCTTGTTCTGTGCCGCGGTGTAAAACTCGGCAGTTGCTAGCTTGGAGCGCCGCAGGTTTGCCTGGATGAAATTCAACCTGATTTTAGATCCGTGTGAAGCTTGAGGTGTTGCCGATCCGCTGTCTGCCTGGTCGCCCTTAGCAATAGCAAACACGGGACCTAGCTATATAGTTCCACTTTTGTCTTTCTGGGGACTCTTCGCTGAAGGCGGTATGAGCCTGGTCCCTGATCTCTCTACGCGCTTTCACACAGTTTACACAGGTCGGGGTTCCTGTTTTGCCCTCACGGAACATACTGCTCCGGTGTGTGCACCGCCGCTAAAACAGCAGATGGCCTGTTCTGCCTTGCTCTGCATTGTATCCCAATTGCTACTCCACCACTTAGAATACTAGAAGCCTCTGTTTGCTTTCTAGCGATGTCAGACAACCTGTCATCATAGCCTCATGTTACCTTCCCTCTGTTAAAGAACTATTACAGACAGACTTGGAAGCCCTCTTCTCTCAAGGAAGTTCCGTCCTTGTGATCGGTGACTTCAACAGTAAACATGTCATATGGAACTGTACTAGCAACAATAGTAATGGTAAAATCCTTGAAGGCTTGGTCAGCCGTTTAAACTTTGATATTCTCACCCCTCTGGAGCCTACAAGATCCCTATGTTGACAACCAACGACCAGACATACTTGACATAGCACTTCTTAAGATAGTTACCCTCCGGTTGCGCTCTATAGAAGTGTTACACGAACTGACTTCGGATCACCGCCCTGTATTATTGAAATTAGGCCCCGACCCGACGGACATCACCCCTATCACTAGAACGGTAGTGAACTGGAAGCAACTGGGGGAATCCCTCCAAGGTATCAGTTCACCCGCTCTCGATAGAATCCCCGATGACATACAGACAGTAGAAGACGTCTCAATTGCGATTGAGGCTCTCAGTGACCACCTCTTCACCGTAGTAGGTGAATCCTCAAAGCAAGTCCAAGTGGCGGATGGTTGCCGCTTCGAACTGCCCGAGGGTGCGAGGAGGTTATTGACAGCTAAGGATGCCGCAGCTAGGGCGTATGACTTGATGCCAATCCCAGAGAACAAAGCTACCATTTACAGCGTGCTGTAAAGAAACGCATGAGTGAGCTGCGTGATCAAAGGTGGGACGACAAACTGTCAGAGATTGAGCTAACTCACCAGGCATACTGGCAGTTGGCTCGAGCTCTGAAATCTGATGGAGAATCGACAATGCCTTCACTCATTAGGCCACCTCCCCTATCCATAGCGTTCCTTGACGAAGACAAAGCCGAGTGTTTAGCTGATAGCCTCGAGGCTCAGTGTACTCAAATCCGAGGTAGTGTCTCTGATCAAGAGCATCAAGACCCGTAAATCCCCTGGTGCTGATGGTATCAGTATCAAGGTGATCAAACACTTCTCAGTCCCGCTAGTCCATCTCTTAGTTAGCATCTTCAATGCGGCTATGAGCAACTGCTCCTTCCCATACACTTGGAAGCATGCCATTGTCATTGGTATTCACAAACCAGGCAAACCGGCAGCCGAGCCTTCCAGCTACCGTCCCATAAGTCTCCTCGGTGCTCTGGGGAAGATTTACGAGCGGCTCATTGTGAACCGACTCTGGTCCCACGTTAGGTCAAATAACCTCCTTCCCGATGAGCAATGTTGTTTTAGAGCCAAACACTCTTGCGTACAACAAGTGCACCGCGTAACAGAGCACATCCTAGCAGGTTTCAATAAGAAACCAAAGCCCCAAGTGACCATAGCTGTCTTCCTCGACGTAGCGAAAGCGTTCGACAAAGTCTGGCACAACGGCTTGATATTCAAGCTGTACCAACTGGGTGTGCCAGACCGTCTTGTACTCATCTTACAAGACTTCTTCAGGGATCGAACGTTTAGCTATCGTACCGAGGGAACGCTCTCCTCTCCGCATCCCATTCACGCAGGTGTCCCTCAGGGCTCTGTACTCTCATCCATTCTCTTCTCGCTGTACACCAGCGACATCCCACGATCTGAACCCAATGGTCAGATCGTTCAGTTTGCGGATGATACTGCATTCTACTCTACTGGCTGGTTCAAGGTTAGGCAGAGATGCGCCATCCAACGAGCCATCACCGTAATCGGTGCATGGTATTCGTAAATGGCGGATTGCAGTAAATCCTAGCAAAAGTGCAGCAGTGTACTTCTACTCATGCCGTCACCCATAGTTCTATTCGGCGAACCCATCCCTTGGGCTAAATCTGCCAAATACCTGGGCGTCACCCTTGATCGCCAACTCACTTTTGCGAAACACATCCAGGTTGTTCGAAATAGGGCGGCCTTCATTATGGATTGTCTTAGTCCCCTCATAGGCATAGACAGTAAAATGTCTCTAAATGAGTACAAGACGGTCTGGCACACCCAGTTGGTACAGCTTGAATATCAAGCCGTTGTGCCAGACTTTGTCGAACGCTTTCGCTACGTCGAGGAAGACAGCTATGGTCACTTGGGGCTTTGGTTTCTTATTGAAACCTGCTAGGATGTGCTCTGTTACGCGGTGCACTTGTTGTACGCAAGAGTGTTTGGCTCTAAAACAACATTGCTCATCGGGAAGGAGGTTATTTGACCTAACGTGGGACCAGAGTCGGTTCACAATGAGCCGCTCGTAAATCTTCCCCAGAGCACCGAGGAGACTTATGGGACGGTAGCTGGAAGGCTCGGCTGCCGGTTTGCCTGGTTTGTGAATACCAATGACAATGGCATGCTTCCAAGTGTATGGGAAGGAGCAGTTGCTCATAGCCGCATTGAAGATGCTAACTAAGAGATGGACTAGCGGGACTGAGAAGTGTTTGATCACCTTGATACTGATACCATCAGCACCAGGGGATTTACGGGTCTTGATGCTCTTGATCAGAGACACTACCTCGGATTTGAGTACACTGAGCCTCGAGGCTATCAGCTAAACACTCGGCTTTGTCTTCGTCAAGGAACGCTATGGATAGGGGAGGTGGCCTAATGAGTGAAGGCATTGTCGATTCTCCATCAGATTTCAGAGCTCGAGCCAACTGCCAGTATGCCTGGTGAGTTAGCTCAATCTCTGACAGTTTGTCGTCCCACCTTTGATCACGCAGCTCACTCATGCGTTTCTTTACAGCACGCTGTAAATGGTAGCTTTGTTCTCTGGGATTGGCATCAAGTCATACGCCCTAGCTGCGGCATCCTTAGCTGTCAATAACCTCCTCGCACCCTCGGGCAGTTCGAAGCGGCAACCATCCGCCACTTGGACTTGCTTTGAGGATTCACCTACTACGGTGAAGAGGTGGTCACTGAGAGCCTCAATCGCAATTGAGACGTCTTCTACTGTCTGTATGTCATCGGGGATTCTATCGAGAGCGGGTGAACTGATACCTTGGAGGGATTCCCCCAGTTGCTTCCAGTTCACTACCGTTCTAGTGATAGGGGTGATGTCCGTCGGGTCGGGGCCTAATTTCAATAATACAGGGCGGTGGTCCGAAGTCAGTTCGTGTAACACTTCTATAGAGCGCAACCGGAGGGTAACTATCTTAAGAAGTGCTATGTCAAGTATGTCTGGTCGTTGGTTGTCAACATAGGGATCTTGTAGGCTCCAGAGGGATGAGAATATCAAAGTTTAAACGGCTGACCAAGCCTTCAAGGATTTTACCATTACTATTGTTGCTAGTACAGTTCCATATGACATGTTTACTGTTGAAGTCACCGATCACAAGGACGGAACTTCCTTGAGAGAAGAGGGCTTCCAAGTCTGTCTGTAATAGTTCTTTAACAGAGGGAAGGTAACATGAGGCTATGATGACAGGTTGTCTGACATCGCTAGAAAGCAAACAGAGGCTTCTAGTATTCTAAGTGGTGGAGTAGCAATTGGGATACAATGCAGAGCAAGGCAGAACAGGCCATCTGCTGTTTTAGCGGCGGTGCACACACCGGAGCAGTATGTTCCGTGAGGGCAAAACAGGAACCCCGACCTGTGTAAACTGTGTGAAAGCGCGTAGAGAGATCAGGGACCAGGCTCATACCGCCTTCAGCGAAGAGTCCCCAGAAAGACAAAAGTGGAACTATATAGCTAGGTCCCGTGTTTGCTATTGCTAAGGGCGACCAGGCAGACAGCGGATCGGCAACACCTCAAGCTTCACACGGATCTAAAATCAGGTTGAATTTCATCCAGGCAAACCTGCGGCGCTCCAAGCTAGCAACTGCCGAGTTTTACACCGCGGCACAGAAGAAGGTAATTTCAATCGCACTTGTTCAAGAACCCTATGTAGGTAGAACTGGTGTGTTGAAACAGAACCCAGGCACTCAGGTCATCCAGTGCACCCTAAATCACCAGAAACCGGTTAAAGCGGCCATCGTTATATTCGGGGGCTGTTTGGAAGTCATTCATGACCCCCAATTGGTAACCGAGAACGTTGTGGCAGTTTTGAGAAGGGCTGGGCGGTTTAAGCTTGGAGTGCTATCCACATACTTTGAGGGAGTTGAAGCCATCGATCCGTACTTATTACGAACAAAAGAATTCTGTGAAAAGCTCTGCACCAATAACATCTTGGTGGGGTGGCATAACGTGAACGCCTGGAGTCATTGGTGGGGAAGCAGATTCGATAACGATCGCGGAATGGCATACAACACCTTTTTGAACGACATGGACTTCCATATTCTCAACACGGGACAGGTCCCGACCTTTGAAGTTTTACGGGGAGACATGCTGTGTACAAGTTCAGTGGACGTCACTGATTGCAGCACGTCACTACTAGGTAAGATCAAGGATTGGAAAGTCGACAGAAGTCTTACAACATCAGACCACAATGCGATCACCTTCTCAATGCGTTTGGAAAAAAAGGCTTTGGAACCTCTGAGGCCAATTTATTACCACGCGTGTGTCGCAAAGTGGTCTGACTTCCGTACACATTTCTAATCCGGCTTGGTAGAACATTCTATTACACCCACGAAATTCGGAGAGGTATCAAACCCAATAGAATTGGAAGGTTTGTTGACAACCTATTCATAGATTATTTGTCGTTCATGCCACCATGCAATCCCTAAGTTGGGACCATGGAAAGGTGATGCCAGACCATCATGGTGGTCTTCTTCTCTTGAACGTCTCAAAAGAGACGTCCTTACTAAAAAGAGAAGAATCCGGAATGCTGCTCTTAGCCGCAGGCAGTTCGTAATATCGGAATACCTGCAGGCACAAGCCGAGTACGCCTTACGAGCCGCCGAGGCCTACACACAAAGTTGGAGGGAGTTTTGCTCGACAAAAGACCGAGAGAGCATGTGGGACGGTATCTACAGAGTCATAAGGAAAACAGCTAAAAGATAGGAAGACATGCTCTTGAGAAATACCGCAGGCAAAACACTCAGCCCTGAACAATCAGCGGATCTTCTAGCAAAGACCTTTTAACCCGATGACTCTGTGGAAACCGAAGACGAACGTTACTCTACCATCAGAGGCTTAACAGAAGGGAAATCCCCGGCTGAAATTGAACACCTGTCAGCCGACGATCCACCCTTTACAGCTGTGGAACTGGATACGGTTCTTTGGGACCTAAATCCGAAAAAAGCTCCCGGCCCCGATGGATTGACGGCTGACATCTGCACAGCAGCCATCCACTGTAGCAGCGAAATATTTTTGGCACTTGCAAATAAGTGCCTATCGCTGCCACACTTTCCTAAACAGTGGAAGATAGCTCACGTGTGCATTATCCGTAAGCCGGGGAAAGATGACTACACCAATCCCAAGTCTTACATACCCATAGGGCTGTTATCGGTTCTTGGCAAAATTGTCAAGAAAATCCTCGTCAGCAGACTTCGGGGGCATATTCTTCCGACTCTTCTTGCCAGCCAATATGGGTTTATGCCACAACGCGGAGCAGAAGACGCCCTTTATGACCTGAATAAACATTATAAGATCTGAAGTTCGAGCTAAAAACCTAGTACTTCTTGCTTCTCTGGACATAGAGGGGGCTTTCGATTACGCGTGGTGGCCCGTCTTAAAACAACAACTGATTGCAAAGCGCTGCCCTAAAAACCTCTATGCTCTAGTATCCTCGTACCTGGAGGACCGTTACATGAGAGTCAACTATGCCAGGGCATCTAGTGAACAGGGACCCACGAAAGGTTGTGTTCAGGGCTCCATTGGCGGACCGATCTTTTGGAACCTAATCCTAGATCCCCTCTTACAGTGCTCCCCTAGTCTGCTAGTTTGGGGGTATATAATCATGCCTTCGCGGACGATGTGGTGTTGGTGTTCTCTGGTCAAGAGGCCAGGACCCTTCAGCAGACAGTCAATACCACCTTAGATGCCGTTGTGGAATGGGGTGTCCGAAATAAACTGAGCTTCGCCGCGCATAAAACAAATGCGATGGTTATCACGAAGAAGTTAAAAGTACGATATCCCGGAAATCTACATGTCCGGCACTAGGCTGAATCTCGTCAACGAAATTAAACTGTTGGATTATCTGTCTCATTATGGACTACAAGCTTTAACGCGCACGTGTCCGCAACCTGCAGGAAAGCCACGAACATTTATAAACAACTTGCGTGCGCTGCGAAGGTGACTTGGGGTCTAAACACCGACATCATAAAAACCATCTACGTGTCGGTAATAGAGCCGATCGTGCTGTATGCTGCAAGCGCGTAGTCTCCAGCAGTTGAGAAAATTATGACCAGACACCAGCTGGACTCGCTGCAAAAAGGTTTCGCGCAGAAAATATGTAAGCATATCGCACGGTCTCTCTGACATCGGCATTAGTCCTGTCGGGCCAACTACCCCTGGATCTTCGGGTTATCGAGGCTGCTTCCTTTTTCAAAATCAAAAAGGGGTACTCCGAGAACTACTCACCATCAGGCAGAGAGGTGGAGAGCAAGGTGGGATATCGCGACAACCCCCACCCATCTCTACTCAAAAGAACTGAGTATGAGTGCATCGACAATATGGATCCTGAAACCCTGAAGGACCACCACGTAGTCGGCCCCCAAATATATACCGACGGCAGCAAGATTGAAGGAAAAGTAGGTGCTGCCCTTATGTGGTGGGACGAAGGCAGGGAAACCAAGTACTCCACCTTTCGCCTCGAGCCCCATAACACCGTTTTCCAGTCGGAAATGTACACACTCTTTAGAGCCGTTAAGATGGCGAGAGATTCGAGGACTGTGTCAACATTTTGATCGATTCAAGACCGTCGCTCGATTTGTTGGCGAGTCCTGTTGCCATCCACCCTCTAGCTCTCGCGCTCAAGAGTTGCGTGCGTGACATCCAAGGTGCTGGAAAAACCGTGAGACTCTTCTGGCTTTTTTTTTTTTCAATAAGCGTACATTTTTATTGTCTTAATCTAAATTCTGCCAAACTGCAGCACAGTTTGTCGGCAGATACACTCTCATTACAATTTATGTTTTTGCATGCTTTTCTCTATAATATACATAATTAATTCTCGCATTTATAAGCAATTACTTGTGTACAATAGATTTTCAACATACAATCTTATTCTATCGTCGAGCAATGAACGTTACTTGCTAAAGTAAATGCTTAAGTAAGTAATGACATAACCCTGTCAACATTGGATGTATCTTTTAACACTTGTATTAGGTTGTTGTCATGGGTTTTCAATTTTTGCAGCATAATAGATCCTTTACAGTTCAGACTTGTGCGCGTATATATTTTTGATTATACAACTTCACTTTTGCAATAACAATGAAAAATTTAGATGTTCTCAATGCTTTTAAGTAAATCAAAATGGTGCCTATTAGTCGGCTAAGAATTCTAGCCTTTGATAGTTCTAATTTCAAGCAAAGACTATTTTATATTCTATAGGATTAAATTCGTTGCTAATGTAATTACTTTACTTAAGCCGCTTTACAAAGCTTTACAATGCCGTATGAGTATTTTTATAATAAAAGTAGGTAGGTAGTTACTAACTTAAATGTAAGTATGGAATGTTCAATGCCGCTGTTCACATATCACTGTTATGTATGTTACATGTTAACCCTATTCCTTTTCCGTTATATTTTCTAACATTAAGTGTTTAAATGCCTTTTTAAAACCAGGTTATGTAACATACATATAAGTAAAGTTCTGTGGCAGCTTGTTGTACAATAGTGGCACTTTGTATCTGTTCATTCGTTCACCGTAGTAGTTTTGAATGTAATTCGTTTCTATAGTAAGCTGGGGTTTAGATGCTTGATGGGTAGAGTAATGGTAAGTTCTAGGTATTTTATACATGTCATTGCAGTAATGTTGCAACATAATTAAGTAATTAACTTTAGCATCAACTGGCAGAATTTTACATACATTGAAAAGTTTATCATCTGATAACAGAATCTGCTAATGCATAATAAATGCTATACATGGTGCTTCGGCTAATTACATTGTGTAACTGGTAAAATTTTTATATGATATTATCCTAAGTTTATTACATACATTATTAATATGAGATTTCCATGAAAAATTGGTATCTATAGTCAATCCAAAGTACTTTATCTGCATAACTTCTACTAAAGATTTACAATCACAGGTGTTTAAATCCGCATGTAGACATATGTAGGAATGACCAATTATTTTTATTGCATTTTCTTGTGTGGTTTTATTGTATGGTGAGTATAATCTAATTATTTTAGTTTTATCTGTATTTATTATAATTCTCTTGTCATGTGACCATTTTATGATACAATCAAAATCCTCTTGAATTTTACTTTCAATTATATTGATATCTTTATCTCCATACAACAAACACATATAATTCGCATACATATAACTGTTACAGTGCTTAATAATGTTTGTTACACTATTGGCATGCATAATATACCCGGTGGGGCCATACACTGACCCAGTCGGTACTCCGTATTTAATGCTGCCTGTGTCACTGCTATGCCTATCGATCACTACTTTCGTGTGTCGCTCGTTTAGGTATTCTCGAAACCAGTCATTTACATATCCTCTGATTCCACACTCCTCCATAGTTCTCAATAAGCCACCATGATCAAGAGTATCAAATGCCTTTTTAAAATTTATAAAGACCGCGACCACCTGGTTTCTATTATTTAGATAATTGTTAACATCATCAGTAAACCTTTCAAGAGCAGTTGTTGTACTTCTGTTTCGTCTAAATCCATGTTGTTTATCTGACAGTAAATTATTACGTTCTAAAAAGTTAGAAATTTGCCCAACAATTACTTTTTCTGTTATTTTATTTATAGTGTTCAATATTGCAATTGGTCTATAGTTTGTGTACTCTTTATGATCTCCATGCTTAAATATTGGCCTTATAATTGAAAGTTTTAGTTCAAGTGGGTATTTTCTATTCACAATACTTAAATTTATAAATTTTGCTAAAATGGGGCTTATTTGATCTTTAATATATTTAATGTCTTTTGCTCTGATACCATCTGACCCCGGTGACTTACTGGTGTGCAGTTTGTCTATAATTTTAATAATGTTATTCGAGTTCTTTTTCTTAAACAAAAACGTTACATAGCTTGACCTAACCAAGAAAATGTGATTACATTGGTGCTTAATATTGACTATTTCATTCGTAAATGTTCTACAAAATTGATCACATACCTTATCCATATCAGTATCTTTGCACATGTATTTATAAATCGTTTTATCTATGCTTTGTTTTTTTCCTGCCAAACCAACTATTAATAGTTTCCCATATTTTTCTTAAATCACCTTGACAACCATTTATTTGTTTACGTTTGTATTTATTTTTCGCACTATTGATTAATTTATTAGCTTTATTTCTAGCTTTTGTGTATTTCAGTCGTAAATTCATATTATTTGGTTGTGCCTTCCAGATTCTAAATAAGTCATTTTTTTTTACCACAGAAAGTAAACTCTTGTCTATCCAAGTTTGACTAAACTTTTAACAGCAACTTCAGTTTTTGACATGGAATATATGTTATCAAACACATTGCATATCTCCTTATACAAACTAATAGAACATTCTATATCAAGCAACTTCATCCAGTTATACTCGTCTAACTTCTAATTTTTGGCATATTATGACTTTATTAACTTGATTCAATTGTATCTGTATATCGTATGCAATAGTCAAACCGGTTAGATAGTGGTCCGCGATCTTCGTAGTGAGCGTGTACGCCGCGAGCTCGGCCGCCCCGCCAATCCGTGCGAACATATGGTCTATGCAGGACGCAACTCGACGACCCATCAACACCACATCCCGCGTCGCTGCCGCACTGTAGTCCATGTTTACTCAAAACGTTCAAAAACCTCGTAGTTGTAGTGCAATTTAAATCCTGTATGTCGATATTGCAATGTCCTGCAAGTTTCTTATCCTTTTTCTTAGGAATCAGTTCTAAGATATTATTGATTTCTTCAACAAATAGCAACTTATTTTTACTTGGTGGCCTATACACTGCAATGAGTTGGAAGCTGTAGTTATTTATGCATAGATACATTTGCACACCTTCAAACGCCGTATTATTTATATTTGTCGCTGAATATGTGATATATTCTTTTGTATACACTAGAATACCACCTCCTTTTTTATTGACTCTTGGGTTTGAATGCATCGTAAAGTTAGGTATGTTATATAATAATACGTATTCTTCTTGAATATTAATTTCTGAGAGTATTATTACGTCTAGGGCATCAATACAGTTATGTAGTACTAGGAATAATTGGTTAAAATATTTTCTTAGTGAACAACGACTGCCGCAACGAACAGTATCGAACCTGCAAATCACATATTTACAGTAAAACAGTTCAAAGTTGTATTTTGATCTGTAATGATACATTATTATAATGATATAAAAGTTATACCCTTAAAAGATAGGTGATTTAAGATGTTTTCTTTTGCTCAAACCTGGGTATAGAATTTAATTTGTAATTTATCATCATCATCATCATCATCAGCCTGTAGCAGTCCACTGCTGGACATACGCCTCTCCATTTGCACGCCACTTAGGTTTATCTTGGGCTTTTCGCATCCAGTTTTTCCCAGCCGTCTTGCGCAGATCGTCACTCCACCATGCGTCAGGACGTCCTAACCTACGTTTGCCGAGACGCGGTCTCCACTCTAGAACTCGTTTACCTCAACGGTTGTCGGTTCTACGGCTAATATGGCCAGCCCACTGCCACTTCAGCTTGCTGATCCGGTGGGCTATGTCGATGACCTTGGTTCTCTGACGGATCACTTCATTTCTGATGCGATCCCTCAGAGAAACACCGAGCATAGCCCTTTCCATAGCCCGCTGACGACCTTGAGCTTGTAGACCATTCGAGCTGTCAGTGTCCACGTTTCGGCTCCGTATGTCATGACAGGTAGGACGCACTGATTGAAGACTTTCGTCTTCAGGCACTGTGGAATCGGCGAAGTAAGGACTCGACGTAGCTTCCCAAACGCTGCCCAGCCCAGCCGAATTCTTCTATTCACCTCGTTCTCAAAGTTGTTTTTTCCCAACTGCAATGTCTGCCCGAGGTACACATATTTTTGAACAACTTCGAGAACGGCGCCGTGTATCGCAATCGGTTCCGGTAGAACATGTTCGTTGAACATGACCTTGGTTTTGCCCAAGTTCATCCGTAGGCCGATGCGTATAGAAGAGTCAGCCAGGTCATTACCTACTTCAGGCACCAGCCCCCTCACATAGTTAGGTTTTATTTTGTCACTCTTCGCTAATTATTTTAAATTGTTTTTACCAACCTTTTATGAGGAGGAAATAAATATATGTTTATTATTATTATTATTAATTAAGTATTCGAACAACCAATAAGTAATTTGCTATTACTCGCCTCCAGATATGTACTTGTTGATGTCGTTTTCACAACGAATTTGCTGTATTTTTGTATTATTATCCTTTTTAATTAATATTTTAGAGTTTTGTATCCATATGTATTTAAATTCACTTTTTAATTTTGTTTTGGCGTCCCAGAATAGTTGCCGAAGGTGTTTCGTGATATTTTCATTGATATAAATGGGAGTATCATCGCCATTTTGGAACACGTCCTTGTTGTTTACACGTTGTTTTCGAGCTTGAAGCCATTGGGTGCGGGTCTCGCGTGTACGTACTCTAACAATTATGGGCCGTTGTTTCGGCGCATCATTTTACCGCCTACCCTCCAAGCTTTTTCGATATCGGCCGGGTTTAATCTTAATTGTTTTGATATTTTAGTAACAACCTCCATGGTCTTCTCTTTTTCTTCTTCTTGTACATTTACAAGTTCAATGTTTTTATCTAACTTCAAATCCTTATGTTCTAACACACAAATACGCTCTTCTAGCGCCTTGTTACTCTTCTCAAGATATATATTTTTTTGTGTTAAATCCATAATTTTATTTTCATTTTTCTTTATCTTCTCACTAGAGTCTTTTCTAAATTTGTCTAATTCTTGGTACTTTTTTGCGTAATAGTCAACCAGTTCCGACAAATCATCGATCTTCTGTTTCATGCTATGTGTCACTTCCAATTTATTATTCAACTCCACGAAAAGATTTTCCACGGTGGTATTCGCATCACATGTGACTTTTGATTCATTTTGCGGCACCAGCACCGGCACTGCCTCACACTTATCACAAATCTCTGCCTTCATAAATGTTTTAAAATCCTGAAGACAGGTTTTATGATAATACGCCAGACACTGTCCCTTACACTGTACCACATCACTTTTATTTTTTGCCACAAACAGCTTGCACTTTACACACTGCGGCATTTTGTACCCGTAAATTTGAAATGACCTACTAAGTTCGCTCAACAGATCCACACGTCCGCTCACTGAGAGTGCGCGGGCGGTTTGTAGGCTGAGGCCCATGTAGGTATCCCGGGGAACGAAAGAGCAGACGAGCTTGCTAAGAAAGCAGCACTCACTAAAATGACGGCCGCTAACTATGACGAGGTGCCGTTATCGTTCGTCAGGAAACAGATTCAGGAGGAGATTGTCAGAAGGTGGCAAGGGCGCTTCGAATCCTCTAGTACAGGTTCGGTCACGAAGGCTTTCCTTCCTACCGTCTTCTTCGCAAGACGAGTACTTAAGGACATGGCACTTACACCTATCCATTTCCAAATATTGACCGTCCACGGAGCGTACCTCGGTTCCATCTAAAAGACAGTCTCTCTTGCGTCTGCGATCTAGCTTGTGACGAAACGATATGGCACATACTGTTCCCAAGAATGCCCAAGATCTGGCCTGGAAAGGATGGATCTGGAATCTAGAATCCAGATCATGCTAGATCAATCCTCTCTCCCGACCATCATGGAGAGCCAGGCCTCTAGAACACCCTTCATGGCATTTGCGAGCAAGGCCAGAATCAGAGGCTGCTCGAAACTATTGACTCCTTAAACTTGCTATACTTAAAACAGAATGAAGACGTCAAACCTACATACGACGTCATTAATGCTTTTGACGATTATGTAATTATGTAAATTCGATATTGTAACATATTACCAGTGTAAAAATCAATCTCTTGACTCAAAACCAATTCAGAACGACTCACAAGTGAGTTTTCTAGAAAATTACCTCCACTCCAGTTAGCGTCTTTTGATGGTAATCCTGATAAATGTATTCTATGAACATTTCAAAAGTCTTATCCATAAGAACAGTATGCTTGCCGCATCTGAGAAAGCGCAATATATAGTAGGTAAACTCTCGGATAAAGTCCTGACTATATTCAGTGGTTATACAGGCCACCTGTGAAAAATACGCTATACTATGGAATAGCTTGATCGACAAGTACCAAGATGTGCGCGTTCAAGCTTTCATGTATCTTGAGAAAATGTTATATTTCCCATCTTAAACCTCTGACGCATTTTTAGAACAGTTTTGTTCCGCCTGCCGAAGCGGCGTTACGTCGTTTGCAAATAGATGATCTCACAGACTTTGTAATTACCCACATTGCATCCAGTAAGCTAGACAAAGATACGCTCACACTATTCGAGCAAATACACCGAAACATAAAACTACCTACCTTTAATCTACTTAAACAATTCATAAAAGAACAAAATAAAATCCACTCCCTACGTTTGTCGTTCACAACAGACAATACCTTAACGCATACAAATAAAAATAAGGGTAGTCACGCGCTTCAAACAAAAAACGCGAAAACAACACAATATTTTGTTGTAAACAATTAAACCGCAAATAGCATCGAAACGAATTCGTACTCCCATACGGGAATAACGCCTTGCAATCGTATTCTTTGTAGTTCTCAATCCGACCATGCATTATTTAAGTGCAGTTATTTCTTGTCTCAAAATGTAAACACACGCAACTCATGATTGGTCGCTAAACATATTTTCTGTTAAAACTGTTTGGATTTTCACAAAATAAATGACGGTAGATCTCTAAACAGATGTTCTATTTTTCAAAGGAAACATCATAAACATATTCATATAGATAACTAACACAACAATCATAGTTATGCAAACAAACGAGATCGCATCATATCGCAACGACACTCGACGAATCGCTCGGCCCGCAGTCGCAGCCGCAGGCGACGCAACCGACGGCTACGGCCACGCATTCCACAGATTATGCAATAGTTCATGCGCCAGCCAATACATCGGGCCGGGATAAAGTTTCATTATCAGCTCTTACACCACTACAGCGTAGCGGTAAATCGACTACGGTGTTACCTACGGCATCGGTGTACGCATACGGCGATAATAAAAATGGTCGTAAAATACGCTTATTCCTCGATACGGGTTCTATGAGCCATTTCATTACTAAAGATTGTTGTGAAAGTCTTAACTTAAAAATAAACCGCAATGTGACTACCATCACAGGTATAGATAGATCGCAAAGTAACTCGCTTGGCAGCGCTACATTCACGATACGATTTAAATAAAAGCCTAAATAGTGCTAAATATTGAGTGCCATAAATTGCACGAATGCACTTCTTTTGTGCCATGATAAGCACGGAGCGCGGCTTCATTTGATACCACTTGTCTAATTATTTTAAGCGCAAAACGCTGTTCAGTTTTAGACAAATATTATGAGTTTTTCAGCTACACATATTGTCAATTTTAATCCCTAAAAATTTTGCAAAAGCTACCTTTGTGATTGTGTTTGACTTGAAAAAATAAAATGAAAATGTATTTATTTGCTGCATAAAATACCTTAAACTAAAATATTAACAAATTTAATTAAAACTAAACTTAGCATACAAGGTATTAATGTAGAGAGATTTCAATAATGATGCAGATTTATCTAATGATCGCCACACTAGGCTCAGTCTGTATCGGGCGACCTGGCTCCGATTTGCTTATTTAACATTACACCTCAGCTGACGAAATAATACTAATATGTAAAAGAGCACCCTTTAGAATGTATTAAGTGTTCGTAAATATGAATATAATAATATAGATATTTACTTATTATATCATGTAATGTCATGTCACAACATTTTTTCAAATAAATTAATAAATAATTAATTTAATTCAGTTTCCAGTACAATTTCACTTTATAAACCATAAAATAAATATACCTCGGACAAAAAATATAGAAACCTTTTTTAATAGCTCATTATCAAGATTTTCCACGGCGCATGTACAAATCAAAGACTGAAATGAATTTACTTTATGGAAGGACGAAGGATGACTGTCAATGTTGACAGTACAGCTGCTGCTCTATTTACTATGTTTTTTAGTAAGAAACATATTATATGCATGCTACAATATCGTCTCTAAATATATTGCCAATGCAGTTGATGTATTTTTACGAAATCCGTATTGACTTGGTGTTAAAATATCAAATTCGTCCAAAAATCTAACAGTATTTTAAGAATTGCTTTTCAAACCCTTTAGAAAGTATTGGAATTAATGTTATTGGCCTGTACATCTTTATTTATTCCTTTCTTATGAAATGGTTTGATTATCGATAATTAGAGTCGGTTTGGAAAAGCTCCTTCAACAAAATAAAGGTTAATAATATGACTAATCACATGTGATATAGCGACAACGCACCTTTTCAACAGCCATGTAGGTATTTCGTCACACCCTACTGCTTTGGAATTATTTAATGATACAATAATCCGGTATATTTCATCTGCTGAGGTCGGTTTCAGAAAAACACTAGAATTACACTTTCAAAGACAATATCTTCATTGAGATTAGGGCTTGATGTTTTTGTCAAATCAATAAAATAATTATTTAAAATGTTTGCAATCATTAGCAGATTTGTTCACATTGCCCATTGTGCTCTATTTCAGTATCGTTATTATCCAGAACTTCAGTAAACTTGTGGGTTTTTATTATATTCCATACTGCCTAACATTTATTTTACATTTCAATAAGTATTTATTCGACTCAACTTTTTGGGCTTGAAAAATATTTTTTAAGGGCTCTAGCGTTTGAGTGATATTTATTGCTAGCATCGTGTTTATTGGTTCGAGCTCTATTGTATGCCATGTACAATCTTCTTTTCACCATACAGCTCTTTTTTAAACCTTTAGTAATCCATCGAGACTTCTTGAAACATCTTGTCAATTTTAGGGAAACATAATCCAAAGAATAAATATAGCCCTAAAGTATCATGGAACAGGTTAAATGCATGGTTCGTTGCACGTGCCTCCAAAATCTCATTAAACGAGAGTGCCTTAATGCTCTCTACAAATTTTGAAGTATTTGAAGCACTAAAGTGTGTTCGCTCCTGATGCCAGGCCGATTTAATTAATTTAAGTTTCAGAGGAATTTCAAGTAACTGCCCGGTATCGTGCTCTGACATTTCTAAATGTTCAATGAACCCTTTAGCTGTGGAGATGTTACTCGCTATATAATCAATACAAGAAAATTTCCTTCTTGGGTAATTTATATGAAGTATCAAATTATAGTTAGACAGTGTCTCTGTCAATAACTGTAAATATTTATTATTTTTAAATGTAATATTAAAATCTCCACAAAAAATAATTAGTTGTTTGTTACTTATTTTAGTAGGAACAAGTTTAAGCTATTAAAAAAATATCAATATTAGAATCTGGAGAACGGTACATACAAATAATAACTAATTATTAAATACTACTAAATATTAAATTACTACTCTTTATTTCGACTGCACAGCAATCAAAATGTTTGTCACAAGCAAATTCATCAACCACGCCAAATTTGGAGCAAGCTATGTTACTGTCAACCATGATGAAACTCCCCCCCCCGTTTTTGTGTTGGTCTACAAAAAGATGAAACCAGATTAAAATTGGGTATTACTATATTTCGTTTTAGCAAATGTTTCTGATAACCACAAAACGGCAACAGACCCGCTACCGTCCGTAAGTTATTTTAATAACACTACAACAGAGTCTAATTTATTTAGTAACCCTGTAATAATTTAGTGCAGTAATATGGTACTCGATTTATCAACGAAAAAGTTTTTCCTGCGAGTTTACTGGGGTCCCACTAACTTTTTGAATCTGTTTACGGAAGTTGTGCAAAATGGTCCCTTTTAGCGTTGAAAGATTTACAGTACCAATATTCGATGTATTTATTTTACTTGCTTTTTTAAAATAATAAGTAATGGTCCCTTTCCGCGCATTATGAATTTCGTTAAAAACTATTTTTGAAATGACAGTTTTATCTGATGATAACTTGTTACCAAATAATCTGTTACGAATTACACTATTAGGGCCAAACGTAAGAAACTTGGAGTTGTAATCCTTACTATCCATTATTATGTTTATTTTGGAACATTAGCTAGAACCATTCCCTTAGTACGTATTAGATCGCAGTTAATATCAACGTAAGTACAGTTTTCGTGTTTTTTGCCAACATTCTTAATTCATTGGTTAATAAAATCTTATCTAAATAAATATTGTTACATACGGGCAAAATCAAAACATTTGTGTTTTTCAATTTTGATATACAATTACATAATTGAGACAAAACGACTTTAAGGTTCCAGTCATGACTTCCCACTGTAAGAATGAAATAGTCATTTTTAGTCTAATTTTTCCCCAGTTCGTTACATGATTTCAGGACGTCATGACTTTTAGCGTTTCGCTTAATCAACGCGAATGGTTTATAAATATCGTTTTATTTTCCTGCTCTGGATTTAGCAAGAGCTGATGACAATCCTGTAAGCTGTTCGTCTCCTAAAATAGTTTTTTGTTACTTTACCACCCTCTTTGACCCCTTAATCCATCAAAGGTCACGCGGCCAGACACAATAGAAATTACATGGTTATAATGACATTCACTCTTGAAGGGTTAAGGGGTTAATTTATATTAGATCTGTCTATATGGTATTCCAGAACTCAAACATTCTAAATTCCAAATATTTACTAATATCGGTTTAGTGGTTACGGCGATACGTGGTAACAAATATTCACACGCAAACTTGCACTTACCCTACTAACGCCCATAGAGTTTTTCATTAATAATTAACCCCTACATGCCCTTTTTACTACAAAATGTAATTCTTGAAAACGTCTTTTCCAAAGGTCTATTTTGTTAGGTACCAATCCTGATCCTTCCTATACCGTGACAATTAAAACAAAAGATTTATGAATGAAACTGACGTACCTGTATGTACGCCTCTGGGACGCAAAGGGTTAATTCAGTTCCGTGGTGAAGCATGAAAACGTGCCCTTGTTGAGACTTCCATACGAGCTTTCATACCATCTATTTGGACATATTATTATCAAGTGCCTATATACAAAGTTTGATGATTTTATCTTCAACAATGTTGTTAATATATGTTCTTTGTCAAGGCGTAGTGTATCTCTGTACCAAATTTCATTAAAATCGGTTCTATGGTTCAGCTGTGAAAGCCTAACAAACAGACAGACATAGTTACGTTATTCTATAGTTACTTTTGCATTAATAATATTATTAATTTAGTAGGAGAAGGGATTAGGAGAGTAGGGAAGTAGGGACGTAGGGACATGTAAGGTTTAGTCTTTGTTCCCTCCTTGTATGCTAAGATGTAGTTAGTATATTTATTATAATAAATATTAATTTTGCAAAATGTTAAATGTTTTAAATGCATCAACTCTGAAGTCTGTGGGTAGATATTTTTAAATATAACAAAAAAACAACAAAAGTAACAAAATGAAATACTACAATGTATGGATTGGATACCATTTCCCAATGTTTATTATTCCAATTAATATATATAAGTATTACACAAATTACTCTTCTCGTAAGCTTGTAGAATGTCGTCACCGAGATATCTGTTGATGATGGCGGGCACTTGCAAATCAGCGGCAGCGAGCACCATGGGCGTCCTTAGATTCTTCACTATGAGTGCGCTGTTTGAAAAACGCTGCAGTGAACACTCTTCGTCGCTAGGAATGTCGCGATGAACGCGCAGTAACACGAGTCGCGAACGCAACGTGCGCGGCACAGTGGTGTAGCGACGCACTGTTCCGATACGTGCGTACGCTGCTTCCAATAACGCGCGCGCGTACTGCGCAGAGTTAGACATTCGGCCAAGCAGTGAGCGAATGCATGTATCGATTCTCTCGCGCCATGAGAAGTATTCTTTTAGGGCGTTCTCTGCCGGTGGCGAAGTACCACGTACCATCAGCGTAGATATGTGCCGCGTAACACCCATCTGCAGCGCCTCTTCAGTATCGAACGCGCTCAATTCGGACTCTAACAGGGATTTCATCTCTTCCGGACCGTCTCCGAGGCAATACACTGTGCCAGTTAAACCTGAAATATCAAGGAAACAGTAGAGACTGTCATTTATATAGGGCAGCTATGACACATATAACTCATTATTTGTACGCCGGAGCGTGACGCGTTGTCGCCTACGATACGATTTCGCAATTTATTTGTGCTACGGGCTTGACATTTTAATGACGAATTCAAACAAATTTGTATATAACACCAGCTGCGCTCCGCGGTGTCAATCGGGTAATGATAGATGATGATGATGATGAATCAAATATAGCATATGTTACCCAGGAAGAATGTAGCTTTCTACTGACGAAAAACTTTTTTTTAAATTGCTTTAATAGTCTTTTCGTTTATCCATTACGAGTAAACAAACAAAAAACCTTCCTAATTATTATTTCGAGTAGTTAAGGATTAATACCAAGGTACGAATAATGTGGCCTATTTTGTACCAGCGTTACTATTGCATATTTTAACATGAAGGAAGATTTGTGTGACATAACTGTAATAGTTAACACACAGTAGTACTGCGGACTTTTTGTAGTTACTGATGTCTTGTATAAAACTGTCATAAATCACTTTGCTCTAATGTCAATAGATTCCGCAACATGTGCAGCATAAGGGTTTTTGGTATTTTATTCACACATTGGGTTACATTAACCCGTGAGAAGGCGAGCTATGAGCAATTTGCTCACACAAAAATTAATTGAGAAAGTTTTTGGTGTTCCTGACCACATATCGTCCCGAGCTCCTAGGTACCTTCCTAACTATTCAACCCCTCTCCCCTCGCGCAATTCACGCATCGCTCAGTCCCGCTGCTTCCGCGCAGTGAAGCACTTGTGGAAGGCCTGCACTGTCGTGCGGCAATTTGCTCATCGCGCGCCCATTCGCGTAAGTATTTTTCATATAAAACATGTTATAGTGTTTTTCTTGTGTATTATAATGTTAATTTGTATTAAAAAAAAAATTATCGGGTTCATAACTCTAAAGTCATATTTTAATGCTAATGTTTTATGTTATCAGCTACAACTACAACACACGTGAAAAATGTACGATCTGTATAATGCACAAAATCTTCGAAATTTCTTCATGGTTGAAAGAGGATTCTAAACGAGAATAGAGGAAACTTTTATATTACTTAAGACAACAAAAATGTAAACATTGTATAAATTTTTATATAGGTTTCTGGTATGATTTTGGAAATATTTTTTTTTATTTTTTTTATTTCCTTGGATTTCATCCGGTCCTTTAGAAAAAGCATGCACTTCGTGCAAGCAATTACTCTGCACCGATCACATAACGTATATATGTTCAATGAGTTTTGAGAGGCACACTTGTCTTGATCTCATGGAAGAGTGAAATTATTAAATTTAGTTTTCAGTTTTTTATTGATCGGGATTTTTTTAAGACTACTAAAGATTGTAGGTCCAAAATTAATTAATTTATTATTTGAGATAGAAATTCCTTTTATTCTTCATAGTTTTAATTAAAACTCTTGTTTTATATTAAATTAATGTTGTTTTATTTATTATGGATCAATTTATAGCCAATTATACTAATGTTGCAGAAATATAAGCATTTAAAGTAGTGTGAGCTATTTGCTCGCGCACGCCTATCCGTGTAACAACATTAGGCGCGCCATCTCACGGGTTAACGAAGTTTTCATTATGGTACCCTAACTTTATTGAAAATTTTCTGTAGGCATGGTCATCAGAGATAGTGTAGGATTCTAATAGTGAATAATTTATCAAAATGGGTCAGTAGTTTCGAAGCCTATTCAATTCGAATAAACAAATCTTTCCTCTTTATACTATAATTGTAGAAGTAAGGACTTAGGTTGTGCAGGCACTTTCTTACCATGATCTTCTAGAATAGACGCTAACTCGATAGCAGTAAGGACCCCAAACTCGTAGCCCAGTAGATAAAAGTTGTTTCTCAGTTTCATTTTATTCAGAAGAACCTGTAATGAACGAAACAGTCATTAAAGTGAAGTTCGTACGTAAAAAATAAAATGCCAATAAAATATTATGGCTTAAGAAAATCATGCAAGTTATAATATATACATCTTCATAATTTCTCTTGCATACATAGATAGATTAGACATACTCGTAATATGTTATGTCCCCGAAGGGGTCAGTAAATGTATTCAAACATTCAAATTTCTTCAGTCATGTTCTTTGTATCATCATTGCAGAATTATTCTCATTATAGACAAACTTATTTCCATTTTAACCTTTAGTCTTTTTTGACGGCTTTCTTGTGGAAGGTTATAGAATAGCCAAACTCTTAAGCGCTTTATCCAAAGTCATTAGCCGTAAAGTTATACTGCTTAATTATATAAATTTACCTTGGAGTATCTAATAGCGAGTTCCCGTGGGGTCTCTTCAGGCCAGTCAAGTCCTGGCTGCAGCACGAAGGCGGGCAGTTTGAGACGCTCGCACAGCGAACGGAACCGCTCGTGGTGTCCCTCTAGCCCCGGGATAATGTATAAATGGTTTTTATTCTCATCACCTTGTATCTAAGCAAAATTAAACAAAAATTTACTTTCACTGAACTGGGAAAGAATGCGAAATGAGGTGGCAGTAGTTCGTTACACGCTAATCCACTCGCTCTAGTTTTTTGTTTAGTGGAAGCCATGGATACACACATAAACATTTACCGCAGTACAAACATTTATGCAGTATATATAATATTATTATTGCAATATATATGGGGTACATCATCCATTTCAAAAATATGTATAAGTATGAAATTACCATATTGTACTGAAAACTTGTATTTTTGTTTATTAGGTATATATTTATTATTAATAATATTTTAATTTAATCAAAGGTAATTCTCTATAATCTGTACGTTCGTCCTCTATATATCGTTATCTATACATTTTTGCCAACTAATTGGAAAATATTTAAACCTTTGCAATATAACTCTGGGGACTTGGAGTCCACAAACTGTGTGAAAGCACCTTATACTGTTCCCTGGGAAGAATTTATTTTTTGTACGTGAAATAAAAATGCCTAATCGCGGAATAAATTGTCGGTTAGAGCGATATACAGCAAGTATGGAGAATGACGGATCTGATTGACGTACAGAGTGAGGTCTTGTGTTATCATGAACCGATAATGGTTAAGACTGATTGAGAAATCGGAGCTACGTTTTTGCATGTTTTTCCATAATTGTTCGGAGTTCTGCACCCTAGATATCTGCTGTTTTTCCTGACCGGATCTAAAGTAAAACACCATGAAGTGAGCCCCAAACTGTACCTAACCATCGCTTTTCTAGGGGTAAGCTTAGCTTTAGGGCATTGTTGTGTCGTTTGACCTGGCATCAACCATTGCGTTGTTAGTTTGCGATGATCACACGATAGAGATTGGTCAAAATCCCTTGATTTCTGCATCAGTTTACCCAGGTAAGGCAGACTTCAATGCGAGCTCTTCTCCGCAGGTCAGTCAAGTTATGAGAAACCTATTTTTTCCATTTCAAAAATATGTAACTTAAAATTTCGCAGATATTAGGTTGTACCTTATCTTTACATAGTACCTACAAACTTCGCTTTTCGGGCTGTTCATCTGTATATTCGCTATCCCTCCTAAACCACGCAACTGATTTAATGCGGTTTTCATTATCTATTGCATAAGTAGATATTTATTCAAAATATTTAGTAAAACATTATTTAGTTTTTATGTAGGTGGACAAAAACAAACTGCTCGTGTTCCCGTCATCTTTTTCTAAATTACACCCGTGCAAAGCCAGAGCTGTCGCTAATACAATTAAGAATTGATGATTACTTAAACTAAATACGCATTTAGAGTGTTAATTTTTATATAGATTTGTGGTTTTGGAAAAACAAGAAGAAGGCTTAGGCCTTAAAAAATGACCCACTAACGACCTAGTATCGATATTTATAGTTTTATTTTATAGTTAAAATAACAGCGCATGATAAATTTCATACTCAATTCATTCAGGTACTCAATTCGACGGTATGTTTTTTTTTATTTTTTTATGTTTGTTACCTCATGACTTTGGACTGGGTAAACCGATTCTTAAAATTCTTTTTTTTGTTTGAAAGCTGGTGCTTTTCGTGTGGTTCCATTTAAATTCGGTCCAGTAGTTTTTGAGATACACTCCAATAACTGAATAGAATGGAAATTTCGCCGCGAACGATAGCGCCAACGAAATCATAGATACCAACGCACACGGAAGGCAAAAAAATCGCGCCGCGCCGGTATATCCGTAGCTACATAGTGATGAGGGCAGCCGCGGGCATCAGCGGTCAGACGCGGTCTTTATTGCTTCGCGGTCAAAAAGACCGCCCCGTCGTCTAACTAGCGCCACTAAGTATATAAGGTAATATAACCAACATACTCGTAATATTTGAGAAAAAAACTTAGACGAGCCGAAAATTGTTACTTTAGAGCTGGACTCGTTGAACCTTTTAATTCACCAGCACTGAGCGCACGTGGATTATGGCCCATATTTCTGGTTCGGAGACGAGTTTTCGTGTCACCGTAGTAGAAAAATAATGCGCTGTTTATGCTACGCTTGATAACTTGTGTATAAAAAGCCGAAAACTATGACAAAACAATATTCTGATCAAAACTTGGTCAAAGCTCCGTTACATTGGATTATTAGTTTGGAAATTAACAAAACGATAAGACAATTTAGTGGATATTATTCCAGGGGTTTTAAGAACACGGCTACCATTACTTAGTTTCGACCTATGTCCGCATTATTTTGATGGAGAAAACATTTGGAACTTTGGAGAACCTCTAAATCTAGCTTTTTAATAGCAACGTTTTTGAAATCGTATTTATTGGCTCACCATTTCAGCATCAGACATCAAAGTTTTCATGGCTACTAAATCTGTGGTTGCTTGTAGTTCATCAATATCTACATATGAAAAGAAAACACGAAGTCCATTAATTTTTTCGGAGTAGCATTCTGTTGCATTCATCTCTAGGGCTAGTAGTCTGAAACAAAAAAAAGTATATAATTAAAAGTATAATATTATATAGTAAAGTATTTCATTTTTACTATAAAGCTGTAGTATGCCTGAGTCACATACCTACGCAATATTTGATTCGTCATCATCACATATATGACCGCGCGAGGGAACCGCGGAGCACAGATAGTATTTTGTATAGACATACATTTTTGATATAATAATTTCATAGCATAATTCGTTCAGTAATTTGACTTGCTTAGGGAATTAAAATTCTCGTGAGATTGACACATATTTAAACTTTTATTATTAAAAGGCAAAATAGGATCGAATACGTCGACCCGGTTTCTAGCATGTCAGATGCTCATCGTCAGGGCTAATGCGCAGCGACGACTGCAAGCTCCCGGCGGGCACTGACTGCGTCAACGTGTTCGATCCTTAACGTGAGTGTTTTGCCGGTTAATAATAATAGTTTAAAATTAGCTCATGGTATATTAATCAAATACAGCTTGGAGATTAAATATTCTCAATACCATCAAGAGAACCTACCGTTTATGTTGAATATTATTTACCGGTAAACTTAACGTTATCTTACCTTTTTCTTGTAAGCATCAATATTTCTTCATCTTCTAATGAAACATGATGAACATCCCTCAAGTATGATTTTATTAACTGCAACGATTCTCCTAAGCCTAATTCTGCAAGTGTAGCGTCTTCGTCTCCATATTCTAAAATGTTGAAACAATGTTTATTTAATGTTTTATATATAATAATACATCGCTTCCCGGCAAAAAAAGTGTCATAACACATAATAGGTACGTTATGACATTCTTACAGCAATAAATAGCAAATCTTGCATTTGGTCCGCTTGTTAGTCGACGTTATTATGATGCGTATAGCGACCACAAGATGGCACAAAGTACTCTTTTTCACTGAGCCTTTTTGCTCACTTCATTGGCATGATAAGTGTCACATGTGTGTTGATACAGAGTGGACGTGTGATAAGTTGCCTGAAAAGTGTATTAACGTGTGATGTGACTTTTTAAAGGTAAGTATTCATGTGAATATTTAGAATTAATACAAATAAAGTGTCGCAAATTGTGTTATGACTGTTTTTAAGCACAAAAATCATCGTAAAATATTCCGTATAATACGCAAAATAGACATAACCTGTGTAAAGACACTTTATTTTTATCTTTATGATTTAAAGTCCACTTTAAACGAATGTAATAATGACATAACACATTTAATGGCAATTTAGGTGAATAATAATATACTTATCATGAATTTTATATTGTATTGAGTCTTTCTTTCTGCACGAACTCGTTTATAAAAGCACGTGGCATTTTTATTTGTTGTTGACTGTTTTATGTAATAATATTATTTGTTTTGTTTATAGCTTTAGCCGAAATATTAACTTTTAATCAAGTACCTAGGTACTAGTGTTGTAATGATCTTGTTGTAACGGTGTATGTTTATGTTTTTTCAAGGACAAGATGAATCATAACAGTCGGGCGGCGTTTTTGATACAATTGACTAACAATAAACTTAACCAAAACGAGGTTTCGAATCAGAATACCTTTCAAACTATAACCTCATATAATGACGTGTCAGAGACAGGTTTGTGTCCTTTCTAACTAACTTCGTTGTTCAAATTGTTTATACCTACATAGTTACTGTGTTGCTATATTCACCTTTGTTATGTTATGCATATATTATTTTTTATTAGGTTACAATAAGTCTACGAAACGTCTATATTGTACACAAAACGAAACTATAGACAAGAACTTCATTGATACTCAATGTGAATGTCCAGGCACCGTCGTCGATATTCTACAACTTTTGTGTAAAGGTAATTCACTTAAACTGATAATTATTTAAACGTATAGCTACTTTTAGCTCCTAAAGATACAGTTTTTTATTTTTTTAGGTGCAAGTCAAACGTCAGAAGAAAATTATAATTTTGAATACAGCGATGACAGTGTTAAAGACCCTGATTACAAAACTCCGACTGCCAGAAAGCGTGTCAGACGGGCTTCTCAGTTGTTATTGGAAAAGAAGAAACATACAGCTTACGTCAATACTGACACTCCTGACAGACCTAGGCAATCCGGTTGTATTCCAGAAAACTTTGCTCAGACTCCTTCAACATCTAAATATTTTCCGCAGCGCAATCTGTCCACATCATCTAATACATCTCGTAATATCTCTAATACATCGCTAAGAAAAAAGGCAATCCCTACACTGTTATAGAAATGTCATTCAATGATTTATATTCGTTGAAGCGTCTATCATACCAAACATATACCAAATAAGCGTCTATCTATATTGGACTCCACATGACCGCAAAATCATAAAAAAATCTGAATTCTGAATTGAGGGTGTTATAATTATTGCAAAACGATCGTACCAAATCCCTAAAAAGATCCTACTATTCAAAACTTCCTATAAAGATGATCAATTCTCCGAAACAATTATAACACGAAAAAAAACCTAAACCAAATCACACTCAAGCGCGCGTATCGATCCAAACCGAAACTTAAGGAGAATAAAATGAAGGATCACCTGGATTTATTACAAAATAATCATATTCCCAATTTTTATGAATCTTTTTTCAAATCTCTTAAATAAATATTCTTGTAAAAGTAGTGTTGATTGTTTGGTAAGATTATTTACAGGTTTTGTACTTTGATACTAATTATATCTCGTTTAAAAAGTTCTTTTAAGTGATTATTAAGGTGTTATAAGTAATTTATACATATTCGAATAAAACTATAATATAAAACATATACAACTATGTACATATGCATATACTACATTACAACTATAATATAATATACCTAACATAAAACTAGAAATAATGGTATTTAAGCAAGAAGTTCCGTACTGCTTTAATATTGACCAAATAAGCTGATTGTGATTGTAGATAAAAAATATTTTGGTAAGGAGTTTATGTGTACGGTTTTGTTATTTTTTTCTTATTTTAAAAGTAAGTTTCTCAGTGAAGTTCCTGATTTTGTTATTTTTGTATTTTTGTTGTTTTTTGAATAAAACTAATGATTATAATTCGATTGAAAAGTGTATTATTCCCCAACCTATATATATTTTGCCAAAAAAAGAGTCATAATATATGCCTGATTTAGTTTCTTAAAAGTTACTTAAAAAAATATATGATTTTCTGAAAAATATTAAACTATATTAAAAACACATAAATAAGCTATATATGAATAAATTTTTAGCAATGCAACTCTTATAGTTTTTAAATAATTAGGATAGATAATAATCAAAAATCATAAAACCTGTATTTTCTCAAAATAGCTGTTTTTGTGTTATGACACTTTTTTTGTCGGGAAGCGACATATTGTATGTATAAAACGGTATATTATATATATAAATATATTATATTTTGTACCGTTTATACCGTTTTATGTTTTTAATTGTGCGGTAATAAGCGACGCCAACGAAAAAAAAAATAAGTAAAAACAAATGAATGACTGTTTTCAAAACTCAAATGTACCAGTTAAATGAATATATAAGTTTGAATTTGGAATTCTCAACCAAAGAGGAGACATTTCAGATCAAAGTGGTCAGTACGATGAAACGCTAATTTCATATGTAAGGACCTAATATTATATATTAATAAAGAAATTTCTGTAATTAAGTCAAACATGCCTGTAACGATAAGACTGCAAGGCGATATTTTAAGCTGTTGCAGAGAGTAGCTAAAATTGAGATAAGCATTTTGTATAGGCAGCTGATTTTATGGTAGCTGATTTTATATATAACTGGTGACTGCCCGCGACTTCTTGCGCGTAGTAGGTTTGGCCTTCAGCCTCGCTATAACCTCCCTTCGTTTCTTGATTTTTCTTTCATAAGAACTTCCTGACAATAATTAACACAACTAAAAGAAAGCATATGCAAGGTTTTTCCATCCGTTCTCAAGTTACAATGTGACTAGGAGAAGTGTTCATTTTTATATACATAGAATGCTTGTCTGGATTACTCGATTTGATGTTTTGATTGTGCGTGCGATGCATTAAACCACTAAGAAAGGAATTTTTAAAAAATACTCATAAGCAGGTGAAGCGAGCGCTACCATTGGCTCATCGGCTAGTTTATCAGATATATTATTTTTAATCACTATATTCATTTTAATACTTGTCAATAATTATAACGTATTAAGTATGTATCAGTCAGTTCTACAATCTCAGTTTAATCAACGTAAATTAGTACAGTTTTACGCTATATAACCAATCTGACAAACTAATGGAATAAGGGTGCCCAAGATACATGCTTCGCCTAGTTTGGGGACCGAAGCAAAAACTATTCATTGTTATATCGTATTATGTTATTTTAATAGAACTGTGTCTAATAGGAATGTATGACCATTCAATAAGTAATGCTGCGCGTTACGATATCTTTATTTATTTATTTTTATCAATTCATAAGTTTTAGGTAGGTTATAGATGGAACTTAAAACTACATGTGCTGATGCCAAAACTTGCCTTTGCAGGCGTATGAAGTTATACATTTAGTAAAGTGTGATTTTACTTATAATTATACATTAATATTATTCATAGATTTATCTTTGCTCAGTAATTCATCATTTAAAAACTCGTCAATGGAATAGTATGTCTTGTCAATTAATAATTTCTTAAGCCTAAATTTAAAAATATCAACATCGGTGGTCTCTTTTAGAGGTTTTGGCAGTTTGTTATAAATAGTCAATCTCACCAGAAACGTGCTATTGCTATAGAGAGCTGTTCTACGGTACGTCTCATGCAGTCTATCATTGTGCCGTTTGCTTTTTAAAGTTTCATACTTTTCTATGTGATTCTTCACAAGTACGGCTGATTCGTAAAATATATATCGAAGAAAGTGTCAGCAGCTTCAGTTTCCAATAATAATAATAATAATAATAAATTTTTATTTGCGAGAAATGTAGGTACAGTAGTTCTTATAGTTAAAATTGAAAGTATCCATTACATTCTGCCTCATCAAGGCGTGCAAAAATAGTTTTAACACGTTGAATGCCGAGCTAAAAAACGTGTTTTCCGTTCAGGCCGTCGGGGACACCGGTGAGCCATTCCGTACTGTACCGTTCAGGCCACGGTGGTCACCCGTGAGCCAAGTTGGGGCTTCACTTTAAATGCAAATTACTCGCCGAAGAGCACTGTATTCGAACAAAAACTAATGGGAAGTGAGCCGCGTGGCCCTGTAGAATAAAACGTTTGGCTTGGTTTTTATCTGACATGACAGTTAAGAATTTTATGATGCTTTTCGTTGGAAACGTATAAAATTTTCTAAAGATCTCGAAATAAACCATAACTATATGTTATTCTATCAAATAAAACAATATTATAATCATTTTCGTTTATTCATTTATAGCAATACATGTTAATATGTAATTATGTATACAGGATGTTGTTTTATTATGGATATTTCTCTCTATAACATTGGGCCCTACAAAGAAAGTAAGATAATGTAAAAGTAACTAACTATTGACCAGTATAATCAGTTTTTTAGAGAAATTACACATATTTGTATTATTATTTAACCTAGTATGGCACAACCATTTAAAATACGATGTATTTTATTAATAATTACAAAAATAGGAACTTTAGAAAAAAGCTTTCAATGAAAAAATTCGCGCGACAAAAAACGTAAACTATTACCAGTAGAAGATGTACAAAAGCTTCTTTCTATTTTTAATTTAGAGATAGCTGTCACAATGAATAATAAAAACTTAGAAATGCCAATCAACTTGAAAAAGTACAATATTTTATCCTAAATAATACAGGTTCAACTCTAATCAACTCTAAGACATCGAAGGCCTATGTATTGATATCTCAATTATGCGTGTATTTTATTGAAACAAGCCAGGCACAGAAACGGTTTATTCAGGCAAGATGAGCAATATGTCACTACTTTTTGGGCCTTATTTTTAGCCATTTTGCTACTCATAACAGCCCTCAGATCTTTGTAGCACTGCGTACATGTTCGCCTATTTGCCCTAGCCGGTCCTTCCTTTTTCACCATTGTATGCTTAAGTCGTTTTGGTCTTTCTGGTTGTAGTCGGGCTTCTCCTTCGCTGCACAGTTTTTCTAATATACTTTTCCTAAAATCCACGATTTGGATTTTTTTTTGCGTCACAGATTTGTACAAAGTTAGAGCGTTGACAAGTGCAGTGTTCAAAATCAAATCGATTGCCAGCTTCTTGTACCATTTTATCGTTTTTCGAAGGGGGCTGCAATAAGCAGCCATTTGATCCGTGAGATCTACTGCCCCTTTCACTCTGTTGTAGTCAAACACGATTTGAGGTTTTGACACTGTTTTTCTGCGCTTTTCGACCGTTTGAAAACGATCAGTATGTTTAGTTGACAAAACGAGGACGTCTCGCTTGTCCTTCCACTTTAAGACGGTGATTCCGTCACAGCTTTCTCTGGCAATATGTGTACCTTTCTTCAGCTTTGTGGAAATAACTTTTTTTGGGAGATTTCTTCGATTTTTCCGTATCGTACCTACTAAATGGGTTTCATTTTTTAAAAGCTCTCGTGCTAAATTGACGCTTGTGTACCAGTTATCTGTATAAAGCGTGTGACCTTTATTCAACAGATCACTGCACAAATTCATGACCACTGAGAAAGGAGTTGTGTTTGTACTGTCATTTTCTTTGCCGGCGTAAACATTTATCTTATATGTGTAGCCGGGGATCGTGCACAATTTATATTCTTTTATCCCATACTTATGCCTTTTCTGTTTGTTGTATTGTCGGAAAATTATGCGCCCTCGGAAAGGGATCATACTCTCGTCTATGCACAGTTCTTCGGTCGGCGTGTAATTTTCCTGAAAGTTTAAATTCAAAGCTTGTAACAGCCATCTGATACGATGTAGCCGATCGGACTTATTGGCTTCATCATCAAGGGAAAAATGCAGCATCTGTAATATTATCTCGAAGCGATTCCGAGACATTACTGTTCGGGGAAATGTTTGGGCTAGTACTTTGTCAGTCGTCCAATAATCTGATAACCTAGGCAGCCTCACAATACCCATGAACAATATAAGCCCAAAGAATTTTTTAATTTCGGTGATGTTAGTGGGTTTCCATTTTCGAAGCCGTGCATAGCGTGAAGCATCATATTCTTTCACGATGGTGTCTATTGCAAACTGGTTGGTACAATCAACTATGTGATTAAAAATGTTGTCCGAAACCATTAATTGGAAGAAATCAGCGGGATTTTTGTTAGACATGCAAATGCGAAGATGCGGTGTTAGTCCAGGGTTTTCGGTAAAAGGTATAATGGTGCGCTGGTTACCTTTAGGTTTTGTCCAGGTACTAGATGGAAGTAAGTCCTCTAAAAAGAAAATAAACCATGATGAGAAAAGTGTGCAAAGGTGTGAATAAGGTTAGCCAACAATATTTGAAGAGTTCTCTAATTTTCTCAAAGATTCTATCATCAATGGTGACAATGTGACCACCAGTCAACTATTCACCTATGAACCTTCACCTATCAAACAAAAAAATACTTTTGTTATCTGACCAACTGTCTCCGAGTATTCCAGTAACGTATACTATACACCGTTACATTTCATTAATTAGCAAAATTTTAAAAGTGCATAGTACTCATCATTATGAACAACTTTTACTATGGGACCAACCAGAAATGCCCGAACAAAAATCAGCTGTTCCATAGAAAAATGTCAATGACCCGAGAGAAAATGTATGGAACAGCTGATTTTTTTTCGGGCATTTCTGGTTGGTCCCATAGTAAAAGTTGTTCATAATGATGAGTACTATGCACTGTTAAAATATTGCTAATTAATAAAATGTAACGGTGTATAAAAAACAAATATTGGTACGAATTGAGAACCTCTTTTTGGTTTCATCGGCTAATCAACCAAGAAGACTAAAAAGCTCCAAACGGAGACTTCGCGCGATGCAATCCGTTTTATCTTGACACGTATTTAACCGATTTGGTTCATATGCGAACTTAAAAGTTCTATTACCGCTAGGTGATAGGACGAGAGATACTCAAGTTATCGTCGGACAAACATACATACATTATAATACATGCAATTATTTTATTAATTTCGATCTGAACTAGTGCTACTTAACGAACACCCTGTATAGAAAAAGTATGAACCTACCTGGAGGAACAGTCTCGAAATTACTTCCATTTTGACTTTCTTCGCTTTCTGATAAAATACGACAGCGCCGACGTTTACGTTGAGGTGGATGAAGTGGTAATTCATCGTCGTCGGTGCCAGCATCCGAACTTAGCTGGAAGCTGCTGTTTAGCAGATTTACTGATATGTTTTCTAGCTGGTCTAATTGAGTAATATCTTCTTGTGATAGTATGAAGTCGTCGAAGTCATCCATGGTGAACAAAATTTTATTGCATAACCGCTAACACCAATCGAAAGGATAGCTTGCGCATGACTGAGCGAGCGGCTGCGCTGCGCTTGCTTCGATGAGTCGACGAAGAGGCGGGCGGGGTGAGCCGCGGGGCGGCCCCCGCGGCGCCCGCGGGAGTTCAAGATGATTTCGTTCCGGAGGCGCCGCGGGGGACACCGGTGACCATAATGAGTTTGCCGCCATTTTTCTTAACATAAACATGATATTTATCGATTTATAATGAAAATAAATTCATTCTCCGTCAAATGGAACAAAATTTTAAAAATTTTTATTTTGACGGAAATTAGTTTTTCGCCTCGGCCTGAACGGAAGTACCTAGTTCGCCCACCCGTGGGCCAAATGGCGTTCAACGTGTTAAGTACAATTTTAAATTAAAGTATTTTATTGTATGAACCTACCAAAATTATTAATAACAATGTCAAACCTTAAATGTAATCATGCAAACAAATTAAAAGCTTTGATTGAAAGATTAAGATTACATAGAAATTATATTAGTCACATAGAAGTCTGCTTAAATTTAAATGTCAATATCAAAATTGTAAAATATTAAATGTCAGCAAAGTTAATTTTTATAAGTCAAATATTCCTTAACATCATAAAAACACTTGTCTAATAACCATATTTTTAATTTCAATTTAAATATGTTTAAAGGTAGATCTTTGAAGTCATTTGGCAGTTTATTGAAAATCGTAATGCCATTATAATAAACATTGCATTTGACAAGGTCCAGACGACATGGGGGTACATACAGTCTGTGTTTGTGCCTTGTATTCCTGGCAAAAGTATCCGAATGTTTTTTGAAATAATGAGGATATTGTTTCATAAATACCCAAATGTCCCTTATGTACATGCACGCTAATGGGAGTATGTGAAACCTTTTAAATAATGATTTGCAGCTATCCGTACTCCATGCTCCACAGATGGCTCGTACACATTTTTTCTGTATCCTAAAGGCTTTCTGTATATCAACCGTGTTCCCCCACAAAATTAACCCATAAGCTAACACCGATGAAACGTAACCGTGATATGCTCCCAGTACTGCATTAATAGATACTCTTTGTCTAAGCCGTTTTATTGCATAAATAAACTTATCTAATTTGTCACACAAACATGTTATATGTGTCTTCCAATTACAATGCTGATCTAGCCAAATCCCTAAAAATTTTGCCGTCTCAACTTCTGCAATTGGAGTATTATTATGTTGTATCTCCAATTTTTCCTTCAACTGGCGACAGGTCCCAAACTGTACTATGCTAGTTTTATCAAGATTAACTTGCAGGTTATTTTGATTTAACCAGTTAATTGTATTATTTAATGTAATAAATTTCCAAAAGTAAGGTTTGCAGGAATCTCTTTGCTTCAACCCACATATTGCTCTAATACATTTCTTTTGAGCTAGTCTCTACTAGCTCAAAAGAAATGTATTAGCATTCTGCTCTCAGAATGCTTTTCTACAGAGTTTGCCCAGACTAAAACGCCATATTTTAGTGTGGATCCGACATAAACGTGATAGGCGGTTAATAAAGTAGCTTCATTTGCAACTTTACGTAACATGTACAGCGCATAAGAACATTGATTGAGCTTAGCGCGCACATGGGCTACATGTGACCGCCATGATAAATTCGACTCAATGTGAACACCTAGAAATTAAGTTGTCTGAATTTCATTGATACGTTTGCCGCGATAATTAATTTTTAAATGTCAAAATTAATTTTTAGATTATTGTTTTGAAGCCAGCCTATTATAGATTCGAAAGTGTTATTAATTTCGTATTCATAGTCACCACTTTTGTTATCGGTAAAAATTACAGTGCTATCATCAGCAAACATGACCATTGGGTGGTTTATGGCGCGGAGAAGGTCATTAATATAAATTAAAATAATAAAGGCCCTAGTATGCTGCCTTGTGGCTCTCCATATTTTACCTCCTTATATCTCGACAAAAATTTAGATTCAGTTTTATTTGCAGTGTTTAGTATAGTTATTTCTGTGTATGTTTGTGTACCTGTTTGCTAAGTAAGATATGATTAAATTTAAAACATTGCCTCTTATACCATATCGCTCAAGCTTATTAATTAAGATTTTGTGGTCAACATAATCAAAAGCTTTTGTCATCTCCATGTAGAGGGCCGTAATTCTTTTTTTGTTGTCAAGTCCGCAGTATATCCTCTCAAGAAAATTAATTAAAGATGTGTTTATGGATTTTTTCCTTCGATAACCTGCTTGTTCAGGAGCAAAAATATTGTTAGATTCGAAAAAGTTCAGGCGTCTGTGTATTACCTTTTCAAAGATTTTTGAAAATACTGGTATCATCGCTATTGGTCTATAGGAATCCATATTTTCCTTATTTCTTTTTTGAAGAGGGGTATGACTATAGAAGTTTTAAGTTTGTCAGGAAAGGTACCCTTCTTGAAGCTTTTGTTAATGATGTCGCTAAGGATAGGAGATAGAATATTAGCCACTTTTTTAACTACTTTGGTAGAGATACCGTCATAACCGGTACTGTTTGTGTTTTTAAGGGATTGAATGACTTGTACAATTTCGTCAGCACTCGTAGGTTCAAGGAAGCACGAATTTGACTGGGAGTGTTTAAGTGTTGATAAATGTATAGTAGTAAATGTTAGTATGTGTTAAATGTTTAAGTTGGGTCTACATTATTTTTAGTGACAGAGTTTTTTTCTATTACGTCTATAATAAAATCGTTGAAACATTGTGCAATTTTCTTCGGGTTAGAAATATGTTTGCCATTAACATTAATTAGAGATATGTCTTCATTTAAAATATATTTTTTTGGATTTATTAATTAAGTTCCAGACCGCCTTCGATTTATTAGTGGACTGTCCTATATAGTAATTGTTTTGTGCTTTTTTCAAGAAACGATCGCAAATTTGTATTAATTTCATTAATTAATTCACCGTCATTCCTTTATGATATCATAGCGAGTCGCGTTTCTTATTTCAGTGGCCATAGCGAATTTATCCCAGTGTCACAAAAAAAAACAAAAAAGTCGAAATATAATATTATATCTAAAGGAGCTATGAAGACAGCCTACAGCTCTCAAATATTTTGTTTTAATATTCTGTTTGAATAGCCGTACCTATGGCTATTAAAAAAAAATGGTTTATTGCAATGTGTTAGTGGTGAAGCGGTTTTATGGTGTAGAACTCCGCATACTAGGTAAAATGAACATTATTTTATAAAATACAAACCACACAAAGCAGCTATTAGTTTGAGGACGGGTGGTTTCTCCGCTGGTACCAGCTGCACAATCAGCTCCGGGAAAAAGGATCGAAGTGCTTCTTCAGTCACGTCAACAGCAGATTTGTTCCAAGAACACTCATCCACAAGCGATTTTTTATTCATATTAATCTGAAAATGAGATCAAACACGATCAATAATGTGAATGCTGTAGATTTTAGTGTGAAGTTGAATGATTGATTTTGTTAGCTTGTTCCTCTTATTTCAAACGGATATAACTATTATAACGAACATAATTATTTCCACTTATAAACTGGGTGTAATTTCTTAACCGCACATGGAGGGAAAGTATGAAAGGGAAGAATAGCAGAAATAGCAAGTTAAAAGATTATTTTATTTTAGACAACATTATTAGAAACAAATATATGTGTACACAAAGGTTTTCTAAAATTCCCTTGTCACACTTGGGAAACGAATCGGCAAATTCTTAAAATAATTACATCTGTGCTTTTATGGCATCGATTGATGTGGATCAATCAATCATCAAATCTAAAAACACTCATGAAAATAATTCATGATTTTACAAACTCGCATCCAAGCAGTCAAATCTTAAAATTAATAGAATATTCTGCAGACTCACGTTTCGATGTCAGATATTTATTAGGCCATTATATTACTTACCTTCATCAAACTTGGTAAACTTAGCAATGTCGCTGGAAAGCCATCTCTGGATCGAGATAGGCAAGTATGTTGTCCGACGTTATTATCGACGTTTATCACAGCGAAATATCTAAAAATGTCACGAGTTAACTGGTTATTTGGTATGTACTATTAGGTATGTATTCATATAGCGACGGAAAGGTTTCTGGAGTACTAATATAAATAACTACTCCAGGAGCCTTTCCGTGGCCGGGCAACCTTATATTTTTTTTCATTTTCATTATGAATGTGAGTTAGCACACATAAGGGTACGTGACATATAGAGGGACCACTTATACATAAGCCCACCCTGGTTGACATTGCCGTGCTACGCAAAAGTTAAGGTTAAGTAAAACTTCTGTCTAAGTGAATTTCTAGGAGCTAAACTGTAAATTAGCTCGTACTGCCCTTTTTTCAGTGCTATGAAAACAGAACTAAGATCTGCAGAACATCATAGAGCAGTATTCCATAAGTCATAACGCTATGGAAAAAACTAAAGTAAACTATTCTAGCTGTGTCTACATCAGTTAATATACTATTTTTAACAGCTTAGCCGGTGAACTCAAACAAAATAAAAAAGTCAAGACAGAATGTTGTGAACAGAGAAGTGAGGCAGGGTAAAACTACGCCTCGGCGTGTCCATACATAATTACATACAAAACCTACAACAAAACAACGCCTTGGCTCGTCAGTCGAACTATCGCGGCGCGTGGAAGCAACACGTAAAGTTTTAATTATCATTTAATTTAAATTGATTAATTATTGATAAACTTTTAATAACTTTTATTTTATTTTAATTACCATGACAGTACCAAATTATGTACACAATATTCGGTCTTGACTTTTTTATTTTGCCTGAGCCGCTGAACTGAGTTTCCTAGACATTTTTTTTTATGTAGGGTTCTATTTAGCGTCTATAGAAATTCCTAAAAAGACCGTTGACTCCACAAGGTCAAACCTTGTACCATTCAATTGTTTATTAGTTTCTACTTGTCACACATTTGGTGTTGAGAACTTTATACAATTAGTTTTCTTCTCATTAAGGAGAAGATTATTTGTATTGAACCAATTCACAACTTTAACTAGTACATTTTTAGTGTCGTCATAGTTTAATAACTGCATATTAATAAATAACACTGAAGTGTCAACTGCAAACAATACAATCTCGTGATTCTTCCCTACATAATAAGGCAAGTCATTTATCTAGATTAAAAACAAGAACAGGCTTAGTATTGAACCTTGTGGAACGCCCATTGAGATTAGAGAGCCAGACGATTTTTTACCATTTATGTCAACCCTTTGAATTATATCGTTTAAATATGAAGTCAAAAGGTTGAGAGCTATGTTCCTAAAACCGTAGTGTTGTAATTTCCTGACAATTATATCATGTCGGAGCAGTCAAATGCCTTAGACAAATCACAAAAACACCTAAGGCATCCTGAGAATTCTCTATATATTTCTTGTAAACCCATAGAGATTTTTATGGAATATTTTGTTAGCACTAAAATGAGTTTCTAATTAATGTCATATAATTTTTCGAAAATCTTATTTAGCGTAGGTAGTACAGAAATAGGCCTAAAATTTGTTGGATCAGTAGAACTACCTGGTTTTTATAAAAGAATCAATCTTGGTGTGCATATTCTACTGTTTAATTATTTTTTTGCCATTGGTTATTTGGAGTAGGAGGAGGGTACTTTTCCTACAAAAGCTTGCTGCACCGCTATTAACAAAACGATTTTGATATAATTTGGTACACAAATAAAGTACCTGACTTCAAAGAGGAATTTTGAATATAACCATAATTGGTCAAATGGTTTTCATTAAACGTTGTGACGTTCTACGAAAAATTATTGCTTATAAGAGTATCTGTTCGCGAAGACTGTTGTTCGCAGAACTACTAGTTTATAAACACTTACTTTAAAACCGGACACAATTCTCTCGAAGCGATGTCTAATTGTTCAATGATGGTAGATATAACCTTGGTCTTCTTATTATCACCACCAGAAAACGCTTCTGTGATCACATATATTCCTTCGATAGGTCCACGTTTAGTAGTCTCTTTTATGACTTTCAACACATCGCCGCTGTTTGTGAGCGCATCATTGAAGATTTCTACATCAATGCCCGCTTTTTTCCAAAATCTGTTGATATAGTAGGTACATTGTTACCCGAGGTGTAAAAGCAACTCAGTTAATTTTATAAATGAGACGTGGTCAAACTATTGGTTGATAGTTTGGCTAAAGGACTGAATAAGTCCTTAAGCCGATGTAAACACTGTTTTTCACGGAAAGTAAAAAAAAAAACATGAATTAGCTAAAAAAATGAGTGAATTTTATTTTACACTCTCTCTTTAGCTGCTCTCCGCCGTTTCACCCGCGAGGTGATGGATGATAATGAAAATGAATCAAATATAGCGTACGTTACTCAGGCATAATGTAGCTTTATACTCGTGAAAGAATTGGGGAGATTGATATTTGTATATTTTCTTCAGCTGTTACAGCAATTTTTTTAGATTGCACTGGATAATCATTCAAATTACTATGTTGTGGACAGCCAGAGAATGCATATTTATCATTTATGTTACTCTGTGTGATATCTTAGTTTTATTCTTCACTGACGCATCTATGAAGCCTTCAGAACAACATATAATAATTGTCCATAGAGATATTTAAATACGTTATTTCACATCCAATCTTCATGCCTTTTAATGACAGTTAAATTGGCACCAGAATCGGCTAAACACAAGTTGCTGAGGTTCTACGAAAGCAGTGACCTGACTATAGACATAGATTAAAGTGACTATAGATTTGAGTTTGGCATATAAAGTTAGGTACTTAACTATCTCCAAAGATATATGACCTATGTAAATAGGGCGAATTCTGTGACTATCTCTATGTGACACTTTATGACCGCAGACCTTTATGATCATTTATGAAAATACGGTTTGTTTCTATGCCATAAGGTCGTTGTTTTTGGTATTTTTCTAATATATTTATGTACATATCATGTTTAATAATAAAAGTTCGTTCAATTTTGGATTTAGTGCCACGTAACTTCACTATTAAGTTCTTCGGGCACACAGTCAGGCGAGACCCAGACAGTCTTGAAAGCCTGAAAATTATCACTGGCTGTGTCGAAGGAAAACGAGGCAGGGGACGCTCTCCAACGCGATGGACACACACCACTCAAGAGGCAACAGGGGCCACCATACAATCATCCATTCAAATGGCGCAAGATGATGAATGAGAGAGAGCTGAAGAAAAATGGTGGCACAGACTACACACCAAAATCACGTCCCTCAGTCATGAGGATACGAATAAAAAGAGAACATCACTATGTTTCTCAATATCATCAACCTTTATAATTCAATACTTGCAAGTGCCACTTATTCCCAATATTAAAATTACTTCAAAAATAGATAAATCTTCTTTTACTGGGCAAGTAGGAAAGACTAAATTTTCACTCTTCCTGCCCCTTTCCTTACCCTTCTATGAAGGCAACTCATTTTAAGATTTTTACTATATAAATAGTTATAAATAGTAAACTAACATATACCTATGGAATTTTTAAAGCAAACATTTTCCAACGGGAGCCGTTGGAAACGTTTAGGAGTTCGAGAACGTTTAATGTTAAATACTTTACATCGAGATAAAAAATATAGTAAGTTAATAGTAATCTATAAACATTACTTTATCATACATCATAATTTCAGCGGCAGTTGAATTCTTGCTATTGTATGACCATTCAATAAGATAAGTTATATAAATCGTAATGTATAAACATTATTGCATATTGCAAAATTTCAGCGACACGGTTGAGGTTATTAGAAGTACTGAAATGAAATCGTTTATTATGTATAGACCTACGGGGGCACTTATAAATTGTCATATTACGCATAGAATTATTACTCATAGAACGCGACCACGACTGAGAAGATCCGGCAAGAAACTCAGCGGGCTTGTCATATAATTTTTTTTTTTATCGCCAATTTCTTAATGTATATAACAAATATTCGTTTATTTTTAGCTCCAGTGTGTTGCCTTACAAACGAGACCATAATAATGGTATCAGTACGGCAAGACACGCTACTTGCTACTAGTCGAGGAACTTAATTAACTATACTATTCATATATATTCCAAGACACAGGCTGACACCTAGTTTGGGTATTAACGTTCACAAGTGATGTGATATTTATATAGAAAACGCTACGCTATAAATACTGAATGTAATCTATTGTAAATCTAAAAATGTAATTCTTTGGAAAACAAACATTATTAATATGTAAACTATTGAATGCTCTACATGTATGAGATTTATGTACACAGAGTGGGATAGATCCTTACCGTAATTTAATGAAATGCTTTTTGGTTGCTTGCAAACAATAGACACTCAGTTTGGTTGCTCCCCGAGCAATCAATCTCTCAGCAAGCTGGAGACCAAGTGAGCTTCCATCCCAGAACATCAAATAGTTATTCCTAGGCGCATAATCAATTCTGAAACAGAAGTTAATATTAGAAACCAGACCCCTGTGAATATACCATTTCATTATTGTGTTATTCATAAAACACGTGCTGTTATTCATACGAGTATGTTGTATTACCAGCTTAGTAAACAAATTTCCAATCATATATTTTCTTGGTTAGTCAATCAGTGAACAAGAAAATGCATAGTGGCTTTTTATTGTTTTCTTCATCGCTCATCAGTGGCATTGACAGAGGTTGGTAACATCTCTTATTTAGGGAAACATGGCTATAAAATCTTGTGTTCTTAAAAATGGACGGAACAAGTGAAATAGTAACTAAACTAGTCTAAGTGGTCTGGTGTTGCTCGTCAAATGTTTTATGGACGACAAAAACATATTTAAACTTGGAGCTTCGCGTTTTTTCTCTTTTTTGAGGAACAGACAACGCTATGAACTTCTATTCCAACTAAGGGGTGAAGAATGGGGGTGTGTGAGGCTCCCGCCTACGTATAACCTATCATGAGCTTCCAATGGTGTACTTGTATTAATCGTAACTGGGCCTTAGCTTTTGTAGGGTGGCCTTACTCATCTAGGCCACCTCTTAGACCGTGCAAGCCAGTGGAAATTCCCCTGACTCTCTAACAGTAATCTACGAAAGACGGAGGTGGCTGCGAATTGTCTCCTTCATTCCGCCATTCGTCTGCGTTGGAGCAAGTCTGCTTGAATATAGATTTCCCTGACCCGCTCCGCGGTGTCCAGCTCCATCATCGCTTCGCTTCTGGTGGCCATAACCTGCAGCGAGCTCTTGCTGCCCAGTTTGGAATTCACTACGACAAGTAAGGATAGATATCCGCTTATTTGTCTTTGAAAGAACAATTCTTTGCGGGTCCCATGCAGAACACTTCCAGCGTGTACACGGTCGTAGCAGGATGGAGTCACCTTCCGTCTTGCGATTTCTCTAATTCTGCTGGTTAAAACTATAGTTCTAAATATCTATTTATAAAGAAATATTTACTTGTCTCCCGTTTCCTTGTATGACTTTAGGGTTGGTTTGGATATATTTTGGATTTCAATCTAGGTTTTGTATGCTGTGTACCTGGGTATAGTATTTTTGGGAGAATCCTGCATTTGCAGGAGCACGCGGCCGCGGTGACGACTCGCTGCGAGCAGATGAAACGCGCGCGGTGCCTCGTGCGGAGCGTATGTCACGTGCGACAGTGGACGCACGAAACCGCGCGCGATTCCGTCACTCATCAACGTCTGCAGCTTCTACATAACCATAATATTCTTATTAATACCCCATACTTGTCCGAAGAGCATAAAAGTGTGTACAAAATAGAGAGTTTATAGTTATAGTGTTTTTACAGTACCATCTACATTCAGATCAAATAATTACTACAGGTAGCACGCTTGCAGTGGTTGTTTAATTGGTATCTTTATCTAGTATTTATTATTTATAAATCTGCGCTTACCTTAAGAACCTTTTGGTTTCCCGAATCTATTATAGAATAAAAATCAGCTGCAATATAAGCCCTTTGCTTTGTCATGTTATGCATTCCATACTCATATCTGTCTCGATTTTGTATTTGCACCATGTCGATAGTGACTCCCGAAAATGCGGCGCATTTCAAAGAGATCTGAAGAATACATTAATTAAATATCAAAAGAAGTAAAGGTCATCTGTTTCAAAATGGACGTCCTTTTCAGTCTGCAGTATGACTTAATATTTTCTGAAGTGACAGGCAAGACTTGTAAATAATAATATGATGCGGAACTGTAATGAAAACATCCGTCCCAAGAATTTGCGTATTTTAATTAGCCATCCTACCCATGGACCTCATGTTAAGTAAAAATGTAATGAAACATGATTTAGTTAAAATATACAAATGATTACAAGGACAAAGCAAGAGAAAATGCTATCGCTGAACTGTAGAATAGGTCACATGGGTTTTAGAGGAATCAAGTGAATACAGAATTGGTGGCTTCCTGAATTAAATGAAAAAATGTTGAAAATTAGATAAAAACACATTCTTACGTTTTTTAAATCTTCTCGTACGCAGCTAATAACAATATTACAACCATTCCCGTTAGTAGCATTCAACACCATGTCTCCAAAACTACTATCACGAGAGTAACCAATCGCATTCTCTGTAACAAAGAAAAATATTATAAATAATATTAAAAATATTACAAAATGTGTATGTAAGAGAGTTTATCGGGAAGAAATTTAACGTGTGGTGTACATATATGACGGGATCAAAATGGTGACGCAATCACAGTATTTTACAACTTTTTGGCACGTACAAATATTGGCTGTCATATCTACACTAATATTATAAGGATGAAAAATTTCCAGTCAATCGAGACCCCAGTTTTATATAAGACCGTGTAGCGTAGAGAGATCAAGTCATCTTGAATTTTTGTGACGGATCAAGTTAAAAAGTTTATAGTGGAAAGCTCCATGCTCTATTCTACATCCATATAGGTAGTTAATTTCATCGAAGTCAGTGCGGTAGTTTTAAGTTATGCGTGAACATACAGACAGACAGAGAGATAGAAAGACAACATTTTTCAAAACCGTCATTTTCTTGTTTAGTAGGTAATTTTACGTTTTCTGACCCACATTTTATTCTTTCAAGTATGACTTTTCGACCACTACTCCTATATTATGAGGAGAGATAAGAAAGTTGGAAATTAGGTCTATGGTTACAGCATCATCCATCGAAATAATTAAAAAATATTATTATCAAAAAATTGAACCAACTTCTACACTAAAAAGTGTGAAATAACTTGTTGAAGTCGGTACATTTTTTGCAAACATACGCGCGCAGATAAAATGAGACCAAAGAGGTTTCTCATCTGAGTTTCGCACATAATCAAACTATTTCTGTTAGCACGCTTCGCACTTTTCACGACGCGCGTATTAATCCTCCGAAAATAAATGTTGTGTATAATTTTGCTATTAAAATGGTATTATTTTTTAACTTTTTTATCTGATGCATACATATATATCATATAAATGAATTATTTGCTAAAATGTAATTGTTTTGTATTGTATTTTGACGAATACAGTTTTATTATTTGCAAAAACTTTTTTAATTATAAGGTTAGAACTTTTTGCACATTTTTAAAAACTTAAATTTCATTTTCGCACTCGTGCGGGAATGATTCCCTTTTCTGTAGATGTGTTGAATAATATATTATTTACGTCAGTATTAGAACCTCCTAGTGCTGTAAAAAATAGAGTAGTACTAAGCATTTTGTTATTTGTTAACAGCGAATTGGAAATGTTTATACGATATTGCGCAGTACGCGCAGCTCGTAAATAGAAACCTATGGTATGAACTGAATATGCATACTTACCATTAAGTTGTGGGAACAGTTTGAGCAAGAATCGTTTCTTGGCATTATCGCCAACTGTCGCGAACACTTGACAGCCGTGCGCTAGCGCCACAGCTATCGCAGCCTGCCCCATAGCTCCTGTAGCCCCGTGAACCAGTACCATCCATCCTTTTTGTAGTTCGTTCTTTACACACTAATAAAAAAAATACGTCAACGAAGATCAGTAAGTAATGCCACCGATTAACATCAGGTAGTTTAATAAATCAATTAATAATGTTTTTTGTGATCTGCCGCTGACTCGATGTCTGTTATAGGATAAATATATATTATAAGATAAGTGGTAGGGGAAAAGTGTACAAAACGATTCCTCGAGTGAAATGAAACACTTCTCCTTATATTAACAATTTTTAATATTTCGTTCACAACAACTTAGCACAGATACACACACTGTCACGTTTTAACATCTATCACGTCTTTACATCGCAAGAACCTCCCAACAAAATTCCCCTTAACTCTTCGCACGCCCGAATGTCATTACACGTCGGAAATCAAAGGAAATACTTTAAGACGCCATATTTAAAGTTAGAACCAATTTAAGTTTTATGTCAAAGGCATTACTTTTTATTGCATGATAATAATTAAAATACTGAAACCATGACACGAGGTAAAATAATTCGCCCTGTATTCTCAGAAAACTTTTATCAGCATGTACCTTTATTCAAATTCAAATTCAAATTCAAATTCAAATTCAAATTCAAATTCAAATTCAAATTCAAAAATTATTTATTCAGTTTAGGCATCAAACAAATAATAACATTTTTTGTGTAAAATGATCCCAAGAGTAGGTTAATATGATCACTAGGATAATTTTTCACGTTCACATAAAAAATGTGTATTAGGTTTAAATGAAATTTTCCCCTCAATTTTAGTTTTATTTATTTCCCAGAGCAAATTCAAATTCAAAAATTATTTTGTCAGTTTAGGCATCATAGACACTCTTATAAACGTAAAAATTTTTAAATGATTCTACCGCTGTCTTCGGAAAAGAACCACCGCCGAGAAGAAGCAGCAAGAAACTCGTGGGCCATTATTTTTTCAAGTCTTTGTACATTGAGGTTACATATGAGTAGTATTAAAATAACAAATTTATTCAATAGTTGGCTACTAGGCAGAAGTGGAAAGCTTCCAGGCATCTTTGTCTTCTAAGTAGTGACTCAATTTATAATAGGCTTTTTTCATTAGTATATTTTTGACACGTAACTTGAATTTCCCTTCAGTGAGCTCAGTAATGTCTTTCGGGATTTTTTTAAAGAAACGTACACAATTGCCTAAGAAGGACTTATTTTTAGTTTTCGTGAGTCTAAATTTAGATACAGCTATCCTATCCTTATTTCTAGTATTAATATTATGCATATCACTATTTATTCTAAACTTCTTTATATTTTTACGAACGTACATTATATTTTCTAGGATATACAAAGATGGAAGAGTTAATATGTTAATTTCTTTGAACATTTGTCTTAAGGATTCGCGGGGACCCATTTCGTAGATGGCTCGAACTGCCCGCTTTTGCAATATAAAAACTGTCTCTATGTCCGCCGCTGACCCCCACAGCAGGATACCATATGACATTATGCTGTGGAGGTAAGCAAAGTAGATCAGTCGAGCAGTAGCTATATCTGTCAATTGCCTAATTTTATAAACCGCGTATGCAGCTGAGCTCAGTCTTCCAGATAGTGCATTAATATGAGGACCCCATTGTAATTTAGAGTCTATGCTAATACCTAGAAAGACTATTGCCTTGTCAATTTTCAATTTATTTCCGTCGAGTAATACGTTTGGCTCTATATGTCTTACATTAGGCATGGAAAATTTTAAACATTTCGAATATTTTGCTCAAAGCCGGAATCACAGAGACCGGTCTATAATTTGAGGGGTCGGCCTTACTACCTGTTTTAAAAATAGGGGTGATTTTACTCATTTTCATTAGGTCAGGAAATGTACCTCTATCAATACATAATAATCAAAAACAATTAGTCAAAAAAAATACATACAGTCGTACTTATAACTCTTTTATGTTTGAAAGAGCAATTATCGAGTAAACTTACTACCTACACAATATCTGTGATATGTTGTTTGCTAGATTATACACTCGAGAGCAATGAATCCGGGTCACTTAAAGAATCCTAAAAATCTCGGAAACTAAAAATGCTAGGTTAATGCAATAAATTGTATTTAATAGACAACGTAATACTCCTTAAATGAAGGTATTAAAACTTCTTAGTTATTGTAAAGTTATATCATAAAAAAACAAATTTGAAAAAGGGCCACTTTCGAGGATGGAACTACGAAATTACAGCATTTGGTTTTGCTTTTGTTTGTAATCTGTCATTTATGTGGGTACATAAACCATGTTGATAGTGCTCTATATTCATTATTCAAGCTGAAATTATGTCGCTTACGCCTGAAGAATGCACCAGAATACTTACAATGCTGGAAACCGGCCGGAGTCAGCGCGATACAGCCAGGACTGTCGGTGTGTCGCTGTCAACAGTACAAAGAGTTCTCCGACGTTACGAAGAAACTGGTTCTAACCTACGCAGACCAGGAACGGGCAGAACCAGGTGTACCACAGCACGAGAAGACCGATCCTTGGTGAACACCATGCTTCGAAATCGCTTTCTCACAGGAACTGAACTCACAAATCAGTTTCGACGCCTCGGAGGAAGTAACCCAAGTGCATGGACAGTAAGACGTCGGCTTGCTGAATCTAACTTAAAACCCCTTAGACCTGCAAACGGCCCTAAACTGGAGCGTGGGCATCGTATTTCAAGACTAAGATATGCCCAGAGCCACGTAAATTGGAGTATTGAAGATTGGTCAAAAGTTATGTTCTCCGACGAATCAAAATTTATGCTCTACAAGCACGATGGAAGACACAGAGTGTATCTGTCGTAGGATAATTTGATACTTCGAATCTTCGCGAAAATCCTAGGGGTTTTGCGAAAACGCGGATAATTAGACATAGGCGAAAAATTATCAAATCTTACTGGACAAAGTCAGGATTTTTGCGAAAAGTGCGAAAAGTGCCTAATACCTAAAATTAACGTAAACCAGTCTAAGGCAAAGTCACAAATAGGTACGACGACGAGCGAAGCGAGGAGGAGTGTTAGGTTACTTGTGACCACAACGCGCGAGCCGAGCGAGCGCAGCGAGCGTGCGCTGTTCGCAAAAATCCTGACTTTGTCCAGTAATTAAGATAAGATAATATTTCGCCTATGTCTAATTATCCGCGTTTTCGCAAAACCCCTAGGATTTTCGCGAAGATTCGAATTATCAAATTATCCTACGACATATCGAAGACCAGGGGAAAGATTTAAGCAAGCATGCATCGAAGATAAAGTAGCCTACGGTGGTGGGTCTGTACTTGTGTGGGCCGGAATTTCTTCTGAAAGTCGCACAGAGCTGGTGATCATAGAAAACGGCTCTTTAACTAGCGAAAGATATGTGGAAGAAATCCTCAATGATCACGTTGGTCCATTTATGGTCAATTTAGGTGAGGATGCTATATTTATGCATGACAATGCCCGACCTCATACAGGTAGGATTGTGAATGACTACTTTCAAGAGATGAACATTACTCGTATGGAGTGGCCAGCGCGCAGCCCGGATATCAACCCGATCGAGCATGCTTGGGACGAGCAAGGCAGATGCGTAAAACAACGAAACCCTCCCCCAATCACGCTTCGTGAGCTCAAAATTGCTCTCACAGAGGAATGGGAGAATATTCCCCAAAATCGTATAAGTAACTTGGTGTACAGCATGCCAAACCGCGTAAACGCAGTAATGGAAGCACGAGGAGGCAATACGAAGTATTAAAATTCAAGAAAATCGTAATAAAGTTCAAAAATTTCATGTTCCCTATTTTTGTTTTAAGGAGAGATCACCAGTTTTTTTTCTTTATGTAATTTTGTGTTAATAAAATGTATGGTGACTCATATTTTTTTTACTTTCATTTAAGGAGTATTACATTGTCTATTAAATACAATTTATTGCATTAACCTATCATTTTTAGTTTCCGAGATTTTTAACATTCTTTAAGTGACCCGGATTCATTGCTCTCGAGTGTATATACGATATAAAGAAAGAGTGTACATTTTTTACATTCCTTTACAAATAATAAGTATACTCACAAGGTAGTAAAAAGCTTGTACATAAGCAAGCGGCACGGTGGCTGCTTCTTCTAAGCTCCAATAAGCTGGGACTGGCCACAACAGCTCAGGTAGCGCTGTGACTACGGTACTAGCTGCACCATTTCTTACTAAACCCATCACACGTTCTCCACTGCAATAATATGAGTACATATTTTATACTTATTTCCAAAACCATGCAATTTGAGAAACATATCGATGTAAAAAAAGTTATTCATGTATAATGCTATCTTGCTGTGGACTTAACTACATGACGTACCATTACGAAAAACTTAGGAAGAATAGTTGATTATGCACCGAGGGAGTAAAGCTATGTCTTACGACACGGTCGGTATATTAAAACTTAATTGCCAAGCGAAGCGAGGGAGTTATGTAGCGTCCTGAGTGAAACGAGGGGTTGAAGCCGCCCAAGACGCAGACAGGCTTTATCCTCATGGTGCATACTCTACTTTTCATACCTACCGCGAGACAACAAATACTCAGATCTATATAAAAAGCAGTAATTTAGTTTAAAGTAAAATTTTCTTAAAAATGGTATGTAATGTTGCCATAGCATTTCTAAAAAGTGTCCAGAAAGTGAACTGTACCGGAAACTTATTGACAACTGTCCAGTAAGAAGCGAAATGTTAAATTTGGAAACTCCTACTGTCCAGTAAGTATGTAATTTACTTACTGGACAGTAGGTCATCCTCTTTAGATCTGCTTAGAAAAAAAAACATAGTAGCAGACACAAATTAGAGTTTAGCCATTATAAGATGGTTATAGGAGGGAGGCTCCAAATATATATCTATATCACAATTTATGAGATAGATATATTTTTGGAGCCTTAAACAGCCATTGTACTCGTATAGTCTGTGACACAACGCGACGCAGATAAACTATGCACGATGCGTTTTGTACTTAGTAATTTTGTAGAAGATGTTTGTATGGGATTATTTGTTTGTATTTCCATTCTTAAGTTAACATGGAGATTCAAAAACAATAAATTTATTTTTAACTAAAACATTCATGTAATGTAAAAATTGATGTTCAAAATTAAATGTAAACTTTTTAGTAAAAAAAAACAACGACTGGCGGGATTTCAAATTTTATGGGGTTGTTGACCTTTTTTTATTGAACTTTAAATTAATCAAGACACCGAAATACACACCTAGCATTTTTTGTAATATTTTTTAAAGATCTCTTTACTAAAAATACGATGTTTTTATTGAAATTTTTATAATTGGAGCTAAAACATTATTCGATGGCGACTTATACGTCGTATGACGTCACTAAGGTAATAACAAACAGTGTTGTCATTATAATTCATTCTGCTTGTTTATAGGTTGCTTGCTTGAACATGCAGATTGCGGGAAAAAACAACAAGTTTGTTCCCGCCATTTTTATAATTTATTTTCTATTGTGTTTATTCTCAAGTTTTGAGGTGTAATAGTGGTGGATTATTAAACGTGATGTTCACAATGGTGCACGAGTGTCAGTTAAGTGTATAAAATCATAAAACATTAATTTACTTTTGTTTTTTTTTTCGTCAATCGTGTTAGCAAGTTTTAGTAATGCATCCACGTGACTTATACAAAACTGTACTACCAACTTGAAAAAAAAGTTTATAACTTTGCAGTTACAAAAATTTACCTAAATTTTAGCCGCAAAATTTGTTCTATGTTTGTCCACCTCAAAAAGGCAAATCAACCCTTAAAAGAGGTAATAAGGGTCGGGCACTAATTCGACTATAGTCTTATAAGGATATTATATCTTATATGTATATCCACATCCAAGCTATCTGGTTTTGATCGAACTCTACTTCGGACTTGGAGCTTTGGGGTAATATTAGGAGTTCAAATATGAAATTGCTGATTAATCGCACTAGCCACTTAGAATTAAAAATAATTTCGTATTCATAATATAAGATTTTCAAACAACAACTATACATTTTTAAATCAAAAAATTACTATTTAGGACTTTCAATTATTTTAACATTTTACGTGTTACACTGTTTTTAATATGAAGATGGAAACGACAAAAATCAGTGTAATTTTTGAATACGAGTTCCGAAGAGGCATTATTTTTATTAAGGCGTTTATTTTTAGCTCCAGTGTGTTGCCTTACAAACGAGACCATAATAATGGTATCAGTACGGCAAGACACGCTACTTGCTACTAGTCGAGGAACTTAATTAACTATACTATTCATATATATTCCAAGACACAGGCTGACACCTAGTTTGGGTATTAACGTTCACAAGTGATGTGATATTTATATAGAAAACGCTACGCTATAAATACTGAATGTAATCTATTGTAAATCTAAAAATGTAATTCTTTGGAAAACAAACATTATTAATATGTAAACTATTGAATGCTCTACATGTATGAGATTTATGTACACAGAGTGGGATAGATCCTTACCGTAATTTAATGAAATGCTTTTTGGTTGCTTGCAAACAATAGACACTCAGTTTGGTTGCTCCCCGAGCAATCAATCTCTCAGCAAGCTGGAGACCAAGTGAGCTTCCATCCCAGAACATCAAATAGTTATTCCTAGGCGCATAATCAATTCTGAAACAGAAGTTAATATTAGAAACCAGACCCCTGTGAATATACCATTTCATTATTGTGTTATTCATAAAACACGTGCTGTTATTCATACGAGTATGTTGTATTACCAGCTTAGTAAACAAATTTCCAATCATATATTTTCTTGGTTAGTCAATCAGTGAACAAGAAAATGCATAGTGGCTTTTTATTGTTTTCTTCATCGCTCATCAGTGGCATTGACAGAGGTTGGTAACATCTCTTATTTAGGGAAACATGGCTATAAAATCTTGTGTTCTTAAAAATGGACGGAACAAGTGAAATAGTAACTAAACTAGTCTAAGTGGTCTGGTGTTGCTCGTCAAATGTTTTATGGACGACAAAAACATATTTAAACTTGGAGCTTCGCGTTTTTTCTCTTTTTTGAGGAACAGACAACGCTATGAACTTCTATTCCAACTAAGGGGTGAAGAATGGGGGTGTGTGAGGCTCCCGCCTACGTATAACCTATCATGAGCTTCCAATGGTGTACTTGTATTAATCGTAACTGGGCCTTAGCTTTTGTAGGGTGGCCTTACTCATCTAGGCCACCTCTTAGACCGTGCAAGCCAGTGGAAATTCCCCTGACTCTCTAACAGTAATCTACGAAAGACGGAGGTGGCTGCGAATTGTCTCCTTCATTCCGCCATTCGTCTGCGTTGGAGCAAGTCTGCTTGAATATAGATTTCCCTGACCCGCTCCGCGGTGTCCAGCTCCATCATCGCTTCGCTTCTGGTGGCCATAACCTGCAGCGAGCTCTTGCTGCCCAGTTTGGAATTCACTACGACAAGTAAGGATAGATATCCGCTTATTTGTCTTTGAAAGAACAATTCTTTGCGGGTCCCATGCAGAACACTTCCAGCGTGTACACGGTCGTAGCAGGATGGAGTCACCTTCCGTCTTGCGATTTCTCTAATTCTGCTGGTTAAAACTATAGTTCTAAATATCTATTTATAAAGAAATATTTACTTGTCTCCCGTTTCCTTGTATGACTTTAGGGTTGGTTTGGATATATTTTGGATTTCAATCTAGGTTTTGTATGCTGTGTACCTGGGTATAGTATTTTTGGGAGAATCCTGCATTTGCAGGAGCACGCGGCCGCGGTGACGACTCGCTGCGAGCAGATGAAACGCGCGCGGTGCCTCGTGCGGAGCGTATGTCACGTGCGACAGTGGACGCACGAAACCGCGCGCGATTCCGTCACTCATCAACGTCTGCAGCTTCTACATAACCATAATATTCTTATTAATACCCCATACTTGTCCGAAGAGCATAAAAGTGTGTACAAAATAGAGAGTTTATAGTTATAGTGTTTTTACAGTACCATCTACATTCAGATCAAATAATTACTACAGGTAGCACGCTTGCAGTGGTTGTTTAATTGGTATCTTTATCTAGTATTTATTATTTATAAATCTGCGCTTACCTTAAGAACCTTTTGGTTTCCCGAATCTATTATAGAATAAAAATCAGCTGCAATATAAGCCCTTTGCTTTGTCATGTTATGCATTCCATACTCATATCTGTCTCGATTTTGTATTTGCACCATGTCGATAGTGACTCCCGAAAATGCGGCGCATTTCAAAGAGATCTGAAGAATACATTAATTAAATATCAAAAGAAGTAAAGGTCATCTGTTTCAAAATGGACGTCCTTTTCAGTCTGCAGTATGACTTAATATTTTCTGAAGTGACAGGCAAGACTTGTAAATAATAATATGATGCGGAACTGTAATGAAAACATCCGTCCCAAGAATTTGCGTATTTTAATTAGCCATCCTACCCATGGACCTCATGTTAAGTAAAAATGTAATGAAACATGATTTAGTTAAAATATACAAATGATTACAAGGACAAAGCAAGAGAAAATGCTATCGCTGAACTGTAGAATAGGTCACATGGGTTTTAGAGGAATCAAGTGAATACAGAATTGGTGGCTTCCTGAATTAAATGAAAAAATGTTGAAAATTAGATAAAAACACATTCTTACGTTTTTTAAATCTTCTCGTACGCAGCTAATAACAATATTACAACCATTCCCGTTAGTAGCATTCAACACCATGTCTCCAAAACTACTATCACGAGAGTAACCAATCGCATTCTCTGTAACAAAGAAAAATATTATAAATAATATTAAAAATATTACAAAATGTGTATGTAAGAGAGTTTATCGGGAAGAAATTTAACGTGTGGTGTACATATATGACGGGATCAAAATGGTGACGCAATCACAGTATTTTACAACTTTTTGGCACGTACAAATATTGGCTGTCATATCTACACTAATATTATAAGGATGAAAAATTTCCAGTCAATCGAGACCCCAGTTTTATATAAGACCGTGTAGCGTAGAGAGATCAAGTCATCTTGAATTTTTGTGACGGATCAAGTTAAAAAGTTTATAGTGGAAAGCTCCATGCTCTATTCTACATCCATATAGGTAGTTAATTTCATCGAAGTCAGTGCGGTAGTTTTAAGTTATGCGTGAACATACAGACAGACAGAGAGATAGAAAGACAACATTTTTCAAAACCGTCATTTTCTTGTTTAGTAGGTAATTTTACGTTTTCTGACCCACATTTTATTCTTTCAAGTATGACTTTTCGACCACTACTCCTATATTATGAGGAGAGATAAGAAAGTTGGAAATTAGGTCTATGGTTACAGCATCATCCATCGAAATAATTAAAAAATATTATTATCAAAAAATTGAACCAACTTCTACACTAAAAAGTGTGAAATAACTTGTTGAAGTCGGTACATTTTTTGCAAACATACGCGCGCAGATAAAATGAGACCAAAGAGGTTTCTCATCTGAGTTTCGCACATAATCAAACTATTTCTGTTAGCACGCTTCGCACTTTTCACGACGCGCGTATTAATCCTCCGAAAATAAATGTTGTGTATAATTTTGCTATTAAAATGGTATTATTTTTTAACTTTTTTATCTGATGCATACATATATATCATATAAATGAATTATTTGCTAAAATGTAATTGTTTTGTATTGTATTTTGACGAATACAGTTTTATTATTTGCAAAAACTTTTTTAATTATAAGGTTAGAACTTTTTGCACATTTTTAAAAACTTAAATTTCATTTTCGCACTCGTGCGGGAATGATTCCCTTTTCTGTAGATGTGTTGAATAATATATTATTTACGTCAGTATTAGAACCTCCTAGTGCTGTAAAAAATAGAGTAGTACTAAGCATTTTGTTATTTGTTAACAGCGAATTGGAAATGTTTATACGATATTGCGCAGTACGCGCAGCTCGTAAATAGAAACCTATGGTATGAACTGAATATGCATACTTACCATTAAGTTGTGGGAACAGTTTGAGCAAGAATCGTTTCTTGGCATTATCGCCAACTGTCGCGAACACTTGACAGCCGTGCGCTAGCGCCACAGCTATCGCAGCCTGCCCCATAGCTCCTGTAGCCCCGTGAACCAGTACCATCCATCCTTTTTGTAGTTCGTTCTTTACACACTAATAAAAAAAATACGTCAACGAAGATCAGTAAGTAATGCCACCGATTAACATCAGGTAGTTTAATAAATCAATTAATAATGTTTTTTGTGATCTGCCGCTGACTCGATGTCTGTTATAGGATAAATATATATTATAAGATAAGTGGTAGGGGAAAAGTGTACAAAACGATTCCTCGAGTGAAATGAAACACTTCTCCTTATATTAACAATTTTTAATATTTCGTTCACAACAACTTAGCACAGATACACACACTGTCACGTTTTAACATCTATCACGTCTTTACATCGCAAGAACCTCCCAACAAAATTCCCCTTAACTCTTCGCACGCCCGAATGTCATTACACGTCGGAAATCAAAGGAAATACTTTAAGACGCCATATTTAAAGTTAGAACCAATTTAAGTTTTATGTCAAAGGCATTACTTTTTATTGCATGATAATAATTAAAATACTGAAACCATGACACGAGGTAAAATAATTCGCCCTGTATTCTCAGAAAACTTTTATCAGCATGTACCTTTATTCAAATTCAAATTCAAATTCAAATTCAAATTCAAATTCAAATTCAAATTCAAATTCAAATTCAAAAATTATTTATTCAGTTTAGGCATCAAACAAATAATAACATTTTTTGTGTAAAATGATCCCAAGAGTAGGTTAATATGATCACTAGGATAATTTTTCACGTTCACATAAAAAATGTGTATTAGGTTTAAATGAAATTTTCCCCTCAATTTTAGTTTTATTTATTTCCCAGAGCAAATTCAAATTCAAAAATTATTTTGTCAGTTTAGGCATCATAGACACTCTTATAAACGTAAAAATTTTTAAATGATTCTACCGCTGTCTTCGGAAAAGAACCACCGCCGAGAAGAAGCAGCAAGAAACTCGTGGGCCATTATTTTTTCAAGTCTTTGTACATTGAGGTTACATATGAGTAGTATTAAAATAACAAATTTATTCAATAGTTGGCTACTAGGCAGAAGTGGAAAGCTTCCAGGCATCTTTGTCTTCTAAGTAGTGACTCAATTTATAATAGGCTTTTTTCATTAGTATATTTTTGACACGTAACTTGAATTTCCCTTCAGTGAGCTCAGTAATGTCTTTCGGGATTTTTTTAAAGAAACGTACACAATTGCCTAAGAAGGACTTATTTTTAGTTTTCGTGAGTCTAAATTTAGATACAGCTATCCTATCCTTATTTCTAGTATTAATATTATGCATATCACTATTTATTCTAAACTTCTTTATATTTTTACGAACGTACATTATATTTTCTAGGATATACAAAGATGGAAGAGTTAATATGTTAATTTCTTTGAACATTTGTCTTAAGGATTCGCGGGGACCCATTTCGTAGATGGCTCGAACTGCCCGCTTTTGCAATATAAAAACTGTCTCTATGTCCGCCGCTGACCCCCACAGCAGGATACCATATGACATTATGCTGTGGAGGTAAGCAAAGTAGATCAGTCGAGCAGTAGCTATATCTGTCAATTGCCTAATTTTATAAACCGCGTATGCAGCTGAGCTCAGTCTTCCAGATAGTGCATTAATATGAGGACCCCATTGTAATTTAGAGTCTATGCTAATACCTAGAAAGACTATTGCCTTGTCAATTTTCAATTTATTTCCGTCGAGTAATACGTTTGGCTCTATATGTCTTACATTAGGCATGGAAAATTTTAAACATTTCGAATATTTTGCTCAAAGCCGGAATCACAGAGACCGGTCTATAATTTGAGGGGTCGGCCTTACTACCTGTTTTAAAAATAGGGGTGATTTTACTCATTTTCATTAGGTCAGGAAATGTACCTCTATCAATACATAATAATCAAAAACAATTAGTCAAAAAAAATACATACAGTCGTACTTATAACTCTTTTATGTTTGAAAGAGCAATTATCGAGTAAACTTACTACCTACACAATATCTGTGATATGTTGTTTGCTAGATTATACACTCGAGAGCAATGAATCCGGGTCACTTAAAGAATCCTAAAAATCTCGGAAACTAAAAATGCTAGGTTAATGCAATAAATTGTATTTAATAGACAACGTAATACTCCTTAAATGAAGGTATTAAAACTTCTTAGTTATTGTAAAGTTATATCATAAAAAAACAAATTTGAAAAAGGGCCACTTTCGAGGATGGAACTACGAAATTACAGCATTTGGTTTTGCTTTTGTTTGTAATCTGTCATTTATGTGGGTACATAAACCATGTTGATAGTGCTCTATATTCATTATTCAAGCTGAAATTATGTCGCTTACGCCTGAAGAATGCACCAGAATACTTACAATGCTGGAAACCGGCCGGAGTCAGCGCGATACAGCCAGGACTGTCGGTGTGTCGCTGTCAACAGTACAAAGAGTTCTCCGACGTTACGAAGAAACTGGTTCTAACCTACGCAGACCAGGAACGGGCAGAACCAGGTGTACCACAGCACGAGAAGACCGATCCTTGGTGAACACCATGCTTCGAAATCGCTTTCTCACAGGAACTGAACTCACAAATCAGTTTCGACGCCTCGGAGGAAGTAACCCAAGTGCATGGACAGTAAGACGTCGGCTTGCTGAATCTAACTTAAAACCCCTTAGACCTGCAAACGGCCCTAAACTGGAGCGTGGGCATCGTATTTCAAGACTAAGATATGCCCAGAGCCACGTAAATTGGAGTATTGAAGATTGGTCAAAAGTTATGTTCTCCGACGAATCAAAATTTATGCTCTACAAGCACGATGGAAGACACAGAGTGTATCTGTCGTAGGATAATTTGATACTTCGAATCTTCGCGAAAATCCTAGGGGTTTTGCGAAAACGCGGATAATTAGACATAGGCGAAAAATTATCAAATCTTACTGGACAAAGTCAGGATTTTTGCGAAAAGTGCGAAAAGTGCCTAATACCTAAAATTAACGTAAACCAGTCTAAGGCAAAGTCACAAATAGGTACGACGACGAGCGAAGCGAGGAGGAGTGTTAGGTTACTTGTGACCACAACGCGCGAGCCGAGCGAGCGCAGCGAGCGTGCGCTGTTCGCAAAAATCCTGACTTTGTCCAGTAATTAAGATAAGATAATATTTCGCCTATGTCTAATTATCCGCGTTTTCGCAAAACCCCTAGGATTTTCGCGAAGATTCGAATTATCAAATTATCCTACGACATATCGAAGACCAGGGGAAAGATTTAAGCAAGCATGCATCGAAGATAAAGTAGCCTACGGTGGTGGGTCTGTACTTGTGTGGGCCGGAATTTCTTCTGAAAGTCGCACAGAGCTGGTGATCATAGAAAACGGCTCTTTAACTAGCGAAAGATATGTGGAAGAAATCCTCAATGATCACGTTGGTCCATTTATGGTCAATTTAGGTGAGGATGCTATATTTATGCATGACAATGCCCGACCTCATACAGGTAGGATTGTGAATGACTACTTTCAAGAGATGAACATTACTCGTATGGAGTGGCCAGCGCGCAGCCCGGATATCAACCCGATCGAGCATGCTTGGGACGAGCAAGGCAGATGCGTAAAACAACGAAACCCTCCCCCAATCACGCTTCGTGAGCTCAAAATTGCTCTCACAGAGGAATGGGAGAATATTCCCCAAAATCGTATAAGTAACTTGGTGTACAGCATGCCAAACCGCGTAAACGCAGTAATGGAAGCACGAGGAGGCAATACGAAGTATTAAAATTCAAGAAAATCGTAATAAAGTTCAAAAATTTCATGTTCCCTATTTTTGTTTTAAGGAGAGATCACCAGTTTTTTTTCTTTATGTAATTTTGTGTTAATAAAATGTATGGTGACTCATATTTTTTTTACTTTCATTTAAGGAGTATTACATTGTCTATTAAATACAATTTATTGCATTAACCTATCATTTTTAGTTTCCGAGATTTTTAACATTCTTTAAGTGACCCGGATTCATTGCTCTCGAGTGTATATACGATATAAAGAAAGAGTGTACATTTTTTACATTCCTTTACAAATAATAAGTATACTCACAAGGTAGTAAAAAGCTTGTACATAAGCAAGCGGCACGGTGGCTGCTTCTTCTAAGCTCCAATAAGCTGGGACTGGCCACAACAGCTCAGGTAGCGCTGTGACTACGGTACTAGCTGCACCATTTCTTACTAAACCCATCACACGTTCTCCACTGCAATAATATGAGTACATATTTTATACTTATTTCCAAAACCATGCAATTTGAGAAACATATCGATGTAAAAAAAGTTATTCATGTATAATGCTATCTTGCTGTGGACTTAACTACATGACGTACCATTACGAAAAACTTAGGAAGAATAGTTGATTATGCACCGAGGGAGTAAAGCTATGTCTTACGACACGGTCGGTATATTAAAACTTAATTGCCAAGCGAAGCGAGGGAGTTATGTAGCGTCCTGAGTGAAACGAGGGGTTGAAGCCGCCCAAGACGCAGACAGGCTTTATCCTCATGGTGCATACTCTACTTTTCATACCTACCGCGAGACAACAAATACTCAGATCTATATAAAAAGCAGTAATTTAGTTTAAAGTAAAATTTTCTTAAAAATGGTATGTAATGTTGCCATAGCATTTCTAAAAAGTGTCCAGAAAGTGAACTGTACCGGAAACTTATTGACAACTGTCCAGTAAGAAGCGAAATGTTAAATTTGGAAACTCCTACTGTCCAGTAAGTATGTAATTTACTTACTGGACAGTAGGTCATCCTCTTTAGATCTGCTTAGAAAAAAAAACATAGTAGCAGACACAAATTAGAGTTTAGCCATTATAAGATGGTTATAGGAGGGAGGCTCCAAATATATATCTATATCACAATTTATGAGATAGATATATTTTTGGAGCCTTAAACAGCCATTGTACTCGTATAGTCTGTGACACAACGCGACGCAGATAAACTATGCACGATGCGTTTTGTACTTAGTAATTTTGTAGAAGATGTTTGTATGGGATTATTTGTTTGTATTTCCATTCTTAAGTTAACATGGAGATTCAAAAACAATAAATTTATTTTTAACTAAAACATTCATGTAATGTAAAAATTGATGTTCAAAATTAAATGTAAACTTTTTAGTAAAAAAAAACAACGACTGGCGGGATTTCAAATTTTATGGGGTTGTTGACCTTTTTTTATTGAACTTTAAATTAATCAAGACACCGAAATACACACCTAGCATTTTTTGTAATATTTTTTAAAGATCTCTTTACTAAAAATACGATGTTTTTATTGAAATTTTTATAATTGGAGCTAAAACATTATTCGATGGCGACTTATACGTCGTATGACGTCACTAAGGTAATAACAAACAGTGTTGTCATTATAATTCATTCTGCTTGTTTATAGGTTGCTTGCTTGAACATGCAGATTGCGGGAAAAAACAACAAGTTTGTTCCCGCCATTTTTATAATTTATTTTCTATTGTGTTTATTCTCAAGTTTTGAGGTGTAATAGTGGTGGATTATTAAACGTGATGTTCACAATGGTGCACGAGTGTCAGTTAAGTGTATAAAATCATAAAACATTAATTTACTTTTGTTTTTTTTTTCGTCAATCGTGTTAGCAAGTTTTAGTAATGCATCCACGTGACTTATACAAAACTGTACTACCAACTTGAAAAAAAAGTTTATAACTTTGCAGTTACAAAAATTTACCTAAATTTTAGCCGCAAAATTTGTTCTATGTTTGTCCACCTCAAAAAGGCAAATCAACCCTTAAAAGAGGTAATAAGGGTCGGGCACTAATTCGACTATAGTCTTATAAGGATATTATATCTTATATGTATATCCACATCCAAGCTATCTGGTTTTGATCGAACTCTACTTCGGACTTGGAGCTTTGGGGTAATATTAGGAGTTCAAATATGAAATTGCTGATTAATCGCACTAGCCACTTAGAATTAAAAATAATTTCGTATTCATAATATAAGATTTTCAAACAACAACTATACATTTTTAAATCAAAAAATTACTATTTAGGACTTTCAATTATTTTAACATTTTACGTGTTACACTGTTTTTAATATGAAGATGGAAACGACAAAAATCAGTGTAATTTTTGAATACGAGTTCCGAAGAGGCACTAACGCAGCCAGACACTGCTCGAAATGTCAATGCTTGTTTTTGGAGTAAGTATTGGAGAGGATACGGCTAACTAACGCATCGTGCGTAAGAAACAGAAACTTTATCCGCTTTCGTAGTGGGAACTTTGACTTGAAGAATTAACCAGGAAGAAGACCAGCCACTACGGTAAATAACGAAGAATTGAAGAATAAAGTAGAAGCCAATCCGTATCAAACTACCAAGGAATTTGCGGCATGGTTTGATGTTAGCAAACCCACAATACTGACTCATCATCAGGTAGGTCATTCGCTGCTGAACATATGTCTCCCCTATAACTTTCCAAAAGGACCGGTTGGACGCCCTTCCATGCTCACTGCCACTTTAACTGGCTAAACTTCTGGCTATGTCAGTGATCTTTTCATTTCTGATTAGATTGTCCATGTTCATCTTAAGGCCTACCCGTTGGGAAACTCGATGGAGGCTTTCGAGCATTGTACTGAGGTCTTCCATCATGGATTCTGCCATGACTACAATATCGTCGGCAAATCGAAGGTGAGTGATGTACTTGCCGTTGATATTGAAGCCAAGTCCTTGCCATTCCAAGAGCTTGAAGGCGTCTTCCAATGCAGCGATGAACAGTTTCGGAGATGTAACGTCTCCCTGTCTCACGCTTCTTTGCAATGGAATTGCCTTCGAACTCTGCTCCTGTACTCGGAATGACATGGTGGCATTTTCAAACACTTCAGCACTTCAATATACCGATAGTCAATACGGCACCGCTGGAAAGACTCAAGCACTGCCCACGTCTCGATCGAATCAAAGGCCTTCTCATAGTCCACAAACGCTAAACAAAGAGGCAAGTTATACTCTTTGGCGTTCTGTATAACTTGGCGTAGCGTGTGGATGTGGTCTTTGGTACTATAGCCTTTTCGGAAACCGGCTTGTTCTGGAGGCTGGAATTCATATACCTACTGTGACTCATTTGAACCACATCAATAAAATTTCAATATCTTTAAAAACCGCATGGGTAGCGTATGATTTCACTGATCTGCTGAGAGGAGCGCGCATTGAAGCTTCCCTGACTTTGTTAAATCGATGCAGAAATAAAGGGATTTTGAACTGAAGTGTTACTTGTGATTACTTGTTAATTATGGCAAAATTCATATTAAAATAGCTCAGACTTAACAATCGGTCTACACTATTATTGTTTCATGATAACGAAATATCTCATACTGTTCATCAATCAGTTTTGACACTACAAGACCTGTAGTTAGAAAACATTCGTCATTCATCATACTCGCTGGATCTTGCCCCAGCCGACTGCCATTTTTTCCGCGATTTCGATAGAGATTCTTTTGCACGGAAATGAGTTTTCTATCCAGGAAGTAGTGAAAAATTACTTCACACAGTTTGTGACATTCAGGGCCCCAGATTTCTATCGCAAAAAACTGAATTAAATAATTTGATAAAATAGCGATATTATATAGTAACTACAAAAAAAATTCTTACATTTTAGTATGAATTGGCGTTTTATACTTTGACCCTTCAATATCATGACGAAATCCACAGCAATATGATTAGTTATTTTTAGTGCTCACAATGATTAGTTACCACCCTCAACATCGCAAATCTATCGCTATCTAGCATAATTATTATGATGTATTCCAACGGCTGTCTTTGTAAGCCAATCGCACATCTAGATCAATTGCAATACCACCATTGACTGCATGATCACTGATCATCAAGTGACATAGTAGTCAATTGCAAGTATGGATCACGTATAAAAAAAGAGAGTATATTCTGGGAGCTAGAGATTGAAGTTCTGAGAGAAGTTAATGTATTCTAGGATTTATCTCTTACTAATCAAAACGATTTTGAATACACTAATGCAGCAAATTGTTTACCCTTCAGTCAGCCCACTAAAGTCCATTCCAAAATGTTTCTCATCGTCTTCAAACGGTGTGACTCCAGTTGCTTTCTTTACATCAGAAATATTGATACCAGCATACCTAACCTGTAAGGAATCAAATTAGCTTACTTAATTATTTAATAACAGGCTTCAACATTTTACTTATAACTTCATAGTAGTCTGTCTCTTAGCTATGCATATTATGTAAAAGTGTAAAGTAATTTTTTTCAAAAGTGGGACGTAATGTTGCCATTACATCTCTAAAAAGAATCCCGAAAGTGAACTCTACCGGAGACTTATTCACAACTGTCCACTAAGAAGCGAAATTTTAAATTCGGAATCTCCTACTGTCCAGTAAATAATTATGTAATTTACTTATTGGACAGTAGGTCATCCTCTTTAGATCTGCTTAGAAAAGAAAACATAGTACCAACACAGATTAGAGTTTAGCCATTATAACATGGTTAATAGGAGGGAGGCTCCAAATATATATCTATCTCTCTTTTTGGTATGACATTTTATGAGATAGATATATTTTGGAGCCTTAAAGAGTCTGTGACACTAAACGCGACGCAGAAAAAGTAGGCACGATGCGTTTTGTACTTAGTGATGTTGTAGAAGTATAGTGTGGGATTATATGTTTGGATTTAGTAATTTCAGTTAAAAATCATGTTGGATTAAAACTTTCTATTTTAAAATTAACATTCAAAAACAATAATTTACATTTTTTTACTAAAACATTCATGTAATGTAAAATATAACATCGTTCAAAACTAAACGCAAACATAAAAAAAAAACGATTGGCTGGATTTCACATTCAATTGCGACAATTGTTTTTTAATTTACCGTGTGAACATGGATCATTCTAAAAACTGAGTTCAAGCGAATCTAATTCGGAAATAGATGGCACTCCTCCTGATTTAAAAGCTGAGGCCGAAATAGTTTAACTAATTTACTTCCTCCAAAATCCAAAGAGCGATATATGAAAACTTATGGAAAATTTATGAAGTGGAAGGCAGAAAGACAAGCCAACAGTTGGTCTGAAAATACCATTCTTTAACCGGACCGCACTTGAGATTCGGTCAGGTTAACTCATACTTGGCCAGGAAGGCTTATTTACTGGATTCTGCAGCAATGTACTATAAGTTTGTAAACTAAATTATTACTAAACAATATTAATAAATAAAAAAAAAACAAAATTATATTTATGAACATTCTAATTCAAATTTAACACCGAAAAAGAGTGGTTATAAGTATGACATTGGTGTCTTCTTGGTGTGTGTGTCTCTGTATGTTTGTGGCACCTTAGCTCTGAAACTGTCGTTGCTGTTAATGATATTTGTTTCGTTGAAATCATTTAAGACGTCCCCAAGAACTTTGCCTGTATGGACATCCTTAAACGACCTGATGTACTGCTGCAGATAGCTATTTTTATTATGAACACAATTGCAATTTAGCTTCTTAGTTGCTCATTTATTTAACTTTAAGAGTTTTTTAAAAACCGAGTCAGGAGTAAATGGATCTCATCCATCACAATAATGGTATAAAGACGAAAATGTTTCTTTACGCTCAAACGGCTAGACTAATTATGATCAAATTTCGTAAAACATAAGATACTTTTCATCGTTATAATCATCTTCTTCTACCATTACGCGGATGTAATCGCGAGGCGCAACTAATTCAGCACATATCAGAGTCAGCAGGTTAGGCAGTTCGTGATTTATTTTTGACTTTTACGCTCATCATTCAATCAGTAAATGAGTTGAAATCCTTAACATGTAAATAATGTACACTGTCAAAACAAGACTTACACTCATTCACGGCAAGCGTACAACAAACTAGATTTATTAACTTCATCCATGAATCCATCACGTGTCGCGCGTACACCATGTGTACGTTTAAAAACGTCCTAAGCTATATCGGGCATACACACAATGTATACACATTTTTAGACCTCGAGTTTGTAACTAACTTTATCAGCACACCACCGGTCCACTTGCTTTTAGTTGGTCAAACTATTCAAGAGTAGTATTTTTTATTTAAAATTGTATGCTAAATTTGGAAAAAATACTAGACACTGGATGGGTTAATAGAGAAAGTAGCAGAAAAGGCATACGCAATCATAAAGATTCAAATAAATAATTGTCATTAAAACTGTGTTTTGACTTTACCAAAACCGCGATTCCACAATTAGAAGTTCTCGGTGCTTCTTCCCAGTACAAATCTTCAAGATTACCGATATTGCGAATTTGCAAAGCAACGTTCCCAGCTGTTACATTTGTGTACGGCGTCATTGTATCTTTATACTGGAAAAAATTGTTAGTATCATTATTCTTCTTGCTATTAAATTGAAAGTCATAAATATGCTACTAGTGTAAACACTATGTCCATCGTTCTTTATGATTTGTTGAAGTTGATTATTATTAACTGTTTTGATTTTAGAAGGTTACTCTGCCTCTAATCAATGATACGAGTACAAAGATGCCCGCAGCTAAGGTAAATTATCCAGATCATACTTTTTGTTTTATGTTAATCTATTTTTATTTAAATACTCCTAAACATCATCTTTAGTGAGCACAAGTCTGCGTTGATGTTATGAAATTATGTTTATGACGTTGAAATAATATTATTAAGATAATATGAAGATTAATAATAAGATTAGGCCTATCCGATAGAATATATACAAAAGCGTATAAAACAGTATTTGGGATGACGGTGACATGGATTATCTATTATAAAAATGAGTAAAATGACAAATTGTACATAATACCTTTAAACGAGCAATTGTTGTAAATATATAATCTTACTCTCAGAACCTGATCCAACGATTTTCATGTAATTTAGTATTGTGTTTCGAGAGTGATAAATTGATCGAGCTAGGTTTCATTTCAAATGTTTTATCCGCAATGAAAAACTGCCACAACACTTTAGCTACTTGACAATAGATGGCGTTGTTAACCAAAACTATGTAATGAGTGTTTGGTTTGAGGTTGGTCCAAGAAAATCAATTGTTTACTTATAAGCAAAGCTCGGTCATCCAGGTACTGTGATTGACTGTGATTGATTGATTGAAATTGATTAGTAATAAGGGAGATTGAGCGGCTAATGAAGAGATTAAGGCACCTGCCAATTTTAGCCTCATCTTAAATATTTAGGCATGTAGTCACTAACCACCCACTAAGGGGGCCACCATCAATGGTGACAAAAAGGGCGACGTTGATGTAGATAGCTAAAGGGTGTCGCTACTACTTATTGTAATTATTATTAATTATCGCGAGGTCTCTACTGTTCGCAGACCTACTAGTATATATTATATTATTTGTATACAGACCTTGCCATCTTTGTCTGATACACTTGGAATAATCAATTTAAACATCCCTCGATTCGATGATGGCATTTTACGAAATTTCAGATTTCGAAGTAACACTCCACCACATCTGAAAAGAACCACCACATTACCCATACCACATACAGATTACAAGAGTTAAATAAGCTTATCTAATTAGATAATTATAAACCCCTTAAGAAAAAACCACTACAACTTATTGCTTATATATTAAATATTCTTGGATTGGTGTAATTACATCTTTTTATATTACTTTAACGGGTCGACTTCTGTACACTAAATTTTTAAAGGCACTCTATAATCGGCTATGCCGGATACGGATTTTCTGTATCGTTCGAATTAGTATGAAAGACTACACACACAATTTGGAGCAGTTGCGATGTGGTGCGGAGGTGGGACGGGAGGCGCCGGCGCCACAAACAAACTGCGGTACCGGAGCGGTGCGGAGCGGGGGCGGCACGGTTTCGGGTCGGATCCGTGTTCTTTTAGCGCTGTATTCCGTATATGTATGAAATGCTTCTGTTGCGGCCCGGAGCCGTGCTAATAACGGTTTTTTAGTAGTAATTTTTACAAATATATTTTATATATTTGAACATTAACAATGGAATTAATAATAATATACCTAAAGTGGAGTCATTTTAATAGGTAAAATTTGACAATTCATCAAAATTCAACAACGTAACCTTGTAACGGCGGGCATAAAATAATATATTTTTTCGTTTTGTTAGAACTGCACAATTGCTTAACTTTTTTCAATTACGATTACATATTGCCGGAATCACAATGCTACAGTTAAAAGTACTGGCAAGATAAGAAGAGGTACTAGAGAAGAAACTAAAAAACCAGAATATGTTTTGATTTATAATGAAAACAAAAAGGCATAGACTACAGCGACCAGATGTACTCGTATTATACCTCTCTAAAAAGAGAAATAAAATGGTATCGTAAGGTGATGATGAAACTCTTATTTGGAACTGCTTTGATAAATAGTTGGGTGGTATATTATGTATAATTGGAGAAGGCAGAATATCAATCTTTGAATCAGTTATTATATATATGAAAGAGGATTCACTATTAAACTATTATCAGCAACCAGTGCAGGTAATTAGTCTCTCATTATTTTATTTAAATTATTTTTATTAATTCTTATATTCTATGTGTTATATTGCATTATCATTTTGGAATATTATTCCTATGGGGGAGACCTATGTTCAGCAGTGGACGTCCGAGGCTGCTGAGATTATGATGAGATGATTATAATTTTTATTATATTATATATCAGTACAATAATAAGCTTATTTATTAGTAGTTAGTACTTGTTAGTAGTTTTGTGTGTATAAACATTATTAGGTATATACCTATTTATGTTTTGTTCCAGAGAATCTACGCGTCTTTAAGCTACAAAAAATAAAGGAGACAAAAGAAGGAAGTGTATCGGCTGTTACAAAAAGCTACGTAGTAGTGAAGCAAAGAAAAAAGTTTAAAAAAATTATATCATTTTGTGTTGATTGTAACAAACCTATGTGCCTAGTATGTGTTATCCTAGTCACAGTTTTACATAAATAAAACAGGTTATCGCGAAGAAATTAGGGTGGGAAGTAATTTTTATAATAGGAGGTCGAAATACCTTTATAGCACTTTTAAAGTACTTTTAAGGCCTCTTACCAGCTCTTACTAGCCTCTTATCGCACCAACTGTTTTTTTTTAAATAATCCAGGCATCATTGTCAGCGTAGCGTTATATTCTCTTTGCTCACGTTTCAATTGAAAGCGAATGTGCGGAACGAGCGATAGCGAGGCATGATGAGCTTAAGCGTTCGGCTAGTCTTATGACGTTACCACGTAAAATTATCAAACGCAAACCGACTTTACAGACAACCATTTATATTTTTTATAATATTACTTTTTTAAGGCACTAACGCCTGCTTAACGATATAAAATATTTAAAATACCGTAAGATAAATTAAAAATTAAAGTTAAAATCACATGGAGAGTAAAAATTCGATGCTCGGACATCGAGCCTCGGTGGCCAAAATGGTCATGTCGTCTCGCGTCAAACCCGCGTCTTGCGACAATCCGTGTCAGAACACGGATTGTCGCAAGACGCGGGTTTGAATCCCGTCCGAGGATGTGAATGTTTATATCTCTATAAATTGCAAACCATTTATATTATAAGAAAGGAAATACTTTAATTATTAACCCGTAAATATTTTAACTCAACACTCCAGATCCAAGCCTCATTTTAGACTGAGATAATATTATGTAATCTATGTTTTGTACCTACTTGTATTTTTTTAGTGTACGACGCTTAAATTTCTGACATTTCTTTATTATTTTAGATTAGACAATTTTGAATTTTTTATATCATAAAATATTAATCTAATGTATATACTTATTTTCAATTGGATGGACTTGGTCTGAAATAAATGATTTTAATTAAATTTAATTTAATTTTCATCTTCCTAAGTTGTTATTAAAAATATTACAGAACACCAATTTTTTAATATAAATACAATATTTAAATTCATAAGTTCATAAACAAAAGACTATCATACAAAAGTTTTCACCAATGTTTACCATCTTAGGGCTTGCATTTCTAAAAACCCTTTCTTAGAACATTTTGACCCACCAAGACAAACACCCTTAAAATTTCAAGTCTCTACGACTGACGGCTTAGACTGTGCGTTGTCTGTTCGTCAGTCAGGACTTTGATTCTTGTACATATTTATTGATTAATAATTGATTATTGGTAATTCTTAAGGAATACACACCTCGTACAATCGATAATTTCGTCAATCTCTGCCTTTATTACTGTTTTACCATCCTTAGTGTTCTCACAAGTACTTCTCAGAGGCTTTTTTACATCAATGATAAGTTCTCTGAACTGGCTTGGTTGTAATACTTCTTCGTAAGATTGCTTCAAATCATTCAGTTGGAACAGTCCATCGAGCATTGTTACCCAATTATTGTTCCAAATAACATGGGCATTGTTTAAAGATTCATCCGCTGAGTAGATACTTCGGAAGTCGTCTCTGAAATCATCCAAATAGTATATTTATTTTGAATATTAAATAAGTGATTAATCTTAGTGTAAAGTTTTTATTATGTTTAAAGATTTCTGTAAGGTGATTATGTAACTGACCAAGCGAGTGCAAAGCACCAGCGATAACGTCTCTGCAATAGCTAGGGCAAAACTGCTTTCATATGTCTGGATGTCTGGCTGTTCTCCTCTATGAGTCGCATTTCTCAACCGATTCTGGTAATATTTTGTGAGCAGGCTCGATAATTATATAGTATGTTTTTGTCAATCCAGATTATGGGATTTTTCAAAATAAAATATATTTTACAGTTTTTTAATATCCATAAATGAAACTAGATGGCGTTGACAATTCTTAAAACTTAAGCGTTTGTCGCACGAGTTTTACCATACTAAAATCGAACTAGATAGCGTTGGCGATCCTTAAAAAACGCAAGCGTTTATCGAAGAAGTTATGAAGAGGTACTTGATCGCCCAGTATACAAAGTTACTCTATGCGAACTCACTGCGGCTGTCCGTAGCCGGATCTCTCTCTTCGCGGCACGCCAGAACACATGGCGCCGCAACTGCCTCAGAGACCAGACTTCCCCGCGTCTGGACACCCGTGTTCTCTATGCGGTGGGTCAGATACGTAGCCCCACCGCCTGCTGCCTGTCACCATAACGACTCTCCCTCCCCCCCGCGATCCCAACTCCTCGAGTGTGCGCCGAGCGCCCGGACTCCACCTCTTCGAGCTTACGCTAAAGCGCTCGGGCCCCCTCCTCGAGCCTAGGCCAAAGCGCCCAGGCCCCACTTCCTCGGTTCTGCGCCAAAGCGCCCGGACTCCGCCACTCTCATGTGGACCGGAGTTATCCGGAGTATGGCTTTTACGGAGCACCGGTCTGGATGGACGCCCTAGTCGCGGAAATAAAACCCTGCTGTGACGTCCGCAGCGGGTAATGACAACGAGAGCGGTACGTGGGGACCGGACGGTGTCCTGGACGACAGCTTGCGTGCTGGCCAGTGATCCCCTGTGAGCTGCAAGCGGAAATTTTCGTCGAAGTCTACTAAGTGGCAAGAAGATCCCGAGGAGTAGCCCCAGAGCGGGAGGAGGTCACACGCATACGGCGACAGGCACGAGCCACTCTGTTGCGGTGGTGGGAGCATTACTTGGCTCCACCGGTCCCTGAGCAGTGGACGGTGGCGGCCATCCGTACGGTTCTCCATAGGAAAGTGAAGTGGTCTTTCGGGTCGCTGACATTCCGATTGGTGCAGGTACTCTCCAAACACGGATGCTTCGGAAAGTACGTGCACCAAATCGCGAGAGGGGAGGCGACCCCAGCCTGCCACGAGTGTGGTGCGCCAGAGGATACGGCGCACTACACGCTGGAAGTGTGTCCTGCATAGGGCCTGCAGCGGCACACGCTATCAGGGGAAATAAACGGACATCTCTTCCTACCGAGCGTGGTGATCTCCATGTTTAGCAGCGACCGATCGTAGCAGGTGGTGGCCACCTTCAGCAAAGCGATGATGGAGCAGAAGGAGACCACGGAGCGGATCAATGAGAACGATGTCCGAGCTGACCCTTTCCGGCACAGACGACCGGGGGAACGGAGGAGACGGAGATATTGATCTGAACAGGGTCTCAGTGCCCGTAAAGGGGTGACCTTGCTCACAAAGGGCACTCCCTAGACGTGTAGAGCCGTAGGGCGCCGAAAAGTCCCCCGACTATACGCCAGTGACCCGACTACGGAGGAAGGAGGAGACGTGCGAACCGTCTCCTCCGTTCCGCCAATTACGCGGCACTGTTTTGAGTCCAGACCGCTACTGAGAACTTCTTTGTCGGAAAAATCAAATAACGGGTATTGAGTCCAGGTCCTCGATATCTTAAGCGGCGCTTCCATCACTACAAGACTAAGCTAGCGAAGCCGCTGGCGGGTCAGCTAGTAGCAAATATTATTTATGTTGTTGGACTCGTTTGGATGGGTTTCTACTTTCTTTCTTGGGCTTTTATTTTTTAATTTGATACTATACGGATTAAATTGAAAACATGTTTGGGTAATTCTTCTTTGGGTTCATTTTTGACAGTCTTTATCATCTTTAGTTCAAAAGAAGTTGAGTTTATATTTATTTTGAACTTACATAGCAACATAATATCAATCTATGGCAATTAACAAATTATGTGGATTTAAATGACTATGTCTTTTCTATATAGACTTCGTTGTTTACTGATTGAAATATTCATATTATTCTGGAAACAGAGGTAAAACTGCATAACAAAATGAGTTACATAGAAAAAAGAGAAAAACTCCGTTAATTTTCTAACGTTTTTTTTTCAATTCTGGCAACAACGTTTTAGGATGACTGTTGCGGCGGTTATTTCAGGAATGGCGCATAGCATTCATTTTGTCAGTTTTTATGAAGATTAGCTAATGCTAACATCCAGCGATCCCTACTATATAAGGTATTTGTTATCTAGTGCACAATATTGAACGGGTTCGTTTGAAATAGATAACTCGTCAGGAAAATAAATAAAATAGACATATATTTTTTTATTATCATGGGCCCATATTCGCCGCTCCACGTCTAAGAGCCATAGTGCGACTGAACGCACGATCCGACGCACCGCTACATTGCAGAATAGATCGCAGTAAATACGCGAGACATACCTACCCGCTTCGAATAGGCACAACGTGCGGACGATGACCCGCCCGGGCCAGCTGTCGTTTAGGCATAGACATCATCTACGTAAGCATTCGCGTGTAGGTCGGTTCTTACGTCTTTGTACCTATTCTAAGCGAGTAGGTATGTCTCGCTCAGTCTGTTGTCTATTCAGTGATGTAGCGGCGTGCGTTCAGTCGCGCAATAGTTATTAGCTGCGGAGCGAATATGAATTCATAATATTAGAAAAAAACATGTTTTTATTCCTTGATTAGTTATTGATTCCAAACCACCCCATTCATTATTGTGCACTTATTAACAATGACCTTAATATTTGTATTTTCTGGTAGGCAGTTTTTATTTTTTTAAGGCGTGGGGGGTGAATATTTGTTCAGTATAAGCCATCTAAAAAAATACTCGCAGAGTCTAGAGACCACAAAGCTATTAGTATAAATAGGTATAATCATTTTAAATACCAACTGTGGGTTACGGCCCGACACTATGTATATTTGTTACTAACCTGTAAGAATATCCTCGGATGCTGAGATGTTGATAAATGTCGTCTGAACTGAGAGAATGATTCTCGTATTCATTAGTTTCTGCTGGTTTTGAGGTTGCGATTTTGATGACGTGCCCTGTTGCGACTTTGGAGTCCCCATCTAAAACCTAGACATAAAACAGAAATTTAAATATCAAAGGATAACTATTATCATATTCTTATTTATCTTTCAAAATATTATTCTTTACATATTGAATGTTGTAAAAACGTTGCGCGTGGGCGGTGCATAAAAACATTCAACACAAGCAGTGCTGTTATCATGTACACATGCAAAAAGTATTAAGTACATAATGTTAGAAACATTTACTACAATACTACATAATTGTATCGTCATCAATTCAAATCTATGTTGTGATTATAATATGATAACGCAACACTAATATATATAATGTAAATAAAATAATATATAAATAATAATGGCATTGGTTACATTATGTATATGTAGCTTGAGCTTTCGTTTGTTGAGTTCATCCGTGATCAAGGCGTTTGCGCTTGAAAACAGTGCATAAATGTTGGAAATACAAACAAAATGTCGCCACATCCGCAAATACAATCCTTTTATTATGTAGGACGTTATAAAGGTATTTATATTATTTTTAGGACTAGGTTCATTAATTTACTCTTCTACAGAAAATATAAAAAAAACTTATATCATTTTAAAATTTGGCGTTAGGTACTATCCCCTGATTTAAAGTTCCATCAAAATTATAAATATAATTACATATTATAGTTTTAAAAGCAGCAAGATACCTAAAAATATGTAGTTATAGCTTTGCAACAGAGATTTTCGTATGATAATTATCATAAACGATTGTTTATAATACTGTAACTTGTTTTAGTTTAGAATATTAAATAAAAGATGTGTTTGTCGCAGCAGCTGTAGAACGACCCATAACTTGACGCAGGATATTAAATACAGTGCTATATTACACCATCACTAGCTACCAGCAATAGTGGCTAACGGCATGCGTTGAAATGCGTTTAAAAACATTTATTATGTATCATTCTATGGGCAAGTTTCATCACAATTTGCTCAAAGGTTTCGGAACGCATAGAAGAAAAACATTCAAACACACGTCGTAAAATTAGAGATAAAAACATAGTTTAAATCACTGAGTGCAGGTATGTGCCCAAAAATCTGGCAACGTTACCTCAATGAATAGCAAGGGTCTTTGTCACCTGTTGCTTTTGCTTTTTTTAAAATAAATATACAAAATAGATTGGAGTGGGCAAAAAGGCAAATAAAAAACTATCTTGGTAATTTTTCTTCGAAACATAGGTACATAGTTGAGTAATGTAATTACCTCGAACCATCCATTTCCTCTGTTTACAGATACATGGAGTCTGAGTTGCTTTTGGTCATGCAGTATCGGCTGAGAGTACAGCTGCACATCATTAAAACGTACAGAAATCTCTTTCTTCATAAATCCAAGACTCATCGCTAGAGTATCCCAAACGGCCACTAGCGCACCAGCAAAAGGATACAAAGTATGACCTGTAATTTTTTTAAATTTTCGTTAGTATAAACAATAATAATTTGTGAGTGCAACTTGCACTCCCAAAGGATCGGCTAGGAAGCTTCGTTTTAGATGGACAGAAACAGTTATATATCCCTAGTTTATTTAATGTCTTAGAGCATCACACATAAATAAGTACTAGAAGTCCATACGTCAGTATAATGTTATATTGTTTAATTTTTGGAGAAAGCGTTTACTGGATAATATATAAGTATATTTAACATTAGTTTTAAGTTCTATTGATAGGTTTAAGCCAAATTTGTATTTTTTTATTGTATTTTGTTCCAATATACCGACTGTGACTGAATAAATTCACTTATTTTGCAAAAAATATAGTTATGTCTCAGTATTTTAACGCAGAACAGGGATATAATTTATTATTAAATAAATATGATAGACACATTAAACCATAAATATGAATAGAAATCATTTAAAAGCCTTCGAGGCACCGTAACGGATCGCATCTTGGTCTAAATGTGGATAAGACTTTTACACTACTGAAGCAACCAGGCACAAACCAATATATATGGTCTGTGCAACCAGGTGACTAGCGGGCTATGATCAATATTGTAAATTAGTAGTTTTCCTTGAATACTCGTGGCGGTGGTGTTGATATTCTTAATTCTTTTAATTCGCTTGGAAAAATAATTTCGTAAAATTAGATAAATAATAATTTAATTGATGTCTTATCCACACTAATCTAACGTAACGATTTTTAAGTATTTCGTTGATGTTTAGAGTCTCATATCTCGTAACATTTCTAGAAAGGGTGTCGTTTTTATAATTTATTTATATAGCTCAATTCAAGTACCATTTTCATAATCAACCTATGAAACCGGTACACCGGTAGCCAAATCTAAACATAGCATAAAGCCGCGCTGGTACACCGGTCTGCCGCAGTCAAAACTCATATCAAGACTGAATATAAGCGTTAACTTTTCAAATATTTAATACATTTCGGTGTATTAGATATTATTTTAATACTAATAAGTACCTAGAAATCATTATTACATAGAAATTTCAAATTTATTGGTTATCAGTAGGATAGTAAAAAAACAATCGACTTCGTTACCATTTCTCCTAATCTTTCGCAGGTACGCGTGTGCGAGTGTATTGTTTTCGTGAATAAGTACCATTTCGATAAAAAACCCAAAGAAAACCTTATAATCCTTATATATTATGGTTTTGTAAGCAATTCCAATAATTTGATAAAGGCAGCCGCCATATTGTTTTGATAACGAGTGGTACTACGATTTTGATTTCTATTTGGATAGAGTTGGAGTATATATTTGTATGACCATTTGTGGATTTATTATGGATAATTTATAAATAGGTAGTATAGGTTTTCAAAGTCTATCATATCGTTGTGAGTGTATGTATACTCTTTTTACACCTGCTGGAGAGATAAAATTGGTATGTGCAGTATTTATTTTATTTGTTATTTTTTAGTTGTGTGTCGAGTCGTTTACCTCTATAATTTGACTAAAAAACAGAAAATATATTAATAGAATAGTGGAAGATGTTCTGGGTAACCAGTGTAAATTTACGCCGTTTACAGATATAAAATAGAACAAATAGGTGTTTTACTACGATTTAATTCCTGCAAACGCGCGCGGAGGGCGCAAATTTTTTAAATCGTGAATTTTTGTGCGCTTTATTTGTCGGTTTGGCGCCAACATAATTTTATTTATAAGCTACTTCGCGGGTTAATAACCGTTCTAAACAGAGAAACCCATTTTTTGTTACTTCAATAATTTATCGTAAACTGGATAAAAATAGAGATTTTTGAACTTGAATGACCATAGCAGAATCGCAATACACTAGATTAAACTTTTTGATATTAAACTAGATAGAACATTTCAACTGCATTCTATATACAATTAAACAACAAGGTAATACAGCAGGTGGATTCTATTAAATATCTGGGTTTATGGTTAGATAATAATTGAAGGTGGAGCAAACATATAAACGACATACGTGATAGAACACTTAAATTTCTAACACCCGAATACTGAAACATCACTCAGGTGACCCACTCAACTGAGCGCTACTTAATTTTAAGAGGCCTTTAAATTTAACTGGAATTCTCAAACGCCACTCAAGAATTTTAAAACCATGATCAGCTTAGCAGCCCTTGAATTATCTATAAATGGCAACATTTACTTAAAAAGGACGTTTTCAATTACAATTTTTATTATTTGTTATAGCTATTTCGTTTTACGCAGTAACGTTTAACAAAAAACTTAATTAATTTATTGATTAGATATATAAATTGTTTTAAAATTTAATTTCTATTATTTTGTCTTACAAGTTATCTCTTACGATTGGATTCCTATAAGTTGAAAATTCATGATACCTACTGTGTTGGCAATTTGTAATTTGTAAAAACGGAACGTAACTTTTCATTCACTGTAGGCTGTCAAGTCATGTCAATGTCATTCTTTCTAATTGGCGGCCCTGATTATTATTAAAGAAAAATAGCTAATAAAATTAAAATTTTGAGACAAAACAAAGTAATAATATGATGGAAAATGAAATGATAAGTGTTAAAAAGAAAAGAGGATGCAATTACACATCGTTGGAGAAAGACATTTTAATAGATATCGTGAAGGGGTAAGAATTTGTTTGTGTGATTAGTGTACGGTGTAAATTATAGTGTTTTTCTAAATAAAAATATCTTTTGTATACATATAAACATAGTTGAAAATAAAGAAACTAATGTGCAACTAAGTGTATGGACCGAAATAGCATACCAATATAATGCAGTTGCAACAAGTGGTCCCAGAACGTGGGTGCAACTGCGGCACCTATATGTGAATATAAAGCAAAGAACAATAAAAAACGTTGCCAAAGAAAACGTAAGTATTGCCACTACTGATACTGCAGCCGTTATCTATGCACTCAGGAAACCTACAAGTAGGTCTAAAGTGATATCAGAATGCCACTGCCTTAAAAAACTTAGCAGACACATATAACGTAAAAGTTTGTGTAGACTGGTAGGGGCAAATACACAATACACCCCAAGCGAGATGTCAGTGCAGGTCTCATCACCTTCCATCTTTCATTCCACCTATGAATTAGATTTAAAGAGTTATTGCCAAAGAATTATTTTCATCATTTCTTCGACTAGTGGAAGCCACTTCTATTAGAAGAGACATTTTTCTTCTATCAAAATCCAACTTGAGATTGGTCACAAGCACTATCATATTTAACGGCCACTCAAAGCATTTGAGTGGAACTTAAATAGCTGTTAAACGTTAATTAGCGTTTGTGAATACAATTTTTTACTTAAGTGGCACTTATAATACTGGCATCTTAAATTTAAAGTGACAATTAAACTAGCGTTTCAGTATAAGATTCTCAAGGATAACAGGGTCTCAAATGTTTAACGAGAACTTAAATATTTGATTGACGTTTCAGTATTCTGGTGTAAATGTGTTTAAAGTGCTAGCTGGTAAAGAGTGGGGAATACATCCCAAACACCTCAGACGGCTTTACATTGCAATAATTCGAAGCAGACTTGACTATTGTAGTTTTCTTTTACACTAGTGCTAAAACCCATCTGAGTAAGCTTGACAAAGTACAGAATCAAGCCATGCGAGTCATTGGAGGATTTATTAAGAGTACCCTAATCCATGTGATGGAGACTAAATTGTTTCTTGAACCCTTGCATATTTGCGGAACGTATTTGGCTGGCAAATTTTGGTTGAGGTGTAAGTCAATTGACGGTGACACAAATGTAAAGGCTATTAATGAACTAAGCGACGTTATCCACTGCAGTTATTGGACAAGGAAAAAAATACCTCTAGTAATAACTATTAGAACAATGTTAACCAGCCACCAATAAACTCAATCATCCCAAAAACTTTTGATACATTCGTCAGATGCCTGGATAAGTAGTTTTGACTTATCAGAAGTAATAGTGCTAGATGTTGAAGGGTTACATACCTCTAAAAGACAGATGAGAACATTGGACCTAAAACTTTCTTGTAATAACTATTTAGCGAATAAATATAGCTCAGAGTACAAAATCTTCACAGACGGATCCAAGCAGGGGAAAAAATCCGGCGCGGCTTTCTTTGACCCTTAGTTGGGTTTACATGCTAAATTCAGAATAGACTCAGACATCTCCATCATGCATAGTGAACTTATTGCAATTTCTGAGTCACTATCTTATGTCTTTTCTACAGGTGGTGACAAATTTGTAATTCTGACGGATTCGAAGAGTGCACTATTACATTTAGCTAGGTTAAATTCGACCGTTCGAAATCACCCTATAGCTTATACAATTTTCAGTGATATTTACAGGCTTCGTGGTTAAGACAAGACAGTGGTACTGCAGTGGATACCGGCTCATGTTGGAATCACAAATAACGAGGAAGCAGACAGAGCGGCGAACGAGGCCACTACTGACGGAATACTAACTCACATTCTTCCCTTACACAGTGAGTTGCTATTACAAGTTAAAGAAATGTGTGGAGGTCAAAGGCAAGAGTATTTTGATGAGCGATCACGCGCCAAAGGGATATGGTACAGAACAATCCAGTGTGAGCTCCCTAGTTACCCGTGGTTTGATATGATGTCAACTAAGCGCAAAGACATAGTAGCGGTGCTGAGACTTCGCTCCGGACACGTTCCGTCGAACAAGTTTAAATTTTTAATTGGCCTGTCAGACACACCAAACTGTATGACCTGTGGTGTAGTTGAAGAAGTCCAACATGTTTTGATGGAATGTGTCCGAAACGATGCGCAACGACAAGGTTTTTTTAATAATTATGTGCACGATATGGGAATATTTAATAGTCTCCTTGCTTTTCCTGGTTCTGATGAGGCCAGGAGGCTAATTAAAATGTACATGTTTCTTTACGGCTGACATTTAACGCGTTGATTTGTCTTACGGGGGTGACATTGTCAACATCTGACCAAACCCTCATGTAAAATTTAAGATGTTAAAAAAAAAACTGCATTCTAATTAAATAAACTTTTTAATATGATTAATAGAAAAAAACAAAAGAATCGAGTATTTTGTGGTACCGCCCCGAGCAGCCAATTTTTTAAATGACGTAACAGTTGAAGCGATCTCGCGCCGGAAGATGCGAAAGGCCAGAGGCTAACTAGAACCAAACCAACATACATAGAAGAATATGACGTATATAAAATATTTTTCAATCACTACACGTACTTGTATTGTGATATAATTATTTAATAAATACCTTGTATGACGTTTCCTTTTAAATAACTATGCTCATCGTCATATGTGGTAATTAGAAATTTACAAAAAGAATCCACTCTTGTTAGGTTTTTGCGTCCTTGTGACGTAACAATCCTAAAACAAATACAATATGTATACTTATATCGCATTATAGTTTTAAATGTTATATAAAGATTTATATAGTATCTACATCATCATCATCATCATTCATCATTATCAGCCGGAAAACGTCCACTGCTGAACATTCGTCTCCCCCATAGAATGCCACTTGGACCGGCTACTTGCTTTCTGCATCCAATGATTCCCCGCGGTTTTGACGAGGTCGTCGGTCCACCTAGCAGGGGGCCGGCCTACACATCGTCTTCTGGTTCGTGGTTACCACTTGAGAACCTTTCTTCCCCATCAGTTGTCAGTTCTGCGAGCGATGTGGCCTGCCCATTGCCACTTCAATATGCTAATTTTGAGAGCTATGTCGGTGACCTTAGTTCTCCTACAGATCTCCTCTCCATTGCTTGTTGAGCGACTTTAAGCTTGTGAATGAGGCCCACAGTAAGGGCCCACGTCTTAGTGCCATAAGTCATCACTGGCAACACACACTGGTTGAAAACCTTGGTTTTCAGGCTCTGAGGTATTGGGGACAAAAAGATGGATCGAAGCTTCCCGAAACTGCCCATCCGAGCTGGATTCTTCATGCAACCTTTTTGTTGAAATAAGACCTACCTAATTGGACAGTCTGTCCCAGGTAGACGTACTCCTCTACAACTTTGAGTGTATCGTTTCCAACAATTACCGGTATAGGTGGAACATGGACATTGGATATGATTTTCATCTTAAGGCCAACCTGTTGGGAAACTCTACTGAGGTCGTTGAGCATTACCATTCTGACTATATCATCGGTAAAACGAAGGTTAGTGATGTATTCGCCATTAATGTTGATGCTAGATCCTTTCCAGTCCAAGAGTTTGAAAACATCCTCCAATGCGTTATTTAACAGTTTCGTAGATATGACGTCTCTGGTCCTGTAATTGACTAACGTAGTATAAGCACTTCAACGCTTCGATATACCTATAGTCAATTTGGCATCGCTACAAGGACTGCAACACGGCCCACTTTTCGATAGAATCGAAGGCTTTCTCGTTGTCCACAAACGCTAGACACAGTGGCTGATTATACTCTTCGGTATTCTGTTTAATCTGCCGTAGTGTACAAATGTGGTCAACGGTACTAAAGCCTCTTTGGAAACCGGCTTGCTTAGGACTCATCAAACCTGCGTGCGAGACGGTTCGTGATGACTCTCGAAAACAGCTTGTATACATACTTGAATCTACATACTACGTAAATTTCTGCCGCGAAGCAATAATTTTCACATTGCTGTTGGATTTAAAAGATTTGCTGCTGAAATCACAGAAACATGTGACTCATCCATTTTATACATCAGGTAGGCGCTGTTGCCTCAGATAGAGATAAAATTACCGTACATAAGTAGCAATGTCTACGTGGACATACATTAAGTAAAGTAAACTAATTGTTTTCCGGTTCTATCATATATTATTTTAAAAACCATATTCACCAAGATTCCGTATGATTCCATTTTACATGATGAGCGAGATGCGGTGTTCCTGTAGAAACTGGAAATTCGACTTTTGGATATATTGCCTGCACTTGGGGAGTGTACCCTTCAATGTATAATCTGAAAAAAATAACATCTTGGAAGTCATGTCGGTAAAATATGTTGTAGAATAATCGAATAATTTGAATCTTAATATGATTGCAAAGGACACCTCATAGAAATGTTATACGAGTACTAATTTTTGTTAATTTGTTCTACAAAAATAAAAATTCTAGATAAGTGCAAGTTGGACTCGCGCACCAAGGGTTCCCGTAGGTACATTATAAAATTATCTAATATAATTCATCATTTTCAACTTGAAGATGTTCACTACTGAACATAAACCCTATAGAGCGCTACTTGGAACGGCTACTTGCTTCCTGCATCCAGCAATTCCCCGCGGTGTTGACGAGGCCGGGCCCGCTTAGTGTGGACCGACGAGGTCCACCTAGCAGGGGTTGGACTACACTACACCTTCCAGTGCGTGGTTGCCACTGGAGAACCATTCTTTCCCATCGGTTATCGGTTCTGCGAGTCATGTGTCCTGTCCGATGCCAATGGAACTTGCTAATTTTGAAAGCTACGTCGGTGATTTTAGATCTCCTACGGACATCCTCATTTCAGAACTTACCACGCAGGGAAACCCCAAGCATAGCCCCCTTTATTGCTAGTTGAGCGACTTTAATCTTCTTAATGAGGCCAACTGCAAGGGACCACGTCACAGTGCGATGAGTCAACACACAGGCTCTCAATTAACGGTATAGGTGGATCATAGACATTTGACATGATTTTCGTCTTATCCATGTTCAACTAAAGACTAACCTTTTTGGGAAACTCTACTGAAATCATTGAGCATGGTACCAATATCCGCAGGCGGGTCCATTACGACTATATCATCGCCAAAACAAATTTATTTATATTGTCGTAATAGCTTAACTGCAATATCAAGCTATTAGAAAAATATGGTATTAATCCTTATAATTTTTAAACGTAAGAGGAATTAAGCATTTTATGTACATTTTCTTACTCTGTATCATAATCATCATAATCAGCTCATTTTGTTCCCACTGTCGGGACTCGAGCTTTTCTCTCAGAGAAAAGAGTTGACAACAAACCGGCGCCGAAGGCTCAACGTGCCCTCCGAAGCACGAAAGCGCTCAGTTGAATAATGCCACTAGCGGTCACACATCCAAGCCCTGACCGCAGCAAGCATTGCTCAACTTGTTGATCGGTTAAGATCGCCAAGTCAAGCTCCGCTACGAGTGCTTCGTACTCGTTACAATTATCTTCTTACTCTTTATAATTACTGTATTGTATATACGTACCTATCTAGGGCTTTTGATGTTGCAGATCACGCGTACTAGCAGCAAAACTTAGATTCTATGGTATAGCCGGCCCTGCGTTAAAATTCCTAACGAGTTTCATAACAGATAGATGTCACGTGGAAGTAGGCGATGGCGGCACAGTAAGATCAAAACCGCTAAAAACAGTTATCGGTGTAGCGCAAGCGTCATCGCTCTCCAATATAATGTTCTCTCTGCTTCTAAACGATTTGCCCATGAACGTGCCCGATGGGCATATATAAATGTAAGCTGATGACGTTGCGGCAATCGTTACTGCTCCAACTGTTGACCTCCTGGACCGTAGGTTGAACAAAGTAGCAGACGACTTGAGCAGCTGGTTCAAATTGAATGGTTTGATACTGAGCACACAGAAGACTCATTTTATGCACTTTAATTTGTCGGGACGTATATACAGGCAACTTGAGGTCAGAATGGAAAATATTGAAATGGATCAAGTGATGGAAACAACGATTTTGGGTTTCCAACTTGATCATGCTTCACTTGGGTGAATCATATAAATAAGCTTGTGCGAAAAATTTGGCCGAGCATGCTTCGCTTTGTGGCGTATATCCGCGATAGTGCCATGTAGCATGGTCCGGAACTGCTACTTTGCTACGTCTGTGCACGCCCTAATTCAATATGGCGTCGAACTCTAGGGATGCGCTGCAAACTCTGAGCGCGTCCTCAGAATGCAATAGAGAGCTATCTGAGCCATCGTGCGGGTATCACAGGAGACGTCAGTGCAGCCTTTGTTCCGGACTATGAGGATACTGACTGTTCTCCAGCCTTGGTATAGTTTCAGACAGCTTTGTATGGTAGAGTCCACCTGCAGGAATACTCCAAACTAGGAGACGGGCATAGTTATGGGACGCGGAAAGCACACATGCTGCGCGCTTTGCCACGACAGCTAGTAAAAACTTCAAAACGAGTACATGTGATGGCACCAACCGTCTACAACCGGCTGCCCGAGGACGTACGTGGGTCAACTTCGAGGGATGTATATAAGGTCAAATTAAAAAAGTGGCTTGTTAAGCAAACATTGTATGAGTATAACATGAAGAATTTAAGAAATCATTATTTTTAGTTTAAAATTTTTATTTTAATTATGTATGTTAAATGTGTATTTTAATTATAAATTCTATTTTAATTTGACATGTAACTTATTGTTATGAATAAAATACTATGACTATGACTACAATTTAAACCGACAAAGTCGCACCCAGATGATGAGGTGGAGGATATGTATGAGGACATTAGTCGGGTCATACATACCACTGAAACGCACTTCCTTGTTGTAAGTAGGGACTTCAACGCGAAGTTGGGTAAGAGAAGTGAGGAGGAGTTTAAAGGGGGACAATTTGGTTATGGGTAACGGAACCGTAGGGGACAGAGGTTGGCCGACTTCCTGGAGAAAGAGGGACTCTTTATGAAGAACTCTTTCTTTCAGAAGCCACTTAACAGGAAATGGACCTGACTGAGTCCCGATGCTTCCATGAGAAATGAGATTGATTTTATTATGAATACCAAGAGACAAATATTTTTACTGATGTATCTGTGATCAATAGGGTTAGAACCGGTAGTGAACACCAAATGGTAAGAGGCACGTTGAATATTAATATCAAATTTGAGAGGTCTCGTCTGATGGAGTCTACGCTCCGACCTGCTTGTGCCCATATTCAAAACCCCGAGAGTTTTCAACTTAAACTGTCCAATCGCTTTGATTACGTCGAGAACATCACTACAGTGGATAAGCTAAACAACAGGTTAGTAGAAACTGTCCATACAGTCGGTTCCAAGTTGTTCAAAGCCTACTGTACAGATCTATCTGTAGGTTAGAGAGTTTCTGTGGTAGACCAAAAAAACTCTCCAACGATACTCTCAACCTCATAGCAGAACGACGCTCCTTAAGGTCAATCCAGTCTTCGGATGATATTGAAGCATATAGGCGGTTCAATAAACGAATACGGAAGTGCTTGCGACATGACATCCGGATCTTAAATACAAATCGTAATTAAGACACGATAGAGCGGAATAAGGACTCCAAAGTGTTTGCACGAGACAAGTCTATTAGGCAAAGCAAGTTGACGAAGCTGAAAAGAGAAGACGGCTGTGTAGCGTCGACCAAAGCAGAAGTGTTAGGAGAGGTAGATAGTTTTTACGGACAGTTATTCTTCTCGGTCGCTCAGCCTGTCAGCAGCTCGGTCAAAGACCCAAGAGCCAAACTGACCCAACATTATGACTATGAGAAGGCCTTTGATTCGATCGAGACGTGGGCAGTGCTTGAGTCTCTACAGCCGTGCCGTATTGATTATCGGTATATTGAAGTGCTGAGGTGTTTTTACAAAAATGCCAACATATCAGTCCGAGTACAGGAGCAGAGTTTGAAGGCAATTCCATCGCAAAGAGGCGTGAGACAGGGAGACGTTATATTTCCGAAACTGTTCACCGCTGCATTAGAAGACGCCTTCAAGCTCTTGGAATGGCAAGGACTTGGCATCAATATCCTTAAGATGAACATGTACAAGATAAAAATTATTTCTAATGCCCATGTTGTACTTCTTTATTACGTGGGGAAAATGATTTTACGCATATCCTCTCGCTAAGGAAAGCGCGCGGGTTATGTCGGACTCAAACTACCGACTAAAAACCCCACGATGTCCTTTGGCAACGACTGCAAACAAGGTCACGTGTCCGTTTGCGCACTTTCTGCATCCCTGTCTCGGTGTGCGAGCTCTAATAGCTCGCCACCGTGTCCTCCGTAGTGGGAGAGAAAGAGGATTAATCTCTCTCTCTCACGCTCTTCGGTCTCCCTCTGCGACAGCAGAGATCTGCTTCTGCGAGGACGTGAGACATCACGTCACTATAGTCTCCCATGACCTCTCGTCATCGGCTAAGATGATCGGTAAGGAGAGGTCTGCCCCCACCACTGCGATCAAGGATCGCCTTGATTCCGCTGCCCCAGGGCACGCCTCCAGCACGTGCTGCGCGGTTTCTTCCACGCAGCCGCACTGGTGTCACACTGGGTTCACCTCCCTCCGGGCAACGTTGCACATGTACCTCCCGAAGCATCCATGCCCCGAGAGGACTTGTGTTAGCTGGAAGGTAAGCGACCCGTGGCATCGATAAACCCACGTTTCGAATATGGGTTAGACTGCCTCAAGGCACCTTGTAGCTCCAGCTCCCTTCCGTGAGTCCACGGCTAGCCTTCTACTCTAGGACACCATGGCGGCCTTTCTCGCATCCGTGCGTCACTGTGCCGCCTCCCGTGGGGCCGGGCGAAGATCATCCTATCGCGCCCGCGTTCTTAACCAGAAGATCGAGGACAGAACCTCGGCGTCTAGGATCCAGCCAGGACGCCGGCCACCTCGTGTGAGAGTGTGCGGTAGCCCCTACATTCTATCACCGTCATGACCCTCTGAGCCCTACGGAGCAGGGCAGTCTCCTGAGAGTTCAGGGACCCTGCCCATATGGGAGCGCCATAGAGGGCTATGGAGAGCACCACTCCCGTATATACGTGCCGGGAGCTTCTGTTCCCCCCTCCGAGGTTCGGCAGTAAGCGACCCAGGGCAAAAGCAGCCGTTGCAACAAGCCTGGGGGACAGCTGCTGAAAGTAGGCCCCTGCCTGCCTTCTGCTGTCAAGTACGATGCCAAAATACTTCAGCGTCGATTGACAGTGTCGAGCGACCTCTCCGGGATCCGTACTGGTTGTCAGCTAGGTCAGGGCCGACGTTCGTGAGGTGCTTGACGAGGCGGTTGGCGACAATACGCTCCAGAAGCTTGCCAGCCTCGTCAATTACTAAAGGATTATACCCAGTTGGTTCATCTGCGGGACACCCCTCCTTCCGCAAAAGAACAAACCAGCCTTTCTTCTATTGCATCGGGAACTTCCCTATCGCATACAGCGGTCAAAGAGGGCTTTTTATGCGAGGCTCCAAGGCATCAAGAGCTAGAGCCCACGCGCGTCTTGGAATTCCGTCAGGTCTCGGTGCCGTATTCTTGGCCCTAATCGCTAGCCAGTTAGGAGTAGGAGTTAGCCGCTGGGCTGCGGCTAACTCCCCTCTAAAAGTCTCGAACACATCCTCCTCTTTGTACTTTCTTTGAGGTGACGACGTAAATTGTGGTGTGAAAATTATACCCGGACTACTGGGGAACAATCCCTCGACAACTCGCTGGAGGACAAGAATCTGCAGCGCGCTGGTAACAGGGGGAGCCAAAGGGCGGAGCTTCTATTGCAGCAACATGTACGGCCGCCCCCATGGGTCTCGTTCCAACGTTTCCAGCAGCTGACGCCAGGCCTATGCTTTGGCTTCGGTGATGGGCATGCGGAGGGTTTTGGATGCCTCTCTGTTTTGATTCGTATTTGGAATCATACGTCATTTTGGTTTGAAGGACCACGAAGGAATTTGTTCGGAGTTATGCTTCCTGATATTATTTCTTTGTAGATGAAACCAGACATAACCTGTCATTCGAATATCGATTTTCGAACTCATTCGAAACTCACGGTGAACAGTAAAACAAACTCACTTCAGAGGTTGATTTATGAAATGATTTTAAACAAAAGGCGGAGGTTCTCAATTCGTAATACTTAATGGTTTAATTATACAGAAATATATCGAGGGTGGAGTATACACGCAATTTGTATTGTGTATTTATTGTATTGTATTTTTCATATTAAATATTTACTTACTTGCCGATAGCTTCGAGTAGAAATAGCGCATTGTCTTTATGCCCTCGTTGGGTGAGCGGTATGTTCTTACAAGACTCTGGTAGAGAGCGCTTGAGAATGGCTTGCAGTAGACCGTGTGGAGCTATTTCTATGAGCACCGCATTACTTGGTATCAGTCTGGAAGTTTCCTCGAAAAGCACCGAACTCTGAGTGTTTTAACACAATCAAAATTAGAATATTATCAAAGCGTTAGCCATACCAATATTTGGATTTGAGCGAGATATTGATTCATATGAATGTTTGGGCTAGGGCAATTTCTAGGCTCTACTAAAATACTTTTGGTAAGAATGTATAGTTTAGAATTAATAAGCTGTCGATTTTTACCAAAAAATGGAACCGACTTCAACACTAAAAAGTGTGAAATAACTTGTTGAAGTCGGTACCACGATTGTTCAAAAGTACCTTTTACCACAATATTGTACACACCCAAGCATATTGTGACCAAGTTATTTCAAACTTTTTAGTGTTGGAGTCGGTTTCATTTTATATTTAATAAATTGCATTCAAGTGCGTTTAGGAAAATATTTAACTATATAATTAAATATAGGTAAATATTTTTCAATGTTTATGATAGCTGATAGTTAATAGTTATTGGAATCCACCACTCCTTCAAAATAATATTTTACAATTGCTACATTATTATGTTATTATTTAAAATAATATTAGTAATATTATTAATATAGCTTGTAATGTTATAGCTTTTCCAAAACTGAAGCTTAAGTTGGTTTACTCCTGCTCGTCAGCACACCTTTAAAGTTTATTATTTTCACAATAAAACATAAATTAACAAATACGTAAAGTGCACAAAACTAAACTTACAATATTCATACTGGGTTTGTTATGATTTAATACCAATCATATTATATTGTCACAGATAATTTTATTTCAATATTATTTTGATATATAGTAGAATCCCACTAATCCGGCACTTCAATAGACCGATACGTCCAATAAGCCGGCACCCTCCGCTCGCGCTTCCTTCGCCCCTCATTTGCTCTTTATGAAATGCTTTATTTTATTTATAGATTCTTTCTCTATAATCTAGTAATCTGAACATTCCAATAATCCGGTACCCTCTGGTTTTGAATAGTGCCGGATCAGCGAGATTATACCGTAGTTATTGAATAATAACTAGTAACATGATCACAATACTAGATTTTAAATAAATATAAAATAATTGTCTTTGGCAAAAAAATATTGATAGCTTGGCTATCAGAAATGGAACATATATGAGACAACAGCTATGAGAAATAAGCATTTCTACCGGTTTTTGAAAGAGAGATGGAAAGAATATGAGGTTATATTTCTGTGCTCAATGCAAATGTAAAAAGTTTAGCCAATTCGTGGTAAACATTAAACCAATTATTCAACTGTTTTGTAGCACCGGACCATCGTATCGTGTAAGCCATGCATGCAAAGTTGTAAATAAGCTGGTATAGATAACAGTGTGTGTAAGAATATACTTTTCTACAATAACTATGTAATTGATTGATAAAAATAATCAGTCTCTCGATCTAGCACTAGCTATTCAGCAAAGTAATTTAGTACAGTTCCGCAAAGTAACACCTGAATCTAAAATTATTTACCAGAAGATTATTGGTGAGGTACTCAGCAGAGCAGTACTTGGCGATAGGTTCATTCCAATTTTCTTGCGGAACTGAGGTGGAAAGCCAGCGCTCAGTACGGGCTTTCGGCTTCTTGATTATTTTCGAAAGGAGACGCAATAGATGAGGCCCTGAAAGAAAAAGTAAACAGTATAAGATTACATATTTAATAACTAGGTGCATTGGCAGTGAAGAAACACAGCGCCTATCATCGCCAAGTGGAAGTCGTACTTATACAAGGGAACGGGCAGGAAGAAACGGAACTATAAACGCAGGAAATGTATTAACTATCTCAATAACATAAGTTAGGTACAAACACACACACAGTAATATTTGCAGATACATTTGTACAACATTCAAAATATGTTTTTTAACCTCATACTTCTACAAACAGTTCGACAATTATTTATAAAGAATATCATACAAACTAAGCGTAACCACAAACCTTTGATGAACAATTTTACGGCGAAACAAAGAAAAAGAAATAATTTTTGACATCAGTAAATTCAACACAAAACTGGTTAATTACACGCGTTGCAGTTCCTACAAAAGCAGGTTGATTTTTTGCGAAATTTATTGTATTATTGGCTAAATATTGCGAATCACGAGTCAACGGGTTAAGCGAAACATTTGTTCGTGGGTTACGAACACTTATATAACAACATTAACAAAATTATAAAAGATTTTGTTAACCTAAGAAACAGAGATGCAAGTTTAGCGCTTCTGGTTGGCTGAAGAGTTTAAACTACGATGATACTGTTAATCAACGTAATTTAATGACTAACGCCCAGTTTCTGGAAGGCTATTCAAATCTATGATCAACTTACAAAGCTGTTAAGAGCATTGTCAAATCAAATTGGGTTGCTGAAATAGTTATTAGGATTGGTTGTGTCTATAAGTGGTATATTGATATAAAGAAATATGTACATGTTGAGATTATAATAGTCCTAATAATTATGATAAATTTAATCTAAGTGCAAAGTTACTAATATAAAATAAATCTACCATATCTATCACAATAAAACTAATTCGCTAAAATATTTCTAAATTGTAGATATAATTTTATAGATAAAAAACAGCATTTAAGTCCCTGTCTACGGGTAGAGTGCCCAAAAAGCTGCCAACGTTACCTCGTTGAATAGCCAGGCTGATACGTTGCCCGAAGTAAGTACCAGCTCTTTGATCACCTGTAACTTCTTTGAGGCGTCTGGACAGCTCCTTCACTAAACGCCGTACATCTCGACCCCAAGAACCCAAAAATACAACCCCAAACGAAAGAAAAATATAATTTTAGTGGTATAATAAGTAATTAGGATAAAATTAACTAATCAGAGATCAATGTTCTTTGGCCGCCATGTTTATTCCCATCATGTTGACACTCATGACATTTCTCATGACGGAAATTCGTTGAAAATTTTGAAACTCGAGTGGAGAAGACAGAAGATATTCAGCATAGATAATTACTTTATAATACTGGAATTGGTTGGAATAAAATATATTGGATATTCATGTCAGTGGTCAACCGTGACAGATGTATACGCAAAATATTTAAAAATATATAAATTATAACTCAATCGAATATAAAACTTGATTGTGTTAACTTAAGAGTGAGTTCCATACAAGTGACAAATTGCAGATAGATCGTAAAGAAACTGGGCAAAGTGCATCATCGCCACAACTTATAGTAGTCGTGCCGCGAAACACAACAAGCGACGCGAAAACGAGCTAGAAAATTAATTTGTCCTGCTCCCACCTACTGCATCACTTTGCTGTGTTATCGCTACATACCGGTTTGATAATAATGGACTTAATAATGAATAATGGATAAATAACCGGATGAGTGTGCATCGCTCGTCAAAAAGCGAACTGCTTATTAGCGGCAGTAGCACCGGTGGAGGCTCGCAGCCTGATTTGTATGCTATAGCCCATGAGGAAAACCCTATATATAAAAGAAAAAGGAAACAACCAGAACATGAGACCGATATTAAGGCGGAATTAAACTCTTTCAGAAAGGAAATTATGAGTTTCTTTACGGAATTTGGGAGAGTGCAAAAGGCCGACATGTCACAGATAAAACAAGACTTAGATGAACTTAAAGCGGATTTCAAAACATTGAAAAACGAAACAGAAAACTTAACATTACAGTGTGATAGTCTACGCAAAGATATTGCAAATATAAAACTAGAAAACAAAGAGCTTTTTGAAAAAATTGGATCATTAGAAAAACAAAATCTTACTGCTAGTAAAGCCGCACAGCCGTCCACATCAAAAATAAACAACCCGATGCCGCCTCACATGTGCAATGCCCTTAACTCGCATGAAGCTCTCATATCTGATCTCGACGAACGGCACCGACGATTAAACAATTTAATAATTGTGGGTATTCCAGAGTTAATCGAGAAAATTTTTTAATCTAGACAAGAATATTATATATCTGAAATTGAGAAAATAATAGGGATGATAAGTGAAAACTGCCCAAGACCCATAAAAACAATGACCGCCCGATCAAAGTTTGTTTTGAGACAACAGAAGGCGTTAAACTAATGTTACGTAATAAATCCAAACTTACCAGCAATCTACGCATCTACTCGGACCAGATGCCCGCTCAAAGAAATTACCTTAAAATCATAAAGCTCATAAAGAACTCATACGCCGAGAGCATGAAGGAGAGTTGGACGTTATAATAAAATATATCAAAGGAATTCCAACGATCATAAGAAAACCTTCAAAAAACTCAGACCAATAAAACAGCAGCATATTGACTGCACGAACACAGAAAAAGACGTTAATGATTACATTAAATCTACTTACGAAAATATTCCCACATCTACCGCATCTCTTAAGATATTATATGCCAATGTACGAAGCATTCTTAGAAAAGGGAAGTTTGACGAGTTGAGGTGCATTGTGAAACTTATTAAATTCACAACACATCTGATTATTCTAACGGAGACTTGAATTATGTCCGAGTCAGAAGCGGATTACTTCAAAATACCAAGATATACACATGTTTTTAGCAACAGGAAGGATAAACGAGGACGAGGAGTTTCTATCTACATACACAATACATTAAAATATGATGTGAAAGAAGAGTTTAATAATGAAGGGATACATTGCTTATGGATATATTTACATCGCTTTTCTTTAAATATTGGCGCTATCTATAAGCCTAATAAAAAAACACACAATATTTCATATACTCATATGCACAACAGCTAGAAAAGTATCAAAGATGCCTTGTTTTAGGCGACTTCAACATCGATTTATTAGCTAACGGAAGTGATACAACAGACTACCGTACTACGTTAGAAGAAGCCGGCTATCAAATACTGAATACAATACATAAAGACTATTGTACACGAGAAACCAGCGCGTCAAAAACATTATTGGACCCTACGAATAATAATAAGTCAGGAAGCATAATTCAGAACAAATTCCACACAAAAAGTAGCCCTTCAAACCAAAGCGACGTATGATTCCAAATACGAATTACTTCCGAGGTTACAAATAGACATGTTCGGTGATTGGTTTAAATTCAGAAGGAAAGCAGGGATTGGCTTACGCGCGTGCTGCAACGTCTACTATGACAACTGAGTCGTAGCGGCGTGGACGATGTAATGCAACAAGTGGATTGGACCAAGTCAATAATATTTTATTTGTTTTTTTATATCGGTTACTTTTTAAAATTCAGTGAACCTTATGTCCCGCAAAATATTAAGTTTTCGTCTAGAAGTAATTAGAAGAGACTCTTTTTCCGCAATGTAGTAAAGTCAGATTAAATAACCAAAAATATATTTAACTAGCTGGTGCCCGCGACTACGTCTGCGCATGGTTAGGACTTCGAGTAGCTTATTATCTTCTCCAAGGCCTCACCCTGACCAGACATCCATCTAAAAATACCAAAATATCATAAAATATGTACATGGTCAAACGCCATTGTTATAATAGAAATCCAACAAAAAAAATTACTAAGTGTATCAATCAGTAAACACTAATAATAAAAGACAGGAATTACGAGTACATACAAATATAAATTTAATCACCATTACAAAAACTGTCATTACATTTCATCACCCTTTTGGGTTACATTTCATCCCCAGAGTCTAGTGTATCGAGCTGTCAAGATACGAGCGACACAAACTTAAGGCACAAACAAAAAAAAAAAAACTTAAATGTAGGCGTTGGAACACCGCTGCTTACCCCTTCGAGGATATATAGGTGAAACCATTTGTTATGTTGTGTTTAAAAATAACACGTAAGTATTGCGGGCGATTCACTCAAGACCACCAGATTGATGTTTCACCTAATCGCGATGCCGGAATCGCTCGACTACAGTCGGCTGAACAACAAAGACGGATGACATGCCAACTCTATCGCCAAGCACGTCTAGTGTATCTGAGCTAGCAAAATCATTGCGTGCTTTTGACTCGAGGTGCGTTCATTTAACAATGAGGGCATTGATGACGTTGCAATTGTTGGCTTTTTTGTTAAAGCGTTCGTAAAGCTCGAAATCGTTATTATTGCTGCTATTCCCACACTCTACTCGAACGCTAAGCCGTGCATAAGACCTATAGATAGTTGTGTCAAAACATGATCAAAAGCAACCGCAGCTCCGGACGTTGGTTAATAATTGTACTTTTCGGTGGCATAAATAACCCTTTTTTAGCTTTGCGGACGGTGGACAAAAGAGCCCTAAACGACATTTTCACCCACAAATTTCCAATTCAAACGCCATTGTGAGCGTTTTAGCGTTATTTTTGTCAACTTGGGGCTATTCGAACGCACTATATAATCTATCAGAAACTGACACAACTTTGACAGAACTCTATTGACAGAAAGTAAGTCATAATTACGATCTTGGCGTCGGTGGAGATTTTGTTATTTTGTCTATGCTGTACCCAAGAATATTAGGCCGTTTCACCCGCGTGGGTGATGATAATGATGATGAAAATTAGCCTATGTGCTATTCCAGACTATAATCTATCTCTGTGACAAATTTCAATCAGATCCGTTTAGCCGTTCTGCCGTGATTGAATAACAAACATTCATTAAAATCATCCATCCATCCATCCACACTTTCACATTTATGATATTAGTGGGATATAAGTAGGAAGTAGGATAGGATATTCGTTATTTGCCTGGTCGACGTTTTTCAGTGGTCGCAGAATACCTTCATTATCAATTATTTTAGAAAAGCATTGTGTTGATATTACTGACAGATTTATGAGCAACTCAAGTAAACCACTTCAAAATTGAGCAGAGGGTGAATTTTCATTAGCTTGAAAAATTAAACGTACTTACGTTATTCAACCAAACAATGAACTATTTTTTAATGCTATATTATGCAACTGTAGGTAATCGGTTATTACTGTTAATTGTTCATTTTCTGTAGTATTTTTTAGAGATGTTGATTTTTTTCGGGACGAATCGTCAGCGTTAAAATGCTTAATATAAGATTTGATATACATAATAATATAACTAAAAAAACAGTAGGTACTTACTGTACAACCTGGGAGGATCTGCAGTTTTGTGTAACATGGTACATATACAATATCTTTCAATTTACTTTTTTATTTTTTTTCTTCAAATGAACGGAGTAAGTATATACTTACTCCGTTCATTACATACAATACAACGGATTACATACAACGGAGTAAGTATATAATGCTGGTTTTCACAGGCATCTAGTCATACTCTTGTCTTTCTAGCTTAAGTGCAGAGGCATTTATTTTACTGCATTGGATCGGCAAGGAAATGAAAATAAAACAATAAAATAAGCAAAATATATTGCTGTTACATTTCAATGTTCAGTTCTGTAAAAAATATACATTGAACAAAAATAGACTGACTTTATTTTGCATAGTATTGACCATCTCGGTTTGTATACGTATTTGAACATCTTTGAATATAAATATAATTTTGCTACCACGTACTAATAAAAGTGATTCCTGAGCATTTTAATCTTGTATGGATCCTGCACCACTTCACATGCTGGCATGATGATTCACAGCTGTAGTTCACAATGATAAAAATTAAAATGTATGCGAAGATTTCACGTGTGCTCGCTTGCAAGAAAAATGTCCGACTGATGACGTACTGAACACGACTTTTAAGCCCCGCCTACTTGAACACGACTTTTGTTGGGTCATTTTTTTAACGCAGTTACTGTTCCTGACTTATCATTATTCGTAGATTGGACCACATTTCCACAAATATGCGCAAAGTTCGATGTAATTTGACAGTGATTGAATCGTCTTTGTCTGACTAATGATAATAATATAAGCAACTTTTTCTAAAATTAATGCAACATAAAATATTACTAAAATAAAATATGAGGCTAATGACTATGTAAAACTACACAATATTTTAATAATACACGATTTTTAAATAAAGACGTTTCATATTGTCAAATTGAAGCAATAATCAAAAATGCAATCAAATGTAGTAAAATCAATAAAATATCTAACTTACCTGGAGATGACTGGATATGTAAATCAATAATAGATGGAATAAATAAAAGAAATATGCTATGGCACTTGCTAAAGAAAGACTCAGACAATAAAAAACTCAAACAAGATTTAGCCTCAGAAATAAAATAGGATTGTTAATTAAAAATACTAAATAAAAATATTATTTTAAACAATTAAATTAATGCCAAAACTCTAAATCTATGTAGATTTTAATAAATATTTTAATCAATAATAAAATCAAAAATAACTATGTACCCTCGATACTAATAATTGACGATTCGAGCATTGTAAATGAACCACCTAAAATGTGTGAAATTTTTAATATTTTTTTGCCTCTATAGGCATAAATTTGGCTAACGACATCCCAAAAACTTACCAAAACAATCAGTTCTATACTATGACCTACGCTACGAGTAATAATAAGCCATCGCTACAAATAAAGGATTAACGGCCATGCACTACTGATAAGCAAAATTATAAAAAACTTAAAGTCAAACACCAGTACTGGTCTTAATGGAATAAATACTAAAGTTATAAAGTGTTTAGCAGATGTCCTTAGTTATCGCCTAACTGATTGTATTAACAACTGTCTTAGAACAGGAATCTTTCCAGCTAAATTAAAATTGGCTAAAGTCACACCCATCTTTAAGTCAGGAACTAAGACTGACCCTGGAAATTATAGACCTATATCCGTCCTACCAATCATATCAATTTTTTTTGAAAAAGTGCTACGCAACAGACTCGATTACCACCTATCGAAACTAAATTTCTTATACAAACGCCAATACGGATTTCGTTCAAAAACGAGCACCTTATCGGCGGCTATAGACTTAATAACGAAAATTAAAACCAATATCGACAACAAATGTTTTTGTTTAGGTATTTTTATAGATTTCAATAAGTATTCGACACTATCAGTCAGGAGCTATTAATAAATAAGTTAAAAGACTTAGGTATAACGGACACTGCTTTCCAGATTTTTAAATCATACTTAACAAACAGGGAACAATTCGTGAGAATGGGTAATTATGAAAGTAGCCGGCTCTGGGTAGTATGTGGCATTCCCCAAGGTTCAGTCCACGGATCTTTGCTTTTCTTGATCTGTATTAATAATATCAGTAAGATTGGACTTTCAGGACATATAAACCTTTATGCAGATGACACCTGTATCTTTTATTTTGGACGTACCTTACCTGATTTAATAATGAAAGCCCAAGTTGATTTACACAAATTTAACATAAATGTCAAAGCAACCTGCTAACTATTAATATAAAAAAAACATCTCATATGATTATATTATGCTAAAAATAAAAAAAATCCGCATTACATACCCAGCGTTAACAATAAATAATATACCAATCCGCCGTTCTCACCAAGAAAAATATCTCGGCCTTTAACTGGACGACAAGCTAACTTGGCAGGCTCATATAGAACAGACAAGATGTAAAGTTGCTTCGGTGACAGGAGCATTACGCAGAGTAGTCGGATGCATACCTCGCAGAGCCCGCATGACAATATATAACTCTTTAGTAAAGTCACACCTGAAATATCTTGTCGAAATATGGGGCTGTGCAGCACAGACTCATATAAAGCGTCTTCAAATATCGCAAAATATGTTAATTAATACTCGTTTTAATTATGACCGTCTAACCACATCTAGTACGTTGTATAAAGAAACAAAAATATTTAATTTAAAACAATTATACATTTATACTACATGCGTTCTGATCAAAAAAGTACTATTGCAAAAAATAAATACAGAAATTAAATTTACTAATAGAACATTTCAATATAATTTAAGAAATGTGAACAAATTAAAATAAAAAGCACACAGAACCATGTATGGTAAACATAATATTCTGTATGAGGGTGCAGCATTTTATAATAAGTTACCTAACGATTGTAAAATTTCTGTTTTAAAAAGTAAACTTAAAAAATATATTTATAATGAATTAACCTAAGATTGCTGAACAAATATGTTATGCTTGACTAATCACTTTAATTATTTATATAAGTTTTAGTGTTAAATCTCATTTTAAGTGAACCTTGTTCTTTATGAGAAATACATTCTTTAAACCCAGAAGACCTATCACTGCGATAGTATTGCCAATAGTTTGGTTCTCTAAAAAGTTATATATTTGTGGCATTTACTTCACGTCAAACGCGTAGCGTCTATTATTTTTTTCTCCGTGAGGGGATGTTGTATTATACTCCATAAGGCGTCGGGATGCGAATCGTCAGATGAGCCGCGACCTACTTAATGGTATACCTCTCATGCAAGAGTCCGACTTAGTTGTTAACATCACAGTGCATAATATTTTGCCGCAAAGCCACAGTGCGCAACTTCTAAAAGAAGGGCACTGAATATATAATGATAGACTGCGCAAGAGAAAGTTACACATATTATAATATTTAAGCACTTGTATATGAGCAGAGGACCTTAGCTGGTTTAAAGTAAACATAAGTTATCAAACTGGTGCCGATATGATATCTATATGTTATTGCCAATTTATTGTTTCGTCGATGTACCGAGAGCCGGTGAACATAGTGAACTTTAATCACGAAGGACTTGTCTGGGTGTGTGGATATACAAGCAGAAAAAGTATTTTAGTTTGATTTATATTAAGCGTTTGTTTGAATTGAGCCAAGACATGACACACCCGATTCCTTTTTTGAATTAGTTTTTCAGATAATCATGACTTGCCCTCAACTAATAGTGCAGTGTCACTGCCCACATAAGTTTTTTTTTTTTACTATTTGAGAATTTAAGTTGGCACAAACCATTAACATATAATCAAAAAGAGTGTTGGTCCTTTTTAGGACCTTTTTTTATTAAAGGGAATTAATTTTAACACTTTACCTACGATTTACTCTATTAACTTTGAACAATTTAACGCGGGCCTCTGATTCCAATTTGTTCCATCTTTTCTAAGAGTAGAGGGACAGAAGCTATGTCAAATCCTTTCAAAATCTCCAAAAATACCCAGTATTTTGGTTTTCTCGTCCAAAATAAATACGATTGCGCCTTCAAACTCTACAATAATTTCTTCCTTGGACTTTGCTTTTTTAAAACCAGACTGATTTGGGGCAAGTATATCATTTTAGCCTGAAAAACTTATTAATCTATTATAACAGATTTCTTAATTTTTTTTAAATATCAATACCGATATCGGTCTTTAACCTGCAACATTGTCCCTGTCCCCACACAGTGACTAACAATGTCAATAGAATGTATTGAAGATTCGTTTTCTGTACATGAAATATTTAACAAGTATATCGCTGGGGCACAAAGAGTGTCCTTATTAGCCTCTCTTTTATAACTTTCCGATTTTTCTTTTTTGGATATTTCTTTGCTTTTTAGGGTTCTGTTCTCCAGAAGGAAAAACGGAACCTTTATAGGATGACTTTTTTGTCCGTCTGTCTGTCTATCAAGACCTTTTCCTCAAGAATACGTAGTGGTATCGTATTATAAATCGAACTTCTATGTCAACGTGACCAAAATATATATATAAGTGTTTATGTCGCATATTTTGTGATTTCACAAAGGAATAAAATCTTTAGGGTACTACCCGATGACCTGGAATCATGAAATTTGGTACGAAGCAATTTCTTATAGCACGTACAAAAGAATAAATCTGAAAACCTTATATAATTATGTACTTTAGTATAACAAAAAAGCTATTAATTTACTAATACAAACTTATTTTGTGCGGGTGGTGCAATAGTCGTGTCTATAGATCGACCGGCAAAGTTAAGTTTGTATTTCAACCTAGTTTTGTAGTTTTTAGTTAGATAGGCATTTCCAAAGTGATTCATATCGACCAAAGGGGTCATCCAGAAATCAACATCAATGAAAACTAATTTTGGGGGTCGACGAGGTTTAAAATCGACCTATTCTACTATTACTATAATTTGTTTTCCTTGTACCAACTTTTTATAAGAATGATTAATATTTAAGTAGGAAGTATCATTGTTGTACTTTTAAAAAACGCAGCGTGGGTTAGTTCCTACAAAATAAAAAACTCGGCAAGTCAATAAGTAGTGAACAAGTTCTTGCAAGGTAATGTATTTGGCACATATAAAAACGAACGAATTAATCATCAAGTTCAAGTCCATACATGCTCCTAATATTTTACTATGTATATACAAATTAGCACTTGGGTGAACGTTCATCCGGACGTGACAGGAAGAAGAAAAAGTAAACCATAATCGAGAGACCTCGTCCCCTGAGACAAGCACCTGGACGCCACTGCTCCGGTTGCTGATCGGTTCGCTGGGCCTCCCCTAGGTAACCAGGAGTCTTGACAGGGCTAGATCACCCGAGCACATAGTGGCCGACGAGGCAACACCATAAAATTCCACAGTGATCCAACCTTGCTTTCCGAGTCGCGTCAACACTGATTTTGGCTATATTATCACTATTTTCTATTCCAATTCAATATCGCCCTGTTGACGTGTGAGATCTGTCAGCCATTCAGAATGGGTTGAAATCACGCTCACGTCACTCATGGTATGAAATACACGCACACATAGATTGGTGCTAGCTATCGCAACACGCACACTTCAACAAACTGTCATTTTTGACGGAACGCTTACGGTGATTTCAGTTTGTATCGTGGTCGTTGAAATCGCAAAATAGCGTCCTTGGTGAAGTAATCCATGACGTCACATGGGTTGCGTTGTCGCGCTTTCGTTGATTCGGAATGGCAATCAGAGCGCTAAAAGTGATTTTGACGCGACCCTGAATGTATGGCAAATGACCGGCCCATAGTAATGGGCCAAGATGAGGCAGGGTAGAGGGCATTGCTCCTATCCCTTTCCTCTACACTTTAAAGGTTTAAAGAGAAGACGAGACTTTGAAAAAGCATTTGTATTTAGAAATTCGTTGGAGCTCGAATGATAAATGCCCCGCTGATACCATTTGCATGGTATCTCTTATAAGGCAATACACTGGAGCTAAAAATAAACGAACGTTTGTTATAGATAGATAGATAACTCTTTATTGTACATAAAAATCATGGATATATTTAATATATAATTATTAATACTGTTGTACAATGGGCGGTTTTATCGCTTATAAAAGCGATCTCTTACAGACAACTTTGGATGAAGAGGAATTATGATACACTAATAGACGGCGCTGTATTTGAAAACAACGTCAAAGTAAACTTTAAAAAGTTTAATATAAATATTAAATAAACTACACAAACATAACTTAATATAAATACATAAATACAGTTATTCTATATATTCGAATACACATTTATAAGAAACCTATTCATATAATATTCTATAATTTTTAAATGCAAGCGATTAACAAGAATAACTGGAATCAACTTGAGAGGTAAAGCCTCTTTACTTGGTCTTTAAAGGCAGGAAGTATCTCAGCGAGTCTAATTAAGACCGGCAACGCATTCCACAAACGAACAGTTTGGACGGTAAACTGTTTGGCATAAAAGGAGCTAGAATGTGGAGGCACCTTAAGAGAGAGATTTTCTGATGACCTAAGTGTGTGTGTGCCCGAAGAGTAAAAAAGGTAAAACGTTTTTTAAGGTAGCTTGAGGAGAAAGGATTAAATAAAATTGTGTACAAAAGGGAATGGATAATGACTATTCCGACGAAGACGTATGGAAAGCCACCTGATCTTAGTGCGAAATTGTGAAATGTGGTCATTTGCGCAAACCAAATATAAATCTGATACAAAAGTTCTGGAGACGCTCAAGATTGTTTAGCTGGTCATCTGTGAGGTCAAGATAGCAGGCATCGGCATACTCTAAGACAAAGAGCAATAGAGACTGCGCAAGCGACACTTCAGTGGCTGTTGGTAAAAATTACGGAGTCTTCTCAAGGAACCAGCAGAAGCAAATAACTCACGACTTGCAGCCTCAACTTGAGGACCCCATGTTAGAGATTGATTTTTTACACTGTTGCTAACGGCCATTGCTACTCCATCAAACATGACCATAGGTAATGTGGACCAATTTATTTTGGAAATCATGAGAAAGCTGCCAAGAAACATCACTTGTGTTTTAACAGGATTCACCTTTAACCCGTAAGATTTACTCCATTCCGCAATTCAGCTCAAATTGTGGTTGCTGTCAAATCGAAGGTCTATTGCCACTACTGATATCGATAATATTAGTGGAGCTTGAGAATAAATCATTGGTGTACAAATTATGACAGGGAGAAGCGATATAAAATAAAATAGAATCAATAAATATTGCAAACAAGAGCGGAGATTAGACCCCACCTTGAGGAATTCCACCTGAAGTATCACACAAAGAAGAAAAAGATTTATCGAACCGCACGCGTTTCCGACGACGGCCTAAGTAACTGCAGAACCAATCAACTACTGTTGGAGATATGTTAAGAGTTAATTATTGCGAGAAAAATTTCGAAGTTGACGGTATTAAATGCATTGATGAAATCTAACAATGTTAGTACAATCAAATGACAATTTTCCATGCCAAAGAGTATTACTACCGTAATTTAAAGGAGAGCTTTAGAATTGAAGAAGACTTTAGATAGGAAAGGTAGTATGGAAATTGGACGATAATCAAAATATAAATTAAGGATTGCATTTATTAGGTAAAGGGATAACTTGGGCTTCCTTGCACAGAGAAGAAAATACACTGTCTGATATACAAGTAAAAAAAAATTGCCACAGCAAGGTGGTGATCGTGTCTACGATGGGAATTTATATGTTTCGACTAATACCGTCTCTTCCCACTGCACTGGGCGTTATCGACAATATACTCTATTTAACATCACAATCAGATGTTTGATTAAAAGTAAAAGGCCATCCTTTTACTTTTAATTAGACAGTCAGGGGTTGTAACTGTAGAAAGAGGAAAAACAATGTTGATATTTTTGTCGAAACATCCACGTGAGACGAAAATAAGGAATGTTTGTTAAGTGAATCAATATCTAAATCATTGGGAATACTTTCTTAATGAGATTTACCAACTCGTAGTGACCGTAGAAGTTTATAAATTTTAGCTGGGTCTGCGTTTTCAACAGATTGATAAACATATCAGCGCTGAGCATCTCTAAGTGCTGTGTTGTATTGATTATGAGCACGTCCATACTTAACCTTATTATTATCATTGGCAAGTATAAACATCTTTTCATCATAAGTTTTTAAAGATCTGTCGTTAGCCATGGTGCAATAAGGTGTTTTATTTTATTAGCCCTTAAGCATGCACATCATAATGTTGAATGATCATAGAATTAAAATGGAAATTTGGTCGTCCACTAGCTTAGCATATGTGACAGGTCCAATCTATGTTCTACGCATCTTAATATTTTTTTTTTTATTAATGTCACTAAAGTTACGCTGAAGGATAATTTTGGATTTCGCTTTTGGAGGGCGGATTTTATATAAAAGAAAAATTAGATCATGGTAAGAAAAAGCATCAGCGGAATATCGACCGTGTTTAGCAATTTGCTGAGATAATGACACGAATACAAGGTCTAGAAGGGAAGGAGTGAATTTGGAGAGTGATAAGTAGCTGTTAGAGGAAGAATATGCATGTTGCTTGAAGAAATTATATACTCTAGTAAAAAGGATAGAGCATCTTTTTTTAAGAGACTAATATTAAAATCCCCCATAATAATGGTGTGTGAGGGAATCAAATCAGGTAAAAGATTCTCAAAAGAAGAAAAGTTATTGATACGTAAAGATGGGCTATAGTAGACTCCAAGAAGCACTTTATTGTGGAATCATTTCGTTTCGTTTCATTTCATTTCATTACATTTACAAATTATTGTTTTTAAGTAGTTTCTTTACCTTTTTTAAACATTTCGAGTTTACTGCCAGTTTTATGATGGCAGACAGGAAAAAAATGCACACAATACAGCTTGAACTACTTGGAGTTTGAGTTTATTTCATCTCTATTCAATCGACACGTGCCGGTATGTCTTATATGTAAAAAATGATTCAGTTACAATGCCATGAAGCCTTAAAAATGGAGGACCGCTTTTCAGGAAAACATGCTGACAATAAAAGTAAGCTTTTGTCGTTCTTTCAAGCACAGAAAAATTAAGGAAAAGGCCACCTATAAGATCGATGTTTGCGCCATCATCTATTCAAGACGTTGACGGTATACGAGCGTCCTTTAAAATTACTCTTTTAAAAGGAAAGTCAGGAAAACCCCACAAAATACAAGACAAAGATCCGGATTTTAATGAAAATCTCAACAATAGTAAAACAGATGTTTATTACTTGACTGATATCTTTGGTATATTGAACAAAGTTAATATGCAGCTGCAGAAGTTGGTATTATGGATAAACTCATCCTTTATAAACAAAATTTAAGCAGACAATTTTCGTATATATCAAAATTACCAGAAATGCTTCAAGACGATGATTTTTTATTACTATTTCACTAACTTGAAGGCATTACGCAAGGATTTCATTAAGATGCCTCTAAGGATCTCCTAATTTTACAAATTGCGCAATGACAATAAATCCGTACAATATGCAAGAGGAGTTGATTACCACTATCACAGACGAGGAGCTTAAGCAGAAGTTCAAACAAAGAAGTTGTGATTTCAACGCTAAAATTGAAACACTGTATCCTACATTATAGAACATCGCTGAAATATATTCGTTTATCGCTTTTCCATAACCATACTTAGTTAAAAATGACTTGAGTGTGGTAAAACACATTTTGACAAAACAAAGGAACCGATTGAAAATCAAGGAACGCGGAGATTAAGGGATTAACTCACCACTCACACACGGTTAGGTTATATAGATTTAGCTAGAATGGTAAAAGGTCACCAGGTGCATCTGTTACACTGGATTATTTATATTTTTAACTTACTTTGCGATTTTAAGGATCTACCTAAGTATTTGACGTTATTTGTATTAATAATAATTACTTGCAATAAATTGGTGTTAACTGAATTTTATCTTTATTTATTTTGTTAAATATTTATCAAAATGTGATGTCAAGTTTACTCACTTTCAAATGCAAAATTTGTAGATTTGTAAGTATTTCGCATCAACACCTTTGTTAAACAAAAGTATTGCCAGTTAAAATAAATTTAATCATATCAGTATTTGGTACTTGCTGAGCCCGCGACTTTGTCTGCGCAGGATTAGTAATCGTACTTCGTGTAGGTAGCATATTATCTTCTCCAAGGCCATATCTATCTTTATACCAAATGTCATAAAATATGAACATGGTCAAACGCAATTACTAGAATAGTAATTATATATATATATGTAGAGTAAATTTAAATACTTAGTAAATCAATCAGTACCAAGTAGATACAAATATAAGATTATACACCATGGAAAAAGACTTTCACCACCCATGACAGTATGTATTTTACCTTTCACCACCCTAAACGGTATTTGTGTTATATTTCATCACCCTTGACGGTCGCTGTGTAAGTCTAGTGTATCGAAATAATGTCAGAATGATAGCGTGCTTTTAACTTAGCTATCAGAAACTGACACAAACATTGACAGAACTGTCACCATTACGATCTTGACGTAGGTGGAGATCTTGTTATTTTGTCAATGCTTTGCCCAAGAATATTACGCTTTTTCAACCGTGTGGTGATGGATGATAATGATGACGAAAAGTATTATACATGTTAATACAGCGCCTCATCTACCTCCATACCAAAACTCATCAAAATTGGCCCCGCCGAATGAGCGTGATCCGATTGAAAGTAACAAACATCCACACATCCATACATCCATACTCACAAACTTTATTTAAAATAATAGTAGGATAGATAACTGCTAATAAAAAACTGACTAAAACTAACTGAATAAAAAACAATACTAAAAAGTGAAAATACCCTTGTAAAGTAGTAAAAGTAGCTCATGACTTTTACCAGGATAGAATCCACTTCAAGTACCAACTTTCATTAAAATCGGTTTTTAGTTAAAGTGAGAAAAGATTTTTTGAAATTTGAACTGAATATCTGTTTTAAATTTTATTTCCTTTTATTAGTTGCATTCTAGGGCAATCAAGAATTACACACTCTCACACCGATATTCCAGAAAGACTGATAGAACATCTACGCTTGAGTAGACTACTCTACTCATGGCATTACTATTATGGTAATATAATGTCAAATTGTCATTCATGTAGAGATTCACTACGAGCGTCTTTCTGGAATACAGGCCATGAATTGCCACATATGTACGAAACTATAATAACTATTTTTTTACGTGATACGTTTTCAATAATATACATGAAATATCGAAACCAAACACTCGAGTATACGTTATCCCAACACTAAGGACAGGTAGTGTTAGCTTGATGAGTGAAAAGGACTTTTCAAAAAGACATCAACGCATGCTAATGCTCAGTAAAAACTGAACTAGGCTCTTATTATGTTAGATACATATTATTCTCATTTACTTACCTGCGAAAAGTTATCTTAGCTATACGGTAGTTTGACGGTTTAACTATCTTGAAACACAATTTGCCTGCACAGGAAGCCGCTCTAAAATATCTTTACTTTTGTAACATTGTTCCGAATCGTAATAAACTCGGACTCCGCACGGGTCTCAAGTTTGGTCAAGACTAAAGTCACAGTAAAATGGATAATATTACCGTGCTATAGTCGTGATTCCTAGCGTGCCTGCATATACTAGCTAAACCAAGTATGTTTTGTGCATCTCGGTTTCCTTGTATACCGGGTTCTTGTATAACTAATGGGGGTAATCTGTGAGTTCAATGCAGTTCAGTATCTCCATGTGTCTGTGGTGCAGATCACCATCGACGTCCTGTCAACCTTTTCGATATGTTTGTTACTCCTGGTACTTTAGCGTTATTCAGGACATATATAACTATGTTTATTTTTTAATTTTATAATTAAAATTATTGAAAACAAAGTCTGTAAAACACGTCTGATCAACTAAGAGTTAGAGATCTAAAGGGAAGAGGCCAAAAAATACACAGAGGTAAATGCACCCTGGTACATAATAAATGAGTCATCATTTATTTCATCAACCTAAATCAACCAAAAATATCAACGGGACGTAAGAATGGATTTGTTGGTTGACCTCATCAAAAAGAACGCAGAATCTCATGAACGAAGACTTAATTATCATGTAAATTGTAACGAACCGAACCTTCGGATGAGAGTTTCGCTACGTTCACAAATATAGTTAAACAACAAATCGTTTATTACAATTAAATTAATTAATTAATACCGTTCCTCTAACATCAGAATGTATGAAATATATAAAATAACTGATATCAATTAATAGTATTATTAATAGTACCTAGACGAAATCGGTAGTTCTTTGAAAGTCAAGTTTTATAAGACAAATATTCAAAAGACAGACAAACTGATAAACAGAAATCGTTACGCATGAGTAGACAAGTAGGCATAAACAAATGGTACGCTTATCTGTTCTCGGAAATGAGGCGCCAAGCGGGCGCGTATCAAAGTACCCTCAAAAATCTAGTCAGAAGGAAAAATAAACTTCATCAAAGTATGTCGACGAAACCAAGTGTTTGTAATGCGTGAAATATCTATTATTTTGATGTAAACTGATTACAGTTGGGAATTAAATATTCATAAAAGAATTATCAAGTATCTGGTGTATGGGTTTCGTAAACAAAGTCATTGTTGGGACGAAAACGACGTTTTGGCTGTCCGCCATTGTGGGCTGTTGTGCGTGACGTCAGCTATCATGGCGGGCGGGAATAAGGAAGTTGATGTTTTCAAATGCTGTAAGTGCAGAAATAGGATATTCCCGACCGAGTATGAACAAATTGTGGAAAACATTATTAATGAATATAATTATTTTAGAATTACTTTAGATCGGTGGCATGGATAGTAAATAATTAAACAGTTCTGTTGGATTTGACAAAGACCGCGTAGTGCGATAGCAGCGCCACGCCGATTTAGAGCAAAACCTGTTCGTAGTGGAAAAAACGTCCGATTGGTCGAGTGGAGTGATGTGAAGGGAGTTGGGGGGAGCCTACTGAGCTGACATGCGAGACAGTCTGAGAGAAATCGAGATCATTAATTTTCGTACCATCGTTGTAGGAAGACGTGTACCTAGTGAGTTTGTACCATTAGAGTAAAGTTAGTGGGGGGCATTTCTGAGAGTTCTCGGCTTTATTATTGATAATTGGGCATTCCCTGTTATACGTAAAAGGGCCTTGAACTATGTTTTTCTATCGCGATTCGGACTATGTCTGGTCGGGGAGAATGGCATTGCTCGTTAGAAATGGCGTTTTAGAATCGTGTCAGTTTATAATATAAGTGTGTTTTCGTGAAACGCATAGGCGTTGTGGTTTTCGTCGAGCTGGTATTGCATACCAGCGAGATTCGGTCGTGAGGCCGGGCCAGCAACACTTAGCCATGACAAATCTGTGAATTTCATAAAAATGTACTTCGCGGTAGGTTGTAATATAAGTGTGTTTTCGTGGAACGCATAGGCGTTGTGGTTTTCGTCGAGCTGGTATCGCATAGCAGCGAGATTCGGTCGAGAGGCCGGGCCAGCAACACTTAGCCATGACAAATCTGTGAATTTCATAAAAACGTACTTCGCGGTAGTGTACATTGTGGGAGGTAGGAGTGTTCGTTATTTTAAAAATGTGATCACTGACCACTGCGATAAAATGACACGCACTAAATTCTTAGCGGGTTTCTAGAGGTTATCAGCTTCATAAACGGGGGGTTGTTGTAAGTAATATGTTATAGAATGGTACAAATTCATGCTATTCCGAGTGTAGGCAACGGCACGGTCCGTGAATAGAGTTTCCGCGAGTTAGGGTTAGGCGGAGTACCGTGGGACCGGCCCGAAGTTGTGTTACCAGCTTAATGGAACAACTTTCGTCCCCTTCTTCCATTGTAACTAGCATAAGAAGGTCTCGGAGGTTCAAGGCAAGTGTTCCGATGCCCGTGGCTTCGGCCCAGTGCGCCGAGATACCGTATGTTAGCTGCAGTGGGGGCTGTCTTAATGAAACCGTAGGGCTATTTTGCTCTGTAGTATCCCTTATCGTCGGACTTCGGTCAACCACTGCAGAGTAAAATGTAGGGAGTCTAGGCTAGTATCAGGGTGACGCCTGAACGTTTCCAGATTAGTTAGAAACACCTACTTGGAGATCCCTGAGCTGAGGCGATTCTCCATGCGCATTTAAATGTGAGATTTATCTCTAGTTCTAACACACCATAGCAGAATAGGAACATTTCAGGGACCGATAGGCTAGGGTTTTGCTGTTAGATATTTCCAGAGTAGTTGTAATATACGTACTTGTGGTTACCTCGTGCTCGGGTGAAGTCCACATGCGCAATTAAATGTAAATGTGAGATTTATCTCCAGATTTGCATATATACACACCGCTAGAAAGCATAGGAAATCTCATTTAGGACTGTAGGCAGGGCAGTAGGATAAATCGAATTAATAACAGTAATAAATAATCAAACAAATAATAAATAATCAAACAAGTAATAAATAATCAAACAAGTAATAAATGATCAAACAAATAATAAATAATTCAATCGCGGCATAAATTACATAAAACTAAGGTTTAACCTTTGAATTTAGGGCTTACCTAGGCCGACAATAAAACTAGACGCGACGAGGGTTTAGTTAACTAACGAGTTTGCTAGGACGACTCTTAGCGGATAATTCTTGTGTTAATGGAGTAAACACATTATTAGACTTTGTCGACTGTTGCGCGCCGTACCGAATGTAACTTAAAGAGTTAGGAAAAAAAGGTATCATACAAAATAAACTAAAGTAACTACCCGAATACTTTATCTTGGGGAATTATCGTCACTACTTGGGCAAGCATAAGCAGTCCCAGTAACTCACCTCTATTACCAATAAGGGTTAGAGACGTTACCTTCTTCAGTTTTGGCTATAATTTTACCTGGACTAAAGCGTTCGTAAGTACATTTATAACAAGATCTACCAATAAAGGATAGAGATGTTATCTTCTTCAGTTAGACTATAATTTTACCTGGACTAAAGCGTTCGTAGGTACATTTATAACAAGATCTACCAATAAAGGCTAGAGTCGTTATCTTCTTCAGTTTTGGCTATAATTTTACCTGGACTAAAGCGTTCATAAGTACATTATAACGAGACCTACCAATAAAGGCTAGCGACGTTATCTTCTTCAGTTTGACTGTAATTTACCACGCACTAGAAGTGTTCATAGCACAATTATAATGAATCCTTCATTCGGCAAAGATTCATAATTGGTAATGTAAGAGTAAAATCTTCCTTGGGAACTAGAAACATTCAGAGGGCAAAACTCGGAATTGTCAGAGTAGGAAGTCCGGTTTCGAACGTAGTAAGACTCGGCAAAAGTATAAACTAATACGTGATCGAACTAATAATGCGTAGAAGGAGACGACCACACCCGTTCCTTTAGAGACGAATTTGTTAGGGCTAATCGAATAAAACATAGTTAGAACTAGTTAGTCGGGGGTTAGTCAGGCTAAGTTCCAATAGGCAATACGTTATAGGGCTAGGTAATTAGGTATTCTAGGACCTTATAGAGGCTTTCATATACTAGGTAAAGTTAGTATACGGAAGCTTCGCAATGAATTAGAAATGATGGATGGAGTGGTTTGCGTCAAAGAGTACCGCGCCTCTTCTGTACCTAAACCAGCGAATGAATGTTGCTTGGAAATTAAGTAAAGTAAGCTGCGTGTGAATGTTGGTATAGTCACGAGACCGACTCACTACAGACTTAGGGTTGATAAAAGATTAAGTCCTCTATTCCCTTTTTGAGACAGAGATTGACCGACTAACACCTGGAACTCCTCTCTAGTGTTCATATTAGCTTCGTTCAAGAATGTGTGTATATACATAAATATATTCTATGTATATGTATGTATATATTTGTACATAGGCGGAGGAAGAAAGTCCAAAATTAGATCGGAAGAATTTCTACTATTTGTGACGAGGTTGGGGTCACAGATCTATGCCGCATTCCCACAATGCCCTGTAAGCGGTGGAAACGGTGTCCAAAATCACTGGGTAGAGCCGTTACAGTCACAAGCGAAGGAGGGGCTTGGACCTATAGCCGCAAATTCACACTGCAAACGTTAATTAGTTTTCATATTATTACGTTGAAACTAAGTTCAACATAAGTACCTACATGTTAGCTTAAGACTACCAGCTTTATCTCACTGGAGCTATTCCAACATTTGACAGTTAACATAACTATGTTTAGAAATATTTATCATGCAGAAAATACTCAGAACCTAATTGTATACGTATATTTAGATTTAGGGTGAATTGGCATATAGGGTAGAAATGGAACTTGGTTGGGTACACTTACCTATAATATCTGCTTCGCTTTATTTAGCAGGCATTTTATATATATTTCATGACTCGCATATAGTTCAAGTAAGGTACTAGGTTGCACTTGTAGTAGCGATATACCTAGTAGACATTCAAACTGACATCTTCTAGATATAGCCTTCATATACGCAGGTCATTAATATCATACAAAGCGTCGATCAGGATTTGTTAGATAGTAATGTTTCGCGTGACAACTTCATTCATTAAGTATGTACGTTTGGGGTGAATCGGTACGTTTGCTAATTTACCTTCATAGAGCGATATCTCTTAGAGAAAGCGGCATTACGTCATTATTAGGTAGTCTTTGGGTCAGACATGCTATAATGCAATTGCGGATTTGTTCTTTATTAACGAGAATTATGTAACCGATGGTTAGACATATCTTAATATATATCGGATATGTGTTCTGCTGCGTTCTTAATTTAAATAAAACAAATTGAGGGGGTTCAGTACAGTTAAAGAAAAGGTCTAGGGAGGTTTGTCAGTACCTAAGCATCAAATTAAACTGTTAGTATTTCCATTCATCTACGCCAGATAGACAGGGTGAAATCTATAGGTATGTTTCGCGTAATCTAGTATATTACTTAGTTCTACGATTAGGAAGATAGGATTAGTTTTTAAACGCCTCAAAAGTTCTAGGGTTATTTTACGATCACAACATACGGTCCTACCAGCTACACTAAACGATCTATTTGGCCATATTCATTCTTCGGATCACAATAATATTACTAATAAGGATTAGATTAAAATGGTGACAGGTGATATTAAGGATATTAAGGGTTAGGGAGTCATTACAGTAGTAGTGCAGTGACAAGGATTATATAGGGTATATAGGATATAAGGATAGGGTAGGGGGTCGTTACAAAATGTCGAGGCGATCCAACTCCTCGACAACACGGACTGAGAAGGCTTAAAAGGAAAAAAAAACCTTTTCAGTTAATGCAGTGAATAATTGTTATTGTAATGAAACAAGTGCTACCTACCTAATAATAACACGAAAACAACGTGGATTTTATTAGAGACATTTTATTGCTCATATGGTGCACATCGTCTTTAGGCTAGATTGTAACTTACTAAAGTGCGTGCACAATCATAATTATGTACTTCGTAAGACATAAAAATCTCAGAATCTTTCGCTTATAATGGTGTATTAGCAATATTTCCAGCAAAGACTGATAATGAGAGAAGAATTTGTTTGTTTTGAATTGACCTTTGCTTTGATCAGCTTAAAAAATATTTACTTGCATGCTAGTATTAAACTGATTAAGATTTATAATTGTATGTGGATGTATTAAAAGATAACAAACCTGCATCGGCAATATAACGCGAATGATAGGCGATGTTGGCACTCGGCACTTCCTTTGCGAATACTCCATTAGATGTGAGCATATCAACAAACGCGCGAACGTTTTCTTCAGGACCGGAAATAGTACACGAGCTAGAGCTGTTGTGGCACGCGATGTCTAAGGCAGGAGGGCACAGTTTTGTCAGCTGTAAAAATATATATTTGACAGTAGACACAATTGACAAAATAAAACAAGTATTTAATAAGAAAACTGCGAGAGAAATTAAAAACAATATTGAACGAATGAGACTTGGGGACCATTATCTCGTTTTGACTATAGTTTCGTTTGTAGTGGCGGCTGTGGAGTCGGGTTTATGTGTAAGTACAGAGAGCGGTACAGGCTTTGCGGAGCCAGGGGTATCTTGATTGATGATTGATTGCTCAATGTTTCAATAATAATAGCGCGCGCTGCAAACAGCAGGTATCGCGCGGCTATGCTTGTGTTATTTAATATTTAAATTGTTTGTGTGTATCCAGGCTGGTGCCCCGTAAAGAACCGTATTCTGTATCACTCCACAGCAAAGCCGACGGCAGTTGCATTCGGGCCACTCACGCTGACCTGTTGCCACGTTAAGCATGTGTCATATTCAAAGATTTTATTAGGAAATTAGTTTACCTGTTGGTACCCTAAGCCAACTGCAGCCATGGCGCCTCGAATCAAAGATGTATCATTAGATGCCTTTCCGCGACTGTACGCTGATAAAATCATTTCCTCCATCGTCAGACAGCCATCAGCATAAGCGCATCCCAACTCCCCAACACTGTGCCCTGCAGAAAACGTATAGGACTTGTGTACTCATTTTTTGTACAAACGGAAAATGAATACGATACTCTTAGTCTATTATCGTAGTAGTATAGTATATTTTGTAATATATTTTCGGCTTCTATATCCATAACAAAGTTCACCCCGATTTTAATTTCAATAAAATTTTTAGGTACCTGATTTGTCTCAGTTACAGTTTTACTATATTATGTATAGCCATTTCGATTTTTCCAAAACAGATTACAATTGTAACCAAGGTATAAAACTTTCTCTCTGGAGAGATCTATACATTAAATAAACAGAGGGCGTTAGTTATGTGGCAAAAAGACAGAATTCCACTGAACAAATCCATTGATGGATATGATTATTTAATAAATCTATATCGATGTATCTCTGTCCAGAGATTACTAGAAATTATCTCTCGAGGACTCCTCGCGTAAAAGCGAAACACACATTGAAGAGGTTTCATTTCATTCGTTTCATATGTTATTTCGAACACTTCCTGTATTAAATTTTAACAATAGAGAGAGCGATGCATACTACCACAGCATTATTCAACGGAATTTTCTCCAAATAAATATGTTTTATCTTAATGAAATAACACAAAAATAGCACAAAAATTTTACAGTTAAAATATTATACGATGGTTTTAGTATTTAATGTAGTAGAAGCACATTTATGTGTAGGCACGTATTATATCAATCATTAGTACTGTTACCACGGGATACCATAACATACTCTCTCGGTCCCACTGCGCTGATCGTATATTTTCAACAATATCCTCAATCAAAGAGAAAATAATTTCATACCGATCATTTTGTCAGGATGTAATCCTAAAGTATGGAGAATGTTTGTCAGGCCTATTTGGATAGCAGCGATTCCAACAAAAGAGTTCAGCACATTGTCGAAGATATTCTTGTCTTGTGATGTAATGATGTGAACTATGTCAATTCCTTTGGGCTCCAACATTTTATGGCAGCTACAATAGAAGATAAAATATAGGTATTAAAACAAATATTTTTTTCCATAAACTGGGAACATACGTATAACTTAATTATTAGTATTGATACGAGGTCATAATACTAGGTGCACCCCGCGGTTTTATCCAGGTGGTGATCGATGATTATGGTGATGATAATTAAATGGATCCTACTTCCTTTCCCGGGGTATAATCTACTCGTATCATCTTGCCAAATTTAATTACGATCCGTTCGCCTAAACAGGCGTGATAAAGCAACAAACAGACAGAGAGACAGAATGACAGACATTACAAACGTTTTTATAATTATATAGTATAAATAGATAGTATGTAGGTGCAAATTGTGCAAGAGCACATTTTATAATAATAATAATTTACCGCAGGGGTGGCTTTGTGGCGAGCCGTCGGTGAGTGGCGACACCGTGGACCTTCATTCTCCCTGGGGCTAAATGAGACCCCTGACCCCGGGCTTGCCTTAATTGGCCGTCTGGGGGTGGAGACGCAAGAGCAAGTAACAAAAAGCCCCAAAGGTGGAAGTGTTAAAGGGCATTACGCCGATAGTAGCGCTCTAGTAAAACCGCAGCACACTTCTCGACACCCTTTAGCCATTCACACCAACGTTGACCCTTCTGTCACCATTCATGGTGACCTTTATGAGGGCCCGTTTAGTGGGTGGCAAGTCACCACCTGCCCAAAAATTTTTTAATAAGACTGAAATTGGCAGGTGCCGTAGTCTCTTCCATAGCCCACTATCTTCTTATCACTAATAAAATCATTGCAATAGCCTTGCCATTTTACCCATTTTTATAATACTCGTAGATATACCATGTCACCATCTATCCGAAAGTTTCTGTTTTTTATACTACTTTGTATTTTTGTACCAAACAGGCCTCTAAGTGTTGGCTACAGCCCCACTTGTGCCTTTGTAAAGGACCGGATGAAATCCGTGAATTTTTTTGAATAATAATAATAATATAATATTTTTTTATTTCTGACTCGAGATCCATATGTATACACATATATACATTTAAAATATTAACTATCATGAACAGAACGCATCCTAAATAACTATAGAATACAGTTGTTAAAGAATTTTGCTTAAGCTGTAGTAGCACCCATAGTAGTGCAAAATCACCCATTTCATTGTTAAAATCTTGAAACAGTCCATTAAGAAATAACGTCAATTTCTTTAGAAAAGATCAAATTGTATAGTTAATAGTTCACTGCAGCTGTTCCACAAGCTTTGGTATTAGAATTCAAGGCTAATTTTAATATGGCTTATTTTATATTCTGCTAGCTGCGGCTGCGGTTTCAAGTGCGTGATGAGGCATGATGAAGAGGAAAGTATTATTTTACGTTTTATTCGAGGAGAGTATTACCTATATTATGTGTACTTGCAAAATTTTATTCAATAGTCATATTTGAGTTATAAAGGGTGTAGCTAAGCTGACTTTGTTTTGTTTATATACGTTTTAAGTTTTACTGTATTTATCATTACCCACATCATACCCCTCTAGAAGTACTAGTATATCTTCTCTCTAAACAAAATTTATACGTTTATATTACGTGTATACAACAATATTATAGAATCATTGTTTACCGTTCTATAGCAGCTGCGAAAACGGGAATGCGCATGAGTTGTGCTCCCATGCCGGACCACTGCGAGCCCATTCCGCTGTATACGAACCACAGAGGTCGGTTTGTGTCTTCAGAGTGTTCCATGTTTTCCGATAAACAAACTGTTTTCTGCTCTTCGGCTGTATCTGACACCAGAAAGAAGGTACATATTTTAATCACGTTAATTTTATTTGTATAATAGAAAATCAATGAAACTATCCCTAGCGCATGTCTTCCTACTTATACGTATGTTCCTACTACGTATAAGTTAATGCTCAACGAGTGGGCCTTGCCAGATGGCAATAAAATGACTTTTATGATAAGTTGAACTAATATACAAAGTCACAAAATCAAGTTCAAAGCATATTTTCAGAGAAACTAATATTTAATTTGTAGTTAAAAACTCAAGGCATTACATTATGCCCTTCTGTACTTATGTACTTACATATACCATTTCACATGTTTTTTATGTTGGTAAATATGTATTATTTAGTTTGAAATAGTTGATGTACAGAAGTACAAAGCCAACTTTATTAATTCTTGCATCAAGTTATATTTATATTCAAGTAGTCAGAAACAAGTCACTGTCAAAAAAATAAATCTTTCGTTAAGTCACTGTCTTGTTTAAGTCACGTTCCAGTATTGCGGTGGGTACATTACTTTCTAACTTAAACTTTCTAAGGAGTTTGAAAACGAAAACACAAATACAACGTTATAGGATTTCGTACACGTGCCTCAAGAGTCTTCGACTAATGTGTGTAACCAGTGATGACTTATGGCACTGAAACGTGGTCTCTCACTATGGGCCTCATAGATAAGATCAAAGTCGCACAACGAGCTATGGAGAGGGCTATGCTCGGGGTTTCTCTACGTAATCGAATCAGAAATGAGGAGAGGAAGTGGCAGTGAGCAGGGCACATAGCAGGCAGAACAGATGGCCGATGGGGCCCAAAGGTTCTGGCGTGGAGACCACGGACCGGCAAGCGCAACGTAGGTCGTCCACCGACACGGTGGACAGACGACCTGATGAAGGCCGCAGGACGACGTTGGATGCAGGCCGCTTCAAACCGGTCCTATTGGAAAATCATGAGGGAGGCCTATGTTCAGCAGTGGACGTCCTACGGCTGAGATGATGATGATGATGACGTTTAATAGTGAGTAATTTAAGGTTTTTAAATCCTGTTGTTAATGTTCTAAATTCAAATTAATTTTGTTATTAACATGTATATGATATGAAGTTAATATAATAAAAATGAGGAAATATAAATAAAGAATTTACCTATATGAAGGAAAATATAAAACAACACACATAAATGAAAAAAAGTTAAGAATTGATGAGATAAGATGTTAATTTATTAACTTGTATTCCTCTACGAGCTCTTTTTACTGCTTCCATACGGTTTTTAATCAATAGGATGAGAGTCACGATCACATGTTCTGGCATTCCATTCCATTCCTCTTGGATTGCATTATGCAGCTGGCTAAGTATTTCTGAGGCAAGATCTCGCGCTCGAACTTGTCTCTTTAATTAATCCCATAGATGTTCAATGGGATGATTATAGGACTTCTTGCTGGCCATTATATAATGGAGATACTTCAGTAAAATAATCTCGTACGGCACCCGCGGTGTGAGCCCTAGCATATTCGTGCATGATTATGAAGGCGTCGCCAATTAAATGTGCATAGGGCATCATATGAGGCTCAAGATACTGTTCGATGTACCGATGAAAGTTTAGTGCAGGCAGACTTGGCACAGACACGAGGGCAAGCTCTGTCGTACCGTCGGCGCTATTTCTCCCTAAACCGTCCACGAACGGCCATTATAGCTGACCTTTACTTTAATACAGCAATGTGCAAAGCATTCTCCATCTCTTCTGTAGATCTTATTCCTTCCGTCGTTACCATAAAGCATCATTTTACACTCATCAGAAAAGAGGTCTTTGCTCCACTGGAGGTATGACCAACTTAGGTGCTCGCGTGCAAAGTTAACCACACACGTTGCAGTTCTAGGAAAAATAGGTTGAATCTGCGAAACTATTATATTATTGGCCAAATATGGCGAATTGCGAGTCACGAGGTTAAGGCGCGCTCTTCGATGGTCTGCAGTTTATTTCGGCAAGTTTGCTGGCTTGTGTGGTACCAGTCTACTTTCCTTCAAACGACTAATTGTAGAATCACTTAAAGTCACCCTACGTACAATGTGAAGAAGCTCTGCAGTTAAAAATCGTCAATGCGTCGATTTCGAAAGAAGTTTTTACAATAAATCAATCATCTCGGTTAGAAGTGACCAGGTTCCTGCCAGATCCTGAATAACCGCGTGAAGAACCAATCACCCGATAGCGTTTATAGACTCTATGAACAGATGGCAGGCTTAGATGCAATACTTCAGCCACAACCCGCTGGCTTAGTCTAAATCCAGCAATGCCACTACTTTGCGGCTTTTGCGGGTGAAGTGTCTCAAAACAGTGATTCATTTCATTTATAGGATAAAGAAATCAAAATATAATTTTATATTTATAATATTTGCTAATCCCTGTAATGGCCAAACTGCCAGCTACACAATCATATTTTTTTTAATGGAATGAAAACTCGTTTGTGGCAGAAAAAATGTGTTTCAATTATTTTTATGTAGTACTGACATAGAATCTTTGGTCTGCACCTAAATTGCTTGCTTCAATTTACGCCTAAAGTATATATAACGTATTGTCATAGTTGTCGGGCTTAAGAATATAAAAAAAAACAATTCAGACGGTAAATGATCGGTTACCTAATCGGTAATAATTTTTGGAGCATTAAAGCGTATTTAAGGTAACATTGCCGACGGATAGTGTCGGGGCATATTGAGGACTGATTGTTAACAATATACTGTAACATATAAAAACAAACTTACGGACCAGAAGAATTTTGTCAGAATTTAAGTAAGGTGTGGTCACCTCACTTCAGTTAGACGCTAAGCTGTATGAAAATCTGGTTAAGTGTAACGCTATCTCATCGTGTACGTATTCAGTACAAACTATGAGTTATCTGTGCCACAATTGTACTAGATAAATGATAGTTTATACTAAAAACGTTAACGATGTAATTAGATTGCACTTAAAAAGATTTTTGTTCACGGTCCACAGGTAGGCATAAAATCATGGTACATAATAGTAAACTAATTTTTTCACATTTTGTTTCTCAAAATATTAAGTCACAGATGTATTAATCCGTAACTTCCAAGAGCCCATTGTATTATTACAAAACTTTGACGAACGCGAGGGTTGAATAATGACAAGCGTCATTTCGATTCCCTTATAAATAGAGTCTGATGAGACCGGTGACATACTTGCTAACACTGAGCATAACAGCGCTTGACTATAAACAAATTCAACAGTAACCAGTAACTATTATACTTACATATATTATGTGGTATGTAATTTCAGATATGTAAATTTACCTAAAATAATGTATCCGCGTCCCAGATGCCCCGAAATATTAGTAGAGTGTATATTGTGCAGCAAAGCAATTTCTTCAGCGTCGATGGGGCGTGCTTTTAAGTCTTCAAAAATGCCTTGTAAATGGTCTTTCTGTCTACTAGACAACGTCAGCAATCTTGGAATGGAAGTTGCGTATCGGGATAAGTCCTAAGTAAGAATAAAATATTTAGAGCATTAAAAAACAATAATGTTATATGAACAATTTATTTATTATATATATCATCATCATCAACTCAGCTGTTGGACGTCCACTGCTGAAAATACCCCTCCCCTATTTAAAATTGTTTTCCAAAAGGATCGGTTGGAAGCGGCCTGCATCCAACGTCGTCCTGTGACTTTTATCAGGTCGTCTGTCCACCTAGTCTGGACAACCTACGCTGCGCTTACCAGTCCGTGGTCTCCACTCCAGAACCTTTCGGCCTCATCGGCCATCTGTTCTGCGTGCTATGTGCCCTGCCCACTGCCATTTCAAATGACTAATCTTCTGGGCTATGTCGATGACTTTCGTTCTAGAAGAACGAAAGTCATCGACATGATTTCCTCATTTCTGATTCGATCACGTAGAGAAACTCCGAGCATAGCCCTCTCCATAGCTCATTGAGCGACTTTGAGCTTAGTTATGAGGCCCATAGTTATAGAGCACGTTTCAGTGCCACAAGTCATCACCGGTAACACACATTGGTCCAAGACTCTTGTCTTGAGGCACTGAGATAATTTTGACAAGAAGACGTCGCGAAGTTTCCGGAACGCTACCTAGCCGAGTTAAATTCGACAATTGACCTCTTTCTCGAAGTTGGACCTGCCTAGTTTGACTGTATGTTCCAGGTAGATGTACTCGTCAACAACTTCGAGAACTGAGTTCCCAACTGATATTGGGGTAGGTACAACATGGACATTGGATATAATTTACGTCTTGTCCATGTTCATCTTAAGACCTACCTGTTGGGAAACTCGATGGAGGCCTTCGAGCATTGTACTGAGGTCTTCTATAAATTCTGCCATGACTACAATATCGTCGGCAAATCGAAGGTGAGTGATGTATTCGGCGTTAATATTGATGCCAAGTCCTTGCCATTCCAGAAGCTTGAAGGCGTCTTTCAATGTAGCTGTGAACAGTTTCAGAGATATAACGTCTCCCTGTCTCACGCCTCTTTGCAATGGAATTGCCTTCGAACTCTGTTCCTCTACTCGGACTGACATGTAGGCGTTTTTGTACAAACACTTCAGCACTTTAATATTCCGATAATTAATACGGCACCGCTAGAGAGACTCAAGCACTGCCAGCGTCTCGATCGAATCAAAGGCTTTCTCATAGTCCACAAACGCTAAACAAAGAGGCAAGTCATACTCTTCGGTCTTCTGTATAACATGCCGTAGCGTGTGGATGTGGTCTATGGTACTATAGCCTTTTCGGAAACCGGCTTGTTCCGGAGACTAGAATTCATCAAACCTACGACTAAGCCACAACGACTAAGAACATGCGATTAAATTAAAATAATGGTTTATTTATTTATTTATTTATTTATTAAAACAATACATATATAATTACAGGCTTATCCTTATGCAATAGAGTAGTAGAAAACTAGTAATTATTATTTACAATATGACAAATTGAACATAATAGCCCTTACGAACTCGCTCTGTGAACAATGGAAAATGTCAATTTTCTCCGCCACCTGGTTAAGTGCTTGTATTGGCGTTGTTAGTGGTGCTTTGTTGAGCAGGTTGGTTTTTCCGCGTGGCACCACAAATAGTGGTGGCCGCCTGCGCCGTCCCGCATATCCGTCTGGCACACATCATCGTTAGTAAGATGATCGGATTGGTAATTATATCCCTATACACCTTCACCACATTCACAGCGCGCGCCACGTCCCTTCTAGTTTCCAACTTGTTGTATCCAACCATGCCCAAAACGAACAGGGTTGGGTACATCAGAGGATAGAACGAATACGCCGTATATTTTCCAGTATAGGTATCGAGCGAACTTATTTTGAATGCGCTCTATCATCAGACTATATTTCTCTTTATGAGGAGCCCATACTGACGCCGCGCTCTCCAACTGGCTTTTAACTAGTGCATCATACATTGCTGTCAGAGCATTGTGGTTAGTAAAACCATTAGCTTGGCGTAAAATGAATCCTAGAATTCTGTACACCTTTTTACAAACACTGACAACATGTACTCTGAAGCTCATCTCCGTTTCTAGACGAACCCCTAGATCTCTCACCGATTCCACTCGCTTCAACTGTGCGTCATCAATCTTGTAATCGTATTTAAATGGTGCAGTTGCTCTACTGAAAGTTATTATGGAACTTTTGTCCACGTTAAACAGCAATTTGTTCTTCCTGCCCCACTCAACTACCCTATCAATGTCTTTTTGCAATCGTACACAATCCTCCCTCTCTTTAATCGGTAAGATCAACTTGAGGTCGTCCGCAAACAAAAGGCATTGGGCTTCTTTAAACACTTCAGGCATGTCGTTGATCATTACGATAAATTCTAACGGTCCCAGATTACTACCTTGGCTTACACCTGTCATCGCGAAATAAGGTTTCGATTTGTATCCTGCGTACTCGACATATTGTGACCTATCCTTCATGTAGCTTGCAAAAAACTGTAGCAGTTTGGTAGTGCAGCCAATCGTCGCCAATTTCGTCAAAAGGATGTCATTATTGACCAAGTCAAAGGCCTTTTTAAAATCGAAGTAGGCGACGTCGACCTAAACCCCTGCGTCTATGTTTGGAAGCATATACGTCATGGAGTTCAAGAGGTTGCTGGTCGTGCTGCGAGTCGGTCGGAATCCATGCTGAGAATCTGAGAGAAAAGGCGATATCAGCTGCTGCATGCTACGCTGCACTGCCGACTCAAACACTTTTGCTGGCGTTGAAAGTATCGCTATCGGTCTAAACCCACTCACTTCAGTACCTGAGTCACTTTTAGGTATTGGGATCACCCGTGTAACCCTCCAGCGTTTGGGAAAATATGACACATCCAGGCATAAGTTAAACAAGTGTCCAAGCGACTCAGCTAAAGCCTCACGACAGTCCCTTACCACAAACACTGGAATACCGTCCGGGCCTGCTGATTGTTTTGGCTTGAGCCTTATAAGTGCTGCCCGCAGTTCTGCCTTCGAGAGGCATGGTACGTGGACGCGCGCACTGCTGGCATGACTTGCCACCTCAGCATAATGCACGTTAAGGACCGCCGCATTGGTGCCATAAATCGAATGAAAAAACCCAGCAAATTCGTCGACACATGCCGAGTCGGAAAGTGTATTACCATCTTTAGTAATTTTCATCCGGCTTACTGCACCCCGTCTAGCTCTTAAGTAATCCCAAAACGATTTCGGGTCTTCCGCTAGCCGGCTCTGCACCTGTTTCAGGTGACGATCATGCTCTGTGCGTATCATCACCCTGACACTTACCCTACATTCTGAAAAAGACTTGTAGTCTTCATCCGACCCACTTGTTTTGTACAATTTATGCATCTTCGCCTTGCGTTCGACCTTCCGAATGATGTCAGCTGTATACCACCTTGGATAGCTATATTTTGAGTTTACCTTAACTGTCCGCTTTTCAGGTACACACGAATTTAGTATTTCCATTATGATTGAATAAAAATAATCTAATGCTTCTTCTGGTTCTTTGATCAGATATAGAGCACTCCAATCAGCCGCCGCGATTGACGAGTACAATGCGTGGTAATTAGCTTTAGAAAAATTCCAGCTATGCGGCCTGGCGTAAGTCTGTACTGGTGGCTGTTCTAAGCCCGATTCTGTCCGCATGGCATTGCGCACCGTCACCGCGAGTGGCGGGTGCTGGTTATCTATTTTCACCAACGCCTCGTCGGCTTTGCATACTTGCACCTCAGCCAGGTCCAAAGAAACTAATACTAAATCAAGAATCCTGTCATTGCAATTTCTCACTTCGTTCTTCTGAGCGAACTCGCAAAAGTATTCAAAATAGTTAATGAAGTTGTCATTACATGAATATAAATTAAAGTCTCCTATAACTATACTTGACTTGTAACTAATACACCATTTTTTGATAATTTGAAATAATATCATATAGTCATTTTCTGTACTGTTAGGTGGAATATATACTACACAACAAAAAAATAAAAACTTGTCTTTTGAGAACACTTTTGCGCCAACAAATTCGAAAGCGCAAGTGTCAATGTTAACTCCATCTTCACTCGTCGCAACTGAAGCCGATGCGATGCGGCTAAGAATGCACCGCCTTGCTTCCGTCCATCAGCTCGGTCACATCTTAATACTTGATAACTTGGAGGTACTATCTCTGCATCTTCTATGGAGTTTATACAACCCGTCTCTGTGATGCCAAATAAATCAGCGCCTGAGGATTCAATGTTGTTGTAAATTTTATCTAACTTTGTCCTCAATCCTCTAGCGTTTTGATAGTAAATCTCTATGGTATTACTTTTCTTCAATTGGCCTATTTGACTGTCTCCGAAACCAAAATCATTCCGCAAACGCTGAGTTTACAGGCCAGACTGCAGGCTGACTTAGTACCACATATTCTCTGGGTGGCACCGTGATAATAAAAGAGGCATAATCCCGCTCGACCTTATGCCTGATCTTTTCAACTTTGTTTGGGACGTCTGAACCACATATTTTCTTTACGTGACATGTCATACTTTCTACTGACGTCTCTGCAGCTAATCGCCATACATGAAGGTATCTCTTTACTTCCATTCCTTGGATTTCCATATTGTTAGTGTTTAAGTCTTTCTTAACAATTTTTTGATGTAGGTTTTCTTTCTCCTTACCGCTTGTTTTCTTTCTTGGCTCATCTGACCTTGAAGATACTGACTTGTTAGCATCACCAAAATTTGTACCGTTTCCGGATGATTTGGTGTTTTCTGGGGCAATCACCGAGGTCCCGGCCTTAATGGTTGTTTTCTTGCGAACCGTAATCCATTCACCGTCATCTGTTTTTAATGTTGATGGTTGTGTGGGTAGGGTATCGGCATCTGGTCCGATAGGGGTAAGAGTAAGTGCCCTTGTATTCTGGTATTCTTTTTGTGGATTCCTAGGCTTAGAGGATGGTTCAGAAGTTGACTTCACTAAGCCGCTTGGGGCTACACTGACCATGTTTGGTGCAAATGGAATTGTCTTGGTAGGCTCAGTAGTAGGTATAGGCTGTGTTTTAGTTATATTAGATAATGGTGTTTCTACCGGCTTACTGGAACTTAATTTCGTAAATTCTTTTCTAAAAACACTATACGCTCATTTAACCTTTCAATGTGGTTCAACAAAATTAGGTTATTGGTATTCATCTTTTTACAAACCTGATCTTCCACAATATTACGAAACGTATTTCTCAAGCTTTCATGAAGTACATCTGTGCTCTTCTGCAGTTCCACTTCAATAATATTATATAGCTATTTGTAAATGTTGTTTCCCTGTGTTACGCAGGTAGCTGGTGGAGTCTGGTGTACACTGGGAAGCCGACTTTTCATTCGTAGTGAAGCGTTGATAGAATCTTCCTTCCTTCATGGTTTCTTCATTAGACGTTGACGAAGAATTTCTGCCGCCCCGTACTGGTGTGTGCGTGTTATCACCCTTCGGTAACTTGCTCCGACATTCTATACAAACCCAAGACTTTATATATTGGGTAGTAAGTGTTTCAAAATCTGTCAAGCTAATATTGACACATAATAGGTCGTACAAGAGATTACAGCTAGAACATGCCAACTATCTATCGTCAGATATCTGACATCGGCATCCTGAGCATATTTTATTGATGTCCATAGTCGAAACAAGTGCTTAAAACGGCGCGATTCGACGCTTTGAGGCGATACAGGCCAATTTAGCGGGTTTAGCTACCAGTACTCGATGAACGCTGGTCCCAACACTCGCAGCAGTGCGACGCGACGGCTGACGGTGGTGACTCACCGCTGACTGCACACGTAGGTACGATGCAAGCGAGCTGTCCGCGAGTTGTCGGTACACAAATGTTTTGAAATGTTTCTTCTATTTACTTCAAAGCCACTGAACCAATTTCAGATATTCGACGATCACTTGATAGGGTATTGCATTCACTGCACGGTAGTGTACATCACATTAAAGTTTCGTTGATTTAAACCACTTTTACAATTAAAAATGTATGGAGCAAATAGACGTAGGTGTTGCTTTAGTGGCGCACGCGTGGCAACATTTAATTATAGGTGTGTGGGACTCAGGCCCGTTAACCCCCACTGAGCAATTCGCCGATGGATTCGATGGAGTGTATACACCCCTTCGAGGATATATAGACGTGACGATATCTACGATTGGAATTATGTATTTTTTTTCAATCAATCAATCATTTATTTCACACATATCATAATGTATAAATTTTATAAGACACAGGTGTTATTGTGCAAAAGTCAACATAATATGTTGACTTTTGCACATTTTGCATATTACGTTGCTATACCCTAGTAGGGTCATAATATGACCCTACTAGGGTATAGCAACATAATTATTAAAGTGGTAGCAAGTAAGATAATAAAGGATGTATTTCCTTGATTAAGTTAAAGTTTCCACTGAAAGTATTCAGTAAATTTTTAATGGGTCGAATGAAGGCACTATTTTTTTCATGTAACTTACAAAATTTGTTGCACCCTATCTAGGGGTAGTTTTGAAAAATTGTAAATACTTTTTTATTATTTACTAGCTTTTGAGTAAATCGACGCAGACATTTTATTGAACCATTTACTTCTTTAACAGTTAGTTTAGTATGACACCATCGAACCATTTGGACGTTCTGTCATGTGAATATTGTGTAAAATTCACTGTGCTAGTGATATCAGTGCGTGCTACCCAAAGCTAGACCAAAGCATTCGTGGAGGTATTTAAATGCACTAATGTGTTCGGCTAAATGCCGTTGTGTAGTAAAATTAATTACATAAGTCTTAATCCCCATTTTTGTAATTTTTAATGGGGTTAAGCTAATAATTAATATTATCGTGTATTGGAAAGTTAAACCGTAATCTATAATTCTACTCTGCAAGATACGTCTACAAAGCGCCACCTCTCGGACGAATCAGCTTGACATAACTATGCATAAACGTGAAAATAACTCGGTAACTTTTCGTTGTCGTCGGTAGGCTTCTCGCGGCGCTCGTATCCTGTCATTTAGTGACACTTCAGATATTATAAACGCGAAAGTTTCTGAAATATGAAATTTGATGTAGAGTTAGATGAGGCGCTGGATTAACACATAGGATACTTTTCGTCATCATCATCCATCACCACGCGGGTAAAAAAGCGTAATATTCTTGGGCACAGCGTAGACAAAATAATAAGATCTCCGCCTACGTCAAGATCATAATAATGACAGTTCCGTCAAAGTTTGTGTCAGTTTCTGATAGTTGAATCAAAAGCACGCTATTATTTTGACAGCTTGATACACTGGACGTGCTCGACGACAGTCAAGGGTGATGATATGTAGCACAAATACCGTCAAGGGTAAAGATATGTAATAACAGTTTTTTTCCATGGTGATTAACCCTTTTCGTACCATTGAGGTATGCTTACGTGCGTTTCATTCATAAATCTTTTGTTTTAATTATCACGGTATAGGAACGGTTAATTTAGTTTTCACATTTATGCTGACGATGTTCGATCATAAATTTCATCTAGACCTTCTAACCTTCTAAAATTAATGGCACTATACTAGTTAAGAATAACAACCAATTTAGTTATTATGAAATAATTATAATACAAAGAGTCGAGAACGCTTATGCACGTTTCTGTTTCAATATTTTCCATGTAGGTAACTCCAAACCGAAAAAAATGTATAGAAAAATGAAACACCGCAGCAAACTTTACGTAGTCTTTCGTCTTCCTGTTGTTATAAGCCATAGCAATTTTTTTTATATTTAGGTATACCTAACGAAAAACTATCGCGCTCGTCAAAACATGGGTTACTTGGATCGCGGCAGTGCGAGATGCAACTCTTTACAGCTCAGCATGGCTCTGTAGCTCCGCTACGTTGAGTCCAAGTGTTAGTAATAATATTCCACAACCAATTAGATAATTGCTTAACATTAATAGCTTTAATATATATGATTAAAATAAGGTATTTGTATGCATCAAAAAACCAAGAAAATTAAAAACTTTTTACTAGTGCTTGTGTTATGTTTATCTAAGTATTATGAGTAGGTATTTACGTACCTAGTAATAACTTTGTATTATATTTGTATTGACATGGTAAACTTATCTGTATTTTGTTATATTATTTATGAATAGTATTGTTTTATATCTGATATATTTTTTATTTTCTAATTAGTTTGCTAGTTATTAACAATTGGGTAACTAAACACTTTTAGTGTTATTTTGTTTGCTAAACTATAAAGCTAATGTAGTATAAATCGGCCGTGAAGTCACAGATTGAGCCAAACAGAAGACCCGCGCTAGTTTAAACAAGTATTGTGCTGAGTAGAGTACCATTTTATGATATATCAGTAAATTTTCATTCTTCCTTCTTATTTTTATTAATATTTTTTCCGCGCAAAGCTATAACTGATGTTAAAATTTAGTCATGCGCCACCTTGTTTAATTTTGGTGGACTAGAGATGCAAAGTGGCGCCATCTCTGGTATAACTCTGGTGGCGTGCACTGTTTGCTGATTGGTTGGTCGGTCGGTCGGTTAAAGCCAATTACTGTTGAATACTTAGTCATCGCCCGACAGAGGCGTTGGGGTGGAGCACGCGGAGACGCTCGGAGTCTTGGAGGAACTCACTTTGCGTTTGGTCGTGGTAGCGTTCGCTCTTAATTGGAATATCTTGTCCCCAAGTAGATTCAATGTGATCTCTCAACACTTTGGGCTGTTATAATAAATCTCAGTGTGACTTAATAAAAGCAGACTCATTGAGCATGTGATATCTTATTTTCCTCGCCCGCTTAATCCACGCCTAGCCACGAAATTAGAGCATGCCATCCTATAATAATCCTGATACGGCCCAAATGTGCCTTTACATTCCTATGCTGCAGTTGTAAATAAATAATATTTCTTTTGACTTTATTTACATTTTAGATGTTTATAAAAACCGCTATAATAGTCAAATAGATATCTACCGGGTAACAAACATTCACATTCATAAACTTTCGCATGTATAATATTACTATTTGCGCCCCGCGGTTTCACCCACGCGACGATGGATGATGATGATGATAATAATAAAAAGTATCCTATTACTGAAGAACTTAAAGTTATCTTCATACTAAATTTCAGCCAAATCCGTTTAGCTACTCTGGCTTGATTAAGTAATAAACATCCATTCTTCAAAATATTCACAATTTTTTGTTTTTATATGAAAATCATTTGCTGTTTGCTAGTCTCGCTAAAATTCAAAAACGGTTAGACCGATGTAAATAATTATTTTTTATTTATTTTGCATAGAGTTGGTCAGATGATACATATCATCAACGTCATCCATCATCACGCAGGAAAAAAAAGTACTATAAATTATACAAATGGAAACATGTCCCCAGTCCCCGGCAGCCCCATTATTTCTGCCCACGGTAACAGTGTAGGAGGTGCTGAGAATCCCCAGCAGCTACCCGGCTACCGCCTCCAACTACGACGTCTGGCCTTCGTAACATACGCATGATGAAGACAGACGAGAAGATCGATAAGCAGGAATAAGAAATGAGTAGGTTACACTGGGATATCTTGAGTCTGGTGAGGTGGTTATCTGAGGTCACGATAACCCTGAAATTCCTCAATTCTTAATATTATTAGAGCGCACTGCCATAGTTGGAGCAGCCGTGGACGAAGGGTAAAAGACGATAGAAGAGATTATCAAGATACTTTTGCTTTAGTACAAAACCAGTTGACGAAGCTGAAGAGGATACGGTACAGTATAGAACAGTACAGTATAATGTCGAACAAAGCTATATTAGGAGAGGTCGAGAGATTCTATGGACTAATGTATTATTTTATATGTTCATAAGCTGTTTTCAAAGGTCATCATTAACCGTCACACAAGTAGGTTTGATGAACGCCAGCCTCTCTCTTGCATGCTCAATTGAAAGTATCGATATTTTATTTGTAAGAATATTATAATTTTCGATAGAAATAGAAACAAGGTTACAAAAAATTATAATATAATATTGGAACTATAGAACTTAGGTGTCAGGATACATGTTAGAGATCGAGAGACTGTGTATAATATGTAACAAAATAATGGGTCTCAGGATTTACTGATTTAATGCAGAAAGGGATAACTTACCTTAGGTTTTGTAAAGCCGCGCAGCAAAGCGTGAGAGTTGACTCCGGTGATAGAGAGACAGTTGACAGCAGCGTATGTACTGCGGAAGGGTTCGTGCTTTGTCGCTATGCACATGCGTCCGTCTCTTATCGCTGCTATATCTTGCCTCGGGTTTGAACAGTGGAGGTTGCCAGCTATTAAACCGTGATGATATCCCAGTAACACCTACACATAAAAAAATATCCTGTATTATAAAGTATTTTGCAGTTAGGTTTTTAAACATTTGCGTTGGCGTTGAAATAAACCTGTACAGAACCACATCTCACAAATCGAGGAGAAGGCATACAGCAGTTTTAATAGAAACATATCCTAACATGTGAGAGTATCTGTGTGAGAGAGAGAGGGTGTACAACGTGTTCATAAAAGTGTAGTAATACTGAACAGTGTGAGTGTGTATCCAGTCAGTAACCACATGTCAAAATATAAGATTTTAAATCAATCATATAATTTTTCATACAAAGTTAAAAAACTATTTTAGAGACCAATTTATTGACAAACCTATAATACGCAATACGCAAGTCATTCATGTCGCTGCGCATTTATGCCGCCCGACGCCTGACCCTCTCTCCACCCCGCCGCCTAAGCGCTCGCGCCCGCCCGGCCGTAGCTGACTGCATTCAGTGACCCCGCCCCGCCCGCAGCAACCGCGCGGCGTTGCCCTCATGAATAAGTCACACAACAGTACAACTTATCTCTCTCTTACCTACTTTGATTGAATACATACACTATTGTATTTCTCGGACATTAGTAGGTAATAGTACCTAGTAGTAGTATGTAGTAGACCTAGACTCGCCTAGCTTATTATTTCCAATAGTTAGTATTATAAACGAAACTGCTAGCTCTGCTTAACTAGGTAAGCTACCTACCTACCTTTTCTTTGATTTCTGGATGTAGGTATACCTTTCTTCTGAACTGTAGTTTTGCGTGGCACTGCACTTGACTCACACTGAGACATACATTTTTGAGTAAGTAACTATCTCCCAGTAGTTTCACTTACTACAACGCCCTTCACGCCCTAACACATTAATAGTTGCGTACTATTACTTCCCGGCAGAATATCTGGCAATGCGTGGGGATCCAACTAAGACGGCCTCTTGCACAAGAAGCCTACCTACTGCCCATTAGGAGTGCAAATGCTAAGCGCTGGGTGGCATTGCAACTGTCACGGGAATGCGTAGTGCTTACTATTAGACGCAAGAATTGGCCCTCTTCTCACTTCTTGCTAGCATTCAACAGTTTTGTGAGTAACTTGTTTAACTTTTTATCGTAACACAGAAAAGGTACCGTAGGTAGTCTAGGTAGGTTCAATACCTAATCAAATAATAAGAACACTTGTCATTTTAAAGAATTTATATCTAATCAACCATTCTGTCTGATCGATTGTGAATAACTCAAACTTAGTTTCACGGCACGATGTAGGTAGACCAGGTAGGTACTTAGATCACGAAAATAATCAAAATCAGCATAGTGTTGTTTCATTTATGTACCTACTACTGATTAGTACACTGCATTATGTACTTACAACAACCGACGTCGGTGTACATTTTATGACACTTCATGCTTAAGCATAAGATCGATCACTACTTTTAAAACTACTACTTAACATTAATATCAAACACGGTACTAGGACGCTAAACCTTGTTCCTTCCTTCCATTGCCACTGCGTTGAATGATTATTAATTATTATTAATCAAGCGGTGTGTCACTGTCGGAGTGTGGAGTACAATTACTTACATTACGAAATTAGTGTCATGCATGTTGAAATCAGTTTCACGAAAGTAGTTTCGATATATGCGAAAGTAATTTCGTAAAATAAAAAGTGTCGTGAAATACACAGTATCGCAGTAACCATGGCCCCATCAGTATCAAAGCTATATTTTTCTATAATATTCAATGTAGTTAAAGAGATGCTTCTATATAAACTTAAAAAAAGACTATCAAGAAAATAAAGACGTTGGTGGATTCAAAGATGGTTAACAAGAAAGCATTTGGGTGCAATGAAGTTAGTCTCTGAATTAGCAGATGAAGATCCTGAGAGCTATAAAATCTATTTCCGAATGAGTGAAGATAATTTTATTTTTTTACTGAAAAGATTTTCCAACAAAATATCTAAACAAGATACAATATTTCGAGAAGCGTTACCAGCAAAACTTAAACTTCAAATTACGCTGCGCTTTTTAGCAACTGGAAATAGTTTTAAGTCTTTATAATACGAATTCAGGGTGCCATCATGTAGTATATCGAAATTTGTGCCTGAGATCCTGGATGCAGTCTACGAAGAATTGAAAAACTTTATTGAGGTAAGCAAAAATATTTTTATTTTTTATTTGGTAAGTAGCTATAATCAACAACTATGGGTATTTAGAAAAACTAATATTGTTCATAACTCAATTCGGACTCCGGCATAGAAGCATCCTGAGTTCTTGCTACAGCCCGTGCGAGTACGTCGTAGTCCTCATCATGAAAATACTCGTTGTCTGTTATTACACCACTGGTAGCACTGGTTGAAGCAAAGGTACCGGGTTCCGAGGATGAAGCTGGAAGGCTAGTTTGTTGGGTACCGGGTTCCGAGGATGAAGCTGGAAGGCTAATTTGTTGAGTTGAAGTCTGTCGTTTTGCCAATTTGATACGTTGCTTTCGTACTGTTGACAAAATCATTTCCTCTGTTTCCAGAGCTATTTCTAGAGGAAGTTGCCGTAACTGTTGAGCTATTGTTTGGGCAAAAAGATTGAATTCATCATTAGTAGTATTTGAAAAGTGCTGCGTAGAAACTTTTTCTAATACATCTTCTGGCTTCAGTAGGGGATCTTTTAATTTTCTTTTATTTCTTGTAGGTATGCGGGGTACGGTAAAATCTTGGCTCTCGGATTCTGAAGTAGAAGTAGCCTGGCTATTTGGTGCCTGAAACAATGAATTAAATTTATTGTGTACATTTATTATTGAACTTTTTTTTTCTTTTTTCTTTACAGATGGCAAACACAGAAGAAACTTGGAGCTAGATAGTTGATGGTTATAGTGACAAATGTAGTTTTCCGTTATGTGGTGACGAACATGTAGATGGCAAACATGTCCAAATTCGTCGTCCAGCGCATTCAGGAACTGATTACTATAATTACAAGGGAACTTTCAGTATAGTCCTTCTGGCAGTCTGTGACAGTAATCTAAAATTTAGATATATTAACGTAAGTCATTATGGTCGTGCTTCTGATGGGGGAATTTCTGTAAGATCAAATTTAAAAACAATGTTGGAGGAACATTTATTGAACGCTCCTGAAGGAATGGTTTTGTTGGGAGATTAAGCTTTCCCCTTAACCGAATATCTTATGACACCATATAGTCGTCGATCAAACTTATCAAACCAACAAAAAAAATTCAACTACAGATTAAGCAGAGCTCGAAGAACTATAGAAAATACTTTTGGTGTCTTAGTTAGTAAATTTCGGATATTCGAGATATCTATCCCGGTATTGCCAGAAACTGTGGACAAAATAATAAAGACACATGTCTTTAATAAAGACACATGTCTTTATTATTTTGTCTTGCATAATTGGCTGAAAACTATTTCATCGACTTATGTAGAACCGGGTTTGATTGATGAAGAAAATCCAGAAACGGGAGAAGTAGTAGAAGGTTCATTTCGGACGGTAACCCACGGAGCTTTTTCCCCACTTCGTAATTTGGGTAGAAATCATTCTAGAAATGCAACCCTCATAAGACAAGGTTATACTGACTACTTTGTTGGACATGGGCGTGTAGAATGGCAAGACAGAATGATTATTTAAGTGCAAGGAGGCGAAAACAAAACATCCATTGTAAAATTGTATATGTAGAATAAATGATACTTACCACATTTTCTGTATTTTCTCTCGTGTAGCTGTCAATATTTTTCAAAAAATCCTCATGAGATAGGCAAGAAATTTTAGAAATATACAGTTCATTAGCTGCCATACCCGTGGTATTAGATTTTTTCGCCTTTAACAACTCATTGTTGTAAGTATTTCGAAGTGATCGTATTTTACCAACAACTTCTTTGACATTTTGCATCTCCATGACTTCCATGATTATTTTGTAGGCCGCATCTCTGGCATCCCTTTTTTTATATTGTGGGTGTTTCGGGTCCCAGAGACACTCTTGTCGCTGATATTCATTGATGAATTGTATATTTTTATCTGTACTCCATCTTTGGTTTGCCATTTTCAACGCTTAAAGCGCGCGCAATGATAAAAATACACACGTACGCACAGAACAGGCGCTTTCGTGACACTAGTTTCACGTCGCATCTACACTATGAAATTAAATGCATGACACTAATTTCACCTAAAAATTGCGCAGGGCACGAAACTCATTTGCATTCATGAAATTAATGCATGCATTACGAAAATAAATTACATGTGAAACTGTTGTTAAAACTAATGTCACGAAATTAATTTCATGCCACTAATTTCGTAATGTCATTCCGGCTTTACCTACATATTCTTGCGCTGTCAGTAAATAAATACAATGACTAGCCACAAAATACAGATGTGGACTGGCCCGGCGCGGCGCGGCGGTGTCTTGTGATGTGACGGCTGTGTTTCGCGCTTTTGACAACGCCGCTGTGTAGGTACTGATGTTACACGTATAATTGAAATGTTCCAGGTAGGTATTACAAATGTCTATGAAAAATGTGTTTAAATTGGTATTGGGTAAAAGTTCAATTACATTTACTTAGATAGGTACCTAAATTTAGCACCTATCCCATCGCGGTAGGCCGAAGAAAACATTCGGTAGGTACCTATTAACTAGGACGTTGCGCACCTGATGGTAAGCACTACGTTCCATACCAGTTGCAGTGCCATCCAAAGCTTACAACTTTACTTCAAAACTCAAAATTCAAAATTCAAAAATTATTTATTCAGTTTAGGCATCATAGACACTCTTATGAACGTCAACATTTTTAAATGATTCTACCGCTGTCTTCGGAAAAGAACCACCGCCGAGAAGAAGCAGCAAGAAACTCGTAGGCCATTATTTTTTCAAATCTTTGTACATTGAGGTTACATATGAGTAGTATTAAAATAACAAATTTATTCAATAGTTGGCTACTAGGCAGAAGTGGAAAGCTTCCAGGCATCTTTGTCTTCTAAGTAGTGACTCAATTTATAATAGGCTTTTTTCATTAGTATATTTTTGACACGTAACTTGAATTTCCCTTCAGTGAGCTCAGTAATGTCTTTCGGGATTTTATTATAGAAACGTACACAATTGCCTAAGAAGGACTTATTTTTAGTTTTCGTGAGTCTAAATTTAGATACAGCTATCCTATCCTTATTTCTAGTATTAATATTATGCATATCACTATTTATTCTAAACTTCTTTATATTTTTACGAACGTACAATATATTTTCTAGGATATACAAAGATGGAAGAGTTAATATGTTAATTTCTTTGAACATTTGTCTTAAGGATTCGCGGGGACCCATTTAGTAGATGGCTCGAACTGCCCGCTTTTGCAATATAAAAACTGTCTCTATGTCCGCCGCTGACCCCCACAGCAGGATACCATATGACATTATGCTGTGGAAGTAAGCAAAGTAGACCAGTCGAGCAGTAGCTATATCTGTCAATTGCCTAATTTTATGAACCGCATATGCAGCTGAGCTCAGTCTTCCAGATAGTGCATCAATATGAGGACCCCATTGTAATTTAGAGTCTATGCTAATACCTAGAAAGACTATTGCCTTGTCAATTTTCAATTTATTTCCGTCGAGTAATACGTTTGGCTCTATATGTCTTACATTAGGCATGGAAAATTTTAAACATTTCGTTTTCTTTGCGTTGAGAAGCAGGTTGTTTGCGGCGAACCAATTTGAAACAATAGTTAACGCGTTGTTGACTTGAACTAGTTCTCTATCTTTCCTATCTACTTTAAAAATCAGAGAAGTATCATCCGCAAAAGAACTATGTCAGCAAGGCCCTCAACCATATGTGGTAAGTCATTGATATATGCTAAGAATAAGAACGGACCCAAGATCGACCCCTGTGGAACCCCCATTCTTACCAAAGATCCAGAAGATGTCACGCCATTAATGCCAACTTTTTGCTGCCTATCAGATAAGTATGATTCTACAAGATTCAGAGCAGCTCCACGAATTCCATAGTGGTGTAGCTTATAAATTAGAGTGCGGTGCTCTACACAGTCGAAAGCTTTGGAGAGATCACAAAATACGCCAATGGCATCCTGTGAGCTCTCCCAAGCCTCCAGCACATGCTTGACTAACTGGACTCCTGCATCTGTTGTTGATCTGCTTTTCGTGAAACCGAACTGATTTTCGTGTAAAATCCTATGTTTATTAAAATGAGACAAGAGTTGTTGAAGCATTATCTTTTCGAATATCTTGCTCAAAGCCGGAAGCACAGAGACCGGTCTATAATTTGAGGGGTCGGCCTTACTACCTGATTTAAAAATAGGGGTGATTTTACTCATTTTCATTAGGTCAGGAAATGTACCTCTATCAATACATAAATTAAATATGATCATCAAATGTGGCGCTATAACTTCTATTATTGACTCTAGCATTTTTACGGATAATCCCCATAAATCCTCTGTTGCTTTAACGTTTAAACTTTTAAATGTTTTTATTATTTCAAAAGTAGATATATGTCGGAACCTTAACTCAGGAATTTGGAGCGGGAAGTTGTCTTTCAGAAAGCCCACTGCAACACAAGGGCAAGAATTAAGAGATTTGGTGACTTCTAGTGGTATGTTAGAAAAGAAATTTTCAAATGAATTCACAACATGACTTGGGTCTGAAACTTTTTGGTTATCTATTTCTAGCACATATTCTGAATTAAAAGATTTACTTTTGCCGGTCTCTGTATTAATAGTTTTCCAAACTGTTTTAATTTTGTCATTAGATTTTCGAATTTTATCCCTTATAAACAAAGCTTTTGCGCATTTGCATACTGACTTAAAAACTTTTGAGTTATTTCTTACGTAATCATGAAAATCTTTACTAGAAGTTAAAGATTTTTTGTGATATAACTCAAACATTATGTCTCTACTTTTTCGAATACCTCTAGTTGACCACTCACCAGATTGTAACCTACCGTTGAGCTGCAGTTTTTGCATGGCACTGCGCTGCGTTTGACACCCCGAGTGTTAGAACCACTTTCACAAAGTAATTTCACTGTCTTTAGCCCGTGCGTGAAGCCACAAATCAAATTAAATTAAATTGTTTATTGCACCACTCAAAGCGCGCGTTGCTAACTCGTCAAAACACCATACCTACATGGTTTGGCAACGTCGCGCTTCGCGTGTCAAAGAATGATGAATGAATCCAACTTAGTGCGTTATATCCACACTTTTCTGGCTTAATTTGCTGACCTTGTCTCACCAAAGCGCGCCGTGCTGGCGACTATTTGACCTCAATTTTGGGGTGCTCGCAATGTGATATGCCGGATAACTAAACCATATGCTACTTTGCCGGAAACTAAAAAATGTTTCGTTTAATTTGATGGTCGATGGTTCGTTGTACGAAATAATTATTTCAAAGCACTTATGGACGAAAGTTAGTATTACGTAAGAATAGTTTTCCAGTTAAAAGTGTTGTAATTATGTGCACACATATCGTGTGATGTAAAATGTGTTGTGATGATTACCATTATTGTAAGATTGTAATTAAAGTCATAAGTACTTGGTACTTACTCTGTGAAAAGAGTATTCGATCATTTATGAAGGTTTTTAAAGAATTATAAAATCGGTTTCAATGGACGTCTGGTATTAAAAGACTTAAATTCGTATACAAGATTATTATTTGATAAGCTTGAGCGTATCGCAAAATTCTTTCAAGCTACACGTTAGCAATTAAATGGCATTACTAACAGGATACTTTTGAACTTATGAAGAGCAGGAGTGCTGTATCGTTATATCGTTTTTAAAAAACTTGACAAGGTCGACACTGTGTGCAAAATTGAAAAGTAGGTATTTACTTAAATAATATTCGGGTAATAAATAATACTGACTGTGTAAAGGACGTACTAACCTGTTAATAGGTTGCTACAGTAACGTATACTTTGTGAACGAATTTACTGTTAATAATATTTAACCAGTTTATCTACGCATCGTTAAAACAAATAAAAACTACACTTAATTAATTCTAATGTATGAATAGGTAATTCGGAAAATATCAGGTTTAGCCGGATAAAATAACCATCGGACATCTCTAATCAGTTACTCAATAAATATGCAGCTGTCTCACAAAGAGTAGTTAAAACAGATAGGATTTTAATAAGATTACGAAACAGCCGGTAGGAACCAATACATTATCTTACAAGCTTTGCACACTGTACGAGCTATTGGGTGAAAGTTAAATTCCAGAGTTACTTGCTATTATTTTGACCAGTCTAACATTTAATACCATTTCTGCATCAAAAATTTCAAATGAAAATCGGTGGTACTTGCAGTGAGGTAATGCGGTAGCTGGATTTTCTTTAATTGTCATAATTTAAGAGATATTTTTACAACGGTCTGGTACATTAAAGTCTTAGTTTAGTTTCGCTGTAGGTAACTATGTTAAACGTGCGTCACTTCTGTTAAATACATATAGTAGGTACTTAGTCTGTGAAGAGAAGTAGTATGAGAAGTTTTAGGGTTGAACTAGCGTGGTTTTCTCAAAGACTTTGACATCCTATAACTGGACATTTTAATTGCTTCTCTGAAAAGAGGTACTTACATATCAATTCTAACTGGGGTACTGTATGCGTGGTTTCAGTATTACTTCATCTTTTTGTTACACATTGTATATATAATTAATGATAAATGTTTAGTCATCATGCAGAATAAGTGCCTTATTATATTAATACGTGTATACATGCTTACGACAAATCCTAACATATTAATATTATAAACGCAAGAGTTTGTGATGTATGGATGTATGGGCGTGTGGATGTTTGTTACTCTTTCACGCTTAAACGGCGGGGCCACTTATGATGAAATTTGGTATGGAGATAGATAAAGCGCTAGATTAACATATAGGATACTTTGCGTCATCATCATGACTATTATCCATCAGCACGCGGGTGAAAAAGCGTAATTATTGGGCACAGCAAAGACAAAATAACAAGATCTCGGCCTACGTTAAGATCGTAATGATGAAAGTTCTGTTAAAGTTTGTATCAGTTTCTGATAGCTTATGCTACGTTTCGGTTAGCGCCGAAATCACTCGCGGCATTCGCACAGCCATTCCCTTACAAGCCCGCGATCATCGTGAGCGAGCTCGATACGACATCGATGACGTCACCGAAAACCACAGGGAAGTGTTCTTGGCCCACTTCTCTTTATATTATATATTAATGACCTGCCTAGTGTTGTGGATCACCCAATGGTTCTTTTCGCTGATGATAGCACTATTATGTTCGTCGGTAAAATGCAGATAGGATTCGAAGAGGTCATTACATCAGCTTTAACTTATATTGCTGACTGGTTAAAATTGAATAACCTAATATTAAAGTTAGATAAGACCAATATAATGACATTTACAATTAATAGGAATTCGAATTTGACATTGAAAATTAATATCATGAATAAAAACATTGAAAATGTATCATTGACAATTTTTAGGACTCAACATCGACTCTTACCTCAAATGGAAAATGCATGCGCAGTCAGTGTGCACCAAACTTAGTAGTTATTCATATGCACTATACATGTTGTCAAAGGTTGTAGGTCGGCCTGCAGTGCTTGTGTCCTATCACGCTAACGTAACGTCTACGATTCGGTATGGGATAATATTGTGGGAAACAGTTCAGAGAGGGAAGTGATATTCAAAGCCCAAAAAAAGTGTGTTCTAGTAGATCTGTCTGCCATTTGCACACTACTGATTCATGTAAGCCGTATTATTGACATTTCCTTGTTTATATATTTATGAAGTGGTATTGTTTACAAGAAATAACCTGAATCTTTTCAACAACCTCAGTAGCGAACGACAAATAAAAATCACAACTACTTTTTATAGCAACAGTGTGTTTGGTATGGCGCCTAGGTTATATGAGTATAATCACCTACATAAATCGATAATGGAATCAGAGTGTGCTATAACGTTTAAAAGAGAATTGTTCAAATTGTTGGTATCGAAATATTATTACACGATAGAATAATTAAATGATAATTTAGTATAAGTTAAATTAAAATGTAATATATGTATAATGTATGTAATAAGATCAAAATATGTGGGAACAAAAAAATTATCTATCTGACATAACAATAAGTGAATTATAGACATGAATGACATACAGTGTGATTGTAAATTGATTAATAATTAGTTTAATTATTTTGTTATTCTAATCCAGTAATTCATAAATCTAGGAATAATAATTTTACATAATCTAATATCGGTCTGTATGTCGACGCATAATAAAAGTCAACCTAATTTTGCATGTCGTTATGATGGAATGTGGAGCGCTACCTATTTTTATGTAACATCTTATACATAATATATGTTTACCCATGTTCATGCAAATAAATAATTTTTAATTTGAATTTCAATTTGAAAACGCTCACGTCGCGACCACAACGCTCGCGGATCGAAGGTGGGTTTTCGTGGTCGTTACGAGCTTTCACTGTCAAACATCAAATGTATAGATAGGTATAATAGGAGTTTATCGATTTTTGAAAGAAAAATTGGCGCGCTGTTCGCGTCCGCGTTACCGTTCCGTTGGGGTTTAACATTGCAAGCATTGATCCAAAGCAAAACGCTAAACCGGAGCGCGACAGTTGTGAGCGTTGACGGCGCTTACCAGAGCGTACCTTTAGTCAAAAGCACGCTATCATTTATCACAGATCGATACAATAGACTTGCTCAGTGATCGTCATGGGTGATGAAATGTAATGACAGTTTATTTTTTAATGTTTTATTATAGTATGTACCTCAACCGGATTGACAGGTCATAGGTGTAAGCTGTTATCAGTTAGCTCGGAGTACAGGCCGGCTACGTTCCCTACACTCTACGATCTCTCCTACCGAGGTAATAAACTTTCTTGCTTGTACACATGGTGTACACCTGACACTCGAGGGGTTAAACAAGGTAAAATTGATAAAACTTAGACGGTTATCCGTTGCTGCGACTGTAATATCAACTTGTTAAAAAATAATAAATAGACCATTAAAACCAAAGATACAGAAATCTTGCATTGATTTAATCTGTAGCAAGTAAAAAAATTTAAATGGCGAAATGCATCATTTAGTACTTTATGATTACGAAACTGCTCAAACTATAACATTAAAAACTACTGTTGTACAAAATAAGACCTATAGTGTGGTTTGAAAAGCGACAAAACTTCTGTATGAACAATGAAAACATATTTCTATAATGCATTTTAAGCTTATATTTTAATAAAATATTTTCAGAGAATCATGTAGACAGAGTATTCAACAACTTCAACAGATCGATACACTAGACGCGCTCGGTGGTAGAGTCAGCATGTCATCCAACCTTGTTGTTCAGCCGACTGTAGTCGAGCGATTCCGAGTCCACCGACAGACAAGTACACTGAAGGCCTACAAACAAACTATAAAGTTTCGTTTGATGGATTTCGGGTTGTCTACGAAAGTAAAAAGCACAAATAAAGTCACCGGTTATTAAATGTCAGTTTTTTCCGGGGTGATTAAATTTATATTTAAATGTACGTACTGTATGTTATTATTAGTTTTTACGGATCAATTTACTGGTTGACTACTAAGAACAAAGTATTTTAAGTTCTACTCACGAAATTTCAAATCCATTCACTTGCAGACTCAAAATTCAGAATGACGGATTTCGGTTTTTTTGCAACCCCTTCACAAAAAATGCAGATTATTTCAATATGGTTCAAAATTGATACCTACATGAAATAAAAGTAATAATCAGAATAAACTATGTTTTACATTACTATCCTGCACTATTTGTATGTTTTGTAAGATCAAATTTTGAATTTCTTGCAGTAAGTTATGTTTCCGAAAAATCCGTTACAATTCAAATTTGAATATCATGTCCTAGAATAAACGAAATCCTTTATAATGGATATTGAAATTGCGAACGTACATATTTTATTATGATAAAAAAAAACATTTTGCTAACCTTCTTATAGTTTTTCCACTACCATTAGTTTTTCTTCAATTTATGTCAAACAATTGTTTTGGCACACTGACAGCTCCACACATACACTGACTCTAGAGACCAACTTTGAACATAAAATTCAAATTTTATTTCATGGTCAAGGTTGTGATTTTGGATTTTGAAACAAGAACGTAAATTTAGCTTTCTTTCAAGAGAAAGAAAGCTAAATTTACGTTCTTGTTGTCTCGCTTTTTCCATCGGTAAAATTTATAAGAATAAATTTTACCGATGGAAAAAGCGAGACAACTACAATATAATGCAAAAACGAACCAAAAGACTTTAGGAATGTTTATATATATATTCTACTAATGAGTTTACTGGTACATTGTCAAATGGGATGATACTATCCTAGGATAGCGGTTAAATTTACTCATCTATACAGATGAATAAAATTGTGTCTATTTGTAATTCCAAACAGCTTTTTACTAAATGCATATGAAAGAATTTACGGCACTTACATAAAACAACTACTTATATTAAAAAATGTTGTCTGCTTGTTTCGGGTAATCACTGAATCGGCTGGACTGATTTTAACGGGACTTTCACTGGCAGTTAACTGATGTTATAATCAGTAACTATGGCTACTTTTATTTTAGAAAATAATAAATAAAAACTCTGTCTCTCTGTCTGTTTGTTACCTTATTAACCCGTCCGCATCAGCGCAAAAAATAACAATAGATTTATGAATGAAACTTAACTCGAATGAGTCTTGCTGATTCGGACAGATTAAGCCTTAACGGCTAAACGGATCGTGATTTTTAGTTTGAGAGTTTTGGTTTTTATCATCGTCATCAATTAACAACGCGGGTGAAATCGCGGGGCGCAGTATATAAAATATAACTAAACTATCAGATATTTCTTTATGTCTCCCCTCTGTCATTTACTTCACTGTGATAGCAAAGACAATTTAATGTGATAGCGACATTGTGATTTGGTTGACAGAATATAGCGAGCCAAAATTCAAAGTAGGCATATTGACGACTATCCTACTTAACATAATATAAAAATAGCCTTAAGAAATATTTTGATACAAAGTTATTGTAATATTCTGTTACCTTTTGATATAATCTAACAACCATATATCGCAATAATACCTATCCACGCAGGGCCATAATGTCCATACATTTGGTCATTGTCCTTTTTGAGTTAATATCGAAACTGGCGAATATTGACTAATATAATACTTTTTTAGCTGTCTCATTTTATATTTGACTATCTGCCACTGGCAACACATCCGAAGATGCCGTCCGAAGACGCCTTCCGAAGCCGCGTACACTGTTCAGCCGCGTCCGCGGACGATGTCCGTGAACGCTGTCCGATAGTTTGTTGGCAGCTTTACCGGTACCTGTACGCTATTGACAACTCTATTTGATACTTACTCTGAGACAGATGTATACCAATGTAGCAACACAGAGGTAGGTAGCAACGCAATCGCAACTAAATAGTTTACAGAATACCATTTATATTAAAAACTATCGATCGCAAGCTGCTGGACCGCGATCGAACCTAAATAGCGAGCAGAATACGAAAACTGTCAAAAAAGACAATTTTCGTGCAATCGTTGCGATATCGTGGTTCAATAGCTAAGAAAATAGGGGATTACGTCAATTTACGGACGATAATTTTACTTGGTAACGTCATAAAACAAGCCAAACGCTTAGGCTGATCGAGCCTCTCTATCGCTTGTTCCGCGCTCTCGCTCGCACGCCTGGTTCAGGCGAAACGTGAAAATGAGTCATTCCTTTTCCTGCTTGCGGCCGTCGTTCATCGATTTATTAGACATTATCACGTCAAAAATTGCTGTACTATCTTTATTCTTGGATATGAGCAAAGCTTTCGACTTTGTCTGTTATGAAACGCTACTGCAGAAGAAGCTTTACTAATATGGCATGTGATGAAATGCTTATGATTGGTTGAAAAGGTATGTAAAGGATAACTATCAAATTAAAAAATAAAGGAAAATCGTAGTTTCTATGAAAATGGAGTTCTTGGAACACTCCTAAACAAGGTCGGTGTTTAACAAGGTAGGGCCTCTACTTTTCCTTCTCTATATTAATGGCTTACCTGATGCCATATATATTATGTTATGTGATAGTGTCTTACTGTAGTGTACAAATAAAAACTTTCATAACTACATGTTTTATATTAACGAAAAACATTTTATATGATCTCACCTTTGTTAATGCTGTAACACCCGACGCCGCATCGGTGAAACCAACATTAGATATAACACTTCCAACCAGAAGTGGATCTGATCTGTTGCCACAGAACACTGTTTCAATAGCCTGTAGTTCAGCCTTATCAGCATCAGGAGTGGCTGTAATAATAAAACAATATAGATTATCTGTACAGTTCTCGAAAATGTTACAACAAAGTACGATCACATGTTAGTCAAATATAGCAACTTTGTTCACAATGCAATCTGCCAATGAGTAGAGTTCATAACTTGGATATGTATTGTGTTCTGCGATGGAAAATATCTAAAGATTTGTAATTGCGAGTGAACAAAAATCCTTTATGTTACTTTAGACGTCTTCTACGGCACCCACGGGTAGAGACCCATAGAAGGCAGCTAAAGAATAACAATCAGAAGGTGGGCAACAGCACCTTCCCAGTGAAACACACAAAATCTGCGTTCGCTAACCCGCCTGCCAAGCGTAGCGAGTATTGGCAAACTCAGTATGGATTTCACAAAAGGAAGCAGACCCCCAGTCTACAGCAGGCCCGCTATTCCTGGCTACGGTAGCGGCCACGGTAACGGTGGGGCAGGGGGTACTTAGAATTACCAGCAGACGCCCGGCTACCGCCCCCATCAACGACAACTGGCCCTGGTACGGATACGCATGATGAGGACAGATAAGAAGAATTATGAGCTGGAAGAAGAAATGAGTAGGTTACACTAGGACATTGTGAGGTTATCTAAAGTCCGGAGAGCGGGTAAGGACACGATAACCCTGAAATCAGGAAACCTACTCTACCACCGCGACCAAGAGGTAGTCCCATAATGGTGTCAGAAGATATTCGCTGAAGGTCATTCAGGTATACGCACCGACAAAGTCGCAACCGGATGAAGAAGTGGAGGATATGTATGAGGACATTAGTCAGGCCATACATACCTCTGAAACTCACTTCCTTGTTGTTATGGGGGACTTCAACGTGAAGTTGGGTAAGAGAAGCAATGATGAGTTGAGTTGGCAATTTGGTGATGGGCAACGGAACCGTAGGGAACAGAGGTTGGCCAACTTCCTGGAGAAACAGGGACTCTTTATGATGAACTCTTTCTTTCAGAAGCCACCTCACAGGAAATGGACCTGATTGAGTCCCGATGGTTCCACGAGATATGAGATTGATTTCATTATGATTACTAATAGACAAATGTTCACTGATGTCTCCGTGATCAATAGGGTTAAAAGCGGTAGTGATCACCGAATGGTAAGAGGCACATTGAATGTTAATGTCAAACTTGAGGGGTCTCGTCTGATGAAGTCTACGCTCCGAGCTTCTCGTGCTCATATTCGAAACCTCGAGAGCTTTCAACTTGATCTGTCCAATTGCTTCGATTGCCTTGAAAACATTGCTTCAGTAGAAGAGATCAATAATAGGTAAGAAGAAACTGTCCTTACGGTGAGTTTCAAATACTTTAAACCCCACCGTACAGATACGAGACATAAGTACGAGGCCTTGAAACAGCGTAAGAACAACAAGGCGCCGGCTGACGACGGTATCACATCGGAGCTTCTGGAAGCGCGTGGAACACCGGTACTTAAAGTCTTTCAGAAGCTCTTTATACCGTCTTGTTCGAAGGTTTAAAGCCAGAAGCATGGAACAAAAGCATGGTAGTGCTAATCTTCAAGAAAGGTGACAACACTTTACTTCAGAATTACAGACCCATCTCGCTTTTGAGCCATGTTTACAAGCTGTTTTCAAAGGTCATAACGAACCGTCTCAGTTGCACGTTTGATGAATTTCAGCCTCCGGCACAATCCGGTTTCCGAAAAGTCTATAGTACCATGGACCACATCCACAAGCTACGGTAAGTTATACAGAAGACCGAAAAGTATCACATGCCTCTTTTTTTAGCTTTTGTGGACTTTGAGAAGGCCTTTGATTCGATCGAGACGTATGCAGAGCTTGAGTCTCTCCAGCGGTGCCGTATTGACTTTCGGTATATCAAAATGTTAAAGTGCTTGTACAATAACGCGTACATACATTTCAGTCCGAGTACAGAAGCAGAGTTCGAAGGCAATTCCATTGCAAAGATGCGTGAGACAGGAAGACGTTATATTTCCGAAATTGTTTACCTCTGCTTTGGAAGATGCCTTCAAGCTCCTGGAATGGCAAAAACTCGGCATCAACATCAACGGCAAATAAATCAGTCACCTTAGATTTTCCGACGATATTGTTATCATAGCAGAATCCATGGAATCAGAACAATGCTCAAAGGCCTCCATCGAGTTTCCCAACAGGTAGGCCTTAAGATGAACATGGACAAGACGAAAATTATGTTTAACGCCCATGTTGTGCCTACCTCAATATCAGTTGGGAACTCAGTTCTCGAAGTTGTTGACGAAAACATCAATCTACCTGGGACAGACAGTCAAACTAGGCAGATCCAACTTCGAGAAAAAGGTCAATCGTCGAATCCAATTTGGCTGGGCAGCGTTCCGGAAATTGCGAGAAGTCTTTTCGTCTAAAATACCTCAGTGCCTCAATACAAGAGCCTTCTACCAATGTGTATTACCAGTGAGGACTTATGGCACTGAAACGTGGTCTCTTACTATGGGCCTTATAAATAAGCTCAAAGTCGCACAACGAGCTATGGAGAGGGCTATGCTCGGGGTTTCTCAGAAATGAGGAGATCCTTAGAAGAACGAAAGTCACTGACACAGCTCAGAAGATTAGCCAGCTAAAGTGGTAGTGGGCAGGGCACATAGCATGCAGAACAGATGGCCGATGGGGTCGGAAGAGTCTGAAATGAAGACCACGGACCGTCAAGCACAACGTAGGTCGTCCACCAACACGGTGGACAAACGACCTGATAAAGGTCGCAGGACGAAGTTGGATGCAGGCCGCTTCCAAACCGAAAATTATAGGGGAGGCATATGTTCAGCAGTGGAGTAGAGTTCGTCCTACGGCTGAGACGATGATGATGATGATATCCTTATCAAAATGATACCTGCTTATACTAATTGTTTTAAGTTGTTGTCATAAGATTTTAATTTTTACAGCATATTAAATCCTTCACAGTTCAGACTTGTGTGCGAATTCCATTTTTATACTTTACTTTTGTAATATGAACAACTGTAAACGTATTCTCAATGCTTAAGATAAGGACCTAGTGACTTCTACTCGGCTAAGAATCTAGCCTTTGATAGTTCTAACATCAGGCAAATTCTAGTCTATAGAATTAAAATAGTTGCTTTAGTAATTACTTTTTCTTATTTAGTAATTACTTCTACTTATTTTACATACGGTTTTTTTTAAGGCCTTCAAAATATTTATGCTCAAAATGTAAAAATTTTCAGCAGTTATTACTGTAAAAAGGGCATAAGTGTTGGATTGTACCGTTATACAATTACCGTCTTAATTTAGTCGGCCAAATTCACACTGGTCGAGTTAGTGGTAGTAGACAAATAAGATAAGTGTTACCTGAGCCACAAGCTTCAATGTATTCGACAGTTTGTGGTGAGATTCCTGCTTCAGCATAAAATTGTTCCATAAATGCCGCAGATGTGTCAGGGTTGCGGATGAAGCCAAAAATCTGACCAGTTTCACCAGTCAGTTTTGTAACGAACTCGTTTTTGACGTAAACTAGTTCAGCATAAGCCCTGAAGTATTGAAAAAATATTATAACATTATTTGTTTAAGATCTATAATCATAGATTTCGTATATAACAGTAATTGTAGAGCTTATTATCTTAACGGCGCACCTACCGTCATCTCAATTACTAGGAAGCTTTCTTCCTAAGAATTGAGATCACGCACGTGCTAATGTACGGTTTAAAACTAAAAAGGCCGCGTGGGTGCGAGGTGAGGGTTAGGCAATGCCAATGCAATGCAAATACCATGTAGATTTCCCGATATTATTTGAGAAAAGTGCTTTAAATGCCTCGGGCATGAACTAGTAATGTTTATTTTTAACGCCTTTACAATAATATACTAATAATATAATAACATTTTTCAATATCGTACCTTAAAGCGTCCTTCGCTTTCTGGAGAAATATAATATTAATAGCTTCTGATCGCGCGCAACCATCAGCGTTTTCATCAAAGGACCTCGTTTTGCCATCCGGTGATATTTTTATACACCTGTATTAAAACAAAAAAAACAACAAAAACAAGAATAAAAGGGAACAATACTCGTATACATTATAGACTAAAGTGCTTAGGATTTGTCAAATTATTTTTTAGATGCATAAGAAAGTGGTAAGTGGCTCTGTTTTACTTGAATACTAAGTGATCCTAGACATCACTCTATTGACATCAGCCAATTAGGTGTCGTAGGTGTGTAGGAACTAGGAATCTAGTGCCAAGAGGTCTGCGTGGATACTCTGGTCTGGTTTATAAGTGTCAAGACTTGCAGTAATTTAAAAGTACGGTAATGGCAGGCTGAAAATCGCAGCGCATATTGTGATGTTGCTTGCATAAAAAGAAGCGAAGAAGAATTTTATTATTTATTATAGAGAAGAGTAATTTTATTATGTATATCTTTACAAATACTAAAAAGACGAGACACATTATTGACCTATTAAAAGGCAAATGATTGAAATCACCTGCTCAAAGTCAAAAGCTTGATCGCAGATAAACATATATATTTATATCCAAAAATAAAGACTTCCAAACGAGGAACAAGGTACATGGGTTCACGAAAAGTTGATTATCACGGTAAGTTAGCAACGGAAGATAATACTAGTAGTTCTACTCTAGATTAGTTGGTCAGGCAGTAGAACGGCATTCTTGTAGGTATTTGTGGGTTACCCATGTTATCACTTTACATTTGAAAATTTAAACCAAACACAATAGACAACAATATGACATGGCAGGCCGTTATTTTCCTCTGCAGACCAGCGAGACAAAATACTGTAATATGCGTGTAATAAGGAGTGTAAATCGTATACAAAGTAAAATGCGTGAATCATAATTTATTGATTCAGGCGTTACGTTACGAAATCCAAATTGAAATGATTTTTAAATATATATTATTTAGTGATACCTCTGCTGCAAAAATGCTTATGGCAAAGATGCCCTGTGCATCACCCTCCTTTCTTCATAAAATGCTATTATGCAACCAAAACAACCAAATCGACACGTGTTTCATACTTGGCATCTTCAGACATCTCCTGTTTTGACACACAAACACACAAAATGCTTGTTGCACAAACCCATTTTATTAATATTTTTTGACTTAGATAGTATATACAGAATAGGTAACTAATCTATGATAGATACGAGTAGTTTCTGTCTAAATGCTCCATAGTATACTGCAATGTACGACATAAACCGCCACCGTACCGGCGGCGGGATCCGCCGTAGCGTCGTAGGTACAGATAACAGCAGCTGTTGTCAGTAGATACCTACGACAACGAGGCGACCTTTTGCGAGTAGGTAGCTTCGTGCTTCATTTTACCTATAATGTGGGAATTGTAAACATCGTACGAGCTATCGTTACCTATCCTATTAATATTATAAACGTGAAAGTTTGTATGTATGGATGTATGGATGTTTGTTACTCTTTCACGCACAAACGGGGGGGCTAATGTTGATGAAATTTGGTATGGGGGTAGATGAGGCGCTGGATTAACACATAGGATACTTTTCATCATCATCATCATCATCATCCATCACCACGCGGGTGAAACCGCGGGGCGCAGCTAGTTCTGTTATATAGCGTCACCGTCCTGCGTGGAACTGTTAGGTAATCAGAGCTTCAGCCACGGTGCAGTGACTATGGGCTCTCAATAATAAGAGAAAAGTTCTCTTCAATTATATGGTAAAGTATCGATTTGAAGCCATCCCATCTCCCCAAATTCAAAGTTGTGCCCTTATTCTTAAGGATGGTATATATTATAACATAGGTACTCCCTAAAAGAAGATACGTAGGTGCGTTATACATATACTTTTAAGATTTACTAGATACCTGTTGTAGTGCACATGACCTTGCGGAGATGCGCACAAGTTGCAGCCACCAACTATAGCCGCCTCGCATATTCCACTTTTGATAGCAGAATACGCCTCTTCCAGAGCTACCATAGAGCCGCAGCATGCATCATCAACCGTTAGTGATGGGCCTTGAGTGTTAAGCCAGTAAGATATACGGTTTGCATACATAGTTTTACTAATTCTGTAAATAGAAAAATATATTTATGAGAATACAATGTGTTGAAAAAGTTAAAACATCAAGTGTAATAAAGAACCAACGTTCAACAAAATGTCAAAATTAATTACTTACCTACCAGATTCAAGATTATGAAAGTTTATTCGAAAAGAACATGGTTTGGTCTTACAAACTTAGCTAAGTCATAATGACTATGTTATTTTGCATTGCCTATATATTCAATATAATTTGTCTCTTTGCAAAGATGGACGCCGAATACTTTACCGAACGCAGGTTAATAATTACGAAACAAAAAATACACAAGGTACATATGTATGGATGTATGGATGTATGGATGTATGGATGTATGGATGTATGGATGTATAGATGTATGGATGTATGGATGTATGGCTGTATGGATGTATGGATGTATCGATGTATGGATGTATGGATGTATGGATGTATGGATGTATGGATGTATGGATGTATGGATGTATGGATGTATGGATGTATGGATGTATGGATGTATGGATGTATGGATGTATGGATGTATGGATGTATGGATGTATGGATGTATGGATGTATGGATGTATGGATGTATGGATGTATGGATGTATGGATGTATGGATGTATGGATGTATGGATGTATGGATGTATGGATGTATGGATGTATGGATGTATGGATGTATGGATGTATGGATGTATGGATGTATGGATGTATGGATGTATGGATGTATGGATGTATGGATGTATGGATGTATGGATGTATGGATGTATGGATGTATGGATGTATGGATGTATGGATGTATGGATGTATGGATGTATGGATGTATGGATGTATGGATGTATGGATGTATGGATGTATGGATGTATGGATGTATGGATGTATGGATGTATGGATGTATGGATGTATGGATGTATGGATGTATGGATGTATGGATGTATGGATGTATGGATTTATGGATGTATGGATGTATGGATGTATGGATGTATGGGTGTATGGATGTATGGATGTATGGATGTATGGATGTATGGATGTATGGATGTATGGATGTATGGATGTATGGATGTATGGGTGTATGGATGTATGGATGTATGGATGTATGGATGTATGGATGTATGGATGTATGGATGTATGGATGTATGGATGTATGGATGTATGGATGTATGGATGTATAGATGTATGGATGTATGGATGTATGGCTGTATGGATGTATGGATGTATCGATGTATGGATGTATGGATGTATGGATGTATGGATGTATGGATGTATGGATGTATGGATGTATGGATGTATGGATGTATGGATGTATGGATGTATGGATGTATGGATGTATGGATGTATGGATGTATGGATGTATGGATGTATGGATGTATGGATGTATGGATGTATGGATGTATGGATGTATGGATGTATGGATGTATGGATGTATGGATGTATGGATGTATGGATGTATGGATGTATGGATGTATGGATGTATGGATGTATGGATGTATGGATGTATGGATGTATGGATGTATGGATGTATGGATGTATGGATGTATGGATGTATGGATGTATGGATGTATGGATGTATGGATGTATGGATGTCTGTCAGTCAATCAGCACTTTGATTCTTATTTGTCTTGTAAAAAAGGAAAAACCTTTTTTAGAGGTCTTTATATTATATACTGGTACAATGTTGGCTAAATGTAACTTACCCAGTAATAGAATATTTCGTTCTCGATGTCGTCTCGAACATTCCCTTATTTTCCATGTCGGAAAATGCAGCTCCGATGTAAACTCCAACTTTCTCTCCACTTAGTTGTTTCGGACTCAAACCAGCATCGTAAATGGCTTGATAAGAATGCTCGAGAACTTTTCTGGCCATCGGGTCCATAGCGTTACCGAGATGATGGTGCACCATAAAGAATTGAGAATCAAAACGATGGATATCTGGCACCTTGCCCGTGTACTCCGAAACTTCTGGATGTCTTAACGCCCATTGTGTGTTATCTGAAGTCACTGGGTTGACCTGTTTAATATTGAAAAACTAGTCAGGGTCTTCCGTTTCGTAGTAACATTGCGGGTTTAGTACATTAGTAATTTAGATGAATCGAACTAGTTCATATTTTTGTACGTAAGTACTGTACTTTATTATTGATGTTTACCGATTGATCATCATCATCTTAGCTGCTGACGTCCACTGCTTAACATAGGCCACCCCATGATTTTCTAAAAGGACCGGTTGAAAGCGGCCTGCATCCAACGTCGTCCTGCGACCTTCACCAGGTCGTTTGTCCACCGTGTCGGTGGACGACCTACGCTGCGCTTGCCGGTCCGTGGTCTCCACTCCAGAACCTTTCGGCCCCATTAGCCATCTGTTTTGCGTGCTATGTGTCTTGCCCACTGCCACTTCAACTAATCAATCAAGCTAATCTATTGGGCTATGTCGGTGATTTTCTTTCTTCTACGGATCTCCTCATTTCTGATTCGATCACGTAGAGAAATCCCGAGCATAACCTTCTCCATAGCTCGTTGTGCGACTTTGAGCTTATCTATGAGGCCCATAGTAAGAGACCACGATTCAGTGCCATAAGTCATCACTGGAACACACATTGGTCGAAAACTCTTGTCTTGAGGCACTGATGTATTTTTGACAATAAGACTTCGCAAAGTTGCCGAAACGCTGCCCAGCCGAGTTGGATTCAACGATTGACCGTTGGACCTGCCTAGTTTGACTGTCTTTTTTTTTTTTTTTTTTTTGCGTTGGGTAAATGCTTTTACGCATACCCGCTCGCTGGGGAAAGCGCGCGGGTTATGTCGGACTCTCACTACCGACTAAAAACCCCACGATGTCCTTCGGCAACGACTGCAAACAAGGCCACGGATCCGTTTGCGCACTCTCCGCAGCCCTGTCTTGCCGACGTCCGCCCATCGATGTTTCAGGGCAGACACACCTCGGAGGAGGGACAGAACGCCCTCCTCATACGGCTCCAGCCTCGGAAGGACCTCATGGTTGAGGGGTGCCAGACGTCCCCACGTCCGACGCCCCAGGCCCTCCTAGCGGAGACGGTGTGCGAGCTCTAATAGCTCGCCTCCGTGTCCGCGCCCTCCGGAGCGGGAGAGAAAGAGGATTAATCTCTCTCTCGCGCTCTTCGGTCTCCCTCTGCGACATCACGTCCTCGCAGAAAGAGACCATCGCCTCGTATGACATCTCGTCATCGACCATCCTGGCTAAGATGGTCGGTAAGGAGAGGTCTCCCCCCACCACTGCGATCAAGGATCGCCTTGATTCCGCCGCCCCTGGGCACGCCTCCAGTACGTGCTGCGCGGTTTCTTCCACGCAGCCGCACTGGTGGCACACTGGGGTTACCTTCCTCCGGGCTACGTTGCACAAGTACCTCCCGAAGCATCCATGCCCCGAGAGGACCTGTGTTAGCCGGAAGGTAAGCGACCCGTGGCGTCGATGGACCCACGTTTCGAGTACGGGCCGGACTGCCTCAAGAAACCTTGTAGCTCCAGCTCCCCTCCGTGAGTCCACGGCTAGCCTACTACTCCAGGATGCCATGGCGGCCTCCCTCGCATCGGTGCGCCACTGTGCCACCTCCCTTGGGGCCGGGCAAAGATCATCCTGTCGCGCCCGCGTTCTTAACAAGAAGACCGAGGACAGAACCTCAGCCTCTAGGTCCCACGGGAGGGATCCAGCCAGGACACTTGCTACCTCGTGTGAAAGGGTGCGGTAGCCCCTGCATACTCTCACCGCCATGACCCTCTGAGCCCTACGGAGCAGGGCAGTCTCTTGAGAGTTCAGGGACCCTGCCCATATGGGAGCGCCATAGAGGGCCATGGAGCGCACCACTCCCATATAAAGGTGCCGGCAGCTTCTGTTTCCCCCTCCAAGGTTCGGCAGTAAGCGACCCAGAGCAGTAGCCGTTGCAACAAGCCTGGGGGACAGCTGCTGAAGGTGGGCTCTGAATCTCCACCTGCTATCAAGTACGATGCCGAGATACTTCAGCGTCGACTTGACAGCAATGGAGGTCCCTCCCACCATAATATTGCTGCCTGGAGGCGGCGCCCTCCGAGGTCCGTGAAAGCATATAGCCTCAGATTTATGTAGCGCCACCTCAAGACCCAACCGCCGGATCCTGGCCACCACCGCTGCAACTCCGGCAGTAGCCAAAATTGACGCCTCTCGGACCGTTCCCCCCTGGGCAGTAACCAAGGTATCATCGGCGTAACACACGATACTGACGCCCCCAAGGCTGGTACCCCGCAAGACCCAATCGTATCCAATGTTCCACAGAAGTGGTCCAAGAACCGACCCCTGTGGAACGCCACATGTAACGGAGTTCCGTCCCCCACCCTCTCTCGTAGGATAGACCACCTCTCTCTCCGAGAGGTAGTTGCCAACGATACGTTGTAGGTACTGGGGTACGCCATGATATTCCAGCGACGCTAGGATTGTGCTCCACGGCACAACAAACACGGCACGGCAGGCTATTGAAGGCATTGGCAATATCCAGTGATACCGCCAACATAACCCCGCCGTTAGAGCACACCTCCTCAGAGAGGTCGTGGACACGAGCTATCGCATGCAGTGTCGAGCGACCTCTCCGGAATCCGTACTGGTTATCAGATAAATCGGGGCCGACGTTCGTGAGGTGCTTGACGAGGCGGGCGGCGACGATACGCTCTAGAAGCTTGCCAGCCTCGTCAAGCAGCACTATAGGGCGATACCCAGTTGGCTCATTTGCGGGACGTCCCTCCTTCCGCAAAAGGACAAGCCGGCCTCTCTTCCACTGCTTCGGGAACTTCCCTTCTCGCATACAGCGGTCAAAGAGGGCTGTTATTCTAGGCTCCAAGGCATCAAAAGCAAGAGCCCACGCGCGTCCGTGTATCCCGTCGGGTCCCGGTGCCGTATTCTTGGCCCTCATCTTAAGCACAGCTGCGCCTAACTCCCCTCTAGAAGTCTCGGTCACAACCTCCTCCTCGTCACTTCTCTAAAGTCCCGACGTAATGGGTGATGTGGGCATTGTACCCGGACTACTGGGGAACAATCCTTCAACAACTCGCTGAAGGACAGGAACCTGCAGCGCGCTGGTAACAGGGGGAGCCCAAGGGCGAAGCTTCTGTCTCGCCAACATGTACGGCCGCCCCCATGGGTCTCGTTCCAACGATTCCAGCAGCTGACGCCAGGCCTCTGCTTTGGCTTCGGTGATGGCCATGCGGAGAGTTTTGGATGCCTCTCTGTAGGCTGCATAGAGTACATCCGACTCAGCTGTCCCCTGTCGCCTCCGTCTGCGGTAGCGTTGGTATTGCCGACGCCTCGACACGCAACGGTCGCGGAGCCCAGCAATCTCCTCCGACCACCAGTAGACCTGGCGCCTGGACTGTGGGGCTCTTGCGCGAGGCATGGCATTATCACAAATGTTCGTCATCGCCTCGCATAGTTTCCCAGCCTCCGTATCCAGGTCCACTGGCTCCGGGAGGGCGGCATTCCACGCCTGGACAAGGGCTGCTTCCTGCAGCAGCGCAATGTCCAGACGCTGACGCAGAAGAACCCATCTCGGACCAACAGCCGCCGGGACTCTGGCGCCCTGATCTACCGAGGCTGAAGAGACACTGAACTGGATGTAGCGGTGGTCGGACAGTGTCTCCTCACCTACCAGCACCTCCCAGTCGCGGACACGCACAGCAAGCTCAGGTGTAGCAAAGGTTACATCAACCACTGACCCACCATTTCGCCTTACGCATGTATTTGTCGACCCCTGGTTAAGGATGCACAACCCCGACTCCGCAAGCCAATCTTCGACTGCCTCTCCCCTTGCGCTGGTTCTCGGAGAACCTCATGCCGTAGATTTGGCGTTGAGGTCTCCGAGGACGATGATCGGTCGTGGTCGGCTTTGGCCAATCAGGGTTCCCACCTCGCCGAGGAGGACTTCAAGGTCGTGAAGGGGCTTATTAGGGGAATGGTACACCCCACAACCACCACCTCACCAACCCGAGCTGCCACGTAGCCTCTACCTCTCACTACTCCTTCGAGTGGAGGGGATTGTGAGGGTGACTGGGTAGTGATCGCCACCAAGCCGTCTAAATCCCCCACCCAATCTACTCTGGGAGGAACCCGATAAGGTTCAGCGACTACCGCTACGCTAATAAACCGCTCTGCCAGGCTCTGGAGCAGGATGTCCTGAGCCCCGGCGCAGTGGTTAATGTTCGCCTGGAGGAAAGTTAGGGCCATACTAATTTTCCTCCATACGATCCGTCTGCACCGAAGCGGTGCGAGGTGGTTGCAACTTGGCCCTGGCCTCAGTTGCAGCTTTTCTCCTACTCGCCCCTATCTTAGCAGGGGGCTTGGCGCATGCCTTGCCCCCTGAGAGGTGTTCCGCTTGTTTACCAGCAGCTGCACACAAAGTGCAGTGCGGGGCAGCAGAGCAGTCGCAGGCCTTGTGGCCATTTTTCCCGCAGCGATGACACTCATCGCTGCGGTCAATATCTGTCGCGCACTGGGCCCTGACGTGGCCCATCACGTGACAACGGTAGCAGCGACGGGGTCTGGCGTCCAGTATTTGGACCCTTGCCGCCACCTAGCCTACAAGTAGGCGGCTGCCGTTTGCCCCTATCTTTTTGGCAGCCGTCATAGGGCACCGCACAAAGGCGACACCCATTCCCGCCGCACCTCTCCGAATCTCGCCAGCTTTGACAAGCGACGGATCGCACTCCCCTGTTTTGGCGATGGCCTCCACCAGCTCCGAGGGGGCGATAGAGTCATCAAGGCCACTCACCCGTAAATCAGTGGTTACCATCGGCCTCGAGATCCTGATGTCTTCTGCCTCCTGGAAAACCTCCTGGAGCTTCGCCGCCAGGGAGTCCGCTTTAGCGGCCTTTTCCACGCCGGGCACCTCAAGTATGCGGGCTCCAGTAGCCACAGTCCTTATTTTTAAGGGTGGCATCCCAAGAGCCCCGAGGTCGATGCGACTTTTGGCCTCTGCCAGAACCTTCGCGTAGCTCAAGCCCCTCTCCTCCGCCCCTGGCAGCAGCGTTATTACTACTGCTGCGGTGCGAGGAAGGCGAAGTTTTGCCACCTTCGGTTTAGCAGGTGCCCTGGGCCGTGCCTGCTGAGACAGTGTCGTAGATTGGGGTTTCATCGGCCATGCCTCCCTTTCCTTCTTTCTTGAACCTCGCCTTACCACTTCGACCCAAGGTTGAAGTAGAGCCTCTGTTACGGACGGTTCAGCAGAACTAACCGCGGTCGCTGCCGTCTTTTGTGTTATGGTCCCTTTGCCTTTGCCTTTCTTGGTTTTAGGCTCCGGGACATAGCGAGGGGAGGGTACAGGAGGGGGTACCTCACGGTGTGAATCGTCTCTTGCTCTCTCTTCGTTTCGCAGATCTGCGGCCAACGGGGACCTGAGGCGCTTTTCTGGAAGCAACCGTTCCTCTAGGTTCTCGAAGCGAGCGCTTATCATGGCACCCACCTGGACCATGACGGTTCGCATGATGTCTTCGAGGACTGGCTCCCGGAATGTATCCGGGGCCCGGGCTGGGTGTGGTGCTAAATGCACCTGAGCTGACCGCAATTCTGCTACCTCCTTTCGTAGCACCTCGAGCTCATTCGAACGTCGCATGTTTGCCGTCTCTATTCGGCAAACCTCCTCAGGCACTGTGCGGGCCCGTATCTCATCCACTGAGACTTTTATTGTCTCAGCGGCTTCCTTTAGGTACTTTACGTACGTCCCTTTTAAGTTGGAGGATGTCTTGGCGACCTTTTGTATGGTCTCCAAGGACTCATCCACCAACTTCCCCAGATCTGCCGTATTCTTTACCGTTCCTGGTTCAATCACGGCTATTCTTGGTGTTTTCCTGAAGAAATCGGCTGTCGCCTCCCTCTTTTTCCGAACCTCTTCAGCTAGCTCATTCTCGGCTTCCAGCCGAAGCTCTTTGGCCTTGGCCGCTTTAAGATCGGCCTTGGCTTTCGCAAAACCGACGTGTTGACCGATGGTATATGGTATACCGCGTCCAGTCCGAGATGATGCCACTTTAGGTATCGGCAGATCGTCGTCCTCTGTATCCTCGCTGTCTCTCCGACGTTTCCGCCACAGACCACCCGAAGATGCACGTGATGTGACTGTCTGCAGGCTCATATCGGAGTCTGATGCCGGAAAAATCCATCAATTTCGACCCTGACAATAGGTCGTCGTTACCGGGCATACGTTGAGAACTCGCACTACGCGTCATGCCCTGCCGGTTCTCCTTCTTCCCCAAACTCGCGCTACGAGCGTCCTGTCCTCTCCGGTTATTCAGCCTATCTAGGCTAGCACTACGTGCTTCCCTCCTCACTCGTTCGTCCGTAGTTGCGCAGCGAGTTAAAATAACTCGCGCTTCGCTCTCCTTGTCCACTGCCGCGTTCGTCAGCTTCTTCTCCATGTTTTATTCAGCACTTGCTGGACGATAATTGCTCCCCCCGTATACGTTGGAGCAGGATGCCGAAGCACCAAGGGTTTCCCCAGCCTCGCTGAGGCCGGGACCCTTCCGGGGACTTTTTTCATTATGCGTCATTTTCATGTTTTTTTCCTTTTTTGGAGGGGGTTTGGTCCCCCTATGCTAGGTGGTCTATCGGCCGAGACGACCATGATAGAGTCCACGAGCCCGGAGGTATGGCGCAAAGCGACAACACACCCCCGGACTCGTAGCCCCCAACAACCCCATCGTCGACCACCGAAACTTGAGGACACACAACACAAATACGACAAACACCAGACATAAAACACAAGACAAAACAAAATAAACAAGATAAGACAATGCGAGATGAAAGCCTCCACTAAGATAAAAGCTCTAACTGGATGCTTCCTTCTCGCCGTCCAGACATAATGTCGGACCCTCACTGCACTCCAAGAGCACCTTCACAGAGGTCCTCTTTACGCCATCCAGGCTTAATGCCTAGGCCCGTCCCATGACGCCCCTCACCAACCACGCCATCTTGCCCCATCCACTGTGCCCTATGCTAACTTCATAGGGACACGCAGAGGGACGCCATCTCGCCAGGTTTTTCGCCAACGGTCAACCAGATCCCATGTAGAGAAGTTGTTGACCGTTGCCCAGGGTGCACCGTCCCGAAATGCTGCTTTTCCCTCCAGATAAACTGTATCCAAAAGGGACCAGCAGCCTTCGAACACACGTGGAGGTAACCTGACCAAGCACCCCTAGTTTGACTGTCTGTCCTAGGTAGATGTAACTGATGTGATGATATAACGTCTCCCTGTCTCAAGCCTATTTGCAATGGAATTGCCTTCAAAGTCTGCTCATGTACTCGGACTGGCATGTAGGCGTTTTTGTACAAACACTTCACTACTTCAATATACCGATAAGTCAATACGGCACCGCTGGAGAGACTCAAGCACTGCCCACGCCTCGATCGAATTAAAGGCTTTCTCATAGTCCACAAACGCTAAACAAAGAGGCAAGTTATACTCTTCGGTCTTCTGTATAACTTGCCGTAGCGTGTGGATGTGGTCTATGGTTTTTTAGCCGAAAACCGGCTTGTTCCGGAGGCTGGAATTCATCAAACCTGCGACTAAGACGGTTCGTTATGACCTTCGAAAACAGCTTATAAACATGGCTCAAAGCAAGATGGGTCTTTAATTTTTAAGTAAAGTGTTGTCACCTTTCTTGAAGAATAGCACCGCCACGCTTTTGTTCCATGTTTCTGGCGTTGAACCTTCGAGTAAGACGGTATTAAAGAGCTTCTGAAGGACTCTAAGTACCGGTGTTCCACCCGCTTTCAGAAGCTCCGATGTAATACCGCCGTCACCTGGCGCTTTGTTGTTCTTAAGCTGTTTCAAGGCTATTTTAATCTCGTGCAGGCTGATGTCCGGGATATGTTTGGTATAATGTCGGGTCAGCTTGGCTCTTGGGTCTTTGGCCGAGCTGCTAACGGGTTTAGCGACCGAAGAGTATAACTGTCTGTAGAAACTCTCTACCTCTCTTAACACTTCTGTTTTGGTCAACGCTACAGTGCCGTCTTCTCTCTTCAGCTTCGTCAACTGGCTATGCCCAATGGACTTGTCTCTTGCAAACACTTTAGACCCCTTATTCCGCTCTATCGTTATTTAATACGATTAGTATTAAAGATCCGGATGTTGTGTCGCAACGACTGTCATATTCGTTTATTGAACAGCCTATATGCTTCAGCATCATTCGAAGACTGCAGTTTTAAGGAGCGTCGTTAAGCCATGAGGTTGAAAGTATTGTTGGAGAGTTTCTGTGGCCTATCTGTACGGTGGGGTTTAAAAAACTTGAAGCCCACTGTACGGACAGTTTCTACTAACCTGTTATTGATCTCGTCCACTGAAGCGATGTTCTCAAGGCAATCGAAGCTATGGACAGCACAAGTTGAAAGCTCTCGGGGTGTTGAATATGGGCACGAGAGGGTCGGAGCGTAGACTTCATCAGACGAGACCTCTCCAGTTTGACATTAATATTCACCGTGCCTCTTACCATTCGGTGATCACTACTGCTTTTAACCCTGTTGATCACGGAGACATCAGTGAATATTTGCCTTTAGTGGTCATAATGAAGCCAATCTCATTTATCGTTAAACCATTGGGACTCAGCCAGGTCCATTTCATGTGAGGTGGCTTCTGAAAGAAAGAGTTCATCATAAAGAGCCTTTTTCTGTGTTCTTTTTCATCATAAAGAACATTCGGCCAACCTCTGACCCCTACGGTTCCGTTGTCCATAGCCAAATTGCCCTACGTTCAACTCATCCTCGCTTCTCTTAACTAACTTTGCGTTGAAGTCCCCATCACAACTAGAAAGTGCGTTACAAAGGTATGTATGGCCCGGCTAATGTCTTCATACATATCCTCCACCTCTTTATCCGGGTGCGACTTCGTCGGTACACTATCGGTATACCTGAATGACATTCAGCGAATATCGTTTGGATACTCTGAGTAATAGGTATACGACCCTATTGGAAACGCTATCGATCGTAACTATGTTGTTAGTAAGGAACTTGTGGACGAGAAAACCTACACCACCTTGGGACTGTGGTCGGCCTCGCGGTAATGGAGTAGGTTACCTGATTTTAGGGTTATCGTGTCCTCACCCGCTCTATGGACTTGAGATAACCCCACAATGTCCCAGTGTAACTTACTTATTTCTTCTTCCAGCTCGTATATCTACTCGTCTGTCGTCATCGTGCGTATGTTGTGTGTTACCAGGGCCAGTCGTCGTCGTTGGGGGTGGTAACTGGGCGTCTGCCGGGGATATTTAGCCCCTCCTGCCCCACTGTTACCATGGCCACTACCATAACAAGGAATAGCGGGGCTGCCGGGGACTGGGGGCCTGGTTCCTGTTGTGTCCGTCATTGGGGGGATTTCGCCAATACTTTGCACGCTTGGCAGGCGGGTTGGCGAGCGCAGTTTTGGGGTTTTAATACTGGGTAGGTGCTGCTGCCCACCTTCCGATTGTTATCCTTTAGCAGATTTCTACGGCACCCACGGGTATAGTTGGAGGGTATTATTCTGAGCCGGCACCCCACGGTTATTGAATTAGCTAGCTGTGGGGGACGCTCTTCTTGAGTTACAATATAGGGCAGTAGTGGACTGTATAGACGTGTCGTAAAAACGTCCGCCCACCCTTGTTTTGCTGGGATTGCGAGAACGTAGTCGAAGAAAACGCGGTACTGTAGTATACGTCGTTGGTGCGGGGGTGTTCCGAGGAAAGATTCTTCCCTACTTGAGGCCTTTTAGTGGTTTACTAGCGTAGATCGAGTGCTAGATCGAGTGCAAATTCTGCCGCATAGCAGTCCTATATATCTGTGAATTTACCGTTGGATAACACGTTGTCTACTTACATCGTATCAAAGCGGTCTCCAACCAATCAGAGCGCGTATGTGCCCTGCTAGAACGGGCGAATATTTTAGACGGGGACAAAACATACTTTTTGAATCTCGTCTCTGATTGGTTGGCGCCTGTCTAGCGCGTGACCATTTTCGATCCTAATTGTTTTACGAAATGCCTAGTTTTTTTATTATATCTTTCTAGTGCCTAACAATGTACCTACTTGCCTGCCGCCAAGTTAGGTCTCATTATGGCCTCAGTACTCCTCGAAATGAAACACACACCAAACGAATGTCTTTATTTTCCTAAATTAAGTTACAACATCCGTATAACTTATAACGTATGCTTAGGTTTATTTAGTTCCTAGGCTATACGGCTGTACCTATATTCACAAATTATACGTCTAAACCTAGCTGACTATTTCTACGACTTATGGAAACATAATTTAACGTTACATGTGTAAAGATAGTGGAGTTATGATACAAATACGGTAACAAGAGCGTACAAGCTACGCAGCTATCTTTAAACATTTAAAAGAGTTAAGCTCTTCAAAGAAAAATGTACTTACGAATTTCAATGCTTATTATATGAACTAAGTATAAACACACATAATTATATAAATTATTATGAAGTTAACGTCTCTCAAGCACTCGCACTATAGTTTATCCACTTATCATTCATTATAACACGTACATATATGTACACATACGTGGGTCGTCCTGCGCACATAATAATATGTATGCACGAATACAGGCCGTCCCGAATACTAGCGTTGAAGTCGGGAGCATGATAGTTCAAAAGTATTTATTCTCACAATGTTGTCTGCATGGTACCAACTTTGACAAATGTTTTATATATGTTTTTACTGTTGGAAGTCTAATAATTTTTTTCTTTGGTATAGTTAATTGTATTATTATTTACATTTTCATAGTTAGTAATACCAACATTACATAAAATAACTATTGAAATGTCATCGGCAAATAACGTACATTAATATTTTATTATGTCCGGAGGATCATTTACATAAAGCAAGAAAAGTAATGGCCCGAGAATACTACCTTGGGGAACTCCAGTTGCGTTTACTCTATAGTCAGATTTGAATTGTGTTACAACAGATTTTTTGTTTAAGCCATTTATTTTAACGTACTGTTTTCTGTTCCTTAGATATAAGGTCAATTACCAATTTAGTGGTTGTCCTCGAATCCCAAGATTCTCAATTTTATTCCGCGCTCCGCGGTTTAGCCCGCGTGGTGATGGATGATGATGATGATGAATCAGATATAGCGTATGTTACTCAAACATAATGTAGCTCTCTACTGCGGAAAGAATTTTCTGAATCGTTTCACTACCCGTAGGAATAATTAACACTCAGAACTCAAGAACTCACCTACAACCCGGTCACAATATCTGTGCACCTGAACGCGTGACGTCATATCGGCGGTTTGGGTACGGTGTGAAAAAAATTTTTTTCGAGAAATGTGGAGGTAAAAAAAAATACTAACCTTTTCAAATCAATTTATTATTGATGGAGGGTTTGTTATTAAAAAACAATAATTTTGATTATAAAAACATTTATTATTCTTTCGCATTCGTTTGCACAGGTTCGTTTCACCACTTGGTCTACGGGTATGGTGTACTGTTTATTTGCTTTCTCCGATTCAAAAAACTTGAGTACTTTCAAGATTAAATTTCTTCATTCGCTGTGTATTGTTTTTCCCATGACTTCAGTTTAACAGCTACAACAATTTTAATAACAACCAAACCAGTCCAAACTTAACAGTGAACAGTCTAAACTTAACAATAAATATTAAAAAACAAAACAACAACAAAGCGAAAATATCAAAATTATCGGGACGTGTATCGGCAACGAAGATGCTAACCGTACTGTCGCAACGGGGAGTGCGCGGAGAGGTGACAGGGGAAGCGGGAGAGGCGCCGCATTCCAGCGAGATGCACAGATATTCTGACCGGGTTGTATTTATTTATTAAATACAGAAAACTGCTAGAACAATGTTAGCTACTATCACCATTATCAGACAAAATAGCGAACATGACACAGACAATAAAAATATACTAATTACACAGATCAGAATACACTGAAGATACTACGCGCGGGTGAATGGCTTGCTGGTTTGGACGGGTTCACGCGGGTAGCTAGCTAATATTTAATTACTTTTGTACATAACATAAGTACCATAATTATAACCATAATTAGCCCATTTTGTTCCCACTTTTTGGACTCGAAACTTCCTCTCAGAGAGAGAGGAGTTGGGCCATAATCAACCACGCGGGCCCAGTTCGGCTTGGTGGATAGGTTAGTGGCCAATCCATGTCGAAGTTTTCGAGCTACCCGATGGCCTTCGACAAAGCCTAACGACTATAGTCCTAAGTCAAACGACCGGGACCGACAGCTTAACGTGCCCTCCGAAGCACGGAAGCGCTCATTTGAATAATGTCACTAGCGGTCACCCATCCAAGTCCTGACCGCAGCAAGCGTTGCTTAACTTGTTGATCGGTTAAGATCACCAAGTCAAGCTCCGCTACGAGCGAGAACGTAAGTATATACATAAGTACCATACGCGTTTTTCACCGACGGTCACGAGATTTTTTCTTTTTTCTATAGGTTTAGGTGTTTTCAGCGATAATTATGTCAATTTGCACCATTTCTCATACATTCTCCTGAACCACAATAATAAGTTAATGTTATTCTTATTAAAAGTTTTTCAGTGTATTCAGTAATTATACGAGTATATGAAAAAAATAGTTATCAGTTAAATCGGTTGATGGAATATAATTTTACGTGATGACGTCGTAATAGACAAGCCTAACGATTAGGCCGATCGTGCCTCTCTACCACTTGTTCGGCGTTAAAAGTAACCTTCTAACAATATTTAATTAATTTGGTGGTGATACCATCTTCTCCAACAGCGTTTGTGTTTCTAAGGCTTGTAATTCTATTTTTAACTTCTGATTCTGATATTAGGCTTAGAAAAATGGAACCTGAAATACTCCACGTTTTAATATCGTAACAGTTATGTTCATTTTCATTGTTTTTACTCTCGTAATCGATAAAATGATTGTTAAAAGAGTTTGCAATTTCTATCGGTTCTGATATTGTTATTTGTTTGTCTGTTTTTATCGTTTTAATAAGCTGGGGAGGACATGTAGAGTTTCCTTTGATTAAGTTCCGTGCAGTTTTACAAACATTTTTGGATTTTTTTAATGTTTTATAATTTTTTCTTCGTTGTGCAGAAAATATGCATTTTTTTAAAATGCTTGAATAGATCATATACCTGATTTTAGACTGTGTTGATTTATCTTTGTAGTATTTAAATCGCAAATTATTCTTAAACCTTTTGTTAGCCACTTTACTTTTTGTATAGTTTGCATTTTAATTTTACGTATTATAAAACATATAGATATTAACACTATTGGCGATTCTTGAAAAGTATTAAATGCTAAATTGTGATCTCTTATCCCAAAAATTTCTTTAAATATTATACTACAGACAAGTCTTTTAAAAGTTTTGAGGTAACTATTTAAAAAGTTTTTTGTCTGAATATACCATGTGTTAATTGGTTCTATCATTTGATTTTGCTAGAAGCTTAAAAATTCGTGATCCGAAGGGCCGAGAGGATGTTCATTTCCAATTGAATCATCTATATTACTAAGTATAAGATCTAAGCATCCCTTTCGTCTGGTAGGTTCCGTTATATATATTTTCATATTGTAATTATTAAATATATTTTGTAGATTCTGTGTAAAATTATTTGAATTTAGTATGTTGATATTTAAATCTCCAGTCAAAATTAATCTATTTTTATTATTTTTGAGTAAACGATACAACAACAAATCTAGTTTTTGATAATAAATATCCATAAAACACTGTTTTAAGTCTTCTTTTGTCTTCAGTCTTCCTGTGAACATGGTGCATGTAACTGCGCCGAAATATCGGGAGTTCATTCCACAACCTTACCATGGTAAATATCCCGTTAATAATCATATAACTTTACAAAATATCCATGTCTATGGTATTTGATTTTGGAATTCTAGAAATACTGACGACTTTTACCTTACAGCTTGAGAGTTCAATACCACAGCATTCAAAATTTTTTTCTATCGGTAGGTCTTTAATGGAAACTATCTCTTTATATGCCATACCTTTCTTGACTAGAATGCATACACCACCTCGTTTACAATTCCTTGAAAAGTCTGTGGCCAGCTTATAGTTTACTAATCTAAACATATGTTGCGACTCAGACAGACAGATGACGTCACAGTCACGACCCCTGTTCATTTGTTTAAAATATATTAGAGTTAATTGTAACATGTCCTGTTTGGCTTGCTATATTATGATTAAAAATTTTAATATTTTTATTTCCGAAAAAACTGTTTGCTAGTTAAATCTCTAGATGTGCTGTTATTCGATGTCTTATTATTTTCATTACATTTTATTAAGGTAAAATAGTATTTAATGCTGATTTTACACAATTTTCGTTTCTCATTACACACAGAACCCGTACGTCTTAGTGGAAGTGTGCTATTTTTTTAAAGTAATAATCTAAAGTGCCTCGCTTTGCGATATTGTTCAACTGAATTTTACCATTAATTATTACAATATTTTTATTTTTAAAATTCAAAAATTTAAAGTCATAGTCTATTTGGTCAAAAGTTGCACTGATTTTTTTTTAAATTCTACTTCTTTTTATTCTGTTATTCTTTATTGACAATGATTCTGTATTTAAAAATGAACATTTAGGAAATTGAGCACATAGTGATTCCAATCTTTTATTTAATTATTCTTCTTTTAAATAATTATTTTTAGCTACACTTAAAACTATTACATGCATATTGTGTATACGTTGTAGAATAATCTCCAATTCTCTAGAAACATCTCTTAGGTTATCGTCATGACCTCATTTGAATTTGTATCAACTGATTCTTGTTCTGGGTCTAGATTATGTGTTTCTAATTCAAAATGTTGGAGTTCATGTATTTCTATGACTTCAGTAGAGCTATGTTTTTGCTTTGTTTCTCTATTATCTGTGTAAATCATATCATCGATTTCTTATGACTGCACTTGAGAATATTTTCTAAGAGATTTTTTTCTGAACAGTCTCTCCTAGGTAATAAACTTCTCCTCTTAGGTGTGCTCATAGCTTCCGTGAACAGTTTTTTTCCATTTAGTAATAGAGGTATCTTTGTCTATCATTAGTTTTTATAAATTTGTATTCCCCATGTTAAGACTATCTATTTCTTGGTGCGCTTTATCTAATTCTAACTTTAAAAGTAAAACTTCGTTGATGAGCTCATCTTCTCTTTCATTTTGGTGAGTGGACAAATCGGGAAAACTATGTAGTCGGAGTCTTCATCACTGCATAATTCATTGTCTTCAGATTTGTGTAGTGGTGTGACTGGTTTTGCTCGGTGGGTAGTTTTCCTCTGTGTAACATTCGTAGAAGGTGTGTATGTAGTCGACTGATTGCCAGTATATAATTATATTTCTATATATATATATAGGGTAGATGAACGCCGGCTGTATGATTCATTGTCACATAACGCCTGAGCCGAGCGTGCAAGCGAGAGCGCCGAACAAGTGGTAGAGAGGCACGATCGGCCTAATCGTTAGGCTTGTCTATTACGACGTCATCACGTAAAATTATATTCCATCAACCGATTTAACTGATAACTATTTTTTTCATATACTCGTATAATTACTGAATACACTGAAAAACTTTTAATAAGAATAACATTAACTTATTATTGTGGTTCAGGAGAATGTATGAGAAATGGTGCAAATTGACATAATTATCGCTGAAAACACCTAAACCTATAGAAAAAAGAAAAAATCTCGTGACCGTCGGTGAAAAACGCGTATGGTACTTATGTATATACTTACGTTCTCGCTCGTAGCGGAGCTTGACTTGGTGATCTTAACCGATCAACAAGTTAAGCAACGCTTGCTGCGGTCAGGACTTGGATGGGTGACCGCTAGTGACATTATTCAAATGAGCGCTTCCGTGCTTCGGAGGGCACGTTAAGCTGTCGGTCCCGGTCGTTTGACTTAGGACTACAGTCGTTAGGCTTTGTCGAAGGCCATCGGGTAGCTCGAAAACTTCGACATGGATTGGCCACTAACCTATCCACCAAGCCGAACTGGGCCCGCGTGGTTGATTATGGCCCAACTCCTCTCTCTCTGAGAGGAAGTTTCGAGTCCAAAAAGTGGGAACAAAATGGGCTAATTATGGTTATAATTATGGTACTTATGTTATGTACAAAAGTAATTAAATATTAGCTAGCTACCCGCGTGAACCCGTCCAAACCAGCAAGCCATTCACCCGCGCGTAGTATCTTCAGTGTATTCTGATCTGTGTAATTAGTATATTTTTATTGTCTGTGTCATGTTCGCTATTTTGTCTGATAATGGTGATAGTAGCTAACATTGTTCTAGCAGTTTTCTGTATTTAATAAATAAATACAACCCGGTCAGAATATCTGTGCATCTCGCTGGAATGCGGCGCCTCTCCCGCTTCCCCTGTCACCTCTCCGCGCACTCCCCGTTGCGACAGTACGGTTAGCATCTTCGTTGCCGATACACGTCCCGATAATTTTGATATTTTCGCTTTGTTGTTGTTTTGTTTTTTAATATTTATTGTTAAGTTTAGACTGTTCACTGTTAAGTTTGGACTGGTTTGGTTGTTATTAAAATTGTTGTAGCTGTTAAACTGAAGTCATGGGAAAAACAATACACAGCGAATGAAGAAATTTAATCTTGAAAGTACTCAAGTTTTTTGAATCGGAGAAAGCAAATAAACAGTACACCATACCCGTAGACCAAGTGGTGAAACGAACCTGTGCAAACGAATGCGAAAGAATAATAAATGTTTTTATAATCAAAATTATTGTTTTTTAATAACAAACCCTCCATCAATAATAAATTGATTTGAAAAGGTTAGTATTTTTTTTTACCTCCACATTTCTCGAAAAAAATTTTTTTCACACCGTACCCAAACCGCCGATATGACGTCACGCGTTCAGGTGCACAGATATTGTGACCGGGTTGTAGGTGAGTTCTTGAGTTCTGAGTGTTAATTATTCCTACGGGTAGTGAAACGATTCAGAAAATTCTTTCCGCAGTAGAGAGCTACATTATGTTTGAGTAACATACGCTATATCTGATTCATCATCATCATCATCCATCACCACGCGGGCTAAACCGCGGAGCGCGGAATAAAATTGAGAATCTTGGGATTCGAGGACAACCACTAAATTGGTAATTGACCTTATATCTAAGGAACAGAAAACAGTACGTTAAAATAAATGGCTTAAACAAAAATCTGTTGTAACACAATTCAAATCTGACTATAGAGTAAACGCAACTGGAGTTCCCCAAGGTAGTATTCTCGGGCCATTACTTTTCTTGCTTTATGTAAATGATCCTCCGGACATAATAAAATATTAATGTACGTTATTTGCCGATGACATTTCAATAGTTATTTTATGTAATGTTGGTATTACTAACTATGAAAATGTAAATAATAATACAATTAACTATACCAAAGAAAAAAATTATTAGACTTCCAACAGTAAAAACATATATAAAACATTTGTCAAAGTTGGTACCATGCAGACAACATTGTGAGAATAAATACTTTTGAACTATCATGCTCCCGACTTCAACGCTAGTATTCGGGACGGCCTGTATTCGTGCATACATATTATTATGTGCGCAGGACGACCCACGTATGTGTACATATATGTACGTGTTATAATGAATGATAAGTGGATAAACTATAGTGCGAGTGCTTGAGAGACGTTAACTTCATAATAATTTATATAATTATGTGTGTTTATACTTAGTTCATATAATAAGCATTGAAATTCGTAAGTACATTTTTCTTTGAAGAGCTTAACTCTTTTAAATGTTTAAAGATAGCTGCGTAGCTTGTACGCTCTTGTTACCGTATTTGTATCATAACTCCACTATCTTTACACATGTAACGTTAAATTATGTTTCCATAAGTCGTAGAAATAGTCAGCTAGGTTTAGACGTATAATTTGTGAATATAGGTACAGCCGTATAGCCTAGGAACTAAATAAACCTAAGCATACGTTATAAGTTATACGGATGTTGTAACTTAATTTAGGAAAATAAAGACATTCGTTTGGTGTGTGTTTCATTTCGAGGAGTACTGAGGCCATAATGAGACCTAACTTGGCGGCAGGCAAGTAGGTACATTGTTAGGCACTAGAAAGATATAATAAAAAAACTAGGCATTTCGTAAAACAATTAGGATCGAAAATGGTCACGCGCTAGACAGGCGCCAACCAATCAGAGACGAGATTCAAAAAGTATGTTTTGTCCCCGTCTAAAATATTCGCCCGTTCTAGCAGGGCACATACGCGCTCTGATTGGTTGGAGACCGCTTTGATACGATGTAAGTAGACAACGTGTTATCCAACGGTAAATTCACAGATATATAGGACTGCTATGCGGCAGAATTTGCACTCGATCTAGCACTCGATCTACGCTAGTAAACCACTAAAAGGCCTCAAGTAGGGAAGAATCTTTCCTCGGAACACCCCCGCACCAACGACGTATACTACAGTACCGCGTTTTCTTCGACTACGTTCTCGCAATCCCAGCAAAACAAGGGTGGGCGGACGTTTTTACGACACGTCTATACAGTCCACTACTGCCCTATATTGTAACTCAAGAAGAGCGTCCCCCACAGCTAGCTAATTCAATAACCGTGGGGTGCCGGCTCAGAATAATACCCTCCAACTATACCCGTGGGTGCCGTAGAAATCTGCTAAAGGATAACAATCGGAAGGTGGGCAGCAGCACCTACCCAGTATTAAAACCCCAAAACTGCGCTCGCCAACCCGCCTGCCAAGCGTGCAAAGTATTGGCGAAATCCCCCCAATGACGGACACAACAGGAACCAGGCCCCCAGTCCCCGGCAGCCCCGCTATTCCTTGTTATGGTAGTGGCCATGGTAACAGTGGGGCAGGAGGGGCTAAATATCCCCGGCAGACGCCCAGTTACCACCCCCAACGACGACGACTGGCCCTGGTAACACACAACATACGCACGATGACGACAGACGAGTAGATATACGAGCTGGAAGAAGAAATAAGTAAGTTACACTGGGACATTGTGGGGTTATCTCAAGTCCATAGAGCGGGTGAGGACACGATAACCCTAAAATCAGGTAACCTACTCCATTACCGCGAGGCCGACCACAGTCCCAAGGTGGTGTAGGTTTTCTCGTCCACAAGTTCCTTACTAACAACATAGTTACGATCGATAGCGTTTCCAATAGGGTCGTATACCTATTACTCAGAGTATCCAAACGATATTCGCTGAATGTCATTCAGGTATACCGATAGTGTACCGACGAAGTCGCACCCGGATAAAGAGGTGGAGGATATGTATGAAGACATTAGCCGGGCCATACATACCTTTGTAACGCACTTTCTAGTTGTGATGGGGACTTCAACGCAAAGTTAGTTAAGAGAAGCGAGGATGAGTTGAACGTAGGGCAATTTGGCTATGGACAACGGAACCGTAGGGGTCAGAGGTTGGCCGAATGTTCTTTATGATGAAAAAGAACACAGAAAAAGGCTCTTTATGATGAACTCTTTCTTTCAGAAGCCACCTCACATGAAATGGACCTGGCTGAGTCCCGATGGTTTAACGATAAATGAGATTGGCTTCATTATGACCACTAAAGGCAAATATTCACTGATGTCTCCGTGATCAACAGGGTTAAAAGCAGTAGTGATCACCGAATGGTAAGAGGCACGGTGAATATTAATGTCAAACTGGAGAGGTCTCGTCTGATGAAGTCTACGCTCCGACCCTCTCGTGCCCATATTCAACACCCCGAGAGCTTTCAACTTGTGCTGTCCATAGCTTCGATTGCCTTGAGAACATCGCTTCAGTGGACGAGATCAATAACAGGTTAGTAGAAACTGTCCGTACAGTGGGCTTCAAGTTTTTTAAACCCCACCGTACAGATAGGCCACAGAAACTCTCCAACAATACTTTCAACCTCATGGCTTAACGACGCTCCTTAAAACTGCAGTCTTCGAATGATGCTGAAGCATATAGGCTGTTCAATAAACGAATATGACAGTCGTTGCGACACAACATCCGGATCTTTAATACTAATCGTATTAAATAACGATAGAGCGGAATAAGGGGTCTAAAGTGTTTGCAAGAGACAAGTCCATTGGGCATAGCCAGTTGACGAAGCTGAAGAGAGAAGACGGCACTGTAGCGTTGACCAAAACAGAAGTGTTAAGAGAGGTAGAGAGTTTCTACAGACAGTTATACTCTTCGGTCGCTAAACCCGTTAGCAGCTCGGCCAAAGACCCAAGAGCCAAGCTGACCCGACATTATACCAAACATATCCCGGACATCAGCCTGCACGAGATTAAAATAGCCTTGAAACAGCTTAAGAACAACAAAGCGCCAGGTGACGGCGGTATTACATCGGAGCTTCTGAAAGCGGGTGGAACACCGGTACTTAGAGTCCTTCAGAAGCTCTTTAATACCGTCTTACTCGAAGGTTCAACGCCAGAAACATGGAACAAAAGCGTGGCGGTGCTATTCTTCAAGAAAGGTGACAACACTTTACTTAAAAATTAAAGACCCATCTTGCTTTGAGCCATGTTTATAAGCTGTTTTCGAAGGTCATAACGAACCGTCTTAGTCGCAGGTTTGATGAATTCCAGCCTCCGGAACAAGCCGGTTTTCGGCTAAAAAACCATAGACCACATGCACACGCTACGGCAAGTTATACAGAAGACCGAAGAGTATAACTTGCCTCTTTGTTTAGCGTTTGTGGACTATGAGAAAGCCTTTAATTCGATCGAGGCGTGGGCAGTGCTTGAGTCTCTCCAGCGGTGCCGTATTGACTTATCGGTATATTGAAGTAGTGAAGTGTTTGTACAAAAACGCCTACATGCCAGTCCGAGTACATGAGCAGACTTTGAAGGCAATTCCATTGCAAATAGGCTTGAGACAGGGAGACGTTATATCATCACATCAGTTACATCTACCTAGGACAGACAGTCAAACTAGGGGTGCTTGGTCAGGTTACCTCCACGTGTGTTCGAAGGCTGCTGGTCCCTTTTGGATACAGTTTATCTGGAGGGAAAAGCAGCATTTCGGGACGGTGCACCCTGGGCAACGGTCAACAACTTCTCTACATGGGATCTGGTTGACCGTTGGCGAAAAACCTGGCGAGATGGCGTCCCTCTGCGTGTCCCTATGAAGTTAGCATAGGGCACAGTGGATGGGGCAAGATGGCGTGGTTGGTGAGGGGCGTCATGGGACGGGCCTAGGCATTAAGCCTGGATGGCGTAAAGAGGACCTCTGTGAAGGTGCTCTTGGAGTGCAGTGAGGGTCCGACATTATGTCTGGACGGCGAGAAGGAAGCATCCAGTTAGAGCTTTTATCTTAGTGGAGGCTTTCATCTCGCATTGTCTTATCTTGTTTATTTTGTTTTGTCTTGTGTTTTATGTCTGGTGTTTGTCGTATTTGTGTTGTGTGTCCTCAAGTTTCGGTGGTCGACGATGGGGTTGTTGGGGGCTACGAGTCCGGGGGTGTGTTGTCGCTTTGCGCCATACCTCCGGGCTCGTGGACTCTATCATGGTCGTCTCGGCCGATAGACCACCTAGCATAGGGGGACCAAACCCCCTCCAAAAAAGGAAAAAAACATGAAAATGACGCATAATGAAAAAAGTCCCCGGAAGGGTCCCGGCCTCAGCGAGGCTGGGGAAACCCTTGGTGCTTCGGCATCCTGCTCCAACGTATACGGGGGGAGCAATTATCGTCCAGCAAGTGCTGAATAAAACATGGAGAAGAAGCTGACGAACGCGGCAGTGGACAAGGAGAGCGAAGCGCGAGTTATTTTAACTCGCTGCGCAACTACGGACGAACGAGTGAGGAGGGAAGCACGTAGTGCTAGCCTAGATAGGCTGAATAACCGGAGAGGACAGGACGCTCGTAGCGCGAGTTTGGGGAAGAAGGAGAACCGGCAGGGCATGACGCGTAGTGCGAGTTCTCAACGTATGCCCGGTAACGACGACCTATTGTCAGGGTCGAAATTGATGGATTTTCCGGCATCAGACTCCGATATGAGCCTGCAGACAGTCACATCACGTGCATCTTCGGGTGGTCTATGGCGGAAACGTCGGAGAGACAGCGAGGATACAGAGGACGACGATCTGCCGATACCTAAAGTGGCATCATCTCGGACTGGACGCGGTATACCATATACCATCGGTCAACACGTCGGTTTTGCGAAAGCCAAGGCCGATCTTAAAGCGGCCAAGGCCAAAGAGCTTCGGCTGGAAGCCGAGAATGAGCTAGCTGAAGAGGTTCGGAAAAAGAGGGAGGCGACAGCCGATTTCTTCAGGAAAACACCAAGAATAGCCGTGATTGAACCAGGAACGGTAAAGAATACGGCAGATCTGGGGAAGTTGGTGGATGAGTCCTTGGAGACCATACAAAAGGTCGCCAAGACATCCTCCAACTTAAAAGGGACGTACGTAAAGTACCTAAAGGAAGCCGCTGAGACAATAAAAGTCTCAGTGGATGAGATACGGGCCCGCACAGTGCCTGAGGAGGTTTGCCGACTAGAGACGGCAAACATGCGACGTTCGAATGAGCTCGAGGTGCTACGAAAGGAGGTAGCAGAATTGCGGTCAGCTCAGGTGCATTCAGCACCACACCCAGCCCGGGCCCCGGATACATTCCGGGAGCCAGTCCTCGAAGACATCATGCGAACCGTCATGGTCCAGGTGGGTGCCATGATAAGCGCTCGCTTCGAGAACCTAGAGGAACGGTTGCTTCCAGAAAAGCGCCTCAGGTCCCCGTTGGCCGCAGATCTGCGAAACGAAGAGAGAGCAAGAGACGATTCACACCGTGAGGTACCCCCTCCTGTACCCTCCCCTCGCTATGTCCCGGAGCCTAAAACCAAGAAAGGCAAAGGCAAAGGGACCATAACACAAAAGACGGCAGCGACCGCGGTTAGTTCTGCTGAACCGTCCGTAACAGAGGCTCTACTTCAACCTTGGGTCGAAGTGGTAAGGCGAGGTTCAAGAAAGAAGGAAAGGGAGGCATGGCCGATGAAACCCCAATCTACGACACTGTCTCAGCAGGCACGGCCCAGGGCACCTGCTAAACCGAAGGTGGCAAAACTTCGCCTTCCTCGCACCGCAGCAGTAGTAATAACGCTGCTGCCAGGGGCGGAGGAGAGGGGCTTGAGCTACGCGAAGGTTCTGGCAGAGGCCAAAAGTCGCATCGACCTCGGGGCTCTTGGGATGCCACCCTTAAAAATAAGGACTGTGGCTACTGGAGCCCGCATACTTGAGGTGCCCGGCGTGGAAAAGGCCGCTAAAGCGGACTCCCTGGCGGCGAAGCTCCAGGAGGTTTTCCAGGAGGCAGAAGACATCAGGATCTCGAGGCCGATGGTAACCACTGATTTACGGGTGAGTGGCCTTGATGACTCTATCGCCCCCTCGGAGCTGGTGGAGGCCATCGCCAAAACAGGGGAGTGCGATCCGTCGCTTGTCAAAGCTGGCGAGATTCGGAGAGGTGCGGCGGGAATGGGTGTCGCCTTTGTGCGGTGCCCTATGACGGCTGCCAAAAAGATAGGGGCAAACGGCAGCCGCCTACTTGTAGGCTAGGTGGCGGCAAGGGTCCAAATACTGGACGCCAGACCCCGTCGCTGCTACCGTTGTCACGTGATGGGCCACGTCAGGGCCCAGTGCGCGACAGATATTGACCGCAGCGATGAGTGTCATCGCTGCGGGAAAAATGGCCACAAGGCCTGCGACTGCTCTGCTGCCCCGCACTGCACTTTGTGTGCAGCTGCTGGTAAACAAGCGGAACACCTCTCAGGGGGCAAGGCATGCGCCAAGCCCCCTGCTAAGATAGGGGCGAGTAGGAGAAAAGCTGCAACTGAGGCCAGGGCCAAGTTGCAACCACCTCGCACCGCTTCGGTGCAGACGGATCGTATGGAGGAAAATTAGTATGGCCCTAACTTTCCTCCAGGCGAACATTAACCACTGCGCCGGGGCTCAGGACATCCTGCTCCAGAGCCTGGCAGAGCGGTTTATTAGCGTAGCGGTAGTCGCTGAACCTTATCGGGTTCCTCCCAGAGTAGATTGGGTGGGGGATTTAGACGGCTTGGTGGCGATCACTACCCAGTCACCCTCACAATCCCCTCCACTCGAAGGAGTAGTGAGAGGTAGAGGCTACGTGGCAGCTCGGGTTGGTGAGGTGGTGGTTGTGGGGTGTACCATTCCCCTAATAAGCCCCTTCACGACCTTGAAGTCCTCCTCGGCGAGGTGGGAACCCTGATTGGCCAAAGCCGACCACGACCGATCATCGTCCTCGGAGACCTCAACGCCAAATCTACGGCATGAGGTTCTCCGAGAACCAGCGCAAGGGGAGAGGCAGTCGAAGATTGGCTTGCGGAGTCGGGGTTGTGCATCCTTAACCAGGGGTCGACAAATACATGCGTAAGGCGAAATGGTGGGTCAGTGGTTGATGTAACCTTTGCTACACCTGAGCTTGCTGTGCGTGTCCGCGACTGGGAGGTGCTGGTAGGTGAGGAGACACTGTCCGACCACCGCTACATCCAGTTCAGTGTCTCTTCAGCCTCGGTAGATCAGGGCGCCAGAGTCCCGGCGGCTGTTGGTCCGAGATGGGTTCTTCTGCGTCAGCGTCTGGACATTGCGCTGCTGCAGGAAGCAGCCCTTGTCCAGGCGTGGAATGCCGCCCTCCCGGAGCCAGTGGACCTGGATACGGAGGCTGGGAAACTATGCGAGGCGATGACGAACATTTGTGATAATGCCATGCCTCGCGCAAGAGCCCCACAGTCCAGGCGCCAGGTCTACTGGTGGTCGGAGGAGATTGCTGGGCTCCGCGACCGTTGCGTGTCGAGGCGTCGGCAATACCAACGCTACCGCAGACGGAGGCGACAGGGGACAGCTGAGTCGGATGTACTCTATGCAGCCTACAGAGAGGCATCCAAAACTCTCCGCATGGCCATCACCGAAGCCAAAGCAGAGGCCTGGCGTCAGCTGCTGGAATCGTTGGAACGAGACCCATGGGGGCGGCCGTACATGTTGGCGAGACAGAAGCTTCGCCCTTGGGCTCCCCCTGTTACCAGCGCGCTGCAGGTTCCTGTCCTTCAGCGAGTTGTTGAAGGATTGTTCCCCAGTAGTCCGGGTACAATGCCCACATCACCCATTACGTCGGGACTTCAGAGAAGTGACGAGGAGGAGGTTGTGACCGAGACTTCTAGAGGGGAGTTAGGCGCAGCTGTGCTTAAGATGAGGGCCAAGAATACGGCACCGGGACCCGACGGGATACACGGACGCGCGTGGGCTCTTGCTTTTGATGCCTTGGAGCCTAGAATAACAGCCCTCTTTGACCGCTGTATGCGAGAAGGGAAGTTCCCGAAGCAGTGGAAGAGAGGCCGGCTTGTCCTTTTGCGGAAGGAGGGACGTCCCGCAAATGAGCCAACTGGGTATCGCCCTATAGTGCTGCTTGACGAGGCTGGCAAGCTTCTAGAGCGTATCGTCGCCGCCCGCCTCGTCAAGCACCTCACGAACGTCGGCCCCGATTTATCTGATAACCAGTACGGATTCCGGAGAGGTCGCTCGACACTGCATGCGATAGCTCGTGTCCACGACCTCTCTGAGGAGGTGTGCTCTAACGGCGGGGTTATGTTGGCGGTATCACTGGATATTGCCAATGCCTTCAATAGCCTGCCGTGCCGTGTTTGTTGTGCCGTGGAGCACAATCCTAGCGTCGCTGGAATATCATGGCGTACCCCAGTACCTACAACGTATCGTTGGCAACTACCTCTCGGAGAGAGAGGTGGTCTATCCTACGAGAGAGGGTGGGGGACGGAACTCCGTTACATGTGGCGTTCCACAGGGGTCGGTTCTTGGACCACTTCTGTGGAACATTGGATACGATTGGGTCTTGCGGGGTACCAGCCTTGGGGGCGTCAGTATCGTGTGTTACGCCGATGATACCTTGGTTACTGCCCAGGGGGGAACGGTCCGAGAGGCGTAAATTTTGGCTACTGCCGGAGTTGCAGCGGTGGTGGCCAGGATCCGGCGGTTGGGTCTTGAGGTGGCGCTACATAAATCTGAGGCTATATGCTTTCACGGACCTCGGAGGGCGCCGCCTCCAGGCAGCAATATTATGGTGGGAGGGACCTCCATTGCTGTCAAGTCGACGCTGAAGTATCTCGGCATCGTACTTGATAGCAGGTGGAGATTCAGAGCCCACCTTCAGCAGCTGTCCCCCAGGCTTGTTGCAACGGCTACTGCTCTGGGTCGCTTACTGCCGAACCTTGGAGGGGGAAACAGAAGCTGCCGGCACCTTTATATGGGAGTGGTGCGCTCCATGGCCCTCTATGGCGCTCCCATATGGGCAGGGTCCCTGAACTCTCAAGAGACTGCCCTGCTCCGTAGGGCTCAGAGGGTCATGGCGGTGAGAGTATGCAGGGGCTACCGCACCCTTTCACACGAGGTAGCAAGTGTCCTGGCTGGATCCCTCCCGTGGGACCTAGAGGCTGAGGTTCTGTCCTCGGTCTTCTTGTTAAGAACGCGGGCGCGACAGGATGATCTTTGCCCGGCCCCAAGGGAGGTGGCACAGTGGCGCACCGATGCGAGGGAGGCCGCCATGGCATCCTGGAGTAGTAGGCTAGCCGTGGACTCACGGAGGGGAGCTGGAGCTACAAGGTTTCTTGAGGCAGTCCGGCCCGTACTCGAAACGTGGGTCCATCGACGCCACGGGTCGCTTACCTTCCGGCTAACACAGGTCCTCTCGGGGCATGGATGCTTCGGGAGGTACTTGTGCAACGTAGCCCGGAGGGAGGTAACCCCAGTGTGCCACCAGTGCGGCTGCGTGGAAGAAACCGCGCAGCACGTACTGGAGGCGTGCCCAGGGGCGGCGGAATCAAGGCGATCCTTGATCGCAGTGGTGGGGGGAGACCTCTCCTTACCGACCATCTTAGCCAGGATGGTCGATGACGAGATGTCATACGAGGCGATGGTCTCTTTCTGCGAGGACGTGATGTCGCAGAGGGAGACCGAAGAGCGCGAGAGAGAGATTAATCCTCTTTCTCTCCCGCTCCGGAGGGCGCGGACACGGAGGCGAGCTATTAGAGCTCGCACACCGTCTCCGCTAGGAGGGCCTGGGGCGTCGGACGTGGGGACGTCTGGCACCCCTCAACCATGAGGTCCTTCCGAGGCTGGAGCCGTATGAGGAGGGCGTTCTGTCCCTCCTCCGAGGTGTGTCTGCCCTGAAACATCGATGGGCGGACGTCGGCAAGACAGGGCTGCGGAGAGTGCGCAAACGGATCCGTGCGTTACTTTATGGTGTGTGATAATTTTCTGTGTCATTCCATGTCTTAGGTACAAATGTTCTGCATTTAAATATTTGATTTTGTGTTTACTTGAAGTTATTTACTTGAGGTTATTACAATCTATGCTTTGCGAATTTATAGAAATCTTATGGCGAAATATAATCTCTAATAGTAACGACAAGATTGGGGTCAAAATGGTATAACAGAATTAGGTCATTTTAATTAACCCTTGCAGTAGGAATAAGATTTGTCTTCATGTGCTTACTAGGTACAATTTTATCGTTATAATAATTTATTTCTCTTACAATTAGGATAGGATTGTCTCAGTATTTCCTGAAAAGAACTTGAGTTACCACGGCTCACAATATTCGGTCCTACCACTATGAGGTAGACGATCACACCTTGGCCATATATTTAATCAGTTCTTCATTCATTAGTTTAGATTTATTGTCTGGATAATGTTAAGTTATGATTCGATCTAATTATGTGTAATTATTTATCTGAGGAATTAAAAACGTAGGCCGGAATCATCTAGATATTATTAGCTCAGATTATGGGTAGTTACAATTGGTAGTACCGTTCCCAGGATTAGAGCTTTAGACTACGGGACGAGTTGGCTAGTTACTTTTATCATACAAGAGTTAGGATCGAAAGTAGGAGGGGGGGGTTACAATCTTCTAGAATAGACGCTAACTCGATAGCAGTAAGGACCCCAAACTCGTAGCCCAGTAGATAAAAGTTGTTTCTCAGTTTCATTTTATTCAGAAGAACCTGTAATGAACGAAACAGTTATTAAAGTGAAGTTCGTACGTAAAAAATAGAATGCCAAAGTGGCTTAAGAAAATCATGCAAGTTACATGACAACTTCATAATTTCTCTTCCATACATAGATAGCTTAAACATAATATGTTATGTCCTCGAAGGGGTCAGTAAATGTATTCAAACATTGAAATTTCGTCAGTCACGTTCTTTGTATCATCATTGCAGAACTATTCTTATTATAGACAAACTTATTTCCATTTTAACCTTTTGTCGGATTTCTTGTGGAAGGATATAGAATAGCCAAACTCTTAAGCGCTTTATCCAAATTCATTAGCCGTAAAGTTATACTGATAAATTAAATAAATTTACCTTGGAGTATCTAATAGCGAGTTCCCGTGGGGTCTCTTCAGGCCAGTCAAGTCCTGGCTGCAGCACGAAGGCGGGCAGTTTGAGACGCTCGCACAGCGAACGGAACCGCTCATGGTGTCCCTCTAGCCCCGGGATAACGTATAAATGGTTTTTATTCTCATCACCTTGTATCTAAACAAAATTAAACAAAAATTTATTTTCACTGAACTGGGAAAGAATGCGAAATGAGGTGGCAGTAGTTCGTTACACGCTAAAGCCCTCGCTCTAGTTTTTTTGTGTCGTAGAAGCCATGGATACACACATAAACATTTACCGCAGTACAAACATTTATGCAGTATATATAATATTATTATTGCAATATATTAGGGGTATCACCCATTTCAAAAATATGTATGAGTATGAAATTACCATATTGTGCTGAAAACTTGTATTTTTGTGTATTAGGTATATATTTATTATATATAATATTTTGTTTAATCAAAATTAATTCTCTATAATCTGTACGTTCGTCCTCTATATATCGTTATCTATACATTTCTGCCAACTAATTGGAAAATATTTAAACCTTTGCAATATAACTCTGGGGACTTGGAGTCCACAAACTGTGTGAAAGCACCTTATACTGTTCCCTGGGAAGAATTTCTTTTTTGTGCGTGAAATAAAATTGCCTAATCGCGGAATAAATTGTCGGTTAAAGCGATATACAGCAAGTATGGAGAATGACGGATCTGATTGACGTACAGAGTGAGGTCTTGTGTTATCATGAACCGATAATGGTTTAGACTGATTGAGAAATCGGGGCTACGTTTTTGCATGTTTCTCCATCATTGTTCGGAGTTCTGCACCCTAGACATCTGTTGTTTTTTCCTGACCAGATCTAAATTAAAACACCATGAAGTGAGCGTGACGCGAAACTGTACCTAACCATCGCTTTTCTAGGGGTAAGCTTAGCTTTAGGGCATTGTTGTGTCGTTTGACCTTGGATCAACCATTGCGTTATTAGCTTGCGATGATCACACGATTCAGATTGGTCATAAATCCCTTGATTTGTGAATCAGTTTACCTAGGTAAGGTAGAAAAGCTCAAAGTCGCACAACGAGCTATGGAGAGGGCTATGCTCGGGGTTTCTCTACGTGATCAAATCAGAAATGAGGAGATCCGTAGAAGAACGAAAGTCACCGACATAGCCCAGAAGATTAGCCAGTTGAAGTGGCAGTGGGCAGGGCACATAGCGCGCAGAACAGATGGCCGATGGGGCCGAAAGGTTCTGGAGTGGAGACCACAGACCGGCAAGCGCAGCGTAGGTCGTCCACCGACACGGTGGGCAGACGACCTGATGAAGGTCGCAGGACGACGTTGGATGCAGGCCGCTTCCAACCGGTCCTTTTGGAAAATCATGGGGGAGGCCTATGTTCAGCAGTGGACGTCCTACGGCTGAGATGATGATGATGATGATTACCTAGGTAAGGCAGACTTCAACGCGAGCTCTTCTCCGCAGGTCAGTCAAGTTATGAGAAATCTATTTTTTATTTTTTTATTTTACCCATTTGGTTTAAATGGGTCTTATTTTTATAATTAACTCAGAAGCTTGGCGAGGAAAAATAAAGAATGTGAAATTTCGCCTTTTTGTCGACTTTACAAACGATTTGAGGATGATCACGTAGACAAACAAAGGCGCAAGGCACCTGAGGGTAAAAAGGCATAATAACACCCATTTCAAAAATATGTAATTTAAAATTTCGCAGATATTATGTTGTACCTTATCTTTACATAGTACCTAAAAACTTCGTTTTTCGGGCTGTTCATCTGTATATTCGCTATCCCTCCTAAACCACGCAACTGATTTGATGCGGTTTTCATTAACTATTGCATAGGTAGATATTTATTAAAAATATTTAGTAAAACATTATTTAGTTTTTATGTAGGTGGACAAAAACAAACTGCTCGTGTTCCCGTCATCTTTTTCTAAATTACACCCGTGCAAAGCCAGAGCTGTCGCTAATACAATTAAGAATTGATGATTACTCACACTAAATACGCATTTAGAGAGTTAGTTTTTATATAGATTTGTGGTTTTGGAAAAATAAGAGGCCTTAAGAGGCTTAGGCCTTAAAAAATGACCCACTAACGACCTAGTATCGATATTTATAGTTTTACATTATAGTAAAAATTACAGCGCATGATAAATTTCATACTCAATTCATTCAGGTACTCAATTCGACGGTATGTTTTTTTTTTATGTTTGTTACTTCATAACTTTGGACTGGGTAAACCGATTCTTAAAATTCTTTTTTTTGTTTAAAAGCTGGTGCTTTTCGTGTGGTTCCATTTAAATTCGGTCCAGTAGTTTTTGAGATACACTCCAATAACTGAATAGAATGGAAATTTCGCCGCGAACGATAGCGCCAAGGGAATCATAGACACCAACGCACACGGAAGGCAAAAAGACCGCGCCGCGCCGGCATATCCGTAGCTACATAGTGATGAGGGCAGCCGCGGGCATCAGCGGTCAGACGCGGTCTTTATTAATTCGCGGTCAAAAAGACCGCCCCGTCGTCTAACTAGCGCCACTAAGTATATAAGGTAATATAACCAACATACTCGTAATATTTGAGAAAAAGACTTAGACGAGCCGAAAATTGTTACTTTAGAGCTGGACTCGTTGAACCTATTAATTCACCAGCACTGAGCGCACGTGGATTATGGCCCATATTTCTGGTTCGGAGACAAGTTTTCGTGTCACCGTAGTGGAAAAATAATGCGCTGTTTATGCTTCGCTTGATAACTTGTGTATAAAAACCGAAAACTATGACAAAACAATATTCTGATCAAAACTTGGTCAAAGCTCCGTTACATTGGATTATTAGTTTGGAGATTAACAAAACGATAAGACAATTTAGTGGATATTATTCCAGGGGCTTTTAAAACACGGCTACCATTACTTAGTTTCGACCCATGTCCGCATTATTTCGATGGAGAAAACATTTGGAACTTTGGAGAACCTCTAAATCTAGTTTATTAATAGCAACGTTTTTGAAATCGTATTTATTGGCTCACCATTTCAGCATCAGACATCAAAGTTTTCATGGCTACTAAATCTGTGGTTGCTTGTAGTTCATCAATATCTACATATGAAAAGAAAACACGAAGTCCATTAATTTTTTCGGAGTAGCATTCTGTTGCATTCATCTCTAGGGCTAGTAGTCTGAAACAAAAAAAGTATATAATTAAAAGTATAATATTATATAGTAAAGTATTTCATTTTTACTATAAAGCTGTAGTATGCCTGAGTCACATACCTACGAAATATTTGATTCGTCATCATCACATATATGGCCGCGCGAGTGAACCGCGGAGCACAGATAGTATTTAGTATAGATATACATTTTTGATATAATAATTTCATAGCATAATTCGTTCAGTAATTTGACTTGCTCAGGGAATTAAAACTCTCGTGAGATTGACACATGTTTAAACTTTTATTATTTAAAGGCAAAATAGGATCGAATACGTCGACCCGGTTTCTAGCATGTCAGATGCTCATCGTCAGGGCTAATGCGCAGCGACGACTGCAAGCTCCCAGCGGGCACTGACTGGGTCGACGTGTTCGATCCTTAACGTGAGTGTTTTGCCGGTTAATAATAATAGTTTAAAATTTGCTCATGGTATATTAATCAAATACAGCTTGGAGATTAAATATTCTCAATAACATCAAGAGAACCTACCGTTTATGTTGAATATTATTTACCGGTCTACTTAACGTTATCTTACCTTTTTCTTGTAAGCATCAATATTTCTTCATCTTCTAATGAAACATGATGAACATCCCTCAAGTATGATTTTATTAACTGCAACGATTCTCCTAAGCCTAATTCTGCAAGTGTAGCGTCTTCGTCTCCATATTCTAAAATGTTGAAACAATGTTTATTTAATGTTTTATATATAATAATACATATTGTATGTATAAAACGGTATATTATATATATAAATATATTATATTTTGTACCGTTTATACCGTTTTATGTTTATAATTGTGCGGTAATAAGCGACGCCAACGACAAAAATAATAAGTAAAAACAAGTGAATGACTGTTTTCAAAACTCAAATGTATCAGTTAAATGAATATATAAGTTTGAATTTGGAATTCCTTAACAAAGAGGAGACATTTCAGATCAAAGTAGTCAGTACGATGAAATGCTAATTTCACATGTAAGGACCTAATATTATATATTATTAATAAAGAAATTTTATGTAATTAAGTCAAACGTGCCTGTAACGATAAGACGGCAAGGCGATATTTTAAGCTGTTGCAGAGAGTAGCTAAAATTGAGTAAAGCATTTTGTATAGGCAGCTGATTTTATATATAACTGGTGACTGCCCGCGACTTCTTGCGCGTAGTAGGTTCGGCCTTCAGCGTCGCTATAACCTCCCTTCGTTTCTTGATTTTTCTTTCATAAGAACTTCCTGACAATAATTAACACAACTAAAAGAAAGAATAAGCTAGATTTTTCCATCCGTTCTCAAGTTACAATGTAACTAGGAGAAGTGTTCATTTTTATATACATAGAATGCTTGTCTTGATTACTAGATTTAATGTTTTGATTGTGCGTGCGATACATTAAACCACTAAGAAAGGAATTTTAAAAAAATACTCATAAGCGGGTGAAGCGAGCGCTACCATTGGCTCATCGGCTAGTTTATCAGATATATTATTTTTAATCACATTATTCATTTTAATACTTGTCAATAATTATAACGTATAAAGGACGTATCAGTCAGTTCTACAATCTCAGTTTAATCAACGTAAATTAGTACAGTTTTACGCTATATAACCAATCTGACAAACTAATGGAATAAGGGTGCCCAAGATACATGCTTCGCCTAGTTTGGGGCCCGAACCAAAAACTATTCTTTGTTATATCGTATTATGTTATTTTAATAGAACTGTGTCTAATAGGAATGTATGACCATTCAATAAGTAATGCTGCGCGTTACGATATCTTTATTTATTTATTTTTATCAATTCATAAGTCTTAGGTAGGTTATAGATGGAACTTAAAACTACATGTGCTGATGCCAAAACTTGCCTTTGCAGGCGTATGAAGTTATACATTTAGTTTAGTGTGATTTTACTTATAATTATACATTAAAATTATTCATAGATTTATATTTGCTCAGTAATTCATCATTTAAAAACTCGTCAATGGAATAGTATATCTTGTCAATTAATAATTTCTTAAGCCTAAATTTAAAAATATCATCATCGGTGGTCTCTTTTAGAGGTTTTGGCTGTTTGTTATAAATAGTCAATCTCATCAGAAACGTGCTATTGCTATAGAGAGCTATTCTACGGTACGGCTCATGCAGTCTATCATTGTGCCGTTTGCAAAGTTTCATACTTTTCAATGTGATTCTTCACAAGTACGGCTGATTCGTAAATATATATCGAAGGAAGTGTCAGCAGCTTCAGTTTCCAAAAGTAAGGTTTGCAGGAATCTCTTTGCTTTAACCCACATATTGCTCTAATACATTTCTTTTGAGCTAGTAGAGCAGAATGCTTTTCTACAGAGTTTGCCCAGACTAAAACGCCATATTTTAGTGTGGATCCGACATAAGCGTGATAGGCGGTTAATAAAGTAGCTTCATTTGCAACTTTACGTAACATGTACAACGCATAAGAACATTGATTGAGTTTAGCGCGCACATGGGCTACATGTGACCGCCATGATAAATTCGAGTCAATGTGAACACCTAGAAATTTAGTTGTCTGAATTTTATTGATACGTTTGCCGCGATAATTAATATTTAAAATGTCAAAATAAGTATTATAATTTTTAAATGTCATAATGTGGGTTTTGTCAAAATTAATTTTTAGATTATTGTTTTGAAGCCAGCATATTATAGATTCGAAAGTGTTATTAATTTCGTGTTCATGGTCACCACTTTTTTTTTCGGTAAAAATTACAAGCAAACATGACCATTGGGTGGTTTATGGCGCGGAGAAGGTCATTAATATAAATTAAAAATAATAAAGGCTCTAGTATGCTGTCTTGTGGCACTCCATATTTTACCTCCTTACATCTCGACACGAATTTAGATTCAGTTTTATTTGCAGTGTTTAGTATAGTTATTTCTGTGTATGTTTGTGTACCTACCTGTTTGCTAAGTAAGATATGATTAAATTTTAAACATTGCCTCTTATACCATATCGCTTAAGCTTATTAATTAAGATTTTGTGGTCAACATAATCAAAAGCTTTTGTCATCTCCATGTAGAGAGCCGTAATTCTTTTTTTGTTGTCAAGTCCGCAGTATATCCTCTCAAGAAAATTCATTATAGCTGTGTTTATGGATTTTTTCCTTCGATAATCTGCTTGTTCAGTTCAGCTTCCTTATTTTCTTTTTTGAAGAGGGGTATGACTATAGAAGTTTTAAGTTTGTCAGGAAAGGTACCCTTCTTGAAGCTTTTGTTAATGATGTCGCTAAGGATAGGAGATAGAATGTTAGCCACTTTTTTAACTACTTTGGTAGAGATACCGTCATACCCGGTACTGTTTGTGTTTTTAAGGGATTGAATGACTTGTACAATTTCGTCAGCACTCGTAGGTTCAAGGAAGCACGAATTTGACTGGGAGTGTTTTAGTGTTTGGGAGTTGGGTCTACATTATTTTTAGTGACAGAGTTTTTTTCTATTACGTCTATAATAAAATTGTTGAAACATTGTGCAATTTTCTTCGGGTTAGAAATATGTTTGCCATTAACATTAATTAGAGATATGTCTTCCTTTAAAATTTTTTTTTTTTGGATTTATTAATTACGTTCCAGACCGCCTTCGATTTATCGGTGGACTGTCCTATATAGTAATTATTTTGTGCTTTTTTCAAGAAACGATCGCAAATTTGTATTAATTTCACCGTCATTCCTTTATGATATCATAGCGAGCCGCGTTTCTTATTTGAGTGGCCATAGCGAAAATATCCCAGTGTCACAAAAAAAACAAAAAAGTCGAAATATAATATTATATCTAAAGGAGGTATAGAAGACAGCCTACAGCTCTCAAACATTTTGTTTTAATATTCTGTTTATAGGTACGGCTATTCAAAAAAAATGGTTTATTGCAATGTGTTAGTGGTGAAGCGGTTTTATGGTGTAGAACTCCGCATACATATATATATAAAATGAATATAATTTTATAAAATACAAACCACACAAAGCAGCTATTAGTTTGAGGACGGGTGGTTTCTCCGCTGGTACCAGCTGCACAATCAGCTCCGGGAAAAAGGATCGAAGTGCTTCTTCTGTCACGTCAACAGCAGATTTGTTCCAAGAACACTCATCCACAAGCAATTTTTTATTCATATTAATCTGAAAATGAGATGAAACACGATCAATAATGTGAATGCTGTAGATTTTAGTGTGAAGTTGAATGATTGATTTTGTTAGCTTGTTCCTGTTATTTCAAACGGATATAAGTATTATAACGAACATAATTATTTTCACTTATAAACTGGGTGTAATTTCTTAACCGCACATGGAGGGAAAGTATGAAAGGGAAGAATAGCAGAAATAGCTAGTTAAAAGATTATTTTATTTTAGACAACATTATTAGAAACAAATATATGTGTACACAAACGTTTTCTAAAATTCCCATGTCACACTCGGGAATTGAATCGGCAAATTCTTAAAATAATTACAGCTGTGCTTTTATGGCATCGATTGATGGGGATTCATCAATCATCAAAACTAAAAACACTCATGAAAATAATTCATTATTTTACAAACTCGCATCCAAGCAGTCAAATCTTAAAATTGATAGAATATTCTGCAAACTCACGTTTCGATGTCAGATAATTATAAGGCCACTATATAACTTACCTTCATCAAACTTGGTAAACTTAGCAATGTCGCTGGAAAGCCATCTCTGGATCGAGATAGGCAAGTATATTGTCCGACGTTATTATCGACGTTTATCACAGCGAAATATCTAAAAATGTCACGAGTTAACTGGTTATTTGGTATGTACTATTAGGTATGTATTCATACTCGTATAGCGACGGAAAGGTTCCTGGAGTACTAATATAAATAAGTACTCCAGGAACCTTTCCGTGGCCGGGCAACCTTATATTTTTTTTCATTTTCATTATGAATGTGAGTTAGCACATATAAGGGTACGTGACATATAGAGGGACCTCTTATACATAAGCCCACCCTGGTTGACATTGCCGTGCTACGCAAAAGTTAAAGTTAAGTAAAACTTCTGTCTAAGTGAATTTCTGGGAGCTAAACTGTAGATAGCTCGTACTGCCCTTTTTTTCAGTGCTATGAAAACAGAACTAAGATCTGCAGAACATCATAGAGCAGTATTCCATAAGTCATAACGCTATGGAAATAACTAAAGTAAACTATTCTAGCTGTGTCTACATCAGTTAATAGACTATTTTTAACAGCTTAGCCGGTGAACTCAAACAAAATAAAAAAGTCAAGACAGAATGTTGTGAACAGAGAAGTGAGGCAAGGTAAAACTACGCCTCAGCGTGTCCATACATAATTACATACAAAACCTACAACGAAACAACGCCTTGGCTCGTCAGTCGAACTATCGCGGCGCGTGGAAGCAACACGTAAAGTTTTAATTATCATTTAATTTAAATTGATTAATTATTGATAAACTTTTAATAACTTTTATTTAATTTGAATTACCATGACAGTAGCAAATCAGGAACATGTAGTTTAGAAAACCAGCCTCACTTTTATGTTCACAATATTCGGTCTTGACTTTTTTATTTTGTCTGAGCCGCTGAACTGAGTTTACTAGACATTTTTTTTATGTAGGGTTCTATTTAGCGTCTATAGAAATTCCTAAAAAGACCGTTGACTCCATAAGGTCAAACCTTGTACCATTCAATTGTTTATTAGTTTCTACTTGTCACACATTTGGTGTCGAGAACTTTATACAATTAGTTTTCTTCTCATTAAGGAGAAGATTATTTGTATTGAACCAATTCACAACTTTAACTAGTACATTTTTAGTGTCGTCATAGTTTAATAACTGCATTTTAATAAATAACACTGAAGTGTCAACTGCAAACAAAACAATCTCGTGATTCTTCCCTACATAATAAGGCAAGTCATTTATATAGATTAAAAACAAGAACAGGCTTAGTATTGTACCTTGTTGAACGCCCATTGAGATTAGAGAGCCGAACGATTTTTTACCATTTATGTCAACCCTTTGAATTATATCGTTTAAATATGAAGTCAAAAGGTTGAGAGCTATGATCCTAAAACCGTAGTGTTGTAATTTCCTGACAATTATATCATGTCGGAGCAGTCAAATGCCTTAGACAAATCACAAAAACACCTAAGGCAACCTGAGAATTCTCCTGGGCACAGAATATATTTTTTATTAGTCCTATACCTGCATTTTTTATTTCTTGTAAACCCATAGAGATTTTTATGGAACATTTTGTTAGCACTAAAATGAGTTTCTAATTAATGTCATATCATTTTTTCGAAAATCTTATTTAGCGTAGGTAGTACAGAAATAGGCCTTAAATTTGTTGGATCAGTAGAACTACCTGGTTTTTATAAAAGAACCAATCTTGATGACACTTATCTTGGTGTGCATATTCTACTGTTTATTTTTTTTTTGTCATTGGTTATTTGGAGTAGGAGGAGGGTACTTTTCCTACAAAAAGGAAAAGCTCGCTGCACCGCTATTTACAAAACAATTTTGATATAATTTGGTACACAAATAAAGTACCTGACTTCAAAGAGGAATTTTGAATATAACCATAATTTATCAAATGGTTTTCGAGATTAAAGGTTGTGACGTACTACGAAAAATTATTGCTTATAAGAGTATCTGTTCGCGAAGACTGTTGTTCGCAGAACTACTAGTTTATAAACACTTACTTTAAAACCGGACACAATTCTCTCGAAGCGATGTCTAATTGTTCAATGATGGTAGATATAGCCTTGGTCTTCTTATCATCACCACCCAAAAACGCTTCTGTGATCACATATATTCCTTCGATAGGTCCACGTTTAGTAGTCTCTTTTATGACTTTCAACACATCGCTGCTGTTTGTGAGCGCATCATTGAATATTTCTACATCAATGCCCGCTTTTTTCCAAAATCTGTTGATATAGTAGGTACATTGTTACCCGAGGTGTGAAAGTAACTCAGTTAATTTTATAAATGAGACGCGGTCAAACTATCGGTTGATAGTTTGGCTAAAGGACTGAATAAGTCCTTAAGCCGATGTAAACACTGTTTTTCACGGAAAGTAAAAAAAAACATGAATTTGCTAAAAAAATTAGTGAATTTTATTTTACACTCTCTCTTTAGCTGCTCTCCGCCGTTTCTCCCGCGTGGTGATGGATGATAATGAGAATGAATCAAATATAGCGTACGTTACTTAGGCATAATGTAGCTTTATACTCGTGAAAGAATTGGGGAGATTGATATTTGTATATTTTCTTCAGCTGTTACAGCAATTTTTTTAGATTGCACTGGATAATCATTCAAATTACTATGTTGTGGACAGCCAGAGAATGCATATTTATCATTTATGTTACTCTGTGTGATCTTAGTTTTATTTTTCACTGACGCATCTATGAAGCCTTCAGAACAACATATAATAATTGTCCATAGAGATATTTAAATACTTTATTTCACATCCAATCTCCATGCCTTTTAATGACAGTTAAATTGGCACCAGAATCGGCTAAACACAAGTTGCTGAGGTTCTACGAAAGCAGTGACCTGACTATAGACATAGATTAAAGTGACTATAGATTTGAGTTTGGCATATAAAGTTAGGTACTTAACTATCTCCATAGATATATGACCTATGTAAATAGGGCGAATTCTGTGACTATCTCTATGTGACACTTTATGACCGCAGACCTTTATGATCATTTATGAAAATACGGTTTGTTTCTATGCCATAAGGTCGTTGTTTTTGGTATTTTTCTAATATATTTATGTACATATCATGTTTAATAATAAAAGTTCGTTCAATTTTGGATTTAGTGCCACGTAACTTCACTATTAAGTTCTTCGGGCACACAGTCAGGCGAGAACCAGACAGTCTTGAAAGGTTGATTATCACTGGCTGTGTCGAAGGAAAACGAGGCAGGGGGCGCTCTCCGACGCGATGGACACACACCACTCAAGAGGCAACAGGGGCCACCTTACAATCATCCATTCAAATGGCGCAAGATGATGAATGAGAGAGAGCTGGAGTAAAATGGTGGCACAGACTACACACCAAAATCACGTCCCTCAGTCATGAGGATACGACTAACAAGAGAACTTCACTATGTTTCTCAATATCATCAACCTTCATAATTCAATACTTGCAAGTGCCACTTATTCCCAATATTAAAATTACTTGAAAAATAAATAAATCTTCTTTTACTGGGCAAGTAGGAAAGACTAAATTTTCACTCTTCCTGCCCCTTTCCTTACCCTCCTATGAAGGCAACTCATTTTTAGATTTTCACTATATAAATAGTTATAAATAGTAAACTAACATATACCTATTGTTCACGCGAAAGCGTGACGTCACCTCAAGGCGCGCACTCGCGCCCGCGCGCCCCACCGCCGCTGTCCTCAGCTGTCATAACTAGAAGCAAGCGGCTGAAGGGAAGCGGAAATAGTCACCCTTTTATAGTCGTAACTGGCGGACGTGTACCGCTGCGCTCCGCGTAGCGACCGCGTGGCAACCGCCAGTATCAGCACGAGTCACCGCGATTGAATTCGCCGCGAGTGACCTTCAGGGTGTGTTCGGCACGGCCACACACCACCTACTAAATCAGCCCGTGTTTACACGTAAATCACTGATCAAGACGCATTCAGCCCGCCGCGTAAACCAGTGCACAAACCAAAAGGACAATACAAACATTATAACCAAGTGAACAACAGTTCTTTAGCACGACGTCGACAGCAAGACGCCTCCACCTAGGACTCACGGTCACCAGCCCTCATCAGACCCAGAGCCTCTCGACTCCCCCCCACGGAAACCAGGTATTTACCAATAATTCTTCCCTATCATCCATCGTATAGTTGCAGGAATCTGCTTAACTATATTTCCTTCGAGCCGGATATCTGAACCAGTTCCTATCAGCTCTTATCAGCTTTTAATTAAAATTTCCTTTAATACATTCCATTGCTCAATATAAATCCACTATCAGCCCCCTATTTAATTTCCAAACTACTTCTTATAGATTCAATTTAATTTAAATCCTCCCCGTTATACAAATCAATTAGAAGTTTCTAGCAAAAAATTCCACTCGTTAGGAACAAACATATTGCCAAGCGAAACTGACCCGTCCAGCCACATTTCACGAATGACATGTACGCTATCGTTGTTCGTTCGACACAAGCGCGCCACGGAATACATGAGAGTTGCTAGTTTGACATTCCTGAGTCATTAACGGCGATTGATAGCCGTGGTGTTTTAGTCACGCTGTGTTTTTATTAACGATTGTTATTGATGTTGCTTGCAAGAAAGATTTGTAACTAAGGAGATTCTTAGGCTAGGTAGTCATGCGACCTGAGTCCCGTCCTCCAACGTTTGTAATAGCGCGCACTCAGCACTGATAAACGTTCGTTCGGAGAACACGTTAGATAAGGATGTGACTCGGGTGGTCTGTTGGTAGAATAAGTTAGAACATTAAGTCAGTCTTAAGCGATCCTTTGATTAAACAACACTTATAAAAATAATTAATTTTGTATTTTTAAAAAGTCGTTTCTGGACCGTCCCAATTTGACTGGCGCAGCCGGTAGGATACCTGAATTGTTCTACTGCCGTACTTGTGCTTCTCTAAAATCGGTGTGGTGGCGTAAAAGTGCGGTTAATAGTTGTACGGGTATCCTTACGAACCAAATAAATACGTCTTCCGTGACGGGTGAACCAGGACGAAGGATCTGCAGCTGACTCAATCGACGGAGGATAATGGGCGGCTTGTGAGTAGTCCAAATCACTATTCCTTGTTCCTCTTACCTTTTCCATAAAATTGTATAATTATTTGAGGTCTAGACTTTACCTCGTCTAATTTGTTAACTGATTTAATTATAATTACACAAAATCGGTAATTATACTGTGCTAAGTATATTATAATATAAGAGTCAGATCACGATACTTTTAAGTAGCTTAATTTACTTTTAGTGTATTTTAGAGAGATCATAACTGTTAAAGCTCTACAGAAATAATTTAAGTGATTCCACTGTGTGAATTATATAAGTAATAGGTAATTAATTTACATTAGGAAAATGGAAAATGCAACTAAGGTTGATGCTGTACCTACTGAGATCTCTTCCATCATTCCAAAGTTTGACGGAGATGAAAGACTTCTTAACTTGTATATAAAAAAATGTGAGTACGTCATTAAATGTTACCAAAAGGTAGGTAATCCGGCGCAAGATCTGTACGTTTTTCATGTAGTGTCCAGTAAATTGGTTGGTAAAGCCGCGCACCTTATAAGCGAAAGACCAGACATAGAATCTTGGGCCGAATTAAAATCTGTATTGACACAACACTTCGGAGACCCGCGTTCCGAAGAATGCATAGCCATACAGCTTGAGACCTTGAAAATAAATCATAACGAGTCATATCTCGATTTTTGTAATAGAATTCAGCAGGTGAAAAGTACTTTAATAGCCAAGGTCAATCTAATAGCAGATGACCATGTGAGACGTAGTAAAATTACAATATACGACAATATGGCCTTGAATGTTTTCCTCTACAATCTTCCGGAGGATCTAATTCGCATAGTGAGGCTTAAGGGTAGCAACACACTAGAAGGGGCCCTTAGTATTGTGTTAGAGGAAGTCAACTTTCAGTTTCAATATAATGCCCGTAATAAAATGTTAAGACAAGGTGTTCCAAATAAGGTATTACCTATCTCTACGCATAATCCGTATGTAGAAAAATTCGGATTAAAGCCATTTTTCACGGCAAACTCTAGCCCACAGAACCAAGGAGGTTTTAGATTTAATACTCCAAACCAGTTTCGACCTAATATCCCACAAAACTTGAATTTCGGCAGCCCACAGACACCGCAATTTAAATTTGGGATACCTAATGCTAACACACAGCGACCCCAACTAGCTCACCAGTTCCAGCAACCGCAACAGAACTATAGATTTGGAATTCCCAATAGTCAAGGTTTTAGAACTGGGGCGCCGCAGGGTTACAAACCTCAGTTCGGTCAGGCACCACCAAGACAGCAGCCACTAAACTCACAGCACCAGTTTAAATTTGGTATTCCTCAGACTACTCAGAACAAACCAAGTGGTTTTCTGAATACAGACGTATCGATGCGCACTGCATTACCAGCGCGCCAGACTTACAATAATGAAATTCAGGTCTATGCACCTGAAAATAACGAACATGAGTATTATGACCCTGAAAATGATAATGAAGCCAGTTGCAGTTATTATGGTTATTATGAAACCCAAAATAACACACACGAAATTGACGAAACCAACAACTATGATCAAAATTTTTACCAGATTGCCTCGGACACGAACCCGCCGAACTAATAAATTTAAACTGTGACAATTTTGCTAAATTACCTTACATCCACTTGCCAGAAATAAATAGCAGATTCATGATAGATACGGGAAGCTCACGATCTTTTATCAGTCCTCGGAAGGCAGATGAATTCTTTCAAAATTTCAAATTCGATATCCCATTCGAGGTCATCAGCACGCATGGTAGGAGTTCTCATGGTCAGGCAATTCACATTCCTCTTCTGGAAACGTTTAAATGTATGGATGCGCATACCTTCTATGTATATGAGGTAGATAAAGATTATGACGGATTGATAGGCTCCGACCTACTTTCACAGCTGGATGCGAATATAGATATGAAACAACAAGTATTGCGGACTAAGGACACAGTGATTCCATTCGTGTATAATCCCCAGACTAACGTTCGATTGGAACCGCGAACGGAAACTCGCGTGAGTTTACTAACTGATTTAAACAATGGTACGGGTATTATGGAATATCAGGAGTTCGAAGAAGGAATTCGAATGCCTTGTGCTTTAGTGAACTGTGTAAATGGCCTGGCGACTACAGTGATTCAAAACACGCTAGAACAACCAGTAACACTAAAAATAAATCGACTAATGAATGTCATCCCATATGAACCAGTAGTTTGTGACATTAATGTAATATCTGATAATGACCTTGACATTGACGACTATTTGGTTGACAATTTAGAAAAATTGCGACTAGAACATATGAATACGGAAGAAAATAAAGCTATCAGTGCCTTATGTTATGAGTTCAGAGATATCTTTTACTGTGACAAGTTGCCATTGACCTTCACAAATAGAGTAAAACATCATATTCGAACTACTAACGAGGATCCAATTTACATAAGACCGTATAGACAACCTCAAGCTATAAATGATGAAATAAACCGACAAGTCGATAAACTACTTAAGGACAACGTCATCCAAGAGTCATTCTCTCCTTGGAATTTTCCAGTTCATCTTGTACCCAAGAAGCTAGATGCTTCTGGAGAAAAGAAGTTTAGGATGGTTATCGACTACCGACGTTTAAATGACACGACAATCGACGACAAATACCCACTTCCCAATATATCTGATCTGTTTGATAAATTGGGCAAATCAAATTATTTCACGACATTAGATTTGGCAAGTGGGTATCACCAAATTGAAATTGATAAGGCTGATAGGCAGAAAACTGCATTCTCTTCTCAAACAGGGCATTACGAATTTTTGCGTATGCCTTTTGGACTCAAAACGGCTCCGGCCACCTTCCAAAGAGCCATGGATAGCATCCTGCGTGGCCTACAGGGTATACACTGCTTAGTATACCTAGATGATATAATCATCTTTTCATCCAGCCTGCAGGAACACATAGAAAAACTACGTAGCATTTTCGACAGATTAAGACAAACGAACTTAAAGGTGCAGCTGGATAAGTCGGAGTTTCTTCGTAAAGAAGTGCTCTACTTAGGACATTCCATAACAAAAGACGGTCTCAAACCTAATAATGATAAAATCGACGCAGTGCTTAAATTTCCACTTCCTAGAACGCAGACTGAGGTTAAGAGCTTTCTTGGCTTAGTAGGCTATTACAGGAAGTTTATAAAAGACTTTGCAAAACTGACACGACCAATGACTGTATGTCTCAAAAAAAATCACAAGGTGGTAGTTAATGAAGAGTTTATCGAAGCTTTTGAGAAGTGTAAGGAGTTACTTACTAATGCTCCCCTTTTACAATTTCCTGACTTTGATAAGCCTTTTATACTAACGACGGATGCTTCGGACTACGCAATAGGCGCTGTTTTGTCGCAAGGTACAGTAGGTAGTGACCGGCCAGTTGCATACGCATCACGAACGCTCAATAGTCCTGAAAGCAGATACAGTACCATAGAAAAAGAGGCACTTGCCATTATCTGGGCCATAAAACACTTTCGCCCCTATTTATATGGCAAGAAATTTACCATTTATACCGACCACCGACCATTATCTTGGCTACATTCGTTTGAAGAACCAAGTAGTAAAATTACGCGATGGCGATTAAGACTGGCCGAATACGACTATGTCGTGGTGTATAAAAATGGACGACAAAATACTAATGCTGATGCACTCTCTAGGGTTAAGATAAATGCAATAGGACAAGATGATAATGACAATAGATCAATGCAAGTTAACACGGACGAAAGGGAATTAGAGTTACAAAGACATTGTGATAATTTAACGAAGGAACTAGTTCAATTAGGAAACAAAAATAAGAATAAACGACCAAATACTCCGATCTCGCTTTCCTCTGATACTGAAAGAACTATAAGCATTTCGGATTCGGAAAGCACAATCAGCATTATTGAACCTAATGCTAATTGTCCTTGCTCACCTTACTCAATCTCACCACTATCGAGTGGAACTGCTACAGTCCTAGGATCGGGATCGATTCATGAAGGTTCTGAAACTGTACACTCCGTGCGTGACACTGATACTGTAGGAATTCCCATTTTGAACGAGGCGGTTGATACAAAACCAAATCAGATATTGGTACACACGTGGTTTAGAGACGAGACTGCTGTCAAAGATATTTCAAATAAGAAACAAAGAATTTTAGAAATCCACATGCCTGTAAACAAACCTGACTTAATACGCGACTTCCTTAAGAAATATATACGCAATAAAATAAAGTACTTCATATACTTTGAAGACCAACGACATAGAGCTGGATTTACAGAAGCAGTAATTACACTTTTTAAGAAGGGGACTGTAAATATTTTTGAGTGTACCGAACGGGTAGTTCATGTAGAAAATGAAGATGAACAAAGAGAAATTATTGAAAAATATCACATTGGTAAAAATTGCCATCGCGGTATTAAGGAAACTGTATCACATATAAAAAGAACATATTATTGGCACAACATGGATATTACAGTAGCTGCTGTGATAAACACATGCGAACCGTGTAAGAAATTTAAATATGATAGGAAACCCCTAAAACCAGCATTGCAACTTACACAGACACAGAACAGACCTTTCGAAGAGTTATTCATTGACATATTCAAAATAGAAGGGAAGTCTTTCCTAACTATTATAGATGCATTCAGTAAGTTAGGTCAGGCGTTTGAGGTATCTAATCCATCAGCACCAGAAGTTGTAAGGGCATTAATCAAATACTTTTCAATCTATGGCACACCTAACAAAATAAGTGCAGATTCAGGATCAGAATTTAACAATTCGCTTATTAAAGAGCTGTTGAGTTTTTACAAAATTGAACTTCACCTAGGCACACCTAATAACCCAAATTCTATGGGTCTTATAGAAAGATTCCATTCCACCCTTCTAGAAACATACCGATTAGCCAAATTCGAACGAAAATTGACAGATGCCTCATCAGTAATGACTTTTGCCATTATGGCTTACAACCACAGCATTCATTCTGTAACAGGTTTCACGCCGTTCGAAGTAGTTTTTGGCCACACGGAAGCTAAAAGCCCGTTTAATGTAAATCTTGATAATAAATATATGCAGATACTAATACGCGACCACGTGAAACGAACCAAATTTTTGTATAAAAATATAACGGATAAAATGATCAAGACTAAGGAAAAGGCCAAAGATAAAAGAGGAGGCGAAACACAGTTTCAAATCGATAAGGATGATATAATATTCTTTAAAGGAACAAATGTTAGGAGAAGTAAAGATAAACCCAGGTATGAAAAAGGTGTAGTAGTAGGAGAAGCTGATAGAAATATAGTCACCGTTACAGCAAGAAACCGCGAAGTAAGGGTTCCTATTAAAGATATCAAACGTCCTCCACAGAAACATCCGACACCTGGTGTTGCACCTGATGGCAGTAACCCAACTCCAGGCCCTTCAACTGCAAACCCTTGAGGGCAATCCTGGGGTCTTACCTATTAAAGAAGGAACTGCGGTCGTCAGCTCCGAAAACTGGACCCTACTTAAAAGATTAGATCTTAATTTAATATCTGAAGATTTAAACCTCAACACGATTAAGTTTACAGACCTAAATAGCATTGTAGATGCTAACTTTAATGCATCTTATATTGAAATAGTTTTCTCTAATTTTAGAATCCAAGTAGAATATGTAATGAATCAAACGATCATTAAGTATAGACAATTAGTTCCTAGATATAAGGTAAAAAGGGGTCTGATAAACCCATTGGGCTCTATTATTAAGATAATCACTGGAAATTTAGATAATGAAGATGCTTATAAATATGACAAGCTTATTGAAGACATAAAAGCAAATCAGAATTATCAAAATAAAAAGGTAACGCTGGTTTCCGAAGTTCTAGAAGGTTTTTATAATGTCACACAGTCAATTAAAGATAATGTAATGAAACTCGATATTAAATTGAAAGATATTCAAGAAAATTTAGAAAACGCATTAATATTAGAAAACGTACATTATACCAGCAACATGATTATTAACATATACTCTGTGATTTTACACAATTTTCAAAGTATTTCACTGAAATTGAGTGAAATCGAGACAGCGATAGCCTTTTGTAAACTTAATACTCTGCATCAATCAATAATTATTTCTGACATTTTGTTAAATGAACTTAAGAAAATAGAAGAAACAGACAAACTAATTTTTCCTGCTAACCTTGAAAATCTGGTGAAAATTGAACAGAGTATTAGGATAAAATCGTTCATTAAAGAAAATCAGTTAACATTTGTAATGGAAATTCCATTGATTGGTAAAGTGACCTATATTTACTACAAATTGTATCCTATCCCCGTATTCCATGATCAAAATACTTACATTATCCTACCGAAGTATCCCTATCTTTTAGTGAATGGACTTACCTCAGAGCCACTAGCTCAGCCCTGTCAACCATCAGGCGACTCCAGTTTTATCTGCTTTGAGGATAGTACTGCCCAGATTATAGAAGATAAATGTATTTCTGATTTGATGAAATACTCCAAAGACATAAGTTCCTGCACCCTGATTCCAGTAAAAATAGAAAATGTTGTCTTACAGCACATACAGCCAAATCGGTGGATTGTGTGTTGCAAGGAACGAACGCTTGTTCAGAGAATTTGTGAAAATGAAATTGATCAAAAACATATCCAAGGAACATACGTAATTACACTGGAAGATATGTGTGAAATCAAAATAGACAAATTTTCATTAAAACTACGATTACATCAAATGGAAAATTTAGAATATGAAAGACTACCGATTGTCAATCTCCCCCACATAAGTGAAATAAAAGTTGAAAGAAGACACCCTGTTGAATTAAAAGAAATGGATTTGAAGACTGTGCAATTATTGGTCAATTCCATAAAAAGTGTAAATCAAAGTGAAAAAAGTGAAGTTAAAATATACAGTGTCAGCGTTTGGACGATCTTATTATACTTGATTATTTCAACTATCGGATTAGTTATTTTATATATTAGGTTAGTAAGAATGGGTTATAAATGTAATATTCGAAATTCTCCAATACAGGATAATTTCGAATCTCAGGAGGGAGAAGTCATGCGACCTGAGTCCCGTCCTCCAACGTTTGTAATAGCGCGCACTCAGCACTGATAAACGTTCGTTCGGAGAACACGTTAGATAAGGATGTGACTCGGGTGGTCTGTTGGTAGAATAAGTTAGAACATTAAGTCAGTCTTAAGCGATCCTTTGATTAAACAACACTTATAAAAATAATTAATTTTGTATTTTTAAAAAGTCGTTTCTGGACCGTCCCAATTTGACTAGGTACTTATGACTACCTACGCAACTACTTTGTCGATTTTAATTATAAAATTATACTAAGTACTGTTAAACAGGTTTGCTTGTGTTCTTGAGATTAAATAATCATAATTCGTCCATAGTCGAACGTTTGGAATTCAGCCCAATTTATTTTTATTTCATGAACTATAATAAATAATAATAATAATAAATATTCCACAACTATCACACAACGCCATCTAGTCCCAAGCTAAGCAGAGCTTGTGTTATGGGTACTAGACAACTGATAAACATACTTATATATTTCTAAATACATACGTATTATAGATAAATTACACCCAGACACAGAACAAATGATCGTTATTACACAAACATTTGTCCTAGGTGGGAATCGAACCCACGACCTCCGGCATAGCAGTCAGGGTCACTAACCACTAGACCAACAGGCCTGTCTTGTTCTTATATTTTATTTATTTACTATATTCTTACCTAAGAGATTAGCCCAAACGTGTTAGGGTTCCGTACAGAATCTACGTAAATAACATAACGAAATTTACGGAATATAATTAATTAATTAAGTAATTAAACCATCAGCTCAAATAAGGTTTCGTACACGCGTTATTAATTTAGGCGTTATTTTAACCAACTTCCGAAAAAGGAGGTGCGGAATTTCACCTACGATTAAATACTTTAATATTTTTATTTCCTTTTAATTTTGCTTGCGTCCTTGTGCCTGACTTCGCCTTCGACGTTAACGATGCCTTCAAAATCACAGGTAGCCAGATTTAGGGAGGAACAGATCGCTATTGTTAAGCTTAATTTGGAAGCGTTATCATTGAAGTCTAGCAAACCAAGGCGCTATAGCCCAGAGTTCGCTGCCAGAGCAGCTGGCGTAAGATTGACTCGCGATAAATTTGACGCAGCGTACTATATAATATTAGACACCGTAGGTTTATCAGACGACGAGGAGGAATTCTACAACGAGCAGTATGAAAGGACAATAGACGCTTACTACGAGATTCTCGTTGTAGAATTGGAACAAAAAACATGGTCATCAACTGCCAATGTCGATGTAAAAACTGCGCCACATACGGTAAACTTGGTCATCCCCCTAACTGAGTTACCAAGGTTTACCTCACAACCCGCGCCCCCTTCGTCATCAGCTCAGCAGGTATCGAACTTGCAGCCACAGTGCTATGCGCTGGTTTCGAACCTGCACCCTCTCAGCTCCGCGCATATACCCGCGCGCTTTTCATCATCAGCTCAGCAGGTATCGAACCTGCAGCCTCAGTGCTATGCGCAGGATTCAAACCTGCACCCTCTCAGCTCCGCGCCTATGCCCGCGCGCTTTTCGCCATCAGCTCAGCAGGTATCGAACCTGCAGCCGCAGTGCTATGCGCAGGTTTCGAACCTGCACCCTCTCAGCTCCGCGCCTATACCCGCGCGCTTCCCATCATCAGCTCCGCAGGTATCGAACCTGCAGCCTCAGTGCTATGCGCAGGATTCGAACCTGCACCCTCTCAGCTCCGCGCCCATATCCGCGCGCTTCTCAACATCAGCTCAGCAGGTATCGAGCCTGCAGCCTATGTGCTATACGCAGGTTTCGAACCTGCACCCTCTCAGCTCCGCGCCTATACCCGCGCGCTTCTCGTCATCTGCTCAACAGGTATCGAACCTGCAGCCTCAGTGCTATGCGCAGGATTTGAACCTGCAACCTCGCAGCTCCGCGCTTATACCCGCGCGCTTCTCACCGTCAGCTCAGCAGGTATCGAACCTGCAGCCTCCGCACTATGCGCAGGTTTCGAACCTACAACCTCTCAGCTCCGCGCCTATACCCGTGCGCTTCTCGCCCCCACCTGCGAAGGTATCGAACCTGCAGCCACCGCGCTATGCGCAGGTTTCGAACCTATAACCTCTTAGCTCCGCGCCTATACCCGTGCGCTTCTCGCCCCCACTTCAGCAGGTTTCGAACCCGCAACCTTCGCGCTATGCGCAGGGTTCGAAACCAAGACCGTTCAGCTCCGCGCCAAGACCCAAACAGGGATCGAACGCGCAACCTCACTATGGTGACAACCATTGCTACCCATGGTGTAATGTAAAGGGTCACAAGCCTTGGGTATGTACCCAATACTACGCATTACCAGTGCGTTTATTGCCGGTACAACAGCGCGAGGTACCACGGCGCCGTCCCTCACCTGATACGTGCCAGATGGTGTACTCCCGTCGTACTCCACCGCGCACTACCTCGCGTCCTTCACCGCCGCCTAGGCAATGACTAGGACGGCACATTCAGCACATTCCGACTCAGCCCACAAAGAATCAGCACATATCAGCTCAGCTCATAGCTAATCAGCACAAATCTCAGCACGCAGATAATCCGCACACATTTTACCTGCCCACAATTCTTCAGCACACACACACAACACGACGACAAACTGTCGTCGCAAACACCTTAAGTCAGTTAGGTGCTGACATTCTGCACTCACTCTTACGCCATCAAATCTGGACGTTATCAGCTCGTCGCGTAATGCGACATCGAGTATACAAATGTATACAATGTTTACGTTTCCGCGCCCAAACTAAGGCCCCGTACATGGCCGACTCACCCGCCGACCGCGTAAACGTTCAGCCCGTATTTAGCAAAGTCACGACGGACTTTACTGGACCATTTTTGATAAAATCCAGTACACTTAGAAACGCCAAGCAATTAAAAGGCTACTTCTGTGTTATAACATGCCTAGCCTAGAAGGCGGTCCATCTCGAACCGGTATCTGAGTTATCCACGGAAGCGTTCCTTGCGGCATTACAGCGTTTTGTTTCTAGGCGCGGTGTACCGACGTTAATTAGATATAATTGCGGTACAATTTATGTAGGCGCTAGAAATGAACTTAGGGAAATACAAGACTTTCTTGCAACCAACAATAACAATATCGCACCTACACTTTCAGCTCTTTTAGCGCGCATTGCAGCCATGCTCAATGCACGCCCTCTCAGCCCACTCTCTTTTGACCCCGCGGAATTTGAATTACTCACCGCGGGTCATGTCCTTTTAAAACGTCAGCTCAATGCCCTACCTGAGTATTCGGTAGGAGGACGAGCCATTTCTGCACACAAAAAGGTTCAAGCTCGTCCTACCCTTATCCCAACACCTTTGGCGATCCTGGTCCAAACCCTACCTGCACACCATCCAAACCCGCTCCAAACGGACTCCCCGATCCAGCCCACCTCAAGTCGGGGGACTGGTCCTGATAGTGGACGACCAGGTGCCGCCTCTACACTGGCGCATGAGCCACAAGACGAACCCATGAAGGGATGGCGTCACCCGAGTGGTGGAAATCAAGATCGACCACCTGACTGTCGATTGACCACCACACCACACCTTTGCCGCGTGGGGAATATGTTCACGCCAAAGCGTGACGTCACCTCAAGGCGCGCACTCGCCCCCGCGCGCCCCACCGCCGCTGTCCTCAGCTGTCATAACTAGAAGCAAGCGGCTGAAGGGAAGCGGAAAGAGTCACCCTTTTATAGTCGTAACTGGCGGACGTGTACCGCTACGCTCCGCGTAGCGACCGCATGGCAACCGCCATTTTCAGCACGAGTCACCGCGATTGACCCCGCCGCGAGTGACCTTTAGGGTGTGTTCGGCACGGCCACACACCACCTCCTAAATCAGCCCGTGTTTACACGTAAATCACTGATCGAGACGCATTCAGCCTGCCGCGTAAACCAGTGCACAAAGCAAAAGGACAATACAAACATTATAACCAAGTGAACAAGAGTTCTTCAGCCTCTTTCAGCACGCCGTCGACAGCAAGACGCCTCCACCTAGGACTCACGGTCACCAGCCCTCATCAGACCCAGAGCCTCTCGACACCCCCCACGTAAAACAGGTATTTACCAATAATTCTTCCCTATCATCGAACGTATGGTGGCATAATTGCCGTACCACCTATGGAATTTTTAAAGCAAACATTTTCCAATGGGAGCCGTTGGAAACGTTTAGGAGTTCGAGAACGTTTAATGTTAAATACTTTACATCGAGATAAAAAATATAGTAAGTTAATAGTAATCTATAAACATTACTTTATCATACATCATAATTTCAGCAGCAGGTAAATTCTTGCTAATATATGACCATTCAATAAGATAAGTTATATAAATCGTAATGTATAAACGTTATTGCATATTGCAAAATTTCAGTGACACGGTTGAGGTTATTAGAAGTACTGAAATGAAATCGTTTATTATGTATAGACCTACGGAGGCACTTATAAATTGTCATATTACGCATAGAATTATTACTCATAGAACGCGACCACGACTGAGAAGATCCGGCAAGAAACTCAGCGGGCTTGTCATTTTAAATTTTTTTCATCGCCAATTTCTTAATGATTATAACAAATATTCGTTTATTTTTAGCTCCAGTGTGTTGCCTTACAAAAGAGACCATAATAATGGTATCAGTACGGCTAGACACGCTACTTGCTACTAGTCGAGGAACTTAATTAACTATACTATTCATATATATATTCCAAGACACAGGCTGACACCTAGTTTGGGTATCAACGTTCACAAGTGATGTGATATTTATATAGAAAACGCTACGCTATAATTATACTGAATGTAATCTATTGTAAATCTAAAAATGTAATTCTTTGGAAAACAAACATTATTAATATGTAAACTATTGTATGCTCTACATGTTAGAGATTTATGTACTCAGAGTGGGATAGATCCTTACCGTAATTTAATGAAATGCTTTTTGGTTGCTTGCAAACAATAGACACTCAGTTTGCTTGCTCCCTGAGCAATCAATCTCTCAGCAAGCTGGAGACCAAGTGAGCTTCCATCCCAGAACATCAAATAGTTATTCCTAGGCGTATAATCAATTCTGAAACAGAAGTTAATATTAGAAACCAGATCCCTGTGAATATACCATTTCATTATTGTGTTATTCATAAAACACGTGCTGTTATACATACGAGTATGTTGTATTACCAGCTTAGTAAACAAATTTCCAATCATATATTTTCTTGGTAAGTCAATCAGTGAACAAGAAAATGCATAGTGGCTTTTTATTGTTTTCTTCATCGCTCATCAGTGGCGTTGACAGAGGTTGGTAACATCTCTAATTTAGGGAAACATGGCTATAAAATCTTGTGTTCTTAAAAATGGACGGAACAAGTTAAATAGTAACTAAACTAGTCTAAGTGGTCTGGTGTTGCTCGTCAAATGTTTTATGGACGACAAAAACATATTTAAACTTGGAGCTTCGCGTTTTTTCTCTTTTTTGAGGAACAGACAATGCTATGAACTTCTATTCCAACTAAGGGGTGAAGAATGGGGGTGTGTGAGGCTCCCGCCTACGTATAACCTATCATGAGCTTCCAATGGTGTACTTGTATTAATCGTAACTGGGCCTTAGCTTTTGTAGGGTGGCCTTACTCATCTAGCCCACCTCTTAGACCGTGCAAGCCAGTGGAAATTCCCCTGACTCTCTAACAGTAATCTACGAAAGACGGAGGTGGCTGCGAATTGTCTCCTTCATTCCGCCATTCGTCTGCGTTGGAGCAAATTAGCTTGAATATAGATTTCCCTGACCCGCTTCGCGGTGTCCAGCTCCATCATCGCTTCGCATCTGGTGGCCATAACCTGCAGCGAGCTCTTGCTGCCCAGTTTGGAATTCACTACGACAAGTAAGGATAGATATCCGCTTATTTGTCTTTGAAAGAACAATTCTTTGCGGGTCCCATGCAGAACAATTCCAGCGTGTACACGTTCGTAGCAGGATGGAGTCACCTTCCGTCTTGCGATTTCTCTTATTCTGCTGGTTAAAACTATAGTTCTAAATATCTATTTATAAAGAAATATTTACTTGCCTCCCGTTTCCTTGTATGACTTTAGGGTTGGTTTGGATATATTTTGGATTTCAATCTAGGTTTTGTATGTTGTGTATAGTATAGTACCTGGGTATAGTATTTTTGGGAGAATCCTGCATTTGCAGGAGCACGCGGCCGCGGTGACGACTCGCTGCGAGCAGATGAAACGCGCGCGGTGCCTCGTGCGGAGCGTATGTCACGTGCGACAGTGGACGCACGAAACCGCGCGCGATTCCGTCACTCATCAACGTCTGCAGCTTCTACATAACCATAATATTCTTATTAATACCCCATACTTGTCCGAAGAGCATAAAAGTGTGTACAAAATAGAGAGTTTATAGTTATAGTGTTTTTACAGTACCATCTACATTCAGATCAAATAATTACTACAGGTAGCACGCTTGCAGTGGTTGTTTAATTGGTATCTTTATCTAGTATTTATTATTTATAAATCTGCGCTTACCTTAAGAACCTTTTGGTTTCCCGAATCTATTATAGAATAAAAATCAGCTGCAATATAAGCCCTTTGCTTTGTCATGTTATGCATTCCATACTCATATCTGTCTCGATTTTGTATTTGCACCATGTCGATAGTGACTCCCGAAAATGCGGCGCATTTCAAAGAGATCTGAAGAATAAATTAATTAAATATCAAAAGAAGTAAAGGTCATCTGTTTCAAAATGGACGTCTTTTTCAGTCTGCAGTATGACTTAATATTTTCTGAAGTGACAGGCAAGGCTTGTAAATATTACGCGGAACTGTAATGAAAACATCCGTCCCGAAAATTTGCGTATTTTAATTAGCCATCCTACCCATGGACCTCATGTTAAGTAAAAATGTAATGAAACATGATTTAGTTAAAATATACAAATGATTACAAGGACAAAGCAAGAAAAAATGCTATCGCTGAACTGTAGAATAGGTCACATGGGTTTTAGAGGAATCAAGTGAATACAGAATTGGTGGCTTCCTGAATTAAATGAAAAAATGTTGTGCCATATCTGTTAGTTGATCTTGAAAATTACATAAAAACACATTCTTACGTTTTTTAAATCTTCTCGTACGCAGCTAATAACAATATTACAACCATTCCCGTTCGTAGCATTCAACACCATGTCTCCAAAACTACTATCACGAGAGTAACCAATCGCATTCTCTGTAACAAAGAAAAGTATTATAAATAATATTATAATTATTACAAAATGTGTATGTAAGAAAGTTTATCGGGAAGAAATTTAACGTGTGGTGTACATATATGACGGGATCAAAATGGTGACGCAATCACAGTATTTTACAACTTTTTGGCACGTACAAATATTGGCTGTCATATCTACACTAATATTATAAGGATGAAAAATTTCCAGTCAATCGAGACCCTAGTTTTATATGAGACCGTGTAGCATAGAGAGATCAAGTCATCTTGAATTTTTGTGACGGATCAAGTTAAAAAGTTTATAGTGGAAAGCTCCATGCTCTATTCTACACCCATATAGGTAGTTAATTTCGTCGAAGTCAGTGCGGTAGTTTTAAGTTATGCGTGAACATACAGACAGACAGAGAGATAGAAAGACAACATTATTTTTCAAAAACGTCATTTTCTTGTTTAGTAGGTAATTTTACGTTTTCTGGCCCACTAATTGTTCTTCCAAGTACAGACTTTTCGACCACTACTCCTATATTATGAGTAAAGATAAGAAAGTTGAAAATTAGGTCTATGGTTACAGCATCATCCATCAAAATAATTAAAAAATTATATGATGAAACTTATTCAATAACTAAAAACTTTTACACTAAAAAGTGTAAAACAAGTTATTTTACACTTTTTAGTGTAGAAGTTGGTTCAATATTTTGATGAAAAAAATTTTTTACCATTGCTACTACTAGTGACTTATAGGATACACTGATGATATCAAGATATAGGCGAAACACTTTTTAGCTATTGAAGTAAAACTCAAAGACAGCTTGTTCATATGGGACTACCACGAAAGTATACTTTTCAACACACCAACTAGAAAAGGGACTTTTATTGAACGGTAATTAAAATCAAAATGCAGCGTATTTCAAAGTTGTGGTTTTTGCTTTTCATTCCCACATGAGTGCGAAAATGAAATTAAGTTTTTAAAAATGAACAAAAAGTTATAACCTTAAAATATTTTTTTTTTTTGCAAATAATAAAACTGTATTTGTCAAAATACAACACAAAACAATTACATTTTAGCTAATAATTCATTATATGATAATATATATATGTATGCATCAGATTAAAAAGTTAAAAAATGATAGCATTTTAATAGCAAAATTATACACAACATTTATTTGCGGGAATGAAGTCTCTTTTCTAGTAGGTGTGTTGAAAAATATATTATTTACGGCAGTATTAGAACCTCCTAGTGCTGTAAAAAATAGAGTAGTACTAAGCATTTTGTTATTTGTTAACAGCGAATTGGAAATGTTTATATTTATGTTTATGTTTATTGCGCAGTACGCGCAGCTCGTAAATAGAAACCTATGGTATGAACTGAATATGCATACTTACCATTAAGTTGTGGGAACAGTTTGAGCAAGAATCGTTTCTTGGCATTATCGCCAACTGTCGCGAACACTTGACAGCCGTGCGCTAGCGCCACAGCTATCGCAGCCTGCCCCATAGCTCCTGTAGCCCCGTGAACCAGAACCATCCATCCTTTTTGTAGTTCGTTCTTTACACACTAATAAAAGAAAATACGTCAACGAAGATCAGTAAGTGCCGCCGATTAAAATCAGGTACTTTAATCAATTAATAATGTTTTTTGTGATCTGCCGCTGACTCGATGTCTGTTATGGGATAAATATATATTATAAGATAAGTGGTAGGGGAAAAGTGTACAAAACGATCCCTCGAGTGAAATGAAACCCTTCTCCTTATATTAACAATTTTTAATATTTCGTCCACAACAACTTAGCACAGATACACACACTGTCACGTTTTAACATCAATCACGTCTTTACATCGCAAGAACCTCCCAACAAAATGCCCCTTAACACTTCGCACCCCCGAATGTCATTACACGTCGGAAATCAAAGGAAATACTTTAAGAAGCCATATTTAAAGTTAGAACCAATTTAAGTTTTATGTCAAAGGCATTACTTTTTATTGCATGATAATAATTAAAATACTGAAACCAATACAATACAATACAATACAATAACTCTTTATTTGCACCAAAGTAAATACAACATAAGGAAACAACTTAAATAGTAGGCACAAATGGGCGGTCTTATCGCTAAAAGCGATCTCTTCCAGACAACCTTTGGATGGATAGCGATTACATGATTGACATGGACGGTGGTGCAACATCACGAAGAAATATATTATTACCTAGTATTACATGAAACAGATTTAACACTAGATAATACTAGATAAAAGGGTAAAATTCAAATTAATAAAAATACACTTAAATATAACAATACTTACACTTACCTACACGTAATAATAATATAATACATATATTATACTATAAACATACATGAACATATATACTTACACATACATAAATATCAATAATATAAAATAATATCAATCAATGAATGATGTCAGGGATTAACATTTAACGTAGAGAGATAGTAGTCTTTTACTTGAGCTTTGAAGCTATTCAGCGATTGCGCGCGTTTGATACTAGTAGGGAGGGCATTCCAAAGGTGAACTGCCTGGACTGTGAATGAAGAGTTGTAGAATATAGTACAATGTTCAGGAGTCGTTAGAAGTAAGTTTTCTGATGACCTAAGAGAGTAAGAAGAGCATTGGAGAAATCTAAATCGTTCTTTTAGGTAAAAGGGAGTAGAAGGATTAAACAATATGTTATACGGATTAGAGAGGATGTGAGAATTCCGGCGAAGGCGTATAGGGAGCCACTTAAGTTTACAGCGAAATTCGGAAACGTGGTCGTACTTTCGCAGACCAAAAATAAACCGAATACAGAGATTCTGTAGACGCTCAAGCTTGTTAAACTGGTCCTCTGTGAGATCTATGTAACTGGCATCAGCATAGTCAAGAATGGGAAAAAGGAGAGATTGTGCAAGTGCAGCTTTGGTAGCAGTGGGTAAAAAGTTACGCAGTCTGTTAAGGGAGGCTGCTGATGCAAACATTTTTCGTGCTACAGATTGGATTTGTGGTTGCCAAGACATACAGTTATCCATGATTATTCCCAGGTTCTTAACTTAAGTGCTATAAGGCACACATATAGCACCAAATACGATTTCGGGGAGAGTTGTGAAATCAATCTTCGATACTAATCTGGAGCTTCCAACAATGATAACTTGAGTTTTGATTGGGTTTATTGTAAGTCCGTGAGATCTACTCCAGTTAGCTATACGAAGTAAATCGCCGTTGACCTCATCAACAGCATCTGCTAAGTGATCTAGTGGAGCCTGAGAGTATATCTGAAGATCGTCTGCATAGAGATGGTAGGAAGAAGTAAGAAAGAAAGATTTTATAAATACGGCAAAAAGAAGAGGTGACAGTACACCGCCTTGAGGAACGCCAGCATTCGTTTCACACCAAGAAGAGAAAGTATCCTGAATGCGAATACGTTGGCGTCGCCCAAATAGATAGCTGCGAAACCAGTCAATTACCGATGGAGATATGTTTATAGAGCGAAGCAATGCTAGGAGGATGTCAAAATCTACGGAGTTAAAAGCATTGCTAAAGTCAAGGAAGGTAAGTATGGTAAGCTGTCTGTTATCCATACCTAGTCTGATGTCATCAGTTACTTTGACAAGTGCAGAGACAGTGCTATGGCCGGTTTGAAACCCAGACTGGAGTGGATTAAGAAGCATATTTTGGTTGAAGAAGGAACTGAGTTGGTTATGTACTAGGCGCTCCAAGACTTTTGATAGGAAAGGAAGAATAGAAATAGGTCGATATTCGGAGAAGGACTTGGGATTAGATTTCTTGGGAAGCGGGATGATTTGAGCTTCTTTCCAGCAAGATGGTACGGTGCCCTCCAAAATAGAATTGTTTAATATATGGCATAGGATAGGGAGGATTTCATCCAATATGAGAACAATCATATTTCGGCTGATGCCGTCACCGCCTGCTGCATTGTAGGATATTGATAGTATGCTCTTTTTAACATCACATGCAGTGAATTGTGAACAAAAGGTGAGTGATCAAGAGTAGGGAGAGAAGAAAGATAAGTCAAAGTAGCTATTTTGTCATTTGAATTTACATTGGACGACGAAGAGAAATGTTGGTTGAGTGAGTTGATATCTACATCTTGCGGAATTGAATCATGACGTGATTTCCCTACTCCCAATGATTGCAAGAACTTCCAGACTTTAGCTGGATCTTCATTATCTACTGAGTCATGGATGTGGCGACGTAGAGCATCCCTACACATTCTATTGCAGCGATTTCGAGATTTAATATATTTTTGCTTATTCACGTCATTAGAACAATGCTTTAACTTAGACTTTGCTGCTACTTTTTTGTGCATTAGTTTTTTATGTCTTCAGTCAACCAGGGTGCAGGAAGGTGTTTTATTTTTATGGCCCGCAAAGGAGCATGGGTGTCTTAAAGCTGTGTAAGAGTGGAATTAAATATGGATACTTTGTCATCGATATTATTGGCGCTATGAACTTGTACCCAATCTATTTCACCAGCATCGTTTCGAAGTTTTTCCATGTCAATTGTACCAAAGCTGCGCTGCAGAAGTATCTTAGGCTTAGGTTTAGGAGGACGTACCTTATACGACAGAAAGATGAGGTCATGATAAGAAAAAGCATCAGCAGAACATTGTCCGTGTTTAACAACATGGTGTAAGGATGATACAAAAATAAGATCCAAAAGGCAGTGATTACAATTTGGAAAGTTATGGGTGGGGTTGAGTGGCAAAATGTGCATGTTGCTAGAATTAACTATGGATTCCAAATTCGCACAACGAAAGTCTTTTTTTATAAGGCACGTGTTAAAGTCTCCCATAATTATATTATGGGTATAAGATGGAATAAGATCTTCTAAAATCTTTTCAAAAGATGCGAAGTAATTGACTCTTATGGAATGGCTATAGTAGACTCCGAGAAGAATTTTGGTGTGTGAAAGTAAAACTTCAATAAAGAGATGTTCACCGGCATCACAAGGCGGAGGCTGTGGTGACATATTTATTATTGAGTACAGAAAATGAGAACGTAGATAAATAGCCACACCACCGCCAACGCTGCCGGTTGTATCGTTACGTATAAGTATGAAACCGGGGAGAGAGAAAGAGGTGGACGGGAGACAAGGTTTCAACCAGGATTCGGAGACTAGTATAGCATGAACATTTGTATTGTCAAATGATGCCAGCATATCAGGGTAATGAGCCGGAATACTCTGTGCATTTATATGGAGTACATTAAAATTCTTAGGCACATCAGAGAACTGAGCCGCTAAGGTATCACTTAGCGTAGGAATGCTTACAAAGCTATCGTTTCCACTTTTAAAAGTATCATTGGAAGAGAAAGACAGATATTCATCACTGGTGCTGCTACTATCTTGAGTATTCGACATATTACATTAATATTATTAATAAAGATATATAAAATTATACAATAATAAATATTTTATGTATAAACTAAGAATATATAATTTCTTAACTATGTGTAAAATGTATGTACTACTACATACTTACGCATACTCCATCTGCCGACTATGTGGACGAGAGCGCTATTACCTTCTCTATAACTATAACACAAATATAAAAGTAAAAGTAAAATATATGATTTCTCCTACAAATTTAGTAATGGATATTCAAAGTTTTATAACATTCGCTTGGACAAGATTACAATTTTATTAAAAACCTACTTAAGTCGTCGTTACTTCGACTTCACGGACTTGACATATCAACTTATATTTTTACGTGACAAATGACAAATGTACAACTCATAAGATTCCTTATAAAAAGAAAAAGGTAAAAAAAAGGTAAAAAAAGTCTTCTGTCAAATTTTTAGTAACGTCAACATATATTTATGAAGAAGAGGTTGACTTGAATTGAATTGAAATGAAAGTGGAAAATAATTTACAAGTTTGAAATTGGGTACTCAAAAACAAAGGCAACTAATTAGACAAGGAAGTGGGTAGACTACGTAGTACATATTTGGTCTGTAGGGTAGACAATTTATATGCAATGAGGAACCAGACAAGCGATTTTACAGTGACTGGGTTATTGAGAATGAACTACCTATGTACAATGAAATATGTACCTATTCCTACTTTCGAGATGATGCTGTAGCGACCCGCCTGGACTTTGATGTTGCCGCTGTTGTCTCTTTCGATCCTGGAGCAGGAGCTGGCTTCAAAGTTCCCGACACTTGCGCCGGTACAACATTTTGTAGTTCGATAAGGCTGCAGATGCGGTGACGAGTACCATCGGGCCCAATGACATAAATAAAGCCGTCTTTTGTCCAACACTTTGCAATACCGACTTGTTGTCTTGCTTCCATAAAGGCTTGGTGTCTAGACCTGGTTAGAAACTCGGACAGTGTTATACCAGTACCCTTCAATTAAGTTTTTGAAAACCACAACTTGTTCCGCATATCCAAGTCCTTCAGTTTAACCAAGACAGGCTTGGGCTTATCAGTAGTGGCACGGCCCATTCTTTGGCAGCGATTAATATCATTCAAACTAAAGTCTTTCACATGCAAGTGTTTAGTGACTGCCCGCATAACAACTGCAGCTGTATCTTCCTGTTTTTCTTCTGTTATCCCATGGAGCAGGAGGATTTTTCGCCGACTATGCATTTCGATGTTATCCAGATTCCGTGCCAGTAACCCCATCTGATGCTGAAATCCACGCATAACTTCTGCAGTGAATGATTTGAATGCTGCAAAATCTGCTGCCAAGGAGCCTGTGGTATTGGCGACAGGGGGTGTTTTCTGCAGTTTGCCTTCAAACTGGTCCATCCTCTTGTTAAGGGCATCCATCACTTCAAGAAAGGTTTGGGAAGCCTCCATTGTTAAAATTTTGTGTCTATATTAGTGAATTGAATTATAGATAGTGAACAATGGTGATAGTGCTGTTACAGGAAATAATGATTATGGCAGGTGAAGTATGCTCTCTGTTATGCTAAACTAAGCATAAATTATGACCCTACAATGGGTTTTTATAATTAAAACTTTATAAATTTAGAAGAGCTTATTTGGTGAGATGTTTACACACATACCCTCCAAAGAGAAGAAACCATGACACGAGGTAAAATAATTCGCCCTGTATTCTCAGAAAACTATTATCATCATGTACCTGTATTCATTAGCAAAAGTCTTGCTGTATGTTTTGTCGTCTTACGAGAACGAAGTACCATGTCATGCGTTGTTGTAGAAAAAATACAATAATAGCGCTAAATTCCTTCGTAATAAATTTATGGGAACATCCTTGATTATAGTATGAATATATTAGTATTAATTTTTGCTCTATGTCGGTTTTATCTATGGTTCATAATGACATTCGGTAGGAATTTGGTTTTATTATTTTGTACACACTATTGTTATTTTTATCAACGTATGCAAACGTTTCACTAGGGATAAAACGATCTCTTTTAGTCAGACAAAATGATCCCAGGGGTTGTTTTATCGATTAACAGTTTTGGAGATATTGCGATCGTTGTGACCGTGTTATTGTTGTGAACTTTGGTCGTTAAATTTTTGATTGTGAGGGTTAAATTTTGACTACGGTTAGGTTTAAACTCGAAACGCGTTTCGGTTTAGCTAGACACTTAAGTGGAATTATTACCTTTTTTTTTGTTAAAAGTTGATCTTGTGAACGACTTTTGGTCGATATTTGATCCCAAAGGTCATTTTAGAATCGCTAGGTAACGGGACGGACACACAAAAACGAGATTTTCTTTCAAATACATTTTCTCTAACGGAGCCCGCAAAATAAAGTGGGTACCCGTCAATAGAAATACGCTCCTTACTACATCATAGCATGAAACACATTTAGCGAAACGTAGGTAATTATACACCTACACCTTCAGGGGTATACAGGATTTACAAGGTTTATTGTTTTTAGTACAAAATATTATGTGATAGTATAATAATTCATAAAGGTATTCACTCAAAGAACTACATAATACTACATAATAAACGTGTATATCTACTAAAGCGTCATGTTCCAATAATATATTTGAGGAACCGTATTGATATCCGTATTGATGTGATTTAACTGCAAAATCAACATCCTGAGTCTCAAAAATGCTCTGGGAAATAAATAAAACTAAAATTAAGGGGAAAATTTCATTTAAACCTAATACACATTTTTTTATGTGAACGTGAAAAATTATCCTAGGGATCATATTACCCTACTCTTGGAATCATTTTACACAAAAAATGTTATTATTTGTTTACAGAAACCATCTGAAAATATAAATAATTTTTAAAGATATTATATCCCAATATTACTATACTAGGATAAAAATAAAACTTTAAATGTTTAATGTTTACACAAAAAAAAATACATACAGTCGTACTTATAACTCTTTTATGTTTGAAAGAGCAATTATCGAGTAAACTTACTACCTACACAATATCTGTGATTTATTGTTTGCTAGATTATATATACGATATAAAGAAAGAGTGTACTTTATTTACATTCCTTTACAAATAATAAGTATACTTACAAGGTAGTATAAAGCTTGTACATAAGCAAGCGGCACGGTGGCTGCTTCTTCTAAGCTCCAATAAGCTGGGACTGGCCACAACAGCTCAGGTAGCGCTGTGACTACGGTACTAGCTGCACCATTTCTGACTAAACCCATCACACGTTCTCCACTGCAATAATAATGAATACATATTTTATACTTATTTCCAAAACCATGCAATTTGAGAAACATATCGATGTAAAAAAAGTTATTCATGTATAATGCTATCTTGCCGTGGACTTAACTAAATGACGTACCCTTATGAAAAACTTAGGAAGAATAGTTGATTATGCACCGAGGGAGTAAAGCTATGTCTTACGTCACGGTCGGTATATTAAAACTTAATTGCCAAGCGAAGCGAGAGAGTTATGTAGCGTCCTGAGTGAAGCGAGGGGTTGAAGCCGCCCAAGACGCAGACAGGCTTTATCCTCATGGTGCATACTCTACTTTTCATACCTACCGCGAGGCAACAAATACTCAGACCTATATAAAAAGCAGTAATTTAGTTTAAAGTAAAATTTTCTTAAAAATGGTATGTAATGTTGCCATAGCATCTCTAAAAAGTGTCCAGAAAGTGAACTCTACCGGAGACTTATTGACAACTGTCCAGTAAGAAGCGAGATGTTAAATTTGGAAACTCCTACTGTCCAGTAAGTATGTAATTTACTTACTGGACAGTAGGTCATCCTCTTTAGATCTGCTTAGAAAAAAAAACATAGTAGCAGACATAGATTAGAGTTTAGCCATTATAAGATGGTTATAGGAGGGAGGCTCCAAATATATATCTATATCACAATTTATGAGATAGATATATTTTTGGAGCCTTAAACAGCCATTGTCGAGTACAGTCTGTGACACAACGCGACGCAGATAAACTATGCACGATGCGTTTTGTACTTAGTAATTTTGTAGAAGATGTTTGTATGGGATTATTTGTTTGTATTTCCATTCTAAAGTTAACATGGAGATTCAAAAACAATAAATTTTCTTTTAACTAAAACATTCATGTAATGTAAAAATTGATGTTCAAAATTAAATGTAAACTTTTTAGTAAAAAAAAACAACGACTGGCGGGATTTCAAATTTTATGGGGTTGTTGACCTTTTTTTATTGAACTTAAATTAATCAAGACACCGAAATACACACCTAGCATTTTTTGTAATATTTTTTAAAGATCTCTTTACTAAAAATACGATGTTTTTATTGAAATTTTTATAATTGGAGCTAAAACATTATTCGATGGCGACTTATACGTCGTATGACGTCACTAAGGTAATAACAAACAGTGTTGTCATTATAATTCATTCTGCTTGTTTATAGGTTGCTTGCTTGAACATGCAGATTGCGGGAAAAAACAACAAGTTTGTTCCCGCCATTTTTATAATTTATTTTCTATTGTGTTTATTCTCAAGTTTTGAGGTGTAATAGTGGTGGATACGTGATGTTCACAATGGTGCACGAGTGTCAGTTAAGTGTATAAAATCATAAAACATTAATTTACTTTTGTTTTTTTTTTCGTCAATCGTGTTAGCAAGTTTTAGTAATGCATCCACGTAACTTATACAAAACTGTACTACCAACTTGAAAAAAAAGTTTATAACTTTGCAGTTACAAAAATTAACCTAAATTTTAGCCGCAAAATTTGTTCTATGTAGGATTGTCCACCTCAAAAAGGCAAATCAACCCTTAAAAGAGGTAATAAGGGTCGGGCACTAATTCGACTATAGTCTTATAAGGATATTATATCTTATATGTATATCCACATCCAAGCTATCTGGTTTTGATCGAACTCTACTTCGGACTTGGAGCTTTGGGGTAATATTAGGAGCTCAAATATGAAATTGCTGATTAATCGCACTAGCCACTTAGAATTAAAAATAAACCTTCATAGTTTTCGATTTCATAATATAAGATTTTCACACAACAACTATACATTTTTAAATCAAAAAATTACTATTTAGGATTTTCAATTATTTTTACATTTTACGTGTTACACTGTTTTTAACATGAAGATGGAAACGACAAAAATCAGTGTAATTTTTGAATACGAGTTCCGAAGAGGCACTACGCAGCCAGAAACTGCTCGAAATGTCAATGCTTGTTTTTGGAGTAAGTATTGGAGAGGATACGGCTAACTAACGCATCGTGCGTAAGAAACAGAAACTTTATCCGCTTTCGTAGTGGGAACTTTGACTTGAAGAATTAATCAGGAAGAAGACCAGCCACTAAGGTAAATAACGAAGAATTGAATTATAAAGTAGAAGCCATTCCGTATCAAACTACCAAGGAATTTGCGGCATGGTTTGATGTTAGCAAACCCACAATACTGACTCATCATCAGGTAGGTCATTCGCTGCTGAACATATGTCTCCCCTATAACTTTCCAAAAGGACCGGTTGGAAGCCCTGCTATGCTCACTGCCACTTTAACTGGCTACACTTCTGGCTATGTCAGTGATCTTCTCATTTCTGATTAGATTGTCCATGTTCATCTTAAGGCCTACCCGTTGGGAAACTCGATGGAGGCTTTCGAGCATTGTACTGAAGTCTTCCATCATGGATTCTGCCATGACTACAATATCGTCGGCAAATCGAAGGTGAGTGATGTACTTGCCGTTGATATTGAAGCCAAGTCCTTGCCATTCCAAGAGCTTGAAGGCGTCTTCCAATGCAGCGATGAACAGTTTCGGAGATGTAACGTCTACCTGTCTCACGCTTCTTTGCAATGGAATTGCCTTCGAACTCTGCTCCTGTACTCGGACTGACATGTTGGCGTTTTCAAACACTTCAGCACTTCAATATACCGATAGTCAATACGGCACCGCTGGAAAGACTCAAGCACTGCCCACGTCTCGATCGAATCAAAGGCCTTCTCATAGTCCACAAACGCTAAACAAAGAGGCAAGTTATACTCTTTGGCCTTCTGTATAACTTGCCGTAGCGTGTGGATGTGGTCTTTGGTACTATAGCCTTTTCGGAAACCGGCTTGTTCTGGAGGCTGGAATTCATATACCTACTGTGACTCATTTGAACCAAATCAATAAAATTTCAATATCTTTAAAAACCGCATGGGTAGCGTATGATTTCACTGATCTGCAGAGAGGAGCGCGCATTGAAGCTTCCCTGGCTTTGTTAAACCGATGCAGAAATAAAGGGATTTTGAACTGAAGTGTTACTTGTGATTACTTGTTAATTATGGCAAAATTCATATTAAAATAGCTCAGACTTAACAATCGGTCTACACAATTATTGTTTCATGATAACGCAAGATCTCATACTGTTCATCAATCAGTTTTGACACTACAAGACCTGTAGTTAGAAAACATTCGTCATTCATCATACTCGCTGGATCTTGCCCCAGCCAACTGCCATTTTTTCCGCGATTTCGATAGAGATTATTTTGCACGGAAATGAGTTTTCTATCCAGGAAGTAGTAAAAAATTACTTCACACAGTTTGTGACATTCAGGGCCCCAGATTTCTATCGCAAAAAAACTGAATTAAATAATTTGATAAAATAGCGATAATATATACTACAAAAAAAAATCTTACATTTTAGTATGAATTGGCGTTTTATACTTTGACCCTTCAATATCATGACGAAATCCACAGCAATATGATTAGTTATTTTTAGTGCTCACAATGATTAGTTACCACCCTCAACATCGCAAATCTATCGCTATCTAGCATAATTATTATGATGTATTCCAACGGCTGTCTTTGTAAGCCAATCGCACATCTAGATCAATTGCAATACCACCATTGACTGCATGATCACTGATCACCAAGTGACATAGTAGTCAATTGCAAGTATGGATCACGTATAAAAAAGAGAGTTTATTCTGGGAGCTAGAGATTGAAGTTCTGAGAGAAGTTAATGTATTCTAGGATTTATCTTTTACTAATCAAAACGATTTTGAATACACTAATGCAGCAAATTGTTTACCCTTCAGTCAGCCCACTAAAGTCCATTCCAAAATGTTTCTCATCGTCTTCAAACGGTGTGACTCCAGTTGCTTTCTTTACATCAGAAATATTGATACCAGCATACCTAACCTGTAAGGAATCAAATTAGCTTACTTAATTATTTAATAACAGGCTTCAACATTTTACTTTTAACTTCACAGTAGTCTGTCTCTTAGCTATGCATATTATGTAAAAGTGTAAAGTTATTTTTTTCAAAAGTGGTACGTAATGTTGCCATTACATCTCTCAAAAGAATCCAGAAAGTGAACTCTACCGGAGACTTATTCACAACTGTCCACTAAGAAGCGAAATTTTAAATTTGGAATCTCCTACTGTCCAGTAAATAATTATGTAATTTACTTATTGGACAGTAGGTCATCCTCTTTAGATCTGCTTAGAAAAGAAAACATAGTACCAACACAGATTAGAGTTTAGCCATTATAACATGGTTAATAGGAGGGAGGCTCCAAATATATATCTATCTCTCTTTTTGGTTTGACATTTTATGAGATAGATATATTTTGGAGCCTTAAAGAGTCTGTGACACTAAACGCGACGCAGAAAAAGTAGGCACGATGCGTTTTGTACTTAGTGATGTTGTAGAAGTATAGTGTGGGATTATATGTTTGGATTTAGTAATTTCAGTTAAAAATCATGTTGGATTAAAACTTTCTGTTTTAAAATTAACATTCAAAAACAATAATTTACATTTTTTTACTAAAACATTCATGTAATGTAAAATATAACATCGTTCAAAACTAAACGCAAACATAAACAAAAAAAACGATTGGCTGGATTTCACATTCAATAGCGACAATTGTTTTTTAATTTACCGTGTGAACATGGATCATCCTAAAAACTGAGTTCAAGCGAATCTAATTCGGAAATAGATGGCACTCCTCCTGCTTTATAAGCTGAGGCCGAAATAGTACAACTAATTTACTTCCTCCAAAATCCAAAGAGCTATATATGAAAACTTATGGAAAATTTATGAAGTGGAAGGCAGAAAGACAAGCCAACAGTTGGTCTGAAAATACCATTCTTTAACCGGACCTCACCTGAGATTTGGTCAGGTTAACTCATACTTGGCCAGGAAGGCTTATTTACTGAATTGTGCAGTAATGTACTATAAGTTTGTAAACTAAATTATTACTAAACAATATTAATAAATAAAAAAAAAAACAAAATTATATTTATGAACATTCTAATTCAAATTTAAAACCGAAAAAGAGTGGTTATAAGTATGACATTGGTGTCTTCTTGGTGTGTGTGTCTCTGTATGTTTGTGGCACCTTAGCTCTGAAACTGTCGTTGCTGTTATTGATATTTGTTTCGTTGAAATCATTTAAGACGTCCCCAAGAACTTTGCCTGTATGGACATCCTTAAACGACCTGATGTACTGCTGCAGATAGCTATTTTTATTATGAACACAATTGCAATTTAGCTTCTTAGTTGCTCATTTATTTAACTTTAAGAGTTTTTTAAAAACCGAGTCAGGAGTAAATGGATCTCATCCATCACAATAATAGTATAAAGACGAAAATGTTTCATTACGCTCAAACGGCTAGACTAATTATGATCAAATTTCTTAAAACATAAGATACTTTTCATCGTTATAATCATCTTCTTCTACCACTACGCGGATGTAATCGCGAGGCGCAACTAATTCAGCACATATCAGAGTCAGCAGGTTAGGCAGTTCGTGATTTATTTTTGACTTTTACGCTCATCATTCAATCAGTAAATGAGTTGAAATCCTTAACATGTAAATAATGTACACTGTCAAAACAAGACTTACACTCATTCACGGCGCAAACGCGGCGTACAACAAACTAGATTTATTAACTTCATCCATGAATCCATCACGTGTCGCGCGTACACCATGTGTACGTTTAAAAACGTCCTAAGCTATATCGGGCATACACACAGTGTATACACATTTTTAGACCTCGAATTTGTAACTAACTTTATCAGATCCAATACACACCACCGGTCCACTTGCTTTTAGTTGGTCAAACTATTCAAGAGTAGTATTTTTTATTTAAAATTGTATGCTAAATTTGGAAAAAATACTGGACACTGGATGGGTTAATAGGGAAAGTAGCAGAAAGGGCATACGCAATCATAAAGATTCAAATAAATAATTGTAATTAAAACTGTGTTTTGACTTTACCAAAACCGCGATTCCACAATTAGAAGTTCTCGGTGCTTCTTCCCAGTACAAATCGTCAAGATTACCGATATTGCGAATTTGCAAAGCAACGTTCCCAGCTGTTACATTTGTGTACGGCGTCATTGTATCTTTATACTGGAAAAAATTGTTAGTATCATTATTCTTCTTGCTATTAAATTTAAAGTCATAAATATGCTACTAGTGTAAACACTATGTCCATTGTTCTTTATGATTTGTTGAAGTTGATTATTATTAACTGTTTCGATTTTAGAAGGTTACTCTGCCTCTAATCAATGATACGAGTAAAAAGATGCCCGCAGCTAAGGTAAATTATCCAGATCATACTTTTTGTTTTATGTTAATCTATTTTAATTTAAATACTCCTAAACATCATCTTTAGTGGGCACAAGTCTGCGTTGATGTTATGAAATTATGTTTATGACGTTGAAATAATATTATTAAGATAATATGAAGATTAATAATAAGATTAGGCCTATCCGATAGAAAATATACAAAAGCGTATAAAACAGTATTTGGGATGACGGTGACATGGATTATCTATTACAAAAATGAGTAAAATGACAAGTTGTACATAATACCTTTAAACGAGCAATTGTTGTAAATATATAATCTTACTCTCAGAACCTGCTCCAACGATTTTCATGTAATTTAGTATTGTGTTTCGAGAGTGATAAATCGATCGAGCTAGGTTTCATTTCAAATGTTTTATCCGCAATGAAAAACTGCCACAACACTTTAGCTACTTGACAATAGATGGCGTTGTTAACCAACACTATGTAATGAGTGTTTGGTTTGAGGTTAGTCCAAGAAAATCAATTGTTTACTTATAAGCAAAGCTCGGTCATCCAGGTACTGTGATTGATTGATTGAAATTGATAAGTAATAAGAGAGATTGAGCGGCTAATGAAGAGATTAAGGCACCTGCCAATTTTAGCCTCATCTTAAATATTTAGGCAGGTAGTCACTAACCACCCACTAAGGGGGCCACCATCAATGGTGACAAAAAAATGGGCGACGTGGATGTAGATAGCTAAAGGGTGTCGCTACTACTTATTGTAATTATTATTAATTATCGCGAGGTCTCTACTGTTCGCAGACCTACTAGTATATATTATATTATTTGTATACAGACCTTGCCATCTTTGTCTGATACACTTGGAATAATCAATTTAAACATCCCTCGATTCGATGATGGCATTTTACGAAATTTCAGATTTCGAAGTAACACTCCACCACATCTGAAAAGAACCACCACATTACACATACCACATACAGATTACAAGAGTTAAATAAGCTTATCTAATTAGATAATTATAAACCCCTTAAGAAAAAAACACTACAACTTATTGCTTATATATTAAATATTCTTGGATTGGTGTAATTTGGTTTCCATTGAGGATTAATGTTCCTTCGTTTGATTATGACAACCTCTTTAAACTCTTGATCCTCGTAAGAAGTTTTATAAAAAATTGAATTGAGACATTCTTTCCTTACTTCCAATATTTTAGCTTCATTGATTTTCAATGGTCCGAGATTCACACATCCTAAGCTTGAAAACAGTTTTTTTTACATCATAGAAGAATTCATAATTCAATTCATGTACTTTAAAAGGAGGTCCATTCCTTTTAGCCATTTTTATAGCAGATACAAAAGATTCCGGTGTGTACATAGGCCCGCTTCTTACTTGACGTTTTATCTGCCTTTCAATTAATGAGTGGACGGCGTCCCCCTCATTTTTGGTGTGACCCTTAATTAGATATTTATGTGTTATTTTATTTATATTAAGACAACGTACCGCATACAAATACATCGATACCATAAATTTGTTTTTCTGTTGCCCAGCACAGTTATCACTATAGAATACTATCTCGGTTTTACCAGCATCCGACACATTTTTCAAATAGTCAAAAACACAACTTCCCAGTTCGTTAACTCCTCTGTTTCCATTGGACTCATCCCAAACGTAACAGTCATATATTTTATTGCTGATGTCATGAATAGTAAAGTTTAATACGTTTAATTTGCATTTATAATAAAATAATGAGACATTACCTTTAGGCAATTGAACGACAGCCTGCAAATCATAGACAGCAATCAAAACATGTGGCTCTGTTACGTTTTTATCACTTTCTTTCTCCAATCTGGACAAACGTTTTTCTTCTTGGTGGGTGTCGTAGGGTGCCTGTAGACCTTGTTTTTCAGTTGCGTCAGCATTTTCATAAACATGGCAAATTTCGCATAAGTCCTTTTTAGGTACAAAAAATGAAATATTGAAGTCCTTTGTAAATTTTTTTATAAAATAATGCGTAATTCCCAAAAGGTTTTCTATTTGCTTTGCAATGATCTTCATAATCTTTATGAAGGTCAATTATTATTTTGCCACCATCAATATAAAGCTTTGAGGTATTTGCCCTAGTATAGTGACTCTTAATCTTAGGAATAGACTCAATGAATTCAGAGATCCCTTGCTTAATGCCATCCTCAACTCTCTTTTGTTGACCATGCTTTCCACGTTTATCATTTTCCAATAATGATCCCGCTAATTTATTTTGTTTTTCTATAACAGTACGAATTGGTCGGTCGTTTATGTCTAAAGTATTCTTAAAAAACAGTTTACAAACACGAATATTAACGCCATCCTTCTTAAAATAATAAGAGCGATTATTATCTCTGGGTTTTCGTGTACCTCCAACACGGACATAGCGATACCGTGGCTGAACAGTTTGTATACAGTTGGAAATGAATTGCCGCTGTAGCTCTATGTCACCTAAATCCCAATAAGAATTAAATATAAATGTTCGATCGTTTTCGTTAAAGGCAAGGGAACATTGTAATTTGCATGCATCTGAGCAGCATGGTTTCAATTTTCTTTCTGGTCTTATTTTCTTTGTTGCTGTATGAGATTCGTAAGCTTTACCTGTATTTCGTGCCTTTTTTAAAATGTTTCTTCTCCAGTTTTCTTCTTTTCTGGGACGTTTTCTGCCTCTCTTTGTTGAGATTGAGTGCTAGATGTCGTCACCAATACTTCGTTACGCCGAGGAATTATTTCATCTTCACTAGAACTACTTTCTGCATCCGGTACATAATCTCTGTCTTTATCTGAATCGTCAACATTTTCATAGGGATCAGGAAGTTGTAGACCGCTAGTTGAAGCCATTGATGAATAGTATGGAACATCTGAAATTGAAAGTATAGAAAAAATAATAATGTGGGTAGTCAAACATTAAATGTTATAATTGTTTAATAAAGGGGAACATACCTATACTCAGCGAAGGTGAGATTATTTGGTTATTTCCTTGATTAATTCCAGTTGTTACATAAGATTCAACGACATCAGGCGTATCATCTTCACTGGATGAACCTGAAGAGCTCGAAAAACTCGACGAGCTAGACGAAGAAGAGGATCTGGATTTATTCCTCGTATTATTTGAATCAATAACTGGTTCCGGTGATATAATGGTAGCATCATTTTCTTCTTCGTCGTTTTCATCAACACTATTAACGAGATCAACTAGTAACCGCCCTCGGGATGCCTAAAAAGAAGTTTTGATTTGAATTAACATAAAAAGTGTACACTGTATTAACTGTAATACAGTCATAAGCTAAAATAATAGTCTTAAGTAAAGCTATCTTTGCTGCAATAACGATATAATCCTGAATGTATTAAGTAACAATAATGTTGACGTAGTGTGATTATGTTGCAATAACGTCATAATGCAAAATAATACAAATATACTTGTGGTTCTTTCTGCAATACCGTCATATCGTTAAATAATATAAATAGAAAGACTTTATGTTTAATTACAATAGTGACATAACACAAAATAATCCTACATTGTAACAATATTTATTTAAAGAAAGGTACTTACCACTTGCTGCAATATAGTATTATTCCAAAATATGACGTGCTTCACGAGCAAGATGCGTGCGATGGCCTTGAATACTTTGGTGTGACTGAGATGGAACGATATTGAAATTACATACGATGCGCGTTTATTGCACCAAAAAAAAGATCGATAAAGCTTTGTTTTTACATACTTATATCAAAATATCAAGATTTTGAAAAATGTCGTTGTTGCAATAAGTAAGCGTATACAATTTCTTTCAATTTGTTTTTTATTTATTTCTTCAAAATGAACGGAATAAGTATATAATGCTGGTTTTCACAGGCTTCTAGTCTTACTCTTGTCTTTCTAGCTTAAATGCAGAGAGTCATTTATTTTACTGCACTGGATCGGCAAGGAAATGAAAATAAAAATAAGCATAAACTAAATAAGCAAAATACATTGCTGTTACATTTCAATATTCAGTTCTGTAAAAAAATATACATTAAACAAAAATAAATTGACTTTATTTTGCATAGTATTGACCATCTCGGTTTGTATACGTATTTGTACATCTTTGAATATAATTATAATTTTGATGCTACTTACTAATAATAGTGATTCCTGGACATAAAATAAAAAAATATAAAATAGATAAAAATTAAAATGTATGCGAAGAGTTCACGTGTGCTCGCTTGCAAGAAAAATGTCCGACTGATGACGTACTGAACACGACTTTTAAGCCCCGCCTACTTGAACACGACTTTTGTTGGGTCATTTTTTTAACGCAGTTACTGTTCCTGACTTATTATTATTCGTAGATTTTTAGGTACCAAATTTCCCGTAATCGGTTCTGTGGTGAAGCATGAAAATATGATTTGTTAGTAGTGTGCCTCGAACGCATTTTTTATCGGCAGGTTTTTTCCCTAATCGCATTTTGCCACGATCGTGTTTTGTCATGTGTGCTTTATGTATAGTCGCTTTTTATCCTAGTCTCACATTTCTTATTTTCAGTTTTTATCGTCGTATGTCGACTTAAACGCATTTTTTAATTCTTTATTTTTCTAACCGCGTTCAACATTTTTGTATTTTTGTAAGTCTCGATGTATGTTTTCACAATTGTTTATAAAAGCTGAACCCCGCGGTTTCTCCCGGGTTAGTCTCCATCATCTAGATCCAGTGGAAAACTCATAGGAGATTCTATGGGCGGCTGGCTCATTCTTTCGTTGATTTCTCGGGTTCTACTTGTTAGATTTCAATATAAATGTGTACCATGACCTTCCTTTAAAACAGAGTTATCCAAAAGTAAAAACCAAATTTTATACAACCCCAAAAATATTAAAGTCGACGTCGAAGTTGCAGCTATAAATGCTCTACAGGAAACATTCCCTTCAGCTCAGATAAGTGGATGATTTTTTTCTCTACAGCAAGAATGTGTGGAAATAAGCTAGGGAGTTAGAAATCGCCAGTAATCGAGCAGGTTATACATAATATGTTACCCAATGTGTAGTATTTAGTGTACATTTTAAGGCCCGCCATATACCAGGTTTAGCTTACTATTGAAACTGCTGCCTCAAGTCTTGACCACATTCTTCAGTTCAATGATTATATGAACTTGCAGCGATCAATTTGAAATACATCGAATTATCATCATGTCATGGGCAGAGGCATCGCACCAACAACGACACCGAAGGTTACCACAGCGGTCTTAAAAAGTGCACATAAAATCATTATCATATTATTATTTATCATTATCTGCCATTAAATTATCATGCTACAAGGCAAATCACCTATAGGATGATATACGGTCATACATTAAGCACACGTGACAAAATACGATCGTGGCAAAATGCGATTAGGGAAAAAACCTATCAATGAAAAATGCGTTCGGGGCACACTTCTTTAAGTCAAAGTCAAAATCATTTATTCAATTTAGACATCAAAGACGCACTTATGAACGTCAATGTTTTCATTATAATGTACTTTAAAGACTACCGCCGCGTTCCAAAATATATAGAGCCTACCGAGAAGAAGCGGCAAGAAACGCGGGGCCATTCTTTTTATATAGATGTTTTTACAATATTTTTACTTAGGTACAACAGATATTAGCTCCAGTGTGTTGCCTTACAAAAGAGAACATAATAATGGTATCAGTAGGGCAAGACACGCTACACTTTGACATCTTAGTACACGAGTAGATAGATCCTTTTTTTTTTTGTCCCGGGGAAATCCTTTATGGATACCACCCACCACGGGGAGGGAGGTAGTTATGTGGGAGTCCGTATACCCACCAAAACCCCGGGGTGTTCCGTCACTGCCGCCCTCGGCGGGAACGCGGGACAGATTTTTCACACGACCGCGAACCCGCTGTGGCTGTCCGTTGCCGGACCCTTCTCTTCGCGGCACGCCAGAACACATGGCGCGCCGCAACTGCCTCGGAGACCAAACTCGCCAACAATGGGCGCCAGACTTCCCCGTGTCTGGTCGCCCGTGGTCTCCTTGCGGTGGATCGGATACGTAGCCCCACCGCCTGCTACGTCAGCCACAAGGGATAGTCCCCCCGCGACCCCACCTCCTCGAGTCTGCGCCGAGCGCCCGGACCCCACCTCCTCGAGCCTGCACCAAAGTGCCCGGGCCCCAGCTCCTCGAGCCTGCGCCAAAGCGCCCGGGCCCCACCTCCTCGAGCCTGCGCCAAAGCGCCCGGGCCCCACCTCCTCGAGTCTGCGCCAAAGCGCCCGGACCCCGCCACTCCTATGTGGACTTGGCGGCCAAAGCCCATAGGAGCGGCCCGCCTGAGCCGGCCAGCGCACCCCAACGCCGGCGCGGCCCCTGGGTTCCTCTTGGCTTCACCGTGGTGTACCTAGCCACGGTTACTGAGCCCCCCCGCCACGTCAATGCGAGAAACCTTCAAGGGGGGACGAGTAGATAGATCCTGGAGTGATCAGTCCCAAGCTGTTTTATCCTCCAAGTAATCCCAAATTTTGTAATAACCTTTTTGACAGAGTTTAGTTTTAATAGTAATTTTAAATTTATTAATAGGCAAATCTCAGATAACATTGGGAACTTTATTATAGAATCGTATACATTGTCCCATAAAATAATGACTTATTCTGTGGAGACGCGTTACATGTACGGATAGCTTGTGCTTATTTCGCGTGTTGATGGAATGAGCATCACTCCTTTTATCAAAAACTGCTAATGTTTTTCTTTACATACATTAGATTTTCATAGATAAACTGAGAGACAACAGTTAGAATGTTTATGTCTTTAAACTTCTGTCTAAGGGAAACTCTGGGAGCTAAACTGTAGATCGCTCGTATAGCCCTTTTTTGCAGTATAAAAAAAAAAAAAAAAAAAAAATGGAATTAATATCTGCAGAACATCCCCAGAGCAGTATGCCATAAGTCATAACGCTATGGAAATAACTAAAATAAACTAGCTCAAGTCTATCGAAGTACTAGCTGTGTCTACATCAGTTAATAGTCTAATTTTTTAAACAGCATAAGCCGCTGAACTGAGCCTACTAGACAATTTTTTTATGTGGGGACCCCATTGCAATTTAGCGTCTATAGTAATTCCTAAAAAGACCGTTGACTCCACAAGGTCCAACCCTGTTCCATTCAATTGTATATTGGATTCTATTTATCTCACATTTGGCGTCGAGAACTTTATACAATTAGTTTTCTTCTCATTGAGGAGAAGATTATTTGTATTGAACCAATTCACAACTTAAGCTAATGCATTGTTAACATCGTCATAGTTTAATAACTGCCTTTTAATTTTAAATAACAGTTAAGTGTCATCTGCAAACAATACAATCTCGTGATTCTTCTTTACATAATAAGGTAAGTTATTAATATAGATTAAAAACAAGAACGGCCCTAGTATTGAACCTTGTGGAACGCCTATTGAGATTTTAGAGCCGGGTGATTTTTTACCATTTATGTCAACCCTTTGAATTCTATCATTTAAATATGAAGTCAAAAGGTTGAGAGCCATGTTCCTTATACCGTAGTGTTGTAATTTCCTGACAAGTATATCATGTCGGACGCAGTCAAATGCCTTAGATAAGTCTAAGGAATCTTAAGAGTTCTTTCAGGCATCAAACACATCTTTTATAAGTTCTATACCTGCGTCTATAGTAGAGCGATTCCTTGTGAACCCAAATTGATTCTTATGGAAAATTTTGTTTGCACTAAAATGAGTTTCTAATTGATGTAATATATTTTTTTCGAAAATATTACTTAGCGTAGGTAGTACAGAAATAGGCCGAAAATTTGTTGGATCAGTAGTACTACCAGATTTGAATAAAGGAACCACTCTACTGTGCTTCATTAGGTCAGGAAATACACCACTTGCAACACAACTATTAAACACAGCTGCTAGATTGGGTGCAATGACATCTATAATCGAAGAAACGGTCTTCACAGAAAGACCCCATAGGTCTGCCGTTTTTTTTGCATCTAGACTTTTGAAACTGCTTACAATATCTTTGCAATTAACTATTGAAAATTTGAAAGTTGTGTCACATTCAGTTACACTTTGTTTAAGTAAGATCTCAGAAGAGATGGAGGAAGATTTTAGAGTTTTGGTTGTTAAAGAAGGAATATTAGTGAAGAAATTCTCAAACTCGGCCGCTACCTCCAAGTCTGCTATTACATCTTTATAATAAATTTTTAAATGAAAGTCTCGATTACGCACTGTATTCCTACCAGTTTCACTGTTTATAATGTTCCACGACATTTTTATTATATTAACAGAATTTTTGATCTTATTTCTTAAATAAATAGAATTAGCTGAGGAACAGGCTCGTTTAAATAACTAAGAATAACGTTTGACATATTTCAAAAATACAGGATTATGATTATACGATTTTTCATGGTACAATTCATGTAACTTTTGCCTACTTTTATAAATTCCTGGAGTTCCCCATTAAGCCTAGCACGAATACCAACAGATATTGTTTTTGGTACAAACACTTTGCCAAATTCATCACTGATAAGATGGGACAGTGAGTTATATTATGTATTTGGGTCATTGTGACTGGGCAACTCAGGCACTTTCCGGGACATTTATTGGAACAAAGCTAACATATTTGCTTTGGGGTTTGTTAGTTTTTCTTGGAAACACTGCTAGTTGACCTTGTTGAGTTGCTAGTTTAATAGGTTTGAGATTAGTAAATATATTGTCTATGAAGGTGGAACTTGTGGCTGTTATCCTAGTAGGTTCCAAAAAAATATTGTACATATTATAAGATTTAAACAGTTACAAAAATTCATCCACTACTTGATTATTTTCTAGCAAATTAATATTAAAGTCTCCACAGATAATCAATGATTTATTTGTATTAGATAGCTTAATTAATGTTTCCTCCGTGCACTTTTCAAAATCATCATATGGTGAGCATGGAGGTCTGTATACACATAGAACAAGGAACTGCTCAATTTCAATACAGGACATTTCTATTACTCGTTCAACAGATAGGCTCACAATGTCTTTTCGTTCGTTGAGTTTTATATTTTTATTTGTAATAATTAAAGAGCCACCACGTATAGATTTTTCTCTGTTGAAGGAGCTAGCAACTTGATGATTATTAAAATTAAATAAGAGTTGGTTATTTTTAAGCCAGTGTTCAGTAACACAAAGAATATCTATTTTGCTATCATCTATAAACAATTCCAGTTCCAACTCTTTGCCCATCATACCTTGAATATTCTGATGAACAATATTGATTGATTTAATGCAAGAGGTTGTCTCTATTGTCTTAGGCAATAATTTAAATTATTTACAATGTCATTAGTAGCCAAGCAATTGGCTGAATTAAAAATACAACACAACACTTACAAATCGAAAATATTCCCTTGTTGCAACTTTCATGTGAACTTTCATCCCAACACAGGGCGAAATTTAAAAATGCTTTTAAAATTATCTTTATATACATATTATGTATATATATATATGTATATACAAGTGCCTATATACAAAGTTTGATGATTATATCTTCTACTTTGACGAACTTTTATACACGTCTCCAATTTCAACCTCTTCAAACTTTTTTCGCGATAAAAACTAGCATAAGATGCTCTTTGTCAAGGTAAAGTGTATCTCTATACAAACTTCATTATGACAGACAGACATAGTGACGTTAGTCTATAGTTACTTTCACATTTATAATATTATATTAGTAGGGGAAGGGATTAGTAGGAGAGTAGGGAAGTAAGGCATAGACTAAAATATATACTAGGAAATAGTATAGAAGTAAGGACGCAGGGACATGTAAGGTTTAGTCTACGTTCCCTCCTTGTATGCTAAGATGTAGTTGTATATTTAAATGATAAATTTTGCAAAATGTTAAGTAAATGTTAAAATAGCACGGACTCTGGAGTCTGGGTAGATATTTTTAAGTATAACAAAATAACAACAAAAGTAACAAAATAAAATACTACAATGTATGAATTGGATACCATTTTCCAATTTTTATTATTCCAATCAATATACATAAGTATTACACAAATTACTCTTCTCGTAAGCTTCTAGAATGTCGTCACCGAGATATCTGTTGATGATGGCGGGCACTTGCAAATCAGCGGCGGCAAGCGCCATGGGCGTCCTTAGATTCTTCACTATGAGTGCGCTGTTTGAAAAACGCTGCAGTGAACACTGTTCGTCGGTAGGAATGTCGTGATGAACGCGCAGTATTACGAGTCGCGAACGCAACGTGCGTGGCGCAGTGGTGCAGCGACGCGCTGTTCCGATACGCGCGTACGCTGCTTCCAATAACGCGCGCGCGTACTGCGCAGAGTGCGACATTCGGCCAAGCAGTGAGCGAATGCATGTATCGATTCTCTCGCGCCATGAGGAGTATTCGTTTAGGGCGTTCTCTGCCGGTGGCGAAGTACCACGTACCATCAGCGTAGAGATGTGCCGCGTCACACCCATCTGCAGCGCCTCTTCAGTATCGAACGCGCTCAATTTGGACTCTAACAGGGATTTCATCTCTTCCGGACCGTCTCCGAGGCAATACACTGTGCCAGTTAAACCTGAAAAATCAAGTAGCAGTAAAGTATAAGACAATAGTAAGCCTAGCACAAATAACTGCGTAAGTGATAATATTGTGACGTTCACGTGAAACAGTAGAAACTGTCATTTATATAGGGCAGCTATGACACCTATAAATCATTATTTGTACGCCGGAGCATGACGCGTTGTCACTTACGATACGATTTCGCAATTTATTTGTGCTACGGGCTCGACAGTTTAATGACAAATTTAAACAAAATTATATATAACACCAGCTGCGCTCCGCGATGTCACCCGCGTAATGATAGATGATGATGATGATGAATCAAATATAGCCTTTGTTACTCAGGAATAATGTAGCTTTCTACTGATGAAAGACTTTTTTATAATCGCGTAAATAGTCTTTTCGTTTATCCATTACAAATAAACAAACAATAAAAACCTTCCTGATTATTATTGGTGTAGTTTAGGATTAATACCAAGATACGAATAATGTGGCCTATTTTGTACCAGCGTTACTATTGGATATTTTAACATGAAGAAGTATTTGTGTGACATAACTGTAATAGTTAACACAGTGGTATTGCGGACTTTTTGCAGTTACTGATGTCTTGTATAAAACTGACATAAATCACTTTACTCTAATGTCAATAGATTCCGCAACGTGTGCAGTATAAGGATTTTTGGTGTTATATTCACATATTGGGTTACATTAACGAAGTTTCCATACGGTACCCTAACTTTCTTGAAAATTTTCTATAGGCATGGTCATCAGATATAGTGTAGGTAATGGTAAAGAATTCATCAAATTGGTTCAGTAGTTTCGAAGCTTATTCAATTCAAACAAAAAAAACTTTTCTCTTTATATTATAAAGTTAATAAAGTAAATTGTAGAAGTATAGACTTAGGTTGTGAAGGCACTTCCTTACCATGATCTTCTAGAATAGACGCTAACTCGATAGCAGTAAGGACCCCAAACTCGTAGCCCAGTAGATAAAAGTTGTTTCTCAGTTTCATTTTATTCAGAAGAACCTGTAATGAATGAAACAGTTATTAAAGTGAAGTTCGTACGTAAAAAATAGAATGCCAAAGTGGCTTAAGAAAATCATGCAAGTTACATGACAACTTCATAATTTCTCTTCCATACATAGATAGCTTAAACATAATATGTTATGTCCCCGATGGGGTCAGTAAATGTATTCAAACATTGAAATTTCGTCAGTCACGTTCTTTGTATCATCATTGCAGAACTATTCTTATTATAGACAAACTTATTTCCATTTTAACCTTTAGTTTGTTTTGTCGGATTTCTTGTGGAAGGATATAGAATAGCCAAACTCTTAAGCGCTTTATCCAAAGTCATTAGCCGTAAAGTTATACTGATAAATTATATAAATTTACCTTGGAGTATCTAATAGCGAGCTCCCGTGGGGTTTCTTCAGGCCAGTCAAGTCCTGGCTGCAGCACGAAGGCGGGCAGTTTGAGACGCTCGCACAGCAAACGGAACCGCTCGTGGTGTCCCTCTAGCCCCGGGATAACGAATAAATGGTTTTTATTCTCATCACCTTGTATCTAAACAGAATTAAACCAAAATTTACTTTCACTGAACTGTTAATGAATACGAAATGAGGTGGCAGTAGTATGTGATAACAATTACACGGTAAAGCCCTCGCTCTAGTTTTCTGTTTCGTGGAAGCCATGGATACACACATAAACATTTACCGCAGTACAAACATTTAAGCAGTATATATAATATTATTATTGCAATATATTAGGGGTATAAGTATGAAATTACCATATTGTACTGAAAACTTGTGTTTATGTATATTATATGTTTATTATATATAATATTTTCACGAAGTCTTTTCGTCAAAAATACCTCAGTGCCACAAAACAAGAGTCTTCAACCAATGTGTGTTACCAGTGATGACTTATGGCACTGAAACGTGGTTTCTTATTATGGGCCTCATAGATAAGCTCAAAGTCGCACAACGAGCTATGGAGAGGGCTATGCTCAGGGTTTCTCTACGTGTCGAATCAGAAATGAAGAGATCCGTGGAAGAACGAAAGTCGCCGACATAGCCTAGAAGATTAGCCAGTTAAAGTGGTAGTAGGTAGGGCACATAGCACGCAGAACAGATTGCCGATGGGGCTGAAAGGTTCTGGAGTGGAGACCACGGATTGGCAATAAATAGCAAGCAGAAGCATAGGTCGTCCACCGACACGGTGGACAGACGACCTAATGAAGGTCGCAGGACGACGTTGGATGCAGGCCGCTTCCAACCGGTCCTTTTGGAAAATCATGTGGGAGGCATATGTCCAGCAGTGGACGTCCTATGTCTGAGATGATGATGATATAATATTTTATTTAAGCAAAGTTCGTTTTATATTATTTCTATTCTATCTATACTTTGTACGTTCGTTCTCTATATATCGTTATCTATACATTTCTGCCAACTAATTGGAAAATATTTAAACCTTTGCGATATAACTCTGGGGACCTGGAGTCCACAAACTGTGTGAAAGCGCCTTATATTCCCTGGGAAGATTTTCTTTTTTGAGTGAGAAATAAAACTGTCCAAATCGCGGAATAAATTGTCGGTTAGAGCGATATACAACAAGTATGGAGAATGACGGATCTGATTGACGTAAAGAGTGAGGTCTTGTGTTATCATGAACCGATAATGGTTAAGACTGATTGAGAAATCGGGGCTACGTTTTTGCATGTTTCTCTATCATTGTTCGGAGTTCTGCACCCTAGATATCTGCTGTTTTTGCCTGACCGGATCTAAAGTATAACACCATGAAGTGAGCCCCAAACTGTACCTAACCATCGCTTTTCTAGGGGTAAGCTTAGCTTTAGGGCATTGTTGTGTCGTTTGACCTGGCATCAACCATTGCGTTGTTAGTTTGCGATGATCACACGATACAGATTGGTCAAAAATCCCTTGATTTCTGCATCAGTTTACCCAGGTAAGGCAGACTTCAACGCGAGCTCTTCTCCGCAGGTCAGTCAAGTTATGAGAAATCTATTTTTATTTTTTTATTTTACCCATTTGGTTTAAATGGGTCTTATTTTTATAATTAACTCAGAAGCTTGGCGAGGAAAAATAAAGAATGTGAAATTTCGCCTTTTTGTCGACTTTACAAACGATTTGAGGGTGATCACGTAGACAAAGGCGCAAGGCACCTGAGGGTAAAAATGCATAATAACACCCATTTCAAAAATATGTTACTTAAAATTTCGCAGATATTATGTTGTACCTTATCTTTACATACTCGTAGTACCTAAAAATTTCGTTTTTCGGGCTGTTCATCTGTATATCCGCTACCCCTCCTAAACCACGCAACTGATTTTGATGCGGTTTTCATTATCTATTGCATAAGTAGATATTTATTCAAAATATTTAGTAAAACCTTATTTAATTTTTATGTAGGTGGGCAAAAACAAACTGCTCGTGTTCCCGTCATCTTTTTCTAAATTACACCCGTGCAAAGCCAGAGCTGCTTGCTAATACAATAAAGAATTGATGATTACTCACACTAAATACGCATTTAGCGAAGTAATGTTTATACAGATTTGTGGTTTTGGAAAAATAAGAAGAAGGCTTAGGCCTTAAAAAATGACCCACTAACGACCTAGTATCGATATTTATAGTTTTATATTATAGTTAAAATTACAGCGCATGATAAATTTCATACTCAATTCATTCAGGTACTCAATTCGACGGTATGTTTTTTTAATTTTTTTATGTTTGTTACCTCATAACTTTGGACTGGGTAAACCGATTATTAAAATTTTTTTTTGGTTTAAAAGCTGGTGCTTTCCGTGTGGTTCCATTTAAATTTCATCAAGATTCAAGATTAAAGATTCAAAATTATTTATTTGCATAAAATACAAGTACAAAAGAGATGTTAGACCTTAACTGTACGTTGCCTATCTAGGCATGCAAATAGAATTGCAAACATGACTAAAATTTAAATATACAAATAGCATTCAAAATTAAAAATTAAAATTGCTAGATATACATACATGTGTCATATTAGTATTACATATCATTTCATTATATAAATATTAATTATTAATTCATATAATTATGGGTATAAAAGATTTACTTGTAATTTCACGTGTCAAAATTAACAATTAAGTCAGTTGCGGTTTAAATAAATCGGAGACAGAATAGAAACATTTTTCTGATAGCTATAATCTGAGGCTTCGCTTAAATCTACTAAATGGCAACTGTTTGATATCTTCCGGGATTGCATTATATATCCTACCGCACATTGCATAACAATTCTAGGAATACATTGCAGTTTTCGGTATATGTGGTAAAACAATTTTATTAGGATTCCTTGTATTCCGAGGATTAATATATCGGGCAGTTTTAAAATCATATGGATGGTATCTTACATATTTTGCTGTTTCCAGTATATACATGCAGGGCAAAGTTAGGATTTTAAACTGTTTAAACAGGAGTTTACATGATTCCCAAGGCGGTAGACCAGCTATAGCTCGCACACACTTTTTTTGTGCGAGGAAAGCTCTATGTACATCTGTGGAGTTACCCCACAGTATAATCCCGTAGTTTAAAACAGAAGAAATATAACCATGATAAGCTGTTCAGTTAATATGATCTTTTGTATAGAGGTTTTTCGTAATTGGTAGAGCACATAATTTATTGCATACATTGTCAACATGTGCTTTCCAGTTAAGATGTCTATTCAAAATAACTCCCTAAAATGTCGTAGCTTCTGCTTCTAATATTGGCTGATTCTTGTGTTTGAGGCACAATTCTTTATCTAGCCTACCATATGTACTAAATTGTATATACTTTGTTTTAGTCAAGTTAACACTAAGATTATTGTCATTTAACCGTTCTATTATATTATTGATGCAATTATTTATGTCCGTATTAAATATTTCAATGTCACAAATCTTTTTACTTGACAAAATTACAGATACGTCGTCAGCAAACTAACAACACGGGCTTATAGTCACATCTGGAAGGTCATTTACATACAATAAAAACAGCAGTGGACCTAAAACACTGCCCTGCGGAACACCAAAGTTGTTTGTATGAAAAGAAGACCTATATGCTTGCAATTCTTTCTTTTTATTTATGTGTGTTACCTCTACACATTGTTTTCGATTTTGTAGGTATGTTCGAATCCAATCTAAAGCTAGACCTCGAATCAAATCATCAAATCTGGTCTAGTGCACTCCAATAACTGAATAGAATGGAAGTCGGTATAAAAATTTTCCATTTGTACTTGTTTAAGTCAAATAAATGTCTGTTCACAAATATTATTATAGTTTAAATAATACCTACGAAGAAGGCATATGCGCTTTGCAGACGACAGGGCGGGCCAGGGCGGTCAATTTCGCCGCGTACGATAGTGCCAAGGGAATCCTATACACAAACGCACACGGAAGGCAAAAAGACCGCGCCGCGCTGGCATATTCGTAGCTACATAGCAGCGAGGCCAGCCGCGGGCATCGGCGGTCAGACGCGGTCTTTATTGCTTCGCGGTCAAAAAGACCGCCCCGTCGTCTAACTAGCGCCACTAAGTATATAAGGTAATATAACCAACATAATATTTGAGAAAAAGACTTAGACGAGCCGAAAATTGTTACTTTAGAGCTGGACTCGTTGAGCCTATTAATTCACCAGAAACGAGCCCACGTAGATTATGGCCCATATTTCTGGTTTAGAGACGAATTTTCGTGTCACCGTAGTGGAAAAATAATGTGCTGTTTATGCTACGCTTGAAAACTTGTGTATAAAAATCCGAAAGCTATGACAAAACGATATTCTGATCGAAACTTGGTCAAAGCTCCGTTACATTGGATTATTAGTTTGGAGATTAACAAAAAGATAAGACAATTTAGTATATTATTCCAGGGGCTTTAAAAACACGGCTACCATTACTTAGTTTCGACCTATGTACGCATTATTTCGATGGAAAAAAACATTTGGAACTTTGGAGAACCTCTAAATCTAGCTTGTTAACAGCAACGTTTTTGAAATCGTATTTATTTGCTCACCATTTCAGCATCAGACATCAAAGTTTTCATGGCTACTAAATCTGTGGTTGCTTGTAGTTCATCAATATCTACATATGAAAAGAAAACACCGAGTCCATTAATTTTTTCAGAGTAGCATTCTGTTGCATTCATCTCTAGGGCTAGTAGTCTGAAACAAAAAGTAGGTATATAATTAAAAGTAAACTATTATATAGTAAATTATTTCATTTTTACTATGAAGCTGTAGTATGCATGAGTTACATACCTACACTATATTTGATTCGTCATCATCATCAATGGCCGCGCGAGTGAACCGCGGAGCACAGCTTGTATTAGGTATAGATTTAGATTTTTGATATATTAATCTCATAGCATTATTCGTTCAGTAATTTGACTTGCTCAGGGTATTAAAATTCTCGTGAGATTGACACATATTTACACTATTATTTTTATTATTAACAGACAAAATAGGGATTGAATACGTCGACCCGGTTTCGAGCATGTCAGATGCTCGTCGTCTTAACGTGAGTGTTTTGCCGGTTAATAATAATAGTTTAATATTTGCTTAGGGTATATTAATCAAATGCAGCTTGGAGACAAAATAATCTCAATACCATCAAGATAACCTACCGTTTATGTTGAATATTATTTACCGGTAAACTTAAAGTTATGACTGTTATCTTACCTCTTTCTTGTAAGCATCAATATTTCTTCATCTTCTAATGAAACATGATGAACATCCCTCAAGTATGATTTTATTAACTGCAACGATTCTCCTAAGCCTAATTCTGCAAGTGTAGCGTCTTCGTCTTCATATTCTAAAACGTTGAAACAATGTTTATTTCATGTTTTATACGTACATTATATTATATTATATTATATTATATTATATTATATTATATTATATTATATTATATTATATTATATTATATTATATTATATTATATTATATTATATTATATTATATTATATTATATTATATTATATTATATTATATTATATTATATTATATTATATTATATTATATTATATTGTATTGTATTGTATTGTATTGTATTGTATTGTATTGTATTGTATTGTATTGTATTGTATTGTATTGTATTGTATTGTATTGTATTATATTATATTATATTATATTATATTATATTATATTATATTATATTATATTATATTATATTATATTATATTATATTATATTATATTATATTATATTATATTATATTATATTATATTATATTATATTATATTATATTATATTATATTATATTATATTATATTATATTATATTATATTATATTATATTATATTATATTATATTATATTATATTATATTATATTATATTATATTATATTATATTATATTATATTATATTATATTATATTATATTATATTATATTATATTATATTATATTATATTATATTATATTATATTATATTATATTATATTATATTATATTATATTATATTATATTATATTATATTATATTATATTATATTATATTATATTATATTATATTATATTATATTATATTATATTATATTATATTATATTATATTATATTATATTATATTATATTATATTATATTATATTATATTATATTATATTATATTATATTATATTATATTATATTATATTATATTATATTATATTATATTATATTATATTATATTATATTATATTATATTATATTATATTATATTATATTATATTATATTATATTATATTATATTATATTATATTATATTATATTATATTATATTATATTATATTATATTATATTATATTATATTATATTATATTATATTATATTATATTATATTATATTATATTATATTATATTATATTATATTATATTATATTATATTATATTATATTATATTATATTATATTATATTATATTATATTATATTATATTATATTATATTATATTATATTATATTATATTATATTATATTATATTATATTATATTATATTATATTATATTATATTATATTATATTATATTATATTATATTATATTATATTGTATTGTATTATATTATATTATATTATATTATATTATATTATATTATATTATATTATATTATATTATATTGTATTGTATTATATTGTATTGTATTATATTATATTATATTATATTATATTATATTATATTATATTATATTATATTATATTATATTATATTGTAATGACTGTTTTTTAAACTCAAATGTACCAGTGAAATGACTATATAAATATGAATTTGGAATTCTTAACCGAAGAGGAGATATTTCAGATCAAAGTGTTCAGTACGACAAAACGCTAATTTCATATTAAGGACCTACGAAGAAATAATGTCAGAAAGCATAACTAAGAACAAATTCCACACAAAAAGTGGTCCTACAAACCAAAACGAAGTATGATTCCAAATACGAATTACTTTCGAGGACATGTTCGGTGATAGGTTTAAATTTCAGAAGGAAAGCTAGATTGGTCCACGCGCGTGCTGCAACGTCTACTATGACAGCTGAGTCATAGCGGCGTGAACGATGTTATTGATTGAGCATGATTGCTTCGTATGTAAGGACCTAATATTAAAAAATAATTAAATACATTTCTGCAATTATGTCAAACGCGCCTGTAACGATAAGACGGCAAGCCGATATTTAAAGCTGTTGCAGAGAGTAGCTAAAATTAAGATAAGCATTTTGGATAGGTAGCTGATTTTATATATAACTAGCGACTGCCCGCGACTTCGTTTGCGTAGTAGGTTAAGCCTTTGGCCTCGCTATAACCTCCCATAATTTCTTGGTTTCTCTTTCATAAGAACCCCCTGACAATAATTGACACAACAAAAAAGGATAAGCGAGACTGTTCCATCCGTTCTCAAGTTATAGCGCGACCAGGAGAAATATGGGTTCATTTATATATACAAAGAGTGCTTGTCCTGATTAATCGATTGATATATAAAATTAAATGCAGACTCAACCACTGGACTACAAATTTGATGTTTTGACCGTGCGTGCGATGCTATGCATTAAACCGCTATGAAAGGAATATCAAAATTTTACTCCTAAGCTGGGTGAAGCTAGCGCTACCGCTAGCAAATCAGCTAGTTTATCATAAATATGACGAAAGATGATTTAATATCTAAAGGAACTATAGAGCATAGCCTACAGAGCTCTGATATTTTGTTTAAATAGTTTGTTTATAGGTACGGCTATATAAAAAACTAGATTTATTGGTGATCTGTTGGTGGTGTAGCGGTTTGACGGTGTAGAAATCCTCATACTAGGTAAAGTGAACATTATTTTTATAAAATACAAACCACATAAAGCAGCTATTATTTTGAGGACGGGTGGTTTCTCCGCTGGTACCAGCTGCACGATCAGCTCCGGGAAAAAGGATCGAAGTGCTTCTTCTGTCACATCAACAGCAGATTTGTTCCAAGAACACTCATCCACATACGATTGTTTATTCATATTAATCTGAAAATGAGATCAAACAAGATCAATAATGTGGATGCTGTAGATTTAAGTGTGAAATTGAATATTTTATATTTTATTTTGTTAGCTTGTTCCTGTTTTTTCAAACATAATTATTTTCAATTATAAACTGGGTGTAATTTTTTAACCGCACATGGAGGAAAAGTATGAAAGGGAAGAAAAGCAGAAATAGCAAGTTTTAACAAAATATTATTTTATTTTAGACAACATTATTAGAAACAAATATATATGTACCTACACAAACGTTTAAAATTCCCTTACCACACTCGGGAACCGAATCGACAAATTCAAAAAATAATTACACCTGTGCTTTTATGGCATCGATTGATGGAGATCAATCAATCATCAAATCTAAAAACACTCATGAAAGTAATTCATGAATACAATATATTACAAACTCACATCCAAGCAGACAAACCGTAAAATCGATAGAACTTCTTATTCATCGATAGAGATTCTGCAGACTTACGTTTCGATGTCAGATATTTATTAGGTCATTAATATGTTTAACTTACCTTCATCAAACTTGGTAAATTTAGCAGTGTCGCTGGAAAGCCAGCTCTAGATCGAGATAGGCAAGTTTGTTTTCCGATGTTATTATCTACGTTTATCACAGCGAAGTATCTAAAAATGTCACAAGTTAACTAGTTATTTGTTATTGTACTAGTATGTATGTATTCATCTAGCATCAGTTACCTATTATAATAGTACTCCAGAAACCTTACCGAAGCCGGGCAATCTTACAAAATTTACCTTTTGCCGGATAGCCCGTATCCTTATACGGGCTAACCTGACATATAGGGGGACCACTTATACCTGAGCCCTCAGGCACAAAATTGGACAGCAGTGGCAAAATTTTTGCTTGGCACCGTCAACCGGGGTGCACCCCGGTTGACGGTGCCAAGCAAAAATTTTGTTGTAAACTTTGAGTGGTTTTGCAACTGTCACGGGCATGTGTCATGCAACTGGTGCACGACTTTCCCGTCTCGTCACTAAATAGTTTAAAGCGATGATAGCCCATATATATTGAGGGCCAGCCGACAAATCTATAACCACTGGAGCGATTCCTATCTCGGGCTTTTGGTGAAGGTAAAATTATGAAGGTGAAATTCACGGAATATTTGTAGAGCATTTACTGGTGACCTAACACTAAACACCTAGCGTTAAGTGTGCTCCTATGACCTTTGTCCATTGCCTGAGTAAGAGAGAGGATAGACCACATTGTCTACTCATAAACAACTTTGAACTTCTTTTACATCCATCCGCATCTTCAGTATACCCGTGAACATGGTGCATCTAACAGTGCCGAAATATCGGTAACTCCAAAAGCAATTAAATCGTGGTCTACATCCCGTGATTACTAAATACAACTAACTAATAATAACCGAAAACCTTGTTTGACCCGGAATGATTATTGATATACCTATCATAAAATTGTGATAATAGTATTAAACTCACTATAAAGGTTTTCTTACCCAAAGGGTAAAACAGGAGACCTAATTACTAAGACTCCGCTGTCTTATTTTTTATAAAATGAATGTTAAAGCAGACGGTAGGTCTGCTTAGCGATATCAAACATTACAAACACACAAAAAGAGACAAAATCCACATCTTCGGGCAGGATACGAACTTGCGTCTTCCGACAATTAGTCTCAGACGCCATGACCACTAGGATACCGAGACACGACGTCCGAGCTTTGAATTTTAACTCTCTATTTTTAACAACAATCAAACTTTTAGTTAGCGGATCCGCAAATATTTCTCAGCTGATAGAGATCTGAATAAATGGTATGCGATCGTTATTTTTCATTTTTTTTTATTTTTATAGCTTCATCATCATCATAATCTCAGCCGTAGGACGTCCAGTGCTGAAAATTAGCCTCCCCCATGATTTTCCAAAAGGACCGGACCATTAATAACTTAAATGAACATTATACCTAATTGACCGACTGACTGTCCGTATGTTTGTTAGGTTGTATGTTGGTCTTCCTGTACAGGTAGCATTTTTCAACCAATCTTGACGACAATAATAATTGGTGTGCATATTCTACTGTTTCATATATTTTCTTTCCCATCGGTGATTTTGAGTGGGGGGTACTTTTCCTAAAATAGGGGGAAGCTTGCTGCGGCTATAAGCTTAATTGGCCAAGTGGTTTCCGAGATCATATCCTTGATTGCTCTATATAAGACTATAAGCTTGTGAAGATTGCTGTTCCCAGAACTACTAGTCTGTAATACTTACTTTAAAGCCGGACACAATTTTCTCGAAGCGATATCCAATTGTTCAATGATGGTAGTTATAACCTTGGTCTTCTTATTATGACCACTCGAAAACGCTTCTGTGGTCACGTATATTCCTTCGACAGGTCCAAGTTTAGTTGTATCTTTTATGACTTTCAACACATCGCCGCTGTTTGTGAGCGCATCATTGAATATTTCTATATCAATGCCCGCTTCTTTCCAAAATCTGTTGATATAATACATTGTTACCCGAGGTGTGAAAGTTATTCATTTATAAATGAGACGGGGTCAAACTATTGTAAGATAGTTATGTAAACTGACTGGGACAGATCCTTACCGTAATTTAATAATATGCTTTTTGGTCGCTTGCAGACAATAGACACTTAGTTTGGTTGCTCCTCGAGCAATCAATCTCCCAGCAAGCTGGAGACCGAGTGAGCTTCCATCCCAGAACATCAAATAGCTATTCCTAGGCGTACAAACAATTCTGAAACAGAAGTTAATATTAAAAACGGACCTCTGTGAATATTTTATTAATGTTTTAGTCATAAAACACTGCTGCTGCACTGCTGTTATCCACATGATGTATTACCAGCTCAATAAACAAACTTCCAATCATATAATATATTGTTTGTTGGTAAGTCAGTCAGTGAACGAAAAAATGTATAGTGTATAATATTTATTGTTTCCTTCGTCGCTAATCTGTGGCGTTGACAGAGGTTGAACACACTCGTAACTATATACTCAGATTAGTCGTTACTGGGCCTCAGCTTCTGTGGGGTAGCGTTACTCATCTAGGCCACCTCTAAGACGTGTGGGGCCGTGCAAGCCAGAGAAAATTCCCCTGACTCGCCACCAGTGACCACACTACGAAGAATGGAGGCAGCTGCGAATTGTCGCCGATTATCTGCGTTGGAGCAAGTCAGCTTGAACATAAATTTCCTTGCTCACTCCGCGGCATTTTGCGCCACTATCGCTTCGCGTCTGGTGGTCACCACCTATAGCAAACTCTCGCTGCCCAATAAGGAATTCACCACGATAAGAAGAAAGATCTTCGCATATTTGTCTCCGAAATCATAATGATCTGCGGCACACTTCAAGCGTATCCACGTTTGTATTAGGATGTACCTGTGCACCTTCCGTCTTGCGATTCTCCTCGTACTGGTGGTTCAAACTTTAGTTCTAAAGATCTTATATATTTACTTTTCTCCCGTTTCCTCTTATACTTTAAGGTAATTCCTATGAGAACATTTTGGATTTTGATCGAGGTTTAGTATGTTATGTACCTGGGCATGGCATTTGTGGTCGAATCTTTCATCTGCAGTAGCACGCGCCCGCGGTGGCGACTCGCTGCGAGCAGATGAAACGCGCGCGGTGCCTCGTGCGGAGCGTATGTCACGTGCGACAGTGGACGCACGAAACCGCGCGCGATCCCGTCACTCATCAACGTCTGCAGCTTCTACAGAACCATATTATTCTCATTAACACCTCATACTTGCCCGAAGAGCATACAAGTGTGTACAAAATAGAGAGTTATACTCTAAGTGTTTTTACAGTACCTTTTTACAAACCTAAAATTCAATTCCAATAGAGGTACTGAACTATTTGATAACGCTTTTTGTGGTTGTTTATTTGGTATCTTTAAGTAGTATTTATTAATTATAAATCTGCGCTTACCTTAAGAATCTTATGGTTTCCCGAATCTAATATAGAATAAAAATCAGCTGCAATATAAGCCCTTTGTTTTGTCATGTTATGCATTCCATACTCATATCTGTCTCGATTTTGTATTTGCACCATGTCGATAGTGACTCCCGAAAATGCGGCGCATTTCAAAGAGATCTGAAGAATAAATTAATAAAACATCAAAAGGAATAACGAAAAAGTGATCTGTTTCTAAATGGTCGTCCTTTTTAGTCTGCAATATGACTTTATATTTTCTGAAGTGACAGACAGGGCTTGTAAATAATATGCGGAACTGTAAATGAAAATATACCTACCAGAGTAACAGAGTTTTAAAAAGTTGCGTATATAAATAAGCCACCCTACCCATGGATGTCATGTTAAGTAAAAATGTAAAGGTGCAAGTTGTTAGCCGGTTACACGTCAGTCATGATTTCGAACCCGACTGTAGACGGCAACTGCAGATGACATCAACTATTTGAAAAGCGATACGAAAGGTTTGGCTTAAAAGCTTTTCAGTTTTTTTATTTGCTAGATTGGTACCCGCGAGCGGCATTACTGATCTGCGGTCGGGCGACAGTGTCGTCTGCCGCTCGACGACGTGACGCTAACTACGAATGGTGTTTCATAGAAATACTTAGAAGCCAGTAGTGTCGCTGCGACACGTGTAGTGTCGCTGCGACACGTCGTTTGCCGCGGCTTCATGTAGCCGGCTACCAACTTGCATCTTTATAAAAAATATTTTAGGTTAGAATATACAAATGATAAGGACAGAGCAACAAAATATAATATCATTTATCTGTAGAATGGGTCAAAAGGGTTTTAGAGGAATCAAGTACCTAATTACAGAATTTGTGGCTTCATGAATTAAACGAAAATACGTTTTGCCATATAGCGATATGAATTTTTAAATATTCTAGCGGAAATAAGTTGAAGAACTGTTAGTTGATCTTGAAAATTACATAAACAGATTTTATTGGGAAATCATATACATAATTCTTACGTTTTTTAAATCTTCTCGTACGCAGCTAATAACAATATTACAGCCATTCCCGTTAGTGGCATTTAATACCATGTCTCCAAAACTACTATCACGGGAGTAACCGATCGCATCCTCTGTAACAAAAAAAACAATTGTATAATCATAAGGCAAAATGTGTGTGTAAGGGAATTTTGTATGAAAATAAATTTAACGTGTGGTGTACATAGATGACGGGATAGATCAAAGATGGAGAACGAATAAAGACTTTTTGTTTACAGGACATACAAATATTCGCTGTGATATCTACACTAATATTAGGAGGATAAAATTTTATTTGTTTGTTTCTTTGTTTGAATTGAATAGGCTCTGAAACTATGAACCGATTAGAAAAATTCTTTCGCTATTAGAATCCTACGTTATTCCTGATGAACATAGATGATACTCGTAGAATATGTTCAAAAAAGTTATGGATCCGTTAAAAACTTAGATAAGGTAACCCAAGGTATAAAACTATACAAAAAAGTCTATATATCGCGTTCGCTGCGGAAACTATTGACAATAAATCAAGTGATGTACTACTGTTTTATAGAGGACATCAATATATACAAAAATATTTATGTATTGGAAGCTTTGAATAAGTAAAATTTGATGGCTATTAACAAGCTGCGCATACTTTGAAATATCGCATATTTATATGAGAGTTACCAGTTTTATATGAGACCGTGTAGCGAAGAGAGATAAAGGCATCTTGGATTTTTGTGACGGATCAAGATAAAATGTTTAGATTAGGAGCTCCGGGCTCTATTCTACCCATACACCAGCATTCATTGAAATCAGTGCGGCGGTTTTTAAGTTATGCGTGAACATACAGACAGAAAGACAGATATACATACAAAATTATTTTTCAAAAACGTCATATTCTTGTTCAATAGATAATTTTACGTTTTTTGACCCACATTTTTTCTTCCAAGTACAGACTCTTTGGCTACTACTCCTATAATATGAGTAAAGTTCAGAAAGTTGTTAATCAGGTCTATGGTTACAGCATCATCCATCGAAACAATTAAAAACTCTACTGATTTAGATCTATTTCGTATGGACTAAATTTACCACTATAAAACTTTCGAATTTGCTATAACAACGCACATCGTTCTACATTATATGATACTCGCAAATATATTATTCACATTACCATAAAAACTAAGACAATTTTTTACAGTACCAGGAGGTGTTGTTAAAAGTAGTAGTACTAAGCATTTTGTTATTTGTTAACAGGAAATTGATAAAATTTTATGAGATATTTCGCAGTATGCGCAATTTGTTAATAAAAACCTATGGTATGAACTGAATATGCCTACTTACCGTTTAGTTGTGGGAACAGTTTGAGCAAGAATCGTTTCTTAGCATTGTCGGCAACTGTCGCAAACACTTGACAGCCGTGCTCTAGCGCCACTGCTATCGCAGCCTGCCCAAGCGCTCCTGCAGCCCCGTGGACCAGCACTATCCATCCTTTTTGTAGTTCGTTCTTTACACACTGAAATAAATAACAACACGTCAAAATGAATTCGGAAGAAATGCCCGATAAACATCAGGAACTGAATGCATAAATGCTGTGACCTACATTCGACCTGATTTCTGTTATAGGATAAAAGAAATATGGTAAAAGTGTAAAATTTTATTCATTAACAGGTGATTTTTAGGATAAAGTGATCGAGGGTCTCTGAGGGTCAAAATATGACACGGGCAAGTTAGTCAAGTCTAAAGTCGAACCACCTCAATAACTGTTTAGTTGAGCTGGACACTCTAGCTAGCGGATAGTTATTACTTTTTTCGTTAATAAATTACTGGCTCGTCGATGGTGTGGCTTTAAGTATCACTTTGTAATTACAAGATCGCCGGGGAAGGCACAAAGGTAATGAATTTTCTGTCAGAGCAAAATGGTGTGGTGGGGGCTGGATGTGCGTTTGGGTGTGTGTTTGTGTGTGTGTGTGTGTGTGTGTGTGTGTGTGTGTGTGTGTGTGTGTTGCTTTTAGCAGGTAGCTGATAAAATCAATACGACTCTTACTATACGGGATCTTAAAACAAACTTACTACCTAATATATTTGTAAAATATCTGTGATATGTAGTATGCTAATATTACAACCATCTTGAAATAATAATTATACTTACAAGGTAATAAAAAGCTTGGACGTAAGCAAGCGGTACAGTGGCTGCTTCCTCTAAGTTCCAATAAGCTGGAACAGGCCACAATAGCTCTGGCAGTGCTGTGACCATAGTACTAGCTGCCCCATTTCTGACTAAACCCATCACCGGATCTCCACTGCAATTATGAATAAATTTTATTCCACTAGATCATGTAGGTACAAAAACATAATATCAACAGGAGTAATTTTTGTGTATGATAAATTATTTACCATTGTGGCAGTGTATAATATATGTATACTAGTGGTAACAAACTGTCAAAATATTTTACTCTGGAAAAGTAACGACAAAGCTTTATTGTCCCGAGATGATAGTATAGAATTGGCCAATCTGATTGTATTGGGGCTCGATTGATCCAAATCTCGAAATTGAGCTTGCAGTAAATAAAATCGTGATGAAATCTACAAAATTGTGATAGTTTTTGGTGACTGCATGGCTTGGTAACACCTAGCAGAGTATTCGGGCGAATGAATTCGAAAGAAAAAAAAAAAGTTGCCAGTGTAGATCAGTATAAAACAGTTTATGCTGGGAGAGCTCGAATTTCAGAGAGAAACTTATTTATTCTGGAAAATAATCCATCAAATCAATTTAAAAAATAATAACTGCTATAGATTGTTTACCTTTCAGTCAGCCCACTGAAGTCCATTCCAAAATATTTCTCATCGTTTTCAAACGGTATGACTCCAGTTGCTTTTTTGACATCGGAAATATTGATCCCAGCATACATTACCTGTAAGAAATTAAATTCAGTTTAGATTAACATCTTATTTTGCAACAATTTTCTGTTTATATATTTGAGGCATCGTAGCTCCGAAACTGTTACTGTTATCTAATTTCGATATTTTTTTGATGGAGACCAGCTTAAACGTCTCCAAAAACTTCACCGTCATGGACATCCTTAACATGTATCCTTATTCTGTATCTCAGTTTCAATCAAAGTCGACAATAATTTAAGAAATGGCGGCTTGATGTTACTTTTGTCAGCTCCAGTCATCAAGTTACTGACATTTTTGCTTACTGGAGTTGTCACAACTGAGATGCATAATAGCCCAGCAGTGCAATTCTCTAAGAGCAAGCGTTGTTGCATCTTTGAACACATTTCGTGAACTAGTAATTGACAACGGGAAAACAACCTTTTCAACAAAAAGTCGATTGAGGGTAAGGTTGGGACACTTTGGAAGAACGGAGTTGAGAGGCGCAAAACTTGATTTAGGTTAGATCGTTCTGCACCGTATACCAGGTTGAATTGTGTGCAATCGACATAGCACTGGAAGTAGCGCATACCCTGAAACATCCAAACATTAACGTTGAAATGGAAGAAAGGGAAGGAATGGTAAAAAAAATCTGGGTTCGAGCACACAGTGGAGTCAGTGTAAATGAGAGGGCGGATGAGTTGTCTAAAAATGCTGCTCTTCACAGCTACCAAGCGCCCTGACCGCTGACCTTTGTCAAATACCTCACAATGGAAAAGACATTAGAGCAGTGGCAGCAGCACTACGACGCGATGGAAACCGGAGCCGTGAGGATTTGAACCAAAAAGTTCTGCCCAACATTTAACCAAGCGTATATAACCCTAGGTAACATAACGATGAACAAGTTGAGGGCTCAGCTACTAACAGGGCACGGCGGTGTTAGGGCCTACCTTCAAAGGTTTAAAATTGCACCGTCCCCCTTCTGTATATGCAATGATCAAACGGATGAAACCACTGTGCATGTGGTGGCTGAGTGCCCAAGATATTTTAGGACTAGGTGAGATGGCGAGATAGAGCTAGCGAAGCCAATAAATGATGGAACCCTAAGAGAAGTCATCAACAACGACAACTGCCGTATTCGGTTTGTAGACTTTGCTGAGGCGGTCGTCCACGACACAGCAAAGTCAAATGGATCAACTGTCACCTAGCAAATATATAAACACACCTTTATAAGTTAACCTGTTCTGAGGGAACAAAATTTTAAAAACAACTGTAAATTAAATTGCTACTCTACAATTATTATTTAAGTTATTTAATAGAAATTATATATATATTTAATCTATTTTATATAATGCAATGAAACGGCAACTCGATAAATTGATAAATCAACATTTATCAATTTTAAAGTGATTTTGTATTAAAGTAGATGTCGATTGATTTCTATAGCCTCACGTATTTTACGAGGTACAAAAAAATTTTCTCTTCCTAATACGGAGGCTTTATCGAATCGAATACAATGATTAGAACTCAAGAGATGGGCATGTTCTGCGAGAGCCGCTATAGAAATCAATCGACATCCAAATTTTAAGGATGGACCTGGGGATGGAGGATGGACCTTACCACCTGCCTGGATACCTGCTCTAAATGCCACCTCAAAGCGGAGGCGCTAGGCAGTCTAGAAGGTGACACATTCATTAGTGTATGTCACGGTACGTGGGATGATGATGCGACAACAGATGACGAGGCAGTTTTACCATCTTTGGCTGGCTACGCTCGACTCTCGTCATTTGGCGCCGGAAGCGCAGAGCTGCCCTAACCCCATAGTGCTCCCCCCCGCTGCCGCCGGTTTCGCACCGAGCCGCACGCGCTGCTCTCCGCAGTGCCCGCCGGGAGCTCGCAGACGCCACTGCGTCCTTGCCCTGAAGATGAGCATCGGACATGCTCTAAACCCGGGTCGACGTATTCGATCCTTAACGTGAGTGTTTTTTCGGTTAATAATAATAGTTAAATAACCTAATATTGTTATTTTACTTAATCACCCCGATCTTGATTGTTCTCTTGTTAAGTTCTATTGATGTACTGTTACACTTTACTTATAAATGGGGTTGGTGGCTGCACGCGAGTGTAGAAACTACACCCCTGAATGAGTTTCTTCTCCACCTCCTGGATGGCTGGACATGTTGCCAGCCGTAGTAATGTGGGAGGCATGTGCATGGTAGCTTAGTTATAGTTATGTATATAAGAAGTGGATATAAGTTATGTATGCAGTATAGAGTAGTCTAACTCTAAGGTATAGAAGTAGATGCCTTTCACCTGTCAAACTGTCAAATTTGATGAACGCTTATTAAGTTCGAACTGGCAATTTTGAGCAGGCCGCGTATCGGATCTCATTATTTCCATTTTTGGCAAAGTTTGTACACCAAAAGAAGCCAAATTATACCCTCTGTTGTTTGCGATATATTATACAACTTTCTAAGCAAGTGGAGTGCATTTTTTAGTAAAAAAATATATATCGACATCGAAACAGTCATCGTCGTTTACTTGTTTTGTTTTGCGAAATACGAAATGGCGCGCTGTCATAAACAAAATAATTAAAAACGATATTAGAAAAAATATTTAGTGACGCTTTCGCTGAAAACAATGGCCGAGTTGCGGTTTGCACCACCCTCCCTCCCGCATAAAACTGCAAATAGGAAGTATACAGAATAAACAACACACACAACAACCAAAACCGATTCGACACGTGTTTCGCCTCTACACGAGGCATCCTCAAACAACCATACATAAAAACAACCAATTAGTTGAAATCATTTGAAAGTAACGAATTTACTCTGCCAAATACAAAACGAGGCATAACGTATACTTGCCTCAGGGAAATATACGAGATTCTAGATGTGAATTTAAATTACTACAGATTAAACCAGCATGTCCGATGCTCATCTTCAGGTCGAGTGCGCAGCGGCATATACGAGCTCCCGGCGGGCACACCCGGGTTGGCGTACTCGATCCCTAACGTGAATGTTTTGCCGGTAAATAGTAACAGTTTAATATGTGGAAAACTCACGAGAATTTTAGTATATATATTATATACAATGCTAAAGACCGAAATAAATTATAACCATTAAAACTATGTTTTGACTTTACCGAAACCCGGATTCCACAATCGGAGGTTCTCGGTGCTTCTTCCCAGTACAATTTGTCAAGGTCACCAATAGTGTGAATTTGTAAAGCAATGTTCCCAGCTGTTATATTTCTGCACGGCACCTGTGTATGTTTAATCTAAAAAAAATATAAAGTAATAGTAATTTAAAAAAAAAATTAAGTTAAAAAAAGGTTCTAGTATTATTCAGTGATTAATTGCTTTATATCAGGATTCGACGATGTGTATTGTACTATTATTATATTGATAGTAAATCTATAGGACAGAAAATGTGGGAATAAATCATATATCCTATAGTTTTATCATCATACAAAATACTTTTGCTGACTGGGAAAGCAGAATAATAGTAAACACAACGATGTAAATCCAATCTTATTCAAAATTTATCTAAAAAGCTGCAATCTTTATTCATCATCACCCCATCTTCGTTAAAAATACCCCACATTCCAATTCACTCCACTAACAGTCCACTGCCAACCTAAGCCAGTAAAAGTAGAACACAGGTATATCTTTTAAAAATACTTACATTTACATCTTTGTCTGATGCACCTGAAGTAATCAATTTAAATATCCCTGGAGTCGATGACGGCATTTTACGAAATTTTAGGTTACGTAGTAAAACACCACCACATCTGCAACATACCATTGTATTACACACATTACGAGAGTTAAATAAACTTATCTTATTAGATAGAGTGAACCCCTAACGATTACTTTGCACGCGCCACAAAAGTGCAAGGATTTTTAGGTCCAAATTGTCGGCGCAACAATTGTTGCGAGTAAGTGTCACGCGCGTTTTTTTTTGTTTATTTTTTAAAGTCATCCCAATGTTTAACAAATAGAATTTAATTCTTTAGCGTAATATATTTTTTTTCTATGGCAACACTACAAACGAACATGTACTATCTGTGAACTTTAAAAAAATTAAAATCAATGTTTATATTTTCATCTGTGTTTGGCGGTGAGGTTATTTTTTGTGCCATTGTTTTTAGTGAATTAATAGGGTTAAACTCATGATTTTGATACAAATTATACATGAATATGATCGTGAATGTGAGGTATACTGTACATATTATGTGATTTAAGTTCTGACATCAAAATTTACACGAAAAAAAAATTGTCACGAATCGACAACTCCCGGTAAGCTAATCCTCATTGTTATGATTGGTTATAATTTGCTTTATTTTCAATAGATTATAAATTTACACTGTAAATTATCACAGAAATAATGTCGTCAAGTAATTACACCTACTCAGAATGTGATAAATACGCCATATCATGTCAGGATCGATAAAAAATCGAAGTCAAGTGACAGTTAAATACGCTAGTACTAAAAATTCAAAATTTGTAATTTTTTTAAAATATTTCTGATTTATTATTATTCTTTGAAACCTGGTTTGGTTTGTAGAATTTCTAATACGAATTCTAATAAAAAAAATCAACAAGATAAATTTATAGGTTTATAAAAAAAAAACCAAACCACCATGTCTAAGTCTAGAAAATGGACCCATTTTCTAGACCCAAGTTGAAAAAAAAAACATTATTGGCCGAAATTTCATTTATTATGTAATTATTAATAACCTTAGCATATGTTACTAGGTAAAAATAATATTTCTGTTCTAGACATTCAAAATATTAATAAACATCAAATCAAAATCCTGTCTTGGTAAGCATCATTTATTGATAAAACTTAATTTTTTGGTCATATTGCAAGTTTTTTTATTATAATATTTCTTCTATGAATTCAAATATTTGAATATTATTAGTTAGATATGTGTTTTAACTATTTTATTACCGCAAAAAACCTATAGGTGTTAATGTAACATTTTAAATTAAATTTTTTTTCCATATCAACTCAGATTTTTTCGGCTACGTCAAGTTTGTCCTCGTGTAACATAACATTTTACTAATACATTTGACATAAATGTTTATGTATCAGATTTCTTGGTTATTCAACTATCTCTGACAAAAATTTCGTCTCTTAACTCGCTATAGGTATGGCACAAGAGCCATTTATTCCCAACTCGGCGCAAACTTTTGATGCGGGCGCAGGTCGTAACACTCGAGAGCAATCACGAGGGCGCCACAGGGCTCCTTAGGCAAGTTATTCGCTAATAGGATAAAACGCTGTATAGGTATAGCTCGCCGTTTAGGTGCATTAAATAAATAAATTAAATAATAAATTATAAGTTGCTCAAAGAGATCCAGCCTCTCTAGTTGTTTTTTTCTACTTTCAGCCTTTTTTAACAGTATTAAAATGATTTTAATGTAAAACGTTTTTATTAGACTGGCAGTTATATAATTGATGGTAGTACCTGCACTTACTAGTGTAAATTTCCAGCAAACTGTTGTAAATATGTGTCACTGATGACTGACCTATTTCTGTTATGCGGAGTTATTAGCATTTTTACGCACTTTAATCTTTTAATCGTCAGAGATGCTTTTAAATAGACACTGTACACCTGTACATTTTTTGTGTAATATGGCATGTATTTATTTTGGTACATCTTTTTGGAAATCACAGTATTTTCAAACTCAAGAACCTACGACTGTACTCATAATCAAGTTAGTATTATTGGTAATCATTATGATGTTACACACCTCGTGCAATCGATAATTTCATCAACCTCTGCGTTTATGACTGCTTTACCATCCATAGCGTACTCCTGAATACTTCTCTGATGATTCTCTACATCGATAACAAGTTCTCTGAACTGGCTAGGTTGTATAACTTCTTCGTAAGTTTGTCTCAAATCATTCAACTGGAGCAGTCCATCAAGCATTGTTACCCAATTATTGTTCCAAATAACATAGGCATTGTTTAAGGATTCATCTGCTTTGTAGAGACTTCGGAAATCCTCTCTGAAATCATACGTAAGAGTTATTCCTGCTAAAAACCATAATATCTTTCATTTGATAAGTAAGTGATAAATCTGTTTAGTATTTATTAGGTTTCTATTAATTCTGTACAGTAATAGTATTTTTAGTAATGTAATGTTTTTAATATCTCATTTTTAATTAGAAATACGGGATTACTCACGTAAGACGTCCTTGAAAAGGACCACCGAATGTGGTCGATACTATAGTCGGACCTATCCAATAAATATTACGAGAGTGATCCCGTATTTCTAATTAAAAATGAGCGAAAACCACGTTAGTTTTTATAACAAAAAAGTTTTTAATATCACACTCGGACTATGGCCTTAACAGTTTTAAGTAGAAGTGCCACACTGTAACCCCACAACTGAATGAGCCGGCAAGACCGAGAAAGTACCACACTCCCACATAATACCGACGTGAAGTAACATAGCTTGCTATTGCGTTTCGTCGGTTTGTGGGAGGTTCCCGAGGCCCGTTTCCCCCCTATCCCGTAAGGTCGGCAAGGCATCCTCGAGACCTCTGGTATTGCGGATTTCCATGGGCGATGGTATCACTTACCATTAGGTCAGCCGCTTGCTCTTTTGAGAATTTTTGTTACCAACCTATAAGAATATCCTCGGCTGCTCAGATGTTGATATAGCTCGTCGGAACTAAGAGGAAAATTTTCTGATTGATTCTGATTTTTATGTGGGTTTGAGGTTTCAATTGGTATGATGTATCCTGTTGCAACTTTGGAGTCCCCATCTAAAACCTAGACATAAAACAGAAGATGCACATTAGGAATATTATTTTGCATCAAACTTTTGCATTCTTGAGCCCTGAGAATATTTGCAAACTTGACAGTGCAAGATAAATTTACATACAAGCAACAAACTATAAAATATGAGTAAAGCACTCGTTAACAAATAAACCACTAATAAATGGGTTTTTATATATAATGTTATTATGTATTAATATATATATGTGGGCCTGTCTATCAGTTTATGAGGAATAAAAGGTTTACTTTGAATGCTAGGTTAATGTTATATGTATAATACCTATTAACTATACAAACATTTGAATAATGATTAGAACATAGAATTCTTCCATCGTTTAGGGCTTAGATCAAACCACCGTCTTTTCTGAACTACGACCCTGCTAGAAAAACAAAAGAAAAGTAAAGCATCCTTGTATTATAAGCAAAGTGAAAAAAAAATTGCGATTTCGTCATTTCAATACGTTACTGCTATGAAATTACTACTTCGTCAAAATTGTGAATTTGCATCTTTGACTAAAGGCATAACACCATTTATTATTTAGATTATTAAGTATGTAGCGTGTTAAGTAATATTACTGAATATCGTCAGATACTTGTATAATATTGCTACGCACGTGAAATGTCACTCTGTAAAAGCCGTACTAATTGGTGAGGCAGAAGAGTTGCCCAAAGAAGATGGTAGCCAAATAAAAGAAGCGAATATTGCGAGTAGGTCTAATGGGTAACTAGACACGGTCTCAATGGGGCAAGGAAGTAGCAATATGGTTACCAGTAGGCAGGGAGTGCATATCGGTATAAAATACTTATATGGTACTAGTAATACAACAGTACCGAAATTTTTATACTGGTCCACGGAGTTCATAATCAGTGGAAATATTTAAATAGGACTAGTAAAATATCAGTACTCAAATATGCACACTCGAAAAATTTCTGTTCAGATGTTTGTGGTATCATGTATCATTTAACTTTTATTTTATTTCTGTACTGAAATACGTATTCGGCCAGAGCGCGCGGGCGATAGCGGGTGAAGAAGAAGAGCGGGAAGGGTCGACGCACGTTGCATCACGGCAAGTTCAAATAATTTTGTTATTGCTTTGATTGCGTTTTACCGGCAGGTGCATGACGCAACTATTTACGCAACTAAACTACTAACTAAAGTACAGCATAGGTACTTATATTTCCAAGCTCGTCGGATACCCTCTCTCATTTTCTGTTCAATTTCTTCGCCCATCGTAACTATGTATTGTTAAAAACAGATTTTTACCTCACTCGCTCATAAACATGAAAGCACTGAGATAGACACGCGGAAGCAAGTTATTATAAATAAATAAACTAAAGACAATCGAGAATAACTGACATTACTTATAAGTACCTCAATAATAAGAGTATCAATAATATCTGTACCAAAAGGTTACACTTCCCTTATATAAATATAATAATATGACTATGATACAAAAGAAAACGCTACTGAAATATAAAGGTATGAATGCAATACAAAATAACTCGGTACCCAAATGCTAAACGAATGAACATAATACAAAAAATAATAACTGTACTGCTATTTTTGGATAATCGGAAGATAATGGTATGACGTCATAAAGAAAAAATATTGTACAGATATTCATACCGGTATACAGTCCCTGCCAGTAGGCGACCAGGAGTCGCCGGCAGCCATGATAAGGGCCGCCATGACAGAGGAAGCTGGGGCCTTAGCAATTAATTATTAGCAAACAATTTGCGAAAAGATAATCGTCAACGCGTCACGCTTCGGCGTACAAACTATGAGTTATATGTGTCCTAATGGCCCTAGATAAATAACAGATTATTTCACGTGAACGATACTTTACGTTACACTTACGCAGTTATTTGTGCTAGGCCCACTGGCACAGTAGAAATTACATCTTTGTACTGTGTCGAAGGTGCAGCACCAGCTGCGAGATCAGTGTGTGAATATTTAAATGTGTAAAGTTACATATTAGGCAAGCCATTTGAATATGTAAACAAATACATATACGTTAGAAAACAAATTACATTGGAGACAGGATTTTCGAAGAAGAGGTTTGATACCGAATAAAATAGAAATGGAAAAATTGTTGCACGTAAAGGAAATTCTAACTTTGGTCTCTACAAGATGATCCTTCAAAAATACACCGTAATGGACCGTATTCTACTGACTCTCCATACAGACTTGAACATAAGAAGAACTCACAAAATAATAACCTTTCAAGTCGCCTTGGCATACCTGTATGCCAAGCAAAACTTTCATAAAATCTCTTTGACATACCGGTATGCCAATGCCAAGACAAAAAGAGATCCAATTATAAATGTTAACTATTCAAATATACAATAGATTTCAGCGAATGTTTTGTTTTTTTGATTCTGTAAAGGATCTGGATTTTTTTTAATAACAAATTTACATTTGAAAGACGCCAGATCGGTAATATAAACAAAAAAGCGACAGTCAACTGATTCTGTTTTAGTATACAATTTTTGTGTTGTTAATATAATGATAATTACCTCGAACCAGCCATTCCCTCTATTCACAGATACGTGGAGTCTGAGCAGCTTTTGGTCGTGCAGTATCGGCTGAGAGTACAGCTGCACATCACTGAAACGCACAGGAACTTTTTTCTTCATAAATCCAAGCGTCATCGCAAGAGTATCCCATACGGCCACTAGCGCACCAGCAAAAGGATACAAAGTGTGACCTGAAATTTTTTTTTATTAGTGTAATTAGATACAAATGATACGACGTGTGTTACGAACAATGTTTGTAATGTAATAAATTACTTTGCAGACACGAAATAAATATAAAATATCATAATTTTAGAATCAAAAATTACACATCCTCGGATGGGATTCAAACCCACGTTTTTCTACAATCCGTGTTAGACGCCATGACCACTAGGTCACTGAGGCGATAAATGGGAGGATCGAATTTAACTCTTATGATTCAAACTGTCATAGAGCGTTGGCTTTTCTTATTAAAGTCACGAAGTTTGGTCTATCTTAGCAGGCGTTGTTGATTAAAAAACAAATATATCATATCATTGAAAAATATAGAACTCATACAACATGCCATGATATTGTGGTATCAGTTTATTTATTTATCATATATGATTTCATAAATACAATTTGATACATTAAGTAATTAATTCAAAATGCACCGGTTTGCATCTTCTTCTTCATCCAATATCTTAAGGCGCTTTGCAGACGACGGGGAGGGCCGGGGCGGTCAATTTGGCCGCGAACGATAGCGCAAAGGGAATTCTATACTACCAACGCACACGGAGAGCAAAAAGACCGCGCCTCGTAGCTACGGATATGCCGCGCCGCCAATGTCCGGCGGGCACTGGCGGCACGGTATATCCGTAGCTACGTAAAGTCGAGGGTAGCCGCGGGCATCGGCGGGCAGACGCGGTCTTGATTTCTTCGCGGTCAAAAAGACCGCTCCACCCCTCTTCTGCATAGCGCCTTATTCGGTAAAGGTAGTATACAACATACACAAATACGAGTGTACATAGATCCTGGCAGCACAAAATTAATGCATTATATAATGTTTTTCAGTCGTTTAGGCTAATAAACTTTTGAGATACTTTAATTCAAGGGTAAGGCGACTTAGGTCTAAAATGATAATTTAGTAGAATCATCTACTAAACAATAAAACAAACAAAATGGATGGATTATTTATACTCGTATTATACTTAATAATGTATATTTGTAAGTAGGTATGCATGTAATCTTAAGTAGGAGCTGGATATGAAGTCTACGGGGGTAGGCAAGTTAAATAGATCATTCGAATAGTCATACACGCTCGGGAGTCCGCAACAAGCAACAAGAACTCATCGTGAACTAGTCACCCGCGTCAACAACGCGGCCCGCCCCGGCGCGCAACGCGCACGCCACCGCCACCTGCCGTGAGATTCTCTAATGATTCGTCGTTCGTTCGTTGACGAGCTCACCGACGAATGGTTAGAGAATCGCACGGCAGGTCAGAGTAGCGCGCGCCAGCTATCAGCGGGTTGCGCGCGCTCATCTGTGCAACACTGCCTATGCATATTCATCGCGCTCGAGGAATAAGTGATGTGGTGTAGTTTATCCTGTTTAGATTATATTAGTTATCGATAAGTATGATATTTTCGTTTGTTCCCACTAGTTCAGTGGACCAGTTCAGTTGACTGAACTACTGAAACCTTCTTCTCGTTAGTTCAGTCACACTTCATTATATAGGCGAATGTGTGTTGTGTATTACTGCTTCACGCAGCTGAACGGATAGTGATGAATTCGCTAGTTTAAGGACTGAATTAACACATCCTTTCTATTTCGGTAAAGCGCGGGAGATCATGGGGCGCAGCTAGTAGATAATAAAACACGCTTTTGATAGTCTATATGTCAAAAACATGTGTGGTTACATAGGTACTTATATAGGGACACATCCACATTATGGGTACGTGTTGATTTTGGTGGATCCATCAGAGTCTATTCGTGCCTGTACCGGTCCCATGGTGATAAGTGCGATAAGACTGAGACAGCCGACTTCTTTGGGCATGTCCAAGCCGCTACCGACGAAGTTCTAGAGCAGTATCCTACGGCGGAAGTAATCATCCTGCGAAATTTTAACGCCCACCAAGCTGAATGGTTGGGTTCTCCAAGAACAAATCTGTCCGGAACTACTGCCCGCAACTTTGTCTTCGCCTATGATTTCACTCAACTGGTTATAGAGTTCACCCGCACACCAGATAAGAGTAGATCATGAGCTCTCTGCTAGTCCTTCTGCTGACGACACACCCTTTATTAGCCTTGACCAATTATCGGATCTTGGTCAAGGCCCCTTTAGGCTCTTCAGACCTCTGGTGTCGTCAGAGGTGCCCCTTGCTAATCCTACTAACTATGTGTAAATTAGTTTATGCAAATAAACGACTGAATACTGGGCGCGAATGTTTTATTATCAACTGAACTAACGAGAAAAAATGTTTCAGTAGTTCAGTCAACTGAACTGGTCAACTGAACTGGTCAACTGAACTGGTCAACTGAACTAGTGGGAATAAACGGATATTTTTACTGCCTGTTTTGCATAAATGATTAATTAGAGGGTTTTTACTAGCGGGTGTCTGTACTGTTTCGATTATTAAATTAATTAATAATTAATGCTACTATAACGAGATAGCATCTAATATATTTAACTACAAATTTCATTAGATTAAAATATTGCAACAAATTTCATTGGCATCGTTGCAATTTAATAGTATAAGCAAAAGGCATTTTTTCAGTGAGTTGCCAGTGCTTCAATCGCAGAGTTCTATTGGTTAATCCACGGGCAAATTATTTTGCCTGTAGTTCAATCAATTGAACCATCTTTATTTAAACAGCAAATTATATTGGTACTGGATCGACTAGTAGAGTAGGACCAAAATAAATATATTTACTCATGGTACTACTCGTTCCGAACCCTAGTCTTGAAAATAAAACCGATCTAAATCTTAGCTACGATAGCTGTCAAAGTGACACTTGATGACGTGTAATCCGATTTTGATTTCACTCCAAGACCATTTCACAGTGATAAATGAGCGCTAAACATATTAAAGCTACTTAAGTCAATGAGCCCATTCGCGCTAAAAAATAACAAGTAAAAGTTTGCTATAAAAATTAAGGAGGTTATTTTTATGATGCAGTTGTTTGAAATCGAAGAAAAATGTTGTACTATGCAAATATATTTTTGTTTTTGGAATTTTTGTTGCACTTGATAAAATATGAACGATATGGAAAATATAATAAACTAAAATAACTGGTATACGGTAGAAATTAGAATAAAAACTCTTGTAATTTTCTATTTGGTTTGTGATGAGGTTCTGATTTTGTACACAAGTAAAATAACCTATATAGCGGAAATATAGACAATTATAGTGAATATTTTCAAATTGCGGTTTGTTTGTGCTGTAGAAATGATTACCTTGTACGACGTTTCCCTTTAAATATTTATGCTCATCGTTATAGGTGTTTATTAAAAATTTGCAAACAGAATCCACTTTTGTTAGGTTAGCCTTTCTCCCTTCTGACCCGTAAATAGTCCTAAAACAAACAAAATACGTTTACCACAAATACAGTATATCACTTAAAAACTGTAGTAAATGACTTATAATATTCTGACTCCGAATGTGTATATATTAATCATAATAGGAATATATTATCAATACGCTTCCCTGAGCGACCATCAGAATCTTGTTGCGCGTTAGAGAGGCGGCTTTCATACTCCGCGTGACCCCTATGCACGCCCCTCTGCTGAAAATTTGCTTTGATTTCAAACCAACTTCAAAGAAGGAGATTCTGCGTTCGACTGCATATATTTTTTATGTATGTTCACCGATTTCTCCTCCATTTGTGAACCTATTCTCAAAATTGCTATTTTTTGAAAGAGTAGACCTTCGAGGTGGTCCCTTTTAAAGTTCCATTCAAATTCGGTCAAGTTGTTTTTGAGTTACACTCTAATAACTAAAAAGTGTTTAGCCTTATATCAATGCTGACGGATATCTTGGTGATATCCGTCGGATATATGACAATCGATCCCCTAAGTAGCAAGGATCACTAAAAAAGAGTGAAAATAATCTTTACATAATTTGTCCCGACATATTTTATTTAAAAAAATAAAGTACTAACCATGATTCTGTATGATTCCATTTTACGTGGTGAGCGAGATGCGGTGTTCCTGTAGAAACTGGGAACTCTACCTTTGGATATATTGCCTGCACTTGGGGCGTGTACCCTTCAACGTATAACCTGAAATAAATATCATCGGTTAGTTATGTAGGTAATCATTCCTATCTATTCGAAACTAAAGATTCTAGATTCAAAAGAAAATGTATCTAGAAGGTCAAGATAAATTTTCATTTCATTTTAATGACGCGACCTCAGTTCTTCCAATTACCATGATTTGTCGGATATTTTTTTCTTATATCCGTTCTTTTATAATGCTAAGATTATAATATATTATGTCGAGTGAGTCTATACTTACGTCTAGTCTTATTATACTGCGATTCGTTTTCTAAATGCGCCATTCTACATACCATTCACTATATCCACCGAGGATATAATTATTACTGTGATGCAGTACTTCTTTATTTTAGACTAGGTGCTGATTTAATAGTTAGTCAATGCAACATTTTTCCTGGGCTTTAGCATCAGCCGTACATTACAATGGACGCTTGTTTAATAAGTTCTAAACCTATCCTAATTGTCAAAGTAGTTTAGATACAAGCCTTGGCCACAACTAGGCATTGATGGACTTACGTACGTGTGCCTTGGCTTCACCTCGGCCCACATTTACACGTTCGTCCATCAGTGCCTCTTTTGCTGGCCGCTGCAATAATTTACGCACCTACTTTACTTAATCTTGACCTTAGCACACTACCTATCTATCTCCTATATCAGACACTGATGTATGATTTCTGTCATGTGACATATCTTTGGAAAGGGCACTAACTAAATAACTTTTGCTCAAAGCTCAGCAGTTTATTTTTCATAGGAATTGTATCAAGTAATGATTTATTTAGTATAAAAATACATTGCAGAAAACAAGCAAAAATAGGATGACTAAAAACAACTAAACAATATCATTACTAAGCTACCGTGACTATTGGAACAGGTTCTACCGATGAAAACTAGCTCATGACACCCCAGAGAAATCGGTCAGTCCATGCGTCAAATAACCTGTAAGGTGGTCCCGCCTTGCGCTAGCAAGAGGTTATGTGTATTAGGCTGCCTGTCCATTGACGCGGAGCGAGGCAGCGGAGCCGATCGAGCGAGTGTTGTGGAGCGGAGTTGCGGACTGTGCGGAGCTAGGCCGAGTTAATGTGACGAGTCATTTAAGCAACTCACCGCCTCGCTCCGCAGACTCGCTTTGCTGCCTTGCACCACTACCACGCGCTCCTTCCGCGAATTTTTAATCTAGCTGGAAATCCCTGCCCACTGGAACTGAGCGGAGATTGTACGCTATCCGACTGATTAATATTTCTCCGCTTTTCAGCTCTGCAGTCACGCTTTTATATTTATCTGGAGGCCAATTCTACAATTTCACAACGTTCTACAATCTATCCCGCTGCAACTGCAGCTCGTTCAAGTCCTGTTGTTTGATCATTCTACTATTGCCAAAATGCCATTCTACTACTATTGCTAAAATCAAATTGGAACGTAACGTCATGTTAATCACTAATATATAAATTAAATAAACATTAAACGCTACTATAAACACATATGAGTTGCGTTCCTTATCTATCGTGTTACTAATATATAAAGTATTGAGCGATCGTTGGCGTCAGTAGAAACGTAACTGCAGCTGGACTGTTTTTCAATAGGCAAATAAAAAACGTATAAAAGTCACCGCTCAGTTACGGTTCCATCGCAATTTAGATAGTGGAATCTGCCCCCAGAGCCTGCAAGGTCTGTCGAGATATCAAATGTCAATCGTCACTGTGTGTTGTTTCTTGTGTAGTGTGTAGTGAGTTTGTTTGTTTTTACGCCTAAACGGCTGGAAAGGTTGTAATTAAGTTCGAGAATAGATCCCGGCGGAACAACACACTTTTCATCATCATCAACCATCACAACGCGGGTGAAACCATGGGACTCAGCAAGTATATTATAATGGCGTTAATAAATGAGTATGTTTGTATGTTAGTAACTTGTTCACGCTCAAACGGCTAGATCAACTTTTATGATATTTAGCATGAAGGTAAATGAGGTAATCAATACATGGATACTTTTCATTATCATCATCATCATCATCAGTATCCATTACCGGACGTTAGCGCGGGGCGCAACTAGTATTGGATTAAAAGCAAGCTGCATAATAATTTAGACAGCGAGTAAGAATATTATAAAACAATACCGAACTACATCCAAACAGGACCCCTATTCTCTTAGCTATTGAGAAATTGCCACGCTACTGCAACGCTTCTGCGATTGTCAAATTTGGTATTCTGTTATATCTTGCTCTCAATTGCAATTGCATCGTTATAGTATGGCCGTGCTACGGCTTGTGAATGTTGCCAATAAAATTAGATTGAAAACTTGTACCAATCAACCATCATTCTAAAAATCAATACAGTGGTTTTATAGCAAAAAATACATTAAATAATCGTTTTGTTATCTAAAAACTGTCAATATATCACTGAAACAGAGTTACAGAGAACTAATAATAAAGTAAACAAAAACGTAATTTTTTTGTAGTACCTATTGTTTTTATTTACTTTATAATTGGACTCACGTGTTTGTACATTTACCATTCGTCAATGTTTCAATGTCGTAAATAGTTATAATATACATAATGTTGCATCAAGTAACATCTTTATTAAAGTAATCAGAGTCAAGTCACAGTTGCACAAATAAGTCCTTCGTAAAGTCACTGTCCTGTTTAAGTTGCGTTCTAGTAACGACAAGACGTTCTAAGGGGATGATGAGGAAAACACACAAACAACTAGTCACTTTACCTACATTCGGTTACCATTACGAATATTTAAAAGTTATTAATCCATCACTTTTTCTTGCCAAAACTACAAAAAACAAAAAAGTAGGACATTCATTGTCCTACAAAACCAACGATAACCATTATTGGCTTTCCCGCCATCTTTTTTATACTTTTATGAAACATAGAATACAGACAGAATAATCTCCGTTGATTTTGGCTCAAAAAAAAAAAATCAACAACTACCGATGTCTCAAAGTAAGTATCAACAAAAAGAGTTAACACGTTAGATATAATACCATGAGTGAGCGAAATGAGTATATACACTATTCCCAAAGAGTGGGAGAATATTTTTTTTGTCCTGCTTGTAGTCGCACATTTTTTTGCTGGGCACATGCCCAAAGTGTGCCCAACAGTTGTAAGAGATTTTTGTTATTTGTGTGTATATTATAGTGAAAGCTGAGTTTACAATTTAAAAAACGGTGTTGTATTGTTACGGTGATATGTGTTTGTGTGTATAGAACATATAAACAATGATTCATTTTTATGGTGTAGGCTGCAAAAGCCGAAGTAAACGTAAAGAAGAAAACATAACCTTTCATTCGTAAGTCTATAATTTTGATCTTATTTTTACCTTGTTGATATATATAAATATAGACTTTATTCTAAACGACTCGCAGGACTGCAACAACGTATAGAAAGTAAGTAAAATAGTCTAAGAAAATAATCAAATATTTTAGCATTAACCACCCAAATTATGTAAGTACGTAAAATGAATCCAGATGACTTTTTCCATAGGCATCATGAATACTTCTGTAATTAATTGGGTGCGTTGCGTTTCCGTACGCTAATGACAACTCTATTTTTTATATTTACTCTGAGGCCGATGTGTATCACTATAGCAACACAGAGCTAGCAACGCAATCGCAACTCAAACAACAAAAACGTTAATTTTCATACAATTAAGTTGCGATATCGCGGTTCGATAGCTAACACTTGATTACAATCACTGCAGCTAGTTTACCCAAGTAAATTGTTCATTCTTCATATTCAATTCATAACGTATGTTTAAATTTACAAAAAATATTACTTAAGATGGCAGCAAAGAAACATGAAATTGTGCTGTATTTAGCTATACCTAGTGATAATCATAGTACATTTTTACTCACTTGCCAATAGCCTCGAGTAAAAACAGCGCATTGTCTTTATGCCCTCGTTGAGTGAGTGGTATATTCTTACAGGACTCTGGTAAAGAGCGCTTGAGAATGGCTTGCAGTAGACCGTGTGGAGCAATTTCAATGAGCACAGCATTGCTTGGTATCAGCCTGCTAGTCTCCTCAAAAAGCACCGAACTCTGAAAGTATAACATAATCAAAAGTTAGAATATGATAAAAAAATACGCATTCCAATATTGGAAATTGAGCTAGATTTTAAGCCACGAGAAAGCTTGTCACCGTTTCGTCCGTGTCCTTATTATATTTCTACTTTCAAATGTCTGTGAGGTACTGGAACTAAGTCTAATCTTCAAGATTATTTATTGAAATTTTAGGGTTCATAATGACACATATTCAGACAGTATTTAAATCCACGTTTCCTCAGCATCATTAACAATATGAACCATTGGATAGTCATTGTAAATATGTCACTTAAGCCGTGGCGAGTATTTGGCTCATATTTTGTTTCACACATGGTTGCCATGAATCCTTCTTATCATCATCATCATCATCATTATCATATATATTTTCTACTCTAGTGTTCTCTAGTGGGTTTCCATTTGGTTTTATTTCTCTTTAAATATGTTATATATTTTACACTAAAATATAAGGCATACATGCAATAGGTATCATATCGGCGTGTGTATAAGAATGCTAAAATTTCTATGGGAACATTTACGTAAATTATGGATGAAAATAATCTGCATTTCGATCCAGCATTTTGGAAGCTAACTCTACTAACTACTAAACTAAGAATACCTCGTAAGGAGTCAACTGTTCTTAAAGATGAGTATGTTTGCAATCCACTTTGTTTTTGCATATTTTTTTATGAGTGATCTGCATAGCCATAACAGTTTGCATTGAAATTAACCAATATTGTTATTAAACACGTAATAACATTAGAGTTCCGCAAAGCAACGCCTAAATCTACAAATTTACCAGAAGGTTATTGGTGAGATACTCAGCAGAGCAGAACTTTGCGAAAGGTTCATTCCATTTTTCTTGCGGCACTGAGGTGGAGAGCCAACGCTCAGTACGGGCTTTTGGCTTTTGTATTATATCCGAAAGGTAACGTAATAGATGAGGACCTGAAACAAAATGGAAACAGAATATAATTACATAATAAATAACTAGCCATATTGATAGTGACATCATAAGATAAACGGATACAGTGACAGAAAAATACTAATAGAGAAAAATAGCGAACATTGTTTGAAAAAAAAAACCGAATTTCGATAGATCGGTGTGTACTATTGGTGAGATTGAGTATTGGTATAAGCGCATCCAATATTATGTGACCGACTGTAGAAGTCGGTCACATAATATTGGATGTGCTGTGAATTCCAGATGTATGCAATCGGATTTAGGTCAAGGCTTAGTGCATGGCCTTTCATGAGTACAGCTGAGCACATGGATTGCATGATGCCGCAAATAATCTGACTTGATAGCTGCAGCATGCGGCCTGGCGTTATGTTGCATTCAAAGAAAATTTGAGCTGATACCACATGCTACGGGCAAAACCTGATATTCGGGCATTTTTTCTATGTAGGCTTGAACGTCGAGTAACGACGAATAGCAACGAGATCTGTCTGCTTGTCCAAACTAACTCTGCCCAAAACTATCACAAAGTCCAATATTCAAATTTATTATATCCCTGGACTGCAGGATACTGTATGGCTCCTCTGGGCGTCTGTAAACACGGAGAGAATCATCGCAATGTGTTTGATGGAATAGTGATGCATCAGTAAAAAGTACTGGTCTCTAATGTGAAAGTTGTAAATTAGCGTGATTTTGTATGACCGGTCGATCTTGCACAGGATAGGTAGTTTTTCCTTTTCGACCTTGCCCACGCCTTCGTGAATATTTATTTTTTCAGTCTGTAGATACGAGTAGCAGAAGAGGCTACTTGTAGATATTTTTTAACTGATAGTTTGACCCTCAATAAATAATATAGCTCGAGAGACAAGCAAATTAGTCAGATCTGGCATTATAACCAACACTCACACGTTTCAATAAATAACAATTGAAAAGACTCAGTAAGTAAAGAAAATTCAATAACGTGATTTTGTTTTTAGGTGTTTATATACTCTTGGCCACTTTAATGAGAACTAATAACAAAAAGCACTGATTTTTGTTTAATATTTCTTCGATAATGGTTCTACAATTTTTAGTGTCCAGTTATAATTTAAGCTAAGTAAAAAGTTATACTTTAATGTTTGGTTCCCCTTATTGTTTTGAACTATATATAAATATATAACAGACATATTAAAGCACAAGCTTAATAAATATAAAACATGTGTGACAATATTTCGAGCAATGATGCGAATACTGATGTTATTATAAAAAAATATATATTCATAATTTTAAAATGATTTTTTTTCAAAGATACAAACCTGCATCAGCTATATAACGCGAATGATAGGCGATGTTGGCACTCGGCACTTCCTTGGCGAATACTCCATTAGATGTGAGCGTATCAACAAACGTGCGAACGTTTTCTTCAGGACCGGAAATAGTACTTGAGTTAGAGCTGTTGTGGCACGCGATCTCTATGGCAGGAGGGCACAGTTTTTTAAGCTGTAAAAACATTTATTTCGGTCATTAAACATGTTGTTCTTCATCTATAAAAGAATATTATACTTAAAAACAAATTGACAAATAGTAGGCGAATTAGAACAAACGGTATTATAAAAAAAACCTTTATCTACTCTGATACTATAACACAAAGATTATAAAGCTGAAAACAAAATTCTTATGACAAACATTACGTACAGGCCAAAAATAATAAAAAAAAGTTTAATTACGATACAGGTCTTGTATGGACACCTGTAAAATAATATAACTTTTTAATCATAACGATACACCTATACAACCTCCAGCTGGAAAAGGTTTCAATGAACGAGTCTGCGACGACGCAACACGCATGCGCAATCGATGTTTGCACCTTGGCGCCAACATTTGACATTTAAAAAATCTTTTCAATATTTTAACAAAGTTTGGTTTTGTTTGTAAAATACATAGGTTTTTGTGTAAAAACATGTCTGAAAGCGGGGATAGTGGTGATTGTACACCACCAGACATTCTGGAAGCTGCGTCAAACATGACCATGAACCTGTTGCCGGCGAAATCTAGGAGCAACTATAATAAATGTTACCACGAATTCATGGAATGGAAAATGAATAAAAATGCTACATCATTTTCTGAAAATGTGTTGTTAGCGTACTTTCAAGAGTTATCTGAAAAATATAAATTGTCAAGTATGTGGGTTAAATACTCCATGATTAAAAGTACACTCAATATTTACAACGAAGTTGACATAACTAAATATAGCAAGCTGATTGCTTTTTTGAAACGAAAGTCACAAGGATATAAAGAGAAAAAATCCAAGACTTTTACAGCAGAGCAGATAAATAAGTTCTTAAATGAAGCCCCAGACACATTATATCTCTTCACAAAGGTATTTTAGTTGTTTATCAGTTAACCATGTAATTTTTTTTGTTAATATTGAGTTAATTTACCGTAATATATATATGAGTTGTTACAGATTGCACTAATTGTTGGTATAATGGGTGCTTGCCGACGGCAAGAGTTATACAACATACAATTCAAAAATGTTGAAGTCTTCGAAACTACACTATGGATCAAAATAAGTAAAACTAAAACCAAGACGGACCGCTCTTTTACCATTACTGGGAAATATTATGAACAATGCAAAAAATACATAGAGCTACGACCAACTGATTGCAGCAATCCCAGTTTTTTTTTCTAAACTATATTGTCGGAAAATGCACGACGCAGAGAGTTGGCATTAACAAATTTGGAGCTTTAGGCAAAGTTATTGCCAGCTATCTTCAACTTACCGACCCCGAATTGTACACAGGACATTGCTTTCGCCAAACATCTGCGACTTTGCTAGTTGACGCTGGTGGAGATACGAGTATAACGGCACTAAAGCGACACTGTGGTTGGAAGTCAACGACAGTTGCAGAAGACTATATAGATGATTCAATGACTAACAAGATCGCTATATCCAATTCAATACTTTACAGTATTGAAAATAACAGAAATGAGGTCAACATTAACATACCCTCTCCGAGTACCTCCCATAACGCTTCCTGTCCGGTTCAAATTCATTTTCATAATTGTAATATTCAGAACATTTATAATTATTACAAGTAAAAATAAATTTGTTGTTATATTCAGCGTTTTATTTGCAATATTGTTTTACGTATTATAGTATGAGAGTAGACAAAGTAGTGTATGACACTGTACATAACTTGGTCTTATAACACTCGTGTGATACTATAAAAAAACTCGCCTACGGCTCGTTTTTTTAAAACACTCTAATGTTATAAGAACCCTTATTATGCAACAGTATCATAATCTACTATTATTATATACTTATAATAAAGGAGTAAAGTTCAAAAAGTCTGTACTTGGAAGAGAAATAAAAAATATGGGTCAAAAGATGTAAAATTACCTACTGAACATGATTAGGACGTTTTTGAAAAGTACGCATATCTGTCTGGCTGTATGTCTTCGCATAACTTAAAAACTAACTCATATATTTCGATGAAATTTGATATAAATAGAAAAAATAGAGCCTGGAATTTTTTTTATCCTAATCCGTGACATAAGTCCGAGATGGCAACTTATGTGCAATACGTTCTCATATAAAATTAAAGGCTTTCTGCTTTATTTTAGATTTCAGACTCAGAATAGTTAATTAATTCAGTAGTGTTTTTTTAATGTATTGGTTACCCGTTACATACAATGTGCGTTTAATCCGTGTCAATTATACTTTCTAATTTTCAAGTTTTGATGATAATAAAATATTTCTGGTGCGATTCACTCATAACTTGGTAATTATATACTTTAATAATGGAATACATATTTTATTGAATGTTGTATTTAAAAATACAATAATTATTAATATTTAAGTGTCCGAAAATCCCAATAACTGTCCCACCAGGGTATCGAGCCCAGGACCTCACGATTCTAAAGCGACACTTTCACCACTATACCAAGACTAAGCAAGCGAAGTCACTAGTTGGTCAGCTTGTCTTCTTAATAAACATCAATTGCTGTTATTTAGTCTCGCTTAAACTCGAAAGCGGCTGGGCCGAATTGAATAATAATGTTTATGTTGCGTTCATTCTTATACAGAATGGTGAAATCAGCATCAACATCACCTATCACCACGCAGGTGAAACTGCAGGTTGCAGCTAGTATTATATTAAACTAAGTCGGTTTTTTCACATTTCCATTGTAAAGTGTACATAGTATCCATATTGAATTTAAATATTGTATACAGAATTCCTCGCTCCGCTCAGAATTAAACATTAGAATCCCTCGCTGCGCTCTGAATTCAAAATACAGTTACCAGAAAATATTGCCTCTGCCCGCTTGTAACACAAATAACTATTACCTGATGGTACCCTAATCCAACTGCAGCCATAGCGCCTCGAATCAAAGATGTATCATTAGACGCCTTTCCACGGCTGTACGCTGATAAAATCATTTCCTCCGCGGTCAGACAGCCATCAGCATAAGCGCAGCCTAACTCCCCAACACTGTGTCCTGCAGAAAAAGTACAGAATTCATGCATTATTTGTAGAACAATAACATGACTAAAAAAAACATAGCTAGGGGAAAAAGAGAAAGATATCAAAAGCGCACACTTTGTTATACTAAATTATTTATATTCAAATATATCTTCAAACTATCATCAAAATAGTATTAATGATGTTGTAGACTAAATACGTAGTTACTTAAGTACCTACGTATTTATCATCGTTCTAAAGGAAAATTATTTTGTACCGATAATTTTGTTAGGATGTAATCCTAAATTTACAAGAATGTCCGTCAGGCCTATTTGGATAGCTGCGATTCCAACAAAAGAGTTCAGCACATTGTCGAAGATAGTCTTGTCTTGTGATGTGATGATGTAAACCACGTCGATTCCTTTATGCTCCAAAACTTTCTGACAGCTACAATAGAAGAAAAATATATATCAATTTAAAAAAAAAACACATAAAATGGGCCAAGCACAGAGGAAATGTAGGTATATTTCAAAGTTGGATTAAAGTGTAGTTGACAACTTTACTTAAACACTGTGACAAGTTTGATTTAAATTCGGTCTTAAGTAATATTATGTCATCTTAGCCCAGTCAAATAAGGATTTGAACCTGAAATAATTATAAGTAACAATTTTCCTTCGCAATCAGTTGCGGAAGGAAACTAGCAGTCTAAATTTTGTATTGTGTGGTAGGTAATCAATTTACTGCGTCATCCACCGTCTTGATTTTATAGGTCAAGTCTTGAGTTTTGAGTTGTTTATTGAATAACTCGTTTATTTTCAATTTGATACGAATAATGATTTTACAAAATTGTTAAAATATAAATTTCGTATAATTTGTATGCCAACATTTTTTTTCCTAGGATATTTTACGATTTATTCTAAAGAGAGTACGATTTTTTGTTTCATTAACGACTCTTTTCAATTTTACATGAAACATTGTATATAAAATGTTGATTAGAATTAAGTTTTCTACAATTTTGGTTCGTATGGATTTTTTGTCAGATCGATATTTTTCGATTTTTCGATATTTTTATACGATATTTTTCGATCGAAATATGGTTATCCACCTACGCCAAGATCGTAATAATGATAGTTCTGTCAAAGTGTGTGTCTGTTTCTAAGTCAAAAGCACGATATTCTTTTGACAGCTCGATTGTAATTTTTGACATTTTTTGATTGACAGCTCGACCCTTGACGGTCGTCGAGCACGTCTACACTGATGAAATGTAACCTAAATGCCGTCAAGGGTAATAAAATGTAATGACAGTTTTCCCATTGTGATTAATTTTATATTTGTATATACGAGTACGTAGGTACTGTATTTTATTATTAGTGTTTACTGATTGATTTACTAAGTATTTAAATTTACTCATATAACCATGTAACTGTTTTATGACGTTCTGGTATCTGTACGAGCGCCTTCTGACTTCGGACCACTGTGTGGTGGCCCAAACAGTGCCCCATACCGCTACTCCAGAACAAGTAGAAGTTAAACGAAGGCTGTGGCATTACTCATCGGCATATTGGGATGGCATGCGTGAATACTTTGCAGTCACCTGGAGGAGGTGCTGTTTCGGGGTGAGAGCATGTGCATCTGCCATCGGTGACGAGATCACGATGGGTATGGAAGATAACATACCATTTGTTGAGTCAGCGCTGGCAAGACCGAGCCCTGGTTCGGTCGCATTTATGCCGATGTTGCTACTAAACAAGCAGCATATCGCGCTTGGACCAGGGCCTGCGCGCCCAAGTTTCTAATTTAAGCTCCCTTAAGCAAGCCAATAACAAAGCCACCAAAGACTGCAAGAGAGCATACATAAGAGCGGATGCCTAACAAACTGCTCGTGTTCGCCAAAACCTTCTTTCACACCCCACAGGTAGTCGAAGTTACTGGCAACTGGCCAAGATGGTCCAAGCAAACTTCTGCCAGATTACTCTGTTTCCGCTGAGATATCCCCAAGGGTTACTAGCTTGTTAACCGCAAAAGAAAGCCGACTTGCTCGCTCATTATTCTTCAGCGAACTTCCGACTTGATGACAATCCGCGCAGCCGCCAAGAATATCCCGGTGTAGCACCACCATGCCCAATATCCGCATTAGACAGTGTAACGTATGCCGAGAGCTGTTATCGCACGACGTTACGAAATCAATTGGCCCTGACGGTATTCCATCCTTAGTACTGAAGAGATGTGCACCTGAGTTGTCCACAGTGCTGACCCGACTATACCACCTGTCTTATTCGTCAGGAATTGTGCCAGTGGCTTGGAATGAGGCAAACGTCCAACATCCCCAAGAAAGGGGATCGGTCCGACCCAGCTAACTATCATCCTATAGCTGTCACCTCAGTATTGTGCAAGGTGTTTGAACGAATCGTCAATACCCAGCTAATCCGTTACCTAGAAGAAAACTCCATCATCAAAGACCGGCAACATGGCTTAGGCCGAAACGGTCTACAGGTGATCTTATCCTGTACGTCACACACCGTTAAGCCACCGCTAAGTGTTGGCTATTAGCCTCGACATTGCCAAAGCTTTCGATCGGGTATGGCATCGTTATCTTCTTTCCAAGATATGTATTTGAAAATATAATGTATGTTCGTAAAAATTTACATAAATATAAGTTAAATAGTGATCACCACACTTTTAATACTAGAAATACAAAAAGTATAGCTGTACCTAGTTTTAGACTTGCGAAGACTTATAAGTCATTCCTAGAAAATTGTGTGCGTTTTTACAATAAAATCCCCAAACACATAACTGAGCTCAACGAGGGCAAATTTAAGTTGACTGTAAAAAATCTTTGAATAAAAAAAGCTTACTATAAAGTTCGACATTATATAGAAGATAGAGATGCTTGGAATACTCCACTTCTGGCAAGCTGTCACTCTGCCACCCATAAAATGTAATATATTTTGTAGTACCTAAGTAGATAGATAGATAGATAGATAAACTCTTTATTGAACACCTTAAACTAAAACAAAATTTAAAAAATATTTAGCTTATATTAGTGAACAATAGGCGGCCTTATCGCTCAAAGCGATCTCTTCCAGACAACCTTTGGATGGAGAGGAGCAAGTTTTGACAAGGGATGGCGGTGTACAATATAGTTCATAGTAATTATATTTATAAATATCTACAATATTATATACAATATAGATAATAAATATGTTCTTACACAATATATACATACAAAAATACATACATATATACTTATATATATAAATATATATAAACATATAAATACGATGTTTACACGTATGGAGCTTATACTAGCACGACAGGTAATGATCCTTAACTTTGTCTTTAAAAACATTTAAGGACGGAGCTCGCTTGGTATCAAGTGGCAATGCATTCCATAGTCTGACGGCTTCGACCGAAAACGATCGGTCATAAAACGAGGTAGTGTGTGGAGGGAATTTAAGCATAAGATTCTCTGATGACCGTAAGCAAAGAGAATTAGAGGCATTAAGGTATTCGAAACGCTCTTTAAGGTACTGGGGTGAAGAAGGGTTGAATAAAATATTGTAGAGAAGAGATAGGATGTGAGCATTCCGGCGATGTCGTATAGGAAGCCACTTGAGCTTAGTGCGAAATTCAGAAACGTGGTCGTATTTGCGCAAGCCAAATATGAACCTTATTGAAAAGTTTTGAAGACGCTCAAGTTTGTTAAGCTGGTCCTCCGTAAGGTCTAAATAGCAGGCGTCTGCGTAATCAAGAATCGGTAACAGAAGAGACTGTGCAAGCGCAACTTTAGTGGCTGTTGGCAAAAAGTTTCTCAGTCTTCTGAGTGAACCTGCGGCAGCAAACGTTTTACGGCTAACGGTTTCCAATTTTGGGATCCAGGTTAGGCATTCATCAAAAATAATCCCAAGATTTTTTACTGTTTTGCTGTATGGAATTTTCACACCCTCAAAGAAAATATTTGGTAAACTGTCCCAATCTATATTACAAATAGTCCGTGAACTGCCCAAAATTATAACTTGGGTTTTGAGTGGATTTACTCGTAAGCCGTATGATTTGCTCCAGTCCGAAATGTAACATAAATCATTATTTACCATATTAATTGCTTCAACTAAACGGCTAAGTGGGGCTTGGGAGTAAATTTGAAGATCGTCTGCATAGAGGTGGTAGGAAGAAGAAAGACGTTGAGATATAGAGTTTATAAAAATTGCGAAAAGAAGAGGAGATAATACGCCGCCTTGAGGCACACCGACAGTGATGTCACACCAAGAGGACACAGACTCATCAAGGCGAATCCGCTGTCGGCGACCAGACAGATAACTGCGAAACCAGTCAATCGCCGTTGGAGATATGTTAATGGACCGAAGTAGAGCGAGAAGGACATCAAAGTCAACGGTGTTAAATGCGTTGCTGAAGTCAAGCAAAGTCAGCAAAGTTAACTCTCTGTTTTCCATTCCAAAACGAATGTCTTCTGTAATTTTACTAGAGCCGTTGTTGTACTATGCCCAGGTCGAAAACCGGATTGGAAAGGATTAAGGAGTTGATGACGAATAAGGAATGAGTGTAATTGTTGATGAACTAGACGCTCAAGGACTTTGGACAGAAAAGGAAGTATGGATATTGGACGGTATTCAGAAAATGATTGAGGATTGAGTTTCTTCGGTAAGGGAATAATTTGTGCTTCCTTCCATATTGACGGAACTGTAGCATTTGATATAGAATTGTTTAGGATATGACAAAGGATAGGGAGTATAATATCAAGGATAGGAACTATCATGTTTCGACTAATGCCGTCTGTTCCAACTGCATTAGAAGTGATAGACAATTTGCTCCTCTTAACATCACAAGCGGAAAATTGACTAAAGAAAAATGGTTGATGGTCAGGAGTTGAAATGGTAGAAAGACGTTGTAACGTTATATTTTTATCTAAATCCATTATATTGGAAGATGAAGAGAAGTGTTTATTCAAGGAATCAATATCTAAATTATTAGGAGTAGAATTTTGGCGTGATTTACCGACTCCAAGCGACCTGAGGAACTTCCAGACTTTAGCTGGATCTTCATTTTCTACGGACTCATGAATATGGCAACGTTGTGCATCTCTACACACCCTATTGCAGCGATTCCGTGAATGAGCATAATTTTCTTTATGGGAATCATCGGGATACAACTTGTACTTTAATTTAGCAACGATTTTTTTGTGCATGAGTGATTTGATATCAGTAGTTAGCCACGGCGCTGGTTGATGTTTTATTTTAATACGTCGGAGTGGAGCATGGATATCATAGAGTCCCGTTATTATAGTATTAAATATATATAATTGTTCATCAGTGGATTCAGCGTCCATATCAGGAGACCAATCAATCTTCTTTGCGTCAGCAAGGAAGTGTTCTTCATTAATGCCACTAAAGTTGCGTTGCAGAATAATAGTAGGCCTAGGTTTAGGAGGACGAATTTTGTATGACAAAAATATCAAATCATGGTAAGAAAACGCATCGGCAGACATTTGACCGTGCTTAGCAACATGCTGTATTGATGATACAATAAGAAGATCAAGTAGCGAAGGAGAACAGTTAGGGAAGAAGTGAGTAGCTGTGGAAGGGAGGATGTGCATGTTGCTTGAATCAATTATGGATCTAAGTCTGGTGGAACGATAGTCATTTTGAATAAGACATGTATTGAAATCACCCATGATAATTGTGTGACTGTATAAAGGAGTGAGATCATGTAACATCATTTCAAAAGAGTCAAAGTAGTTTACACGTGAGGAATGGCTATAATAGACTCCGAGAAGAATTTTGGTGTGGGAGAGGAGGACTTCAATAAAAACGTGTTCGCCGCTATTTGGAGGTGGAGGTTGAGCTGAGGTGCTTACTACTGAGAAGGGAATATGAGCACGCAGATAGATAGCTACTCCACCACCAGGGGCATTGGTACGATCATTTCTAATTAAACGGAAACCAGGTAGTGGATATAAGACTGAAGAGAGACAAGGCTTAAGCCAGGATTCGGAGACTAATATAGCATGAATATTTTTGTTATCAAAAGACGCCAGCATATCAGGAAAATGAGCCGGAATGCTTTGGGCATTTATATGAATTACGTTAAAATTTTTGGGAACAGCAGAGAATTGGGCTTCTAGATTTTCAGACAGAGAAGGAATACTGACGAAACTGTCGTCATTGCTATCACCAGAAGATGTAAAACTTAAAAATGTGTCAGACATTTCATTATCATCGCTAGCCATATACTCGTACAAAATAAAATAAAATAAAATAAAATAAAATTATATAAAATATATAAAAATTAATAAAATTACTATATAAATAGTAAAGTAGCAATAAAACCTAAGTTATTTGTTCGCGTTTGCTTCTCTACCCGCCGGTTGTCATCGTTACATAACGGAAAGCTTGATTTTCAGAGAAAAATATATAAATCACACAAAGTAATACGTAGTTACACTTAATTTAAATTTAAACAATAAAAAAAAGAAGATAGAAAACATATATCTATGTAAATAAACTTTTCCATTTCATACTCACAACACAAGTAAAACATAATAAAATTGTTCCTATATTACTAGTTGGTAAATGTACAAACCATAAGAATCAAAAAATAATAATTAAAACGTATTACGGTTTGTCAATGTCAGAAATTGACGTTTGACATCAGACATTTCATAAATTAGTTTTGTTAGTCAACATATGAGCCATTTATAAAGAAGAAGAAGAAGAAGATGGTGACGTGCGTAATAAATTACATGGTCAGTGAATGTACAAAGTCCAAAGATTAGTCTCAAAAACAATCACAAAAAGTGTAAAAATAAAGGGTACATACCTAACTATACGTTTCATCGAAAGTATTATATCGGGTACTTATATTGTGAGCTACACTACGATACGACATCAAGAAAGTTCAAGACAAAAATGCGAGATGAAATTGATGATGAATTCATTTTTTATATCCTGAAGTGGCACGTCTGCTTCTCGGTGCCACCGTCTCTTTGGGCACTACACTTGCCGCCGGGTTAGCTTGCAAGTCCACCTTGTTAAGCTCCGACATACATGTTAACCGATGCCGCGTACCATCAGGCCCAATTACGTGAATAAAGCCGTCACGAGTCCAACACTTACTTACACCATATTTCTGCCGTGCAGTCATGAAAGTGTCGTGACGAGACTTCGTAAGAAACTCCGACAGAGTAACACCAGACCCTTTGAGCTCTGTTTTGGCGAACCAAATTTTGCTTCGTATGGACATGTCACATAGCTTCAGAAGAACAGGCCTGGGCTTGTCTAGTGACGATGATTTACCCATTCTGTGGCAACGGCTGATGTCAGTCACTGTAAAATCCTTCAGCTTCAACCGTTCAACCACTGCCTTCACAACCACTGCCTCAGTCTCTTCCTGATTTTTCTCAGGCAGTCCATGCAACAATAAAATCTTGCGGCGAGAGTGCATCTCCAAGTTATCCATTTTGCGGTCTAACAGCTCAACTTGACCTTGTAGTGCTTGAAGAGCAATCATGATGAAAGCCTTGAAGTTGTGAAACTCCTGAGCCAGACCGGCATTTGTGGGTGCAGCAGATGGTGTCTTTTGCAACACACCATTGAACTCATCCATCTTGGTCAGAAACAGTGTGCGCATTTGTGACAGTGACTCCTTAATTTCTTCCATCTTGTAGTGCAAATAGTGTTAAAAAATGTAAGTGTTGAAATTGATAGGAATACTGAGTGTGATTTCAGGAATAACGGTCCCCGGCAGGTATTGTACTGATAACTTTAATATAACATAAAATTATTCACTATTATATCAATAAAACTGATTAATTTAAATAATTTAAAACAGAGAACTTTTGAATATGTGTTTTACTTTCGCCTACCCTCAGAAGAAAAGTCTCAGTAGAAACATTGTAAACATCTATATAAAAATAATGGCCCCGAGTTTCTTGTCGCTTCTTCTCGGTGGGCTCTATATATTTTGGAACGCGGCGGTAGAGTCTTTAAAGTACATTATAATGAAAGTTGACGTTCATAAGTGCGTTTTTGATGCCTAAATTGAATAAATGATTTTGACTTTGACTTTGACCAAGCTCCCGGCATACGGTCTGCCCTCTCGCCTCTGTGACTGGATTGCCGGCTTCCAGCGCACCTTTCGCATCCGTTGGGATGGTCGTACGTCACGCTCATTCCAGGTCAATGCCGGAGTGCCACAGGGGTCCGAGTTATCACCCACATTCTTTCTCCTGCATATCAACGATATGTTACTGCTAGGTGAAATTCATTGCCACGTAGGTGATAGTAATGTCCACGGTCAGTACTATGGATGATCTGGTGCGGCACAGACCGAAATTATAGAGAACAGACGGTACGTCGTCGTTGAACTTTCCAGGGCGCTTGACAACATCTCTAGCTAGGGTACAGGCAACTTGGTTGAGTTCAATGCCAGGAAGACTCAAGTGTGCGCGTTCTCGACAAAAACATCTCCATTACACACAGTATAATCTTTACATTCTTGGCATGGACATCCGTTGTGACCTATACCAGCGCGACTACATCGAGAGTATTATCAGGAGGCCAATTCTGTTATTTCACAGCGTTCAACAACCTATACCGCTGCAACTGCAGTTCAACTCCGGTTGTTGTTCGATACTTTGGCAAAAAGCCATTCTACTATTTCTATAGACAAATCGGATTGTAGCGTCACATTATTTATATTACATATATATTAAACGCTGCTAAATACGAATATGAGTTAGTGTCTCTTTAACGATCTCTCTAATTAGTAGAATATAAAGTTTCGATCGAACGCTGCCGTCAACAGAAACGGAACTGCAGCTGGACTGATTTTCAATAGCAGAATAAGAAAACGCATAAAAATCGCCATTTAGCTATGGTTCGATTGCAATTGAATTAGTGGAATCGGCACCCAGGTTAGCTTCCCGCAAACTCGGAGTCCTGAACAGAGTAAGACGTTTATTCACTCCTCAGCGTTGCCTTCTATATAAAACTCAGGTGCGCCTTTGTATTGAATATTGTTGCCACCTCTGGGATGGTTCCGCTAAGGACCTGATGGATGCTCTCGACAGACTGCAACGTCGCGCATTATCGGAGACACTGAAAAGTACACCCACCTAGCACCCTTACAAATAAGTAGAACTATCAGGTTCGCTAAGCCTTTTTTACTTTTTTTTTCATGATGAATGTTCTGAAAAGCTCTTGATTCTTATTTCCTCCTCACCATTTCGATCCCAAACTACTCGTTATGGCCTAGCATTGCATCCATATACTGTTCAACATTTCTTACCACGAACCAAAAAGTTTGGCAGTTCCTATCTCTGTCGTGTAAGTAAATTGTGGAATGCTCTGCCAGCGTACGTATGTCCTTGCAGCTATAACCCTGGGTCTTTCAAACGGGGCGTGAAAAAGCATCTCACCATCATTAGTGCAGCTCGTTCGCTGCATCGTATCTTGATTTCGTCTTCGCTTTCCATCATGCGATAGACTTTCATCGTTGATGAACCATCATGAAAAAACCAAGCGGACAAAGCCGTTGGCGGGTCAGCTAGTTGAAAGTAAAAGAGTTATTCAATAATCAAAAACTGATGGCGGATGACGCAACGGATAGATTACCACGCAAAACAAAATTTAGACTGGCAGTGACCTTTTCCAACGAGTTCCGGCAGAAAATTGCTACTTATAATTTTTTTCCGTGTTTGCCCCCTTTTTGAATTAATTTGACTGGGCTTTTTCTCGAAAATAAATTTTAACTGATACAAAACCTACTAATATGATAAACGCGAATGGAATTGTATGGATGTTTGTTACTTTTCACGGTCTAACGGCTGGGCTAATTTTAATAAAATTTATTATGGAAATAGATGAGGCGCTGTATTAACACATGAGATACTTTTTATCATCATCCATCACCACGCAGGTGAAATTGCGAGGCGCAAATAGTTTAAAATAGTACTTAAGAAAACATTGGTTACCGTTCTATAGCAGCTGCGAATATGGGTATGCGCATGAGTTGTGCTCCCATTCCGGCCCACTGCGAGCCCATTCCGCTGTATACGAACCACAGGGGTCGGTTTGTGTCTTCAGAGTGTTCCATGGTTTCCGATAAACAAACTGTTTTCTGATCTTCGTCTGAATCTAAAACCAGAATTTAGGCAAATAAATCACTATTTTTTGATATAAAATAAAATATCCACGAAATTTAAAAAGTAATTATAAATCTATCTCTAGTGCTTGAAAATCACTCAACGTTGATGGGGCATATACAGGCGGAGATGGCAAAATTGATTTTTAGTATCTACATATTTGTTGAAATTTTTGTGAGTCCATAGCTATACTAGACCTTCTCATTTCTGAAAGTGCTAGAGCACACAAACAGCACTATTTACGCCGGCACATCCTCCATGAAACAGATCACACTCACGAAGAATATACATTAGGTACTAACATTCAGGCAATCTCAATGCGTAGACGGGAGATGCGATCTTGCAGCGTAATTTCCTTTACAATGTGCATCGGACGTGCCCGAAACCTAGGTCAGTGTGGTCAGCTAATTACCTAAGCAAAGTCAATTTTACAATAACGTTAATTCTAAATTACTTAGACCATATATATTTTAGGTCATATGTTACGATACCACCCAAGTTTATTTCCTCAAAAAAGTAATTACACCAATTGATGACGTATGACGTAGAAAACTTATACTCTCAATACAATTATTGGAATGTGCAAAAAAGCAACCACATTAGCAGAACTAACAACGGACGTTGCAATATCGTTATATTAGTTGTATTTGCATCACTGAGTTATTTGACAACAGTATAATATATTATTTTTATAAACCTTGTAGTATATGTTATTGTGAAAATAGCTTTGCATCTGATAAATTGACTTGGGCAATGACTCTGCTGTGTCCTAGATAAAAAAGTAAATTTATAGGAACTCAACAAGTTTGTGTGTAGAAAGAAAAAAAGATCACATTACTATAATTTTTTTTCAAGATTTTGGATATAATTTGGAAAACTGAGAAAGGTCGGAACTGCTATACGGACGTAGTGTAAGTAGTTTTAGGAAGTGAAATAACTAGGCCCTCTCCTTCATCCAGTGGTAAAAAGCAAATTTTTAATTATGGTTAACAAAGTGGTACACGACCATTCATCATCATCATCTCAGCCGTAGGACGTCCACTGCTGAAATGCCTCTCCCATAATTTTCCAAAATGACCATTGGTTCTTATTAAATAAGCTAATATAACTTTCATCAATCTCTCTCCCTTAAAACAAAACGATCACTAAGTGCACATAATTAATTTTAAAAATGATTTATTTTACTGGATCATTACGACTAAAATTACATTACAAAAAGTGTGTATAGATTGTTAATCAAACATCGTGAATGTGACGTCTCTTTGTATCACAACATATCTTGTCATCGTCTCTACACATCTTATTACGAATTTCCTTAACATACGCAAGTTTTATTGGTCACATCAGTTTTACAACAAATTGCGTAAGCCAGGGGGCTGGATTATGCTTCACTGGGCGTGATTTATAAAGTTGACCGTAATGGATAACGACAACCATTAATTCCGTTCCGATGTCTGATTATAATTCGTTATAAGCGCGCCGAGAGTGATAATAAAACAACGGCTGAGAAAATTTGAATTCGACGGTTAATAGTAACTATTCATATATTATTCCGGTAGGTACGTAATTTACCTAAAATTATGTATCCTCGTCCCAAATGCCCCAAAATATTAGTAGAGTGTATGTTGTGCAGCAAGGCTATTTCTTCTGCGTCAATTGGGCGTGTTTTCAAGTCTTCAAACATGTTTTGTAAATCATTTTGTTGCCTACTAGACATTGTCAGTAATCTTGGAATTGATGCTGCGTATCGGGATAAGTCCTGAAAAAGAAAATATTTAGAGCATTAACAAAAGCAATGTTACAAGGTACCCTTATGAACATTGATTATTGTTTCAATCAAATCTTTAGAATAATTGGGTTAAATTATAATAAAAACATGTAAACTTCATTTGGACATGGCCCTATTGAATTCCTATAGTTTATTGAAACATAAAAAAACAGATTAAAAAGTAAATAAAATATAAACAACGTCGACGTATCTTTATTCTAAAAATATCGCGTGGATAGTAATATTCTACTGAAACAGCTAGACGGAAATTTTGAAAAGCTAGCTTCAATCCATTTGTAGGTTATTTAGGTATACCAAAGATTGTGTTAGTTTTTATACAAAACTATATGTAAATATATACGAGTATGTATGACTAGCTGCGCTCCGCGGTTTCACCCGCGTGGTGATGGATGACGATAAATAAAATATAGCGTATGTTACTTAGGCATAATGAAGCTTTCTACTTGTGAAGAATTTATTTACAAACAATCAAATCCTTTCTTTTTATTATTAAAGTAGATAATTACATGATATTTATTGTCACAAAATATTTACATGCTCTAACACAATTGCTATAGGTAATAGTATTATATGAGTAAATTTAAATACTTTGTTCATTACAGTAGTGAGCCAATAAATCGATCAGTAACTTTAGTTACTGATCGATTTATTGGTTAACTACTTAACTCCTATTACTGTACTTCTGTACTTCTAAAATCGAACTTTATTTTATTATAATTGTTTTAACACTTAGTAACCTTCAGTGTACATGTCTGTCGGTGGGGTCGGAATCGCTCGACTACAGTCGGCTGAAAAACAAAGACGGATGACATGCTGACTTTATTGACGAGCACGTCAAGCGTATCAAGCTGTTAAAATATTTTTAAGTGTTCTTTACACTTAACTATCAGAAACTGACTCTTTGACAGAAATCTATTGGTAGAATATAAGCCATCATTACGATCTTGACGTAAGCGGAGATCTTGTTACTTCGTCTATGCTGTGCCTAAGAATATTTCACTTTTTCACCTGCGTGGTGATGGATGATGATGATGACGATGAAAAGTATCCTATGTGGTAATCCAGCGCCTCATCTACCTTCATACTAAGTTTCATAATATTGGCTCAGCCATTTGAGCGTGAAAGAGCAACAAACATCCATCCATCTATACATCTAAACTTTCACATTTATAATATTAGTGGGATTCAAGATTCTTTAGCTTAACTAACCGAACTTGATAAAATTTAAAGGGGGACTACACGGGAAGCACCAGCTTTAAAAAAAAAAGAATTTTGAGAATCGGTCCATCCAATCGAAAGTTATGAGGTAACAAACATTAAAAAAATACAGTCGAATTGAGTAGCTGCTCTTTTTTGGAAGTCAGTAGAAGAGGTAACTAGAGTTATGTAGTGAGAATAATTTCTTTTATTTAATAAACTAGCTGGGCCAGACGGTTTTACTAGCGAGGTAATGGATGATGATGATCATGGTGCACAGACTAGTTAGCAGCCATAAAATTAAATGTTTTTAGGTATACATATCAGCAAAACTATAAAAATATATGAATAAAAGGGATAAAGGTTATGGCGCAATCACATAAAAACGAAACAAGAGATGTTGCAATACAAATTCAATTGAAAGAAGTTGTCAAGAATCCTTGTATATTTTGGCAAAGGACTGCCTGTTATATTTTTGTATACCATGATCATATGTAGGATATACATTGGAAATACACTTGATATACCTAGTTCAGTATTCAGGTAAATTGACTACAATAAACTTTCCATATTCAGACTCAAATATCTAAAATAATGGGTCTTTGTGGTGAATACTTAACTTCCAGATTCATCATCATCATCATCATCATTATCTGCCGGAAGACGTCCGCTGCTGAACATAGGCCTCCCCTATAGAACGCCACTTGGAACGGCTACTCGCTTCCTGCATCCAGCGATTCCCCGCGGTTTTTATGAGGTCGTCGGTCCACCTAGCGGGGGGCCGGCCTACACTACGCCTTCCGGTGCGTGGTCGCCACTCGAGAACCTTTCTTCCCCATCGGTTATCAGTTCTGCGAGCGATGTGGCCTGCCCATTGCCACTTCATCTTGCAAATTTTGAGAGCTATGTCGGTGACCTTAGTTCTCCTACGGATCTCCTCATTTCGGATCTTATCACGCAGGGAAACCCCAACCATAGCCCTCTCCATTGCTCGTTGAGCGACTTTAAGCTTGTTAATGAGGCCCACAGTAAGGGACCACGTCTCAGTGCCATAAGTGATCACTGGCAACACACACTGGTTGAAAACCTTGGTTTTCAGGCTCTGAGGTATTGGGGACGAAAAGATGGATCGAAGCTTCCCGAACGCTGCCCATCCGAGCTGGATTCTTCGTGCGACCTCCTTGTCGAAGTTGGACCTACCTAATTGGACAGTCTGTCCCAGGTAGACGTACTCGTCTACAACTTCGAGTGTATCGTTTCCAACAATTACCGGTATAGGTGGAACATGGACATTGGACATGATTTTCGTCTTATCCATGTTCATCTTAAGGCCAACCTGTTGGGAAACTCTACTGAGGTCGTTGAGCATGGTGCCGATATCCTCGAGCGACTCCGCCATTATAACTATATCATCGGCAAAACGAAGGTTAGTGATGTATTCGCCATGAATGTTGATGCCACATCCTTTCCAGTCCAAAAGTTTGAAAACATCCTCCAATGCGTTAGTGAACAGTTTCGGAGAGATGACGTCTCCCTGTCTCACACCTCTCTGCAATGGAATTTGTTCCGTACTCTGGTCCTGTAATCGGACTGACATAGTGGCCTTACTGTATAAACACTTCAACGCTTCGATATACCTATAGTCAATTTGGCATCGCTGCAAGGACTGCAGTATGGCCCACTTCTCGATAGAATCAAAGGCTTTCTCGTAATCCACAAACGCTAGACACAGTGGCTGATTATACTCTTCGGTCTTCTGTATAATCTGCCGTAGTGTATGAATACGGTGCTAAAGCCTCTTCGGAAACCGGCTTGTTCAGGAGGCTGGAACTCATCAAACCTGCGTGCGAGACGGTTCATGATGACTCTCGAAAACAGCTTGTACACGTGGCTCAAGAGCGATATGGGCCTATAATTCTTCAATAAGGTTTTATCACCTTTTTTGAAGAACAGCACCACCACGCTCTTGTGCCACGTTTCCGGTGTTTTGCCTTCGAAGATGACAGAATTAAATAATTTCTGGAGGACTAAAAGTATCGGTCTACAATATATACATAAGTAAAGCTCTCAGAAGTTCAGTCGTAATTCTGTCCTCTCCTGGCTAACTTCCAGACTAATACTCTAACTTCCAGATTAATTAAATAAAACTAAAATAACACTTTTCTTCGGGTCTTTACTATGATCCAACGTCAAAGATAGACCCGTTTAGGACAATTACACTCCTACCAGAAGCAATATCTAAAGAAGCTAAAGCCTTGAAAGCTTTGTTTCACAAGGTGTTGGACGAAGTTAACTCCAGAGAAGCAAATGACATTTTAGTAAGAACATGTCCTAAGGAAAGTAATAATGGCACAGAGAAGACTACTAAATCTACTACTGCATTTGCTGTAGGAATTAAAAGGTATGATGAATAATAGGAATTTTGTCATTGTAATTAATTAGCATGTGATAACGTCTGTGAGTAGCCTTTTATATGTTAAAACAGTAGCTCATTCTTCGATCTTTAAAATTAAAAAGATTATTAAAAATAATCTTTTTAATTTTAAAATTCAGATCCGTTTAGTCGCTTTTGCGTGATTAAGTAACAATACAAAACTTAATATTTTTTAAATTAGTAAATTTTTGCCTAACTTCGAAACTTTGTAACTTTGCAACGTGTGAAATGAGTTTACCGCGATCCTCAACCTACCCGTTGAATTGATATAAAAAGTAGCCCGTATTAATTCCGGCTATCAACTTCAACTGTTTATAAATGTCTGTTTTTCTAAAGTCATTTGGCTATTCCAGGAAAAACAAAGTTTTAAATATAAACTACAGCATATATACAAACATTTATTTATTACCGCATGTATCAGATTAGTGTAATTAATAAACTTTTTACGTTGATTTACCTCTTGGTAATGGTCACCAAAGAAGTAAACTGTATATATCTAGGTGTGTTAAGGACCATATAGGTGTAATAAATTACTTTAAGATGATAACATTTTTATGCATGTTCTAAAGACATAAATATAAAATAATTGAATAAAATACCATGTCACTAATCATATACAGCATGATAGAACCAACATTATTTTTTTTGTATTATACACTTATAAATTTATCGATAGAATTCGAGATGGAAATACAAGAAATTTTTAGTTATTATTAAACTATAGACCTTACACGTCAGAAAACATACAATATGTAATTACGTAATCAGGAATCTATGTATATACATAAGAAGTAAACTAAATGTCTAACCACTGTCTGCACTCAAGTTAAAAATCCTTAATAATATCCCAGTACCTAAATAACCGATTGTAACTTTATTTACTTTAAATTACCTTGGTTTTGGTAATTCCGCGCAGCAAAGCATGCGAGTTGACTCCGGTAACCGAGAGGCAGTTGACAGCAGCATATGTACTGTAGAAGGGTTCGTGCTTCGTCGCTATGCACATGCGTCCATCTCGTATTGCTGCTATATCCTGCCTCGGGTTCGAACAGTGGAGGTTTCCAGCTATCAAGCCATGATGATATCCTAGTAACACCTACACAGAAAAATGCTCACTGCCTTACGGAAGTTATAATGTATACCATAAACTAATAATAATTTGAACCAGAGGAGATTGACGAGGCGAAGGAACTGGAGTTTCCTACAGTCTCAATGTATTAGTTCTATAATCGCAGATTCTACACAGAGCATAACACTGACGGAACTCCAATCGTATACCTTCCGACCAGAAAGTATGAAATTACTATTCGCGTAGAGGTGATTAAAGAGTATTTTAACTAAATCGTTCATGAAAACAGTCCCACGAGGAAATAGCTGAACTATGCAGCTCTAATAGTCCTTATTGCAGATTGGATACAAATTTACATACATGGAACATGGAATTCTCCGTCTGACTAAATATTTTAAGATGAGACTGAAATTGGCAGGTGCCGTAGTGTCGTCCATAGCCCTTATCACTTATAAGTTCATAACAATAGCCTTGCCATTTAACCTATTTTGTAATAGATGATCCACACACACCCTGAATTCTGTTTTTTTACACTTTTGTATACTTTATACCGAACATGCCTCTAAGTGTCGGCTATAGTTCCACGTATGTTTTTGTAAATGACCGGATAGTAAATCTGTGAAATTAGTTGAATTAAATATAATAAATAATACCTGTCTACCAATTACATTGTTAACAAATTACCTGTCTCTGAATAAAAACATATTCTCTCTAACTAAAAATCTGAAAGTTAATCCTTTCAGACAACTTTAGTTAGAGAGAATCAGTTAATATATGAATACATATGATGTGATGACAACACCTTTTGTACTACTATGTACTTTACTGTAGTGTAAACATTAAAAATTTCCTATCCATCTTAAATAATAACAATAAATAATATTAATCAGTTTATCCATGATCTCACCTTTGTTAATGCTGTAACACCCGACGCAGAATCGGTGAATCCGACATTAGATATAACACTCCCGACTAGAAGTGGATCTGATCTGTTGCCACAGAACACTGTTTCAATAGCCTGTAGTTCAGCCTTATCAGCATCGGGAGTGGCTGTAATAGCATAACAACAAAGCATCTGTACAGTTGTCAGCACATATATGTAATTGTGACATAAATGTAAATGTGTAATTCGTTTTTATATCAATAAATAATTTATTTGAATTTAATTTAAATATGAGAAACAAATCAACTTTGGAAACTAAATTATAAGCGAATACAAACAAACAAACACTTAACATGCAGATACCATATTTGTGTTCCATTAAAAGGTAAACATTTAGAATCGTGGCGCCTGAATTCGGGGGAGGGGGGAGGGGGGAGGGGGGGGGTCGGGTAGTGCCCCCCCGCAAACTCCACCCGCCGGAGACCATTAGTTTTCGAGTTATGTTTGTTTAAGTATTTTGAGGTTAAGTACTGCATTTCGATCTACTACCACCCCCGCGTCGGCTCTGCAATCCGACAAGACTGCTTGAAATCGGGGTGCTATGAGTCGGTTCTGTCACTGACTTGGAACAAAAGTAGTTTGATGAAGCGCTTGCCGGCCGCTGCCGCGGTACGCTTTCTACGCTCGCTCGGCTCGCGCCTGGTGGGTCACAGTTCAAACCTAACCTAACCTATAGGTTTGTCACAGACAAGTGACATTGCCAATTCATTAGGTACTAATATACTAAATTTTCAAAAAATATCCCAGTGTTTCGGCATATTTTCCCTTTTTGTTTGCACTGGCCTTTGGTGCACACCCAAGCCCCAAACGATTTGTTTGTTTTCGATAAACGCATAGGGGTGCGATGCGTGCGGCACATTTTTTGGCATTGCACCATGTAGTTTTCTTCAGCGAATTTTAGACACTGGTCAATGGTTCCCAATTCGCGCACAACTTTGGGTAGGCTCCACATTTGTAAAACTTCCTCCGTGTACAAATGCCGGCCCGAAACGGGTCCGTCATCTACAAAGTCCGCCCTTGATGAAGGTCCAGGCACAGGAGACGCCATCGCGATGACTAATGAGCACGTCGAGCTGGTACCAGTTATCAAATCTTCCAAAGGCAATCGCAGTGTCCAGTGAGCAAGCAGGTGTCGTACAGTAAAGCAGCAAAATCGGAGTCCAAAATCGTAGCAAAGTCGTTGAGATATCAAAAGAAAGCGCAGAAAAACAGGAGAAAACATTCACGTACACTCGGAAGTAACGGAATGACGCGAGTATTCCGACAGTGACATTACGCTATCTTCGATGTTTGCGTTCCGTTTCAAGAACTTACATACAACGTACATGTCAAAAAAGGCTAAGAGTTACCTAGAAACGTTTCGTTTTACGCATTAATGTCATTTATGTCACCTGTCACTATCAAAATTACGGTGTTTTATTGAAACTTTAAAAAACTATTTAGACTATTTTGGCGTGTCTCCGGCAGCTAAAATGTTGTAAATACGCTTTATACAAACCCCTTCAACCCACCCACAGTTTTTGTTTCACCAAATTCAGGGGTCACGATTCTAAAGCCAACCCCACTAATGATATTATCGTAAGTGAACAAGACAAGTATATTCTACATGCTACATCTCAGAGTGTTTCTTCGCAACAGGTAAGATATTAACACTAGCTTCCATATTTAACCTAGGATTTGTATAATATAGTAAATAAGCCCTGTAGATAAAGAACGTGCGGGTACTAGTACGACTAGTAGCCAAATAATGTAAATATTACCTGAGCCACAAGCTTCAATGTATTCAACAGTTTGTGGTGAGATTCCTGCTTCAGCATAAAATTTGTTCATAAAGGCCGCAGAAGTGACAGGGTTGCGAACGAAGCCAAATACCTGACCAGTTTCACCACTCAATTTTGAAGTAAACTCGTTTTTGACGTGGACTATTTCAGCGTAAGCCCTGTAAGATTCAACGCGTTTTATTTATATACATTTTATATTGTTTGAGTATAATCGTCATTCAACATACTCGTATTTGATTAAATTTGGTTCAACAAATTCTCAGATTTTCTACTTTATCCCTTAAAAGTTAACGATATATATTTATATAAATAAAATGAATCAATAACACTTAGAGTCTTGCTTTTATAGATTTATCTTGATTTATTTTATTACACTCAAATTTCAAAGAATTATTAAAAGGCATGTAAAACACTAACTGGGGTATCATTCACCTCGTTAAGTACGAGTATATATTTCATTATAGCCATACTACTTAGGAAAACTAATTGGGAATTAAAATTATTAGTATATATTTAACTTAAAGAAATGTACTATATATATAGTATATATAAATAACGAATTAAATGACCTGTGAACACCATACAAATTTAGCAAAAATATAAGGTGAGATACATTTCTTTAAGTTTCTAAATAATCTACGTATCATCCGCTCAAGGGTTAACATAGACTTGTTCGGTATTGTATATGTTTTCCTATATTATTTGTGGGAATAGCTATGCAAGTCATGGTATACCAGGCATATCACCAATTAAGTAAGAACATTTTTCAATATCGTACCTCAAAGCATTCTTTGCTTTTTGTAGGAATATAATACCAATAGCTTCAGATCTTGCGCATCCATCAGCGTTTTCATCAAAGGACCTCGTTTTTCCATCCGGGGATATTTTTATACATCTGTAATGGAACAAATAATATCGTATACTCTGATAGAACGAAAGCGTCAAAGTGCAAATTTACTTTAAATAAAAAGGTTCGCGGCTGATGGTAGGTATGAGGATGTGAATTGTGTGTAAGTTTAAGTTTGATGAAATGAAATGAAATGAAATAAGTTTATTGTGGCAAAAAAACATGAACAAATACTTAACTAAACATTAGTAAATAAATAGTTATTGCCACAAAACGGCCTCTACTCAGCATAATGCCGGCTGAAGCAACCAGCGCTGATCTTCCGTAGAAGCCGCCCGGTGACATCACGGATCGTAACACAAAAGAGTACAATATAACATTAAATTTATACTGACAAGAACAATTTGCACAAAAAAATATATTACTCCTAAAACACATTAAAACACATAATATACACAATACACCATAAAAAACAAAGAACATCAAGGAGAAAAACAAAAATGCTTAGTTGTTTAATTATATCACACTTGTGTCATGTCGCAAAGTTTCCTGCTTAATTTGATGGTGACAAATATACATTTTCAATTTAGATCTAAAACTGTCAATATACTGCAGGTTCCGTATCGGCGGTGGTATATTATTCCAACATTTCGACGCTGCATATCGGAAACTGCCTCTAAACGACGCAGAACTGTGTCGTTGTGTCATGAGCTGTATCGCACTCTGCCGCGGCGCATGAGGTCTTTGACTCGACATCCAGGACAATTTTTCGTGGAGATAGGAAGGAGCTTTATGTTGTAAGACACCAAAAAAAAGACAAGCTAAATGAAGTTTGCGACGATGTGTCATTTTTAAAATGCAGTGCTTGTTTAGGTAAGGGGTCACATGATCTCTGAAGGGAACGTTAAAACAAAAGCGAGCACAAGCATTCTGAACTCGTTGAATTAGTTTTTGCGTTCTTACCAGCAGACGCGGACCAAACACAACGTCCATGTAATTTAGTTTGGAAAGGACGAGTGTCTCCACCAGTTGTACACGCAATTCTTCTTTTAGGTATGGTCTCATTCCATACAGTACTTTTAATCTGTAAAAGCAATTGCTAACAGAGTTGGAAATATGTTTCTCATACCTTAAGTCGCAGTCCATTAACAAACCTAAATTCCGAGCTTCGTACACCCTATCAATGGGTTCACCCATTAGCATGACAGACTCCGAAAGAATTAGATTAGCAAGCTGATGCCTAGTTCCGAAGATTAAATATTTTGTTTTACTAGGGTTAAGCAGTAAACAGTTACTAGTAGACCAATTAGCTATATTCGAAAGATCTTCATTGAGTTTAGTTATGGCATTATTAATTTCGTTTGGTTTGCAAGAGATATACACCTGTATATCGTCAGCATAGATATGATACTTACAGTGCCGTATATGTGTTATTATGTCTGCTGAGTACAATATAAAAAGAACCGGTCCTAAAATGGATCCCTGAGGTACCCCCCTATTACAAGCCACTTTATCAGAAACTAATGACGAACCATCATTACGATTCAATTTTACGTATTGGTAACGACTACTGAGGTAGCTGTTAAACCATTTTAGAGCTTCGCAGTCAAAACCATAGTAACTAAGTTTGGACATCAGCAAGTTTATATTAATTGAATCAAATGCTCTAGAAAAATCGAGTAGTACTAGCAGAGTACACATGCCCGCATCTTGTGAGCAAAGTATATTATCAGTCACGTCAAGCATTGCGGTCATTGTACTTCGTCCCGTTCTAAAGCCAGACTGTACTGAAGGCAAAATGTTATTTTTTTCTAGGAAATCGGTTAGTTGTGTACAGACAGCTTTCTCCATAATTTTTGACAGGCATGGTAAAATACTAATTGGTCTGAGATCTTTAAGCTCAGCAGGATTCAAAATTTTAGGTAATGGGCGGACAACTGCAAGTTTCCAAATATCAGGATATGTAGACGTTCTAATAGACATATTTATCAAATCATTTACAGCATCTATAGTGTAGGGGAAAGTCATTAAAATCATATCTAAGGTAATACTATCGCAACCTTCTGCATTTGACTTTAAGCTACGAATTATTTGTATCATTTTATTCAGACTTACAGGCTCTATATGAAAGACAGCATCACTAAACTTATTAAACTCAAAATAGGTGAGTTGAGAGATACAAACTTTGAAAGTGTCGGATATATTTAAAAAGTGTTTATTTATGATGTTTGGGTCATTAAATTGAGAAGGTAGTTCATATTTAGTTTTAGGTATTAAAGTATTTTTAAGATTTTTCCATAATATTTGAGGATATTTTATTTTATTATTGATATTATACTTAAAATATGCCACTTTTTCATGGTAGAGTGCTTTGTTGACTGTAGATTTTAAGCTCTTATAATATTGTTTCTTGGTGTCCAGCTTAGTTTCATGATACTCTATTGAAGCCTCGTCACGTAACTTCATCATTAGTTTAATAGTGTCTGTAATCCACGGGTACGAGCTATTTTTGATTAAAATTGATGTAATAGGGGCATGAGAGTCAAATAGAGCTATGACATTGCAGTTGAAAAAGGTAATCATTTCATTAATGTCCGCTAATAACGACATTTGATTCCATTTTATAGATTGCAAATCATAATTAAAATTAGGGATACAAATATTTTTTATAGGTCTGTAAATTGTGGTGAACGGTATCGGTTTCTCACGTTTAATATTATATTCACAAGCGACAAGGCAGTGACCAAAAAGAGATCCGATATGTTCTAGGCTAATCTTTATCGCGCTTAAATCTGTACACACTACGTCAATGAGGGTCTGGCTATTTTCAGTGAAATGGGTGGGCTTAGTAACTAGCTGCGACAGATTGAAGCTTGACAAAAATATATTAAATTTAATTATATTGGCATCATTATTATTCAAAATATTAATATTAAAATCACCTAATAACATCAAATTATCATACTCAGGGATTGCACTAATAGAGTCAGTGATAGCATCAAAAAACAATTCCACATTCATCCAAGGCGGACGATAGGCTGTACCAATCGCTATCTTCTTGCTGTTAAGACTCATAATGAGCCACATTTGCTCAACTGAGGTGTGTTGCGGGTCTACTGGATGAGGCCAGGTGCGTACTCTTACATCTCGCTTAACGTAGAAACCGACGCCGCCCCCGCGCGTACGCACTTCGCGCGGCCGGGGGATATGACGCAGTCGGTATCCCGGTAGCGAGGGGGCGCGGCCTTCCTCACCCGCTCTCAACCAGGTCTCATTAATTGCCAGTATGTCTAGGTCATTACGAGCAACGGATACTATAAAATTGTCATGATTCGTGCCGAGGGAACCTGCATTATACAAACCAATCTTTAAAAGCTTATTAACCATTGTAAAGGCTAAAACACACCTGTACACATTGTAACATACCAACTATGGAATAAACAAAAACACAATTGATGAAACATGACACTGATAAAGCACATGACTTGATATTGACGAACATATCTAATAGTATTGTATTTAAATAACCTTGTTCAGTATGGTTACTTAAAAATATGATGTTAAAAGTGAGTTGTGTATAATAAATAAACTGTATTTTTTTACAGTGCGATCTTAGTGTACTTAGTGTAGTGGGGTTTACAAACTTCTCAAACAGTGCCAGTCTCAAAAACACGAACGAGGTCTTCGTCAGATCGTATCGGATACATCTGCTTACCATCAGCCTGTCGCACGTAAACTCGGCCCCTCTTGGTCCAGGAGTACCTCCACTGTCTCTTACGGCATTCCTCGCGGGCGCGGTGAAACAGCTGACGATTGGTTCGCGTGAGCCGCTCGTTAACGTAGACTCGACGCGCAGGTCCCATCAGTCCCATGTCAGCTGTCGTAAAGTTACGCCGCACGCGCGCGGCTACCAGTAGCTCGTCCCGAAGGCGGCGACGCGCCAGCCGCACGATGACGCGGCGCGGACGCCCCGCCGCCGCCGCTGCCCCCGCAGCCGGCGCTCCGCTGTCGCGTGAGCCGTTCCAGCCGACCGCACCAACACGCTCGGCGAACACGATGTCCTGATCCTCGAGGTGGACCCCCAGTTTAGCAGCCAAGATGGTGATGGTGTGCAGGATGCTTTCCCCCGTCGCCTCCGGGAGTTGTCCAATGTCGAGGTCGGAGAGCAGCGCCTCCTGGTCCCGATCATTGAGCTCCTGCTTGAGATGGGACACTGTCTGTTGCAATTCCGCGACCTCACTCGCCCCGGGCGAAATCTCCTTCTTTTCCACCGCTTCGAGCCTCCGCTCAAACCCATCCATCCGTTCTCCTAATCCTGCTATGGAGGCGCGAACGTCCTGGCGGAACTCTCTCTGCTCAGCCATATATTTAGCGAGGTCGCGGCGCATTTCGCGAACCTCCGCATCTAGGGGTAAGGGTGAGGGAAGCGTGGGGGGCTGGGTCGGCACATTCTCTGTCTGGATTGAGGCAGCTGTGTCAGACTCGTGTCCGGATGAAGTGCTGATAGCCCCACAAACACTTTTTGCTGGGGTGCTACTGTTGTCGCCTCTCCGCTGTTTTTTTTTTACATTCCGGGCAAGTCCAGTCTTTGGCTACAGCTACGCTATCGGGAATCGCTACGCACCCTTTATGATATATACAAGGGCAAGTACTACAAGTGGCGGCACCTGCTGAAGTCGCCGGCAAATACCTGCCGCAAGCTACACACTTAATTTGTGGTTTACCCATCGCTACCTTGCACTGATCGTGTTTTGATTGATTCACGATAGATGGCGCAATAGTAATCGTAGTGAGGATCGATCGATTACAGCGATAGCCTAAAACAGTTGCGTTTTAACGACGAGACACCAGATCGCGCAGTAATAAATAGACGGGTAACTGATGTGCTCTTGTAGTAATATTTTAATGTACCCTCTTTAAAAAGTCACAACAATTGATACACAATTATTACAAATTAATTGATTGCGTACAATCCCCGGCACGTTCGAGTACGCGAACACTTCCACAGGTACTTTAGGCACGGTAGCACACACTGATAATACTGTCACTAAAAATTGATGCGTTTTTGTATTTTTACCGTAGGAACTTTACGCGAGCGTATGACGATATGTTGCCGTCCGTGACGTCACTCCTCACATTGTATCAATTGAAACTCACTACAATGACAAATTCAATATGTCAAAGTGTAATGAGCGCAGTGAAGGACAAGATTATGACGTTGCTTGACCGAATAGAAGCGCAGAATCAGTAGAACGTAACGGTATGGGTAAGGTAACAACAAAAGGGAATCCTATTTGTACTATATATATGTTGGCAAAGCGATAGAACCGTAATAGATAATCTTAAGTTGTCGGTATAAACCCGCGTTCTCGCTTTCTATTCTATTTTCATATAACTTTTTTAAATATTACAGAAAGATATTGTAGTGTAGAATATCTTTCTATCTCAGAAAAAACCCAATAACTGTCCAACCCGGGATCGGACCCGTGACGTCGAGGTTCCAAAACCGCACATCCGCCACTACACCAAGACCTGCTGGCGGGTCAGCTAGTATAGACATAAAGCATACAATGCACGATAAGCTTTGTGTCATATATTGTAGAATAGGTTTGTTACCTACCCCTATTCTGCACATTAATGTTGCTACTTTTTTACAAATGATGGCGTGATGGCTATCTGTATAGTACTGTGCGAACATTTCCCAGGCACTGAAGAACCGGGGAAGTCCTAGAAACACCCTACACATGTTGGTTTATTGGACACTAATTTAGTCTAAAGAACTTTTGGCATAGTTGAACCATATATTACCCGTGTACATACCCTGGCAATACGCTTTCGACAGTTTTAGTTTTACCTGGTTTTTACAACGAGCAAATCTACGTACGAACATATTGGGCCCCGTACTGCTAAAACCCTATGATTGCGCTCTTAGTTTACATTATCCTTATGGTCGTCGGCAAGGAAGTGCCCGAGGTACTTATAGTTAGTTACTCTATTAATCTGAATGCCATTGAAAGTAATTTCTGGCATTTCCGCAGTGCATTTAGCGGTGACCTTAAATCAAATCAAATCAAATCAAATTAAAATAAAAACCATTTATTACGTCTAATTTTTCAAGTCTCAAGTTGTCAAGTTCTCATTTGTCATTTAACAATCACAACATATACATTAATATTATTATATAATCATTATATAATTAAAAAAATTAAAGCAACAAAAATTATATTAGCATTTTCATCATCATCATCATCATCTCAGCCGTAGGACGTCCACTGCTGAACATAGGCCTCCCCCATGATTTTCCAAAAGGACCGGTTGGAAGCGGCCTGCATCCAACGTCGTCCTGCGACCTTCCTCAGGTCGTCTGTCCACCGTGTCGGTGGACGACCTACGCTGCGCTTGCCGGTCCGTGGTCTCCACTCCAGAACCTTTCGGCCCCATCGGCCATCTGTTCTGCGTGCTATGTGCCCTGCCCACTGCCACTTCAACTGGCTGATCTTCTGGGCTATGTCGGTGACTTTCGTTCTTCTACGGATCTCCTCATTTCTGATTCGATCACGTAGAGAAACCCCGAGCATAGCCCTCTCCATAGCTCGTTGTGCGACTTTGAGCTTATCTATGAGGCCCATAGTAAGAGACCACGTTTCAGTGCCATAAGTCATCACTGGTAACACACATTGGTCGAAGACTCTTGTCTTGAGGCACTGAGGTATTTTTGACGAGAAGACTTCGCGAAGTTTCCGGAACGCTGCCCAGCCGAGTTGGATTCGACGATTGACCTCTTTCTCGAAGTTGGACCTGCCTAGTTTGACTGTCTGTCCCAGGTAGATGTACTCGTCAACAACTTCGAGAACTGAGTTCCCAACTGATATTGGGGTAGGTACAACATGGGCATAAGACATAATTTTCGTCTTATCCATGTTCATCTTAAGACCTACCCGTTGGGAAACTCGATGGAGGCCTTCGAGCATTGTACTGAGGTCTTCCATGGATTCTGCCATGACTACAATATCGTCGGCAAATCGAAGGTGAGTGATGTATTCGCCGTTAATATTGATGCCAAGTCCTTGCCATTCCAGAAGCTTGAAGGCGTCTTCCAATGTAGCGGTGAACAGTTTCGGAGATATAACGTCTCCCTGTCTCACGCCTCTTTGCAATGGAATTGCCTTCGAACTCTGCTCCTGTACTCGGACTGACATGTAGGCGTTTTTGTACAAACACTTCAGCACTTCAATATACCGATAGTCAATACGGCACCGCTGGAGAGACTCAAGCACTGCCCACGTCTCGACCGAATCAAAGGCTTTCTCATAGTCCACAAACGCTAAACAAAGAGGCAAGTTATACTCTTCGGTCTTCTGTATAACTTGCCGTAGCGTGTGGATGTGGTCTATGGTACTATAGCCTTTTCGGAAACCGGCTTGTTCCGGAGGCTGGAATTCATCAAACCTGCGACTGAGACGGTTCGTTATGACCTTCGAAAACAGCTTATAAACATGGCTCAAAAGCGAGATGGGTCTGTAATTTTTAAGTAAAGTGTTGTCACCTTTCTTGAAGAACAGCACCACCACGCTTTTGTTCCATGCTTCTGGCGTTGAACCTTCAAGTAAGACGGTATTAAAGAGCTTCTGAAGGACTTTAAGTACCGGTGTTCCACCCGCTTTCAGAAGCTCAGATGTGATACCGTCGTCACCAGGCGCCTTGTTGTTCTTAAGCTGTTTCAAGGCCATTCTAATCTCGTACAGGCTGATGTCCGGGATATCTTCGGTATAATGTCGGGTCAGCTTGGCTCTTGGGTCTTTGGCCGAGCTGCTAACAGGTTTAGCGTCCGAGGTGTATAGCTGTCCGTAGAAACTCTCTACCTCTCCTAATACTTCTGCTTTGGTCGACGCTACACTGCCGTCTTCTCTCTTCAGCTTCGTCAACTGGCTTTGCCCAATAGACATGTCTCTTGCAAACACTTTGGAGCCTTTTTTCCGCTCTATCGTCTCTTTAATACGGTTTGTATTAAAGATCCGGATGTCGTGTCGCAAGGACTTCCATATTCGTTTATTGAGCAGCCTATATGCTTCAGCATCATCCGAAGACTGCAGTTTCAATGAGCGTCGTTCAGCCATGAGGTTGAGGGTATCGTTGGAGAGTTTCTGTGGCCTATCTGTACGGTGGGGTTTAAAGTACTTGGAACCCACTGTATGGACAGTTTCTACTAACCTGTTATTGATCTCGTCCACTGAAGCGATGTTCTCAAGGCAATCGAAGCGATTGGATAGCTCAAGTTGAAAGCTCTCGGGGTCTTGAATACGGGCACGAGTGGGTCGGAGCGTAGACTTCATCAGACGAGACCTCTCCAGTTTGACATTAATATTCACCGTGCCTCTTACCATTCGGTGATCACTACCGGTTTTAACCCTGTTGATCACGGAGACATCAGTGAATATTTGCCTTTTGGTGGTCATAATGAAGTCAATCTCATTTCTCGTGGAACCATCGGGACTCAGCCAGGTCCATTTCTTGTGAGGTGGCTTCTGAAAGAAAGAGTTCATCATAAAGAGTCCCTCTTTCTCCAGGAAGTCGGCCAACCTCTGTCCCCTACGGTTCCGTTGTCCATATCCAAATTGCCCCACTTTCAACTCATCCTCGCTTCTCTTACCCAACTTCGCGTTGAAGTCCCCCATAAGAACTAGAAAGTGCGTTTCAGAGGTATGTATGGCCCGACTAATGTCTTCATACATATCCTCCACCTCATCGTCCGGGTGTGACTTCGTCGGTGCGTATACCTGAATGACCTTCAGCGAATATCGTTTGGATACTCTGAGTATTAGGTATACGACCCTATTGGAAAGGCTATTGATCTTAACTATGTTGTTAGTAAGGGACTTGTGGACGAGAAAACCGACACCACCTTGGGACTGTTGGTCGCCCTCCCGGTAGTAGAGTAGGTTACCTGATTTTAGGGTTATCGTGTCCTCACCCGCTCTACGGACTTCAGATAACCCCACAATGTTATGTCCCAGTGTTACTTACTCATTTCTTCTTCCAGCTCATATATCTTCTCGTCTGTCCTCATTGTGCGTATGTTGTGTGTCACCAGGGCCAGTCGTCGTCGTTGGGGGTTGTAGCCGGGCGTCTGCCGGGGATTCTTAGCACCCCCTGCCCCACCGTTACCGTGGCCGCTACCGTAGCCAGGAATAGCGGGGCTGCCGGGGACTGGGGGCCTGGTTCCTAATGTGTCCGTCATTGGGGGGATTTTGCCAATACTCGCCACGCTTGGCAGGCGGGTTGGCGAGCGCAGTTTTGGGGTTTTAATACTGGGAAGGTGCTGCTGCCCACCTTCCGATTGTTATCCCTTAGCAGATTTTTACGCACCCACGGGTAGAGTTGGGGGGGTACTATTCTAAGCCGGTACCCCACGGCATAGCATTAGCATTTTAGCATACAAATAATAAAAGATCATGTACTCGTCCTCTCTCGCATGATGTCAGTCTCACAGGCTCTCAGCATTTCTTGTATCGACCGTTCCGTCGGATCTAGCAACACCATATCACTACTAACTTATCGTCTGCGTAGCTGATTTTGTTTACACAAACTCCATTCACCCGACATCCAGCACGCATGCTGCCTAGTTCGACTAATATATCATTTACATATAAATTGAAGAGTTTAGGAGAAGTCCCCTTGCCTAATCCCGCACTCCAACCTATAAGGTTCAGAAAAAGCGATGGCCCATTTGACAACGTTACTTTGGTTCGCGTACCAAAATCTGAATAGCTCTACCACCTGCATTGGTACACGCCTATCCCTCAACTTTCTCCACAGCACATCATAAGACACTAGACACTAGATCTATGCTTGTGGCGTTTAACCTTCCTCTAACTGTTTTGTGAATGCTTGAATGAGCATGAAGGAGTTTAAGTATTCCACCCGCTTTCAAAGGTCTGGCGTGATACCATTATCAATCGGCGCCTTGCTGTTCTTAAACTGTTTCAAGACCGTCCTTATCTCGTACAGACATCTCATATATCTAGATAGATTTATAGATGTCTAGGATATCTTTGGTAAAACGTTGGGTAAGCTTGTTTCTAGGGTCTTTGACCGACATGATAATAGTTTTAGCGACCGAGGTATATAGCTGCCCAGAGTCTATGTATCAAACCAAAACCAAGACCATCAACCAAAGAAAAAGGTATTAGGGATAATACCTCTGCTTTGGTTGATGCTACATACCCGTCTTTTATCTTCAGACAATAGCCATGTCTCTTGCAAACACTTTGGAACTTTTTTTCAATCTTTAGTCATTTTAATACTGTTAGTACCTTAGATCCAAATGGCGTGTCGCAACAACTTCTATATTTAATAAATTAAATTATAATAATTAAATTTAATTAAGTTTACTACATTTGTTAAATTGAATGTGTACTCACCAATAGATCGTAATTAGCGTCAAAGAGTACACTATTATTATATAGGTAGCATTCCAGCATTAAAATTAAAAAAAAAAACTAAAGTAACAGATGTAACACAAAGGATAAAACTATAGAAATGGACATGGTAGGCCATATCTGCTGACTAAATAACAAAAGATGGGCAAAAAGGGTAACAGACTGGATACTTCTGGACGGAAAAAGAAACCAAGGACGGCAGTGCAAAAGATTTAGGGGAGGTCTACGCCGAATAGGCGATAAATTATAGTGTAAAATTCAATAGTTAATTACATCAGACAAGATGTTAGATTTTTGTAGTAGAATAATTTTTTTTTATTTATTTTATGTGAACTATTTCAGTTCCACGAATTCCGTCATTGTACAATGTACTTGCAATCCCAATACCCGTCAGAAATGGGGAGACATCGCGAGGAGACCGACAGCCCTGGAAATGGAAACTGGCGAGGATCTGCGGTTTACCGTCACCATAATCACGACCACTCTGCCAAGAGTGCCCAACTGAGAAGATTATAATAATTAGGAGGAATTATATATGATTGTTTGTTTTTTTGTTGTTGATACACGTAAAACTACAGCTGAAGGCTTAATGATTCAAGCAATTCTTTCACGAGTTTAGAGCTCAGTACATTATGCCTGAGTAACATACGATATATTTGATTCATCCTCATCATCGTCATCTATCACCACGGAGGTGAAAAATCAGTCGAGCGGTCTTGAGTGAATTGCCTGCAATACCTACTTACATTTTACTTTAAAACACAACATAACAAAAGTTATGCCTATATATCCTCAACAGGGGAAGCAGTGGTGTCTTAAACGCCTACGTTTCGCTAGACATGTTTTAAGTCTTATATTATAAGAGGCGAGTCTATTGCAAACTACGGAGCACTCTTTCAAAATTTATTTGTCAGAAAAATCCAGTAACTGTCCAACCCGGGGATCGATCCCAGGGCCTCGAGGTTCTTCTCGAGGCAATTCTTCTACCTCTACACCAAGACCAAGCGAGTGAAGCCGTCGGCGGATCAGCTAGTTAAAAGATAAATCTGAAAAATGAATTTCGAACAACAGTGACGCACCCGCTCGCCACTCTTTCTTTACGGTTATATTGTCTAGAGACAAATTGCTCTACCCTCAACTCATCATTACTCCTCTTACACAACTTTGCAACAAGAAAGTGCGTTTCAGAGGTTTGTATTGCTCATCTAACGTGCTCATTATATCCTCCATCTCATCATCCGGGTGTGCCTTTGTCGGTGCGTGTAATATATGAATGACCATCTGATTATATCTTCTAAATTTTCTGATTACCTAATAGGTATAGAAACGGTAGTAGAGAAGGCAACCAGACTTCAGAGTTATCGTACCCTCGCCCCTTTACGATATTCTAAGACGGCGCAAATAGTATAGCAATAGTATATTCGCATAACTCACAACAGTTTTGTACAAGGATATAATAGTAAAGTGTAGTTTTATAATGAGTGACTGCAAAGTGTGATTAATTACCACTAATTATTTAGTATATTTGATTAAGTATTTACCTGTTGTAATGTACATGGCCGTGCGGAGCCATGCACAAGTTGCAGCCACCAACTATAGCTGCCTCGCATATTCCTCTTTTGATAGCAGAGTATGCCTCTTCTAGAGCTACCATAGAGCCGCAACATGCATCATCTACTGTTAATGATGGCCCTTTAGCGTTGAGCCAGTAGGATATACGGTTTGCGTACATAGTTTTACTACATCTGTAAAATAATACTCTTATAAAATTTGTTGCAAAACATGTATAAAATCATAAATTTGAGTTTTTTCCTTCTAAAGTGAAACTTTCATTTCGATTTAATTAACACAGACAATTATTAATCGAAGTAAAAGCATACTACCTACGGTTAAACTCATCATTTTTGTACATAGTACAAAGTGCATAAACACACAAACAAACTTTGTAAAGTGGTTTTTGCATTTTGGTGAAGTCATGCTAAACCGTGAAACAGATTAGACTAGACCTATTGTACCGACACAATAGAACAACGTATAACAACACTATCTGCGCACACAAAGCTCTTACTTTTTTACGACAGGATGTTGCATATTAATCATAAAGCGCTAATTTTATACACTGCTATTCTTTGACTACATCACAGTACGTACAACAAGTAAACATGCGTTACTTCACAATGTTAAAGTTTTTAAGCTAATTTTAATTTATAAATTTTACCCTAAAACTATTATTGTTGCCTTTGCCAACTAACTACACGATTGTAACAGGTTTGATATGATTGGAAATGAGGAAGATAACACTTTGTAAGTATGGATGGGAGGTCAGTTGAAATGAAAGTGAATCAATTGTAATAATGTTCAACCAAACTTAAAATAATAAGGGACAACAGCCACACAAATTTCAGGTCCCAAACTAGCCAGAGCTTGTACTATGGTACCTGATGACTGATAAACATACTCAAACTCATATGCACACTCAGCCCCAGGTAAACAGACATGTGTATGTACACAAATCTTTGACCTGTTCTGCACACAAATGTTTGACCCACGTCCAGCAGCTCAGAAGGTAGGGATCTACCAACTGCGCCGACCGGTCATTCATTACAGGATTTTAGGGATTGTATTTCGATGTATTTTTTTTCATGTATGTGGTCAGTAAAATCTTGAAATGTAAGTTGATACAAATTCCGCACTTGTTATATTTTTTTGGAGGCTGAATGACACTTACCCAGTAATGGAGTAGCCAGTTAGCGATGCAGTATCGAAATTTCCCGTATTTTCCATATCGGAAAAGGCAGCTCCAATGTAGACCCCAACTTTCTTTCCACTTAGTTGTTTCGGACTCAAACCAGCATCATATATAGCTTGATAAGAATGCTCTAGAACTTTTCTGGCCATCGGATCCATAGCATTGCCGAGATGATGGTGCACCATAAAGAATTGAGAATCAAAACGATGAATTTCTGGCACCTTGCCTGAGTACTCCGAAACTTCTGGATGTTCTAACGTCCATTGTCTGTTATCTGAATTCACCGGGTTGACCTGTATATTAAAATTAGTCAGGATGTCTACTCCTAAAAACGAACTACGAAGTTTATATTTGAATATTTGTTGAATATTTATGTGGCCTTTCACATTCGCAGTAAAAAACGAAAAATCCGTCAAAAAAACTTTGTAGTTCCGATTCGGGTGTAGGCCACCTGGGCCGGTAGGCTTGACATGTTAGCACAAGGTATTTGCCACAGTCTAATGGATCGGCTACATCTACGAGAAACGCCGTCGATCAAAATAAAATTAGTCTTTTTCATTATCCACTCCATATTTGGCTTTGTACAAACACGTGCAATCCCTTCGCGATCACGGTGCACAATGACAAACGTTAGTGTTGCCGCTTTAACGCAATAATCCTCGCATTAAACCTATTTGATGCCAAAATCATAAATGGAAATATTAATGCCATGTGGTGTGGTGTGTACCAAGTCTTTGCGAAAACTATACAACGGTATTAACATTTCCATTGACGTTGGGCGATAAATATTTTGGCATCAAAGACATTTAACGCGAGAATTGTGCGGCCATCACTGAATTTGTTGCGATAATTGTCAGAATAATTAAATAAAATTGACTGTTTTTTTTTTATTTTTATTTTCTTCTTTTTAAGTAGGGCAATTAAATAAAAGCTTGACTTATATATATCTTTGCGACGTTGTTACATGGTTAATTTAAATAACTTTTAATAACTATTAAAAATAAACCCACTATGTTCATGCTATAATGTACAAATTATGTATTATATAATGTACAAAGTATGTATTAATACACAATAGTAATAAATACCAACTACTAAATTTGGCATTGCTCTGAGAACTGTACTAGTATTTTGATAATCATATCACAATACGTATTTTGACTACAAGAAAGCTCGGTTGATAATATTTTACCTAACAAAACACAGTTTTGGGTTTGATTTTGGAGTAATTTCCTGATAAATAGATTGCAAACCAATTCTGTTGACGCCTATCTCGCGAAATTACACAAGACTTAGTAATTCGACCAAAGCATATTTTGTTAACATTCAGCTGTTAATGACTTTAGAAACTCCCAGCACATAAAATTTCATGCAAAAAATTGCAAGCAAATTATTCACGAAAAAAAAGTTTGTTAAAGAAAAATATTGCGTTTATAAAACATGCAAGCTTGGATCACGTTCATTTTACAGTGCATTACAAGCATAAAATGCGGCTCACGTCAACTTTACAGTATACCCATTCCTTGATCTATTAACGTAACGCACCGCGTTACGTGCTTGAATGGTCGTAAAAAATAAGGCCGCAGGCTTTTCAATTATCAAATTCCAATTTTAATTAATTATTGGTCATATAACAACAGAGGACATTATACAAGGCACATGAAACAGTAGTCACTTTTAACATTTTGTTAATTTTTGTTTTGAGCATGTTATAAAGTGAATTGTTACATTGAACATGTTGGCCTTTTTCTGGCACTGCAAAACTCTATCTATATCTGCACCGCACATCATAATAGCATATCTTATTCTGGAATTGATGTTGGTATAGTAAACTGATACCATAGGCTTGTTATACACTAAATGTTTTAATTATTTTAGTAGTGCATAGTTACCACCAGCCAGTTTCATAAACGTGTTTTCAATGTTAATAGTCTGATCTGTTGTAATCCATAAAAACAAATTTTATATTATATTGATGTAAAACTTGATGAGTGTCTTACTACCATTTAAAATAACGTCATTAGTATCAAACTATTGTTTGAGCTACCTATATCATAGTATTATTATTCTTAATTAACAATTGATGCTCGCACTTATCTCTTATTCAAACATGATAGTACAGGATCCATGGTAAATTTTTGCACTGGATTACTATCAAGCTAATTTTCAGTGAGTAGCTTCATTTTGATGAGACGCCCAACAATATCCTGTACGAAACTCTCGACTGTGGTAGCTAACAGAGGTAGCAAGGATAAACAAGGATATACATTAGAGTGATGCAATTCGCAAAGTAGCTGGTGGCAGCTATATGGAAGGGATCGAAAGTCTTGCTCAGTAGTTTGCACTTGGAGTTACACATTATGTTTGGTAGTATAATAGACTGCTTTAATTGACGAATTATCTACTCCTTAATACACTGAACTATTAAATCCTTTTAATTTGAACACACATCGAAGTAGTTCCCCGATCTGTCTTACGGATAATCTTTCATTGTATAAAAACTGAACGTTATTGGTACTTACCTTATTGTACAGAATCATTGAAAATTCCTTTAAGCTGCCTGACATTGGAAATATGCCAGAGATGCCGGAGATGACGACGCATTCACCATTTGGGTTCGATTCCTCTTCCTTTGGCTCAAGGTTTTCCCGATACTTTTGAGATTTAGGCGCCATTTGTAATCTATAAATAAATAAAATCAGCATAAAATTTTAATTTGAGAATTTACTATAGTATTAATAATATTTTAATATTGCCGTGATTTTGCGGCGTAGTTCCTGATTAACTGTATCTCTATTGCTATTGACTGCGAATCAAATTTTAATATATATAATTAAATATTATATAATATATAAACAAATTTATATCATACCCTACAAATAAGTGACGAAATAAAATAAACATTTAGACAATACGGCAGTAGCTGAATCCAGCTACTGCAGTAAGGTGTTTGAAATAGAAAGTTTGTTATTATTGTTCAATTTCGGGTTTTCAATGGTTTTCGTTAGTTCGCAATGTGAAACAGTGTTATAATATTGTATTTTCCGTAGAAATAAGCGAGTACATTATTATTATTTTAAATCACGAAAATAAGCTGCTTGCAAGTATTCCAATAGTCTTAATGTAGTATTTTTAGCTATAAACTTTTGTTTATAATAATATAACAATAGATGTTGTGATTAAACTAGATACGTTAAAAGCATTTTTTTGTAAACAGATAATTTTAAATATTAAAAAAAAAATAACAAATGCACTGTTCCGCGTGGGAAAATCCCGCCCTCGGTGGCACGGCGCGGCGCAAAGACTTTCTGCGCCTCATTATGGAAAAAAATGTATGAAGATGTGCCTTGAAAAATTATGAGATAAGTTATGTTTTTACTATGCAATTCAAAAAGTCTTATGTTAATTACTTCAGAATAACAAAATATGTACTAAATTTGGTGATAAATTTACATCCGATCTTTTCATCAACTTGGACGCACACTTAAACACACTCTTCCACAATCATATTTCTAGCACTATAATTAGCTAGCGTAGTTCAATACAATACTATCAATATATGTTTCATATCTAGAAATTTAGCCAAACCTGAGATATCATTTTTTCAATGCGCAGGTTCATAACTTTTATTTCCGATAAGGTCTTTGTTACAGAGCGGTAGGTGCGCTCACAAACTATAAGATACTACGTATCAAAAGGACATCTGCAGTACATTCTTTGCTAGACACGAGTTCTGCGCTCTGATTGGCTACAGCAAAATGATGTATGACAGTTGATTTTTTTATTTTGCAATGGATGTTCTACTTACGTACGTACCTATGTAGGTTGATCGTAAGTAGGTTGATAGATGCATTACAGTAACCTGACCTCTGTATACCTACTTTTAATTATTATTGAAAACTCTATGGGTGTATCTATTTTACAAAATAAAACATATTATTTTATAGATCTATCATTTATTTATATTTTATTCTTTTTTGTTTTACTCTGTACTCAAAAGTTTTGTACATTTGACATATTGGAGTCTTGCCTCCTTTTATTGTATTTATTGTTTGGATCCGAGCGTATCAACGGCGCCTGCTGATGTCTAGGATGCATCAAGAGGATCTTGAATAAGTTGTTACCATAATCATATCAGCATATAGACACCTACCTATTAATAATTATTATCTTCATGTATTTTGATGGCAATAATTTTTTAGGTGACGATATATCTATCAAAATATTTGTGACACACTTTAATTGAAGGGTACTCGTCTTATTCTCACTTTTATAATTGTAATGCTTTACAATGCATGTCGAGCCATTTTTGGATTCTTATTTTTGGGAAACGTGTGTAGAATGGCGTAGTCGCGAACTTGTACTAATCTTGCACACAGCACTTGTAATACATCTCTTATCTCTTTCACATTATTGAACACTATGGCTGGCCTGACAGTCTTTGCTGACAGTGAGTGACTTATCAAATCCTAGTATTTAAGTAAGTAATATTAGTCTATGGAGAAATTCAAATTTCAATTGCAAACAAAGAGGATTTAATTACATTCTAAGGACGGCAAAAAGGAGGAGAGGGAAAGGGGTGAGCGGGGGAAGGCAAATGTCATATATTATTTTGCTATGATGTTTCTCGTGTCTAGTTTTTTACTAGACCTCTGAAAAAGGATTCCTTTTTCACAGTACTAGACAGATTATTACCCGTGGGTGCGCTATTGCACGCGACAGCTGAAGGGGCTCGATTGGATTTGAATTCGGACTGTTACTTCGCGGATGCAAGACTCCGAAAAACGGTCGCCGCGTCGTCTCCACACCCTAATACGCCGATCAACATTAGACAATTTGGCTTTGCACTCGTCTGTAAAAAGCATCTTGCCCCACTGATTATTTGTTTACTGATCGCCATGCGCGCCGGGTAATTGCTAAAACTTTATACACTTATTTCCACGAAATGAACCAATGCTACGTTGAGGTGATCCTTTCCGCAGCGCCAGTTATGTTTAGGGAGACTTCGGTTAACTATTTAAAAACTGAATTAAAATAAGAACAGAAAATACGTCCGAGTGAATAGCATGTCCCGTCTAATTAGTCGCTTATTCATACAACTTTTCAACATTCATACATATGGTACTTACAACTATCCTAACTAATGAGATATCGTTATGTCACCTGCATCCTAGACGCTGTGTCAGCGGTATTTTTCTTGCGAATTTCGATAACTCGCGGTGCAGGAAGCGTAACTACCTCGTATGTACTTATGAAAAGTATGAATTGTACAAATTTGGCTCAGTTACAGTTTCATAGACATGAAAGATATATAAAGATACGAATTATGTACTTAGTAATACTTAAGTATAATTAGACTTTCTATGCTATCGCTATTATTATAATAGTATTAGCACTAAAATAATAATAGCGAATAACCACATCTTTCCACTTTTTAGTTTCTATTGACCCACGGAAATCAAATAATGCCCTTGATTACGTTATGGGCTTGGTGTCCAAATTAATTTGTTTTCACGTGAAAGCGCGAAGGCCACGTATATTACAACCGATACGAGAACTAAAGAAGCTCCATTGAGTCTAAGATTGCATGTAAAACAGTTCGTCTTGATGAATGTAACAGCAGTGCTACATGAAGGTAATTGGGCTCTAAGGAATAGGTATGTACAATAGGTACGTACAATATAAGAATATGAATTTCAGGAATGTAGTAAAAACTATTTGTACCTTTCTGACTTTACCTATATTCTTCGCACAGAAATCCGGCACGTAGAGCATAGCAGAGTAATCTAGCACCTAGTAATTCATTTAGCATTAGTATATATAAATATCTAAACAAATATATTAATATCAATTATATTATTTATTTAGATAAAGTTAAACCTATTGAATGAGAGCAATGACAGTGATGAGTTCTTATCTGTTTCTTCTTTTTGTAACAGTAGTAAAAGTTGTAGTAGTGGTAGTGAGAATAGTTTTAAGAACATCCCCTCACTCTCAGAAACATTGATATCTAAATTCTCTGATGTACTTAAGAATTTAAATATTGTTTATATTAATGCGCAAAGTATTTCGGTTAATTTTTCTGACATACTGACGTCTTTCAACAGCCCGAACATACATGGTATTTAAGTCTCCGAATCTTGGCTTAGTTCGTCTCTTTCCTCTATATCTTATACTTTACCTGGCTTTAATCTCATTCGCAATGATCGGACGTGTAGTGTTGGTGGAGGAGTCGCTATTTATTTACGTTCACATATTCCCTTTTCCGTTATTAGCACATCCATCCAACCAACACCCCCAAACGCTGGTAAACACCTCTTTATTTAAGTCCTTCCTACCTATAAATAAAAACATGCGTCAGGTATTACTTTGGAGCAAAGTTTATTGTCTGAAAGTCAACCCCCTCAAAACTCAAGTAATTGTCGTAGGCAGTTCCCGAATGATTTGCAGAGTTGACTGGAACACATTGCCGCGAGTTGTTTTCAATGGGGTCACTATTCCTTATAGTCAAACGGTTAAATATCTTGTTGTAACTATCGATCAACGTTTAACATGGGGTCCTCATCTAACTCTAACCAGTCGAAAGATGTTTACTTCCGCATGTGTATTACGTAAACTACGTAATTTTCTTCCTACTACCATTAAGATAGCGCTCGTACAATATCTTTTATTAGCTGTGCTCAAGCAGACGTCATAAAATTGAGCGCCTCCAAAATGTTTGTATTAGTTTCGTATTCAGCTTGCGCAAATATGACCATGTTTCCGAATTTCGTACTAAGCTCAAGTGGCTTCCTATGCGCCTCCGTTGGAATGTTCACATATTATCTCTTCTTTATACTATCCTTTTCAAACCCTCTTTCACGAGATACATTGAGGAACGTTTCGAATTCTTGCACACTTCTCATATATTGTCATTACGGTCATCAGAGAATCTTAAGCTAAAAACGCCTGTACACAGAACCAGTTTTTATAACTCCTCATTTGCTGTTGAAGCCGTCCGCTTGTGGAATTCTCTTACATTAGAAATACAGCGTGCTACCTCACTGAACAGTTTTAAAGATCAGGTTAAACAACTTTATGTTTCACTCTAATTGTTGCTCATGCACTTGTATTTTAAATTTATCATGATTTTGTATTTCTAAACGTTTACTTGTTTTATTGACATAAACGACAAACATGTCCTAAACTATAGAAATGTAACTGTCAGATGCTTTATTGTTTACTTTTATTCACTTTATTTGTATTTATATTATATTTATTATACTTATTGATTATACAAGTATATTATTTATGTATGCATGTATTTATATATTCTTATTAGTTAATTTATTATAATATATATGTAGATATTTATAGTGTACCTTTTTAGTGATTTGTATTGTTACCGTCCATGTTATATTTGATACTCTTCTGAGAATGGGTTGACTGGAAGAGATCACACTGAGCGATAAGACCGCCCATTGGCCACCTAGGTTAAACCTACAATTATTTAACCTTGAACACCTAGGTTAAATAATTGTACTTTTTAATATTAAGTGATTAATGTGGCGTTTCAATCAAGTGTTTTCTATCTATCTATCTATGTTTAATCAATATTAAAGGTCATGTGAATAAATTACTATTTATCATGTATTACAACTCGGTTAAAATAATTAAGTTTTTTAACGCGTTACATGAGAAATACATCAAATACATACCGTGACTCTAGGAGGGTCTCTGGGTCAAACTTCAAACAGAGAAAAAAATGCCTTTTTTACCCATTACGTTAATAAAAACTTCCGTCAACCGAAAAAAATGTGGAACTACCTAAAAAGAATTAAAACGTTACCAAAAAATAAAAATATAATTCCTCACAACTTGAATTATCCAAACATGATTAATAGTCATTTCTTAACAATACCAGGTGACGGAAGTATACACAATGAAACGTTAAACTTTTTCAAAACAAACAAAGCTACTGGTAGTGTATTTTCATTAGTACCCGTAACTACTGAGATCGTATCCAAAATTATTGTTAGTATTCATACTAGTGCAGCGGGCCATGACAAAATTAACGCCGACATGATTAAGCTTACCCTGTCGGAAACTCTACCTGTAATAACAACTATAATCAACCATTCCATAACAACTAATATCTTCCCGGACCAGTGGAAACGAGCCCTTGTGAGACCGTTACCTAAATCTCAGTCGGTAGAACAACTTAAAGATTTACGTCCCATTAGCATACTGCCTGTATTATCTAAAGTTCTAGAGAGAGTGGTACTAAATCAACTAGAACAGTATGTTAGTGCTGAAAATATAATACCGCCATTTCAATCTGGCTTTCGAAAAGGACATGGCACAGAATCTGCTCTTTTAAATGTAACTGATGATTTGGTGACTGCATCAGACGCAGGGCTAACCAGTGCTTTGATCTTATTAGACTTTTCCTGCGCTTTTGACTGCCTACACCCTGAAATGCTGCTTGCGAAGCTGTCATATTATGGTTTCTCCAAAGAAGCATGCTTATGGTTTTCTACATACCTAGAAAACAGGGAACAGTACGTTGAAACGGAAACTTTAAACGGAAATAAGCTGATGTCTAATGTAGAAAAGTTAAGTAGAGGCGTACCACAAGGTTCGATATTAAGCCCTATCCTATTTTCAATTTTTACAGCTGACTTACCAAATCAAATCAAACATTGCAAATATCATCTATATGCAGACGATACCCAGATTTATTTTTCTTTTAAGGCTCATGAAACTCAAAAAGCTTTTAGTTCGATAAAGAATGATTTAAATAAAATATTCATATGGGCCTCAAACAATTCATTAGTTCTTAATCCTTCTAAATCAAAAATGTTAATTTTAGGAAATAGACATCAAATTAATAATGTATGTTGCCAGGATCCCAGAGTAGATATCGACAGTATAAAAATACCAATAGTCACAGATGCTAGAAATCTAGGTCTTGTTTTTGACAGGGAAATGAGATTTGTTAAGCACATTAGTGATAAAATTAGAACAGCATTTTATAAATTAAAAGTTCTTTATGGCATAAGAAGGTATCTTTCAGAGCAGGTAAGGATGCTGTTGTGTGACCTTCTAGTACTTTCACCATTCAATTACTGCAGTGCAGTGTATGGGCCGCGTTTATATGTTGAAACAGAAAAAGCAATTCAAAGAGTACAAAATGCGTGTGTAAGATTCTGTTTCAGCGTACCAAGAAGAGAACACATCACACCTTACCTTGTACAGAAACATATTATAAATATGAAAGCTAGAAGAGAGCTTCACCTCGCGTGTACAACACAAAAGGTGATTTGGAACAAAAGACCAGAATACCTGTTTGAGAAACTGATATGGATAAAAGACATTCACACATATAATACCCGTGCTAAGTCTCTGCTTATGCTTTCTCTTCCTAAACACAAGACCGTTAGCTTCAAGGGTTGTTTCAAATATAGTGCCTGGAAAATTTGGAATAATATTCCACCTCCTATGAAGGTTAAAACAAGTTTCAGTACTTTTAAACAAAAATATAAACTACTACAACTAGAACGTCAAAAAATGAATTTTGAAGCAACCTTTAGAATCAAATAGCACAGTCATAAATATACACACACACACACACACAGACACACACACACACAGACACACACACTCGCTTACACTACAACACACATATATACAGACCCGCACAGTCACACACAAAACTACACCTCAAAACCCTGCTAAATCATGCATCTATGTATGTAATCATTTTCATTTTTATTTATTATTATTACTATTATTACTATAATTTTATAATTGAAATGTACCACTGTTACAATGTTTGCCTTCAGTAATAAGATATTTGTAAAGTGTGGCAACAGTTAGGCAATATAATTGCAGATTCAAGCCTTGTGACAAGGCAAACATATAATCGGATTATGTATGAAATTAATATTAAATATCTCAGCTGCTAAATAGGAATACTTAGTAATATATTGACATTCGGTAAAACTCAGTTGGGAACTGGTTTTTACTGAATGATCATTCTAACCTGCTACTCTCAAATATTCCTCGAGTAACACCTTTCTTCGAGAAAAAGGAGTATGCTGAAAATCAGCCTTGCATAGATCAATTTTATTGTCTACGCAACACAGTGCTGAGCATACCCCTATTGCCTAAGAATAAAATATTTAGTGTTGTTATATAAATGTACTTTTTTGTGGCAATAAACATGTTTTATTATTATTATTATTTATTATAACTCCAACGTCACAGGTGTATTAACGCAACATATAAAAAGTACTTACTTGTCTTTTAAGTCACTGATATGTAACCACCTTAATTAGACGATAATACTCAAATTAAATTTTAAATAGGTATTGCAATGTCTTATATATACTTATAAACAGTATACGTATATATTAATAAATCAAGTAAACTATAGTGGTATAAATTACAACACTTAATTATTTATGAATCTCATGTATTATTTATAGTAAGTATTGTAATGTCTTATGTTTTAGAATTCCAAATATAAATGACTTGCTGCACCCTGCAGTTACACTCGCATGCTGATGGATAATCATGATGATGATGATGATGAAAAGTATACTATGTGTTAATCTAGCGCCTCGTCGACCTCTATACAAAATTTCATTTGAATTGGCCTATCCGTTTGAGCGAGAAAGATTCACAAATATCATATCACACTTATACACTTTTGTTCTTTTATTATAAGTAAAATATACGTATAAAATAAATAAATGAAGTTTACTATAGTCGTATTTCTTACAACACTTATACCAATAAGGTATATTATTCCATAAACCTATTTTTATCTCTTCGTACCATAGAGTCGTACAAAGGAAACACAGTTTTTGATTAAATTAATAATTTCAAGAATTTGTTGATCTTTTGTTTTTGTTGTTTACAACAATTTATTGGCTATGACTAGTAAATATTTATTTATTTAATCTTAGGAAGACTATCGACTAATACAATTGATTAATATTTCTTATATTCACACAGATTTATTATAAGTCTCCACTGATAGCGCTAAAATAGCTTAATATATTGAGCTTATAATGTAAAAGGACATTATTCATAAACGAAACGATATAATACTGATTCTACAAAAATCTACACTCTCATCCATAGTATTAATAAGAGATGCGGAACAAATGCACAATCTATTAAAATTACTTAGTCAATTAGGAATTGTTAAGAAAATTTTCGCTTTGCTGTTTTTTCATAGAAAAAAATACTAGAGTGAAAAATGTCAAGCTCAAGGTTATTCTCTCTATGCACCTTGTTGAAGGTTTTACACACACAATATATAAAGCTGTTCTGCCTATAGTTCGATGAAACTGATGGAAGATAAAGAGCGGGCTTGCGCAAAAGGACCTAGAAGGTACGTAAAACTTGACGTTTTAACATACTGTTCAGATAATTAATTACTGTTAACTTAAATTAAGGATACGATTCATTGAGGCTTAAAAGGGGTGGTATATTTCTCTGCTTCAAGATATGTCAGCTTCTATGTTACTTGATGAAAATGTTTCCTCCATTAGACTTTCAGTTTTAACCATTAAGGCTAAGCTCAAGAAGTTGAATAAATCTAAGTCGGCTGGCCCTGCTTCCATTTTACCCATTTGACTTATAAAATCTGCAGATTCACTTTAACTTCCTCTTTTTATAATCTTTAGTAGATCTATCAGTGAAGGATACGTACCAGTATTTTGGATAAAAGCTTACATATCACAAGTCCTTAAAAATGGAAAGAAAAATGATGTTTTAGTAACTATCGACCAATTTCAAAACTGTGTGTTATTTCTAAAGTATTTGAGAAACTTGTGTACGACCAGCTATACTCATCACTAAGAACCTTACGTTGTTTTAGCACGGATTCCTGAAGGGTAAATCTACAGTTACTAATTTAACCTTCCTGAATGAGTAAGTTACGGATTCTATAGATCAGGGAGTACAAGCTGATGTAATCTATACCGACTAAAGTATAGCCTTAGACAAAATTGACCATAGTATACTCATTAACAAGCTTCAAAATGACGGAATTGACTTATTGAGATGGTTCAGTTCTTATATAAATAATCGATCCCAGGCTCTAGTTCTCGATAATTACATTTCAAAATGGATGTGCGATCCCGCAAGAATCATTATTCGGTCCACTCCTATTTTTGATATTTGTTGCAGATATAGATCACTGCTTTCCAAATTATATTCTTCTCAGTTTTGCAGATGACATGAAAATAATTAAAAAAATAAACTGTCTAGCCGATACGATTGTACTTCAAGAAGATCTCAACAGGTTAGATAACTATTGTGCTCAGAAGATGTTAGATCTCAATGCTAGCAAGTGTACTGTTATGTCGTTTTCACGTAAAAATAATCCCTTACATTTTAACTATCGTCTTAAAGCTGAAACTCTTAAACGTGTGTCGGAGATGGAAGATTTAGACGTGAAACATGATTCCAAATTAATCTATCAAGATCACATCTCCACTATTGTCGGAAAGGCTTCTAAATCTTCAGGATTCATAATGACGGCAGCATCAGATTTTGAGAACGTAAAAACTGTTAAAATTCTTTATAGTACGTACGTACGATGTCACCTAGAATATGCCTCGCAAATTTGGAACCCTATGTATTCTGTTTACATAGACCGTCTAGAAAGCATCCAGCAAAAAATTATCCGCTATATTAATTATCGCACCAAAAGTACTGACAAGGATAACTTAAAGTCATGTGTAAACTTTAACTTTACTGTAAACTGGTAAGAAAAAACCACCTTGTTCCAGAACAATTAATAACTATGAACATACTGCATACTATATACATAAAAAAATATTGTGCTATAGTTGAATATGAATACAAGTGCCCAGGGGCCTTACTATCAGCCTCGTAAAAACCATGCAAGTTCCGTGCAGTTCTTAAACCTAACATAAACAGTCTTGAATGAAATCATACCATGACGCTCATTTAGGTGAACCGTTTGAATGTTGTTTTCTCAAAGGTGAACGGATAATATTGTCTCTGGCATTCTAACAATTTACTATAACCAACATTTTAGACGCCTAGACGTTTGTAAGTTAATAAACTGGCTGGATTTAGAGCGACATGTTAACGAGAGTCCATACAAAAAAAACAGGTGAACGGTTTTTCTGCGGTAATAGTAGGCCTGGGCAGGCCTGCTTTAAAGTTGTCATGGTATGAATAAACCGGGCAGTTGTCTAGAAGTCCTGCTTTAAGAGCTCATAGTAAGGCCCCAAATTACCTACTCACCCATACCACTATGCATACAATATAATCTATGTTAATCAATGTGGTGATAAAGGCAACGCACGAGAAAAGAAATATCTGTATGAAAGGCATAGGTAAAGATAGACAACATACCTCTGACATTAGTTAATAACATAACCACTCTGACTGCACAATATAGCCGTAGGTATTTCCATTTTATAACAGTATTAATAATTAAATGATCTAGACAACTAGGCTGGGTCTGTCAGACGATGCACAAGAAATAAGTTAAATAGGTACGCACTAGTGGCATTTCCGATAGGTAGTAATAATTACTTATTGAACAAGTACAACAGATTTCAAAACACCTACCCAAAAATTCCACAAACATCTTAAAGCAGACAACACCAAATTTGACGCAGACATAATGCAGAGAAGTTTCGAGTTTTGTTTTTGTTGTGCCGAATACAAACGAATTAAACAATCTACTTAGCTACTTTTATATTATTGCTAAAAAGACTAAACTGCACTCGTCTACACACAATACATTTAAACAAAAGGTAGATATTCCAAATCGCAGATTCAAAATATATAATATTTAAAAATCACTCTAACTATTTATTTGATGGAAATAAATACGGAGCAAAACTTACAATGTAGTGGTCGTTCGATTGCCTACCCGCGAAAAAACATATATGCTGCTATGACCCTGGGTCTTTCAAGCGGGGCGTGAAAAAGCATCTGTCAGGTCATCATAGGGGTGGCAATTAGTGCAGCTTACGGCTGCACTAATGGTCATTGCTTCTTGATTCCATCTTCGCTTTCCACCAGGCGAGAGGCGAGAGTCACTTTGATAAAACATTATAAAAAAGAACAAAAAACTCTATTAATTATTTTGAATTTATACAAAATATATAAATATAGTGTCAACAAATTATTGCGACCGAACATAGTATGAAGTCCTAGTGTGACTTTCATTGTCTAAAATATCATATGATCTATAGCCATTGTTCTTAACAATTTTCCCTTTTAACCGTTTATTAGTAGAGGGATCTTTTTTTAAACCATACATCATGTCCTATTATAAAATTGTCTTTGTTTTGCTCATTTTTATTAAATGTTTTACAATTCCTTCTGGTTACTTTATTTGATTCACATTTTTTTTATTATTTTATTAATTTAATTTTGGTTTCTAACATTTATGTGTTACTGGTATTTTACTTCCTAAATTACGATTTATCATTAACTTAGCTGGTGAGAAGTGTGGTCCTGACACTGGAAATGACCTGTATTGTAGCAATGCAACTCTTATGTCCGTTTTATTTTCACTACATTTGTTTAAAATTTTCTTCGCAATTTGAACACCCCTCTCTGCCACTCCATTCGACTGAGGATATCTAGAACTCGAAAAATAAATTTAAAACCCCATTTCAATGCAAATTTTTTACATTCTCGAGAATCAAATGGTACATGATTTTATACAATTTCTGCTGGTACCCCAAATTGTGAAAATATATCTAACAAGCGACTTATATAAGTATTGGTTTTATATCCAACCATTTTGTTGTATAATCATATATTATAACATAACTTTTCCTTTTAAAATCCATAATGTCGATAACCAGTTTAGAAAATGGCAATTTATAAATGTAATGTGATATCAAGGGTTCTTTAATAATATTATTTTGATATGTCTGGCACACACAACATTTTCTTACAAAATTTTCAATACAATAATCTATTTTGGCCAATAGGACAAGTTTCTCGCCAGTTGCTTAATTTTAGTAATGCCTAAATGCCCTTCGTGTAGCAATTTAACGATTGCCATTCTTAAGGTTTTGGAAATAATAAGTCTATTATTCATAAAAGCTAAATGACTATCTACTGTAATGTTATACCTGAGTTTAAAATAATATTTTAGTGAGTCAGATACATTTTTGTTTTTATGCCAGCCATTTCTTGTGTAGTCTAATAGTACTAACAAATCATCATCTTTCAGTGTTTCTGAAATTAAGTCTTGTTTTTGTTTCTCTGAACATTGTAAATAAGGAGATAACCCCACACAGTGAACTACCTCATACATGTATGTGTCATCATTATCAGTATCACCCAGAAAAGATCGAGAAAGCAAATCAGCAACATACATCAATTTTCCCTTTAGGTTACATCTTTTTTTCTACCTTTTTTATAAATAATATTTGTGGAGGTGCTGCCATTTGAGCCAGTCCTATTACAAATCTGCGTAAATAATTTATCATTCCTAATACAATTTACAATTCTTTTGTTTATTTTTTTGATATTTTAAACTTACGATAGCTTTTATCTGGATCTATCCGCGTCCCTTCCTTTGAGAATATATATTCAAAATATTTTACTTCACTTAATTGATACTGAAATTTTCTTTTATTGAAATTAACATTACATTTATTTGCAAGTTCAAATACTTGTTTTGATATTCTGTCATTTTCTTCTTCATTATCAGCACAAATTAGTATAATATCATCGCAATAAATTACTAATCCTGGTATATCACCTGGTATGTCCTTAATTTATTTTTGAAAAATCTTTGGGGCTACAGACAAACCGAATAGTAACTTTAAAAAACGATAACACCCATAGGGAGAACTAAACGCACATAACTTTGAAGACTCTTTCGTAATTTTTTTTATTATTGCTTTTGTTCACAGACTCAGTGGGTCCGTTGCATTGTTTACATTTATATTTTGAACTTATAACTTTTTTTTATAATTACTTACGGAATACAGGAGGACATTTTTTTTTTCTTAACTAAACTTACATAATTCATTTTTTTTGTAAACAAATAGACTTTTAACTAATTTCTAAATATCGTACATACCGAGAGCATACCGGCTCACGCATGCAGCGCCCGTTCACGAGCTTGACACGTGTGCCCGCCATCGCCCTCCTAAACCATATTTGAGGGAAGAGGACGACCCGCTACACGACGCCGCCGCGAGAAGAAGCCTTTTAGTGAGCGTGAATGCTCAAGGATATCGCATACATAATACAAAAGCCTAAGCTTGTCTAATTTTTTTTAACTAATTTTAATATAAGTCGGCTTTCTCCACCCGGCCCAGGGCCTCCGTCACATCCACATTCCGATCTTTTATGGCCATCTGCAAGTTGTAGTCGAAGATAGTTATTGGTGACGCAGACACCGCACGTCGCACGAAACGGCTGATGGCGTCTTCTTCGTCGTCGGTGTAGGTGAAGGTCCTGGTGTGCCGCGAGACTGCAACCACTGCGTGCGGGACGCTCTCGTGCAGACTCATGTTGCCCTTGGTTTTAATGGCGATGACCGACTCGTATGTCAGTCCCTGTGCTTCATGGATGGTAAGGATGCGCGACCCCGTGCCTCCACCACATCACCACCACACCGCGCCAACCCTGGTTGGCCAAGGTCTCCTTTTCTCCCTGAGTGTGTACTAGGAAGAGGGTGTTGGGAAGGGTGCTGGGTATATGCGCATCTCTGTACATTCTCTGCTCCAGGGACCTAATACGTGGGGCTGAGGAATATATACCTGAATATATTTCCCTCAACGCGTACGCGACATCCATTGGATTCCGGTGTGTGCACAACAACTCCTGATTGATGGTAGCTATCAGGTTCGGGCGACAGTACCTTAGCTCGAAGAGGTTCTCTCTATCGATATAAGGCAGTTGGTTGACGTCTCCGATGAGGACAATTTCGCGAGCACCTGCCAGCCGCGCTGCCATGACAATGGCTCCGAAGTGGTTCATGAGAGCTTCGTCTACCATAAGACGAACGACGCTCCTACCACTTCGGATGCCATTCACGAGTACAGAAGCCATGGTGCGCATTTTGGTTTTCACCAAATCGCCTATGCGGTGCGCTAGCTTCTCTCTCAGGTCTATTGCTGCTTCGGTTGTCGTGGTGATAACCATGTCCTTGTCCACATTAAAGCTTCTAACCACCCATGTTGTTTTACCACACCCTGGAACCCCGTTGACCCATCGGATCTCCGGTACCTCCCAGCTTTCCCAGGACTTTACCTCGACTCCAGGGCTCCCTTCCATGGTTTTAGCCATTTCTAGGATCTTATCGTCAAGCATTATCCTGGTACAGCGGGCGATAACCACGACGGGGTCGTTCGGTGGTGTTTCGTTCTTAGGCTTTCCGAGCCGCTCCGTCTCATCTTTGTCTAGGGCCACGAAACCACGCTCAGAACTGTATGCTGCCATATACCGACCTTTCATCGTTCCCTTGATGACCAGAGAGGTGCCGTTATTGTATATGGCTGCATCAGCCTCCTCGAGCCTCACCTTTAAGAGGCCTTCGTTTTCTAACCTGAAGGACTGCAGGATATTTTCGCAGTTCCTGAGATTGACTACTTTAGTCGCTCTCGTGATGGCAAGAAATTCGAGAAGTGTGTTTCTGGCGTGGTCTCGCGGCCCCAGGGCCGGGATATAACGAGGCGGACTAACCTGTCTCATATCGGCTCTCGTCCTAGCAATCTGTTGTGGCGGCTGTTGTGTCCTATGGAGCGACTTTTGTGGAGAAAGCTCCTTTTGAGGCAGGATCCGTAACACGCTTTGCGCCATGGTGTTAAACGCCGTCATAAAGGTAGAGATAGAGCCTTGGCCTTTCTCGCGACCTCCTTTCTGACGTGCCGTGGCTTTTTCGACAGCTGCTTTACGCTGGACTCTCTCCGAGCCGCTGATGGTGGTCAAACTAGGATCGGGATTCCCCCAGCTGTCAGTTGCATTTGTTCGGTCGTGTGTGGGAGTCCTAAGATAACTTAGGTTTTCTCCTCTGTTTTCGTACACGACCGCCTCATGATGTTCAGAGGCATTTATGCATCCGAGCCGGTCTACGGTTTCGCACGTCGTATATTTAATCACCATCGCGTCTACGCTTATCACCCGGGGGTTGCCGTCTGCTTAGTCACTCAACTTTGTAAGCAGCGAACTTACCTGCGCGAAAGGTGTCTGAGCCGACCATTCGAACAGAGCGATCGTTTTGTTTTTTGATCGCACTAATCAACATCTCTGGCCTAGGACCTCTAGCACACTTTCCGCTTCATTGTGACTTTGGAAGTGCTTCCATTGAGCAGGCATGCTAGGCCGGGGGACAAATGAGCTCGTTTTTTGTCCAGGGCTAAGCAAAAGCTCATCCCGAATCTTTCCATGACCCCTTCCATAAAGAGAGCCACACCGCGGATCCTGATCCCTGGCACACCTCTTTCTGCGTAGGCTAGCAGGTGTTCGGCCTCTACGTTTTTTGAGGTTGTGTGCTGGTGCTGGGGAATATCGTCGTGTGCGGCGTCAATGGAGGAAGAAGTTGTGTTTGTTTGTGCGTGTGATCTTTTAGTGAAAGACAGAAAGTGTGGTCTACAATCGGAGTCTGCTCAGAGAGAGAGGGGAGATCCGATTCCTCAAGCTTTCTGTCCATCAGGCATTCAAGTTCCCTCCTTCTTTCGGCAAGGAAGCGGGGGCATTTGAGGAGCACATGCCATACCGTCTCAGAGACTTCCGGGTCGCACTCGCATCCAGAAGTTTCCTTGAGCTTGAATCTGTACAGGTATTCGGCTATTCCTCCATGTCCCGTCAATGCTTGCACTTGGTACGGAGTCAACTTCGTCGTTCGTGTTAGCCTATAAGCCTTTGCGATATCGGGCAGGAACTTCCGTTAATTTAATAATATAAAACCCGCCTGATAAGTCTAAGACTGAAAATACTGACTTACTACAAAGTTTTACTAAGATTTCATCCAGTTTAGGGACAAGATAATAGTTTCTTATTAAAACTTTATTTAGTTCCTCTGGATCTAGAAATATTCTAAAACTTTTATCAGATTTTTTAATTATTACAAGATTGCTCACTAAAATTATCTGGGTGCTCGACTCGCTCAATAATTTGCTGATCCTCTAAGCTCTGTATTTTTTTAGCAAGACTCTCCATCAATGCCTGTGGAACTTGGCGAGGTGTTCTGATCACTGGCTTTGCTCCGGACTCAGTGTGCAGCTCAAGTGTCATCTCAAACTGTCCAACACCCTGAAATATTAATAATTACTTTTTTTGTATTCAATGCTGTTAATATTTTTTAATATTCCCACATCTTTTAATGAGTTTAAGTCCAAAATAGGTCTCACCTTTTCATTTATTATTATAAATTCAGTATTATACATATTTTTTTTTAAAAACACCTTTAAGTTAATTTTTCTTCTTGACTATATAGGTGTATCATCATTGACAATTTTTTGATATTGACAGGACATTAACCTGAGCCCCTATATCGCACTTAAAATCAACCCATTTATTTTTAACTTGTAGTGTAAGTATCCACTCATTATTTATTAAGCGATTGTTGCCTATGCTATGACATAACTTAACTAGTCATAAGTCATGCATATTGTTACCCTCGATGCAGACATTTTTTTCTACTAAACAGACATCTTTAGTAATTTTACAACCCCTTTTTAAATGGTTAGGCTTGTAGCACATTGTCATATAACATATTTTTCCAAATGCTGGAGAATTTTTCGGTCCATGTGTTGTGCTAAATTTTTTACAGTTGTAAAAGTCTTTACTTAAATACTTAGCTTTTGTCTGTTACTCTGACACGCGTGGTTTTCTTATGTTGTTAGTATTCCAGTTGCATCGACTGACGTAGACTGCTGTTGATTCCTTGACATTTCAGTAGCCCTGCACATATACACGGTTTTTCGCAGAGGCTGGTCAGGTATTTCTAGAAGCTGCCGTTGAAGTTTTTATCTGCTGTCCCCAAGGAGATACGATCTCTCAACATTATCTTCCTCGTAATTGCAATTTCTTATCAATTTTTTCAACTTAGTATAAAATATATCAAAATGATCCTTCTTCCTGTCTTCCTGATTTGTTAATTTTGATTAAAGTTAAAGGCGTTGATAACTTCATTTTGCTTGGGAGCAAAATACTCGTCGAAGAGACCGACGATTTGTTTGTATTTTGATGATTCGTCACGTTTAAGTACATTGAAATATACTCGTATTTCCTGCGCTTCATGCCCAACGCTGTTTAAGAAAAAAGCGGCCTTTCGTACATCGGAAAATCTTTCAAACACAGCTGCCGTCATAAAAATTTGGAATTGTTGCTTGAATCGACACCATTCCGGTAATAAATCTAGGCTTGAAATTAGCCTAAGTGGCGAAGGTATTCTGTATTCAACGCCTCCTAATCCCATTTTATCTGCCTCTTCTTTGGCCGTGATTGAAGACGTGGTCATAACCTCGTTTCAGAAGACACTCAACGAAGTAATAGTGCGAATAATTTTTATTTTTCGTTACGTATTATTATTTTCCGTGTTCTTTTACCAACTAAGCCATGTATTGTTTAGTAAAACACTAACTTGAGAGAATAAACACTTTATTTTAATTTTATATACCAATTCACAATACTGTGTAAAAACTTCAGTGCCCATCTCGGCTCCTGCCATAGCAGAGCACCCCTGTGCTCTCTATGTCCACAGATAAACCATGCTAGTTTGACAACCCAATCCATCGATATCCGCTAAGACATACAGCTGCGTCCCAAAACAATAATACTATATAATACGTAACAACTATAACAGCAGATCAAATATGTCAAAAATAGTTAAAAACATAAATAAATACCTTGACACAAAACGCCGCCCGCCGTCTCTAATTTAAATATAATAAAATTTAACCATTTTGAATTTGCTATGAAGTTTCGACTGTTACGAGTGTAATAAAATTATTTTCTGTCACTAATCTAATATGTTGCAAATGGAATAAATACATCATTCCAGACATCAAGTCTCAATATACTGCTTTACTTTAATTTTAAATTGTATGTTCGACCTAGTAAACAAAATACAATTAAGGGGAACGCCAAGTGTAGTGTCAAGTAGCTTTAGTGTTGTTGTGTCGGTAAAACAGTTCAGTTGTTGCTTAAGCTGCTGGCCCTAGTTGTTATAATAAGTAAGAAAAATAGTTTACAATAAAAGTTTTTCATTGCCTTTAAACACGGCTAAAACGAGATTTAAAAAAAATTAATAAACCTATCTACATCGATTTAACGCCCCCGAAACCCTCTGCATACTAAATTTTATGGAAATCGTTGGAGCCGTTTCCTAATTTGAAATTCAGATATGTACAAATACACTAGCGACTACCTGCGACTTCGTTCGCGTATTAAGTTTGGCCTTAGGCCTCACCATAAACTCCCCTCATTTCTTGGTTTTATTTTATAAGAACCTTCTCCTGATAATAATTAACACAACTAAGAAGAATTACTTGTAGAATTAGCGAGATTGTTTCATTAGTTCTCAAGTTATAGCGTAACCAGGAGAAATAGGGGTTCATTTTATATAGGAAATTATATAGAAGAATTGCTGGTTAGTTTACTTTGATCCAAATATCAGTTGATTGAAAGATCGTTTTCATATTTAATTGTATCGTTTATATTCAATGCGAACGTTGATCATCAAAGTTTTATAATAATATATGAAACATAAAGGAAAAAACCAAATGAATAGTTTATTACTTACAATGAAGGTAACTTGTCATAAAATATAACTTATAGTAGGCTCTAATCGTCCAATGATTACAGCCCACTATAAGTTATAAATTAGAAATATGAACTACTTATATTTCAATATTATGTCTTTGGGAATGGGTGAACTGGTGAAATAAGATACCCTAATTTTACCCTACTGGGGTGCCCATCTTGGTTCCGATAAGATAATATTTGCCTTATTTTCGATGAAAGATTGACTTTTGGAGTTAATTTCGTCCATTTATTCCCAATAGTCATCAAAGCCGCAGCTGCTTTGGGTAGGCTGCAGCTACCCAACGTAGGTAGCTCGAACGCCAACTGCCGCCAGCTATACGGAATACTCCTCTTAACGGGGCACCGGTCTAGGTAGATGTCTATCGCACACATATCTAGATACCTATCGTAGAAAATTATAATGTAAATGAGGTTGGGCTATTGTGTTAAATATTCATTACACAAAAAGCAGAAACGTTCAAGTATAATCTACATACATACGCCATTCTGTATTCTTGGTTTAATGTCAAATGTCAATGTCAATGATGTAACGCGTATGATCATACGTAATTAAGTTCGCTAAATTAAAACAAAACTGCTAAATATATAAACAGCTGCAAGTATATACCTACATTACTTACGACGGTAATTAATTAAACATGAATTGTTTTACCACCTTATCTACGTACGGTTGGTCGTATTCATTAAAATGCATAAGAATACGAATGTTGTAGAAATAACATTCGTATAATTACCTTTTTTTTATTTCTAATCACATCAATCTCAACCAATTTTGAGTGAGAAAAGTGCGTGTATTTAGAACATTTAAAAATGGAACAATTCCATATTATTTTTCAAATTACAAAACACAATAATAATTTAATCTACAACCGCAACATTAAGCAGTTAGCAAGGCGTTTTTTCGTTTCTAAAGATGAATCTGATTTAATTATACTTTACCAAAATATAGTGGGTGCAAAAAATAAAATCAAAGACATAATTTTTGTGCTGACAGAATTTTCACAAAATTATAAAGAGATTGATATAGTTTATCTGACCGAAACTTTTAAAAAGAAAGGCACAGAACATCTACTGAAGGTATAAAATGATTGCGTCACGTTCTCGCGACTCAAAACGAGGGGTGGGTCTTGTATTTTTGGCCAAAAAGGATGTAGACAGTAAGGCTTTTACTTGAATAGCTAGGTTGGGTAAGAACTGTTAAGAACACATTTAAAAAAAATTGAAATTCATAATAAGTTACGACTCGTCCACTGAAGCGATGTTATCAAGGCTATCGAAGCTCAAGTTAAAAGCTCTCGGGGTCTCGAATATGGGCACGAGTAGGTCGGAGCTTAGACTTTAACAGACGAGACCTTTTAAGTTTGACATTATATTCAATGTGCATCTTATCATTAGATGATCACTATCGGTTTTTACCCTGTGTATAACGGAGACATCAATGATTTTGTTTCTTGGTGGTCATAATAAGCTCAATCTCATTTCTCGTTTTGATAAAGTGAGTAAGTGGCTTAAAAACAACGTTTTAACACTAAATATCGCTAAAACAAAGTACGTAGCGTTTGCTCTCAGATAAACCTCCTCCTACCTACTAGCTTTGGCATCATTGCTCACACTTGTGGAACTAATTCCATTAACTGTCGATGTCTCTCTTTGCAAAGGACTGATACCATAAAATATCTAGGTGTTATTATAGACCAGACCCTCACTTTTAAGCCACATATTGATGTTCTTGTGACTCGCGTTCGTAAATTAATTTATATATTTAAGACACTGAAGCAGGTGGCTGACATGAAGACGATTGAAATGGTTTACTACTGTCTCTGCCAATCAATTATTGAATATTGTATAACATACTGGGGTGGCTCAGCCAAAACACACCTCATTGGTTTGGAGACAGCACAACGAGCCGTCCTGAAGGTTGGTGCGGGTCTTCCCTATCGCTTCCCTACAACGGACCTTTATAAAAGATGGAATGTTCTTACAGTTCGAAAAAACTTTATCCTACATATCGTGCTGAAACAACACTCTCTATTAGATTACGATCCAAACCTGTTGAAGGATAAACGCAGGAAGGATAAGGTCTGCGATTTACGCTCCTTTAATACCATCCACTTTCGCAACTTTTTCGACTTTCTTGGCCCTTACTTACCAACACACAGGACCATAACCTTACAACCTTAAGGACAATAAGACAAACAAAATCTTATCAATCTACCCTTTACACAAGACAAGCTGCAAAAAGGTTGTTTCATCTTGGCTTAAAACTCTGGATTATGAACAGACAGAGAAACTTCTTACCCCACAGACACGATCTAACTAAACTAGTTGCTTTCCCTAACTTAACCTATCAAACCTATCAATAGTTCTCGTTCTTTCTGTTCTATACGGGATTCACAAACCACATGCACACAATACAGATCTTCACACCTTTATACATACCATGCCTGACTTACACCTACCACATCGTACACACACCTCCACATATAATTAATCACTTCATACACACAACCTTGGCACTCGTATTGATCTATCTGTGATACTTAACGGTAATGATCCGCTAAGTTCTTGTAAAATGTAATGTAATGTAATTATGTATATATCTGTTGCCTAATCTGAAACATTTATAAACACTTTCATGGATATGTCAACACCCTAAAGCTGCCAAAGAAAACTTAATTCGTGGAGTGAGGCCCTGGTGACTTGTAATACAGGTTTTCACAAACCTACTTCAGGCACCAGTCTCTCACAAAGCAGGTTTACCTAAGTTAAAATATTAGGGTTTACTTTATCAATAAGAACCTTTGTAGAGAGAAAATAAACAGATTTTATTTTTATTATTATTCACATTATTTATTTCTTTTTCTTAAAATTACATTTTTTACAATATTTCTATATAAAATAAAAACATTATAAAAAACCTAATCCTAGATTGCCATCGGCAGTGGAGCATGACCCAAACTACCGGTGGTTAGGGCTGCAGACTGAGGAACCTCCTGACAATACGTGCCGTGTCAAGGATTACTGCCTTCTGTATCTGGCTCTTGATCCAACCGTCTAGCGAGAGCCTCTTAAGATGTTGGTCGAGGCTTTTTGCTATAAGGCCGTTTGCTGAAACCACTATCGGAACAATGATCGTCTCGTCAACATCCCACATGTCGGTCACCTCGTGAGCTAAGTCAAGGTACTTCCTGAGCTTGTCCTTCTCGGCCTTCACGAGATTCTCATCATGAGGAATGGTGACGTCAACAAGCATTACCCGGCGCTGAGATCGATCGATCACCACGATGTCAGGCTTATTAGCAACAACAGTCCTGTCCGTGATTATAGATCGATCCCAATACAGCGTAGCACGACCGTTTTCAAGAACAGGCGTAGGTGCGTACTTATAGTACGGCACCTCAGACTCAATAAGGCCGTATTGAAGTGCATGTTGCTGGTGAATAATCCTGGCTACTTGGTTATGTCTGTGCAAGTACTCTCCATTAGCAAGATGAGAACAACCGGAAATAATATGTTTGAGTGACTCTCCAGGACGTCGGCATGCCCGACAAATGTCGACCGTACCGTCTTTCAGAATATATTTCCGGTAGTTATTCGTCTTGATAACTTCGTCAGCAATTGCACAGACAAAACCCTCGGTTTCACCAAACAGATCACCGAAACGTAGCCAGTTCACTGACGCTATTTATTTTATTATTTGTTTATTATTATTATCGTTGAACCATCGGGACTCAGCCAGGTCCATTTTCTATGAAGTGGCTTCTGAAAGATAGAGTTCATCTTTGTCCAGGAAGTCGGCCAACCACTCTCTCCTACGGTTCCGTTGTCAATAACCAAATTGCCCCACTAGTCAAAAGTCAAAATTCAAAATCATTTATTCAATTTAGGCATCAAAGACGCACTTATGAACGTCAATTTTTCATTATAATGTACTTTAAAGACTACCGCCGCGTTCCAAAATATATAGAGCCTAACGAGAAGAAGCGGCAAGAAACTCGGGGTCATTCTTTTTATATACAAGTTTATACAATATTTTTACTTAGGTACTACAAATATTAGCTAATTTATTGATTCAGGCGTTACTTTGCGGAAATCCATTATCAAAAAAGATATTAAAAAATATTTAGTGACACTTCCGCTGAAAAGAAAACAATGATTTTGGCCTATTTGGGGGCGTGCACCACCCTCCCTCCCGCATAAAATGCTAATAGGAAGAATACAAAATAAAAAACACAAGAAACCCCAAATAAACCAAAACCGATTCGACACGTGTTTCGCCTCTACACGAGGCATCCTCAGGAGATGTTGACTCGTCGAGCGCTAGACCGACAGTGAGAGAACAACTTTTTTTTTTTTTTTTAGAACGGACTAATGCTGTTTGCCTCTACCGGCATTTACAGCGTCACCGGACGGTATAAGAGAACAACTCAAAATCGCCCGCTTATATAGCAAGCAGCCTCCGCCTTGTGACTCACTGCACGCGCGCCGGCCGCTGCTATATTGTTGTTGGTGACGTATTTTGGGAAAATATACGCAATAATGGAGATGAAACCATGTTGGTTTGGTCATTCAATAGTGTAAGATTATTATTATTATGTTTTATAATCTCTAATTGTTCCAACACACTTAACCGAAAGCTTTTTTTACAAACATGTAAAATCTTAAAAGTGTTGTTGTTGCGCAACGAATGACCGGTATCGAGTAAATGTTTAGCGAAATGACAGTCTCATTTCGCTAAACATTTACTCGATACCGGTCATTCCGTTCAGGGTGGTCATTCCTGTAAGCTGAAACATGTTCTTTAAATCTAATATCAAAATTACGGCCTGTCTGACCCACATAAACACCGTTACAATCGTCACAGACCAGTTTATAAACACCCGACTTTTTTCCATCCTCAAGACGATCTTTACCATTACAAATATGTTGTAAGTTCTGGTCTGTTCGGAAGGCCACGTGGATGTTATTTTTCCTGAGTATGTTGGCAATTTTTTGTGAGACGGGGCCCATGTAGGTCAAACTACCCACATATTTGTTTATTTTTTCCGGAGGGCATGCACAAAGCAATGAACGAACCCTATCTCGCTGCTTATTTTGAATTAGGCGATCGACTATTTGCTTACTGTAACCGTTAGATGTTGCCATTTGGTAAATTATATTTAGCTCTTTTTTGTAGTTATCTGTTGACAGAGGAACTGTAGATAATCTATGAACATAGCAGCGAAAGGCTGCTAATTTGTGTTGTATGGGATGACAAAAAGAAAAAGGTATAACTACGTCTGTGTGAGTCGGTTTTCGAAAAATTTGGAAATCCAGTTTGTTTTCGATTCTAGTTATGGTCAAATCCAGAAAATTAAGCGAATTGTTATTTTCTAGTTCCAGTTTGAACTTTATTTTGGGGTGTTAAGTTTATTTACAAAAATATTAACCTGACGTGAAGTACCTGTCCAACAAATAATTATGTCATCAACATACCTATAATAAAACAGGATACGGGGTTCGTTCACCACATGATGTTTTTCAAAATCATCCATAAAAAGTTCAGCCATTAATGGACTTAACGGGGATCCCATGGCCAAACCATCTTTTTGAGAAAAGTACTGATTATTAAACCTAAAGTAATTTTGTCTCATATACACCCCAGTCGAATCAATGATCTTTTATTGTGGTGTGTATGTACATGCCAGTTAATAAATCGGCCAACCTGCCGGTTTTCACGGACTGCATAGGAACTGTAAGTGCTATCAGTAATGAATATAGTAACGAACCTATTTATGTATTAGGAGATTTTAATGCTCACCCTAATGAATAATTTTTTAATGAATTGAATAGTATATGTAATGAGTTTGACTGGGTACCTGTTGATATAAAACTATTGGGTATTACCTCTGATACTTTTACGTACATAGATGCAGCGAGCGGGTCTAAGCGTTGGTTGGATCATTGTGTGTTGTCGCAATCGGCTGATGCTTCTGTGTGCAGTGTGTATGTCAAGTATGACATAATATGGTCGGATCATTTTCCTGTTATATGTGAGTGTGATTTGGGATGTCTGACTCAAAATTATTACTGTTGATACTATTAATATAGTGTGTTGGGGAGAACGGACATCAGACCAGATTGCATCATATAGAAATGAATGTCATAAACGTCTCCGCTTAATAGATTTTCCGGCTGAATTTGTAAAGTGTGCTGATCATTACTGCAATGACCCGAATCACTTAGTTATCATTGATAAAATGTACTCTGACATCGTGTGCGCCCTATCACTAGCCGCCGCAGAGGGGCGGGGGAGCGAGCGTAAGCAGAGTAAGCGTCGCCGGTCTAAACATCTTGTTGGCTGGAATAAACATGTCAGGGACAGTCACGGTAAGGCTAGGGCGAGTCTTCAAGAGTGGTTATTGTGTGGGCGTCCTACGAATGGAGTTGTCTACAATAAGATGAGTGAGTGTAAGAAAATATTTAAATCACGTCTGAAGTAGTGTCAAAACCACCAAGACCAAATAAAAATGGACATACTTGCCTCTAAACATAATAAGAAGGACTTCAAAGGTTTTTGGAAAAATACTAATCATCTGAAGAGTCGACCTAGTCTTCCGGTGACTGTGGATGGCACAAATGACCTTAAGGGTATTGCTAATAAATTTAAAACAAATTTCGTTGTTGAATCGCCTTTGGAACACAAAAAACAAAAGGTAAATCACCCGGCCATGATGGGTTGAGTGTTGAACACATACAGTATGCCGGGCCTCATATATCTAGGGTTTTATCCATGCTGTATAATTTCTGCATATCTCACTCCTACCTGCCGGCTGATATGATGAATACTGTTGTGGTGCCAGTGGTGAAAAATAAGACGAGGGATTTATCAGACATAGCTAACTATAGGCCTATTTCCCTGGCTACTATTATTGCAAAAGTGTTTGACGGCATTCTCAACACACATATAAATCAATACCTACAGCTAAACGACAGTCAGTTTGGTTTTCGAAAGGGGCTGTCCACCGAATCAGCTATATTGTGCTTGAAGGGTGCTGTCAAGTACTATACTGCAAGAAAAACATCTGTTTACGCTTGTTTCCTTGACCTTTCGAGGGCATTTGACCTTGTGTCGTATGACATTCTATGGAGGAAGATGCAGGAATCCCATATACCGGATGAACTAGTGAATATTTTCAAATATTGGTATGGGAATCAAACAAATTGTGTGAAGTGGGCGGGCACTATGTCAGACCCGTACAGGCTGAAATGTGGAGTGAGACAGGGGGGGTTGAGCTCTCCCTCCATTTTCAACCTGTATATTAACGGACTCATCGAGGCGCTCAGTGAGCAACATGTCGGTTGTCACATAGATGGCGTGTGTTTTAATAACATTAGTTACGCGGACGACATGGTGCTGTTGAGCGCTTCTGTCTGTGGGCTCAGAAAGCTTCTGAGAATATGTGAGGGGTACGCAGCTGATCATGGGCTGATTTATAATTGTAAAAAGAGCCAGTGTATGGTTTTTCAGGGTGGTCCTAGAAAGGTGACAGGGATGCCACCTCTTTTACTCAATGGATTACCGTTAGAGCGAGTAGATGAGTCTAAGTACTTAGGCCATCTTGTCACCCCCACCCTGAAAGACGACGCTGACATTGAACGGGAGCGGAGGGCGCTGTCGGTAAGAGCTAACATGGTGGTCCGGAGGTTTGCACGGTGTTCGGAGGAGGTGAAAATAACTCTCTTTAGAGCTTATTGCACTTCCTTCTATGCTTGCAGCCTGTGGGCTGACTATACGCAAAAATCGTACAGCGTCCTGCGCGTCCAGTTTAATAACGCGTTCAGGATGTTGGTGGGGCTCCCCCGCAATTGTAGTGCGTCGACAATGTTCGCGTGCGCACGCGTGGATTGCTTCTACACCACAATGCGTAAGCAAGCGACGTCACTGGTGCGGCGCGTGCGGGGGAGCCACAACAGCATGCTGGCCGCGATAGCAGGTAGGCTAGATTGCCCTTACATAAATCATTGTTGCAGCCTACACGTTGCAGACTGCACACAGTAAGACCTAGTTAATTAATGTAAAGGTAGGTACTGATATGCATGACTATTACTTTGACATAAATAATTTATTGTATAATGTTGACATTTTTAGTTTGATTATTTTAAATTTCAATTCGTAATAATTATTATTAATGTCATGTGACTTTTTTTTTTTTTTTTTATTTTTTTTTTTATCAAAATCATTCCGGTCAGCGCGCTCGAGTGGGACGGACGTGCGCTCAAGTGCTCCCCGAGAATATTCCGATCGGCCTAAAAGTGCTTGCGCTTTTAGTGCCGGTTACCTGTACCGTTTCGATTGAAGAGGATTCAGTGTTGGACTTCGCTAATAGTGGATTTTCTGTGTGCAGATTCGACGTCAAGCCACCGCTTCGTGTACCGTTCGGCGCACGGAGGCGTTCGGCTCGTTTCGGCTCGCGTCGCGAAAGAAGCGCGCTCTTGTAAGAGCGCTTCGACACATCAATCACCTACATTGTTCATTGTCAAATCAAAACCGCTCTTCTCAGAGCGACCTCTTGTTTCGATTTTATTTAATTTTTCAATTTTCAATTTTCAAAGTCGAGTTTAACAAATCCACGCTTCACGTGGTCTTCTGGACGATCCTTGCGGTGTTAACGCCACCCAGTTGGGCGCGGACCCGGTGCGTCAAGCCTTTCCCTCCTGAGCGTGGGAGGGAACGGCTAAAACCGGACGGGCCTGCCTTCACCGGCCTTGGGGTCTCCCCTCGCCGACGGCAGGTATTTCCTTCCCACCCTACCCTATCCTACTCTCCTATTCTCTGGGCAAGTGTTTGGTTGGAAGCCGGGTTTTACTCGGTCTTCTCTCCTCGCCCCCGGAGCAGCTAGGGCCTCGCGTTTAGGCACACATCCCTCTGCACAATAAGACTGGCAGAGGGCACACAGTAGGGACACCTAGGCACTCACTCTCCCGCCTGTACCCGGCGGGAGTGGCATTCACCCCTCACTCGCATCTCGGGTATTCCCCTCGAGATGTCTTTACTCTCTCCCTCCCCCGCTATGAGCCTACCGCAAGGCGTTTCGCCTCAAGCGTTCGCCTCGTGGGTCTCAAATTGCTACCCGGACATGCTCTCCGAGTATCTCCAGTCCAATAGGGACTTCAAGGAGAGACCCCGCTTCACGGACTCTCAAATTCCCTCCTCCGGCTCCCTCCCTCCGAGGGGGCCCTTCGGTTCTTCGGCGTTCAAGCCTGTTGTGTTCTATTGTTGCGTGTAAGATCGTAGATGAAGGTCTGTAGATATATTATCGAAGTGTCTATTTCTTGGTTTGGACGTAAATAATAAAACACCGGTTCACTATACAAGTCTATTCGTACTTCAGTTACAAGGGTTACGTACACGTATATGTTACATAAGTATTACGTCACAGAAAACCATTTAGTGCTATACGCGAGTACAATTTACGGAGGTGTGGAGACGACTGGCGAGGCTAGTGCCGGGCGCGGGGGCAATCGTATAATTTGCTTACATAGCCATTTAAGCTTCGCCACAGTCCCTACAATCAGCCCCTTCTTAAAAAAAATAAGTAAGTACACGTGAAACAAAAAATCAACCTCCCTTTTTTACAGTCGAGTAAGTTATAAAAATTAAAACATACAAGTCGAACATTACATCGAGGCACACAGGAATGTGCTTGGTTGCAAAAACGGCCGGCGCCTGATCGCCCGGGCCAAAGTACATGTGACATCGGTTTATATTACGACATTGTTGCTACACAGAGAACATTATTTGCTTTGAAACAGTTTATACATATTAAAAGGTAATGTACAATTGAAATTTATGAGCGTTAAAATAACGAAGTATACATAGTTTATTTATACATTTAAACTAGCAAATTTATTTATTCCTTTAAAAATATTTCCTCAACTTTTACAAACATGAGATGAAAACATAACATATCGAAAACTTTTTAAACTGATAAGTACTTGAGTATGTTAAGGTAAGTATACACAAATTATTACGATTAATAGCATATTGGTAAGTACTTTCGAAATACAACAGGTTACTAGGATTTTGTAAAACATTATGTCTAAATACAGAGATAAAATAAAATTCAGGTACCTACTCTATGCTCGTATAGACTGGATAGTGATTTACTTATTTCTACTACATAATACATACTAAGGGTAGGCACTACTATACTACTTTAGAAGTTTCACATAGATCTATTAACAGTGTGGTCACTCGATGCTTCCAATGTATTTCTTATCTAAGTACATGCTTACATATAATTATGTCTCAACGCTTACACAATTAATTCTAGACTCACTGTTTCGTGTTGTTTTTATTAACATGGGTTTTGGCAACATGCTTGCCTCTGACCCGTCGCCGTATGCTGTGAGGCAGCTTGGGTTGATGCTCCTCCTGGCCACAACGATGCTAGCTCATTTCTCAGCCACGTTTTAGTACTACTGAGGCATCGTCTTCCACAAAAGCATATACACAAAGTTATGATGATAAAGGCTAGTACGATGACGACGATCCCGAAATGTTCTAACTTTCTTTCTATATCTCCAACTTGCTTAGCGTCGTTTGCTCCTTGTTGAGCGATAACGATCTCTTCGTTTTTTGAATAATATTTGCCCATTATCGGCAAAAAATTATAACAAAAAAAATTTAATATTAAGTAAACACTATGTTATGCTAATTTGACTGTTGAAGTCCGTATGAAAAATTCGCTTGAGTGCCAATAAAAACAACTTATTAAAATACGTTTCACAATAATCTATGCCCTAGATTTATTCTACTTATCACCTACCTAAGCATACAATTACAATGTACAACACCTACAGTAAAAATCGCACTGTCGGCTTTACTTGCCTGCCACTGCGTGTGGTCCGTGTTACAAGCGGTAGCGATTTCATTGAATCGCTTTCATTATGTTCTACATTAATATTATCGCGTAGCATTTCTGTACTTTCGCAACCTAAATCTCTCAAATTAATGTTCTCGTTTAAAATATATGCTGGTTTTAACCTGTCAATCGATACATTTATGTCTCTGTTAGGTAAACTAATTCTAAATACTTTATTATCCCTACTTATGACGCGGTAAGGGCCATCGTATGTAGGACTTAATGATTTTTTTACTACATCGTTTCTAATGAATACGTGGGAACAGGATTTCAAATCTTTACTAACAAAAATTTTACGCGATTCACTTACTGCCCGTGATTGTGCTCTCAACCTGCTGATCGTCTGACGTAAGTCTCTTATAAAAGCATGCTGATCACTTATCCGTTGATCATTTTCGCAAAAAAATTCACCTGGTAGTCGAATAGTATCGCCATAGACCATCTCTGCTGAACTATATCCTGTATCTGTTCTACTTACGGCTCTCAAACCTAACATAAATGTTGGTAGCTGTTCGGCCCAATCTATGTCTTCCGAAGCCGATAATCGTGCTGTGATAGCGCTTTTCATGGAGCGATGAATTCGTTCTATTATCCCATTGCTTTGGGGGTGATACGGGGTAGTACGTATTCGTTGTACACCTAATAATTTCAATAAGGAAGCAAAAAGATCGCTCTCATACTGTCTTCCTTGGTCGGTCGATATTCTAAGTGGTACTCCGAATCTACAAATCCAATGATCGTATATTGCTCTAGCAACCGTATCAGCTGATATGTCTGAAACCGGTATAGCTTCCGGCCAACGCGTGAAACGGTCGATAATCGTAACGCAATAACGATATCCTTGCCGTGACGTAGGCAAAGGACCAATTATGTCAGAATGCACATGACTGAATCTCGTACTTGGTGGAAAAGCGGATAGGCCTGAAACTGTGTGTCGGTTAACTTTAGATTTCTGACACGCTATACAAGCTTTTGCCCATGCGTTTATGTCTTTATTCATGTTCGGCCAAAAAAACTTTTGCGAAATGAGTTTCCTAGTAACGCGAATACCGGGGTGGCTAATATTATGAACACTGTCAAATGCTATCCTTCTAAACTTTATCGGTAGGTATGGTCTTGCATTGTCAGTTGAAACCTCACAGTATATCCGTTCATTCGTGTTAGGTATCACAACGTGCTTGAATAACAACTTACTGTTTGACTCAGGCGTAATTTGATCTGCGCTTTCCTGTGCCTGCGCTAATTCGTTGAAATCTATGGTTGTTGGGCAAGTGATAGTTTCAACACGTGATAAGGCGTCAGCTACAGTATTCTGAGAACCATCTATATGTTTTCTTTCGCTCGTGAATTCGCTTATAAACATTAGCTGGCGTGCTCTCCTAGGAATTTCTTTGTCTTTACCTATTACCTTTGTAAAAGCATATATCAATGGCTTATGGTCTGTAAAAATGATAAGCTGTCGTCCTTCAATCATGTTCCGAAAATGTAATATAGACATATAAATAGCGGTTAACTCTTTATCATAAGTACAATATTTGCGCTGAGATTCGGATAGTTTTTTGGAAAAATAACCTAACGGTACCCATTTACCTTTTAACTTCTGTTGCAGTACGCCACCTACGCAGGTGTCCGATGCGTCTGTCATGAGAGATAGTGGAGCGTCTACGCTAGGATGAGACTGCTCGAATGCTCCAATGCTACTCTCGTCCCAGTCGATTTTAGTCTTGTCTTTCTTTTTTGAGTTATGCAAGAACTTGTTGAGTTCCGCCTGGTACCTCGCTGCGTTTGGAAGATGAGATCTATAAAAGTTTACCATACCCAAGAAACGTCTCAGCTGTTCTACCGTTTCTGGTCTTGGATATTCTTCAATTGCCTTTACTTTTTCCAACAACGGGCTGATTCCGTTTTCTGATACTGTATAGCCTAAGAATTCAATTTCAGTCTTCCCAAAAATACATTTGTTTAAATTTATAGTTATGCCAAGGTCACTAAATCTTTCAAAAATTAACCTAAGGTGTTTTTCGTGGATTTCCCTATTTTCTGATGCAACCAGGATATCATCTATGTAACACGAAACTGCTGACTCAGCATTATCTGAGTTTTCCGCAGATTTAAGAATTTCAATACCTTTCAAAACGTGATGATCCATGAACCTCTGGAAGGTCTGTGCGGCTCCTTTTAATCCAAAAGACATACGGGGAAACTCCCAAAGACCAAAAACTGTTGCGATTCCCGTCTTCTCGATGTCTTCTTCTGCTACTGGAATATTATGGTAGGCCCTATTTAGGTCTAACCGTGAGTATACCTTCTTATTGGGTAGCACGTAAGTGAAATCTTGTAGTCTCGGAATAGGGTAACGGTCTGGTTTCGTAATAGCGTTTAAGGCTCTATAGTCACCGCAAGGACGTAACTGTCCATCCTTTTTTGGAACGACATGAAGCGCTGAAGACCATTCACCTTTCCCTGGTCTGCATATACCTAACTCTTGCATTATTTTAAATTCCTTTTTTACTTTTAAATAGCGATCCGGAGGTAGTGGCCTTGGTCGCGCACATACCGGCGGACCAGTAGTAACAATGTGATGACGAACGGAATGAGCACAAGTTTCCTTAAAAATAATCGGTTTTGTAATTTCCGAAAATTCCTCTAACATTTTACCGTAAGGGATATCACCCTGTATACTCTTAATAGAAGATTCGCTACAACTTACGATGGACCCTATCGCATATAAGTTAGTTTCACTATCTACTAATTTTTTATTATATAAATCTATAAGTAACTTATAATGTTTAATAAAATCAGCTCCCAAGATAGCTTGCTTTACATCACAAATTATGAAAGTCCATTTATATGATCTACGTAACCCGAAATCCAGCTCTAAAATTTTAACACCGTAAGTTTTTATCTCGGAATTGTTCGCGGCATATAACTTATAACTACTCTCTAAATTTTCACCTCTAAATTTGCTTACCGGTAAAACACTTACGTTTGCGCCAGAGTCTATCAAAAATGGGGTCCTAGACTTCCGCTCGAAAATACATAGTCGGTGGTTGCCAGCTGTTGATATGCAGTCCTCCACCGAATTTGAGTTCGCTGTCGACGCTCCCAGCGCACGCACGTCGTCACTGCTCCGTTTTTGCGCATAATCGCTACTCTGCGCACGGTTATTATTGTTGTGTACAACTTTTAGTTTTTAGTGTCTCTTGCATGATGTCTGCAAGCGTTGAAGTTTCGTCTGAAATACTAGCTAGCATGGTGACGAAAATGACTGGCTTAGAGCTCGAAATACAGTTTTTGAAGCAAATGTCGACTAAACAAACGGAACTTATTCAATATCAAACCGAGTTGATTCGTGATTTAAAAGTGACCGTTACGAATATTTGTAAGTCGTCATCACCGTGCGAAACCAGCAGGATTGCAGTGCTCGATACGGAAAATGTTAGCCGTAAGAAGCAAAATGTTTCAAAACGGCAAACAACACAAGCGACCGTTAGTGATAACGCATCATCGCCCGGACAACCGGCAACGCCGCCACTGCGGTCGACTCGAAGAAACAACGTCCTTATCTACTCGCCCGGCGGCATTCCAAAACCAATCTCGCCTCCAGTAACAAAACCAACTTTAGTCAAGTTACCAAATAATAAGGATTTGGACCAGCAGAATTTTAGCGTTCCGCCTGCAGAAGAAAAATGGACAGAGGTACGCCACAAAAAACGACGCACTGCTTTGTTATCGTTGCGTTGTGTTGCTGGGCCATCCGTGACGACCCTAAAGGCGGCTGAAATGCGAAAACATTTCCACTTATGGAACATGATATCGAGTGTAGATGAGGTGAAGGCCTACCTAGATGAGCTGTGCCCACAGAGAGCTGTCACTGTCGAACAACTGAGGACCGCAAACAACTACAACTCTTTCAAAATAGGAGTGCCGGAAGATTGCTACAATAAATGTTTTTCAGTTAATGTTTGGCCTGAGAATGCGCGCGTTAAGCAGTGGTTTAACTATAAAAAACCCACGCCCGCTTCTAATAGTCAAACCTTTCGACGTGAGGTCGGCAAACAATGAGCCGCGCAAAACAATAAACATATTTTATCAGAACGTCCGAGGCCTGAAAACAAAGCTGCGTGAGCACTGGTATCCCAGCATGTCAGTATCCGAGCATCTACTTGTTGCCGCGTCGGAGACTTTTCTCGATGGGTCGATCAACGACGCTGAAGTGGTGCCTGATGGTTGGAGCCTGCTACGCCGTGACCGCGCCACAATCCAGGGTGGTGTCCTGCTGGCCGCGAGACCTGGGCTCGCCATTCGGCGCCGGTGTGACCTCGAGTCGGAGCTTGCAGAAGACTTGTGGGCGTGTGTCACCCATGGCGGTACCTCTTTTTTTGTTTGTGTAGTATACATTAAACCTAAGGCTAGCGACGCCGTTTATATGAATCTATTCTGCAATATTGAATCTTTTTTAGGTAATTTAACTAGTTACAAATTCTTGCTACTCGGAGATTTAAACATAAACAGTGCGTCAATCCATATTAAAAATTATTATTGCTACTTTTTGACTTTTTTAAATCTATGTGATCATAATGATGTAATTAATTCTCACGGCAGTACTCTTGACGTGGTGTTGGCGCAGGAGTGCGTTGAGTCTTTGACCCCGGATGTATGTGTGAGTGAGGGTGATGGTTTCGTCCCCATCGACAAGCTGTACCACCCAGCGCTTGAGGTAACTGTGAATCTTCTGTTACGTAACGTTAAGTGCGAGCGCATGGAACCTAGCAACATAAACGAATCGCGCGATTGGAATTTTAAGAAAATGGACTTGATTCTTTTTCGTTCATTAATCGATGAAGTTTCCTGGGCGCCGGTTCTTGAGTCTGATAATACATCTATTGCCGCTGAGGCCTTTTATAACATTATTTATCAATTTTTTGATTTGTGTGTTCCCAAAAAGAAAAGGCGGGTCACAAAAAGTAACAGGTACCCCGTTTGGTATAAAGCTGATATCATTAGGGACATTCGAAAGAAATCTATTTTACACAAAGCTTGGTTAAAGTCTGGATGTGTAGTTGACTATAACTTATTTTCTGTCCTACGTGCTGGACTGAAAAAGCGTATCTTCATGGCGTACAAGGAACACATGTCCAGTATCGAGGAAAACCTACAACTTCAGCCTCAACGTTTTTGGGGTTATATAAATAACCTTAGGTCAAAAGGCGGATTCGAGCCTTGCGTTACTTACGAAGGTATGTCCTGCACCGGAGTAGGAGCAGCCAAAGCATTTGCTAGTTATTTTTCAACTGCATTTCTTAATGAATTACCATCATTGGACGTCAGAGCGCATAGTGAATGTGGGTTACAGAGGGGTTGTGTTAGCATATCTACTATCTCACCTGAAAATATTGACTGTGCCATAAACAAGTTAAAAATAGGTAGTTCGTCAGGACCCGACTGTGTGCCTAGTTTTGTTCTAAAGATGTGTAAAAAAACTTTTATTCGTCCATTTCATCACATTTTCAATCTTGCACTTGCAACAGGCAGGTACCCATCTCAGTGGAAAGTGTCCCGAGTGACCCCTATTCCCAAGAGTGGCAAAAAAGCAATAGTAAGTGATTACCGTCCTATAGCAATCTTATGCGCCCCAGCAAAGGTTTTTGAATACATTGTACATAAAGACATATATAGACAAGTAAAACAATTGATAGGTGACGAGCAGCACGGCTTTAGAGCGGGGCGCTCTGTGAATACGAACCTGCTATGCATAGTAGATTATGTATCTGATGCTTTGGACCGCGGCCTGCAAGTTGATGTCATTTACTTTGATTTTCAAAAAGCCTTCGACAAAATCGACAATGATATTTTGCTGAGAAAGTTATCGTCTATCGGTTTCACACCGGGACTTCTTGATTTTTTCTCCGATTACCTAGGAGACCGAAGTCAGTTTGTTAGGCATGGGACACATGAGTCCGAACCATATCACACTAGGTCGGGCATAAGTCAAGGCTCGGTCCTCGGACCTCTTCTTTTTTTGATTATGGTTCATGACCTTCCTAGAGTGTTGAATTCGGCCAAGTGCCTCTTGTATGCAGATGACCTCAAGCTCTATCTGGAAATAAAATCTCTTAATGATTGCCTTAACTTGCAATGCGATATTAACCACATTTTTGAATGGAGTGTGGTGAATAAAATGTTATTCAATTCAGGCAAATGTAATGTAATGAGTTTCAACCGGAAAAAAAGTCCTATACATTTTAACTACCAGCTTGACCATCTAAACATTAATAGGCCTCATTGTGTTAAAGATTTAGGTGTCACTTTCGATCGTGGTCTGACGTTCCACGACCACATCTCTGACCTGACGAATGATACATACCGGCGTCTAGGTTTTGTGCTGCGAAACTCAAAAGACTTCCAAAATCCACAAGTCATTATAACTTTGTATAACTCGCTCGTTAGAAGTAAACTAGAAACGAGCGCTTGTGTGTGGAATCCCTATCACGTTACTTACACCCGTATGATAGAAAAGGTTCAGAAGGCGTTTTTAAGGTCTCTCTACAAAAAGCTTTACGGGTACTACCCCTATATGTACCCAACAAAGTTCTTACTTGGTCAGTTGGGATACAACTCGTTAGAAGTTAGGAGAATGGCCGATCAACTCCTGACCTATTGTAAGGTGCTCAGAGGGTCAATCGACTGTCTTCACCTGCACAACCTTGCGTGTACGTTTTATATTCCTGATGAGCCTGGGGTCCCAGCAAACAGGCGTGGTCGACCACAGAATCTCTTCAGTGTAAACAGTGCACGCACCTCAGCGCGAAGTCAGACTCCGCTCGTTCGTGCTCCCCACCATCTCAATGCCCTCCTTGTCGCCAACACTGATTGCGATTTAATGACTGATGACTTAAACAATGTCATGCCGGTCATACTTGCCTATTGTGAGAGCCTCGTTGACCAATGGGACAGATGTGCCAAGCCTGACAGCTCGACAGATCTTTGTGATTTTGACTGCGAGTATTCTTAAGTTTAAGATTACAATGATTAAATAATGACGACATATTTGAATGTAAAATGGAATTTTGTTTGACCTAATTTGTAATAATTTATATAATATTTTTGATACTAATGAATGATTGATTGATTACCATGTATGTTTTGTTAAATCTATAAGTAATTAAAACATGTAATAAATTACCATCTTAAAATAGACTATTGAATTTGTTTGAAATTAAACTTATTAAGTAGGTACTATTGATTTAATTAATTTTGTGAGATAAATGTAATTGTATTTTGTGACGTTTTTATCTCAATAAACAATTTATTATTATTTATTATTATTATTTATTGACTGCACAGCATTCAGTTTTCCGAGTTCCCAGGTGCTCGCGGCTGCTTCCAATTGCACGACTGCTCACATGATCTTGCTCGATTCCTGTAGCGATGGTGAAAACGGCAGAGCCAGTTTGGACTATCTGGTGTTCTTCGTTGCCCTCTTGATTGTGACCTGCGTCGGTTCCATGCATTTCCTCGGTTCATGATTCTTCCTCGTATTTCGTTTACTTCGTTACGTAGTCCTCGTAGTTCCAGTGTCATTTGCATCATTTGTTCCATCATTTTATTCGCCGTATATGCAGAATTTGTAGACGTAGAGGTTGACACTGCGGCTACATCATTTGTGTGAAGATTTTCCATAATTTTATCAGCCATATTTGCCAAATTTACCAGGTCTATGTCGGGTGCAATTGATAAAACTGCCTTCACTGCGTTCGGCAATCGCGCTATCCATAACCGCTTAAGTGCGTCGCTTGATACTTGGGTGTTTGCGGCAAGTTCAGACTTTATGTGGTACGCCATGATTCGAAGTAGCCATGCTGGGATGCTATTATTTTCTTCACTTATATTTTCTCACCGAGTACGTGCCCAATAGTCGGTGAGGAGTCGCCACCAGTCCGTTTGCAAGCCTTTATACGAGTGATATCACTTAACTCTTCTTACAATTCAAAGATAAAATCACTTCAGTTTGTAAGCACTTCATATTCACGTCGTTGTAAGCACTTCATAATCACGTCGTTGTAAGCACTTCATAATATAATCGTCGGGGTCACCATTGTTGTGTTCTATTGTTGCGTGTAAGATCGTAGATGAAGGTCTGTAGATATATTATCGAAGTGTCTATTTCTTGGTTTGGACGTAAATAATAAAACACCGGTTCACTATACAAGTCTATTCGTACTTCAGTTACAAGGGTTACGTACACGTATATGTTACATAAGTATTACGTCACAGAAAACCATTTAGTGCTATACGCGAGTACAATTTACGGAGGTGTGGAGACGACTGGCGAGGCTAGTGCCGGGCGCGGGGGCATTCGTATAATTTGCTTACATAGCCATTTAAGCTTCGCCACAGTCCCTACAAAGCCGTTAGATAGCCCTCTCTCCCCCGACCCTGCGCCCTATGCGCCCCGCGCTCCCCGCGCACCTCTACCACCCTGCGATCGTTCTCCAGTCCTTCGGACTGAGTACGAACGCGCCTACGACTCGGCATCCAACTCGGAGAATGAGATGGATGTAGAGTTCTCCCGCTCCCGCGCTAACTCTGTTGGCAACATCTCCAACGACGGGTTCACTACCGTCGGAAAGAGAAAGCGCGTCCCCAAAGCCGCCTCAGAGGCTCCCTACCCGCCACCCAAAGCGGCCTGCACCGCCCCGGGAGCGAAGCCATCAGGCTCTCTCGCTCCCACCTCCCGCGACCCTCTAGCTCACTCCGATGCTCCCGCAAGCATCGCCGCGTCTCAACGCGACGTCTCCTCTCAAGGAGCGTCAGTTAGACGCGAGAAACCGCCGCCGCCTCTGTTCCTTCAGGACAAGGCGAAGTGGGACATGGTCTTACGACTCTTGACGGATCGTAAGATCCAATATACTAGCGCCCGCTCAACCCAACTGGGTATTAAAGTCCAGGTGCCTACCCCAAGCGACCATAGGGCATTAACCAGGATTCTCAAAAACGAGAGTATAAGTTTTCATACCTATGCTCTCGAAGAAGAGAAAGTCCTACGCGTCGTCATACGCGGCGTACCTAAGGAGGTGCAAACCGATAGTGTCCTCGCCGACTTGAAGGCGCAAGGCTACCCTGTCCGCGAATGCCACCGAATGTACAGTGGCAAGGATCGCAAACCCTACGACCTACTTTTGGTCATTCTAAATCGCACGCCAGAGGGCAAAGCGATTTTCAATATTAAAACGGTAGTGAACCTCTCGGGGATCACCGTTCAACGCCCATTCCGAAACCGAGCGCCTGGCCAGTGTCATAACTGCCAATTGTACGGGCATGCCGCCCGATTCTGTTTCGCCCGCCCGAGGTGCGTCAAGTGCCTAGGGGATCACGGGACAGCCCAGTGTTCTCGCACAAGGGACTTGGCAGACCCACCTAGTTGTGTCCTCTGCGGCACACAGGGACATACCGCCAACTACCGCGGTTGCCCTAAGGCACCCCGCGCATCAAGTGGGCCGGCCAGGAGGCCTATTCCCCCTCCTCGCCCGGTCACTACCCGCTCACAAGGGAACGGCCCTAAGCCTAACCTTACACCCGCACCGCAGGCAACACCTGTTGTACCCGCGTCCGCGCCCGCGCGCAACGCTTGGTCCAAGCCCTTGAGCATGGTACAAGCAAGCGCCCCCCTCACCCCCGCCCGCCCGCAGGCCTCTGTCAGCGCGCCGGCTCCTAAGCCCAAACCGCCACTCGCTAGGCCTCCAATAGCTGGGCTCACCAGGCATACTGGCAGTTGGCTCGAACTCTGAAATCTGACGGACAACAGACAATGCCTCCACTCATTAGGCCACCTCCCCTCTCCATAGCGTTCCTTGACGAAGACAAAGCCGAGTGTTTAGCTGATAGCCTTGAGGCTCAGTGTACTCTAAATGTAGATCACGTCGACCAGAAACACCTCGATTCGGTGGAATCTGAAGTCGAACGTAAAAGCTCTATGTCCATCTCTGACCTCCCACTCCTCCCACCGGTAAAATCATCCGAGGTTGTGTCTCTGATCAAGAGCCTCAAGACCCGTAAATCCCCTGTGGCTGATGGTATCAGCAACAAGGTGATTAAACACTTCTCAGTCCCACTAGTCCATCTCTTAGTTAGCATCTTCAATGCGGCTATGAGCAACTGCTCCTTCCCAGACACTTGGAAGCATGCCATTGTCATTGGTATTCACAAACCAGGCAAACCGGCAGCCGAGCCCTCCAGCTACCGTCCCATAAGTCTCCTCAGCTCTCTGGGGAAGATTTACGAGCGGCTCATTGTAAACCGACTCTGGTCCCACGTTAGGTCCAATAACCTCCTTCCCGATGAGCAATTTGGTTTTAGAGCCAAACACTCTTGCGTCCAACAAGTGCACCGCGTAACGGAGCACATCCTAGGCGGTTTCAATAAGAAACCAAAGCCCCAAGGGACCATAGCTGTCTTCCTCGACGTAGCGAAAGCGTTCGACAAAGTCTGGCACAACGGCTTGATATTCAAGCTGTACCAACTGGGTGTGCCAGACCGTCTTGTGCTCATCTTACAAAACTTTCTCAGGGATCGAACGTTTAGCTATCGCACCGAGGGAACGCTCTCCTCCCCGCATCCCATTCACGCAGGTCTCCCTCAGGGCTCTTTACTCTCACCCATTCTCTTCTCGCTGTACACCAGCGACATCCCACGATCTGAACCTAATGTTCAGATCGCTCAGTTTGCGGATGATACTGCAATCTACTGGCTGGTTCAAGGTCAGGCAGAGATGCGCCATCCAACGAGCCATCACCGTAATCGGTGCATGGTTTCGTAAATGGCGGATTGCAGTAAATCCTAGCAAAACTGCAGCAGTGTACTTCACTGAGACCCGGCGAAATCTCATGCCGTCACCCATAGTCCTATTCGGCGAACCCATCCCTTGGGCTAAATCTGCCAAATACCTGGGCGTCACCCTTGATCGTCAACTCACTTTCGCGAAACACATCCAGATTGTTCGCAATAGGGCGGCCTTCATTATGGGTCGTCTTAATCCCCTCATAGGCAAAAACAGTAAAATGTCTCTTAGAAATAAGACGACTCTTTACAAACTTTGCAATCATGACTTACGCATCTGTAGCGTTCGCCCATGCTCAGAAACACGACCTCCACAAACTTCAAGTGATTCAGAATCGCTTTATGCGCAGGGCAGTGGGCGCTCCGTGGTACTTGCGGAACGCCGAACTGCACTGCGATTTTAGCCTCCCCTCTATTACGCAGTATATGAAAGACTGCTCCCGCCGCCACTTCGACAAAACTCCCCACCACTCGAATCCCCTCGTGGTCGAAGCGGCGAACTACTCCACTGACATAACCGATCCCCACTTCCTTCCCCCCCGTCGCCGTCCAAGGCATATTTTGGGTGACCCGGACGACCCCATCGCAGCCGTTACTTCGGCAGCTTTAGCGTCGTCTCAAGGGAACCCCGGTAATGGTTGTAGACCCGACCAGGGCTGTGATCCCTATCGCATTGTAGGCTCCGGCCGAGATCTTCTTCGCAGCCCCAGTCGCAGTCGAGGTAATCCACACACACACGATTGTAGTCCCAGCCACGGTGCGGGTGGGAGTATACACCGCGGCCCCGGTCGCGATGTATCCTCCGGCCCAGCAAATGGCTGTGGACGAGGTAACACTGGTTTTCTATGTAGTCCCAGCCACCATGGCTGTGGGCGAGGTACTACACATTCTTATTGTAGCCCCACCCAAAGTACACAGTCATGAGTGCACAACGCGAAGATCCTGGTCGCGGTGTGGACCCATATCGCGGAAATGGGGGGAGGCGAGGTACACAAGGTTATGATTTAGTGGTAAACACAGTCAAACACCGAGCTCGCCGGCGAGCTCGAGGCAAAAGTTATGTCTTGGTTAGATTCTCTCCAAATAGTCGTAGAGTTAAAACATTAGTTAAAAAGTTAGTTCATAGGGCCCACTTTCAACGGTACACTTATGTACCGGGGCGATTCTCTCCTACTCCCCTCTCTCCTGGCTACCCTAGTGGTGCCCTTGAGCAAGTCGCCTACTCCTCTCCTTGCGGCGAAGCGTCTTTAACGCTCGCCTTAGGCGGTGCGCCCTCTGCGCCCGCATCTGGCCGAGTGCCATCTGCGCTCGCCAACCGTCCGGTGACGCTGTAAATGCCAGTAGAGGCCAACAGCATTAGTCCGTTCTGAAAAAAAAAAAAAAAAAAGTTGTTCTCTCACTGTCGGTCTAGCGCTCGACGAGTCAACATCTCCTGAGGATGCCTCGTGTAGAGGCGAAACACGTGTCGAATCGGTTTTGGTTTATTTGGGGTTTCTTGTGTTTTTTATTTTGTATTCTTCCTATTAGCATTTTATGCGGGAGGGAGGGTGGTGCACGCCCCCAAATAGGCCAAAATCATTGTTTTCTTTTCAGCGGAAGTGTCACTAAATATTTTTTAATATCTTTTTTTTTTTTTTACACATATTAGCTCCAGTGTGTTACCTTACAAAAGAGAACATAATGATGGTATCAGTCGTGCAAGACACGCTACACTTTGATATCTAAGTACACGAGTAAATAGATCCTGGAGTGATTAGTCCCAAGCTGTTTTATCCTCCAAGTAATCCGAAATTTTGTAATAACCTTTTTGACAGAGTTTAGTTTTAATAGTAATTTTAAACTTATTAATAGGCAAATCTCGGATAACGTTGGGAACTTTATTATAAAATCGTGTACATTGTCCCATAAAAGAATGACTTATTCTGTGGAGACGCGTTTCATGTACGGATAGCTTGTGCTTATTTCGCGTGTTGATGGAATGAGCATCACTCCTTTTATCAAAACTGCAAATGTTTTTTCTTTATATACATTAGATTTTCATAGATAAACTGAGACACAACAGTAAGATTGTTTATGTCTTTAAACTTCTGTCTAAGGGAAACTTTGGGAGCTAAACTGTAGATCACTCGTATAGCTCTTTTTAGCAGTATAAAAATAGAATTTATATCTGCAGAACATCCCCAGAGCAGTATGCCTAATAGACTATAAGTCATAATGCTATTAACTCATCCTCGCTTCTCTTACCCAACTTCGCGTTGAAGTCTCCCATAACAACTATGTAGAAAGTCTGTATTTCAGAGGTATGTATGGCCCGACTAATGCCTCATACATATCCTCCACCTCATCAACCGGGTGCGACTTCGTCGGTGCATATACCTGAATGACCTTCAGCGAATATTTTTTGGATACCGAGTATTAGGTCTACGACCCTGTTGGAAACGTTAACGATCGTAACAATGTTGTTAGTAAGCGACTTGTGGACGAGAGACCCGACACCACCTTGGGACTGTTGGTAGCCCTCCCGGTAGTAAAGTAGGTTACATTAGTAAAGTAATGTTTTTAATTATGTAACTTCTACAGTATTACAATATATATTCAAACATTTTTTTAATGTATAATTAATATTTTTATAATATGTAAATACTATATCAACTAGCGAACTTCTATGGCAACTGGATTTTTTTTTCGTGCGATATGGCTCTGGCATGGACAGGACCCTTGTAGCGGATGCTCTCTCCCGCAGAGTTCATGTCGTTAACATTACTTGTATGTTCCTTTCGCTTATGTCCCATATACACACATCAACACCGTTTAGGGATATTTTGTATATAGTTCTTAAACTCAAAAAATACTGGTCAGTTATAAATTCTTTTGAAGAAAGCTTATTTTGTAAACCGGTTCAAACGATTCTAAATTTGAGTTTGAAAAATAAATTAATAACACAAGATTTAAAAGGCATAATGGCAGAAAAAAATAAAAAAAAATTTTTTATTTTATTTTGTCAAGATCGTAGTCATATCACTTAGAAGTAATAGGAAGAATCATAACTCAACCTATTTAGGTGGGTAGTGTAGACATGACTGCTTGTTATATGCATAATATTAAGTTTTGTCAGCTTATAATCTTAAAGTTGCTTGAAATTGTCAAACGATGGCATTTTTATGCAACGCGAATGGTACCTTTATGTCTAGAATCCCACTAACTGAATTCTCTGCTTCAAATTTTCATTCCCTTTTTCGTTCTGAGTGTAAATGAATGCGCTTATTTTACTTCGTGGATTTCTAACGACAACCTAGCTTGTTTTATTGACTCTGATGTTCTCCCTTTTCTCAACTGACCTGGAAAACTATTCGTTTTCTACGACATTTGGCTTACTAATATTTCGGTCTTTGGTTTTTAGCCAGTGGGTTAGATATTTTGCTTCAATTACCGTTATGGCGACTAAAAGGTGTTGTGTTAGGAGCTGTAAGAAAACTCGTAAGTATCTAAGTATTTCTATATTTCTACTCGTTCAGCTCATACATACATTTACAGACAGTCTTCTCAATTTCACTTTTGAACTTAAAACACAGATGTTTAAACCCTTGAGCAGTCACTAGCAAGGTTAAGACATTGGTCTGTAGTAGATTCTACCTTTTTATATCATCATCATCTCAGCCATAGAAGTAAAGAAACAAGAGTTTTCTATAACTGTTGAAATCTCACTTTATAGGCTTTGTAAAACAATATTTATATATACATACCTGCTGTCTACTATTACATTCATTGGAATACCTATTGCAGGAGCTGATAACACCATCTTACTTATATTCCCAAATCCAGATAAGGAGATAGAGGGATTTAAATTATGAACTAATGCAGTTGGATATGGAAATGAAGTAATGGAGGAGGTTTGTAGACTATGGATAACCAGACTGTTTATCAATATCGACGCATATGCTCATTTCGAGGCAAAATATCATACTAGAAGTAGGAGATTGAGCGAGGTTGTTGTACCGACACTATTTTTGTCAGGTAATAACAACTTTAAACTTTTTAAATTTGCAAAATGGTGTCTCTTGAGCATGTTCGCGTGTTTAGTTTCAGTAAACATACTGAACAATTCATAGTATTAGTGTCTGTATAAAGCATACCTGAGCATAATCAGACCACAAGCGTAAGTATAGTTAAATAGTGACTACAACAATGTTTCTTTGTATAATTTCTAGTTGTGTGAACTGATTAAAAATCAAAGCAAAACCCACTAGCAAAATAATGTTATTACCTACTGGTTATCCAATAGTTCAAGAATTTAACACTCAAACCATATTCAACATTGAACACACTATACCTAGCAATAAGCAGTTGTTTAAAGAAACTAGAACTAATGAAGGTGGGTAATAGGTTATCTAATCTCCATTTATCTGCAGCATAATCCATTGGTTACCCAAATTTGATGGTCCAAATACGGGGGACCTTTTTGTATCAATTTATTTAAAAAAGGAGCTTTTTTCGGTCTTTCTAAAATAAATATACAGTTATTGCTTTCCTTTAAATCGAGGGCATGACCCCTATCACGACTTTTCACGTTATTTCGGACTAGAACATCACCATCAACGTGCTGAGCAATACTCCATGATAGGCCGAACTTTAATGGCGATGCGCCGATGTGAATGTGTCTACCGTCTCGCCTTTTCCGAGCACACTAATAACAACATTAACTGGTTTACAAATATAAATCTGTCATAACATTAACGTTTTATTGTCAGAAAAACCCATAACGGTCCAACCCGGGTATCGAACTCAGGACTTCGAGATTCCAAAGTGGCGCTTCCACTACACAACACACTACACTACTACACCAACACCGATGGTTATGACAAGTTCCGCAATGGAAATTGATTTTGAAGATTTGACCTGTGATCACATGATCATCGATATCGAATGTAAAAAAATTATCCCAAAATAACGGCACAATTGGAATATGTGACAGGCTTCCGGATTCAGTGTTGGACTTTGCTAATATTGGATTTTCTGTGTGCATGTATGTCGTCAAGCCACCGCTTCGTGTACCGTCTGGTGCACGGAGGCGTTCGGCTCGGCTCGGCTCGCATCGCGAAAGAAGCGCGCTCTTTTCAGAGCGCTCCGTCTCTTCGATTTCCCGTTCTAATAGAACGATCTGTTTCTTGGCACAAAATCAAATCAATACCGCTCTTTTCAGAGCGAATCACTTGTTTCAAGGTACGACAAATCCACGCTTCACGTGGTCAACTGGTCGGATCCCTGCGATCTTAACGCAACCCAGTTGGGCGTAGACCCGGTACGTCAAGCCTTTCCCTCCCGGGCGTGGGAGCGAACGGCTAAAACCGGACGGGCTTGCCACCACCGGCCTTGGGGTCTCTCCTCGCCGACGGCAGGTATCTCGTTCCCACCCTACCCTATCCTACTTTCCTATTCTCTGGGCTAGTGTTTGTTTGAAAGCCGAGTTAATTCGGTCTTCTCTCCTCGCCCCCGGAGCAGCTAGGGCTTCGCGCTTAGGCATACATCTCTTTGCACAATAAGTCTGGCAGAGGGCACAGAGTAGGGACACCTAGACACTTACTCTCCCGCCTACACCCGGCGGGAGTGTCATTCCTGCCTCACCACATCTCGAGTATTCCCTCAAGATGTCTCAACTCTCTCCATCCCCCCTTTTACGGACCCCTTTAGAGATCCCGCTTTAAGGACTCTCAAATTCCCTCCTGTGGCGTACTCCCTCCGAGGGCGCCCTTCGTTCCAACGGCCTTCAAGCCCATGTACAGCCTATTGTCTCCCGACCCCACGCCTCGTACGCCCCGCGCTCCCCCCGTACCTCTACTGCCCCGCGATCGCTCTTCGGACCGAGTACGAGCCCGCTCATGACTCGTTGTCTAACTCAGAGAACGAGGTGGATGTAGAGCTCGCCCGCTCTCGCGCTAACTCTGTCGTCAGCATCTCCGACGACGGTTTCACTTCCGTTGGAAAGAGAAAGCGCGTCCCTAAAACCGCCTCAGAGGCCCCCTTCCCGCCACCAACGCGGCTTGCACCGCCCCGGGAGCAAAAGCTTTCAAGCTTTCTCGCTCCCACCTCTCGTGAGCTTCTCGCTCACTCCGATGCTGCCGCAAGCATTGCCGCGTCGCAACGTGACGCCTCCTCTCAAGGAGCGTCAGTTAGACGCGAGAAACCGCCGCCACCTCTGTTCTTTCAGGACAAAGGCAAATGGGACATGGTCTCACGCCTGTTGACGGATCGTAAGATCCAATACGCAAGCGCCCGCTTAGCTGAACTGGGCGTTAAAGTCCAGGTGCCTACTCCAAGCTACCATAGGGCGCTTACTGAGATCCTTAAAAACGAAAGCATAAGTTTTCACACAAGGCAAGGTGATCTTCAATATTAAAACGGTCGTGAACCTTTCAGGGATCACCGTTCAGCCCCCATACCGTAACAGTGCACCTGGCCAGTGTCATAACTGCCAACTGTAAGGTCATACCGCCCGCTTTTGTTTCGCCCGCCCAATCTGCGTCAAACGCCTAGGGGATCATGGGACAGCCCAGTGTTCTCGCACTACGCAGCAGACCCGCCAAGTTGTGTCCTCTGCGGCACACAAGGGCATACTGCCAACTATCGCGGTTGCCCTAAGGCACCCCGTGTATCTAGAGGGCCGGCAAGGAGGCCTAATCCCCCTCCTCGCCCGGACACTACCCGCTCTCAAGGGAACGGCCCTAAGCCGAACCTTACATCCGCAACGCAGGCAACACTTTTCGTACCTGCGCCCGCACCCGCGCGCAAAGCTTGGTCCAATCCCTTGAGCATGGTACAATCGAGCGCCACCCTCACCCATGCCCGCCCGCAGGCCTCTGCCAGCGCGCCGACCACACCTACGCTTTCTTAGCCCTTTACTTACAGAAGCATTACATTTTACTGTACCACGCATAAGCAGTCGTCTACAAAATCGCACAGCACTCACTCTTCCCCCAGTTCGCACTAACTATGTATGTCATTCGCCGTTTTTTCGCTTCAGCTTCAGCATAATCATATTCATGCCACTCTTAGTAATTAATTTTAAGTACCTATGTTTAATTCTTGAAGTAAGTATTAAATTGGTATATGTAAACAAAATTTGTGTGCATTTTGTGTTCGCACCAAGAAGGCCGTTCATGCATTCCATACCCTTTTGTATTAATCGAAATAATGTGATAAATTCTGTATTGTAACGTCCAGTTTGCGAACGTGTCAATAAAAAAAAGCCTCCCATGGCTGGGCTCATGGACGCCCCAGGTCAGTTTGACCTGGCGGCCGACATAGCCTTTGTGGATGGATTGCGCGATGGTCATAGACGTGGACGAATTGTGTGCATTCGCGCACAAACTTCGCACTGCCACAACCCACCACGACCGCTTGCGATCCACGCACACACACGCAGGTTTAAGCAGCGCAGTAAGGCGCTACGTGATACCCAACGTCTCTTAGGTATTATCTAATATGGGTAGTAAACCAAAAAGAATTAAGCCCCATTCAGTCACCGTAGCGACTTTCAACGCTGACGGCCTCTCTAGTCAAAGGGACAAAGTTCGTGAATTCTGCAAGACCCACCAGGTCGATCTTATGCGTGCAAGAGACCTTTCTGAAACCGGGTACATCGAACCCTAGGTTTGCAAGCTACCGTATGGTTTGTAATGATAGAGTGGCCACCCCAAAAGGTGGCACTCTCATCTATTACAAAAGGGCTCTGCACTGTATCCCAATTGTTACTCCACCTCTTAGGGTACTAGAAGCCTCTGTTTTCTTTCTAGCGATGTCAGGTCATCAACCTGTCATCATAGCTTCATGTTACCTTCCCTCTGGTAAAAAAACTATTACAGACTGACTTGGAAGCCCACTTTTCTCTAGGAAGTTCCGTCCTTCTGATGGGTGACTTCAACAGTAAATATGTCATATGGAACTGTACTAGTAACAATATAAATGGTAGAATCCTTGAAAGCTTGGTCAGCCGTTTAAACTTTGATATTCTCTCCCATCTGGAGCCCACAAGGTATCACTATGTTGACAACCAACGACCAGACATACTTGACATAGCACTTCTTAAGAACGTTACTCTCCGGTTGCGCTCTATTGTTGAGTTCATTTGTTGCGTGTATAGATCGTAGATAAAGATCTGTAGATATACTATCGAATTGTCTATATTCTTCGCCTTCTTAAAAAAATAAGTAGGTACACGTGAAACAGAAAATCAACCTCCTTTTTACAGTCGAGTTAGTTATGAAACTTAAAACATACAAGTCGAACATTACATCGAGGCACACAGGAATGTGCTTGGTTGCAAAAACGGCCGGCGCATGATCGCCCGGGCCAAAGTACATGTGACATCGGTTTATATTACGACATTGTTGCTACACAGAGAACATTATATACTTTGAATCAGTTTATAAATATTAAAAGGTAATGTACGATTGAAATTTATGAGCGTTAAAATAACGAGGAAAGTAAGTATACATAGTTTATTTATACTTTTAAACTAGCAAATTTATTTATTCTTTTAAACACATTTCCTCAACTTTTACAGACATGAGATGAAAACATAACATATCGAAAACTTTTTAAACTGATAAGTACTTGAGTATGTTAAGGTAAGTATACACAAATTATTACGATTAATAGGATATTGGTAAGTACTTTCGAAATACACAGGTTACTAGGATTTTATAAAACATTATCTTAATACAGAGATAAAATAAAATTTAGGTACTCTATGCTCGTATAGACTGGATAGTGATTTACTTATTTCTACTACATAATACATACTAAGGGTAAGCACTACTAACTACTTTAGAAGTTTCACATAGATATTATTATAGAACAGTGTGGTCACTCGATGCTTCCAATGTATTTCTTATCTAAGTACATGTTTACATAATATAATTATGTCTCAACGCTTTTGTATTTGTATCAGTTTTTATTTGCCTTCAAATGAGATAGAATTATCCTTTAAAACTGCATACTAAATTTCATGAAAACGGTAATGAAAACGGTAGTGACAGTGACACTGAAAGTGACATTGACGTAAGTGACAGTTCGACGGAAAAAAATCTTACAGACACAGCGCGACCGTCGCAGCGCCAGTTACGTGCTGTGGCCCGCGCTCGCCGCTGTGCACAAGCGTGACTCCCAGAAGAAGAACTTCAAATAAGTTCGAAACTGGTCGGAGAATATTTCCGATAAATATTACGCGAGTCCTAGCCGGTTTTTAAGCGTAATTATAAGCGTAATTCATGAAAACCGTTGAAGCCGTTTCTGAGATTCATATCATATATATACAAGGATTGCTCGTTTAAATGTACTAAATGAATGGCTCTAAAGGTATACATATGATCATTATTAAATCCCATAAAAATTACGTACATGTACAGAAATTTAGTTACTTTATGTACTTATACATCCTTCTAATCATAGATGAATATAATTTTGTTCAAATAAATTGGTTGGTCAAATAAAACAAGCAAATAATCTATACAATGTGGTAAATTAATGAGGCAAATATTTTTACTATTTTTCTGGGCGTTATTATTTCCTAGACGGCCAAAATACCAACAATAAACTTTTTTGCAATTACTAACGAATTCGTTTATCGGCATAACCAGAAAAATAGCCCTTAATTAGCCGGCAATACATTTGAATTATTATCCTACAAGAAAAAGGTGGTGAGGTAAGGGAGGAAATAGAGGGTGGTCATCACTCACAACGATCTGATAAAGATAATTAGTCACCTTTTACAAGTTTGCTCAGACGCCATTGTGGTACACTCGAGTCCATTAGTTACGCGATTGAAGGAGATTGACACGCCGCAGATTGAATAATAGTTACTGCGGTAATGGACGAATGGGATAATGACATCATTACTCGCAAAGATGATTTATTTTCGCATCGATGGATTAATGAAGCGGAAAGTGTGATATTTTAAATTGAACGGGAAACGTAGTCTGAGGAGAATTGAGAGAGCTCGATCATGGAAGTGTAGCGGTTGTGAAAGCTTAATTAAGTACATTTTGCGTTCGTGTTATGATTTTTTTTATTTGGTCTGGTGTTGAACTTATGAATCCGTTCACCTTGTGGCATGTGCAATGCAGCGAAATATAGGTAGGTACTAAATTTATTGATCGTTTTGCGTTTTCCCAAGATAGAATAGCAACACTACCTAGGAATGTAATTTGTTAGGTTGACCTTATACAAACGTAATATTCCATATCCTACTATGTTTTATATGTGTATAGAACTATGTATTATTGGTATTAAATTTGTGTAAAGAACATCTGACACAGTTACTTTACAAACAATTTCTCTGTTGTAATAAGCTGTTTTTCAAAAAGCATTCAGAGAAATAATACTCGTATATCAACTCTGATAAAGTAAGGTGTATACAAAAAATAATATATCATTTATATTCGGTAGAACCTAAAGTTGATAAACTGTATTAGTTACACTGTGACATAGCGTATAGCTGGGAGCGGACACCGATACAACCTCCGAATCGTCGCGCCGCCAAGAGCTCATATATCACAACTTTCGTACATTAAACTAGCCTATTGGCTGCCCTATACCGCGCCTTGAAACGTTTAAGTAAAACTTCCAACAAAGATAATGGTACGAACAACAAAATAATTACATGTATATATTGGTCATTTTGGCATAAACTATTTGTATGGGGGTGCATAAAAAATAGTATAACAGCATTACGCTTATTAAAATTTAATAATCTCCGTTTTTGAAGAGTACCTTTCATTTTGTACCTACTCAAAACCTTATTTCTATTTTATTTAAGAAATATTATTTTATGTTAAAATATAATATATAAATATTATTATAAGCATGACTATAATTATCCATATAAGTAAAATTGTTCATAACAGAGGTGGTTGTTTTCAGCGAATAGCACTCCATTAGAAAAGCAGCTTCCAAATCGATTTAGATGTTTAATAAATTCTCTCTGTTTCTGTACTTGTAACAGCATTCTTCTCTAAAGACGATTTTTTAGCTTTATATTATACAAAGTGTTTTTAAGACATCTACATCGACACTAATATTATAAAGAGGAAAGATTTGTTTGTTTGTTTGTTTGTTTGATATGAATAGGCTCCGAAACTACTGGACCAATTATAAAAGTTCTTTCACAATTAGAATCCTACATTATCCCTGATGGTCATAGGACATAGGAGATTTGCACAAATTCAGGGAAACGTATGAAAACTTCGATAATGTAACACAAGGTGTGAAAAAATCCTTATATCGCGTACGCTACGAAAACTATTGACATAGAGCAAAGTGAAAGCACCTTTTTATAAAAAATTGTCTTGTGGCTTCTAAAGATATGTCAAAATAAATACATTTTCATGTTTATATTATGCAATTGTATCGCCGAAAAATCCCTAAATCGCTTACGATGCGAGATCCCGAGGTCGTTCACCAACACGCTGGACTTACTCTAATAAGGCCACGAATTCCACCATTGTACAATGTGTTCGCAATGCCAGTAAACGTCAGAAATGGAGAGACATCGCGTGGAGATCAATTTCCCTGGAAATGTAAACTGGCGAGGATTTGCCGTTTACCATCACCAGGACCACGACCATTTTGCCAAGAGTGCCCGACTAAGAAGATTATAACAATAAAGAGGAAAGATATATGATTGTTTTTCTGTTCTAATGGATTCACGTAAAACTAAGCTGAAGGCTTAACTGATTCAATCAATTCTATCACGAGTTTAGCGCTAATTGCATTATGTCTCATCATCCATCACCACGGAGGTGAAACATCAGTCTAGCGGTCTTGACTGAATCGCCTGCAATACTTACATTTTATTTATAAACACAACATAACTAATAGTTTCGCCTATAAATCCTCGAAGGGGGAAGCAGCGGTGTCTTAAGCGCCTACGTTTCGCTAGACATGTTTTAAGTTTTATTTCATAAGAAGCGAGTCTATTGCAAACTACGGGGCACTCTTTCAATTTTTTTTTTGTCAGATAAAGCCAGTAACTGTCCTTCCCGGGGATCCACCCAGGACCTCGAGGTTCCAAAAGGGCACTTCTATATCTCTACACCAAGACCAAGCGAGTAAAGCCGTTGGCGGGTCAGCTAGTTGTTAAATAAAGTTATGTTTTTTTTATCACCTGCAGTATAAGTACTGAATTTACCAATCGATAAATGTTACACTTAAATCGTCATAATTCGATAAAACTGGTTATATCAATCCTTTGTCAATCATTGCAAGTATGTAACAAAAATTAAGCAATCGATAGACAAAAATAGATACACTTTTACGATTATAACGTTAACCCTAGCATGAAACTGTTATAATTACGTTTGAGATAGTCTATGTAATCGATTTAAGCAGTGTTCCACCCGCTTTTAGAAGCTCAGATGTGATGGCGTGGTCACCCGACGCCTTGTTGTTCTTAAGCTGTTTCAAGGCCATTCTAATCTCGTACAAGCTGATTTCCGGGATATATTCGGTATAATGTCGGGTCAGCTTGTCTCTTGGGTCTCTGAACGAGCTGCTACCAGGTTAAACGACCGAGGCTATAACTCTTTACCTCTCTTAACACTTTTGCTTTGCTCGACGGACTTGTTTTAACTTTTGAACTTGTCTCTTGCAACTTTGGAGCACTTGCAACATCGTCTCTTTAATACGATTAGTATTAAGATCCTGATGTCGTGTCGCATGTACTTCTATATTTGTTTATTGAGCAGCCTGTATTCTTCGGCATCATCCGAAGACTGCAGTTTTAAGGAACGTCGTTCCGCCATGAGGTTGAGGGTATCGTTGGAGAGTTTCTGTGGTCTATCTGTACAGTGGGCTTTGCAGAACTTAGAACCGACTGTATGGACAGTTTCTACTAAAACCTGTTGTTTATCTCGCCCACTGCAGCAATGTACTCGAGGCAATAGATGCGATTGCACAGCTCAGGTTAAAAGCTCTCGGGGCTTGAATATGGGCACGAGAGGGTCAGAGTCTAGACTTCATCAGACGAGGCCTCTCAAGTTTGACATTCATTTTCAACGTGCCTTTTATCATTCGGTGATCACTAGTGGTTTAAACACTGTTGATCACGGAGACTGAAGTGAATATTTGTCTTTTAGTGGTCATAATAAAGTTAATCTCATTTCTCGTAAAACCATCGGGACTCAGCCAGGTCCATTTCCTGTGAGGTGGCTTCTGAAAGGAAGAGTTCATCATAAAGAGTCCCTTTTTCTCCAGGAAGTCGGCCAACCTCTGTCCTCTACGTTTCCATTGTTCATAGCCAAATTGCCTCACCACTTCGCATTGAAGTCCCCCATTACCACAAGGAAGTGCGTTTCAGAGGTATGTATGGCCCGACTAATGTCTTCATACATAATATATCATCCACCTCATCATCCGGGTGTGAATTTGCCGGTGCGTATACCTGAATGACCTCCAGCGAATATCTTCTAGATTTTTCTGGGTATTGGTCGTATACCCAATGTTGGAAACGCTTTCGATTGTCACTATGTTATTAATGTGGGACTTGACACCGACACCACCTTGGGACTGTTGTTCGCCCTCCCGGTGGCAGAGTAGGTCATTTCAGGGTTTCAGGGTTATCGTGTCCTCACCCGCTCTACGGACTTTAGATAACCTTATAATGTCCCAGTGTAACGTACTTATTTCTTATTCCAGCTCATTAATCTTCTCGTCTCGCTCATCGTGCGTATGTTATGTTTTATTGTGAAAGTTGCTAAAAATATTATTTCAATAAGGTTTTTATTACTAATATAGTTTTATTCCACAAAATAAAATATGATATTATGGGAATCAAAAATCCACAAAATTGTAAAATATTAATGATTCCGGTAATCCGTGCAAAATCAAATGTTACGAAGTTGCCAAATCGTGATAATCGATATACTGTCGACAAACAATGACGATCGTAAGCCCTTTATAAGAGTTGTCGACATGACTTCCATACTTACAATACGATACGATTCGAAGGGACGATAAGATTCGTTAAATTTATCGATCTTAGCGACTCGACAAATTTAATGACCATATGCTACGGTACTTGCTGACTCGTATTTCAAGCAAACACATTATATTTTATTCTTTAAATTATAAACTTGGGTTTTCAACGATGGATAGGTTGCATACAATGATAACACGCAGTCTAAAGTAAACCGTGTATTTTTTTAACAGTGGGCACATTATGTTAAATATGTGACGTGTTTATTTCATTGTCTTATTTAATATTGTTATCATTATGTAAAATAATATAAAATTTATTTAATAATTAATTACTTTGAACGTATAGACTGTATTTCTCACTTTATATTATTCAAATCAATATACATAAGTTTCACACAAGTTACTCTTCTCGTAAGCTTCTAGAACGTCGTCACCAAGATACCTGTTGATGATGGTGGGCACTTGTAGATTAGCGGCGGCAAGTGCCATGGGCGCTTTTAGATTATTCACGATGAGAGCGCTGCTTGAAAAATGCTGCAGTGAACACTCTTCATCGCTAGGGATGTCACGATGCACGCGCAGTAACACGAGTCGCGAACGCAACGGGCGTGTTGTAGTGGTGTAGTGACGCGCTGTCCCAATACGCGCGTATGCTGCTTCCAATAACGCGCGCGCGTACTGCGCAGAGTGCGACACTCGGCCAAGCAATGAGCGAATGCATGTGTCAATGCGCTCACGCCATGAGGAGACTTCGCGCAGGGCGTGCTCTGCGAGTGGCGAAGCACCACGTGCCATGAGCGTAAACATGTGCTGCGCCACACCCGTCTGCAGCGCCTCTTCAGTCTCAAACGTGGTTAATTCTGACTCCAGAAAGGCTTTCATCTCTTCCGGACCGTCTCCGAGGCAATACACTGTTCCAGTTAAACCTATAAAATAAAGTAGCTGTAATGTGTAAGGGAATTGCAGTATAAGTATTTATTTAAAGAAAAGTAGTAGTTTTGTAGTTAGTAGGCTATGTTGGAACTATCATACCATTATCTTCTAGAATAGACGCTAACTCAATAGCTGTAAGGACTCCAAACTCGTAACCCAGTAGATAGAAGTTTCTTTTCAGTTTCAATTTATCGAGAAGAACCTGCAATAAATAAAACAGTCCTTGAAGAAAGGTTTTTTTTTCTTTCATGAAGAATATCATGAGAGTTACACTGCTACATATTTTCCCCAAAATGCATACACTGTGTGATATAGTTAAAACACGGTACATTAATTAAAAACAGTGAACCTGATACTCAAAATTTGTTGAAATGTCTATGTGATGTTTGAAAAAGTAATTATTTAATAATAATAACAACAATTTAATTCCTCAAAGTAATATAGTACAATATTTAAACTAAAAATGCACCATAAACGTAATCTCATTTACTACGGAACATTTCATGCATGAATTAAACTGTGTTTTAGGCGCCAAAGCCCTCCGTTTTTAGGAAACTTTATACATATCCATATGACTTTCAAAATGGCTCTCTGGGCACGTTCTAGTTTTAGTAAGGTTGCAGAGCATGCAACTCCTACCCATTTTTGTCCATGCAAAGCATTTTTACCCTGCATTTTTGGCAAATGAAACTAATGAAGTGTGAAATAAATTCAACGAACCATGCAATACGTCACTTCCGGTACTAAGCTTTGGCCGAAAATAGTTTCTGTCAGATTCAGATTTAGATTATTTTATTGCTTTCCAGAGTTTTGATTCTTACAATCCAATTAATGTATCAAGAACATAGATATAAATATCAATGATCAAGAAGCACTACAAGAAATCCCCCGCTGGGCACTGCAATATTTCTATGCCAGGGTAGGTTGAAAATATGTATAACAGTCATACAATTTGATACATATAATATTTTTAAACATTACTCGAAAACCAAAACAGAACATGTGACCAAAGTGAATACGCAGGGTTAAGTTTAAGTTGCGATATATTTGACATTGAAGTAGTCATGTAAAGAGTAATATTTTTTTAACTACGAGTAGATACTGTATGTCAACATCTGCATTTCTTTTCGGATTCCTAAATTGATGCAACTTTAGGGGTTTACTAAAATAAGACTGTGCTGAAAGGAAAATAGTTTCGACGATATTTCCGACATTGCGAATGCCACATAGGAACACAGCTGCAGACATTTCGGAAAGACCTCTTTTGAAGATCTTGCGAGTCGTGAAATCGACGGTGGAATGGATAAGTGCATTGCCAGCCGAGGAGAGAACTTTACAGGAGATTAATACAAACGTGATGTAAACTTTGAGATGTACAACATGTCGTTTTTTACTTACTACTTTGTTCTTGACAAAGCAAGCAGTTAAAAAAAAAACAAAAAAATATAGTCAATCAAGGTATTTTGATTACACTCCGAGATACTTACATACCTAGACATGCAGTTACATCACTGAAGAAGTCAGTAAAAATAAACATCGACATATCTCATATAATAATAGGAGCGAATTTATTGCCATTTCATCATGTATTCGGTTTTGACAATATTTGGGTGAAAGGATATTAGAATAGTCCAACTCTTAAGCGTCTAATCCAAAATCATTACCGGTGAGTGTAACAAATCATATAAATTTACCTTGGAGTATCTAATAGCGAGTTCCCGTGGCGTCTCGTTAGGCCAGTCGAGCCCTGGCTGCAGCACGAAGGCGGGCAGTTTGAGACGCTCGCACAGCGATCGGAACCGCTCGTGGTGTCCCTCCAGCCCCGGGATTATGAATAAATGGTTTAAATTCTCATCACTTTGTATCTAAACAAAATTAAACAAAAATAATAAATACTTTTATTGACCTGGCCTGTAATTAACCAAACTATGACAATCGCAACTCTATACTGCCACCTAACCTTATAAGAGGATTAGATGTTTGCACCGAACGCATTTTTCATCGGCAGGTTTATTTCTCTAATCGCATTTTGCCACGATCTTGTTTTGTCACGTGTGCTTTATGTATCGTCGCTTTTTATCTTAATCTCACATTTTTTATTCTCAGTTTGTCTCGCTTCTTTTTAATTTTGTATTTTTCTAACCGGATTTCCGGAAAGCGGACCCAGCGCTTTCTTCCGCGTTGGTCTCGATCCAGTGGTAAACTCAGAAGTTTCCATGGCTGGGCCAGTCTTTCGTTGATTTCTCGGGTTCTTTTTGTTAGATTTCAATATAAAGTATATCATGACATTTCTTTAAGATAATACTAACCAATAGTAAAAACGAAATTTTATACATATACTCATACCGGAATGCTAAGCTATAAATGCCCTGCAGGAAATATTCCGTTCGGCTCAAATAAGTAGATGTGTTTTTCTCTACAGCAAGAATGTGTGGAAAAAAGCTAGGAAGTTAGAAATCGACAGTAATTGAGCAGCTTGTACATATGTTGGCCAATGTGTAGCTTTAGTACATTTACAGCCCCGCCATATACCAGAGGCGTGGCTTATTATTCAACTGCTGCCTCAAATCTTGCCTTTGAATCTTTAAAATATATCTTAAATCTTTTGAATGTGGATTCCTCAGTTCAATGATTATATGATTTCGCAGGAGATAAATTTAAAATACATCGATATAATACCATGTTATGGGCAGAAGCATCGCACCAACAATATCGCCGAAGGTTACCACAGCGGTATTAAAAAGAAAATTTAATTCACGCCTTGAAAGTTGAAGCAGACCAAATAGATTTCTATAATGATGTCAACTGCATACGGAAACTAACATTTTTCGCCGTCGAAAAAAAATATATCGTCTTGGACAGTAAAATTAGCAGTATAGTTAATTGTTTTTCATACCACCAGGTCCAAAATATCCAATTATATATCACGCAATATCAACGTAAAGCAAGGCATTATATCCCCGGGGATATAATGTTGTATGAAGCTCCCATGGAGGGAAACTCTAAGTACGGAGACAGCATACAAAAAAAAAAGAAAAAAGGCACGATTGTTCTATAAGGAGTGTGATTGTGCGCCGCGTTGCTATAGGTAACACACGGCCCCTCTCTGCGCATTCAAGGTCATAGGTACTTCAACTTACGTGCCGCGACCTGGTGTTTGGTGTTATTTTTACTACTTTCATAAAATGTTATAATTTTGAACGAGGTTCCCGATATTTCGTACATGCATACACATGGTACAGTTACATGCATCAGTAACTGTACCGAAATATCGGGAGCTAAAAGCAACTAAATCGTGGTCTATATCTCGTGAGTACTAATTATAACTTAGTTAACAACCGCGAAAGTCTCAAACAGTGTTTTCCATAAATGTTTCTTCCGAAAATATTACTCTGTCCCATTATTACGGGACAAATGTGTCCAATTTGAATATAAACTATTAATATTTCTATTTTTTTTCACAAAATAACTTCTTTTTTAAAGCTCTGAGTATTTATTGTCTCACAGTAGGTATGAAAAGTAGAGTATGCACCTCAAGAACAAGGCTTGTCTTCGTCTTGGGCGGTTTTAACCCCTCGCTTCACTCAGGACTTTACATGACTCCCTCGCTTCGCTCAGGAATTGAATTTTAAATAACTCAAGAGTCCCCGTTACACTCAGGGTTCCATATACCGCCTGTGACGTAAGACACTGCTTAACTCCCTCAGTGCATAATCTACTTTTGAAGACAATAACCATTGTATGCCATTAGCAACATGTCTGAAAAATCATATAAGAAAATATACTGTTGGACAAAATGTATTTAGACCAAAACGCCATTGAATCATCATGCTACAAGGCAAATCACCCATAGAATAACATACGGCCATGCATAAACCACACGTGACAAAACACGATCGTGGCAAAATGCGATGAGGGAATAAAAAAGTTTCCGGTGAAATATGCGTTCGGGGCACACATCTAACAAATCATCAGGACTGATTAATATTATAAATGCGAAAGTTTGTAAGTATGGATGTATGGATGTTTCATACCACCTGCTCGAAAACGTTCAATTACATATCCGTTAATATCAACGTAAAGCAAGGCATTACATGCGCGGGGATGTAATTTTGTATAAAACTCCCTTGGGTGTAAAGTGATTTGAATTTGGAACGTTAGTTGTAGGAAAACTCATAGTACGGAGACAGCTACAGAAAAAAAAGGCGCGTTCGTACAATAGGGCAGTGTTACCACTTTTTGGCTATATCTGGCAACATTATGATTGTTTTAACCAACAATATAAAACATTATTAGCTAAATGTTTTAGCTACATATTTAGCAACTTATTACTACCTACTGACAAGGTTACAATTAAGTATTATGTTGAAGTAATCTTAAATGATTCAATAATACGTTTTAAAGTTATAGACTTGAGTTTTTTTAAACCCAGTTCCTTGGCCACTTTTAGCCACATTTCAAGGTACGTAATTTTTTACTTTCTAACCTTTTAAGAAGTGTTTGCCCATTTAAAGTTTCATTGATTTGGCAACACTGCTATAAGGAATAGGTTTGTTGTGCGCCGCGTTACTCTGAGTTACGCTGCGTAACCCAGAGCAACGCGCATGCGTAATTTACACACGGACCTCCTGCGCATTCAGGGTCATACTTCAAGTTATAGATAGCTTCAGGTTACGTGGCTTTTAGTGTTTGGTGTTATTTTAACAACTTCAATAAAATGTTATAATTTTGAATGTGGTGCATTTAACTGTACCGAAATATCGTGAGCTCCAATAGCAACTAAGTATTGGTCTTCATCTCGTGAGTACTAATTTTAACAACCGCGAAAGTATAGAACAGTGTTTTCCATAAAATGTTCCTTCTAAAAATATTACTCTGTCCCTCTATAACGGTACAAATGAGTCCAATATGAATATTAACTATTAATGTATAAAACTGCTATTTTACAGCTCTGAGTTTTTATTGTCTCGCAGTGGGTATGAAAAGTATAGTATGCACCTCGAGGATAAAGCCTGTCTACGTCTTGGGCGGCTTTACTGCTTTACTCGCTTGGTGCATAATCTACTATTGTAACTCTTTCACGCACAAACGGCGGCGGGGCGGTATTTGGGAAGGCACGCTTTTCGCGGTCAGCTATTTGTACATGTTTTTTTTTTATGTCAGATGCTTTTGGGGAGTTGTAAATTCAGACACAACAGAACCCATACTATACCTATACTCCTCGCGCTGGGGGGAACGCTAGTGTGACTAAGGTGGAAATGCCATAGACTGTAAGCTACGACTGAAAACCTGTATATACTACACCAGAAGCTATGACTAAATGAGATTCTGGCCAAATATGGTCATAGGTAGTTATTTTGTATTAAACAAGGTTGTCTTTTCAATTTGCAAATTGACAAAATTATTAATTTAGTGGATATTATTCCTGAATCTAAATTTAAACGATTTAAACGCTTACCATTGCCCAGATTCGGCGAAGGTCGACGTTATTTTGATCTAAAAACACATGGCCATGTGACAAATATCTAAATCTAGCTTTGTATGGTATAAAATAGAATTATGAATTATCTGCTTACCATTTCCACATCAGACACTAAAGATTTCATGGGTACCAAATCTGTGGTTGCTTGTAACTCATCAATATCAACGTATGAAAAGAAAACATGAAGCCCATTCATTTTCCGCAAGTTGCATTCTGTTGTGTTCATCTCTAATTCTAGTAGTCTGAAACGAATTGTCATGATTGCATTATACTTAACTGTGGCGTATGAACATTTTCCAAGCATGGTTTAGCGTCTTACACCTACGAATAAGACTTAGTATTTATTCGTAGTTTAACACTGGTGCAAATGTGCAAATAATAGTACCGCGTGTCATGTCCAAAATTTTTACTTTTTTAGGGTCTTGCATTTATCAGTTTGAATACAGATTCATATTAATGAATCTGTCTTTGTTTGCCCAGTAATTTATCTTCCTCACGGTTTTTCAGTTTGCTTATTTTTTATTTTTTTTATTTATTTATTTACTGGAAGACCAACAGCTATATAATGTTATAAGAGAGACGGTAGATACATTATGCCAATCATATGTCCTCACGGATAGATGTAACACAAATTGTTACTAACTAGTTGTGAACATGAATTACCGCAACGTAGTGCGTAGTAGATACCTAATACAAACAAATCACCCAAAAAACTCTCTGCTCATCAGTTGCCTAGCAGACGCTATGCTTGTAGAAAACAATTAAATATCTTAAAGTTTAGATAAGTTGTTAAAGTTATTACTCTCTATCTACTCATATTAATTCTGTCTATAATTACTATTGACAGCCGGGACACTTAAAAGGGGATGAAACCTCAACTGTCTTGAATGACCTAGTAAATTTATTTTATCTAACAGACCGGGACAATCAACCAAGTTAAAGGTAATCTTAAGAATGTATGATAAGTCTGTGATTTCTCTCCTCTTAGAAAAGGTAAGAATTGCTTACACAAATCATGGTAATTTTTGGGTTCATATGGAATTTTTAAACGATAACATAGATGTTTGATGAATTTTATCTGTATACGCTCAATTTGTATGATATTCTTATCATAACGAGTTCCATACTTGCGATGCGTATTCTAAAATGCTTCGCTCAAAAGTGCAGTATTATATCTTAAAAATTTAAGCTTTATTGAACGACGCACATGTTCTCAACCCTAATGATCTGGACGCTCTGGTTACAGTATTTTTAATATGCTCGTCAAATAACAATTTAGAATCTTATTAACCCCGAGGTCACGAACGGCGGAGCTTTTCACCAAGAGTTGATGACAGAGGGTGTATACAGGTTGTTTGGTAGAGGGACTACTAAACACCCTATATAGTAGGGGTTGGGGGCTGGCGCTGCCGCGTCTAAAGCGGAAGACCTCAAACGTCATAAATATGTGTATTTAGACAGAATGTACATGTTTATGCCGTTTGGGGTCGAAACTTTAGGCCCATGGGGGCCGTCCGCTCTCAACTTGTTAAGGGATCTGGCGAAACGTTTGTTTGAGGCGTCGGGTGACCGAAATGCTGGCGCCTATTTTGGGCAAAAACTTAGCATTGCCATCCAGCGTGGCAATGCCGCCAGCGTTTTGGCCACTTTTCCCCCCACCATGGGGCTTATAGATTAGATAGTTATTATTATTATTTTATTCAATTTTTAATTACATATAGTAGGTATTTTAGTTTGTTTTCGCGAAAAAGTAACAACAGTGCATTTGGCAGGATTGAGATCTAAATTATATGAGAAACAATAGTGGACAAGACGATTCAGATTAGCTTGTATTTTGAAAGTCTTTCAATAAAGCCTTTAACCTCTGGTGATTTAATTGCTTTGGATATGTTCATGTCATCAACGAAACATAATCCTGGAATTGGTGGGAATCCTGGATGCAAACGTAATGGGCCAAGCAAAAAGCCCTGTGGTACACCACTGGGGATGGTTACCCAGCCAAAAACATAATTGCTCACCACTACAGCTTGTGACATTCTCTCAATATAAGAAGAAAACCATCTTAATAAGTCACCTCTAATACCAATATTAAAAGCTTGACCATTAGAGTGTTATGATCAATTTTATCAAATGCTTTACTGTATTCGGTATACACTACATCTACTTGACTACCTGCATCCATTTAATTAGTTAAATAGCCATTTAACAGTACTAAGTTTGGAACAGTAGAGCGGCTCTTCAAAATACCGTCTTGAGAATCGTGAAACGAGTTCTTGAGAGCCGCATATACTTGATCAAACACAATCATACATAATAAAATATGGTTATAACTGTAAACTTACCTCTTTTTGGTTAGCATCAATATTTCTTCGTCTTCTAATGAAACATGATGAACATTCCTTAAGTATGATTTTATTAACTGCAACGACTCTCCTAAGCCTAATTCTGCAAGTGTAGCGTCGTCGTTTTCATATTCTAAAACGTTGAAAGCATGTTTTTGATAGGAGACCAGGGTGACATTTTTGATGATAATTTTAACATGGTGCGATACCAGGTAAACTTCCCTCAATATGTTTGTTAACAGGTCAGTTCGATGCATGATATAGACGAAGGCGCACTGTCGAGTAATTAGGGGCCAAAATCACGGGCCTACGAAAAGTGTTGAAGCCGGTTCCAGCTTTTGGTAAAAAAAAATATGTATGCTGATAATAAATACCAAACACAAAAATAATTTAGAGAATCGGTTACATACACAAAAAAAAAACATACAATCAAACGTTTAGCCTCCACCTTTTTTAAGTCAGTTAAATCAAGGCGCGTGTAATGCCGTGTTAACTAGATATCTATGCAGGCACGAAAAGTTTGTCATTCTACAAAAGTGCTTGTCAAATTGTGGCTCGCGAAGCTTTACTTGGAAGATCGGAAACAAAATAAAAGGCATGTGTTTATAGCTCCATCGCCAGCAACCGAGACGCCGCAATGTTACCTTCAAACCTAATACGTTACTTTCCTTTAGAGCTCTTGTGGCTACTTTGCAGATTTGTCTAGGTAGGATGTGATTTTTTGAATTTTAATAAATATAGGTTTTCAAATAAAGACAATTATAAACGTTGTCTTTCTAAACTCTAACGTTTTGATTAAGTATAATCCATGGGGAGTCGCGAGTGTTTATTACCTAGAAAAGGAGGCTCATATAATAAAAAAAATATAAACTGTTCTACACAAACCACGATGACTTCAACTAATAGTTTTATAGATATACGAAACTTATAGATTTGTTAAAATGTGCGTTAAAAAACATTCAATGCGTCCGTTATACCAGCGAAAATGTAATATGACTAGCACTTACTCTTATAACATTCATTACCTACTAGTTATAATTTTAGTTTAACATTCTGCGTATAATGAAATCTATTTCAGATAGAGTCATTCATAAGATACTGAGTAATCTGTTCAAAAATTTCAATTCGGTTGTAACGTAAGGGTGCAAACATAAAGATACAGGTTTTTCGGTCCCGATATGTCGGTACGGGTCGGTACTCATAGGTACCGATTAAACTACATATAGAAACCGGTAAATCTGTTCTTAGTGACCATAATGTCTTCGAGTTCTTCGGACGATGATGTTTTTTTCCTGGAAAGTGTTCATTATAAATGTAAGAAAAGGACCTGTGAGATACCTCCACTTTTTTCTTATTTTATTTTCTGTAACAAAACACACCATTTAGGTTTGTATAAAAATCAAGAGTCAAAGCTAGCAGTATATACTCGGGCCCATCACACAAACTGTTGTGCGGAGTAGGAATCGAACCCACGATACGGTAAACAAAGTGATGGAGGCACCTTTAGAGGTTCAGACTTGTATTGGTTTTTTAATGAGAGACAAATTGATATTCCAGAAAACGACTATTTACCAGGTACTCAAGTATCTGCTCCTTATGTATTTTTAGCTGACGAGGCCTATCCATTACAAACATATCTAATAAAACCCTTTGGAGGCCGTGAATTAACAGAGGAGCAACATAATATCAATGAGCGATTATCTCGAGCAAAAAAAACAGTGGAATGTGCATTTGGCAGAATATATTCAAAATGGCGTTTACTATCTTGTAAGTAAGTATATTGAAACAGATATTGAATTAGCTGACAAAATCGTGATAACCATGTATGTTTTGTATAATATTATTATTGACAAAGAGCGTTTTGATAGGCACTTAACTCCTGTTCAACTAGTAAGACAAGAATGGCACAATCAAAATCCGGGTCCACCTTCGAATTAAGCAACAAACGTCAGAAACATTTTTGTAAAGTATTTCACGCATAACCGATTGTTGTACACTAATGAATTAAATATAATGGAATATAAAAATGTATTCTAGTTGCTTACCATCATGTTTCATTTCTAAGCTAATTTCCTTCCAATATTTATCATTTCTGTTGCTGTGTAATTTATGTCTTTTGTTCCACATAGGTGGTTTAGCAAATATCAATGTTATTAAAAATTTTGCAATGCACATCCATTTTCACGACGACAGAAGATGACACACTACACCGGCAAATGCTTAAACTCGTACGGATCAGTACAGGTAGTCGGTACCGACAAGTTTAAACCTGTTCCTTTATAACTGACCGCATATGATAACATGGGAATATTATACCTGCACCGATCAGTACCGACCCGTACAGACTCGCATGCACCGGAAACCTGTTTCTTTATGTAAGCACCCTTAAGACGGCGCTAATAGCAGCTAAAAATTGAGATACGGATTTGAATTATATCTTGTAATAAGTAAAAAGATGAAGAAGAGTGTGCTTTTGCGAATGAAATTAATATTTTTTTTATATTTTTTCACAAAAGAGAAAAAGCTGTTTTACAATGTAAATATAGCTATATAAGCTTACTTATTAGTCACGTTAGTAAGCACATGTCAGATAATATACTCAATGCAAACTTGTTTGTATTGTAAGTGGTACTTATAAGGTATATGGTAGGTACGTGTTATTTCAAATATTATGATATATTTTACAAACAACGTTTTGAATACCGCTCGTTTAAAAAACCACACTTCACATTACAGGCATCTATACTAATTTGCAAACGTAAATCTTGTATTATGTATCCAATTAGTTTTTGTTCATATTTATTTCATTCTTTGTTTCTTTAACATATTCACATTTTACAAAGCGTTACTCTCACAGAAAGTACCTTTAGATAAACAGTACGCCAAGTAGTTTGTGGGTAGGTAATAATTGTTGTTCACTACTCTATCCTCAAGGATTATGCCCCTTAGGGGGATATAAATGGGCATAATCCCACGCCTGCCACCTTGCTAGGTACTCCAGACAAGAATCCTTTTTGAAAGCGAAATTGCTCCGCTTAAAAACCAATTAAGTTCTCGAAAATCAATATTTAAAATTATTTCGATACTGCCAGTTAAATATATTTCATCACTCTTCAGAAGAGTCAAAAATAACAAGATTTGGAAGTTACTAAATTTTTTTTATTTTGTGAATTTCCTAAAAATCGTGTATATTTATCGTATAAAAACACACCACAAGAAAAAAGACGAAGGAACCTACTAGTATCTTTCGTCTAGTAAGTATTTTTAATCATTGTACACCAAGATAAAACGTAAGTACTACAACGTAACGGAGGCGAAAGCATATAATAGGCACAAGGAAAACTATTTAATAAAATACATACCAACTGTAGCTGGTATTAGTTTGAAGAGAGATGGTTTTTCTGCTGATTCCAGCTTCACAATCAGCTCCGGGAAAACGGATGGAAGGGCTTCTTCTGTCACGTCAATAGCAGATTTGTTCCAAGAACACTCATCGAATAATGAATTAGTAACATTTTTCTGAAAATGCATTAATTTTAATTATTAAGGAAGTATAAGTAGTTTTAAATAGCAAGGAATTAAATTATTTAATGTTTTTTTTAAATTATTTTGTTGATCTCATTATTACATATTAATCGCGTTATTTTAATACTTTATCTCACATTATTTACAATAAATATATTGAATACAATGGTTGTGATTCGCCTTTGTGTATAATAGACTAGAATTTTCTAGAGTAGTTCTTATACTTTTTAGACTAAAATCCACATTTGTGTAACACTTAAAATGACAATTCTAAAAATATAATTATTATATTCAATTGTAGGTAACCTTACAGCAGTTTAGACTAGTTTAGAGAGCACGACCTTACATGAATATTAAATTTGCACTAAAAATACACACAATTGAAAAAAAAAAACAATATAAAAATGTTCATTTGCAAGCGTTATAGGAATTTGAACTTAAGCGTTAGCAGCATTAGAAATTATAATTAACAAAAAAAATATTTTAGTTAGCTAGTTTAGTTTGGTGTTCTGAAGCGAATTGCTACCGATAACGAACGAACCCACACTTGAGTACACAACCGGTACAATCAACGGAATTATATAATTAATACTGATCGCTCTGAGCAATAAGACCTATTAATGTTATGTCACTTTTGTGAAGGATTTTTTTCCGTATTTCGTTATTTTAATATTTGTTACCGTTGTTTCAATAAAGAATTACTCTATCTGTTTAAGGCTGTCATTTTTCGGCAATGCCAGATAGTATGTCTGAATATAACTTACTTTCGTTAAAACTGGTAAACTCAGCAGTGTCGCTGGATAGCCATCTTTGCATCGAGAGAGACAAGTCTGTTGTCCGATGTTGTTATCGACGTTTATCACAGCAAAGTATCTAAAAAAATCAACTGGTTACTACTGTTGTATGTATTCATCAAAATTCAATTAACTATTGTATCACTCTTATCGCTCCGTCGTGGGGATGCAAATTGTAGGAGGCGAGGATATCTGAGATATTGGTGGAAACCTTTTGTACCAGAAATCATCTTGGGAGGCAGTGCAGATTACGTAAGACTTTAGTTCTGAGTTCTGGATGTGTTTGCAACTGTCATGGGCAAAGGAAAATCTTCCGCTTAACTAGAGCCATTCGCTATTCTACGAGTAGATGTAGTGTGATTCCTTCCTTTAACGTTTAACCATATCATCACTAATAATCATGTAAGATCTATCAAGTTAATATAAATAAATTAATAATAAGGGAAGACCTTGATTTGCAGAAGTGCAAATATCTAGACCGCGGCGATTTAACGACTGTCGTTACAGTAGCTAACTCGCGCTAAAACTTAAAGACTTCTGCCCCTGCTATCATAATAATATGGTCACAAAAATCTTCAACTTAAATCGGATTTCAATATAATAATAAACTTTAGTTAGCGGAATAAACGTCATTCTTTCACTGTAAGAGATTAGGAATAGTACCCGATGGTTTTATTCGAAAATTAAAATATTAACTTATCATGTAATACTTACTTTAAAACCGGGCACGATTTTCTCGAAGCGGTATCTAATATCTCAATTATGGTGGAAATATATTTGGCCTTCTTTGCGTCACCATCAGAAAGCGCGTCTGTGGTCACATATATTCCTTCGATAGGGCCAAGTTTATTGCTATCTTTTAACACTTTCAATACATCGCCGCTGTTTGTGAGCGTATCAGTGAATATTTCCACTTCAATACCCGCTTTTTTCCAAAATCTGTTGATAAATTTATTTGGGTCACTATAATTATCAATTGTATAATACTATCACGATTATTGACAAAAAAATAACAATGGTATTGAGTGGTAATATCAAGTACTAAACAGTAACCCGTTTCCTATTCTTACAGTGAGCCGAAATTGAACAGGCCAACTACGAGTATAATTCTTAAAATTATTTAGTTACAATAAAATGTGTGATATACGGTGTGTTACGGTCACTGAATCGCTCCACGGTTGCGGCTATTATAAGTAGTAGTCAACATACTAAAATAACAATTCATATTTATATAATATCATATTGCATATATACACAAACATATGCTCAGCAAATGAAGCTAAGAAAAAACTTCGCACTTGGCTACACTCACTCTCATATGAAGAGACTGAGAGTTTATTAACTCCAGTATTATAATATATTACTTCTGTTCGCATAACATACACACAACCACAACTCATACACACACTTACTTACATAATCATACACTTTCTCTTTACATCGTACACATGTAAAGCACTTATTCTGATAAATTCACTGATTGTGAATGAGAAATTATAATTTTAACCAAAATTTAAGATTCTCCAAGATACAGACTGCGCCTTGTTTAGAACCCATTGTTTAAACATGCAATTGTATTTAGGATAAATTTTATATGATAACAATTTGTTATGTATTTTATTACTAGAGTTTTTGTATGAAAAATAATATATTGAATGTTTCTAATGTAAGAGATTTTACTAAACAGCCTTGATAACCCTTACTGTAATTTAAGAAGAGGTTTTGAGGTCACTTGAAGACAATAGATATGAATTTTGGTTGCTCCTCGAGCAATCAATCTCTCAGCAAGCTGGAGACCGAGTGAGCTTCCATCCCAAAACAACAAATAGCTGTTCATCGGCGAACAAACGATTCTGAAAAACAATTTAAAAAAATGTTAATACCGCACCTCTGTCTCTAGATTATTATATAAATCATCTATAGTTATACTTATTATAAAGTAGTAGAGGCCAAAAGGTCTGAACTTGGAAAAAAAATGTGTGTCAGAAAACGTAAAATTACATACTGAATGTCTGTCCGTATGCTTATGCATATCTTAAAAAATACCGCACATTTTTTAAATGAAATTTAGTATGTGGATAGAGTAAAGCCCAGAGCATTTAGGTATTAACTTTTTAACTTGATCCATATCATAAATCAAAGAGGAAAGCTTGATCTCTAAATGCTACACGGTCTCGAATAAAACTGGGTATGCGATTGACTGGTCGGCGACAATGAACTTCTATGTTATGGCTAAAAACCGTAATAAATAATTATTTTTTTTATTTTTTTTTTTATTTTATTGAAATAGGTTCGATTACAGGCATTAGGTCATTTCACTTACAGATATATAATATCAGCACACATAACATATTAAACCTAAAGTCCAATTAAAACCGCACACAACTTATATATAGAATAAAAATATTGACACAAAATGTTAAACAGAAAGATTTTTTTTTTTTTTTGTTTGTTAGTTATTAGGAAATAGCTATGAAGAAAATATATGCTATTGATTAATTGAAAATTTGAAGGACAAAAAACTACATGAAAACATGTCTCTGGGATCACTCAATTCATCGTATCTACGACACATCCTGTTTAGAGGACTGTTCCGCGAGACATTATTGTAGGCAGGTGGCATGTTAAATAACTGGAATTTTCGAATAGAACGTGAGGGTACTTTAAAATTGACATTTGACAACAATAAAAAAAGTATTTTTGTTACATTTTTGCAAATATATATAATTGGAGATAAAACACAGTTTTTACTAGTTCGGCAGCCTATGGATTCAATAAATAATTGTACAACAAGTTATATCAATAAATTATTTTTTAATTTTTTACTTTACTTTTATGGATGAGGATAAAACAATTATAGTTGAATGCTCCGGCCTCTGTTCTAATCATATTCCAAATTTCATTCAAATATGTGATATAGTGTTTTACGTTGTGCGTAAGCATACAGACAGATAGACGGACATGTTTTTCAAAAACGTCATATTTTTGTTCGGCAGGTAATTTTACGCCTTATGACCCGCATTTTTTTATTTCTCTTCCAAGTACACAGTTTTTTGTGGCCTCTACTCCTTTATAGGTATATAAGTTTATATTATATATATATTTTAGTATATTAGCATAGTAGTCTAGATAGATTATGATGGATTGCGACATCATAACGTTAAGCGTTTGTAAAAAATCTACTTTAATCCAACCTAAAGTAGATTTGTTAAATCATAATATATATTTTATAATTTTATATGGCTTGTAGCAATTTATTATCTTTGAAATAATCTTTTGTATATTATTTCAACTCATTTTTTAAGTTATATAGCATAATTAAGCATAATAATATTTATTAGACATAGCATAATAATATATATTAGAGCATAAATAATGTTACTTTAAGTTAAGATTTTATAACATAAGACACATTTAACTGTTCCTTTAAGCGAAAACTGTTAGGCTTTTAAGTATCCAATCATTGTTTTCTTCATTATAATCTAGGCAGCTATTTGTTTTCCAAGTAAAATAAAAATAAAAAAAATAAAATATAGACGACTAGGTGTGCTCCGTGGTTTTACCCACTTGGTGATGGGTGATGATAATGATGAATCAAAATATATAGCCGATGCTCATCAGGAATAATGTGGGATTCTAATAGATAGTATTTTTCAAATCGGTCCAGTAATTTCGGAACCTATTCAATTCAAACAAACAAACAATTTTTTCCTCTTTATAATAATTATAAGTAAAGATAATTGAGTATTCTTGTATTGGTTTGTACTGCTGTGCCTGAAACAGCATGTTACTGCGATGGCGTAGCGGTGTCTTACCGCAAAAAATATATTAACTCTCGAGACTGTGGATGCACGTATACTCAAGAACTGCCTTTAGAAAGCCATACATTATTGAATAAGTACTTGATTTACCTATTATTTAAACTTATTTTTGGGTTTCAGTCGAATGTTACCTGGGAATGGCATGCGAGTCTTGCATTTGCAGTAGCACGCGCCCGCGGTGGCGACTCGCTGCGAGCAGATGAAACGCGCGCGGTGCCTCGTGCGGAGCGTATGTCACGTGCGACAGTGGGCGCACGAAACCGCGCGCGATTCCGTCACTCATCAACGTCTGCAGCTTCTACATAACCATAATATTCTCATGAATACCCCATACTTGTCCGAGGAATATAAAAGTGTATCAAGAGATCAGCGCAAGTACATTGTTATTCTCTTAGTAGTTTTACAGTACTTACAAACTAATAATTAAATTCATATCAGTACTAAAAAGGTAGGATTTTAATATGGTATCTAGAAAATTTTAATAAAAAATCTGCGCTTACTTTAAGAACCTTTTGGTTTTTCGAATCCAATATAGAATAACAATCAGCTGCAATGTAAGCCCTTTGCTTTGTCATGTTATACATTCCATATTCATATCTGTCCCGATTTTGTATTTGCACCATGTCGATAGTGACCCCCGAAAATGCAGCGCATTTCAAAGAGATCTGAAGAATAAATTAATAAAATATCTTATAGAAATCTGGAAAAGTCTTGCGAAATGACTTTAAAATTTCTGATGTGAGTGACGAGCCTAATACACATACAATACGGAAATAATGAATGTTAACCTAAAGAGTACCTATAGATAGAGTAACCTATTAAGTTGAACGTTTTGTGCCAAATCAATACTAGCGAAATAAGTTAGATTATTGATTGTTGATCTCGAAAGTTATATTAGTTCTTTGACAATTAAAAGGCATTCAAGTACAACAATTCTTACGTTTTTCAAATCTTCTCGTACGCAGCTAATAACAATATTACAACCATTCCCGTTAGTAGCATTCAACACCATGTCTCCAAAACTACTATCACGAGAGTAGCCAATTGCATCCTCTGAAACAAATTGAAATATTTAATCGATTAAGATTTCTAGCGTGTGAAAATCTTATGGTAAAATTTTACATGTTGGGTAATGACGGGATCGCAGTGACGGAAACACATTTTAAGACTTTTAGATTATAGTGCAGGCATCACGTTGAAATGAACGAGTTGGAAAAGGATGTGAACCAGAAAAGCCTAAAAATGTAAGCCTGAATTTTGGACATAACGTGGCCTAAAAAAGCTTAACTTGAAAAACTCAACCAATATTTCTTAGTTGCATTGTTCGCCATCTTGAGAAAGGCGTTTAATTCAGTTTTTTAACAATAACCCAGCTCTCCGTCGAGATACGAAAATTATAATATTTTTTTTGTTGCTTTTTATGCTCTATATTTTAATGTACTGAAATTGTTCACCTACCGTTCATCGCGATGTCGATCAAAAAAACAAAAATATTTAGAAAAAACTCTACCATTAAACTTATAGAATATGTTCAGCAGGGCTATTATGTATTTCAGTTGCTAACAAATGTTGATTGAAATCGAAAAAAATGGCCGCTTTATGTCACTTTTGTCAGCTCCAGTCATCAACTTACTAACATTTTTGCTTACTGGAGAGGTCAAAACTGACATAGAGCGACCATTTTTCAAGATTTCAATCAAGATTTGTTAGCAACTGAGATACATAATAGCCCTACTGACCTACAATTCATTATTAGATTTTTTTATATCGATTAAAATTATGACCTCTAGCAGGTCGCAAGGTCGATGCGTCCATGCCTAGTTTCGATGTTGATGAGCCGCTCGCGCGGTTGTATCTACACGTCAAAACGGATGAAAGGTTGTTCAAGGAATTATTGCATAACAAAATAAATAAAACGAAGAGATAAATTTTTCTTAAAAAAAGAATGTTTGACAATTTTAAACTTAAACCATTATGACACAAGACATCCAATAATTTATGTCACCAAGGAGATTTATGAGTTTTGGCGCCTTTCCGAGGTTATGTTGTACTGAATTTCGTGGGAGAATTTTTATTACTTACTTAAAATGAATGACAGTAGATATACCTAATAGTGTATGCAACTCCAAAAAACAAGGTATTATGCAACAGTCTCCATTTTGATTGCTCCTATGCGGCTATAGCCATAATTTGTATAAGGTGCTAATACTCGTAAATATAAATGTAAGTTATGACCTGATCATGCATATCTACCATTAAGTTGTGGGAACAGTTTGAGCAAGAATCGTTTCTTAGCATTGTCGGCAACTGTCGCAAACACCTTACAGCCGTGCGCTAGCGCTACCGCTATCGCAGCCTGCCCCATCGCTCCTGCAGCACCGTGGACCAGCACTATCCATCCTTTTTGAAGTTCGTTCTTAACACACTGAAAAAAAAAACATGTCAAAATAGGTAAGGCAGAAACACCACCGATGAAAAAATCATACTTTATCAAATGCATAAATAATGTTTCGCTATGATCTGCCCCAGACTTTTGTACCAGTTTTTCCGATTTCCGTTATAAAATAAAAAAGTACTCCTTTACTGTATCATTTCTTTCCATCCTCAATCCTTATAATTTATGTGATAAAGATACACTCATCTCTTGATACTTATAAGCATTATTTTAAAGAGTTTGCTATCCATGGTGTACTGGCGTACCATATTAACAGGATCACGGGCATTTTTGTTCAGGTGTGTAGGAACTTGGCTGATAATGTAACTTTAGAAAATATAATATTTATACTTACAAGGTAATAGAAAGCTTGCACGTAAGCAAGTGGGACAGTGGCAGCTTCTTCTAAGCTCCAATAAGCTGGAATTGGCCACAACAGCTCAGGTAGCGCAGTGACTACGGTACTAGCTGCACCATTTCTGACTAGACCCATCACACTTTCTCCACTGCAATAATATAATTCCAAAAGTCACAAAAACATCAACACCCAATGAAGTCAAATTTGTGTAAAACCATCACATTTTACAAGTGCGTAATAACTACGGCAGTGTAGGAAATTAGCGTCATAGCTCACTTAAGGTTTGAAGCGATGGTGACCTAGGGGTAATGAGAGTAAGGTGGACTCGAAGGATCTCAAATTGAACTTGAGCTTTTGGTGAATTTAACATCGTGATGAAATCCACAGTGTGATCAAATGGCACTTTCTGATGTCTGCATACGAGTAGCTCCAATGAGATCGAGACAATCAGTTTGCACCTAATTGTGTCTTGTAGCACCTGTTATTGAGAGCCAGTCAGCAGTTTAAACCTCGCTTGATATCAAATTTAACTCCATCATCACTCTCACCTAGTCTCAGGCATTAAAAGTTAGCATTTCAAGGAAATCCGATAGAAATACATAAAAGAAGATAAACAAAACTCAAAAAACTGATAAATGACACTTTCTATTGTTAAGGTGGTTAAATACTTATATAAAGTGATCCTATGCTTTCGGCGACGTAACTTTGTTGAAGTGAGCAAAGGATGATTAAAAAAAATCATAGAGATAGCATAGACATTTTATGATACGCTAATAACGTTGATAGTGATAAGGTTCGAAACAGTGTAAATCATTACGTATTCCATAAATCAAGTGAATTTTGGTTCAGTTATTCTGGGAGATCATCATGACAGTTTTAATTAAAAAATGCAGCAGATTACTTACCTTTCAGTCAACCCACTAAAGTCCATCCCAAAATATTTTTCATCGTCTCCAAACGGTATTACTCCAGTTGCTTTCTTTAAATCAGACATATTGATTCCAGCATACTTAACCTGTAAGAAAACATTTTATATGATTGATATATTGGAAATTGGTGTCTTATCTTGCGTGTGCCTGTCTGTATGTTTGTGGCATTGTAGAATAATATCTTTATTTTTAACATTTCATTCATCATTACATTATTAAATTCTGACTGTTCAAGAACTTAGCCTTCATGGATATCCTTAATACGATCAAAAGTACTGCTTCAGATAGAAATGTCCATTACGAGAACAAATATTTAGGTCATTGGTAGCTCATTTTTCAATTCCTACTTGACTCCAATAGCCCAGTTCGCTGAGACCCTGCCTTTGAAGCGCGAGTTCCCTGATTTGATCTTAGATTGGGGCAAATATTTGTGCGGCAACATAAATGTTTGTATTCGGGTCTTGGATGTTGAGATGTTTTATTGTGTGTTTGCTCCAGTGACAAAGGGAATGAGTGTGTAAATATTATTATTTGCTATTAATACTGTAAGGGTCTAATGATGACCATGTCAGAAGTAACTTGAAGTGTTCTCCGAAACACGGTGTTGCTCACTAAGCCGCAGTAAGGGTTGGTATTAGCTAACCTTAACTGATTATTGCCCTTATTGATCAGAACGATGATGATGAACGATGACGCCAACTTCTCTCGAGTATTGTACCCTGATTCTCGGCTATCACAATGGAAACAATTTTGAAACTGTCTGTGAAATCTTTGAATGACCAGGTCAGCAGTGCCTGAAGCCATTATAATTTATTTTGTACCAAGGGCTTTTAAGGTTTTTACTTGAGTAATTTTGTAACTAAGACACACATAAGAACTGTGGTGAAACATAAATTTTACGTGAATCGTGTCAAAAACAAATGATTTTAAGTCGTTTACACGTAACCAACCAAAAACCATTGTTTCAATGAAAGTGTACAATATCCTAATTGTGATTTTCGATCAACAGATATAGAAAGTTATACGCTATCCTCTAGATTGATGTAAATAATCAGTTTTGACTTTACCAAAACCCGTATTCCACAATCAGAGGTTCTTGGTGCTTCTTCCCAGTACAGACTGCCAAGATCGCCAATATTGCGAATTTGCAAAGCAACTTTCTTGGATATCATATTTTTGCAGGGCGTCTGTTTATCTTTATTCTGAAAAAATAATAATAATCAGTATCCATGTTTTTTTCCATCAAACTATTGAACTTTATCAAATTAATACTATAACTCATAGAACGATTCTAAAACGTTTCTTAAAAGAAAGTTATTATTTATTTAGCTTACTGCGTGAACGCTACGAATCCGAGGGGTGCAGGGGTTATGTCAATCGGTAGCCTGGCTCTTGGCAATTCAGTTGCTATGGAGCATTTCTCGGGAGCATACCGCGCGTTGTGCGTGCGAGAGTTTTACAAAAACAGTAGAAAACTGCAGGACTGAATATGATGAAATTTAAATGGGACTACCTCGGAAATATACTCTAGCAAACAAAATCGGTGAACATACACAAAAAATATATTAAGTGGAACATATAACCTCCTCCATTTTTCAAGTCTGTTAAAAAGACCTAGATGGCGTAGTTTCTTTTCAAATGTCCTTTGGAATAACTTGGCTTTCTCTGTATCCTTCTAATAGTATTCAATTTCTATTTTCCATTCCCCAAGTTAAATATGCTAATACATAAAGCTGCATCAAGATTTATACTCGAGTAGGAAGTAAAGTCACAGTCACACGAGTGTGTCTGTCAATAAGTTACTGTCCTGTCTAAATCACGTTCCAATAAAGCGATAGATACATAACTAAAATATTCTAAGGTGATTGACGAGGAAAACATATAGACACTATTGCACTGTTACGAACAGATGATTAATAATCCACCACTTTTACACGTCAAAATTCAACGAAAATCAAATCTAGTAAAATTAAACAAAACGCAATATTAGTAATTTTTGGGTTTTTTCCCGCCATCCAATATCTCAAAGTTTAATTGCTTTATATCAAACTATAACAGTAACGTACTATTATTAAACACACAATGTGCTATTTAATTATACTGAAAAGAGGAATACTTCTTTTTCAATCTATTTCTATCAAAGATATTCGTAAGAAAGCAGCACCTTCGCTCCATCTACGTTCAGAATGTCCAACATTTTTATTGACGGTTGCCATTTAAATTGGAATACGATTATATTTATTGTGTATACTTACATTGGTATCTTTGTCAGATACACTTGGAGTAATTAACTTAAATTTAGCTGGCGTCGAGGACGGCATTTTACGAAATTTCAGATTACGTAGTAAAACCCCACCACATCTGAAAATTATCATTGTATTACACACATTACAAGAGAAAAAAACCCTCTCACAATATTCAAATTTTTATTCTCTAGCTCAATAGCAGTAGAATTATTTATGAACCAGTTCGTCCGGGGAACTACTGCCTCCACACCTATTTATAATGCACCGCAGTTAAGTTTCCTTACTTAAATGAAAAGGCCCCTTACTATTGGCCTTGCTAATATGCTCAAAGTCGCTCAACGGGCAATAGACAGGGCTATGCTTGGGGTTTCCCTTCGTGATAACATCCGAAATGGGGAGATCTATAAGTGAACTAAGGTTACCGACATAGCTCTTAAAATTAGGAAGCTGAAGTGGCAATGGCCTATGTGGCAGAACTGAGAACCGATAGGGAAGAAAGGTTCTCGAGTGGCAACCAAACAATAGCGGCCCCTCGCTAGGTCGACCGAAGACCTCGTAAAGCCGCTGGGAACAACTGGAGGCAGAAAGCGTGTAGCCGTTCCAAGTGGCGCTATATGGGGCCTTTGTTTTGTACCGTATCTCAATATCAGAATCAAAATACTATATGCGCATCCTCAATAGTTTTGTGGAAGATTGAGAAACAGTCCTTTTCCCAACCCAGGATTTTTACCTATACCTGCTATTACGTAGTATAATTGCTAATTCAAATAGTGATACACACCTCGTACTATCGATGATTTCGTCAACCTCTGCTTTTATGACTGATTTACCATCCATAGCGTTTTCTTGAATACTTTGCAGATGCTTCTCTACGTCGATGATAAGTTGTCTGAACTGGCTTGGTTGTAAAACTTCTTCGTAAGTTTGCCTTAAATCATTCAGCTGGAGCAGTCCATCGAGCATTGTTACCCAATTATGGTTCCAAATAATATAGGCATTGTTTAAAGATTCATCAGCTTTGTAGATACTTCGGAAATTCTCTCTAGAAAAACACATTTTTTTGCTAGATACCATATCTAGCAAAAAAGCTTATACGTAAAGTACTGTTAACTGTAAACTGTTAGAGTATTACGTATACGGTAAATCTTTCCAGTATATATTAAATCTCACTATTTCTGTAAAGTGATTTTAAACTAGTAGAAATAATGCTTAAACTAAATTAATACCATCTCCGGGATACGGCCTTGACACCAAGAACTTTTGCTACCAACCCATAAGAATATCCTCGGCTGCTTAGATGTTTATATATATCTTCGGAGCTAAGAGGATGTTTCTCGTAGGGTTTTTTAGTTTCTGTTTGTTGTAAGGCTTTAATTGTCATGATGTATCCTGTTGCAACTTTGGAATCCCCATCTAAAACCTAGAAATATAACAGAGATTTAAAAATCACAGAAATTTCTATACTAATTTGGTTTTCATATTTATGACTTTAATATTTCTTAAATCTTTGAATTTTTCAGCCCTACGTAAAAACCTTGCGCGTGGTGTCATTATCATTGTGTTATCATTTAATCGTTTTTACGCAAACATAGTAAATACACTGTTGAACATAGCCTACCAACATTATTCCCAGAAAGACTGCTTGGAAACCGCCTGTATTCGGCGACCTTTATCAGTTCGTCTGTCTACCTTGTCGGTGGCTACGATGGAGGGAGTATTCTCTATCTCCACTCCTGGAGTGGCTTGAGTAAATAAAATTTTAGGAAGACGGTTGAAAAAGTATAACAGATTACAATGTTTGAAATGGTGTTTTTACATATATGAACAAATATGTTAGCCGTTAAACATACTGTTGATACGAGTAATAACAATCACCCCGCATGCCGTCCTGCTCTAAGTGCATTCCAGAATTATTTAAAGTTATTAAAGTTTTATAAGAAAAGGCAATGGCCTTTCTTGTTGAAACTGTTTTTAATTTATCCATATTCTACATTTTCAATATTTGTATTGTAAGCTTAGAGCGAAAAATATTAGTACTTGTAACACAGGGAATCCTTATACTACTGTAACCTAAGCTGCTAATAAATACATAGATGCTATGAATATGGTTCACAGTCGAACAAGTAAATACCTCGAACTGTCCATTCCCTCTATTTACAGATACGTGGAGTCTAAGCTGCTTCTGGTCATGCAGTATCGGCTGAGAGTACAGTTGCACATCGTTAAAACGCACAGAAACCTCTTTTTTCATAAATCCAAGACTCATTGCAAGAGTATCCCATACAGCCACTAGCGCACCAGCGAAGGGATATAAAATGTGACCTGTATTTTTAATTTTCATTAGTGTTTGTGTTAGGCATATTATGAAGAATGTCATAGCATGTCTTACTCGTATAGTTGAGAATCTCGAACGGTTTCATGACATTCTGGGCCACTTCTTCATAGAGTACTTACGCACCCGGCTGCGTCCGCGCTAGTAATGGTACTGAATCCAGTCGAGTTACTCGACTATACCTACAGCGTAAGTTAAACCGCCAAAATAATATTAACATGTCATAGCATTCCTAAATCGCCAGTCTGCATTCCTGAGTCCGGTGGCTTTTGGGTAGACCATAGATAAAAAAAAAACTTGAAATGCTACCTCAAAGCGGAACGTCTTTTAAAATGAAAACACCTGTGTTAGGGAGTCTTGCTCTTCCGTAGTACATGTTATATAAAATAAGTAAGTATACCAAAGTTGCTTGAAAAAGTTAACATTAAAACAGCGTAAGTTAAAGAACCTAAGTTAAATATATTAGATTATAAATTTATGTTTTAGCTCAAATATATGTGTGGAGTGTGTGTGCTCTTGATTAACAGTATTTCCATTCCATTCGTTCAGGATTTTGTAGCATTTATCATTATTCCTAGGGTAAATATTCAAAGTTACATTAATAGCGTTGTAGACTGATTGCGTGGTATACTGACGCGATGCAAACTGAGTGCAAGTACATTTAGTGGCTGCTCTACTCGTACCTATTCTTAGCTTGTTTAGGATTTTAGGGTTGAACTCAAGATATCTGTGTAACTTTAAAACAGCGTTAAGGTTATATAGTTTCCTGACTGACAGTAGTCTTGAATATCTGTATAGTGTATTTGTAGAGTATATGTAGGGCTTAAAATACATCACTTTGATCAAAGCTCTCTGTGCTCTTTCAAGTTCCAAGAAATTTGTTTTGGTAACTCCACCCCAGACTAGTATGCAGTTATTTTGAATTGATTGTGCTATCGTTATGTTGATTTAGTTCATTAAGTATCTTGTGCCGTGGGGTACCGGCTTAGAATAGTACCCCCCCAACTCTACCCATGGGTGCGTAGAAATCTTCTAAGGGATAACAATTGGAAGGTGGGCAGCAGCACCTTCCCAGTATTAAAACCCCTAAACTGCGCTCGCCAACCCGCCTGCCAAGCGTGGCGAGTATTGGCGAAATCCCCCCAATGACGGACACAATAGGAACCAGGCCCCCAGTCCCCGGCAGCCCCGCTATTCCTGGCTACGGTAGCGGCCACGGTAACGGTGGGGCAGGGGGTGCTAAGAATCCCCAGCAGACGCCTGGCTACCACCCTCAACGACGACGACTGGCCCTGGTGACACACAACACGATGAGGACAGACGAGAAGATATATGAGCTGGAAGAAGAAATGAGTAAGTTACACTGAGACTGTGGGGTTATCTGAAGTCCGTAGAGCGTGTGAAGACACGATAACCTTAAAATCAGGTAACCTACTCTACTACCGGGAGGGCGACCAACAGTCCCAAGGTGGTGTCGGTGTTCTCGTCCACAAGTCCCTTACTAACAACATAGTTACGATCGATAGCGTTTCGAATAGGGTCATATACCTAATACTCAGAGTATCCAAACGATATTCGCTGAAGGTCATTCAGATATACGCACCGACGAAGTCGCACCCGGATGATGAGGTGGAGGGTATGTATGAGGACATTAGTCGGGCCATATATACCTCTGAAACGCACTTTCTAGTTGTTATGGGGGACTTCAACACGAAGTTGGGTAAGAGAAGCGAGGGTGAGTTGAAAGTCGGTTATCAATTCGGCTATAGACAACGGAACCGTAGGGGACAGAGGTTGACCGACTTCCTGGTAAAAGAGGGACTCTTTATGATGAACTCTTTCTTTCAGAAGCTACCTCATAGGAAATGGACCTGGCTGAGTCCCGATGGTTCCACGAGAAATGAGATTGACTTCATTATGACCACCAAAAGGCAAATATTCACCGATATCTCCGTGATCAACAGGGTTAAAACCGGTAGTGATCACCGAATGGTAAGAGGCACGGTAAATATTAATTTCAAACTAGAGAGGTCTCGTCTGATGAAGTCTACGCTCCGACCCACTCGTGCCCGTATTCAAGATACCAAAAGCTTTTAACTTGAGCTATCCAATCGATTCGATTGCCTTGAGAACATCGCTTCAGTGGACGAGATCAATAACAGGTTAGTAGAAACTGTCCATACAGTGGGTTCCAAATACTTTATACCCCACCTTACAGATAGGCCACAGAAACTCTCCAACGATACCCTCAACCTCATGGCTGAACGACGCTCACTGAAACTGCAGCCTTGGGATGGTGCTGAAGCATATAGGCTGCTCAATAGACGAATATGTAAATCCTTGCGACATGACATCCAGATCTTCAATACAAACCGTATCTATGAGATGATAGAGCGGAACAACGGCTCTAAAGTGTTTGCAAGAGACATGTCTATTGGGCAAAGCCAGTTGACGAAGCTGAAAAGAAAAGACGGCAGTGTAGTGTCGACCAAAGTAGAAGTATTAGGAGAAGTAGAGAGTTTCCACGGACCGCTATACGACTCGGTCGCTAAACCTGTTAGCAGCTCGGTCAAAGACCCAAGAGCCAAGCTGACCCGACTTTATACCGAAGATATTCCGGACATCAGCCTGTACGAGATTAGAATGGCCTTGAAACAGCTTAAGAACAACAAGGCGCCTGGTGACGACGGTATCACATCTAAACTTCTGAAAACGAGTGGAACACCGGTACTTAAAGTCTTCCAGAAGCTATTTTATACCGTCTTACTCGAAGGTTCAACGCTAGAAGCATGGAACAAAAGCGTGATGGTGCTGTTCTTTAAGATAGGTGACAACTCTTTACTTAAAAATTACAGACCCATCTCGCTTTTGAGCCATGTTCATAAGCTTATAAAGGTCATAACGAACCGTCTTAGTCGCAGGGTTGATGAGTTCCAGCCGTTGGTTTCCGAAAAGGTTATAGTACCATATACCACATCCACACGCTACGGCAAGTTATACAGAAGACCGAAGAGTATAACTTGCTTTCATGTTTAGCGTTTGTGGACTATGATAAGGCCTTTGATTGGATCGAGACGTGGGCAGTAGGGTGGAACAAATTTATTTTTTCCTAATTTTTATTTGGAATAGTTGTATTATGTTGCCAATTGTCATCAATTACTTCCATTAAAAATATAAATATTCTGAGACAACGGTAAGAGCCCCCGCCAAGACATCGAACATTTAAAAAAACGTTAATTTAGGGCCTATTTGCGCGGCCTACAAAATAGTACAGAATTTATTAAAATAGGTTTCTTTTATTCAAAAACATATTCAAATATAGTTAACTAGCTGTTGCAATCAAATTATTTACTTTGGATCTGTGACAGAGGAGCAAAGTGCGGGACGAAGCGGAGGGGCGGCACGCGCCGATCTACGAATTGCAGTGTTTTGTTTCAACTAGTGTCGATAATTGTATCAAGGTGAAAGGTCGCGCGTCAATTTTTTTTCACGAATACTTGTTGATTTACGTTTTTTAAGTGTATCAACATGACTTCTACGAGACAAAAGTTACAATGTCCGATATTTGGTGAAAGTGCAGAGTTAAAAGAGAATATCCTACCTACGTATGAAAATGTAATGAAATTCTATGAATGGGTTCGACAAGACTTAAAAGTAAGGAATAATACAACAAAAGAACCTACGTTTTTGGTAATTGCCGACATAGTTAGAACAAAAATTGAAGAATTGTGGATAAAATCTTCTATCCCAATTGTCACACACAAACGAGTGTTACAGTTACTAAAAAGTTATCACTCAAAATGTTATAATTTGAAAAAGTCTTTGAAGAAACTTAAGAAAGAAAAGTTAGAAGAGTTCCGAGTACAAAGTAGAAAGCTTTTTGACATAGCTGCATGTAAATGTAAAGAATTTGCAAGTTGTACTTGTTTGAGAGAGAAAAAAGTGCCAAAAGAGGAACAAATATTTTTAGAAGACCAACGCACTAACAGACTGATGGCTATAGGAAGAATGGATCTTATCCAGAGTAAAAAATTGCAGAATAGAACATTATGTGTTCTAAAACAAGAAATCAGGCATACTATAAATACACGAATTGAAAAAATTCCCTCTTCTTCGTATCGGTTAAATAGATCTGAAGTTAGTTCTAACGTCGACCTTCCTTCTTGTTCGTCGGCCGCAGATGGTCTTAACACCGCTGGCACAATGGATCAAAAGCCTATAAAGCTTACGGATGCCAGTCTTCATAGTTTGAAGACTGTATGCGATAGATACGGAGTATCAGATCGAGCTGCGGCGGCTATAGTATCATCTGTTCTGTGTACTACTTCTGATGCCAACTCTGAGGCGCAGTCGACTAACGTCGTGGACAGGATGAAATTAAGAAGAATAAGACAGAAAGTACGCGAGCAAATTTTAACAGAAGTAAGAGTAACAGAAATTCCAGCATTATATTTCGATGGAAGGAAAGACAAGACGGCTAAAACTATTTTAAAAGGATCGAAGAGGTTTAGAGTGATTGTACAAGAGGAACATATTTCGATTATAAAAGAACCAGGTTCTATTTATGTTGGGTATGTGGTTCCAATATCGGGCAGTGCAAGAAATATTGAAAGAGCTATCTACAGTTTTTTGACGACTGAAAAGATATCACCAGAGAGTTTAATGGCTGTTGGCTGTGATGGAACAAACACAAATACAGGTAAAATGGGAGGCGTGATTCGTCTTTTGGATAATAGACTATGTCGACCATTGCAATGGATAATTTGCCTTTTACACGCCAATGAGTTGCCATTGAGGCATTTGTTTACCTATTTGGATGGCCCTACTGCAGGACCTAAATCATTTGCAGGTCAAATTGGTAAAGCATTAGAGACATGCGAGACGCTACCGTTGGCCCACTTTGAGAAGATAGAAGGTGAACTACCTCCACAAATATCAACAGATCTCAGTACAGACCAGAAATATTTAAAAGAAATTACTACTGCTGTCATAAATGGATCCTGCCCTCTTGATTTATTGCACAGAAGCCCAGGTAAGCTATCCCATGCCCGCTAGTTGACAAGAGCTAATCGCATGCTGCGTTTGTATATTTCTACGGAAAATCCACAACAAAATCTTGTGACTTTAGCCACGTTTGTCGTAAAAACATACGCCCCTGTCTGGTTTGCCATCAAAACACATTCATCTTGCAAAGATGGTTCAAAACATTTATGGAAGCTTATTAACAGCACTAGATATTTATCTGACGAGTTGTTAGCGATAGTGGACCCCTGTTTTAATTCGAAACAGTTACTTTGTTCATCCGGAAAACTTGTTGTTGAGTATGATAACAGATTCACGTAAGCACATTAGAGAACTTGCTGCAAGACGCATTTTAAAGGCTCGTCAAGTAAATAAAAATTATGTTTCGCGCATGTTTGAGGTACCAAAAGTGAACTTAAATGCATGTTCTTACATAGACTTGATTGACTGGCAACAAAATATATACGAACCCCCAATACTGATGAATGTTTCCGTTAAGCAACTACAAGATCTAATTGAAAATGGAGGAGATGCAGTTTTGGAATTAATGAAATTACCTTGCGACACCCAGGCTGTGGAAAGATCAGTAAAAGTTATGACAGAAGCAGCTCTAAGTGAGGGATTCATAAAGTCTAAATTAGCATCTCGAAAACTCATGCCAAAGTTTGAGACGAAAAAGGATTTTTGCCATAAAAAATGACGTTATTCATACAGACATAACTTTCTGAACCTGTGTTTACTTTTGAAATAAATGATTCTATTGATAAAAATATACTTTTATTCTAACATTTAAATGCATAACATATTATATTTACTTATTATTTGGTTGATAGGGTGTACTACACAAAATGTCTACAAAAACTAAAAAAAATAAATTTCAATTCTATGGCGGGGGCTCAAACTGTTGAGCTAGAACTTCCAAATTAAGGGGTATTATTAACAATCATATAACGCAACTTTAACCTGGTATTCCAATTTGAAATTCGAAAAAAAAATTTTTTTCATACAAAAGTGTTCCACCCTAGTGGGCAGTGCTTCAGTCTCTCCTGTGGTGCCGTATTGACAATCGGTATATTGAAGTGCTGAAGTGTTGGTATAAAAACGCCAACATGTCAGTCCGAGTACAGGAGCAGAGTTCGAAGGCAATTCTATTGCAAAGAGGCGTGAGACAGGGAGATGTTATATTTTCAAACCTGTTCACCGCTGCATTGGAAGACGCCTTCAAGCTTCTGGAATGGCAAGGACTTGGCATCAACATAAAAGGCGAATACATCACTCACCTTCAATTTGCCGACGATATTGTAGTCATGGCAGAACCCATGTAAGACCATAGTACAATGCTCGAATGCCTCCATCGAGTTTCCCAACGGCCTTAAGATGAACATGGACAAGACGAAAATTATGTCTTTGGCCCATGTTGTGCCTACCCCAATATCAGTTGGGAACTCAGTTCTCGAAGTTGTTGACGAATACATCTACCTGGGACAGACAGACAAACTAGCCAGATCCAACTTCGAGTAAGAGGTCAATCGTCGAATCCAACTCAGCTGGGCAGCGTTCCGGAAATTTTGCGAAGTCTTCTCGTCTAAAATACTTTAGTGCCTCAAGACTTCAGTCTTCGAACAATGTGTGTTTCCAGTGATGACTTATGGCACTAAAACGTGGTCTCTTACTATGGGCCTCATAAATAAGTTCAAAGTCGCTATGGAGAGGGCTATGCTCTGGGTGTCTCTACGTTATCGAATCAGAAATGAGGAGATCCGTAGAAGAACAAAAGTAACCGACATAGCCCAGAATATTAGCCAGATAAAGTGGCAGTGGGCAGGGCACATAGCACGCAGAACAGATGGCCGATGGGGCCCAGAAGTTTCTGGAATGAAGACGACCGTCCACTGACACGGTGGACATACGACCTGATAAAGGTCGCAGGACGACGTTGGATGCAGGCCGCTTCTAACCAGTCCTTGTAATTGGAAAATTATGGGGGAGTTCAGCAGGGGACGTCTTACAGCTGAGATGATGATGATGATACTTATCATAGAATATACTTAACAAACACATTCACGATTCGTAAGTATGCCACTTGCCAAACTAACCTATATAGAATAAATATATAATTACTAACATTTTTAATTTGCGACACGATTATATTGTAATAATGATTACCTTGTACCACGTTTCCTTTTAAATAACTATGCTCATCGTCGTATGTGGTTAATAAAAATTTACAAGAAGAATTCACTTTTGTTAAGTTATTATTACTGCCCTGTGAGGAAATAATCCTGAAACAAACAAGTTATACTTCTTAGTCAATATAGCACTTAGAAAATTGTACTATAATTATAGTAAATCTAACCAGCATGCTGGTAAACGGCATAACAGGCACACGAGACTCATCCACTTTATATCAGTAGGCCTACTTCCAAAACAAACTACGTAGTTTCTTTTGACTTATTTCAACTGTGAAAGTGAAAAAGCAGAAATACACTCAAGAATGATGAATAGAATGGAACATTTAAATGTATGTGTAATGCATATGTACAATTTTTGATAATATGATTTATGTTAAAGTGATAATGATATGTGAAGTCTTAACATCATGATTTTTATTTTTTTATAGTTTCATTTTGTGTTGGTAGCAGGGTGGAAATTGTCTTTGATATTTTTTATAAGATTTGAATGGTACTCATGTCAAAACATAATACAGCACAAAACAACATATAATCAACATCAAATATGACATAAAACAATAGCCTGCTGAACTATAACAATTGCTTCACAGTACGAAATGAGTCAATAGTTTGTTCATATAGATCAATCAGTAAATACTAATAATAAAACACACTACCTTATTACAAATATAATTAATCAACTTGAAAAAAGCCTGTGATTTTATTTCATTAGCCTTGAGTTTCTTATTGCTTTTCAGTTTCACATTAAAAAAAAGCAAATTCTGTAAATCGAAGCTTTGTAGTTGGTTTTTTAGAATTGGGCCTTATGAGTTAGGTGCAAAGTAATGGCTCAAAAGCCACGTCTACGTGGACGTGTCCACAGTAAGTAAGGCAAACTAATTGTTGCAGACAGAGGTTGTTGTACCGCTTAACACCTGAGGAATCTTAAGGATATTTACAACTATATTTATAATACCAAAATTAAAAATTGGCAGTTCAGGACTAGAAATACAATCTTATTCGTGGCCTGCCGATGCAGCCTGAACGCGATTGTTGATGAATGATCACAAATCGCTCGTGAATGTAGTAGATATTTTTGAATTAAAAGCGATAATATATTGACGATTGCAAATCAATGTAGACTTTTGAAATTTTATTGTTATTATTGTTGGATATTTTTATAAATCATATTTTTTTTTCAGCGATGATGTATAGTCTACCAACAGCAGATACAGGTGTCTCTTTTTTCTAATTGATTAAGAATGGTGGTGTATTGTGCCGTCATCATTTTATTTAAAAATTATAAATTAATACTCACCAAGATTCCGTATGATTCCATTTTACGTGATGAGCAAGATGCGGTGTTCTTGTAGAAACTGGGAACTGTACTTTTGGATATATTTCCTGCACTTGGGGAGTGTACCCTTCAACGTATAACCTAAAACAAATTTATATTTTCTTGTTAGTCATGTAGGTGTTCCATCCGTTTGAAACTAAAGATTTAAAATAACACCTAACCAGAAAGCAAATAGGAGAGTTTTATTTAACTGCTCCTACTTTAGCCTACTTTATATCCAAATTCTGCTTCTATGTTTGCTTTGTCAGTGTAGTATCTTCACTGTATCTTGATCTGATTATGGCTAAAGAATGTTTTATGCAAGACATCGTGATTGTCAAGCAACAGGTCAGGTCAATAAACCGCTGAGACAAGCGAAGCAGAGCAAGAAAAAGATTAAGTGATTTGTGTGTGGTATAGACAATCATGTGGGGTCACAGTGCTCATTAATAAATAAGTTTTGTTCGGAAAGTGGTGAGCAGGGTCATATTGTCCGAGTGATACGCCAAACCAAAAAGATAGATCTTGTTGGTGAAAATGAAACTGAAAGTGATATTAAAAATAATAAATTTTGAATATCACTTTAAATTTAAGAGGCCAAATAAAGCCAAAGAGGACGATTCGCAGATGTATTGCATGCAGCATGTATGTTTATTTTAGTCGTGTAGGGAAGCCTATCAGTTTTGAATTACAATAAATTCAATACATGCTCTAAAGAAAGTACATTGACAATTTCAGGGACCAGATTAATTTGTTATCTTGTAGAAATATAGAAAAACAAAGATATGATTCAAAAATTTGAACCATACCATATCTAAGCATCGAGGTACGATATGAAATATCAGAATCAATTGGAACAATCGAAGTTGGTTATTAATGTTTGATTTGATATAGCCTAGTGTCTATAAATATTGACGATACATAGTTTATAGTGATTTTTAAACTAAATATTTACTTACTTGCCAATAGCTTCGAGTAGAAATAGCGCATTGTCTTTATGCCCTCGTTGTGTGAGTGGTATGTTTGTACAGGACTCTGGTAGAGAGCGCTTGAGTATGGCTTGCAGTAGGCCGTGTGGAGCTATTTCTATAAGCACTGCATTACTTGGTATCAGTCTGCTAGTCTCCTCGAACAGAACTGAACTCTGCATGTTGTAACATAAAGTACAAAATTAACTTTACCGGCTAGAATTTATTGTATACAATTGAGCCGTTGTTGACAATTATTAGATCTGAACAGAAACTGCAATAACCATTGTATATATATAAAATAAATTGCCATCCATACAAATTATTCTTTTGAAATAAATTACAAATACTCGTACACAAGTAGGTTTTAAAATGCAAGCATATCTAACATACATTGACATTTGTACTATGCAAGTAAAAATATATTATCTATCTGAAACATGACACCTTTATATTTTTTTCCAAGATACTTATGATAGCTGGTAGGTAAAAGTTATTTATATTGTTTCAGTTGAGTGTGTTTACTTTTTCTTTATCTCACGCCTGCTAAATTATGATTCCATAGAACATCTGTACATCGTTGTATGTCTGCCATATCATTATATCTGAGAACTATTTAGTACAGTCTAGGAACTGGTTTTATCAATGATATCTAGTTAGCTTATCCTTGCTCATATTAGTATTAACATATCTAAATTCTATGCATCAATGTATTTGCGTCATCTTGATGCAGTTGATTTATTTCTCGATATCTATAGCTCCTTAAGAAATTTTGCCCCTTAAATTCGTTTGAACGTAGTAGAAATTTTATAAGTTTGTGAACAATAATATATACTATAATTTTGAGAGAAATAGGCGGTGGGAAGGAGACAGGATAGGACATCCAACCAACATCGCATCATGAGCACATCAACTCGACGCGGCACTTCCTCCAGGGATCCTGTGTCCTCCACGAATCCAAGCTTCAGTGCGCTTTCAGTTCCAGGTGCTCCAACCAAATAACACTAACTAACTCGTGATATTTAACACTTAACAGTGGGCTGCGCTTACTAACGAATTTACTTCAAATACTTATTGCTTCAACAATCAAACAAATTATTACATTTTTCCAAATCAAAAAACTAGCTAGTCATATCACTTATAAGTAATAGGAAGAATCATAACTCAACCAATTTAGGTGGGTAGTGTAGACATGACTGCTTGTTCTGCCTTTTTGTCAGCTTATAATCCTAAAGTTGCTTGAAATTGTCGAACGATGACATTTTTATGCAACGCGAATGGTAACTTTATGTCTAGAGACTCACTAACTGAATTCTCTGCTTCAAAATTTCATTCCCTTTTCCGTTTTGAGTGTGAATGAATGCACTTATTTTATTTCGTGGATTTCTAACGACGACCTGGCTTGTTTTATTGACTCTGATTTTCTCCATTTTCTCGACTGATATGGCAAACTATTCGATTACGACGACATCGACTCTTGGCTTACTAATATTTCGGTCTTTGGTTTTTAGCCGGTGGGTTAGATAGTTTGCTTCAATAACCGTTATAACGACTAAAAGGTGTTGTGTTAGGAGCTGTAATAAAACTCGTAAGTATCTAAGTATTTCAATATTTCTACTAGTTCAGCTCATACATACATTTACAGATAGTCTTCTCAATTTCACTTTTGAACTTAAAACACAGATGTTTAAACCCTTGAGCAGTCACTAGCAAGGTTAGGACATTGGTCTGTAGTAATTGTAATTCTACCTTTTTATGTCATCATCATCTCAGCCGTAGAAGTAAAGAAACAAGAGTTATCTATAACTGTTGAAATCTCACTTTATAGACTTTGTAAAACAATATTTATATATACATACCTGCTGTGTATCTACAATTAGGTACATTCATTGGAATATTGCAGGAGCTGATAACACCATCTTACATATATTCCCAAATCCAGATAAGGAGATAGAAAGATTTAAATTATGGACTAATGCTATAGGAGGAGGTTTGTCGACTATGGGTAACCAAACTGTTTATCAATATCGACGCATATGCTTATTTCGAGACAAAATATCATACTAGAAGCAGATTGAGCGAGGTTGTTGTACCGACACTATTTTTGTCAGATAATAACAACTTTAAACTTTTTAAATGAGCAAAATGGTGTCTCATGAGCATGTTCATGTGTTTAGTTTAAGTAAACATACTGAACAATTCATAGTATTAGTGTCTGTATAAAGCATACCTGAGCATAATCAGACCACAAGTGTAAGTATGGATAAGTAGTGACTACAACAATGTTTATTTGTATAAATTCTCCAATAGCATATTTGCTGTTAGTTGTGTAAACTGATTAAAAAATTAAAGCAAAACCCACTAGCAAAATAATGTTATTACCTGCTGATTATCCAATAGTTCAAGAATTTAACACTCAAACCATATTCAACATTGAACACATTATACCTAGCAATAAGCAGTTTTTTAAACAAACTAGCACTGAGAATAAAGAAGTTGATTAATATGTTATCCAATCTTCAATTATCTGCAACAGAATCCATTGGTTACCCAAATTCGATGGTCCAAATACAGGGGACCCTTTTTTGTATCAATTTATTTAAAAAAAGGCGCCCCGTCTTTTTTTTTAATAAATCGGGCCAAATTCCGTCAAAAGTCAAAGATCAAAAAATCTTAAATAAATATACAGTTATTGCTTTCCTTTAAATTGAGGGCATGACTCCTGTTAAGACTTTTCTCGTTATTTTGAACTTGACCATCACCATCAACATGCAGAGCAATACTCCATGATAGGCCGAACTTGAGCCTTATAAAGTTGAAGGCGATGGGCCGATGTGAATGTGTCTACCGCCTCGTCTTTTCCAAGCACACTAATAACAACATTAACTGATTTACATTTATAAATCTGTCATAACATTAACGTTTTATTGTCAGAAAAACCCATAACTGTTCGACCCGGGTATCGAACCCAGGACTTCGAAAGAACAAAGTGGCGCTTCCAATACACTACAAACTACACTACTACAACACCGAGCGAGCGAAGCCACTTGCGGGTCAGCTAGTAATACGTAATTAAGAACATAAACCTACACTACGCCGTTATTTTCAGATATTTCACCTCTTTCAATTTGACTTTAAATAACATTACAATAATGGTTTCATTTGTTGTTGTAGGTATTGGAGTATTACCGACAGAATTCCAAGATACTGCCAGTATATTAATATTTTTTGATAATTTATTTGACTCTATGAATGGAAGCTAAAATTGGAAGAAAAGAACTGAGAAACTCTTACTGGGACCTGTAACACCCCAATCAAGCCATATTAAATTATGGAAAGATGCAAAACAACACTAAATTCAATGAAATTTGTCAATGGTAACAATAAATCATGTTCTGTACCATCTTTAAAAAAATGGCTACAAACCATTGAAAATACAGAATACATTATTAATGTACTTTTTAAAAGGCATAACATTACTTCTATTTGGATGAGGCACTTTAATCAGGACCCTTTGGAAAACTTTTTTGGTTGCATTCGTAGTCATGGTTATAGAAACATTTCTCCAACATGTGCTGGCTTTGAAGCAGCATTTGCTTCTTTACTTATAAATAATTTAGGTAGTACCCATTCACCAGGTTATTATTGTGAAGTTGATAAATGCAGTAGCTTTAGAGGACTATACAATTTTTTTGATTATTCATTTTTTGTAGGTGCGTACAGGGTCGTCGGATTAAGTCATTATGGGCAAGTATATTTTTAAAACATCTCAACAGTATGGTTTCGCAAAGTAACGCCTGAATCTATATATTTACCAGAAGGTTATTGGTGAGATACTCAGCAGAGCAGTACTTTGCAATATGTTCATTCCAATTTTCTTGCGGCACTGAGGTAGAAAGCCAGCGGTCAGTACGGGCTTTCGGCTTTTGTACTATATCCGAAAGAAGACGCAATAAATGAGGACCTGAAAGAAAAGTATAAAGTTACATATTTATTTACTAGCTGCATTGGCAGTGAAGAATTAAGACGCCTACCGTTAACGCGTTGTAATCCTGCATTTGATTTATACCAATGACTTCTACTTAGCAGTGACATAATAGAAGAAAATTTGTGTATGTCAAGAAGAGACAGAAATATGTACGCCAAAAAAGACTATCTCAATTATATAAATAATTGTTTATGATAACAATACACAAATAGACAACAAACATATTTGTGATAAACAATAGCAATAATTCATTGGTCGCTTTAATTCGCTAATTTTGAGCAAAGATGCAAATACCGATATGGACAATTTCTTTTTTGTAATTTTAGTATCTTTAGTTAGTATTTTTTTGTAGTTTTATAGTAAACAATTTAAATATAACTTTTATCTAGTTTGCCATCCACCATCATTTAATGGATTTTTAAAAGATTACAAACCTGCATCAGCTATATAACGCGAATGATAGGCGATGTTGGCACTCGGCACTTCCTTGGCGAATACTCCATTAGATGTGAGCATATCGACAAACGTGCGAACTTGTTCTTCAGGGCCGGAAATAGTACTCGAGTTAGAGCTGTTGTGACACGCGATCTCTATGGCAGGAGGGCACAGTTTGATAAGCTGTAAAAACATTTATTCTGGTCAATATACAAGGTAATAAGAGTAATAACTAGTAATTCAAGTTAAGTTAAAACAGTAAGAAATTTAAAATACTAAATTTTTTTAAAAAATGGTATTGTTAAAACTTTTATTTTGCTCAAAACACTTATATGTTTATTGATTGGACAAGCAATACGCCTGTCCATGGCATTTTTAATCCTTCCTATACCGTGATAATTAAAACAAAAGATTTATGAATGAAACTGACGTATATTTACGTCTTTGGGTCGCAAAGGGTAAATGCCACCCAGAGCGTTAAGCGCAGACTTTTTGCTTCAATTGCATTCTTAATTTTTTTTATATCTGTTTCAAGCTGTGCTGCAGTGCGCACTATACCAAGTAAATATTACTTAAGAATCTCTGTTAACGGTAATGCTTGCGCACTACGCTTCGTGGCAGAATATCTATTTCTGCAATAGTGCTAACCATAGATAAATAGTGTGCTAACATAGACGTTAACTAACACCAGAAGCCGACTATCTAGCTTCGGTTTCCTAAACTTATACAATTCGCAGAGAGGGAAAATGTTTAATGAAACATCTACAGGGTTGAAGTTATTTCATATACTTATATGTTTTACTATCTGACCCGCCAGCGGCTTCGCTCGCTTGGTCTTGGTGTAGTAGTGGAAGTGCCGTTTTGGAACCTCGAGGTCGTGGGTATTCGATCCCCGGATTGGACAGTTATTGGGTTTTTCTGACAAAGAAAGATATTCTAATATATCGATTGAAGTCAGTATTGATTCATATTGGCCGATGTTTTACTATACGCAGGCATTGCACTGAGGTAGGTTGAGCGCTGCTGCACGTGACGTCACTGGGTGCATGACGCTTGTTATGTAATGTCGCGAGTTAGTCTCTAGCCAATTGTTGTATTATATTATATTATATAGCATGGAGTTTACCACGCTGGCAGAAAGAGATTTCACACACACACACATGCAATACACACTTCCAGCGTGTTCAATACTGTATCTTCTAGTGCCCTACATTCTTAGCAAGCTAGAGTCACCTCCCGTCTCCCTAGCGATTTGGTGCACGTTCTTTCTCAAGCATCCGTGTCCGGGTAGCATCACAGTCCATCACTGCAACAGGACGGCCTGCGCCTCCCACCACATACGTACGCTCGAGAATCTCCTCGGAATCTTCTCACCACCACGAAGTTGTATGTACTATTTTGGCGAGGATCTTACCTGTCGGTACCCTAAACCAACTGCAGCCATGGTGCCTCGAATCAAAGGTGTATTATTAGATGCCATTCCACGACTGTATGCTGATAAAATCATTTCCTCCGTCGTCAGACAGCCATCCGCGTAAGCGCAGCCTAACTCCCCAACACTGTGTCCTGCAGAAAATGTATAGAATTATTGTATCATTTGTAAAAACGAAAAGCATGCACACAAAATAACGAAAAATAACAATTTGTCTGGTAACTACAGCTAAACAAGAAGAAATATATTAAAAGAGCACTCTTTGCAATACTAAATAATTATCATCAAATGCGGATGAGATTAAGCAAACAACGAGCGTCGCGCAAAAAAGGTAAATGTGATGGTTGCAGATAGAAAATGATGAGGAATATTGGAACAAGTACAGCCAAAACTCTTAAAAAGAATTATTTTGTTTATAAATGTAAGCCATTGTCCTCCTGCTACACATTCTATTATAGGCTACAAATTCCACCAAAATTATTACAGGATTTGTTGTGTGATGTCTATGATGAGTTTGTGCATGTTACCACACTAACAAAATCGTCACTTGAAGGGGTTGAAGCTATTTATTTCTCAACAGAACATCTTACTATTTGGTTGGACTGGTGGAATTTATTTGGTGTGTACCGCCCGTCTACATAAGTCATCCACTCTGTATTGAACAGAGTGATTGACTTGTGTAGAGGCAAAATACATATCGAAGAGTTTTTATTTGTCTCGCTGACTTTTTCCACAAAATCTGTAAATGCAGTCGGAAAATAAATAAAATTATAAATGTTCTCCTACGAACGTTTTCCTGATGTAAATAGGTACCTGCCCGTGTACAATTCCTACTACTAATTGGTCCCACGCGATACCATAATATGATACTCTTTCGGTCACACTGCGCTATACTGATCATACCGATACACAATATAATATACTTGTACGTATTTTGTAAAACATCGTTCAGAACGTAGTTCCGTACCTATAATTTTATCAGGATGTAATCCTAAAGTAACAAGAATGTCCGTCAGGCCTATTTGGATAGCAGCGATTCCAACAAAAGCGTTCAGCACATTGTCGAAGATAGTCTTGTCTTGTGATGTAATGATGTGAACCACGTCAACTCCTTTAGGTTCCAACACCTTATGACAGCTACAATTGAAAATAAAAATATTAAAATTTTAAACATCACATAAACTCAAATCGCGAGCGATAAAAACACTGCCAATAGCTGGAAGGTTTGTTTTACACATTGCGTGCCCACTGAGATATACTGGTATGTATGGGCAAGAACACTTTTACACTTTTACTATAGTTAAAATAATGTATGATTGCTAGTGCTAGTGAGGAAAACATTCGGATGCATAATACTGAAAATAAACTTACGCTCGTACGACTACATTATCGGCATACATTTATCGTAGTATATTGCTTCTTCTCTCAAAACTCAATCATAAATAATGCATCATATTTCTTTTTTATTTACTATAATGCTATGAAAATCGTTGCTTACCGTTCTATAGCAGCTGCAAATATGGGTATGCGCATGAGTTGTGTGCCCATGCCGGGCCACTGCGAACCCATTCCGCTGTATACGAACCACAGGGGTCGGTTTGTTTCTTCAGAGTGTTCCATCTTTTCCAATAAACAAACAGTTTTCTGCTCTTTGTCTGTATCTGAATCCAAAAACAAAGGACTTTTAGTCTTTTTAGTTTAGTAATAAAAGTGATAACACTATGTTTTTATACAAAATAAATGACTACGAATAAAAAAACAAAGAAAGCATCCCTAGAATTTAAAAACACTTAATGCAGATGGGGCTTTTGTGGGCAGAGTTTCCCAATTGAGCCGCAAGCACTTCCCAAATGAAACTGATAAGATAAATGTTCGAAACTTGGTTTTTAATCCTTCTAATAATTCTAATCTATTCTTGGACATAGAAAATTAACCATAACAAAGCGTAACTCAAGTCAAATACAATTTTAATAAAGTTACAGGAAAATGCTCCATCGATATATTTTTGAGATATTCGTGGGAAACTGTACAGTCAGCGATATACATGCTAATGGTATACGAAAAAGATTGTATGCCAATCGCTCCTATTTCAGAAATTCTCAAAAAAATGTTGATGGTCTTCTTCTAGTGGACGTTTTCTACTTTGAGTTACTCAATAGGTAAACGGCCTTTACTGCCTGTCTCAAAAATCCACCCTGTTACTATTATATATATAAATTGTGATAATGATTAGTTATATAAGTGACAACACTATAAATAAAACAGCTTCTGCTGAGAAAATAAATAATGATTAATTCATCAGTTACCAGTAAATATTCACGTATTATTCAGGTAGGTACGTTATTTACCCAAAATTATGTATCCTCGCCCCAAATGCCCCGAAATATTTGTAGAGTGTATGTTGTGTAGCAACGCTATTTCTTCAGCGTCGATAGGGCGTGCTTTCAAGTCTTCAAACACGTCTCGTAAATGATCTTTTTGTCTACTAGACATCGTCAGTAGTCTTGGAATAGACGTTGCGTATCGGGATAAGTCCTAAGGAACAAAATATGTAACACCAAATATACAACGACGACTATTAATTTAATTAAAAATTATTTATTTCGGGCATTATGACCCATATTACACATAAGACATAGACGAGATAGAGAGAAAAACATAAAATAATATTGATTCTTAAAAATAATTTTTTAAATTTGATTTCGAAATATTCTAAATTAAATTGAATTAATAAAAATAAAATAAAATACAATTAGATAATGTCATAACATACAGAAAACAAAAAATATAAAATAATGTTATACAATAATTAGGCTTTCACATAATTAGTGGAGTGAAGACGCATCCAATGAAAGAAACATTGGGCTATCCCATCTGGCGGCAAGAACGCTCAAGATAGTGTTGGGGCTAGATTAATGGAAACTTTAGAATAATTGATCTGAATATTATACGTATTAAAAGTAAATTAATTTTACGCAGACATGTCTCTATTGAATGTATATCTCGGTTAAGAACTATTTTACTTAGACTCAATCAAAGTTAAAAAGTACAATAGGCACTGGTCAGTTGGCGCATTTCGTATTATCCCTGCCTTCTGAGCCGCTAGTCCTGGGTTCGATTCCCGGTCAGGCTTATCATTTGTGTATATAAAAATGTCTGTTTAACCTGTGTATTGTTGTGTATATCGTCATCAGGTTATCATAGTACCTACAGAATCTGCCTAGTTTGTGACCTGAATTGCTTGTTGTTTTGTGTTGTTGTTCATTAATATTATTACTCTTCAATAATATGTAAAAATAATAATTATTAGTAAATTAGAACTATCTACGCCCCACGGTTTCTCCTTGTTACTATCAGTTCAGCCATTCAGGTGTGATAAGGTAATATAAACGTATAAAATATAAAAATAAAAGTGATAACAGACAGAGAGACAGTTTTATATAAATATAACATCAGCTACCTATCTGCCAGTGAAAGTCCCGTTAAAATCGGTTCCAGCCTTATCATTAACCGGAACAAACAGACAGACAAAATTTAATTATTTTTGTCATTTGAGCAGCGTACATACTTCCATAAGCATTTAGTGAAAAACTGTTAATTTGTAACTACAACAGACACTCCAATTTTATTTATCTGCAAAGATGTAGACAGATTTGATAACTAATAAACTTCTTTGATTTGATTAAATTCTTGAGATTTTTTTTGTAATGTTTCTTGTTTAGAAAGTTCAAAGCTCAACCTTATGGAAATTTATGAAGCCATTGATTGATTAGAATTTATACAATTATATCCTTTGAGTTGTTTTTTTTTCATGATTTTTACATTTTTAAAAAGATATTATGTTTTTGAGTAATGTGTTGTGATTTTATATACCTACCTAACTAAATAAAACACTTAAAGAAACAGTATACCTACATAAATAATACAATTAAATAAAATAATAATACGGCTCTCGTACAATATGGGTGTATATCCGATATTTGATATATTTCAGATATACGAGGGCTGGTCAATAAGTACGTGACTTTTGGAATAAAACACAGATTTTTTGATAAATAAATCATTTTATTTTTCAACGTAGTCTCCCTTGAGCTCTATACACTTTGTCCAACGCTTCTCCAATTTTTTTATCCCTTCCAAAAAATATGATTTGTCGAGGTCCTCAAAATAGGCCTTTGTTTGCGAGATGACTTCATCATTGGAGTCAAATCTTTTTCCACCAAGCCGTTTCTTCAGGTTTGGGTACAAGAAGTAGTCACTCGGAGTCAAATCTGGAGAATAGGGCGGATGAGGGAGCAATTCATAGCCCAATTCATGGATTTTTGCCATGGCAACTGCACATGTGTGTGCACCCTTGCATTGTCTTGGTAGAAAAGAACTTTTTTCTTGGCCAAATGAGGTCGGTTTTTTTTTCAAATCGTCATTGAATCGGTCCAATAAGTTGGCATAATATTCCCCATTGATTGTTCTTCCCTTTTGAAGGTAGTCAATGTGGATTATCCCGCGTGCATCCCAAAAAACAGTCGCCATAACTTTATTGGCTGACAAACCCACCTTGGCCTTCTTTGGCGCCGATTCACCCTTAGAAAGCCACTGTTTTGACTGTTGTTTGGTCTCTGGTGTGTTGTGATGGATCCATGTTTCGTCCACGGTTACAAAACGGCGCAAAAACTCCTCCATATTGCGATTAAACAACGCCAAACCTTCCTGTGAAGTTGTTACACGATTGCGTTTGTGGTCGACTGTGAGCAAATGCGGCACCCATCTTGCGGAAAGCTTTCTCATGCCCAAGTGATCATTCAAAATTGAAACCACTGAGCCATGCGAGATCGCTACGGCTTCCACAATCTCTTGCACTTTCAATCTTTGGTCGGCCAACACCATATCGTGAATTTTTTCGATTGTTTCGGGTGCAGAGACCTCAACTGGGCGTCCAAGACGTTCGGCATCTTCAGTGCTTGTACGGCCACAACGAAATTCAGTAAACCACTTTTTACCATTGAAATCGATGGTGCAAAGTCCCCATAGTATTTATCGAGCTTAACCTTGGTTTCGGTAATGGTTTTTTTTCGCAAAAAAATAATGCTTAATAAGCACACGAAATTCACTTTTTTCCATTTCTTCCTCAAATTACTGGGTAGTCTGATAAAGATAGCTGTCAAACACAAACTAACTGACGCAGCAAGTTCAAATTTTGACAGGAGTCAACTGACAGATGCCTATTGACAGGAGTAGTGTTGCTTTTTCAGTAAAGAGGTCAGAAATTCAAAAAGTCATGGACTTATTGACCCGCCCTTGTACATCATAAATATCCGATATTTTGATATTAATAATAAATATCGGATATTTTTTAACCCTGATTCATTTAGGTAATGTTTAATGAAGAAGTAAACTGGATGTAATATGAAACATTTAGGTGTATAGGACCTTCAGATCATGAGATTTATTCTCGATGTTCTAAAGTTATAATATTATGCATAGAATAAGTAATGAAAAGAAAGAAATTGAAACAAGTTCTCGATTAAAAATATTATTAAGGAGGATGATTAATCATAATAACGTTTACACACTCATTCCTACTGCTAGGATTCCCTGTACCACGGTAGGCATTGACACCCACAACAACAGATCACAATAACCAAGACCCGAAACAAAGATTTCTGTTCATCACACAAATATTTGCCCAGGCCAGGGTTTAAACCTGCGAACCCGTGCTTCAGCAAAAGGGTAGCTACCAACTGAGATGATGGAGCCATCAAAACGATAGAATATTAATTGTAATATATTAAAAAATATTGATAGAATGAATAGAATATAAAACAATTTTTTTTATTCTTTATTATTAAAAGGAGTTTTGTCAGTAGTTAAAATGTAATTCCCGTAGAATATGTCTACCTTTATAAAATTTTATGTACTAGTCGCCTCTCATAAATATTCAGTATAGTTTGTCTATATAAATATATAGTTTGGCCAGTATCTCAGCTTCATCAGAAACTGGAGAAGCTAAGATGCTGTTACAATTGCCCACGTCTACACTGCACTGCAGTACTCGACGCTGAGTTTCGTTCCGCACACATATATAAAACTATTAGCCAACCTTAAACCCTGTCTTATTAAAGGAGATCCTTAACAAGTATACCCTGAAATAACTGTCTTAAGCTCCGTCTGCGCCCAAGTCCAAAAATAGGAATAACACTAAGAAAGTAACTGATTGGATTTTTATTGTGATGCAGATGGGGGAGTTTTACCTTGGATTTGGTCAGACCGCGCAGCAAAGCATGCGAGTTGACTCCAGTGACGGAGAGGCAGTTGACAGCAGCGTATGTACTGCGGAAGGGTTCGTGCTTCGTCGCTATGCACATGCGTCCGTCTCGTATCGCTGCTATATCCTGCCTCGGGTGTGAACAGTGGAGGTTTCCAGCTATCAAACCGTGATGATATCCTAGTAAAACCTACAAAAACAAATATTCAGTGTTTTTTAAAATACTTTACAAAAATATTTTTTATTTGAACTAGCTGACTTGCCAGAGCCTTTGCTTGTACGGTCTTGGTGTAGTGGTAGAAGCGCCACTGTGGAGTCTGTGGTACTGGGTTCTGGGTTCTTTACCCGGGTCGGACAGTTATGGGGTTTTATGACAAGAAAATTAAATTCTTAATAGCAATCCGGAGCTGTAAAACAGTGCCCCATAGATGGAAATAGGCTCGCCCCCTATTACATGGTACCTAAAATATATCCATCTGGCGAGAAATTAAGCTGCTATCTTGAATCTATGTAAGGTATGAAGATAAAAACCTTTTAGTACAAAGCTCCGGGCTCTATTCTATTCATAAACCGAATTTCATCAAAATCTGGGTTGTAGTTTTTTAGTTATGGGTGAGCATACAGACAGATAGACAGACACAAGAGCAGACATTTTTTTCAAAAACGTCATATTTTTATTCAGTACGTTATTGTACGTCGTCTGACACACTTTTTTATTTTTATTTTAGGTACATACTTTTTGGCCTCTACTCCTTTATTACAAGTATAGATAGATAAATAAGTATAAAACCTTGTCATTGTTATAAAATATATTGGTACCTATCTATAAAATAATGACCAGGGTATATATGACAGGAACAACCTTTATCCGTCAAGACCACTTTTTGTTCTAGTGTGTTATTTTAAATTATATTTAGTACTCACGGGACTCACTACGATTTACAGAGTATAAGATACAAGAAAAGTAGAGAACTTTAAAATCTTGTGAATTGTGTGTTATGTTAGTTTGGTATGTTCTTACCTTTGTAATGTACAAAGAGATCGTTTATAATATTATCTATCTTTTTAATAATAAGTAAAAATAATTAAGTTTCTCTATGATCTCACCTTTGCTAATGATGTAACACCCGACGCAGCTTCGGTGAAGCCAACATTAGAGATAACACTCCCGACTAGAAGTGGATCTGATCTGTTGCCACAAAACACTGTTTCAATAGCCTGTAACTCAGCCTTATCAGCATCGGGAGTGGCTGTAATAGTATAACAATAAAGCATATGTACAGTTATCAGCAAAATCAATTGGAAATGCCTTCAAGGATTTAAATGATAAACTTCAGAAACTAAATTAAAAGACCCTCTACAAACAAACGAAAAGCTACATATAACAAACTTGTGTTCTTTTTATTGCTTGCTAAGATATTTTACTGTGATGAAATGGCTCTGTTTATTGTGCATAATGTACTCGTATCTTAGAGCCTCTAGCATCAGAGCTGATTTGCTAGCGTGTCAGTTTTAAACCTGCAATTCTGGTGAGTGGAAATTGGATTTACATGTTTGAATTCCACTATCCCCATTTTATCATTCCACGGCTAGACCATCGCTAATATGCGTACATTATTGGCAGGCATAATATATTCACGCACAAAGCCTTCATTTCCAGTTTGGTTCTGTATAATATAGTAAATAAGCCCTGTAGATAAAGAACGTGCGGGTACTAGTACGACTAGTAGCCAAATAATGTAAATATTACCTGAGCCACAAGCTTCAATGTATTCAACAGTTTGTGGTGAGATTCCTGCTTCAGCATAAAATTTGTTCATAAAGGCCGCAGAAGTGTCAGGGTTGCGAACGAAGCCAAATACCTGACCAGTTTCACCACTTAGTCTTGAAGTGAACTCGTTTTTAACGTATACTAGTTCAGCATAAGCCCTGGAATATTAATTATAAACCCGGCAATATAAAACATTAGACCAAGCGAAGGTGCCGTGGGGGTCATGCTGAGGAGACGACGGCACAGAAATAAATTGGAGAAATACTAATAATAATTGCACACGTAACTAGATTTTAAAAAAATACTACTTTTGGATACACGATTGTCGGCACAAATTTATGTTTACGACATCATATTTCCAAAGGAAACAGTTGGTTATAGTTAAATTAAATATATAGATGAGTTCAAGAGGATAATGTCATAAAGGGAAAGATAAGGATCATCATTTTTACTCATAGCAACACTGAAGGTTTATTCAGAAGACGAGTTAATAACTCTTTATCACTCGACCAGGTCGAGGTTGTTTCCGCACAAGCCATAATTATTGTTATAGCTCCGGAAAAGTGGTTATGATTATGAAGGCAATTCATTTTTCTTAGAAATTTTGATTATAGACTTATATGCGAAAAAAGTAAACCGATCTATCTATAAGAATAAAAATAAATAACTGTACAGTTTTATTAATTTATATTAATAATGTTATTTTTACACTTCAATCAGTAAATATGATTCCCCAACTAAACTTACATAATACATTTTTTTGTACACAAATAGACTTTTAACTAATTTCTAAATATCGTACATACCGAGAGCATACCGGCTCCCGCAAGCAGCGCCCGTTCACGAGCTTGACACGTGTGCCAGCCATCGCCCTCCTCAACCATATTTGAGGGAAGAGGACGACCCGCCACACGACGCCGCCGCGAGTAGAAGCCGTTTAGAGAGCGTGAATGCTCGAGGTATACACGCATACATAATACAAAAGCCTGAGCTTGTCTAATTTAGATTTTTTATAACTCATTTTTATTTAAGTCGGTTTTCTCCAACCGGCCCAGGGCCTCCGTCACATCCACATTCCAATCTTTTATGGACATCTGCAATTTGTAGTCGCGGATAGCATTTGGTGACGCAGACACCTCACGCCGCACGAAACGGCTGATGGCGTCTTCTTCGTCGTCGGCGTAGTAGGTGAAGGTCCTGGTGTGTTGCAAGACTGCAACCACTGCGTGCGGGACGCTCTCGTGCAGACTCATAATGCCCTTGGTTTTAATGGCGATGATCGACTCGTATGTCAGTCCCTGTGCTTCATGGATGGTAAGGATGCGCGACCCCGTGCCTCCACCATAACCCTGGTTGATCAGGGTCTCTTTTTCTTCCTGAGTGTGTACTAGAAAGAGGGTGTTGGGAAGGATGCTGGGTATATGCGCATCTCTGTATCTTCTCTGCTCCAGGGACCTAATACGTGGGGCTGAGGAATATATACCTGAATATATTTCCCTCAACGCGTACGCGACATCCATGGGATTCCAGTGTGTGCGCAACAACTCCTGGTTGATGGTAGGTATCAGGTTTGGGGACGGATCTTTCAGTGAAAGACAGAAAGTGCGGTCTACAATCGGGGTCTGCTAAGATGTTGGGGAGATCAGATTCCTCAAGCTTTCTGTCCATCAGGCATTCAAGTTCCCTCCTTGTAGCAAGGTAGCGGGGGCATTTGAGGAGCACATGCCATACCGTCTCAGAGACTTCCGGGTCGCACTCGCATCCAGGGGTTTCCTTGAGCTTGAATCTGTACAGGTATTCGGCTATTCCTCCATGTCCCGTCAATGCTTGCACTTGGTACGGAGTCAACTTTGTCGTTCGTGTTAGCCTATAAGCTTTTGCGATATCAGGCAGGAACTTATGTGTGACTCTACCAGTGACAGAGGTATCATACCGGTCTTGCTATTTCTGGATTGATTCCTCGCGGATTTTTTTTTTGACGGTACTAAGAGGGATCCCCTCAAAGTCCCGGGAGGTGGCAGTGAGAGCTGCTGATTTGGCGAGCTCGTCGGCTTTTTCATTGCCAGCATTCCCTACATGCGCTCTCAACCAGAACAGACGGATGCATCTTTCTTCTGCACTGATCCTGCCAATATTTTCCTTTATACCCTTCGCCAAAGGGTGACTCGTCTTGGGACTCCGTAGGAGTTAGAGCGAGGATCTTGAGTCGCTCAGAACACTGACCTGAGGGTCTTTTCTAGTCATCACAAGCTGAGTCGCCCGGTAGAGAGCGTAAAGTTCCGATTGGAAGACCGTGCATTCAGGATGAAGCCCAAAAGTTGAGTATCTGACCTCTCTCCCATTCTCCCACCAGCTGAGGGCTGCGCCCAACTGACCATCGATCTTACTGCCGTCTGTGTAGATCTGGGGTCCTTCCAACTGGGTTTGCAGGTCTTCTAGGAACTTGAAATCCACTGATGTTCATGTGGACGAATGTGATTGGTCCAAGGGGCTGACTTGTTTTTCGAGTTCCGCGTTTGGAGGGAGGTAGTGTAGTGAGACACTCTTTTTTGCCTTGTACAGACTCGCCGCTTCTTGAATTCTTAGATCAAGGGGGATAAGACCTGAGAGGGCGAGTGCTGACGTGAGTGAAACAGTGCGGTACTATTTGCAAATTTTTTGGGCAAATCCTCTTTGAAGCGCGTTCTGATGGGACCTGTTCACTTCGAGGTCAATCGCCGGTGCCCACACGTGTGAGGCGTACATCATACACATATCATCGTACATCGTACACAGAAACATCACATCGAAGAACTTTCTAAAAAAGTCAGTAGTTTATCCTACGTTCTATATAAACTTGCTGCTACTTTAAATATAGATGCTCTGCTGTCCGCTTACTATGGTTTAATTGATTCTGCTCTCAGATACGGAATTATCTTCTGGAGTAACTCTACCGAAAGAGAAACTATCTTTAAAATGCAAAAACGCTGTATTAGGGCCATGTTTGGACTTCAGACGTCTGATAGCTGTAATATCTATTTTAAGAAACATAACATTCTTACACTTCCGTCACTATACCTACTGGAAATAGCTTTATTTGTTAAGAACAACTCTGAACTATTTCCTAAATTGTCAGATAAAGCTATAAGAAATCGGCGTGACAGTAACAGACTAGCCTCACAATCAGCAAAAACAGCGCTTATGCGCAAAAGTGTAGTCTGCATGGCACCCACTATTTTTAATAAAATACCTAAGTGCTACAAAGAATTAGAGACTAATCTATTTAAGAAAAGATTTAAAAAGTTTCTAATAGAAAAACTTTTACTATAGTATTAATGACTTCCTTAATGACAAATTCTAATCACCTTGACATATGTTATCATTATTATAATTGAGTTTTATTAGGGATGAATTCATTTTGACACACTTAATTATCTTATTTCAAGAATGAGGGAATATTTGTTTGGGAATATTTGTTTGACATATGATTAATTTAGTTAAGTACCTACTATATTGCAATGATAATTATTTTATTTAATATAATATTGACAATGGCAGCTCCATCTCTCAACATTGTACGCCTACATAGGCAAAACATAATGGACTTTTGACTTTATTACCAACAATGTGCATGCTTATGTGTAATACTTATGTTTTGTGCAATAAATGAATCTGAATCTGAATCTGAATCTGAATCTGAATCATGATAGGTTCCACCACTGCGACGTATATTGTTCACGTGATTTCGCTGTTAAGACCCCAGGTCACCTTCGCCACCCATTAAAGTATTATTATAAATGACAAAAATAAATTACATCGGGTGCTACGAAGATCATGCGATACAAGCCTCGGCAAGAATTACCCATGTTTTACTTCCATTGCCTTTACAGTAGTAAACTATTAACAAGATAACATTTTTCAGTGTCGTACCTTAAAGCATTCTTCGCTTTCTGGAGAAATATAATACTAATAGCTTCTGATCTCGCGCAACCATCAGCGTTTTCATCAAAGGACCTCGTTTTGCCATCCGGTGATATTTTTATACATCTGTAATGAAACAAAAAAGATCTATTAGTATTTATACCCGGATGAAACAAAAAGTCAATGTGGCTCTTAAATTTTATTCTTAAAATCTAAGGACCCTCTGCGGCTATTTCCGATCATGTCATATTGGGATAATGAGGGATATAACACCATGTACACCGTAATAAGAAAAATATTGTAGCAATTGTAGAAATCGCTGGGTAAATAAATACGTATAAAAAGTATATCTAAGGGTGGTGAGCGCAGTGTAGGTCTAGATCCAAGCAAAGATCCGTGCCAATTTAATTGCTAAGCGAGACGTCATCGACGCGAGCGTCCCGAACACTCCTTGAAAAAGACCAGCTGATGTGGTCATAACTATAGTTGGACCTATCCGACAAGTATCACTTGATTAATCCCGTATTTCTCAGTAAAATTGAGGAACACTACGCTAATTTTTGTAACAAAACGACTACTGATGATTGCTCTTTAGAAAAACTTATAAAAATACGCACAACGTACATCACTTCTTTAAAAAGAAGAAATAGCAAAATACAGTAAAATAGTTTGTGCTAGAAATTAGATTTATTATTAATTAGCTGCGCTCCGCGCTTACGCTTACGTGGTAATGGATGAGAATAATAAATCAAATATAGCCTTCGGTACTCATGTATAATGAAGCTTTCTACTGGATAAAGTTTTTTTAATTGGTTACTCGTATGTGGTTTTTAGTTTATACTTTACAAACAAACATGCAGTGGAATGTTATCCTCATTGTTATTATTACTCAAGATAATTATTTATTAGATACCTGCTGTAGTGCACATGACCGTGCGGAGCTATGCACAAGTTGCAGCCACCAACTATAGCCGCCTCGCATATTCCACTTTTGATAGCGGAATACGCCTCTTCCAGAGCTACCATAGAGCCGCAGCATGCATCATCTACCGTCAGTGATGGGCCTTTAGCGTTAAGCCAGTAAGATATACGGTTTGCGTACATAGTTTTACTACATCTGTAAATAATAAAGACATGGAATTTGTTTCAATAAGTTAAAATATCATATGTCTACAATAAATTATAGGAACCAACGTTGCAAAAAAGGCAATCTACAAGGCAGTCGATAGTTACTACGTATTTTGAAATTTATCGAAAATTTCAGTATTTAGAGGACATTTTTTTCGATTTATTGTAGCTCTCACAGAGATAATTATACCCATAAGTAGTAATTAATGAAGTATCTATATAACTGGCCATAATGTGGTCTTAAAACAAAATTGATTGCTGATTTACACTGCATAGCCCATATACCTACGATATAATCCAGTTCACATCTTCTAACATAAGAGATTGTTCTAAAACAGACCCTTTTTTGTATGTCTACGCGTAACTTTTTACTGAACTTAGACCGTTTTTGATGATGATTTGATGAAGATTATTTTTGATAGATATGTTATACCTACTCCCATGTCCCTTAAAATTTCACCGCAGTAGATTGCATAGTTTTTGAGTAGGTCATGCACAGTAAAAAAGTCAAACGTAGAAGCACACTCTAAGAGTAGCCACGCTCGACTTTCCTACTTTTCGAATTCGATAAAGATTAGTTTATTATGTCCGATGCGTGGAGATCGCCATAAACTATCCGAAGTCGGCTTCTTACTTAATTCTTTTTTTTTTCCTCAAAATTTCTTAATTGGTAAAGGTAGTATACAAACATGCACAAATACCAGTGTACATAGATCCTGGCAGCACAAAAATAATAATTATACATGTTTTTTAGTCATTTAGGCTAATAAAAAACTTATAAGATAACTAATTAAACTAAGTACATATAAAATGGATGTATTTTTATATATTAAACTTAATAACAATTTATCTTATTCTTCTTTAGTAGGAGCCTTACATTTATATCATATTTTTGTTAGTGGATAAGGAGCCTACAGGGGTAGGCAAGTAAAATAAATTGTTTAAATAGTTGCATAATGCATAAGTTACTTACTTAATTACCCCGTAAATGTGACCAAGTCATAGAGTGACGTAAAGGTCAAGGCGTCTGATAGCTAAATGACGCGGGTTCGTTTCCCTTTAAGTGAGGTATTTTTTTAATATTTAATTATAATTTATTTGGTTCATGGGAACTGCCAGGTTAGGAGAGAAGATAGACGCTATTATTAGAATGTATGCAAATAAGTTTTTATTTATTAGGTAGCCGTTGAGTTGAATGTCACCGTTTCCCTTTAAGTGAGGTATTTTTTTAATATTTAATTATATTTTATTTGGTTCATGGGAATCGCCAGGTTAGGAGAGAAGATGGACGCTATTATTAGAATGTATGCAAATAAGTTTTTATTTATTAGGTAGCCGTTGAGTTGAATGTCACCTAAGTAAGTCGAGGATTTTTTTTTTCATTGATATACTCGTCCATCGAGTATAATGCTTTATTCATAATTAAATTATTATTTTTATAATGATGGGTAAGTAAGTTTGATTTAACTCGGTAACCTATCCTACTATTCTTATAAATGCAAAAGTTTGTGAGTATAGATGTAAGAATGTTTGTTACTCTTTCACGCTAAAACAGCAAAGTCGATTTTGATGAAATTTGGTATGGAGGTAAATGAAGCGCTGGATTAACACATAGGATACTTTTCATCATCATCAATCAGCACGCGGGTCCAAAGCGTAATATTCTTGGGCACATCATAGAAAAAATAACAAGATTTCCGCCTACGTCAAGATCTTAAGAGGAGTACTTTCCATGCTAAAAGAGAAAACTCTTTTCTACCCCTTAACATTGTCCGATTTCAGTGATTTATTTTTCATGGAATCATGACATTGTTTACTATGCTCGTACGTTTTGATTTTTTAAGTATTCAAAGTATGTTGTTAATTATTTAATTTAATGTTAATATTTAAGTATGATGATCGTTTTATCAAGGTTTGTGTCAGTGTCTGATAGCTTAGTCAAAAGCACGCTATCATTTGGACAGCTCGATACAATAAACATGCTCGGTGACCGTCAAGGGTAATGAAATGTTAGTTGTCAGTTTTTTCCATGTTAATAGGTACTGTTTTTTAATTATCAGTGTTTATTGATAGATTTACTATGTATTAAAATTTACTCATACAATATTTATAGCGATTGCGTTTGACCATGTAAATATTTTATGACATTTTGGTATAAAGATAGATTGGGGTTGGAGAAGATAATAATAAACATAAACTCGGTGTACTAATCCTGCGCAGGCGCAATTGTGGGCACCAGCTAGTTGTATATAATTACAAACATATGTACATCGCTGGTTTGCGAGAATAGTGACAGAACTAAAAATGATGGATTTTAGAGAATGGCATTTTTTAATTTATTTGTACATATTTCAGTTCATACAGCAAAATGTAAATGATTTATTGAGGGTTTAACTTTACTGATTAAAGGAAAATTTATCGTAGTATCAAAAAACATAAAAACATTTTAGAACTTTTATTAAATTTATTAAAAAAATCGTCATACAAAGGGGCGTTTCAGACATCAGTCTTTATTCATGAGACTCCAAATTATAAAAATCAACTTATGTCATTTAATTAGCTTTAAAGCCTCTTAAAAATACAAATTAATACTTACAACAGTGTTTAAAATTTTTGTACTTATAAGTATAACAAATAAAAATAGTTTTATAACAAACAATAGTAACTTTATATTTAGGTATTAAAACCCTGTTTTTCGAAATAAATGAAATCAAAATAAAAGTGAATTCTTTAATATAAGAAATGAAAAAAAAAAAAACAGGGATATTAATTCTTAAAAGGAAATGTAAAACAAATAAATCATTTATTTTACAACCCCTCATAAAATTGTCGATAGTAGTTTGGAATTATATTTTTGTTAACTAAATCTAGTAGTCCTCTCTTCTTATTTTCTGAGATTCCGTTACTTTTTTTATAAGCAGATTGCAATCTGTAATTTTCGTCCAAAGATTTTGATGCACGGCTAGTAACCTTCACACATTTAAATTCATTTTCACCGTAAGATGTTTTATAGAAAAAGAACCCTTTGTGGTCAGCATCTACTTTTAAAATCTTTATGTCTGCCATTTTCACACTCTCATTATCAGTATTTTTACTAAAATTTCTACCCACGTCAGAAGCTAGCGACTTTAATTCGTAAAAACTTCTATGATCCATTTCTATGACTTTGTAAGGAGATCCTTTCTTTTTTGCAGTGCGAATAATTGAAATGTACTGATCCGGTGTATAGATAGGGCCCGATTTCAAAGTCTTTTTGATGCTTCTTTCAATGACAGAATGCACACTATCGCCTTCGTTTTGAGTATGCCCTTTTATCAGAAATTTATGTGTGATACTATTAATATGAGCAAAAGTAGAAACAGCGTACATGTACATACTAATAATAAATTTATTCTTTTGCTGTCCGCAGCAGTTATCAGAATAAAAAATTATATCTAGTTTGGCTTCAGCTGTTAGATCTCTGCCAAGACTTTTTAAATATTCTAAAACACAGGTCCCTATTTCTATAGCTCCTCTATTTGCTTCTCCTTCATGCCACACGTAGCAGAACGCATTTTTATTTTTCATCTCATAGATCGTAAAGTTTAAGGTATTCACTTTTGAAACATAGTAAAAATTAGATACATCTCCCCTAGGACATGGCATCACCGCTTGTAAGTCATAAACTGCTACAATAGTTGATTCTTTATCTTCTGCTTCTTTCTTGTCCTTAACCTTCTCCATTCTTGAAAGCTCTTTTTCTTTTAGATGGTTCTCATATTTAGACTTCAGTGGATTTTTATCTTCTCCAGTTGCGTTATTGTAGGCAACACAATCTTCGCATTGATCCTTCTTAGGTTGGTAAAATGCTATATTAAATTCTCCGTTGAATATTCTATTAAACATGATATAATTAGCACTTTTCTCTCTCTTTTCTTCACACTGTTTCACATAATCTCTATAAATTTCTGCAATAGTCTTACTCCCATCAATATATTCTTTCTGCGTATCTGCTCGACAGTAATTGCTTTCTATTTTTGGTATCGCCTTAATGAAATTTCTCAAATTATCTTTGATATTATTATCTACGCGACTGTGATTCCCATGTTTCCCTCGAAGGTCCTCCACTATAATGCCTGAAATGTCACTTCTTGATTTTTCGGTAACTGTTCGAATAAATCTATCAGATACATCCAGCGTAGACATAAAAAAACTCTTACAAACTCGAATTCTTTCGCCATCTTTGTCTTTCAAATAAAAAGCGTTATTATTTCGACGTGTACCTTTTTTATATTGATACGTCGGGACAATAGAAGACATATTGAATGCTACAAAAGTTCTTTTACTTTGCAAATCAGGTAATTTATAATATGCGTCAAAAATATGGCGTCGAGTCTCATCATCAAACTTTGTGTTACACTTTAACTTGCATTTTTCTGTACATCCTGGTCCTAATCGTCTCTCTCGTATAACTTTATTATTTTTGCCTACATATTCTTTCCCTGCATTTCGTAAACGTTTTGCTACATTCGATTTCCAAAGTTCTGGCTGCATTTTCCTCTTACGTGTAATATTTTGGTTTGATTCACGTGAAATATTTTCTTCTTCATTCTCTTCTACTGTTTTATCCGAATCTGACGATAAGTCATTATTTTCAATGTGATAATTAGGATCGGCGATACTATCATCCGATGAAAAATCTCTTTCTTCCTTTCCTTCTTCACTTTCAGCATTCATAATGGTTAATTCAATAGTTTTTGGTTCACTTTCTATTTGTGATTTACTTTCTACTGCAGTCTCATCCTTCATATTCTCTTTTACTGACTCTATACTTACCTTATTTTCTTTGGTTTTATTTTCTAAGCTATGGCTGTGGAGTCCTTTTTCATTTAAATTTATCATTTTATTGGATTCGTTATTACATTCTTCTGTTTCTCTATTGCTGGAGAAAGATGAGCTAGAAGACGAGGAAGATGAGCTAGAACTCGAAGAAGATGAGCTAGAAGATGATGATGACGAAGTGGACGATATGGATGGTGATCTTTGTCGCAAAATCAATTTATTTTCTTCTGAATGAGTACCTGAAATTCAATAAACATTTATTTATTTACAGAATAAATACCAAAAGCAACAGTTATTGTAATCGCAAGCATTTCACGGGTTTCTTCCAGAGGAATAAGCCATTATGTAATAGAAACACTCACATTTTTGTAATGCCCGGCAATCGAACCCAGGAGGTTACGATCAGCCACTAGCGTTAGTGTAATCTATTTGCAACAGGACGAACTACACATCGGAATAAAAATAATATCGAATAATCTTTCAACTGGTTGAATTCCAATCTTTTATTTTGCTTACCTGATATGTTATTATAATTTATATCATTTTCGTTATTTTCATTGCAACTCGTTTCATTTAACGGCAAACTGCTTTTATGTTTATTGGATCCTAAAATATTTTAAATTGTTAATTAGTTGAAAGAATAAATAAAATAAAACAAACTGCAAATACCTATACAAAAATTGTAAGCTAACCTTCTTGTTCACTATTCGTTAAATCATGTTGATCCTCATTTTCTTTATTTTTACTGGCCGCTTCTTTCAACTTTCCCAAAAATAACATTCTTTCTGCCATCTTGAATAACTCTGATAAAGATTATGATCTAAAACATAATTTAACGTAAATAATTAATTATCAATGAATACCATGTAAACAATAAACTCAATATTTCTATCCCAAAATTCCTTAAACACAGACTCATTTCGTAATAAGAAGCAAAACCATGCCTACTTTTTTTCAAAAATAACGACGTTTCTTATTTACGACAAAATAAAATCTGTTTATTTTTCGTGAATATAGACTCAAGTTACATAAAGTCGGTATAAAATACAATATCATAAGCAATCACCCATATTTATTCAAGAATACAGGCGTAAATTGAAATAAGACATAAAAAGATACTTACTTTTATCAGGAATAACGATGGATCACAAAATATGTCACTATTCTTGGAAAAAAATTAACAATTGTTGCAACCAAACTGTAAATACGTCGGTATTTTCGAGAATCGACCGTGCGTTCACTCTGTTGTCATTGGCTCAACTGAGATGAGCCTGTATTTGTGATTACGCTTCGAGTGTTTTGTCTAGAATGAATAATGACTCTGTCTCTTTCTAACAAAAGCTGGCGCGAAATTGGCGTTGCGTCTCTGTTCACGATAAAATATCAAAGATTTATGATTGCTTGGCATAAAGAATTCGATTTGACAGAATTTTGAATTACGTCGATGTTCTCGCAAACCAGCGAATTATGTAAAGTGCTAGACGACTCCATCTGTAGCGGGGACACTACAGGTAACAATGACTGGTTTTCGTCACAAAGAGTGAAGTTTGCTCAGAAGACATTATATCTCATTTTATAATTTGCTTGTGCCTGCCTCCTGACAATAATTAACACAACAAAAAACGAATTAGCGAGATTATTTCATATCGTTCTCAAGTTTTAGCATGACCAGGAGAAATAGGGGTTCATTTTTATATATATAGATATACAAGAGAAATTGATAAGGAAGAATTCTTGAAATCTTGTAAATAATTTAATGCAATTCATTGTTAGTTTATATAATATATTTTTATTTTGTGATGGTTTTTGCTATAGATGGAATTTTATGACTATAATAAAGTTCAAGGTTATGTTGATGCATCCAGTCAGTTGTTTGTTCGAACATTAAATTAAATTAGGTATTCGGAAATATTGCTCTGAAATCCCTATATTGAAAATTCTCGTGAGTTTGACACATATTTATTAAACATTAAAACCGACTTTACTCACCTAATTAGCCGACGTTTTCGACCTAGGTTTTGGGCATGTCCGATGCTCATCCTCAGGGTGTATGCGGCAAGATCGCGGCGACCACTGCGGGCTACAGTCGGCTAATTACGTGAGTAAAGTCGGCTTTTATTATTTAATAAATCCCTATATTATCCTAGATCTCGCAATTAGGGACATACATGAGAAAAATTACACTTATTAAGTATTTATACATTATATACAAGTATATAACAGAATTCAGATCATATAAAAATTAACTTATAAGAATGTTTTGTTTGTTGATAACTACAATAAGGACTAACAGGGTAGGTATGTAAGTTGATCTGAATTTCGCACGTATTATGTTTTATGGAGGCTACATATTACTTACCCGGTAATAGAGTACCCCGTTCTCGACACAGTGTCAAAATTTCCCTTATTTTCCATATCGGAAAAGGCAGCTCCGATGTAGACCCCAACTTTCTTTCCGCTGAGTTGTTTCGGACTCAAACCAGCATCATAAATAGCTTGATAAGAATGTTCAAGGACTTTTCGGGCCATTGGGTCCATAGCGCTGCCGAGGCGATGGTGAACCATAAAGAATTGAGAATCAAAACGATGGATTTCCGGCACCGTGCCCGCATACTCCGAAACTTCAGGATGTTTCAAAGTCCATTGTCTTTTATCTGCAGTCACTGGATTGACCTGTATACAAACACCATTTCATTTACTATTCGTTCCATATAAACGTCTCGAATTTAATGTAAACGAGTATAAAATGGGACTCATTTATATTTGGAGATCTACTTGTTACATACTCGTAATACTAACCAATTTGGTGATTACTTAATTTATAAGTCATATACTAGTTAGGAGATTCCATGAATCAACCAGTAAAGCCTATTATCAGCTTTACCTAGTCTAGTTAGAGTAATGATATTTTTTTTTTATTCCCAAAAGTAGGCAGGCATGCAGGCGGCCCACCTGATAAAAAGTGGTCAGAGTCGCCTATATACGTTTGCAACACCAAAGGCGTTGCCAACCTCGGAAGTATACCCTTTCAAGTACAAAAATAATTTTGAGAATCGGTCAACAAATGGGGGAGGAATCAGTCAGTACAACCGAACATAGAACGACCACCTTTTTTTAAGTCGGCTAATGAACATCTAATACAAGACTACAAGTTTATATTTATTTAGCCTTCTGCGTGAACGCACCGAAACCCAGGGGCGCGGGGATATGTCAATCGGATTCGTTGCATTCACGCAGTAAGCTAAATATACAGGGTGTCCCAAGAAGTATTGACAATACTGAAGCTGGGAGGTAGAGGACCTAGAGGGCTATCTGAAACCCCAATGTATGCTCCGCGATTTTTGGTATTTTCGGAGTTATGACTTTTTTTTTTTTTTTTCACCTATCGCCGAGTACGATGAGATTTTTATTTATGGTGACGTGAATTATTGCGGTAGATGCTTGATTTTTTTTGTGTGCTAAGCTGATAGATAGAACAATTCAGTATTTGCTTTGCTTGCATCATGTAAATTAAAATTTTGCACTTACCACATTTAGATTTAATTTTTTTTAATGGAACCGTATGAATAATAAAAATGAAATTTTCAGGGTAGGTACCTGATAGATAGAGTAAGTTTTTAAAAGTCAAACGGTATTTTTTTTGTGATTTTATATTTTTAAAGGGCCTTTGAAGTTGTGAATATATTGGGTAATTTTATCTTTCTTGGCATTTAATTTTTTTTTTCATTTCATTCTATGATCTAACGATAGTAAATGTTAACATACTGAATTGTCCTATCTATCAGCTTAGCACACAAAAAAATCAAACATATACCGCAATAATTCACGTCACCATAAATAAAAATCTCATCGTACTCGGCGATAGATAAAAATTTAAAAAAGTAATTACTCCGAAAATACGAAAAATCGCGGAACATACATGGGAGTGATTCAGATAGCCCTCTAGGTCCTCTACCTCCCAGGTTCAGTATTATCACTACTTCTTGGGACATCCTGTATATAAACTTTCTTTTGAGACAACTTGTTGTACAATCCGATATAAATGAAATTTCATACTGTGCACCGATGCTTCTGCCAGCCCTGCGAATATGGGAGCGTAACTTGGAGTGAAGTGAAATCTTATGCCTTCCTTATCCGTAAAATGTTCCAATTTTAGCCTATCTGTTCTACCTAGACTAGCTAGAACGACGATCTTCGTGAAGTAGCTGGTAGCGAAGGAACTAAGGCAAAGTTGAAGGCTAGGTATATACTTTTTGCTGTGGTCATACTAAATGGCATGCACTTGGACTGATGTTACTTAAGAATAAAAATTAATATGGATAATTAAGAATTAGATAAAATATTAAAAACGAATGTTTCCGTTTCCATTTCCCAGATAAAATGTTTTATACTTCCATTTCACTTAAACTTTCATCGAAAAAAGTTCTCCTTTAAATTATACAGTTTTGACAATTCTTGTGTAAAACCTTAACATAAGCATTAGAAATGTAAATTGAGAGGCTTGATACTTGCCTTATTGTACAGCAACATGGAAAATTCATTTACACTGCTCGACATGGGAAATATGCCAGAGATCCCGGAGATGACGACGCTTTCACCATTTGCGTTCGATGTCACTTCCTTAGCCTTCAGGTTTTCCCGGTTCTTTTCCGATTTAGGAGTCATTTTTTACCTTACAAATGATACATAAATTAATCATTTATTATATATATATATATATATATATATCTATCTCTACATAATTCAGCATACTATGATAACTGCGTCAAATCTGTATCTTCATTCAAGATTATTCGAAAACTATAATTGAGATGTAATTTGTTACAGATATGGAAGCCAAAAATAAATATTCTACAATTGCTGTGTCTGTCTGCTTTTGTGACAGATTTTAGTAAAACTTGACACATCATACCTAATATTATGGATCTAGTTATGGGATAATGTTTATCCCATCAAACTTAAGGATTCCTCCGGAATAGGAGATGACAGTTAAGTTTTTGAAGTTCATTTAGTACTTGACGGATCTATATCCAATTTCCTCTGTTCGTTAGCTAGAAAGTTTCCTTAAAAGCTAAGCTCTATGGTATTGAAATTATAAAAAAAAGTTAAAAAAATATACCATATTCAAGGCATGTATTTTTGGGCTTAATTACAACGTCGGGTAATGAGATATATCTTACTAGATCAAGGTTAATTTTATTTCGCCGCCAACGTGACTGCGTAGATGGCTCAGTCTGCGAGTGAGCTAACGGTCTATATTTGAAATATCATCCCATTGAAACTCTTTTCCGATTTTTTTAACTTTTAGTTTGCTTTTATGTTCTAATATCAGCCAATAAATCTATTTTGTTTGTTGCATATGCCTACTGCCAACACCAACCACGTTCATAATAAACCTACTGCCAATGCCTAAAAAAATGTGTCACCGATACTCGCAAGCTATTTATTTCAAAACGTTCCTACCTAATTTGAGAAGCAAATATATTTCTGAGTAGACGTGTACTTTTTTGTACGAGCGAGTGGAGGCACGAGTGAAGCGTCTCTGCAAAAGTAACCTACACCTCAATAAGGATATATCGCAGCACTTTGGAGATACAATTCTTGTTGAGCATATGTCATATAGAAGCAATGACTTGTCTTACTATGTTTTTTCGAAGTAAGACTTGTCGACGTATCTTATCTAAATTCAGAGGTACACCCAGCAGTCATATATATGTGCTACGACTAGCAAAGCGAGGATTGCAGATAAGTTATACTGATTTAGGTTAGTATTTATAAATAAAACCTACGGACTTGTTTATGCTAACTGCCTTTGTACCATATTAAATAATATTCCCTACCTTCAATAGTATGAACAACAAAATACTGATCAGCGTATTGCAATTCGTGTATGAGTTTATTGCTCTTTTGTTTTAGTCAGGCATTTTTGTTTAATTTGAAATATATAACCAGGTTTGGACGTTTCACTATTTAATATTATGTTAATTAATACATTTCGCCTAAAAAGTAAGTATATGTAGTGATTATATTTTTCATAATAGTTATATCATTTTTGCTAACTATATCATATAATGGATTTATAGTTTCTGAATGATTTTCTTGTAACTGTTTTGAATTTCGATTAAAGGTTTATTATACTATGTTTATTATGGTAGAATGGTATATCATAAGTTTTTATTTTATAGTCATTGTTTATTTTAAAAAATCTAACATTATATTACCTACCCGTAAAATAGTGCATCTTTTGATAGGTGTAGGTAAATATGCGGACACTAAGCAGCATTGGGAAGTTATTGATGCGATTAGTTTAAAAATCAAGTGAATACGGTGTCTTTCGATAATTATAAATAGTTTTGTAATAGAAACTTTAACTGTCCTTTTCGGTTACGAATCGTAGGTTTTGTCGAGTTGTGTTACATGAAACATACGAGTATAACTCTGATGCTACTGCAACTATTTTATGCAGTTTCTAAACTTTGAATAGGTGAATAACGTCATAATATATAAAAAGTACTTACTTGTCTCTGTGCCCGCTAAATGTTAGACACACCACATGGAGGATAACACTAAAATTTAACGTTCGAAATTGCATTAACTTATATATGTTTCAAGATTCCTAACATAAACAACACATGCATAAATCAATAAATTATGTAAATTAACGATGGTTTAATTACAACCCTTATTACCATTTTATTCAAATGATTTAATTTTAACTGCATGAAATGCATGTCTATTTACAAAAGCAGTTTATGATTAACGACCGGTGCCAATAATCTATCTATCTTCGGTTTACCTTACTAAAGACTCTGAAATCTGTAATACGTGAATCTGTAATGTTTGCAATACTGTGTTTTGGTTTGAAGATATATTTACAGACAAAATTACTGGCACATGAGACTTAACAACTTTGTGTATCTGGGTTACGGCCATAAGTAGTATAGTGCGTCACTTATGAGGAAATGCATAATAATATTTTCTATGTAGAGGTGACCACTCAACACCAGGGGCACCTCGTCCGTATACCGTTTCCTAAATATAAAAAATTGGGAATTGACAAGTTTAAATCAGTTAAAGGGATATAACTATATTTTTACTAGGTACCTTACAGAGTGCGTGTTGGCCAGTGACCCGCCCTGGGAGCTCCAAACGAAGATAGTGTTCCACTTCGTGGTGGCGAGCATATTCCGAGGACACTCTCCAGCATGGGAGGAGGTCACGCGTATGCGGTGGCAGGCGCGGGCCGCGGAACGGAGAACCTGGCTCCATTAGTCCCTGGGCAGTGAACGGTGGAGGCAATTAGCCCGGTCCTTCGAAGGTGTGTGAGAGGGCGTTTTGGGTCGCTCACCATCCGATTAGTGCAGGTACTTTTCAGGCACGGATGCTTTGGAGAGTACGTAGATCAATCCGGGCCAACCGTTGGGGCAAGATGGTGAATGTTAGCGCGACCTAATCTTTCCCTGTTTTGGCGGAGGACTGCTCACGGTGGAGTTTTAGTGGGTCTGAGCCCCAGACACCGCCGTGGTAGTAGGGAAGTGCACAGCATTTTCCCGGATCAATAAAAGGTCCCTGGCTCTTTAACGCTGTGCCATTTGAATTGTTTAATTGTCATAGGGTCATTATATTTTAAGTCGATAGTCTTCCTAAGATTAAATAAATCAATAAATATTGAAATAATAATGCCTTGAAGAGTGCCTTGCACTTTTTAACAAAGGAAGTTTGGCAAATGGAATGGTACCTTCTTACACGACTCAACCACGACACGTGACTATGTGGAATTATGTGCCTTTTAAATAAGAGTACTCCTATAGCATCAGCTATCAGCCAGTGAGAGTCATGTCAAAATAGGTGTAGCCGTTATCGAGATGACCTGGAACAAACAAATAACCATACCGATAGACATATCATTTTTTTTGTAAAATGCCGTATTTACTAATCATTAAGCATTTAGTAAAAAGCTGGTATTTTAACTTTACAAACAGACAGAAGAAATACTTCTTTAGCACGTAATATTTTGGTATTATGCTTGGAAGTAAGGACTGACCTATCCAGTTTTAATTATTCTAAAGTTCAAAAAGGACATTCAGCAAATCAACAAATCAATTTATTCAAGTACAATCGGCTGCATTCAAAATACCTCATAAATATACGTAGTTCTGTAATAGTCTAACAGCTTTACATATATTACTTACGTTGGTAATTAATTAAACGTGAATTGTTTAACAACCAATTGTATTTATGTAAAAACGAATTCATTCAAATGCCTTATTTATTTAATGTTGTACAAAAACTTAGTTCTCGCATGTGTGTAAAAACTGAAAATGCGATATTTTTTGCCATAATTATATTATTATTACATTTATTGATCACATCAATAAGAAAAATTACATCATATGTCTATGTAATTAAACATTTCAATTAAATATAAAAATGAAAGTTAGTCTGACCCAGTTCGACCTGACCGGTATATGTAAGTCTAAGAAATGTTCAAAGTTTCAAGTATCTAGCTTATTGCGAAGTTCGTTTAGCATCGATGGCAAAATTTGTAGCGAACAGACAAACATTATAATGAGATCAACTCGACCTAAAGTGGTAGCAAATTTTAAGTTAATAAACATTGCGTGTGTTATTATGTATGCTATTTGAACCAGTAAATAGAAGTGGGCGATTGATTTCGATATAAGATGTTTTTTTGACGAGAGGTTCGTAGAGGTTTAAAACGCAGTATTAGTGTGAAAATACGAATTGCGTAATATACATTCAAAGGATAATGATTTTATTTGTGATATTAATTAGATATTAAACAGCAAAAAATAGAAGTCTTACAAAACATTACGATTATATTCGAATACTATTGAATTTTTAAACGTTTCATGTGAGTATAAGACGTTTTTGTACGGAATCTGTTAAATGATTTGTGGGTTCGATATTAAGATGGACATTGTTATGAGGATAATAAAATTAGTTAGGACGTTGTTCATTTTAAAATATCTTTAAATATTAAGTTTCTTTTTATTTTTTAATATGTTCAATTAATTGCTAGGTACGTTGTTTGCAATTCACTTAATATGAATAGTATTTTATTAATACTTATCATATTAAAGCTTTTTTTATATTTTATTGATGATGACGGTATTGCGCAACAAAATTCACCTCCTGGCGGAGAAGAAATCAGTCAGGAAGTAGCTGCTGATTTACAAAAAGAAATTAAGCACGAGGATGGTGGGACCAAAAAAGAAATTACCTGCGATAGCTTAATACTGAATGTAATGCCTGATCCAACTGCAGAGGATATGTAAAGCAACAACCAAGTACATTTTCTTAGGAAATGCCTTCTAGTTTCAAAGATTGATTAAAACAGCTTGAAGAGCTGCTAGTAGTTTCTAAACACATATCTACTCCTGTTAATTTATTTATTTATTTGGACTCGTCAGTTCCAACTCCTATGCCATCTCCTACTAATGTCCATTTTATCTGCGATAGCCTATTCATGCGTTTGTACATAGTGTTTTACTAGGCTAAGACGTTGTGACAACCTACAAAAAAAAAGTCAAGTCTTACAGTGTAAGAATTACACATATAAACGTCTTCTGTAACCTCTACTTAAAACTATCAATCCTACAGATCGGACTTTATTCTAGGGATTAGTGGTTCATATTCAATTTTGTTCATATAAACAATTAGTACTTATAATTATTAATGATTTTACATATTCGAGGAGCTACCTATCTTCGAAGCAGTCTGAATGCCGTGGTTGGGGACGGGGGTGGAGAATGCAGGGGCGTCCGCCGTCCAAATAACTAAGTCCCCAAGGCGGCGCACGCGGTATTTCCGTGTGTCTCTCAGGAAGACGGCGTTAGTGTAGTCCGCTCTAACCTGAGCAGTGATGGCATCCTCTCAGAATCAGCGTCACCGGGGCCGCGGACGGTCAACGGTCCAATTGAGAAATCTCCTCCTATTTTTCAAGTCGGTTAATTAAAAGTGTGCAGTTGAGTTCTCTGGGCTCTTTTCTATCCATTTATTAAATTTCATTAAAATCTGTGCGGGGGTTTTAAAGTTATGCGTGAGCATACAGACAGACTTTTTTTTCAAATACGTCATGTTCTTGTTCAGTAGGTAATTCTACGTATTCTGACCCACATTTTTAATTTTTTCTTCGATGTATAGACTTTTTGGCCTTTACTTCTTTACTTTTGACTTTTATATAATAATAATAAAATTAAAATAAAATATAATAATTAAATTATACTATATTTCGGCTGAGAGCCAGACATGCAGTGTGACCCGGTATGAAGAAAACACGTAATGACTATTCCAACTTTAATCTTCGATCACTTATTATACATGTCACTTATTATGACAACTGAGACGTGCGCACGCAGCGAGTTCGGCGAGCTCCGTCACAATAGGCGGCCGACGGACGCCGTCATATATAATAAATAAAGTATGTATAGAAGATAACTTGAGGCATGGCAAATGTACAAACGTACTAGTCAACTTACAAAGAAAAAGTTTCATATACAGTTATTCTGACACCACCATTTGTTGGAATTGTAACGAGCCGACACGCAGTGCATTCCACGCATTCCGATGGGCCGGCGCACAGCGACACGATGACGTATGGCCGCACGCACACAGGCACACCGCGCCCACCCACGACGCACGTCGACTCGCCACAGAGCTATATAAGCCACTCGCGACAGTAAACAGCGAGCTAGCAAAAGTGCAGCAGTGTACTTCACTGAGACCCGGCGAAATCTCATGCCGTCACCCATAGTCCTATTCGGCGAACCCATCCCTTGGGCTAAATCTGCCAAATACCTGGGCGTCACCCTTGATTGCCAACTCACTTTCGCGAAACACATCCAGATTGTTCGCAATAGGGCGGCCTTCATTATGGGTCGTCTTAATCCCCTCATAGACAAAAACAGTAAAATGTCTCTTAGAAATAAGACGACTCTTTACAAACTTTGCATCCGCCCAATCATGACTTACGCATCTGTAGCGTTCGCCCATGCTCAGAAACACGACCTCCACAAACTTCAAGTGATTCAGAATCGCTTTATGCGCAGGGCAGTGGGCGCTCCGTGGTACTTGCGGACGCCGAACTGCACTGCGATTTCACCCTCCCCTCTATTACGCAGTATATGAAAGACTGCTCCCGCCGCCACTTCGACAAAGCTCCCCACCACTCGAATCCCCTCGTGGTCGAAGCGGCGAACTACTCCACTGACATAACCGATCCCCACTTCCTTCCCCCCCGTCGCCGTCCAAGGCATATTTTGGGTGACCCGGACGACCCCATCGCAGCCGTTACTTCGGCAGCTTTAGCGTCGTCCCAAGGGAACCCCGGTAATGGTTGTAGACCCGACCAGGGCTGTGATCCCGATCGCATTGTAGGCTCCGGCCGAGATCTTCTTCGCAGCCCCAGTCGCAGTCGAGGTAATTCACACACACACGATTGTAGTCCCAGCCACGGTGCGGGTGGGAGTATACACCGCGGCCCCGGTCGCGATGTATCCTCCGGCCCAGCAAATGGCTGCGGACGAGGTATCACTGGTTTTCTATGTAGTCCCAGCCACCATGGCTGTGGGCGAGGTATTACACATTCTTATTGTAGCCCCACCCAAAGTACAGTCATGAGTGCACAACGCGACGATCCTGGTCGCGGTGTGGACCCATGTCGCGGAAATGGGAGGAGGCGAGGTACACAAGGTTATGATTTAGTGGTAAACACAGTCAAACACCGAGCTCGCCGGCGAGCTCGAGGCAAAAGTTATGTCTTGGTTAGATTCTCTCCAAATAGTCGTAGAGTTAAAATTCATAGGGCCCACTTTCAACGGTACACTTATGTACCGGGGCGATTCTCTCCTACTCCCCTCTCTCCTGGCGACGGCCCAAGCCGAGGTCCGTACCCTAGTGGTGCCCTTGAGCAAGTCGCCTACTCCTCTCCTTGCGGCGAAGCGTCTTCAACGCTCGCCTTAGGCGGTGCGCCCTCTGCGCCCGCATCTGGCTGAGTGCCATCTGCGCTCGCCAACCGTCCGGTGACGCTGTAAATGCCGGTAGAGGCAAACAGCATTAGTCCGTTCTAAAAAAAAAAAAAAAAAAAAATAAACAGCGAGCACTCGTCTGCGAGCGCTCGAGCTGAGAGGTTGTGCGGACTGGGGTACCGATTCGCACCCTCCATCAGTAAGAAGGCAAGCAGACCAAGTCGCTCCCGTGGAGCTTTGCAGCTGCGGCTCGGGGGTTACCAAGCAGCACTCAGGGTTCCGCGGTCCGGTAGGGAAACCACTGTTGCGGCCTGGGGGCTACCGGGCAGCACGGTGGTATTCTAAATAGGGATCCGCGTATCAGCGGGGACGTTGGCGCGGCTCGGGGGTTACCGAGCAGCACGACCCCTCGCCAGATAATAAAACCTCACGATAGACTAGGACGGACAGCCCCGTCAGAGGGAGCCCTCCCCGCGTTCCGACCGTAACCTCTGTAACCTGGGGTGAAACCCCCCTTTATGTATAAAGTACCATTGTAAGTAAATAAAGCACACGGCCAGTGGAAAGTGATCCGTATTTAATTTCACCTCCACCGCTAGGAAGCCTCCGACCATAGCTAGCCGAGCACACCCAATCTCACGCGCAGCCGGCGCGTGGGACCCGTAATGTAAGCATTGCCCTTGCAGGTTCGATCCCCGCAAGCTGCAACATTACAGAATTATAAAGAATAACTATCATAATGAAATACCTAAGTACTACAGAAGTTAACGGTTAAGCACCGCCTTGCCCTCGGAATACTTATAACGAATGGATCAATGTCCATTAATTTAGAGAACGTATTAAAAGTATTACTCGCTCGCAAAATAAAAGAATTTTGTCTATAGTTGATGGCGACAAAAGGAACCTTAAGTGTAATCAATAAATCTTTGAATTCGCCCTGTTTAAAACCTACGAAATTTACGTGGATATATATGAGACTCCACAAACCATGTCCTTGGTAAACCACGATTTAAAAGAAATCTTTGAATGGGCTTCACGTAATTCACTTGTTCTAAACCCATCTAAATCTAAAATGTTAATTTTAGGTACTAGATCGCAAATTGAAAAGGTACAGAGACATGATCCGAAATTATCAATTAATGGAGTAATTATACATATTGTGTCAGAAGCGAGGAACCTAGGACTCATTTACGATAGCGAAATGAGATTTATTAAGCATGTTAACGAAAAAATTAGGACTGCATTTTATAAACTTAAGGTATTGTACAGGATTAGAAAACATCTCTCCGAAGAGGTGAGGTTGTTGCTGTGCGACCTTTTAATATTATCGCCTTTTAACTACTGTAGTGCAGTCTACGGGCCAAGATTGTATGCTATTACTGAAAATGCTATTCAGAGAGTCCGAAATGCCTGCATAAGATTCTGCTTTAATATACCAAGAAGATGTCATGTTACCCCATTTCTCGTAAAATATAAGATTTTAAATATGAAAACTAGGAGACAGATTCACCTAGCATGCATAACGCAAAAAGTGATATGGAATAAAAAACCTGAGTATCTGTTTGGTAAACTTACGTGAATTAAAGACATTCACTCGGCCAGCACTCGTGCACAATCTCTGCTAAAACTTTCCTTATCCAAGCATAGGACCATTAGCTTAAAAGGTAGCTTCAAGTATAGCGCCGCAAAAATATGGAATAATTTGCCACCTCCTATGAGGAAAAAAGTTAATTTTGATATTTTTAAACTTAAATTCAAAACATTATTACTCAAGCGTCAGAGAGATAATTTTGAGGCAAACTTTAAAAACAACTCACATGTACTCCACACATACTACACACACGCCTAGTATATGTATATAAACATAACAAATCAACTGTTCTTTGTGAACTGAAGAAAGATAAAAAGTAAAACTATCAGCCTCACGCAGCTACTCGAGTACTTAACACCTTAGCTCGATCATAGGGGTACGCTAAAAACCAGCCTTGCGTAGACACTCGTGTTTACGCAGCCAGTGCTGAGCTTAACTCCGTTTGCTAAAAATAAGTTTGTTTTTAATCATTATGTTAGTTGTAATCATTGTTAGACATTAATATGTTTTTGTAATAGTTCTTTATGTTTTTTGTGTGTATTTTATGGCAATTAAATAATTTCTATTCTATTCTATTCTATACACAGTAAAATTGAGGAATCTCCTCCTTTTTTTTGAAGTCATTTAATAAAAGCTTATAGTTGAGTTCTCACTCATATAATTTTCATCAAAATCTGTGCAGTAGTTTTTAAGTTATGTTTGAGCATACAGACAGACAGAGAGACATACAGTCAGACAGAAATTTTTTCAATAACGTCATATTCTTGTTCAGTAGGTAATTTTACGTCTTCTGACTCACATTATTTTAATTTGTCTTCCAAGTACAGACTTTTTGACCTCTACTTACTCCTTTATTATAACTATAGAAGATAGATAGAAGATAACTTGTTTTCGAGTAGAAAGATTTCAAAAGAACAAAAATAGCATCGCAGGGCTCCAGTGAATATAATATTTCAGTAAATGGTAGCAAAATTAGTCTATTCAGTAGGTACCTATATTTTACGTGAGGGAGTAACTATCGCCTTATCTGTTCCAGCAATCTTCTCCATTGCATTTTTGCTGTAGGTTTATGCTTATAACTTGTTTTTGGGTGGACTTATTTGGAAAAAACAAAACTTATACCTAGACGCCTCGACATCAACAGAAAGACAGGCAAGCATATTTAAACAAAGGTTTTAGTTTATAACACCTTCCTCTTTAAAGTTATATGATTATTAACGGGATATTTACCGTGGTAAGGTTGTGTAAATATCCCGTTAATAATCATATAACTTTAGAGAACAACCGTGATAGTTTAAAACAGTGTTTTACCTTTCTATTTGTCAGCAAAAATAACATACAATATAATCAGCCCATAATGTTCCCACTGGTAAGACTTGAGCTTTCCCTCAGAGAGGTGTTGGGCCATAATCCACCACGCGGGCCCAGTGCGGCTTGGTTGTTAGCCAGCCAAATAGTTATTTGTTATGCAAGGCTGCAAAGTTGGTTTTTGGTGCGAGTACTTGTCTTGAAACCAGAGTCAGGGTTTTAAAGGTACGAGATCCAAAATAAGTTTGCTAGCGAGTGAAATACACAATTTTTCACCTCGATACGGCGAGGAAAATGCAAGGTGCAAAAAAACAGTTTACTTATTAAATAAGCATTTATTCATTTTATATAAAAAACAAATACTGCAATTGGTAATATAAGTGTTAAGTTACACTAATAGTGTAAGTTTATCACTTTGACGCACTACAAAGTAATTTCAAAGACATGCGCCTCCTGACAATTTCTTGTTAGCAAAACTGCAGAAAACATCTTAGAAGTATTTAACCGCTCGGCGTTTTAATTTATCATTGCAATATTACTGTGATACCATTCCTAGTATAAGAACCGTATTTCCTCTTCCACACATCCTTGGATATTTTATTTGTCATTTATTTGTCTTATTACATAGTTTGCGAACACTAAAAAATACCCTATAAATCATAAGTGGATTGTCGAGGGTATAAGTTCAAGTTCAAGTTCAAGTCATTTATTTCGCTTTAAATTGTGGTTATAATGAAAGATCTTATAGCTATAATGTTTAGTAGAACACAACTTTTGCCTATTTGGCATGCGAAAATTAAAATCTTAATCTAAAATTATATTAAATTTAAGGTCTTCTTCATCGCTACGCTCTTGACAGAGCGGTCGTGGTCGTCACTTCAGGTTGTGTAACGCGCCTTACAATGCGTCGCCATTCCTCCCTGGCTGCAGCCTTTCTCGTGCACTCGTGTAGAGGACCGTTTATGGCTGCTCGTATCTGGTCGGTCCATCGCATTGGTGATCTTCCTCGCGATCTAGTGCCTTCCACTCTGCCTTGGACAACTAGTCGTTCAATCGACTCGTCACTGCGCCGTGCCACGTGCCCAAAGAAAGTGAGAATACGAGCCTGTACGATGGAAGAAAGACGCTGCTTGATGCCCAGTTCTTGTAATATTGATACATTGGTGCGGTACTCGGTCCATGACACTCTTAACATTTTCCTGTAGCACCACATCTCTAGCGCATTAATCTTCTTCTTCTTACTCTCTCGTAAGATCCACGTTTCAGCACCATATAGAAATATAGGAAACACTAAAGCTTTCACGAGCCGGATTTTTGTGGCTTTTGTTATGTCGCGGTTCTTCCATATCTTTCTGAGTCTATCCATGGCTGATCTAGAAAAGGCCATTTGCCTTTTGATTTCGTCAGCGCAACCTCCATTATTCGTTATCAACGCGCCTAAGTAGATGTATGATTGGACCACATCACAGTTCGCAATTTGTGTGACTTCTGGCGAGTTGTTGTTGGCACGGTCTACAATCATCATCCTTGTCTTAGTGCGATTAATTTTTAGGCCAAATTGAAGGCTGACTTCTTCAATCTTGCGAAGTAGGTCTTCAATGTGGTGATTACTAGTCGCAAACAAGGTGGTGTCGTCAGCATAACGCAGATTTGATATCTTTGACCCCCCAATAGACACGCCGTCCTCCCAATCTTCTAGAGCTATTCTTGTTACAAGTTCGGTGTATACGTTAAAAAGCAACGGTGAGATTATACAACCCTGACGGACTCCAGAACTGGGATGAAAGTTGTTGGATAGCACATCATCAGTTCTTACCGATGCCGTTCCGCTCTCGTAGAGACTTCGCAAGAGATGTATGAGATGTTTTGGTGTTTCAAGTAATGTTTTCTAAAGTGTTGGCCATTTTACAGAGTCAAAGGCTTTCGAGAAATCAACAAAACAAATATATGTCGGTTTGTTGAATTCGCGCGATTTTTCAATAATTTGACGCACTGTAAGGATCTGTTCTCGAGCACCTTTGCCCTTTACGAAGCCCGCTTGTTCTGGCGCAATGTCTTTAGACAGAAAACTCTTAAGACGTTCGTTTATAATGTGAAGCAGTATTTTACTTGCATGGGATATAAGTGCGATGAGACGGTAGTTACTACACTTTTTCGTGGACCCTTTCTTGTGTAATGGGATAAAGACAGTATGTGCCCACTCCTTTGGCCACTTTCCTGTTTGCCAGATTGTGTTGCAAATAGCATGAAATATTTGAACACCATGCTCACCCGATGCCTTTATAGTCTCGATCGGGACACTGTCTACCAGTGGCCTTCCCATTCTTTAAATGTTTAATTGCGGCTTCGATTTCATGTACAAGAATGTCTGGTTCCATTTCCACATTCTCTGGTTCTGTAGTTGTAAAACTATGTGCTTGTGGGTCCTGAAACAGCGACTGACAGTATTCTCTCCAGGTCTCAGAGATGTCATTAATTTCTGTCACTGTTTTGCCACATGATTTGTCAATTGCCCATGTTTTAGACGAGAGAGTTTTGGTGAGTGATCGTATTTTTTTGTGCATATCCCTAGATTCATGCGTGTCAGCGTGGGCTTCAATTTCTGCACATACACTCCGAAGATGGGCGTTACGGTCTCGCCTACAAGCTGTTTGTATCCGCTTAGATAGCTCGTTAAGGGTTTTCACGTCAACACTCAATGCTTTCTGTCTTCGCCTTTCCTCTACAAGTTCAAGCGTCTTGTCACTCATCCAATGCTGCCGCTTTCGTTTCTGTGCACATTGTGCGGACTCTCTTACTGCACTCTCTAGCATCGCCTTGGCACGTTCCCATAACTGATCTGAAGATTCTGTATCTGTATCTGCTTCTTTCCATTGATTCCAATTTTGTGCAAGTGCTGACAAAAACTTAGAGTTGTCTTTAACTTCGAGTCTTAAGGGCTTCGTGAGTTTACGGGCTGCTCTCAATTTCATTTGTACTTTTGAAATCAGAAGTTGATGATCTGTTCCGCAGTCGGCGCCAGGTAAGGTGTGTGTGCTTCTTATTGACGTTTTCCACCGTGAGCCAATCAAGATATAATCAATTTGATTACGAAACTTGCCGTCGGGTGATGTCCAGGTATATAGTCGCCGTGGGTGGTTCTGGAAAAAGCTGTTGCATATCACCATGTTGTTATCGGCTGCAAATTGGATTAAACGTTCACCTCTTTCGTTTCGCTTCCCCAATCCAAACTTTCCTACACTCGGACTCAGCTGGTGGGAAACGGACCCAATCTTTGCATTGAAGTCACCCAGTATGATTGACATTTCTCTGCTAGGAACTATTGACATTGATTTTTCTAGGTCCAAGTAAAATCTCTCCAGATCCTCATCACTTGCTGCGCTTGTGCATATACCTGTATGATATTAAGGTTAACTGGTGTCGCTTTGAGTTTAATTGATAATAGTCGATCGACACTGATCGGTTCGTATCCCATCACGCAGTTTCTCAGGTGTTTAGGCAGAAGAAAGGCAACTCCATTTTTGCTGGTGTTGGCGTTGCCAGAGAAATATATAGCGTGCGTTTCAGTGACAAAATGACCGTTGCCCTTCCAGTGAGTTTCACTAAGGCCACAAATGTTCAGTTCACATCTAGTTATTTCCTTTTCCAGGATCTTAAGTTTACCTGGTTGTAGCAAGCCGCGAACATTCCATGTGCCTATTGAATGGGTATGCCGCATCTTTACAGAGATTCCAGTAGTCAAGTTTCCACACGTTGCCTGGTTTCCTACAACGGTGTGGCCGGTAACCAATTTCTCACCATCTGCCCCGGACGCAGTACGGCGCCGGTCGCTAAGCGGGTCACATGGCAAACTAGCTTTGTTTAATTGTACTTCCATGACGACTTTCTGGGGATTATAGTGCAGTGGTTTCCCCTTGCCTTCTGCACCAGACATTTTAAGGAGAATTTAACTCCCAAGGCTGCTGAAGCCTCCTCCAAGGGTTGCCCGATGGGGTGTATGGTTATACCGCCATTGCTCGGTCGCCAGAGCCTCGTCTGTTGTCTAGCAGGGAGTACCACGGAAACCAATTGGTCGGGCGGGGCGGGCGTTTCCTAAAAGGCCCTTCTGAGGGCCAACCAAAAGGCCCTTCTGAGGGCCTACCAAAAGGCCCTTCTCAGGGCCATGTCGACGACCTTACGTCGGCGTCGGAGGCTAGCCGCGCACCATCCGTGGCTAGCGTGTTTGCTAGGGCGGACGAGTTCTCGGACTCCGACAACGAGTCCGTCGCATTTGACTCGGATGCTTCGTTGGCGAAAGGCCGCCATCAAGCGCAGAAGCGGGCCTTCTTAAAGACCGGGTCTTGCTCCTCGGACTCCACGAGGAGTAAGCCAAAAAAGGTAAAGGCTAAAAAGCCTTCTACTGTCGTTGCAGACACCCACGACGTGGGTCTGGCAGACGCGCAACGCCAGCTTAACCTGGCGCGCCGGGTGCAGCTCCAGCAAGACCTAGAGGAGAAGGTTGCCGCTAAGGAGCAACAGGCGCGCACCGCGCGGGCCAAGTCTGGGTACGGCGCGTCCATCGTCGTTTACTCAGACCACTCCCTGGTCGAGTTGGAGCGCATGGCGCAGGAGGACGAGGAGGAGATATTGGAGGTAGCCTCTAAGTCCTCCAACCTAAAAGGGACTTTTCAGAAGTCCCTAAAGTGCCGAGCCGTATGCGCGGCATAATTCGAGAGCTGGTGCAACGCACCTCCACCGAAGACACGCAGCTACTACAGGCGAAAAATGACCGCCTGCAGTCGGAGGTCAGTCAGCTGCACAAGAAGCTGGCTGAAGCCACGGCCCGGCCAACTCAGGCCGACCCCAGACCAGCCGCTGAAGTCTCCTCCTCCTCGGACCTTGAGGATATCATCCGCAAGGTTGTCATGGAGGAAAGGGCCTTCACGAGAGCCTGTTTCGCTGGCATCGAAGACAGGCTCTTGCCGGAGAAACGCCTCCGACCGCCACTCGCATCGGACAAGAAGCCGAACGAGCCGGGGCCTTCCTCCCGAAAGGAGGACACCTTTCTACCTTCCTCCACCCCGTCCAACCAACCGTGGACGGAGGTGGTTAGGAAGGGAAAGGGCAAGGCCAAGAAAAAGGCGGGAACGGCCAACCCCCTAGCCACCCCCACGACCACCCTTCCCTGCTCGTCCCAGGCGACCGGCAAGGGAAAGGGTAAGGGAAAGGGGAAAAAGCCGACCCCGGAGCTCACTTCCGCTGCCCCTGCAGCCAAAAAAGCGCCCACCGGTAGGAGGAAGCCTAAGCCTCTGGTGCCCCCCAAGACCGCGGCCGTTGTGGTGACGCTCACCGCTGAGGCTGCGGACCGAGGAGAGACGTACGAGTCCGTTCTGAAGCGGGCTCGTGCTAACGCCGATCCCACACAACTGGGGATCGGAGCAGTTACGTGCCGTCGGACCCAAGCCGGGGCTCGAATCTTCGAGTTTCCGGGGGCTAAGGGCGGCGCTAACGCGGACCTCTTTGCAACCAAGTTAAAAGAGGTCATAGCGGACGCGGCTAAGGTGGTCAGGCCCGTAAAGTCTGCCACCTTGGAGGTAACCGATTTGGATGACTCGGTCACCAAAGAGGAAGTGGTGGCGGCGGTTGCAGCAATTGGGGGCTGCGACATCGCAGCGGTGCAAGGTCGGGGCATCCGGCCTGGCCGCGGTGGCATGGGCACCATCCGCCTCGAGTGCCCAGTCACTGCGGTTAAAGCCGCCATCGCGAAGGGACGGCTGTCGGTCGGCTTCAGCTCCTGCAGAGTCCGAGCGCTTGAAGATCAGCCTCTACGCTGCTTCAGGTGCTTTGGAGTCGGGCACACGCGGGCCCTCTGTCCGTCCGAGGTGGATAGGACGGACAGCTGCTACCGCTGCGGTAAGGAGGGGCACAGGTCCGCCTCCTGCACGGCCACAACGCCACGCTGCGCGGTGTGTGCCTCCAGTGGCCGCCCGGCGGACCACGTCATGAAAGGAAGGAACTGCAATCCTCCCCCTAAGAAGGGCAAAGCGCAGGCGCTGACCAGGCCTACCGCAGCTACCACCGTCCCTGAATCGGGAACTCCGGTGGTTGATGAGGAGGGTGCGATGTCCGAATGATGGATAGGGTTGACCATCGCATTCTTCAGGCTAACATCAACCACTGCAAAGCAGCCCAGGACCTGCTCATCCAGTCCATGGCTGAGTGGTTGGTGGACGTGGCGGTGGTTGCCGAGCCATACTCGATCCCTAGCCGTTGGCTGGGTGATCGGGATGGTTTGGTGGCAGTGGTATCGCGGTCTTCCACAGACTCCCCTCCCCTCTCGCTCTTAGAAAGGGGACCGGGATATGTGTGTGCCGCCGCGTGGGGAGATATAGCCTTGGTGGGCGTATATTTCTCCCCAAACCGCCCTCTCTCGGATTTCGAGATATTTCTTGAAATCCTCACCGCAGTGGTCGGTAGGGCGGCGACGCGCCAGGTCATCGTACTGGGCGACCTAAATGCCAAGTCGACGGTCTGGGGTAACCCCGCCGCCTCCTGTAACGTCCGGGGCCGCGCCGTTGAATACTGGGCGGCCTCGTCCGGTGTGTCCCTCCTCAACAGAGGGATGGTCCAGACGTGTGTGCGGCAACGGGGAGGGTCAGTGGTGGACGTCTCGTTTGCCACCCCCGTGCTAGCCGCCCGCGTCGTGAACTGGCGGGTGGAGATGGTGGAGACCTTGTCAGACCACCGATATGTGCGGTTCGACATCTCCACCCAGAGCCTGCGGAGAACGGTCCCCACGGGTCCTTCTCCTTTTCCACGGTGGGCTCTCACTCGCCTGGACTGTGAGGCGGCTATGGAGGCGGCGTTTGTCCAGGACTGGCTCGCACCTCCCTTCGAAGGCCTGGACGTGGACTCCGCAGCGGTCCAACTGAAGAAGTCCCTGACTGAGGTGTGCGACGCCAGCATGCCTCGGTCTCGCCGCCGACCTCCCCGTCGTGCCATCTATTGGTGGACGGAGGAACTCGCGGGGCTCCGGGCCGCCTGTGTGGCAGCAAGGAGGGCCTACACGCGGAGTCGACGGCGCAGCCGACGAGATGAGGCCAACGAGGTGCTTCTCTACGCTTCTTACGTAGAGGCAAAGAGGGTCCTCAAGTCGGCGATAGGCGCCGCCGAGGACGCGGCGAGAGCCGAGATGCTTGAGGGCCTCGACAGGGATCCGTATGGGAGACCATACAAGGCGGCGCAGAACAAACTGCGCCCCTTTGGACCCCCGCTGACGGAGACCCTCGAGCCGACATTACTGGATGGGGTGGTTCGGTCTCTGTTTCCGTTCAGGACCAACTTCGCCCCACCAGTGATGGACCCCCCGCGAGCGGTGGCTCCGCTGGAAGATGGAGAGGCGGAGACAGCTCCAGTCACGGTGGCCGAATTCGTGGGGGAGGCTCTCCACCTCCGCGCCAAGAAGACGGCCCCTGGGCCGGATGGCGTCCCTGCACGGGTGGTGGCCATCGCCGCCTCCCAGATGGAGGAGAGGTTTCGGGACCTATTCAGCGCATGTTTCGCGTCTGGGAGGTTCCCGAAACCTTGGAAGGAGGGGCAGTTGTGCCTTCTCCGGAAGGAAGGACGCCCGGTGGACTCCCCATCTGCATACCGGCCCATCGTTCTGCTCGATGAGGTCGGTAAAATGTTCGAGGGGATCGTCGCCAAGCGGCTGAATGGCCACCTGCGGAAGGTCGGACCGGACTTGTCGGACGCCCAATTCGGTTTTAGAAGTGGGCGTTCGACTGTAGACGCGTTGGCCTTACTCAAGGGCCAAGTGCTGGAGGCTGTGGGGGCAAGGGACGGAGTTTTGGCTGTGTCATTTGACATAGCCAACGCCTTCAACTCCGTCCCTCACTCGACAATATTGGAGGCACTCCACTACCACGGTGTGCCTCAGTACCTGCGAAGGCTTCTGGCCAACTATCTGATGGACCGAGCCGTCCTCCTCGTAGACCGCACGGGCCAACTTCGCCGGTACGGTGCGGGGTCCGGTGTTCCACAGGGGTCTGTTCTAGGACCTCTCTTGTGGAACATCGGATTCGATTGGCTCCTGCGGGGAACTCTCCTCCGTGGCACGAGTGTCATCTGCTATGCGGATGACACTCTACTCACTGCCCGGGGGAGGGACTTCAGGGAGGCGGCGAGTCTGGCCTCGGCTGGCGGATCCCTGATCGCGGGAAGGATCCGCCGTCTTGGCTTGAAGGTGGCACTGCATAAGACCGAGGCCGTGTTTTTCCACGGGCCTCGGCAGCGCATTCCCCCTGACGCCCACATTATCGTGGAGGGGGTCAGGATTGAGGTAAAGGCCCAGATGAAATATCTGGGCCTAGTGCTCGACAGCAGGTGGCGCTTCGGCCCGCACTTCAGCGGGCTGTCGACGCGCCTGCTAAAGGTTGCGGGCGCCCTCTTGTGGCTTCTTCCGAATTTGGGGGGGCCCAAAGCGCGATGCCGGCTCTTATACGCCGGCATCTTGAGGAGTATGGCCCTTTACGGGGCCCCTATCTGGGCTGACTCCCTCCGAAGGAGGGAGAACGCCACTGAAATCCGCAGACCCCAAAGGGCTATTGCACTGCGGGTGGCGAGGGCCTACCGGTCGGTGGGGTTTGCGGCGGCGTGCGCTTTGGCTGGCACCCCTCCTTGGGAGCTCCAGGCAGAGGTGCTAGCCAAAGTATACGAGTGGACGGCGAGGCGTAAGGCCATCGGGGAGTGCCCCTCCTTGGAGGAGCGGATGGCCGTCCGGCGTGAGGCGAGGGACGCAGTCGTCCATCATTGGACGGAGGATCTCGCCACCGCCACTTTTGGCCGCCGTACGTTGGACGCTCTCGGGCCAGTCCTACAAGACTGGCTCGGGCGGTCCCACGGTTTCCTATCATTCCGTCTGGTGCAGGTGTTATCCGGGCATGGATGCTTCGGATCATACCTGCACCGGATCGGAAGGGAGGAAACACCGGCATGCCATGATTGTGGCGCGGCGGAAGACACGGCGCAGCACACCCTCGAGGTGTGTCCGTCGTAGTCCGAGCTGCGCCACAATTTGGTTGCCATAGTCGGGCCGGACCTCTCGCTCCCCAGCGTTGTCACTGCCATGCTGGAGGGCGAGGGGAACTGGGCAGCGGTCTCCTCCTTTTGTGAAGACGTGATGTCCCAAAAGGAGGCGGCAGAGCGCGCAAGGGAGGATGACCCCCTTGCGGCGCCACTGCGTAGACGAAGAAGGGGTGGAAGAAGGCGATTGAATGATAGTCGCCTTCTCCCCGGTGGTGAATAGCGAGGGATAGGCGCGGGGGTGCCTTCTCTCGCATTGCACTCATTCACCACCTCCGTCGGGCGGGAATGGTCAAGCACTCCTGGCCATTCCCGGGCTCCTCCTGGCGTGCAGGCCCCGCTGTAAAAGCGGGCGGTCGTCGGTGGGGGACTGGACGTAAAGGCTCGGCCGACTCCCCAGTTCTCCTCCACACATACGAAGCCGGAGTGCCGCTGGGTCGTTTAGTGGGTATACTGGCATTTGCCGGGGAGTCCCACATACCCCCCTCATCCCCAACGGGGGGGGATGCGTAATGCACTTTTCCCAGCGGAAAAAAAAAAAAAAAAAAAAAAAAAGGTGAGGTTGACATTAGGGCCGGAAGATGTTTACTAGTCCGTTCTCCCCATTCCCTCCTCCCAAATTTAAGGTAATATACATTAAAATCCTAAGTTAAGTAGGAAAAACCAACTAATATGTTTATAATACACGACACTGCAGGTACTATACTCTATACTACTATTTTAATGATAAACTAAAATTATACTATATGTTTGATATTAGGATGGGCTATATTTATGGTCATTAAAGAAAAGAAATGATTAATTTGATAAAAGCTACAATCAATTAACCATCTGAAAAGTTTGACTTTGAGTTTTGGGAGTGGAAGGGATTTCAATGATTCTGGGATTTTATTAAACACTCTTAACGCCATAATATAACAATTTCTGCGGTAAAGCTCATAATTACACTGCGGAAACACTAATCTGTTCGGAAATCTTGTGCAGTAGCTACGGTTATCGCACAAGTTATTGAAAAGTTCAGGGTGTTTTTTTACAAACAAACATAAATATAGATACATACAAGGAAGTGGAAGCACCTTTAATTCCTTAAAAAGAGGCTTGCAGGATTCTAGAGGACCAACACAGCAAAATAAGTGGTTTGTCGAGGGTATAAAATACCCTATAAACCATAAATGGTTAGTTATATTAGTTACCTTAGTATTTACTGTAAGTATATACTTACATCAGTACTGTTTATTAGTTTTATTAACTTCGTTATCATGTACCTAATCTAGGTGTTTAATGTCACATAGGTAAGTATTATTTTACCCATAAAGTTTGACCATAGAATATATTATGTACTTACCCTACATAGATCTCAATATATTACCACCAAACTTTTATATTATACTAGCGACTGCCCGCGACTTCGTTCGCATGGTAGGCTCGGCCTTTCGGTCGCCATAACCTTCTATATTTTCTTATTTTTTTAATGTAAGATTCTGCGATATATTAGAACACATTTAAAAATGTTGAATGAAATGGGTAAAGCCGTTGCTGAGTAATTCATTCATTTTCAAGCGAGGCCAGCGGGTACTGAGAACTGCGCTTATCCAGCTGGTTGGCAACTTCTCGGTGTGAAGAAGCGGAACTTTGAGGTTTAATTGTTCACTAATTTTATTTACAATGTTACAGTATATAAACAGGAACTTATTTATATTAATTGTTGATGTATGTGAATAATAATATAACCCAAAATTGCCTTGTGCTGTATGTGGGCCAAGCTGATGCCGCGATGCTATTGACTCGAATATCGGGTGAAAGGTTGATTATGTTCAATAGTTTCAAGTAACTTTTTATTGTGTTGTAATTATACTTGCACCTTCCTTCTTGGTTATGAATTATAATTGTTATGACAATTGCGCGGATCGTAACCTATGCGACCCGGAATAAATGTAGTAAAGAAATTTGCAAAATAGTACGTGCATTTTAGGTAATAATAATGTTTTATAAGGGCCTTTCAGTATTTACGGCAGTTCTGTTTCAATTTTGCATCCGTGACAGCTTTACATGTCAACATAATACATTTCACGTGAGTAGTATACATTTTAAATATGCTACGTTTATATTATATTCTAGATACCTTAGTTATAAGTTCTTAATCTAATGCACATGTGTATTCTACTTTTCTTGACGTAAGAACTGAATCATCTTAAGCTCGGCGGCTGAATTATTTAACTGATTAGCGACTTTAAAAAGTGAGGAGATTGAAAGTTTATTGTAAGTACCTAATAGACCGAGCGAGCGAAGCGTCTCTGCTTTATCTAACTGACTTTCATCTGTCATGTATATTTGCATGTATAAAAGGTTGTTCGTTTGCCTTCCTGCCGTGCGAAACTTTAATGATTCGTCGATGTGCTCGTCGACGAGCTCACCGATGTCTAATATTTTATGAGATATCGTCCTTGTACATAAAGTGGTTTTTCACGGCTCTACAGCCGTGTGATTCTCTAAACGCAAACATCGTTGCATCTTTGACCAAATCCGTGAAACAAACGACGAGATGGCAAGAATCGCACTGCAGGTCACATTTATCAACCAATCTTGACGAAACTTAGCAAGCATGTTCTACTATTTAATATCCTCTTTTTGTCGTCGGTGATTTTGAGTGGAAGTGGTACTTTTACTAAAAAGGGGGGAGATTGCTGCAGTGCTATTTACTGACCGATTTATATATACTGACTTTATAAAATTTGGTACACACATTACGTACCTGACTTCAAACAGAAATTTCTAATATGAGCATATAATTGGTGAACTAATAAGGCTATGTGCTTGCGAGGTCTACTGTTCGCAGAACTACAAGTATGTTATTTTTATTACATTTACAAAGATACCCTGGTTATTCTAAATTAAAACCAGTAACAGCATCTTGAATTTCCTTTAACCCACCACTTTTCCGTACCTTATTTTCAAATATTTTAGATTGTACCTAAAATATCAAAAAAATTCAAGATGCTGTCAAAACTACCTGTCAACCTTTCTAAGTTATAAAGTCAAAGTTAAAGTCAAAGTCAAAATCATTTATTCAATTTAGGCATCAAAAACGCACTTATGAACGTCAATTTTTCATTATAATGTACTTTAAAGACTACCGCCGCGTTCCAAAATATATAGAGCCTACCGAGAAGAAGCGGCAAGAATCTCGGGGCCATTCTTTTTATATAGATGTTTTTACAATGTTTTTACTTAGGTACTACAAATATTAGCTCCAGTGTGTTGCCTTACAAAAGAGAACATAATAATGGTATCAGTAGGGCAAGACACGCTACACTTTGACATCTTAGTACACGAGTAGATAGATCCTGGAGTGATCAGTCCCAAGCAAGCAAAGTAATACTAAGTAAGTAAGTTAAAGTCACCTAAGAATACTTAATCAATTTCGTTGCGATTGGCGGATTATGGGATACACTACATACAATGTTTAAAGATTATCGCGATTTCGATTTAAATGTATTATTTTGTAATTTAAAAGAGTTATTCGAATAAGTCAAATGTAGTTCATAACTACATCGTTTAGTAACTGGCACTGGCAACGCGGGCCTGCGTTACTCCATTTATGATAATATGGGGACTTGCAGCTACTGCTGCATCAGTGTCTTAATTGTGTGTAATGCTTGTTTCTTAATTTTGTTTCGATAGTCATTGGTAGACACCCTTTTCATATTGGTACCCATTGCCGTTATTTTCATGATTCCAAATAACAGCTTATTTGCGGTTCTGTCAAATACGCGCACTCACTAAAGATACTTACTGTAAAAGATCTCGGAAAAGACGCATTGCATAGATTCCTCGCATGCTTTCCTCGCTCGCGTCTCTCCCTTCGCTATCCCCCAGAGCTTTCTGCGAAAGTTAAGAAAAGTAAAGAAATCCTATTGGCCTTTTTTCTCGCGTAATTCTTCATTTTCGTGCACATTTCTAGCACAGTTTTTAGTGGAAACGCAGCCTCAGTCATTTACATTTTTTTGCTCAGCAAGTTAACTTATTGTTACAGTTGCTTACAGATAATTACCAACGATGAGTCAACAAGCGTTCGGAACCGACACGCAGGAGAAAAAGATGGCGTCGGCTGCAGACGGTGACCGGGTCGTCATCTCTGGCATGGCCGGTCTTTACCCACAGTCACGATACGTCAAAGATTTGGATAACATTCTTTATAATAAGGTAAGTGATATTGTTCTAATATCTACATTTACACTCTCTACGTAATTATAAGCAGGGTTCTACACCTCCGAAGATCAGTGGACGTGATCAGCCACATTTTGCCAATTACGTTTAACATCATCTTGAGCGAGCCAATTGCCGCCTTAACTTTTTTCGATTGTTACTACATGTAATACATGTAAAAAGAAATGAAACAGCTACGACAAACTCTCTAATAATCCCATAATTTTCGGAACTCGATTCATTAGAATAATCAGTTTGATAGATAATTCATATAAAAGTATCCACGGCTGTGAATAATTGCTGAACCATAGAATCGTTTTGGTAAAAATACATACCAAATTTTGACACTCTGTTGTATTTAAAAGTTGCATAGATTTTGAATCCGATGCACGCATCATACTACTTACGCGAATGATAATAATCGTTCTAGAATCTTTTGTATATTCGATTTTAAAGGGGTTTTGACACACAGTGGCAATGTCACTCCCGTACAGACATAATAGGTTTAGATGAATAAGGCGAACATAGCTTAGCCTAACCTACAATTTAACTCAAAATCCAAAATGCATAGTACACAAAACTTATAAGCAATCTCCGCTAACACGAAAAGAGGGAAAGCCGAGATGCTGTTGCAAGCCTGTCATGGAAACTCAATTTTATTTGAAGTCATGGTATTTATAATGAACTCTACAACCTTCTAACTAACGCAAATAATCCGTATGTACCTGTACAAGATAGGTAATATTTTGTGCCTTCCGTTAACAATTTTAATAGTCAACCTCTTGTTTATGAAGTAACTAGATGGTGTCCGCGACGTCGTCTGCGCAGGATTAGTACTTCGATTAGCTTATTATCTTCTCCAAAGTCATAACTGTCTTTAAACCAAAATCTCGTAAAATATTTACATAGATATATGAGTAAATGTAAGTACTTAGTAAATCAACAAGTAAACACTAATAAAAAATACAGTAACTAAGTAAATACAAATATAAAATTAAACATCATGAAAAAAACTGTCATTACATTTCATCAACCTTGACGGTCACCGAGCACGTCTAATATATCGAGTTGTAAAATGATAGCGTGCTTATGACTTAGCTATCAGAAACTGACACAAACTTTGACAGAACTGTCATCATTACGATCTCAACGAAGGCCAAGATCTTGTTATTTTGTCTATGTTGTGCCCAAGAATGTTACGCATCTTCACCCGCGTGGTAATGTATGATGATGATGGCAATTGTTAAAGGCATTGATTTAAATGTTACACATTAATATAGATATACGAGTAAGTATGTTATTTTGTTTGTTTAGCTCAGTTGTTGAACGTCGAATTTAAAGTTTTGTTAATTTTTCTATGTGCTTACTTACAAGTTACTTAATTTTTACCGACCTACTCAAAGAGTTCGCCTTTTTTATGTTGTTTATAGGTACTTACCTACCTGATAATTGCAATCGCGTTTTATAACCCTATACTGCTTTGTTTATGTTCCTACAAATAATTATCTCATCTAGTTCGTTTCTATCCTATGTTCGAAATTACAATGTATACCTACCTAAATTTAAGGATGCTTGTATATCTCTGTGAAGTGATTTCAAATTATTAAGAGAAATAAATATCTTAAACCGTTAAGATGATAAACGTATCTCTCTCTATCTATGTGTTAATCTAACGCCTCAGCTACTTCCATACTAAATTTCATGAAAATTGGACCCACCGTTTGAGCGTGAAAGAGCAACAAACATCCACACATACATCTATGCTAACAAACTATAATATTAGTAGAAAAGTAGAATAGTATAAAGTAGAAAGGTTTGTAGGTACCAAATTTCTTTTATTGGTCTCTTGCTGTTGAGGTATTGAGATTCAAACTTAAATTGTACTATACTTCTTACGTATCGCTTAAACGTTGACAGTTGCTGACAACAACCATATTTATTTCTGTAGGTAAACCCCGTATCAGAAGAAACTTTACGATGGAAGTACAATCACCCTGAAGTGGCTCAGTATACAGGCAATGTTCCAGAGTTGGATCGTTTTGACGCACAGTTCTTTAAGGTGCATTACCGACAAGGTCATCTAATGGATCCCTTGGGGCGGAAGCTTCTTGAGCAGGCTTATGGAGCTATTTATGATGCTGGTATGATATTTATCTAATATTTGTACTAATCATAATACTTACTATATTTAACACGAAATATATTAAGTGAAGTATTGGAGTTTATCGTGTTAATTTAGTCCGGTTGGTACAACCAACCAAATTATTTCACTTTCTCAAATTGAATACCGACTTCCATTCTATTCTTTATTGGAGTGTATCTCAAAAGCTACTGGACCGAATCTGATGAAAATTAAATGGGACTACACGGAAAGCACCAGCTTTCAATTAAAAGAGAAATGTTCAGTGTTCAATCAAAAAAAAATCAAAAATTTTGAGAATCGGTTCTCCCAGTCGAAAGTTATGAGGTAACAAACATAAAAAAATACAGTCGAATTGAGTACCTCCTCCTTTTTTTGGAAGTCTTTAGAAAATGCTCTTCAAACCATAACACAGTAATGCCTGCACATTAATTACCTTTACATAGGTTACGAAGTTTTTACTAGCGCCGTGTATACTTTTTGTTATAAAGAACTATTTATACATTGCAATATAAAACCCAAGAAATGTAACCGACTACTGCATAATATTATACACAACGAAAAATATATTAAATTTTTTTCCATTTGATATGCTATTAGTATATAGTCGATAAATATAATAATTATAATGTACAATAACATTTAAATTATATTAGAAAAACGTTTGAGGCTCTGTTTCTTTGTCTCTGTCTGTTCGTTTCCTTAACAGTAAATGACTGAACGATGACATTTGCCAAGAAGATAGATTATATCCTGGGGAACATAGGATACTTTCATCATAATCATCATCCATCACCACGCGGGTGGAACTGCGGGTCGCAGCTAGTTCACTAGAAGGCCTCCTCACTCTAAATAAATTGCTGTGCCCGGCAGGGTTCAATAACAACATACCTGGTTGTGTGTTATGTTGTAGCATTCTTAAAAGCAATAAAGAATTGAGAACTGAAGAGTACCCTTGTAGAGACGTGTGGGTTATTTTGCCCTCAAATATACATATTTAGCTTGTAGTAAGTAGGTTTATGTAATTAAGGCAAATTACTTGTTGGTCTACAAATTGATTCGTAACATGAATAGATAGATGGAGTTTTAATAAATATCAGTAGTCTATAATTTAAATAATCCTGTAGTAACTGTGATGAAAATGCTAATTATCGAATTAATTGTAACCGTTTTTCACCCAACTTTCAAAAAAGGAGAAGGTTCTCAAGTCGACGCGTAAATTTTATTTTTATCACGCATAACTTTTTACAGAGTAAAACGATTAAAATGTTTCGTAGAGTAGTAGTTTCGTATACTTCCAATGTGGTCCTACTTAAATAAAAATCATCAATTCTATTATTGATTCATCAAAATGACTCCCTCTCGCCTGATGGAAAGCGAATCGAGAAGCAATGACTATTAGTGCAGCCGAAAGCTGCACTAATCGCCATGATGACCTGAGATGCTTTTTCACGCCCCCTAGCAAGTGCGACAGTCTGTACGCAAGCTTTGTCTAAGCCGCACGGGCGCATAAAATATCAACAAGCAACACGAAAACTCGATAAAAAAATCAGTTAGCTCAGTGTGTTGCTGTATACGTAATTAACAAAACGACATTGAAACTACATTACAATCTTTAAAAAAAAAACATGAAGAACAATGGCCCGTGCTGAATAAAACAAAAAATTAATGCAAACAAGTTTTAAAATCAATTGGCCTTGTGAAATGCATCGGATGCCTCCGATGCATTTCACAAGGCCAGAATCTTATCACACTATATCCAGAAATTTTATCACTCTAATGAAATTAATATGAACGTCTGTCTGTCATATAATACGTCTTCCTGTGCGAGAACTGGATAACCTTTCTTCCCCATCGGTTATAGTTACATACATAAGTTGTGCGAGCTTCAACTTACTAATTTTAAGAGCTATGTCGGTGACCTTATTTCTCCTCCTGATCTCCTCATTTCGAATCTTATCACGCAGGGAAGCCCCGAGCATAGCCCTTTCCATTGCTCGTTGAGCAACTTTGAGCTTGTTAATGAGGCCAACAGTAAAGGACCACATCTCGGTGCCCTAAGTCATCACTGGCAACACACACGGGTTGAAAATCTTCGTTTTCAGGCTCTAAGGTATTGTGGACGAAAAGATGAAACAAAGCTTCCCGAATGCGGGCCATCCGAGCTGGATTTTTCGTGCGACCTCTTTTTCGAAGTTGGACATACACAATTGGACAGTCTCGCCCAGGAAGACGTACTCGTCTACTATTTCGAGCGTAACCAACAAATATTTTCGTCTTATCCATGTTCATCTTAAGACCAAACTGTTGGGAAACTCTATGGGAGGTCGTTCAGCATGGCGTAGGTCGTCTCGGGCGACTCCGCCATTATGACTATATCATCGGCAAAACGAAGATTAGTCATGTAGGTACTCGCCATTAATGTTGATGCCAGATTCTTTTTTAGTCCAAGAGTTTGAAAACATCTTTCAATGCGTTCGTGAACAGTTTCAGAGAGATAACGTCTCCCTGTCTTACACCTCTCTGCAATGGTATGTGTACCGTACTCTGGTCATGTAATCGGACTGACATATTAATCTTGCTTTATAAACACTAACACACTTCGATATACCGAAAGTCAATTTGGCATCACCGTAAAGGCTGCAATACCGCCCACGTTTCGTTATAATTGAAGGCTTTCTCGTGGTCCACAAGCGTTAAACACAGCGGCTGAATATACTCTTTGGTCTTCTGTATTATCTGTCGTAGCGTATGTATGTGGTCCACGGTACTAAAGCCTCTTCGTAAACCGGCTTGTGCACGAGGCTGGAACCCATCAAACCTGCGCGTGAGACGTTTCGTTATGACTCTCAAAAACAGCTTGTATACGTGGCTTAAGAGTGTTATGGGCCTATAATTCTTCAATAAGATTATATCAACTTTTTTGAAGAAAAACATCAATACGCTCTTTTTCCACGCTTTAAATTCGAATATGTCAGAATTAAATACCTTCTGGAGGACTAAATGTATCGGTCTACCACAGGCTCTCAGAGAGATCACCGTCCTCTCCTGGCGCCTTCTTATCATTAAGTTGTTTGAGAGTCATTCTAATCTCGTACAGGCTGATGACCGGGATGTCTTTGGTATAGATATTGAACGATACTGCTATTTTCGGTCTTCAGTGTTGTTATATGCCTTTGCCCAATAGAAGAACTCTTTGCAAACACTTTAGAGACCTGGTTCCGCTCAATCACAATTAGTGTGGATGTGGATTAATTTATTTGCTAAATTTACGTAATATTTTTTTCCCAAATTGATAACTTCTTGCATCCATTAATAAAGATTCCAAAAAGAGATAATAATACATGATATATAATATTAAAGCAATGGTTGTGGCGTTTGGGTAAACATTATGATTTTATATAGTTCAGCTATTATCTGTCCCATCACGCGACAGTCAAGTGTGAACTTCGAGATCGATAGGACAACTGTAAATTAGCAGCAATTTTTTTCAGCTCTTTTAATAGAATTAAAAACAGTAACACAGCACACGCACGAGCTCAATTCCTAAATTTCCTAGGATGAAATATAGGTAGAAATGATTAGGAGATTCATTCATTATTTTTAAATAACGAAGTGTATATACCCTACGGATATTAATACTAAAACATTAGAAGACATAATAAAGAGATAATAGAAATAATAGTAATAGAAACCGCATTGGTTAGAATTTAAATACATATGGTTAGTTTGTTTTTAGTTTAGGATTACAGTCGAGTATTTCTCATTTATTCGTAATTGTTTTTTTGTATACATTTAGTTGGTTGTTATTACGTTGCGTGTTATTATTAGTAGTAGTAGCGTGTGCGTAGTATATATTCAAAATTTTAACCGACTGTTAAGTCGGGTTTTATCCTGACTGCGGAGAGTTTCGTTCTAATGTATGTATGCATTCGTTTGTACGGGTTTGTCTTATTATTTGTATCGTCCTACAGCCAATCAGCTTTAATTATTTGGATAAAATAGGATTCAGCATTCACCGTAGCCATGCGAGTGCTTTTTTTATTTTTATATTATTATCTGTCAAGAAATAAGTATGGCGGCTATTAATCCTTTTATTCCATTTCCATATAAATACCATGACTACCCATACTGGACAGATTTATGACTGACCATGACTATTCATACATTATGATCCACAATTGTTGTAGAATGTTGCTGGTTCTAAACGCTCTTTTGCACTTTCCAGGAATAAACCCGGAACAGTTAAATGGAAAGAAAGTTGGTGTTTTTATTGGAACAAGCATGTCAGAAAGCGAAAAGATTTCCTTCTACGATAGTACTGAAAAATCTGGACTTGGCCTAACTGGGTTAGGAACAATTACATATATTTATAATAATAATATTTTGACACTCGTTTACGATTTAAACACTAATATTCAAACATTATCTTCTTCCCGTTTTCCCTATAGAATCATAGTATTTTACTAGAAACAAAGTTAGCACAAGTAAAGGTGCAAGTCGTCGCTTTATGTTGACGCGACACGTCGTCGCTTCATGTCGCTCCAGTCATTATTTCGAACCCGACTGCAGGCGGCAACAGCAGCTGGCAAATGTTTGATACATTTGAAGAGTGATACGATGGGTTTACTTTAAAAGCTTTTCAGTTATTTTACTACGTAGATTGGTACCCGCGAGCGGCACTACTGATCTACAGTCGAGCGACAGAGTCGTCTGCCGCTCGACGACTCGTCGCTATCTTCGTGTCGCTACTAACTACGAATTATATTTTATAGAAATACATACAGACCAGTAGTGTCGCTGCGACACGTCATTTGCTGCGGCTTCATGTAGCCGGCTATCAACTTGCACCTTAAAAGAAACAATCTAAAGTATTAGTTATCCGTTGAACATATTAACGACGAGAATCGAGCAAGAGAGAGAGAAAGCGAGCTCAGGTTAATGCTTTGTGTAAACTATACTTTACAGGTGTAGTAAGACAATGTTCGCTAATCGTATCTCCTACTGGCTGAACGTTAAAGGCCCTTCTCTAAACATCGACGAGGCTTGCTGCAGCTCAACTGTGGCGCTAGAGCAAGCCTTTCAGGCGATAGCACGTGGGGACTGCGAGTCAGCCATTGTCGGCGGAGCGAACTTATGCTTGCATCCGCATTCTGCGTTGCATTTTGGGAGGTAAGTCTACACCATATATTGTACGATGATACTTAAGCAGTATAAAATGCTGTAGGGGTAGTAAGGTGGGGGTTTTGCAAACGTTTACCGACACATCGATTCATCTCATCATACGTGCTAATGACCAGGCCGGGCAGCAAACGAAGAGTTACGAGTGAATTGCGGCGGTTTCATGGCTGAATACTGCAGCCTTATTATGATCATAACATTTGACCACTGATTTAACTTGTACTCATTGCGACAGGAAGGGAACCCGAAAGGACATTAGCCGGTTACTTGGCGTGCACACGTGGCGTCACATGTTTATTAGCAGGGGCACACACAAAATTATAAAAATAATAATAGTTCCCACACGTAAAAAAAATTCTCTTAAACTGAAGACTGAAGTTTTCCGGAAAAACACAAACAAACTTTTAATTAAATTACTAGGCTAGCGTTTCTTATAATTAAAAATACTGTAGATATAATATAATAGTAGAACATAAATATAATATTAACGTTGAAGGATAAATCTTAGAAAAATCCGCTGTCACACACCTATGAGGTGCTTGATGATTGATATTTTATTTTGAGGTTATACAGCCAAGTGAATAGAAAGTACCCTATATATATTGCTGTGAATGAATGGGTACGCCTTCACTGAAAACTTTATCTAGATTGAGTTTGAAAATGCGATCGCGTCATGGTGGGCGACTCTAACAGTTACTTGTATCGATTATACATATTATATATAGTCGCCTAAACACTCCATCCTAACTATACAATAAGATTAAGTAAAACCTTACTACCATCACCGTACTTGGTTTGGGTGACCGCCAGTAATATTCAACTAAGCACTTCCGAGAATTAGAGGGAAGACTGCAAGAAAGGGAAGACCCATATCCCAGCCGTGAAATTGTGAGCTGATTATGCATATTACTTATCCGTATGGTAAACTATGTACAGACATTTTTTACTTTTTAAAGAGATTATGCAAAAATAACTATTTCTTTCAGAGCTTTAGCCTTAGCTGCAGATGGAAAAACAAGATCTTTTGACCAAAATGCCACTGGCACTGCTGTTTCTGAAGCCATTAATGTACTATACCTCCAAAGAGCTAAAGATGCACTGCGGTAAGTACTTGAAAACATACGCATGCAACAAATACCAGTCAAGTTTGTCTCCCTGAAATTGACAAAGACGCAGATAAAACTAAAGTTGGCAACTGGCATGACAAAACAAAAAAAGCAGATAAAAATGTTGGTATCTAATTATTTGAAGAATAATTCAAAATTAATAGATAGGTCATTTTCCTCAACATATATAATCAAAACATATAGTGAAAATTCTGAACGGATCGGCCCGGCAACTGAGTAAGGGTAATTTCAATATTGAAACATGTTATTTGAAATTTCAGAATCTATGCCGAAGTATTGAACGTGAAATGTGGATTTAGTTCTACGAACATGGAAAATTCTCTTAAAGTAGGCTTTAGCCGTAATTCAAAGGACAACGCAAAGTTTCTAAGAGACTTCTACGCACAAACAAATGTATCGCCTAGTCTTGTTGAATATGTTGAGGCTTTTGGCGCAGGTAACGTGGAGTTCTAATATTATGGTATTCCTTAACCAGGTGTGCTCAGGCTTATATTATAAGCTGATGGTAAAAATCAATCAATCAAATTTTTTATTCGATTTCTCGCAAGAAAAGTTATATTTAAGGGTGTAAGTGTATAGGATCATATATTGTCTTAAGTTTGCTCCGCAGCTTAAACGGTTTAAAGATTTTTGATAAATACGCTGGCATTGTATTTCCTGCCTTAACCAAATGATTGACAATATAGGATATGAATAGCTGTGTGTCCGTTTGTTCACAAACATTAGTACGGCAGTGAACCTCCGTATCGAAATTAAAAAAAACGATAATTAAGGAATTTACATACACAGACATAGGCTATTTATTTATTAATACAAACGGCCATATATCCAATATAATGTTATAAGAATTTTAAATATACCAGCCTAACTCTATAGTACAACTAAGAATTAATGAAAACACACAAATTACATGCCGATATGTCTCGGACATAGACGAATATTTGTGGGTCTCTGGCTACTGTCAAGTAATGCGGCGACGGGTGAACAGGTACGCCTGGCACTTCACGTGCAACGCTCTACGAATATCAAGGTATATGACATTATGCACTTTTTCCTATTGGTCGTATTTCAGTCTCATTGGTCGTCTGATAGCAGCATACTAAAGAATGGTTGCATCAGTTCTGCGTTATGGGATTATCTTTTGGGGCAAATCTACGAATAAAAAGGTTGTATTAAAAGCGCAAAAACGATGCATACGAGCAATGTACAATTTTAAAAACCGATAGCTGCATGCCATACTTTCTCAAACATAGAATTCTGACATTAACTTCACTGTATATTTTTGAAATAGCAACATTTGTAAAAAACAACCCAGACCGATTTAATACTTAAATTGAAGCATCAACTAATACTCGTAGCAGGCGAGACATTACAAAACTGTACGTAGGTAGCTCTAAAACTGCTCTGAAACACAATAGTGTTTTAGTATGGCACCAGTAATATATAATAAAATACCTAAATGTATTAGAGAATTAAATAATGATCAGTTTAAGAATAAATTAAATCAATTACTTATTGATAAGTGTTATTATAATGTAACTGACTTTTTTAGTGATATATTTGACATGAAAATTGAATAACTAATGAATAATGTGACTTTGTAATGGTATTTTATAAGTTATGGCATAATGTTTGATATTAGTTATTATTATGTAAATTCTAATCTAATATGTGTATGCCGAATAAGGCAAGGACATGCGTTGTACTGATAACATTTGACTGAACCATCCTGTATGCTTTTGTAAGTCTATACATACTATGTCTCACAAATAAATAATTATATTCTATTCAAGATTCATTATTCACAAAACAAATCATAATGCTTACGCAATGTACCGAGTACAATGCTGCCATGCCAAGCCAGCCGCACGGAAGTACATGGTTAAATTTGTCTAAATATTGGTTTATTTCTGAATTATGCATAAAATTTCAAAGAAAAATACTCTTCCTGGATGGTCTGAACAACTAAAAGGATGTTTATGATGGTATAGTGTTTAAAAACAGTAAAAGTATTCACAAACAAGAGTAAGCACGAGTCCACTTACCACTTTTACTTGTACACTTGACACTCGATGGAAAACTAAAATAAAAAATTAAATTTTATTAAGTATTTTGTATATTTTTAACAGATACTATTTTTTAATTACGGTACTATAATAAACATTAACGTCATCAACAAATATAGTTTTACCAAATTCTACAGCTGATCCAGAAACAGACAAAGCTGAACTGAATGCTTTTGACGAAATATTTTGTAAGGACAGAAAAGAACCCTTGCTTGTTGGCAGTGTAATGTCCAATATTGGGTACAGTAGCGCAGCTACTGGAATAACCGCTGTGACAAAGGTAATCAGGACTAATATAATAAATGCAAAAGTGTGTTTCTTAGTTTATTGTATACTTACTATCTCATATTCTTACGCGTAATCTGTCCGCATCAGGTTTTTGCTATAACAAAAGATTTATGAATGAACTGGGGGCTTGCTGATTCGGACGGGTTAAACTACTGAACCTATTTTGATGAAACATACGTGGAAAGAATAGAAAGTTTGGCGAAAATAAATATTCATGTTCTATTGGTAAATATTTTGTTATTAATTTCATTTCAAAGTTCTCTCTACAAGCCTCTATACAAAATTTAATGCGTCCGAACCAGTTTACGAAACACTTTTTCCACTCCGCCACAGATAGATAGATAGATAGGTAGAAGATATATATTCGTTTACAGCCTGCTTGAACGCTGACAACGTATCTTCCGGCGACGAAAATTGTATCCCTTTGAGTTGAAAGTTTTATTTTCGGGGATAAAAAGAAGTCACAAGGTGCAAGGGCTGTGAGGAGTGTGACCCAGGAGTTTGACCGATGTGCTGTTCAGGAAGTCCCTTGTTAAGAGCGCGGTGCGTGCATGCGCTTTGTCGTGGTAGAGCAGTAGCCCACGGAGCGGCCTGGTACATAAAACTAAGTTTTATGCTGGAATAATGTTACTGTGCTCATAATGAATAAACTCGGTTTAATCCGCGTGCTGATGATGATAATAATGATAAGTATACTATGTCCTTCCACGGGATATAATTTATCTTCTTGGCAATTTCATTACGACCCTTTTATTCGCTTAAGCGTGCTGGTCATCGTCATCATCTCTGCCGTAGGACGTCCACTGCTGAATATATGCCTCCTCTACAAATTTTCTAAAAGGATCGGTTGGCGGCCTGCAACCGATGTTGCTACCTTTTTCATCTGTGCACCTTGTTGGTGGACGACACTACGCTTGCCAGTCCCATCTGTTCTGCGTGCTTTATGGCCTGCCAACTGCCACTTCAATTGGCTAACCTTATTTATTATGACGTTGACGTCATAACCCAGATTTCCTGCGTCTACGAATCTCCTTATTTCTGATTCGATCACGTAGAGAAACCCCGAGCTTAGCCCTGTCCATAGCTCGGTGTGCGCTTTGAGCTTACTTATGAGGCCCATAGTAAGATACCACGTTTCAGTGTCATATTGACAGCACTGGTAACACATTTGCCAAAGACACTTGTCTTGAGGCACTGAGGTATTTTAGAAAAGAGAAGACCTCGCGATGTTTCCGGAACCTGCCCAGCTGAGTTGGATTTGACGATTCACCCCTGTCTCGAAGTTGGACCTGCCTAGTTTGAGGCGTGGTAGTGTTACACACAAACAAACACACTTTCGCGTTTATAATATTAGTTAGGATAAAGATAACACACTCTCTAATTTTTCAAATACTTACAGGTGCTACTGGGATACAATAAAGGGAAGCTAGCTGGTAACTTACACTTTGACACACCCAGGAACGATGTAGTGGCACTTAGCGAAAATCGAATACGTATTTTAAACGATCACCAGGACTTCCGCAGAACATATACCGCTGTTAACAGTATGTCTATCACCGGAGTAAACGGGCACGTTTTGTTACATGGTCACACGATAACTAAAGTAAGTCTTTGACTTGAACCTTGATGGCGGGAAAACACCCAACAACGGATATATTTTATTTTTTTATATATTTGAGATATTCCTATATTTGTGTTTCTGCTAGTTTTGAAATGTAAGCATCATTAATATCATCATCATAATCTCAACCGTAAGACGTCCACTGATGAACATAAGCCTCTTTCATTATATGACCAAAAGCCCAGTTGGAAGCGACCTTATTCAGCATCGTCCTGGTACCTTTATCAGGTCGTCCGTCCACCTTGTCGGCGAACGATCTACACTACGCTTGCCAGTCCATGGTGTCCACTTCAAAACCCATTGGCCATCTTTTCTGCGTGCTATGTGCCCTGTCCACTACCACTTCAACAGGCTTATCTTCTGAACATATCGAAGACTTTCCTTCGTCAACGAATCTCCTCATTTCTGATGTCAATCATGTAGAGAAACACCGAATATAGCCCTTTCATAGAACATAACTCGTTGTGCGACTTTAAGCTTACTTATGAGGCCCATAGTAAGAGACCACGTCTCAACTCCTTTAACGTATACTAGTTATGGAATATTAACCGTGTTGGACACACTCGTGGTGCGGGTGAAGTGTGCAAATTCACGAAAGGTTGTTTATATGTTTTCCTCGTCACCCCTTAGAAAGTTCATGCTAAGTCCACCGCTTTATTAGAACGTGACTTAATGGCAAGTTTATATAGTGACTGACTTTGGCTACTTGAATAAAAATATCTCTTGATGCTAGTATCAATATTTACTTAAATTACTTGAGAATTGAAATATTTCCAAATGTACAAGTCCACTAATAAAGGTCTTCGGCTACGTTGATACTATTCAGCATAAAGTTACGGCTAACTGCAATGAAGGCGCCTACTTTGGGGAAAAAATTAGCATTGCCATCCAACGTGGCAATCTATTAAGATTTTATATATATTTTGTTTATATATTAGTATAATAAAATTGATAAAAAAATAAGCCCAAGATAGACCTAAGTGGCGTGCAATTGGAGAGGCCTATGTCCAGCAGTGGACTGCTACAGGCTGATGATGATGATGATGATGATGATGATGACAATAAAATTGTCAACAAATATTACTTATATTTTCAGGACAATAATCGTTACAAAAGTGACATTCCATATCTAGTAACCGCATCTGGCAGGCAAGAGTCTGCAGTAGAAAAAATATTTAACGAATTGAAAGCTCAGCCCATCGATCCTGAACAGCTCGCTTTGCTGCACAATTTACACGAAACAAAAACTTCAGGGCATTTGAGTAGAGGTTTTATAATACTTAGTAAGTAACTGACAGTTATGAACTTTGTACTAAGATACTTATTGAGTACATCATAGTTACTTTGAAATGTAACTGGTTGTAATTTTATATTTTACCAAACAGATAAAGACGAGCAGAAGACAGTCAGTTTGTCAGAGAGAGCAGATTATTTTGACGGCACACAGCGTCCGCTGTGGTTTGTGTACAGCGGTATGGGCTCGCAATGGGCTGGCATGGGCACGCAACTCATGCGAATTCCGATCTTTGCAGCTGCTATTAAACGGTTTGAACAATAATTTCACAACTATATTTTATCGTCATAAATTTTTCTTCACCGTTGTTTACATAAGTATTTTTTTCAAATTTGGTTTCAAATAATGTTAGCTTGATTGTTTTTATTCAACTGTGAAATGAATCAATTTCAAAAGCGTGGCGTCTACGTGGTTCCATGAGTGATCAGCAGAGCTTGGTATATTTTATGAAGTTTTTATTGAAATTTATATTGTTTTTTTCAACAATTTCAGATATTTCAGGTAAAATTATAATAAAAAACGGAATTTATTTTAATTATTTTCTATGTTTTTGATACTATTTTTGTTTTACGTTGTTAGCATTTAAAACATTATTGGATTTCTCATTTTTATGAAATAATTAACTGCTTAATTCGTATCTTCTGATATCGAAAAAAAAATACTACTTTTTTTGTATATAACCCTTAATTTTTGCTTTTTCTATAATTATGTTAGGTAACTTTCTAAAAATCAAAAAATATTTTCAATGTTACTATACTAATTTGAATTTTTTATATAATTATAATTTTTATTACTATTTTATTGGAAGTTCAAATATTTGAATAAATTTCGATACAAAAGGTTATCTGTTTATGGCTAGGGACTGATAAATTTGGAAGGGTTATAGCTTTATTTTATTTTGTTATTCGCCAATCTATTGATAAGTTGCTACCTACCATTATTATAGAAGGGCTTTTTACCACCATTTTTGCTACCACCTTTTTGCTACCATTATTATAGAAGGGCTTTTTACCACCATTTTTGCTACCACCTTTTTGCTACCATTATTATAGAAGGGCTTTTTACCACCATTTTTGCTACCACCTTTTGGCTACAATTATTATAGAAGGGCTTTTTAAGGGCCTATTAAAAGTTTTATGATATCTTTTTTTGCTCTCTGTATATCTACTTCAACCAAGCTTTTTAAAAAAAAAATCTTTAAAAATAAGCCTTTTTTTATTATTATTAACCCATATTCATTGCTCAGCTAATAACCATTGCGCGACTGAACGCATGCCGCTACATCACAGAATAGACAACAGGAACTACTTAGAATTGAATGTTTTTTTTAGATATTCTCCTTAAGACATTAGTTTCTGTGTATAGTAAAATGTCAGTATTTTTAAACTGTTTTAGCTGTCGGCGAGTTTTGGAGCCGAAAGGAATTGACATTGACAAAATTATAACTTCTACCGACAAATCCATATTTGACAACATTCTATACTCTTTTGTGGGAATAGCTGCTATGCAAATTGGGCTCACCGACGTTTTAATTGATCTGGGATTAGTTCCTGATAAAATTATAGGTAAAAACACGACATGTGTTAATGTGGTAGCATTTTAAAGAGAATGAAAGACGAATAGCATTATTCAGCCATAACACATATGTTTTTTAAAAAGGAGGTAGGTACATACTAAAATACTAAAGTGTTTGTCCGAATCGAATGTATAATTCTGCGTTATTGCATTACTATCTGTATCATGCGTTGAATGAGGTTATCGTTATATTTCAAGAATTCGTTGAATTGGGATAAAATGCCTATATCTGCCAATACCGGATGCAAACCATTTCCACTTCTAATTTCATCCAAACCCATTCAGCCGTTTTTACTTGATCGAGTAACAAATATCCATAGCTACATCTAAACTTGCACATTTGAATCAAATGAATTGTATTTAAATTCATGTTCAAATTAAAAACCATTTAATCTATTTAACATTACTTAGAAGGTTAATTAAGTATCAATACATTTAATTTATTTGATTTTGAGATTAAGTGAAGTGTAGTTATTATATATCACCACACATTTCAAATATGTTAATGTATTTAAATCAATGAATTTAGGTCTTTGACTGGTATTGTTTTGTCTACCAACAATTTAATATATGAAATAATAAAAAATACTTTGGTCTACATCACAGGCCATAGTGTGGGCGAACTTGGCTGCGCCTATGCCGACGGCTGTTTGACAGCTGAGGAAGTAGTTTTATCTGCCTACAGCCGTGGGCTTGCTTGTATAGAAACTCTCTTTATAAATGGTGCGATGGCTGCTATAGGAGCAGGATTCAAACAAGTAAGGACTGGTTATTAAATTAAGCACTAGGCGAAGTTAATTTATTATGCTTTCTCGCATTTTGCAAATTTTATTAATTTGTTATATTACCTATCATGTTTAGGGTACATTGCTAATATGACATAATGGTCAATATTTGACCTGTACATATAATAATATGTACTTAGTTATTATTTTCTTCTATTTTGATAACCAAATATCTTTTTTCGTTTGAATTGTTATATTTCTTTTTTAATTATTGTTCAATATGGTAGTTTATTATTTGTTGTTATCGTCGTCAAACTGTCATTTTTGGGAAAATGTATGTTTTAAGTTATATTTCTCCGTAGTGTCACAAACCGGCCCTAACGGAAGACCAGCGATTGGATTTGTATTATTTGATGTTGATTATAACTAGCAACGTTGAGTTGGGGTCGATTTGTAACATTTAACATTGTGTTTATTTTAGCAATGTTATTGTTAGAAATAAATATATATTCACCTAATTATTATTCAATTTTATTTTATTGATTCATTTCTATTTCATTATATCACACTCCAACCATAATTATATGAACAGCAGCTGTTATATCTAAAAAGTATTACAATTTCTAGTGTGTTTGTATAAGTGAACGATTAACTTCAATGATAATTACAGTATTACCATGAGTTTTTATGTTATAAGTTAATGCATCCTTCATTTTTTAGATTTCGAAAATATGCCCACCAGAAATCGTAATAGCATGTCACAATGGCCCGGACTCGTGTACCATTTCTGGACCTGCTGAAACAATGGGTGACTTCATTACTTACCTGATCTCTAAAGGAATTTTTGCAAAAGAGGTTCCATGTTCCAACATCGCTTTCCACTCACGATATATAGCAGAAGCTGGTTGGTTTACCGAATATTATAATATAATATTTTGTGTTACTGATTTTTCAACAAAATTAGTTTAAACGTCCTTATAATATTTTTAAATTGATCGACTGATTTAAAAATTAAGCAGACTAGTTATTTTTATAAGTCGGTCAAAGATTGGTCAAATCCCGCTAGTGGTAGACGTTATATTATTTTTATTATATTATATTATATTATATTATTTTTATTATATTATATTATATTATATTATATTATATTATATTATATTATATTATATTATATTATATTATATTATATTATATTATATTATATTATATTATATTATATTATATTATATTATATTATATTATATTATATTATATTATATTATATTATATTATATTATATTATATTATATTATATTATATTATATTATATTATATTATATTATATTATATTATATTATATTATATTATATTATATTATATTATATTATATTATATTATATTATATTATATTATATTATATTATATTATATTATATTATATTATATTATATTATATTATATTATATTATATTATATTATATTATATTATATTATATTATATTATATTATATTATATTATATTATATTATATTATATTATATTATATTATATTATATTATATTATATTATATTATATTATATTATATTATATTATATTATATTATATGATATGATATTATATTATATTATATTATATTATATTATATTATATTATATTATATTATATTATATTATATTTTATTTTATTATATTATATTATATTATATTATATTATATTATATTATATTATATTATATTATATTATATTATATTAAATTATATTATATTATATTATATTATATTATATTATATTATATTATATTATATTATATTATATTATATTATATTATATTATATTATATTATATTATATTATATTATAATATATTATATTATATTATATTATATTATATATTAGTATTCGTATAATAAAGAGGAAATATTTAATAGTTTGTTTGTAACGGATAAACGCAAAAACTACATAACCGGTAAAATGTTGTGTATTCTTGTTACAGGTCCTTTGTTATTAAAATATTTGAAAGAAATTATTTTAACACAAAAACTACGCAGCGAACGATGGGTTTCTACATCTGTGCCACAAGATAGATGGGAAGAGCCAATTGCAAAATATTCTTCAGCAGAGTACCACACTAACAATTTACTGGTTTGTAATTACTGTATTTTGTGTAGTCTATAATTTAACAGACTTTTCTAATTCAATATTTTTATTTGTTTCTGCAGAGTCCAGTATTATTTGAAGAAGCTAGTAAGCTAATTCCTAGCAATGCCGTACTAGTGGAGGTAGCACCACACGGGTTGTTGCAGGCCATCCTAAAACGCTCTCTACCAGATTCCTGCACCAACATCTGTCTCACGCGTCGTGGACATAAGGATAATGTCATAATGCTATTGGAAGCTGTTGGGACGTAAGTGCATTATTATTTATGTTAAAAACTTTCATTTCATCTTGCCCTAACCGACACATAGGCAGTATTCATGAAATTTTCCTTACAGGTTATATATCGAAGGATATCACCCTAAAATTCAACGAATTTACCCTAAAGTGGAATTCCCCGTGTCTAGCGGTACACCTTTTTTATCCCATCTTGTGGAATGGGCGCACGAAGAAAAATGGTAAGAACAGTTTTTTGGCCTTTCGTTGCGGACACAAATGCGGAATGAAAATATTTTTTATTTGTTTTAGGAATTTGGTCACATACCTTTCCGCAAACAGAAAAGTAGCAACTGCAAGCGAATACCTAATTTCTGTGTATGACGATGAACACAGTTACCTGAAAGGTCACGTCATAAGAAGTAAGTAAGGTGATGTTTTTTTCTGAACAATACAGAACGATGAAGAATACAAATCATATTAAAATTTTCATCAGAACAATAAATAATATTGAGTTGTGGATATAGATAAGACTTAAAATGTAATGGTACATATTATTACTTGTTTTATTAGTGGATAGGTAGAAGTTCAGTGTGTAGACAGGATTAGCTGTTGGTCCAATCTTCATCTGAACCCTCTTTCGGTTGATCAGGTAACATTTAAATATTAACATGTTTTGCAGAAAATACACTTCTACCTTTCTCGTTCGGTTTGGTGGCTGTATGGGATACCCTTTTAATGTCAATGCATATACAGAAAAAGAAAATGAACGTAGAATTTAATCATATGCAGTTCTATGCTCAACCAATAATGTACGAATATCGCAACAACAGCCTTAGCGTATCTATACAGAAAGGCAGTGGCCGATTTGAGGTAAGAAAACTATGGATCATGGGTGTATTGTTTTATTTCGTTGAGTTTAGAAGAGCTTACAAATAAGTAAGCTGCAAAAATAGACCGCAAAAAAGTCTCCAAATCAGTAGAGTAATCAATTGAAAACGGATTTATTTTCAGAATAGGCATGACTGAAACAATGCTTATGTCGTGCAATAGTTTACTCGTATTTCATTATTTTATTATATTTTATACATGTACGTTAATGGTGCAATACATTCATTTTATACTGCAGATAATGAATGAAAAATCTAGAGTCGCTTCTGGATACATAAAATTATCAGAAATAAATAACAAAAAAGGACTCTTAGATGCATTGCATTCGTCTGATGAAACATTTGAACTAAGTACTGAAGACGTGTATCAGTTGTTTAATGAAAGAGACTGTTATTACGAGTAAGTTTTTCACATAGAATTACTTAAAACTTTATTATTTCTATGTACATACAGTATTTACACAATATGTAATACATTATATATTTTATGTTTGTATTATTTGTGTCATACGTCGTAATTGATGTCTTTCTAGAAAAAATACATCTAATAAATTAAATGAAACTATATTTGCAGCGGGGAATTTAGAAGCATCGAGAGTGCTAACAATGCTATGACTAAAGCTAATTTGATCTGGGATAACAATTGGGTCACTCTCATTGATGGCGTGTTGCAACTAAATGCTATGAAGTATCAGCATAACTCTAAGTGCCAGCTTGATCAAATAGGAAGAATAACTATCAACGTTACAGATCATCTCAAAAGCTCATTGGAAAAACAAGATGGTACATGTGTCATAAGCGCTTGTATTGATGATCTTCAAAACTTTACCAGGCAAAAAACTTTTACATTATAATTATTAAATACGTGTATTATTTCAAAAATACACTACAAATATTAATTTCACATTAAATTTTTAGATGCGGAGGAGTCGTAATCGAGAATGTCAAGTTTAAAAATGTATCGCAGACCGGGGACGACGTTACTGTTTCTATAAAAAGCTTGAAATTTGTGCCTAGGTTCCATTCTGGTATAGATGTAAGATATATTAAACTTTTTAAATAATAGATTACAACTACGATAGTATTTTCCTGATGTTATTGTAATATTGCTACAGAGCCTTGCTTCTCTTCAAATAATGATACAAATTGTTGCTGAAAATATAAACAAGAGTATTATTAACGTGATTGGAATAACTGATAAAAATTCTGAGACTGGGATATTTAATGACATAGAAATGAAATGTAACAATATTCCTGGAGTTCAAATGCAATATCGAGAAGTACGGAAAAACTCAAATGTATCTCTAGAAGATGCTGATTTAGTCATTGTTCAAAATCTTTTGAATGACGAACATGTAAGTGATTTTTTTCTTTTAAAGTTCGCCTCGAAAAAAACATGTGTGTGGGTATTAAGATCTGGTAATTATACCTGTTTAGGGTTCCATACCTCAAAAGGAAAAAGGGACCCACCCTTACTCTTTGTTGTCCGTCTGCCTCCTCCGTCCGACTCCTTTTCTCAGGAAACTGTAAATGCATCAAGTCCAAATTTATATCAAATATTCGGTTTGCGGTCTTTCTCAGTCAAACTCAAAGTCACGTTTTTTGCGAAGTTTCAAGAGAATCAAAGCCTATAGGGTACTTCTCGTTGACCTAGAGTCATGAAATTTGACAAGATGGAATATCTTAGAACAAAAAAATAAAGACCCTACAACTAAAAAAATAAGTGGATTAACTTTTACAAACTTTTATTCACGGTCGATGCAATAACCGTGTCTAGGGATTGAACGGTAAAGTTAAGATTGTCCTTTAATCCAGTTTGTGTTCACTTAGATCAATAATATGCTTTCTTAATGTACGGAACCCTCGGTACGCGAGTCCAATTCGCACTTTGCCAGTTTTTAATGCAACACTGTATCATCGACTTAGTTTATGAAATTGCTTTATCATTTACAGAAATGCCAAATTATGTATTGTACTTTGAAGAGCAATGCGTTTATAATCAACGAACAGTCTTTAGATGATATATCAAGTATGAAACCTTCAACTCTATATGACATTGTATCTATTCTGAAAATCAAAAAAACTCGTCTCGAATTAGCACGCTGGAGATCCATTCCTCTAATTCCTACTAAATCAAGCACAGTATTAACCGTCCGTTCGAAATCAGATCTATCTCTTATGATTGAGGCACGTAAGAACTTATCTCCTCAAGGTTGTCTTGTTATACTCACACCTCACCCACCGGTAGTTGGCCTTAAACATATAGTGAAGAAGTGGAAAAAAGAAGGTAAACACAATCGCATCTGCCTCATTATGACTAATGAACTGAAGGATGTAAAGGGTTTACCAAATGATGATTTGGTCTTTCAAATGTTGAGTGAGGTACGTGCCTAGTTTACTAAGCGTTATTTTATAAAACTAGATTCAATTATTAAGAACTAAATATTTGTGAGTAAAAAGACTTCAATAAAGTGCATAATATTAAAGAGTGGTGTTAAGAATCGTCTACTGAACGGGTTGTGCCTAACAACTATGTCCACGTGACTATATGAACAATGACAATATAATAACTATACGCCATACAACAGATGCATTTCCTCACAGGTGATGAACTACACTGCGCTCGCTACCATGAGACATTAAATTGTTAAGTTTCATGTGCCTGTAATTTGGTGGCAAACATACATTTAAACCAAAACGCAGTACTGCGTTAAATCATTACTGCTTCATGGTAGCGAAAGATATGGTGGCAATACTACCCCGGCCGAACTCATTCATAAAGAGTTCTCCTGCTTACAACTTTGCTCTAATTGGTAGATTTATTAAATATTTCAAAGAGCACAACAGGTATTAACAAATTTTTTGCGAAGCTAACCTTTGATAGGCACACACATGCATAGATCTACTCGTATGATGGTGTTTTTGGTTCAAATTATATGCTTAAAACTAAGGTTTTAAGCATTTAATTTTGCGGTGCCTACGTTTCTTTTATTGCAAACAAGCCGTAAATTTCTTGGGCAGCACCACATGTGTTTGAATTCTAATATACAGTATTCTAAATAGGAAAAATATGATTAATGTGATTGGAATAACCGACGAAAATTCTGAGACTGGTGTCATACTGGCCACACCACAGGTATTTGAATTCTGTATACAAGTTTTCTAAATAGGAATGTGTGTTTGCCAGTTTGTCTTTTGGTGGTCTTTTTGTCTTATTTTACGATTTAACTGCAGAATCAATTTTTATCAAACTTGGCACTTAGAGCGAACGTAAGATAATATAATATAGTATAATATATATTATGTAGAGACTTATGTATCGGCGATCGAGGAATTGAATAAAAAATACTTTATTTATTAATTACAAGCAGTTGTTTACTACAGGAAAGTACAAGCAAGACTAACTTACAAAACAATATTAACAATAAACATAAAATTAACAATAAGCACTTTATGACGTGACAATGGTCGGTCGCAGCGCAGCGTCAGCGGGATTCCTATGGTTGGACCGTGGTAACTTCTCCATCCTTCAGAGAGAAGCTGATCTTACAGCTTCCTCCAGTGTCCTCACTGGGAGATGTATCTTTCTTTGTTGTTATGTATTTGTAAAATTTCCACGATGTTGCGCCTAGCAGTAGGATGCACAAAATGATTGTTGTCCAGCTGGGAGTCGCCATCAACGCAGGCCATTCTATGATCTCTTCGTCTTTTAAATCTTCAGCCCTGTCCAAAAGTTTGTGGATGTTGTCCAGTTCCAGGTCTTCTAGCTTGAGTTGATATTTTATAGCTTCTACTGGTACGATTTGTTTGTGGGGTAATGGTATTATTTCGTTGATAGCTGTAGTTATGGTATGAGTTTGTAGGGTCTTCTTCGTAACTTCAACGCGGCAGTCTTCAGTCAGTGTAATAAGATGGATTCCTGATGTTCTTCTGTATGAAGTCTTGGTCCCGCATTGTGCTCGAATGACCTCTTCTCTAGTCAATATTACCAGCCAGGTGTTATCTCGTATCTTCTGAAGTTTGTTTTCTGATAGGATCATTTTCGCACGGGTACAATTGGCATCCTTGTGTTGGATAAGAGATATTACGCAGTCTTCCGATGTCTTGATCGGCTTTGTGTTAAGCGTCTCGCAGAAGTTCACACCGTTGGCAACGGGTATGCAGCTGTCATCTAGGTAGGCGTACTCTTCGCTTCCAAGTGCAAGGTATTTGGATTTAGGAATGATAGTGAGGTGGTTGGTATCAGGGATTGAGTAGAGGTGTATTAGATCATATATATTTTGATCAATGGAGGGGATTTGTAATATGAATGTTAACGAGTGTTGTGTACTATACGCTTTGACTTTAATTGATCTTTCTAGCTCGTGAATATTATTAAGATTAATTTCGGTTATCGGAACAAAGTCATAATTTAATTTTAATTGAGTCAATTCTTCGATTAAATTTTGTGCGCTTATAATACTAGGGTGCATAACTCCTAACTGGGAAAATGTCATTGCATCTTCCAATATCATTAACTTATCTAATATAATTTGTAAACTAAAATCTATCTGTACATATATATCTAAGTAATGTAACTGGTTAGATAACTCATCCGTCGTTATTGTTACATTTTGTATGTATGATGCTAGTTTTCTTTGATTATCATTAATTTTATCTAACTGAGTTGTGAATTCTTTAACCGTTCTCTCTGCAATAACTAAGGATTTCTTTTGTGAATTTTGAATCCTACTCACTTGACTTCTGATTCCTGAAATTTCAGCTTCGAAATTAAGAGCATCTTGATTGTCTAGGTTGCCAGTGATGGACTTTACAACCGAGCCTAAGCCGTTAATAAGGCCACGTTTTTGCCTTATATGTGGAATCATGAAACCGATCTTTTTAGATATTAAAGATAAGCTATGCTCAATCTGATCTTTATAAGAGTTTTGTAAGGCTCCTGACTTCGAAGTGGGCTTTTCAGATGATTTAGTACTTGCAAATAGTGCCATTAACTTAATAGCTGTTAGGTGTAGATATGTTATATTATAGACACAAGCTAAGTTAAAATTATCTACTTGTCTGACGATCTGTCCTTGTTTAAGCAATAGGATTCCTTGTTCATTACTGACTGGGTTAAAAATCACGTCTGCTGCTGCGTGGAGCACGATGGCTCCGGTGGTGAAGGCCCTGGAACAAGGTGAGGCCTTCTTAGGAGTTTGAAATGAACCCTAATAGATTTAGAGTTCGGGTGGTTACCTACTATCTCGGCTACGTTATTAGGATGGAGGTGAATAATTTTATACGGACCTTTGAAAACTGGCTTCGTTTTATCGTTCCTTGCTGTCTTCGCCACCTGTTTGTAGACTGTCTCACCTACCTTGAAGGCTATTTCTTCTGCTTCTTTATTACGCCTGGCTATCACCTGTTCTTTGTTCTTAGACATGTACGCTGCTACACACTCCTGGACTGCTTCTGCATTTGACTTGTGTTTCAGGACGTAATCTTGATAAAATTCTTTGGGAAAATATAGCTCTAGAGGGTTTCGTGACGCTGTATGTCCATATAACAGTTCGTGCGGAGTATAACCAGTCGCGGAATGTATCGAGTTATTATAAGCTATTATAGCATATTTCATTACTAGCTGTATGGGGTCGTCTTTATTGGTCATACGTTGGATTCTTATTATTTCGGCTAGGGTTGAATGCAAACGTTCTACAGGGGAGTTAGAGTTAGGGTTGTAAGGTGTCGTAAAATGGATATTTATATCATGTAAAGCGCATATTTCCTTAATAACGTCATTGTCAAATTTACTGTCTGAGTCAGTCGTGATTTTCTGAGGAAGTCCGAGTACAGAGATAACGTGCAGTAAGGCTTCGGCTACATGCACGCTACTAGATGCGTTCAATGAAATCGCCTGCGCAAATTTTGAGAAGTTGTCTATAATTGTCAAAAACGTGCCTCCACCTGTCGAGTATATGTCCATAAATAAATGTTCCATAGGCTTTTTTGGTGTCTCTGTGAGAGCTAAGGGAGGTTTTAAAGGATTTCTTTCGTACTTGGCTTTTAGACAAGTATCGCACTGATTAATGTACCTTTGAATACTTAATAACATATTAGGCCAATGATAATTTCTATGAAGTTGTTTAAGAGTTTCTTGAATTCCACGATGGGTAGTTTTGCCTTCGTGGTATTTCTTAATAAGTTCTTGTTGTTCTGACTTATTTTCGACTAAAGTAACACGAGTAGTGCATCTTATGAGTTTTGGACCTCTTTCGTTAAATATAGTTGTATAGACTCTAGAAAACGCTAAATACAATTCGTCATTGTGGAAATAGCAGTGAAACACACGATCAGCTATGGTATGTTCCTTTAAAAACTTTATTATTTCTTGTTCAGTGTTGTTGATTGGGATAAACACGTCTTTGATAACTGTACGTGAGTTCGTTGACCTATCTTCTACTCTATATACTGAGCCCGGGGTAGATCTTATGTGAAATTGTTTTAATTGTCTGTCTATTGCATCTGATAGAATGGGGATACCATTATTTTCATTATCTGGTTGAGTGTGATTAGTGCTGACTAATTGTTCTTCGCCTATTGTTACTATTGTCATACTATCTGACGCCTGATCGACTGGAGGTTGTAAAATAGTCTCTGTATCCATAGCTAAATTTTCAGTCTCGTTTCTATTATTCCTACCACTAGTACTTGCTATTGGTATATCTTGAATTTCTGTTACCGGTTCCGGTTCGATTTCGTCATGACTTTCCCTGCGTACATTTTCGAATATTCTACCTATCATTTCGTCATCGTTATTATCTTCGAAGTTGACCGCTAAAGAGTCCATACTATGATGGTATATCTTTGCCCTAGATAACGCGTCCGCGTTTGTATTTTGACGTCCTTTCTTGTACACAACTTTATAATCATACTCAGCTAGCTTTAAGCGCCAGCGAGTTAGTTTTGAATTCGGGTCTTTAAGCGACATGAGCCACGTGAGAGGTCTATGGTCTGTATATATTGTAAATTTGCGACCATACAGATAGGGCCTGAAGTATTTTATTGACCACACTATTGCCAAGAGTTCTTTTTCTATGGTAGAATAGCGGGACTCAGTGTCTGATAATGTACGTGATGCGTACGCAACAGGCTTGTCAGATCCTACTTTGCCTTGTGAAAGCACCGCACCTAGTGCCACATCAGATGCATCCGTAGTAAGGATGAACGGTTCGTCAAAATCGGGGTACTGTAAGATGGGGTCGTTCGTGAGAATTTGTTTGCATTTATTGAAAGCTTCTAGAAACTCTACGCTATGTATGACTTTACCACCCTTCTTTAAACATAATGTCATTGGCTTGGTTAACTTTGCGAAATCCCTAATAAATTTGCGGTAGTAACCAACGAGTCCTAAAAAAGACTTTACTTCCTTTTGGTTCTGGGGTAAAGGGAAATCAAGGACAGCCTTTATTTTGTCTCTGTTAGGCTTTAGTCCTTCGTCAGTAAGTTCATGACCTAAAAAGTTAACTTGTTTCTGAAGGAACTCTGACTTATCAAGTTGAACTTTGAGATTATGTGTTTTAAACCGATCAAACACTTCGCGTAGCCTCTCTATGTGTTCTTGCAATGACGTAGAAATTATAATGACGTCATCAAGATACGTATAAACATTAGTTAGGCCCCTAAGGATGTGATCCATTAAGCGTTGGAATGTACTTGGCGCGTTTTTTAAACCAAAAGGCATGCGCAAAAACTCATAATGCCCGCGTTCGGTAGAAAATGCTGTTTTCTCCACATCGTTGGGGTGCATTTCGACCTGATGGTACCCACTCGCGAGGTCAAGGGTAGTAAAATATTGAGCGCGTCCAAGTCTGTCTAAAATGTCATGAATGTTCGGTAATGGGTACTTGTCTTCAACTATCCTATCATTCAGTCTCCTATAGTCTATAACAAGCCTCCATTTAACTTTACCTGATGCGTCTGGTTTCTTTGGTACAATGTGTACTGGACAAGACCAAGGTGATATACTTTCCCTAACGATACCTTGTTTCATCAAGTCGTCAATTTGTTAACGGATTTCAATACGTTGTTGTGGGGCTTGTCTGTAACTGCGTACAAAAATCGGTGTTTCGTCTGTTAATCTAAGTTCATGTTTGACTGCATGCGTAAACGTTAACGGTATATTTTCAGAATAGAATATTTCACGGTAACGATAGCACAACTTTATGATTTGACGCTTCTCTTCGTCATTCATGTGACTTGTTCGAATTTTTTTTATATCCTCACAAAGTTCTGCGTCAATGTCTATTTTAGCATCCAATGAATTTAATTTAATAACATCATCCGTAGTTTCAGAATAGACCTCTAACTCTATCGCACTCTTTTCCGGGATAAACTTATTTTGATCATTATAGTTTATGATAGATGTTTTAAAAGAGCCGTTTTTAACCGTTACGATAGCTGCGGGGGATTCTAATCCGTCTGACCAATAATGTTTGTCCTGTATGTATTGTCCGTCCATGTAATGCGTTTTGACAGTTATTAACTTTTCGCATTTAGCATCAACTTTAATTTTCTGCAATGGGTAGTTGAAGTAGATCGGAATATTGGCATTAGTTGTACGTAATATGTTGCTATTTAAGTCAATATTACTTTTAAGGCATCTCAATAAATCAAAACCGATTAGTCCTTTATATTTTGGGTCAAAGTCAAATATTAAAAATTTATGTATTTTGTCCGTATTAAATGCTGGTGGTAGCGGGAGATAAACTACGTTATTATGACGCGAAACACTGTGCGCGGTGGCAATTTGAAAGGGTTCGTGTTCCACACAATACTCGAAAATAGTATTATATATGACGTCTGACGCAATAACACTCCTACTAGCTCCAGTATCAACTAGGAACTTACCTCCTAGTTCAGGCAACTCGATATACGGCAGATGGTCTCTATCTTGTAGGTTGATTTTTACTAGCTCTGATCTTCTTGGTTCCTGTCCATGTAAAAATCCTGTTGAAAATCCGCCTCAGGTTGCTGGTCTTCTTCCTGTGCGAAATCGCATTCCTCCTGTGGGTAATAACTATTATAGGGCTCACCGTTAAATGATGACTGGTCCTGTGTGTGGTTCTGCGAGTAGTACAGCTCTTCGGCGGCAAACTGCGGTTTCTCTGGTTTCGACACGGACCTCATGGTAACGTCCGAGCTCTTTTGCGGTAGGTTTACCTGCTGAGGTACATTGAACTGCCGAAAGTTACCGCTATTGCTTCCTCGAAAATTACCTGAATTACCAGTACGTAAATTAGATGCATTACCTGCACGTGCGTTGTTGGATGTGCGATTCTTCCAGGGTAGCATTGATTGTACCCACTGCTGTCTCTGCTCTGGTGTCATGTTATTTTGTTGTGGTACAAAATTTGGTTGAGGCTGGTGGAAGGCCTGAGTTTGGGGTTGAAACGCTAAGGGTTGCGACCCTCTAAAGTTCCTATATTGGAAACTTGATTGCGGAGGGCCCCTAGAGATATCCTTTTGCTTAACCAAGGACGTAGATGGCGCGACATAATTTTGCCTGTTATGAGTAAGCCGTGCCTCTTCCTGTCTAGCAGCCACAATCGCAGATTCCAGTGTACCTGGCCTAGCTATCCTTACTCCAAGGGAAACATGGAAATCGAGTTGATTGATATATTGTTCAATAACCATTTCCTCGTAATACGACCGATTTGCGTGTTTCCCTACTGAGTAGAGGGTGTCGAGCGTCTCTCGAAGTCGCCGTCCAAACGACTCAGCATCTTCATTTTTATTGCGGCGAGTTCTAGTGAGCTCTTGCATGACTTGAATTTCATTTCGCGGTTCTCCTAAACGTCTAACCAACGCGTTTTTAATTAAATCCCAGGTTGCGAGGGACTCCTCATACGCTATCGCGTCAATAGCAGCTCCACTTAATTTACTTTTTATTAAGCATATGAAAGCCGGGTGCGAACTAGATGTTTCGTTCATTAACTTAACTATGTGCTCTACCTCACGTATATAATGATTCAGTAGCTTCGGGTTACCATCGAATCGCGGTAATAATTCTGCAATAAATTTAATATCGGCATCGCACTCTTTGAACGACATAATGCACGTATCAAGTTACTCTATTGTTTTATATTATCACTTATTTCCTTATAACCGAATAGGTACTAGCTTATGACAATGTTTATCGCGATTTTAGCTATAAACTTAAACACTCCTTAACAAATTAATCACATATAAAATAAGACAGGAAATATAGCAGGAAACTTGGAAAATAGCGAGAGTACTCACCAAACCAGCTTCTGCATCTCTTGTCGAGTCCTGAGTACCTCGTGGGGATAGCCAATGCTCCGGGTCTCCTCACGGTGTCCTTCTTAAACTTCTTTTGTTCCTCTGGTGACCGCCTGTAGGTTCTTGAACACGGTTTGCAACTTGAAAATTGCCACTTATAGAGTCTGGAAGAGCTTGATTCTGAACTCCTAAGTGCCGTGAAAATACCGACTGCGCCACTTATGTATCGGCGATCGAGGAATTGAATAAAAAATACTTTATTTATTAATTACAAGCAGTTGTTTACTACAGGAAAGTACAAGCAAGACTAACTTACAAAACAATATTAACAATAAACATAAAATTAACAATAAGCACTTTATGACGTGACAATGGTCGGTCGCAGCGCAGCGTCAGCGGGATTCCTATGGTTGGACCGTGGTAACTAGAGACATAATATTTTCTTTTACAGGGAGTATGGGGAGGTGAATATTATTTGCCGTCAAGAGATGATACAGCAACTTGTGAAAAAATTATGCTCCAGAGTGAGCATGTTGGAAATTTTGATAGTTTGCAATGGATTCATGTACCTGAAGACATGGACAATATGAACATCATAAAAGTATGATTGTTCACCTACCGTTTTTATAAACTTTATATTTTCAGGCCCAGGGCTTTTACGTAACACGCGATTTAGTGTTACCATCATCTATACTATTATTAATAATATTATAAAGAGGAAAGATTTGTATGTACATTTGAAACGAATTGGCTCAAAAAGTTCTGGGCCAAATTATTTCACCATTTGAAAGCTACATTCACCATGAGTAACATAGGCTATATAAGATTCATCATCATCATCATCATCATCATCCATCACCGCGCGGGTGAAACCGCGGAGAGAAATTAGTCGTAGAATATAATAATATACTATTCAAACTTAACAAAGTTAAAATAAAATCTTTTATTCTATTGAGGCAGCTTGAAGCAGAATCAGCATGGACTGCTTCATGCTGCGGCTGCAAAAACGACAGTCTTCTATGACATGTACACACACACACGAAACCACTCGAGCAGTTGCAAATGCTTCGGGCAGTTGGGTGTCAAGCAGTCGCCAGGCATACACGGACTGCTCGAGCTGTCGACTGCTTTCGCGTAGTTACCTTCGCCGGCGCTCTTCATTCCAGGTCGCGCGCGCTTCCAAGTTTTGAATTAAAATTGTGACTTGTTGAGCAGTTAATACCAACTGCCCGAGCAGTTATCAATGGCAGCTTCAAGCTGTTGACCATGACTGCAAGAGCGGTTCGTGTATGTTCGTGTACAATCTCTGGCTAACAGCGCGAGCAACCCGTATATATCGGCTCTAAGGAAGCTACTATGTTCATAAACGTTAATTGTTACACTAACATTAAAATATTGTATCAATATTTTAAAGTGAAAAAATAAATAAATGTTTATTTCATTTAACTATAGGAGTAAGACCTTTTTTATTTATTTTTGAAATTACCATTCTACACTAGATTTAGAAAACTGTGCTACGGTATATAATATGCAGTTGATTATACCTTTTTATATTTTGTATCGCCACTGAGCTGCGAATTCGGATGTGAAAAGCGTGTGTTTATTACAAAAGTTAATTACCAAAATATGTAAAAATTGCATATTGTTAAGCATATATGTTGTAGGTACATTACGCGGGTTTACATATCAACGATGTCAAAAGAGCTGCCGGAACTGTTTCATTAGAAAACATGAACTCTACTGTTGATAAAGGATATGGAATGGAATTCAGTGGATTCACAAAAAGGTTAGCAATTTGCTTGACATTATGAGATTTAGTACATGAAAAGTCACCACTGAGTAGAAAATGCTACATAATAAGCTTTTTTTATTTATACGTGTTTGTTTATAAACAGATCATATCGTTTATAAACGATTATAAATATGTGTTGTATACGTTTTATCTTTTAATCTTTTTAATCTAAAAGTACCGCGAAGCACTAATGTACACAATACTGCATTTTGTTTAGAATTGAAGGTATGGTTTCCGGCAAAATTACAGGCACATGAGACTTAACAACTTAATGTCTCAGGTTTCCGGGCGCAGTGCAGTTCGTCACTTGTAACTGAATGCATCTGTTCTATGCAGAGGTTACCGGTAAACACTAGGTGAGCCTCGAGCTTGTCACGTCTGTGGTTTATAAGAATGACCCACATACCTATGTCACAACATTTTTAGTCTATTTAAAATTTTGGTTTAAAATATAGATTAGGTTAATTTTAATCTAGGACTTCACTACATTTTTTAATAACTTTAAAGTTTCGGTTAAAGTATACATAAGGTTATTTTAATATAATTAATTTAACACTACGTAAGTAGTATTTTGCGTTTGTTGATCCGCGAGGCGGGGCTTATTATTTCAAATTAACAGGTGCTATGTACTGGACAAAAGTCGCTATTTTATTTTTTTATGTATATAAATGAATTTCTAAGTTTCTAAGTAAGAGGCGTCTTCTAAAATTCGAAAGACACAGACATTGATTGTCAGCGCAATAAAAATGTGATGTGTATGATTATACACCTATGTAATAAAATTTATACTATAGTATTTCTGCGAACATTAGACTTCGCGAGCACATAGTCTTTTAGCGTCAATTTTTCGCAGTACTTTACAACCTATTATCTCAAAAACCACTTGACCAATTAAACTTTTAAAATCGAAATCGCTATTTAAGTCAGGTAGGTACCTAATTTGTGTAGCAAATTTTATCATAATCGGTCGGTAAATAGCGCCGTGGCAATCTTCCCCCTTTTCTAGGAAAAGCACACCAATAAAAAATTGCCGATGACAAAAAAACAAATAAATAGTAAAATATACATACCAAGTTTCGTCAAGATATATTAAAATGTGACCTGTACAGGAAGACAAAGAAAACAAATATACGGACAGATGAAAGTCAATTTGGCAGCAGAGGCGCTTCGCTCGCTCGGTCAACTAATATAGTACAGTAAAGGTGCAAGTCGGTAGCCGGCTACACGTAGCACCAGCAGACGACGTGTCGTCGCTTCATGTGGCCACGACACGTCGTCGCTTCATGTCGCCATGACACGTCGTCGCTTCACGTCACTCTGCAGTCATGATTTCGAACCCTACTGCAGGCGGCAACTGCAGATGGCATCAACCATTTGAAAAGCGATACGAAAGGTTTAGTTTAAAAGCTTTTCATTTGTTTTACTAGGTAGATTGGTAGCCACGAGTGGCACTACTGATGTGCGGTCGAGCGACAGTGACGTCTGCCGCTCGACGACGCGTCGCTAGCTGCGTGTCGCTAACTACGAGTGGTATTTCATAGAAACACATAGAAGCGTAGTCGTTGCGACACGTCGTTTGCTGCGGTTTCATGTAGCCGGCTTCCAAACAATCTTGCACCTTAACCCCACAAGAGAAAGCAAACTTTCTTTTTCTATTGTCAAAACTAACCATTAGATGATGCCGCAGTCAAACTTTCCCCTATTAAGAGGAAATATCAAATAAAAAAACGCCGATAACCAAAAAAGAACGGAACTTTAGAACCCGCATACTAAATTTTGTCAAGGTTTATTAAAAATACGACCTGTATGCGAGTACCAACATCCGGACGGATGAAAGCACATTTCTCGAGTCGTTACAGAGATTTCGTTCGCGTCGCTCACTCAGTCAATTATGAAATGGTATTTTTCAGCCGGAAGTGCCACCTTTCATATATAACATATAACTACATTTTTATAGACATTGGTGACTAATTTTATTATTAAAAGCAATTTCGTTCTCATGTTTTAGTGGTGAGAGAGTTATGGGCCTAGTCCAAAATGGCGCTGCCAGTAGTTACGTGCTTGCAAAACCTGAACTTTTATGGCCTGTGCCTTCTTATTGGACTCTAGAAGATGCTGCCACAGTTCCATTTGCCTATGTATATGCATACTACTGTCTGTACATCAAAACTGTAAGTTGAATAGTACTTATCATCTTTGCATGCTGCTAGTATTCTAGGCATATTGTTAATTGACAAAAAGCTATTAAAGTGTTTAAATATCTGTGGGATGTGGATTAATGCATCAGGGATGCAGCTGTTAATATATTGTTTAATGTAGATTATATTAAAGAATATAAATTAACAACATAAGCATAAATAATCTACATTTATGCTTATCATATCATCTGCTGATATCTGTATAGATCTCGACTCAGAATTGAACTGTTCTATCCAAAAAGCGTCTATGGGATAAAATTGCAGTAATCTATACACCTATTAACATGACACAAACAACATACATACGATATATATTTTATATATATGTTTTACCTCTGTTTGCTATTTTCACATCCACGGAGATATCGGCAGGTGTAAATAAGGTATTTTTTTAATTAGTGCACAATATTGAACGGGGTGGTTTTGAATCGATAGCTAGTCATGGAAGTAAAAGAAATAATGACATATTTTTTATTATTACACGGCTAAGACGCAACAAGACAAGTGCAACTGAATGCACGACTCGACGTTACGCTACATCACAAAATAATAGTAATTACGCGAGATCTACCTACCCGCTTAAAATAGGTACAACGACGTGCAAACGTTGACACGCCCGGCCCCGCCGTCCGTTATAGGCGGTAGGTTTAGGCATAGACATCAGCTGCGTAATTATTCGCGAGTAAAAAGGTTCGTACGTCTTTGTACCTTTTCTGTCTCGCGTATAAATATAATATTATAGTCACTGTTGTGTCTTCTGTGATGGAGCGGTGCCTTCGGGCGTTCAGTCGCGCAATGGTTAATTACCGCGAAGCAATGAATATGGATTCATAATAGTAAAAGATATGTATTTTTTCTTTCACTATAATGACCAGTTATCAATTCCAAACCCCTTCAACCCCATTCAATATTGTATACACACTAATTATTAATATAAAACCTTATATAAACACGTGACGCTACGTAGTAGAGTTTTCAATGTGATTTCGCCGTTTCCTTTTCAGGCTATACGATTAGTAGAAAAAGATGTCACCCAATTCAGTGTACTTGTGCATGGAGGTACAGGGGCGTTGGGCCAAGCCATGATCAGCATTGCACTCGCTAAGGGTTTCAAAGTATTTGCTACAGTCAGCGACATTCGGAAGAAACGGTTCCTATTAAGATTGTTTCCAGAATTAAACGGTAAAATAGGCTACAAATATACCTACTTTGGAAATAACTTGTTGAAAGTTATTGTTTTCTATGCTTCTATTGTTTTAGAGGACGACATAGGAAATTCCAGGGATACAAGTTTTGGAGATATGGTAATGAGTGCTACGGGTGGAAAAGGATGCAATATTGTCATGTGCTGTCTCAAAGGAGAGTTAAAGAATGTAATATCATGATTTTTTTTATTCAACTTTTTTAACCGATTCTGTTACCAAAAATATTTACGTCTTTGTATTAATTTTAGATTTCACTCAACTGCTGCAGCTCTTCTGGGACCACATTTGATACTGTTGCAATAAACACCAAAGAAAACTATCAATTTGGCATGTGCTACTTGACCAATGAAAGGGCTTATATCCCAGTAGATATAGCATCAATATTTACGCACATGACATCTAAAGATCTTATGGTAAGTATTTTAAATAATGAAAGAGCTACTCGTATGTTGATTTGCACCTAAACCTAGCGGTGTGTTTCAGCTGCTGTCCATGAACTCTACTTGACTTTACATAATAAGCTATAAGCTAAGCTAAGCTTGCATTCGTCATCACCGGACATCACGTACTCTTTCACACGTGAAACTACAAATCTCTTTCGGTTTGAACGTTATCTATACATACGAGTACAATATTCATCATGTAAATTAAAATTTTGCACTTACCACATTTAAATTTAATTTTTTTTGATGGAAGCCGTATGAATAATAAAATGAAATTTTCAGGGTAGCTACCTGATAGATAGAGCAAGTTTTTAAAAGTCAAATGGTATTTTTTTATGTAATTAAATCACATGCGTTTTTAAGGGCCCTTGAATTTGTGAACATACTGGGTAATTTTATCTTTCTTGCCATTTTTTTTTGTTTATTTGAAGATCTATGATAGTAAATGTAACCATACTGAATTGGCCTACCTATCAGCTAGGCACACAAAAAAAAACAAGCATCAACTGCAATAATTCACGTCACCATTAAAAAAAATCTTATCGTACTCGGCGATAGGTAAAAAAAATTATAAAAAGTCTAGAATAACTCCGAAAATACGAAAAATCGCGGAACATACATTGGGGTGATTCAGATAGCCCTCTAGGTCCTCTACCTCCCAGCTTCAGTATATCACTACTTCTTGGGACACCCTGTATATATATATATAAACACATCAACATGGTCTAGGGACATATAAAACTTTTTTTAAATAACTTACAAAGTACTGGCCTTATAAAAAAATACTGATGACAGATTTAGAAAACATTATTAAGTTCCTTTTTTTAAATTCAAATTTGTATATAAAAGGTTTTGTTTTAAGATGAAATTCGCATTCATTGAATTTTTTCCAAAGAAGTAAATCTTCACAAACTTCTTACTTATTTAAAACTCCATTAATTTCTATAAATATTTGTCAAACGCATCTCCGGTGTTCATTTAATCATGCCACGTAGACACTTGACCAGGAACGAAATGTTAAGAGCAGTGGGCATGATTCAAGCTGGCGCTACCCAATTTGCGGTTTCTGAAGCCATGAAGACCAGTCAGAGCGTTATATCCAGGCTTTGGTCACGATATCGTGTCACTGGGGAAGTGGTGGACCGGCACAGAGAACCTCAACGCATAACAACACGTGTACAGGACCGATTCATAGTAAATGCTGCACGAAGTCAACCAAATGTAACGGCGATGCAATTGGTTCAAAGGCTACAGAGAGAGTATGGTTTGCTAGTAAGCGTTCAAACTTTGAGAAGACGACTGCATAAAGTCAATCTACGTGCTTGTAGCCCACTTCGAGTACCAGCGCTAAGGAGAGGCAATCGAGGAAGAAGATTAGAATGGGCTATTGCACACGAAAACTGGAACCATTCTCAATGATCACTTGTGCTTTTCACTCATGAATTCAGGTTTGGATTTCATCCTGATTCGCAAAGAGTACTTGTTTGGAGAGAACCTGGACGTTGGAATCGACTGCAGCACCCACAACAAGTTCATGCATATCAAGGTCGCACGATTATGGTTTGGGCAGGAATTCGTCTCGGCGGTAGAACGGACCTCGTTTGGATACAAGGCAATATGACTGCTTTAAAATACCGAGATGAGGTGCTAGAGCCTGTAATCTTGCCTCACAGACAGTAAATGGGACAAAATTTCCAGCTAATGCACACACATGTGACAATGCCCGTCCAAATACGGCGCGTATCGTTACAAGTTGGTTACAACAGCATGATATTCAAGCTTTTTACTGCCCTGCACAATCCCCTGACTTAAATCCTATTGAGCATGCCTGGGATATGCTTCAAAGCAGAGCTCTTAGGAATTTCCCGGAAGATATTGTGCATGAAAACCAGCTTTTCTTGCATCTTAGCAGGACTTGGGACAGTATTCCACAACAGGATATTGACCCTTGTTTTGAGTATGCAGAACCGCTGCAGATGTGTCAGGAGAGTCTTAGGTGGATCCACGGATTATTAATTTAAAGTTTTTAACAATTTTTATGAATAAATAGTTGTTTTGTTTAGGTTTTGATGTTTCAAAAATAAAGATTGAAATTTTGTCTGAGTTTTTCCTCTTCTTCTAAGTTTTATGAAATTTAACTTTATCTAAAAGTATATTATCAGATTAGATAGGCTGTTAAACAATTTTAGTTTTAGGTTAATTTTAGGTTTATTTTAATGTGTAGGTGTTTTAACAAAAAGTTAATGTTGATGTGTGTATATTATGTTACATGCCCAAAATATTTAGGTAATTTTTGTGGAACTAAAATCAATTTATAGAAAATTTTTTGTCCATCATTAAACCAACACCTTTATTTATTTTTTTGTTACTGTGACTTTGTGTTTGTATATAATATATTTTCGTCAATGTAACACATTGTCATTAATCCGAATTATTTATCAATTTAACGTATGTTATGTATACGTACAAGAAGATACGTTTTGATCGAAGTAAGAAAAAGGATTCTTTAGCTACAAAAAATATTTTGAGTTGATTTATCGTTATACTAAGACATTGAACAACCTCAAAAAGGCAATCAGGGATCGAAACGGAGTAGTAATTGAAGCCCTGCTTTAGTGCGATACGGATACCTAAGTGAATAAGTTAATATTATTAGTAATTATTTAAGTTAAGCTGTATTTGACAAAGAGTATACACGCTCACGAAAAGGTGTCAGCAAGCAGTGGCGTCGTGTGGCGGGTCGCCATCTTCACTCAAATATGGTTGAGGAAGGCGATGGCGGCCACATGCTTCAACTCGTGAACGGGTGCTGTCTGCGGAGACCGGTCATCTCTAAATGCTGATGCAAACTTAGAAACGATATAGCCCTTAATTAAGTAGTTTAACATTAAATCCTCTTATTAAGTACCTATATATTGTTATCTCTTTTTAATTGTATTAAGATTCGATAAATTTGCAAAGAAACCTAAAAAATGGCACGGACTGTAGATTCTGTGGAGGCTAGTAGTAAAAAAAAGACATTGAAACAGATCTTTGGTTTTACTATACAAAGTGTATGTGGAAAGTTTTTGGCGATTTCTATCATTTCTAGTACTCAAACGTCAGTTGGACCATTTTGAACCCTTTGGAAATAAGTTCGAGTGGCTTAAATGACAAAACAAAGATATTTTACGTTGATTCTATTTTTTTTTAATCTTATAACGCAGTTCAGACTATCTCTAAAAGTTATAGATGATCTTCTAGGAGTGTTTTCCTGTAACTTTAACGGTTAACGTACCTCCCCATACTATCCCGTTTTAATAATCCTCCCTGAATACCGATAGTAATAATGGATATTATATTGAAGTATTTGGTTGTAGACAATACAAACAATGATGAGTGATGGCATTACCCTCGGTCACGTACGTCCTCTGACTCGCGTGACGTACTCTCTACACGAAGCACCGCGTGCTTTCCGACTGCTGGCGGGGAGTCGCCATCGCGGCCGTGTGCTTTTGCGGTTGCAACACTCCCAGCTGCCATTAACTCAGCCAAGGTTACGTTTATGAAATATTTAAATTTGTAATAATACTTACTTATATCACCTGTCCGATCTATTGGCGTCGTTATTACTCTGTCTTCGAGGCTGCTCCGTCTGCATGAACATGTCTGTTTGACTTCTGTCTGTGTGTGTATATAACTATGAATATCAGTCATCCGGTGGTGAATAATAACTACTAATAATAACACAATACTTAAATGTATCGTTTCAGGTTTACATGTGATCGTGATCATAGTCACTTGATACTTTGTGATACAAAACAATTGGGGATGCAGCTTGTCGACACATTAATTAGTTGTGGAGCAAATAAAATTCATATGCATATCCCCAACATGTCTTCACTTCTCCAGTATAGACTAAGGTAGTTATTATTTTCTTAAGTAACTATAATGAATTGGTTTTCTGACGTATGTTATGTAAGGTCTATGTTTGAAATACTCAAATGTAGATACTGAAGGAGATACTGAAGAAGACGCCATCAGCCGTTTCGTGCGGCGTGCGGTGTCTGCGTCACCAAATGCAATCCGCGACTACAACTTGCAGATGGCCATAAAAGATCGGAATGTGGATGTGACGGAGGCCCTGGGCCGGGTGGAGAAAGCCGACTTATATAAAAAATAGTTATAGAAAAAAAATAATTAGACAAGCTTAGGCTTTTGTATTATGTATGCTTGTATAGCTTAAGGGCACTAAAAGGCTTCTTCTCGCGGCGGCGTCGTGTGGCGGGTCGACCTCTTCCCTCAAATATGGTTGAGGAGGGCGATGGCTGGCACACGTCTCAAGCTCGTGAACGGGCGCTGCTTGCGGGAGCCGGTATGCTCTCGGTATGTACGATATTTAGAAATTAGTTAAAAGTCTATTTGTGTACAAAAAAATGTATTATAAGTTTACTTAAGAAAAAAAAATTTGTCCTATATTCCGTTTGTAATTATAAAAAAAATATAAGTTTAAAATATAAATGTAAGCAATGCGACGGACCCATTGAGTCTGTGAACAAAAACAATAACAATAAAAAAAATACTTAAATGTATCTGAAAAAAATATGATTAAGGCACGGTAATATTATCTATCCAACTCAGTATTCTTTCTTCGTAGAAACAGCCGAAACGCGAATTATACCTACGCACCTCGATTTCAGTTTGCACTCGGCGTGCAGCCAGCCGCGAATGCGCCGCTGCTGTGACGAACGAACGGTGTGATGATTTTGTAAACAGTAAGCGTGTGATATTTGATTTAAATAAGTACAAACAGGTACTTACTTAATGCGATTATTATAGACTATGTTGTGATATTAATATAACTATTGGTTGCTTCATTCGTTTGATTATTCAATAATTCATCCATTTTAAATGACCTGGAAGCAATATATATGTAGGTATAAATAATAATATGTATATATGCTTGCTAGTACGTTATTTGTTTGTTTTTAATACGAGTAAGTAGGTATTTCGCTTATTCCACCGAGTAAACTATCTGAATTAATAATCTGTTTATTGATTATAATACAAAGTACACTAGTTATTACGTACATGACAAATAGTAATACTTTTTTATAAAACTCATTCTATTTACCATTGCATCTTTAAGCAATTCAAATTCAAATTCAAATTCAAAAATTATTTATTCAGTTTAGGCATCATAGACACTCTTATGAACGTCAAAATTTTTAAATGATTCTACCGCTGTCTTCTGAAAAGAACCACCGCCGAGAAGAAGCAGCAAGAAACTCGTGGGCCATTATGGGTTTGGAACCCATTGCTTAAACATGGCCAATCTAGGTGCTGACTTATTAATGAAAAAGTTGAAACGTGAAAGTGAGAAGTTATTTCACACGTTTACCATAGGTACCTACGCTCGGGTAAAACTTTTCGTACGTCTCAGGCGAGGCGCAAATATTTTTCAGTCTCAAATTTATAAACGTGTTTTTATCATATCTACTAAGTAGGTAGGTAATTAAAAACACAACACGTATTTTTATTGAACTTTTCCTAATTCATTCACAAGTAGTCTCATTGATTATCTAAAAAATATAATATGTATTTACAATCACTAAACTGGAAACTGAAGTAGGTTGATGCAATTTAAAATACCTTAGGCGGGTAGCCCTCGCGCGAGTTTCCATACCGCGTGGCTGTAGGTACTTATTTCAAGGACAGGGCCGTGTCGCAATACTGGATAGATAATATTACCATGATTAAGGTGAGTAATCTTAAGCTCTGGTAAACGTATGTATAACAACAACGAATATAATAAATATAATATCTGGAGCAGAGGTCTAAAGTAAAAATTTATAAAACTCCATGATCAGAATATATACGAGAGATCTATTTCAATTTATGCATGAGTAACTAAATGTTGTGAAGTGGATACTACCTTAATTGATGTTTTTGAGAAAAAAAAATTATATTTATAGAATATAATTTTATATAGTTGTAAATAATTTTAATGTTTATAATATTATGCTCAACATTACAAAGTCAGGATAAAATTAAATATTAGACGATTGTGGTACATATGCGTGATTTTATAGGCAGGGCAATAACAATAATTGGAATATTACTAAGGTGAAATCGTTAAAAGAACAAATTGTAGTCCCCTAGGGCAGTTACCTTGGCCCATTATTCTTCAGTGGGTACACTGTTAAATGTTGTAAATGTAAATTTTAGTATATGTAGTACGAGTAATTACTATATAGTAATATATACTGATGTAGAAGAATATTTTTTAGTATTACGCTAAATATATAATGCTAATATATATTATGTTCATATTTTAACAGATGGTGGCAAAAGCTTGATGTTCAGGTATCAGTGTCATCAGAGGACCTAAATAACGATACTGATTTTTCTAACTTGGTGAAAAAAGCTACAAACTCGGGACCCTTGGACGGAGTTTATGTGGTTGCAGACAACTCTTCCCGTAACCAAATCACTTCAAATCTTGATTTGGCAACAAGAAAAATTTGTTCGTCTTTAAAGTAAGATACGCTCATCAATTAGCATAGTGATAAGATAATTACAAATAAGTATGGCTCCACACCCCACCCCAATATGATATAAGTGAAAGTGTATTTTTGTGAATTTGTCTTTATGTCACGTTTAATTTACTGAACCGATTTTGAAGAAGCTCTGCACAGAGATCTCCTGTACCTAGAAAATATGGATGACTTCAGATGTTTTTTTTCCCGGTAATATATTCCCATGGGATATTTAGTATGGTCCTGGGTGGAGCAGCGGACGGAACTTTTGCAAATAAAAAAATATTGCTATTTTTATGGTTTACAGGCATTTCATAGTATTAAGTGACAATGGAACCATCGGACAGGATACGGTTTCCTGTAGAGTGAAAGATGGGCTGCCAGCAACATTATTAGATTTATCTCCATTAAAAAATGCAAGTATTAGATATAAAACTGATAATAAACGCCAAATACTAATGTCAGCGATTGAATGCGTTGACTCGGGTTTCAAGCATAGCAGACGCACATCTTATGGGCGAGTGCGAAGTGGCATCTGTGAGCTCCTAGGCTCCATATCCAGACCCAGTTCGCAAACGCTACTTTACGTACTCGATCCCTAACATGTTTGTTTTGCCACTTAATAATAGTTTGATATGTTTAACTCACGAGAATGTCAAGTACTTGAATAAATTATTTGTTTATATTTTTACATTATCAAAGATTACTAAAAAAAATTACATGCATAATTTATAGTTGATGTAGAAATATTTTTATTACATATTCTTGAAGGCATGGCAAACCTTAATAGTGGTTTTCTATCTGATCCGCAGTTCTTCAACAGTGATGCAATATACTATCGGAAAGCAATAGATGCAATTGTGCTTGCACTTAGTACTTCAGATTCGACCCTACTTGCTCAACCACTACGTTTACCTCAACTGTCTCTTTTACAACGAATTGCTGCTTTAGCTGGTAAAACTATTTTATATGTTTGTCATTGATATAATTATATTTAATTACTTGTACTCTCAAATTCAACAACGCAGAGCCTAAGCTGTTTGGGTTACAAACTGGAAAATTTCACAGTTAACGCCTCTTAAGTAGCATTCAGGAAAGATTTTTAGAAATTTTGAGTCTTATACAGGTAAAGTGAGTAATATCGCTGGCAGGTAAGTTGGTTATTATATAAATACCAGCTGCGCCGTATGGTTTTACTAGAGTGATAATAAATCATGATAGTAATAAAAAAGTAGCTACTTTAAAACTATTTATAGACAAATGTATTGTAGATCATAAATTTCGAATTTTCACAGATGTCAATATTACAAATGAAACATCAGACGAAACTACTTTAGAAAATTTGGGTATGGATCCTGGAAAATCCGGAGCTGTTGCTGCTTTTTTGAGTAACACTTATCATATTTCACTATTTGAAGATAGTATACCGTCACTTACAATACAGTAGTAAGTTCCAACGTCCGTTTTTGTTATCGCAAACATATTTGTTTATTTATTTAAAAATAAATTAAGCTACAATTACAAGTATTTCTGTTACTGATTGTAGAAAAAATAAGGTTACCATGAATACTACTAAAATTTATATAAAATAATTTATACTTAATGACGTTAGGATTTGCATTTTTTTCTTTTAGCATTAAAGAGATGGATAGTCGAAGTCGTAAGCCAAAATTAGATGATGTCAAAGGACTACATAAGTTATTTTCCTACGTGGATCCAGAAGAAATCCAGGCTACAAATGGAATGGTGTTTATGCCCAGTCTTACCAATAGATGCACATTGGTACGTATAAGTGTGCACGTGATATTGATGAAGTCAGCGAGGACAGTCGCGATGATGGTTTGGCTGTTGTTACAGAGAGACGACGAGTTTGACGTGAACGAAACATTCCTGTGCATAATACCGGGACTGGAGGGACATCATGGGCGGTTCCGCACGCTGTGTAAACGTCTCAAACTGCCCACTTTCGTACTGCAACCAGGACTTGATCATCCTGAAGAGACACCACAACAACTTGCGCGTAGATACGCTGAGGTACGAATTCGATTTTTGTTTTGGTAAAATAGGTAACTAAACAAAAATCTACACAGTACCTTGCAAGGTGTTGGACTATTCCAAATCTGACTCTGATAAAAAAACCAAACGAAAAGTTAAATAAGCCGACTATGGAAATCATTAGCCAGCACAGAAAATCATAGCAAATAAAATCAGCTATTTTGCCACCAGATGAGTCCAGTGATTTATTTCATTGTATCATTTCTCAAAATCGATTAAGCTGAGTAGTTACGAGCGGATTTATAGGAATGGATATATACAGGTTAAAAACATGTTATTGGTTGCCTTTCACAAAAGTATAAGTATACTTTGAGCTTCACACAGCAATGGGCCTAGCACGAAAATTTATACAAGTGTAACGTTATTATAGTTCAGTACAAACTATGATGTATCTGTGTACCACAGTTGTAATAGATAAAAGACAGTTAGTACTATAGTACTATACGTCAACAATACGACTACATGCATGCAGCACAGATAAATGTTTACTTAGATATACGGTAATACTCACGTAATATTTATCGGATAGGTTCGACTACAGTTTCGACTACCTACATTCGGTGGTCTTTTTCAATGAGAGTTCGGGACGCCCACGTCGAAGACGTCATCAACGAGTAACCCAGTATTAAAAATGAGTGAAAACCGCGTTAGTTTTTATATCAAAAAAGATACATTTTTAATATATATATTTAATAATTAAATTAATAATAATATAGCTCTATATTAATTATTTAATTAGGTACACCTATGTGTTATAATTTTGAAAAATATTTTTTATGCAATTCTACAACTCTGTTTTTTTTGGGCTTTGCAGCAGTCGGGTAAAAAGAACGCGTTGGAGATATGTAAATAAGATTTTTCTCTGTTTTTAACTGATATTTTAATATTTGACGTTATCATTCACAGATCATCTTGAAGAAAATGGGACAGAAGGGCAGCTTCTATCTATTAGGATATGAATTTGGTGTGATCGTAGCTCTGGAATTAGCTTCAATTTTAGAAGATCATGGTAATTGCATGCAATATGTGATTGATACATTGTTAATTAATTGCTATCAAAAACATAAATTGTAAAAGTCTGGACTCTTTCTGAGAAACAGGCTTGAGGGTATCGCTCACCAAGCCTGACAACATTTTGCCTTCCATCAGAAGTGTAAAGGGAGAATCAAGAATCATCTGTTAACAAAATTCTTGACCATTTTTCTTGATCCCATTGTATGTGTCACACCCACCATTCTTTCAGTACGACGCATACTCATGCCTAGTTCCAAAAAATTCATGATTCTAGCACATTTTTCAGCACATTTTTCAGGTGAAAGAGGCATGATAAATAAGTTTACGTGCTGGTTGTCTAACTTAGCTTTTGTAACAAGAGTTATCGATCAAGAAAAAATTAAAACAAAAATCGAAACAAAAATGAATAGTAAAATTATTAATAAAAATACGGGATTACTCACGTAATATTTATCGGATAGGTCCGACTATAGTTTCGACCACATTCGGTGGTCGATGACGTCTCGCTTAGCACGAGTGCTAAGCGAGACGTCATCGACGCGGGCGTCCCGAACACTCCTTGAAAAAGGCCACCGAATGTGGTCGAAACTATAGTCGGACCTATCCGATAAATATTACGTGAGTAATCCCGTATTTTTATTAATAATGATTGAAAACCACGTTAGTTTTTATAACGAATAGTAAAATTGTAATTTGAAAAGGAATATTTTTGAATTTAAAGTTTTTTCAGCCATTTCTTAATTAACAGAAGGTTACCGACTATGAAGTTTTTATGTAGAAAATTAAACTATTTTTCAAGTCCCTTTTGTTTCGAAAGTATATCTTCTACATACATACATAATAAGTTTTTGCAGTTTTAGAAAGCGTGATTTTTTTTTCAGTTCAGCGTTTTTTGATATAATATGTATTACTTGTGTGATACATTGTATTTTCATACGATAGCCAAGTAAATCTATTTTATTTAAAACATAGAAGATTTTTAAGCTTGCATAAAATTGTGACCTAGCCACTAAAGTTTTTCTAATACTCAAGCAGGTTCATCCCTGAAAAATCTATCAATTTCAGACATCCCTCGAAGTAATACTTTTAAAACATTGTAGAGATATTTTCTAGGGTTCCGTATCTAAAATAGAAAATAACGCTTACAATTACGATTTCGATGTCGATTGTGTAAACGGTATGTCACATCTGATATTTAATTAAAATTTAAAATTTGTTATTTATCATTACAAACTAAATACTTATTACTTGTTTGTTCTTGTGAGATGTTATAAAAACACTACATTTATCCATATAGAAACACTTTGAGTTTTGATGTTATGTATATTTTTAACCGACTACAACAAAGGATGAGGTTATGTGTTCAATTGTATGATTTTGTGTATGTTAGCCGACATCTCCCCAATTTTTTTTGGTAAAGTGTACTTCCGAGGTGATCCCTTTTAAATTTCATCAAATCGGTCAAGAAGTTTCTTAGTTACACTCTAAAAACTGAAAAATTTGACGGTGAAAGACAATCGATCCCGTAAGTAGCAAAGGTCACTAAAATGGTGAAAACATTTTTTTATTAAAAAATGGAACCAACTTCATCACCAATAACTTATAGAAGTCGGTACCATGCGCACAATCTTCATTCTTTCATCGAACAACAAGGCGCTCACGAATACGTCATCCGTACATGGTCGAAATACCAAAAATACGCACGAAGCGCATCAAATCTAGCTTTATAATGCGTACGGCTGAAGTATGGAACAACCTACAAGCGTCTATATATCGTGACATATACAATCTGGTAGTTCTCAAATACAGAGTGAATAGGTACCTTTTAGGCAAGCATGTAGCACCGTCGTCCGCGTCATCACTTTCCATCAAGTGAGACTGTGGTGGTCAAATGCTTGTTTATCAAATGTAAAAATAACAATATTGTGATAATAGGTACTTTTGAACTATCATGATACCGACTTCAACAAGTCATTTTACACTTCTTGGTGTTGAAGTCGGTCCCATGTATTGAAAAAGTAATATAAGTAACCGATATATTGGGGTAATTTTTTTATTACGTTTCTTGTGAATTTTCTGGAACAATAAAACAAAAAATCTTAAAAATTTGTGATTTCTCTGTCTAATTATGAGCAAGCATTGTTTTTGCTTAACAGGAGTTAGTACACACATACAAACCATTTAACTATCATAATAGTGTATATAGATAGGTTAATTCAGAAATTATATACATTCCAAAAATGTACCAAACAACGTCCCAATAGAGAAATGTTTAAATTATTTGGGTGAGATCTAATAAATAATTATGTGTTTCGCAGGTAAAACTGGAACGGTTTATTGCCTCGGCGACGGTCCAGATGAAATAAAAACGCTTCTTGAGTCAGAACTTAGCGTGTTTGAGACTGAAAAAGCGTTGCAAACGGGCGTGGCGCAGCATATGCTTGCACTGATGGCACGTGGCTCAGACCTGCCGGCAATGGATGTGCTGCCTGGTTGTTCTTGGCATGAACGCATAGACATATACGTGCGTACATTGCTTGGTCACTTGTCGCATTCTGCACAGTACGCTCTCGCGATATTACAGGCAGCGTACACACGCATCAACACGGCGCGCCGATACAACGCCGAGCCACGCGTGCTTTGCTCACAGCTGGTGTTGATGAGGGCGCGTCATGCTGTCCGCAGTACTGAGGAGTCTTCACTGCACCGCTATACGGCCGGCACGCTCGTCATACAGGATCTTGATGTGCCCTTAGTACACGCTGCGACCGACTTGCATGTACCTGCTATTATTAACAGATATTTGGACGAAGAAATACTACAAGAATTTGAAAAGAAAAATCTTTGTGAAACTTATCTTATTAACGCTGATCGGTTTATGATGTCAACTAGAGATAATAGTTAGTCGTTTTTTTATACTTTTAAGTACATGCTCACGCGGTATTTACTTATATATACAACTTCACGTGTATTATCGGGAACTCATTCAAAAATTACTTTTAATTGAATACCGTGTTAAATTGTATTTAACACGGTAATTATACTGTTTTTCATGTAAACTCTTATATAACTAGTCCCACTATAATTAGTAAAACTTCTTCTTATTTGTGGTTTATACAATGTGTAATACTCGTAGTTTAAAAAACAGTAAAATTTTATTATTATATGATTTTATTATTATAACCAATCGACCTTGATTTAATTTAAGAATTAAATCAAGTTACGCTAAAAAAGTGCGTAAATGATATGTTTTCTATGTACTTATACCTAAATTGATGTTTTCTGTGTAGTACTTACTTATATGAATGTCCATCCTTCTGAATTCACGAAGAATAGACTCCAAGCTAATCATCTAAGATTTAGTCAAAGAAAAACTACAGCCTCATAATAAAAAAATCCTTATATTATAACTGTTACTTTCAAGCGTAGGTAATCACAGAGAGGTTTTTAATGAACATATGATTATATTCATTGGTAACGTTGATCGACACAATTATTATTCTAAACAAGGTTGCGTGATAAATACTTCTAAATAAATATAATATTAATAAAATAATTTATTATTATAATTAATTAAGAACCTAGTGACTTCGATCACATGAGTTTATGTGAACGAAGTCGCTCGTGACTTCGTTAACGTGGAATCAAGTCATCGTGAACCCTCGCGAGCTGCCTGACTGCTTGGAAGCTAGAATAAAACGTAGCCTACGTTTTATTCTAGCTTCCAAGCAGTGTACAATCCCGGGTACAAACCATCACCACTACAAATTTCATCCAAATCCGGTCAACTGTTTTAACGTGATTGATTAAGAAACGTCCATACATACAAATTTTCGAATTGATATTATAAGTGTGATATTATGTACATTAAAATCAATTTACCTTCACTTAAACTCTATATTGTTGATTCAAATATAAAAGATTACAATTTTAAAAATTATACAATAAAACATTGACTCATTATTTTGAATCTTCTTATTAATGAATCTTTATCACGTCTACCTGTAAGTGTCTGTTTTTATTTGATATTATAAAATATATTTTAAAAGTCTAAGCTGCGTAATTATACTAAATTGTTATTTATTGTGATAAAAATGTACTAACTGTGCTCTAGCTCCGAATTAAAGTTTTGTCAAAATTTTATGATATGTATTCATTTATGGGTTGTCCAATTCGCAATCAATATAAGTACCTAGCCAGACTCTTAGTACTCGTCGTTGTTGTGGTTTGACATTTATTTAGTTTTTCTTTAATTACATTATACGCACAGCAAACTGTTTCTGTAAGCTCATCTCATTTTAAGTAGGTATATACTATTAGATAATTTAATATTTATTCTGTCGATCTAGCGCTCAACGAGTCAACATCTCCTGTGAATTCCTCGTGTAGAGGCGAAACACGTGTCGAATCGTTTTGGTTGATTGGGTTGTTTTGTGTGTTTTTTTAAACATACTTCCTGTTTGCAGTTTATGCGGGAGGGAGGGTGGTGCATACCGCAACTTGGCCATAAGCATGGTTTCCAGCGGAAGTGTCACTAAATATTCCTTTTAGTATCGTTTTTGATAATGGATTTCAGCAAAGTAATGCCTGAATCAATAACCTAATAAAAAAATTTAACCTAGTAATTTACAGAACGAGATTATTATCATTATCTCTGGAATGCCGGTGTAGATAAAATTTTTAAAAAGGCATTAAATAATGGAGTTGCTGATAGCATAGGCTAAGAAATCACTAAAGAAAGACAATACAAAACTAAAACTATACAATGCGCGATGTCAATACAAAAGTTTCAAGTATTTCTAAATAATGCTTCTTTCGGTTGGATGGTACTGTTAACTGTCCAATAGATGTCGCTCCGTCCCCGCAAGACGGTTAGTCAAATAGAGAGTTAAAATTCGATGCTCGGACCAGATTCTCGGTGGCCTAGTTGGTCAATGGCGTCTGACACGGAGAGTCAGAAGACGCGGGTTCGAATCCCGTCCGAGGATGGAATTTTTCTCTCTATAAATTTCAATGTTTGAGATCGCTTAAGCAGGCGTTAGTGCTTTAAAAAAGTAATACTTTAAAAATTACAAGGGCCGCGATGTCAATAAGAAAGTTTCAAGTATTTCTAAATAATGCTTCTTTCGGTTGGATGGTACTGTTAACTGTCCAATAGATGTCGCTCCGTCCCCGCAAGACGGTTAGTCAAATAGAGAGTTAAAATTCGATGCTCGGACCAGATTCTCGGTGGCCTAGTTGGTCAATGGCGTCTGACACGGAGAGTCAGAAGACGCGGGTTCGAATCCCGTCCGAGGATGGAATTTTTCTCTCTATAAATTTCAATGTTTGAGATCGCTTAAGCAGGCGTTAGTGCTTTAAAAAAGTAATACTTTAAAAATTACAAGGGCCGCGAGGTCAATACGAAAGTTTCAAGTATTTCTAAATAATGCTTCTTTCGGTTGGATGGTACTGTTAACTGTCCAATAGATGTCGCTCCGTCCCCGCAAGACGGTTAGTCAAATAGAGAGTTAAAATTCGATGCTTGGACCAGATTCTCGGTGGCCTAGTTGGTCAATGGCGTCTGACACGGAGAGTCAGAAGACGCGGGTTCGAAGCCCGTCCGAGGATAGAATTTTTCTCTCTATAAATTTCAATGTTTAAGATCGCTTTAGCAGGCGTTAGTGCTTTAAAAATTACAAGGGCCGCGATGTCAATACGAAAGTTTCAAGTATTTCTAAATAATGCTTCTTTCGGTTGGATGGTACTGTTAACTGTCCAAATAGATGTCGCTCCGTCCCCGCAAGACGGTTAGTCAAATAGAGAGTTAAAATTCGATGCTTGGACCAGATTCTCGGTGGCCTAGTTGGTCAATGGCGTCTGACACGGAGAGTCAGAAGACGCGGGTTCGAATCCCGTCCGAGGATAGAATTTTTCTCTCTATAAATTTCAATGTTTAAGATCGCTTAAGCAGGCGTTAGTGCTTTAAAAAAGTAATACTTTAAAAATTACAAGGGCCGCGATGTCAATACGAAAGTTTCAAGTATTTCTAAATAATGCTTCTTTCGGTTGGATGGTACTGTTAACTGTCCAAATAGATGTCGCTCCGTCCCCGCAAGACGGTTAGTCAAATAGAGAGTTAAAATTCGATGCTCGGACCAGATTCTCGGTGGCCTAGTTGGTCAATGGCGTCTGACACGGAGAGTCAGAAGACGCGGGTTCGAATCCCGTCCGAGGATGGAATTTTTCTCTCTATAAATTTCAATGTTTGAGATCGCTTAAGCAGGCGTTAGTGCTTTAAAAAAGTAATACTTTAAAAATTACAAGGGCCGCGATGTCAATACGAAAGTTTCAGTATTTCTAAATAATGCTTCTATCGGTTGGATGGTACTGTTAACTGTCCAATAGATGTCGCTCCGTCCCCGCAAGACGGTTAGTCAAATAGAGAGCTAAAATTCGATGCTCGGAACAGATTCTCGGTGGCCTAGTTGGTCAATGGCATCTGACACGGAGAGTCAGAAGACACGGGTTCGAATCCCGTCCGAGGATGGAATTTTTCTCTCTATAAATTTCAATGTTTAAAACTATACAACTATAAATCAAAGACAATAAATTTGTATACCAACTATTACATTTATTTGTACATTACTTACAAACAGGAATGATATAAACTGTGTTAAAACTACGTTATAAATAACTACTGTCTTATTTACATTTTTGTGATACAATGACTTAATATGTGTTTTATGGTACATTAACAGCTAAATTTTATTAATAATTTTATGATGTACACGCATTTGATACGGGCATACCACATAATATCATACATCGTTTGTGCGCATACCACTTGTGAATATACTCGTAATTTGGTAAGCTCTATGAATGGTTATTGAATTAGAAAATATCCAACCATATTTATATAAATAATACATTTATTCCCAAACGAAATTCTATCCCGATCAGTGCATGTACATTTCTCGATTGCTCGATGTGTACTTTTATGCATGCAACAATAGATAATTTAAGTTTGAATAGTTAGGGGTTTATAGAACGTAGTGTACACGTTACACCCTAAGCTTTCGTTTTAGATTTTAACTGTTTTTTCATACATCTTTATTAGTCATAATCGCAAATCAACATTAAAAAAAATTGGGTAAGGAATTGGGACCGAGTTAGAAATCTGTACGTGGTAATCTGTATTGGGCTAGAAGAAATCATTTAATACGTTTAATTCGTTAATTTAATGTTAAATGTTTAAACTTGGTACTGACATTTATGTATTTGGTTGAAGTTTTGAAGTTGATTTAGCAATTATTTAAGTTTAAATGTATTTTATTGTATGCCGGACAGAAAAACGGATTTGTCTAGAAAGCGAGTTAATATTGCATTGTTATCCAAATGCTGGTACTTAAGGCGCGTTTGTACCCTAATTTAAGAAAAAGCTCAATGTTTAAAACCCTAGTGTAACGAAACAGATTGATAGTATATTATGAAAAAAATTCAAAGGCCAGAAAAGAAATAGGAAAAGAGTAATAACCGAATAGAATTCATAAATATAACTCTCTTTCAGCAGAAAAAAATCCTAAATAGGTCCATAAAAATAAACTTTCACGTCCAAACTCTCAGAATTTTCAGCGATAACACTATATTTTTTTAGGTAATACTTAGCCAACGTATAGTACTAAAGTTATAACCAGCAGTTTTTTCAATTGTGCTAGTATATATCGAAAAATATAAAGAAAACGTACAAAATTAACGCATTTTCGCATTACATCGTCCAATCTAACAAGCGATTTTCAACCTTACGTAAAGCATCGTAAATTTCATTTAAAATTGAGGTTGGAGCCATTTCCGAATAAAATTACTAACATTTTAAAATAAACTGGTCGTTAATTAAAACAATAGACTCATCAGTTTTATACTGATTTCTGAGTGATTTTTATGTTATTAGCGTTTTTAGTTTTCCGGTTTCACTGCCCGTTTTTTGCTCGTGTAATCGTTTATCCATCATCATTTGCATAGACCAAGTACAAATCTTATTACAAAATTATTACGAAGTATTAAGTTTAGGTACTCTTCAAGGTCTTCTAGTGAAAAGTGCTACTGTACTTTATATACAACAGCGCTCACAATGTAGGGTATATAGTTTATGACTATATAATCCGTCCATTTTTTATTTATTTTTAGTCACAATTTACTTAAAAGGTTCTTCATATTATTACTTATCTCAGGTAAATTCTTTGTTGCAGACCATTCTACATCTATATGATACATTTTCTTTTAATGGTTCACCGAAAGCTTTATTTGAGTTTTTTGAAAGTGTTTTTATATTTTCGAACTTATGCTCAAACTCTTCATCTCCGTCAGGTATCTGATCATGGTTTGACAATCTGGTATTAACCCTTCTCATTTTAGATAGCAGTGAATTTTCGGTGGATTTTGGCCACATTGAAGGGTTATCTAAAGATTTACGATTTGGCGTTGTAATTTCTTTACTATCCTCAAATTTAGTTGAAACTTTAGGTCTATTAATATCATTGTTTATTTTAAATGTGTTATAATTAGGCATTTCTTTAAGAAAAGGTGGTTTTAGATTTGCTACATGATTTTCTTCTTGTAAAATATAGTTATCTGTGTCTTCAAATTCTTCTTCATTAGATGAAGCCCCTTTAGATGAAATTCGTATAGGTTTAAATTCGGTTGCTGAAACTTTTGTATCTCCATTTGATTTTAATTTATGATTCAGTCCCGCCAATTTCCTTCTAAAAGTATCCCTATTCAAACCCGACAAATATTGGGGCGTCTGTTCTTCTAACTGTGGTAACTTCCTAGTTGAAGTTCTATATTTAGGGACCAACTCTGCTAATGATATTGGCACAGCTGTCGTCGATCCAAAAGATATTGTTACTTTATTAGGTTCATGATCGTATTTAAAAGGATTCACCGGTGTTCTGAAAATAGGTGTCTTCACATCTTCAAACTTAAAAGGTTCACTTATCGATTTCGAAAGCAGTTTTCTGTCTCTTAAGAATTTAGACAAAGATGGATTTTCTCTCAGGGGTGATATCATCTGTAAATTAGAAATTGTTGGACTTGTTCGCTTAAAAGTTTCGACTCTAGAAGGCGTAGGAACGCTATCTGCTGAACTTTGTAACTTAGGTGTCTTATTCATAACTTCATCTATGAAATTCCGGGTGATTTTAGTTAAATCTTTAGGTGTATTTTTAGGATCAACTTCTTGAGATGTCATAATACTAGCAGCTGTCTGAAGACGCGCTGGCGGTTTTCTTTTCTTTTGTGGACGAAGGTTAGTCATAACATTTCTGCTTGTTGCTTGACGTGGCGGATCGAATAATGATTTAAATTTAGATGAATCCATAATGTCTTCATGAATTGAAGACAGTCGATCATTAAGATCGCAGTGTATTCCTTTAAGTTTGTCGTGAAAGTCTTCAAATAATTCTTGTGGTTTTGCAAATGGGTCGCCAAGTGGCTTACTTGTTTTTGTTTCTTTTAATGTGGATTTCATCTTTTGTTTTAAACCTTTCATTGTTTTTTGCGTATTTTGGCGAATAGTTTCAGCAATTTCTTCTACATCATTAGACTTGAATATAGAGCTCGGTTGTACTGGTATACTTAGTAAATGTCCAGTTTTTGACTGCAAAGCGTGCCCTAATTCGTCTAATGAAGGTAAAGCTTTCCAACCTTCACTTAATGCATAAGCAAGAGACGGTTCATACCGATGCGAAGTTATTTTTCTGCCAGGTTCAAAAACTAAGGATGGTTTATCAATTTGTGTCCTAGTTTTGCTCAGTTTGGATCCTGTTTTTAATGAACTAAGTTCCATGTCACTTGGAAATTTTGTATAATAAGAATTTAACCTAGTAGGCTTAAGCAGCTGATCAATTGTGGGCAATGGTCTATTATTAAATATATTGAAGTTATAGTCATCATTTTTTAATTGGGGTAATTTTGTTTGAAAATTAGTTATGCTAGCTTCTGGAGCCATAACGTCTATAGGAGAATCGTTTGTGTAATTGTTTTCAATAGAAGATGATTCCTCTTCGGCGCTTCTGTCGTTTGTGTTACAAACATTATCCAATCGCTCTTGGTTATCATCAAAAGTGGGTAAATTAGTATTTAAATTCAAAATGTCTCCTAGTGGTTTTTGAAATAAGTTCAATGGACCATTTAAATGGCTTACGGTATCTTCAAAGAGTGATGACCTTCCTGGAAGATTATTAAAAGTAGGCAGATTCGTATTTTCACCTAAAATATTTTCTAAAGGTTTTCTTAACAAAGCAAGAGGGTCGTTTAGAGGTTGCCCGTCATTTTTATCTAAAAGCGAAGAACTCTCTTCAAAGTCAAATAGAGATGATGTTCCTTTATTTAAGTTCAAATTGCGCTCCAATGATTCCTCGAAATCTGACGTTACTTTTAAAGGATGCACAACGTTGTTAAATACTGGTGTGTGTGGTTTTAAATTGGAATTTGGTAAGCCAAATATTCCTGGGACTGTTTTAATTATCAAGTCACTGGCGCCAGTATCCATTTCTTTTTGATCTCTATTGTCAGTTTCTAAATTGGATTTTTCTTCCATAATTTGCTGGGTGTTCCTATTTTCTTTATCAACCGAGCAATTTATATCTTCTTCTTTTGAGGTTATATCTTTAGCGAGATTTTCATTATAATTTATGCTATCTGTGCTAGTTTCGAAAGATTCGTTATCTATTTCACTTTTTAATACATTTGATTTGATATTGACATCATTATTATATGTGTCATCTCCGACAAGTTCTGAACTTTTAGTTTTATTTTTGTAGATTAAATTTAAATTTAGTAATTTGTCAGACATATCTTGTAAATCTTTCATAGAAACAGCATGTTCAGTATTTGTCGGTTCAGGGTTTTCAGAATCTGTGGGATTAAAATCTGTAGACATTTCAATAGTCTCTTCTTTTAAATTCAGATCTTGGACTTCATTATTGTGTTTTTTATTGATGCCGATATTTTTTTTATTTTCTTCATTATTAGTCTTGATCACATCTGATTGAAATGGTAATTTCTTTAAGTTTTCAATTTTATTTGCAAATTTTTTACGGAAACTGGACAATGTTTCACTCACAGGAGCGATTGTTTTTTTTCGGGGAAGTGGTTTAATATTTTTAATAGTTTCTAGGTATGGTTGAGTTATTTTATCTTCCAAGGCTTGAGAAACGTCTTGGTCTGAATCAAAACAGGCTTTTACATCTTTTCTATCGTTCTTTTCATGTTGAGATAACAAATGTATTGCATTATTTTCGTGTTTTTTTTGGGAATCAACAGTAGATGTTATGTAACCATTGTCTTGTCTTGTCGCCAATGGAAAATCGTTATTTTGTGTAACATTATTAAACATGTAGTCATCTTTCAGTTTTAAAAATTGACTATTTTTTGGTTGTGTTTCTATTTCTGACTGATTTGGCTCTGTTTTTATATTTTCTGATCCATCTTGTATGTCTTCTACCAGACATTTAAAATTTGTCGGTGATACGTTAGGTTCTAAAATACGTTCAATTTCATTAACATCTGACATAGCAGATTCTGCTTCCATTTCACTATCTGGTTCAATGATTATTGGGTGGACTTGAGATGGGCTTGACCAGACATCTAATTCAGCTTGTTTAACGTCTTCGTCATCAGAGTTTTTAAACCTATTTTCATCATCTAAATTGTACTTGATATTTAATTGATTTAATAGTTGCATATGTTTTGGTATTGAGACATTATCTTCGTTTTCATTGACATCATTAATACTTTTTGCACTTTTAAGTTGCTTATCACACATAATTTTTAAATTCATTTTATTTTGATTTATTACTGGTGAAAATGCTGATAGTGTAGAAGAATGAAGCCTAGATTTACTTAAAGTTTTGTTATAAATAGTCTTTGGTATCAATTCTACATCTTTCAATTTCAGCACATGTCTCAAACTTAAAGGAAGTATTGGTGGCCTAAATAATTGAGACACTTTGTCACCAGAAAATGATTGTGGTTGCGATTGGTTGTGTACATTACTGGGTACAGAACTAAAATCATAAACCTCATTTTTATAAGACTTTAACTTAGGCAACAGTGGAAACTTTAATCGTTCAATAACAGTGGTTTCGTTTTTGTTTGTTACATTAGACCTTGAGTTTGATTTTTGTAACGTTCGGGCGTTGTGATTATCAATGAAATTCCTTAAAGGAGTAGTTAGTTTGAGCATTGGATATTGTTGAGAAAACTGAGGATGTTTTGCACCATCAGATTCTATAGTATTTGCTTCTGCATTACTGTCGATATGCAATACGTTTCTATGTAAACTAGGGCGTTTTAATTTTGGGATCTTTAATATCTCAGCTAAGTTTAGAGTTGTTGGTTTTAGAGGTTTTGTGTTCTCTAAATTTAAATTTTCTAACGGATGAATACATTGAAATTCCTGTGCATTAGTGGCTTCTGAAATAATACCATCATCATTATTAGAGTCTCTAGGATTAACTATAAATACCACATTTCTAGCACTCTCTTCTGGTACTGCGTCTATTTCTAAAGCTGTTCTTGCAGCATCTCTTGCAAGTGCGTCTCGGTATTCTTCTTCTGTCGCTTCACGCAGTGTGTCTAACATTGACGTGGCAAGTGCTACTTCTGGTTCCAGCAGGTTTTTAATATCTCCTTTTGGATCATTTGGTCTAAAACAATCAACAATTAGATAAATTTGAATAATTTCTTTTAATTATTTTAATTGGATTAATTTCTTTTAATTTTCATACTTGTAGAAGAATTTCGTATATTATAAGATTTAATTGGACAAATGTATAATTCAAAACAGACAACCTTTACAGCAAACTGTGGTGAAGTAAGAATACGCAGGATATACTTAGTGAACAGGTGCATTTGACTGATTGAGAGGAACATAAATAGTTTAAATTTCATTTCATTTAATCGATATTCATTTATTTATAACATTTTATCGTCATCTCATCCTTAGGACGTCCACTGCTCAACATAGGCCTCGTGCACCAACGTCGTCCTGCGATTTTTATCAAGTCCACCTTGTCAGTGGACGACTAAGCTTGCCGGTCCGTTGTGTCCACTCCAGAACCTTCCAGCCCCATGGGCCATCTGTTGCGTTTGCGTGTTACGTGCCCACTGTCACTTGAACTGGCTTATTTTTTAAACTATCGTCGATGGCTTTAGCTCATCTACGGATGTCCTCATTTCTGATTCGATCACGTAGAGAAATCTCGAGTAAAGCTCTCTCCACAGGTCATTGTAAGACTTTGAGCTTGCTTATGAGCTACAGAGACAACGTTTCAGTGACATATGTCATCACTGTACACATCACTATAACACACACTCGTCGAACATTTTAGTCATGAGGCACTGAGGTATTTTGGATGAGAAGACTTCGCGATGCTTCCGGAATGCTGCCTAGCAGAGTTGGATTCGACTTTTCGATTGACCTCTCACTCGAAGTTAAACCTGCCTAGTTGGACTGTTTGTCCCAACATGTGGCTGGGCAGCGTACCGGCAACTTCGCAAAATCTTCTCGTCAAAAATACCCCAGTGCCTTAAGACAACAGTCTTCGACCAATGTGTGTTACCAGTGATGACTTATGGCACTGAAACGTGGTCTGTTACTACGGGCCTTATAAGTAAGCTCAAAGTCGCACAACGAGCTATGTAGAGGGCTATGCTCGGGGTTTCTTTACGTGATCGAATCAGAAATGAGGAGATCCGTAGAAGAACGAAAGTCACCGACATAGCCCAGAAGATTTGCCAGTTAAAATGTCAGTGGGCAGAGCACATAGCCCACAGAACAGATGGCCGACGGGGCCGGAAAGTTCTGAAATGGAGACCACGGACCGGCAAGCGCATTATGGTTCGTCTACCGACACGGTGGACAGACAACCTGGATAAAGGTTGCAGGAAGACATTGGATGCAGGCCACTTCCAACCGGTCCTTTTGGAAAATTTGGGGGGGTAGGCATATGTTCAGCAGTGGACGATCTACGGCTGAGATGATGAAGATGATGAATCAGGATTACTATGATTAGGTTACACGATCACAAGTGATGAACTGGGCTGCACCTATCACCCTAAGACAAAAAGTTGCTGAGTCTCATGTGAGGAAAACTGAGGACACACGATCCCCCACTTTTGTTTAGAGTCATAACTAATTTATATTTGATCGAATTAAGAGGATTGCATAGCTAGTACTTTCCATGCTAAAAGAGAAAACTTTTTTCTACCTCTTAACATTGTCCGATTTCAGTGATTTTTTTTTTCATGGAATCATGACATTGTTTACTATTCGTACGGGACGTTTTGATTTTTTCAGTTTTTTTAAGTTCTAAAAAAGGAAATTTATAGTACTTTGAAATACTGAAAAAATACCCCATGTTGATGCTCAGTGAGCGACGAAAAACGCGTTGAGTAGAATATATAGCGCTTGCAATGTTCTGCGTTATTAGGTCACGTGAGTAGTCGTTAAATAAACGTCGGCGGCAAAGTTGCGACTTGACCACCGATACTAAAAGTTCTCCAGTTAATACAGAAGTTAGTAAACTAAAAAAAACTAGCTGGTGCCTTTGTGAGTGAGTTCGTCCGGGATAGAACTGCCACCATAACTTTATTTACCCTGAATCAGTAATGTTTGCAATATTGCGTTTTAGCTTGAAGGTATGTTTGCCGGCGAAATTACAAGCACATGGGATTTAACAACTTAATGTCTCAGGTTTACAGGCGCAGTGCAGCTCGTCACTTGTGAGGAAATGCATCTGTTCTAGGCAGAGGTAACCAATTAACATCTGGTAGGCCTCGTGCTTGTACCGTTTCCTTATAACATGCAGCTATCACCTTGGGGTGGTCATCACAGGGGTGGCGATTAGTGCAGCTTACGGCTGCACTAATGGTCATCGCTTCTTGATCCCATCTTCGCTTTCCATCAGGCGAGAGGGAGTCACTTGGATAAACCAAAATATATATATATATTTATATACGTAATATTCACTACAGCTTTCTTATTATTTTAGCTATTTTGAGGACTTTAGGTTTCTGTCGGCTGAATAAATTTAGATTATTTTTAGAATTTTAGAATTTTAGAATTTAAATACTTTGTCGACCTAGAAAATTCTCTCGGTAGAACAAGTTATATTTCGGGTACATAAATACTGAAACTACGCAACGCACCTCAGTTCGTCAGCACGAATTGCTGATGGAAAGAAGATCGATGAGGATCCCTCAGAGTCAGCCTCTCGAGGCCTGCATGTGCAGTCATCCAAGCCGGCGCGAGCGAGCTGACTGCTTCCAGCCAGTATATCTTTAACTTCATCTCTAGAGCCAGGACACGGACAGCATTCGATAAGCTCACGTGTGTTCCGGGTAGAGTGCTCATCTGTCACTGGTAGTGATAGTGCCTGTGGAATAGTAAGGACTTAAAATATTTTGAAATCTTTTATAAGCAGATAATAATTTAGGCTATCCATCTATGCTTACTCTATGTTTAAATTATGAAACTTTTGGCATTAATTGGGCTTTTCCATGTGTACCTATAAAGATATTATATACATAGATAAACTCTTTATTGCAACAAATTATTATAAAGTAGGTCAAAGAGGAGCCAAAAAAAGTAGTGCGATGTACCGGGGTTCCTAACATTAAGTTCGCTGATGACCGTAGCTGAAAAGAACCTCCGACATGAAGAAACTATATTTTTTCTTGAAGATAGCGCGGGAATGAAGGATTGAACAATGTATATTATGTATATAAGCCAGTAGGTAAGGGAGCAGTATAGTTACTACCTTTACCACTTTTGAGAAAGCAAAACATATCTGGCAATTTGTAATTCCCAGCCAATCCTTTTTAAGTGATACTATAGTCGTATGTACCTAATTTGTAGATACAACCTTGTCAAAACGTTCATTGCATGTAGCTACAAGTATCATGTCAATACAAAAAAACTTATTTCATATGTGAATGATTGACTTATTTTGGAATAATATCTAGATACCAGCTATAAGATAAGCTTGAAAGTCCTAAGTCTAAGAAGATACTAACTCGATTTCTTAAAATAACCTAAACATAATGTTTATATTATATAAACTAGTACAAAGTATGTTTACATTCTACTTTTTACTCCATACCTGATTGGGTGAGCAAATGCATTACAGTGTTAAGAATTCGGTATTCTATTACTTCTAGTTTAGCGCATCTTGGTTAGATTAATAGTTTATAATGCACATACGCATCCTAATTTTAACCAAACACGTTGCAGTTCCTAGAAAAGTAGGTTGATTTCTGCGAAATCTATTGTATTATTGGCCAAATATGGCGAATCGCGAGTCAACGAGTAATCAACATCTATTTGCTACAAAACACCTAATAAATTACATCTTTGTGTGCATGACACGTACTCGTATAATAATTACGTTAAATTAATTAGGATGACATTTCGTGTGCATATTTCAGTTCCTGGATGACTTAAAAACAGATTTGGATCCTTTAGGTAGCGCTGCTGTCGGTATGTCACTGATCATCTTGATTCTAACGAAGGCGCTGGCGGGCTGGCTAGTATATAAGATATTTCTCATAGAGTTTATTTATTTATACTTTTTATTATTATACATTTTCATTCATATATGAAAAAAACACTATATAGTTGCCTATATGGTTATTTGACGCTTCGTAATACGAGTCTTGCGACAAGATTTCGTAACCACTGAGATCCCTTTTTAATAAAACAATACTGCTACGTAACTCCTCACCAGTCGATTGTCAATATAACAATGAAATTTCTATTGTATCTGGGTCGTTCGACTGATGAAGTAGTATGTACTATGTAGGTATGCAGCGAAGAAAGCGTTTGGAATTTGTGTTTTTTTTTTATCAATTCCACATACCGATTATGTGAATTTGTTTGGCGTATCCCACAAATACAGTAAAATCTCCTTATTCGCGCTTCCTTCACTCGCGTTTTCACTATTCGCGGATTAAAAAAAATGCGACGTAATTCCTAATTAATGTATTCGCGGCTAAAAATTTCTTTACTAGCGGATCTAATAAATACATACATAATAATAAAAGGATTCGAATAGGTATCCAACTCAATATCCTTTGTAAATGCCGCCAAATGGGCTAATGAAGAGAGTAAAATAGATCTTATTACAACATTGCCTAAAGTATGTTGCCATGTATGATATCGCCGAGGACTTTGGCATAAGCCGCCTTCGCCGCGATCGGTATTTTTGAGAATGTTAACAAAACAAAATGAAAGCAGGTTGCTTTATTACTCCTTATTATCAAACCTTATTTTAAATTTTGCTGTTACGTTCTATGGTACAAGCCGCTTTGCGTGTTTTGTTGTTTCGTCTTTCACATTCGTTACAAAATCCAAAAATTGTGGTCGAGTAAGATGTCTCTTCCTATCTTGCCTCTTATTTTTAAAAGGCAAAACTAGTGCGACTGCTGCGTATCAGTCTGAATTATAGGAGCTTTTAAAACTGTCAAGCAAGAGAAAATTACAACATTCTTCAAACCATTGCCTAAGCCTTAAGATAATTAATCAAAATGTAAAAAAAATCTCACCTAGGAACATATCCCCTATATAATTCCATATAAATTACCATTCCGTATTTACGGTTTCTGTATTCGCAGCATATTTATGGAACATATACCCCACGAATAAGGAGCTTTTACTGTAGCTCAATGTCGCTTTTTTTTAAATTAGAAAGCAAATTTTGCAAACCCATTTTCTGATATGTTCTTACGATCATTATTTATATTCAATTTAATAGCTCGTATATTTTTGTATTAAAATGTCATGTCTTTTGCGCCTTTTTTGTCTTATCTATGTTTATTTTTAGTTTTACTTTGACTACTAGATTAGCTAATGGTAATGACCCAGTTTTAGAAACCCGGGATTACAAGTCTGATCCCTGGCTCGAGTGAACATTTGTACAGCACAAACTATATATAATTATATAAAGAGGAACGATTTGTATTTTTGTATGTAATGTTTAACCATAAAAACTACTGGACTGATTTTCAAACCTATTTTGCAGTTAGAAAGTTCACTGAGTAACATAGGCTATATAATATTTTTATATTAGGGATCCGTATGAAAACTTCGATAATGTAACCCAAAGTGTGAACAAAATACTTAAAAAAATTACCCGTACGCCGTAGAAACTAATGACAATAGAACAATGTGATGTATGACAGTTTCATAGAGGACATCAATATCTACAAAAAAGTTTGCCATACTATATATCTTACTATGACTGTTTCAATAACTACATTTTTATATTAAAATATGCAATCGTAACGCCCAAATATTGTTATATCACGTACGCCGCGGAAACTATCGAAAATAGAGCAAAGTGATGCAGTACAGTTTTATAGAAGACATGAATATCTACAAAAAAACTTTAGTACCACATGTCTAACTATTACAGTTAGGTCAAAATAACTACTTTTCCGTGTGCAATATTTATTACAAAAACACGCGCGATAATTAACAATAATGTTGTCGCGTTCAACGCGAGGTTATTGGACTAAGACTATAATAATTATCAACTGTCTGCCTTAATAATAAAAGCACTTACTTTAGAACACAACACCAACACTACTATTCTATACATTTTCTCTTGTCCTCACATGGGGCCGGTTTACAATGAGACTGCTCCGAAAATGCACCCATTAATATCATCTTTCCATAATTCTGCACTGCCTTATCACTAACATCAATAGATAGTGCTAAGAATTATAATCAAAAAATTATATATAATACTGATAGTATTTTTTAAGAGATAGACACGTGCCGCAAGATCGGAAGCGATATACGTGACCAAACGCGTGAGTAGCAAAAGTGCTGACTCCAAGACTATATTGTGTAGTATTCGATGTCAGGTATTGTAGAGCGTGAGACATGACCTTATTATTGGTGATAGCAATTGAGCCTTTGCTTCTAGGTAGTTAGTTTTGCTCCAAAAGAGGACGGAGCAGAATATCCCTTCCGCCGCGAGTATCGTAAAAGGAAACCCGATCTAATATGTTTTTTATGGGATAGGTTGGCAAACGAGCAAGCTGCTCACATGATCGTAAGTGATAACGTCGCCCACGACATCCGCAATAACAGAGGTCTCGAGTATGCGTTGCTGACCTTTCAAGAAGGAAGATAGAAAGAGTGAGATAGGAGGGGTGAGGGTGGAAGGGGAAGGAGAGAGAGAACGGGGGAGGAAGGAATCAGTCCCGGTACCTACCACAAACCGACTGAAACGCAATAGTAAGCTATGTTAATTCAAGTCGGTGTTATGTGGGAGTGTGGTACTTCCCCGGTCGTGCAGGCCCATTCAGCTGTGAGGTTGCAGCGTGGCATTACCAGCTACAGGTTGTTAAGCCTCTTGTGCAAGAGGCCGTCTTGGTTAATACCACCGCAGTGTAGGTATTCTGCCGCAAAGCACAGTACTCACTGTAGAATGTTTAATACTTACTGGGCGGAAGATACTCTTTTTTTTTATTCTTTATTATTAAAACGAGTTTTGTCAGTAGTGACAATGTCACTGCCGTAGAATATGTCTACCTAAATTAACTTTTATGTACTAGTCGCCTCGCATAAATATACAGTATAGTTTGGCCAGTATCTCAGCTTCATCAGAAACTGGAGAAGCTAAGATGCTGTTACAGTTGCCCACGTCACTCAGTCACGTCACTCAGCGTCGAACACTGCACTGCAGTGCTCGACGCTGAGTTTCGTTCCGCACACATTCCGTCAACACATGGTACACATCCTCTACAGTGCCGCAAACTGAACAGTTAGGCGAATCAGATATTCCCATCAGATGTTTAAACTTGTTACCCGGAATGTGTCCAGAACGAAGACTTCATAATGCCACAACATAGCTCCTCAGCTTTTCCACAACATCGAACCATGGGTAACGAGGCAGTTCGCATTGTATTGTTTTGTACCAAATGCCTTTAGAACGCGAACGCTCATCGAGGTACTCTTGCCAGTCTTTTCGACACATCTCTTTAATGTTTCCTAGAACCTCACTGTATAGTGGTAAACAGTTGTATTCAATTCCGTCGTTGATGGCCTCCTTTTGCCGCTTTATCTACTTCCTCGTTACCCATAATTCCAATATGTGAAGGTATCCACTGGATGACAATAACTTTGTTCATGGCACGAAGATTACAAATCGTGCCTAATATTGTGTAGGCTATCGGGTATCCTCGAAGATTCGAGGTTAGCCGAGCCAAATGTTGGAGTGCACTCTTTGAATCCGAAAATATTACGAAACTTTGTTCATTTACAGATAGTATATATGATAGCGCTAGAAGATACTCAACAAACAAAGTCGTACAAACAATGGTGGCAAGCACAGTACTACGCAAAACTAAACGTGTACAAACGAGTAGGTACATAAGGTGAATGTGACATTTACCATACGATTTTTCGTCCCTTCGATGGATGTGGTTAAAACACTACAAACATATAGTTGACGTAAATTCAAATTCAAAATTTTGTTAAATTTTAGATACCCGAGCAAAGTTACAAAAAATAGTAGGTATATTTTAAAATATCGACTTTTGTACCTTTTATGATACTTATGAAATAAGACACCCCTTTCTATACATATAATAAAAATTTATCGGATTGCTGTCTGTACATGGAAAATATATGAGAAGAAATATTATTTTTAGACTTTAACGAAAATAGTGTGAAAATAATTGTTGTTAGAATATTTTTTTCTGTTATATATCCACAATAGTCGGATAATTTCGTATTTTAGATTTTTTAAATGAAGAATAATGTCAAAGTAAATGAAAAAGGATTGACATACGTGTATATATATTGGTTGTCAAATATTTATGCGTGCGTTCAGAAATGTATTCCATTTTCTTTAGGACTTGCCAAAGTGATTTGATTTGATTAAATTAGTTTGTACGCTGAAAAGCGCTCGTTGCGGAGCTCGACTTGGCGATCTTAACCGATCAACAAATTAAGCAACACTTGCTGCAGTTAGGACTAGGATGGGGGAACGCTAGTGGCATTATTCAACTGAGCGCTTCCGTGCTTCGGAGGGCACGTTAAGCTGTCGGTCCTGGTTGTTTGTCTTAGGACAACAGTCGTTAGACTTTGTCGGAGGCCTTCGGGCGGCCACTCACTAACCTAAAATCCTCTCTCGGAGAGGAAGGCTCGAGTCCCAGCAGTGGGAACATAATGGGCTGATTATGATTATGAATTTCTACGTCGTCGGAGGCTAGGCGATGCGGTCCATCATCCGGATATGCGTTCTACTGATGCTCTTATTTGTATTCATCTAAATAATTATGAAGGATTCTATTTGCGGTTGTTGCTGGTAATTGTTCGTGGGCCAACACCATTTGAATCACTACAAACTGTTAATGGTATAGTGAATATGAAAATTATACCGAGTGCATTTCATGCTGCACAATGTGTCCATAGTTTAATTCAATCATGTCTTGCTGACAAATTGATAGGTACTTAACTTTCGAACTATTTTATTTGTTTTTGTTATTATCATAGTAAAGTAGTGAACTTAATATTTATTTTGTATTCATTGTATTGCTTTCATAAAATCACAAATTAAGTTCGGCTAATCTGCAACAAGACATTCATTGACGTACGAAGTTCGCCGGGTCAGCTAGTTGATAATAGATCAAAGTGGTGTACTATACTTTAATACAAGACATCAATATCTACAAAAAAGTCCGCAATACCATATTATGCCTTACAGTGTCACAATAACTATACTTTTCCATGATAAAATATGCAATAGTATAGCCGAAAATCCATATATCGCGTACGCTGAGGTAACTATTGACAACAAAGCAAAGTAATGTAGTACAGAGAGAAAATCAATGTCTACAAAAATCTACAATACCATATATCAAACTATTACAGTTTTGCCACATTGCCACAACAGCCGGTACAAGCTAGGCCACATTATTCGTATCTAGGTATTAATCCTTATCTGTCTACTCTAGATAATAAATAGGAAAGATTTGATTTTTTGTTTGTAATGGATAAACGAAAAAGCTACTTAATCGATTCAAAAAATATTTCATGAAAAAATTAAAATAAAAAATGAGTTTATTGGCAAAAAATTAAACATTACACTAACATTTAATCTCTTAAATAATATTAAAACTAATTTGAAAAATTTTAATATATAAATGATATGAATTTTCTTGTGTTTGTATTGTTGACAACAGGGATATGCTCAGCGTTTTTGTTGGTTTTTCGCATACCCCATTGCTCGAAATGAAATGTTCTTCGAGTAAAGAAAAATAAGTGAGGAGTGAGTTTATCAGTAGAAACCTATACAATGCCTGAGTGGCATACGCTGTATTTAATTCATCATCATCATCCATCACCAAACGGGTGAAATCGTTGAGCGCAGGTAGTAAAATAACATAATTATAATATTTTTTTCCAGCTGAAGGAATTACCATTTATTTTGATATGGATTTCAGCAAAGTAACATCTGAATCAATTAATAAAAAAACCTTTATTAAAAAAATGTAGTAGTGTAGTAATTCTTAACATTTACGTACTTATAACCAACTCTAGGGTTTGCTGTGTCGCAAAAGGCATAATATGGACATCACCGCATCATAAACATCCCATCCCATGAACAAACATTTCTGCTAATCATACAAAAATTTGGCATGGCTTGGAAATCGAACCTGGGTCCCTTACTTCTAAGAAAATAACTTCTAAGATACTTCGAAGAAAGCGAGAAGAATAAACTTATGTTAAGTGAGTGAGCGAATGAGAGATACGGAAAATGACGCGATATTTGAATGCCTCAACTGATGAAAGGCGCGAAACTTGCGAGGACAAGGAATAACACAACGATAAAAATAAAAAAAAGGTTTTATTTTACTCTTAAGTTAATATAAAGAAATGTGTATGTAATGGAGTTTTTTTTTAATTCTGTCCAGTGCTTGTCATAAAAGCATCAGCATTCATAAGATAAGTATCACAATGGTTTTTCATTTCATAAGCTTGTACTATCTCATCTTCTAAGTGGCTGTTAATTATAGCGGGCACTTGCAAGTCAGTGGTGGCGTGTGCCATAGGCGCGGAGAGGTCCTGTATGATGAGAGGGCCTTGCGTGTAGCACTGCAGTGAACAATCTATGCCACTGTAGGTAGTATCGGAAGCTGGACGTGCTCGCAACAACACAAGTCGTGAGCGTAGCGTACGTGGTTCAGCGGTAGAGGAGCGTACTGTCGCGATACGCGCGTACGCCGCGTCCAGTAGTGTGCGTGCGTACTGCGCAGAATGCGAAACGCGGCCGAGCAGCGTCCGTACGCACGTGTTGACACGCTCATGCCAAGAGGAGCAGTCACGCAGTGCACTCTCTGGTAGTGGCATCGATCCAGCTGCCATCAGTGAAAACATGTGCCGAGCCACGCCCGTCTGCAGCGCTTCTTCTGTTTCGAACTGGCTCAGTTCCGATTCGAGCAGCGCTTTCGTCTCTTCCGGACCGTCGCCGAGGCAAAAAACTGTTCCCGTTTGTCCTTAAAAAAAAGAAATTTACATTTTATTGATGATGCTATCATCGCCCGATCCCAACAACTAAAAGTAAAAGTAACTCTAAGTCGTAATTTTACAGGATAATTTACAGATTTTATTTACAGACTTTACAGGTTTTAATATAATTTACTGTAAGGAAAGTAATTATTTTCTTGTGTTATACTATCTATCCTTTTTTTAATTATAAACACGTAATGCATACGTGTTAATCCCAGTTACAAATACAAATCCAAACAACAACTCCAACCTCCACTCAAAATTAGGTGATTAATAACAAACATCCACACATCCAAGTTTTTACATATACGATATAGTTTTAAGGAAAATTTACAGAGTTATTGAATTTCACTGAATATTTGCATTGGTTAATTTAAATAGCTATCAAATACATGTATTACTACTGAAATATAACAATGTTTTGTTGCTAAAATATCGTAATTGTCTGACTTATTGAACTTCAATATGTCAGACAGAGACAGGCCTCATTTAGCAAAACATAACAAAATTTGATAAAAAAAATATTGCTATTATACTTCGCAAAAAGCCATTCCGTGTACCAAAATTTGTGTAAAACGATTATATAAAGTAAACTATATATAATATTCATTATTATCTAACTACTTCCCTAGTAATATGATAGCATATTATAGTTTATCTATACTAATCTATACTCGTATTACACTATAACTATAATTATAATATTATAAAGAGGAAAGATTTGTATGTTTGTAACGAATTGGCTCAAAAAGTACTTGACCGATTTCAAAAATTCTTTCACCATTGGAAAGCTACATTCACCTTGAGTAACATAGGCTATATAAGATTCATCGTCATCATCATCATCCATCACCGCGCGGAAGAAACCGCGGAGAGCAGCTAGTTTAAAATAAAACAAATCAGACAATCATGAGTGAGTGGTTAATAGTCCTAGATTACCTACACCAAAATATCGTACAAAATAAAATTTTATTTGGAAAAAAATAGCAGAAGATTGGTTATGTGAAAGATTTACTTTTATGTATTTGGCTAGGTAGTCCAAGTTTAAGTAACCTGCATATCCACTTATAGGTACAAAAAACTGCATTACGATGGTCACGTATTGCAAACTACTCGCATTTAGAAACTCTGGCAAAGTCAGCTAATTTTTATAAGACCTGACTGGGTATTGTGAATGTCAGTTGCATTCAATTGATGATTGAAATAAAAAAAAATGCCTTTATATCACTGTTATCAGCTCCGCTCATCAACTTACTAACAGTTTTACTTACTGGAGTTTCGAAATTAACATAGAGCAGCCATTTTTCAAAATTTCATACAAATTTGATTGTAACTGAGAAACGTTATTGCTCTGCGGGTTCTACTTTCCAGTATAGTCAATGTATGTTTTGTATGACCAGAGCTGAATGTAGTATGTGGCACTTTTTGAACTAAGAATATGTAAAACAATAGCAAACATAAGCTAAATATCTGATTTGCTGAATAAATGAGTAGTCTTAATAAATAATAAAACAAGTTTCGATCGCTGAAGCCAAAATTTAAAATAAATATTACCATTGTCTTCCAAAATAGCTGCTAGATGTAAGGCAACTTCTACACCAGTTTCGTATCCCAAAATGTAGAATGTTTTCTTAAGACCAGTTCTATTTAATAAAACCTGTGAATAAAACAAATAACATCAAAACCCTCTTTATCATTATTAGTGCCATGAGCTAATCGATGTAATCATTTTGGTATTACAGTAATTATTACCGTTTTTTTGCATACCTTAGAGTATCTTATAGCAAGTTCATTCGGTGTCTCTTCACGCCGGTCGAGTCCCGGTTGCAGGACGAAGGCGGGCAGTTTGAGGCGCTCGCACAGCATACGGAACCGCTCGTGATGTCCCTCCAGCCCCGGTACTATGCAGAGGAACGTCTCGTTCACATCAAACTCGTCGTCTCTCTGCACAAACAAATACATCATTATCACAACCATCTATGTTGGCGCAACCAGTATTATCATCGTTTCAACAGTAAACCTTTAAAACAGTAACGTGACTGACTTATTAACAGGCACACAATGCACAACCTAAGCCTGTGGACTGCGATATTTTGAATTTGGGATAAGTACTTTCGATAACCGTTAAAGAACTATTTTTTTTGGAATTACATCCCTCAAGGGACGAATGGTTATGTAACATTTGAAATGAGATATAGTTTTAACACTACTATGATAGATGCATAAATATTTGGTACGAACGACTGACTATATCTTGATCAACAATCGGAAAAGCATATAAAAGTATGATAGTTATAAATCTTTTTGCAACGTAGTTAAATAAACGATTGTTTTTCACCATGAGCGTTTTTATATGACCATCATATAATTTGTGTAGGGTTAATTTCAAAAATTACCTACACTACCTACACTAACTCTTGCCTAATCGGTGCATATGAGCCTTAATTTTTAATAATCGTAATAGCTCATTTTTGGGTTAATCGACTATAATGAAGAGAAAAACTAAGACAATCGCAGACAATACGAAATGTAAGACAGAAAACAAAAGCACATGAAACAGAATGGAACTTTATAATCAGTTTTGACGAACTGAGGGCATAAATTATAGACAGCTTCACACATCACAGTGATATTATAAATGCGAAAGTTTCCTTTCTCCCCAAAACTACTAAAACGAAGGCTTTTAAAAAAAATAGGTGGACGTTGACGTGAATTACTAATGCACATTTAAATAGTGTTCTTCTGCAATACCCAGTCAGCGTCAGTGCTGCTGGAACCACGGGCTACAGTTAGTCGCCGCGCGTCTGCAATACTTACCATAGTAGAGCTATTGGTAAGAGTCGGTAAGAGCACCATTTCAGTTGTAGCGAGAAGTTCATCCGGATCCACGTAAGAGTAGAAAGTCGCAAGACCTTTTACTTCTTCAAAATTTGATTCTATCGTTCTGGCCTCTAATTGATTAATTCTGCAACCAACAAATTATGTCAATTTAATATTAATCTTTGAACTAACGCTTATGTTTTAATAGCATTTTTGATACACACCTTTCCAATGTTAATGATGGAATATCTTCTTCTTCAAGGAATATATTAAATGCGTCTCTCAATAGAACACTGATCGATGATGTTTTTTCTAATGACATTCCTAAAGTTTTCAGAGAAGAGTCTTTTGAAGTTTCTTCACAAATTTTCAAGTCTGTAATTTAGATTTATATAATTAAGAGCCCTTAATAGGTAATAGGTAATAGGTAGGCATAATAAATAAGATTTATTATAGTTTAAATATTATACTATTACATTTTTATGATGACCATAATTATGTCCAACTTGTTAATGCTCTGTGCCTTTTTAAATATATTCCTTAAACTATATAAAAAAATATAATTTGTCTTTATAAATATTGTTCTTGTTAGTTTTATGTCTGATGTTTTCAAAACGGATTTTAAAAACAGGCCAAGTGCGAGTTTGACTTGCGCACGATGTGTTCTGTACCATTATTTATAAAAACGGCAAAAAAACACGTTGTATGTTTAACCTGTTAAATATTTGTTTAATTTTATTGAACATATATTTTTAAAGTGAATATCCAAATATTTATTTTATGTGTCAAGGCGTTGTAGCCGTTATCAATATCGAAAAAAGCCACGTTTGTTGTATGGGAGCCCCTTAAATAATTATATTGTTCTGTTTTTTAGTTTTGGTTGTTATAGCGGACACAGCAATACATCATCTGTAAAATATTCAATTGTCTAACTATCACGGTTCATGAGATACAGCCTGGTGACAGACGGATAAACAAACAGACAAACAGACAGACGGGCAACGAAGTCTTAGTAATGGGGTACAGTTTTACTTTTTAGATACGGAACCCTAAAAAAGGGTGCGACGTATTAAACTTTGCTACCTTGTGACCCACAGTCAAACAGCCACTCGAGCTGGTACCCAGACATATGTTGTTATTCATTGTTTGATTTTAGTACATTAGTTTAGAAGGTAAGACATAATATTTTCTAACGACTTCCAAAAAAAGGAGGAGGTACTCAATTAAACTGTATTTTTTTATGTTTGTTACCACATAACTTTCGACTGGGTGAACCGATTCTAAAAACTCTTTCTTTGTTTGAAAGCTGGTGCTTCCCGTGTGATCCCATTCGGTCCAGTAGTTTTTGAGATACACTCCAATAACTGAATAGAATGGAAGTCGGTAATAAATTTTTCAAATTGTACTTGTATCATTAAACAAACTAAAAAGCAATACATACAATCTTGGAATTATTACACTATAGTATTTACCGGTGAGAGCTGCGATTTGCTGAACCAAAGAGGTTTGTGTAGATCGTTTCGGCTGCGCCATCAGAAACTGCTCAGCACTTTGCAGAGCACGTACCGCTGCTTCTGCTGCGCCGCGATACCAGGTGACACCGTTCGCATCTTGGATCTACAGAAACAACGCAATTAAGACAGGAACAAGTAAGTGAAAAAAAATTGACAAGAAATTTTGTTTTCAGTTTTCAATATAAACTCACTGTTTTCAATAAAGACAGATCCAAAAATGTTACTGGTAATCCAATCCTGGCTCTCTGAATACAAGTCAACTGTCCACCAGAGTGTTCATTACTCAATATTAAAAAGTGCCTGAAAATAATTTGCATCATATTAGGACTATCTTTTTTCCTATAGGCAATAATATATTATAGGAAAACTAACTAATAACACTCACTTTAAAGATGGGCAAACCGTTCTTGTTGCTAAATCTAAATTGTTAATTACGGTTTCCTGCAAACCACTGGCTGCGATTATATGCAAACCTTCTATGGGTCCTGAACGTACAGCACTGTTCAATAAAGTAGTGACGCCATTCATTTGGGTTAAGGTCCCAAAGGTCACTGTTACTTGGACTTCATTTTTCTTCCACATTCTGAAAGAAATGTATGTGTGAATTGATGCATAGTATTATGTATTAGTGTGTACACGTTTAATATTTGAGCTCTTGACAGTTCTGATTACAGCTTTAACATTGACACCCATATTTACCCTAGTCTGTGTTGAAGGTGCGATGCTGGACTATTCAAATGTAGATGCAGTTTCTTCACTCCACAGTCTACTAATTTGTCTGCTAATTGTAGTCCAAGAGGATTAAAATCACCACAAAGTATCACGTGACACTTAGTTGGTTCAAACGAAAGTCTGTAAAGAAGGTAAGTAGAGAGTCAGTTTTTGGTGTACTATGAGAATAAGAATCTGGACAAAATATAAACGTTGTTTGAATAGTCTCCATCTACAGTAATTGATGCTTTACCTGGGCTGTATTGATGGTTGTATATCTTGAGTCCGTAGCAACACGCGACCGCGATGTCGGCTTGCGGCCACTAGGCGGAAGGCACGAGGTACTTCGTGCGGTGCATACGTCACTCGAGTCAGAGGCCGCACGTGACCAAGTGCGATTCCGACACTTACTAGGTCATGTAGCTTCTACAACCCAACCCAAACAGATATAAGCTTCTTAATTGAGATAAATTAAATTATTGAATCATATATTCATATTGTAATTTACTGTTTCATTGCACGAGATGAGAGGAAAAGAATATCCATGACTTGCGTAGTCAGGATTCGAATTATAACTACAATATTCGTGTTACCAGGTGGTAAGATGTCGTGCATTAGTTTATACTCATTTTAGTAGGAAGATAATTAGCGTAGTGTCAGTTATTTAGCCTTCAGCAGTTAAGTTGCAGGTTATTGTACCAAAACACTAACGAGAATACGGAAGATAGTAGACCGCTTTCTCCGCTTGTAAACATTCACAAACACGCAATTTCTCAGTTCAACCGTAATCATGGCAATACCCTCAAATTACAGAACCTCTGTGAGTTGAGAATATTGGTGACGATGATAGCGATATACTAAGTTTAAGCAATGAGACTTTGACCGTCAGGTTCTCTCTAGCTGGTTTAAATACTTCTTATTATACTAACGAAATGAAGAAAACTGCTAGCAAGTTGAATGGTAACTTACTTGACATTCAGCAGATTTAACATTATCAAAAATATCTGTTATATCAACTGCTACGTAGGATCTTTCTTTGTTCAAATTGGACAATCCAAACATGTAGTTTTCATGATTCAGAATCTGTACTGTATCGAGCAATGTACTAGATGATCCAACACATCTAAGAGATGTCTGAAAAAATAAATCATTATAAGCATTCATATATATTGTCGAATATTTAAACTACTTTTTTGTTAGTTTAATACATTACATTTTTTAATTCTCCTTTGAGACAACATATGACCACATTACAACCTCTTCCATTGGTAGCACTCAAAATTAGGTCTCCAAAACTAGAGTCACGTGAATTGCCAATATCTTCCTCTGTAACGTGAAAAACGATTTATTTGAAAAGTATTTTATGTAGAATGCGTATTTTTTTATTTTCTGTAAGATATTTCATTTTCTCTTGGACGTAGGTCATACCGTTCAATTCAGGAAATAGTTGTAACAAGAATCGTTTCTTGTGCAGGTCGCTAACCGTGGTAAATACTTTATACCCGTTAGATAGGGCGACACTGATTGCTGCCTGACCGAGAGCACCTGTTCCTCCGTGTATGAGCGCACTATGTTGCTTCATGTCATTTGTGTTGATTCTGACAGCCTGTAATAATAAAATCATTTTTAAGCTTTAAGTTGGCAAACTTGCAAGCGGCTCACCTGATGGTAAGTGATACCGTCGCCCACGGACATCCGCATATACCATACCATAGGTCTCAAGGATACGTTGCCGTTTGAGGAAGGATGATAGAAAGAAAGAGATAGAAGAGATGAGAGTAGAAGGAGAGCAAGGAGAAGGAGAGGGTGAATAGAGAAGGGAGACATCGGGCCTTCAGAACCTACCACAAACCGGCGAAATGCAAAAGCAAGCTATGTTACTTCACGTCGGTGTTATCGGTCTACTCCTACGAGTGTGGTTCTTCTCCGGTCGTGCCGGCCTATTCAGCTGAGGGGTTGCAGCCTGGGACTACAACAAATATGTAGCTCCAAACTCGTGAAAGAATTGTTTGAATATCTTTCCTATATATTATTAGAGAAGATAAGGATTGTACCGGCGTTACTAATGCATAATTAAAATGAATAAGTATTTATTGTGACATAGTTAGGCAACTGAAATAGTTAGGCATTATGGTAATGTGGACTTTGAAGTTTTCTATAAAACTGTAGTACGTTACTTTGCCTCATTGTCAATAGCATAGACTCATATTATATGGTCAATAGTTTTCGCAGCGTACGCGATAAAATAACTTTTTTGGTATTTTTTCCTTACCTTGGGTTACATTATCGAAGTTTTCATACAGATCCCTAATTTTTTTGAAAACATTATATAGCTTATTTTCATCAGGGAAAATGTAGAATTTTAATGGTAGAAAAGTTTTTCTAATCGGTCCAGTAGTTTCGGAGCCTATTCAATTCAAACAAACAAATCTTTCCTCTTTATAATATTATAAGTGTAGATATACAGCCAGTAATCCAAAAAGGCGCACAGTTATAAATGTCTTTGAGTGGAGAGTGATTTAAAAATAAACGCCATACAAAATTTACTACAGATCTGTACTCAAGCCTATCCAGATTTACTCCTGAGCGTGGAATACGGGCCTTAGTCTCTTTCGCCCAGTAATTTCAATTGACTGCAAAACCCTTCACACTCTAACACAGTGCTGCTACTATTGCTTCGTTAAAGAATATCTGTCACTGTCTGGTTTGGTTCGTACCAACCAAGATGGTCTCTTGCACAAAAGGCCCACCACCGTTGTAAATAAGATTTCTTTCCCTATTATAATTGACATGCTATCGGCAAAGGGCATATTGTTTTACTCCTTCTCTTTAGGGAGCTAAAAAAAATTCCCACAACTGAGCGTCGTTCTGGAATACAGTCTATATGACTTACAGGTTTTATGACTAAGCAGTAGTAGGCGTACATATACGCAAAAGGTACAGTTGCAGCGTCTTCCAGAGTCCAATGCGATGGCACTGGCCACATCAGTTCGGGCTGTGCCATGACGTGACTACTGATGGCTCCATTTTTAATAAATCCCATTACTCTTTCACCACTGAAAAACACCAACACTTATTATGAACTGCAATGTGGTTTGTACATATTCTAATATCAACTCTCAAGTAAATAAGCCTGAATTTTCTAACTAGAAGTTTAACTAAACCAGCACTACATCATCATTATCATCATCAGCCAGTATCAGTCCACTGCTGAATTTAGGGCTCCCATCCACTCAGTTCACATCAATCCACATCAGTATGCTTGATATTAGACTTTCCTTATCTAGCTACTACCAACTACTTTGCGTATATAACTGCTCCACCTAGTTATAGGACGTCCTACACTACGTTTGCAGAGTCGCAGTCTCCACTCAAGACACGTCTACCCCAGTGATCTATCTTTTCTGGTATCTGTTCTGCTCTTAATATGACTAGCCCACATCAGATGATCACAACGATTAACACTTTGGGTAAAGAAAATTTAGCCATATAATTTAGTCGTACGTGAGTAATAATAAGGTATACCTTTCTGTCAAACCACTGAATTCGCTTCCGTAACTGTTGCTATTGACTTTTTTATCGTTGCTAAATGAAATAACTCCGAGCGCTCTTTTCACGTCGCCAACATTAATACCTGCGTAGTGAACCTAAACAAAAATTATTTAAATGCAAATTTATTTGTGTATGTCATAATTTTATTCAGTTTCATTTACTCCAGAAATAAATACCGTCACGAGAGTTCCTTTATTAGCTGGTTTAGGTGCTTGTACCCAGGATAAAGAATTAATGTCACCGATCACATCACTCTGAAGTTTTATGTTATCTCTAATTATAGAAGATTGTTTCGAAGGCAAATAATATTCACCTCCCCATAATTCCTGAAACATCCAAAGTAAATATGAATATTTGAATAATAATATATACCTAAACTTAATATCGCATTAATAGTTCAATAATTTTAATAATAATAATTAGCGATTCCTATTACTGAGAACACGGTAATGTGCTAAACATGTAAAAGTAAAATAATCTCACGTTATTAAATATGTTAAAGGCCAAGTTAACATCTGGTTGCTCATGTGAGCAAATATTTTCCTTCGAGTTTTCAGTGATCATAATGAGATGGATACGGTTACGGGTTGAATCTCTCCTCCAAAGCTTGACCAGCCTAGTGAGCCCGGCTACTGGTGGGTACGAAGACAAGACTATAAGACTGCTTTGAGAACGTAAGTTGTTGCGAGCGTGTGTAAGTAGAGGTAAATCCGACTCTGCATGAACAGTAAACGCTGACGTGCTGGTTGTTGGTGGAGTTGGTCTCCAACATGCTAAACCAATTTGGGTCATAGCGTTCTTGAGAATTGATACAGTACTGTACAAAGTAGATGGAAAAATGCGAGCAACTTCAGTTGTGATATCTTCTTCGTTCAGGATGAAAGTATTTGTCTTCATCACGCAATTAAGCTTTTGATAAATCTGTAAACCCAAAACAGCACAGTTAATTCGTGGTACCGTCTATAACAGAGAAAGTGCCCATTAGACTGGTTTTACCTTTTCATTTTTTGATAAATTTTGCACCAAAATTAGATCTGCGTTATCGTACACGTTTTTACTTTCTAACATATTCTCTTTAGATATATTATGATAGAGAATTTTGATTCCAGGAATGTCATTTTCATTAGCGATATTTTCAATTTCGTTAAATAGTTCACTTTTATTAGAATAAACGCCAATAACAGTAATGTTGTCTTTATTTTTGTTTTCTGCTGTTATTTGAAGAAAAACACGTAAAGCTGTAGGAACCTGTATAAAAGAATTTCAGATAAAATCATTACATTCACAAAATTTGGTGTACCTACCAATTATTAGTTATTAATGTTAATAGTATATCTGATTGATTCTATGGTGAACTATTATCATATTTCCAAATATATAATATGTAATATATATTATTATTTCACAATAATAATCAAATAATGTATAAACAATAGATTAACCTTCATAATACATTTAATGTTATCAATTCTCACAAACAAAGTACTTTCACAAATAACTCCTTAATGCTTTGATGGCCCAGAAATCATTCATACATTTTGATTGATTTCGTTCTTTTTTACTTACTAAGTAAGTGTTACTTGATTAGTAATATGTGTCGTCATGAGGTGACTGGAATTAAAAGGGTATACATGCGTATATGTATGGCGCTAAAGACTTATTGATGGTTTCCGGACGGAGCCAAAACAATTGCCGATCTTTGTAACAAAGTAAAATTAGGCTTAGAAAGTATTTAAAGTGTGTTTAAAAAAAACAAACTTACATCAATATTAGACTGGAACCTTGGAACAAACTTTAAGGTTTGTAATGTAATGCGATCATCATTAATTTGGAGCAAATTATGAAAACGTATGTTTTCTATTAATATGCCGCCACATCTGAAATTATATTTCAAACATATTATTTTTAAACCAAAAAATAAAAGCACGTCACAAAAATTCTTGCCTTTATTTTTCTCAAAATTCAGCCTCGCAGAGGGCAACAAAGCCAGTATCATGGGCACATTGCGGAAAAGGCAATATAGTGTATACCATAGATTAAAATTTAATTAGAATTACAATGTATTCTGATAATAGACAGACATGGACAGACGACCTGAGAAAGGTCGCAGGACGACGTTGGATGCAGGCCGCTTCCAACCGGTCCTTTTGGAAAATCATGGGGGAGGCATATGTTCAGCAGTGGACGTCCTACGGCTGAGATGATGATGATGATGATGAATAGAAATTAATGATTTTTTTTTCTATTGTTATTTAAGTAATACTAACTAAACTTACTACATTCTACAGAAATTTACCTTGTACGATCTTGAACATCACATAAATGAGCTTCTAAGAAGGATATTTTATTATTTTCCACGTCGTTACATACTTTAACGCTCTTTTTATGTTTTGTGACATTTATTTTAAGTCTTCCGACGCGATCAGGCTGTGAAACAGCTCCATGTGTATATTTCAACATATTTATTTGAAACAGTCCATCAATAAATGTTACCCAGTTGTCATTCCATAAAATGTTAGCTTCGGATAACGATGTATTTGAGCGGTGAATGCTGCGAAATTCGCCACTAAAACAAAAAAAAAACATAATTATTTTGTTTTCTATGTGTCTGTCTTTACACACTATGATAACATGTTGCTTAATAGTTACGTCTAATTTCTAACACAACAGTTTTAGTACAACTGGTTCTTTATTAAAAGCCCGACATGAATATTAAAATTCTTCGTGAATTTTGACATAACAATACACAACTTAAACAAGGCAAAACTGTAGATACCGGTTGCAGAAGAAGACCCTTCAATATAAAATCAGGTATCACATAAAAAAGATGACTATATAATTTTCAATTTCTCTATGCTTGTAAATCAAATAGATCAGGCAAAGTAGGCAAAATATGAGAGTTAACGTGAGAAATTCACTACCATGACTATAAACTATATAAAATAAATGTATGTTACCTAAAAGCATAATCTCTTTCGTATAACAGCTGATAAACATCTGGTGTGTGGAGTTCATAATGTATATCGTGTATTGCTGGTTCTTCTGCAAGTTCGGCTACTTTTGAAGGTTCCGTATGGATAATATACCCTGTAGCTACTTTTGAGTCGTCATCCATAATCTGAGCAGAAAAATATTATGGTTATCAAATCATCATCATCATCCCCGCCGTAGGACGCCTACCGCTGAAAATAGGCCTTTCCCATATTTTCCAACAGGACCGTTTGGAAGTAACTTGCATCCATCATCGTCCAGCAATCTTTATTAATTCGTCCACCTTGTCTGTGTCTGTGTTGGTTGTCACCAACGTTGCGCTTGCCGATCCGAGGTCTCCATTCCAGTCATCAGTTCTACGTCATATGTACTTTGCCCACTGCCACATCAAATGGCTTAACTTTTGGGATACGACACTGACTTTAGTACGTCTATGTACCTCCTCATTTCTGATTCGATCACGTAGAAAAACCCCGAGCATAACCCCACTCCATAGTTCGTTGTGCGACTCTGAGCTCACTTATGAAGCCTATAGTAAGAAACAGCATTTCGGTGCCACGTGTCACCACTGGCAACACACACTGATCAATGACTTTTGTCTCTATGTAAATAAATATTTTTAACGCGAAGACTTCGCGAAGTTTCCGAAACGCTGGCCAACCGAGTTTGGTTCTACGATTTTAGAAGTTAAATGTCTATAATCAACTGCGTCTGCGAATTCCTATCACAAATTTTTCAAGCCCCTTTAATTAAAAGACTTCCTACGTTTACTACTACGTTCCTACGTCCTACGAACACACGAAAGTTTAAATCATTAGGAATAAAATAGGTATCCTGTCATTGTACCGAAACCTTATTTATAAATTTTCGTGTCACAACCAACAATTACCAAATATATGAATTGTCAAATCGTTATTTTACAAAAAATAAATTGCAAATGGCACATTTATTAAAATGATAATTCGACAAATTTACATATAAAAACGTAACATATGTCAAACGGTTCATGTTATATGTATATTATAGTTTTACAGTTTATAAACTTACATTAGGTACTTATCAAATGTTTGATAAAACAAAAGGTAATGAATGATTGTGGCTCCCACCCTAGGTTGAGTTATTTTTGTAGGTAGTTGAATCTAGAGTGGTGCACAACAAAAATTACCTACCCGCAAACTACCTGAGGTACTCTTTACAAATAGGAACTTGTTTTGAAAGTGACACTTTGTAAAATGTGCATATGTAAAAGAAACAAAGTATGAAATAAAAAATAACAAAAAACAAAATATAATTCGGTACATTTTATAACATGTACTTTTGCGAAATAAACCCTTGTAATGTGATTGTTTGTGAAAGAAAACTTTATGAAATTACATAATTAGGATTCAAAACGTTATTTGTACTATGGATCATTTTTGAAATAACATGTTTTAGAAAGGAATTGTATATGAAACGTTGGTTTTAATATAAAATTCTGTCATATTTTCGGTTAATCGTTAGCAAACCATTATAGTAAACATGAGTACGTTTAAATTTGGTTAATTTCAATTTCAAATAATAGCGAAAACCTAAGAATTGTTTTTAATCAATTCAATCGTTTTTGCACTGAGTGGTAACACACACACAAACATAAAAACACGCATACATATTATCCCGTAACACAGGATCCTAATGTGAGAGTATGAATGTGTGAACGGGTATTTATACAATAAAAGATGATGGAAAATTGACTACTATTAGTTATAGGTACCTCAAATCGTCCGTTTCCTCTATGCAATGCGACACTGAGTTTGACCATTTTCTGATCGTGTAATGTTGGCTCCACGTAGAACTTCACATCATGAAATTCTACATTTAGTGACTTTTTCGGAAGTTTGAGAGACATAGCAAGTGTGTCCCACGCAGCCACCAGTGCAAATGAGAAAGGAACTGAAGTTTTATCTAAAACAAGATACATTAATAAAATATACGGTCTTACTTATAAACGCTTGTTAAATTTAAATAATGTACTATCTATGTAATGTACGTAATACGTACTAAACGACAGGCAAATAGACAATGAAGTAATCCTTCGATAATTAGGTATATAGTCCCTTAATGCTGTTTAAGTTTCTCAGTTTCTATTTTAATAAAAATACACCTAAATATTTTTATTAAAATAGAAACTGAGAAACATAACAAACAAAACACCTAAATTAAATCAAATCATAAACGCTTCTTCCCGTTGACCTAGAATCATGAAATTCGGCAAGAATCAAGACTTATTAGCTCAAGTAAAGGGAAAGAACAATACTTGTTAATTTGTAGTCATATCACACTAGCTGCGCCCCAGAGTTACACCCGCACGGTTATGGATGATGATGAGGATGAAAAGTGTATATGTACTCGTATTAGTCCAGCGCCTCATCTCGATACCAAATTTCAATAAAATAGTCCAGCCGTTTGAGCGTAAAGAACTAACAAATGTACAAACACACTGATTTTTGTCTTTATTATATAAATGTTATAAAGAAAATATGGTTAATATGTTTTTTTACTAGAAATAAGCAGTGTATTATAATTATAACAAGTGTCATATGATTAAAAGATCAAATAAAAAAACAGCATTTGATGTCTAAAATATTTGAATATAATAAGCTCATTTCGTCCTTATTTGTCGAGGCGATATACGTGAGAGGTAAACACATTACTAACAATGTCTCTTTAACTTACTTCGGATTACGTGACCCTTTAAGTAGCTGTATTCAGCATCGTGCAGTGTAATCGCAAATGTGCATGCGGCAGCCATCGTTCTGCGAGCTGACTGGAATAGCGGTAAGGGCCTAAAATTTTAAAACGTATCCATAGAATAGGTAAGAAGCTCAAAGTGTTCACAAACAATATTCACATCTCTGAGGATTGTAAGTAAATTCATATTACTTGACTGAAGTAATATGAATGTAAGTTTTGGACATTTGAAATATTAGTTTGACGGTTTAACTTACGTGGTAGGTAACGTCGCACTGTTATAGGACTAATTATTATGTGGTAGTGACTTGACCAAATTAGAATAAAAACGTTGCAGTTTCTATAAAGTCCACCTTGTCGGTGGACGACCTACGCTGTGCTTGCCGGTCCTTGGTTTCCACTCTAGAACCTTTCGGCCCCATCGGCCATCTGTTCTGCGTGCTATGTGGCCTGCCCACTGCCACTTCAACTGGCTTATCTTCTGGACTATGTCGGTGACTTTAGTTCGTTTACGGATGTCCTTATTTCTGATTCGATCACGTAGAGAAACCCCGAGCATAGCCCTCTCCATAGCTCGTTGTTAGACTTTGAGCTTGCTTATGAGGTCATCACTGGTAACACACATTGGTCAAAGACTCTTGAGAGATTAACTGCGGTCAAATATAACTCTGAGTTTTTTTCACTTCTGCTCTATAAGGTATAGGTACGCCACTAAAAATTACTTTAGGCAGAACCGTAATGTCCAGTAATTAAATTATCCTAGAGCTTCCTATAAGAATTGTTTGAGTTTTTATAGTATTAACCACATGCCCATAAGATTTGCTCCTGTATGAGATACCACCTTAGTCATTGTTTATGATATTGATAGCTTGGATTAAGCGATCACGCGAAACATGAGAGTTTCGTTGGTGATAATCTCCATAGAGGTAGGAAGAAGTAAGAAAAAATTAGAGATAGAATTAATAAAAACTGGAAAAAGCAGGGGAGAAATGACTCCACCTTGTGACACACCAGCACTTATATCACTTATAGAATAATAATCTTCAATTTTAATATGCTGGAGACGCCCAGACACATAAACGTGGAACTAGTTAATTACCGTTAGAAATACGATAATGCAACAGAGCAATGCTCAGAAGATTTTGAAGTCAATAGTATTGAAAGCATTGCTGAAGTTTTGCAAGGTAGGGACTGTCAGTTGGCTGTTTTTCTTATGCACTGTAGTATCATCGCGGACTGGTCTGGGTGCGCTATTGATCTATGAAAAAGTGACCTGGAAGATCACGAAAAAACAGCATGAAACCGAACGAGATACTTGTCTATACCGACCGAGTAATTTAAACCGTCATAATATTACTAAAACATTATCCAATGGATATATAAAATAACTTATCAACGTGACCTAAACAAACCATCAATTTACATAATAAACAATTTGTTAAATGCATCGGTGACTAACTGTTACTTTGTATGAAAACTTACCACATATCTTGATGAGCCCAGTCTACGTAAGGTGACAGGAACGGTGTGCCATTTGACACAGGAAAGTCTACCTTTGGATAAAAAACTCGAACTTTTGGATTGTAACCTTCCATATATAATCTGAGAACAAAATAAATTTGTAAATTTTTGAGGTCTGATTTATATCATAATTTTATATGCTCAGCTAACAGACTCACTTGCCAACAGCTTCCAACACCATAAGGACATTATCCGTATGCCCGCGGCGCGTGAGCGGAATGTTAGTACAGGAGTCCGGTAGCGAGCGCTTGAGGATGGCCTGCAGCAGCCCGTGCGGCGCCACCTCCACTAGCACAGCGTTGCTCGGGATCAGCTTACTAGTTTCTTCAAATAATACTGGGCTCTACGTTTAAAACATACCAAAGTACGATTACAAATATATAAAACAAAGTACATAATACACAAAAAAATCCTGGTCTGTAATACCCAAACAATCAGCCTCGCAAATCTAGTGGGAATACGCAGCTAGTGTAATGTAAGCAATTAATGTATGACTACCATGGGCGTACCCACGGTAGTCATACATTAATTGCTTTGCTCGTTTGTTTTTTGCGTTATTTTGGTCATCTGTTATCTTAATATCTTCCTCGCTTCGCTCATTGTCGTTCCTTTAGATATTTTGGCTCGGACTATAAATTATGCCTAAATTATTAATTTAAAATATTATTTTATTATCACCGTTAAATTTCAAAAGCCATACAGATAACAATAAACCATACAAAAACATCTTAAATTAGCTAACGACGCCTTACCAATAAATTATTAGTGTGGTATTCAGCTGATGAGTACTTGGCGGCTGGTCCGTCCCATCTATCTTGTGGCACTGATGTAGACACCCATCGCTCACTTCGGGCTCTAGGCATTTTAATTACCTCTTTAAGATATTTCAGTAATCCAGGTCCTGCAGTAACATCAAGTAATGACGGCGTTAACGCTGTTATAACAAAACATTAAAATAGTAGAAAAAACGGGATAAAAATACTAACCAGCACTAGCAATGTACCGTGAGTGGTATGCAATGTTAGAACACGGAACCTCTTTTGCAAATATTCCTTTAACAGTGAGATCGGCGACAAAGCTGCGCATCGCCTCAGCTGGCCCCGAAATAGTACAAGAGTCAGCGCTGTTGCGACATGCAATCTCAATTTCAGATGGGCACATTTTTGACATCTGTAATGTAACGAGAAATTAGTTTTGGTATTACAAAGATTCCTCCAAATAAAATAATAATACTGTATTCCACTCGTCAATAATTCTCACTTGTTGAAATCCAATGCCAACAGCAGCCATTGACCCTCGAATGAACGGAGTTTCCAAAGAGACCAGCCCGCGACTGTAGGCAGACAATATCATCTCCTCAGCCGTCAAGCAGCCGTCAGCATACGCGCAGCCGAGCTCACCCACACTGTGGCCTAAGAAAAGAGTTATTTTTATTATGGAGTGCAGAGATGAATAAGTTTTGCATTTGGTAATATCCAAGCTGGCCAGTTACAGTTGCAGTGCCACCGTCTGAATTTATGCGTAGTACTATAAATAGTTTATGAATCTCATTAACCCAATAATTTAAATTACCCCGAAGATGTTCATTCGCAATTGTCAATTTTTGCAATGCGTAGTACTATAAATAGTTTATGAATCTCATTAACTCAATAATCTAAATTACCCTGAAGACGTTCATTCGCAATTGTCAATTTTCGCAAATGATCGTCTTTATAGGCAAATGAAGCCATTGTCATTTGCGACTACGTGATTGAAGGCAAATGATGGAAGTTTTGATTGAAGCCCGTTGACAATCGCGAATGGTGTAATCAATCAAACGTCTCGTTGTGTAAATAACAGATTTCGGTCATTCGTTTGCTAGTCTAGAAACATTGCGGATGTGAATTTGACACCATCGTTCATCTACCTTTGATACTGACTAAAAAGTAAATGTGGGCAAGCAATTGACGAATCGTATCAAGCACCTTCAGTTGAAACGTTCAATGACGTAAAAATTGACAATTGCGAATGATCGTCTCCGGGGTACTTAAGAGTGTACTTGGTGCTTGCAAAACACCGCTTTGAAATTGTCGTTGTACCACAAGAAGCTTCTTGACACAAACGTTCATTCAATCAAAAAGTTGCAAATGTAATAATTTATGTACGCTGCTCAATAACATACGGTTAGAATATTATTCTGTATATAGGTCAGCAACATTTAGTATACTGTTTTAATTGGTGTTATAAAATACTACTAGTATAATACCTTGTACTATAGAAGTATTTTGTTATATGCATAGTTAGATTAGTAAATAAAATGCATATAAACTGCGTTAAATGCATATTATTTTCAATAACTTTAAGCCACTTGTTCAATAAAACATTTTTTTTCACAGTTGTGATGTGGATTTAATGTATTATAAAAATAACAAATTGCTCACCTATTATTTTATTAGGAACTAATCCCAACTCAAGCAGAATATCAGTGAGACCAATTTGTACTGCAGCGATACCCACGAACGAATGCAGAATATTGTTGAAAATAGTTTTGTCAGGAGTTGTTATTATGTGAACAATATCAATTCCTTTTGGTTCTAGTACTTTGTGACACCTAAAATTAAGATCAGTTAAGTATTTCCTTGGATATTTCTTAAAAACTATTTGAAATTGGTTGATTAGTTCATCTATACCGTTCAATGGCAGCTGAGAAAATTGGTATGCGCATAAGCTGCGCGCCCATCCCAGCCCACTGGGAGCCCATACCGCTGTAGACGAACCATAGTGGACGTTGTGTGCCGTCAAAATAGTTCGCTTTATCTGACAAACTTACTGTCTTCTGATCAGCATCAGTATCTACGAAATAAAGTGTTATAATTTGCAACAGTTTTAAATTGCGTATTTCCATTGTGTATATAAATAAAAACAGTTTTTGACTTACCTAGAATAATGAAACCTTTTCCTAAGTGGCCAGAAATATTCGTTTCATGTATATTATGTAGCAAGGCTAGTTCTTCAGGGTCAATTGGATGGGATTTCAAATGATCCAGAACCCTTTTTACAGAAGATTCTTGTCTACCGGATATGGTCACAAGATGTGGAATATTTGTTTTATAGCGATTAAGATCCTGTAATAGATTACGTAATCAATAATGTAACAGATAGAAACAATTTACTGCGACGTCTTTGTTTATAAGTGTATTATTGTCTATAACTGTTCATAAATCTTTAGTTACTCTATACCTTGAGTTTATTATGACCACATAACAGTACATGAGCGTTGACTCCTGTAACGGACATGCTGTTAACAGCCGTATATGTTCCCTGGAAGCGCTGGTTGTCCGTAAGCACTCGAATACGCCCCTCTTGTAGAGCCTCTACATCACTCCTTGGAGATTCACAATTTAGATTTCCCGCCAACTCACCTCTATGATAACCTAGTAACACCTAAAAGTAAACAATAGTTGTAATATTGTATATTAAATATATATACTCGTATGTCGAAAGTCCATAATCTTGACACCACTGGCCTTTGTCACTGCAGATATTCCTGAAGCAGCTTCTCCATACCCAATATTGGACATAACACTTCCAACTAGTAGTGGTTCTTTTTTGTTCTTACAGAACACTCTGTCAATGGCTTCTAATTCAGACTTGTCTACTTCTGGTACAGCTACAATGTAAACAAATACTTTATGCATTACAGACATACATACAGACAAAAACTTAAGCAAGTAACAACACGTTTTAATAAATTTAAATAAGTAATGTATGATGCTTTATGGTTACGAAGGTACTGCAATAAAATAGTCCATATCTATAGGATTTTTATTTATAGCTGTACCTGAGCCAAATGCTTCGACATACTCCACTACGCTAGGCGGAATGCCTGCTTCATCATAGAATTTCTTCAAAAAGTTTGCAGTGTCAGCTGGGTCACGATAAAACCCGTATCTTGGACCAGTTTCTCCATTTAATATCGATACAAATTCAGTTTTCACATGGATCACATTTGCATAGATGCTGAAATGTTTTAAAACAATTATGTTTCGAATGTTTTGTAATATAAATATTTGTTTAGTTTTAGAATGTTGGATCAGAGAATAAAGAATTCAATTTATTTAAAACTCTAAATTAATAAACGTAATTATTTTTATCGTTTATACATACCGTTTTGCGTCTTTCGCTTTTTGTAGGAACAGGACATTGATTGCTTCAGACTTTGCACAACCTGCAGCATCCTCTGCAAACGATTTTGTTTTACCGTCCTTGCTGATGCTCATGATTCTGTAACCAAAATATACTAATATATAATTAAGAAATTACTGACCTAATTTGGTTCATCCACGTTAATTTCTTTCAATCTAACGCTCTTAATCACTCACACAAACGTCAAGCACCACACCCGCATATACCACACAAACACCACTCATTACTGTGATACCCTTAGTTATTTTACCCTTCCGTCTAGTAGCTTTACATGCTATAAAATCAATCAATCGACTTTTAAATCTAAAGAAATGGGTGCACCATTATAAGCCATCAAACCAATAATGTTGACGTCGATCCAGGTTTCGAGCTTATCAAATGTTCATTTTCACAGTGCCCTCTGGGAGCGCGCTTATATGCTCGATTCCCGGGTCGATGTATTAGATCCATTACGTGAATGTTTAACCAGTTAACCCTTCAAGAGTCGTTATATTATAACAATGAAATTTCTATTATGTCTGGCCGCATGATGACCAATGACCTTTGATGGATTAATAAAATAATAAGAAAGTAGGATATCTGGCACTGTGGTTATACGTAATAATGTACGTTGGGACTCTTAGTGAGCGCTGTATTTATAGGACAATGCTGTTAAGGACTGTAGTACAAGTACTTAATTTAACGGGCAGTTACATTATGCTTAAAATAGGTAAATAAAGCAAACGTCGCTACTACGACCAACTAGGAACACAGTTACCTTCCATAATGTACTGAAGACTGTGGATGCAAACACAAGTTTGCACCACCAACAATGGCTGATTCGCACTCGCCACGCGATATGTCCTTGTAAGCCTGTTCGAGGGCAGCAGTAGAGCTGCAGCAAGCGTCGTCAATGGACATGGAAGGTCCTTTTGCGTTGAGCCAATACGAAATTCGGTTAGCAAACATGGCCTTGCTGCACCTGAAGAAAGTATCATAAAGATATGTAATCAAGTATCATATTTAGTTGATAAAAGATGCGTCAGCCGAAGACCCGAACTCTTTAATGAGAAGAAAGAGTCGATAAACACTTATTACATGAGAAAATTATTTTGTGTTGGGACCAAAAACAAGAAGTTAGAAATAGGTAGTTCAGTAAAAAGGTATGACAGTAAATAAATATGTGTGAATAATGAGTATTACCGCACTATACTACATTTGCATGATAACTATTTCAGATAACTGAATAACTTTTTTCAAGATTATATATTTTATTTTTATTAATCAGGACACCGAAATATACACCTAGCATTTTTTAATAATTTTATATTGTACACTAAACTAAAAAAAAAATTTTTTATTTCAACTTTTAAAATTGTATACAAATTAAAAGTAAAAGTAAAATGTGTAAAAATGTAGGTAATACAATTATAGAAAGGACAAGATGGGGGGGAGAAATATCTATTTACATACATAATAGTTTGAAATACGATTTATCGGAAGAGTTATATAGTAAAGGAATTCATTATCTATAGATATATATATACATTATTTTGCTTTGAATATCGGTGCAATTTATAAGCCCGATAAAAAGAGCACAGAATCATTTTTAAACCTTTATTCGCAACAGCTTGAGAAACGGAAAAGATGCATTATTATGGGAGATTTCAATATTGACTTACTGAATAATGGTACTGATACAACTAACTACTTAACTATGCTGCAGGAGGCTGGTAATGATATAATAAATAAGATACATAGTGTACTCGGCAAACTACCACAACTAGAACAATACTAGATCACGTATGTACAAACCTGCGAAACTTATCTTGTCAACTGACACTACTCGATTCATCGTTATCTGATCACAAGCAGCTGGTCCTAGAACTTTTGCATCAGAGACAGTTACGAAAACAAAAAATTAAATATGAAGCCATTAACTACCCAAAACTTTACAATAGCATTTCTGGAGTAATTTCGTCAATAAGAGGAAGTTCGTATATTCAGCTAGAATTATTAATAAAAACATGTATAGACAATAATAAAATAACAAAAACAAAAATCTTAAATTCACCTAGAGATGACTGGATCAATAAAATTGTTATTGATGCAATTAATACAAGAAACATACTCTGGCAGCAAATGAAAAAAGAAAAAACTAATGAAAAACTGAAAAAAGACTTTATTTCACAGAGAAACAAAACTGGTTTACTTATTAAAGAATCTAAGGAGGAACACTATCTAAAAGAATTTAAGAATTGTAAGAACCCAAAAAGAATGTGGCACCTAATAAACTCGCTTGTGACAAATAAAATAAAAAAGGATAGTTGTGCTCCTTCAAAGCTAATAATAAACGATATTACAGTAGTAGATCCTAACAATATGTGTGACTATTTCAATACTTTTTTTTCGTCAGTTGGTATACAACTAGCGAATGACATTCCAAAAACATATCAAAACAACACGTTTTACACCATGACTTATACTAATAATAAACCATCTATAGAAACGAGTTATCTTCGTCCTTGCACTATGTATGAAGTTAGCAGAATTATAAATCGCCTACACTCAAACACCAGCACCGGTTTGGATGGTATAAGTACAAAGGCTATAAAGTGTATAGCAAAGATTATAATTCCCGAATTAACAAACTGTATAACGACTAGCTTGCCTAAGGAGCCCTGTGGCGCCCTCGTGATTGCTCCCGAGTGTTACGACCTGCGCCCGCGTTAAAAGTTTGCGCCGAGCTGGGAATAAATGGCTCTTGTGCCATACCTATAGCGAGTTAAAAGACGAAATTTTTGTCAGAGATAGTTGAATAACCAAGAAATCTGATACATAAACATTAATGTCAAATGTATTAGTAAAATGTTATGTTACACGAGGACAAACTTGACGTAGCCGAAAAAATCAGAATTGATGTGGAAAAAAATTGTAATTTAAAAATTTTACATTAATACCTATAGGTTTTTTGCGGTAATTAAATAGTAAAAACACATATCTATCTAATTACATTGAAATATTTGAATTCGTAGAAGAAATAATATCATAAAAAAACTTGCAATCTGACCACAAAAATTAAGTTTTATCAATAAATAATGCTTCCCAAGACAGGATTTTGATTTGATATTTATAAATATTTTGAATGTCTAGAACAGAAATATTATTTTTACCTAGTAACATATGCTTAGGTTATTAATAATTACATAAAAAATAAGAGCTACTTTGAAATTTCGGCCAATAATGATTTATTTTTCAACTTGAGGGCCCATTTTCTAGACTTAGACATGGTGATTTCCAAAATTTTTTTTTTTTATGAAATTTAAATTTTCTTGTTGGTTTTTTTATTTTATTGGAATTCTTATTAAAAATTCTACAAACCAAACTAGGTTTCAAAGAATAATTATATATCAGAAATATTTAAAAAAAATTACAAATTTTGAATTTTTAGTACTATACAGTTTGTTAATTCGGGAATTATAATCTTTGCTATACACTTTATAGCCTTTGGACACCTGCCTTTTTTACTTTGGGCGTAACCTACCCGAATTGATAAAAAAGGCTCAGAATGACTTGCATAAATTTAATATCTGGTGTCAGAGCAATCTACTAACCATAAACACAAAAAAAACGTCATACATGATATTTTTAGCAAAAAATTAAAAAAATACCTCCTTATACACCTCTAACCGTCAACGGTGTAATAATCCACCGCTCCCATCAAGAGAAATATCTCGGCCTTCAACTTGATGATAAACTCATATGGAAGGCTCACATTGAGCATGTAAGATCGAAAATATCATCACCAACCGGAGCATTAAGGAGAGCCGTAGGATGCATACCTCGCAAAGTCCAAATTACAATATATAACACCCTTGTAAAACCACATCTCGAATATCTCATCGAGATATGGGGCTGTGCTGCAAAAACCAACTTGAAAAACCTACAAATCTCGCAAAATAAACTAATAAAAACAATTTTTAACTATCACTACCAAACTTATACACGCATTATTTACAAGGAAACCAAGCTATTTAATTTGAACCAGCTATATACATACACAACATGTGTATTGGTCAAAAAAATAATATCTGAAAAAAATACACACAAAAATAACATTTACAAAAAGGTCATATAAATACAGCTTAAGAAATACAAATAAAATTAAAGTAAATACTCCAAGAACTAACTACGGTAAAAGAAACATTTTGTTTGAGGGTGCACAATTATTTAATAAGTTACCTAACGATGTTAAAAACTGTAAAAATATACATATGTTTAAAACTAAACTAAAAAAGTATATATATGAACATTTTTTTTAAGTCCATACCACTAGAAAACTGGATATTTTTATATGTTTCAATATTAACTAGTTCTTAATTAGTTACTAGTTTTAGTATTTTAAGCTCATTGTAAGTGAACTACGTTCTTTATGAGTAATAAATCGTTAAACCTAACCTAAATTGGCGCTAAAACATTATTCAATGGCGACCTATACGTTGTATGACGTCACTATGGCAAAAACAAACAGTGTTGTGATTAGAATACGTTTTGCTTGCTTGGAATAATAATATTTATAATTGTAATATTTTGATTATAAATCTATTTTACACTGTTAGTTAACTTTGTTGTAATTAGAAATATCTTCAGAATTTTGACTCAACTTTTTATCAAAGTCATCTAAAATTATATAATCAGCTTCTTGCCGAGGTTTTGCCTCTGCGCTATGGTATGGGGTTGTAAAAGAGCGTCGTTTAATTTCTTAGAGGTCGGCAGCGCGTTAGTAATGCCCTTGGTGTTGCAAACATCTATAGGCGACGGTGACCACTTTCCATCAGGTGGGCCGCCTGCTTGGCAGGTAGCCAACTATTTTACTTTTATAATAACTATACTCTGGATTGGTTATATTTCCCATATGGCCGCAATAAAAGAGATAATAAAAGGTGAAGCTTACCCTGCAATGCCAAAGCCTGTTCTGCTGGTGGCCACGTAAAAGCACGCTTTCTCAGTTTCAGAAAAGCAAGTTCCAATGTACACGCCGACTTTTTTGCCTGACAAATGTTCGGGACTCATGCCTGTAGACATAAAGGTACACATTTTGTCACGAAACCGCATCAGAGCGCAGCTAGTATTATAATAAATATTTCTCGTCGCCGTGCTTTGCCCTAGACTAGGAACAGTAGTAACTAGATAACAAAATAAATGTCTTAACATTATTCTTCTGACACACCAGTAAACAAACACTCCTCGCTACGCTCGTCGTCGTATCTAAGTTTAACTTTAACTAAGGACTACCATTAAAACAATACTTTATAAAACAAAACATTTTGACGTCACGACGTCTTATAAATCGATAAAAGCCGGCCGCTCGCCCGAAAAAGTATGACTCACTGTCACGTTACTTACCACGTTACGCCTGAGCTAAGCGTGCAAGCGAAAACGCTGAAAAAGCGATAGAGAGGCACGATCGGCCTAAGCGTTCGGCTTGTCTTATGACGTTATCACGTAAAATTATCGTCCGTAAACTTCGTCCGTAAACCGACTTTACAGGCATACATATTTTTTGAGAATTAATAACAAACAGAATGTCAAGCCATCGCTATCTATCTATATATATAAAAATGAACCACTATTTCTCTTGGTCACGCCATAACTTCAGAACGGATGGAACAATCTCGCTTATTTATTTTGTTGTGTTAATTATTGTCAGGAGAAGGTTCTTAAGAAAGAAAAACCAAGAAAAGGTGGGAGGTTATAGCGAGGCCGAATGCCAAGCCTTTTACGCGAACGAAGTCGCGGGCAATCGCTAGTTATAAATAAATATGATACTTGAACAGTAAATAAATTATTGTATTACAGGAGATAGCTTTATAAACTGTTGGTGTAGTTGGTATAAATTCAGAATATAACAACTATAACTACAAATAAAATTATACCAACAGTCCGTTGCAGAAAATGTCAATTATAGTCAGTGAACGGTACAAAATAAATATATGTTAAATAAAATACACTTCGAACAAATGTGACGCATTTTAATGACATTATTTTTTTGATGTGAAATCTTATTTATGCGCGTTGTGAAATTTTTGGGTGAATATGAATCATGGAACTCGCATCATCGTCACCGAACGCTTTCCGAGCTATATGTTGGTATAATTTCAATATGCTAAAACATGTAAATAGTATTAAGTTACTAAATATTTCTTTCAGTATATTATGTATCACTGTTCGTTTTCCGAATAAAATAAAATACTGTATAATATATAATATGTACTTTTTGGGTGAATATAAATCATGGAACTCGCATCATCGTCACCGAGCGCTTTCCATGAGCTATATGTAGGTATAATTTTAATATGCGAAAACATGTATATAGTGTTATGTTACTTAATATTTCAAAAATAAGTTACTAATTATATTATGTATCACTGTTCGTTTTCCGAATAAAATAAAATACTGTTTAATAATATATGTGTACTTTTTGGGTGAATATAAATCATGGAACTCGCATCATCGTCACCGAACACTTTCCATGAGCTATATGTAGGTATAATTTTAATATGCGAAAACATGTATATAGTGTTAAGTTACAAAATATTTCAAAAATAAGTTACTAATTATATTATGTATCACTGTTCGTTTTCCGAATAAAATAAAATACTGTTTAATAATATATATGTACTTTTTGGGTGAATATAAATCATGGAACTCGCATCATCGTCACCGAACACTTTCCATGAGCTATATGTAGGTATAATTTTAATATGCGAAAACATGTATATAGTGTTAAGTTACTAAATATTTCTAAAATAAGTTACTAAGTATATTATGTATCACTGTTCGTTTTCCGAATAAAATAAAATACTGTATAATATTATGTGTACTTTTTCGGTGAATATAAATCATGGAACTCGCATCATCGTCACCGAACACTTTCCATGAGCTATATGTAGGTATAACTTTGATATGCGAAAACACGTATATAGTGTTAAGTTACTTAATATTTCAAAAATAAGTTACTAAGTATATTATGTATCACTGTTCGTTTTCCGAATAAAATAAAATACTGTATAATATTATGTGTACTTTTTCGGTGAATATAAATCATGGAACTCGCATCATCGTCACCGAACACTTTCCATGAGCTATATGTAGGTATAATTTTGATATGCGAAAACACGTATATAGTGTTAAGTTACTTAATATTTCAAAAATAAGTTACTAAGTATATTATGTATCACTGTTCGTTTTCCGAATAAAATAAAATACTGTATAATATTATGTGTACTTTTTCGGTGAATATAAATCATGGAACTCGCATCATCGTCACCGAACACTTTCCATGAGCTATATGTATACTGTGTATATATGTATTCACAGTTCCTTAGTTTTGACTACTATCGGCAGTCCGCACTGTCCCGATTTTTTCCGCATAACTATAACCACGATTTGGCAAATGTAATCTTTAGTACAATCCAAGTTTTATGTGTCAATATAATAAAGTTAATACAGTATAGTCATTTAGTACGGTAAAAGAGTAAATTTACTGTTAACCCGTCCTGTTTCTAGTGTTTTTCGGTTTATTTCCGAACTACCCATAAAAGTTCAAATAAAAACGCACTTGAATAGTTTTAGCAACTAAAAGTAAGTTAATACTGTTGGAGTGTATTGGATCTGATAATAAAGATCGTTCAACAGCTTAGGCGTGATAAAGTAACAGTACAGTAAACAGTGCCTTATCACAAAAAAGTCAGTTTATTTTTTCTTTCTGAAATACAAGTAGCCTAAGTGACTCCTTATAATTATAACATCAGCTATCTGCCAGTGATAGTCTCGTTAAAATCGGTCCAGTCGATTCAGAAATTAGCCGGAACAAAAAGACTGACCTTTTTACAATACATTTTTACTTTACTGTAACTACTCGTATTTAATAGCAATTGTAAAGCCAATAGTAATGTACTAATGAGTTATTAAATTCAATGCTACTCGTATCATCAAGCAGACAATGTAATGTCATGTGTCAGATGAGCAGCCGTGCGATTCTCTAAGAGCAAACATCGTTGCATCTTTGACAACATCAGTGAAACAAATGACGACATGACAAGAAACGTTAGAAAAACAACCTTGTGTACAAGAGCGATATCTCATAAAGTATTTGACATCGGTGAGCTCGTTGACGAGCGCATCGATGAATCATTAGAAAATTGCACGGCAGTTCTCTAAGAGCAAACATCGTTGCATCTTTGACAACATCCGTGAACCAAATGAAGAGATGACAAGAAACATTGGAAAAGCAACCTTATTTACAAGGGCGTTATCTCTGATAGGGCGACGAGCTCGTCGACGAGCAAATCGTTACAGAATCGCACGGCAGGTTATAACTATAGAATGAAAGTGGAAATTTAATCATACCAGCATCATATATAGCTTCATACGCTTGCTCTAAAATCTTGCGTGACATAGAGTCCATACTGTTTCCAAGATGATAGTGCACCTTGAAGAACTGTGCGTCGAAACGATCCAGGTCAGGTACGTTACCCGCGAACTGTGTTACCTCGGGGTGATTGTATTTCCACCGCAGGTCATCTGACGATATTGGGTTCACCTGAAAGCAATGACGTATAGAATTAGCATAAGAAAAGAAAGGTGGTTAACATTAATTCACATTATCATATAAAAGCCAACGTTACTTGACTCTATAAACAAACATATTTGAATTTTTAATAATGAATTTACGCAAGAATGTTTCAAGTAGGTGTACCTATAATTAAATACTTGACTGGGATATGAAAACTCTCTATAAAGACAACTGTTCCTCCGTTTAGTCCAACAGTCATTGAAGTGACAACAGTTGTTCAAATCTTGAATAACACTAATTTAAAATATTTAGATGGAGACCCTATTGTGAACGATATTTAGCGTAAGTATATCGCGTTCAAACATGGACAAAAAAAACTATATTTTTTTGTAAGTTTACGATATTTAGCCAATCTGGAACGTATTCAGCATCATACTGGACGTACAAACATTGTGTTTTAGTATTTACGGTTCCAAGTAGACCATATACAGTCCAAAATAAAGCTAAAAACGAATTTAGCTATCCATCCACCCAAAATTAACATCAGTATAAGTACTGAAATACGAGTATTATTACGGTAAGTTATTATAATACAATAATTTGGTTTGCGACAACATCCACAGAAAGTCTTCAGGTGCCAAACTAGGCAGAGCCTGTACTATGGTACCCTTATTACTGCAATACATACTTGACTTTGATCAGTCAGATGATCGAACCTGGGACCTAAGCGGTTCAGAAGGCAGGGCTGCTACAAAATGCGCCAACCGATCAATTATGTTCATAAAATACTATAAATTATTGTATTATACCATGAAATTCATAGGCTGTTACATTAAATAAGTTATAATATTTAATTTAACATATAAAATGTATTTTAGATTGAATGTTAAACTATTTAATTTTAAGTTTTTAACTTAGGAAACAGACAAAAGCCTAATTAAAACCCATATCTTTAAACATGTTAAACACACCGCTTTAATATTGTTTATGCTAAATCGGTGTCATCTAGTGGTTTTCATACTTTTTGTTAAAAAACACAACATAAATTCGTTAGATCGCGCTGAATGTATTTACTTACACTGTAACCGATATTGGTTCTGACCAACACCCTGATAATTGTTGACCGTGCATGTATTTTAAAATATATTTTAAATAAGAAATCACACTCTTAAGTTATCTATGTCCAGAAACTAAAAGATCCTAATGTACGGGTTCAAGTTCACAATCAGGAGACAACAGCTAGATGTAATGCTTTTGTATAACTTGGTTCATAACAGATATGACTGTTCAGAATTGGTCAATGAGCTTCGATATAAAATACCTTTTAGAACTTCTCGCTATAAACATAAAGTATTTGCTATTGCAACTTGTCGCACTAAAGCTGGTTAACGATCACCACTGTATCGTATGACAAGTTCATATAATGATCTTTTCAATTGTATTGACTTATTTCATGAACGTGTGGGTTGCTTTATGAGGTATGTATTGGACCTTCTTGGAGGTAAAGGCAGCGACCAATTGTGATGCTGTTCACGGACTTGTACTGTTTTATAGCTAATTCAGCTCATAACAATAGGAAGTTTCAATTATTGTTTACTATTCTCGAATAATGTAAAATAAGCTTATAATGTAACTGCATACTTATATTTTTGTATATTATCTTAATTATCTTTATTTTCTTACCATATTGTATTCTAGCTTTTTGAATAATTTACACAGTTTGCACGTCAACAACTTAAACCTCATTACATCATAACTTCTTTACGAAATTTGTGGTCAACGAAGTTGGTCTCACATTTATTGTAATCTAGAATTTAAACATGTATATATAATTTACATTGTGAAACTGTTAGTTGGTCCTTAAACATAAATTAAAAAAAAAACATATAAACGAATAGTCTGTTGTGAATAAAAATACCAGCGATCCGCATTAAATCTAGACAAGTTTAAAATTTTAAATTTCCATTAATAATCACGAAATAATCAGCTGCTCTGGCGTCAGGAAGAAGCAAGTCTGGATGACCAATCAGATCATTGAGCTGATTCAGGACCGAATATTGCACAAAACCACCAATGAGACTAAGTACAAAGAACTTGACCGTCAGATTTGCAGCAAATGTTGTGCTACAAGGCAACACTCGTATGAAAGTCGAAAAGTTGAGCTTCTCATGAAGTGACATGATTAATTTCAACTTCATCATCATCATCAGCCTGTAGCAGTCCACTGCTGGACATAGGTCTCTCTAATTGCACGCCACTTAGGAATTAAAAAAAAACACTCTTCAACTTCATAAAGAGACAAAAGACATAGCAGACTTGCATGGGTAACGACGTCAGACATTTTTAACAGACGAGATGGGAAATGTCATTCTTGATCCCTAACTGAGGAAAAATCGTTGGAAGGAGAACGTTGAAGAGATTTTTTCAGCACATGCTGCGTAATTAAAGATTACGATCTAACGATAGGCCTAAGCTTCTTGAAGTCTGAGGTACAGCGTGTGATGCATAAAGCAAAAACCAAGAAAGCGTTTGGATCAGATGGCATTACTTGTGATGTCCGAAGATTACTGGAACATGACAACATTGATGCACTGGCTAATAACTTTAACTTCATCTACGATTCTGGTGAAATACCCGATGATTAGTTACAATTTTTTTTTAACACCTTCCCAAAAAAAAACAATAACAGTAAGTGCTCGGCTTTTATTTTAATTAGAACAAATTACTCTCATGAGTCATGTGTATTCCTCTCAATAATACACGATCCTATAAGAGCTAAATGCGATGACCAACTCAGCGCAAGCCAGTTGGACTTTTGTTCTGGTATGGACACGAGAAAGGCGCAGTTTGGACTTAACGTTCTGGTCCAAAAATACCGTGATAAGCAACAATAATATACTATGAAAATATCTTTGACCGTGTCAAACGCGTGAAAGTAACGAAGATATAGGTCTAGACAACAAAGATCTGCGTATAATCTGCAATTTTTACTGTAACCAATATACGATGGTCAAGGTAGATGGCAAGCATACAAATCCAGTCACCATAGAAGGGTGTAAGACAGAGTTGTATTATGTATCCGATCCTATTCAACAATTACTCGGAAGTAATATCAAAGTAACGCTTGAAGACATGGAGCACAAAGTCGTAATCAACGGGCAATTTATCAATTACTTACGCTTTGCCCACAATACTGTTCTAATAGCAAGCACTAAGGAAGGCCTGCAAGAGACAGTTAATAAAGTTTAGTTACACAGCAGAATATGCGGAGTAATGATAAACGTCTCAAAAACTAGTCATAGTAATATCACACTCAACAAAATTTGCGCTAACATCCAGGTAGATTGTATCACGCTAGAGAACGAGTAGAAGTACTCAACTTTCCATTGAATTGAGAATGAGGCCCCTTTAATAATACATCTGAAGCGTTGTTTTGTATGGGTGTAAAGCGTGGACCATGAAAGCTGAGATCCGTAAATAACGTAGAAATATGATGTTACCTTACCGTCCGTACCGTAATATGGCCTTACCGTCGCATGCTTCGCATCAGTTAAAAGTTGATGACTGCCAACCTTAATTAAGTGAGAGGAACTTAAAGAAGAAGACACGCTTTACAGAACCTAGCAAAAGATGAATCGGTTGATTCCTGATGTTCAACCAATGCAATTTATTTGATGTTATTACTGTATCAGCACGAGACCAACCTTATATTAAGTGGTTACCGCTGCCTATTATGCATTTTATGATGGATTCCGTCACAAGTTACGAACTGTACCATGCCCTTCAATCAAGAGTTTTACTGCTACTATAAGCGTGTGCCTTCTGAGCCACAGGGGATCTTAGAGCGGAGGTATACTACTGTGTAAACATTTTAAACATTACGTTATATTATACGAAGATTTTGTCAAGGTATAGAAGGGGGATGAACATCTTGGTAGTACCTTATTGTATAGGATGTTCTCTAGATCTTTGACGTAACGGGACTTTGGGTAGAGTCCAGCCATGCCAGATATGACAACCCTATTGCCATCCATAGGCTGTGCAGGTGCCACTTCTTCCATCAAAAATACCGTGATAAGCAACAATAATATATAAAAATACTATGAAAAAGTCTTTGACCGAGTCAAACACGTAAAGGTAACGAAGATATAGGTCTAGACGACAAAGATCTGCATATAATCTAAATTTTTTACTGGAAACAATATACAATGGTCAAAGTAGATGGCAAGCATACAAACCCAGTCTCCGTAGAAGGGTGTAAGACAGGGTTGTATTAAATCTCCGATCCTATTCAACAATTACTCGGAAGTAATTATCAAAGTAACGGTTGAAGACGTGGAGCACTATGTCGTAATCAACGGGCAATTTATCAATTACTTACGCTATGCTCACAATACTGTTCTAATAGCAAGCACTAAGGAAGGCCTGCAAGAGACAGTTAATAAAGTTTAGTTACACAGCAGAATATGCGGAGTAATCTAAACTAATCATAGTAATATCACACTCAACAAAATTTGCGCTAACATCCAGGTAGATAGTATCACGCTAGAGAACGTTGACAAGTAGAAGTATTCAACTTTCCATTGAATTGAGAATGAGGCCCCTTTAATAATACATCTGAAGCGTTGTTTTGTATGGGTGTAAAGCGTGGACCATGAAAGCTGAGATCCGTAAATAACGTAGAAATATGATGTTACCTTACCGTCCGTACCGTAATATGGCCTTACCGTCGCATGCTTCGCATCAGTTAAAAGTTGATGACTGCCAACCTTAATTAAGTGAGAGAAACTTAAAGAAGAAGACACTCTTTAAAGAACCTAGCAAAAGATGAATCGGTTGATCCTCATGTTCAACAAATGCAATTTATTTGATGTTATTAGAATACTGTATCAGCACGAGACCAACCTTATATTAAGTGGTTACCGCTGCCTATTATGTATTTTATTATGGATTCCGTCACAAGTTACGAACTGTACTGCGCTTGTAACCCTGTGACATTAGGTTGTTAATGTAATTTCACCGGCTTCCATGCCCTTCAATCAAGAGTTTTACTGCTATTATAAGCGTGTGCCTTCTGAGCCACAGGGGATCTTAGAGCGGAGGTATACTACTGTGTAAACATTTTAAACATTACGTTATACGAAGATTTTGTCAAGGTATAGAAGGTGGATGAACATCTTGATAGTACCTTATTGTATAGGATGTTCTCTAGATCTTTGACGTAACGGGACTTTGGGTAGAGTCCGGCCATGCCAGATATGACAACCCTATTGCCATCCATAGGCTGTGCAGGTGCCAGTTCTTCCATCTGTGGATGAAGGCTGTGCTCTTGCGGAGTCGGAGTCATCTTTCTTTTCGTAGTCAGCTAATACTATTGCTGTATTGTCTGAAAAAATAAAATAATTGCTCAGAAGCGTTGAAGAGTAGATATATAGATAAATAGAAGACAAATATGATAGATGTTTATTATTACACGGTATAATACTATAAACTATAATTATAGTTATTCACATAAATACGGTACTTTTGTCTGAATATGATCTGCACTCGCCACCCACCTGATGATGCTGTGAATGCCGTAAGAGGCAAACACCATTTAAACAGTTTAATGCTTTATTTTTTCATCTAAATATAAACCAGACAACAATACATACTTAATTAGGGGACATAGGATTATTATGTTAAATTACTTATGGGCTATATCATTATTTTCTGAGTTGGCATCAGCATTTAGACCAGACCGATCTCCGTTAAAACATTAACATCATTATAACACAGCACATAAAATGTAATTATTTTTTTAAAGAGTTAATTAACAGATACAAAGAACAATGAAAATGCAGTACAATGTTAATAGCGCAGATTAGAGTTTTTATTCAGTTATAATTTTTGCTGATGACCTTAAATAAGAATTTATAAGTATAGTTAGCGTCTAGTAATTGAAACACGCATAAAGATGTACCCATACGAGACATAAAATCAACTACAGAGATAATTTTGATGCCTCGGTGTCGTACAGATCATGGCGTCATTTAAAGTAGAAAATACATATTCTGAGATGACACTCTACTTCCTTCGTACTCCGTCTACTACAACGACTGAGTTCCGTACTTCCGTACGGATATACAGATCGCAGCTGGACTTGCACTTAACCAATCTTTACATAAATATTTTTATTCAGTACACTATAAATGTCCATGCAGCAGATAATGCTTGTAATTTACATGAGGTTGATAATGGTAAATATTGATAGGAAATAAAGCAAAAGAATAATTGGTTTGTTTTAATTAGCTACCAAAACGGATATTCGCTTCGAGGTTATGTCCTACAGTATCAATATTAACACAAAGAAAGAAAAGCAAAACGTATAAACAATTGCACTTATTTAAAAAAACATTTATGTAGGTACCTTATGCCACCTTTACACACTTCACTACACTGCCTACAGAGGTGCTGTATGAAACATACACTTTTAACTTATTTATTAAAAAAAAACTCTATTTATACTTAGTCTTACAAGTCAAAGGTTAATTCATTTTAAAAACATTCTAAGTCAATGATTGGTAGTTTTGATAAAAGTATATAAATAACCATAAATGCTTTTGACCTGCCTACTAAGTAATAGGGTGGTGCTTTTCAGGTATCTGCTTCAATATAGTTAGATGCAGGTATGAATGATCTCTTAATATACCTTATGAGCTGATTTAGATTTTTTGAAGCAGAAACGACATCTGAACTTGGCCTATTAAAACTGATATAGATTCTGGAAGTTTCACCATGTTACTTCCAAGAACCAAAATATTGCGTCTGAAGTGTGGATTCACTATTATGTTACTGTGAATAAACTAAACTGTGCATACTTGTTGCTAAATAATGTAACTACAAAATGAGCGTAGTTATAAAAAACCAATGACTTTAACCATGTTAGGCTCAGAACTTTTCAAATGACCCTCGTACCTTATGAGCTAATTTAGATTTTTTTAAGCAGAATAGACATCTGAACTTGGCCTATTAAAAACTGGTATGGATTCAGAAAGTTTCACCATGTTACTTCCAAGAACCGAAATATTGCGTCTGAAGTGTGGATTCACTATTATGTTACTGTGAATAAACTAAACTGTGCATACTTGTTGCTAAATAATGTAACTACAAAATGAGCGTAGTTATAAAAAAACCAATGACTTTAACCATGTTAGGCTAAGAACTTTTCAAATGACCCTCGTACCTTATGAGCTGGTTTAGATTTTTTGAAGCAGAAACGACATCTGAACTTGGCCTATTAAAACTGATATAGATTCTGGAAGTTTCACCATGTTACTTCCAAGAACCAAAATATTGTGTCTGAAGTGTGGATTCACTATTATGTTACTGTGAATAAACTAAACTGTGCATACTTGTTGCTAAATAATGTAACTACAAAATGAGCGTAGTTATAAAAAAACCAATGACTTTAACCATGTTAGGCTAAGAACTTTTCAAATGACCCTCGTACCTTATGAGCTGATTTAGATTTTTTGAAGCAGAATAGACATCTGAACTTGGCCTATTAAAAACTGGTATGGATTCAGAAAGTTTCACCATGTTACTTCCAAGAACCAAAATATTGCGTCTGAAGTGTGGATTCACTATTATGTTACTGTGAATAAACTAAACTGTGCATATTTGTTGCTAAATAATGTAACTACAAAATGAGGGTAGTTATGAAAAAACCAATGACTTTAACCATGTTAGGCTAAGAACTTTTCAAATGACTCTCGTACCTTATGAGCTGATTTAGATTTTTTGAAGCAGAATAGACATCTGAACTTGGCCTATTAAAAACTGGTATAGATTCAGAAAGTTTCACCATGTTACTTCCAAGAACCGAATATTGCATCTGAAGTGTGGATTCACTATTATACAGTTCTTTGCAACTATACACTTAATTTTTTACTTGAGGAGAGTTAAATGGTTTATAATATGTAGCACCTTAATGAGAACTTTTGTATTCACATCCTTTGGTCAAAATTGATATTATAGTTTAATATACAGTAACTAACTGGTTATCTACACTAATATACTAAATGTGAAAGTTATGATGGATGTATGGATGGATGGATATCTGGATGTTTGTTACTCAATCAGGGCAGAACGGCTAAACGGATCTGGTTGTAATTTGGGACAGTGATAGATATAGTCTGAAATAGCACATAGGCTACTTTCTGTTTTAAACTATCACGGTTGTTCTCTAAAATTATATGATTATTAACGGGATATTTACCGTGGTAAGGTTGTGGAATGAGCTCCCGATATTTCGGCGCAGTTACATGCACCATGTTCACGGGAAGACTGAAGAATGCGGGTGGTTGGTCAAAAAGTTTAAAAGTTAGGTGCAGACATAACGATCTACCCTCTTTCTTAGTCTTTTGCTACGGTTATCACTGGAACTCGAACTCGATCCTAAGTCCCGACAAAACACACTCACTGTATCACTGCGTATAGTATTTTGAACACATTTTGAACGCGGACTTTTATTTTTAAAACAACCTAATACTGGATTCCACGCACTGGCGAGTTGAAAACCATCACCTCGATTGAAATTCTGGCATTTCGAGATCTCAATAGTTTCCTTTACTAGCCTTGGTATGTAATGGCGTTCGGTGGACAAGATTTTAGGGTTATGGAATTCAATCCAGTGGTTAGGACCCGCGTCCAGCAGATGCTCAGCTATGGCAGATTTGTGTCTTTCATTGTTTTTTACTGCCTTTATGTGTTCCTTGATGCGGCATGAAACAGTTCGCTTCGTCTGTCCTATGTACGAACTTCCGCAGCTGCAGTTAATTTTGTACACCCCGGGATGCTGAAAAGGAATCTTGTCCTTAGGGGAACGCAGACATTGCGCAATCTTCTGATGAGGAGTAAATATGGTCTTGATAGCATATTTGTTCGATTGAAATGCCAGAATTTCAATCGAGGTGATGGTTTTCAACTCGCCAGTGCGTGGAATCCAGTATTAGGTTGTTTTTAAAAATAAAAGTCCGCGTTCAAAATGTGTTCAAAATACTATACGCAGTGATACAGTGAGTGTGTTTTGTCGGGACTTAGGATCGAGTTCGAGTTCCAGTGATAACCGTAGCAAAAGACTAAGAAAGAGGGTAGATCGTTATGTCTGCACCTAACTTTTAAACTTTTTGACCAACCACCCGCATTCTTCAGTCTTCCCGTGAACATGGTGCATGTAACTGCGCCGAAATATCGGGAGCTCATTCCACAACCTTACCACGGTAAATATCCCGTTAATAATCATATAATTTTAGGCTACTTTCATCATCATCATCAACATCCATCACCGTGCGAAGAAGCCAAATATTTGTCCTCTTTTATACTCTTATCTCCGCCTACGTCAAGATCGTAATGATGACAGTTCTGTCAAAGTTAGTGTCAGTTTCTGAAAGCTTAGTCAAAAGCCAAGTCAATTTGACAGCTCAATACACTAGACGTGTTCGGCAACCGTCAAGGGTGATGATATGTAATGATATATAATGTATGTTTTATTGAAATGTAATGATAGTTAAGTTGGTGATTAATTTTATTTTATTATCATTGTTTACTGATTGATATACTAAGTATTTAAATGTACTCAAATAATACTATTATAGCAATTGCGTTTGACCATGTATATATTTTTTGACATTTTGGTACAAAGATAGATATGTCATTGAAGAAATAATAAGCTACTCGAAGTACTCCTGCGCAGACGTATAGTCGCGGGCACCAGCGAATAATTAATAGATATATCTGTGGATGTTAAATGCAAAGAAAATGAACATCCTGTGGACCCTTATATTTAATTGTGTTGCTAATGCGTCGCGTTAAAAGTATTGTTAGACGCATAGTAATTACTTTTTACGGTAATGAGATACATCGAACACATACTAATGACGGATATACAGTTATTTAACAAATTCGAATGCTTTGGGAAACTAAATTTTTTATAGGCTTGGGAAGGTATGTGGGGCATTGCCCTGTGACTTGAGTTGTTGTTTACGGTACGCCTATACAAGGTTTATCGATTTAAGTTGTTCCTGAAATACTTACTAAACGATTTCATTATATTTTATATATATACGGTCGAATTGAGAAACCTCCTCCTTTTTTGAAGTCGGTTAAAACCACAGTTACAGTTACAAAGACGTTTACCTATAAAGAGAATATTATAATGGAATCGTTTAGTTGTTTTTATGTGTGTTCGCGGATAACTTCATCGTTTATAAACTGAATTTTGATGATTCTTCTTTTGTTTTGTAGAGTCTACTTCCATGGTGATACCTTTTTTTTATTTATTTATTTATTTACAAAATCTACAGCCCTTAACTAACAAAGTTTATATATGTATCTTACACCTATGGCCAATAATGGATTTACATTTTACTAACTAAATTTATAATACTTGTAAGAGATGTCAGTCATAGTATTAAACTATGTGCAGCACTTAGTTTTTCAAATAGGTAGCATGTGTGTATATATGTGTGAGTGTGCGTGTTGTATGTGTGTGTGAGTATATGTGTAAGTGTGTGGGAGGGTGCGTGTTATATGTACGAATGATTTCACTTTGTTACTAAGCAACGGTTTTGGTTGGATTTAGAACCGCAAGAATTTCACGCTTAAACTTTGGTCTACTGTTACAAAATAGCTCAATTGTATTATTAAATTTTATATATATATATATATAATACCATATAAATTTCATCGAATTCGGTCAAGCAGTTTTTGAGCTATACTTAAATAGCTAACAAGTGTTCGCCTATCTTGATGATATCATCATTGACGGTGTATCCCGTAGGTCACAAAGGGCGAAAATTTTTTTTATCATAAAATGGAACCAACTTCTACACTAAAAAGTGTGAAATAACTTGTCGAAGTCGGTACTATGCACGCAATAATGTGATGAAAGGATGCTTTCGGACTATCATAATACTGACTTCAACAAGTTATTTCACACTTTTAAGTGTTAAAGTCGGTTCTATTTTTTATAAAAAAAAATTGTACGATAGTTTTAAACGTACCTATCTGATATGTGAATATATTTACCATGATATACCGATAAAAGGCACATCATTGGATTGATTAGTTTTCATTTGATGAAACCTTTGTCATTTACCTTCTATGCTTATATCTATGGAGAGGCAACCTATGTCCTCTCATTGAATGCAGTCGTTAATTAAATAGTATCCAGAAAATAAATTACAGAATAAATCTACATCGACACTTCTACAACTACATCTACACATATATTATAAAAGGAAAATTTTGTGTGTTTATTTGATTGTTTGTATTGAAAAGGCTCCGAAACTTCTTGACCGATTTGGGAAATTCTTTCACCATTAGAATTCTAAATTATCCCTGATAAACATAGACAATAGAAATTTTGCACAAATTCAAGGAAACGTATGAAAACTTCGATAATGTAACCCAAGGTGTGAAAAAAATCCTTATATCGCGTACGCTGCGGAAACTATTGACATAGCGAAAAGTAATGTAAGTACCTTTTTATCTATCTATTAAATATTTACTAATAACACAACTTTTGCTTAAACATGTCACTAGTTTGTGCCTATTACTTCGCTGGATGGTTACAGAATCTTGTTGGGCTGTAAAAGAGACAGACATGGGGTTCCCCTTCTTCTCCTTTAGGTGACGTCCTATCACGTAGATTTTTTTTTGATTTCGGTGTCCCATGGTCCCGTAGTTTCGCCGTAAACGGTAAAATCTAAAAAAAAGATTCTAGGTCGGAGTATTATGCATTTTTTGGCAGAGAGGTGACACGATGAGAATGTACTTGCACACGTGCATCCCGGATAAAGTACCATCTTTTATTTTATGGACTCACAGAAAGGCCGTCTGGCCGTTAAACAAACACAAGCTCCAGCACACATGCCACTTCCACTGACACAAAGGATCGACCGATAACTTCATCGATTGTGTGATGACGAGGTCTCCATTTAGACGACACACACAACGAAGACGTAGTAGCTTTTTGCCTAGACCGTTATACCACATATACAGATTTGAGACTCACAGACAGCACAATCAATCCGATGCACTACGGCCACCTTCAATCAGTCGTTGTCTGGTAACATGCATTCCCATTCATACAATACCCATTTCTCTGATGTACCTAAAAATAAATTTCATTTACCTTAATGCGCAGAGCATTCCGGCTCATTTTCCTGATATGTTAGCATCCTTTAATAGCCAACACATTCACCCTATATTAGTCTCCGAAACCTGGCTTAAGGCACAATACCCGGATTTAACATAATTCGCAATGACCGTACAGGAAGTATTGGTGGGGCTGTTACTATTTTTTTCCGTACTCACATTCCTTTTACTGCTATTAGTACATCTGCACAACCACCACTTTCTATTTCAACGCCTGCGAACACCTTTTTATAAAAGTCTTACTCTCACATTCTAAAATTCTTCTCGGTGTCTATTATTGCTTTACTAACAGAAATAATTTAGTTTCTTCTTTTGAAAAGATCTTAGAAGATCTCACTCCAACTTATAGTCAATTTCTAAAATATCTCATATCGAAGTCGCAAATAGTAAATATACTATTATGCAACACATAAACATAGTATGCAAAGTAGGTAGTGTAGATACCTACTTACTTAATCCATCAAGGGTCATTGGTCATCATGCGGCCAGACACATAAGAAATTTCATTGTTATAATATAACGACTCTTGAAGGGTTAAAGATGGGCAAGTCATGAAGTGACACTACGCATGTCCAAATCAGTTGCAGCGCCACCAATACCTGAGTATTGTAGTTTTGCGTGGCACTTAACTGCGTTCGTCACCCCAAGACAAGAGATAAGAAAATATTTGATCGATAATTTGTCAGTAAAATTCATTTTATTTGAATCCCTTAAAGTATTTGACATCAGTGATCGGATACATTGTATTTGTTAAGTGGGGAAGCGGCTGACGAGGCTCGCGTCTTTGCCATCATCTTCTCTATTACCATTTTCTTTCTTTTTCACTCTGTCTGCTCTAACATCAATAATTTGGGCACGTTGGTTTAACTTGTTCAATTTTGATTCTCCTTAATTCTAATTTCGACTATACTGTTGAAAGCATGTTCTCATTAATCAGATAACAAGTTTGCATCAAGATCAGCAACCTAATTAGGTACCTATTTAAGATTTTTTACATATCAATTTTCCGCACGACCAAAATTGATTACGCAATTTCAGCTTGATTCATTCTTTTTACATATATATTCATTTACATATATGTATTACATGCATATTCTTTAATACCGTCTTACTCGAAGGTTCAACGCCAGAAGCATGGAACAAAATCGGTGGTGCTGTCCTTCAATAAAGGTGACAACACTTAACTTAAGAATTACAGACCCATCTCGCTTTTAAGCCATGTTTATAAGCTTTTTTTTAGTTTAGTTTTCGAAGTCATAACGAACCGACTCAGTCGCAAGTTTGATGACTTGCAGCCTCCGGAACAAGCCGGTTTCCGAAAAGGCTATAGTACCATAGACCACATCCACATGCTACGGCCAGTTATACAGAAGACCGAAGAGTATAACTTGCCTCTTTGTTTAGCGTTTGTGGACTATGAGAAGGCCTTTGATTCGATTGAGACGTGGGCAGTGCTTGAGTCTCTCCAGCGGTGCCGTATTGACTATATGTATATTAAAGCGCTGAAGTGTTTGAACAAAAACGCCAACATGTCAGTCCCAGTACAGGAGCAGAGTTCGAAGGCAATTCCATTGCAAAGAGGCGTAAGACAGGGAGACGTTATATCTCCGAAACTGTTCACCGCTACATTGGAAGACGCTTTCAAGCTTCTGGAATGACAAGGACTTGGCATCAATATTAACGGCGAATACATCACTAACCTTCGATTTGCCGACGATATTGTAGTCACGGCAGAATCCATGGAAGACCTCAGTACAATGCTCGAAGACCTCCATCGAGTTTCCCAACGGGTAGGCCTTAAGATGAACATGGACAAGATGAAAATGATATCTAATGCCCATGTTGTGCCTACCCCAATATCAGTTGGGAACTCATATCTCGAAGTTGTTGACAAATACATCTACCTGGGACAGACAGTCAAACTAGGTAGATCCAAATTCGAGAAAGAGGTCAATCGTCGAATCCAACTCGGCTGGGCAGCGTTCCAGAAATTTCGCGAAGTCTTCTCGTCTAAAATACCTCAGTGCCTCAAGACAAGAGTCTTCGGCCAATGTGTGTTACTTATGGCACTGAAACGTAGTCTCTTACTATGGGCCTCATAGATAAGCTCAAAGTCGCACAACGAGCTATGGAGAGGGCTATGCTCGGAGTTTCTCTACGTAATCGAAATGAGGAGATCCGTAGAAGAACGAAAGTCACAGACATAGCCCAGAAGATTAGCCAATTAAAGTTGCAGTAGGCAGGGCACATAGCACGCAGAACAGATGGCTTATGGGGCCGGAAGGTTCTGGAATGGAGACCACGGACCGGCAAGCGCAGCGTAGGTCGTCCTGATATACGATCTGATAAAGGTCGCAGGACGACGTTGGATGCAGACCGCTTCCAACCGGTCCTTTTGGAAAATTAAGGGGGAGGTGTATGTTCAGCAGTGGACGTCCTACGGCTGAGATGGTGATGAAGATGATACTTTTTACATGGCATATCTTGCCTGCGATCTAATTATAGGAAAGGCTGTGGTCTAATTCTTTACAAATCTAAGCTTTCTACAATATTATTTTTCTGTTATTTGGGAAGTTTGTTTAGATATTATTTTAAGCTTTATTTACAAATAAAAGTACTAACCACACACGAAACCCGACAGACTTTCATTGTTCCTAAGACAGTTGATTGCAAAGGCAGCTGCTAGTCAAAATCTATGCATTTAGCTTTATAGTTATATCTAGATTTGTTAAATTATAGTGGGACGCCTGATGTAATCGCCATTTTTATGGTCGTTGATTTGCTATGGCATTTGTAAAGTTGTACATTGCACTACAATACGTGGGCTCACGATTAAAGATCACAATCAACTAACCACGGATGCAAATATAAATTAGGTAATGTCTATAGATACAAAGAATAATCAAATTGTTTAAGCCATTTTACAACGGTACGATTACTACGAGTATACACAATAAAAAAAAATATCTACGTAATTGAATCAGAAATGTGGAGATCCGTAGAAGAACGAAAGTCACCGACATAGCCCAGAAGATTAGCCAGTTAAAGTGGCAGTGGGCAGGGCACATAGCACGCAGAACAGATGACCGATGGGGCCGGAAGGTTCTGGAATGGAGACTACAGACCGGCAAGCGCAGCGTAGGTCGTCTACCGACACGGTGGACAGACGACCTGATAAAGGTCGCAGGACGACGTTAGATGCAGACCGCTTCCAACCGGTTCTTTTGTAAAAGTATGGGGGGAGGCAAATATTCAGTAGTGGACGTCCTACGGCTGAGATGATGCTGATGAAACAAATTTTCGTGCCCCGTGCAAAAATAGTCCCCTGGACAGTTGCTCTCGCATTGGTATAAAGTGTTGAGTTCTATATTAATACTCGTAGCTAATAGTACAATTTTAGTTCTCCCCTAGTTTAGACTCCCCGCGTGAATGTCAATTGTATAAGACGCGTTCTAGTTTGCTCTGTATATAAAAATTGCCATTGATAGTAAAAGTGGTTGTTTTTGTCAATTCAAGAACATAGTTAAAGTCAAGAAGTTTATATCTTCACAAATTATTCAAAATACTGTAAAAAATAGTGTGGTTTGTGTCAAAACAACAGCAATTAGGTTGTGGTGTTTCTTGTTTTCGGGCACCTACCTTCATTAATGCGAGCGTGCATTTAAATGCTAGTCACCTACAAGTGCGAAGCGCCTACTAAAATCACAAAGCAAGTTACTAAGCATACATTGCTCTAACTGGTACTAAGTATTACTTTTCCGATATGTCCCTAAGACGTACTCCTCCAACATCAGGAGAGCAGCCTCAACCAAGACTTGTAAGAATTAACAAACATAAACAAAAGGTCATCCAACAAAATATTGATTCTGAGACTGCTCCTAATACATCGGACGACGATGAAACATCTACCATGCTGAGGTCAGAAAATCTAAAGAGGAAGTTACAAGCATCTGATGATGGAAACATCCAATCTGCTGTAGCAGAAATGAGAATTTTGTTTGTCAATCTTTCCTCCAAGAACGAAGAGAAATTTGATTCGCTTCAAAGTTCGTTTACCGCGCTTGAGTCACGGGTGTCAGAATTGGCAAATGGTATTGATTTTTCAAAAAGTCAAAATGAAGCGTTGCTAACAGACTATGCCAAGCTAGTGAAGGAAAAAGAGGAGGATAGAAAGTACATGCAGGCGCTTGATAGCCAGATTGAAATCCTGCAGCGTAAATCTAGAAACTCTTCTATAGAATTACGTAACGTTACACAGTCTAATCAACCAGAAACTAAAATTCACCTACGTGATATATTGGCTAACATTGGAACAGCTACTCAATTTGCAATTCATGAGAATGACATAAGGGATATATACAGGGTGCATATAAAAAAGTCAGTCAACAAACCGATTATAGTTGAGTTTGCGTCCACATTAAATAAAGAGATAGTGATGAGCTCAATAAAAAGATTTAATAAGGGTAAAAAGAAGGAAGTCAAATTGCACTCAAGACACGTTAAAATAGATGGACCACCTAAACCTCTTTTTGTATCGGAAAGTTTGACTCAGAAAGCAAAAAGTCTATTTTATTTGGCGCGCGACTTTGCCAAAACCAACTTGTTCTCGTATTGCTGGACCTCCAATGGTATTATCTATCTCAGACAACGCGATAATACACCACATATCCGAGTCAACGATGAAACGGATCTGAAGAAGCTTAGCTTAGCTAAATGACTATGTCTCATATTTGTATTACTTACCTTTTATGGTTTACAGTCTATTTTTTTATTAACACTCTCAATACTCTATCACAATTATAACTTAATACTAGTATATAAAATTGCAACTCTTATATTACTATACAAAATACACACTTTTACTACTTAAATAAGTCCAGGTCTATCAACTAGTATTTGTTCGTCTTGCTACTGAAAACTTTGAAACAGTCAAGGAATATAAAGGCATTGTCTTATTTAGGAACATTTAAAAAAAAATTTGTGTAGCCGATATTGCTTATAAAATAAATTATGGATAACGATCTAAACAATATTATGATCGACTTAGATACATGTCATAACATACAATGCTACTCGTTTAGTGACCCAAACTTCTCTAAGTTCTCTGAATATGCTGACTGTTAATATACGTAGTATCCATTGTATTGATCGGTTTTTAGTTTTTATGACAAGCTTGGATGTTGACATAGATATAATTGTATTGGTATAGTGCCTGACTAAAGATAAACCTGTTTTACCAAGTTTAATGAATTACTCAAGGTTCAGTACATCTACTAATATAAATCAAAATGATGGAGTGGTCGTATTCATCAAGGAGTCTTTGAATGCTCTCGCATCGGAACCGCCTTTTAAGGATGGTAACTGTCTGAAAATAGACATAGGCAATTAATTTTCAATTGTGTGCACGTATAGACCACACTGCTTTCGAAACCCTTCCAATTATATAGATGCTATTAATAATGTTCTACAAAATACAAAAGCTAAGAATATTATTGTAACGGGCGATATATATCTTAACATAATGCCGGACAATGATTCAGGGCATGTTGAAGACTACTTAAATGTAATGGCATTTTATGGCCTAAAACAGTGTATAAATCGGCCTACCAGAAAAGATACAACGTGCTTAGACCATTTTATGGTGAAAACGAACAATGAAGCCAAAACTAAAGTATTTGAAAATTTCACAGACCATAGCCCTATCTTATTAAATTTGAAAAATACGTGTATAACCATAAGAGTCCCGAGTATACGAAACATGTAACCAATTTTGAAAACATCGGTACTCAGCTTGGGAATGAAGAATTTTGGCATATTTTTTATAAAACTCTAGACGCAAATGAAGCCGCAAATATTTTAACTATTATGATTCAAAATATAATAAAAGGGAATACGTATATTAAACAACTCTCAAAGAAAAAACAACCTTTAAAACCTTGGATTACAGTGGGTATGGTAAAATCCATTAGAAAAAGAAACATTATGTACAATAAAGTAAAAAAACCGGTAAAAAATACAAGTACATATATTAAATACAGAAACTTGTGTAATAAACTAATTAAAACGCTTAAAAAGAATACCATAGAAAAAAAATTAAGGAAAATATTAGAAATTCTAAAGAGAAGTGGCGATTAATTAAGGAAATTTGCTATCTCAATAAAAGTCATACAACTAATTCTGAATTACTGACTAGCGAATCATCTCAACTGAAGTCACTTGACATGTTTAACTGTTACTTTTCGTCCCTTGGGCCTAAACTAGCAAAAAATACTCTTTATAAGCTCAACACAACGGAAAAAGATCTTGCCAAAAAAGCGGTTGCTAACGACAGTCAGTCGGCCTCTGTGATGTTTACACCTACTGATCCCATTGAAGTTCTTTCTATCATAACAAGCTTAAGAAATAGTAAAGCAGTTGGATGGGATAACATTTCAACTCAGTTCATCAAACGATATAAGTTAGAACTAGCATCGCCAATTAGTTACTTATGTAATTTGAGTTTATCGAACGGAGGATTTCCAGACGTGTTTAAGCAAGCTATTGTGTGTCCTATTTTCAAATCAGGTGACAAAAGAGTTATCTGAAATTATGGACCAATCTCATTGCTTTGCACCATCTCTAAGATACTGGAAAAATTAGTGCACAAAAGGCTGGTCAAGTATCTTGAACTTGGTAATTTTCTGTCTCAAAACCAATATGATTTTAGGTCCCATCAATTGACGGATGATGCGCTTTTAAAGCTAACATCTCTTATAACTGCATCCATAGATAAAAGCGACAAATGTTTAGGTATTTTCTTGGACTTACAAAAAGCGTTCGATACCGTTTCTATTCCCATACTTCTCACGAGGCTGGAAAACGTAGGGATAAGAGGAATACCACTTGAATGGTTTAGAAATAATCTAAATAGTGGAAAACAAGTAGTGAGGATCAATAAATTGGTCAACAACACCTCTGCTTGCACGTACGGAGTCCCGCAAGGTAGTACGCTTGGCCCAACGCTTTTTTCGATCTATATCAACTCGTTATGTACACTAAAAATCGAGGGTGCAGATCTAATAATGTTTGCTGATGACACTGTTCTTCTATTTCATGGAAATACTTGGGAAAAAGTGCATGATTTAGCAGAAAGAGGGCTCAGTAATGCCACGAGATGGCTAGAAGATAGTCTGTTAACTTTGAATACATCTAAAACGAAATATTTATGTTTTAATAAAACTTCAAGAACAAATCCACCGAATGAGTTATTCGTGACTGTCTATACTTTTCCCTGCAACAGAGATATCGATTTTGGTGATTGTTGCTGCGATAGATTAGTTAAAGTCTCCAACACCCGTTACCTAGGCATAGAAATTGATGACAAATTGCAGTGGAAAGAACATTTAAAAACACTCTCTAGGCCATTGAAAAAGTTTATTTTTATTTTTAAAACGCTTCGAGTAGTAGCGGATAGTAACCTTCTTATACAAACGTATAAAGCCCTTGGCCACAGTGTTATAAATTATTGCATCTGTTCATGGGGTGGTGCAGCGAAGACAAATATGCTTGAATTAGAACGTGCGCAACGGGCACTTCTAAAAACTATGTTTTATCTGCCTTACCGCTTCCCTACCACACACCTAGATCAAAAAGTAAATGTACTGAGCGCGCGTAAATTGTAATGTAATTAAATAATTTGAAATTGTACGTTTATGAATGTATTCGCAGATATCACCGCACAGTGGTACCTACAATAAAAAGTAGTAATAAAAGGTTAGATCAATGTCCTGTTCCCTACTTCGAAAGTAGCACAGCACGTATGCATTACAATAACAATGCACCTAGACTTTATAATAAAATTGATCGACAATTAAAAATAAAGAAATTGAGCAATTTTCAACTGAAACAGGTAATATTAGACTGGATGAACAATTACGACTATACAGACACGGAAACTCTATTTCAAGTTGTTAAGTAAGTAAGTAATTATGTAAAGTGTAGATTTAATAACAATAGTCAAATATATAAATATAGTATATAGCTAAATATAGTATATTAGGTAAACGTGACATATAAAACACACCCAAACCTCACACGCGCGAAGCGTCACACCAAACATTCCCTCACACACTGGCTTCCTCTCAAACATGCGCGCATACATACGTTTACATCATAGGATAAGAAATTAATGTAAAAACCGTTTTATGGAAACTATTTAAATTAAGTACCTATATTATATTTTTCTTTGTCTAATGCTTAAGGGAGAACTGCCTCCTGGTCCACAGCTCACGCTTTTCCAAGAGGCAGGATATCAGTTAATGTGGAAACCTTATATATTAATGCAAAATAAATGGTTTATTATTAAAAAAAAAGTTAATATCGCCAAACTTCTAAGCTTTAAATTTGACTTCTTTGTAACATGGCTGCTCTGGCTACTTACATAATTCTACGTAATCTATACTAATATTATAAAGACGAAAGATTTGTATGTATGTATGTTTGTAACGAATTGGCTCAAAAAGTCCTAAACCGATTTCAAAAATTCTTTCACTATTGGAAAGCTACATTCACCCTGAGTAACATAGGTTATATAAGATTCATCATCATCATCATCACCGTCTATCACCGTGCTGGTGAAACCGCGGAGAGCTGCTAGTAAATTATAAATGTCATTGACTCCATCCAATAGGAAATCCTGGTGGTTTACAATTAATCGATTGGAGTATGGCATGGGTATATGGGGAAGGCCTATGATGGGTGAGGCTTATGTTCAGCAGTAGACGTCCTACGGCTGAGATGATGATGATGATTATGATGATGATTGAAGTATGTGGGTGAAATTATAGACCCATGAGACTTAATAGCTTAGTATCTCTAGGTTATGACCGCTGCGCAGTTCGTCACTTCTGATGAAATGCATCTTTTAAAGGCGGCCTATCACGAAAGTTTGCGTAAGTAACGCAACCGTATCGTTAACGTATAGAGTATCAACTATGATTTATCTAAGAGGTATTCAAATTATCAACGGGATAATTACCATGTACATTTTACATAATTTGAATACCTCTTATGTTTGTGACCATGATAGTTTAAAAACTTATATCATTTATCTAGTACAACTGTGGCACAGGTAACTCATAGACTGTACTGTATGTATACGTCGACGATTTAGACCCACAGATGGGCCCGTGTTTGTACGTTCAAGACGATAAAACCTTTCATAAAATCGACAAGTTAATCAGCTTTTTTAACATAGTCATGTTATAGTTAATTTCTTACTTAACATTTTTGGAGAATTTAATATTATCAAGTAATTAAAGACCCTGGGGTAGGTTTGTTCCGGAAGTGATGTTTTTGACGGTATCTATCGGGTTTAACATAGTTTCATACGTAGAAAATAACCAAAGAACTAGCTGATGAGATGGTAACAATAATATAGTTATAAGTATTATAGTTTTTTAAAGTAATCAATGTTATACATTCGAACTCATATAATATATTGAAATTAATCAGCTTTAAACAGATTAAAAAATTTATATTATTTTATCCCGTAAAATCTATTATACTACTAATATAGGTATACTCTATTGTATTGGGTTTATTGCCTGTAATTTATATATGTTAGTACTTAGATAAAGAAATAAAAGTTATTTAATTTATACACAAACAATAATATTACTACAACAAATAATAATATGAAATCTTAACATAATGACGAAATGCGTCAAATAAAACTTCGTAGTTCGTTTAAGGAGTAGACCTCTTATATATGTACCTTTTACCTGCAGGGGTATGTGGGTGAAAAAAACAAGCAGACAAATGATAATTTTTATTTAATTGTCTTTGTCAATTTAACACCCAACTAGCAAGGAAATCCTATAATGAAATACAATAGGTAAATTTATACTAAAAATGTTCCTATAAAAGCTTTTCTGGAGTTTATTTTGCTAATAATAGCATAGCGCAAGCATTTATAGTTTTAAGAGCATATTCACTAATATAATTGTCTTGTAGTTTACTAGTACACTAATTTATAGGGCAGTTACAAGACATATAATCTAATAAGTGCATTGAAGAAGTATAAACAGTCCTACAAAATTATAGTCCTATAATGGCATTGTGTAAGATTCCCAGAACTTATAATTAAACTTGTCTGAGATCATTACGAATATGCAGCAATTTAGTTTTATATGGCATTGTGTAAGATTTCCAGATTTTATAACATACTTAGCTGAGATAATTTTAATTATGAGGCGATGTATTCAACAAGGTGGCGACGTTCCCCCACTGAGCTACCACGGCTTGCCTATTACAGTCTTACAAATGTCTAGATGCAGAGCAATTTTTGAAACATGGCGAATGATCAAAAAGCAATAATTAAGTGATTGATCCTATTTTACACTCACTGACTTTATATTCAATTCCTGTAAGCGCGATAAAAAATCAGCTCAAACACACTTTTACAGTAAAAATAGATTTGCCACATGTTAAATTGTATTCGCACTTAATTTTAGCTAAACTTTTTTCATTTATATAAATATTAATGAAAACAATAACTAAAATTGCTGACTCAATAAAGACTGTACACAAAACAGTAATAAAAATTATTGGCCTTTAAATATAAATGTGTTGACAAATAACTATAGAATAAGTACGTTATTAGCACATTATTAACAAAACTACACTTAAAACGTACTAGAAGGAGATAACAAAAGGAGTACTAATACCAGTACCTATCTCTTAAAAGGAAACAAAAGGAGCTTTAGTGCTTCCAGATACTGGTGCAAGACAGTTACTAGACTTATTAGCATTCTGTAAGCTCATTGCAGGAACGGAACAAGAACTTGTGCTCCAATAAATGCGCCCAAATTCAGCGTTGTAGTTTACTAGAAAAATGTTATTAGAGTTCTGAAATGTAGTCCTGAAGACAATTATTGGATCTATTTTGCTACTTGGGCAGTTACCAAGATCGCACTTAAAACTGTATGCACCTATCCTTTGTTTTTGTTTTTAATCTTTATTGAAAAACTTTACATAGTATACAGAGGTTCTCGTATCTCTGCCTTTTGTGTTGGTAAAAACTGTGGTACAAAAGGCAGTCTCTTCCATGAAGTTCATTTAAAGTTTAACAATGAAAACGACATAAGATATGATCAATAATAATAGGTAACAAAAGGTTCTTATATTAAGTCTCTATCTGTAATCAAACATTCTGAGAATATAGTAGTAATGTGTTGATGGATTGTACTTGATAATGAAGCTAGTTGTGTGTGATGGAGGATGCAGTTATGACCACGTGGCCGTTTGGGGTGTGTGTGTGTGTATTTTTGTTGTAGTTATAGATTAATACTACCGAACAATCTCTAATAATTCTATTGATTTATAGTCTTCCTGCTTAAGCCATAAACTTTATGTTTAAGTTTGTACAAAGTCAGAGTTTTTAATATAGTTTTTGCATGTATTTTATTGTTAAATATTGGAACTAAATGATTATAGTGTCTCCATGTTATCATGCACTGATAACTGGGAATGGGACATCTATTAAGTCTTTTCTTGGTTATAGGCAAATAAGGGACTGTGTCTCTGTGGTATCTGTTAATACATTTGTTAATTAATAGTTTGCTTACAGAAAGTACGTTGGTTGTTTGATATAGTTCATTAGTAGGAAAGGTAAAAACATAGTTAAACATTACTTTTAAAAGCACTCTTTTTACTCTTTCAGCGCATAGCATTAAGGTTTAACTATGTAATACTATATAACTATAAATACTATATATAATATAAGGACATACCTGCCCTATTAACACATCACAAACAATAAAAGCGAGAGGACATTCAGGGTTCGAACCCCTCGCTAAGGCAGGATTACTATACCAAATAGGGTAACAAAACCCTAAAACGTATACTATGCTAGAAAATACTATGACTATTTTACCCAGGCACATTAACTACATGCATAGTCCAGGTCATAGACCCAGGCGGAGATCGCTTTTTAACAACATTTCTCAGTTCAACTACAGGAACTGTAGGGCTTATCTTGTAAAACTTATGTAGGTAATTCCTTATCTTAAATATTGTTTAACCAACAGACGCACACTTTCAAAAAGTTGATTTTACTCTAGGCCGTTTATCACATAACATACATAAACAATTTTAGTAGCAGTAGATAGTAGTTATAAAATGATTTCATCTAGAGAAGTACTGCCACCATAATATGTTTACAGATAAGTACCTAGTAGTATTAGCATCACTGTGTTCTGGTTTGAAGAGTATAGGTGCCGGTGGAAATTCCAGCCACATAAGATTTAATATCTTAATGTCTCAGGGTTGCGGGTGAAGTGCAGTTCGTCACTTGACGAAATGCTTCTATTATATGCAGATGTTAACACTAAACATCAGATTTTGCGCTTGTATCGATTCCAAATCAATTTAAAAAAATAGGTATTAAAATAATGGGTGAAACAGGAAATTATCAAACATTACATAAATTCAACACTTTTTATTTTCTAAATAACCATTCAAGTCACTAATGTACCTATATGAGCAAGGATGATCATCCTTTATATGTGTAATTACTTATTCTATTAAGTCAGAAGTATTGCAATGTTTTCGTTTTTGTCTTCAAAACAGTGCAACAGGATCTTTCAAAAACTGGATGATGTATGCATGTCATTTTTGTTTTCTAATGACATTATTAATATTTGATTTATATGAGTAACTACCCCACAAGTCAGAACCATCACCTGCTCTTGCTTTCCTCTTCATAATTGTTTCTGACGAAGCATCTTTCAGGTCATAGGCCAAACCTAACTTAGCGCATACTTCCAGAAACATTGCATTTATATTCAATCCAATGTTCCCTTTCTCTGTTGCCCTGTAGTCGTTTGGAAATGTATGATAAAAGTTATGAAATCCTTCACCACATGACAAAAAGGTTAATAATAAATTTTGACATGCACTCATACTCTTATCGTAAGGTTTATATCCACAAAAGTGTGCGAGGCTATTACCGCTGAATGCTACGTTTAAGGTTATGATATATCGTGTTTGGACTAGATGCCAAGAGGTAAGAAGATCTTCATTCCATAAAAATACTGGTAAGATGGTTGGTATGATGAATCCAAGTAACACCAGCAACCATTTGGCATTTCTGAAAATGAAGCGCATACCTTATTATATATAGAATAAAAACTTCCGTGAGAACTCATAGTTAAATGGTAAAACCGGCAAACACTCACGTTTATCATCTAGTCGTTATATTCCGACCGGTGTTGGGGCAGTACTGATGCCCATCCTCATGGAGAGCGTGGTCTAACAGCGAAGGCCGCTAGTCGCGCACTGCGGGCTGCCGCACCGCACGCAACGCTCTCTGTGAAACTTGCGGTGCGGGTGCGGGGGACGTAGGCGGTGGCGGTGCCGGCACACTGGGAGCGCGTGAGTCATCATCACTGTGTATTAGGGTCGTCGCACACTACTCCAACCGTATCCATCTCGCGAACAAATAGTCGTACCTCACTGGTCGGAGCAACATTAAGAACGGGTCCGAACACTTATATTATTATTATTTAAGATCTCAAACTGTACCACATTTACAGCAAATAAACAAAATTTCAATTTCAATTTCAAATTTCAATTTCAATTTCAATTTCAAGAACACCGGTCGGAATATAACGACTAGATGATTAACGTGAGTGTTTGCTGGTTTTACCATTTAAATAAAGAATAGTTACATAATATTCAAACATAAATGCAAAACCATGATGCGTGACTGATATATTGGAGTATTATTCGTCCAAATGCGAGTTGAGTGTGCAGAAGGCGTATGTGGTATAACCACTCGCATCATAACCCTTATAGGCCCACTTTTATCCAAGGCCTTGCATAGATGAAAGACGAAAAATTACATTACTTCTTTTTTCTTGTTGCCTTATGGAATATATTGAAAAGAAACTGCCTCTGTGATAAGAGATATGCTGTTATTTAAAACTATTTCTTCTATTATATACAAAAAACTTAAACTCCTCCTCAAAATTAAAGCCAAAGATTTCCAGTTGCAATCATTCCACTCTGATGAGATCAGGATCAGTACCATTATGTATATATGCACCATATAAAGTCGACTTACAACTTATGCGTCAATTAGTATGAGTTGGCAGTTTATTATTACCACATTAATATTTTTTTTTTCCTAGGATACATACAAAATACTATACACCCTATTGGTATTACAATCTAGCTTAACAAGGCTACTAAGTAATTGGATTATATCCTAAACTGCTATATTCACTATATTAACCAACATCTTAAGAGGCTTTCGCTAGACGACACTGTTTTAAACTATCACGGTTGTTCTCTAAAATTATATGATTATTAACGGGATATTTACCGTGGTAAGGTTGTGGAATGAGCTCCCGATATTTCGGCGCAGTTACATGCACCATGTTCACGGGAAGACTGAACTGCACCTAACTTTTAAACTTTTTGACCAACCACCCGCATTCTTCAGTCTTCCCGTGAACATGGTGCATGTAACTGCGCCGAAATATCGGGAGCTCATTCCACAACCTTACCACGGTAAATATCCCGTTAATAATCATATAATTTCGCTAGACGGTTGGATCAAGGGAAAGATACAGAAGGCTTCTCAGTCTGCAGCCCTAACCACTGGTAGTTTGGGTCGTGCCCCGCTGCCTATGGCAGTCTAGGATTAGGTTTTTTACAATGTTTTTTATTAATTATTTTTTATTGTATATAGAAATATTGTAAAAAATTTAATTTTAAGAAAAGGAAATAAATAATGTGAATATTATAATAATAATAAATAAACACCCATAAATATTAACACCCATCAGTTTTGAGTCTCATTCACCGATAATTATAAATTCTCCTAGTTTATTACAGTTCCCGTTTCTTATTTCCAACACGGAAAGCTGCAGTAGTGTACAACTACTGCTTCGAGGCTGAATATCTACGGTTAGTACAAATTAAGATAGTAACTTGTACAACAAACCCTTCATCTAGCCTGGTTCCTTGGTTTACAAAGAGCTCCTTAAAAATTCTCGTGAGTTTGACACATACTCGTATTTATTTTATATTAAAACCGATTAAACATCTAAACTAACCGATTAAACTAAACTTCCTAAGGATAGGCATCGGACATGCCCGAAACCTAGGTTAAACGATGACGTCGGCTAATTACGTGAGTAAAAAGTTTTGATATAAATATATGCGCTTACTTAAGTTCTTTTAGTCAGAAGGGAAATATTTAAGTGTATTTCTCCACAGATTTCTAATTAAATAATACAACAATGACTTAAATTATATATTTATATAAAATCTAACCTATTTACAATGTTTTTTTCTTATTTTTCTATTCATTTACACAACCACATAAATAATTTTGTTCTGTAAGAAAGCCAATACGAGTACCCATAATTAGTACATATGATCAAGTAGTAATAAAAATGCCATAGTATTAGTACTGCAAACACCTATTATTTAGTTAAGAATTTTACTCTTTTTAGTACATCTGTCCGGTTACCGCGCTCGCCCGAGACGGTCGCTAGACGCTTGCGCTCGCTGCAGATTCGCGCTCGATGCTTCACCGCTCAGTTATCGTTCCTGTTACAGTGTTGTGTTGTGTTGTGCGATTTGGATTGCAGTGATAACTTGGACCTTTTTCTGTGCAGATTCGTGAGTGAAGCGACGTTGGCCAGCGGGTAAGTGCCTTACGGCACACGTAGGTACACACACGTTAGGAACACACCCTCCCCGCCCTTGCCTGGCGGGGAGTGTCACCCTCTCCCATTCTCGCATCCTGAGATATCTCTCAGGATGACGTCAGTGAAATGCTTGCCCGACGGCGAAATGGCGCAAACCTTTCTCAGTTGGGTGATGAAATCCGCTCCTTCAATGTTTGAAAAATTCATGTCCCATCAGGACGTAAATACGCAGGATACTCTGCTTCCGCCCTCCGGCTCGCTTGCGAATAGCTTGCCATCTCGCTCTTCGGCCGTGCTCATGCGCGACAGCCCCCTCTCCCCTGACCGCCCGCCCGCGCGCTTTCGCCCACGCTCGCATTCCCGCACGCGCGGTCGCTCGCGCTCCCCGCTCCCCCTTCCTACCCCTCTGGTAGCATCTGACTCGGATGATTCAGATATGGAGGTTGAAACTTCTCCCCCCGTCCCCTCCGCTATCCCTAGCGACGACGACGACGGTTTTACTACCGTCACCTCAGGCAAGAGAAAGCACGGTGGAAAGGGGGGCTCCCCCGCCCCTGTCCCACCGCCGAAAGCGGTTTGCACTTCCGCCGGCAAAAAACCGGCTCCTCCCGCACCCGTCTTACCTGTATCTCAGGTAGAAAACCCTACGCAGGGGTCGTACGCGCCAAGACGCGAAAAGCCTCCGCCACCTCTCTTTATTCAAGAGAAGGCGAAATGGGACCGCATATCCCAGTTACTAACCGAGCGTAAGCTCAATTTCACCAATGCCCGCTCCACGCAGCAGGGCATTAGAGTTCAAGTCCCGACCTCCTCTGACCACAGAGGTCTCACAAAGATTCTTCGAGATGCGAAAATTAGCTTCCATACGTATGCTCTCGAGGAGGAAAAACTCCTACGAGTAGTTATTCGAGGCGTCCCTAAGGAGGTGTCGACAGAGTTAGTCGGCACAGACTTAAAAGCCCAAGGCTTCCCAGTTCGCGAGGTTCACCGCATGTACAGCGGGAAAACCAAGTCCCCTTATGACCTAGTATTGGTCATCCTTGACCGCTCTCCCAAGGGCAAAGCCATTTTTAATATAAAGACAATTGTCAATCTGTCGGGTATCACCGTACAGGCCCCCTATCGTAATGGCACCCCTGGACAGTGTCACAACTGTCAATTGTACGGGCATGCCGCTCGCTTTTGTTTCGCCCGTCCCCGGTGCGTTAAATGCCTAGGTGACCACGGCACCGCTAGCTGCTCTCGCACTAGAGACTCGCCGGATCCCCCAAGCTGCGTTCTGTGTGGCAATCAAGGCCACACCGCAAATTATCGCGGCTGCCCTAAGGCGCCCCGTACCGCTAAGGTAACGGGAAAAAGGGCTCCACTACCTTCTAGCCTAGCGAACCCTTCGCGCACACAAGGCGTCAGCCCTAAGCTGACGCTTACTCCTCCAACTCCGGCAACACCTAACGTGCCTAGCTTTCCCCCCGCACACAGTGCCTGGGCCAAGCCACTGAGCATGGTCGAGAAAAGCACTCCCGCTCGAGTAACAGCTTCCGCTACCGCTCATCCCCCAACCCCCGCTCCCGCTAAAGCGACTGCCCGCCCCTCTCCCCCTGCTCCTGCCCGCAAGCCCACTCCGGCCTTACCAAAGGCTGCAATAGCTGAGCTGGGCGAACAAAGCCAATCTGACTTGACGGCAGACCTAGCATTAGTCATGGACTACGCCATGGCTATTGATTTAGACGAAGTACGGATGTTCGCACACAAACTTCGTACGGCAAAATCCGAAAACGACCGCCTACGAGCTACGCTCGAGCACGCGGGAGTTATCGGCGCCATTAAGCGCTACTCAGTCCCAAACACTCACTAGTACAACTAATATGGATTGTACAACAATAAGAGTAAAACCCCGCGCAGTTACGTTAGTCACCTTCAACGCTAACGGCTTTTCTAGTCAACGTGATGAAATTCACGAATTCTGTAAGACCCATCAGGTCGATGTCCTATGCATTCAGGAAACTTTCCTGAAACCGGGAAAAGCAGACCCTAGGTTCGCTAATTACCGGTTAGTCCGTAACGATAGAATGACCCACGGAGGCGGAACACTTATCTACTACAAAAGGTCTCTACACTGTATTCCTTTAGTACCTCCCCCTCTAGTTAACTTAGAGGTGTCACTTTGCCTGTTAGGGATGACAGGTCATCAACCTGTCATCATAGCCTCATGCTATCTCTCTCCGAATAAAGTCTTACTACGCAGCGACTTGGAAGCGATATTTTCTATGGGTGACTCCATCCTTTTGATGGGTGACTTTAACAGTAAGCATATCCTTTGAAATTGCTCCCAAACTAACCCCAACGGTAAGATCCTAGACTCACTAGTCGACGTACTAGAATTTGATGTCCTCTCCCCTCTGGAGCCCACAAGATATCCCAACCAGGAACGACAACGACTTTCTGATATACTTGACATTGCCCTTCTTAGGAATGTAAGCCTCCGCATACGCGCCGTAGAGGTGTTACACGAACTCGACTCTGACCACCGCCCAGTCATCTTTCGACTCGGCCTTGACCCGACTGACTCTATCCCTATCACTAAAACGGTCGTGAACTGGAAGCTTTTGAGGGAGTCCCTCCGAGCGATCAGTGCACCCGCTCTGGATAGGATACCTGACGATATACAGACTGTTGATGACGTCTCCTTGGCGATCGAAGCTCTCGGCGACCACCTCCGCACCACACTAGGCGAATCCTCAAAGCAGATCAAGGTGGCGGATGACCGTCGCTTTGATCTGCCCGAGGATGCGAGGAGGCTGCTGACAGCCAAGAACGCAGCCACAAGGGCATATGACTCGACACCAACCCGCGAAAACAAGGCCACCATGCGCTACTTTCAGCGTGCTGTGAGGAAACGCATGAGTGAGCTGCGTGATCAAAGGTGGGACGACACCTTATCAGAACTCGAACCAACCCACCAGGCGTACTGGCGGTTGGCACGAGCTATGAAATCGGATGGACAGACGACTATGGTTCCCCTCCTTAGGCCCCCACCCCTACCCCTAGCATTCTTTGACGATGAAAAGGCCGAGTGTTTAGCTGATAGTCTAGAAAATCAGTGTACTCTCAATGTAGACCACGTAGACCAGGGTCACCTCTATACGGTTGACTCTGAAGTCGAACGTAAAAGCTCTGTGCCCATCTCAGACCTCCCACCCCTCCCACTAATCAAATCTTCTGAAGTGGTCGACCTGATCAAGGATCTAAAATCCCGCAAATCCCCTGGATCTGATGGTATCAGTAATAAAATGCTGAAACACCTCTCAGTCCCATTAATCCATCTCTTAGTCAGCATCTTCAATGCGGCTATGAATAACTGCTTTTTTCCAGACACCTGGAAACATGCCATTGTAATTGGCATTCGTAAACCAGGCAAGTTGGCCTCACTGCCAACTAGCTACCGCCCTATCAGTCTCCTCAGCTCCTTGGGGAAAATATACGAGCGACTCATTGTGAGTCGACTCTGGTCCCATGTCAAATCCAACAATCTGCTTCCTGACGAGCAGTTTGGCTTTAGGGCCAGACACTCATGCGTCCAACAGGTGCACCGCATCACGGAGCACATACTCGAGGGCTTCAATAAGAAGCCAAAGCCTCAAGGGACAGTAGCGGTCTTCCTCGATGTAGCGAAAGCCTTCGATAAAGTCTGGCACAACGGCTTGATCTACAAGCTGTACCAACTCGGTGTGCCAGACCGTCTTGTACTCATAATACAAGACTTTCTCAGGGATCGTAGCTTTCAATACCGCGTAGAGGGACAGCTCTCCTCCCCTCACCCCATTCACGCAGGAGTCCCTCAGGGCTCTGTACTCTCACCCGTCCTCTTCTCGCTGTACACCAGCGACATCCCACGATCCGAACCCAATATTCAGATTGCTCAGTTTGCAGACGACACTGCACTCTACTGCACTGGCTGGTTCAAGACCAGGCAGAGAAAGTCGGTCACAAACGCCCTGCACCATGTAGGAACATGGTTCCGCAAATGGCGTATCGCTATCAACCCAGAGAAAAGTACAGCAGTGTACTTTCACGAGAGTGCTGGTCCACAGAAACCGCCAGAACCCATTATGTATTTTGGCGAACCGATACCATGGGCTACGTCCGCCAAATATCTAGGCGTAATCCTTGACAGGCGACTCACCTTCGCTAAACACATTGAAAGTGTTCGCAATAGGGCAGCTTTTATCCTAGGTCGCCTCAATCCCCTTATATGCAAGAGTAGTAAAATGTCCCTTAGAAATAAGGTGACACTTTACAAAACTTGCATTCGTCCGATCATGACCTACGCGTCTGTAACGTTCGGTCATGCTTCAGATAGGCACATTCATAGACTTCAAGTGATTCAAAATCGCTTTACCCGCAAGGCAGTAGGCGCACCGTGGTACTTACGGAACGCTGACCTCCACTGCGACCTAGAACTCCCCTCTATCGTACAGTTCATGAAAGACTGTTCTCGCCGCTACTTCGATGCGGCCCCACACCATCCCAACCCACTAGTGGTGCAAACCGCTACCTACTCAACACACACATCAGATCCATACTTCACCCCGCCACGCCGCCGCCCACGACACCTCCTGGATGACCCGGACGACCCCATCACGACAGCTCTGGCGTCGATCAGTCAGCCTCCTGGTAATATTGGTATTTCAGGTATTTCAGGGTCTACTCGCCGAGCCACGAGAGGTAATATGTCTGATTTTGGATTACCAGTCTTCACAGTTAGACATCGAGGTCGTCGTAAGCGACTTCGAAATAATCCTAAATCAGACACAAGGTAATCTGTATTATATTTTGGTAATGTGTATTAAGGTAAAGGTAACGTATCGATTTTCGATTGAAAGTTTATAAGTATCATCAATATTAACCTGTGTTTTATTTCATTAACCTGTGTTTTGTTTTCTTTCAGACAGTGCTGGCGGCTACCGGCACCTCTATTCCCTACTAGGCAAGGGTTCGCCCTTGTCGTTGTCTAGCGCTTTATGCGCCCTTGTTGTCCCTCGGTTGAGTGCTGCGTGCGCTCACCAACAGTCCTGTGTCGCTTTTAATGCCCGTAGTGGCATGCTCTATGTCCTTCCTAAAGAAAAAAAAAAAAAAAAAAAAATCTTTTTAGTACAAGTTAAAATTGTATACTCTAAAATATTTATTGTCATTTGACAGTAATATCAGTCGTTTTATTAGGTGAAATTGAAAACTTAGATCATTTTAGAACAAGAAAAATTTGCGTAAGTGGAAAATAATCGTATTATTGACGTATACATATATATATCATCATCATCATCATCATCATCATCAGCCTGTAGCAGTCCACTGCTGGACATATGCCTCTCCAATTGCACGCCACTTAGGTCTATCTTGGGCTTCTCGCATCCAGTTTTTGCCAGCCGTCTTGCGCAGATCGTCACTCCACCGTGCCTCAGGACGTCCTACACTACGTTTGCCGAGACGCGGTCTCCACTTTAGAACTCGTTTACCCCAACGGTTGTCGGTTCTACGGCTAATATGGCCAGCCCACTGCCACTTGGGCTATGTATCCGGTGGGCTATGTCGATGACCTTGGTTCTCTGACGGATCACTTCATTTCTGATGCGATCCCTCAGAGAAACACCGAGCATAGCCCTTTCCATAGCCCGCTGAGCGACCTTGAGCTTGTGGACCATTCGAGCCGTCAGTATCCACGTTTCGGCGTTTATATATACGTCAGTACAAAAGTATACAGGGGCCTATCAGCTTCGTGAAAACCACGCAAGTTACGTGCAGTTATTAAACCTGACATGAACAGTTTTGAATGAAATCATATTCGACGCTCATTTAGGTGAACTATTGTTTTCTCAAAGTTGAACGGATAATATTCTCTCTGGCATTCTAACAATTTACTATAACCAGCATTGCAGACGCCTAGACAATTGTGAGATAATAAACTGAGTGGATTTAGAGCGACGAGAGTTCATACAAAAAACAGGTGAACGGTTTTTCTTCGGTTATTGAAAAGTAGGCCTGGGCAAGCCTGCTTTAAAGTTGTCATGGTTCGAATAAAGCGGGCAGTTGTCTAGAAGTCCTGCTTTAAGAGCTTATAGGAAGGCCACAGTGCCGTGTATCTATTACATCTGTGGCAGAGATAACTCATAGTTTGTACAGTATACGCCAGCAATATGATTACGTTACATTGACGCAAATATATTCGTACCAGGCCAAATGTAAAAATGTGGAAATAAAAGGAAATATTAATATTAATATAAATGTACTTTAATTAAGGGTAATTGTATTTTAATGAATGAGGTAAGTCTATCTGCACATGTGTTAAAAACACTAAATATTACACTAAACATTCTTAATCGATATATACATCACTCGTTACTTCGTAATCTCTAGAAGTAGTTACCCCACAAGTTAGAACCATCACCTGTTCTTACTTTCCTCTTTGTTATAACTTCTTCCGAAGCCACTTTCAGGTCATAGGCCAAACCTAACATGGCACAAAAATCCAAAAACATTGCATTCATATTGGCTTTACTGTTTCCTTTTTCAGATGCTCTATAATCGTATGGGAATGTATGATGAAAATTATGAAAACCTTCTCCAAGTGTCATTAGGTTTAATAACAAATTTTGACATGCTCTCATAGTCTTATCATAAGGTTTATATCCCCAAAAATGTGCAAGACTGTTGCCGCTGAATGCTACGTGCAAGGTTAAAATATACCGCAGTAAAACTAGATGCCAGGCGGTAATGAGATCCTCATTCCAGAATAGAACTGGTATGATAGTCGGTATGATAAATCCAACTAATGGAAGCAACCATTTCGCATTTCTGAAAACAAAAAAAGTATAGTTAAACAAGTAGATTTGAAAAATTTAGTACCGACTTCCATTCTATTCAGTTATTGGAGTGTATCTCAGAAATTACCGGACAGAATTTGATAAAATTTAAATGGGACCACACAGGATGCACCAGCTCTCAAACAAAAAAAATAGAGAATCGGTTCACCCAGTCAACAGTTATGTGGTGATAAAAATTAAGAAAAACAGGCGAATTGAGTACCTCCTCCTTTTTAGAAGTCGGTAGAAAAAACAGAAAGCGTGTTACACAAAAGTTAACGTTTTAGTTGACAATGTTAAGTTTAAGTTGTCTGACTACGCAATCTAAAAAGCACGCGAGATAAAGAATATAGCAATAGCATGGAAGATATATGAGACAAAATATTATTGGACTTTTAGAAACGAAACTAACATGTTAAATATTACTGTTACAATTTTTGTCTGTTTGTCTGTTCGTTTCTTCGCGCTAATCTCAGAAACGGCTTATCCGATTTAAATGTGGTTATCACTACTCAATATATTGTAATAAGCTTCACTTAACACAATTTAGTAATTGTTTCATGTCAAACGGTTCATAAATAAAGAAGTTATTAAATAATAAAGTTTACTATTATTTTAAAGCCGCCGTATTCCACGAGGCACGCGAGCGAAGCATCGAACAGGTCAAAAAGCAAAAATAAATTATATTATAATCTTATTTCACTAATATCTCATCACACTAATGTTATGCAGGCGAAAGTTTGCGAATGTATTTGTTACTACTTCACGTTCAAACGGTTGAACCAATTTTGATGATATTTGGTATGAGGCACTGAATTGACACATAGGATGCTTTTTATCATCATCCATCCCCACGCGGGCAATACCGCGAGATGCAGCTAGTAAAAATGTAATATAAATGCGAATGATGATGGGAAGGCGGATTAATGTAGGCTAGTTACTCAATACGCCATAATGCCCGAATGTATTAGGATGAAATTCGGTTTGAAGATGGATGAGGCGTTGGAATAACTTATAGGATACTTTTTATCGTCATCATCATGCGAGTGAAACCGCGGAGCACAGCTAGTAGTATCATAAATGCGAAAGTTGGTGTAGTTGTGAATGTTTGTTAACACGTATCGAGGTAACTACTAAATCGAGGAATCTGTTCTATTATAAATCACGCATTATGAAAGTAAATGATAGTGGTAGTTTATATGGAAAATTTTGTTCACCTTTATATTTATTTTATTCGCGTAAAGCTCGCCACATATAAAGTTTAAAATGCAAGACTTAACGTTAGAAACGGGATATTTACCATGTATTGTATTTATAGTGAGCACTTGATATTTCGGCATAGTTGCATGCGCCATGTTCGCGAGTAAACTGAAGTTCATCTTTGCAAAAACCGAAGAAGTTCTGAAAAAACCTCGCGAGCAGATACCGTGAGTTATTTGTGTCGAGGCCCAGATCGAGTTTCAAGTGACTGTTGTGTCATTGGTAATAAGCCGGAACGCAAGAAACGTGAAAGGAAGAGGGTAGACCGTTTTGTCTGCTCATAACAACACCTACTCGCAGATACTTCTGTTTACTCCTGAACATGGCGCATGCAACTGTGCCGGAATATCGAGAGATCACTATAAATACAATACATGGTACATATTCCGTTTCTAACGTTAATTCTTGCATTAGTGACCATGTCAGTTTAAAAAGTTTAAAATTAATAAAAAAGATAAATATACCTCCTAGATTTTTCTAAACTAGGCAAAACCTGTACTATGGTATCCTGATGACTTACATAATATATGATACTAATATATATATACAAACCCTTACACAGGGCAGACATGTTCATGCACATAAATGTTTCACATGTGAGGGGATCGAACATAATACGCGTCATGTCATAAAGTTTAAATCGCTAATGTTTGACAACTTACCTTTTCTGAAAATAGACAACAGTGTTTGAACGAAGATCATCCATACTTATAGTTGTTCCTAGTTTTTTAACTTCTGGGTGTTTTTTGACAAATATCCAGCCGATGTGAGCATAGAAAAAACCTCGGTTTGCATTAGACGGGTCAGCGTCAGTGTCGCTGTACTTGTGATGAAGGCGGTGATCTCTCACCTAAAACATTAACACAATATTTCACAAATGTATATTTCCGTAAAGTTTAGAGGAACGTGTGCAACCATCCGCATTCCACAAGCTTTTTTTATTGAGCTGTAAAGAAAGACCTTAGCGAATGGTTCAAGAATAATCGTATATAAATGATTGACCATCATGTTTTATATATTACATGCTCGTACTTGAAGGAACAATAAAAGTCCTAAAATACCCGTACGGAACGACAGAACAATCAAACAAAATATTGTTTGTAATCTGTGGAATCTGTAATATCTTGTCATCATCATCATCTCAGCCGTAGGACGTCCACTGCTGAACATATGCCTCCCCCATGATTTACCAAAAGGACCGGTTGGAAGCGGGCTGCATCCAACATCGTCCTGCGACCTTCATCAGGTCGTCTGACCTACGCTGCGCTTGCCGGTCCGTGGTCTCCACTCCAGAACCTGTCAGCCTCATCGGCCATCTGTTCTGCGTGCTATGTGCCCTGCCCACTGCCACTTCAACTGGCTAATCTTCTGGGCTATGTCGGTGACTTTCGTTTTTCTACGGATCTCCTCATTTCTGATTCGATCACGTAGAGAAACCCCAAGCATAGCCCTCTCCATAGCTCGTTGTGCGACTTTGAGCTTATCTATGAGGCCCATAGTAAGAGACCGCGTTACATTGCCATAAGTCATCACTGGTAACACACATTGGTCGAAGACTCTTGTCTTGAGGCACTGAGGTAAAAGTTGGACCTGCCTAGTCTGTCCTAGGTAGATGTACTCGTCAACAACTTCGAGAACTGAGTTCCCAACTGATATTAGAAGACCACTGATATTAGAGACTGAATTTGGCAGGTGCCGTAGTCTCTTCCATAGCCCACTATCTTTTTATCACTAATAAAATCATTTCAATAGCCTTGTCATTTTACCCATTTTTATAATAGATATACCATGTCACCGTCCATCCAAAAGTTTCTGGTTTTTTTATACTACTTTGTATTTTTTATACCAAACAGGCCTTTAAGTGTTGGCTACAGCCCCACTTATGCCTTTGTAAAGGACCGGATGAAATCCGTGATTTATTTTGAATAAAAGGAATAATAATAATAATAATAATAATGGTGTAACATTGTTAGACTTACCCAAAACTATATATATTACGATGCAGAAAGCAGTTATATTAAATACCTGCCGAATTGTTCGTAAATTTTTGCAGGACGAAATAACTCAGGACTAAAATACTGAAAATGAGATCCACTTGGCTTAGGCCCGTGGGTGTCATAATAACACCGACATTCTTTAAATGTCGAGAAAAAAATATAATACTATAATAATAATAATAATAATAATAAACTTTATTGCGAAAAGATTTTTAACTAACACATTGTCTTAAACACAAATAAAGAATTAACAATTCGTACAAATTAAGAAGAATCAGCGAGTCCCAAACTAGGCGATAGCCTGTGTCTTGGAACTCTGAGATGCGAACACAAAATGATTAACTTAACTAAGCCTTTGTCGGTGTAATAAAAATTGTAATCATAAAAGAAATAATAAAGATATTAAGGAACTTAAAAGCTATTAGGTATATAAATAACAAAATTGGAAAGTTAAAGTACTCGTGCTTAAAATTTGTAGTGCGCTTATCACTACATCTAGTTTAAGTAGGAAAATTCATAAGAAGTACTCTGTGTCTATTGTGTGTGTGTAAGTGCATGGGTGTGAAGGTGTGGAAGTGAGGATGTGTATGTGTGTAGCTGTTGTATGATAGGAACCTATGAATACCTTTTGATATAAATTATTAGTATTCATACTAGGTCTTCTGTTTCTTCGTATGAAAGTTTCAAAATAAATTCTGTAACTGTCTTTCTGGAAATAGGAACACTGCAATCTTTAATGTTACACGACTTGAAACTTTATTATATGTGTTAAAAAGACAGTACGCTGGCCCTCTTCTAGTGAGGAGAGATGTAGCTTGTGGTAACGGCAGACGAAAGACACGTCTAGACATTAGATCACTGTAGTCTGTGCGATTTAATAGAAGTGCTTTAGTTGTAGCGGTCAAAATATACAATTGACGCACGCGGAGTACCTCAAGTTATTTTTTGATTATTAGTCTTATTGTTTGATTTAACAAAAATGTGGTCAAGACAAGTTTGGCCTCTTGTTGGCTTAGATATAGCAGAGAGTAGACCATGTGATGCCATTAGACACAAGTAATTGTTAACATGGGGGTCATTATTCTGGTTACAGATATCGATGTTTATGTCACCAGTAACTAAAAAGTGGGAGTAACTTTTTAAGGTTTTTAAAGTAATGTCTAAAGATCCAATAAGAGGATCAAGAAGATAGAGCGGTGTCGAGGGCGATCGATAAATTCCTAAAACTGCAATCTTATTATTCAGGGTGACGAGAAGTGAGTCAGCGTCAGTTATATTTGGTTCGTGTATAGTAGTTTTAAACGATTTTTTAGCATAAATAATAACTCCTCCATTTTTGTTTTTTTGTACTGAAGTACTAAAAGTATTATAGCCGGGTAGAGGACCAATTATTATTCCGTCTTTGAGCCAACACTCAGATAATACAATAACGTCAATATCAATAGCACCCATTCGCTTCAGAGCCACAGTGAAGTCATCAAAATTGCGCTGAATACTACGTATATTGAATGAGAGGATTTTGAACTTATAATTAGACTTGGTTAAAATACTCTTGCAAGATTCAACAGAATCAATTGAATGACAATTTATGGTTACGGTTTCATCATTGTCATTCACAAGATTAAGTAAAGCCATCATTATAGTGCATCCTGCACGCGGTGCATCCTGCTGATCGACGAACGAGGCTCTGACAACCGACCGATGGCGGTATACCCATCCCAACAGGCGTCGCTAAATGCAACAGGCCGGTGACGGGCAGCAGCGTCACCGGTGCGAGAAGCTACGCCCTGCGATCGCCAACCCGCCTGCCCAGCGTGGCGATTACGGGCAAACTCTTCCAATGCAGGACAACAAAAAGTCACGGCCCCTAGTTCCCGGCGGCCCTGCTATTCCTGGTTATGGTGGCGGTCATGGTAACGGCGGGGCGAGGGGTGCTAAGAATCTCCGGGCTACGGGAGGCCACCACAAACAACTGACCCTGGCGACGTATAACGGACGCACGCTAAGGCTTGACTCGCATCTGGCGCAACTAGAGGTGGAACTTGGGAAAATTAGGTGGCACATACTGGGGTTGAGTGAAGTCCGAAGAGAGGGGGAGGACACCTTAACCCTAGAATCGGGCCACCTTATGTACTTCCGAGAGGGAGACCAACAATCCCAAGGTGGCGTTGGGTTTCTGGTAAACAAGTCCCTTTCTGAAAACGTTGTGGAAGTGTCCAGTGTGTCGAACAGGGTAGCGTACCTTATTTTAAAGCTTACCGAGAGGTATAGTCTCAAGGTGGTGCAAGTGTACGCACCGACCTCGACACACTCGGACGATGAAGTGGAGGATATGTTCGATGACATATCGAGGGCCCTCCACTTCACTACAAAGACCCAGTACACCGTTGTCATGGGGGACTTTAACGCTAAAGTGGGAGTACAGAATTTCGGCGAATCGGTAGTAGGATGCCATGGCTTTGGACGCAGAAATCATAGGGGGCAAATGCTCGTCAACTTCCTCGAACGGGAGGGGCTCTTCTTGATGAACTCCTTCTTTAAGAAACAGCCCCAAAGGAAGTGGACGTGGCTAAGCCCCGACACTAGGACTAAAAATGAGATTGACTTCATCATGACGAATAAAAGGCACATATTTAGAGATGTCTCCGTGATCATTAGGTTCAATACCGGTAGCGATCACCGACTTGTCCGAGGCTCTCTGAATATCAACTTCTAGGCGCAACGTGTCCGTCTGATGAAGTCCAGGTTCCGACCAACACTGCTCCAAACCATTGCAGGATCTGAAACATTCCAGTTAAACCTGGAGAACCAATTCGCTGCCGTGGAAACCACCACAGACGTAAACCAGAACCTCGAAAATGTGACTCGGGTCCTCAGGGAAGAAGGTACGAGATTTTGTTACATGCAGCGTAAGGGCAAGAAGTCCAAGCTTTCAGAAAAGACTTTGGGGCTAATGAAGGAACGACGTGAAAACCCACCCATCACTTCGTCAGAAAAGCGGACTCTAAACCGAGAGATCAACAAGAACGTACGACACGACCTCCGGTGCTTCAATACTCTTTCGATCGAAAGAGCGATCGAGCAGAATCGGGGGTCAAAGGTGTTTGTACAATCTCTTGGATGAAGCCACCTGACGAAGTTGACCACAGCTAGTGGAGAAGTCGTTGCTTCGAAGCCGGCAGTCCTTTCGGAAGTGGACGACTTTTATGGCCGATTATACGCATCGCATGCATCTCGACCTGATCCCGAAAATGATCCTAGAGCCACGTTAACACGCCATTTCACCGAAGACTTGCCAGAATTCAGTATTGGCGAAATCGAGATCGCTCTTGGACAGCTTAAAAATGGAAAAGCCCCTGGAGAGGATGGCGTTACAACGGAGCTACTAAAAGCAGGAGGTAAACCCGTACTGAGGGAGCTCCAGAAGCTTTTTAACGCTGTCCTGTTCGAAGGGAGAACTCCAGAGGCGTGGAGTAGGAGTGTGGTCGTCCTGTTCTTCAAAAAGGGAGATAAGACCCTGCTGAAGAACTATCGACCCATATCCCTTCTAAGCCACGTCTATAAGCTGTTTTCAAGAGTGATCACGAACCGTCTTGCGCGTAGACTCGACGAATTCCAACCACTGGAACAGGCTGGGTTTCGGAGCGGATACGGCACCATAGACCACATTGCGACACAGTGCGGCAGATTATACAGAAGACCGAAGAGTATAATCAGCCCCTGTGTCTAGCATTCGTGGACTATGAGAAGGCCTTTGACTCGGTTGAAATCTGGTCTGTTTTGGAGTCCCTGCAGCGTTGCCAGATAGATTGGCGATACATCCAAGTGATGAGATGTCTTTACGAAACCGCCACCATGTCCGGCCAAGTACAGAATCAGCAAACAAGTCCCATACCGTTGCATCGAGGAGAGAGACAAGGGGACGTTATTTCCCCGAAATTGTTTTCAAATGCAATGGAGGATATGTTCAAGACGCTGAACTGGAAAGGACGTGGCATTAATATCAACGGCGAATACATCTCTCACTTGCGATTTGCTGACGATATCGTCATCGTGGCAGAGACGCTGCAGGACCTGCAACAGATGCTGAATGACCTGGCTGACTCTTCTATACGCATCGGCATACGGATGAACTTGGACAAAACCAAGGTCATGTTCAACGAACATGTTCTACCGGAACCGATTGCGATACACGGCGCCGTTCTCGAAGTTGTTCAAAAATATGTGTACCTCGGGCAGACATTGCAGTTGGGAAAAAACAACTTTGAGAACGAGGTGAATAGAAGAATTCGGCTGGGCTGGGCAGCGTTTGGGAAGCTACGTCGAGTCCTTACTTCGCCGATTCCACAGTGCCTGAAGGCGAAAGTCTTCAATCAGTGCGTCCTACCCGTCATGACATACGGAGCCGAAACGTGGACACTGACGGCTCGAATGGTCCACAAGCTCAAGGTCGCTCAGCGGGCTATGGAAAGGGCTATGCTCGGTGTTTCTCTGAGGGATCGCATCAGAAATGAAGTGATCCGTCAGAGAACCAAGGTCATCGACATAGCCCACCGGATCAGCAAGCTGAAGTGGCAGTGGGCTGGCCATATTAGCCGTAGAACCGACAACCGTTGGGGTAAACGAGTTCTAGAGTGGAGACCGCGTCTCGGCAAACGTAGTGTAGGACGTCCTGAGGCACGGTGGAGTGACGATCTGCGCAAGACGGCTGGCAAAAACTGGATGCGAGAAGCCCAAGATAGACCTAAGTGGCGTCCAATTGGAGAGGCCTATGTCCAGCAGTGGACTGCTACAGGCTGATGATGATGATGATGATGATGATCATTATAGTAGTAAAATAGCGATGATGTATGCGTCTGAATTGTGAATGTCATTCCAAAGCAGTGTTTGTATAAGAGTATATAACTGGCAATGCCATAAATAAATTTGGTTTGTTTGGTGTAAGAGGTGAGTGTGAAATGAGTTTTATATCGTGTTTGTAAGAGTATAGACAGTATTAAATACATTAGTGTGTGTAATTTTTTTCTCACTTTACATAACGAATAGTAAAGAGCAACTTGATGAATTAAATTAAAATGAAATTTTACATGATAATATGATACATTATAAGTAAGCAAAAACATAAATAACAGGAATTTAATTGTAAGTACACGTTCGTTTTTATTCCGAGGTTGACTGCCGAAACTGTTGCTGGAGTTCATCCATGGTTCTGATATATTCTGTTTTTCCTTGCGCTTTCGAACGTAAATGATGCCATTTTTAACCCAGCAAAATTTATAATCAGCTGATTTAGCCTGTTGCCTTGCTGAGCGAAATAATTGTCGATTTTATTGCGTTAATCGCTCATTAATATAAATTTTCCTGGCGACACCTTTTAAATCTATATCGGCGCACGTGAGATTACGCCTGCTTTTTCCGGCTTATAAGAACGCGTCCCGATGATGTCGTCGGAGAAACCGAACAACCAACGGACGAGGAGGCATGTTAACCGAGCCTTCTTGAATGTCACTTGCGTCTGCTTTGTCACGGCTGCGGGGCTCTACGCGGATGACGTAGTCAAGGTCGTCAACGGTAAGGGCCGAACCAATCTTGTGCGAGATAACATGTACCAGATGAATCGGGTTTTCTTCAGGGAACTCGCTTATCCCGGAAATTTCAAGTTCATTTCGCAAAACAGACTGCGCGCGCATGCTAAGTTTGCGACTAAGGTCTGTTATCTTATTACGGCACATTAAGATTTCAGTTTCCCGCTCCTCTAGTACACGAAGTTGCGACTGTGCATCCTCCAGTTTTTTACTCTGTTTGTTGATAAGTGAGAAGCATTGCCTAACATGCTCAGTTAACGACACCATGTGTGTCTTCAATTCCCCTATATCACCTCGGAGTAACTTAATTTCGCAGGTCAACGTAGATAAGTTATCGCATTCGGTCGCGCTGACAACGGTCGGGCTGGTGGCTATTATACGCTCAGGTTCGCATTGCAACGCATTCACACAGACGTCGTCGCTAGATGCGTCGGTTGCTAACATCAATGTCCCCGCAGCTCGTACCGGGGTATTTGAATTATCCGTTCTCGGTTCATTACATTGACACGTCGGGCATACCCAAGTGGATTTTAAATTATCTTTTAACCTACGTTCCGAGATATTAACACACATAGGGTAGAAATAATTGCTGCACATGGAGCATGTTATACTTGCCATACTTGAACGTATTGTTTTAGCATAAGCCGCACAGCTGTTAACCATATTGCTTATTTACTGTGTAATGTTTTACTTGTCAAACCTGTAATTGTAGGCAGGCAGACACGCCTACACAACCAATCGTCCAGTTTCGTGTGGTTCCGTCGCCAGTCGCTCGCGCCGATCACCGGTAGCAGATGTGTGACGGAGACGAATTATAAAATGTCCACAGCCCGTCCCGTCGCGGAGGTGTAGAGGAGCCTTTCTCAGCACGCAGCGCCGTCGTTTCGCTCGACTACTATTTCCTACACTGTGTCGCCTCGTTAACTACGATGCACTTTTTATGGAATATTTTAATATTTACTACACCCCACTATGATGCTAATTAGTAGCTAATTATGAGCGATAATGGTATGAAGTACGGGAAGAAATTCTTGGAGCACACGAAACGCGTCTACACCTTATCTTAGTTAAACTCGCACACGATGATGATTTAAGTATGTGGGTGAAATTATAGACCCATGAGACTTAATAGCTTAGTATCTCTAGGTTATGAGCGCTGCGCAGTTCGTCACGAAAGTTTGCGTAAGTAACGCAACCGTATCGTTAACGTATAGAGAATCAACTATCATTTATCTAGTACAACTGTGGCACAGGTAACTCATAGACTGTACTCTATGTATACGTCGACGATTTAGACCCACAGATGGCCCGTGTTTGTACGTTCTTGAGACGATAAAACCTTTCATAAAATCGACAAATTAATCAGCTTTTTTAATACAGTCATGTTATAGTTAATTTAGTACTTAACATTTTTGGAGAAATATTATCAAGTAATTAAAGACCCTGGGGTAGGTTTGTTCGGGAAGTGATGTTTTTTGATAGGTATCTATCGGGTTTAACATAGTTTCTTACGGCAAACAATAACCAAAGAACTAGCTGATGAGATGGTAACAATAATATAGTTATAAGTATTATAGTTTTTTAAAGTAACTAATGTTATACATTCGAACTCATATAATATATTGAAATTAATCAGCTTTAAACAGATTAAAAATTGTATATTATTTTATCCCGTAAAACCTATTATACTACTAATATAGCTATACTCTATTGTATTGGGTTTATTGCCCGTAATTTATATACGTTAGTACTTAGTTAAAGAAATAAAAGTAATTTAATTTATGGCTACATTAAATAATAATATGAAATGAATAATAAATAAATAAATAAAAATAATAAAAAAACATAATGATGAAATGCGTCAAATAAAACTTCGTAGTTCGTTTAAGGAGTAGACCGCTTATGTATGTACTTCTTACCTGCAGGGGTATGTGGGTGAAAAAAACAAGCAGACAGATAATTTTTATTTAATTGTCTTTATCAATTTACAGTTACCAAGATCGCACTTAAAACTGTATGCACCTATCCTTTGTTTTTGTTTTTAATCTTTATTGAAAAACTTTACATAGTATACAGAGGTTCTCGTATCTCTGCCTTTTGTGTTAGTAAAAATTGTGGTACAAAAGGCAGTCTCTTCCTTGAAGTTCATTTAAAGTTTAACAATGAAAACGACATAAGATATGATCAATAATAATATAATATACCAAATAGGGTAACAAAACCCTAAATGGTATACTATGCTAGAAAATACTTTGACTATTTTACCCAGGCACATTAACTACATGCATAGTCCAGGTCATAGACCCAGGCGGAGATCGCTTTTTAACTACATTTCTCAGTTCAACTACAGGAACTGTAGGGCTTATCTTGTAAAACTTATGTAGGTAATTCCTTATCTTAAATATTGTTTAACCAACAGACGCACACTTTCAAAAAGTTGATTTTACTCTAGGCCGTTTATCACATAACATACATAAACAATTTTAGTAGCAGTAGATAGTAGTTATAAAATGATTTCATCTAGAGAAGTACTGCCACCATAATATTTTTACAGATAAGTACCTAGTAGTATTAGCATCACTGTGTTCTGGTTTGAAGAGTATAGGTGCCAGTGGAAATTCCAGCCACATAAGATTTAATATCTTAATGTCTCAGGGTTGCGGGCGAAGTGCAGTTCGTCACTTGACGAAATGCCTCTATTATATGCAGATGTTAACACTAAACATCAGATTTTGCGCTTGAATCGACTCCTAAACAATTTAAAAAATAGGTATTAAAATAATGGGTGAAACAGGACTTCATCAAACACTACATAAATTCAACACATTTTATTTTTTAAATAACCATTCAAGTCACTAATGTACCTATATGAGCAAGGATGATCATACTTTATATGAGTAATTACTTATTCTATTAAGTCAGAAGTATTGCAATGTTTTTGTTTTTGTCTTCAAAACAGTGCAACAGGATCTTTCAAAAACTGCATTATGTATGCATGTCATTTATGTTTTCTAATGACATTAATAATATTTGATTTATATGAGTAACTACCACACAAGTCAGAACCATCACCTGCTCTTGCTTTCCTCTTCATAATTGTTTCTGACGTAGCATCTTTCAGGTCATAGGCCAAACTTAACTTAGCGCATACTTCCAGAAACATTGCATTTATATTCAATCCAATGTTCCCTTTCTCTGATGCCCTGTAGTCGTTTGGAAATGTATGATGAAAGTTATGAAATCCTTCACCACATGATAAAAAGGTTAATAATAAATTTTGACATGCACTCATACTCTTATCGTAAGGTTTATATCCCCAAAAGTGTGCGAGGCTATTAACCGCTGAATGCTACGTTTAAGGTAATGATATATCGTGTTTAGACTAGATGCCAAGAGGTAAGAAGATCTTCATTCCATAAAAATACTGGTAAGATGGTTGGTATGATGAATCCAAGTAACACCAGCAACCATTTGGCATTTCTGAAAATGAAGCGCATACCTAATTATATATAGAATAAAAACTTCCGTGAGAACTCATTCTCTCTTCAGTGAGATAATAAACTGAGTGGATTTAGAGCGACGAGAGTCCATACAAAAAACAGGTGAATGGTTTTTCTTCGGTTCTTGAAAAGTAGGCCTGGGCAAGCCTGCTTTAAAGTTGTCATGGTTCGAATAAAACGAGCAGTTGTCTAGAAGTCCTGCTTTAAGAGCTTATAGGAAGGCCCCAGTACCGTGTATCTATTACATCTGTGGCAGAGATAACTCATAGTTTGTACAGTATACGCCAGCAATACGATTACGTTACATTGACGCAAATATATTCGTACCAGGCCAAATGTAAAAATGTGGAAATAAAAGGAAATATTAATATTTTTATAAATGTACTTTAATTAAGGGTAATTGTATTTTAATGCATGAGGTAGATCTATCTGCACATGTTAAAAACACTAAATATTATACTAAACATTCTTAATCGATATATACATCACTCGTTACTTCGTAATCTCTAGAAGTAGTTACCCCACAAGTTAGAACCATCACCTGTTCTTTCTTTCCTCTTTGTTATGACTTCTTCCGAAGCCTCTTTCAGGTCATAGGCCAAACCTAACTTGGCACAAAAATCCAAAAACATTGCATTCATATTGGCTTTACCGTTTCCTTTTTCAGATGCTCTATAATCGTATGGGAATGTATGATGAAAATTATGAAAACCTTCTCCAAGTGTCATTATGTTTAATAACAAATTTTGACATGCTCTCATAGTCTTATCATAAGGTTTATATCCCCAAAAATGTGCAAGACTATTGCCGCTGAATGCTACGTGCAAGGTCAAAATATACCGCAGTAAAACTAGATGCCAGGCGGTAATGAGATCCTCATTCCAGAATAGAACTGGTATGATAGTCGGTATGATAAATCCAACTAATGGAAGCAACCATTTCGCATTTCTGAAAACAAAAAAAGTATAGTTAAACAAGTAGATTTGAAAAATTTTGTACCGACTTCCATTCTATTCAGTTATTGGAGTGTATCTCAGAAATTACCGGACAGAATTTGATAAAATTTAAATGGGACCACACAGGATGCACCAGCTCTCAAACAAAAAAAATAGAGAATCGGTTCACCCAGTCAAAAGTTATGTGGTGATAAAAATTAAGAAAAACAGGCGAATTGAGTACCTCCTCCTTTTTAGAAGTCGGTAGAAAAAAGAGAAAGCGTGTTACACAAAAGTTAACGTTTTAGTTGACAATGTTAAGTTTAAGTTGTCTGACTACGCAATCTAAAAAGCACGCGAGATAAAGAATATAGCAATAGCATGGAAGATATATGAGACAAAATATTATTGGACTTTTAGAAACGAAACTAACATGTTAAATATTACTGTTACAATTTTTGTCTGTTTGTCTGTTCGTTTCTTCGCGCTAATCTCAGAAACGGCTTATCCGATTTAAATGTGGTTATCACTACTCAATATATTGTAATAAGCTTCACTTAACACAATTGAGTAATTGTTTCATGTCAAACGGTTCATAAATAAAGAAGTTATTAAATAATAAAGTTTCCTATTATTTTAAAGCCGCCGTATTCCACGAGGCACGCGAGCGAAGCCGCGAACAGGTCAAAAAGCAAAAATAAATTATATTATAATCTTATTTCACTAATATCTCATCACACTAATGTAATGCAGGCGAAAGTTTGCGAGTGTATTTGTTACTTCTTCACGTTCAAACGGTTGAACCAATTTTGATGATATTTGGTATGAGGCACTGAATTGACACATAGGATACTTTTTATCATCATCCACCCCCACGCGGGCAATACCGCGAGGTGCAGCTAGTAATAATGTAATATAAATGCGAATGATGATGGGAAGGCGGATTAATGTAGGCTAGTTACTCAATTACGCCATAACGCCTGAATGTATTAGAATGAAATTCGGTTTGAAAATGGATGAGGCGTTGGAATAACTTATAGGATACTTTTCATCGTCACCATCATGCGAGTGAAACCGCGGAGCACAGCTAGTAGTATTATAAATGCGAAAGTTGGTGTAGTTGTGAATGTTTGTTAACACGTATCGAGGTAACTACTAAATCGAGGAATCTGTTCTATTATAAATCACGCATTATGAAAGTAAATGATAGTGGTAGTTTATATGGAAAATTTTGTTCACCTTTATATTTATTTTATTCGCGTAAAGCTCGCCACATATAAAGTTTAAAATGCAAGACTTAACGTTAGAAACGGGATATTTACCATGTATTGTATTTATAGTGAGCACTTGATATTTCGGCATAGTTGCATGCGCCATGTTCGCGAGTAAACTGAAGTTCATCTTTGCAAAAACCGAAGAAGTTCTGAAAAAACCTCGCGAGCAGATACCGTGAGTTATTTGTGTCGAGTCCCAGATCGAGTTTCAAGTGACTGTTGTGTCATTGGTAATAAGCCGGAACGCAAGAAACGTGAAAGGAAGAGGGTAGACCGTTTCGTCTGCTCATAACAACACCTACCCGCAGATACTTCTGTTTGCTCATGAACATTGCGCATGACACTGTGCCGAAATATCGAGAGCTCAATATAAATACAATACATGGTACATATTCCGTTTCTAACGTTAATTCTTGCATTAGTGACCATGTCAGTTTAAAAAGTTTAAAATTAATAAAAAAGATAAATATACCTCCTAGATTTTTCTAAACTAGGCAAAACCTGTACTATGGTATCCTGATGACTTACATAATATATGATACTAATATATATATATACAAACCCTTACACAGGGCAGACATGTTCATGCACATAAATGTTTCACATGTGAGGGGATCGAACATAATACGCGTCATGTCATAAAGTTTAAATCGCTAATGTTTGACAACTTACCTTTTCTGAAAATAGACAACAGTGTTTGAACGAAGATCATCCATACTTATAGTTGTTCCTAGTTTTTTAACTTCTGGGTGTTTTTTGACGAATATCCAGCCGATGTGAGCATAGAAAAAACCTCGGTTTGCATTAGACGGGTCAGCGTCAGTGTCGCTGTACTTGTGATGAAGGCGGTGATCTCTCACCTAAAACATTAACACAATATTTCACAAATATATATTTCCGTAAAGTTTAGAGGAACGTGTGCAACCATCCGCATTCCACAAGCTTTTTTTATTGAGCTGTAAAGAAAGACCTTAGCGAATGGTTCAAGAATAATCGTATATAAATGATTGACCATCATGTTTTATATATTACATGCTCGTACTTGAAGGAACAATAAAAGTCCTAAAATACCCGTACGGAACGACAGAACAATCAAACAAAATATTGTTTGTAATCTGTGGAATCTGTAATATCTTGTCATCATCATCATCTCAGCCGTAGGACGTCCACTGCTGAACATATGCCTCCCCCATGATTTTCCAAAAGGACCGGTTGGAAGCGGGCTGCATCCAACATCGTCCTGCGACCTTCATCAGGTCGTCTGACCTACGCTGCGCTTGCCGGTCCGTGGTCTCCACTCCAGAACCTGTCGGCCTCATCGGCCATCTGTTCTGCGTGCTATGTGCCCTGCCCACTGCCACTTCAACTGGCTAATCTTCTGGGCTATGTCGGTGACTTTCGTTTTTCTACGGATCTCCTCATTTCTGATTCGATCACGTAGAGAAACCCCAAGCATAGCCCTCTCCATAGCTCGTTGTGCGACTTTGAGCTTATCTATGAGGCCCATAGTAAGAGACCACGTTACATTGCCATAAGTCATCACTGGTAACACACATCGGTCGAAGACTCTTGTCTTGAGGCACTGAGGTAAAAGTTGGACCTGCCTAGTCTGTCCCAGGTAGATGTACTCGTCAACAACTTCGAGAACTGAGTTCCCAACTGATATTAGGGTAGGTACAACATGGGCGTTAGACATAATTTTCGTCTTGTCCATGTTCATCTTAAGACCTACCCATTGGGAAACTCGATGGAGGCCTTCGAGCATTGTACTGAGGTCTTCCATGGATTCTGCCATGACTACAATATCGTCGGCAAATCGAAGGTGAGTGATGTATTCGCCGTTAATATTGATGCCAAGTCCTTGCCATTCCAGAAGTTTGAAGGCGTCTTCCAATGTGGCGGTGAACAGTTTCGGAGATATAACGTCTCCCTGTCTCACGCCAGTGCCACGCTGTAACCCCACGGGCCGGCACGACCGAGGAAGTACCACACTCCCACATAACAACAATAGTAACATAGCTTGCTATTGCGTTACGTCGGTTTATGGGAGGTTCCGGAGGCCCAAATCCCCAGTCTTCCCCAGTCTCCCTCTCTTTCCCCTTTCCCTCCAACCGTTATCCTTTCTATCTCTTCCTTCCTGTCATTATTCTTCAAAGGTCAGCAACGCATCCTCGAGACCTCTGGTTTTGCGGATGTCCGTGGGCGACGGTATCACTTACCATCAGGTGAGCAGCTTGCTCATTTGCCAACCCATAAAAAAATTAAAAATATTAACTTACTGTTTATTATTAATGTATTTTATATTTAAGGTTATTTAATCTAAAAAAACAGCGCTTTTATAGTAGATTATGATACTGTTGCATAATAAGGGTTCTTATAACATGAGCGTGTTTTAAAAAAACGAGCCGTAGACGAGTTTTTTATAGTATCACACGAGTGTTATAAGACCAAGTTATGTACAGTGTCATACACTACTTTATCTACTCTCATACTATAATACGTAAAACAATATTGCAAATAAAACGCTGAATATAACAACAAATTTATTTTTACTTGTAATAATTATTGATATTCTGAATATTACAATTATGAAAATGAATTTGAACCGGACAGGAAGCGTTATTGGAGATACTCGGAGAAAGCAGTGTCCTGTCTACAATTCGGGGTCGGTAAGTTGAAGATAGCTGGCAATAACTTTGCCTAAGCTCTAAATTTGTTATTTCCAACTCTCTGCGTCGTGCATTTTCCGTCAATATAGTTTTAAAAAAAACTGGGGTTGCTGCACTCAGTTAGTCGTAGCTCTATGTATTTTTTGCATTGTTCATAATACTTCCCAGTAATGGTAAAAGAGCGGTCCGTCTTGGTTTTAGTTTTACTTATTTTGATCAATAGTGTAGTTTCGAAGACTTCAACATCTTTGAACTGTATGTTGTATAACTCTTGCCGTCGGCAAGCACACAAACATCACAAGCAACACAATCTGTAACAACTCATATATATATTACGGTAAATTAACTCAATATTAACAAAAAAAATTACATGGTTAACTGATAAACAACTAAAATACCTTTGTGAAGAGATATAATAGGTCTGGGGCTTCATTTAAGAACTTATTTATCTGCTCTGCTGTAAAAGTCTTGGATTTTTTCCCTTTATATCCTTGTGAATTTCGTTTCAAAAATGCAATCAGCTTGCTATATTTAGTTATGTCAACTTCGTTGTAAATATTGGGTGTACTTTTAATCATGGAGTATTTAACCCACATACTTGACACTTTATATTTTTCAGATAACTCTTGAAAGTACGCTAACAACACATTTTCAGAAAATGATGTAGCATTTTTATTTTGATGCAGCTTCCAGAATGTCTGGTGGTGTACAATCACCACTATCCCCGCTTTCAGACATGTTTTTACACAAAAACCTATGTATTTTACAAACAAAACCAAACTTTGTTTAAATATTGAAAAGATTTTTTAAATGTCAAATGTTGGCGCAAAGGCGCAAACATCGATTGCGCATGCGTGTTGCGTCGTCGCGGACTCGTTCATTGAAACCTTTTACTTTTTAAAGTAGAGGTTCAACCTCCTTAGTCCAGCTGGAAGTTGTATAGGTGTATCGTTATGATAAAAAAGTCATATTATGTTACAGGTGTCCATACTTATTAAACTATTTTTTTATTATGTTTGGCCTGTACGTAATGTTTGTCTTAAGAATTTTGTTTTCAGTTTTATAATCTTTCTATTATAGAAGGTATCAGAGTAGATACAATGTATTAAGTGCTACGTATAAATATAAAAAAACCAGAAATCAGACTTACCCAGTGATATGCAGAGTATTGACAAGCTATTGAATTACAAATGATTAAGAACATTTCCAATGATGGTTTTGCTTTGAAGCTCTTATGTGCCCATAATCTATGTGCACCTATTGCTATACCAAGTTGTGTTAAATACATTGTTATGTAAGCTGAAACAAATGAAATATGATTCCATTTTATACCAACTTCAAAAAAAGGAGGAGGATTCGAGGGGGTTTCTAGGAGGTTTCAATTCGACGGTATATATTTTTCTACCGACTTCCAAAAGAAGGAGGAGGTACTCAATTCGACTGTTTTTTTTTTATGTTTGTTACCTCATAACTTTCGACTGGGTGAACCGATTCTCACAATTATTTTTATTATTTTAAAGCTGGTACTTTTTACCCATTTAAATTTCATCAAATTTGGTCTAGTAAATTTTGAGATACACTCCAAAAACTGAATAGAATGGAAGTCGATACAAAATTTTTCAAATTGTATTGTATTTGTTTTATGTGTTTTCGGGATAACTTCATCGTTTATTGACCGATTTCGATGAATTATTTTTTGTTTGTATACTCTACTTCCCGAGGTGGTCTTAATTAAATATCATCAAATTCGGTTCAGCAGTTTTTGAGTTACAGTCCAAAAACTGAAAACATGTTTCTTTTTAGATTTATTTTGAAGATTTGATGACATCGATCTCGTAAGTAGCAAGAGTCACTAAAAAGGTTGAAATTTTTTTTTACAAATACTTGGAACCGACTTCAACACTAAAAAGTATGAAATAACTTGTTGTAGTAGGTACTATGCGCTTAATACTGTGATAATAAGTACTTTTCAACTATTATGGTACCGATGTAATATTGTGGTATTGAATTTTTTCCTAAGTGCCACTATTCAGGTATACAAATTAACCCTTAAGTAACGATATACATAACACCCAATATTATGACAGTGTTTATGTAGTAAATATACTTACTAAATATTAAACTCATCCATTTCGCTTTTGTTAAAGCTAAGTATCCACCGTAGAATCCTGCTATATGAACATACAGAAGAACTATTAAGTTCGGGTACACAATTTCATATTTTCTTGGGGTTGCCTGTACGCTTTCTTTTTCGATGTTATCCAAGTGCTTTTGTTCAGGAGTATCCTAAAACATTCAGTGTTATAAATTAATCTGTTGGGATCAGCAACCCTCATTCGAGGCAAGTTTCATTCATAAATCTGTTGTTATTTTTTTCATGATGCGGATGAGTTAACATATTATTTTATATCAAGTGACATGTAAAGCTAATTGAGGAAGGACAAGTACAATTTGAAAAAATTAATACCGATTTCCATTCTATTCAGTTATTGGAGTGTATCTAAAAACTACTGGATACCTAATTTTATGAAATTTAAATGGGACCACAAAAGAAGCACCAGCTTTCAAACAAAAAGAATCGATTGACCCAGTCAAAAATTATGAGGTAACAAACATAAAAAAATACAGTCGAATTGTGTACCTCTTTTTGGAAGTTGGTATTACTAGTTATGGCGCTAGGGGGATTTGAAATTCACAAAACCAGAAATCATTTGCTCATAAAGTACAAAATGGTCCTGTTAAATCAAAAATAAAATTATATTTTTTTTGGCGCTAAGGCGGTGCTACTATAGCATAGTTGATAAAGTATCCAAACAGACTTACAGAGAACTTTTTCTTTTTTCCAGAGAGATTTAAACTATAAATAAACTAAATTGTATTTGTTCGCGCTAAAGCGCGACGTCACTTCAGGAATGCCTCCCGCCCGCGCGTCCCGCCGCCACTGTCCTGCAGCTGTTAAACTACGAGCAGGCGGCTGAAGGGCAGCGGAAACAGTCGCCATTTTAACGTCGCCACGAGCGACCGCTTATCAGCCCCGCGTTTACGCGTCAGCCCAAAAAGTCACCATTTTAGAGTCCAAGCTAGCGGACGTATCCCGCTCCGCCTTCGCGCCGCGGCCGCCACAATTCCTCCGCGCTTACGCATCAGCAAAAACCTTCGCGTTACGCGTCAGCCGCGAGTGACCGCTAATCAGCCCGTGTTTACGCGTAAACCAGTGCACAAACAATACAAGGACTTTATACCTACAAGTGAACAACAGTTCTTCAGCACGACGTCCACAGCAGGACGCCTCCGCCGAGGACTCTCAAGGTCATCAGCTCCCATCAGATCCAGAGTCACCCCGACATCCGTAAGTACCCCACATTCTTTTCTAAACCCATAAACCCACCTATTCCCTCCTAATAATAATTTCCCTAACGACGGTATGGTTGCAGACAGACAACCTGCTCAACCAGTATTTATTTGTAATTATGGGATCTATTTGCTTAAAATCAAAGATTTTAAAATCTGTGCTTCAATTAGATGCTCTTCAAAACTTAAGATCGATCAAAAGGTTCACTAGTTATGGCGCTAGGGTGATTTTAAACTCACAAAACCAGGAATCATTTGCTCATAAAGTACAAAAGAGTCCTGTTAGGTCAAAAATAAAAGTAAAATTTCTTTGGAGCTACTGGCGGTTCTACTATAGCATAGTTGGTAAAGTATCCAAACGGACTTACAGAGAACTTTTTCTTTTTTCCAGAGAGATTTTAAACTTTAAATAACCTAAATTGTATTTATTTGTAATTATCGGATCTATTTGCTTAAAATCATATATCTTAGATGCTTTTTAAAACTATCGATCTCAAAAGGTTCAAGTACTCGCTATTCGATATTGTTTAAGCCTTTAAATACTCGTATTTACAAATTTTGAGGCCCTCAGCCGTTTCAGCCGCCGCAACAGCCTTCAATCCTTGGATTATGAGGCATTCGAAGGTTGCCGTCATCCTCAAAGCAATAAGTGTCATTCTGTCGATTTTATGCTGAAATTGTACCATATGAATGATGTACTTATGCTTTCTCCAAAAATAAGGAATCAAGTAGAAGATGGATAAATAGGTATTTATGATATAAGAAATTAACTGCAAAAACATTAAAATTACGACAATTAGCAGTTATTTTTATTTAGTGCCTTAACATCCTCTGAAGTACTGAGATTTTCACCATTATGCAGCAGATTCTACTTATTTCATTGAACGCCCGCATTTATATAGTACTAATAAAGAAGATCAGACATCCCTAAATGCCCATAAAAATAGGTAGATAAAAAGAGCGAAAGAAGACATAATATAAAAGAAGGATAAAACATGAAGCACGATGAAGCGAGATCTGGTACGAATGAAATAGAAGACAACGTATCTCAATTAATCGGAGGGTAGGATTAGTTTGCGGGTCGGGTCAATAGGACCCGGACAGACAAGGTATAAAAAAATAAAAATATATGGTACCAAAGATGAAACTCCGTATTTCTTACGGCCCATGGCCAGTAGTCTGGTAGGTAGTAGACACAATAAACTATCGTTTTACAACCGACGTCATCGGTAAATCGCCATAGAATTGTAATTTACCCTAGGTGCGGTCATCTTCGCTAAAGCAAAGTCCAGGCTTGTGCCAATTTATCGATTGTCATTACGGCAGTCAACTCGTTCTAGCGTATGAAGACTTCCACTCGGTTGCGATCTCGAGGTTTTCAAAGCGATACAAACTCAGGTCTAGCCATGTACTTAACTAATCGTCAAAAAATTCTCTGACTTAGTTAATTTTATTTATTTTGCCCAACCGTTCTAACCCCTCATAGGTCAACTCGCCTAATAACCATGGAATGTTTACTGTGTTTTTACTCAGATACTAGATTATATCACCACTTGCTCTCCAAGTTTCAGTAGACTCGGAAGGTCTCATCAGTGGAAACGCAATGAGCTGAATAAGCTCACGACTGTTTATATATAATAATAATAATTTATTTTTCAGACACGAGATGATTCATGATAATTAATCAATAAAGTAACGAATTAAATGTATATGATATTAGCTTGAGTTAATCTTACCATGATAAGTTTTAATAACACACTAACGCTCCAACGGATTGATATGTAGTTGGTAATTAATACTTATTTGTAACAATATCTGCTTGCATTCGCTTAATTTGAATACAATAATCTCATGAACGTAATCATTATCATGCAAATTTTGCCCGCGAGGGCATGGTAATTCTGGATGCTAATTCAGCATTTACATATTTATACATATGTTAACCTAAGTTGAATAAACCTATGGAAGTGTTCGTAGCGGACACAGGTCTCGTTTGTTCTCATAAGAAATCAGTAATTTTTTTTCGTGTTGCAGGCAGGTGATTCCTCCTCCTCTTCGCATTGTTTTCCTCATTTCTGAGGGTCGTAAGCTCCGCCACGGATTATCTTCTCTCGAACGATGCCTTTCCTCCTCGATCTGTTCTCAGCAACGTGTATCGCATCTTGGGCTTTAGTGTCAAGTGTGGTACAGATTTGATCCGACTAACTAATTGGACTTCTCTCCCTTGGTATTTTCGCTTCAAACCTGACAGTGAAGACAAGTTTATCCTGGTTGTCGCCTTTTTCCATTTATAACCGAATTACTTGAGTATTCGTTGGAGGCAGATAGATGAGACCTAGAGGTGACGTTCAGTTTCGTGAGTATCGACGCGTTCGTTCTTTTGGTTGGTAGGTATGCGCAACATTTTACCCCAGCACCAGGCTGGCGATTAGAGTATTTCAAAACTAGCCTACTAGGCACTTTTCTACCCGCCAAACCGCGTATTGGATTATTATTTTGCTTGTGAAACTGAAACCATGCCTGTAGCGGGAAAGAACCATATTGCTATTATGTCATACGAGTATGTGTATTTATACTAGCTGAACTACTTGCAGTTTTGCTTGCTTGGCAGTTGGTGACTTGATTACCTGTATTCATCATCATCATCATCATCTCAACCGTTAGACTTCCACTGCTGAACATAGTTTTCCAATCCTCCATAATTTCCAAAAGGACCGGTTGGAAGCGGCCTGCATCCAACGTCGTCCTGCGACCTTTATCGGGTCGTCTGTCCATTGTGTTCCGCTTGCCAGGCCATGGTCTCCACTCCAGAACCTTCCGTACCCATATATTATTCTTTGTTCTGCGTGCTATGTGCACCGCCCACTTCCACTTTAACTAGCTTATCGTCTGGGCTGTGTCGGTGACTTTTGTTTTTCTACGGATATCTTCATTTCTGATTCGATCACGCAGATAAACCCCGAGCATATCCCACTCCATAGCTCGTTTTGCGACTTTGAGTTTACTTCAGTGCTGCCAGATCAAAAATTGGAATGCGCAGTAATACTTTGTAAAAAGTGCCAGATTTTCAAAATTTCACAAGTTACAAAAGCACTAGATTAAACATTATGATATCGAGAACAATATTTGACAAATCAAAACATAAAGTATGTTTGATCAAGGCAACAGTTATAAAATCAACAAGAGAAATAGTATATATTTAATGTAAACATACCTACCTACATTGATATACATTATAATTAAACTCCTCTCGACTTATATGTACACACAAAATTCGCTCTATTAAATCTATGTAAGTACCTATAATCACATCATTTTTGTTGACATGCCAGTCAACCAGAGGTTTCAACAATTGCATAACTTTGGTTGATATTTTCCATTCTATTTTATACTCAAATCACATACGACATAGGGTATATTAAAACGTACCTACTATAATGAAAAATCAATGAGTAAGCAAATTAAATCAACGACAATTACGAATCTTACTTTCAGGGGATCCCCATAGTACAAATTTAGATAGAGAATGGACGAAGAACAAAACTAATGTTTACTTACTCGCACACCTAGATCTAAAGAGGTATTAACTCAAAAAAACACTTTTTTGAGAAAAAGCGAAAAACTGATTTCCGTGTTCCTGTGCACTACAGGTGTATTCTGTTTAAAATTATGTTTTTTACACACAGTTGGAATAACAAAATCGTAAGAACCAGGAGTTTTAATCAAGTTTTGAGGCTGGAAATCGGACTTTTAGAGTTATTTCTCTATTGCTTAAAAATGTATGTATATTTCTTTCATTATTTTGAGTTGACCCTGTGTTAGTGAATTAGGTTTTTAGTTGACCCTCTTTTGAAGAGACACCATTAATTTAAAAGCAATAGTATTTTGAATTATTCATAATTCGTCCAACTAACAGCGTGAGCTGTGACCAGCGGGCCGAGCACGAAAATCTGTTTAAATGTAAAGTAATCGCATTTGTGCTCGGCCCACAGCAGTAGGATTATATTGGATGATGAAAATATCAAGAAAAGTAGTATTACTAAAACCTATCAACATTATTTCTTATTAATACTGCAACAATAACATTTTTCAGTCTCTTGTGCTTCTTTTAGTTATAAAATATGAGCTAACAAACATATTTTTCTTACAAATGTTTAAACACAACATAAATAATATAATATACTATCAAAAACAATTTAAAATGCATATCAAACATCACATTTGACTTATACTTAAGTATGCCCAACCTTATCTCCAAATAGCTATAAAAAGTCTTGATGTATAAAATTTAGTAGATAAGTAAGTACTTAATGTTAATGACAAGATTAAAAACATTTCAAAAACTCACTTGACTAAGAAATTATCAACTTTAAAATAATTCAATACCTTCTAATAACGACACATTGAAATCACTGTTTGTAATTACAAATACTTATTCTAATATCACTATTTGAATAATTTATTTACCACTGAACAACTTTGATATATTTTGTTTTAATTATAATGTAATGAGAAAAAACCGGATATATTTTTTATAACATTATTGCACGTTATTAACATTACCAGCCAAAATATCTTATTTTCCTGAATCTGTTTTCTCGGAAAGGGCAGTTTTATAGCTTTAAAGCTCAAGTCAAGTGTGGATATGAAAAATGGCGTGCATAGTCTTTTTTTGGGTCCATTCCTCTCAAAGTAAAAGGCTGTCTTGAGGGCTCTAAAATTGTGTGTGCTTGAAAACTAAATATAATTGAATATTCAGGCTTTATTTGTTGCGAGTGCTGTACTATAAATTCTCTTTGCTTTTCTAGATTGCAGGGTCCCCAATATGCATCAAAGACCTGCGGCCTTATTGTCTATCTTTACGGAGAATGGGAATGGGCTTCATTTTGACATTTGAACTCATTCTGTGCGAAACTCTGCAAGCCTATTGGCTGGAATCATCAGTGGGAATGAGAATGATGTGACATTTCATTTTCATTCAAGTTGGACAATAAGGCGGCTGTTGTCTTGACTTTTCGTCCATTTTGTCTTTGTATTTCAGCCAACATTTGTCTCCACAGGATGGTCCTACTTTTCTCTCTGGCACTTGTTTCTTTGATTTTGATAGAGACTGGTAGGCTTTGCCAGAGTTTCTCAGCTGTTTCCGAATTTTTGACTTCCACTTTGCTGGTTTGCGTAATCTCATTTTGCTCTTTTTCTCGGAAGTCCGGGCACTAGTTTCAGTAACCGTAACAATGTTTTGAGGCCTTAGGTACTTGCTCACTATCATCTACAGTATCCGACGAACTACTAGAACTCGAGATGCTGCTGCTGGTGTTGGATGAAGTCGCCTATGATGATGGAGGTACGTGGATGATCCTTGGTGGGATGTTACTTTTGTCAACCAAATATAATGTAATAGTTCAGTGTACCCAGTGTACCAGACTTTTGTTGTTGAGACGAGCTGGGAATAGCTGTATCAACCACTGACAAGACGACATGAGATTTCTGAGACATTTCATCACTTGATGACATTTTCAAGTCATCTTCCAGTCGGTCTCATGTTGTGTAAACACCATAGGGGAGTGATGTTTTCTTTGTACCTTTCTTCTACCATATTTACTAAAAAAAAACGTCCACGTTGCAATGTTTTTCTGAAATAGAAAATGTTTCTCTTACTAACTTATAGGGTCATGTAACGCTAAATCAATTTAATAAGCCATTCAGATCACAAATTTGTTCTCATTTGCGATATTGTAAAATTATATTCAGCGAAACCCATCTATACGGATCCAACTCAAAAACTGAACATAAGAAAGGGAACAAACTCTTTATATTCTAGGATGAATATAAAACAATCATTAGACATAAATATTCCAATGGCCAATAGCAAAAAAGTTCTGTTTTAATTGAGTTTTAATGAAATATAAGAGTTTAAAATATGACTCAACAAAACAGACTCAACTAGAAATTCAAAAATGTTTCAACAATACGGTAATAACTCAAAATAATAATAAAATGTTTACTCACCTTGTCAGTAATACGGGTTCAATTCAAAATAATATAATCATTCACTCAGCAGTAACCATCTAAAAGGCGACAACTCAAAATGATACTGTAATAGAATTTCAACAAAACAGGTACAACTCAAAATAACTCCAAATTGTTTACAATGTGCAAGTGCAGCCCGCTTGTAACTTTGGTTGCAACTGGCGATGTTCCTGTTTTAGTGGGAGGAAAGCGGGCTCGCGCTTTCAAAAAAAGGGACACTTAGCGCCATCTAGCAGTGAGTTGTGCACTTATTTTTAAATCTGTTTTATTGGTCGATAGGTATTCGGATAAGAAATTCGATGGTGAGAATAACTCACAAACAGAGATTTTTGACTTAGCTCTCTTTAGATCTAGGTGTGCGCTATGATAAAAAATAATTATTTACCTACTGAAGTACGTAAAGTGACAACCACATCTCACGGTAGAGAGTAGTATAGTTCCTAGGGTCGGAGCTTAAAAAAGCACTAGATCTAGTGCCGAAAGCACTAAAATGGCAGTACTAGTTTACTTATGAGGCCCATAATTGTAAGCGATCACGTTTTAGCGCCATAAGTCAGCACTGGTAACACACATTAGTCAAAGACTCTTGTCTTGAGGCACTGAGGTATTTTTGACGAGAAGACTTCGCGAAGTTTCCGGAACGCTGCCCAACCGAGTTAAATTCGACAATTGACATATTTCTCGAATTTGTTTCTACCTAGTTTGACTGTCTGTCCCAGGTACAAATGAATTCGTCGTCAAATTCGAGCACTGAGTTCCCAACTGATATTGAGGTACCTAGGCACAACATGAGCATTAGACATAATTTTCGTCTTGTCCATATTCATCATAAGGCGTTACCGTTCTACTCGTTGGGAAACTCGATGGAGGCGTTCGAGCATTGTACTGAGGTCTTCCGTGGATTCTGCCATAATTACAATATTGTCGGCAAATCGAAAGTGAGTGATATATTCGCCGTTGATGTTGATGCCAAGTCCTTGCCATTCCAGGAGCTTGAAGGCATCTTCCGATGCAGCGGTGAAAAGTTTCGGAGATACAATGTATCCTGTCTCACGTCTCTTTGCAATGGAATTGCCTTCAAACTCTGCTCCTGTACTCGGACTGACATGTTGGCGTTTTTTGTACAAACACTTCAGCACTTCAATATACCAATAGTCAATACGGCACCGCTAGAGAGACTCAAGCACTGCCCATGTCTCGATCGAATCAAAGGCCTTCTCATAGTCCACAAACAAAGAGGCAAGTTATACTCTTCAGTATTCTGTATAATTTGCCGTAGCGTGTGGATGTCGTCTATGTATTATAGCCTTTTGGAAACTGGCTTATTCCGTAGGCTGGAAATCATCGAACCAGCGACTTTTCTTCTTTTTCTTTTCCTCTCTTTAGCTTTGTCCAAGAAAAACAACCAGTCCACCGCTACCAACTCTACTGCCAAAAGTACCCATTAAACTGGCGGCATTACCTCGCTGGCGAGATGCGTAGGGCCTAGTAACGCCCCGAACGCAAACCCCGACGTCTCCCCCTCAAGCGACGCTCCAACTCAGCCACAAATTTTTTTGCATCGGTATCTACGATAATATATAACTATATAAATGCACGTTTTCAACATTTACTTCTGTATTAATGCAGCAACACTATGTGGTGGTAGGTATCAATTATCTATTTTTTTCATGAGATTTAATGCTTTTTTATAAGTGATACCTGCCGACCCACATAAAAAGATATAAAAGTGACTTCACATTTTCACCGTAGCAAATTACATTAGCGCCTGCCGCAACTTATTAGCAATACACACCACCAAATATACGCTTCATACAAATTAATAAGTTTCCTTAAGGTGATGCTGCTAAAACGTACCCCGCTCTCGATACCAGAGCCAAGACTTTGTCCGCAACCGGCGAAGAATTTTTCACTGACCAGCGATAGGGCACTCGTACCCACCACTAATAGGATGCTTGAAGACAAACCATCTTCCGCCGACCAAGCGAATCACCGTATTAAAAGAAAATTCGAATGTTCTGAAGACAATGCTACACGTTGAATTATAGCCGATATGCGAATGTTAGTTAATAACTTTGCGTCTGAGCAAGGCAAGAAGTAAATTCATTTCGGAAATCTATCAAAAATCCGTAATTATATGAGTCGCCTATCCTACCACACTTGTATAGAAACAAGAAGCGTCCCTTTATTGGTAAACAGGGACACTTTCTTAGTTCAATATCTACTGCATCTAAGGTGACTCGACTCTCGTAAGGCGTTTTGTACCCTTGTTTACTGTATAATACGCCTACCTTACTTTTGCTTTAACCTTAGAGTAAAGCTGTTCTATAAGGCGCTATTTATATATATATATATATATATATATATATACACTTTTGCATTGGGCCTATTTTCTAAAGTATTAGAGACAGCACCAGAAGCGTAATAGAATATATATTGTAAACAGCCTTTGACTATGTTGTCGTTTATAGTAGAAAATACTCTATTATGTAAGTTTACAATCTTTATATAAAAATATCATTATTTGTTATATAGTGTGCAACATAGCAGTGAAAAGTTGCTTTTTAACCGCATGCTAAATTTTGATGACCCAGCAAGCTAAGGTTTCTTAAATTTAGAATCCTGAGCGTTAGCAAGGGAATCAAAAGAGCACGAGGTGAAAAATCTTAGCACTCGAGTGCAACACGACTTTTTATCCCACCTCAACGAGGAAATGTCTAAATGCAAAAAAAAATACATTTACAACCACAAGATACTTTTATTTTATTATTTTGCTATTAACTACTATATTATGATAGGTAAGTGTTACAGAATAATCTTTAAATTATAACAAATAATACTTAAGAAAAATTGAAACGTAACGTTACTACAGTTACTTATGTTGAGTGTAATATTTTTGTTAGGTAAGTTCTGTAATGTTGGTGACTTGTGTATTGTTTTTCGGTGAACTATTTGTCATACTTAAAAGTTGTACCGATTCATCGGATTCCCTTAGCGTAAATGTTGGCGAGAGAGGGCGATGATTATCTATAGGTGTTTCGTAACTGCTCATTTTTTATGTAGAAGGGCTAGTCCAAGGATCTGACTGAGGTTCTTTTAGTTCAGTAAAATGGCTCCTACGATGCCTTTATATATTTTAGAGTTATTTTGGATGGAATCATTTATCTATCCCACTACAACCGCATTGGAATTTCAGCCTTCATGGCGCTTAAGGGACAGGAGATCAGCTCCTGAATCGGCTAAAAGTGTGGCTGAAGTTCGTCGGAAATAATGACCCGTGTAGGTACAACAGGGGTTCTGGAAGTTCAAGAAATGTTGCTATTTCTCGTGGGATACTGCCACTTTTATTAGCACCCAAAGGCTGTGTTTTTAAGCTTTCCATTGCAATATTGTAAAAAAAAATGTTGGAGTGTTAGGCGGGCGTAAGGAGCTGTGCCCACCTATGCAACGCGACAGTTTACGACAACACGCGTTACGTGGTTATTCTGTGGCATGTAGCATAATTCAGGCACGGTATTCGATGGACCCATCAGTGACATGCCAGAAACATTTCAGAGTACAACTATGCCGTCGTCTGATAAAGACCATGATGCAATTACTATTTACAAATTTTAAATAGGAATTCAAAATGGACGAAGACGTTCCTGGTGGCACATACCTACGTGGTTATGTAGGGATAAAATGCACCATCTGGCGGAGGACTGCTCACAGGGGGGGTTTTAGTAGGTCTGAGCCCCACATACCCCCTTCCGTCTACCCCCGTAGCGGAAGGGAAGTGGACAGCATTTCCCCCCCCTCAAAAAAAAAAAAGATATAGGTACTCATAGATTTAAGAATTTTTTTAGACTAAAAAAACAAACTTATTTTTGATAACTACTCTACAACTACCTGATACGTATTTTTGTTAGGTTATATAGGTATGTTGGTTCTCCCGTAACAAGTCGCATTTTTCAACTAATCTCGACGAAACTTGGTAACTATTCAGTAAGTATATATTTCTTTGTCGTCGCCGGTTTTTGAATGACCGACCGATTTTGAAAATATTTAGTACACACATTAGGTACCTGACTAAAGACAGAAGAATTTCGAATATGAGCACAATAATTAATATTATTATTAATTATTATTGTTATTATTAAGAAGTAAACTCTGCCTTCGGCCTCGCCATAACCTCCCGTCAATTCTTTGTTTAAATGTAAGATCTTTCTACGAAGTATTAGTTAACATTAAAAAAAATATGAATGAAATCGGTAATGCCATTCTCAAGTCATAGCGTGACTAGGAGAAATATGGGTTCATTTTACTATAGATATAGATATATATATATATATTGTAATATATATATATATATTGTATAATGTAGATTATTGAATTATGCATACATTTGAAAATTCGAAATAGATTTATTTTAAGAACGGGCACACATTGAAAGAAATTTCTGTAAGATAATTTTTAACGCACGATGGATGTTCTTCCAGACACTGCAAAGTGAAATAAATTTCGTTCTACCGGTGATCCCACCGAACCTAGTTCACTACTGACCTCGAAGTCGTACGATATATATCACAAATACAATACAAAAACAAATACGTTTATTTGTTTTTTCTACCGGTTTCCAAAAAAAGCCTCCTCCTTTTTTTGTGCATGCACTCAATGCATGCTGCATGAACCGATAGTCATTTTTTTTTTGTTTGAAAGCTGGTGCTTCCCGTGACCAATTTAAATTTCATCAACTTCGGTCTAGTAGTTTGGATCTCTCTCATCTCATAATATCAATAAACACACATCATACAATATCAATAAACACAACTCAAAACGTTTAAATTCTATATTTTCATACTAAACCTACGAACGTGACACGTACCACGTACGTGTACATAATATAATATTGTTATGAAGACGGCTTGAAAGAAAAATATAAGAAACATTTTTTTTAAGTTTGCCGTCACTTCCTGAGGATAGGCATCGGACATGCCTGAAACCGAGGTTCAACGATAACGTCGGCTAATTACGTGAGTAAAGTAAGTTTTGATATAAATATATACGCGTACCTAAGTTCTTTTAGTCAGAAGGGAAATATTTAAGTGTATTTCTCCACAGAATATCTAATTAAATAATACAACAATGACTTAAATTGTATATTTACATAAAATCTAACCTATTTACAATGTTTTTTTCTTATTTTTCTACTCATCTACACACCCAAATAAATAATTTTGTTCTGTAAGAAAGTCCATACGAGTACCCATAATTAGTACATATACTGCAAATACCTATTATTTAGTTATGAATTTTATTCTTTTTAGTACAAGTTAAAATTTTATACGCTAAAATATTTATTGTCATTTGACAGTAATATCAGTCGTTTTATTAGGTGAAATTGAAAACTTAGATCAACTTAGAACAAGAAAAATTTGCGTAAGTGGAAAATAATCGTATTATTGACGTATATATATATATATATATATATATATATATATATATATATATATATATATATATATATATATATATATACGCCAGTACAAATGTATACAGGGGCCTATCTGCTTCGTGAAAACCATGCAAGTTCCGTGCAGTTATTAAACCAGACATAAACAGTATTGAATGAAATCATATTCGACGCTAATTTAGGTGAACTATTGTTTTCTCAAAGTTGAACGGATAATATTGTCTCTGACATTCTAACAATTTACTTTTACCAGCATTGCAGACGCCTAGACAATTGTGAGATAATAAACTGAGTGGATTTAGAGCGACGAGAGTCCATACAAAAAAAAACAGGTTAACGGTTTTTCTTCGGTTCTTGAAAAGTAGGCCTGGGCAAGCCTGCTTTAAAGTTGTCATGATTCGAATAAAACGAGCAGTTGTCTAGAAGTCCTGCTTTAAGAGCTTATAGGAAGGCCCCAGTACCGTGTATCTATTACATCTGTGGCAGAGATAACTCATAGTTTGTATACGCCAGCAATACGATTACGTTACATTGACGCAAATATATTCGTACCAGGCCAAATGTAAAAATGTAGAAATAAAAGGAAATTTCAATATTTTTAGAAATGTACTTTAATTAAGGGTAATTGTATTTTAATGCATGAGGTAGATTTATCTGCACATGTTAAAAACACTAAATATTATACTAAACATTCTTAATCGATATATACATCACTCGTTACTTCGTAATCTCTAGAAGTAGTTACCCCACAAGTTAGAACCATCACCTGTTCTTTCTTTCCTCTTTGTTATGACTTCTTCCGAAGCCTCTTTCAGGTCATAGGCCAAACCTAACTTGGCACAAAAATCCAAAAACATTGCATTCATATTGGCTTTACCGTTTCCTTTTTCAGATGCTCTATAATCGTATGGGAATGTATGATGAAAATTATGAAAACCTTCTCCAAGTGTCATTATGTTTAATAACAAATTTTGACATGCTCTCATAGTCTTATCATAAGGTTTATATCCCCAAAAATGTGCAAGACTATTTCCGCTGAATGCTACGTGCAAGGTTAAAATATACCGCAATAAAACTAGATGCCAGGCGGTAATGAGATCCTCATTCCAGAATAGAACTGGTATGATAGTCGGTATGATAAATCCAACTAATGGAAGCAACCATTTCGCATTTCTGAAAACAAAAAAAGTATAGTTAAACAAGTAGATTTGAAAAATTTTGTACCGACTTCCATTCTATTCAGTTATTGGAGTGTATCTCAGAAATTACCGGACAGAATTTGATAAAATTTAAATGAGACCACACAGGATGTACCAGCTCTCAAACAAAAAAAATAGAGAATCGGTTCACCCAGTCAAAAGTTATGTGGTGATATAAATTAAGAAAAACAGGCGAATTGAGTACCTCCTCCTTTTTAGAAGTCGGTAGAAAAAACAGAAAGCGTGTTACACAAAAGTTAACGTTTTAGTTGACAATGTTAAGTTTAAGTTGTCTGACTACGCAATCTAAAAAGCACGCGAGATAAAGAATATAGCAATAGCATGGAAGATATATGAGACAAAATATTATTGGACTTTTAGAAACGAAAATAACATGTAAAATATTACTGTTACAATTTTGTCTGTTTGTCTGTGCGTTTCTTCGCGCTAATCTCAGAAACGGCCTATCCGATTTAAATGTGGTTATCACTAATATATTGTAATAAGCTTCACTTAACACAATTTAGTAATTTTTTCATGTCAATCGGTTCATAAATAAAGAAGTTATTAAATAATAAAGTTTACTATTATTTTAAAGCCGCCGTATTCCACGAGGCACGCGAGCGAAGCCGCGAACAGGTCAAATACCAAAAATAAATTAATATTACCTTCTCTTGGAGATCTTAATCTTATTTCACTAATTTCTCATCACACTAATGCTATGCAGGCGAAAGTTTGCGAGTGTATTTGTTACTTCTTCACGTTCAAACGGTTGAACCAATTTTGATGATATTTGGTATGAGGCACTGAATTGACACATAGGATACTTTTTATCATCATCCATCCCCACGCGGGCAATACCGCGAGGTGCAGCTAGTAATAATATAATATAAATGCGAATGATGATGGGAAGGCGGATGAATGTAGGCTAGTTACTCAATTACGCCATAACGCCCGAATGTATTAGGATGAAATTCGGTTTGAAGATGGATGAGGCGTTGGAATAACTTATAGGATACTTTTCATCGTCATCATCATGCGAGTGAAACCGCGGAGCACAGCTAGTAGTATCATAAATGCGAATGTTGGTGTAGTTGTGAATGTTTGTTAACTCGTATCGAGGTAACTACTAAATCGAGGAATCTGTTCTATTATAAATCACGCATTATGAAAGTAAATGATAGTGGTAGTTTATATGGAAAATTTTGTTCACCTTTATATTTATTTTATTCGCGTAAAGCTCGCCACATATAAAGTTTAAAATGCAAGACTTAACGTTAGAAACGGGATATTTACCATGTATTGTATTTATAGTGAGCACTTGATATTTCGGCATAGTTGCATGCGCCATGTTCGCGAGTAAACTGAAGTTCATCTTTGCAAAAACCGAAGAAGTTCTGAAAAAACCTCGCGAGCAGATACCGTGAGTTATTTGTGTCGAGGCCCAGATCGAGTTTCAAGTGACTGTTGTGTAATAAGCCGGAACGCAAGAAACGTGAAAGGAAGAGGGTAGACCGTTTTGTCTGCTCATAACAACACCTACTCGCTGATACTTCTGTTTACTCCTGAACATGGCGCATGCAACTGTGCCGGAATATCGAGAGATCACTATAAATACAATACATGGTACATATTCCGTTTCTAACGTTAATTCTTGCATTAGTGACCATGTCAGTTTAAAAAGTTTAAAATTAATAAAAAAGATAAATATACCTCCTTGATTTTTCTAAACTAGGCAAAACCTGTACTATGGTATCCTGATGACTAACATAATATATGATACTAATATATATATACAAACCCTTACACAGGGCAGACATGTTCATGCACATAAATGTTTCACATGTGAGGGGATCGAACATAATACGCGTCATGTCATAAAGTTTAAATCGCTAATGTTTGACAACTTACCTTTTCTGAAAATAGACAACAGTGTTTGAACGAAGATCATCCATACTTATAGTTGTTCCTAGTTTTTTAACTTCTGGGTGTTTTTTGACGAATATCCAGCCGATGTGAGCATAGAAAAAACCTCGGTTTGCATTAGACGGGTCAGCGTCAGTGTCGCTGTACTTGTGATGAAGGCGGTGATCTCTCACCTAAAACATTAACACAATATTTCACAAATATATATTTCCGTAAAGTTTAGAGGAACGTGTGCAACCATCCGCATTCCACAAGCTTTTTTTATTGAGCTGTAAAGAAAGACCTTAGCGAATGGTTCAAGAAAAATCGTATATAAATGATTGACCATCATGTTTTATATATTACATGCTCGTACTTGAAGGAACAATAAAAGTCCTAAAATACCCGTACGGAACGACAGAACAATCAAACAAAATATTGTTTGTAATCTGTGGAATCTGTAATATCTTGTCATCATCATCATCTCAGCCGTAGGACGTCCACTGCTGAACATATGCCTCCCCCATGATTTTCCAAAAGGACCGGTTGGAAGCGGGCTGCATCCAACATCGTCCTGCGACCTTCATCAGGTCGTCTGACCTACGCTGCGCTTGCCGGTCCGTGGTCTCCACTCCAGAACCTGTCGGCCTCATCGGCCATCTGTTCTGCGTGCTATGTGCCCTGCCCACTGCCACTTCAACTGGCTAATCTTCTGGGCTATGTCGGTGACTTTCGTTTTTCTACGGATCTCCTCATTTCTGATTCGATCACGTAGAGAAACCCCAAGCATAGCCCTCTCCATAGCTCGTTGTGCGACTTTGAGCTTATCTATGAGGCCCATAGTAAGAGACCACGTTACATTGCCATAAGTCATCACTGGTAACACACATTGGTCGAAGACTCTTGTCTTGAGGCACTGAGGTAAAAGTTGGACCTGCCTAGTCTGTCCCAGGTAGATGTACTCGTCAACAACTTCGAGAACTGAGTTCCCAACTGATATTAGGGTAGGTACAACATGGGCGTTAGACATAATTTTCGTCTTGTCCATGTTTATCTTAAGACCTACCCATTGGGAAACTCGATGGAGGCCTTCGAGCGTTGTACTGAGGTCTTCCATGGATTTTGCCATGACTACAATATCGTCGGCAAATCGAAGGTGAGTGATGTATTCGCCGTTAATATTGATGCCAAGTCCTTGCCATTCCAGAAGTTTGAAGGCGTCTTCCAATGTGGCGGTGAACAGTTTCGGAGATATAACGTCTCCCTGTCTCACGCCAGTGCCACGCTGTAACCCCACGGGCCGGCACGACCGAGGAAGTACCACACTCCCACATAACAACAATAGTAACATAGCTTGCAATTGCGTTACGTCAGTTTATGGGAGGTTCCGGAGGCCCGAATCCCCCCTTCCCCAGTCTCCCTCTCTTTCCCCTTTCCTTCCAACCTTTATCCCTTCTATCTCTTCCTTCCTATCATTATTCCTCAAAGATCAGCAACGCATCCTCGAGACCTCTGGTATTGCCGATGTCCGTGGGCGACGGTATCACTTACCATCAGGTGAGCAGCTTGCTCATTTGCCAACCCGTAAAAAATTTAAAAATATTAACTTACTGTTTATTATTAATGTATTTTTTATTTAAGGTTATTTAATATAAAAAAACAGCGCTTTTATAGTAGATTATGATACTGTTGCATAATAAGGGTTCTTATAACATGAGCGTGTTTTAAAAAAACGAGCCGTAGGCGAGTTTTTTATAGTATCACACGAGTGTTATAAGACCAAGTTATGTACAGTGTCATACACTACTTTATCTACTCTCATACTATAATACGTAAAACAATATTGCAAATAAAACGCTGAATATAACAACAAATTTATTTTTACTTGTAATAATTATTGATGTTCTGAATATTACAATTATGAAAATGAATTTGAACCGGAAGCGTTATTGGAGGTACTCGGAGAGGGTATGTTAATGTTGACCTCATTTCTGTTATTTTCAATACTGTTAAGTATTGAATTGGATATAGCGATCTTGTTAGTCATTGAATCATCTATATAGCCTTCTGCAACTGTCGTTGACTTCCAACCACCGTGTCACTTTAGTGCCGTTATATCTCCACCAACGTCAACTAGCAAGGTCGCAGATGTTCGGCGAAAGCAGTGTCCTGTCTACAATTCGGGGTCGGTAAGTTGAAGATAGCTGGCAATAACTTTGCCTAAAGCTCCAAATTTGTTATTTCCAACTCTCTGCGTCGTGCATTTTCCGTCAATATAGTTTAAAAAAAAACTGGGGTTGCTGCACTCAGTTAGTCGTAGATCTATGTATTTTTTGCATTGTTCATAATACTTCCCAGTAATGGTAAAAGAGCGGTCCGTCTTGGTTTTAGTTTTACTTATTTTGATCAATAGTGTAGTTTCGAAGACTTCAACATCTTTGAACTGTATGTTGTATAACTCTTGCCGTCGGCAAGCACACAAACATCACAAGCAACACAATCTGTAACAACTCATATATATATTACGGTAAATTAACTCAATATTAACAAAAAAAATTACATGTTTAACTGATAAACAACTAAAATACCTTTGTGAAGAGATATAATAGGTCTGGGGCTTCATTTAAGAACTTATTTATCTGCTCTGCTGTAAAAGTTTTGGATTTTTTCCCTTTATATCCTTGTGAATTTCGTTTCAAAAATGCAATCAGCTTGCTATATTTAGTTATGTCAACTTCGTTGTAAATATTGGGTGTACTTTTAATCATGGAGTATTTAACCCACATACTTGACACTTTATATTTTTCAAATAACTCTTGAAAGTACGCTAACAACACATTTTCAGAAAATGATGTAGCATTTTTATTTTGATGCAGCTTCCAGAATGTCTGGTGGTGTACAATCACCACTATCCCCGCTTTCAGACATGTTTTTACACAAAAACCTATGTATTTTACAAACAAAACCAAACTTTGTTTAAATATTGAAAAGATTTTTTAAATGTCAAATGTTGGCGCAAAGGCGCAAACATCGATTGCGCATGCGTGTTGCGTCGTCGCGGACTCGTTCATTGAAACCTTTTTCTTTTTAAAGTAGAGGTTCAACCTCCTTGGTCCAGCTGGAAGTTGTATAGGTGTATCGTTATGATAAAAAAGTCATATTATGTTACAGGTGTCCATACAAGACATGTATCGTAATTAAACTATTTTTTTATTATGTTTGCCCTGTACGTAATGTTTGTCTTAAGAATTTTGTTTTCAGTTTTATAATCTTTCTATTATAGAAGGTATCAGAGTAGATAAAATGTATTAAGTGCTACGTATAAATATAAAAAAACCAGAAATCAGACTTACCCAGTGATATGCAGAGTATTGACAAGCTATTGAATTACAAATGATTAAGAACATTTCCAATGATGGTTTTGCTTTGAAGCTCTTATGTGCCCATAATCTATGTGCACCTATTGCTATACCAAGTTGTGTTAAATACATTGTTATGTAAGCTGAAACAAATGAAATAAGATTCCATTTTATACCAACTTCAAAAAAAGGAGGAGGATTCGAGGGGGTTTCTAGGAGGTTTCAATTCGACGGTATATATTTTTCTACCGACTTCCAAAAGAAGGAGGAGGTACTCAATTCGACTGTATTTTTTTATGTTTGTTACCTCATAACTTTCGACTGGGTGAACCGATTCTCACAATTCTTTTTATTATTTTAAAGCTGGTACTTTTTACCCATTTAAATTTCATCAAATTTGGTCTAGTAAATTTTGAGATACACTCCAAAAACCGAATAGAATGGAAGTCGATACAAAATTTTTCAAATTGTATTGTATTTGTTTTATGTGTGTTCGGGATAACTTCATCGTTTATTGACCGGTTTCGATGAATTATTTTTTTGTTTGTATACTCTACTTCCCGAGGTGGTCTTAATTAAATATCATCAAATTCGGTTCAGCAGTTTTTGAGTTACAGTCCAAAAACTGAAAACATGTTTCTTTCTAGATTTATTTTGAAGATTTGATGACATCGATCTCGTAAGTAGCAAGAGTCACTAAAAAGGTTGAAATTTTTTTTTACAAATACTTGGAACCGACTTCAACACTAAAAAGTATGAAATAACTTGTTGTAGTAGGTACTATGCGCTTAATACTGTGATAATAAGTACTTTTCAACTATTATGGTACCGATGTAATATTGTGGTATTGAATTTTTTCCTAAGTGCCACTATTCAGGTATACAAATTAACCATTAAGTAACGATATACATAACACCCAATATTATGACAGTGTTTATGTAGTAAATATACTTACTAAATATTAAACTTATCCATTTCGCTTTTGTTAAAGCTAAGTATCCACCGTAGAATCCTGCTATATGAACATACAGAAGAACTATTAAGTTCGGGTACACAATTTCATATTTTCTTGGGGTTGCCTGTACGCTTTCTTTTTCGATGTTATCCAAGTGCTTTTGTTCAGGAGTATCCTAAAACATTCAGTGTTATAAATTAATCTGTTGGGATCAGCAACCCTCATTCGAGGCAAGTTTCATTCATAAATCTGTTGTTATTTTTTTCATGATGCGGATGAGTTAACATATTATTTTATATCAAGTGACATGTAAAGCTAATTGAGGAAGGACAAGTACAATTTGAAAAAATTAATACCGATTTCCATTCTATTCAGTTATTGGAGTGTATCTAAAAACTACTGGATACCTAATTTTATGAAATTTAAATGGGACCACAAAAGAAGCACCAGCTTTCAAACAAAAAGAATCGATTGACCCAGTCAAAAATTATGAGGTAACAAACATAAAAAAATACAGTCGAATTGTGTACCTCTTTTTGGAAGTTGGTATTACTAGTTATGGCGCTAGGGGGATTTGAAATTCACAAAACCAGAAATCATTCGCTCATAAAGTACAAAATGATCCTGTTAAATCAAAAATAAAATTAAATTTTTTTTGGCGCTAAGGCGGTGCTACTATAGCATAGTTGATAAAGTATCCAAACAGACTTACAGAGAACTTTTTCTTTTTTCCAGAGAGATTCAAACTATAAATAACCTAAATTGTATTTGTTCGCGCTAAAGCGCGACGTCACTTCAGGAATGCCTCCCGCCCGCGCGTCCCGCCGCCACTGTCCTGCAGCTGTCAAACTACGAGCATGCGGCTGAAGGGCAGCGGAAACAGTCGCCATTTTAAAGTCGCCACGAGCGACCGCTTATCAGCCCCGCGTTTACGCGTCAGCCCAAAAAGTCACCATTTTAGAGTCGAAGCTAGCGGACGTATCCCGCTCCGCCTTCGCGCCGCGGCCGCCACAATTCCTCCGCGCTTACGCATCAGCAAAAACCTTCGCGTTACGCGTCAGCCGCGAGTGACCGCTAATCAGCCCGTGTTTACGCGTAAACCAGTGCACAAACAATACAAGGACTTTATACCTACAAGTGAACAACAGTTCTTCAGCTCGACGTTCACAGCAGGACGCCTCCGCCGAGGACTCTCAAGGTCATCAGCTCCCATCAGATCCAGAGTCACCCCGACATCCGTAAGTACCCCACATTCTTACCTAAACCCATAAACCCACCTATTCCCTCCTAATAATAATTTCCCTAACGACGGTATGGTTGCAGACAGACAACCTGCTCAACCAGTATTTATTTGTAATTATGGGATCTATTTGCTTAAAATCAAAGATTTTAAAATCTGTGCTTCAATTAGATGCTCTTCAAAACTTAAGATCGATCAAAAGGTTCACTAGTTATGGCGCTAGGGTGATTTTAAACTCACAAAACCAGGAATCATTTGCTCATAAAGTACAAAAGAGTCCTGTTAGGTCAAAAATAAAAGTATAATTTCTTTGGAGCTACTGGTGGTTCTACTATAGCATAGTTGGTAAAGTATCCAAACAGACTTACAGAGAATTTTTTCTTTTTTCCAGAGAGATTTTAAACTTTAAATAACCTAAATTGTATTTATCTGTAATTATCGGATCTATTTGCTTAAAATCATATATCTTAGATGCTTTTTAAAACTATCGATCTCAAAAGGTTCAAGTACTCGCTATTCGATATTGTTTGAGCCTTTAAATACTCGTATTTACAAATTTTGAGGCCTTCAGCCGTTTCAGCCGCCGCAACAGCCTTCAATCCTTGGATTATGAGGCATTCGAAGGTTGCCGTCATCCTCAAAGCAATAAGTGTCATTCTGTCGATTTTATGCTGAAATTGTACCATATGAATGATGTACTTATACTTTCTCCAAAAATAAGGAATCAAGTAGAAGATGGATAAATAGGTATTTATGATATAAGAAATTAACTGCAAAAACATTAAAATTACGACAATTAGCAGTTATTTTTATTTAGTGCCTTAATATCCTCTGAAGTACTGAGATTTTCGCCATTATGCAGCAGATTCTACTTATTTCATTGAATGCCCGCATTTATATAGTACTAATAAAGAAGATCAGACATCCCTAAATGCCCATAAAAATAGGTAGATAAAAAGAGCGAAAGAAGATATAATATAAAAGAAGGATAAAACATGATGCACGATAGCGATGAAAGAAAGCGAGATCTGGTACGAATGAAATAGAAGACAAGGTATCTCAATTAATCGGAGGGTAGGATTAGTTTGCGGGTCGGGTCAATAGAACCCGGACAGACCAGGTATAAAAAAATAAAAATATGGTACCAAAGATGAAACTCCGTATTTCTTACGGCCCATGGCCAGTAGTCTGGTAGGTAGTAGACACAAAAAACTATCGTTTTACAACCGACGTCATCGGTAAATCGCCATAGAATTGTAATTTACCCTAGGTGCGGTCATCTTCGCTAAAGTAAAGCCCAAGGTTGTGGCAATTTATCGATTGTCATTACGGCAGTCAACTCGTTCTAGCGTATGAAGACTTCCACTCGGTTGCGATCTCGAGGTTTTCAAAGCGATACAAACTCAGGTCTAGCCATGCACTTAACTAATCGTCAAAAAATTCACTGACATAGTTAATTTTATTTATTTTGCCCAACCGTTCTAACCCCTCATAGGTCAACTCGCCTAATAACAATGGAGTTTTTACTGTGGTTTTACTCAGATACTAGATTATATCACCACTTGCTCTCCAAGTTTCACTAGACCCGGAAGGTCTCATCAGTGGAAACGCAATGAGCTGAATAAGCTCACGACTGTTTATATATAATAATAATAATTTATTTTTCAGACACGAGATGATTCATGATAATTAATCAATAAAGTAACGAATTAAATGTATATGATATTAGCTTGAGTTAATCTTACCATGATAAGTTTTAATAACACACTAACGCTCCAACGGATTGATATGTAGTTGGTAATTAATACTTATTTGTAACAATATCTGCTTGCATTCGCTTAATTTGAATACAATAATCTCATGAACGTAATCATTATCATGCAAATTTTGCCCGCGAGGGCATGGTAATTCTAGATGTTAATTCAGCATTTACATATTTATATATATGTTGACCTAAGTTGAATAAACCTATGGAAGTGTTCGTAGCGGACGCAGGTCTCGTTTGTACTCATAAGAAATCAGTGATTGTTTCTTCGTGTTGCAGGCAGGTGATTCCTCCTCCTCTTCGCATCGTTTTCCTCATTTCTGAGGGTCGTGAGCTCCGCCACGGATTAACTCGAACGATGCCTTTCCTTCTCGATCTGTTCTCAGCAACGTGTATCGCATCTTGGGCTTTAGTGTCAAGTGTGGTACAGATTTGATCCGACTAACTAATTGGACTTCTCTCCCTTGGTATTTTCGCTTCAAACCTGACAGTGAAGACAAGTTTATCCTGGTTGTCGCCTTTTTCCATTTATGACCGAATTACTTGAGTATTCGTTGGAGGCAGATAGATGAGACCTAGAGGTGACGTTCAGTTTCGTGAGTATCGACGCGTTCGTTCTTTTGGTTGGTAGGTATGCGCAACATTTTACCCCAGCACCAGGCTGGCGATTAGAGTATTTCAAAACTAGCCTACAAGGCACTTTTCTACCCGCCAAACCGCGTATTGGATTATTATTTTGCCTGTGAAACTGAAACCATGCCTGTAGCGGGAAAGAACGATATTGCTATTATGTCATACGAGTATGTGTATTTATACTAGCTGAACTACTTGCGGTTTTGCTTGCTTGGCAGTTGGTGACTTGATTACCTGTATTCATCATCATCATCATCATCTCAACCGTTAGACTTCCACTGCTGAACATAGTTTTCCAATCCTCCATAATTTCCAAAAGGACCGGTTGGAAGCGGCCTGCATCCAACGTCGTCCTGCGACCTTTATCAGGTCGTCTGTCCATTGTGTTCCGCTTGCCAGGCCATGGTCTCCACTCCAGAACCTTCCGTACCCATATATTATTATTTGTTCTGCGTGCTATGTGCACCGCCCACTTCCACTTTAACTAGCTTATCGTCTGGGCTGTGTCGGTGACTTTTGTTTTTCTACGGATATCTTCATTTCTGATTCGATCACGCAGATAAACCCCGAGCATATCCCACTCCATAGCTCGTTTTGCGACTTTGAGTTTACTTCAGTGCTGCCAGATCAAAAATTGGAATGCGCAGTAATACTTTGTAAAAAGTGCCAGATTTTCAAAATTTCACAAGTTACAAAAGCACTAGATTAAACATTATGATATCGAGAACAATATTTGACAAATCAAAACATAAAGTATGTTTGATCAAGGCAACAGTTATAAAATCAACAAGAGAAATAGTATATATTTAATGTAAACATACCTACCTACATTGATATACATTATAATTAAACTCCTCTCGACTTATATGTACACACAAAATTCGCTCTATTAAATCTATGTAAGTACCTATAATCACATCATTTTTGTTGACATGCCAGTCAACCAGAAGTTTCAACAATTGCATAACTTTGGTTGATTTTTTCCATTCTATTTTATACCTAAGTATGGTCGATTGCGAGTAAGTACCTACTCAAATCACATACTACATAGGGTATATTGAAACGTACCTACTATAATGAAAATTCAATAAGTAAGCAAATTAAATCAAAAACAATAACGAATCTTACTTTCAGGGGATCCCCCATAGTATAAATCTAGATAAAGAATGGACGAAGAACAACTCTAATGGTTACAAACTATGTTAAAAAATAATTATTTACCTACTGAAGTACTTAAAGTGACAACCACATCTCACAGTAGAGAGTAGTATAGTTCCTAGGGTCAAAGCCTAAAAAAGCACTAGATCTAGTGCCGAAAGCACTAGAATGGCAGCACTGGTTTACTTATGAGGCCCATAATTGTAAGCGATCACGTTTTAGCGCCATAAGTCAGCACTGGTAACACACATTAGTCGAAGACTCTTGTCTTGAGGCACTGAGGTATTTTTGATGAGAAGACTTCGCGAAGTTTCTGGAACGCTGCCCAACCGAGTTAAATTCGACAATTGACATATTTCTCGAATTTATATCTACCTAGTTTGACTGTCTGTCCCAGGTACAGATGAATTCGTCAACAAATTCGAGCACTGAGTTCCCAACTGATATTGAGGTACCTAGGCACAACATGAGCATTAGACATAATTTTCGTCTTGTCCATATTCATCATAAGGCGTTACCGTTCTACTCGTTGGGAAACTCGATGGAGGCCTTCGAGCATTGTACTGAGGTCTTCCATGGATTCTGCCATAACTACAATATTGTCGGCAAATCGAAAGTGAGTGATATATTCGCCGTTGATGTTGATGCCAAGTCCTTGCCATTCCAGGAGCTTGAAGGCGTCTTCCAATGCAGCGGTGAAAAGTTTCGGAGATACAATGTATCCTGTCTCACGTCTCTTTGCAATAGAATTGCCTTCAAACTCTGCTTCTGTACTCGGACTGACATGTTGGCGTTTTTTGTACAAACACTTCAGCACTTCAATATACCAATAGTCAATACGGCACCGCTAGAGAGACTCAAGCACTGCCCATGTCTCGATCGAATCAAAGGCCTTCTCATATTCCACAAACAAAGAGGCAAGTTATACTCTTCAGTATTCTGTATAATTTGCCGTAGCGTGTGGGTGTCGTCTATGTATTATAGCCTTTCCGGAAACCGGTTTATTCCGTAGCCTGGAAATCATCGAACCAGCGACTTCTCTTCTTTTTCTTATCCTCTCTTTAGCTTTGTCCAAGAAAAACAACCACTCCACCGCTACCAACTCTACTGCCAAAAGTACCCATTAAACTGGCGGAATTACCTCGCTGGCGAGATGCGCAGGGCCTAGTAACGCCCCGAACGCGAATCCCGACGTCTCCCCCTCAAGCGACGCCCCAACTCAGCCACAAAATTTTTATCATCGGTATCTACGATAATACATATATAACTATATAGATGCACGTTTTCAACATTTACTTCTGTATTAATGCAGCAACACTATTTGGTGGTAGGTATCAATTATCTATTTTTTTCATGAGATTTAATGCTTTTTTATCAGTGATACCTACCGACCCACATAAAAAGATATAAAAGTGACTTCATATTATCACCGTAGCAAATTACATTAGCGCCTGCCGCAACTTATTAGCAATACACACCACCAAATATACGCTTCATACAAATTAATAAGTTTCCTTAAGGTGATGCTGCTAAAACGTACCCCGCTCTCGATACCAGAGCCAAGACTTTGTCCGCAACCGGCGAAGAATTGTTCACTGACCAGCGAAAGGGCACTCGTACCCACCACTAATAGGATGCTTGAAGACAAACCATCTTTCGCCGACCAAGCGAATCACCGTATTAAAAGAAAATTCGAATGTTCTGAAGACAATGTTAGTTAATAACTTTGCGTCTGAGCAAGGCAAGAAGTAAATTCATTTCGGAAATCTATCAAAAATCCGTAATTATATGAGTCGCCTGTCCCACCACACTTGTATAGAAACAAGAAGCGTCCCTTTATTGGTAAACAGGGACACTTTCTTAGTTCAATATCTACTGCATCTAAGGTGACTCGACTCTCGTAAGGCGTTTTGTACCCTTGTTTACTGTATAATACGCCTACCTTACTTTTGCTTTAACCTTAGAGTAAAGCTGTTCTATAAGGCGCTATTTATCGTTAATAACTGTGTATATACCCTTTTGAATTGGGCCTATTTTCTAAAGTATTAGAGACAGCACCAGAAGCGTAAAAGAATATATATTGTAAACAGCTTTTGACTATGTTGTCTATGTTGTCGTTTATAGTAGAAAATACTTTATTATGTAAGTTTACAATCTTTATATAAAAATATTATTATTTGTTATATAGTGTGCAGCATAGCAGTGAAAAGTTGCTTTTTAACCGCATGCTAAATTTTGATGACCCAGCAAGCGAAGGTTTCTTCAATTTAGAATCCTGAGCGTTAGCGAGGGAAACAAAAGAGCACGAGGTGAAAAATCTTAGCACTCGAGTGCAACACTACTTTTCATCCCACCTCAACGAGGAAAAATCTAAATGCAAAAAAAATACAATAATAACCACAAGATACTTTTATTTTATTATTTTGCTATTAACTACTATATTATGATAGGTAAGTGTTACAGAATAATCTTTAAATTATAACGAATAATACTTCAGAAAAATTGAAACGTAACGTTACTACAGTTACTTATGTTGAGTGTAATATTTTTGTTAGGTACTGTAATGTTGGTTGGCTGGTTAGACTTATTTTGGATGGAATCATTTATCTATCCCTCTACAACCGCATTGGACTTTCAGCCTCCATGGAGCTTAAGGGACAGGAGATCAGCTCCTGAATCGGCTAAAAGAGTGGCTGAAGTTTGTTGGAAATAATGACCCGTGTAGGTACAACAGGGGTTCTGGAAGTACAAGAAATGTTGCTATTAATTCTCGTGGGATACTGCCACTTTTTTAGCACCCAACGGCTGTGTTTTTAAGCTTTCCATTGCAATATTGTAAAAAAAAATGTTGGAGTGTTAGGCGGGCGTAAGGAGCTGTGCCCACCTATGCAACGCGACAGTTTACGACAACACGCGTTACGTGGTTATTCTGTGGCATGTAGCATGATTCAGGCACGGTATTCGATGGACCCATCAGTGACATGCCAGAAACATTTCAGAGTACAACTATGCCGTCGTCTGATAAAGACCATGATGCAATTACTATTTACAAATTTCAAATAGGAATTCAAAATGGACGAAGACGTTCCTGGTGACACATACGTGGTTATGTAGGGATAAAATGCACCATCTGGCGGAGGACTGCTCACAGGGGGGGTTTTAGTAGGTCTGAGCCCCATACCCCCTTCCGTCTACCCCCGTCCCCCCCTCAAAAAAAAAAGATATAGGTACTCATAGATTTAAGACATTTTTTAAAATAAAAAAACAAACTTATTTTTGATAACTACTCTACAACTACCTGATACGTATGTTTGTTAGGTTATATAGGTATGTTGGTCCTCCTGTAACAAGTCGCATTTTTCAACTAATCTCGACGAAACTTGGTAACTATTCAGTAAGTATATATTTCTTTGTCGTCACCGGTTTTTGAATGACCGACCGATTTTGAAAATATTTAGTACACACATTAGGTACCTGACTAAAGTCAGAAGAATTTCGAATATGAGCACAATAATTAATATTATTATTAATTATTATTGTTATTATTAAGAAGTAAACTCTGCCTTCGGCCTCGCCATAACCGCCCGTCAATTCTTTGTTTAAATGTAAGAACTTTCTACGAAGTATTAGTTAACATTAAAAAAAATATGAATGAAATCGGTAATGCCATTCTCAAGTCATAGCGTGACTAGGATAAATATGGGTTCATTTTACTATAGATATATATATATTGTATATATATATATTGTATAATGTAGATTATTGAATTATGCATACATTTGAAAATTCGAAATAGATTTATTTTAAGAGCGGGCACACATTGAAAGAAATTTCTGTTAGAAAATTTCTAACGCGCGATGGACGTTCTTCCAGACACTGCAAAGTGAAATAAATTTCGTTCTACCGGTGATCCCACCGAACCTAGTTCACGACTGACCTCGAAGTCGTACGATATATATTACAAATACAATACAAATACGTTTATTTGTTTTTTCTACCGACTTCCAAAAAAAGCCTCCTCCTTTTTTTGTGCATGCACTCAATGCATGCTGCATGAACCGATAGTAATTTTTTTTTGTTTGAAAGCTGGAGCTTCCCGTGTCCAATTTAAATTTCATCAACTTCGGTCTAGTAGTTTGGATCTCTCTAATCTCATAATATCAATAAACACACATCATATAATATCAATAAACACAACTCAAAACGTTTAAATTCTATATATTCATACTAAACGTACGAACGTGACACGTACCACGTACGTGTACATAATATAATATTGTTATGGAGACGCCTTGAAAGAAAAATATAAGAAACATTTTTTTAAGTTTCCCGTCACTTACAGGCGTTTCAAGTAGGCTGAAGCACGTTTTCAGCCCGTTTCAGAGTAAGACCTAACACATAGCAGGTAATCAGAAATTACTCCAAATTAACACCGTTTTGAGCAGGCTGAAACATCTTTTGAGGCCGTTTCAGGACACAAGCAATTACATGGCACTATTTCCTGAAAATCTCCAGAATATTTTCAAAGGTGTGTGAGAAGGGCAGTTTATACTTGCGAAAGAGATAAACGATTATACTCGATCGTGTCTCTGGAAACTTTCAAAAGATTGTGCGCAGGACGGCTATGTGAAAAAGACTACTAGTACCTATTCGATAGTTCTAGAAATGTGTGATAAGCATGGTTATACGCGGGTAGGAAAAGAAGGTCATGTTCTCAATGGTATGTAAAAGGGACGGCTATATGCGTGTAAAAGAGACAGAGACGTTTACAGACTAGAACATTCTCGAATTTTGTATTGCAGTTTATCGCGCATATAATTATAAGCGAATCGGGACGCCGCGTAGAGACTGAGACAGTTTCGACTAAGATTCCAAGCGATACACATCAAAGAGAATTATAGTGACTAGTGAAGTGAATTACCTAAGCTTGTGATTTAGTGAGTTTTTAAAGTGAACAGAGTTTCAAGTGACTCCTTTGGTTTAAATAAATTACTGTTACGTTAACGTCTGCTTTCTATCCAACGAACCCTACAGCTTCTAACAATATGTAATCGTCATAAATAAATCTTCGTAAAATTATTTCTAATTTTAATTTACTTGTAAAGTACAAAATTAACAGATGTTCACTTGAACCACAGCCAGAAAGGGCCTAGCTCTTGGTATACAGACCAAAGAGATTCACAAAATATGTTTATTTGAGGTAAAAACAAGTACAATTTGAAAAATTTAATACCGACTTCCATTCTATTCAGTTATTGTATTGTATCTCAAAAACTCTAGATTAAATTTGATTAAATTTAAATTGGACACGAGAAGCACCAGCTTTTAAACAAAAAAAATTGAGAAGGGTTCATGCAGTCGAAAGTTATGATGTAACAACGATAAAAAACACGCATCTCATATTCTAGTAGTTGGAGAGGCACTGGAAGAAGAAGATATATACGAGTAGGTACTTGTTATATACTCCAGAGCAAGAATATTTTTTCTATATCGCTTATAAGCTCTTCTATATCAGTCATTTGATACGAATTTCTAATGGTGTGCGTGGTTTAGTAAAAAATGCAAAGACCACGCGTCATCTGACATTCTGGTAAAATATCATTCTCAAATCTGGCCAGCGTGCATTCGGCAAGAATCAGAAGTGAACGTTTACTTCAGAAAATTTCTTATAGTCTTCTTGAGTGTAGTACAAAATGTATGATGCGCTGAGTGACTTCCGGTACGAATTAGAATTTTATTTACAGACATTCCGTACAGTATGTGTCCGCTGTAAAAAGCCCTTGGGTAGACCTGTTCCTCTGAATGATCTAAGACGAACTGAACCTATAGCCTATAGCCAGAAGGCTGTGTGAGTATCTTGTTGGATAGTGCCGATTAGGCACACAGATAAGGACTAAGGCTTTAATGGTAAGGGTATAACAGATCGACACCCTATTGTTTTGAGTCTCATTCACCGATAATTATAAATTCTCCTTGTTTATTACAGTTCCCATTTCTTATTTCCAACACGGAAAGCTGCAGTAGTGTGCAACTACTGCTTTGAGGCTGAATATCTACGGTTAGTATTAATTAAGATAGATAGTAACTTGTACAACAAACCCTTCATCTAGCCTGGTTCCTTGGTTTACAAAGAGCTCCTTTAAATTCTCATGAGATTTACACATATTTATTTTATATTAAAACCGATTAAACTTCTAAACCAACCGATTAAACTAAACTTCCTGAAGATAGGCATCGGACATGCCCGAAACCTAGGTTAAACGATAACGTTGGCTAATTACGTGAGTAAAGTAAGTTTTGATATAAATATATACGCGTACCTAAGTTCTTTTAGTCAGAAGGGAAATATATAAGTGTATTTCTCCACAGAGTATCTAATTAAATAATACAAAAATGACTTAAATTGTATATTTATATAAAATCTAACCTATTTACAATGTTTTTTTCTTATTTTTCTACTCATCTACACACCCAAATAAATAATTTTGTTATGTAAGAAAGTCCATACGAGTACCCATAATTAGTACATATACTGCAAACACCTATTATTTAGTTATGAATTTTACTCATTTTAGTACAAGTTAAAATTTTATACGCTAAAATATTTATTGTCATTTGACAGAATAGCAGTCGTTTTATTAGGTGAAATTGAAAACTTAGATCAACTTAGAACAAGAAAAATTTGCGTAAGTGGAAAATAATCGTATTATTGACGTATATATATATATATATATATATACGCCAGTACAAATGTATACAGGGGCCTATCAGCTTCGTGAAAACCATGCAAGTTCCGTGCAGTTATTAAACCAGACATAAACAGTTTTGAATGAAATCATATTCGACGCTCATTTAGGTGAACTATTGTTTTCTCAAAGTTGAACGGATAATATTGTCTCTGACATTCTAACAATTTACTATAACCAGCATTGCAGACGCCTAGACAATTGGGAGATAATAAACTGAGTGGATTTAGAGCAACGAGAGTCCATACAAAAACAGGTGAATGGTTTTTCTTCGGTTCTTGGAAAGTAGGCCTGGGCAAGCCTGCTTTAAAGTTGTCATGGTTCGAATAAAGCGGGCAGTTGTCTAGAAGTCCTGCTTTAAGAGCTTATAGGAAGGCCCCAGTGCCGTGTATCTATTACATCTGTGGCAGATATAACTCATAGTTTGTACAGTATACGCCAGCAATACGATTACGTTACATTGACGCAAATATATTCGTACCAGGCCAAATGTAAAAATGTGGATATAAAAGGAAATTTTAATATTTTTATAAATGTACTTTAATTAAGGGTAATTGTATTTTAATGAATGAGGTAGGTCTATCTGCACATGTTAAAAACACTAAATATTATACTAAACATTCTTAATCGATATATACATCACTCGTTACTTCGTAATCTCTAGAAGTAGTTACCCCACAAGTTAGAACCATCACCTGTTCTTTCTTTCCTCTTTGTTATGACTTCTTCCGAAGCCTCTTTCAGGTCATAGGCCAAACCTAACTTGGCACAAACATCCAAAAACAATGCATTCATATTGGCTTTACTGTTTCCTTTTTCAGATGCCCTATAATCGTATGGGAATGTATGATGAAAATTATGAAAACCTTCTCCAAGTGTCATTAGGTTTAATAACAAATTTTGACATGCTCTCATAGTCTTATCATAAGGTTTATATCCCCAAAAATGTGCAAGACTATTGCCGCTGAATGCTACGTGCAAGGTCAAAATATACCGCAATAAAACTAGATGCCAGGCGGTAATGAGATCCTCATTCCACAATAGAACTGGTATGATAGTTGGTATGATAAATCCAACTAATGGAAGCAACCATTTCGCATTTCTGAAAACAAACAAATTAAAGTCAAACAAGTAGATTTGAAAAATTTTGTACCGACTGCATCCAGAATGGAAGTTGGTACTAAATTTTTAGTAATTATTGAGATACACTGAATATTCTATTCAGTTATTGGAGTGTATCTCAATAATTACTGGACCGAATTTGATGAAATTTAAATGGGACCACACATGAAGCACCAGCTCTCAAAATAACATAATGGGGAGGCGGATGAATGTAGATTAGTTACTCAATTACGCCATAACGTCTGAACGTATTAGGATGAAATTCGGTTTGAAGACGGATGAGGCGCTGGAATAACATATAGGATAAATAAATAAACATATATTTATTTCCTCCTCACAAAAGGTTGGTAAAAACAATTTTAAATAGACGAAGTGTGACAAAATAAAACCTAACTATGTGAGGGGGGGTGGTGCCCGAAGTAGGTTTTTAAAATAAAAACCTGTGTCACAGGTCACCAGGTCTCCTCCCACGGATAGATTATACTTTGGCACACACCAGTACTAAACTATATCATAATTTTTAGTGTATTAGATGTTGAGGGTAGAATAAAACAATATGTGCGTAAGCAAAGTGTTGTGATTGTATCTGGGTGAGTCTGTTTAGTGTCAGTGTGTACGCAAGAATGTATCTGCGGTGTGTTAATGAGCATGTGTGTGTTTTGTTGTGTGGCTACGAGTTCATCATCATCAGGATCAGGATTCATTTCATCGTCATCATCATCCGTCATCATGCGAGTGAAACCGCGGAGCACAGCTAGTAGTATCATAAATGCGAAAGTTGGTGTAGTTGTGAATGTTTGTTAACACGTATCGAGGTAACTACTAAATCGAGGAATCTTTTCTATTATAAATCAATCATTATGAAAGTAAATGATAGTGGTAGTTTATATGGAAAATTTAGTTCACCTTAAAATTTTATTTTATTCGCTTGAAGCCCGCTACAAATAAAGTTTAAAATGCAAGACTTAACGTTATAAACGGGATATTTACCATGTATCGTATTTATAGTATTTATAGCGCATGTGCGCCGGAATATCGAGAGCTCACTATAAATACAATAAATGGTACATATCCCGTTTCTAACGTTAATTCTTGCATTAGTGACCATGTCAGTTTAAAAAAGTTTAAAATTAATTAAAATGATAAATATACCTCCTAGATTTTCTAAACTAGGCAAAACCTGTACTATGGTATCCTGATGACTTACATAATATATGATACTTATATATATACACAAATTTGTATATACAAACCCTTACACAGGGCAGACATGTTCATGCACATAAATGTTTCACATGTGAGGGGATCGAACATAATACGCGTCATGTCATAAAGTTTAAATCGCTAATGTTTAACAACTTACCTTTTCTGAAAATAGACAACAGTGTTTGAACGAAGATCATCCATACTTATAGTTGTTCCTAGTCTTTTAACTTCAGGGTGTTTTTTGACGAATATCCAGCCGATGTGAGCATAAAAAAAACCTCGGTTTGCATTAGACGGGTCAGCGTCAGTGTCGCTGTACTTGTGATGAAGGCGGTGATCTCTCACCTAAAACATAAATATAACATTTCACGAATGTATATTTCCGTAAAGTTTAGAGGAACGTGTGCAACCATCCTCATTCCACAAGATTTTTTATTGAGATGTAAAGAAAGACCTTAATAATACCTAAATACATAAAGGCGAATGGTTCAAATATAATCGTTTATAAATGATTGACCATCATGTTTTATTATTATTACATGCTAGTACTTGTAGAACAATAAAAGTCTTAATCCTTCCTATACCCTGATAATTGAAACAAAAGAATTATAAATAAAACTGACGTATACGTCTCTGGGATGCAAAGGGTTAAAATACCCGTACGCAACAACAGAAAAATCTTACGACCGTTTGTAATACAGTGGAATTTGTAATCTTGTAGTACCGCGGATCCCCCAAATCTAGCACATTTTGCGCGATAAGTGCTGATCAATCCAGTCACAAAGTATCGGCCAAGAAAGCCAGCAGCTCCTGTCACCTGTTGTCTCGTCTCGGCATTCGAACGAACTTTGTACTCATGAACAAGATACTGGTTATTTACGAGGTGTTGTCGCATTTGCTATCGTGATATTGTGTACCGGTAGTCAATACCTACAGGCTCGGGCCGACCGATGACCATAGACGAAGAAACGATCAAATGTGAGATAAGCAACCCGAGCTCATTAAGCGAACAGATGGTTCAAACAGAGCATTGTGAGTTGAAGTTACATGAAAAGGAAAAAGGTATTGAGGAGCAGAGAAGCAACTAAAAGTGGAAGAGATGAAAATGAAAATGAAGAATGGACCTTTGTTAAAAATAAGGAAAGTACGTAGTGTAAGGCTGTGACTAGGGGAAAGAACGCCGAAATTTATATTTTGTCAAACGAAAAACTGCCAAAGCAATTCACACTGGGTAAGCTTTTCAAAAATAAAGGCATTAGAGACATTGAAAAGGTGATAAACCTCTATGAAATTCAAGTAGATTCTCGAACGAAAAGTGTGTGGTACAGCTCGAAAACAACAAAAATATATTTCATATGGGAGGAGAATACAAAGAAATATTGAGGTCTATGTATCATGATATAGCCCCATCAAAGTTTATGACATTTATACATGCCAGAAGAATAAAATCTTTAAAAGTATAACTTGCCCGGAACCAGGAGAACTTATATCCGTGAGCAGGTTGATGCGTCAAAATCCAAAAGGTGAGGAATGTAAACCAAGCAAATCCGCCTGATTCTGGTTATGAAGTAATCCCATGATGATGATGATGATGTTGAAAGGTATAATATGTGATAATCCAGCGCTTCAACTACCTCCATACCTACCAAATTTTATTAAAATTGGCCCAGTTCACCAGTGGTGATAGATGATGTACATATGAAAGTATCCTATATGTTAATCCAGCGCCTCATCTACCTCCAAATAATGCAAAATACGTTATTTTAAACACAAGATAACAAAGCATCACATATATATATATATCAGCATTATATCCTCGAAAGGGTAAACAGCGATGTTTTAAACACCTGCGTTTCGCTGGATATATGTTTCACATGCAATGGGGGGAGGCTTTTGCCATCTACGGGGCACTGTTCTAGACTTTAGGAAATCACAATAATTGACCCACCCGGGAATGGGACCCAGAACTCCAAAATTCCAAAACGGGGCTTTCATCTCTACACCAAGGACAAGACCAAGAGAGCGAAGCTGCTGGCGGGTCACCTAGTAATCATATGAAAGTCAATATTATCGAATGGTGTGGAAGCCCGCACCGGTCAGTTAGACTGGGAGCAGTTGTTCAGTATTGTGGACTCAAAGTGTTTAATACTAGGCGATGCGCGAGGCTACCAAATGTTAATATTGGATGAACTAACAGAAAGTAGATTTATTACTCTTTATGACAATAGAAGCCCCACGCGTATTAACTAAAGTAAACAATGTTTTACAACCATCGTCACCAGATATGTCTTTAGAATCGTCAGATGTAGCGATAAGGTTGAATTGGAAAAGCATGAATGCAACTGTATAGTGACTATAGAAATAGCCATTCACATGGCTCCTGTTATTCACTGACTACTTATACCACATTAAAATATTTACGGAGATGTGAGAGTATTTTGACGACAAGTCGTTGACGAAGAGAATATGGTTTAAGACAATACAACCATTCATAAGTCGTACACTGTGGTTTGCTGTCTCCACTATATCCAGATCTACTACTATTGATATTGCTTTGAGGCTTCCTTCCAGACACATACCTAGTAAGGCATAGGCAAGTCGAGATCGCCTAAATTGTACTAATTACAAAATAAATAATTTTACAAAATGTTTATCATATCTTGGAATGTGCCCGGAACGACAGAGAAAGTACAAAATTACAATATGGCACAAGAATTGATTTGCAAGAGTTTGGCAAATGTAATAGTATTCTAGCTTTTCCTGAAGCGAGAGAAGACAGAATGCTTAAAATTAAGGTTTTTTTTTAACTTCTCTCACGATGGTGAACTGGTTTTTATCTGACATTTTTTTATGGGATAGGTTGGCAAACGAGCAACGATGGAAACGGGAAAGGATGGGGGACGTGGGGAGGGGGAATCTGGTCTCCGGAAACAGCCACAAACCGACTGAAACGCAATAGCAAGCTATGTTACTTCACCTCGGTGTTATGTGGGAGTGTGGTAAATTCCCCGGTCGTGCCGGCCCATTCGGCTGCGGGAATACAGCGTGGCACTACCACCAAATAAAATATTATGTTTCTAACATTAATCTAGCCAAGCCAAGATATATCGCAGGCTGTCATCGCTGGCTGTAGTCGATAATAACTGTAAAATTTTATCTTAAAATTGACTTACCCAGTTATATGCCGAGTAATGACAGGCAACCGTGTTGCAAACAATTAAGAAAATTTCTAATGGTGGCTTCGCTTTAAAACTTTTGTGTGACCACAGCCTATGTGCACCAATTGTTATGCCGATCGTTGCAGCATAAAATAAAACGTAAGCTGAAACAAATAAATAAGCAAATTTACGTATGTACGTTATGTACACCTTACCTAATTATCAGTTGGCGGCGTGACGAGAGACAAATATCCCTTACTTTTTCTTTTAAGAACGCTACTCTACAACGCGGCCACATTAAATAGACGCTTGACCATGTGACGTCATTTTGGCGCTCAAGTACAGTGTGCAAAAAAACCAGCCAAGTGGCATTTATTAAGATGGAGTAAAAATGTATTAAAATTAAGTTTGTAAATGAATAAAAAATATTTATTTATTTTGAAAGATAATATACAACTACTCGGACTTGGACTAGCTAGTGTAGAAGTCAGCGGCGATGATACACATGCCATTTTAGCCTCTTTTTTTATCCGAGTAAGAGTACTTTTTGATATTGCAGTTGCAGCACAGGTACGTTTTTCAACATGATCCACCGGTATGGAAAAACGTTTATTTTTCTTCTCATTCTCGAAGAACTGTAGCACTTTTAACACGAGATTTCTCCCTTCACTGTGTATAACTTTCCCCATGTTATTCTGGTTTGAACACAGTTCAACAGTTAATATTCAACAATCAACAGTAACAAAAACTTAACAAAACAATTAATCAAAACAAAAACAAAAAAATAAGTCTTATTTAGTAGAAAATTATCCAAATTATTACCATGTATCGGTAACAAAGATGCTGACTGTACTGACACTTGCCGGGCGAGAAAAGGGAATACGGGTGGAAGCGGGCGGGGACCCGCATTCCAGCGATGCGTCGAGTTAATGTGAGCACGTTGTACCTATTTCTAAACCAGCCAAAACGCCTCGTAGAATAATGCGTATCTCCTTGACACAATGTAAATGTGTGTTGCTATGAATTATCTTGAAGAAAGGCGTACATAATAATCACTTAATTGGTAATTCAGACATCAGACACAAAGAGCATCGTTCAGTAGGCCTACCATGAGTTTACAACATTGACACCAATCGATGCTCGATATCGACTGCCGCCTAAAAAGTGTAAGGAAAAATTAACAGTGCCACGTTGCGGTCAATTGTAGAACTAAAATTGACAGCGAGTGCGTCAATCAGAAGCTTTATTGGTAGGCGAGATCAAGGATCGAGAGATGACATTTATGTTGCCAACTCATGATAGAGCCACAGGAAGCTTTAAAATTGCAATTAATTTTTTTTTCGTATAGTGAACTTATTATTTTGTAATTTTTAAATTATTATGCAATTTTATGTTTAGTGTTTCAACCGCTTAAAATTACAAACCTTACAGATGTATGAATTTTATTTAATGGTAAATATAAACATAATAATACGAACACAACTATTGTTTTTTCATTAGCTGCTACGAGTTTTTAATATTTCAGGCAACATTTATAAAAAAGTAATCATGGTAGGCCTGCTCTTTTGTGAGCGTGCCGAAGGTACACATAATTTCGCACTCATTGTGGTAAAATGACATTTGAAAGTACAAAAACTCCTGCTAAGACTCTATTGCTAGAGTCAAAAGGTACTTACTCAATAATACAGTCATCCATTTTGCTTTTGCCAAAGCCAGATATCCACCATAGAGTCCAGCTATGTGAACATATAGAAGAAATATTAGGATTGTGTATATAATTTCATATTTTCTTGGTGCTAACTGTACGGTTTCATGATTCGCGTTGTCAAATCTTTTTGGAGCAGCAGTATTCTAGAACAAATAATTTTTTAAATTATTGACTCGAGCGAGGCCTACTGACTAACTCAAATGGAAGTTTGTGTGTTTGTTTAACGATGTTTATGGAAGCAGTAGCGACGAAGAGGGTACTTTGCAGCCTGCAGACTCCATGACGCCAGATTCACCGCACCAAACTCCACCACCGCCCGCACCGACCTTCCGTGCACAGCGGGTTGATGCCCGTAGCGCGTAACGACAAGCGCTCAAGGTCCTGCCGTGTTATTATTCTCTAAGAGCAAACATCGTTGCATATAATTATGACAACATCCGTGAAAAAAGTGACGAGATGACAAGAAACGTTAGAAAAACAACCTTATTTACAAGGGCGATATCTCATAAAGTATTTGAGATCGGTGAGCTCGTCGACGAATCATTACAGCCGTGCGATTCTGTAAGTGCAAACATCGTTGCATATTTGACAACATCCGTGAAACAAGTGACGAGATGACAAGAAACGTTGGAAAAACAACCTTATGTCATCATCATCATCTCAGCCGTAGGACGTCCGCTGCTGAACATATGCCTCCCCCATGAATTTCCATAAGGACCGGTTGGAAGCGGCCTGCATCCAACGTTGTCCTGCGACCTTCCTCAGGTCGTCTGTCCACCGTGTCGGTGGATGACCTACGCTGCGCTTGCCGGTCCGTGGTCTCCACTCCAGAACCTTTCGGCCCCATCGGCCATCTGTTTTGCGTGCTATGTGCCCTGCCCACTGCCACTTCAACTGGCTAATCTTCTAAGCTATGTCGGTGACTTTCGTTCTTCTACGGATCTCCTCATTTCTGATTCGATCACGTAGAGAAACCCCGTAGAGAAAGCATAGCCCTCTCCATAGCTCGTTGTGCGACTTTGAGCTTATCTATGAGGCCCATAGTAAGAGACCACGTTTCAGTGCCATAAGTCATCACTGGTAACACACATTGGTCGAAGACTCTTGTGTTGAGGCACTGAGGTATTTTTGACGAGAAGACTTCGCGAAGTTTCCGGAACGCTGCCCAGCCGAGTTGGATTCGACGATTGACCTCTTTCTCGAAGTTGGACCTGCCTAGTTTACCTGACTGTCCCAGGTAGATGTACTCGTCAACAACTTCGAGAACTGAGTTCTCAACTGATATTGGGGTAGGTACAACATGGGCATTAGACATAATTTTTTGTCTTATCTATGTTCATATTAAGACCTACCCGTTGGGAAACTCGATGGAGGCCTTCGAGCATTGTACTGAGGTCTTCCATGGATCCTGCCATGACTACAATATCGTCGGCAAATCGAAGGTGAGTGATGTGTTCGCCGTTTATATTGATGCCAAGTCCTTGCCATTCCAGAAGCTTGAAGGCGTCTTCCAATGTAGCGGTGAACAGTTTCGGAGATATAACGTCTCCCTGTCTCACGCCTCTTTGCAATGGAATTGCCTTCGAACTCTGCTCCTGTACTCGGACTGACATGTAGGCGTTTTTATACAAACACTTCAGCACTTCAATATACCGATAGTCAATACGGCACCGCTGGAGAGACTCAAGCACTGCCCACGTCTCGATCGAATCAAAGGCTTTCTCATAGTCCACAAACGCTAAACAAAGAGGCAAGTTATACTCTTCGGTCTTCTGTATAACTTGCCGTAGCATGTGGATGTGATCTATGGTACTATAGCCTTTTCGGAAACCGGCTTGTTCCGGAGGCTGGAATTCATCAAACCTGCGTCTGAGACGGTTCGTTATGACCTTCGAAAACAGCTTATAAACATGGCTCAAAAGCGAGATGGGTCTGTAATTTTTAAGTAAAGTAGTGTCACCTTTCTTGAAGAACAGCACCACCACGCTTTTGTTCCATACTTCTGGCGTTGAACCTTCGAGTAAGACGGTATTAAAGAGCTTCTGAAGGACTTTAAGTACCGGTGTTCCACCCGCTTTCAAAAGCTCAGATGTGATACCGTCGTCACCAGGCGCCTTGTTGTTCTTAAGCTGTTTCAAGGCCATTCTAATCTCGTACAGGCTGAAGTCCGGGATATCTTCGGTATAATGTCGGGTCAGTTTGGCTCTTGGGTCTTTGACCGAGCTGCTAAAAGGTTTAGCGACCGAGGTGTATAGCTGTCCGTAGAAACTCTCTAACCGTATGTACAAGGGCGATATCTTATAAAGTATTTGACATCGGTAAGCTCGTCGACGAGCACATTCGGTCGAATGCGAAACAATTTTCGATCGTGATATCGATAATACATAAGTCTAACTTTAATCCCGTTTCATTATTACAAATAAATGAATGTAAGTATTAATAATATTATAATGCAAATAACTTGAATATAATAATTGTTTATTATATGTATTTACCTGTCTATATTATTATTTTTCTACCTACTTCCAAAAAGGAGGAGGTACTCAATTCGACTGTATTTTTTTTTTATATTTGTTACCTCATAACTTTCGATAGGGTGAACCGATTCTCAAAATTCTTTTTTTGTTTAAAAGCTGGTGCTTCACGTGTGGTCCCATTTAAATTTCATTCGTTCAAGTAGTTTTTGAGTTACACTCCAACACTGACCTATATAAATCAGTGCACTCCAATAACTGAATAGAATGGAAGTCGGTATTAAATTTTTCTAATTGTACTTGATATAATGCTTGTTTTATTTTATTTGCATACTGATTTATTCGATAGTCTGTGAGTGTCAGTTATGATCATCACTGAGTGAGCAGTACCCGTCAATGAAGTACGACAGCATTTGTAGTAGGTATAATTACCACAAAAAAAATTACAAAACTTCATTCACGTGGGCCATCAAGACAATACGGTTGTTGACCTTTTTTATGTTTGTTAAATTTAAATTATTCAGGACACCGAAATACACACCTAGCATTATTTAATATTTTTTTAAAGAACTCTCAACTAAAAAAAGCGATGTTTTTATTTCAACGTTTATAATTGGCGCTATACATTATTCAAACGTCGTATGACGTCACTAGGTCAAAAACAAATAGTGTTGGGATTATAATACGTTTTGCTTGCTTGGAGATAGAGTGCTTAAACATGGAGATGGCGGGAAAAAAACCAACGATTACTATTATAATTGTTTATTTTCAAGTTTTGATGTGTAATAGTTTTGGATTATTTACCGTTGACGTTCATAATGGTGTACGAGTTGTAAATAAAGTGTATAAAATCATGAAACATTATTTTTATTTATTTTTTCGCCAATCGTGTTAGCAAGTTTTAATAATGCATCCACGTGACTTATCATCATCATCATGTCAGCCGTAGGACGTCCACTGCTGGACATATGCTTCATTACATTGAAAATTTTCCAAAAGGACCGGTTGGAAGCGGCATGCATCCAAGCCGCATCATCGCACTTCACGAGAGACCACCGCAAAGCTACAAGAATCACAACTGTTAGCTCTCCTACACCCACTGTAGTCACCGGACCTTGCCCCAACAGATTTCTACATTTCTATAAACTTTAGATAGTTTTATTTTTTAAGAGGTAAAAATTCAACACCTAAACTCAGTACAAAACGCTTTCGCTGACTTCATCGCCTCCCATCCGGCAGACTTCGTAAAGGCATAAACAAACTACTATCAAAAAGGCACAATTGTATAGATTTTTTGGGCGAGTTCTTTGATTAGCCAAAGTTAAAAAAATCCAAAGTTTAAGTATATTATACATCTCCAACTTCATAGTTAAAGACCTAAAAAAATATTGCAATGTGTATACAAACTTATTTTCATAAAGATTTTGATACGATAGAGTTTTCATCTCCAGTTTATCACGTCGAATACTATTTTTTACTACTTATAGCGCTTCGCAGTTTCATCCGCTAACTTTCCCATTTGGCGAATAAAAATAACCTGTTTGTTATTCTAGAATAAAATTTGTAACTGTCTACGTACAGTTTTTTTCTAAATCGGTCCAGCCGTTTGACCGCGAAGAGGTTACAAATAAACATACAGTTATAAAAATAATTGTTTATATCGTCGATTATCTACTTTTCAATTCTAAAAATTAAATTAACTCCAAAACAACATCAAAAAGTATTTAATCTAAAATGTACTTTATTCAATTTCCTCCATATTCATCCTGTACAAATTTGTTTCGGTAACGTTGCTCTTTCTTGTGACTATCATAGCAAAGTCGAAGGTCGAAAACTTCGGGAGCAATAGCCAAACACAGATTGTTTCTTTCTGTCTTACGATAGTGGAAATGGCTATCTCTTTTTCTAACAAATGTGCACCTATTGTTAGTATTAAAGCCGCGTTTTCACTAGGGGACATTTGTCCCGCGAGATATACATGTCCCGCGCGACGTCGCGTCGCTTGCGATATCTACGGGTTGCGGGTCTTGTCGCAAATCGACGTTTTGCGAGCGTACCCGCAACATGAAATTTACCGTTGAACAAATAATGTAGTGTATGTGTGTAATAAGATAATTCCATAATTTATAAATATGCATGGGAATCTATCGCTACTACCTACTACTATCTATCTGTCCATTTAAAACGACATAAGGTTCATTTTTAGGGTTCCATAGTCAAAATTGCAAAGACGGAACCCTCATATATTGTTTCGTCATGTCCGTCCGGCCGTCTTAAATATTAAAGTATATGTATAAGTAGTACATGTAAAGATATGTTCTACTTAATATGGACGACATGGTGATGAACGGTGATGGACAAGACACAGACACACAAGATAGTTGTGCGTGTCCACGCACTCGGCCGTTTTTTTCCTTACTTTATTTTGTTAACGACCAGCGCCCACTCAGTTCATAGATAAGTTGGGTGAATTGTACCGTTTTTTATTGATCTTAAAAAAATTTTGGCGCTAAATATAGTTTATGTAAGGCGCACAGAACGTAACACTATTTTTTCGAACGACATATTTTTCACCACCAGGTAGTGTAAACAAGACGAATGTCGAGCTACATTATCCCACAAAGTCGCAAAGACTTACCACGTGAATGTTGGGTGATATGTCTCCGCGACTTATTGAAAACGTGGCTTTAAGTGTATTTCCGATTACGTTGAGCATTGACTTGTTAAGGCGCGCTCGTATCCTGATATTAGTAAAAAGCAGAATCTTTAAACATCTAGTGTAACGAAACATGTCAATAATATTGTATGAAAAAATTACATAGGTTAGAAAAGGAACAGGCAAAGAGTAATAACCAAACAGAATTCATAAATATTACCCGCTCTCCGCAGAAAAAAATCCTGAATAGGTCCATAAAAATAAACTTTGACGTCCAAACTCTCAGAATTTTCAGCGATAACACTATATTTTTTTATTAAGTAATACATAGCTAACATATAGTACTAAATTAGTAATCAGCAGTTTTTTCAATTGTGTTAGTATATATCGAAATATATTAAGAAAACGTACAAAATGAATGCATATTCGCATGATATCGTCCAATATAACATGCGATTTTCAACCTTACGTAAAGCATCGTAAATTATTTTAAAATTGGGGTTGGACCGCGTCTTAATGGCATAGACATGGCCAGACTATGCAACTTACATTAAACTTATTAACAAGTCAAATAAAATAAAGTCCATTCAATTTACTTATGCCGAAGCGTTTCATTACTTAATTCGTATTGTTATTATTGTTTTGTTTTATAACTTTTATCTCCTATCAACGGTCACGGAAACTCATTTTAATCATAATTGATATAGTATTTGACTACTACATCACTTGAGTCAGTAATGATGCGAAAGTGGTATCACACTGCACTAGAATGACGAATGGCGAAGTTTTCAGGCCGCCCGAAGACTTTCCACATAGCCTAACGACTGTTGTCCTAAGACAAACAACCGGGACCGACGGCTTAACGTGCCCTTCGAGGCACGCAAGCGCTCAGTGGCCTGAGCACGAATATTTGATAAAGTGTAACGTTATCGTATCGTTAACGTATACAGTACAAACTATGAGTTATATGTGCCACAGTTGTACTAGATACATGATAGTTTGTACTGAATACGTCAACGATACGATTACGTTACACTTTTGCAAATGTTCGTGCTCGGGCCACAGTTAAATAATACCACTAGCAAGTGTTGCTTAACTTGTTGATCGGTTAAGATCGCCAAGTCAAGCTCCGCTACGAGCGCTTCTATCTGATTGATGTCTTTTAAATAGGCCTGTGTCCAGCAATAATGTCAAATTTTGCGTGTATAATATTCATAAATATTACATGCATACAAATGAATGACTCGGCATCTCTGTTTACGTTTAAAACAAAATATTTATGAATGAAACTAACGTCGACGGATGCGTATTTTCAATTTAAATGTAATTGCATAATGTTATAACGAAATAAATTTGTAGGTTTGTACAAATTTATTTCGTTATAACATTTTTCATTACGCACTGTTTACATTTTCGACATCTACAATAAATTACCTCTGTCTTTGAAAGATGTCCAAAGCAATTATATTTATAAATTTATGCTAAACAAATTATTAATTAATAAGGCATATTATTCAATTGATGAATTTCTTAAAGATAAGATAAACATTAAAATATTTAACATGTTATTGGACAAATTGTTTTTATTCTTCTTTGGATTATTGTGATAAGATATACATTTAATTATTTAACATGTAATTGGACATAGAATGTTCACTAATAATAATGTTCACTAATTTCGCATGCCAATAGGTTAAAACATGGCGCACCTACTTTGTAACATTTAATAAACACTTTGTAATATTTACCCATGTCTTGCGTAAATTTTTGTAAATTTGCGTAAAAGATTTGATTTGATTTACATTTTATGTTCTATATCTACGTGGTCACGCCATAACTTAGAAAACGCCTTTATCGATTTCACCGATCTTTTAAAAAAATCTATATATAGCAATGAATCCTTAATGCTCGTGGTCACGCTATACATATATACATAACTTGAGAATGATTACATACCTGTGTTTTTTTTACTTTTCTATTTTTTTCTAATTCTTTGTAGGTAAAAACATTAAAAATTAAATAAAATTAAAACGGTAAAAAAATTAAGAAAGTACCGCTAGAAATTCGAAAGTTTCAGAACACTTATTGACTTTGCAAACATCACCACGGGTCGCAGCTTTTTATTATTATAGAACGGAAGGCTTACCATGACAGCTTAACATTTAACTTCCAATGCTCTAAACAATTAAAGTAAAACGAATGTTTTATCTATTATAAAATAGACTACGCAATATGTGTAACGTAAACCAAGTCTGATAATACACTAATGTATCACATCACGATAATTATGTATATTATTGACGATTGTCATTCTTGCTAGTTAATTCTTGCTAGAAACATCAAAAGTGATTTATTTAACATGTTTAGGGTAATCAGTATCAATAACTTGGCTTGCTGTCGTCGCCGCATTATTATTAATTTTACGAACCGAATTCCAACCGAAGTTATTATTTGTTGAGGCTTGCTATTTCCTTCCACTCTTTTCCTTACTCCTCCTCGGCCAAACCGCATCAAGAAGAACAAGAAATCACCGTTTGAATTTCGCGCCACTAACTAACTCAACCTACCGCCGCGAGAGGGCGCCTGTCCATTCAATCTTGCGTTTTTATGGAAGCCGGAGGGAAAAAGTGTGTGCGAACGCGTGTGCCGGTGAAAGTCGCAATGATATAAACAGTTTTCTCTGTGAATGGTGCTGTTCTATACTATCCAACAGAAAGACACTATCAAATCATCAAAACAATCGTGAACAAGTGTGTGCGACAAAATTACGGTTTCGGGGATCGAGACTGGGCGGATCAAAGGCCGAGGTACGTACGCTATCCTATTTACTTTTCTACCAGTTTCTCCTTCAGCAAGCCTCTCAATCTCATTACAATTTATCTCAAAAGCTATCCAAGTCATTGTTGTCGTGCCGCGACGAAAGCGGCATCATTTAGTGGTCACTTTCGAGCGCGAATTCCTATGGAATTTTTGGGTTCAAATTCAATAGAAAACTCCAATGTACAGTATTATTCTTCATACAATATCTTGTCCTAGCTGGATAATAAAGTCATAAAGTATTCACTCTGTTTAATACGCGATATTTATCATTTTTGTGCTCAGATTAACCAAGTACTTACGCAAACCTACCTTCAAAAAATAAAAAAAATAATAATTATATTATATTCTAAGAAAAAGTATCTAATTTTTAGTAACAATGGTTGCAGACGATAATGTTCAATTAGCATTGCTTACTACTCGGAAAGAATACATTTATCGAGAAATACAGATTTTATATGATTTATCGAAAGCTATTTTAAAAGATAGAACAAAAATCAGCGCGTTTAAAAGTAGGTACAAACGCATCGAGTCGATTCGTGCTGAGTTCATAGAAGTAGTGAATGAGATAAATGTTGTGCAGTTTAAACTCGATCCAAAACACACGGTCGACTACAAGTCAGTGGAATCATTCGATAATGTGTACTACTCCGTCCAAGCCACAGCCGAAGAGATTTTAGAGTCGTCACCGCCGGCCGCCGGCACCGGCGCCGGCTGTTCCGCCGGCAATACGTCGTCTGATGATGTTATGCATCGTAAACCGATAGGTCAAGTTAGGCTGGGGAAACTTGAACTATGTAAATACGACGGAAATATAGAACTATGGCAAACATTCTACGACACATTTCTGTCATTAGTTCACGGAAATGCAAACTTGACCCCAATAGAAAAATTTCACTATTTACTTTCCTGTCTGTCGGGTGCGGCTTTGTCTGTAGTAAAAGGGGTACCTGTGACAGCTGATAATTACCCTGTAGTATTCAACACTCTAGTGAATCGTTTCCAAAACAAGCGCTTGTTAGCTACTAACTACCTCGACAAGATTTGTACCTATTCTCCGATGAAGGTAGGTAACTTGAATGAGTTGCGTAATATGACTAGTTTACTCTATGAATCGGTCAATGCCCTTAAGGCAGTGAATATTGAAAATTTAGGTGAATTTGTGCTATTTTATTTAGCATCACGGATTCTTGATTTTGACACACGTAAGCGTTTTGAATCGCAAAACAAGGAGTCGATACCTACTTTCGACCAATTACTGAAGTTTCTGCAGGACTATGTCAAAATATTGGAAGCTAGCGAGCCGAGTGTTTCTCTTCGACCGACGACTCAGCTTAGAGTGCAGCAGCCGCGGCCGCTGCCCGCTAGGGCTTACGACACGCGTCCGCGCAATAATAACAACACGCCGCAGTATAGAAGCGCTTATCACACGGTATCGCCGGGCGCCGGGATGCACACTTGCGCAGGGCCGCAAGCCAAATACGCACCGCGACTTGATGTCACGCCATATTCTGATGTTGACGTTGGTGCGTACTTGGAAACAGACCTATACTTGGAATCAGGGCAGTACTTAGATTCGGTACCTTTTTCCGATGCGGATCCCTTTTTGGATTCGGGGGTTTGTTCTAATGCAGGACCGTACTCACACCCACAAGAGGTCCAATGTCCTACAGGGACGTACTCAGCTGCAGTTTCCTACCATAACGGAAATAAATTTCCCGATTGTGCTTGTTGCGGGTTTTCACACCATGGAATTTATAAGTGCCCGTTATTTCATGCGTATAATCTAACGGGTCGATTCAACGTTATTAAAACCAAAAGTCTTTGTGTTAATTGCTTACGCCCCAATCATAGTGCGGACAAATGCCTTTCTAAGTCAAGCTGCGCGAAGTGTCACGCTCGCCACCATACGCTCCTTCATGAGCCTGGAAACGTTGCGGACTCGGCCGGTAGTTTTGGTGCCGAATCGGAACAACCGGTTCCGGCGATTAATCCCGCGATTACGATGAGCTCAGCAAGTACCAGCTCGCATGTGGGAGACAGCCGTGCGTTAGTTGTGCTCGGCACGTGCGCCGTGCGAGTGAGAACTCCGGGGGGCCTGGTGACCGTTCGAGCACTTATTGACAGCGGAGCTCAGGATTGCTTTATAACAACCGCCTGCGCGCGGCGTCTAGGTTTACCGATGCGTCGCTGTAATATTGCTGTCGCAGGTCTCGGCCAAAATACCGTGCATCAAATAAAAGGTGTGACGTCATGCATTATACAACCGCGTGACGCTGATCATCCAAGATTCGATATCAATCCCATTGTTATGGATACGATTACAAGTCAGATGCCTTCTGTCGAATTGCCATCGGCCATCCGGAATGCCTGCAAGCATCTTACATTCGCTGACGAGAATTTCGATCGCCCCAATGATATTGACTTGTTGTTGGGAGCCGAGCTGTTCCACGACCTTTATGACGGGCAGCGTCTAGCATTAGGCCCAGGCTTACCGGTGGCATTGCATAGCGTATTCGGTTGGGTTATAACCGGGAAACTTGATTCGACATGCCGGCCACCACCAAATGCCACGTCATTATTGGTGTCCACGCTTGCTCTCGACCAGGTTGTGAAGCGTTTTTGGGAAATCGAAGAGCCACCGTCTACTGCCATCGGAAACCCGGAGGACGAGAAGTGTGAGCAGCTGTACTCGAGTTTAGTAAAACGAAATTCAGATGGCCGATATGTCGTACCGTTGTTGCTGAAGGAACCTTGTGGTATTCTTGGAGAGTCGTACCAATCTTCGCTGACTAGGTTGCTAAGGCTGGAGAAGCGGCTTTCTCATCAGGCTCAGCTAAAGGAAAGTTACGTCGATTTCATGCGTGAGTACTCTAGTTTAGGTCACATGCAACTTGTTGAAGAAGCGACAAGTGGAACACATATTATTCCGCATCATTGTGTCTTACGGCCCCAAAGTACTACCACTAGTCTTAGAGTTGTTTTTGACTGCAGCGCAAGGACGTCGAACGGGACTGCACTCAATGACCTCGTGTATACAGGGCCGAAGCTACAGAACGATATTGTTGATATCATCACTAAGTTTCGTATACCTCGTATTGTGTTTACTGCTGATATTGCAAAGATGTATCGAAATATCGATCTTAGAGCTGAAGACCGAAAATACCAACACATTTTATGGCGAGATACACTAACTGATCCTGTTCGGGAGCACGAATTAAATACCGTCACATACGGCGTGAGCAGTTCGCCGTATCTAGCAATCCGCACTTTGCATCAGCTTGCCAGTGACCATGGAGAACAATGGCCTCAGGCTGCTGCTACTCTGAGACATGATACATTTATGGACGACATCATAGCAGGAGCGCCCTCTGTTAGCAAGGCTCTTGAACTAAAAGACGATTTGGTTAATCTTCTCAGCTGCGGGAAATTTGAATTAAGGAAATGGAGTAGCAACTCACCTGAATTTCTTGCTAAACTACCTGCAGAGCACTGCCAGGTACCTAAAGCATTTTGCGATGAGCATCATCAGCATACGCTTAAGATTCTCGGAATCCAGTGGGATCCTGTACAGGATTTGTTTACTTATTCTGCGACCGAACCTAACTCAAAATGCACAAAGCGTGCAATTTTGTCAGATATTGCCCGTATCTATGACCCGATGGGGTGGTTGACGCCGGTTGTTCTAGTAGCTAAGTTGCTTCTTCAAGATCTCTGGCGACTTCAACTGAATTGGGATGACGTGGTCCCTAACGAGGTACAGCTGCAGTGGCGTAACTTTTGCCAACAGCTACAGTCCTTACACCAAGTCCAAATACCTCGTCAAATAGTATTGCCTAACGCCGCCCAGTTTGAGCTCATCGGATTTTGCGACGGATCCACAAAGGGTTATGGATGCTGCATTTACTTGCGATCCTCTAACGGCTGTACCGCAGCTTCGCATTTATTAATCGCGAAATCTCGAGTGGCACCTCTGAAGGTCTTAACTGTAAACCGTCTCGAACTCCTTGCCGCAGGTCTACTGTCGCGCGTACTGAAGCACATTTTCCAGATGATTCAATCGAGACTTACAATCACTAATGTTACTGCTCTGACAGATAGCAGCACCGTCTTAGCTTGGCTAAAGACGCCGCCGTATAAGCTTAAGACCTTTGTGTCTCACCGCGTTGCCAAAATTACTGAGGAAGTGAGCTTCAAAAATTGGCGTCACGTTGCTACCCATGACAATATTGCAGATTTATGTAGTAGAGGCTTAAACTGTTCCCAGTTAACTGCAACCCCGAGCTGGTGGTCCGGACCGACGTGGTTAAAGGAAAATCCTTCCACTTGGCCGATCCAAAAGGATCCCCTATCACCTGACGAAATACCAGAATTAAAGGCTGCGTCACATGTAGCAGGTCTCGAAGCAAACTCTGACGCATCTAGTGTAATTACACTGTTACTGGAACAATATTCTTCGTTGTCTCGAGTTCAGCGAGTTCTTGCTTGGTGCTTGCGTTTTGCCAATAATGCAAAAGGAACTAAAGAAAAACGTGTACTTTCTGGATTGACAGTGAAGGAACTCACTGTTTCACTTAACAGGTTAATCGAACATGAACAGAGCTTGTCGTTTGCTGAAGAGATCATTTCGATTAAGCACAACAAACCATTTCTTCGTTCCATCCAAAGGCTTAACCCTTATATGGACAACTGTGGCCTTTTGCGTGTGGGAGGGCGATTGAGAAACTCTCATCTGTCAGACACAGCAATTCACCCCTTATTATTACCTAAGCGATCGCGATTATCGCTGTTATTGATCGACTATTTCCATAAACTATATTTACACTGCGGTCCGCGAATGTTACAGTCCCTTGTTCTCCGTAAGTTTTGGATTGTAGGCATCCGTAATTTGATTCGCTCTCGCTTGTCAAAATGTGTCACGTGTTTTAAGGCCAATCCCAAACCCTGCCAACCGATGATGGGAGACTTACCATCGCCTCGAGTACGACCGTCCAGATGTTTTGAGAAAATCGGAGTAGATTTTGCTGGTCCTTTCACTGTCAAGGAAAGTCGTAGACGAAATGCGCGTACCTACAAAGTTTACGTGTGCGTTACGGTGTGTTTAGCGGTTAAGGCTCTAAATCTGGACGTTGTGTCCGATCTATCGACTTCTGCTTTCATTGCGGCGCTCGATCGATTCGTATCTCGTCGAGGAATGTGCCGCTTAATAATTTCTGACTGCGGCACAAATTTCGTGGGAGCACGACGTTATTTAACGGATATGCAGCAGTTTTTACTGAAGAACCAACCAGAAATTTCTTCGGATTTAGCAAAGCGGGGAATAGTTTGGCACTTGAATCCACCAACGGGTAGCCATTTTGGTGGAATCTTTGAAAGTGGAGTGCGTTCCATGAAAAAACACCTTAAACGTGTAGTAGGGCTCCAGGTGTTGACCTACGAGGAGCTAACGACAGTACTCGCGAAAATTGAGGCTGTATTGAATTCCCGCCCACTGTGCGTAATCTCGACGGATCCTGGAGAGGTAGATGTGCTTACACCTGGACATTTCCTTACGGGTGGTCCGCTAGTCTCTTTGCCAGAACCCCAACTGCAAGATACTCATATACCTCCGCGTGAGAGATGGCAGTTGCTCCAGAAGCTGACACAAAGCTTCTGGCACATTTGGCAACGCGACTACTTGCATTGTTTGCAGCAGCGCGGATGCTGGCTTCAAAACCAATGTAACCTAAAAATCGGAGACGTCGTAATGATCGTTGAGCAGAACCTTCCTCCATTGGAGTGGCGCTATGGTCAAGTAACCGACCTCCACCCGGGTGAGGACGGTGTAGTACGCGTCGTTACGCTTCGAACTAGCCACGGATCGCTTAGACGACCAGCTACCAAACTTTGTCCGTTACCCCTTAATACAAGTTAAGTAGTTTATCGCATTAGTATGTATTCTCTCTAGACAGTAAGCATTCGTTTCAACTTATTAATTTTATGTTTGTAAGATAGGTTATCTGAGCACTATATTCCAGTCACTTTAAATTTAGTTATTTATCAAACTTAGGCCTAGTCCTTCCCTCATTTTTGACAATTGTCTTACTCTTGATCTGTTGTGTCTTCGGATAATGTTCTATAAAATCCGCTAGTGATTTCAGGTGGGAGGGTATGTTGAGGCTTGCTATTTCCTTCCACTCTTTTCCTTACTCCTCCTCGGCCAAACCGCATCAAGAAGAACAAGAAATCACCGTTTGAATTTCGCGCCACTAACTAACTCAACCTACCGCCGCGAGAGGGCGCCTGTCCATTCAATCTTGCGTTTTTATGGAAGCCGGAGGGAAAAAGTGTGTGCGAACGCGTGTGCCGGTGAAAGTCGCAATGATATAAACAGTTTTCTCTGTGAATGGTGCTGTTCTATACTATCCAACAGAAAGACACTATCAAATCATCAAAACAATCGTGAACAAGTGTGTGCGACAAAATTACGGTTTCGGGGATCGAGACTGGGCGGATCAAAGGCCGAGGTACGTACGCTATCCTATTTACTTTTCTACCAGTTTCTCCTTCAGCAAGCCTCTCAATCTCATTACAATTTATCTCAAAAGCTATCCAAGTCATTGTTGTCGTGCCGCGACGAAAGCGGCATTGCACCGACTGTTTGGCACTTATAAGTACGAGTGCAATATTACATGGACACGGTATTTGGCCACAGGCTACTAGCACGGATACAGCAATAGTAGATTAGTAGCCAAGGGCTGTAAGGCATCAATTGCAGCCCAAGATATAGTTCGAGGGTGCAATTGATGCTTACACCCAAGCTAACTACTCTGCTTTACATCTCGATTGTGAGGTAAGTAGAAAAAAACCGGCATTACAAAAATAAAATTGATGACTAATTTACTCATACGAAGATAAGGCTAAATAGCGAAGCGACCTCTTTTGTCATTGGGCTGAATGCATGATGTCTATTGCCAGTATGATGATTAGATGTACGCGAACTTTTTGAAAGAGTGAAGTGTTCTTTTTTTATTACTTACCGCCCTAGGGCTTTTCTAGCTACATTATTACCCTAGAGCGCTAATTGGTCACCTAAAAGCCCCATGTGTGTTTTTTTTAATTACCTACCGCCCAAGGGCTTTTCTAGCTACATTATTACCCTAGAGCGCTAATTGGTCACCTACAAGCCCCATTTGGGGGTAATAAGGACCTATTTACCGAATATGAGAGATGTAAAATATACAAAGAGTGCAAAACGCTTGTGCTAAGTTCTTCTACGACTTTCCGCCAAGAGCTCATACATTGCTCATACATGTGAGCCCATACATCAACATACATTCTATTATAAAATGTAACCATCGTCGCAGGTTGCACTTGCCATGTTTACTTTAAAACTTAAAAAAGTCTTCATATCTATATGAAAAACTATCCTGGATGTCAAGTCATAGACACAAAGATCTCCGCCAGTGTGCGTCACGACTCTCCACGCAATGCCATAGGTCAGCCGCCTTCAGAGGAAGTTTACGTTAGGCAGCTACTAAATGCTGGAATAATGCCGGTCATCTGCAAATTGTAGTAAGTTTTAGAAAATAAGTTTATTACTGTACACCAGAAAAAGGAGGAAACGCTCAAACACGATACTGGCGCAAATTGAGCCAAACCAACTTTAAATACTTAGTGTCAATCAATGTGAGGGCCTGATCAGAAAGAGCGCGGTCAACGTGTTCAAGCGTTCACGCGGTCACTTTTGCGTTCGTTGGTATTACGTTACATAGATATACCCACAGCCTACCCACAGTTGACCGACGAAGTCAGAACGCTTCCTGCAGGTAGGGTTATTATGTATCTCAGTTGCTAACAAAAATTTATTGAAATCGAAAATATGGCGGCTCTATGTCACTTTTATCAGGTCCAGTCATCAACTTACTAACATTTTTGCTTCATCCGATGTCAAAACTGATATAGAGTCACCATTTTTCTAGATTTCAATCAACATTTGTTAGCAACTGAGATACATAATGCCCTGCTGTTTGTATATTTATGTAACGTAATACAACACAACGAATGCTAAGCTGACCGCGTAAACGCGTTGACCGCGCTCTGTCTGAACATACCCTATAATTAAGGTCTCTGTCATTAAGTAGGTAAAAGATGATAAAAAGAAATGTACAGTGTAGCTTAATAATTTATATTATCTTTGTTTACCGTTATGTTTATAAGACTGATGACTTTTAAGTGAATTCAACAAATGACTACAACGGAAGATCAGCGCTGGCGAACAGCCGGTATTATGCTGAGTTGATGCTAATTTGTGAAAATTATATGTTTGTGTAAATTTTTTCTGTTGTTATGTACAATAAAATGTTACATTTTATTGAAGTAGTACCTCTACCTACAATGTTAATTATTTTGATTCACAATAAATAGTTATTTCAATCTATTCCTGTTTATTATTTTATCTCTTAAAGTGTTCTCGCTGCTGAAGTGAAAACTTATATGTGTTACACGAGCCTTTGAACGTCTCGTGCCTTTGAATCCCTCGCCACACTCAGAATTCAAAATCAGCACTCGCAGCAAAAAACGACTTGGCTCTCTTGTTGCACAAATAACTATTTCTTTGGTTAGGGGGATATTGTAATATATTTTTAATATCATCATTAAATCCAGTTATGTACCGAGGGATACCATTGGAAACTTCAACAGTCACGTTACGCCTACGTAACGTATTAAATTTTTTAATTTGTTTTTATTAAGTTTCTTTTGTTTTCTACTAGCGACCCGCCTCGGCTTCGCAAGGGTGCAATGCTGATACTAAATAATATACCTACCTACTACAGAATGAAATGCAAAGAGCCATATTGATCTATATTGAATGAACAATGTATTTAAGGTATTTAATTGGATGAGGATTAATGCTGTATTGCTTAAAATAACTTCCTAAATAAGCCATTTTTTCACTTAAAATGTAAAGGATATATAATGATTATTGTGGGTTATCCTTAATAGATAGACATATACCATCGCAGACTTTTTTATTGACCTTTTTATGGTGTACAATACCGTAGTACATTGTTTTGATTTATCTCGTGGGGTTCAGTCAGTGTTTGCAATGGAAGCCCAAAAAAAGTGTTTATTTACGACATCACATTAGAAACCTGTAAATTCATCAGTGTTTCTCTACAATATTATGCATGTGTCATACATATAAACCTTCCTCTTGAATCACTCTATCTATTTAAAAAAGCGCTTCAATAGCCGTTGCGTAGTTTTGAAGTAAGCATACATAGGGACGGACAGACAGCGACAGCGACTTTGTTATATACTATGTAGTGATAGTGATGATTGTAGGTCTCTAAAGAGTAGTGGCTATTCTGGATAGTAAGTCCTTCTCTAGAAGGGCAAGGATGGCGAACCAATGCAATGGCACGAACACAATATTTTGGGCACGGTTCGCATTTTACTTCACTTATAGTGCGTTCGAATAGGTCACTTCTGATCGTTTTTGGCGAAAATAACGCTAAAAACGCTCACAAGAGGCGTTCGAATTGGGAATCTGTGGGTGAAATTGTCGTTCATGCCTCTTTTTGTTCAGCGTTGGGAAAGCTAAAAAAGAGGAATTTTTGCCTCCAAAAAGTGCAATTTTTGACCCACGTCCGGAGCATGGTTGTTTGTGATCGTTATTTGACAGCTATGTATTTGACAGCATAATCATGCGATTTTAGGTCTTATGCTCAGTTGAGCGTTCGAATAGGGTATGGGCAAAAGTGGCAAAAATAACGTTTTTGAGCTTTCCGAACGCTTAAACAAAAGAGGCATCAATGACAACGCCACCAATGCCCTCATGAGCTAAACGAACGCACCTTTAGGTAACAAAAATTTACTGTGGAGTATTGCGAACGATAGCTACCTACTACTGAAAACAACTATGCTACTGCGAAAAAAGATAGCTATATATTCATAAAATAAGACAATATAAGTCAGATTTTGGACACACATTACTTCTAAAAAAATCACTTTGCTAAAAACCTGGATATAAAGGTAAAAGAAGATCTATAAATGGATCTTTACATTGGATTTTAGTTGACCGAGGGACATTTATTACAGTGCAAAATTTATTTATGATATCTAGTAAACGAATAGTCGAAATTATTTCTAGGCACGTCTATGGTCTTGTTAAACTTTTAATTAGAAAAAATGGGACGTTGATCGATAAAGGTTTGCCATCCCTGGAGTAGGTTATAACATGTGTAAGTAGTAGGACAACCCATTACATTACAAGCTCTATGGAAGAATTAATCCCACGACCCTGCAAGTGAACCTTATTGCAATTTCGTCAATTTTCTATACCATAAGTTCGTTATTTGATTGTATCCACAACTCAGACTATCATTACAGTGAGATACTCATGCGATAGTTTAGTTATACAATACAATACAAAAATTCTTTATTGATAACCAATCATAAAAGATAAACTTAATACAATCAAAAGCGCTACAGTAGATTGGACAATTGGCGGCCTTATCGCTATAGCAATCTCTTACAGGCAACCTTGCATGGAGAGGATTCTTAATAATAATGCGGTAGTAGATTCTAAAATAAACATTTTTATCTAGAAATTAAGTGCTAATAGATAATTAAAATAAATAAATAAATATAAATAATTATAAACGAATACATACCTACTATTGAAATATAAACATAAATACAATATTTTAATACATAATAATCATTTAAAGTAAAATATAATTCAGTAGTTATTTGATAAATATTGCTTCTTCTCCATATCTTTGAAAGACGAAATTGACTTTGCTTGCCTTATATTGACAGGAAGCTCTTTCCATAGGTGGACAGCATGTTTAGTAAATGACTTACTATAATACATTGATGACGCGTATTCAATTGCAGTGTGTTTGTGGAACGAAGGGAGAGGGTATGTGTAAGATGATGGAACTGAAAACGCTCCTTGAGGTAATAAGGAGTATTGGGGATGAATAGAATACTGTACAGAAAAGAAAGCACATGAGCATATCCGCGACGTCGAATTGGTAACCATTCGAGCATATTGCGATATTGACTGACATGGTCATACTTACGCAAACCAAATACAAACCGAATGCAAAAATTTTGTAAACGCTCAAGTTTATACGCTGCTCCTCAGCTAGGTTCAAATAGCATGCGTCATCATAATCAAGTATAGGAATTAACAGAGATTCTGCTAGAGTAATTTTGGTAGATATTTAGTTATAGTATAGTATTTGGTTATATTTATTTATAGTTATATGTATATAATACTATTTTTATTATCTCATATTGTAACACAAAATATATAGAGTCACTCTTGAAAAACATTCAGAGTAGTGGCAAATTTATCTATCTGCTCCGCTATCAAAAATTTAATGTGAGAAGTGTACGCGTTAGAGGCGCCACCTTCAGAAGTTTAGTTATTATATATATTATACGTAGCATTAGTAAGTTTCAATATAAAAATGTACTGGACACATTTATATACAGGATGTCCGGTTAAAAACAGATAACATCGCAGTAGTTGTGGGATACACCGTGGCTACTTAGGGAAACAATTTAATAAAAAATGTATACGCAGTAAAAATAAGTTTTGAAAAAGTACTGAATTAGTTAATTATTATTTGATACTACAGATAGAGAATATTGAAGATTTTATGGTTTTACTTTAAATTAATTTATCATGTTTGTTGCAGAGATTTTATCCTTATAATTTACCCTACCTGATTGAAACCATAAAAGTGCAAGGCATTAATTTTTTTGTATATTAGGCGGTTCGATTCCTGAGTGTGCCAAGTGATTTACAAAATCTTTGAATGCAGAATTGTTTCTTTCTGAAAATAAAATAATGGCTCCTTTCAGTAAAATATGCTACCTCTAATATAAAGATTAAAAAACCAGCCAGCAGATAAAATAATCAATCGACCTTTTTTAAAGTCGTTAAAAAGTAGATTTTGAAAGGAATCAAATGCAAAGTTCACTAAAGTCGTTTTAATTTCTAGCGCTGGCTAGAATTGAGAAAAAAATACATAAGTTGTGTTCTTGATGGTAAGCACTACCAAGACGGCCATTTGATTAACAATCCTACCATTAAGTACGTCAAACGATGCGGGTGGAAGGAAAATATATCGTCATAAAAAAGATATATTTTTTACTTTCATGATTATTGACATAGGTACATACCAAAATGTAACTCAGTTGTTTTTTTGTTTTACAACACCCAAACTAGGCAGAACCTGTACTGTGGTAACCTGATGATCGATATAGGTACTATACATACACGAATTACACACCCAGACACAGCTCAAAGAGACAATGTTCATGCACACAAATGTTAGACCTGTCCGGAGATCGAACTCGGGTCCAGCGGCTCAGAAGACAGGGCAGGGACCTACCAACTGCACCAACCGTGGTGTCCGTCAGTTGCACCTGTTTGCATTTTGCACATTGCACAAATTAATAATAATATGACAGCAACCACACACGGTCTTCTGGTCCCATGGTAACCTGATGACTTTTATACAATATTATACACATTATAATTTAAACACCCACACACAGGTCAAACAGTCATGCTGTGCACACAAATGTTTGAATTGTCAGGGGATCGAACCCAGGACCACCGGCTCGGCTGGAATGTACTAAACTACTACTACTAAGTACTAAAAAAATTATTGTCTTTAAAGTCGGTTTACAGGCGATAGTTTTACGTGATAACGTCATAAGACAAGCCGAACGTGCCACTCTATCGCTTTTTCCGCGCTCTCACTTGCACGCTCTGCTCAGGCGGAACGTGACAATGGGTGTCTAATTCGTGCGTGCAGCCGGCCTTTATCGATTTATAAGTCGTTATTACGTCACAACGGTGACAATAGTATTATTACATGATGGTAAAAATTAAGCCATTGTATGAAAATGTGAACTAATAGCGTAATCTAAAATAAGCTTGAATAAGAACAGGGGCCATACACCTCTTAAGGTAGTCATATTTAAACCTTACCATTAAATTTGGTACCACCACGTCAATATAGCAAGCTTAAAATAATAATGGATTACGATAGACGTTTTGATGACGTATTATCAAATAGTGCACTCAATTCGAGTATTTTTATTTTGCAAATTCGAGACCCACGAGGCGAACGCCTGAGGCGAAACGCCTTGCGGGAGGCTCAGAGCGGGGGAGGGAGAAAGAAGAGACATCTCGAGAGGAATATTCGAGATGCAGTGAGGGAGGAATGACACTCCCGCCGGGTACAGGCGGGAGAGTGAGTGCCTAGGTGTCCCTACTCTGTGTGCCCTCTGCCAGTCTTATTGTGCAGAGGGATGTGTGCCTAAACGCGAGGTCCTAGCTGCTCCGGGGGCGAGGAGAGAAGACCGAGTAAACCCGGCTTCCAACCAAACACTGGCCCAGAGAATAGGAAAGTAGGATAGGGTAAGGTGGGAAGGAGTTACCTGCCGTCGTATACGGCATCGTATAGTATATATATAGTATATGGCGTCGTATAGTAATACCTATAATGCCCTAATGAATAGAACACGTAGAACGCACCATTAGGATCGATTTCGGCTAAAAAGGAACACGCCGTAAATAGTATTGAAGTAATATGTTCGACCGTTTTGTGTCGGTGGGAGTACGATAGTAAGTATAATTATTCTAAGCTTATTACAAAATGCTCTTGATTTATGATAGTTTAGTAAAAGGTGGGAATATGCCCCCAGGTGCTGCAGGATCTATCAATAGCCATATTTAAAAAAAATAGTTATTCTGTGGTAATAGCACACTACACAGCATGTATATTATTTTGTTTTACACTGTGGTAATGGGTAGCATTACCTACATTCTATTAAAAGCTACCTAGTGTAAAAAAACAAGCAATTTAAATAAATTAAAATCTAAATACGTCAATTGATGAATTAAATATACCTACTTACGTTCATTCTTGACATTAAGGTCATTGTATAAACTTAAAATTAATTACGTTTTTATACAATAGAAAGTGCACGTTTTATTACTCATACTGTTATTACTAATAATTATACATATTACTAATAATACTAATAGGTACTAATGTCTATTGTATAATATTATAAAGAGAAAAAAAATGTATTTTTAAAGCTACTGGAACGATTTGAAAAAACCTTTCAACATGGGCTGCTACATTATTTACCTGATAAATAATAACTTAATATGTAAAACATTTTTTAATACCTAAGTCGTACCGGTACGAGTAAGGAATTTGGTACAGATACGACTAAGGCAGCGGGACTTGTAAGTTTAAAACTAAAACACTGACATAACCTCAAAAAGTTCGACCGTTCGAATACGCCTAAACGATTGCCAAAAGGGGTTACAAATAAAAAAAGTAATAATAAATAATAATAAACCGTAGGGGCGGCTTTGTGGCGAGCCGTCGGTGATGGTGGCGACACCGTGGACCTTGATTCTCCCTGGGGCTAAATGAGACCCCTGGCTTGCCTTAATTGGCCGTCTGGGGGTAGAGACGCAAGAGCAAGATACAAAAAGCTCGAAGAGTGGAAGTGTTAAAGGGCATAACGCCGGTAGAAGCGCTCTAGTGAAAACGCAGCACACCTCTCGACACCCTTTAGCTATCCACACCAACGTTGCCCCTTTTGTCACCATAGATGGTGGCCTTTATGGGGGGCCCATTTAGTGGATGGCAAGTCACCACCTGCCCAAAAAAATTAAAATGAGACTGAAATTGGGAGGTGCCGTAGTCTCTTCCATAGCCCACTATCTTCCTTATCACTAATAAGTTCTAATAATTTTACCCATTTTTGTTATAGTTATAAGTACCATGTTACCCTTCATTTAACATTTTTTCTGTTTTTATACTCCTTTGTAATTTTATACTAAACAGGCCTCTAAGTGTTGGCAACAGCCCCACTTATGCCTTTGTAAAGGACCGGATGAATTCCGTGATATTTGGTGAATAAAAGGAATAAGTAACTAAGAAAAAAGATCAATTTCACAATCCTGCCATAAAAAGCTTACAAATGAATCTAAAATTTTAATGAAACTATATAAAAACTTACTTTTTAAATATTTTTGCTTCACGAATACAGCCAGCGCAGCGGTCTATTTGTTTACGTTTACTCACTCGACTGAAAGTTCATGTTGACAATACTAGATGGCGCTATTTATAAGTATAAGGCGAGATATTGCCCTGGTACGAATTAGGTTGTGGTACGAATTAAGCAACCTTATTTGATTCATCCACCGTCCATCAACACGCGGGTGAAACCGCGGAGAGGAGTTAATATGAGATAAAGTCCGTGATATGAGTTTTCAAAAAAAAACAAATTACAAATTTCATAATTTCAGGATATCAAATCTTATTTATTCACCATAACATTATTCAGCTTCTAACGTATGAGACATCACACACATCACATCTGGAGAAGTGAATAACTGTGTCGTAGATGCCAACGCCCTCTTTCGGAAGAATCGTACAGAAAGTTCTACAATTATATTAACAAAGTTTATATATAGTTAATTGAATTTCTAGTATTCATTTTGTTTTGCATTTATATGAGGTAAGGGCATACAAAATGTAATTATTAAAAAAATGCTAAATTTCATGATGTTTCCCTTATTTAAGAAGATGCTATCTTATTTAGACGAAAATAATCTCCATTATGGTACTTACTTAAATAACCTTTTCAACCGGTATAACAAACATGTTAAGGATCCATAGTTGAATTAAAACATTTGCAATTATCCATCCTAATCCAATGAGATGTTTAGGTATATAATATAACATCACTGTCCCAATCCGAAATTCCTGACCTATTATAGGTAATGGCAAAGAGAGTTTTAACGCTTAAACGGAATTTGGCAAGGTGCTAGATTTAATCCCGGGGAAATACATAGGACACTTTTTTTTCTTTGGTTTTTATTAACATCATTATCCATTATCCATCATCCAGGCCGTAGCACAAGCAATTTGCTATAACGTATTCGTATTTTATTTCGTATGGTAAACGTCAACGCGTCACGCTTCGGCGAATAAACTATGAGTTGTCTGTGTCACAGTTGCCCTAGATAAATGACGGGATGGTTGTACTGTTTCACGTGAACGACACGTTACGTTAAACTGCTCAGTTATTCGTGCTAGGCCCACCCCCGTAATTCATCAGTTTCATCACGCGAGAAAACCGCGACACGCAGCTATGCTGATATTTTGACATGACTCTCAACCATATAGCTCTCAACTCACACACATACACATGTCATAGTCCCATGACGTCATCATCACAAGTCATGACAATTCACATGCTAATAATTATACTTTGCATTACATTACAATTCATTCTCTTATTCTTTAATGGTGAGGTGATAAGATAAGATAACACTGATAATGTATGTTGATATAATATTTTATGATTAACGATACACTAGCAGTGGGTGATACGAAACGTATATAGATATTGAATCTATACATCGTTACAATATCTTAAATCGGATATCGGCCTGCCACGAAACTATTATATCTTGAAACACTATAATGGTCTATATAGTACATCGATTACCGATGCCGATGTCCGGTAGAAATATCGTATCGAATCGAATCGAACTATATAGCCGTTTATTCAAGATTGGCCTATAATTCGGCTGGTATTCCTGGTATCATCAAAAGTGAAACAAATTTCATTTTAAATGTATATTTATACAAAAACTATTTGATTTGATTTAAGTAAGTAGGTATATTATATCTTTTTAACTTTAAATAACTAATAAAATGCGAAATCACAGAATAATATTCCGTGGTTTCGTTTTTTATTATAATATAATTTATAATGAGCGATTTATAATATTATCTATATAATATTATTATATATTCATATAGCATGCATACGATATGACGCATATAGTGACAGTTTCACGCTTTCGCTTGACAGCGAAATGCGGTTCTAAAAACAGTTTTAATTTTCAAGTGAAATTACTTTAGGGCAACGACAATTTGAATCTACCGCGACACCGTTGGTTCTTGTATTAAAACGATACCGCGATTCAGGAAATTGTTTAAGCGCTACTAATGCCATCTATGGTGTTAAGCTTGTACTAATTAGTACATGCTAAAGCCGAACCGTTACTGACAGAGATGGTACCTACAAATTGCTTCTTACAAGCTACATGAATTATTACATTGCGACAACAATCACGAGAAAAGCTATTGTATTTATAACAACTCCCAAAAGAACGATGTATTGTTTTCAAAATTTACTGTAGTTACTGTATTTACGTACCTACCTATCATACATATCAACTTACATATCAACTTCAAGTAGGTACTTAGGTACATATTAACTTCAAGTTGGTCTCACTAAATTTATATAATCGGTTGAAAAGTTTTTAAGGTTACCTACCTAACTCGTTAGAAAAATGTATAAGTAAGTACCTATACTACCTTTATATATTATTATGTATGTATAAATAACGTAGGTACCTACCTAATCAAACTTTCAAGCGTTAACATCATATAGGTAGTTCATGTTCTTCATAATTCATCATGTTGATACCCTAACCTAAGTTTAAAATTAAATAAATAAAAAAACCTTGTACCAATAATCTGTATTTTGATATTTTTATCTACGTCATCTACCGTATATGCACTGAACTTTTAAACCGGACAGTCACAACAATCTTGTCGTTCAGTACACACATGCCGTACTGAAAGTATTGCACTTGAACGGTAGATGGCTGTATACCTAATAACGTTCAGTTATGCGTTAATGTAATATTGAAGGTTATTTTATTTCGTTCATTTTGGTATAGATGTCGCCAAAAGAACAAATCATCTAGATCTAGTTAGATTTAATAATACCATACTGTGATACTACTCAAGTAAAATTAATTTAGTTTTGAAAATTATAATAATAATTAATACTATAACAATTGTTATAATAATCATAGAATATCAAGAATAATCATATCATGACATATTATTGGTATGTATGTGACAATGACTGATTGATTGGTAAATTATTTTATTTTAGGTACCTAATATACAGAAAAATAACCGTGAGAATGCACAATAAAAATAAATTCCAGTCGGTGGTGTTAGCAAGAATAAAAGCAATTGACGTTTATGTGTAAGTAGGTACCTATATTATAATGTTATTATTTCACACAAGAAAAAAACATTGACCTCAGTGCAACGCCCCGTGCAGAGCGTTACCATCGGAGTTATTAGTTAATGTGACATTTAAAAGGGCTCGCGAGATGTTTAATTGGTCCCTTGATAACATAATTTGAAAAAGGCCAAGTGCAAGAAGGACTCGTGCACTGAGGGTTTCATAACATACAATATTAGTTGTGTTATCATTTACCAAAAATAAGGAGGTATGTATTCTCAAATTTTTCGAGATTATTATGTGGGTGGCCGATTCTTAATTAGATTAGTATACCTACCAGGTTTTATCACACAATAAAACAATTGTGATTATAACACAGCAACAATTTCAAGTGACAGCAAGTTTTGGCCACGATAATATTATGTTTTGACACTAAAAACTTTACAAAAAAACCTCTACGTTCATTTTACTTTTTGTATTGCCTTGGTCACATCGAGGAGAAACGCCGTTGATTATAAAGTTGTTGAACATTAACCGTAGATGTAAAATATTGCCAGCTGATTTATCGCTCAACGTCAGTGGCATATCGAATATAATATAATATAATATAATATAATATAATATAATATAATATAATATAATATAATATAATATAATATAATATAATATAATATAATATAATATAATATAATATAATATAATATAATATAATATAATATAATATAATATAATATAATATAATATAATATAATATAATATAATATAATATAATATAATATAATATAATATAATATAATATAATATAATATAATATAATATAATATAATATAATATAATATAATATAATATAATATAATATAAGTGGCATAAGAATTATAATATTCGACCACGGCATTAATATTTCCGCTGACGTTGGGCGATAAAGCGGCTGGCAGTATATAATAATATATATTTCAGGCACATCAAAGAGATTTAACACGAGAATTATTGCGTTGAAACGGCCACACCAGCTTTTGTCAGTATACACCATAGATAATTACTTTATATACCTGGTATACACCGTGGTAGCTAAGGGATCGCACGTGTGAACTTTGAAAGAAATAAAAAGAAATCTTTGATGTCCTGGAAAAAAATGACATTATACTCAATATAATACGTTCATATAATACAAATTGACACTCATTAAATACAGTGTAGCAGCGTCGACGTCCATCTTGAATTTTTGCTAATTTTATCGGCAATGAAATGGGCGTATACGTTCACTGTACCAGTGTGGCAACTATATTTATCGCCATAATTATCGGAATAATTAGCGCGTTGGCATTGGCGTTGAACCTCGATGTGGCCAAGGCATAATGGATACATATTTTAGTGTGGTTTTACAGTGACGCTTTCAACAGCGCGGTTGGTAAGCGTCGCGGGTCAAGAGCTTTGCGTCTAGAATCGTTACATTCCAACACGGGCGGATGGCCCGCGCTTACGGCAGTAATTCGGCCGCGCGCTTACCACCCGCGCGGACGGTTACGCGTCACTGTAAAACCAGCTATGTCAGTTTTGACAACTCCGGTCAATGATTGGCTGCAATAAGCAAAAATGTTGGTAGTTGATGACTGGAGCTGACAAAAGTGACATAGAGCCGCCATGTTTTTCGATTTCAATCTCTGCTTTGTTGCTTTGATTTTAAGCTCTGGCTTTTGTGGTTGATATCAGATGAGTAGCCAGGCAGAAGAATGACACCCACGTAAATTGTAAGTACAGGAAATAATGACTTTAAGTGCTTTGGTAGGTAGGTAGGTACATTGGGAAAAACTGTCCAATTACCAAAAAGTTGGTATACTTACAAAAATAAATTAAAATTTATATTAATAAATTAAAATGAATAAACAAATGACCTAAACAAATGAATATGAATTTATAATTTTAGATTTTTGTAAACAAAAAAAGTAGGTTAGAGACAGTTAGTAGACAGTTTATGTGGGCTAAGGAGGTTCGATTAAAAGAAGAATGTCAAACCTCTATGTATTTTGGTTACCCTACATCACAGACCATATCTACATAGACGGACCCACGAGAAAGGAAACCATGCAAAACCAGTTACTGGTGCGCGAGTCTGACTTGCACTTGGCTGATTTTTAATGCATTCTAACACTATTAACTGTTTTTACAGGTAAAACTAACATAAAAAAGGTCATTGCTTTGAGTTACTAACTAAAGCTTTAGCTTCCACAAGTACGGAAAGTACAATTAGTACTGCAGTAGAAAATACAGAGCAAATTTCGAAGTATTCCCTTATTTAACAACTAACACCCTTACCAAATAAGCCATGGTGAAGAAATTAACCACGTCTCTACAACTGACAGTGTGCTTATTAATAAGTTTGCGATAATACCACCACTGCAGCTGCTGTTAGCAGCAGCAGTTCAACAGTAAGTGAATTTGACTTTGATCATTCAGTTATTGATAAAGATTACATTTCACACACAGAAATGATATTGCTGGTATAGAAAGAGAACTGGACTTCCTGAGTGAAAATAAATAAACTTTGCATTCCAAGACCAGTGATAAAAACTCAATTCAAAGGAGTTAATAAAAAGCGAAAATCTGATATAATCAATTAGTTACTTTCTCTTGTGCCAGAGAATCGAAGGGCGATTTGGCGCAATTTGCCATAGTTACGGATGGTTGCCAGTTAATAATAACTATGTTGAAGATGTTACAGTTGACAAATAGGCACACAAAGTAGCAGCACCTGTTTTTCTTTGGTAGCAGCGAAAATACATATATATGCATTTACTGCGCTGATTAATGATGTCTGTTTAGATTTTATAGGTTAGACAACATTTACCCCAAAAAGTAATTTTTGTACTTTTTTTTACGTTTTACGTTTTAAGTTTTGTCCAAGGATTGATAATTGTCTGTAACCTTAAGTTAAAGTTAGATTTTTTTAGAGAGAGAATTTAGAAGCAGTTAAGATTTATGTTTATAAGACGTGTTTGTTATAATAGGATATGAGATAATTATAATAGATTTGTATCTATTAAGGACTGGTTAAGCTAAGCTTTGCTCAATTTTAATACATAGTACTACGCCATTGATAGCATTTTTGTGTATGTGGATCAAAATATTTTAAAATAAATACTTGAACATATAAATTGTGTTTTATTTACAAATAATAAATTAGGCTATGACTTATATGATAACCACGAACCTACTGTACTATTTCAGGTATACTATTTAATAATTATCAGATAAAAGGATTATTAAATAATTTTATAAACATTTTATCGAAGCCAAGGGCTACCTTCATACCTTCTAATACTTAATAAAAAAAGGCGCAAATACCTATATGCGCTCATTTATGTTAAAATCTAAATAAAGTTTGAAGTTTAAAGGACGCATCTAGCCATTTACGTCTATTCAATTAAGTATGGAATAATTTTCTTTTCTTTTGAATCATTTTCCATTTTTCATGCTAAGATGAAACTGTTTTTTTGTTATTTTTATAATAACAATTTAATAAAAAAATATATCATTTATTAAACCAAGTTAAAGCCTAATAGAGGCCATTGTTTTTAACTGTTAGTATGTAAATATTTTAATTTACTCGAAGACGGCCAACAATTTTCCGTTTCCTTTATTAAAACATTTATTTCTCCATTTTTACTTTTTGTTAGATACGTCTTTTCAACTATCGGTGGCATAGTAGTCCTTAGTAAGACTAAGATAATATAAATTTGTACCATATTTTTTAAGTTGGGATAGAAAAGTTATCAGCGTTGATATTTTTTTATAGGTTAGGTTAGATAGGCAGTATTCGTTAGCTTAAAATATCTGACTGGGTTTTTTAAAAGAAATCTATCGTAATAGAGAAACGGGTAGCTTGGTATTAGGTATCGTTAGGTATCATAGATATGGATGCAACTACTTATATTTTATGTGATAACATGATAAAACTAACATGAGAAATGGCAAATGTACAAAACGTACGAATCCAACAACAAAGGAAATAACTATTGGTGTCACTTTGTCATGACTGTTCTTCTTCTTCTTCTTCTATGACTGTTATTTCCACTCTTTTGGCAGAATATACGTAGTATCAAGAAAGTTGTACAGTATCTTATAGTCTATGAACTGCATAGCGTTACGTTATTATATATATAATTTACTCTATGACGTTATTGCCCACAAGCATCTTCTGCGTATTAATTAAGATTATTGTTTTACATTTAGGTTTTTTCATTTTTCCCAACTGCTAATTAAGTATGAATATATGAGTTATGTATATGCATCTACAAATAATAAATAAATTTGGCATAGTTTCATTCTCCATGGTTTTCAGTCTCAGTGGGTACCCCAAAGACCTTACACTTACTAACTAGACTGTGCACTATGGCGAAAATACCGGTCCGCGTGAGAGGGCTCCCGTTGGGAGTGTGTCCCTTTCTAATGCGGTGACCATGACCAAACAGAATACAGGACAAATTGCTTGTAAAAACGATTGTATCCTGATATATTGATGCTAACTAACTACTCTACATTAATATTCATACCTAATTTTTGTGAGTACAAAAAAACAACCAAACATGGTATGTATATATTTTGGAATCTACATCGTCTGAACTTCTGAAGTACAAGGTGTCTCAAAAAAAAGTTTATATTTATTTAGTAAGCTATCTAGTAACTTCCTTAAGCTTAATAAATCTAAAGCGTGAATGTTTCAGAAACACATGTCAATATTCCGCCTAAATCAACGCTACGCCAATACTTGTCTGGCCCTTTATCATATTGTTTGCCAGCTTTGATGGTCATTGCATCAAAAATTGTAGCGACTTTCATTTTACCCTTTTCAGCCTTATCCATCAAGAATTCCTTCATTTCTGCTATAAAATCCAGGTTGCATTTATGTGCCGTCAATATCCTTCGCATAGTTGCAGGGCGAAGTAAGGGGATACGGTTCCTCAAAAATTAATAGGCATCACCCGAATAATCATATAATGATAAATAAACGGTTTAATTTTATCTCAATATTTATTGGACGTGTTAGATTTTGTCGTTTTTAATCTTGTGTGAATGTTTTCAAATTATGTTGGACCATCTGTTCGACTTCAGAATAACTATTACATTATTTTTATTATTTTTAATAAACGTTTTAGGTTAGCAAAAGTTGTGTAACGTCTATTCAGGCGTTGTTGTAAGACTTTGACATCTCGACGTAATTTATTTTTACTTGGAAAGGCAGTAGTTGCAGCAGATGTTTGTGTGCAAACACTTTCCGTAGTAATTATCTTATTTCTGCCACTTTCTTGGAGTTTTATCATTTTTGGTGTTTTTCTTTACATAAATTGCTTAAAACATTAAAATTTTTTCGCAGGGCTCGGTCTGTTAAGAAAGTTAATACATGGTATACACGAGTAGACTGCGCAGAGGGGTGAGGTTAAAGCTTCTACTAGCAATCGTTGAAGAGTTTTACTTTTGCCTTCTCATCGGACCCTCATCACCAAAATTTTAAAACGTTTAAACATTCGCTGTACAACATGTATGTATTGAAATGCGAATTTTATTAAAATCAGCTCAGTAGAAGCAGAATTATGTGAAAAAGCCGTTGCAAGATTTGAATCTTCAAGATTAATAGGTTAATGCACGTACGCGTTCTGATGATTTATTCCTTACCTTAGGAAATATTGACGGAACAGCATCAGGTTTTAGCATTCTCCTAGTATAAAAAGGAATAAAGTCGTCACATTTGAAATGTGCTCTGTAAACGGCAGACGATTATGACATTTTTCCAGGTGCATTTTTCCAACTCAATTTCTGGTTTACATTATTTGGAAATCTACAATACAAGGAATGTAATTAATAACAACTAACATCATCGGTGCAAAGTCGAAGGACATGATAAAACGACAGAAAGTTTATACAACATATCTAAGTTTTGGGTTTGCCATTTTTGTACACTCTGACGGTGACCGATACATCTCCAATTTATGACAGTCGGACAGAAGTATCTACCTAAGTACTTTGGAGATACTATGGAATTGCAAAAAATCTTAGATCAGCAATATTCATGGTTACCCTAAAGAATATTCAACAAACCACCATCTTGCATTTAGTATTACCAGGCCCAAACATTTGAGTACTACTTTTTACTCAGTATTGATTAATTACTTTTCAAAGTACAACAAATTAACGAATGAATTATAAAAACTGTAGAATATTTAAATCAGTTTCAAAGTTTATGAATCATTCTATAAGGGTTCCAGAAGTAAGAGGAACTTTTACTTAATTATGTAGATTGTGAAAATGTACACTTTTGAGTATTTACTACTTTACTGGTCGATCGCTACGAACGGGCTGTCTGTCCTCCTACCAAGCCCCTCACTTTAATCGGCTGTTGAAATTAGTGGAGTGGGGCTGTCGCTTTGCTATTGGTGGAAACAGGTATGAGCTTAAGCAAAGGGTTGTACTCATGACTGTATAAATAATATTATGCCATTTAAGTTCCTTTTAGTAAACAATAATAATATTAATAACAATTATATTAATAATCATTATATTAATAATCATTATATTCATAATTATTAAATTAAAAACTATTATATAAATAAATGAAGCTAACAATAATGCCAATAATAGTTTTATTAATAAATGAATCTTATAATTCGTTTACGTAAATTAAAATACCAATTCTACCTAAACCGATGATTAGTTAAACTGGCAAGACGTTAGATAAGAACACACTACCGACGGGAGCCCTCTCGCTAGGACCGCTTTTAGCTAGCTACCGCCTTTAAGGAAATAGCTGCCCTAATCGTAAGTAGATAGATCTCAATTTAGCTAAACAAAAAGTATTGGTACACAGTCTAGTTAGTAAGTATAAGGTCTTTGGGGTACCCAGATGACCATTCTCCTTTCCTCTCATCTTCTGAAACATTGGTTTAAAATAGGTAATGTTTTACATGACCTACGAAAAAATCCTCTAACTCTTCGTCAACAGCTCTTCCTCGAAGCAGTGGTGTGCATGAATTACTATCTAGAGTCTAGAAGTAACCTTACCACGCATCATTACAAAAAAGCAATAATGCAAAATAAGATCACAAAGGTGAGAGCCAGAAAAAAAATAACCATTTCTACTTCAGCAATTTTAAGGCGAGTGTAACAGGCAAAAAGTTTTTCAGAGTTAAGCGAATAGAACTTTCCTTTATTGGTGTGAGAAAAAGTAAGCAAAAGAACAATAATTGGGTTCGAACAAAGAGTCGCGCCGCGCCAATAAAAGCTTTTAGAGCGAATGAACATCTGGCAGCCGCGACTATCGGGCATATATTACCACCGGCGTTCTTTATAAGGTATAAGGTGCATTTATTTTCATCATGTGCAATAAGAAAATACTGTTTGACTACCTAAGTATGTGATAGAAAGGTTTAGAAAAAAACTAATTTGTGGATACTCAACGCAAATGTATATAATATCTATTATATACATTTATTATTATTACGCCTATATTATGTATAATCCAGGATAATATGCAATGAATTAGGATTTTAATTTAAGTAAGTAGATAATTATTTGTAAAAAGCTATTTGAAAAGAATGGTACGGTGGTCGTTACAAGGCTCTATTTATTTTTAACCCTAGTGTGGTAAAGGCTGTTAAAGAACAATATGAGTACCTATAATACATAGTTAATTGATAATGGCTATTAAGTGCATCTTTGATGACTAGTCATTGATTTAGATGAATATGAATAGGAATTTATTTGTAATAACTATAGAAGGGGTATCTGGGGGGTAGTCAGTGTAGGTCTCGGTGGGGTGGGTTCTTGCCAGGGAACCCGCTTCTAAAAAGAGCTGTGAAATGCCGTTTGCGCACGTCTAGGTGGAGCTAGACTACAGGCGCGCACTGACCAGTCCTAATCACACCACGTCTCCGCATTGCTAGAATGCCGCCGCTATCTAGTAATGGACCCAATACCACCTGTGGGTCGTCTCCCCTGGGCAATGTCAATGTCCGAACGGAGCTCCCTTTTTCATACCTCCGGGCTTAGACAGCTAATGTGAAGGGTGAAAGCGAATCCTCGGCGCTTTAACCGAGCTTCTGGCTAGGGGAAACAACCTTTATACAAAAATTAATAAAAACCATGGACGCAAAACAAAAAGAGATATTACTCCAGGAGGTTACTGAGCCTAGGTCAGGCTGCCCCTTGTACTTTTGGGCAAAGTTTTGCCACAAATGGACTCATCCGATGAAAGACAGGAAACTAAGATCCCACAAACAATCCTCCGAAGCTGTTCAAGTAGCAGCGCTAAAAAGTATGTGCAACAAGCTTTCCATCCTAGCTTGTTCATAACAAGAGCAAGTGCTGCCTCTGTGCGTGAAACACCTAAGAAAAAAACTCAGTATGTGTAATGGAAAAGGCTGGGCCAGTGAATTTTTCAGCTGTCTATTGTCCGCCAAGACACACAATATCAGAGGATGCATTCGCAGAACTCTTCAAAACTTTTGGCAATCTTGTCAAAGCAATGTCGGTGTGTTCCTAACGCCAAAGAGTCAATTTGCACTTTATTACCGCTGTAAAAAGTTCAAATTCAATCATATCTTTCAAAACAGTGTGCGTGTGCGCGTTGGAGTATCTAATGTCGCGTTCCGAAACTCAAAAAAAGTGATAATATCGCGAATCCGACCTGATTGAATAGTCCCAAAATAGAAGAGTTATAGATCAGTGTTTATCTATCATTAGTACTGATTTTCAATTTGGTTGGCTACGCTATTTTATTTCTTTTGTTTTTTCGACTGTAGTCGAGCGATTCCGCCATCACCATGGAGGTGAAACACCAGTTTAACGGTCTTGAGTGAACCGCCCGCAATATTTACATGTTGTTTTTAAACACAACATAACAAATAATTTCGCCTAAATATCCTCGAAGAGGTAAGCAGCGGTATTTTAATAGGATACGTTTCCTTATCATCACAATCCATCACCACGGAGGTGAAACCGCGGGGCAGTAACATCAGTCATATTGAGTGAATCGATACTTTTGCCTATATAATCCTCGAAGGGGTAAGCAGCGGTGTTTTCAACGCCTACGTTTCGGCATATATGTTTTTGGTCATGTGATCATGTAACAGGGGGCGAGCCTATTTTCATCTACGGGGCACTGTTCCAGTCTCCGGAATGTTATTGAGAACATTTTTGTTCAACCCGGGGATCGAACGCATGACCTCGAGGTTCCAAAACGGCACTTCCACTACACCAAGACCATGCGAGCGAAGCCGCTGGCGGGTCAGCTAGTCATCAATATTAATGATACACAAACCAGGAAAACCATATGATGTTACCTCGTATAGGCCTATTATTATATATAGACTTATTATATAGTCTTCTTCCAAAAATGTCAAAAGTTTTCGAAAAAATCTTACTACGAAGACTAATCCCTATACTAGAAGAAAACAATGTTATCCCTGAACACCAATTCGGCTTCAGAATGCAGCATTCTACTGAAGAACAAGTGCACCGAGTATATGAACACATAAGGAAAGCCCTAGAGCAAAAAAATTACTGCCAGCCTAAAACAAGCATTCGACAAAGTTTGGCACAAGGGGCTAATATATAAAATCAAGTCTTACCTGCCACATAATTACTACCTTCTGCTGCAGTCTTATTTATCTGTCAGACTGTTTCAAGTACGAGAGATGAATACTACATCATCATTTTATGAAATAAAAGCTAGAGTCCTTCAGGGATCAGTCCTGGGACCGGTTCTTTATACCATCTATACCGCAGATCTCCCGCAAGTAGATAGCCACATTCGCTGATGACACAGCAAATAACACTGATTCTAAATATGCTTCTGCAGCCCTACAAAATGCCTTGAATATATTTACTACCTGGCTCAAGCCATGGCGTATTAAGGCGAGTGCTTCTAAGTCAGTTCAAGTAACGCCTGTGGTACGTCCTGCCAAATAGCGAACGGGGCTCTGGCCAACCGATAGATGGCAGTATAACCATCCAAATCAAACGTAGCTAAATACTACAAGCCGTTGGCGGGCAGCAGCGTCACCGGTGCAAGGAGCTACGTTCTCCGGTTGCAAACCCGCATGCCTAGCTTTGTGACTATGGGCATTTTCTCCAATGAATGGAACAATAAAAAATGGCCCCCAGTTCCCGGCGGCCTTGCTATTCCTGACCACGGTGACGGTCATGGTAACGGCAGGATAGGGGGTGCGAAGAATCCCCGGGCTACTGTAGGCCACCAAATAAATATAGCTACGTACACCGGACAAACGACCAGGCTTGATGAATACATGGTACAATTGGAGGCAGAACTTACAAAGATAAGGTGGCATATCCTAGGGTTGTGTCAAGTCTGAAGAGAGGGGGAGGACACCATAGCCCTGAAATCAGGTCATCTATTCTACTTCCGCGAGGGCGACCAACAGTCCCAGGGTGGCGTGGGGTTTCTTGTCAACAAGGTTATTGCTGACAACGTTGTAGAAATATCGAATGTGTCGACCAGGGTAGCGTACCTATAGTCCTAAAACTGGACTGAGAGGTACTCGTATAATCTAAAGGTCGTACAAGTTTACGCGCTGACTTCGATACACTCCGATAGTTAAGTCGAAGATATGTCATCATCATCATCTTAGCCGTAGGACGTCCACTGCTGAACATATGCCTCCGCCATGATTTTCCAAATGGACCGAATGGAAGCGGCCTGCATCCAACGTCGTCCTGCGACCTTCATCAGGTCGTCTGTCTACCGTGTCGGTGGATGACCTACGCTGCGCTTGCCGGTCCGTGGTCTCCACTCTAGAACCTTTCGGCCCCATCGGCCATCTGTTCTGCGTGCTATGTGCACTGTCCACTGCCACTTTAACTGGCTAATCTTCTGGGCTATGTCGGTGACTTTCGTTCTTCTACGGATCTCCTCATTTCTGATTCGATCACGTAGAGAAACCCCGAGCATAGCCCTCTCCATAGCTCGTTGTGCGACTTTGAGCTTATCTATGAGGCCCATAGTAAGAGAGCACGTTTCAGTGCCATAAGTCATCACTGGTAACACACATTGGTCTAAGACTCTTGTCTTGAGGCACTGGGGTATTTTTGACGAGAAGACTTTAACGCCAAAGTGGGTATACAGACCGGCAGTGAATCTAGAGTTGGTGCACACGGCTATAGAAGCAGGAATGACAGGGGGCAAATGCTAGTTAACTTCTTAGAAAAGGAGGGGCTATACTTAATGAATTCGTTCTTTAAGAAGCAGCCCCAGAGAAAGTGGAGTTGGCTAAGCCCTGACACTGTTACCAAAAATGAGATTGACTTTATCATGACGGATAAGAAGCATATATTTAGGGACGTCTCCGTGATCGCCAGGTTCAAAACCGGAAGCGATCACCGACTAGTTGGAGGCTTTCTAAATATCAATCACAAGCTTGAAATATCCCGTCTGATGAAGTCTACGCTCCGACCTAACTCGCTTCAGACCGTTGTGGGATCACAAAGTTTTCAACTTATACTAGAAAACCGATTTGCTTTGGAACCCACAATTGACGTAAACGAGGAACTCCAAAACATTGTGGGAGTCCTAAAGGACGAGGGCATAAAATTCTGCCAAATGCAACGTAAGGGTACGAAGTCTAAGCTCTCTGATGAGACTGTTCGACTTATGGACAAACGACGAGAACAACATTCAGCTACACCGTCAGAGCAAAGGGAGCTCAATCAGAAGATAAACAAGCTGTTGCAACGAGACCTTCGACGCTCAAACACATATCGGATAGAGAAGGCGATTGAGCAGAATCGAAGGTCCAAAGTCTTCACCCTGCAATTGAGTAGATCCCACCTGACGAAGCTTAAGTCTGCTAATTGCGCAATCGTCGTTCTAATTCGGAAATTCTTGCCGAGATGGAATATTTCTATGGCCGATTGTACGACTCGCATGCTATAAGATCCAAACCCAGTCCAGAGGATTCCCGCGCTATACTGACGCGTCAATACCGACTAACTGCCTGACGTCAGCCTAGATGAGCTTGAGATGGTGCTCAATCAACTCCAACCTGGGAAATACCCTGGTGAAGATGGAATAACTTCCGAATTGTTGAACCTAAAATACCTGTTTTGCAGGAGCTCCAGAAGTTATTCAATTCTGTTATAAGCTGTGGGAGTACTCCAGAGGCGTGGAGCAGGAGTATAGTCATTTTGTTCTTGATCTAATCTGTCCGAATCAGCAAGACTCATTCGAGTTAAGTTTCATTCATAAATCTATTGTTATTTTTTGCGCTGATGCGGACGGGTTAAGAAAGACGAAACCCTCTTAAAGAACTATAGACCTATTTCACTCCTGAGCTACGTCTACAAGTTGTTTTCGAGGGTCATCTCAAATCGTCTCGCACTCGCACTCGTCAAGACTTGACGAATTACAGCCTCCTGAACAGGCCGGTTCCGAGGAAGGTTTGGCACTATAGACTACATACACACAGTAAGGCAGGTTATACAGAAGTCCGAAGAGAATAACCAGCCACTGTGTCTTGCATTCGTGGACTATGAGAAAGCCGTTGACTCTGTAGAAACCTGGGCTGCTCTGGAGTCTCTGCAGCGTTGCCAAGTGTACTAGCGATACGTCGAGGTGTTGAGATGTCTGTATGATGCCGCAAATATGAGTGTCCAAGTACAGAACCAACAATCTAAACATATCCAATTTCTGAGGGGAGTTATACAGGGAGATATTATATCTCCGAAACTGTTTAACAGTACCCTGGAACATATGTTTAGGATGTTGGACTGGAAAGGTATGGGCATCAATATTAACGGAGAGCACATCATACACCTTCGATTTGCTGATGAAATTGCCCTTATGGCGGAGTCGCTGCAGAAACTGCAATCGATGATGTCTGGCCTAGCTGATTCTTCACGACGCATCAGTCTCGGCATGAAGGTGGATAAACTAAGATCATGTTTAACGATCTCGTTAACCCGGAACCGATTATCGTCAATGGTATAACTCTCGAAGTTGTCCATGAGTATTGTCTGCTAATTTTGCAATTAGGTAGAAACAACTTTGAGAGGGAAACCAGCAGAAGAATCCAGTTGGACTGGGCAGAATTCGGCAAGCTTCGTCAAGTCTTCACGCAGTCCATACCACAGTGCCTAAAGACGAAAGTATTTAATCAGTGTGTCTTACCCGTCATGATCTATGGAGCTGAAACTTGGACACTCACTGTGGGACTAGTCCACAAATTTCGTATCTTTCGTAATATACGTAATAAGGTCGCTCAGCGAGCTATGGAGAGAGCTATGCTCGGGGTTTCTCTGAAGGATAAGATTCTTGATGAAGTTATCCGACAGAGAACCAAAGTAGTCGACATAGCTCAAAGAATAAGCAAGCTAAAGTGGCAATGGGCTGGCCACATTTTACGAAGAACCGATAACCGCTGGAGTAGGCGAGTTCTTGAGTGGAGACCACATTTAGGCAAACGGAGTGTAGGACGCCCTGCGGCCAGGTGGAGAGACGACCTGAGGAAGGCGGCTGGTAGTAACTGGATGCAGAGAGCTGAAGACCGAGCTCTGTGGCGTACTTTAGGAGAGGCCTATGTCCAGAAGTGGACGAATGTGGGTTGATGATGATGATTTCTAAACTCGTTTGTGGGTAATTCTATATAGCAATTGTTAAACATGGAAATCTTGTTCAGATAAATATTAACTTAAAAAATAACGGGTAACATTAAATTTGAATTGTACCTACCGATTGTTAAAGTTGTCTGATAACTAAGTTTTCTGTGTGAGACTACTCAATGGCAGCCGTTGCCAAAGACTGACGTGTCTATCTCATGAAGTACATATCCAAATGTACTAAGATTATATATGTACCAAAGATAGAAAATTATAGCACCTCAACGCTTAGGAGTAAGTAAAAAAATACAAAAAGATTTCTTGTTCAACGCGCACTGCGATCACCGCGTGAGATAAAAGCACTTCACATTCTTTACGCAGCTTATCAAACGCGGTGATAGCATTATAACACAACTTCAGGCAAAATACGACCTCTATAAAGATTAGGGTTGAAAAAATCAGAAATATTAGAATGAGAAATTGTTTGGCTTTGGAGATAAGCTTATCACAGTATGGCTACACTATATTTTTATACTAAATAACAGAATATTAACTTATAAATGCCGTTAATAATCCAGTAATGCTATATTGTGTTCATTAACGTAACAATAGTCAATTGTAAAATAACCCGTTTCAAATAGCTATTCAAGTAGCACCTAAGTTCGGTCAAAAGGGTAGGTCTTCTGGAAATCAGCCTTCCTTCTTTTGCTAGCAATAAGTTTTTAAACAATTAAGTTAGTATGCTATCATCGTATTGCATTTGCTATGTTTTCACTGTGTAACGGAACAGGCTCTGGATGAGGATTCCGTCACCATTCACAAATATAGAGACATTTAAAAAGTATCTTGCTATGAACAAATATTGATGAAATTTAGACAATCAAAAGTAGAAGAAACCGTTAATGTGTAATGTTGAGATTTAGATGATAGGTATTTCTTATAGCAAGACTATACTTACTGAAAATGATAAGCAGCATAGAATATTTCAGATATCAAGATATTCTATGTATTAACCATTTAAATCAATTGTTCAAACAGAACTGATAAGTGATTTCAACGAAAATGAAATGTTATAATTCTTTAAATACATAAAAGATTTAAGCAAAATTAATACAATTACCATGAAATAAGCACCATTGATATTTTTAGCCATACAAAGGTGGGGTGACGACTCGCTACGATCTCCTTGTAGGTAATACATACTCCAAGCTATACATAAAGAGTTCCTTTAACTTTTACTTTTCTGTTTGACACTTTCAAATTTAAAATTAGATGATGTTTTTATGACAGCGATTCGGACAGGGTTTTTATGTAGATTCATTATATTTGGGAGAGGTGAGAACACATGTGCAAGGAATATTTTACTCTCTACCACATGTGTATCATTTAAATTACGAGAGAGAAACACTTTCTCCAGTGCTAGTAACAGTGGCAAGGATCACAGCTGGAGTTCGCTGCCAGTATCTAGGTACGCATCGGTGTTCCCTCCGGTGTCCTCATTGGTGACCCAGACGTGATGATGAAAATGAGTTAGTGCTGTAGATGCCAAAAAGAAGGTATGAATTTTGCCATTCAAATATAATGGTGCTTCCTGCATCGGCTTGATCGTGATCGAATATGGAATACTACGCGCGAGTTCTATATATTGAGTCAGGAACGTATCTGTGAAATGATCGAAATATATCGAAGATTCCGATTGCTCGGAATGTTTCCTGAAATGACATCGACCAATTTTCGCTGCGACTAAGGCTAGTGATACATCGACGTTTTAATGCCTACCATTCGGCAGTTATTCTAGTCAATATTTTGTTAATGTGAGGAACACATTTTTGTTACTCGTTCGTGTATTTGAGTTTGGGTTAGACTGTCTACTCTGATTCTAGCATGAGAATGCGGTAATAAATTATAGCAATTGAATTATTTGCTGAAAGTATCAAATGTAATATTTAGAATCAAATGATAATTCGTAATGATAAATAATACTATTAAGAAGAGATAAATAAGATTATAATCGCTTATAGACGCAAACTCTACATTTGGAAAACTACCAAACGGACTTAGTAAGGCCTTACTAATTTTGGGGTAAATATAGGAGGTTCTTGGCATGATGGAGAACATTTGTGTCACAGTAAAGAGCAGCTCTTAATCCAGCATTCGAGTTGTAAGCCTTGAACATGCCAAGAATCCTACTTCCTAAATCATAATAAATCTAGAATTCTACGGCAAATCAAAAGAAAATCAAACTAATTACTTACAATATGAAAATTAATAAAATATATTATATCTTTAAATTGTAGAGATATCTATCAATAATTTACTCGGCAAAGTAAATCTAACTATTATAATAATTATCATAATAAATATATGGCTGCTAGTATTGAGCTAACCAATACAACAAAGATTCTGCTAATACTTAAGTATTTAAAATAATTGCTTTTCCTACAATGGTTCAATAGATGGCATGTCATGTAAAACACTAGTAATCTAAGTATAGCAATCTCGTATAAAAAGGAGATTTATGTATGTGGTAAATCTTATCAAACTTGGTCAAGCAATGCAGCACCTTGAGAATTCTTGTAAACCACAAACAAGGGTCTAGAGATTTCTCTAAGTCACTGATATTATTTCCCATATATTGCTTCAGTAGACAAGTAAATGATTAAACTTGAACAATTGAACTATTCAGGGAATAGTGGCTGATAATATTTATCTAAAGGAATTGGATAATCAGCGTAGTAGCTACTGATCACAAAAGATTTCTAAAGCGCATATAAAGCGAGGTTTTACTTTACTTTTGTTATTTATTTCCTAGCAGTTTTCATAAACGAAACAAATAGTATATATTATAGAGACATTTAGTCTGTAAGAGATTATATCAATCTTATCAACAGCTAAATGTTCATAGCAACAAACATAAATCTATAAAGAAAGTTAGTTATATAATTAACAGGTTTATAACTGTTATTAATAATAACGAATATCATGCAAATATCTGATATTATTTAATGGAGTTGTTTATATATTATTTCACTAATCAAAACTGATTTATCAGATATAACAGGTAGTTTTGCAAGCTAATAATTATATAGAAAACTTGCAAATAACCTACTATTTCTATGTTCTATGGTCAAATAACATAGACCTTAAATTCAGAAACTTATATTGATGATTAATATCTTCCACGATTAGAAGTCAAATCAAGTACATAAGCTAGAAATCTAGGATCAGCTCAGTCAGTCAGTCTGTAAGAACTAAGTATTTGCAATCTAGTATGTTCATCGCAATTTTTCGTTATCAGCTAGCAGTTCAGTAATGTAGTAGTAGGTTATCCATCGTAATATCAGAATACCTAGGCGTTGCTTTTGGTTTCTCTAGGCATCTATAGTTCTGAATAGTTTTCTCTGTTTCAATTCTTTCCGAAAAGAGCAAGGTTACAGCAGCGGTACACAGTGTTAGGGTCCTCCTAGACTAGACGATCATTGGCCAAAACGAATTAGAATAAAAAAATAGGGGGGGGGGTTGTTACAATTTGGTGCCGTGACCAGGATTGGAATAACGTTACTACGGAATTTTTACTAGGAATTAGTTGCGGTCAACCGCACAATTTGTTGGCGTGAAATGGATAGGATTTTATTGAAGCAGAGATGCTATTGCAGTAGGTGATCTTTAAAGGGCTAAATAGGTAGGCAACGGATACTATAATGAGGTGATGATGTTGTTGTTCTAGGCTACAGTAGTTGATTTCTACAATAAACTAAGAAATAAATAAGTCGGATATGCATTTTTAGGAATATTACTAAAATACTGATTACTACGAAGCGCTTAAATGATATTCAGGGAAAGATAAGTTGTATGCAAGTTTCATGTATGTAAAGTCTGCAACTACCTTTGTCATTTACGTGTACCCCATAGTCGATCTCTAGAATCCAGAAGTACACTTATCATTCAAAAGGCAGATTGCGTGTTGTGTTTACGACTAGGATACTCTCCTGGAAGCACACGGTAAGTAGTCAGTATCGGACTCTACTCAAAGTGACCCGAAGGTTTTAAGAACACTTTTAGTATCGAACGACTTATGAAACTCACTTGGGAGCCAAGAATTGCGTTATAGAGTACTGAAAGAGTTCTTGTATAGTGTTAGGAAAGGAAGAGAGTTTCTAACATGTTGAAAGTGCCGTCGCTGCATTTGCATCACAAGGATTACATTTGTAACCAGCAAAATACAGCGCAGATCGTGGACATGTCTGTATATAATCGGTGTTTGTTATGTTCGGAAGTATTAAGAATATAAAAATGTGTGAATATTAATAAATGGCTTACCTTTTTGTTCGATGAAATTTATGGTAATTAAATGATAGTAAAAATCTACATACGTAATTACTTCTATTGCATTTGCGAAGGAAATAAATAAGATTACAATAAAATGCAAAGTTGCGCAACTTTAATTGAGCGATGATAAGTCTTGTTAGAAGTTTTGTTGAAATATGTTTAGTCGTAACATTGGGGGGTTGAATTTCCCATTCAGATGCTTAGCATTGTGAAAATTCTTATAGACAAGTCAGATGGTTGTATAGTTATTCGTAAAGGTTAAATAAATCAACGTTATGCAGATTTAATAGACAAACATAGTAAGCGCCGAATTTAAGTATAAAAAACCAATATTATAGCTAGGTAGTGATGAGTCTTCGGAATGAAGCTGGTAAAGTTTGACAATGTAGGCAGGCTGAAGAGGGGCGCCGGATTTCAGAAGCTTTGGGGCGAAGCGGCTGGTCGAGTAGTGCGTCTTGACGAGATCTGCAAATATAATAGGGAAAATTAGGGAATGGTGAGCAAAGCCGGGTTATCTATCTAAATTAAAAATAATGGAAAAAAAACAAACATTATGTAAATCAAAGTGAATAAGGAAACTTTTTATTTAGGGCACAATAATAATTGTTTGGATGTTAATAGTTATGTATGTATTTATGTTCTTATGTAACATAATTGACATGTAAGTAGTACGCGCAAAGTATATACACAACCTTAAATTTTAAATCTGAACTCGGTATACATCGTCAATTTCGGTCGTTGAATACTAGTAGACTATATACTATATACTAGTAGAACTATATTAGAGTTTAGGGCAATATAAAAAAAAACCGGTTCCATGCCATGAAAATCGTAGGAATTGTGGAACTCATTTAATCAAGTGAGAGGTTATTACAGAACAACAGACAAATATACAAACGTTCATTTTATATATTACTAGTTGCGGTCGCGGATGTACCCGCATGGAGATAGCTGATGATGGTGGTGATGATAAAAAGTTATCTATGCGTAAATCTAGTATCATCTATTTTTATACCAAATCTCATCAAAATTAGTCCAGCCAGGACTGATGTAATAAACATTCATTCAGACATACCAGCATTTGCGTTTATAATACTAGTACCTAGGTACCTTGTTAGGATAATGATGATAATGATGAGGAAGAGTATTTTATAATATGTAAATTCAAAGCTACATCTACTTTTGTAACAATTTTCATCAAAATTGGCGCAGCTGTTTAAGAGGGATGGTGAAGCAAACATTCATTCTTACGTACCAACGTCGTGTTTGTAATATTAGTACCTAGAAAATATTTTTTAGGATACTAACTAAATAAATATCGAAACTTGCGTACCTACCAATCAATGATGAGTGGGTTATGTGAACTGTAGAGCTTGTCAGGTTTCACTGTGGTTTATAGCAATACCACAGTCGGCAGGCAGGGATCTAGAATTCATGGAAAACTATAAAATATACATAAACATATAACGAGTAAAATATAGAATCAGTTATTTCATCAATAATCTAAAACTAACTGAAGGTTGTATATCAGGGCGCGTAGAAATATGAGAAAATCAATAATTGTAGCTTTGTTCAGAGCAATTAGGTACCTATCTTAAAATTGCTATTGAATAAATAAACAAAGGTAGAAAAAGAAATATGTTAGCAATAATAAAATCAATCAAAATGTCATGACAATCAACATTTAGGTTACCTAGGCTACAGAATTTTACAGAAAGGTAAACACAAAAGAGTTCTTTGTAAAAGCAAAGAAACTTTCTGATTGTGGTACTGAGAGCTTGCTGTCAAAGTGTAAAGAGAATATAAACACTACGTTTTACTATAGTATCACGTAAAGAAGAGTTCCGGAGATTAATGCCTAGGTATTTATATAGATGTTTATTGGAATCTATGAATATTATAAAAGGGAGGTGTTTATCGTATATGATGGGTATGCAACTAGGAAATCAATATTGAGTCATGTTGCTTGGATTAATTGTTTGCCTGCAAAGAGTTTGACGACATAGCTAGATAATGTAATATGAAAAGTTCAGTTGTAACAAAATACGATAAGTATGTACATAATACACTGGTAATTTCTATGTAGGTATAATCTGTAGGAAGTATGTAGATATGAACAGGGAAAAAGGATGTTTGGTTGGAGCAAGCAGAGATGAACAAGTCTAAATAACACTATACATACATACCTTGCCAGATAGCTGGAGTGTAGTTTCGTAGGAATATGTACACCTATGTATATAACAATATGTAGGTATAAATAGTTGTTGAATATCAATCGGAGTTGTTGGGCGAATGTATCGTGCATGCGCTGCCTACATTTGTTCGCAAGTTTTAGCCGTGAACCCGTCATGGACACTGCAAAGAAAAAGGTAAATTAATGCTACGATAAATAGAGTTACGGGCAAAGATATAATAAGAGCGAACGTGCATAGAATTTACGAAAATCATAATTTTGACGTGAACTGTGTTTCCTTTATTTTGACAGCGACATATTTAACTATCTGTCATAAGCACATACGTGTATATCCAAAGAGTTCGTAACAAATAGAAATCATGTTCAAGGTTTAATATACCTAGCTATAATTTAAATGCTAAAGTTATATATTATATTATTATTATATAATAAACGGTATGATTAGGTATAAGATGGAATAAGAACTTACCTGTGGTCAACAAATGTCCAATAGCTCTTTGAGATTTTGTGATCCTTTGTAGATATTTGAGGTTTATATTTTATTTAGGGAACAAAAAAAGGAAGTATTAAAAGACAATCAAAGAAATTCAGGGTCGCTATATAGTAGGGAAATTTGGGTAGAGGTCGTAATAAAAAAAAATTTACTTAAAAGTTTAGTTGTTGTAATGCGACCGAAAAGTGGTTGTAAAATAGCACGGAGCGTCTTTGTTAAGACTTAAAATTTCGTATAACAATCGTAATGGGATACTTTGAGAGATATCTTTCAGTAATGCGTTACAAAGACATTGGCAGATATAGTGTAGTTATGATAATGACGTGATGAATATAAATTTTATTCAAAATCAAACACATTATCACACATGACAAAGTTTAAGGATTTCTGTACATTAATAGCCGTGACGCATACATTAGTGCAGGGTTATTCGAGGACCGGAAAAACAGTCTTGTTGATTTTTGCTTTGAAATTCATGAAAGATGTAGTGTTCACGCCAAAGCGTGACGTCACCTTAAGGCGCACCGCGCCCGCGTGCCCCACCGCCGCTTCGCCTGCAGCTGTCATAACTAGAAGAAGGCGGCTGCAAAAGGAAGCGGAAACAGTCACCTTTTTGTACTCGCGACCGGCGGACGTGTACCGCTGCGTTCCGCGCAGCAACCGCATGGCACCGCCATTTTATATCAGCACGAGTCACCGCGAATGACTTCGGCGCGAGTGACCTTCAGGGTGTGTTCGGCCCCGACCAGACACTACTCCTAAATCAGCACGTGTGTACACACGCAATCAGCCCGCCGCGTAAACCAGTGCACAACCCAAAGGGACAATACAGACATTATAACCAAGTGAACCAAGTTCAGCTCCTTCAGCACGCCGTCGACAGCAAGACGCCTACAACGAGGAAGCACGGTCACCAGCACTCATCAGACACAGAGCTCACCTCCGCAGGTATTTACCATCCCAATTATTCCTTACCTATTCTCTGGTTGCAGGAAA